>OY728166.1:1322327932-1327229707 GCA_963277665.1 Viscum album
TACTTTTTAGTTCCATGACATCTTCTATGATTTCAAGGATTGATGACTGCACTTTCACAAACTTCTCCTCTCATTCAATTTATATTTCAAGATGATCAACATATTTTGATGTCTCTTCAATAATTTCCTTCCACTTATTTCATCTCTTAAATTGATTCTTAAGCTTATGAAAATCTTCTTAAAGTTGAAACTTGGGAGTGACATCAGTGGTTAACTTATTATCCCTAACCTTATCTTTTGACATTTCTAATTTTTCAATTGTATCCACTATGGAGGAATTGTTCCAAAATTCTAATTTTAGTTCCTCTTTCGCAAAGAGTTCCTTGTCATCATCTTCTACTTCATAGGCAAAACTCTTTCCTTGAGATTCATTTCTAGATTTGAAGCCCTTTTTTGAAAAAATATTTTCTAAGGCTTTTGAATGTCTCCATATTAACTTTCATCATCATCGAACATTCTTGGGAATTGAGTGGAAATGTGCCCAAATATTCGATAACGAAAATAATCTAGAGGTTGCTTGCCTTAAAGTTTCCATGTTCTATTCTTTAGATTCTTGTAAATGAGAGAAAGTGTTGCTTTTTCCGC
This sequence comes from Viscum album, assembly GCA_963277665.1. Lineage (NCBI taxonomy): Eukaryota > Viridiplantae > Streptophyta > Magnoliopsida > Santalales > Viscaceae > Viscum > Viscum album. The sequence goes on from OY728166.1 coordinate 1,322,328,518, forward strand.
ATAATCTTAATCAGCACTATCTTCTAAATCATTTACTTTGTTCATGTAATTAAATGCCATTTACTCTCTCACATGAGTCATAGATTCTTCTGGTTTGATTCTTATTTCATATGCCGAAATATTTCTCAGCAAATCATCCACTGAGAGTTTGGAGAGATCTCTTTCCTCAAGGGCTAAAACCTTTTCATTATAAAGGGGTGGATGTCTTCTCAATATTTTATTTACTATGTCAATGTCTTTCATTTATTCATCGAGACCTTGAATTTCTCTTATAACATTAGTAATTTGATTGAAAAAGGAGTCTTCATTCTCATTAGGGTGCATCATCATATCATTGAACCTTTTGTGTATTACTTGATGATTCACCTCCTTAACATTGCTATATCCTTTATAAATATTATTCAATTTATCTTGCATTGACTTGGAATATATGAAAATCATTAACTTTAGATAAATATGATTATAAAGGTCTACATAGAGAGAATTCTGTTCTTTTTCATCACCTTCAAGAAATTTTATGCCAGTATCAGTCATTGAAAGTCTTGTAGGATCAGTGACTTGTATTCCCTTTGCAGGAGAAAATAATAATTTCATTCCAAGATATCTTAGGTGAGATATCATCCTATTTTTTAATATATGTAAACTAAATCAATAAAAGAGGATAACTCTCCAAACATTGACTAGATTCTCCATGATAGAATAAGACAAATTCAATACCAACAACCTTTACCCTCTGATACCACTTGAAGGACCTCAGAACTCCCTGATAGGGGAGGGGTGAATCAGGGTGTAAACTATTTATTTTAAATTGATATATCTTGGTCCCAGGTTGGTAGAAACCTGTTAAACCTATTTGAAGAGGAGGTACAGAAAACAAACATTCACATGCAAAGTAATGACACTGCAATTTTACATGGTTCACTACTGAGGGCTATGTACAAGGAGCATACGCCGAAAGTGTGTTGGTCGTACCAAAAACCACTAAGCTTCACAAGTTTTGGATTAAAAGAATTTAGCACAATCACTCTATGATAGCCACACTACCTTTTTTAGGTTTTTGCGATAGCACATTACATATCTCAAATCACTTCCACTAACTCCCCCTTTATAACCATGATGGAAGAATCTTTACTGAGTTTATCGACTTGAATGTTGCTTCAATGTTTTAGCATTAAATCATGCACCCCAACTGTAAATGGATGCTCCGTTGAAGTTTTGTTATCAACCACATATGTAAATTACATTCCCACACACTGATAGGTTTTAGTAATTAATTTTATAAACAGATTTGGTCACATTATATGCTTCCATGGGCGTTCTGCAGACCACTTCATCTCCTCCATGTACTAATTATATTTCTACAAACTGTTCAAAACCTCCACAGACTACCATGCCCTGTGTACTGCCTTACTCTGAGTACTGCTCATCTTCTCTACATACTTCCCTAAACCTCAAACTACCTTTCTCTGCCACGTATTGCGAGATCCTCCTATTCATGCCACACTCTCTTCCGTGGACTATTTTTCCTTACACCGGCGGTTCTCTCCGTATACTATCTTCTCCTCCGCAAACCACTTCATAATTCATTATATTTATTCCAGAAATTTTAATCACCTATCAAGTCTCATAATGAAGTGGATTACTGATCCTTAAACAGGCACATAGTTCGCAAATTTCAATGATTTGATTTACCCAAATTTTCAATATGGGACAATCTTCATGGTATACTAAACACCATATGTGTACTATTAGCCTCCACCACATACTGTTCCAGTTTAGAGAACCGTAGTAATCCCACTAACCTGCATCATTCCACGTACCACATGTATTTACCATGAACCGTTACTGAAAACTATTTTTGGTTCTGTGCACTTCTCCACATACTATTCCTACTGCCAGGTACACAACCACCAACTATTCTCGGAACATGGTATGCGGTCCATGTTCTGAAGTATGTGGTTCCCTTATTTTTTCTATTATATTTTTTTTCACATACCATTCACTCTTATTTGAAAAACGTTTTACAACATCAGAGTCCCAATTTTGAGGTCCAAAAATATGGTAAACACTGGGAAACTGCGCCACCTTCAATACTTCTTTCAGCCTCAAATGTATGACCTCATTCCTTGCAAACTCCCTAGTCATCCATGTGCATATTGACAACAAAGACAAACCAAATTCCATTATTATAAATGAAAATCCATGGAAACAACATGTAAAACTTGTTAAATACAATATATGGTAATCAAAAGTCATTACACACAAAAACTTATAGAATCAAAGGCAAAAAAAAACATGTAATATAACCGAGTGAAATTAAATTAAGTAATGAATTTACTTACAACATGGTAACCCTCAAGTCAAATAAACATAGATGAAATAATAATCACTGAAGCATAAAATACATTTAATTATTAATTATTCAGGATGTTAAAATTTTAGGGGCATTTTATACACCATATAAAATAAATTAGTTTCATAGCATTACAATATTTCTCAATGAAATGAAATTGAGGAGAAATCACTTACCTTAAGCTCACTTTTGGTTGAATGTTATTAAACCTTCTATATAGTGGTTTTGAAAAAGGTATTAACTAATTAAAAAAACCTTATTAATATTTATGATATCATGTATGATCCTTTTATTTTTTAAAAAATGATGGGGTGAAGCCTCATTTTATTATTAAATCAATGTAAAGACTGCTTTTATCTGGGTAGAGGGAGACCCATTACATAGCCCAAAGACCCAGTGGGAATGTAACCCATTACAAAGCCCGTAGGACCAAATTGTTTTCCCAATGCCCGTTTTATGAATAGTAACCCACCTGCTATAGTACTCGCACAGTACCGTCGCTGCTACAGTGCCCTGTCACCACTACAATACCCACTGATCTACAATACCACCATTGCTACAGTACTACTACAATACCTGCACCCAATGGGTTTTGAACCACCCTTTTTTCATGTAGGATTATGGAGTTATTACCACTAAGAGAAACCAAAACTACAAAAGATGTGTATGGTAACACTTGCCTCCCACTAGGGGGCCCCTCTATGCCCAGAGCGCGCCACACATTCCCCAACTAAGCAAATGTCTTTGAATTGCCCTGTACATAATATGCACAGTGTCCGAGAGTGGTGGGACTCGAGCCTGGTCTTGTTCCCATGAAGAGCAAGGGGTAAAACCAGCGGGTCCCACTCGGATAACACCCCATGGTTTATGATCCTTTTATAACATTTAATTACCTGTTCATTAATAATCATTCATTTTTTCTTTGTTTATGGTGTTAATTTCCTCAGTTTTACATGCGTGTATGAAAGATCCATTGGTTTTTCATGTTATATAATTATATCATCTTAATAATAATATTAATTACATAATTACCATTTCTTTAAATCAATTTTTTTTTCAAAACCGATCATTAATGATATTTTTAAAAGATGATGTATGTTATGATCATGGAGACAATAGGCCCTATATAGACACAAGTAACATTTCTATTTTTCAATTATAATTATGAAAAGTGGATGAGTAATATATAATATTTAAATAATTATAATAATATCATATATACCATAGTTTATACATATATATATCATCCAGGTGGTGTGGTGATCAAAATAGAGTCACATCACTTCGTGATGGCTGTAGTCTACACGTACACGAATAATGTTATCACCATCAAGTGAAAAGGTAAGAAATATAAAATGATGAATTATATTTAAAATAATAATAATTATGTCATGAATATCATAATTATACCATTTATACCACATATAATCATAAAATTTATTCTTATAACATTCAATGGGAAGTGTTATTGAAAGAAAAATCACATTACTTTGTGAGGCGGTAATCCATCACCCATATATGTAATGTTATGGTACCTACTCCAAAAATATAAGGTAAAAATATATATTATATAGTAACTAAAAAGGTTTAACTCTATTATATATATCATATATAAAATTTATATCCATCATCATACCCAACCATGAGATGTTTAAATGGAAAAACAAACGTCATTGGTTTGCGAGGTGGTAGTACATCGTACACCTGAACGATGATTTTGTAAAACATTTTATGGAAGTTGAGATGTTTGTGGGTAATTAAACTATTTCAGAAATATCCCACTATATTCAGTATACTATTTTTATTATATTATAATTGTTTAATTATAAATTAAGGAGTTGGAGAAGCAAATTAAATAAAGATTCCCATTGAAAAACAATACAACTTCTTCAGGTATCCTCCTTAGGTTTCCACTAAAGCATTCCTTGTTTTCATTTATACTAAATAATAAGTTGTGTAATATTTGGGGATGTTATTTAAGAATTTATTTTGATAGTACATGGCCGATCCAACAAAATCTTAAGGTTTTAATAAGAGAGGGGAGGGGTTCCATTTATTTGTGGGAGGGAGGACACACTTGGTGTTTTTTAAAATAATTGAGTTCTCCATTGTTTTTAAAATTTAAAAAGGGGTCAGAATGGTCCATTATAGAACTCTATAGGTGAAATGGTCTAAAGAAATCCATAAAATAGTTTTTATACAATTTTAAATGTCTTTTTACCCTTATTTTTTAGTTTATACTCCTATAAACACATATTTAACTTAACAGTGAAAATTAATTTTTACGGATTTCACTATTGATTATGGTAAAATATTAAATTGACCTTATTAGAAATTTTAAATTACTCTAACTAAAAATTTTCATTCCATTTCTACAAAATCAGTTCAAATTAGTTGAAAATTTTATTTTAAAATTAATCCTGCAAACATGACAGTAAAACATGTTTTTAAAGTGAAAATGTTATATAGTTTAAAAAAATTTTATATCTAAATTCAAGAAAAAATTCATTCCAATAACAAAAATCGGATTAATGGATATAAAATATAACTAATATTAATTTAAAATCAATTAAAAATAAAATTTATTATTATAAATTATTTAAAATAAAAGGCAATTATCAATTAAAATTTAGTATTTTTCACTATTAATAAAAAATGGATCTTATCAGTAAAATAGTAAAACTTAACCCTAAGATAATTTTTGTATCCTGATTTCAAAAACACAGTTTATTGTTTCATATATATTATATAAACTTATTACAAATAAATTTTATATTATGAGTTAAATTCATGATTAAACATTCATTTTAAAAAATATTATTTTTCAGGTAACATTTCTAATTTTCTTTTAAATGATATTTATTATATTAAGAACCAATATAAACCTAATTATAGACTGTAATATATATATTTTTATAATTTAGTTAATCCTATTCATACCATATACTATAACGGGTATGCAATAATATTCTTAATAGTATATTATTGACCTGTAAGACTTTATCTTGCAAGTAACACAAGCTATTGAAGAAACTCGTTGTTTCATGTATCATAATATATCAAAGAAATTAGATTTATTAAAAAATAAATATATTTAAAATTATTTTGGTGTAATATTATATTATAATTTTTATTATTTCATGTCACGTATTTTATTTAAAAAAATGATATTCATGTTGAATTTTGGGGAGTCACATTCACCTACAATAAATAAATTTTGTCCTTGTAATTTAAATATTATCCCAGTAATCAAGGATTTTATATTTAAAAATTATTTTGTTGAGAACCCATATTCTAAAAAGATATAAGAAATTATCTTCTTAATAAGAGATGATTGGATGTATAAAGGTCATATATAATATAATATACCTAGGTTTCTATGTATGAGAACATTAGTATAAATTGAAGATATGGACATGGAAAAAAGTGTAAATAATTATATACAATGATATAGATGATTTATTACAAGTAAGTTAATGAGAAATGGAAAGTTAAGTGGATCGTATTCATAAATTTATAATGATTTAAAAGATAATATAATTCTTTATATATGTATATAATATTATAACATTATTGATTCATGTTTCTTTTCTTAGAGATAAGTAATTATTTAACATTTAATAATACAATTAATTACACTTATCTAATAAGTTCCAATTTCATAAGCATAATTTCATCCTTTGGTTGTTCTTTGATCAATTTCAAATTTATTTCTTACTCCAAGATATGAATATACATTAAATAATTGTTTATTCCTAGAGAACCAATATTCAATTTTAATGGATCATAAGATCAACAAAAGAGTGAAAAGTATTTTTATCTATCTCTAACTATTTTAAAAAAAATATGGTTTGAATAATTTATCAAATACACATAAATTCCCATATAGTGAAGTAATACTTTAATCTATAAAAACTCATCCCTATTAAAATAAAAACCATTTCATATATAGTTAAACTTATGGCCATTCAAAAATATGAAGGTTGTTAACATAATAAATAAGGTTATAGAATTTAAACAATAAACTTACCATTAATCCATAATAAAATATGAAACAAATCTTAATTGTGGCATACCAAACATGTGAATACTTTCATCATGTAATCTCTTAAAGCATGGTAATAACCTTAATTAGCATAAAATATTATTAAAAACATGCATTATTCTTTATTCCTTAAATAAAACTATAATGATGGACACATTACATAAATACAAAAATGTTGAGAATATAAGCCACTTTTATAATGAATCATTAATCAGACCCAAGGTAGTCATAAATATCCAATTTAATTTATCCATATAAATAATCTCTTTATCCCAACACCATTTTATCAACAAAAGGAACATACTAAGGGTTTTATTTCCATCAATAATATGATTTATAAGAAGATAAAATTTCTAATGAATAACTTTTCATAGTATAATTTATCATACATATTAAAATAATCAAATTAATAGTATTGCAATACAATCAATATAAATTTTATAATTCATGTAACCAGGATATCATTGATAAAATACTTAAAAAATAATTCTTAAATCCAAACACGAGAACATTAATCATTCATCTTTATTTGTGGTAATAGATTATGATTGACCATGATCCATTAGATTATTTTGAGGTATGTTTCTTTTACGCTTGAGATATTTATTTGTATAGTTCCCCGTCTCTTTATAATTGAATAATTATATGTTTAAAACTTTTTTAATATCCTTAAAATAACAATAATAATGACCATTATTTCAAACCATATTGAAAACTCCCTTAAATTTTATGCAAGTAGCTTGGTGTTTCTTTCAATAATAATCACATGTGGAAAAATAATTCTTTCAATTCTTCCCATTATCTGTCCATTTTCATATCAACCTCTTCTTTTGTTCTTTCCCTTCAAAGATAAAATACATATATAATTTTTTGTATTTATTTTTAGAACATGATACCATGTCCTTATATCATGACAAGGTTTGGTAGACTAGTTTACATTGAATTATTGTCTTAAAAACATCAATGAAATGATAATTATTAACCTTTGTATTTTTTTCATTGATTAGGTTATTATTCCTTATACTAGGTTCAATTTCTAAATGATGGAATGAACTAGATTAGAAAATTTCATCTTGATACATAATTTATAATCCCAAATCTTGTGACATATTTAGCATAAATTATAAATTTTATAAATAGATAATCTCATAATAGATAACAGAATTTCTTTGGGTATTTCTCATCATTAGAAATTATTTATAATGGTTTTTAAAGAAAATCTGAATTATTCTAAGCACATCCTTTGGGAGTGTCAAACTGGTTGCATAGTAAGGTCCATTTTGGTTCACTAGGTGATGATAAGGTCAATTCCATTGTTCCATTTTCTAGTTTATTCCCCTAGGTATATCTGTTCCTAAGTCATGTAATCTTTTATTATATAGATAAGGATGTATTTACTGTAAACCCACATAATTTATTCCTTATAAAAATTTAATTATGTTCTTCAATACTTATCCTAAAATTTTATCATTGGGTTGTGTTCTCTAATATATTTTTTCCCAAATATAGTTCCCAAGGTTTCTAGTAAACATCCTCTGATATGAAAGACATCAACCCTAGACACCAACAACTCGGAGCACGTACAAGCATTATTACATTTGTATAAGATACAAGGGACCTCATCCTGGAGGAACCAATATTTTAATAGTCATGTTACTAGATTCATACATGAGTATTGAATAAAATTAAAGACAAAAATTACAAAAAAAATTAAAATAACTTTATTATAACTAGAATATCCAATCATATCATGAATATTACTCTTTATGGAATCATGTGGAAAGGAAGAAAAAATAAGGGTGAACTCAAATGCTCAGTAAGGGTTAAGAACAGAAAAGGTTATCATGAACCAATATTCATAAACAACATGGAAATGTAAATTGATGAACATGCTTTCCATTTAAAAAAATTGAGTATCGTGATATGATAAGGCATAATCAATATAGAAAGGTAAATAACAAAATACACAATCAATTTAATCAATAATCATAAATGAAATTCGACCAGAGAGAATATCATTCTTAAAAACTCACAAATAATAATAACTAAATTCTAAATAAAGTAAAATCTTAATTATTAGACTCTATGATTTTAGGAATCATGATACATCTTTTTTCAAGACATTTCACATTACAGTTTAATCTATAAGCAGAAACATGTTTAGTGATAGCTTAAATTTTTTGTTTTATAAGACCCACTAATTATGAACAAGGATATATAATTCAATTCACCACCCATCACATCAGGTCCAAAGCATTCCTCAAATATATAATACTTCATTTAATTAACAAAAAATTTTATATATCATGAAAGATTTTTAATGATTAAAGAATACATATTTATCAATATTTCCCCATAAAAAAATAATATTAAATATAGAACATTATATATAAAAAATATATATGGTTTAATAAATTAATATATTCATGATAAACAATATAGATATTTGTGGTAAATTTAACATCCAGTGTTTATAGGAAAGTGAATTTTTCAATGGAAATATAATGAATTTAAAAATGTATCGAGGAAGTGAATGTTAATACTTTACTTGGTCAAAATTTTCATAAACCATCTGGAGGATGAATAAGGATGGAATTAACATATAAACATTATAGTAATAATAAAGGGTTGTTGTTATTGATGAATAGACATACTATAAAAATTATATTTTAATCATTCTTGAGAAAAATATAATTTTCATTTAGAAAAAACACATTAACAATCGTTTTATTTGAAAATAAATTTTAAAAACATTTTCAGTAAAAATATACTCATAATATTTCAATGTATGATTCACCGAAATAAATTTCATGATATTGAGTAACTCCACAAATTCTATAAAATTTAAAAATAACATTCCATTTGCTCTATATAAAAGGGTAGGTTAGTGCCTTGATTAAAAAATGAAATGAATATTCCTTTGATAACATTTCATAGAAAAAAATAGATGAAAATTATTTTAATAAATTATTTTTTAAATTAAAAAATGAAAACATTTTTAGAAAACATGGATTTAGAAGAATATAGATTTCTGGCCAAAGGGATAAATATAATTGGCTCTGATTAAAAACATTTTCTAAAAACAATTAGGTACCAAAAAGTCAAAAATTAGTATTATTAATTGAGAATATCGTAAATAAATAGATATTAAAAAATTAAATGGTTTTATGAGGAAATGATCAACTAAATTCATTTAATTAATATTCAATAGCGTACAATCTTGATTAGAACGAGATTGTGAAATAAACCATTATAATGATCATAACGTTGAAGTGAAAATTAATAAATGAATAGATTATGTATATAAATTATGAATCTAAAAAAGTATAAAAAACATAATATAATATAAATTCATTACACTCATAATATTATAATTTTAAAGATCAAGAAGAAGTAATGTAACCAAATGAAAAAAATGAGTTACAAAATTATTTACCACTTTGTAACTATTATGTATAATCACAAAAGATGAAATAATAAAAATTTGAACTTAGAATACCATGAATAGGTAATTATTCATGATATTACATTTAAAAGGGTATTATATACTCATATAAAAGAAATTAGCTGCATAATAATACAATATCACTCAATAAAATGAAACTGAGATAAAATCCCTTACAATACGCCCCCTTTTACTTGAACATGAATTAAACTCTATTATATAGGATTTAAAAATGGAGTTATATTATTACATAACCATTTTATTGTTTATAACATCATATATGATCCTTTTGTAACATCTTATTACCTATTCATTTATAATCTTTCATTATTTTCATTATTGTGGATGTTAATTGCATTGTTTTCTCATGCGTGTTTCATCATGGAAGATCTGGTTCTTGTGCATATTATATATTTCTATAATCTCTAGAATAATAATAATGAAATAATTATCATATATTTAGATCAATTTAAATATAATGACAAAAAAATAATGATGGTTATGAAAAAATAAATATGGTGTGATCATTTATACGGTAAGTCGTATATACACATAGGTAACATTTCAATTTTTCATTGATCCTTATGGAAAAGAGTTAAGTAATATATAATCATTTGACAATGATAATAATATATATATATATATATATATCATTAATTTTCCATGGTGATGAAAAGAGAGTCACATTGCTTTGTGAAGGTGGTCATCTACACAAACACAAATGATGTCATCATCTTTAAGTGAGTGAAAAAGAATGAAAAATAAAATGATGTATCATATTTTCATAATGATAAATATTTCATTAATATCATAATTATTTAATTTACATAAAATATAATCATTAAATTTATCCTTATAATTTTTCATGGGAAGCATTATTGAGAGAATAATAACATTGCTTTGTGAGGCAGTAGTCTACTATACACACGAGTGACGTTATCGTGCCTCCTATAGAATGGAAGGTAAATAGATAAATATGATATAGTGAATAAGAAGGTATAATTATGTTAAAAATATCCTATATATATTTTATTTAAATCATCATTCCCATCCTTGAGATGTGGAAATGGAAAAATGAACTATATCAGTTCACAAGGTTGTAGTCCTCCATACACACGAACAATGATTTTACAACCCATTTTATAGAATAATATGTGGCTATAGGTTATTAAATTATAATAAAACATCACATTATATGGAAAATACTTATTTTATTATATCATAATAGTTTAATAATAATTTAAGCAGGTGGATAACGAAATAAAACAAATACACTTGTTGATGAACATTACCTCTTCTTCTAGTATCCTTCATAGGATTATAGTAAAACCTTCCAAAGTTACATATCTGCCTGAAATAAGGATATAGAATATTTATATTTAAGTACTAAATTGATTTTGATATTAATTGGATGATCCATAGTGGTCTGAATGTGTGAATAATAGAGGATGAGGTGCATTACTATAAGTGGGGGAGATGACAGACTAGGTATTTCTGAAAACATTTGCGTGGCCCTACATTTTTTGTGTCTTGAGGATAAAAAATATGGTATTTTAGAACCATATAGGTTTAATAGATAAAATATGGGAACAATATAGATTTTAGAAAATTTTATAGGTCATTTTTACCCTTATATTTTTATTTTCAACACCTGATAAACCCATTTTACCTTAACTATGGTAATTAATTGTTACAATTTTCAGTATTAAATTTGGATAAAAATTAATTTGACCTTATTAGACATTATTATTTTTTTGGATTGCAAATATGGAATCTGTTTTTTCAAATTAAATTCACATAAATTTAAAAATTTTAATTTATAATTATTTTCGCTCACACGTTGAGAAAGCAGGTTTTAAAATGAAAATGTTCTAAAGATTAAAATGCTTTTATATCTAAATTCAATATGAAAATAATTCAAATGACCTGAATTGAGTTAATAGATGTTAAATTGAACTTATTTAAAATTAAAATAAAATAAAAAAATATTAGCAAAATAAATTATTTAAACGAAATAAAAAATTTCAATTAAAATTCATTATTCTTCACTATTCAACAAAAAATGAAACTTTTCATAAAAATTCCAAAAATTAACACTAATTCAATTTTGGTATCCCAATTTCAAATGTAAATTTTATTTAAAAAAAATTAAACTGGTAAAAGTTAATTATAAATTATGTGTGCAAGGCGTGATTAAACCATCTGAGAAAAAATTATTTTTTAGAAAACATTTATAGTATTTTTTTAAAAGATTATTATTTTATTACTAACTAATATATAACTAATAAAAGTTTGTATGATATGTATTTTCATAATTTTTTTAATTTGATTCATAACTTCTATTTTAACAACATGGAAATAATATTATTAATAGTATATTGTTGTTTTGTAAAGCTCATTTTTACTTGTAACACTAGCTATTGAAGACAGTAATTGTCGTGTATATCATAATTTATCAAAAAATAAAATTAATTCTAAAAGAAATATACTATAAAGTATTATAGTTATATATTCTCTTAAATTTTTAGTATTTTTTAACATACCCAAATGAATAAAATGTTTTTATTTTAGAATTTTGGGGTGATACAAAAATTAACATTTAAAGACTTATAAAATCCAAAAAAGAATAAAAAGTAATTATTTGAATCTATATATATTTACTAAAACCAAAATGGATATCACAAGTGAGAAAATTTATACTAATCTTCTTTTGATGAAATAATATGTTAATTTTATAACCTTATCAACAAAACACACTATTAAAATGAAACAATTCTATAAGATATTAAGGTTAAGACACCACCAAAATATGTCTTCCCAGATTCAAAATATAAAAGTTCAAAAAATTTTATATCATATTTTATTGTGTGAATTTTTTTTATTTTTCCACAAAAAAATAATTTAGCACATGGTTTCACATACCAAACCCATGAAATATGTGATTATTTGTTCTATTAAAATATTCAAATAATTTCCCAAAATAACCTGAATACCATAATACCACAATAAAATCATATATGGTACCATAAATTAACTCTATAATAATTAGTAATATTATCTTTACCTTAATTATATAATATTCCCAATATAGGGTCCTTATTCAAAAATAACTTTAATCATTAATTCACTAAATTAATTTTCAATCCCATTATTATCTATACGATAAAAAATTTATTCCCAAAATTTAATAAGACTTTTATATAAATTAAATACAATTAACTCAATATAAATGATCATATTAACTTAAAATTTCATCAATATATTTAAAACCGTTGTCTACAAAATTAACAAGAATTATTTATAAAATATCCTTATCACTAAATCATGTACAAATCAAAGGGTTCCATTCTCATAAATGTCTCAGAAAATAATGTTAATCCTTATAAAATCCCATCACATCAAACCTAAAAAAGGGTATCGATGTCTTTAAACATATGATCAACCTTAGACCTATCAAACCATTAAACATTAGGTTTATCCTATATCATTATATCAAATCATAGGTTTCAATAGGTTTTACCCTCTCATTTATTATAGTAGTTCCTAAAGAAAATTTGAATCAACCCAATAATATTGTATAGTGGGGCTAGGCATGAGTGATATATTATCCCCAATCATCGTGTACTAGGTATGATTGATTTAATACTTGATAAACCAATTTCCTAGTTATTAACCCTAGGTTAACCTATATCATATCAATAAACACATTCTAGTTTCAATAAAAGGATATGGTTTTTATAAAAATTATACTCATTTCATTACCATAACATAGGATGTTCTCTTATATATAGGATTATACAAGCGGTTCTCACTAATGTTTCATCATCTTAGATTGAAATAAAAACAAATCCCTAGTCATTTACCATCTTTAGTGACACATACATTTCATACATAAATATTACATCATATTTCATGAATATTCCTTATAATAATATAATCTATTCCATAAAATTAAAGGTAGTTTTATTCAAATATTTTATATAAAACATACTAGTTCCTAAATATCGATATTATCTCATAAAACGTTATTCCAAAATAGAATCCATCTAAGAAATATTATACATAAAACCATTTATCATATACTGGGGAAATAATAATAAAGGGTGGTCCAAAAGCTCAGTATGGGTAAATATATGAGATATTAGTTGATAATCATATAGAAGCATAAGATATGAATAAGGGAATGAGAGCATGATCATAACTCACAATAATAAAACTCAATCATTCCATGATAATTATTCATTAATCATGGTATATGGGTTTGACAAAAAATAAAATGGACATAGAGTAAGAAATCATAAATTATCCATCACGAGCCATTAGAACATATCATAAGGATGATAAATAAGTTTTTTAAACCCATGTAAGTATGAAATATCATTTACTTAGTTAAGTTTCACTATCAATTATTTCATTATGGATTGGGATTTCTTCCCATTCCATCATTTTCATAGTCAAGGTTCACCCCAAATACTATCATTTTAAATTTTATTCACTCCCTATTCCCTAATTTTCTAGTGAATATTCACTCCCAATACTATCATAGAGGATAACTTCTCATACTAAACTGGGTTCACTCCGCATTCTACTCTATATTATCTTATGAGATATCCATATTTATTGAATTCATTACAGGTATATTTATTTCATGCCCCACTTATAACATAATCATTATCCTTTAATATTTATTCTAGAAGGTCATAAAAAATTCATAATATCATCATGTCATACAAAATGGAAATGAAATGAGTTTCATAATCATATCATCATCATAATAAAAAATCATCTAGAAAAGTATAAGTATAGATTAAATAGATCATATCCATGATAAATAATAAAAAACATTTAATTTTGTTATCATAGATTATTTCTTTAAATATCATAGTAATATTTAATCTGGATAACCCCTTTATCATTCTAAAATCATCTATTTAAAATCCAAATGTTTCAAAAAAATATAGAAAAATTTTCAATTAAAGGAACTATGGAAACATGTAAATGAAGATTCAAACTATTAAGTGATCATGAGATCTAGAAATTTTTTTCATGTTGTAATCATTAAAATAATTATTTAGTTCACTCATCTTGTAAAATGTACCTTATTAAATAAATGACAAGAAGATTCATTTTAAACATTTCCATATAAAGTGAATCACATGTAAAATTTGTTTTTACGATTAATTAATGAATATGAAATATTATTCATGAAAACAATTTAGAAAACATAGATATTGAAATAAAATATTTTTTAAATGAAATAGTAGAAATAAGATTTGATTATCATAAAAACAATATATATACCATTTTCTATACCAAAGTGACAAAAATGGTACAAAAGCTACAAAATATTAAAAATAACTAGATGTGAAGAGATGTCAAATTGGTTAATAAAATAATTATAACATACTTTTCTCAATGTAAATTCATTCCTAAATAGTCTCAACTAAAAGGAGATTTAATAATTAATCCCTTACCATTTTGGTAACTATTGAATCTTAATCCCCATGAAAGAATAACCTCAAATGAAATATTTAATATCATAAATAGAAAAATACTCATGATATAACATGTCAAATAGGAAGTATGTACACCCCATAAATGTATGCATGTTCATAACACCAAACACGTCTCAATGATGAAATATTGAGATGGATAACCCTTACAACATTGGTAATCATTGAATCAAAAGCACATCAAAGAGGGAACCATATATGGGATTATAAATATCGATAATTTCTATGAAAATTATAATAAAATATATTCATGACAAGTATATACAACACAAAATTGAAACAAGTTGTGAATATGGAATTTGTCTCATATAAATAAAACATCTCTAAAAAAACATTGCCTCAAGTCTTATATCGCTTCATATGCTTTCAAACCTCATTATTGAAGGTCCTATTTTGGATATCTCCTTAAAAACCATATGGATGATATTTTAATTACACTAGAAAATATATAATGATAATATATATTTAAATAATGGTTTTTATTAGGGTTTTGTTGATATAAGTTCCTCAATGTGGTGTAAAAAATATAGGATTGGTGGAGTCCTTTTACATTGAATGAAAGCACAACCTTGTAATTACCTAAATGATTTATATACAATAAATTCTTATTTTTGTGAAAGTGGAACCAAGTAGAAAAAATACTGAATGTAAAATATTTTATGGTTGGAATACATTCATCCACTAAACTTTTTATAGTCTTATAGTGTATTTTAAACATTTGTTTTTCAATTTTAACCCCTTTATTAACCAGTTTTAACCATAATCATTGTGAAATAAGTTTCAATATTGAATTGTTATAAAAAATATAGGTACAATTTTACTAAAAATAGTCATAGGATGAAATTTAGACTTTGTAAAATCCCCTTATTCTCTTTCAAGTTTTTTGTAATAATTAAATCATTTAATAAAATATTATAAAAAATTTCATATTATCAATTCCATTTTTGGAATAATTCATTTAATTTTAGAAAGGTTATAATTTATTTTAAATATGTAGTGACAATATTGGATGGATGTTATTTTTGGATGCTGGGAAAAGTTTATACTGAAATAATGGGGTTTTTCAAGGAAATGTAAAAGAAGAAGAAATCAACTAACTTTATAAAACTTGGTGATTGGACTCACAATAATAATCCTAGGATTGAACCTAAAAGTCTTATGAAATTTTATTAGATTGAGATGTTGTTTTTTATGGGAATTTGCATCAGACTCTCCTTGGGTCCAGCAATGAAATTTTTTATCATAATAATGATGTCGATCAGAGTCTTCATGGATACGATATAAATATGATGATTCTTTACTGGCCTCAGTGTTCTCATAAATAATATTTTAACAAGGAAACTTTTGATTCATTCCTTATAAAGGAAATGGGGAGAATAAGTGCTTCCAATCGTATTGACATTTAGTTATAAAGAATGAATTTTGTTAAAGAATGGGAAGTTATAATACATTCCATTGAATTTTAAATAATGTTATCCTAATCCTAAATGATATCATAGTCATTAATAATTCATGATTACAAGTAATATTTTTTATAAGATGAAATTTAGTAAAGTAAAATAATTCTGGTCTCAGTTTATCAGTGCGATATCATCAAATACAGATTTATTTAAGGCTAAGAAGTTTTTTTAAAATTAAAAGAAAAAAATGATGGTAGTTTTAAGTTAGACTAATAACATAGAAGAAACATATCTTTGATGAAATAATTTGATGTATACCATAATCAGAAAAGGAAAGAAGTTTTTGGAGTAAATGTTGTTAATACCAGTTCATTGGATGCAGTGCGCTACCAATAATTTGAGTAATCCTGACACTTTTCATTATAAATATTGATGGTTACAAAATAAAATCAAAGGAAGAATTTTTCTATTTTTTGTTTTTGAATCTAATAAATAGGAAAAAATAAATTTTTGGGGCTAATGAGTCTGAGGAATTCAGAGAATGGTCAACACAATGAATATCAATATTATAGTCATCCATTTCCATCAGGATGAATAGATTGTCAAATTGGGTCAAGCATGAAATAATAAAACTGATATATTTTTAATTAAGTCAAAAGTCATTAGACTGTTACTGACACATACTATTAGAGTGTAGATGATTCTAGTCTATTTGGTGAAGTATGACACCGATAATATAGTAATCTATTTTCATCAAGATGAATTTATTGTCAAATTTGGTCAAGAATGAAATACGAAAATTGATATGTTGTTAATTGGGTTAAAAGTCATTAGACTGGTACTGACACATATTATCAGAGTGTAAATGATTCTGGTCTATTTGGTGCAGTATGACACCAATAACTTCATCGGACGTAGGATCAACAGTCTGAGGAAAAAAAGAATAGGAGTTTTGTTTGAAGAGTTTTGTAAAATTTTTGTCAAAGGGGGTTAATAAATTTGTTTAGATGTTTCGAAGATGATGTTGAAGTACTACTGATGAAGCACATGAATACTTAAAAGTTGTGACTATGTTTATTGAAAATTAAAGGCTACTTAAGTCTAACAAAGTAGAAACAAGGTTTATGGGATAATGTGTTCAATGATTTATATTTAACAGTTGGTATGTATAAGCGTAATTGGGTAGTTTTTTTTTGGTTCTAAACATCATTATGATAATTCATTTGTTTTTCATATTATTCACTTAGTGTAGAGAAACATAATGATGAATAATCTATTGATCATATTTCTTCCTTGTAATGAAGAAATAAGAGTGACAATCATAATTGTGTTTAAGAATGATTCGAAACTATAGAGGTAGACAAATTTTTGAGAAGATTTGAGAAGGTTCGAGAAGAAATGAGAAGAGTACAAAAGCATTAAAGAAGTAAATTTTGTATCCTAAATGTAATAGAGAAATTATGTTTTGGGATTGTTTTAGTGGGAAAACATTTTAGATTCCCACCTAAACCATTTCTGGTGCACTTATAAAAGGTGGAGAGTACTTGTTACATTCTAATGCACATGTACTATTCATAGGTGAAGAGAGAAGGTGGAGCACTAAGTGTTTCTAGAGAGGAGTCTCTATATGGAGAATTTGTGATTAATTCTTCGAGATAGAAGTATAAGAAGAATAAGGAATATCATACTAAACATGTTATCCAATCAGAATGGGTCATTGGATTAGGGAATTATAAATTGATTTTTTGGACTATGGAAGAGGCGGTTTAGAATTGTTTTAGCAGTATTATGGTTGAGTCATATTTTGGGATAGAATAATTAGACTATGTGTCAGACAGGATAATCAGACATAACATCATTACAAAGTCCATAGAAGTTCTTACATATAGCTGGGTAAGAAAGTGAATATTTTTTTTAAATATTATATCTATTAAAGATGACAAGATAGAATTGTAAAATGTTTTGAACCATACAGTGAAAGATTCCGAACTTGTTACAAAAAATTGTATTACATCATTTTCTATTGTTTAAATCACCAGAAATATTTTATTTAAAATAGTGATACAGATGTTTAAGGGTATATCCTAGTTTTTTATCCACAAAAGGATTTTTTTTAGTGGATAATGTGGTATTATATTCTTTCCAAAACATAGTATATATGTATTTACTCTTATTGAGTAGTGAACCTTATAAATTCTTGTCTTCATGTGGATGTGTGATTTTTGTTTTTTAGTGAGGTGGTAATCCTTTAATAGGAGGAATACATTTTTTCATACTAAAGAAAACCTAAAATTAAAATATATCATTGTTTTACCCCACCCCCTCTTATTGATACTTATATCTAGGTTGGGAAATATAAATTGGTATCAGATACAAGGTTTCCCTCATTTACTCATTTTTGATGTTTTATAATAAAATTTGTGATGTAAAATCTAAATTGTGTCAACAGTAAGGATATTCTGGTATTCGATGATAGGAAATGTCAAATCTATAAATATAGAATATTACCTTATCATATTTCTATTGGGTATACTTTTCTTGAAGCAGCAACATATGGAAGTCCTCTTATTGATGAAAATGTTTTTCATTTATATTTTAACAAGAATAATCTTGATAATTATATAATAGATAAGAATATTTTACTCTCTTAAAATTATAATGGTTAGACTCTATGGGTGAAGGTTGTTTCCACATCCAAATTTATCTAGGAAATTATGAAGAAAATTTATGAAGGTAATAAAAATTGAAGAAGGAAATGTTATAAATATGGATATTTAAGTATGAAGATCTCAAGATTTGTGTGTATGAATATTTTGGGGATTTTTTTAATGGGTTGAATGACATTTCTATAACTATCATATGTCTTGGTGAAAACATAGTAGATTCTACTATTGTTGAATAGATCATGAAAATTCTTCCTGGAAAGATTGAGGCCAATGTTTCTTCTTTGGATGATAATGACCCTGAAACATTGTCTATCAATGATTTTTTTAGTACTCTCATTACTTATGAAATGATAAAGGAAAAAAGATATGAATGGAAAAAAAATGAATCATGAAATTTCTTTTAAGGATTCCATGAAATAAAATATTATAAATATTCTTGAAGAAGATACTAGAGATTCTTATTTGGAAAATGAGATATGTAAAAATATTAATGAATTTTTGTCCATTTTTTTCTAAAAATGTGATAGAGGAGTAAATAAATACAAGGAGAAAATACCCTTTAAGTGTTTTAAATCTGAATATGTTTGAATATTTTCTAATAATTTTGAAAAAAGAAATAAATAACAATATATTGATGAATATTAATGAAGGAAGAGAAGATTTTGGATGAAATAGGGTGATAATAAGAAATATTATTCTAGAGAGAAAGATAAAATTTTCTCCAAATCCGAAAGGAGATCATTTTGAATAAAGGCAATGAAGAAAAAGAAAGTGAAGTTGAATTGAAAATTATACTTCTCATACTAGAGATAATACACTTATTTCAATATTTAACAATGAATAGTTTAGAAGTAGTATTTCTAAGGAAGAAGAATAAACTCAATTAGAATTTCAGCTAAAGGAAAAGTTTAAATAATGTTTAAGAAAGATTGTGATACTTGAGAAACAAATTATTAAGATGAAAAATGAAAATTTTCCAACAAATAATCAAGAATTTATTTTTGATGATGTGGTCATGATGTTCAAAGACATTGATGACATGATGAAATATCTTGAGAAACAAAATAATTGAAATGAGCTCCTAGAAGTTAAGAAAAATTTAAAGAATTGGAATTTGGAATATTTCCTAAAAAACATTCTAAATATAAAAAGATGGTTATAAGTTTCAAAAATTCTATTTATTTAGTTGATGAATGATTTGGAAAGAATGAACCTAAGAAGGATCGACAAAAGTTACCATAATTTGTTTAGAAGAAAGTTTAAATTGTTCTAGAGAAGAAAAAAATTGGAAAAGTTATGTATGTGGAAAAAACAATAAATTTGAGAAGTTAGAAGTTTATAAAAGTCCCAAGTTTGAAACATATTGTAATAGTTTTGGATCTAATAAGTATGAAAATGAAACCAAACTGAAAAATAAAATTTTGGGTGATAATAGAAAGGTTAGTGGTCAACAAAGTTCAGTTAAGAAGGATTTTAAGAAACATGATCACAACTCTATACATTATTGAATTTATAGAGGTAAATATTATTTATATAGATATTTAGAGTATTTTGGTGGATTTTAGAATATTGAAAATATGTGTTGGTTCAACCAACTACATTATTAATATTCTTAAAATTACAGGATTAAAAATTTAATGGGTATTTAATCGTATAAAATGAAGATTTATGAAAAGGATATTCTGAAGAAACCTAATAAGCTTGGTGTGAAAATTGAAAATAGGTTCTAGCCCCTAGAAAATATTTTTTAAAATTCTTAACAACTTGTATATCTTGAAAAATTATTCCTTGTTTTGTTATCGGGACAACAAAATATTGTTAAAAATTATTAGAATATAAAAGTTAAGAAAGATAAAGAAAAATAAAATTCTCTTATTGTATAAATTTCTCTCAAAGCTATAAAAAAGATAATGACCATCGATCATGGATAGTGGGTGTTCTCATCATATGACTGGAGAGTTAATATTGCTGAATAATGTGAAAAAAAATCAAAAAAGAGTAATGAAAATTTGAAATTATGAACCTCTTATAATCAAATGTTTTGGAACATCCATCGTTGGAGAAGAAAAGTTGAAATATAAGAAATATATCCTTTTTAATGGGATAAAACACAACTTTATAAGTGTTTAAAATCATTACAATGAAGGAAAAAAGTTATTTTTATAAAATATGGGTTTGTTGTAAAAAGTGAGTAATATGGAAAAATAGTTACAAGAGGAAAAAAACAAAATAAAATATCTTCCATGTTGGTGAAGCTCAAAATGCTTGTTACTTATGAATGATGGAAGAGAAATAGTTTTTTCATAAATGGTTGGGAAATATTTTTCATATAAAAATGATAAGTTTATCAAAATGATATAGTGTCTTTGGTATTTCTGATATATCAAGAATAAGATATTAGTGTTGCATAATTTGTCAGAAAAGAAAATATTACAAATTATGTGCATAGTAATGTTGAATTTTTTTCAAGATGGCCAGTAT
Organism: Viscum album; assembly: GCA_963277665.1. NCBI lineage: Eukaryota > Viridiplantae > Streptophyta > Magnoliopsida > Santalales > Viscaceae > Viscum > Viscum album. Next base: position 1,322,350,421 of record OY728166.1, read on the forward strand.
AATGAATTCATTCTAATATATGTGGTCCCATGAAGAAAAAAATCAACTCATATAGATAATTACTTTTTTAATCTCATTGATGATTTTACTCTTTTTATAAATCGTATGCTCTGAAAATGGTTAAATGTTTCACAATGAGATATGATATAGAATGTGAGTTTTTAGTAAAGAAGTTGAGAATGAATAATTGTGGATAATAAAAAATAAGAAACTGAAAGTTATCTTGAGAATCATGGAACATAGCATCAGTTCATTAAACCATACACACCTCAATAAAATGGTGTTTCATAAAGGTTTAATAAAATCTTAGCTAAAATGGAGAGAACTATGTTACTTGAGCATGGTACCTATCCTTAATTTTGGAGGTAATCCCGAATCACTATAGTTTAAATTCAAAACAAATTTTTTTATAGGCCAAATTGAGACATGAATTCATATGAAATGATTAATGACAAAACACAAGTTTGAAACACCTAAGAGTTTTTTGGAGCCCTTGCATCGTATATAAGAAAAGTAGAAACCATGGGATGTTTGACCACATAGGAGAATGTGGATTGTTTCTTAGGTATGATCTAGAAGGAAGAAGACATAGAAGTATCAATAAAGAGATATAAATATTTTTTTGACTCAATTGATGTGAAAGTTATTGGAAAGAAAGAGGAAGATTCTAAAAAAACTTGTGAAGATAAGGATGGTGAATAGAATAAAATAATGTTTGTTAACAATTTGGATATGGATGAAAAAAATTCTAACCATACTCAATAAGAAGAAATAGACTCATCAATTTCATGAGTTAAGTTAGAATCTCAAAAATCTCATCCCAATTTTAGGAAGCTAGTGGAATCTCCCAACATTATTCGTGATCAACCTAAAAAGTTAGAAATAATAAAAACATATAAAATTGTTAGACATACATCTTTGTCTTAAAAAGTTGAGATGAAATATTTGAATGGAGATTTGGTGAATCTAGAATGGGTTCAATCTATGATTGAAGAGTAGGATCATATTGAGAAGAATGATACGTGGTAACTTTTACCTAAACCAAATAAGAAAAATGTTATTGGTATAATTAAGGTTCTCCTGAACAAGTTGAATAAAGATGGTAAAGTAATAAGAAGTAAAGAAATGTTTGTGTGCAAAGGTTAATCATGGATTGAAGTAACTGATTTTTATGATACCTTTGCTCCAGTGTAAAGGTTAGAAACTATGAGAATCATTATTTTTATTACTACACATAAAAGGTAAAAAATATATAAAATGGATGTGAAATTTGAATTTATGAATGGTGATCATGATGAGGATGTTTATATTGAAATACCATGTGTATTTTATGTTAGGAATTATTAAAGTTATTTTTGAAAGATGATTAAATATTTATGTGGGATTGAACAAGATCTGAGGTAATGATATTCCAAATTAGATACCAAATTAATAAAGATGAGTGTTAATAAAATAAGGGTTTATGGTAATATTTTTCTCAAAGAAAGTCAGAAGTTTTCCCTTATTATAATTTTTTTTTATAATGACATTATCTTTATTGGTAATGATGAAAGTGCTTATGAAATAATTATATAATAGATTAATTTTTTTCTAAGATGTCCATACTGACTGAAATAAAGTCATTTTTTTGATTAAAAATATTATAAAACCAGAAAAAAATATTTATTTTTCAAGAAAACTATGATAAGGAACTTCTTAAGATATTTATCCTAAAAAATTCAAAACTAGTTTCCATATTGATTTTAGTGGGAACCAGGTTGAAAAATATACGGAAGGAGAGAAAGTCAATTCTAAATATTTTCAAACTAGTTAGTAGTTTGTTATATTTGACTTCATTAAGACTAGAAACTATTTATGATGTTACATTATGTGAAAAATTTCAAATTGATCCAAAATAACCACATCTATTAGCTAGAGAAATAATTCTTAAATATTTCAGTGGCATAACAAATTTAAAATTTAGGTATGAAAAGTCAGATAGTATTGACTTGTTTGGTTATTCAGATCACAATTAGGCATGAATTATTGATGATAGAAGATCCACATGTGGTGGAGTTTTCTTTATGGGGAATAGTTGTGTTAGTCGGTATACTAGGAAACTAAATTCATTACCTCTTATCACAACTAAATCTAAGTATGTACTTTCAACTAAAGCTGCTACTAAACTTATTTGGATGAATACTCAGTTGGAAAACTAACTCATTGAAGTATAGATACCCTTTCTCTTGGGATGTGATAATAAAATTTATATCAACCATTAAATAAACATAGTAAAATATTATTTTTTTAAAATGTATTGACATCAAGTACCACTTCCTCAAAGATTAAGTGGAGAAGAATGAATCGAAGCTGGAGTATGTTCCTATATCGGAACAAGTAGCTGATATTTTCACAAAACCATTACCGAAGGAATATTTTTATAACTTTTTGTTGAACAAGGTAATACAAACTATTTATCTTCAACGTTGATGTATTTATTTTAATCCCATCTCTCATATAGTCTATGTATATTGTTGTAAAGGGGGATATTTTCTTCATAAATTTATCCACTGATAAATGATAAACCTTTTAAATAAGCATGTATATAGGGGGATGTGTGGGTAAGATGTGAACTCAACAAGTAAATGTGTAAACTATTCTAACATTTTTTTGGACTTGTTGTATAGAACTTTTTTATAGATAATTTGAATAAGTAAATAAAGATATGTAAAAAATTTGAATAATTTTCAAGAGCCACAACTTGTTGGCAATATGATTTTCTTTTCAATGATTCTAATTTCCTATAATGAGTTAGCTCATGTTGGATTAAAATTTTTGATAAGTAATATATAGATTTAGGTTACAATGTTCAATTATTTGTGAACCTTGTTTAAAAAAAAAATTCAAATGGAAATATTTTTGGGACCAAGTTGGCTGAAGTTGTTTTTGGAAGCTGGAAGATGTTTGTACAGGAAAAAAATTGACTTTTGTTTTTAGGTAAATGTCTTAGAAGATTAAATAACCTCACCTTTTAGTAGTTGGGGATCTAAATATCAATCATAATCAAGGGATCAGACTCAAAATAATAAATAAATCCAATCATATTGGGAAAATGTTTTTTGGGTGAAAAGGCTCATCGAACTCTCCTTAGGTCCGGAAAAGAAAGATTTTATCATTATAAGTTAGTTAATCAAAGTTTTCATGGGTAAAATATAAATATGATGATGGTTTTATGATCTTGTAGTCCATATAAATTATAAGTTAACTGGAAAACATGTGATGATATCCTTATGAAGGAAAGGGGGAGAACATGTGCTTTTAATTGAATTGATGGTTGGTTCGAAATAAAAAGTTGATGGAATGATGGAAGTTATAATACTTTTTACTAAAAATTCATATGATTCAATATCTATCCAAAAAATTATCGTATACTAGAGTAAGTCATGATTACCTGAAAAAGTTTATAGAAGAAGAAATTTTGCGAATTAAAAGATTTTCAATATCAGTTTATCAGCGTGATATCACCATATGTATATTTTTTAAAGGCTGAGAATATTTATGTGAAATGTAAGAAGATGAAGATGCTAGTTTTATGTCAAAACAATATGACAGAAGAAAAAAATATTCATTAAATAAGTCGGTGTGTATAGTGATAAGAAAAGGATAGAAGCTTCTAGATTCAAATCTATCGATACAAGTTCATCAAATGTGGAGTGCCACTAATCTTAGGAGTAATCCTGACACCTATCATCAAACACATAGATGGTTGAAAAATAGAATCAATGGAAAATTTAGTTCTACTAGTATTTTTTGGCACCAATGAATTAGAAAAGAATAATTTTCTCGGAATGATGAGTTTAAGGAATCCAGAGAATGAAAAACCTGATGATAGTCAAAAATGTAATCAACCATTTTTATCTGGATGAATTGTTTGTAAAATTGGGTCAAAAAAAGAAGAAGAACTAAAACATGATTTCAATTGGGTCAAAATTCATCAAAATGGAAATAAAGCCAATTACTATAGAGAATAATATATTGGTCAATTAGACACATACTATCACTAATAACTTTATCGAACGTAGGATCATTTTTCTGATGAAAAGAAGAAGAGAAGATATGTTTGAGGAGTTTTGTGAAAGTGTTGTCAAAGGGGGTCTAAGAATTTTTCTAGAATACTTGAAGTTGATACTGGAGTACTACCAAGTAATAATTGGAATATTTAAAAGTTGAACCTATGTTTATGGAAAATGGAATGCAAATTGAATCTAACAAAGTTGAAACAATGTTTATGGAAGAATGGATTCGATGTGTTATATTTAATAGTTGGTACGAAGCATCATAATGGAGAAATTTGATCTAATTTGATTCAGAAAATTTTAATTAGATGACATCTATTTGTCATATATTTAAATATGTGTGGAGAAATATAATGATTAATCTGTTTTTGAATATATGTCTTCATTGTAATAGAGAAACTTGATTGAGAATTGGAATCCTAATAGAGAATTATTATAAAGCCTAGAGGGAGTTAAACTTTTAGAGGATTCAAGAAGGTTTTCAATGAAAAGAGAAGAGTAAATAATAATTAAATAAGTGAGTTATGTATCAGAAATTTTAGGGAAAATTTAAATTTTAGGAAATTTGGTTGAGCTGGAAAAAATTTTAAATTCCCAATAAAACCATTTTTGGCACACCAATAAAAGGATGAAATTACTTATTACTCTCTACCACGCAAGTATTATTCACAGGTAAAGAGAGAATTCATAGTGCTAAAAGATTTATTGTGAATTAGTTTCTATATTAATAATTCATGAGTAATTATTCTGAACAGAATTAGAAGAGGAACGAAGATCATACTCTATGGATTATCAGACCAGACTGGGTCACTGGACTAAGAAATCAGACTAAGATTTCCATAATAATAAATAATAAGCTTATAATTGTTTTATCGGTGTTCTGGAAGATTTATATTTCTAGACTAAATAATAATATTAGTGATCAGATTGCAGAATCAGACTGAATGTCATTATGAATTCCAGAGAAGTTCTTATATGATGTTGGGTTAGAAAGTAAAGCATTGTTTTTAAAATCATATTTCAAAAAATTTACAAGGTACCTGAGTTACATGTTTTGAATCATCTAGATAATGTTTCTTAACTTTTTTAAAAAAAAATTATTAAATCATTTCATTCAACTTGAATCACATTCACTATTATATTGAACATGGTTATGAATAGGTGTAAGGGTATATCCCACTTGTTGTATCCACACGAAAGGATTTTTTTTCTAGTGGATTGTATGGTATGAGATTGTTTCCAAACCATACCATGGATATAGCCACTATTTTTTGTATATAACCTTGTAAATTATTGTGTTTGTGTGGATATTTGATTGTTCTTTTTCTCGAAATGGTAATTCTTTTACCTAAGTAGAATGTTGTTTCAAAATGAAGGAAACTTAAAAGAAAAAGATTTCACTGATTCACCCCTCCTCCTCTCAGTGATACTTAGGTATTAGTTGGGTAATATCAAAATATAAACCCATTAAACATCATATATATATATATATTATAATTACCCATATATCTCATTAAACACCAAAAATCATCATAAACATATTTTTAAAATTTTTATAAAATTTTTAGTAAATTTTTCTACTCCTCCACAAGAACTATATTGGTATTGCTAAAACATTTAAGATAGTTATACAATAAAAAAATTATAAATAATTTACAATTATAAATATAATTTATTAATATTAATAATTACTATATAGAATGAACCATAACCTTTTTTATACCAATTATTAAATATTATAGTTTTTAAATGAAATGACAATAGACTATTTTATTTTCATTACTTAAAATAATATATAATTCATTATCAAATAAAATTGTTTAAAATTTTACATAAAATAGAAAATTGGTTAAGTATAGTCATAAAATTCTAATCTATTAGATTTAATTCAATTTTTATTGTTATTTTAAAGAATTTTACCATAGTTTTAATCTTATTTTACACATTTTACCATTATAACAGTTCGAAATTTTTACCATTATAACTATTCCAAATGAGAAAAATATAAAATAGGTCTCTTTCAAGAATTATAACATCATGATTCCATAAATTTAATCTATTTATAATGAATTAATTTATTTTAGCTAAATAAATTAAATTTATTATAATTTCAAAAAATGTAACGAAAAACATTTTTTCAAAAATGACTTCCTATGCCTTGAAATTAATTTATATCAAAATAAGGAATATTTATTATTCAATTTGATTTAATTATATTATTTATAAAAATGATATTTTTTAATCCAATATAAAATTAAAAAAGTACAATTATATTTTAATGAAATGAAGTTACCGTTTTAAAAAATTTGTATTTTTTAAAATTCACAAAGAATCAATATTTTCATAAGAAAACAAAAATTTAAGCACAAGATTATTTAGATATGATAATTTAAAAAATTATATCTTTTTTATCAAATAAAATATCTAAGATTTTTAAAAATTAGTACAACATTCACTCAAAAAATTAAAAGAAAAACATTTATTATGAACTTTAAAACTAAAAAACAACATTACTAAAAAATATAATTCTTATTTGTTATGATTTAAACAATAAATTTGATTTACATAAAAAATACATATTTTTTATAACTGTTTTGTTCCTACTTATATTTCTAATTTCATTGCTGCACTATAGAGTTCAAATTATATTTTATTAATATTTTATAATATATCATAATTTTCTTAATAGCTGATATTGAAAATCTTGAAGGGAATTAATTGGATGAGACCGTAAGGGGCACAACGTCACTAGGGTTCATCCCGCACCACCATTCTCCATTCCGGTTTGATTCCCCATCTTCTCCCTTGTTTGGAGGATCGAGGCGGTTGTTCTCTTCTGTGGTGGATTCTCGTTTCGTTCTTCACGCTGTGTGATATGTCTCTAACTCAGATGAGTTTGGTTTCTAAGGCGTAAAGGTGTGCTGTTCGAGTTTCAACATTAGCGGTTTGAGAATGACTCTTCATCCACGGATCTGGGTGATTGGTGGTCGAGAGTGGTCTTCGTGGATCTTTGGGATGGCGGCGACGAGAAATCATCCAGGATTGAGGTTGGGATTCTCTCGAAGATCTGGTGATGTTTTATTTTTTCTTGCAATTTGTTTTGTCAATATTTCATTCTGGATGATTTCTGGGATGGCGATTTCTACGCTGGCGCGTTAGATTTAGTGAGGGTGCTTCGACAGAGGAATTCTTGATGAATTTTCTTTCACTTATTGCATTTTATATTCAAGGGTTTGATGATTTTTATGGATTTCTATGGAATGTGGGCTGGTCGGTATGAATCTAGTTATTTGTTGGTTGCTATATGGGATGGTTATGCGATATTGGTTTAGGGGGTATTGTGGTTTAAGGGCAAGGTGGAACTTCTGGGTTGTCTGCTGATCAGGGTTCTTGTGGTGTCATGATCTGTTTAACTTTATTCCGGTTTCTTTGACGTCCTTTTTTGGATGGATGCTTCTTGGAGGTCCATTTCATTTCTCTTGAAGGCTGGGTGAACTCCTTCTTGAATTTGCTGATGGGAGGTTTTGGGCCGGTGTTGATGGTCGCGCCGGGGGCCATTCTAAGTGACACTTTCTGAGGTTTCTCTAGTAGTTCTGATGTTCTTGTGACCTGGTTCGTTGTTTCTTGGACTTGTTCATGTTGTTGGTTCATGGTGTTTTTGTTTTATGGTTGGAATCATATAGGATTTTTCACTTTCTACCTCAAAGGTGTTTTCATAATAAAAAATTTAATTTTCAGTCAACTGATATTGTATGTTAAGCAATCAATCACACATCATATTATTATTTATTGAATATTAATTTATAGGATGTTAAAATATTAATGGTAGTATGTAATTTAAAAAAACAATCAATATTGTTTTAATGTTCAGTACCAATGTCGGTACCTAATTCTTGCTATGATTAGGTCCAGTCCGAGCCACTAATATTTCTATATTAAGATAACTATGGGGAAGGTGTAATCCTTTTCGATGGTATGATATACCCATTAGATATGGGTATCTTATGATTCCACATTCTATCTCCCAATAGGTATTAAAATATTATAAATGAGACTTCTAGTTTTCAGATCATTTTACTACTCCTAATTTAAATCTCTAGTATGCTTCTGATCCCTCTCTATGAAATGATCTGATCTCCTTCATCACTAAGATTCTTTTATTAACTATAGATATTATTTTACTAATGAATAAAAATTGGTCCCTATAAATTTAAATAAAATATTAATTTTATAGAATAAAAGTTAGTAGCCTTTATTAACTCTTGTACATTATAGGATCCTCAAAACCTAGTAACTTTTTATTCTCAAATTGGTAGTATAAAAGATTCCAAACAGTAGTTTCTATCAGCCTCTCATCAAACCCTTATACTAATTCCTCCATATTCTTTATCGTTAACATTTTGAATAAGTGGTTTTCTAATATATATATATATATATATTAATACCAATATATCCTCATCCCACTTATTATTTAATTCAATATATCTTCTCTTAAAAAATTTCATATGTTCTCTCATGAATATATAGTGATTTCATTTCATTGGAATTTAGTATTGGATTTTTTACATCTATTTATTTGATATTCTCACAGAATATTTTCACATACCATGAGATTATTGTTTTAATATAATTACTATTCATTTATTTAAATAGATATCATTAAAAAATAAACCAACTATTTTATTTTAATTAAATTGAATTATAACACCCTAAAATTTTAAAATAACACTATTCTCAATAACGTATATGACACAGAAACCCGATATTAAACAAACCACAATATATTATTACTTAAATGTTATAGGTAGAACCTAGAAGTTGAATTGGTTGGAATAAATAGATTAACCTTAATTTAAAAAATATTTAATGTTCCCACTCAATAAACATTTATTGATTAATGATTAAAAAATAAGCACTCAAGTTTTAGAAAAGTCATTTTAATCTTCAAAAATACATTTTCTTCGAAAAAAATACGGATTTATTTAAAGAATATTATTTATAATTTTGATAACGTTTCAAATTATTATTTAATAATAATTATATATTCTTTAAAATTGGTATATCCAATTTTTCTTTAGTTAGTTTTATTTGGTTTATTACAAAATATTGATTTTATAGTGAATATTTAATATACTACATTTTATTTAAAAGATTATTTTTTATTTCATTCTTTTAAAGAGTTCCATTTTATAAAAATATTTTCAATTTATCATTAGATCTGTTATATTAATTATAATTCAATTAATTTAATTAGAGTCAATTTTATAGTTGAATTGTCTAGGAAAAAAGTTTTATACTTAAAATGGAATATTTCTGAAAAAAATTCATTTTATTTTAGTTTTTATTCTTTATTTTATTCATTCCGCTTATGTAGACTATATATTGAAAAATGGATCATATATTTGGAATTGGGAGGTAAAAATTTGGAAAATCAGTCTGCTCTAGTTTTAGTCATTATAAATATTAACCATAGTAAATAATTCCCACCAAGATAAGTGTATTTTAGAAAAATAATGTTAAAATAATATGGTAAGGAATAAAAAATGTCCCCAACACTTGACTATATCCTATTGGTTTAGTGGATTTTTTTCATTTCCATCCATGTTTTGAAAATATGGAAACTTTGTTTAATATTTATTTGATTTTTACCTTTATAATATTTTGGTAAAAATAATGCTAATACTATCATTTTTTTCTATAAATATCTATCCTATTTAATGATAGGGATATTGAGAACTTATATTCCATTATAAATTGTTAATTGAATTATAAATGTTTTTCATAGTCATCTTTAATTTTTTTTATAAAATAGCTAACTTGAAATCTTAAGCAATGCCGATATAATTCTTGTGCATGCTGTAGAAAAATCAAGTAAATGATTTTTAAAAAATTAAATGAAAAATAAATTGGGTGATTTAAAGTTCCCCAATAATTTTATAATTCATATAACATATTTTATATTCTTTAAAGGTTTAAATTATAATTCCATCAGGGTCATGTGGTTTTCTAAGTCACATTGTATGAATTTGGTCAAAAATGAAATAAATGATATTTTATGTTATATATAATATATTAAATTATTTAAAATTTATAAAAATCTTGATAAACGATTATTAAAGTGATAAATGGTATAAAAGTTTATACAATTTCATTTTCATTGACAACTTCAACCTTATAAGTAATATTTTTACAATTTTATGTTAAAAATGGCTTTACCATAGTTAAAATTAAAATTTGTTAACCTACGGGTCAACCCAAATGATATGGTTTAAAATGATATCTAAACATGTCTAAATTTTATTAAGTGACTATATTAAGACTGTGTAATCCTTTCCATTGAATTCATGTAATTTTGGAATCATTTGAAATGAGTTAGATGCATATTGAATTTTAATATTTCATGTATTTCCAAAAATGGAATTATTGATATTTTATAATAAAAAATATGTTATTAAATAAAATTGTAATATTCATCCAATTAAGTGGTATATGGTTGAAAATATTAATTATTGTATATGTAACACACCAAGGTTTTAAAAATGAATTTAAATTCTTTAAGATTTGTTTTAATTTTATAGTTATAACTATAAGTTAATCAAAATTTTGCTGCTTTTGTGTTTTAAATTTCGACTAACGGTCATCTACAATTGTGATCAGTAATATTTTTGGAGTCTAATGGAACCAAATATATTTTTAGGGAATATTGACATAGTCTTATGATTAGTAATATAAACCTGATAAATATTAAATAGTATTATTAATTTATCTTATTTATGGATTTTAGATAATGAAAATTGGATTAATTTTTCAGGGTGTTAAAAAATGAGTTATAGTTATAAAATTGTTTTTTAAATAAATTTTTATTTTATTTAAAAAAAAATTAATAATAATTATAAAATTATTTTCAAATAATGTTGTTCATTTTTTAATTCTTCATGTCAAAAAATGGTTAGGGTAAATTATTGGGATTTTTCTGAAAATCTTGAATTTTTGATGAATAGTAAAATACGATAAATTATGATAATTACTAAATACTTGTTTTACTGTATCATGGGTGATTAAAGAATGACTTAAGAGCACTTGGTTTGAACACACATTCAATTATTACTATTGTTTTCACATAAATTCATACTATTCATAGTCTTGAGCAAAAATATTAACATAATGATTAAAATAATGTAAAATCCCTCCTCTCCAACACAATAAATGCCACCCTCATTCCCCTCTTTCTATCACACATCTCAAGACTTGTTAATTCTCTATTTTCTACCAAATTAACTCCTTAAGGTTCTTCCCCACGTCTTAGAGCTTTTGGTATCACCAAATGTCCCAAAACAATGGGCTTAAGGAGGATCTTAAATAAAAGAGATCGAGAGGTAAGAATCATCTTCCCTTTTCATGTGTTTTCTTTTTAATCCCTTTATTTTCATATACCCACATTCTATAAACTTATCTAGGAGGTATAAAATATAAATCATCTTATATATTCTGTATTTTATCATGTTCATGTAAAATATTCATCATCTTCCTTCCTCTCCTCTCCATCTTGTTCAAAAAATAAAAACATCATCCATGATATGCCGATTTACCAATATCATAGACTATGTGTTTGAAATATCCATTAAATCCTTAAAATATGATCATAAAACACTATCAATGGTTGAAACAAGAATTTAAATTTTATTTTTTAGCAATTTTATGTTATATAATGAACTGATATTCCTAACATTAAATTATGTAGTGAAACAAGTTCATGATTACCGGGATCCACCAAAAATGATCTAAACAAACATCATTAATGTTTTATCTAATGATACATCATCATATATGATAAAAAATGATTTATGGTATCATTATATATAATCTATAAACATATTAATATCATTTCATTCCATTTATATAATTTCATTTCCGCACGACAAGAAAATAAAATACCAACCAGCCATGAAAATCATGTAAAGAACAGACCCAAAACAATTGAAAGAACAAAATACTAACAATTAAAGGGTAAAGTGATGTAATTAAATTATCATATAATATGTTATAAAGATTAATATGTTTCTAGAAGATGTTAATAACACTCTTTTAACCATTATACTGTATTTTTAAATGATTTTAATGTAAGATAAACCCAAGGTAAGACAATTATTAACCAGAATTCAATTCTTTGGGTTAACCTTAAACTTCATTATTTTTGTGTTATTAAATTTTTTGTGAGATTAATTTTATTTATATTATGTTTAATTATGTATATTTAGAGTGTATATACATATTATATCAACTCTATTAATTCTCACTTCAATTATATTATATTTATAAGGGACGTTTATTTTAAAAGCCTCTTTTAAAATTCTATTTTATAAAATTCAAAACTAATGTTTTTATAAAATTATTCATGTTTTATGATTGTTTTATGGTTCTTAAAAAAATTTATGATGAAATGTGGGACCTATATCACCCTAAAATGCATTTTTTATGTGTACGTTGGAGGTCGTCTGTATGGTTACTCTAAGTGTAATTGTGATGGTTACACAAATTGTAAGATAGCTATGAGGGTTACAAATTATAAGGTAGAAGATAGCGATAAAATTCAAGATTATGTAATGTCATAAGGTCGGGTCCTTATAGCTGGTATTAGAGGATGGTTTAGATAACGTTAGGGATTAGGATGATGTTAATATAATAACCTAAATGATTTTTAATTTATGGTTAATTTGAAATTATATAGCATTTAAATATTACCATTTTGCTTCGACTAAGATATGTTTGTTCAGAATTTTTCTCCACCGAAGAAATAGGGAATCTAAAGAGAAGAGGCACCAACAAAATGATATCCTTCCAAATCTGTTGCCTAAAATGGTAGGGATTGGAACCGACTAGTTTGTGACAGTAATGGGTCAGAAAATACGGGCAATAAATTGTGGGGTAATCCATGCAAGAGAACCACCAGAGGTACCACAATGAAACATGATGATAGTGGAACATTTTTTGAGATAACACCCTCATGCTTTCAATGGATATTCTGACCCATTAGCGACTGAAGGATGGATTAAGGCCCTTGAAAATATATTCTATGTTATGGGTTGTTTGGATAATCAAAAGGTAAGTCTTGAAATATATCATTTAGATGTTGAAGCTGGTCAATTTTGCTCAATGGTCAAAAATATCAGGGATAAAGGGGTTATTTATACCTTAGACTGGGATGAATTTAAAAGTCTATTACTTCAGTAATATTTTCTTAAGGTGGTGAAACTTAGGATGGAGAAAAAATTCATTGAATTAAATAAAAAGGAGGAAGATTCAATGGTCGCGTATGAAGATAACTTCACCCAATTGGAAAGGTATGCTCCAAATCTTATTCTAGATCTTGATAGAAAAATCAACTACTTTTAATCAAAATTAAAGCCAAGGTATCGAAGTTCATTGGCCCCCCGTGAAATCAAAAGTTATGAAAAACTTGTTTGATGTGCTAAGAGGGTAAATATGTAGTTCTCTGATGATCACATTCACTTTTTAAATAAGGAGAATAAATGATCTGGATAGAATGTGATGGGTATGAATCAACGAAAAAAATATGATGGTAAGAAATTTAAGTTTCCAGGTTGTGAAAAGTGTTGAAAAAGGAACCATGGGGAATGCCTTACCAAAACTAGGAAGTTCTTTCAATGTGGTAAGTTTAGACATATGGATCGATATTGTAATGAAAATGATCCTAAGACTAATCCAGATAAGTAAACATTTATGTGTTTTAAATGTTGAGAGATGGGTCCTTATGCAAATTTCTATCCAAAGAGAGATATGAATGATGTAAAGAACCTAGACTATAAGTAGAAAGGTGTACTTATATTAATTATGACTACATCAGTAGAGGTTGGGCCATCCAATGAAGTTATATTAGGTACCTTGTTTGTTTACTTATATTTTTATAATGTTTTATTCGATATGGGGTATACAAATTCCTTTATTTCAGAGTAATTTTCTGGTAAATTAGAAATATAACCTCAACAAATGAGACCGAAACGTATTGTTAAAACATCAGGGTGAAATATTATAAAAAAGACTAATTATAAGAATATTTCTATTGTGGACTGTGGAAGGAATTTACCTATAAACTTTGTTTTTTTCCTAATAATAGTTTGATGTTCTTATGGGAATTGATTTCTTTCATATTTATCATACTAAGATTGATTATAGATATAAAGAAGTTGTCTTTCAGAAAGTGTTTCTTTTTTTATACAAGAACAAACCCATACAATTGATAACATGTCAGGAAGCTAAGAAAGTGTTGACAGAAGGAAATAAAAGTTATCTTTCTCATATTGTTGAAAACAATGAAACTATTTAGAATAATTATGTTCTAATGGTAAATGAATAACATGATGTTTCTTCTGATGAGTTATACTATTTAACACCTGGTTGGGAAGTAAAATTCACAATTGACTTAGTTCTTGATTCTATGATAATTTCATAACCACCATATCGGATAGATCAAATGTAACTTCATGAATTCAAAAAAAACTACTTCAAGATATTCTTGATAAAGGATTCATTCATCATAGCACTTCACCATGGGGTGCTCTGATTTTGTTTGTAATACGAAAGATGGTTCAATAAGAATTTCATTTATTATAGAGCATTAAATAACATCATTGTTAAGAAAATATTTTCCTCATATCGATGGCTTGTTTGATCAGCTCCAGGGAGCTCAGTATTTTTCCAAGATAGACTTGAGATCCAGATACCATCACCTGAAGGTGAAGGATGATGACATCCCAAAAACATATTTTAGTACTAGATATGGTCATTATGAGTTATTTTTATGTTGTTTGGGTTAAATAATTCTTCTATTGTATTCATGAATCTTATGAATAGAATATTTTAAGAGTTTTTGGAAAAGTTTCTTATTGTGTTTATTGATTATATTCTAGTATTTTGTAAGAGTATAGAGGAGCATGAAAAACATCTAAGGTTTGTTTTGAAAACTTTAAAAGAAAATAAGTTGTATAGAAAATTCAGTAAGTGTGATTTTGGTTAAAATATATTTGTTTTATTGGGAACATTGAAAATAAGGATGGAATTACTGTTGATCCTGCCAAAAAAAGTGATTGATGAATAGATAAGACATAAAAATGTAACAGATATCTGTAGTTTTATTGGATTAGTAGGTTATTAAAAATGGTTTGTTAAAAAAATTATAGTTTTATAGAATGTTAACTTTGTTAACATGAAAAGGGATTAAATTTATTTGGGAAGAATAATGTGATGTTTCTTTTCAGGAACTGAAAAAGAAATTGGTGAATGCTCTAGTTTTGGACGTCCCATCTCGAAATGGGGAGTTTGTCAACTATAGTGATGCTTCATTGAAGGGACTTGGTTATGCTATAATGAAAAATGATTAGTTAATTTCTTATTCTTGAAGATAAATAAAAATTCATGAGTTAAATTTTCCCACACATCAATTAGAAGTGGCAGCTGTGGTTTTTTGTTTTGAAAATTTGGAAGCATCATTTGTATGGAGCCAAATGTAAAATATATACTGACAATAAAAGTCTGAAGTATATATTGAATCAAAGGAATTAAACATGAGGTAGAGAAGATGGATTGAATTTATAAAATATTATTATTGAAGGATCAATTACCATATAGGAAAAGCAAACAAATTGGTGGATGTCTTGAATCGAAAACATCATGCTTTATTAACCATGATAAATTTGGAACATGATTCGTTGATTAATAATTTGGTGAAGTTTGGAATAGAAGTTATTGGTGCAGGGAATAACTCTATTTTATGTCAGGTTTTATTACATACATCGTTATTAGATATAATTATGAAATAATATAAGGAAGACCATGATCTATAGAAAAAGGTAAAATTGGTTAAAATGGGTGAGTTTCCAGAAATTAACCTTGATAAAGATTGTGTTTTATGATTTGGAAAAAGATTGTGTGTGCCTTGGTATTCCTAGTTGAATAAATTTTTGTTGTGTGAAGCTTATAGTTATCCATTTTTAGTTCATCCTGGTAGTACTAAGATGTGCATAGACCTTTGAGAGAATTAATGGTTGGATGGAATGAAAAGAGATATTACAGATTTTACTATGAAATGCTTGACATATCAATAGGTTAAAGTAGATCGGAAGTTACCTAAGGTGGTGATTTAGCCATTTACAGTTCCATAGTGGAAATAGGAGAATAAATCCATGGACTTTGTGGTTGGACTACCTAAGACTTCTCAAAGTAACAATATTATTTGGGTTATTGTTGATTGACTCACAAAATCTTCACATTTTCTTCCTATTCGATATTCAATGTCTTTGGATCATCTTTCTCGAATGTACCTCCAAGAGATTGTTAGGTTACCTGGAGTTCCTATTTCCACTGTATTTGACTAGGATCACAGGTTCACTTCTAACTTTTGGAAGGGACTTTAGAAGTTGTTGGGAACATAAATAAATTTTAGTATAACTTTTCATCCTTAATCATATAGCTAGTGAGAATGAATGATTCAGACTTTGGAGGATATGCTTTGAGCTTGTTCAATGGACTACCAGGGAAGTTGGGATCATCATATTTATTTAGTTGAGTTTTCATTTAATAACAATTTTCATTCCAGTATACAAATGTCACCTTTCGAGGAATTTTATGGGAAGTAGTGTAGAACTCCAGATTTTTGGGATGATGTTGGGGATAAGAGGTTGATGGGAACAGAATTATTAGAGGAAGTGGCTATGAAAGTGAAGATGATCCAGCAACATAAGAGGACATCTCAGAGAAGGCAGAAAAGTTATGTAGACAATAGAAGGTAAGACTTTTCTTTTGAGTTAGGTGATCATGTGTTTTCTATGAATCTCACCATGGAAGAGAATTATATGTTTTGGTAAGAAAGGAAAGCTAACTCCACTGTTCATTGGACCTTATGAAATCCAAGAGAAATTTGGAGCAGTCACCTATTGAGTATATTTTCTTCTGATTTTATCTCACGTACAATTTTTTTTCATGTTTCGATGTTGATAACGTATGTTCCCGATATCTCTCATATTTTGATCTCAAAATTAGTTCAAAAAAAAGAGAACCTTTTTTTATGAAGAGAACGAGTTCAGATTCTTGATAGAAGGGAACAAGTCTTTCAGAATAAGGTAATCCACCAGGTAATGGTTTTGTGGAGGAACCACATGGTTGAAGAAGCAACATGGGAGTCTAAAATGCTATGAGGGAAAGGTACCCTACTTTGTTTAATAAGTAAATAAAATTGTGAGGATGTAGTTTCCAAAAGGTGGGGATAATGTAACACCCTAAGGATTAAAAAATGAATTGAAATGCATGAAACCTTTTTCTAATGAAATAGTTATAACTTGAATTTAAGCATAATTTTTCCACTTCTATGTTTTGAATTTTGAATAACTGTCATCTACAACTGTGATCAGTAATAGTTTGGAGTCTGATGGAACTAACATGATTTTTGGTGAATATCAACATACCCTTATGAATAGTAATATGAATATTAATATGACCCTAATAAATATAAAATTGTATTATTATATAATTTTTTAAGGCTTTAAGATAATGAAAACATGATTTATTTTTCAAGATGTTAAAAAATGAGTTATAGTTTTTAAACTGTTATTTCTGAACAAATTCTAATTTTATTTAAAAATTAAATTTATAATATTTAGAAAATTACTTTAAAAAAATGGAGTTAATTTTTGAATTATACAATTCAAAATATGGTTAGGGTGAATTTTTGAGATTTTTTCTGAAATTCTTGAATTTTGGATGAATAGTAAAATACGATAAATTATTATAAATGCTAAATACTTATTTTAATACATCAAAGGGGATTCAAGGAATATGTAAGCCTACTTGTTTCTAAATCACATGCAATTATTAATATTTTGGGTCACATGAATCAAGAATATTCATAGTCTTGAGCAAAATATTAAAATAATGTAAAATCTCTCCTCTCCTCCACTATAAATACCACCCTCATTCCCCTCCTCCCCTCACACCACTCAAGCCTTGAGAATTATCTATGTTATGCCAAATTCCATCCCAAAGGTTCTTCCCCACGTCCTTGATATACTGGTCTCACTAAAAGTCCAAAACCAAAGGCCTTAAGGAGGATCTCAAGGAGAAGAGATCAAGAGGTAAGAATCATCTTCCTTTTCATGTGTTTCCTATCCAATTCCTTTATTTTCTTATATCCTATTTCCCCACACTTTTACAGTAGTTATGAAATCTCTAGAATGTTATATATTTTGTATTTTATCATGTTCATTTAAAATATTCAACAAATTCCTTCCTCTCCTCTCTCTCTTGTTCTGAAAATGAAAACATCATCCATGATGTGTTGATTTACCAAAATTGTGGAATATGTGTGTTAAATATTCATTACATCCTTAAAATATGATAGTAAAACCATTTTAATGGTTTAATTATAATTTAATGTTTATATTTTAACCTATTTTATGTTCTGTAATGAACTTATATGAATGAACTTAAATTATGTAATGAAACAAGTTCGTGATTATCGAGGAACCACCAAAAATGATCTAAACAAACATCATTAATGTTTTATCAAATGACCCATAATCATATATGATAACAAAATAGTTTATGGTATTTTTATATATTCTAGAAACCTATGAATACCATTTCATTCCACTTCAAAATTTTCATTACTATACAATAAGAAAATTATATACAAACTGACCATGGAAATCTTGTGAAAAACACACCCAAAACCATGGAAGGAACAAAATACTAACTATTAAAGGGTTAAGTGATACAATTAAATGATCATATAAGATATTATAAAGATTAATATGTTTCAATAAGATATTAATAACACTATTTTAACCATTATACAGGAGTTTTAAGAAAGTTTGATGTAATAAAAACCCGAGGTAAGTGAATTCTTAACCTGATTTCCATTCATTAGGTTAACCTTATACTTCCTTATTTTTTTGGTATTGGAATTGATTTTGAGATTAATTTTGTTTATTTTATGTAACATAATGTTTATTTACAGTGTATATACATATTCTATCAACTCTATTAAGTCTCACTTCATTTAT
The DNA here is from genome assembly GCA_963277665.1 of Viscum album. Classification (NCBI taxonomy): domain Eukaryota; kingdom Viridiplantae; phylum Streptophyta; class Magnoliopsida; order Santalales; family Viscaceae; genus Viscum; species Viscum album. The sequence continues at coordinate 1,322,369,550 of OY728166.1, forward strand.
ATGATATTTATAATGGACTTTTCTTATAAAAACCTCTTTTAGAATTATATTTTACAAAATTCAAAAGCAATGTTTTCATGAAATTAGTAATGTTGTATTATTGTTTTCTAGTTCATGGAATTTTTTTATGATGAAGGGTGGGACCTATATCTCCCTTTAATTCATTGGTTATGTGTTATTTGGAGGTTGGTCATTTGGGTACTCCAAGTGTAATTTTGTTGGTTAAACAAATTGTAAGGTAGCTGTGAGGGTTACAAATTATATTGTAGCCGAGAGGATTACAAGATTATGTAAGTAATTCCCCATGATATATTTATTGTTCAATTTAAATTCTATATGTTTTCAATAAATCTCATAAAAATATCAAGTTTCACAAAGTAAGTTTATATGTGTAACAGGTATGTCTTTTCTAAAAATGATTTGTTACATTAAATGTATTCATAGAGTAAGGTGTTCTTTCCTTCTTTTTATATCCATTAATGAGATTTTTGTGATCATCCCAAGTTTTTAAATTATTTTTATATGTTACAATTAAGTGAAAGAAAAATAAGGAATTCAAGTAAAATTTTATGAAGATATGTCAAAGAAAATATGTTTTATTTAAAAAGATTCATATTTCGAAAGAAATGGATATTGTTTTATGGTATATGACCTATATGAATGTGGAATCTAATGTATGTATTATTTCATGATTCTATAAAAATATAAACGTGAAACGATCCTATATATTAAATAAAATAAGTTCTTGACTAAAATTTAATATTATGTAATGTAATAAGGTCGGGTCCTTATAGTACATGTATGTGTCATTTTTCCTTTTAAAATAACTTTCTTGATCCATAATGAGAAAAAAACTATGTTATCATGGAAACTATTGAAATGGTTGATAAGGGGATAAAATAAAATGATATGTATGAAAAAATGAAATAAAATTGTCCAAATATTTTGGGATTAGAAAATTTATACTCATACACATATTATATTTCAATTTGTTCAATTTTTATACCGTTTAGCGTGAAAATTAATTTATATTAATTTAATATTTTAAGAAATTACCAGAATGGACATCCCTCGATTATAAAATGAAACCCCATATTTTATTCATTCCACACTTCCTGATACATTTGGTTTATCCATGACCAAATAAAATATCTTTCTAAAAAAACTTTTTTTACATCATAAAGGACTTATTTTTGGGCAGAATGATAGATTTATAGAGATTAAGGTGTTATGAAAAATAGGGTTTCAAAAGAGGAGGTATATATTTCAACCAGATGATTTAGTTTTATTTGTTTTTCTACCTCTTTAAAATATAATTAAAATGTTATAGAACAATAATAGTATAATATTACATAGAAATATATATTTTTATGTTAATGGAATACCCTAAATCCATCTCCACTTCAAACTAATTAGAAATGAAATGGTCGTTTGGGTGTACGACGGACTCCAACATCGTAAACCAATATCCTTAATTTCCCATCACTTCCACTCATTGAAGGTTATAATTATGTATCTAATTTTAATTTATTATATTAATTACATTTTGTTCATTTAAAAAATATATTAATTACTTTTTTACATTTATATCCATTGAAAAAATGATGGCATCATTTTTTCTTTTGTGTGGACTAGCACCTCCAAAAATGAAGTGATTTTAATTCCATTTATAAGGACCCAACCTTAAAAAATTACATAATCTTGAATTAAATGAATAATTCACATCAAGGATCTTTATAGGTTTAGATATTTAGATAATTAGGCCACAACATATATAGAGCAATTTTAAGATTACATGTAGATACTTCTACTCAATATCCATTATTTTCATAAAATAAAAGCTCTTAAAAAAAGAGTCATGTCTAGTTTCATATTTTAGACATCATGAAGATTACTTGATCCCATCTTTGACCCATTCATCTTTAAGTCGTGTGAAAAACATTTTGAAAAAATCTTGCGATGAGCATAAAAAGCTAAGTAAGAGATACACAAAGAAAAAAAGCTGTCAATATTTCAAAACAACATGTCAACCAAGAATACTTTATCATAAGAAATAATTTTCACCTTTATGAAGTAGAAAATACTCTTCACTGAATAAAATATCATTTATTAACCTTTTTATACCATAATATTTCCATAAAACCCATATAAATAACACAAAACATATAAAGGTAACTTGGGACATAAACATACTTAAATAGAATAACCATATGGTCGAAATCCACACATATCACTAAATGGAATAGCCATACAGACGATATACATACCCAATGCATTGGATGTTATAACCCAACCAATCTTCATAGTTTATCATGGAACCACCCATCATTTGGTTTATCACCTAACCACCCGTCAAATGTCCATGTACTATTATAAAATCAAAACCCATAAAATATTACAAATATAAATATTTCACTAATAACATTTCATTTTCAATAAAAATAAATCATTTTAAGATATTGAAATAATAAATCCATTTCAAAAACCATTTTCAATACCAAAACATCCAAAAACAGGACAAGGGGTTTCTTTTTCATTTTAAAATCATTAAGGATTGCAGAGGAAGCCAACTAACGATTATGGTGGCGGAGAGGTCCTTGTCACCTCAATTGTTAAAAAAATTCCTTTTTCATTTAGTAAAACGTTTCATAGAAAAATATTCCCTTTTAATGAAATTAAAAGTCAAAGGTGTTTATACACTGTACAAAATAATATTACGTATAAATTAAAATATGCCCCAATGAAAGAAGATTGAGACGAATCCCCTTACCTCTTGTCTGACATAAACTTTTTATTATTTATTTTCATAAATAATAAAATTATGTTAATTTATAATTTATTGAAAAGATTTTTCAAGTTTAATATTCCTTTTTATATCACTTGTTACCTTTTTGTAAGAATTATTTAATTATTTGAGTTCATATCGGACATTGTGTTGATGTTCAGAACTTGAGTTAAAAATGAACTTGTTATTATTATAAATTTTCCATGTGGTCAAAATTAAATTATATCCATAATTATAATCCTGATTTAGATATCATATATATAATATATATATCTAGTATATATTTGAATTTATAAGAGTACATAACATTTGGAGATAAGAAATCAAATGCAGGGTTCATGGAGACGGTAAGTCGTATGTACGCATGAACACTAAGTCCATTTCTATTTGATATTTTAATGGAATAAAAACATAATTATACAAAGTTATAATATAATTACAGTATAATATCATATATAATTACATTAACTCAATCCTTTATACATTCCATTTATTTCATGAACGAGTCATATTACCTTGAGGGGGCGGTAGTCCGCACTTTCTCAAATGAAATAATCGTATTTACACATTATGGAAACCATAAAGGTATGATATATATTAAGAATACATAAGTATATAGAAAATATAAATATAATATATATTATATGTAAATATAGTTCCATCTTAATGGCCAACATAATAGGTGTTAGGATAAGATTGAACAATCATCATTTCACAAGGTAGTAGTTCACCATCCACAGAAACAATATGTTTTTACCCATTAGACGGAGGTTAGTGTAAGTGTAGTTCTAATCCTTCTCATAAGAAACCTATTAAATTTAGGATACTAGTTTTTTTATAAAATAAAGGAATAAAAAGATTTTAGGGGGATTGAGATTTAAAATAAAAGAAAAGAACTTAAGAGAAGACGTTACCTTTTAATTGGGTATCTCCCTTTGGTTTGAACAAAAAGGTTTACTTTAAGTGACTTATGAATTAGTTAAGGATTCTAGTAGGAATATAGATATTTGGGGAGCTTAATTTTATAGAGTTTTGATGATCCAAGGTGCTTTAGTGGTGTGAGTAATTGGTTATAGGTGATGGATTTTTATAAGGGGGAGGAGGGGATCCTAAGGAAGGTTTGAAAATATTATTTTATCATATAATTATTTTCGGTTTATAATGGTCCAAAACTCATTAAATTAAAATAAAAGATGTCTCATGTAATAAATAAAACCATCCAATAATAATTGGATAGGTTTTGGATATTTTTTTAAGTTTTATAATTTTATTTATCTAAATCATTCATTAATGAGGTAAACACTACATCATAACTGTGTCATAAATAATTTTTTTATTTGATGTCTAAAAATTATAAAAAAAATATCATGACATAGGAAATTGGTTTATCATTCTAATTAATATTTCTAGTTGAAGAGATAACTTATACAACCCTAGGTAAAAATTTATTTACTAAAGGATATATGTTTATGTCATCTTTGTCTTTACCTAAAATTAATTAATATAAAGTGTCATTATCACTCCCATGTGGCTCTATGGGGTCCCCAAATAGACACATGGATGACCATTATCAGAAATTTATCATCCAATAGTATTAAGACACTTGTTAGGGTAATTTAATATTATTATAATATTATTGTTTACCCTTATTTACCAGAGTTTACCTTTTAACCATGGTAAATAAAATATTTACCGAAATAAATTTTCATAATGTCTAAAAATAAAAGTTACCTATTTACACAATTAGGATCTCCTAATTCCAAACATAAAATACATTTTTCAAAATTCAAAACACATAAGTGGTAGAAACTAATTTAAAATTAATTCCCATGGTCAAAACAAAAAACGTGTTTTTAAGAAATAATAAGTATCACAAGATTGGCACTTGTTTATGTCCAATTTCAGTGTGAAATTACCTTTAATTAGCAAAATTGTATTAAATAGTAAATATATAATCTAATTATTCTTTGAAAATAATTAAAAAAAAAATATATCTATATAAATAAATTAGATTTAAAGATAGTTTGGAATTAAAATGCAATATTTTTCACTATTTATAAAAAAATGAATATTATCATGAAAATACCAAAATTTCATCCAAAGTGAATTTAAATGTCCCGATTCTAAAGAATAATATTAGTTTTTAAAATATAACATATAAAAGTGATAAAAACAAGATTTAAAAAGGTTTTCCATCAAAAGGTGGTAAATCAACCCATTAATGAATATTGGAGTATTTATACTTAAAATTGGATTCTTTCTCATTTAAAGCCTCCAAAATTTATTGGATAAATGTAAAAACATTTAATAAATAGGCATAATCATATTTTAGTTAGTTATGTTTAATCCCTCTATTACAATGGCTAATCATTAACTAACATTTCAAATAACATTATTATATTATTATTTTTCAGAATAACTCAACGTTGTGTGTAATGTAAGATTAAAAAGAAACCCGTTGTTGTGCATCAAGTACGCCATTGAAGAGGGAATACCTTTTAAAGTAAAATTAATAATTAATTCACAAATATTAATAAGTATAATAGTGTATTATTCTTTATTTACTTGTAATGTTACATCCTTCCCCCCTTTTGGAAATTGTTTCCTCACAATTTTTATTAAATTATCAAATAAATGGGGGTATTTATCCATCATAGAATTTTCAGATTCCCATATTGCCTCTTCAACCATATGGTTTTTCACAAAAAATTTACCTGATAAATTACCTTATTCCGGAACACTTGCTGTCTTTGGTCAAGAATCTGGACTGGTTGTTCCTCATAAGAGAGATTCTTCTCCAACTAAACTACCTCTGGGATAAAAACATAAGATAGATATGGACTATACTTTCTCAACATTGAAACATGAAAACATTATGTACCTAGGATAAACATAGAGGTAAATACACTATGTATGTAATAGACCCAACATTCTCTAGGATTTTATAAGGTCCAATGAACCTGATAATAAACTTTCCCTTCTTACCAAAATTCATCACACTTTTCCATGGAGAAACTTTGAGAAAGACATGATCACCTACATCAAAAGAAGTATCATTCCTCTGGTTATCTGCATAACGTTTCTGCATGTTTGGAGTCATCCTCATGTGCTTCTAAATCGACTGAACTTTCTCTGCCATATCTTCTACCAATTCTAGTCCAATCAGCCTCCTTTCATCGACTTCATCCCAAAATCTGGAGTTCGACACCACTTCCCATATAATGCCTCAAATAGAGCCATATGTATAAAAGAATGAAAACTGTTATTATAAGAAAACTAAACCAAAAAAATATTATGGTCCCAACTTCCCTGGTAATCCATTGAAAAAGAACATAGGATATTCTCTATGGTCTGAAATGTTCATTGTTATTTCCCATCTAATTGAGGATAAAAAGATGTACTAAAATTTAAGTCAGTACCCAACGACCTCTGAAGGTCTTTCCAAAAGTTAGAAGTAAACCTGGGATCATGATCAGTTACAATGGTGAGGTGAACTCCTTGCAACCCATCTATCTCTTTAAGATGAAACTGAGAAAGTTTATCTAGAGGCAAAGTATCTCGAATAGGAAAGAAATGAGTATATTTAGTCAATCGATCAACAATAACCCAGATTACATTATTACCTTGATATGTCTTTGGTAATCCCACAACGAAGTCCATGGATATATTTTCCCATTTCCACTCTAGCACTGGTAAAGACTAAAGTAACCCTTTCAGTAACCACCACTTTACTTTAACCTGCTGAAAAGTCAAACACTTCTTAGTAAAGTCATCAATATCTATATTCATTCCATCCCACTAGTAATACTCCCTAATATCTATGTACATCTTAGTACTTCTGTGATGAACTGAAAATGAAGAACTATGAGCTTTACATAACAAGTCATTCTTCAACTAGGAATCACAAGGAATAGATAATATCTTCCCAAATCTCAAAATACGATCATTATAAATGTTAAAATCAGGAAAGTTACCCTTCTGATCCAACTCAACATTTTTCTGCAACTCACAATATTCTTTCTACACTTGATTGATTCGATCTGATAGAGATGATTTCACTGACACCTAAAACAAAACAAAAGACTTTTCTATACCAAAAACTTTTATGCCGAAGTTCATCAAAACAAAAACCAAAATATCTCTTTCCAAACGTAACAATGTTAATGTAGCATTACTTTTTCAACTCAAAGCATTAACCGCTTTATTTGATTTTATCATATGGTAATGAATCATGGAATCATAATGCTTGATTAATTCCTACCATCTCCTCTATATCATGTTCAATTTATTATGAGTGAATATATACTTTAGTATTTTGTGGTTAGTATATATTTCAAATTTTACTCCATATAGATGATGCCTAAAAAATTTTAAATTAAAAACAACAAAAGAAAATTCCAAATCATATGTAGGGTAATTTAACTCATGAGGTTTCAGTTGATCTGAAGCATAAGAAATTACCAGATCATTCTTCATAAGGAAACAACCAAGTCCTTTCAACAAAACATCATTGTAGATAAAAACTCTCCATCTCAGGATGGTTGTTCTAAAACTGGATCATTCACTAATCTTATTTTCAATTTTTAAAAACAATCATCACCTTATTTTTTCCAAATGAACTTAAAACCTTTCTAGTTAACTTAGTCTTTGGTCTACATAACCGTGAAAATGTTTCAACAAAAATCCGGTAATAACGGTCCAAACCAAGAAAACTATTGATCGTGGTTATATTTTTTGGTCTTGGACATTCTTCAACATCTTTTGTTTTTGTCGAATCAACAGTTATGCCATTTTTTGAAACAATGTGACCAAGGAATGAAATTTTGTTTTACCGAAACGGACACTTTTGGAATTTTCCATACAGTTTCTTTTCTTTTGTGGTTTTCAAGACAATCCTTAAATAACTTTCATGCTCCTCTTTACTATTAGAATAAACCAAAATATCATAAATGAACACAACCAAAAACTTATCCATGAACTTATAGAAAATTCTATTCATAATATCCATTAATACAGCAGGTGAATTAGCTAAACCAAAAAGAATAACTACAAATTCATAATGGCCTTATCTAGTACGAAACATGATCTTCAGAAATCCTACTTCCTTTTATTTCAACTGATGGTACCCCGACCTCAAATCAATATTCAAAAAATACTAATCTTCCTAGATCTGATCAAAAAAATAATCAATATGAAAAAAGGATACTTTTTCTTAACAGCGATGTTATTCAATGCTCTATAATCAATGCAATGTCTCGTTGAACCATCATTATTTTTAAAAAACAAGAAAAGATCACCCCATAGTGATGTGCTAGGTCAAATGAAACATTTGTCTAATAACTCCTACAATGGATTCTTTAACTCTAAAAGTTCAATTTGAGCCATTCAATAAGGGGGTTTTGAAATTGGATTAGCATTAGGAACTAAGTCAATAGTAAATTCAACTTCTTGATCAGTTATTATACTAGTAAACTCAATTGAAAAAACATAAAGGTACTCATTTCCCACTGACACATCATTAATCTAAACAGTTCATTTCTTTTAAAAAATTTGTACAAGGTAACATTTTTTCCATATTTTACTAGTTTCTCAGCTTCCTAATATGTTATCAAAAGTAAGGATTCATTCTTGTACAAAAACTGAAAATATTTCTAAAAAGAAACCTCTTTAACTCTACAACCAATTTTAGCATGATAAAAAGAAATAAAATCCATACCAAATATAACATCAAACTCTACTAGAGGCCAAACAATAATGTTTTTAGTTATATTCTTTCCCCACACAAGGATAGAAAGGTTCTTATAATTTATTTTGGTCTCAACATTTCCCCCGATTGTTTTTACCCTTATTTCAGGATTCATATCATGAGATGGAATTCCCAATTTATAAGAAAAATTCTTAGAAATGAACGAATGTGAAGACCCTGAATCAAACAACACTTTGGCATAATATGAACATACAAACAATGTACCAGATACTACTTCATTTTATAACCCAACATCTACTGAAGTAGTTTCAAAATATTTAACCACCCCTTTCTGCTTGTAGTCTGGCTTCTTTCCCTCAGTTGAGTTCTTCATTGGACACTCATTTTCATAATGACCCATTTGATTTCACTTAAAATATATTACCGTTGGCTTTTCATTACCTTCTTGATCATCTTTCTTATAGTTATGAGCAATATAACCAGAATTACCAAACCAGAAGAACTTTCTAGATCTTGATAAACATTCTCTAGGATGCTTTTTACCAGACTTCTCACATGATGGATTTTTAATTTTCATACTTCCAGGCTTCATTGATGAATTATTTCCTTTTACCTACCAATTGGACCTCTTCTTTTGTTTTGTGTATTGGAACAAATGATCATCAGAAAACTGTATTTCTACCTTATTTCCACATCTAACAAGTTTCTCATAGCTTTTGAATTCACAAGAGTCTAATGCTCTTAAATATCGTGGATTCAGTCCTGAATAAAATCAATTGATATTAATTTCAAGGCCTCAGATGAAATTTGGAGCATACCTTGCCAGTCAAGTGAAATTTTCTTCATAAATAGCCACTGATTCATCCTCCTTCCTCTATTCGAAGAATTGTTTTTCCATCCTAGTTCGAACCACCTTTTGGAAAATATTTCTCAAGATACATACCTTTGAATTCATCCCAATCAAAAACATCAATCTCTTATCCCTGATATTATTCATCATCAACCACCACTAATTTGATTCACCTTGAAAATAGTAAATAGAGAGACTAACCTTTTGATGTTTTGAACACCCCATGACATCGAAAATATTCTTCAGTGATTTAATCCACCCTTCAGCTAGCACAGGGTAAGACGATCCTCTGAATGATGGGGGAAATTTCCTCATGAAATGCCCCACTAATGATGTGTTCCTCTATGGTTGTTCTGGATGATCTCATGCATGGATACCACCACAATTTATAGCCTAATTCAACTGTGTCATCACTGCAACAAACTCTTCAGTTCTAATTCCAACCATCTCAGGTTGCTGATTTGGAAGGTTATTCTCCTCTGTATGCATTCCCAACATATCTACCCTATTTTTTCTATGAAAAAACATTCTCAACATAAAAATATCTTAGGCAAAGAAACATGGTAATCTATAAATCCTATATAATTTCAATTTTACCATTAATTAATTTATGGACATTAATTTTAACAATATTTTAACTCCTAAAGTTGTCTAAACTGACCTTTGATACCAACTATAAGGACCTTCTCATAAAACATTACATAATCTTGAATTAAATGAATAATTCACATTGATGATCTTTTTTAGGTTTTGAAAAATTGAGAATTATTCCATAACATATACATATAAATTTGAATAGTACATGTAGACACTTCTACTTGGTATCCATTTTTTTGTAAAATAAAAAATCCTGAAAAAAAAGTGTCATGTGTAGTTCCATATTTTAGACATCAAGAAATTTCTAGGACCCCATCCTTGACACAATTCTTCTTAAATTCCTATGAAAAAAATTTCAAGAAAAAACTTGGGATGAGCATAAAAATCTCAGTAAGGTAAACAAAAAGAAGGAAAGATGTTAGTTTTTCAAAAAAACAAGTAAACCATGAATACTTTTCATAAATAATAATTTTCACCTTTACGAAATAGTAAATACTATTCACTGAATAACATATCATTTCTTACGATTTTGTAACCAAAATATTTCCATAAGACACATATAAATAACACATAACATATAAATGAAACTTGGGAAATAAACATACTTTAATTGAATAACTATACGGCCAACTTCCACACATTTCACTAAATGGAATAGTCATACGGGAGACTTCTATACCCAATGAATTGGAGTTTATAATGTAACCACCCATTCTGGTTTATCACGGAACCACCTGTCATTTGGTTTATCATGTAACCACCCGTCAAATGTTCAAGTACCATTATAAAATCACAATACATAAAATATTGAAAATATAAATATTTCACTAACACCATTTCATTTGGAATGAAAATATATCATTTCATGATGTTGAAATAATAAATAAATTTTAAAAACCATTTTCAATACCCAAACACCCAAAAACAGAAAAAGGGGTTTCTTTTTCATTTTAAAAAACATTAATTCTTATAGAGGAAGCCAAATAAGGATTACAGTGGTGGAGAGGTCATTTTCGCTGAAAAAAATAAAAAAATTATTTTTTCATTTACTAAAACACTACGAAGAAAAATACTCCCTTTTAATGAAATGAAAATTAAAAAGTGTTTATACACCGTATAAAAGAAAGTTGTGTATAAATAAAAATATTCATCAATTAAAAGAGATTGAGATGAATTCCCTTACCTCAAGTTCAACTTGACCCGTTAATTCTTTATTTTCCTAAATAAAAAACTAAATTTAATTTATACTTTTTAAGAACCTTTTTTAAGTTTATTATATATTTTTATATCAATTATTAACTTTCTATAATAATTATTTAATTATTTGAGTTTATATTAGACATTTTGTCGATGTTTAGAAATTGAGATAAAAATGAACTTGTTATAATTATAAATTGTCTATGTGGTCAAAAGTCCATTTTCTCCAGAATTATATTCATGATTTAAATATCCTATATATCATATATATCTAGTATATATATGTTTTTATAGTAGTACATAACATTTGGAGATAAAAAATTAAATTCACCCTTCATGAAGACAGTAAGTCGTACGTACGCATGAACGCTACTTTAATTTCTATTTCATATTTTATTGGATTGAAAACATAATTATACCTAATTATATTATAATTCCAGAATAATATCATATATAATTTCATTAAATCCATCCTTTATACATTCCACGTATGGAATGAATGAGTCATATAACTTTGAGGGGGCGGTAGTCTGTACTTTTTCAAATAAAATTATCGTATTTACCCATTATGAAAACCATAATAATATTATATAGATTAAAAATACATAAGTATAGAGACAATATGAATATTATATATATTAAATTTAAATACCGTTTGATATTAATGGCCACCATAAGAGGTGGTAGGAGAATATTGACCAATCATCATTTCGTGAGGCAGTAGTTCACCGTCCATAGAAACAATGTGTTCTTTAACTATTAGATGCATGTTCGTGTAAGTGTAGTTCAAATAATTCTCGTAAAAACAACCTATTATATTTTGGATACCTTTTTGTTATAAAATAAAGTAATAAAAATAATTCAGGGGGTTGGAGGAGTAAAATAAAAGAAAAGAACTTAAGAGTAGACATTACCTTTAAATCGGGTATCTCTCTTTGGTTTGAAACAAAAGGATTACATTAAGTGCCTAATGCCTAAGGTAAGGAATATAGAAGTAAGAGAGATATGTAGGTAGATTAATTGGGTAGATTTTGGATTATCCAAGTGGCATGAGGGGTGTGAGTAATGGGTTAGAGGTGATGACTTTTTATAAGGGGAGGAGAGGCTCTTTATGAATGTTTGAAATTATTATTTTATTATATAATGATTTTCGGTTTCAAAAGGTTGCAAACTCATTAAAGTTGAATATAAGATGAATAATGTTCTAAATAAAACCATCCAATAATAATTTTACAGGTTTTGTATATTTCATTAATTTTTATATTCTTATTTATTTAAATAATTCATTAATGAGGTAAACACTGCATCATTATTGTATCATAAATAATTTTTTTATTTGATGTCTAAAAATTATAAAGAAAATACCATGATGTAGGAAATATTTTTACCATTAAAATGAATATTTATAGTCAATAAGATAACCTATATAGCTCTGTGTCAAAATTTATTTACTAAAAGATATATGTTTATGTCATCTTTGTCTTTACTTAAAATTAATTAATATAAAGTGTCATTATCACTCCCAAGTGGCTCCATGGGGTCCCCAAATCGACCTAAATACACCCATGGTCATAAATGTATTATAAAATACGATTAGTACACATGTTAGGGTAATTTAATATTATTATAATATTATTATAATATTATTGTTTACCCTTATTTATCAGATTTACCCTTTAACCATGGTAAATAATATATTTACCAAAGTAAATATTCATGATGTCTAAAAATAAAAGTTACCTATTTACCCAATTTGGACCTCATGATTAAAAATATAGAATACATTTTTTAAATTTAAAAACAAATAAGGGGTAGAAATAAATTTAAAATTACTTCTCGCTGTCAAAATAAAAAGTGTGTTTTTAAGATATAATAACTATCACAAGATTGACACTTGTTTATGTCCAATTTCATAGTGAAATTACTTCCATTGACAAAAATTGGATTAAATGGTTACAATATAATCTAATTATACTTTAAAAACAATTAAAAAGATAATTTAACCATATAAATATATTATATTAAAAGGGAGTTTTGAATTAAAATGCAGTATTTTTCACTATTCATAAAAAATGAACATTATCAAAAAAATACCCAAATTTCATACAAAGTAAATTTAGATGTCTCGATTCTAAATAATAATATTATATTTTAAAATAGAACATATAAAAGTACAAAAATATATATTTAAAATTGGTTCGCCATCAAAAGGCAGTAAATCGGCCCATTAAAGAATATTAGAGTATTTATTCTTAAAATTGGATTCTTTCTTATTTTAAGCCTCTAAAATTTATTTTATAAATGTAAAAACATTTAACAAATAGGTATAATCATATTGTAGTTTGTTTTTTCCATTATTTTCATTATAATGGCTAGGAATTAACTACCATTTAAAATAATAATATTATATTATTATTTTTTAGTATAACTCAATGTTGTATGCAACATAAGATTTAAAAGAAACTCGTTGTTGCGTATCGAGTACACCATCGAACAGAGCATCCAATTTAAAGTAAAATTAATATTTAATTCAAAAATATTAATAAGTGTGGAAATGTATTATTCTTTATTTACTTGGGATGTTACACCATTACCCATTAAAATAAATGACATATACTAGTTTATTTAAAATGATAATATGGTATTTATGAAACTATGATCACTCTAGAATGATAAAATAATAATTACCTTCTTTCCATCATAATAATTGAATAATTTAAATGTTACTCATGTTTATGTATGACTTATCATTCCATTATTTTAATGTAGTTCATATTTTAAAATTATCATTAATGGTTGGTTTAAAAATATAATTAATGATTAAAAATTATTATTATTTAATTATTATTATTTAATAGATTATGAAAAAATGACCTCCTTTTCCATAGTTAAACTACCAAATTCATTTTGTACAAGTGGAATTAATATCATCAAAGAATCTGACGTGAACATAATTGACCAAGTAATTAACAATAATATGTTAATAGATAAAATAAAATGAATAATAAAATTTTAAAATGATATTAAAAATTAAATAATTAACATTATATTATTATTCAGAAAGATACTTAACATACAGGAATAATTGGACCTAAGGTAAAGGGTTTATCAACTCAATTTCCAATCATTGGGTTATAATACTACGTAATTGACTAAGATATGCCATGATTATTTTTTTAAATGACCTATGATGGTATTATGTTTTATTTCGACCTATTTTGCGTGTAATATCATTTTTCATAGTTAATAACTTCAATGATTAATTATCACTTCAATTATTCGATCATTATAAGGTTTTATATCACAATATCATCATTATTTGTCATTATCGAGGTTTATTTATCTATTGGGGGAATTACATGATATTTGTATACTAAAAAAATATCATGTTATTTTTTTATAAATTAAAAATACTACTTTAATTTTCCTCTATTAATATACTCAAGATACCAAAATAATATTTTCAAGGAAACTGAACTTATTTTTCTACTCGTTTAAGAATATTTTTCTACCATGTCAATATTTTTGTTAAATTTTTTTAATTATTTTTCTATTGTATAATGATTTTTCAAATAAACTTTCACCTAGGATTAAATTTTGACAAAATGTTTTAAAATGAATGTTCATTTTTTTGAATAAGGAATTTGTAAAAATTTTACTAAAACTATGACAGGAATATATATTATTATATACTAAGAATGAACATAATTTCCCATCATTATATTCAATCTGTTATTTAAAGATTCCTTTACAAGTTTCCATAATCATTTTAAAATAATTTTCCCCATAATATTCCTATAATTTTTAGTTATTAAAAGTGAATTTAAAATTGATGAGGGTATTTTCTTCAATAATTTATTAATTATATTTCTATATTATTTATACTCATCAATGAAAAAACCCTTATTTTAATAATATTTTATTGGGTATTTGTTATAATAATAAGATCATTATTGATTTTTTGAATGCTTTATAATGTGTTTGACTAGGAAAAGTAATTTTATTCCCTTTTCAAGATAATCTTATAAATATTGTCTTCCATTTTAATGGAATAAAAAATATATTGTGATATTTTTTCATTTGATAAATGAATTATACATTGTATATGATGGGAGGGACCCATTATAGACCCTCTATAAGGAACTGGCCATAAATAGTATGTATTCTAGTGAATTTATACAAGAATTGACCATATTTATTTTCCAATTATCTTTTATGTTTATAGTTTTAGAGAATTATTTCTAACTCAGACAAGGTGAATCCATACATTACAGACATAAACATCCACACAATATGCATTTTTCCTATAATATATATGAATTTAAAATAAAACATGATTTCCTTTCATTAATTTTCTTCTCAACATTCATATTAGATTATTCTTTTTCACTTACCTATCCTTAAACCCTGTGAAATGAAATTAAAACTAGGGATGAGCACCCAAAGCTTAGTAAGGGACATAAAAAAAGATACAATTAGTCCATGAATACTTATAAACACATGAATTCATTTTCACCATGATATAATTCTCACCACTAAAATTAATATATACTTACTTTGTAAAAACATGAGGTTTCCATAAAACATAGATAGAATAAAAAAATCATTTTGGTAACTTATGGTATCATTTTCTTACCATAATAACATGAAATTATAACCCTCATGGCTACCATATTAGTTTTAATCCTCACAACACCATATAAGGTGACCCTAGTGTCTACCTTTTGATATAACTATCATAATTATGCTTGGAATAACCATTACGATCAACATCCCACATACCCAATGCATAAGAGGGATATCATGGACCCACCCATCATTGGTTTATAAAGGAACTTCTAGTCATCATAAACAATTACCATGGTCCAGATTACAATCTCAAAACATGAATACTTTCATCATAAAAACATTCATTGAGAAGAAATCACATATTTTAAACGAATACTTAACACATGAAAAAGAAAAAAATTATTTGAAAATAAAAATGAAATATTTTAAAGAAGGCCTAAAAAAATTGAGGCGTCATGAAAATGGTAATATTGAGAAAGTGTTGTTTTCAACAATACATAATGTTTTTATTTAAATAGGTAGATTGTTAAGAACAATAATCTATCTCTTTATGATTATTTTGATGCTCACAAACACCCATAATTGTTTTCTAATGATTTTATTTTTTAAGTATATTTCAGGAATTTATTATTTACTTTTTTCTTCTAGAAGAAATATTTATGTTCTTGAACATAGGGATTTAATTTTTACAGTATTCACATTTGCGTGTTCTGGAAACACTGTATATACTCTACATATTCGGGAATTGCTTAAGCGCGTTTTAGAATAATTGTTCATACCCTATGCTTGGAAACATAGCGTAAAGAAAGGAACCCACTGTTTACTTTACAAGTTATTAGAAAAGTATGGTCAATCAACCATACGTTATCGGAAAAGTATGAAAAGGAACCCTATGTTAGGAAAGAACCATATGTAAGTGTTAAACGTTACTTATGTTTCTCAAAAGTATGGTTCATCAACCATAATTTTGTAAACAACATTACATTTCATAGAAAAGTATTGATCATGTACCTTTTGTCTGGAAGCTTATAAAAGTATGGATCATTTATCATATGTTTGAAAGTTGAAGAGAAAAGTATGGATTCCCAACCCTGCATTTATGATCAACCATATGTTATCAACCTTACGTTTGAAGGCTACGTCATCAACCTTATTTTTATAGTCTACATAATGTATACTGTACAACTCAACCTTACGTTTGACGTCAGAGAGTTTAAAGTTGACATTATTATTCAACGATCTAAAAGGGTATTACCAGGAGGATTAAAAGCTGATTTTAAACAGCGTCATTGACAAGTTCAGAGCTTTTTAAGGATCTAATTAAAAATATATTTTCATGAAACATTACAAGGAGAGTTACAACTACTCTGTAAATTCAAATACTTGAATTATGCGAGTAAAAAGGCGAAGATTGTGGATGTGATTTTTGCAGATGAAGTATTTGTTATATCTATATTTTTTTGGTATGTGTATGTACAAATTTAGTATTATGATTAAAAAAACATGAAGAGAAAATACATCTATAAATACACGAGATCTTCCGTACGATAGTATAAATAATAAAAGAGTCAATCTTGATCTACATTTCTATTGATTACGAAGAGTGATAAAAGCATTGTTTGTTCAAGAAGAAGATACATGAAAAAAGGATCAGTTATTCGACATTGAAGATCAATTGTGAATCTACTGCTACTGAATTTGCGATCTATATTTTTGTATCTACTGTAATGGGATCAAATCAGAACAACTCTTTCTTGAAGATCATTATTACTAAAGACGATGATCCATTTATTGTCAATTGAATTGTGTTTCAATTGTGAAGAAAAATTGAGAGAGTATTTTCAAAAAACAAATACTTTTTATCTTGAGTGACCAGCTTCTCATTGTAAGATTAGTAGGTTCTGTAATTGAACTAGAAGGATATGTTTTTCCTTAAATTGTAATGGTTTTAACTACCTGAACTCAGTTGTTGAAACAACTGTTGATATGAGGACCAGATAGTGATTATCACCAATCTTGTGGAGTAGAGCATTGGTGGAGTGGACTATGGGCCTTCTGTTACCTGAACAACTATATATTATGTTTCCCTAGATTTCATATTTCTGCTGCATCAATCTATTTGATTAAAGATAAAGGAAAAAACACAATCTCACGAAGATTTTTAACAAGTCACAATTCACCCCCCCACTTTTGTATATTTGATTTAATCTCGATCCAAAATTGGTATCATAGGGTTGGGTTTTTAATAAAGCTCTAACAAGCTAAAAGTGATTAAGGATTATATACAGATCAAGATGACTAATATAAGAGATGGAATGTCTATGGTCCGAGCACCGTACTTCAATGGAGAAAAATATGGATTCTGGAAGTCACAAATGATTATCTATCTGAAAAACATTGGATACAAAGTATATTATAAGATACTGACTCCATATAAAATACCTGAAAAAACTGAGACCTGGAATGCAGCTACGGAAGCAGAATATGATATGAAATTGAAGGTAATGAATGAAATTAAATGTGGTCTAGGACCTGATTAATTTAATAGAGTATCTTAATTCCCGACAACATATGAGATGTGGAAAACTATTTCTATTGCTTATGAAAGAACTAACAGTATCAGAGAAATGATATATGCTACTGCTAAGCATAAATTTAATACATTTACAATGGTTGAAGGTGAAAGCATTACTCAAATGAATAGAAGGTTGACATAGATTTTCAATAATATAATAGCTTTGGGAGACCCAATAAAACAAGAAAATGAAGATTTAAAAGTACTGAGAGTACTACCTACTAAATGGAATGCAATATCTGCTACAATCAGACAATCAACACATGTCAAAGACTTAACCATGAGAGAATGGATTAGAACACTAATGATGTATGAAATTGAGATGCAAGATGAACCAAATGAGCATAAAGTGTTTATCAAGAGATACGAAACTGATTTGAAATTGTCATCACAAATAAAAAAGAGGAAGAAAAGTTTAAAAGTGAAATTAGAAAGTTCTGATTTATCAAATTCTGATGTGGAACTGGGTCAGCTAGCCAGAAAATTCACAAAATTTTATATAAAGAAGCAAGTATTCAGAAAATCCTTTAAAATGGATAACAATGATGTAAGATGTTACAAGTGAAAGAAAATAGGGCACATCAAACCTGACTGTCCACAGTTAAAGGAAGACAAGAAGAAGATGTTCTTCAAAAGGAATGATTATGAGCATAAGTATAAGAATCAATGAAAGCTACATGCAGTATATATAAAGACTCCAGTAGTACTTCTGAATCAGACTAAAAGAAGGAATAATTAAATCTGAAATCCAACATGTGTTTTATGGAAAAAACATATGAGGTACAATCTTACTACTATTCTGACACTAGTTCTGAATCCAGTTACACTAATGAAAAACTTGTAGCTTACTGTAATATGCTTAAAGAAAAATATGATTCTCTATTTAAGAATCAGAAGTCTTTAAAAAAATCACAAGGATATTTCAAATTAAAGAGATACATTTCTAAAGAAATTTAAGGAGTTAACTAATAAGTATAATTCAATTATCATTGATTATACAAATCAAAAATCTAAAATTAAAACATTGCAAATAGAAGTAGAATCTTATAAAAGTGCAGCCCTCATTTTTACCAAAGGAGAAAAATTCTTAAATGATATTTTTGGAAAAACTATTATTAAGAAATAAAGTTTTGTAATTGGCAGTAAAAGTGAAAAACCTAAGTTTTAGAAGAATTATTTTGTTCCGAGCTCAAAAAGATGGTGGACTTGTCACTTTTAGGGACAATACCAAAGGGAAAATCATTGTTATTGGAATAGTTGTAGATCCAGAATCTGCCTCAACAAACAAAGTACTTTATGTACAAGGATTGAAACACAATCTGATATATATCTCTCAACTCTGTGATGATGGTTATACTGTTGTTTTTTCTAATAATTGTTGTAATGTTTTTAAAAATAAACTGCTTAAATTTAGAGCACCAAGAACTGATAACGTATACACCCTTGATTTAAATTCCTAGTATAAATAATAAGTAAATTTCTTAACTAAAAAAATAAATGAATCTTGGATCTGGCATAGGAGACTTTGAAATGGTAATGTTTATGTTTTGCATAA
Source organism: Viscum album (assembly GCA_963277665.1). NCBI lineage: Eukaryota > Viridiplantae > Streptophyta > Magnoliopsida > Santalales > Viscaceae > Viscum > Viscum album. The sequence goes on from OY728166.1 coordinate 1,322,389,385, forward strand.
ATTATCAAAGAAACAATTAATTTATAATTTTATTAGTCTCATATTTGAAAGTGACATATTCTATGATGCATGTCAACTTGGAAAAAAACACAAATCATCCTTCAAATCAACTAAAAAAGTTTCTAAAACTAATCCCCTAGAACTTATCCATATGGATTTTTTTGGACCTTCAAGGGCAGAAATCTTGGCTGGTAAATTATATGTATATGTTTTAATTGATGATTATTCTATATTTACATGGATTTTTTTTAAATTTAAAAATGAAGTATTTAATTTATTTAAAAATTTTGGTAAATAAAATCAAAATGAAAAAGGTTTTAATATAATTTGATTAAGAAGTGATCATGGTGGAGAATTTGAGAATCATGAATTTAATTCCTTTTGCTCAAACATGGGTATTAAACATTGTTTCTCTACACTAAGAACACCTCAAAAGAATGAAATTGTTGAAAGAAGAAATAAGACTGTTCATGAAATGGCGAGGATTATGCTAAATGAATACAGTCTTCCTACCAATTTTTGGGCAGAAGCTGTAATCACAGCCTACTATATAATAAATAGAGTTTTAATTAGACCAATTTTTAAAACTACACCCTATGAACTTTATAATAATAGAAAACCTAAAGTAAATTACTTTAATGTTTTTGGATACAAGGTTTACACCTTGAAAACCAAGTACAATCTTGGTAATTTTGATCAAAAATCTGATGAAGGCATTTTCTTAGAATATTCAGCTATATCCAAAGCATACAGAGTCTATAATAATAAGTCAAGGATTGTTGAAGAATCAGTTCATGTGAAATTTGATGAATCTGACCCCTTTGAGAAAAGGACAGATCAAATGGATGAATCTTACTCTAATGATAACATGAGACTTAAAGAACTTGAAAAATGCTTTTTTAAAATGATATAAATGAAATTCAGTCCAGTTCAGAAGAACATGATACTGAAGAACCTATATGTGTATTACCTAGATAGACTAGAACTCTAAATAATCAACCTTTCGAAACTATAATAGGTGACTTAGACACAAGAATAAAAACTATGTGAAATATAGAAAATCTTCTAAAATTATCTTCCTATATATTCGAACTAGAACCTAAGACTATAGAAGAAGCTTTAGAGGATGAAATCTGGATGATAGAAATGAAAGAAAAATTAAACTAGTTTAATAGAAATGAAGTCTGAGAATTAGTTTAAAGACCACAAAATTATACAGTGATAGGAAAAAAATGGGTCTTTAGGAATAAACAAGCTGAACAAGGAATAATAACTACAAACAAAGAAAGACTTGTAGTAAAAGGATATAACCAGGAAGAAGGTGTAGAATATGATGAGACCTTTTCACCTGTAGCTAGGTTAGAAGCTATTATAATCCTTTTAGCCTATGCATCTCATATGAATTTTAAATTATATCAGATGGATGTTAAGTGTGCCTTTTTAAATGGTTATTTAATGGAGGAATTTTATGTTGAGCAACCTCCTGGTTTTAAAAATTCATAAAAACTAGATTCGGTTTTTAAAGATACTAAAACTATTTATGGCCTTAAACAAGAACCTAGAGCTTGGTATGAAATATTAAGCTCTTTTCTTTTGAAAAATGATTTTACTGTTGGAATGGAAGATCCAATACTATTTAGGAAAACTGTAAATTCTAATATTTTATGGGTTCAAATTTATGTTGATGATGTAATTTTTGGATCAACTAACAAATCCCATTGTCCTATGTTTTTAAATAAAATGAAAAAAATTTGAAATGAGTATGATAGGAGAATTAAATTTATTTTTAGGACTTAAAATTTATCAAAAGGATTTTGGAAATGTTTTGAATCAAATCCAATACATTAATGATTTACTTAAGAAATTTGGACTTGAAAACAGAAAGACATATACAACTCCTATGAGTACTAATATAAAACTTGATTTGAATGAAACTGGAAAGTCAGTTGAGAACAAGTTATATAGAGGTATTATTGGTAGTTTATTATATCTTACTACTTGTAGACTAGATATAATGTATTCAGTATGTCTTTGGGCTATATTTCAATAAAATCCAAATGAATCCCATTTAACTACTGTTAAAAGAATTTTTAGATATTTAAAAGGAACTGTTTTTCAATCTATACATTATCCCAAAACATCTGATTTTAATTTAATTTCATATTTAGATTAGAATTTTGGAGTTGTGATTAGATAGGAAAATTACTTATGGTACTTGTCACTTTTTAGATAAATCCTTAGTATCATGGTCAAGTAAGAAACAACATTCAGTTTCCCTGTAAACAGCTGAGGCAGAATATGTTTCTGCTGGCAGTTGTTGTGCATAAGTGTTGTGGATGAAAACCACTCTTATGGATTTTTGGATAAATTTTAATAAAACACATATTTTATGTGATAATACTAGTGCTATAAATATTTCAAAAATCCTATTAATCATTCTAGGACAAATAATATTGATATCAGACAACATTTTCTAAGAGATCATGTTTTGAAAAAGGATATATCTTTGGAATTTGTAAGTAATGAAATTGAATTAGCAGATATTTTTACTAAACCAGTTCTCACTGCAAGGTTTGATTTTATTAAGGGGGAGATAGTTTTATTTAATTTTTAAATATTTTTTTTAATTTATACTTGTTATTTATTTTTATATATACCACAGAAATTTTTTTATTTGTTTTAAAAATTCTATGTAATGATTATTGAAAACATGGAAATCAAGGCAGTCAGACACTTTCGAATTCTGAACCGTTTTATTTCCATCAAAACCCTTTCGAACCCGCAAAACCACACCACTTCTTATCAACCCTAATTTTCGAACTTTTGAAACCCTAACCTTCAAACCTTCAGAGATTTTTGTAGAAATAGAAAAGACTAAGCGAGATGATGAGGCCGAGACTAGCAATTCAAAGAAATAGCGCTTAGAAGGTAGGAAAATCCTACAGGGAAAGGTGATTAATTTAGAATGGCTATTTCAGACGAATTTGTTGTTAAAACGAGCTATTTACATTCAAAATATCGAATAGGCCTTCAATAGTGAGAATACAGAATTCTTGTATGAATTAGAGCATCAATATTTCTTTAAATATATTCAATTTAGTTTGGGAGATGATTATGACACTACGATGGCTAAGATAGAGGATATAGATTTTTCAATCTGTTTAGTTGATATAATTCAAATACTAAACAGCTCTCATGAGGGAGTGTTTCATTTTTATTTGAAAAGTATAATAGATTCTGTGCATAAATCTAAAGAAATTATTTCCTTTCTTTTTGGATCTACTAACATAAATAAAATGTTCATTAAAGACTTGGAACCAGATCAGAAGATCCTTGTGAAATTTGTACAAACTGAGATAGCACATAGAATGTCAGAGATGAAGAAGATACTATATCCCGATATGTACATAATGTATCTTCTACTCAGTGATGTAAAATTAAATTTTCCTAGATACATGGTGAGTTACCAGAGTTATTTCTATTAGAGTGAAGCTTGAATGAATTTATACCCTTTTGGATGATTCATCTCAAAACTCTTGTTGAAGAAAGACATGGTGAGACTGGTTGATGCTAGAATTCATTGTCACCATAGTAATGTTATTAATAATGGTACTTTATGAAAAATTGGTTATTTTTGGAGTATAGTAAAAGGAAAAATCCTACAATTAGAAGATGCAGAAGAATTAGAAGAAGAGAGAGATTAGGCTCACCCTGAAAAGTCAAATGAAAATCAAGCTACACCCAGAGATACCTCTATTTACAGAAGAGTAAGTTTTAAATTTGAGACTGTGTCACAGTAAGCAAGTCAAGAAGGACTTCAATTAAAAAAGAACAGGAGATGCTACTGCTCATGAATAGAATGTTTCAAATGTTTTAACCTAACAAGATTTATTGAGTTACAGATTTGTACGAGGTGCTACTGCTGAACAATAAATAGAAGTTGTTGTTGATAGGTCAAACCCAGTGGAAGAAAATCAGATTCAATCTGGAATTCAAGTAGAAGCTGAAGGAGAGACTCAAGAATAGGATTTGGCTGTTACAGAAATTGAACCCGACAGAATTGAAGTTCAAATAATTGAACCAGAATCTAAAGTTGAAATTTAAAAAGAGGAAGTTCCTGGAGTAGATGTGGCCAGTCCTTAATTAAATGATTAAGAACTTATTCAATAAAATAAACTAGAATAGGTGATTACTGATGTACATGATGAAAACCCTTCAGTATACACATAAGTTCTTCAAGTGGATTTTTCTATAGAAGAGTCTGGAAAAGAATCAGAGGAAAAATATTTGGACCATATAAACGATAAGGAGAAAGACGATGATAAATCCTTACCCTTAGTGTTACTACATCACTTTCATGATGAAAATGAGAATCAAGCACAAAGTATCTATGAATCATAAAATGAATAAGTTGAGGAAATATACAGGTAGTTGTAGAGAGTAAAGCACAAAAATACTGCTCTAAGGAGTGCATTGGAAATAAAATAATTAAAATTCCAGAGAATAAAGAATGGTAAAGTTTAGAAGTAAGAAGTTGAGATTTTTAATAAGGATATGCTAAATGAGGTTGAAAATTTAAGGTCGGAAATTGTTATGAAGTATGATTTTTCAGATCTGAAATCTTCTATAGAGAAAAGGTTGGCATCTGTCAGGATCGATGAGGCCAGTGGTTTAGACACTTCACCTGATTTGATCAGAAGATTAATGGAAATAACCACTGTCTTAGTTGGTACGATTGACAGATTTCATGACTTGAAATGCAATAGTGCTCCTCTTTCAGTAAAAATGGACAATCAATAGTTTTTAATTGAATAATTAAACTCAAATGAACCAGTAATTAGATCTATCTTGGATAAAGTTAACTGAGAAGTTGTCTTTGTTTTTGGAGAAGGAACAAAGACTACATGATTTTTTTAGAGTCAACTTATTTGAATACCTTCATATGAATCAAAATAATAGGGATCATATTATTATGCTTGGTGATGGACTGATGAGGAAACTAAGGGAACAACTATCAGAAATCAGGGAAGTAGTTCAAACAAGATGGACCCTATCTAAATCCCGACTGACCATTGGTTCCTGTATTTATCAATTTTGTAATTTTCAATATTTTCAAGGAAAACATGTTTAATTATATATTTGTGTGTTTGTTTTTTTACTATCTTTGATTAGATATTCTAGTAATCCAAATTCACTTATTGATAAACAGTTAGATATAACATTTACTTTAGTTTAGTGCTTTATTAATATGTGTTATATTCCATATTCTGTCATTCTTTTTGATATCACAAAAAGTGGGAGAAATTTTGATAATCACAACATTTTATTTTAGTTTTCTTAGTTTGTATAATTTTTTTTCTTTTAAAAAATGGGGAGAAATTTATTTTTATAGATAAAAAAATGTTTATTTATTTTTGAAATAAACTTGTAAAAATTAAATATTGCTTTATCTAATAAAAATTATAAACTATATGTAATTGATTTTCAAAATTAATATCATTTATTATTTTATGGGTTTTGTGATCATAAAAAAGGGGGATACTATTAAGAAAGTGTTGTTTTCAATATTACAAAATGGTTTTATTTAAAGAGGGATATTCTTGAGAACAATACACTATCTCTTTATGATGATTTTGATGCTCACAAATACCCTTAATTGTTTTCTAATGATTTTATTTTTTTAGTATATTTCATGAATTTATTTTTTATTTTTTATTTCCAAAAGAAATATTTATGTTCTTTTACAAAGATATTTAATTGTTAAATTACTCTGATTAGCGTGTTCTAGAAACACTATTTATACTCTATATATTCGGGAATTTCTTAAGCGTGTTATGGAATCACTGTTCATACCCTACATGTGGAAACATAGTGTAAAGAAAGGATACCACTGTTTACTTTACAAGTTATCAGAAAAGTATGGTTAATCAACCATACGTTATTGGAAAAGTATGTAAAGAAACCCTATATTAGGAAAGAACCCTACGTTTGGGATATTAGAAAAGTATGGAAGGAGAACCGTACGTAAGTGTTAAATGTTACTTTTGTTTCTCAAAAGTATGGTTCATCAACCTTACTTTTGTAAACAACCTTATGTTTATTAGAAATGTATGGATCATGTACCTTTCATCTGGAAGCTTATAAAAGTATGGATCATTTATCATACATTTGAATGTTGAAAAGAAAAGTATGGATTAACAACCGTACGTTTGTGATCAACCTTACGTTATCAACCTTACGTTTGAAGGCTATGTCATCAACATTACATTTATAATCTCCGTCATGAATATTGTATAACTCAACCATACGTTTGGCATCAGGGAGTTTAAAGTTAATATTATTATTCAATGATCTACTAGAGAATTATCAGGATGATTTTAAGGCAGATTAAAAGCTGATTTGAAAGTGCATCGTTGAAAAGTCTAGAGTCGTTTAAGGATCAAATTAAAAGGATATTTTCATAGAGAATTACAAGGAGAGTTATGAGTACTCTGTAAATTCAAATGTTCAAATTACATGAGTAAAAATGCGAAGATTGTGGATCTAATATTTGTAGAGGAAGTATTCGTTATATCTATATTTTGTTTTGCTATGTGTAAGTATGAATTGAGGATTCTAATTAAAAATACGTGAAGAACAGATACATCTATCAATATATGAGATCTGTACGGTTTTAGAAAGAAAAAAAGAGTCAATATTGAACTACATTTATATTGATTACAAAGAGTGATAAAAGCTCTGTTTGTTAAAGAAGAAGATACATGACAAAAGATTCACTTATTCAACATTGAAGATCAATTTTGAACTTGCTTCTGCTGAAGTTTCAATTTATATTTCTATATCTACTACAATAAGATCGACTTAGAACATCTCTTTCTTGAAGATCATTATTTCTGAAGATGATGATCTATTTATTATCAATTGCCTTCTGTTGCAATTGTGAAGAAAAATTGGTATAGTATTTTCAAAGAATAAATACTTTTTTTCTTGAGTGAAAATACTCTCAATTTAAGATGAGTAGGTTATGTGATTGAACCAAAAGGTTGTGTTTTGCCTTTGATTAAAAAGGTTCCAACTGTCTGCACTTAGTTATTGAAAGGTCTGTTGAGATGAGGACCAGATAGTGAAAATGGCCAAGCTCATGGAGTATAGCGTTGGTAGAGTGGACTAGGGGACTTCTGTTCCCCGAACCATTATATATCGTGTGTCCCTGTATTTCATATTTCAGCTGCATCAATCTATATGATTAAAGATAAAGGAAAGAATACGATCTTGCGTTGATTTTTGAAAAGTCACAATTCTCCCCCCTATTGTGTATATTTGATTTAATCTTGATCAAAAAGGTAAAATTATATCATACCATAGAAGTTAAAATATTTTTTTTAAATTTTCTAAATAAAAACATAAATAGGGGAATTTTAAGGAAAGCCCCTTACCTTGGGTTTGACTTCCTTTAAACATGTTCAAACATCTTTTATAATGATTTAAAGAGTGTTTTTAATTTATTCCAAAACTATATTCACATTTGTAATACCTTATCGGATATTTGATAACATCTTTCCACCCATTTATTAATAATATCTCTTTATTTTCATTATTATTGACACTTTAATTTTCTTGTTTCATGGTCAGTTCGTTGTGGATTTTAATTTCAAATTGAAATAAAACACTAGACGGGGAATGAAGGGGTACTAAAACACTTCATAATTTTCAAATAGTCCCACACATACCTTTTTTATTTTTAACATGATAATGAATCATTTGATAAAATGTAAATTATAAAAGTTTTGTTTATTTGGATGGTTTTTCAACCATTATAAACTAGTTTTACTTTGATTAATATTATGTTTATATATTAATTGTGGAATGTGAGAAAATATAAATTATATAGATTTAGGCTATTTTAAACAATTATAAGTTAATTTAAATTCGATGAAATCGTTAATGGAAAAAAACATCTTCCACAAAGGTGGCGAATCAACTTACCATGGATGATGATTTTATTTTTTAGAATAAAAATGTAACATAAAATATTTAATGGTGGATATAACATTAATATAATAAAATTATAGTATATATATGATACTGGAGTTAATGTGAATCTGTGGATTAGGGTTAGAGTAAGGTATAAGAGATAAATAATTAAAAATAGAAGGAGGATGAATTTACCTACTGAATATCATCTTATTGAGAAAATCCTTAATGAACATGGAATTTTCCATTTTTAATATTAGAACCTCTATAATGTGTATCAGGGTTAGGAGAATCAAATTTCATAGGGTATGGTCAATCTACAATGCTCACGGTGATGAAATTAAGTTAATGAAGGAGTCCTCTATTATAATTGAGGGGAGGGAAAATTTTGGAATTATACATAATATTAAAATATACAAAGACTATTTTCGGGGAAAAATTAAGAATTGACTAAAAATAAAAAAGCATAAATTTCTTTACAACCCTTTTCCCATTTTTTTATTCAATATATTTATGAATTAAAAATATTTTTTCAAAACATTATATTCATGAAGAAAACATTTTTTTTTCAAATTTCACACTATTCATTAATATGACTATAAAAACATCAAAAAATATTTAAATGAAAAAATGTATTTTATTATATCATAGACATGTCATATTTTTTTATATAATTCATGAATCATCTTAATTAAATAAAATAATATTTATTTTAATATTTTTAATATAATTTATTTCATTTTTAAATTAATTTAATAATTATTGCATCATTATTGGGAAAACCTTTCAGGTATATATTTCATCCCTAAAAATTAAAAATAAATTACCATAAATTAGATAAATATTTTATCCTACTAAATACTATTTAAATTAAAATATATATTTTGGAAAATATATATTAATATGTGATACTAATTAAAAATCATAGTGTGTACAACTTGACTTTCTATTAAATAAATTATTATATGGGAGAAAATATCCAAATATTTTATTCCAAAAGGGCACAAATTAGATCCAAATATACTCATGGTTGATATTTAATCATGAATTAGTATTTCTACAAACTTTGGGGTCATTTAATTGTTTTTTTAATTATACTTAATCTCATTTTATTAATTTTTTGTCTGCTTGAAGAAGCACTGCGTATGTGTTGTATAAGAATTAATGGTAATTATTTCATAAATAAAAATTGAAAATAAATTACTATCATAAAAATAAATTAATTATTTTTAATTTAATCATTCATATTAATCCATTACGTATATTTAAACATATATATCTCAATATAACTTATTTTAATTTTACTTTTCTTTCATTACACAATCATTGCACGAGAATTTTGAAAAATTCATGTTATATATCTATAAAATTAGAAACTATCAACCAAAAACATGTAAAATACAAAATAATTAATAAAACAATCATTTAAAGACTCATTATAATGTAGTTATCTTATATAAGAAACCAAATATGACTTTTATAATTATGTGTAGGTGCTGCATCAGCATCAAAAATCATTTTTTATATTTTTCATGAAATAAAGTATAATTTACAATTTTAAAATTATTTTTGTAAAATATTTATATTAAAATTTTATAATTTTATTCATTATATATGTTTAATAAATATTATATCATAATTATATATTGACCTTGACACAAAAATACTATAATTTCTAAAACAAATCTGTATTTTATATTATTTACCAAAAATTTAGCTTTTTAAAAAAATTAAAAATTCATACTAAGATAATTTTGACATGATAAATTCAAAAATGAAATTATTTTTTTCAAATTAAAATTATATAATTTAAAAATTAAATTTTAAAATATAATCATACAATAAATTAGTTTAATAAAAATATTTATTCTAAAAAAACTTAATATAATGAATTTTATTATTAATTCACAAATACTAATAAATATTTAGGAAACGTTCTATAATTATTTAGGTTGCTAACTTATATACCTTTTGGAAATTGTGTAATATAAATTTTATTCAATTTTTAAACAAATGGTGATACCTTTCCCATATATAAATTTATGATTCTGATGTTGCTTCTTCACCCACATGGTTTCTCCAAAAAACCTTAACCTGGTAAAATAAATTCTTCCATAATAATTTCTCTTTGAATTAAAGATTATGAATAGGATTTTCCTTATATAAAATGTTTTATTATAGTGGAATTATATTAGGTCTCGAAACATGAGTTGAATCTAGAACATACTTTCATAACATTGAAACATGGAAAACATTGTGTACTTAGGACAAACGCAGAGGAAAGGGTACTCGGTAGGAAACTGTTCCTCATTTATCCACGATTTCATAATGTACAATTAACCATGGACTTAATTTTACTTTCTTTCTAAAATATATAACACTTTTACAGGGATGTATTTTAATAAAATCATGATCAGCTACCTCAAAAGGATGGTTCTCACTTCTTTTATCTGCATAACGTTTCTGTCTGCTATGAGCTATACTCATGTGTTTCCAGATCATATCCACTTTCCTAGAAGATTCCTATACTAAATATAGACCCATTAGCTTCTTTTATCTAAATTCATCCCAAAATGTTGGTGTTCGACACCAAATTTTATATAATACCTCAAAAGGTTCAATCTGTATACCGAAATGAAAACTATTATTATAAGAAAACTCATTTGAAGAATGTTATTAATCCTATATTTCATGGAAATTAATTAAAAAAACGCATAAAATACTCACCAAAATTTTATTTTATTTTTTTATCATTTTATCCATATGATTGAGGATGAAATTGTTTTTTGAAATTTAATTCAGTTTCTAATGAAATTTGATGGCCTTTCCAAAAGTTATAAGTGAACTTGGGATCATGGTCAGATGAAATAGAGAGAGTAACTCCATGTAACTTGAAAATATCTTTGATTCAAAGTTTTTAATATTGATCTAAATACATAATATCTTGAATAGGAAGGGAATGTGAAGCTTTATTTAGTCAATTAATAATAACCCAAATCAAATTGTTACCATGAGAATTATTGGGTAGTCCAACCATGAAATCCATGGATATATTTTCTCATTTCCACATCGGAACTATAAAATGATGAAGCATACCCTTCAGTAATTTTCATTCATATTTAACCTGTTGACATGGAAAACATTTCATGGAGAAGTAAAAAATATATTTTTTAAGTCCATCCCACTTGTAATAATTTTTAAGATCATTGTACATCTTTTTACTATAGGGATGAATGAAAAATGAGGAGTTATGAGCTTCTCTTAAAAAATATTTCTTCAACTGGGAATCATAAGGCATTCATAATCTCTTTCAAAATCTCAAGATAATATATTTGTATTTATTAAATTCATACAGTGTACATTTATTAAACAATTATACATTTTTCAATAACACACAGTCTCCCTTCTAAGTATGCTTAATTATTTATAAAAGATATTATTATACTAACATCTAAAACAAAATAGATGAATTTCTTAAACCCACAATTTTTAGGAAAAAATTCATCAAATAATTAATCAATGGGTTGTTTTCTACACATAACATGGTTAATGAGTCTTGATGTTTTTGACTCAATGCATCTTCCTCATTTATCACTTCTACTGGATGATAATAGATTGGGAAATCATAGTCCTTAATTAGTTCCAACCATCTTCTCTACCTCATGTTCATTTCCATATGATTAAATATATAGTTTAATCTTTTATGATCAGTATATATTTCATACATGGATCCGTATAAATGATGTCTCTAAAATTTTAAAGCCAAAAACAACAGCAGCTAATTCAAAAAAATGAGTATGATAATATAACTCAAGTGGTTTTTATTTTCATAAGGAATAAGTAGTTACCTGATAATTTTACATCATAACTCAACCAAGTCCCTTCAATGACGCATCACTGTAGATTAAAAAATTACCATTTCCTAATGGCATGGCCAAAACTGAAGAATTCACCAATATTATTTAAAATTCCAAAAAACAATCATTAAAATACATTTTCAAGATGAATTTAACTCATGTTCATGTAAACTTAATAAGTGGGCTAGAAACCCATGAAATGTTTTCAACCAACCCTCGGTAATATCATACTAATCAAAGAAAACATTGAATCTTAGTAACTTTTTTAGATATTAGACACTCATCGACCACTTTTATTTTTGTAATATAAGCTATTATTCCATATTTATTGACAATTTTCTCAGTAATTAAGACTATTATAACCAAAAAACACATTGCTTAAATTTTGTGTATATCATATTTCTATTAATGGTTTTCAGAAAAATACTTTGATATTTTTCATGATCATCATAACTTTTTTAATTAACAAAAATATAATCAATAAAAAAAAGTATCCAAATTTTCAAGGAATATTATATTCATATGATCCCTAAATATATCATAGAGATTTTTTATACAAAATAGAATAATAATAAACTTGCAATGGCCATATATTGAAAGAAATTATTTTTTGGGAATTTTATACTCCCTCACCTTTAACTAATATTACCCATATATCATTTCAACTTAGGAAAAATACCGATCTATTTAGAGATAGTTAAACAAACCATAGACATGATGAAAATGATATTTATTCTTAATATTAATATTATTCAAATATCTATAATCAATGAAAAGGCTCATGGAACCATCTTTCTTTTTAACAAGAAAATCAGGAACACTCTATTATGAAGTGTTGGGATGAATGAAACAATTTTCGAGAAACTCATGAAACTTATTTTTTAACTTGAGAAGTTCAAATTGTGTTATTCAATAAGGGGGTTTTGAAATTGGATTATCAACAGTAATTAATTTAATAGTAAATTCAATTTCCAAATTTGGTAGAACACTAGGAAACTCATTAGGAAAAACATTTATGTTTTCATTTACCATGAGAACATCATTAATTTGAACAGTTCTATTATTTCCAAAAATATGTACTAGCTAATCTTCATTACCATATTTCAACAGTTTCACTACATCCTGAAATGTTATCAATGGTATAGGTTAATTCTAGTATACCAAATGGATTTCTTTCGAAAAAAATATTCTATATCTCTATAATCTATCATATTATGGTAAACAAAAATACAATCCATATCCATAACAACATCAAACTATACTAGGGGAAAACAATAAGGTTTAAAGGTAATATACTTCCACAAAAAACAATAGGAATATTATTATAATTACTTTTTTCCTTCATATTTCAGTCAGTGTTTTTACTATGATTTCGAGAACCATTTCTTGAGGTTAAATTTCCAATTTACTAGAAACTTTCGCACAAATAAAGGAATATGTATACCTTATACCAAAAAATACATTAGAATAATATAAGTAAACACGAAATATACCTAATACCACTTTATTATATGGCCCAAAATTTATTTAAGTAGTTGTAAAGGATTTCACTACACCATTCTATTAATAATATTTATACTTCTTATCATTCAAATCCTTATTTGGGAAGGTATAGACATAATGGACCATATCACCACATTTAAAATCATTACATTTTTTTTATCAGAATTGATATTACCCACACTAAGATTATTTCATTAAAATCAATGTTTATATGTCTAATCATACCACATCATAATAACTTCCTGTGTTTTTTAAGGTATTCCCTATGGTTATTTTTACCACACTTTTCTCAAAATAAAAACTAGATTTTATATCCTTTAGATTTATGATATTTATTCTTACCCATTTCTTGCCCCCTATACCATTTATTCTTATTATTTTAAAAAGCATGGGTGATTATCAAAAAACTACAATTCTAACCTCATTGAATATAGAAAAAGTTTCCCAAAACATCTAAATTCATGAGACACCAAATCCCTTATATATCTTGGCTTCAATCCCGAGTAAAACGATTGACTTTATTATAAAGATCCAAAATGACATTTAGACCATAACTTTCCAATCGAGTGATGATTCCTTTATACATGTCCACTGAATATTCCTAATTTCTTTAAATTTTATGAACTTATTTCACATTCTATGTCAAACAAATTTTGTAAAATATTTTTCCAGGAAAAAATTCTTAAATTAATCCCATTCCAAGTCATCGATCTCTTCTTTTTCTCAGATATTCTTGGTCATTAACCACCCCTGATTAGATTCACCATCAAAAAAAATATAAAGGAATTTTTTTTGATTATGTAAATACCCCATGACATAAAATATCTTATCAAGGGATTTAATCCACCCTTCAGTAACTATGGAGTTAGAAGATCCATTGAATGTAAGAGGGTGTTGCCTCATAAAATGTACTACTATCATCATGTTCCTTTGTAGTAGATATAATTATTCTATTGCATTCATTCCACTTCCATTTATATCCTCAAAAATGGAGCCATTACTATCAAAAACTTATCAGTTACAATTCCCATCATTCAAGTATGCAGATTAAGAAAAGATGTCATCCTCTCAATGCCTTCCTACTCCGGATTCCCTATTTCTTCTATGGAAAACCATTCTGAACATACCTAATTTAGATGAAGAAACATGGTAATATTAAAATAATATACCATTCCAACATTTCAATAAATTCAAAAATAATTTATATTATTCTATTTACAACATCATATCCCATAATTTTGTCAAATCCGAGATCTGATACCAACTATAAGGACCTTGCCTTAAACATTACATATTCTATTAAAGATAGACTATAATTCACTTTCTATAATTCCCAAAGAACTGTTAGGTTTAGAGTTTTAAATAATTAGGAAAAAAAATCACACTGAATAAATGCATTACAAACTAAAACTTCCACCCAGTATTCATTTTTCTTATAATACAAAGAGTCTTTAAAATAAAACATGAGTTCTTTTCATGAAAATTCTTTTCAACATTCATCTTGGATTTTAATTTTCTATTCCCCATCATTAAACCCTATGAAAGAAAATTTAGAACATTGGGCGAGAATATAAATATCAGTAACATACTTAAAAATTAAAACCAATAGTCCATGAATACTTATAAACACCGGACTTCATTTTCACATTGACATGCTTCTCATCCTTAAGAGTAATATATACATACTAATGGAAAATATTAGGTTTCCATAAAACATATAATGCATAAAAACCCATTTAGGTTACTTAAGGAATCATTTTATTACCATACATACTTATTTTTTGTAACCCTCATAGATATCATAATATTTGTAAAGATCACAACTACCTTACAATGTAACCCTCATGACTACCTTAGGATGTAACTATCGCAGTTACACTTAGAATAACCATTTCGGATAACTTCCATCATACACAATGCATTGAAGTTCTATAGAGGAAACATGAATATTTATTTTATAATATAACCACACAACATCAAAAAAATTCCTAATAATTATGACATAATAATTAAATATGAATAATTGCATCATAAAAACATTCCTTGAGGAAAATAACATATTTTAAAATAATATTGTCCACATGAATAAGAAACAATTTTACTTTAAAGTTACCATGTAATCTTATAATGTAGGATTAAAACATTATGTCTTCCTAAAAATAGGAAAATAAACACATATAGTATAATTTTAAAAGACATTTATTTGGGAATTTGGTAAAAATAATCATTAAAAGAGGAATTTAAAGGAATGTCCTTTACCTCGGGTTCGACTTCCATAAAACATGTTCAAACCTCTTATATAATGGTATATAGAGTAAAATTAATTTATTCCATAACTATATACATATTTATAATACATTATATGATCATTTATAACATATTTACACCCATTTATTAAAATTATTTCATTATTTTCCATGTTTTTGGTACGTTCGTTTTATGGTTTCATGGTCTAATAATTTTGGATTTTCTTTTCAAAAGGAAATAATAATCCATATATGAAATGAAATGTTTATAAAAAATTAAAAAAATTAAAGGGTCTCATACATCTCTTTTTCTTTTCTACACGTGGATGAATCATTTGATAAAACTTTTCATGAGAAAAGTTTAGTTTCTTTTGGTGCTTTTTCTGACCATTACGAACTTGTTTCGTTTTGTTTAATATCATGGCCATCTATTAATTATAGAATGTGTCACCATATAATATATATATATATCCAATTTTAAAAATTTATAAATCAATTTAATCTTTCCATGAAAGCAGTAATGTGAAAAGAAAACTCATTATCCATGAAGGAGGTGAATCAACATACCATGGAGGACGATTTCATTTTTAAAAATAAAAGGATATGATAAGAGATATAATGATAGATATACTAGCAACACAATAAAATTACAGTATATATATGATACTCAAGTAAATATTCATCTTTGGATATGGGTTATGGATAAGGTATAAGAGAGAAAGAATTTAAAATAGGAGGAGGAATTTACCTGTTGAATATCGCCTTCTTGAGAAACTCTTTAAGGCATATGGAATTGGCCAATTTTTGAGAAAAACAACTCTAGAATGTGGATAAAGATTATTATAAGAGACTTTTTCTGAGTATTATTGATCTATAATGGTTATGGTGATGAAATTATGTGAACGAAGGAGTCCCCTTATATAATTTATGTGAGGGAAAATTTTGTAATTACATAAAATATTAAATTATAATAAGAATATTTCATGGGAAAAGACTTATAAAGGGCCTAAAAATCAAATTTATTAAATTTTATATCTAATAATATCTCATTTTTTTCTTATTCAATATTTTAGAGATTTTTTTAATAATTTATGAAAATATTATATTCATGAAAACCATTATTGTCAAATTTAACACTATTCATTACAATGACATTAAAAACATCTAAACAAAGATTTAAATTCAAAATATATTATTAAATATTAGACATGTTATATTTATATATAGAATTAATTTTTATTCTTAATTATCTCAAATTATATTTATTTGAGTATTTTTAATAACATTTATTTGATATATCCATTAATTTAATAATTTCTGCATCATCATTGTGCAAGCCATTAGGTTGTTTATTACTTCAATAAAAATACTATTAAATTCCCATGAAGAAGATAAATATTCCATATTTCCATATAATATTTATAGTTAAATATCTATTCTGTAAAACTATATATTAAAAGGATAAACTAATTAAAAACCATTTTTTGAACACCTTGACATTATTTTATATAAAATATTATGAGGGTCTCAGGGTAAAGAAAGTGGATTAAAAAAGGTGAAAAATTCAAACTAATTATTCGTATGGTAAAAAATTATGCATCTATTAAGATCTAGAAAATATTTGGGTCATGTAATATTTTTTTATAATTTTAAATAACATAATTTTACTAATTTTACATCTTCTTACACAAGCATTTTATTAATGTTGTATAAGAATTAAAGTAAATTATTTAATATATAAAAATTTAAAATAAATTGAAATCTTGAAAATAGATTAATTAGGTTTATTATAACCTTTTATATTCATTCATCATGTATATTAACTCATATCATTGTCAAGACAACTTATTTAATTTGTTAATTTTACTTTTATTGCCTTGTGTAAGTATTACACAAACATTTGAGTACGATTCATGTTATATAACTAAAAAAATCAAAAATATCATCCCAAAACATAAATTATACATAAATATTAATAAAAAATACATTTAAAGACTTTTGAGAATTTAAATATTTTATATAATAATCCAAATTTGACTTTTCTGATGCTGTTCAAGCACTACGTCGACTCTGAATATGTTTTTTATATTTATAATTAAAGAAACCATAATTTACATGTTATGAATTATTTTTTTACAATATTAATATGATTATATCATAGTTTTATTCATTACATGGGTTTCATAAATTTTATATCATAATTATTTTTTATTGATGTAAAAAATACTATATTTTATAAAAAATATGTATTTTTTACTATTTAAAAAAATTAGATTCTTTAGAAAAATCTATGAAAATTCATAATTTGATAATTTTAAAATTATCAATTCAAAAATAAAATGATTTTGGAAAAATTAAAATTCTTTAATTTTAAAATTAATCTTTTCTGTATAACCATATAATAAATTAGTTTAATAATGTTATTTTTTATGAATTTCTTAACATTTGGAATTTGACTATTAATTCATGAATACTAATAAATCTGAAAACAAAGTATTCTATGAATATCTAGGTTTTGACACCCTTTATGCATCAGATGATTCAGGAGACAAACTATTTTGTGTATATGGCTCAGGGTTAGCCCATTAATTTGTTTTTTCTTGGAAGATGGCCTTGATGGTTTGTTTATAATGCCAGATAATATGAATTCTATCATTGTGTAATTTTTTACTGATTTTTGTTTAATTATTTGAATATTTGTGATATATATGGATATTTTTCAATATTATATGATAATTTATATGGAATTATTTAATCATCGTGTATTTTAGACATATTATTCTTTCTGATCATGTTATTGATTAAATGAAATGTATTTTAAATTATTTACCTTTCTATATTGATTGTTCATTATTTACTCATGATAGCTTCCATTCTACATAACCAATACTTAGAATCTATGGTAACCCATTTCTTATGTTTCTTATCGCTAGGATGTCATGAAGTGTATTATGATTTTCATGAAAGGTTATTCTATAGTGAATTAATTATTTTATTTAAAAATATAATATTATGTATTTGATGTTTTCAAATGTAATGCAAAATATAATTATTTATCTAGTTTAAAAAGGAAAAAAATCATTTCGTCCTTTGATATATGATTACTTGTATCTATTTAAAATTTAAAGAAGTTACCATCAGATATAGGCTACAGGGGTCAAGATCTTTAGAGTTGGTATCATAAAGAGTATAGTATAATCCTTATAATCTCTATTTACTTAAAAAATATTGTGGAATATGACCATATGAAATACACTACAGATATGTCTAATTATAGGATAATAACATAAAATGTTTTATAATGTAGATATTATTTGTTTTCATAACAATACATCCTTATCTGGATACTACAAGCAGGTGTGGTTTTCATATAGATACATATAAGGATAATAACACTAAACATAGTTGGATGATTATATTATATCCTTTATTTCAGTTCATGGGGTGTTTTACCTTGTTTCCCGCGTAGTTTGACACTCCTAGGAAATTTTATTGGGTTATATAATATTATTTTCTGAACCATTATGATGAATGATATAATAGAACCTATGCTGAAAAATAATATTCCATAGTGATATAGGATAAACTTAAAGTATATTAGGTTTATAATCCATATATTAATCATTAGTTTAATGGAATATATTCCCATTTTGAGGGTTTTATGGGATTTTAGCTAGATTAAAAACATTTTAAAAGACATTTATGATAATAAAAACCATTGGATTATTATATGTTTTGGTGAGGTGGTTATTTAAGGAAAAATGGTTTTATAGTTTTTGCACATAAGGATAAAGATATTGATATCCTTTAGGGTTAATTAAATCATCGATGTTATGGTAACAATAGCCAGATAAGATAATTTTATGTTGTAGAAAATAATAAGTTTATAGAAAACCATATTAGTTAAAATGTTATTTGAGAATTAATTTTATTTTTGAGGATGTTCATCATATTCTATAGGAACATTACAAGAATTATATTAATATAGTTTTAGAAAAAGGAAAATGTGATGGATGGGTGAAAATCCATCACATCTAACAAGGCCACGAGGATTGAACCCGCAACATATGGGTGATGAGGGTGCATTTTCTACCACTAGAATACATAATTTCTTATTTAGTATGAAATATTTTTTATACTAACAATTTCATGGATAAATAATAATTTCATTTTGAGAAACAAATTATAAGATCAAATCCGTTTGATTTTTACTATTTTTAGGTGATTGAATATATTTTTAGAGATGTTCCATTGGGTTCAGTTATATCAAACCCTTAGGTCTTACATGTTATTTACCATGAAATATTTTTGATATAAAGCATAATTAAATATTTAAATGTTCAAGTTATTTGGGATTCAGAGTTATTTATTTTTGGAAACCTCGATATTGAGCCTTTGGTTTCATTTTGTAAATATTGAAGTAAAATGTGTCATTTCTTCATATGAAGGTTTATAAATTTTATATATTATCTTATGTTGTGGAAAAAAATTATATTTGGATAATTTTATAGATGTGATGAATATTGTTTACCCATTTGTGTATGATTTATTCCCTTATACGGTTATTTTATAGATTCATGATTGAAAAATCCATCTTCAATAATCTCTGTTTAGATAAAAATATGATTTTATGGTGGAAATTTATTAAATGATGAAATTTGACATATCATGTAAATAAATTTCCTTATAATTTCACTTGAGTTGGTAAATTTATTACTCAACGATAATAAAAGTATCTTGATAAAAATTTGTTTCCTATAAAATTCATTGTCATTGAATTGAATGTCATTTTAACACTTTATTATCTTATGGTTTATTTGTCATTAACTTTCTCATGATCAATCACTTTCTATTGATCATTATTCCCTATCACTATCCATCAATTTTGAGAAATTTATTCTTACTCAATGTATATATATTCAATTCCATATAATTTTATCCTATTTCGTAGTCTAGTTATGTGGTATTCTAAATGAATTTTTTATTTCACTTTCCCACATTTTAAGAGGTTGTTTTATGACAAATTTTTATGATGTTGGATTTAAAAAAAATTTATTTTAAAATATCAGACCCTTGATTTATAAGATAAATTTAAAAATTTGATAATTAAATTTAGTATAATGGGAGATAATTTAATACCATAAAATTTCTATAGAACAATATGTTAAATAGATTATATGACACAAAAAACCAATCCTAAAAAAACAACATAATAAAATTATTTAAACAAAACCGTTATAACATAGCCATTGAATTTGAGGGTATGAATAAGATTAAAAATATTATGACAAATATATATAGATAATAATTGACACAAAATTATTGATTAATTCTTTGGAAATAATTTCTCTATTTTTCATTGTCCTTTTATTCTTCAAAAATATATCTTTTTTGAAAACTGTGTTTTTATTTATTTTTTAGAGAATATTTTAATTAATTTCATATAATTTTATAATTTTTAGAAAATAATAATAATTTATTTTTTAAATTCATCACATAAACATTTTCTTGGGGTACATATTTTGGATTTTTTTAAAAAGATTTATTTCCCAGGTAATAGTAATAAATTCTGCTATTAATATATAACAATATTTATATTTCAAGAATTCTAAAATTAATTTTTTTTATAAAATGGTTTAAAATTATAATTAGATGTAGTATATTATTAATTATCTATATATGTCTTTTGGAATCAATTTTATGGTTGAATTTTTTATAAAAACTATTGTATAATAAAATATTCATTTCTCTAAAAAAGAGTTTTTCATTGTTAATTATGTATCAATATTACATTAATTTATTCCAGTCATAGAAATTGAATATTTAAAAAGATATTAAATATTTTTAATGTTGTTTTTTAGTTTTTTTAAATAAGTCACTTTCATTTTGGCTCATAATTAAAAGTAACTATAATAAATAATATTCACCATGGTAAGGGTAAATCTGGTAATTAAAGAACAAATAATGTGATAGACTAAAAATTGACACTAAAAATTTCTTTATCCTATTTTATTAGTGGCATTCATAAATTTCCATCCATGTTTTTAACGTATGGAAACATGGGGCCATAATCCATTTATTTTGAAGATATTTATATTTAAGTAAAAGACAACATCACAAATGTCACATTATTGTTTTTTAATATCTAAAATATACTTTTTGTAGGGTAAAATACATATATCTGGTTCAAAATAGGTATTTGAAAAAAATAAATGATATTAATTTATTTTTAATTTTTAGTGATAATATAATTATATAAAATGATTAAGAAATGATTACACAACACTTGTGCTATCAGTAGCAAAATCATTAAATGATTTAATAAAAATCTAAAAGTAAAATTGATTGTGTGAGTTGAAGTGTCGTATGAGTTTTAAAGATACAAATACTATATTATATATGTTTTAGAAGATGAAATTAGAATTCTATTATTTTTATGTTGTTTAAAAAGTCAAAATATGTGAATAGTATAAAAAATATATAAAAAAAATTTATGATAAATACAATTTATTTAATTATTAAAAAAATATAAAATTATTAAATGATGATATCTAGAATTACTAGTGGTCAAAGGTGTCATTAAATTTCAATTTATACTTATATCTTCAATTAATATGTTAAATTATGACCCTTTAATATTGTAAAATACATTTCCAAAGTTAATGTTTAAATTATTCAACAATGGGGTTGGACAAAACAATAAGATTTAAAATGATATTTAATCCCTTATAAATTTTATTAGGTGAATAAATTAAGACCATGTAATACATTTCATCATTTAAATTAAATATTGGAACTGTTTGACTTGGGTGTGACACATATTATATTTTATTATTTAAAGTATTTTCAAAAATGGAATTTATGATATTTTGTGAATATATTATTAAATAGAAATATTCCACTTAGACATGTGAATGGGGTATGGTTTAAAATGACATCCTTTGTTAATTTATGGATTATTTTTTCTATTATTGTAAATTGTGTGACCCATAAAGAAAAAAACCCATTTTTTCAGAGTCACTGTCAATATAGGTAAATAGGGGTTAAAACAAAATGATAAGGGTGAAATAATCACCTAAAATTGTGAAAAATTAATTGTATGGGATTATATATACTCTTCTTCATATTATATATTTTTCTTATCAATTTTGAGACATTTTAGAATGAAGATCTATTTATATTAAATTATTACATTAATAAATTATACGAATTCCCTAATGTAAATTATAAATTTCACCCCATGTACTATTCAATACACACTTAATGAGATATTAGGTTCATCCAATATATACTAAAATACTTTCATAACATAATTTTAAACATTATAGACATATTATTTTTGTTATAATAGCTACCTTGAAATGATTAATTTGTAAAGCAATGAAGCTTTTCTAAAAAATAGGTATAACTTTTAACTAAATGTTATAGTTTTATTTCTTCTTATAACACATTAAAAATTATTAAAACAAAAATAAATACAAAAACAAATATATTTTATAAATTTATGTGTTTTTGTATTAACTGAATATCCTATATCTATCTTCTCCTCTATAAAATGGTAAAGCATGTCGCCATTCCTTTGTAAGGGGGACCGCCACCTCATGAACCAATGTAATTAATTTTCCATCCTCACCTATCTATGCTGGTTATAATGATGGGTTTAATCATAATAAATGTTAATAGTGAAAAAATTATCTCTCTATATATTTAATATTTTATTTACATTCTTACCTTACAATTAATTATAAAATTATAACATAATTCGTGCATATATGTGGATTACCACCTCCAAGAAGCGATGTGATTTTTTATTCATCACCAAATCACATGGATGATATATATACATTTAATTAAATGAATAATATGTTACTTGATAAAAAATGATCATTCAGATGACAAAAATAATACTTTCTTTCAATCGTGATCATTGAAAAATTAAAGCATTAATCATATGTATGTATGGATTACTATCTCCCTGATTGTAACATAGATAATTTTTAATAACCATATTTCATGGATAGAATTAAAAATATAATTTATGTAAAAATTCATAATTATTTGATGATTGTTATTATAATTATGAGATAGAAAATACATCTTTTACTATTTTCATCTTACCGATGTCATTTTGGATGTATCAATTGAGTATCATCAAAATGTTTCTCATCAATACAACTAATTAAGTAATAAAATATTAAATTGTAACAAATAAAATAAAATTATTAATAAACATGTAAAAGGATCTTAAGAAAGAAAATAATTTACAAAAGTTTACTATTTCGGAAGATAAATAAAATATGTGATGAGTCGAATATGGGGAAGGGGGTTTCTTAACTAAATTTCAGTCATTGGGTTATACTTAAACATTATTGACTATGATATTCCATGATTATGTTTAAAATAACCTATTATTATATTATTTTTTATATCTACTTATTTTTTTGTTAATATATTGTTTTTAGATATTATAGTTTCTATTATAAATTATCACTTCAATGATATGATCATTTTAATGGTTCATTTTAAAATCTCAAAATTATTCAAGATTATCTATATTTAAGTCCATGTTGGTGGAATTATATGATCCTTATATTTCATAATGAATAAATTTATAGATAAATGTTTTTAAAAATGGAATGTCCTCAATTAATTTTCTTATCTTTAATTACTTAAGATACTGATATAATGGTTTTAAAGAAAATAAACGTTGTTTTTCGAAATGGTTGGTAATATTATACTTCCATTTCCAAATTTTACTTAATTTTTTTAAATAATTTTCTTTAATATTATTCATTGATTTAAAAAGAAGTTATGAACTTTTTTACTTTTTATAAAAAAATATAAAAGAATTCTTATTTTCATTTTCAAAATGATACATTTTTTGCTTTTTATTGAATATGAAAAAGGAATCATTGTTTTTATATAATATAAAAGAAGTGAATTTCCCACCATCATGACCAATCAATTCTTTGAATCTTATTTTTCAGGTTTCCATGATTAATTTCCCTTGAAATTTTTATATAATATCATGTAATTTTTAATTTTTAAAAGTAAATTTCAATTTAAAGAGGGTATTTTGATAATATAATGATCTAATGATATTTTCATGTTATATATATTCTTTAATGATATTTTTTTTAATTATAATACACCAGGTATATTTTGTAATGATACCATTCTTATTGTTTCTCTAGATGATTTATAATGAGTTTGACTAGGGATATTATTGGTATTATATATTCCAGTTCTTCTAATATAAATAGTATTGAATTATTATATATTTTCGACTAAGTATTATTGTATATTCATATGATACATCTATTATAATTATTATGTGATGGCTGGGCCCCATTATAGCCAATTAATGCATCAATTTGTCTAATGAGACTAACAAGTTTCGGTTATTGGCCGAGGCATTACCCATATATGTAAGATGTCTTGGAAAGATACCTTGATGGTATATTTATAATATATAGAATTATACATTATATTATTATGAGATTAGTTATTTATTTCTATATAACTATTTGAATAGTTTTGATATACATGAATATGTTTCAAAATCAAATGATTGTTAATATGGAATTATTTTATCATTTTTTATTCCTTCCATAATATTCTTCATTCTGATGCTATTAATTAAATGACATGTGTTATAAGTTATTTTCCATTATAGTTGGTTATGACTTATTTAATCATGATATCTTCTGTTGTATATAACACTTACTGAGAATCTAAGATCACCAACTTCTTATGTTTCTCTTCCCTAGGATTCTCAGATGTGTATTAGGATTATTATTCAAGGAAATTTTAGAGGTAATATTGATATTATTAAATAAAATAAAATGTTTCATTTTATGTGCAATAACCCCAACTCAAGTAACCCAGAGATAGTGGTCACATTATTACATTAGAATAGATACAAGGGGTAAAATCAAAATGTATTGATATGTATTATAGTTTGGGAGATCCAAATACATACATGATACTCATTTGAAATTGGGTATAAGATATAAAAAAATAATAATGTAAGACATTTAACATCCTTGAACTCATTCAAATAATTCATATTTATATCCTCAAGAATAGAAACTGAAGAAGGGTGTTCTAAAATAATAAGTAAGGGTTACATATAGTGGATTATATCATGAATCATTAAAGAACAATCAATATCTAAAGTCAAAAAACTAAATATAAATTCCATTTAACAAATTTAATTACATGATTATATAAGGCATAATCAGTATAGAAAGGTAAATAATTGAAAACAATGCAATTAAATCAATAAAAATATCACAAAATAAATCCATGGAGAATATAAATTCAAAAAACTCATTTGTTAGTCAGAATGGATACTCCAGAGGGGGATGAATTGAGTTCCAATTAAAATTTCTTTTAAAAAATTATGATTAAAATCACCCAATTCAAAACAGCCAACTCAATTAAGGCAGTAGAGATTTAAATGTTTAATTTCTCAACAAGTTTCTATAACGATGATTAGTCCTCATTTGAATCAATGTAATCATTAATTCAATTTAGAAACAGGTTTACAGAATTAAGAACATATACACACTAACCAAAATTAACAATCAGAGTGAATATAAAAATAGTTTTATCTCTTTGAAAAATATAAGAAATGGATAAAATTAAATAGTGTATTTGAGGATTAGAAAAACAATTTAAACAAGAGGTTCGGTCTCAACCCATGACCAAATCCTCTCCACCTGGTGATCACTTACCACCAAGAAGTTTGTATAAGTAAACTTGATATACAACCTATATCGGGGTTTACAACTGTTTTTACAAACTGTCCAGGTTTTACAACCTCTACCACGGTTCTACATGGGAAAACAAGAAACAAAGTTACACAAGGCTTCTTCTAGAGTTATGTGTGGTAAAAAAGAGTTTAGAGAGTTTTGAGTGGGGATTTTCAGTATCCCCTAGTTAAAGCACAGAAGACAGTGTGTCTGTAACAAACACACACTTCTCAGAAAAGTAAAATAAGGAACAAAGTAGAGGTAGAGAAATTTGGGTTGAGTTTATAATGATCTATGTGTTTGAAGATCAGCTCTGGACTTCTTGGAGTTCAGGAAATGAAGGTTTTGTTCTTCTCTGCAAGTTTTCTCCAAAAACAGAGTGTTGCAACTTTTAGGTACTGGCTTCCAGGTACTGAGATGTTTAACTTCTTGGTACAAGGGTTCTTTTAACCACTTTAGTGAATCCTTGAATATGTTCTTCAAAAAGATCTTCGTGAAGCTCTTGGATTTTTAGTATAAGCAATAGAGTGTTAATTTTGTTCTTTAGTTATTTCTTTCTCATGTATTTAACTTCTAGACTCACACATTTTGTTTTTCTTTGTTCCTTTATATATATTTCTTCAACAGTCCTCTTTTTTTCATATTTGAGGTCCGACAAAAGGAGTAAGTACATCACGTGCAATCCTTCCCATACCTCATACTATCAAGATATGGTCTCTTGATATGTCTACAATAAGTATTGATTAAGTCAGAAGCATTAATGTTCACAAAATATAACCGTTAAAAAAATATAAGAATTTGAAAAAGTATAGAATATGTTATCAGTAGACTGGTAATAGTATCCTGTCAATCGTTAGAATCTTCAACAGCAAGCTTAATCAGTAGTAGACTTCCAACAGTAGGATTATACAGCAGTAGAATTGTCCAGGAGTAGACTTTACCATTGGTAGAATTTTCCAGCGGTATACTTTACCAATAGTAGACTTTTCCAGCGGTAGACTTCAGTAATAAGTCTGACAGTGGACTTCTAATAGAAACTCTTTGTAATAGCAACCTTTTCATAATAGTGACCTATCACATTGAATCAGCATTTGTATGCTTCGGTAAGTATTCCAATGGTAGTCTTTAAAACAGTGACCTTGTACTGGTGACTTCCAATAGTAACTTTATAACTGTAGTTCTTATAATAGTAACCTTCATTAGTAAGGTCTCCAACGATGACCTTTTCACCAATGACATCAAGCAGTATGGTTTAGCTGTAGGTTTTTCAACAGTGACCATGACAGTGGCCTAAAATAGTGACCTCTTACCAGTAACTTTTAATAGTGACCTTTGACTTAGAGACTTTTTATACTGTAAAATGATTTTAGCAAAGTCATAAGATTAAAATAGATTGAAATAGATTGAAAAATAACTAACCCATTATAGAATTAAAAATGATTTGTGATTATCAAAATAGGTGAGTCCAATAATCTCTCCCTTTTTGATAATCACAAATTATGTCATTAAATATTAGAATAATTATAAGATTATCAGAGATAATAAAAATCAGAGGTAAGTTAAAAAAAAATACGTGCTACAAATAAGCCTATAACACATGTAGAATAATTATAAGACAATCAGAGATAATGAAAATATGAGGTAAGTTAATAAAATAAATAGGTGTTACAGATAATCCTATCACACATATAGTAGCATAGATTAATGTGATATTGATATGTAATTACTTTTGTTATATTTTTCCCCCTTTGTGATTAG
This sequence comes from Viscum album, assembly GCA_963277665.1. Classification (NCBI taxonomy): domain Eukaryota; kingdom Viridiplantae; phylum Streptophyta; class Magnoliopsida; order Santalales; family Viscaceae; genus Viscum; species Viscum album. Next base: position 1,322,417,480 of record OY728166.1, read on the forward strand.
AAAAAAGAAATACAATATGATACAAAAGATAATATTTGTATTAATGAAAGATTATTACATGATTCAAAGAGCATTATCAAAGCCCTATCTAAAGATACAACCCCACTCAATCCACATCAGAAATAGGAAATGGATCTTTCCCTTTAGAAGAGGAAGAGGGAGGTTCTATAGGGGTGGATAAGACCGAGGCAGAGGGATAACATCAATGATGGTAGGAGAATGTGTAACATAAGATTCAGTGTCTCTGGAGGGAGTGAATCTTTGAGGAATCATTAGAGTCAAGCTTCTGATTGCTTGAGCAGGAGACCTCATAGGAGCAACACTGGCAGAGGTTAAGGTAGTGGAGGAAAAAGGTAATGATGTAGGAACAATGATGGGTGTACATTCCACATGGAGGAAGGGTAACAGAATATTCTTGAAGTCCATGATTATTCTTCCAACTCTCTCCATGGATGAGATAAATTCATCCTTATTTTCCATAAATTTCTCCATGGCATCAAATCTCAAAGCATGCTCACTTGATCCTTAAATTCCTGAGTGATAGAAGTAACCATCTGGTTTTCCAAGAGCAAATTGAAGTTACCATCCATTTGATGATTGGAATAAGCCCTTTTTAATAGAATTCAACTTGATCCTTCATGGCCTTCGGATCTTGTCCAGCTTCCCTTAAATAATTTCCCAAAAGGTATGAATTTCCCTGGCAATAGAAATGACCTGTGAGTCTGAGGTACTAGCACCAGATATCTTTTCCACTTCTTCTCTAATGATGGATATGAAAGCATCAATTTCAGCTATAGGAGGGGCTGAATTATAAGTATAATCACCTAGAGGTTCCAGAGAGAAATCCACTGTCTCCTTATTGAATTTAGTTAGGCCACTGATAAGTCTTTTCACATCATAATCTTGACCTTTCAGATGTGTTTCCATGGAATTCATAAAGTCCTCAAACACAGTTACCAACTGCTGAACCACACCCTTGATATATCTGGGATCTCTATCCACATTAACCCATGAATCCATATATGAGTCCAAACATACAATTAACTATTTCACATTTTCCACTGACTCTGTCAGCTCACTCATTTGACTTTGACAATGATTTACTTCTTGGAGGAGATTAGATTGAATACTGGATTGAAGTTTAGTATACAAAGATGCTGAAATCTCATGGATTAGAGCCAAAAACTTCTAAATCTCAATGGACATATCCTTATACATTCATCCCACTAAGAAGATGAAAATCTTACCTCATTTCCATTTACTCTTGACACCAGTTTTTTCTCATCATCTAACTTCTCTAATTTCAAATAGTCTTAAAATTCATTAGTTACACTTGGGTAATACAGCCCATTATTATTTAAAATATCTCCACCCAACCCTGAGTCTCTAGTGCCTCCATCACTAAGGATTTCCTCGAGAGCAACCAATCGTCACTAAACTCCTTTTCATCCATAATCATTCTCTTTGACAGATGCAGGTTTACAGGCTCTATTGATATATTACTTCCACCACTGGACTCGGCTTGGGGTCTCTTAGGCCTTGCCGCATCTCCGTCGTCATCTGAAGGTCTCTTGACTCATTTCATTGAGGTTTGAAGTGGTTAGAGGGTTAAAAAAAATATAAGGTTTATGAATTTTGAGATAAGGTGTAATGGCCCGGACCTCTCCGGTCCATTACTTTGTGAAATGTTGGTATTGGAGGTGTTCCAGGAGGTCAAGGGGACTTATCCCCAACACTTTGCCAATTTTCCAGTTCTGTGAACAGTGTTTCCAGTTTTATGAACAGTAACAGATCGGTGAGACAGATCAGTTTCACAAATCAGTGGGACAGATCGGTTTCACAGATCGGTGAGACAGATCCGTTTCATAGATCGGTGAGACAGATCAGTTTCACAGATCGGTGAGACAGATCGGTTTCACAGATCAGTGAGACAGATCGGTTTCACAGATCAGTTTCACAGATCGGTGAGACAGATCGGTTTCACAGATCGGTGAGACAGATCGGTTTCACAGATCGGTGAGACAAATTGTTTTCACAGATCGGTGAGACAGATCGGTTTCACAGATCGGTGAGACAGGTTGGTTTCACAGATCGGTGAGACAGATCGGTTTCACAGATCGGTTTCACAGATCGGTGAGACAGATCAGTTTCACAGATCGGTGTGACAAATCAGTTTCGCAGATCAGTTTCACAGATCGGTGTGACAGATCAGTTTCACAGATCGATTTGACAGATCGGTTTCACAGATCGGTGAGACAGGTCGGTTTCACAGATCGGTGAGACAGATCGGTTTCACAGATCAGTTTCACAGATCGGTGAGATAGATCAGTTTCACAGATCGGTGTGACAGATCAGTTTCACAGATCAGTTTCACAGATCGGTGTGACAGATCAGTTTCACAGATCGGTTTGACAGATCAGTTTCACAGATCGGTGTGACAGATCAGTTTCACAGATCAGTTTCACAGATCGGTGTGACAGATCAGTTTCACAGATCAGTTTCACAGATCGGTGTGACAGATCAGTTTCACAGATCGGTTTGACAGATCAGTTTCACAGATTGGTGTGGCAGATCAGTTTCACAGATCAGTTTCACAGATCGGTGTGACAGATCAGTTTCACAGATCGGTGTGACAGATCAGTTTCACAGATCAGTTTCACAGATCGGTGTGACAGATCAGTTTCATGTACAGTAACGGTGGGTGAACAGTGTTTCCAGACTCCTACATTTTTCCCCTTTTGACGTTTCCTTTGACGTAAAATACATTTAAAGCCATATTTTAAGGGCTCTTAAGGCCGATTCAAATGCCATAAATCTTATATTAATTATTCCTAAGGCTTGGAATGTTTTACTTGGTCAAACCGCATGGGTTAATGCGATCTGTTTTTAATGGAGAATTAACTGGATCTTAAACCGTTACCTCGTTAAATCTTAAAAAGGGACGAGATATCATTCTACCTTGTTCCTTCCCTTTGTTCTTAACTTAGAGGTGCTAGAACCTTTCAATCCTTTCCGTAGGAGTTTCACAATCAATCTTTACTCCTAGGATTGGTTCTGCTCTGTTTTTGATGCAACCGAGCCGTGTCGATCAATCTTCGATATAAGCATCCTCCGGAGGATACAGTTGTCACGAGGGGAGGATCGTGACCTGTTGTGTGGATAAAGAACCCGAGGAACTGTTTGAGGTAGGGGATTCATGGATTCTCTAATTATATATGTGCAATCGTAGAATTAGCATGATTTATTCCGTTGGATCACAATGAAATTGACCTAATTAAATACTTGAACCGGATTAAAAGAATTGGTTGATCACATGCTGTTGCTTTATACCGTGATAACAGTTTGCCTCATGTTTTCCTAGATATAGTGATATCTATGTTTTCTTTGATTTATTGTTCGTTCATGATTGAAATTGATAATGAACGTAAAGCCGGAATTAATTGTTGATTAATTGGATAAAGATAAAGAGGCATGTAAATTAATCTGGTTATTGTCGTTGTTGTAGTTGTTCTAATTTGAGGATAATCAAATTAGGGAAGTAAGCTTGGTTATTTAATTGTGATAACTTACTGATTAGGTATCCATGATTGGAGCCTACGAATAACAAATCTGTTAATTCAATATGGATTAGAGAACAGATTATGTGGGAATTTCTAAAAGGGTTCTGAGTTACCCTCTAGTTTGTTAAAGGGCCGAGAGCCCATTTTGTGATGTTTGTTTTCCTGCTGCTTGTGCTGTGATGTGAGCCTGGATGGCTGTTGTGATATGTGGAGGCATGGAGACTTGTGGTTGTGGCAGCGGATGACGCATAGTGTGGCGAGATGCATCGGTTTATGCATATGGGTGTCTGGGAGGACACCATGGGTGTTGGTATGAGATGAATGTGATGGTTTGATGTTGGTGGTTTGGTTTGGTTGTTTATCTGCTTTACTTTTCCCCACTGCTCAAGGCAGCTGGTCTTGCTTACCCTCTTTCCGAAGGAGGCAAAGACACGCGGGGTATGCCACGTTCTTTCCATATTTAGCCTCTCGATGTAGGATGGGTCTATGCTCTTTCTATAGGCGGCAAAGACTCGACGGGTAGTATATCTACTCACCGTGTTGAGCCTCCTTTGTGTTTAGAAGCATAGGATGTTTTTCTAGAATGCCTGGGAATGTGGAAAAGTAATTCTGTAAGGAATGTTTGATTAAATGGTGAAAATCCATGGGGATGGAGATGCTGGAATTTAAAGGTGATGTGAATCTTAAAAATGAGTAGTTGTTTTTGAAAGTGATGCCATTTCAGTTTAATGTGGAATTATTCATTATTAATTAATGTTTAAAGAATTAATTAATGTACAGGGGAACTGATAAATGAGAATGGAGTAATCTAATAAAGCTCTTCAATTGGTTGTGTGCTTATAGGATACCTAGTCTTAGAAGTAGCAGCCTGGAGTCTGAGAGACGTTAGCTGCAGTTGTATCTAAGACTAGGTAATGCCCATAGTGTAGATGTGAGTTACTTATATATTCTGTACTTTTTGTGTTTCTATACGCTACTCCACCCTGTCGGTAAGGGCAACTGACACCCCAGGGATTCTGAGCCCTGGGGGGGTGTTTTCCCCAACATTCTGATGGGAGGTTGAATGGCTGACTACCCCCTTTGGCCCCGCTCTCTTCTCTTGGTAGATCTTAGTGCTGGTAGGCACAGTGGTTAGTTTTACCCATATATGTGTGTAGAGGGCTGCAATGGCTTGTGGTTATTTCACACACATATATTCTGGATATAGTATCCTATGGACTACTATAGGTGTAACGTGTATAGGCTGTGATGGATTGAGGATCCTTACTCGGTGTATGGGCTGTAATGGCTTGAGGTATAATACCCGACGTATGATACACGTTATGCGAGCTGTGGTGGCTCCCGGAAACTACCTGGTTACTTTTGGTTGTGAGGATTGTGTGGAGCTTAGCCCAGGTGTCTGCGGGCAAACCTTTGTGGTGCACGAGGTGCAGATTGGGGAGCTTGACCCATGTTGATACCGGCAAGACTTTGGAGAGATATGCACAGGACATATGTCGTTGGGGCAAAGCGGCAAACCAGTGGGGAAGTAGTAGCGGGGTACCCTTGATATTCTTTATTATATGCTATATTCTTGTATGAGTTACTTGGTGAGAGTAGCCATGGTGAGGTTGGGAACATAATATACCTGTTTAGGTGACGAGTTAGTTTCACTTGTTGTTCACTGGGCTTTAGCATGCTTTCTTTACTTTTGCACGAGAGGCTTGGGGAGGATCCTACTGAGTATACTATTATACTCACCCTTGTATATATAAACTGTTTTTCAGGTCACTTGGAGCAGGTTGGAGATCAAGCTGGTTACTACTAGCTTGTGGTTGGAGGAGGAGCTCTTCGGGCTTGTGGTCACTGCCGTTTTACTTTCTTTTGGGTACTTTTAGTTTTCCCTTTCAGTTGTAGTACTTTTGCCTGACATTTCATATATGTACTTGGGTTTCTTTTACATTTCAGTTATGAGTTGGAGTTGGTTGGAGTCTATTCTATCTCTCTCTTCTGCATGTGTTCTCTTAGAGGGTAATGCCTCCCATTTGTGTGTGTATTATACCCTCGGTGCTAGTCGCCAACCCGGGGCCTACTGGAGGCGGGACTCGGGGGTCATTATCTCCCTTTTCACATTGCCGGCCCAGGAGGGGTACACTTTGTGGGGAGGGGGTCGTGACAGAGTGGTATCAAAGGTCTGGTTGAGGGATAGGATGGAGTTTGGAGTTAGGCACAGGTGAGGATGCATGGGATGGTAGGGAAATGGTGTCATTCATGTTTAGAAAGTGGGCTAAACACTGGAGACCGGCAGAGACATAGGCGTTCAGGGCCCCCTACGATCCGTTGCACGGACCTTTAAGTTTACGGTGGCTACTAAACAAAGTGATACTGGTTGCAGGGTAGAGACCTAGGAAAGGGTCATGCATCATTATTCTTTGCGCCTGTGTTTGAATGGGTAGACCTTGGGATAGGTAACCTAAAATTAATAAAACAAAATAATTAATTAATTAATGTTGAGTCTTCCATATTCCAGGCTTAGGAGCTCTAACAGTTGTTATTTTACAGGTATGGCTCCAGGTCGACGTCCTCGTCAGGTTTGCGCAGAAGGTGCCCAGCAGGCTGTTCCAGCAGATCGCCGCCGGGTAGAGGTTGACGACGATGACACTTGGAGGAAGACACTCCGAGAGTTTCAGAGCCAGAGTCTACAGAAGTACGAGGGCTCCGTTTCAGATGCAGTCACAGAAGACTGGTTGGAGGAGGTCGAGATAGGCTTCAGTTCGATTCGTGATCGGAAGGAACACTGGGTGTCCTTGGTTGTGACGATGTTGCGTGGAGTAGTGAGACAGTGGTGGTTCTTGTTCCTCGGGGATCGTGAGGAGTCAGCGATCTCATTAGAGGAGTTTCGAGACAGGTTTAGAGTCGAGTTTCTTTCATCGACTGCGAAGGCATCCAGTCTCCAAGAGCTTCTTACCCTTCGACAGGGGAGCTCCAGTGTTCGGGAGTTTGGAATCCGTTTCAGGAACCTTCTACGATATGCTTCAGACCTGTTACCAGATGATGAGGCCAGGGTGAGGAATTTCGAAGAGGCTTTGCGTCCAGAGATCCAGCGCCAGGTCACCCCATTTATGCTGAAGACATATCTTGAGGTGCTGGCGAGGGCAGAGGTTGTTGAGAGGACTTTGGCCAGGACCGGATCGTCACGAGAGGGGAATCATCATGATTCCTCACGAAGCAGAGCTGTGGTCCGGGGTTCCCGGTTTTCAGGACAGAGGAGTTTCCGTTCACCTGGGGGTAGGTCCCAGCCCTTCCCATCTCGTTTCTCCGGAGGTAGAAACTCTCAGACCTATGCCAAGGGATCAGGCGCTTGTTTTTCTTGTGGTGGATGTGGTCATCAGCAGCGGGAGTGCCCAACTTTTCAGAGCAGTCATCGTGCACCAGGCGCTCCACTCCAGGTTCCTCCGTTGAGGCAGTTCCAGCCGAGGCAGCAGCAGCAGGTTGCACCAGCTTTAGATCACCAGAGGGTAGATGGAGCAGGCAGAGGACATCCCCATGACGCTCCCCGTCCTCAGAGAGCAGAGCGCGGCCGTGGTGGTGGTCGTCATCAGGGTCAGAGAGGCCGTGGAGGTGGTCGTGGTCAGCTTCATGCTCTAGCGTTGCCAGCTCCAGGCGAGCCAGACGTCGTCCGAGGTACCCTTTGCTTGTTTTCTACCTTGGTGTATGCCTTGTTTGATTCAGGAGCGACACACTCCTTTATATCCCCTACCCTTGTCCATGCTTTGGGATTTGAGGTAGAGAGGCTTCCAGTGCCCTTGGCGTTGACTACGCCAGTTGGAGGTCGAACTAGCTTGTTTGAAGTATGTAGAGGCTGTGAGCTAGTGTTGGGGCAACACCGCTCTTGGGGAGATTTCCTATGTTTATGAATACAATCATATGATGTCATCCTCGGCATGGATTGGTTGTATTCGGTGCAGGCTATTGTGGATTGCTACAGGAAGAAGGTCGTTTTCTTTGATGAAGATGGAGAAGAAGTAGTGTTTGTTGGTGAGAGAGATCCTCAGATGAGTCATAGACGAGTTTCATCTTTATCATCCATGATGGCTGGGATGATGCTGAGTTCTTCAGAGGTTCAACAGCCGGCGTTTCCTAGGGTCATAGAAGAGTACCCTGATGTCTTTCCAGAAGAGGTTGTATCCTTACCCCCTCGACGAGAGATCGAGTTTGGGATCGAGCTACATCCAGGAGCGTCTCCTATCTCTATGTCTCCATATAGGATGGCCCCTTCTGAGTTACGATAGCTACGTATTCAGCTCGATGGCCTATTGCAGTGTGGTTTTGTTCGGACAAGTGTGTCACCGTGGGGTGCACCAGTCTTGTTCGTGAAAAAGGCTGATGGCAGTTTGCGGTTGTGCGTCGATTATCGTCGCTTAAACAAAGTGACAATAAAGAACCGCTATCCACTTCCACGGATTGATGACCTATTTGATCAACTGAAGGGTGAAAGTTGGTTCTCAAAGATCGACTTGCGGTCAGGATATCATCAGATGCGTGTAAGGGATGAGGATATCCCGAAGACTGCTTTCCGCTGTCGTCATGGACATTATGAGTTTGTTGTAATGCCATTCGGCGTGACAAATGCTCCATCTGTTTTCATGGGGTTGATGAATGCTGTGTTCTATGAATTCCTGGACAAGTTTGTTGTGGTTTTCATTGACGACATCCTTGTGTACTCCACATCTGAAGAAGAGCATGCAGAGCATCTACGAGCCGTTTTGGGAGTTCTTCGCCAACATCGGTTGTTTGGGAAGTTGTCCAAGTGTGAGTTCTGGGCTCGAGAAGTTCGTTTCTTGGGACATGTTGTGTACCAACAGGGAGTAGTTGTGGATCCTTCGAAGATAGAAGTAGTGGTGTCTTGGCCAACCCCCAAGACCGTGTCAGAGGTGCGAAGTTTCCTTGGTCTCGTAGGCTATTATAGGAGGTTTGTGGCTAATTTCTCCCGAGTTGCGACTCCTCTGACAGCTTTGACCAGGAAGGATCATGCGTTCATATGGACTGATCAGTGTTAGACAGCTTTCGAGTATCTAAAGGAGAAGTTGGTAAGTTCTCCAGTCCTTTGTCTTCCAGCAGAGGGAGTCCAGTTTGTTGTTTTCTGTGATGCTTCACATCTGGGGCTAGGCTGTGTTCTCATGCAGCAGAGGTCAGTTGTTTCCTATGGGTCTCGGTAGTTGCGTCCCCATGAATGCAACTATGCCACCCATGATCTTAAGTTGGCAGCCGTGGTGTTTGCGCTGAAGTTGTGGAGACATTACCTCATTGGCGAGCGCTTTGTGGTTTTCACCGATCATAAGAGTTTGAGGTATGTTTTCTCTCAGCAGGATTTGAACTTGCGGCAGCGTCGGTGGATGGAGTTCTTGCAGGAATACGACTTCAAAATATCGTATACACCTGGGAAGGGAAATTTTGTTGCTGATGCACTGAGCCGAAAGTCAAGTAATGATGTTGTGCGTGAATCTGGTGATTCCTGGAGAGGGATGGAAGAGCTAGCAGCTTTGCATCTTGATATGGGAGAAGTTGGGGGAAGGGTTTGTCTTTTCCAGATGACGGTGCAGTCATCCCTGATGCAAAAGGTGGAAGAGTCTCAGTTGGGTGATCTAGAGGTGGAAGTTTTTAGAGACAGAGTCGTTTGTGGAGAGGCCCCTGATGGTTGGTCGGAGGATGAACAACACCGGGTGTTGTATCATGGTAGGCTTTTTGTTCCCTTGGCGATGCGTGAGACGGTTCTCCGAGAGTTCCATAGCTCGCCCTTAGCTGTACATCCTGGTGTGACGAAGATGTATCGATCCTTGAGGAGTCAGTTTTGGTGGCCTGGGCTGAAGCGTTCAGTTGCAGAATGTGTGTCTCGATGTTTCGTCTGCCAGAAGGTGAAGGCCGAACACCGTGTTCCTGGTGGTCTTCTCCAGCACTTAGAGATTCCTCAGTGGAAGTCGGAGGACATCTCAATGGGCTTTGTTACAGGTTTACCTCGAGCTCCGGGAGGACATGATGCTATATGGGAGGTAGTGGATCGTTTAACTAAATCGGCCCACTTCATAGCAATCAAGGAGTCGATCTCAGTGGAGGTTTTGTCGAGGCAGTATCTGGAGGAGGTGGTGAGGCTTCACGGAGTTCCTAAGATGATCATTTCTGATCAAGACCCTCGTTTTACCTCTAGGGTGTGGAGAGGTCTCCAGTATGCTTTTGGCTCTCAACTATGCCTTAGCACTGCTTTTCATCCTCAAACGGATGGTCAGACAGAGCGAACCATCCAAACTATTGAAGACATGTTGCGCTCTTGTGTTCTTGATTTTGGAGGTTCATGGGTGAAGCACTTACCTTTGGTAGAGTTCGCTTACAATAATAGTTTTCACTCTACCATCGGCATGGCGCCGTTTTAAGCCTTGTATGGCCGGCCATGCCGTTCTCCGTTGTGCTGGACTGGGGTCGGAGAGTCAGCAATTCTCGGACCAGAACTAGTGCAGAATACGACAGAGATGGTTCAAGTGATTCGTGAGAGGATGAAGACAGCACAAGATCGTCAGAAATCTTATGCTGATCAAAGAAGGAGACCCTTAGAGTTTAATGTTGGGGATCATGTGTTTCTGAAGGTGACTCCCCGTCGTGGGCAGCGAAGGTTTGGTCGCGGAAGTAAGCTTTCTCCCCGTTTTGTTGGGCCTTTCGAGGTGTTAGCTCGTGTTGGAGCTGTGGCATATCGAGTAGCACTTCCCCCTCAGATGAGTCGGATACATGATGTTTTCCATGTATCGCAGCTCCTTCGTTATCTTCATGATGAATCGCATGTTATCGATTGGGGAGAGATCGATATTGATGATGATGCAACCTTCGAGGAGCAACCTGTGGAGATCCAAGACCACAAGGAGAAGGTGTTGCGTGGGCGTTCTATTCCTTTAGTTCGTGTCTTGTGGCGACACGGCGGCATGGAGGAGAGTACCTGGGAGCGTGAGTCACAGATACGTGCTCAGTACCCAGAGTTGTTTAATGTTTAACTCCTTTCATGTAATGATGTTTTCTCTGTGGTTGGACCTTTCATGTTTTATTTATGTACCTTTAATGTTATGTTATGTTTGAATTGTTTTTATGGGTTGTTTGTTCTCGGATGTCGTGGTTTTGTTCCAGATTTTGAACAACTAGTGTTGGTTTTCCCCTGAGAGGTATCTTATGGGGTGGTTGTTCGGACCCCTCTTTTCTTCTGGGTTGGTTTTTAATTCTCGAGGACGAGAATGTTTTGAGAGGTATCTAATGTAATGGCCCGGACCTCTCCGGTCCATTACTTTGTGAAATGTTGGTATTGGAGGTGTTCCGGGAGGTCAAGGGGACTTATCCCCAACACTTTGCCAATTTTCCAGTTCTATGAACAGTGTTTCCAATTTTATGAGCAGTAACAGATTGGTGAGACAGATCAGTTTCACAGATCGGTGAGACAGATCGGTTTCACAGATCGGTGAGACAGATCAGTTTCACAGATCGGTGAGACAGATCGGTTTCATAGATCGGTGAGACAGATCGGTTTCACAGATCAGTTTCACAGATTGGTGAGACATATCGGTTTCACAGATCGGTGAGACAGATCGGTTTCACAGATCGGTGAGACAGATCGGTTTCACAGATCGGTGAGACAGATCAGTTTCACAAATTGGTGAGACAGGTTGGTTTCACAGATCGGTGAGACAAATCGGTTTCACAGATCAGTTTCACAGATCGGTGAGACAGATCAGTTTCACAGATCGGTGTGACAGATCAGTTTCACAGATCAGTTTCACAGATCGGCGTGACAGATTAGTTTCACAGATCGGTTTGATAGATCGGTTTCACAGATCGGTGAGACAGGTCGGTTTCACAGATCGGTGAGACAGATCGGTTTCACAGATCAGTTTCACAGATCGGTGAGACAGATCAGTTTCACAGATCGGTGTGACAGATCAGTTTCACAGATCAGTTTCACAGATCGGTGTGACAGATCAGTTTCACAGATCGGTTTGACAGATCAGTTTCACAGATCGGTGTGACAGATCAGTTTCACAGATTAGTTTCACAGATCAGTGTGACAGATCAGCTTCACAGGTCAGTTTCACAGATCGGTGTGACAGATCAGTTTCACAGATCGGTTTGACAGATCAGTTTCAAAGATCGGTGTGATAGATCAGTTTCACAGATCAGTTTCACAGATCGGTGTGACAGATCAGTTTCACAGATTAGTTTCACAGATCGGGGTGACAGATCAGTTTCACAGATCAGTTTCACAGATCGGTGTGACAGATCAGTTTCATGTACAGTAACGGTGGGTGAACAATGTTTCCAGACTCCTACAGTTTTGCCCCTTTTGACGTTTCCTTTGACGTAAAATACATTTAAAGCCTTATTTTAAGGGCTCTTAAGGCCGATTCAAATGACATAAATCCTATATTAATTATTCCTAAGGCTTGGAATGTTTTACTTGGTCAAACAGCGTGGGTTAATGCGATCCGTTTTTAATGGAGAATTAACCGGATCTTAAACCGTTACCTCGTTAAATCTTAAAAAGGGACGAGATATCATTCTCCCTTGTTCCTTCCCTTTGTTCTTAACTAAGAGGCTCTAGAACCTTTCAATCCTTTCTGCAGGAGTTTCACAATCAATCTTTACTCCTAGGATTGGTTCTACTCTGTTTTTGATGCAACCGAGCCGTGTCGATCAATCTTCGATATAAGCATCCTCCGGTGGATGCAGTTGTCACGAGGGGAGGATCGTGACCTGTTGTGTGGATAAAGAACCCGAGGAACTGTTTGAGGTAGGGTATTCATGGCTTCTCTAATTATATATGTGCAATCGTATAATTAGCATGATTTATTCCTTTGGATCACAATGAAATTGACCTAATTAAATACTTGAACCGGATTAAAAGAATTGGTTGATCACATGCTGTTTCTTTATACCGTGATAACGGTTTGCCTCATGTTTTCCTAGATATAGTGATATCTATGTTTTCTTTGATTTATTGTTCGTTCATGATTGAAATTGATAATGAACGTAAAGCCGGAATTAATTGTTGATTAATTGGCTAAAGATAAAGAGGCATGTAAATTAATCTGGTTATTGTCGTTGTTGTAGTTGTTCTAATTTGAGGATAATCAAATTAGGGAAGTAAGCTTGGTTATTTAATTGTGATAGCTTACTGATTAGGTATCCATGATTGGAGCCTACGAATAACAAATCTGTTAATTCAATATGGATTAGAGAACAGATTATGTGGGAATTTCTAAAAGGGTTCTGAGTTACCCTCTTGTTTGTTAAAGGGCCGAGAGCCCATTTTGTGATGTTTGTTTTCCTGCTGCTTGTGCTGTGATGTGAGCCTGGATGGCTGTTGTGATATGTGGAGGCATGGAGACTTGTGGTTGTGGCAGCGGATGACGCCTAGTGTGGCGAGATGCATCGGTTTATGCATATGGGTGTCGGGGAGGACACCAAGGGTGTTGTTATGAGATGAATGTGATGGTTTGATGTTGGTGGTTTGGTTTGGTTGTTTATCTGCTTTACTTTTCCCCACTTCTCAAGGCAGCTGGTCTTTCTAACCCTCTTTCCGAAGGAGGCAAAGACACACGTGGTATGCCACATGCTTTCCGTGTTTAGCCTCTCGATGTAGGATGGGTCTATGCTCTTTCTATAGGCGGCAAAGACTCGACGGGTAGTATATCTACTCACCGTGTTGAGCCTCCTTTGTGTTTAGAAGCATAGGATGTTTTTCTAGAATGCATGGGAATGTGGAAAAGTAATTCTGTAAGGAATGTTTGATTAAATGGTGAAAATCCATGGGGATGGAGATGCTGGAATTTAAAGGTGATGTGAATCTTAAAAATTAGCAGTTGTTTTTGAAAGTGATGCCATTTCAGTTTAATGTGGAATTATTCATTCTTAATTAATGTTTACAGAATTAATTAATGTACAGTGGAACTGATAAATGAGAATGGAGTAATCTAATAAAGCTCTTCAATTGGTTGTGTGCTTATAGGATACCTAGTCTTAGAAGTAGCAGCCTGGAGTCTGAGAGACGTTAGCTGCAGTTGTATCTAAGACTAGGTAATGCCCATAGTGTAGATGTGAGTTACTTATATATTCTGTACTTTTTGTGTTTCTATACGCTACTCCACCCTGTCGGTAAGGGCAACTGACACCCCGGGGATTCTGAGCCCTGGGGGGGTGTTTTCCCCAACATTCTGATGGGAGGTTGAATGGATGACTACCCCCTTTGGCCCCGCTCTCTTCTCTTGGTAGATCTTAGTGCTAGTAGGCACAGTGGTTAGTTTTACCCATATATGTGTGTAGAGGGCTGTAATGGCTTGTGGTTATTTCACACACATATATTCTGGATATAGTATCCTATGGACTACTATAGGTGTAACGTGTATAGGCTGTGATGGCTTGAGGATCCTTACTCGGTGTATGGGCTGTAATGGCTTGAGGTATAATAACCGACGTATGATACACGTTATGCGAGCTGTGGTGGCTCCCAGAAACTACCTTGTTACTTTTGGTTGTGAGGATTGTGTGGAGCTTAGCCCAGGTGTCTGTGGGCAAACCTTTGTGGTGCACGAGGTGCAGATTGGGGAGCTTGACCCATGTTGATACGGGCAAGCCTTTGGAGAGAGATGCACAGGACGTATGTCGTTGGGGCAAAGCGGCAAACCAGTGGGGAAGTAGTAGCGGGGTACCCTTGATATTCTTTATTATATGCTATATTCTTGTATGCGTTACTTGGTGAGAGTAGCCATGGTGAGGTTGGGAACATAATATACCTGTTTAGGTGACGAGTTAGTTTCACTTGTTGTTCACTGGGCTTTATCATGCTTTCTTTACTTTTGCATGAGAGGCTTGGGGAGGATCCTACCGAGTATACTGTTATACTCACCCTTGTATATATAAACTGTTTTTCAGGTCACTTGGAGCAGGTTGGAGATCAAGCTGGTTACTACTAGCTTGTGGGTGGAGGAGGAGCTGTTCGGGCTTGTGGTCACTGCCATTTTACTTTCTTTTGGGTACTTTTAGTTTTCCCTTTCAGTTGTAGTACTTTTGCATGACATTTCATATATGTACTTGGGTTTCTTTTACATTTCAGTTATGAGTTGGAGTTGGTTGGAGTCTATTCTATCTCTCTCTTCTGCATGTGTTCTCTTAGAGGGTAATGCCTCCCATTTGTGTGTGTATTATGCCCTCGGTGCTAGTCGCCAACCCGGGGCCTACTGGAGGTGGGACTCGGGGGTCATTATCTCCCTTTTCACATTGCCAGCCCAGGAGGGGTACACTTTGTGGGGAGGGGGTTGTGACATAAGGGGTTTGAGAGTGAGGAAGAGAGTGGATCAAAATGTTTTTGTGATCTAATTTAATCATTTAGGGATCAAAACAAAAACAAGTCAAGAAAAAGAAAAGTAATAAAATGGTTCAGATTCCCACATAAAATATGAGGTAATGATAAATTTCAATAGTGAGGTACCCAACAGTGATGTTCTAACGGTGAGGTCTTAACGGTGAGGTTCTAACAGTGAGGTGCAACGGTGAGGTTCAATGGTGAGGTGCAACGATGAGGTTCAATGGTGAGTTTCAACGACGAGGTTCACTATAATAAAATTAATCATCCCAAACTCATGTTTGATATAGTTTAACATTTTATAATTCAAGGGCTTTGTGAATATACCATCTAATTGATGTTCAGTGCTGATGAATTCAAGAGTGACATCGCCTTTTTGATAATGATCTCTCAAAAAAGTGATGTCTCACATCAATATGCTGTGTTCTAGCACGAGATATTGGATTTTTAGAAATGTTAATAGCAATTGTATTATCACAATTTATTGATACATGTTTGAATTGATATCCATAGTATAGTAAAGTGTGTTTCATCCACAAAATTTGAGCACAACAACTACCAGGAGCTATATATTCAGCTTCGACAGTAGAAAATGCTACAGAATTATGTTTCTTACTACACCATAACACATGTGACTTTATTAAAATGTGACATGTTCCATAGGTGGGTTTTCTATCTAAATTGAAACTAGTGAAGTCATCATAAGAATAACTTATCAGATCAAATGATTGTCTTCTTATATAAAATAGTCCTATATTGGGAGTATATTTGAGATATTTGAAAATCCTTTTAACAGAATTTAAATGAAATTATTTGGGATTAGCTTGAAAGAGAGAAACCATGCATAAATTTAACATAATTTTGGGTCTACTAGCTGTAAGGTAGAGAATAATCCCTGTCATACCTCTATAGTTGGTTTGATCCATTAGTTCTCCAGCTTCATATGCATCCAACATACATGTGGTACACATAGGTGTATCACTACATTTACAACCATCCAAAGAAAAACATTTTAAAATATCCTTAACATGTTTAATTTGATTTAAAACTATACCATAATTATTTTTAAAAATATGAAATCCAAGGAAAAATTTAAGTTCTCCCATTAAACTCATTTCAAATTCAATTTTCATTATTTTGGAAAAATTAGTACATAAAGAATTTTTAGAAGATCCAAAAATGATGTCATATACATAAAATTGTAATATAAAAAAATCTATGGAAATTATTTTAATGAAGAGAGTGGGATCAACTATTCCTTTGGTAAAACCTTATTAAATAAGAAAAGAGCTGAGTCTATCATACCAAGCTCTTGGATCTTTCTTTAAACAATATAAAGCTTTAGAAAGTTTAAAAACATGATTTGAAAAATGGGGATTTGTAAAACCTGGGGGTTGTTCAACAAAAACATACTCAACTATATACCCATTTAGAAACAAAATTTTATCATCCATTTGATAAAGTTTAAAATTCAGATGAGCTGCATAGGCAAGTAGTTTCATAATGGCCTCTAACCTAGATACAGCTGCAAAGGTCTCCTCAGAGTCTATTATTTTCTCTTGACTTTATCCTTGTGCAACTGACCTAGCTTTGTTTCTAACTATATTTCCAAAATCATCAAATTTGTTCCTGAATACCCATTTAGTGCCTATTGTCGAATTGTCATTAGGTCTTTCAACTAGTTCCTAGACTTTGTTTCATTAGAATTTATTTAATTATTCTTGCATAGCCATCACCCAAAATTCATCATTGATTGCATCATTGATATTTTTAGGTTCAAGCTATGAAATAAAAGATTGATGTTCAACCTGGATTCTCATAGAAGATCTAGTTTGTGTCCCTATATTTAGACCACCTACTATAACATCTAAAGGATGATTTTTGAGAGTTCTTATACATCTAGAAAGAGTCGAACTAGGTTTCTCAGGGTTGGCTGTTGGTTTAGACTCAACAGTTGCGGATTCTCAAACATTTATAGAACTGGTCACTTTCACAGGATGTTCACTATATTTATCATTAAGGTCTAGAATTGAAATATCTTCTTCATGATATTCAAGAGAGGTTTTAGGTTTATGTGGATCAGTCTCAGCAAATTTGTCATGAACAGATTCTTCTACACATTTGGTTCTTTTATTAAATACTCTATAAGCATTTCTGGATATTGAGTAACCTTGGAAAATTCCTTCATCACTTTTGGAGGAAAATTTTTCAAGATTTTCCTTAGTGTTAAGAATAAAGACTTTGTAACCAAAAACTCTAAAGTAATTAACCTTAGGCTTCCTATTATTCCAAAGATCATAAGGGGTATTTTTAAGAAAAAGTCTAATCAAGACTCTATTGATAATATAACAAGTGGTTTTAACAACTTCAATCCCAAAATAAATAGGTAGATTATAATCATTAAGAATAGTTCAAGAAATCTCTGGAAGTATCCTATTTATTCTTTCTATAACTCCATTTTTGTTGAGGTGTTATACGAGCGTAGAAGTTGTGAGTATAGAAATTATGTGAGAAAAAGGATTCAAATTCCTAATTTTGAAACTCATGTCCATGATCACTTCTCAAGGTCTTAATTCTAAGTCTACTAGGATTTTTTACAGACTTGGATTATTTTATAAAATATGAACAAGTTTCACTTTTGTGAGCCAGAAATTATACCCAAGTGTACCTAGAAAAACCATCGACAAGAATATAAACATAGTGCTAACCATTTAAACTTGAAACTCTTGATGGTCCAAACAATTCAATGTGAACCAATTCAAGAAGTTGAGAAGTAGAAACTTATTTATTTGGTTTGAATGAAAATTTGTGTTGTTTTCCCTTTTGACAAGGATTACATATTTTGTGAAGAGGGAATTTCAATTTAGGTAAGTCTCTAACTAAAACTTTCCTAGTCAATTTCTTAAGTGATTGCACATTACAGTGTCCTAATCTTCTATGCCATAACCTAGATTCCTTATGAAAAGAATTTATGAAAGAAAATTTTTCTTGGATAAGGAATTTAAATCAACAACATACACATTTTCATTTCTACATGCAGTGAATACAAAATCATTTTTAGAATTAAAAACAACACATGCATCATTTTCAAACATGAAATTAAAACCATCATCACACAACTGAGATATGATATGAAAATTGTAATTTAATACATCAACAAAGAGTACTTTGGAAATTAATATCATATTAGGGTTACCAATTTGGCCCAAGTCGATGATTTTTCAATTTTTATTGTCACCAAAAGTTGCATGTCCACAAAAACATTTGATTAGGCTCTTGAAGAAAGAATAATATCCTATCATATGTCTTCAAAATCCATTTTCCATGTACCACAAGGTCTTACAGGAACTCTTTAGGAAAATTCCCTCTAAAACAGATTAGGCATGGGATAACTTTGGTACCCAGATTTTCTTGGTTCCAAAGTGGTTAGCAAGTAAATCTTTGGGAAACCATATTTTATTTATAGGTTTCCTACCATCAACATATATATTCAAAGGCATAAATTCTTTGATAGATCCTTTATAATGTTGTCTCTCAAAATATTGTCCAGAACTGGAACTCGTAGTGAATTGTCTAAATTTTAGAACAAATTTGGTTTTTCAAAATTTTCTCGGTCCTCGTTGATATCCTAGACAAGTTGTATATTTTGGGGTAATCTGTTTTCCTAGAAACTGAGTCAAGGTATCCATACCAGTATTAAACTTCTCAAGATCATTTCCTAATTTCTCATTGGATAATCTTAATTCGGTATTTTCTTTTAACAGCTGGGGGAATTTTCCTTTTTCAATATCCAGACTTGAATTATAATTTTCATTTAAATCCTAATGTCTCTTTAATGATTTATATTTTTCCTTAAGCTCATTAAAGGTATCTTTAAGAATTTTACAGTATTCAAAGAATTCATACTTAGTAATATCTTCATAATTATGTAACTCACTCTTATTCCCAGAATAATAGGCATTATGTATAGGAGAATTAAGTGTTACCTCAAATGTTTCTGTCATGAAACATAAGTTGTCATGATTGTTCTATTCATTATCAGAAGCATCAGATCCAATGGAGCTGTCTTCTGAAGCACTCTAAGTAGATTTCATAGCCTTTATATAATCATTTCCCTTATCATCATATTTCTTATTAAATTTCATCTTGGAGAAGTCTTCCTTCAAATGACCTTTTCATTTTCACTCATAGCAGATTATTTCATTTGAGTTGTTAATCCATTTTATTTCTTTATTCCATTATCTTTTACTGTCAGACTTTCCCTTGTAGTTTGAATTCCTAAATAATTTCTTCTTTCTATTGAAAATTTTGAACCTTCTAGCAAGATGATCCATCTCCTCCTCATTGTCTGAATCTGACTCTTCACTAGTGGAACAGTCTACAAAAACATGAGTTTTTTATTTGTCTTTTCTCTTTGAGGTTGAAGTCTTGAATGCTAATGACTTCTTCCTTGGTTCTTCTTCTACTTCATGATTCACTTTAGGTTATTATTCATACATCATAATCATTCCAATTAGATCCTTCACTGGTAGTTTTGCTATGTCACAAGATTCTTGGGTAGAAACAGAAGTTCCTCTCAATCTGTCAGGTAGGCATCAAAACAGTCTCATAATCTGGTCCTTGTTGTCCACTAGTTTTCCAAGAAGACTTATAGTATTCACTATTTCATTTAACCTATGATACATTTCAGAAATAAGTTCATCATGCTTCATTTTAAAATTATCATATTTAATAGTGTATGTATTTAATCTCATTTCTTTAAAATTAGTTTTTCCCTCATGAGAAATAGCTAAAGTATCCCAAATTTCATATGTAGTTTTACAAGAAGATATTCTATTGAAATAATCATCACCTAGAGAACAGTAAAAGGCATTCATTTCTTTATAGTTATTTTTATATGTAGATTTAGTCAACTGAGACCATGTGTCCCTAGCAGTAGTAGGAAATAAATATTGTTCTTCAATTATATGCCTGATTTTAGGTCCCATTCCCTCTAGATACATTTTCATTTTTAATTTCCACTGAGCGTAGTTATTACCATTAAATAAATGTGTCTTGTTAGTAGCATCACCCTTAACTCCAGTTTCCATAGTTAATTAGAATTTAACAAATTGAAAATTTAGATATGACAAAAATTTTAAGATCTTTAAGATACAACTACAATCACAACTGAAATGAATTTGAACACTTGAAAATAAACTCCAATGATACCAAATGTTGGTTGGAGATGATACTCAATAGGTGGTGAATTGAGTTCAAATTAATATTTCTGTTAAAAAATTTATGATTAAAATCCCCCAATTCAAAACAGCCCAGTCAATTAAGTCAGTAGAGATATAAATGTTTAATTGCTCAACAAGTTTATCTAAGTTTGATTACTCCTCAGTTGAATCAATGTAATCACTAAATCAACATTTGAAATAGGTTTACTAAATTAAGAACATATACAAACTAACCAAAACTAACTATCAGAGTGAATGTAAAAATAGTTTTCTATCTTTGAAAAATACAAGCAGTGGATAATATAAAATAGTGTATTTGAGGATTAGCACAACAATGTAAACAAGAGGTTCAATATCAAGCTGATACCTAATCCTCTCCACTTGGTGAACACCTACCACCAATAAGACTGTAAAAGTAAACTTGATACACAACCTGTATGGGGGTTTACAACTGTTTTAACAAACTGTTCAGGTTCTATAACCTCTACCACAGTTCTACATGGGAAAAAAGAAACCAATCCACACAAGGTTTCCTCAATAGTTATGTGTGGGAGATAAGAGTTGATAGAGTTTTGAGTGGGGATTTCCAATATTTCCCAGTTAAAGCACATGATACAGTGTGTGTGTGCAACAAACACACACTACTCAGAAATGTAAAATAAGAAACACATTAGAGATAAAGAAATTAGGGTTGAGTTTAGAATGATCTATGTGTTTGAAGATCAGATCTATAATTCTTGGAGTTGAGTAAATGAAGGTTTTGTTCTTCTCTGCAAGTTTCGTCTAAAAATAGAGTGTTTCAACTTTCAGGTACTGGATTCTTGGTATTTAGATATTCAACTTCTTGGTACAAGGGTTATTTTAACCAAAAAAGTGCATCCTTGAATATATTCTTCAAAAATATCTTCGCGAAGCTCTTGTATTTTCAATATAAGCACTGGAGTGTTCTTATTTTTGTTCTTCGATAATTTCTTTCTCATGAATTTAACTTCTGGACTCAGACATTTGGTTTTTCATTGTGCCTCTATATATCTTGCTTCCTCGATCCTCTTTTTTCATTATTTGTGGTCCGAAAAAAGGAGTAATTACATCATGTACAATCTTTCTCATACCGCATACTGTCAAGATATGGTCTTTGGATATGTCTAAAATAAGAATTAATTAATTGAGAAGAGTTAAAGTTAACAAAATATGACAATTAGAAAAAATATAATAATTTTAAATAGAATAGAATATGTTATTAGTAGATTGGTAACAGTAGAATGTCAATCAGTAGCATCTTAAACAGAAAGCTTAATCAGTTGTAGACTTCCAACGGTATGCTTATCTAGTGTTAAACTTGTCCATCAGTACACTTTACCAATGGTAGACTTGTCCAGTGGTAGACTTCAGTAATAAGTCTGAAAGTGGGCTTCTAACAAAAACTCTTTATAACATTAAACTTATCACAACAGTGGCCCATCACATTGACTCAACATCTGTATGCTTCCGTAAGTATTTCAACGGTAGGCTATATAATAGTGACCTTGTACTGGTGACTTCCAATAGTAACTTTATAACTGTACTTCTTATTAGGGTAACCTTCATTAGTATGGTCTTTAACGATTAACTTTTCACCTTTTACTTTAATCGGTAAGGTCCAGCTGTAGGTTTTTTAACGGTGACTATGACAGTGTCCTAAAACAGTGACCTCTTACCAGTAACCTTTAATAGTGACCTTTGACTTAGTGACTTTGTAGACTATAAAATGATTTTAGAAAATTCATGAGATTAAAATAGATTGAAATAGATTGTTAAACAACTAACCAATTATATAATTAAACATGATTTGGGATTATCAAAATAGGTGAGTCCAACATCATTTATAATAATAATTGAATTTTCAAGGAAAGAAATGATGTATATCATATTCCGTGATCTCAAACAATATCATATCTAGACCATCAAGATATTTCAAAAGATAGATTAAAAAAATATGTACAAACCTATCTAATTTGGCCAACTAATTTTATCATCTGACCTACCGATGTGTCGTTGGGATATATAATTATTATCCCCATTCATCACTACATATCCAACGCATTCTTCATATATTTAATGATCGATTTAATTACTATTGACCATTCTTTATAAAAAATATCTATAATTAGTAAAAGCTATGGATTTATCAATATAACCCCATTTGATAGAATAACATTCAAAGAAGATAATGTGGGTAGTATTGGTATAATGTTTAGGAAATAATATTATACAACATAAAAGAATATTTATAATATATAAAAATGTAATTACTAATTTTAAATGTTCATAAGTAAGTGATTTTATCAAGAGGAATCTAATAATCAAAAAATTAATCCAGAGGTGTGATGCGACCATATATTCATCCAGAATATTGGTTTTCAATAAAATCATGCCATTTGTAAGTATAAAGGTAATATAATTTTAATATTAAAATAATTTTCCGTAAATGAGTTTTCATTGGTGTACTATATAAAATTTATTTAAGAATTTATATTTAGTGAAATGGTTCTTGCGTGAGGAATTTCATCATTACTGTATATGATAAAAACACATTCATTTTGACTTTTATTGAAAATATCCCTTTTGAAAAGATATATAAATATTTGTATGAAACCATTTTTAAAATTAATGGGTTATATAAAATACCATTTCTATATCATTTGAGTAACTAAAATGACTATTCTAAAATAATTTTTTAAAATTTTGATGTTGAGGGAAATTTATTCATTTTAGTATAAAATAAAATCATTTTTTCTTTTAAAATTTTCATTGATTGATTAAAGTAGTAGGGGTGGATATTTCATATTAAAATAAAATAGATCCTTTAATATCCATATTATAATAAAATTATTTGATCTTATGAATGATAATGAAAATATTTCTCTAACAAGATTAAATGAAATTTGAATGGAAAGTAAGATTGTAAAATAAATTGTTACATATTCGGTAACATTCGAATTGTAGAACATTGAAAGAATAAAAATTAATTAAGGAATTAAAAATAATTAACATATATTTATTCATGTTAAATAAATTAATGGGTCAGTATATACACTATATAAAAGTGAAGAGGTGTGTATTAAAAAATATTTCTCAATGGAATGGTAATTGAGGTAAAACACATTACCTCATGCTTCCCTTTAGTTCATAATGTTTTAAAATTAGGTATAATGGTTTTAAAAATATTATTAATTTATAAGATAAAAATATTCATATTTATAATATCATATATATCCCTTCTATAACATTTTACAACCCATTCATCCATAATATTTTATAATTTCTATTATTTCAGATGCTTATCATGTAGTTTTCCCATGAAAATGTTTTCATGACTGTTCCAGATCATATATATAGTATATAGTTATACCATATATATAATGATACTAATGTAATATATATATCATATTTAATCATTAGATAAATTTTTCGGTCCATTCTTGAATGTTCTACATGGAAAATGAATCACATCCCTTTATGAAGACATTAGGCCATATGTAAAGAAGAGTGATGGTATCATTCCATTAATGGGTGAAAGGGTATGGAAGTAGATTGTATATTGATTTTATATAATTAATATAAACTTGTATTTATTATAATATTTAATTAATTTCATCATTATTACTATTCATATGATTCAGTAACAGAAAACAAATTCTGTCAATTTATAAGGTGATAGTTCGTCACACATATGAGCGAAAACATTGTTTCAAATTTGATTATTAATGATATGGATAAATATTATGAGATAAACATAATAATTTATTTTTATATGTTAGATACTTTTTTATTTTATTTTATGTGTTAATAAATAATTAGAGGTTTCGAAAGATGAAATAATAAAAGATAGATTTGTTAAGATGATTATCATCTCCTAAAGAAACCTACTTTGGATCACCTCTTAAAGAAACTATGGATGTACTTTATTAAAAACCAGATTATATATAATTTTTCTAAGGATTCATGAGATAGATTTTTGTAGAGTTTTGTTGAACCAAATTTCTTGACAGGTGTGAAGATGTGAGGGGGAGTACCCTTTTATAATTGAGGTGGAGTTGCACTTTTGTAAATACCCAAAACTATTCAATAATGCAATGCCAAACAGAAAATGTCTTCTTAGAAAATTGATAAATAATGGGTTTTAAGGAATTTAATTTCAAGGAACACCTCCAAAGCATAAAAAGAAACATTTTTTTTAATAATTTTTTCCCTTATCATCTATGTTTAGTTTTCCAATTTTAGTTTCACCATGGTAACTAGTTTTTTAACCTAACTAATTAAACCATTAATCCAAAAAAAATTACTCTTATTAGATAATTCTACCCAATTATTATAAATATTATCTCTAATTTATAAATATAATTCCTAATGTGTGAAAATTTAATTTTAGTATAAGTTCACATAACACATGAAACCTCGTTTCAACATTAACCACATTAATTAAATTAATATTGTTATAAATATTAATTATTTAAACTAATGTAGTTGACTATATTTACTAATATTAAATATTCTAAATCAAAATACTAAGACCATTTTGTCAAAATCAACTCATATAACGGAAAATTTAATTTATAATAAACCCACAAAATGTGTAGCAAAAGGGGTTTTTATGAAATGAATTTTTCTAGAACAAGTTGAACTATTATTAACTATATGACTAGTAATCATTATTACAAGGATTTAAATTCATATAATTATATATATATATAATTCATAAATTTAAATAAATCAATGTATCATTAAATATTATATTTAAATAAAATACACTCACATTATGTATTTTTAAACAAAAAATGATTTCTAAAAAATCAATTTTCCAAAAAAATATCACATTTTACCTCCAACTGTTATTATAATTATTTCTATAAAATTAATAGTCAATAAATTTTTAATTATAAATATTATAATAGTTTATTATAAATAAACGTATGAAATGTTAAATACTAAATTTTCAATTATTCATAAAATCTTATTTCAAATGGATATTTCCAAAACTCATTCTTAGATTATTTGAACAGGTATTTTAAAAATTGAAATTCATCCTATGAAATTATTCTTTTATTCCATAAAATATTGAAATGTAATTTTTTTTATAATTTTATTAAAATATAATGTTCAATTAAAATTATTGAGGTTTGGGGGTGTGTGTATCGCAAGTTATCAAATAGATTGATTTGATTTAAAGGGTAATATATTTCAAAGTTTTGGACTGTTACATTATTCCATCATATAGAAAAGTTCATCCTCAAAACTACCTAGATATTACCTTCTAAAAAATTATGGGTTTTCTTCTTCATAACATCCTCTGGTTCTATTTTGACTTCTTTTATTTTATTATGTCTCCAAAGTATATTTATGATTCATGTCATCTAATTCCCTAATACTTTATCTCTACTATATAGAATCTAGATATTCATTACATAAAAATATAGACCAGGTTCCAACTCTATTTCATTATAGGTAATGACATGCATTGGGTCTAAAATATACATACTTAGCAGTGTTATGTAGAAAACATCCTAGAGAAACATGGTGTTATTTCCATACAATAACCCACATTTACAATTATTTCAAGAATTTCAAAGGGTCTGATGTACATGTGCCTCATTTTTTGTTCTTACCAAACCTGTCACACCATTAAATTGAGATGCTTTTATGAAAATGTGATCTCATGTATGAAAATCCAAATCTCCTTTTTTATTGTTGATATAACACTTTTTACCTCTTTGAGCTAATTTAATATGATCCTTAATGGCCTTTAACTATGTTGTTGTCATGTCAATAAGTTGTGGTCCTAAAAATTTTCATTCCCCAACATCATACGAATATGTTGGAGTATAAAATACCTTTCCATATAATTAATCATATGATTTCATTTGAATAATTGAATAGAACTATTATTATAGGGAAACTCTACAGAAGTTGAAATCATACAATGAATGTTGGGTGAGAATAAAGTCAGTATATATTCAAATATTTTAATAGTCCTTTCAGACTATCCATTAGTATGATAATGATAGGTGGTCCTCTAATGAGGCCAAGTATTAAGAGCCTTCTTAAGAGTCTTCCAGAATTTTTATGTAAAATATGTATCTCATTCATAAAAATTGAAATAGATTCCCAATAAAATCATAAAAATTATTTATTATAGATCCTTGTGAAGATATAAATATGTAAATGTTCTATTATAGTGAGGATATATGTATAGTTGGTTAGTAGATAAAAACTAACCATATTGCATCAATCATTCCAAGAGTATTTGGTATCACTACAAAAACTTCAATATTATTTTCATCCAATTAAAAAAAATAGGAAGAGGTTTCATTAATACTATAGTATATTTTATTTAAACATTCAATTATTGAATAACCAAAAATCTGGACACATGATCAGCAATATATCAATATATTTTATCCATAAAAAATTATTCCCTATAATTCCTATACATTTTGGTGATAATTGTGAGTATAGATAAATTATAGTTATAACCATCATACTAAAATTCATTTTTTAACTTTAGTAAAGAGGGAACACATAATCTCTTAATAGATTTTAGAACACCATCTTCACAAATGAACTTATCCAACTTTCTCCCATTCACAACATTAAATTTCTTCCAAAAATTATAATCATCATATTGAAAAGGTTTCTTCCTTTCCATTAATTATGGTTTAATTTTTTTTTGAAAAATGATTGATGTATCCCAATCATTAATAATCCACATATCCATCATTAATAGATCCATTAACGTAATATTCCTCTCAAACCTCATTTTGGATAGAACACCATGATCTTACCTAGTTAAGGAATATACTACCTTATTTTCCATCACTAGGAGTAGTTTATTGGGAAATATTAATCCTTGAGTATATTAAACCCTCATATTTATATCATAAGGAGAACTCTTTGTGAAGATATGGATTCTAGGTTCTTTTTTTCTATGTATATATCACATATTTCACTATAGATATATTCTCTCTATATCATCAAAAAACATATTACCACTTTGAACTCATTATCATTGTTTAAATATTTTTATTCATGATTACTTAGCTACATTGATACATATGAAATAACATTATCATTTTTTATAAGGATAGAATCCATTTCTTTGATGCATCACTATATATCCAAATCCCATAATTTCCTGATGGTAGAGTTAAATTAGGATCATTGAACAATCTAATCTTAAATTCCTTAAATTATTATTCAAAATCCATTTCTAAACAAACATAACCCATTTACATGTAATCATGGTTAATGGGTAATACAATTTGCAAAAAATTCTGAATTAATCTATAATATTATCCTTCCAAACCAATAAAACTATGTACTTTAATTGTTCTTATTAGTGTATAATATTCTATGAAAACCATTGTTTTTGTAGGATTAATTGATATTCTATCTATGGAGAAAAATTGTCCAAGGAAAAAAAACATCATGGATCCTGAAATCAAACTTACTAAATTTCCTGAACAACTCTTTTCATCAATGGGTATTATGTGTAATCTGAATATGATTCTATTGGACCTAAAATATATTATAATCCTCCATGTTATCATCAATGTATACAATACAAAAAGTTATTACTATATACCATGAATAATCTATTAATTATATAAATAAAAAAGGGATCCTTTCTCAATCAAAATGGAAATACTATAAGCTAAAAATGTCCAAAAATCATTTGAAATGATGTAATTGGAATGTATTACTTCTATATTAAAAATTTATGGTACCCATAATGAATTTCAATTTTTGAGAAATATTTAGATCATTAATGTTGATTGAATAAGTCATCAATGTGAGGAATATGATACTTGTTCTTTATTGTAATTTCAAGAATTTCCAAATATATAATTCACAACCTATTGGATCTATCATTCTTAATAGAAAAAAGAATAGGGTCTACCCATGGTGATATAATAGGGATAATATTTCCATTATCACAAAATTCCTCTAGTTATTACTTAAAATATATTAATTCCACATTGTTTATTCTATAGAAATTAAATGAAATAGGCCTTTTATAAGGGATTTAATCAATGGAAAACTTGACTTCATAACCAAGTGTATTTATATGTAATTCCTCATGAAATGCCTCAATTAATTCCTATAAAATAGTTACATATTATATTTTAATATATTAATTTATATCTCTATATTGTGTTCTCTCTTCTTTCCAAAGGTAAAACAGTTAACATAAATTAGAAAAATCATATCTAATATTATAAAAATAAACATGGTTTCATTGGATTAATTTTTATTTAATAAAAATATTTCTAAATCCTTCATAATGGTTTTTAAATAAAATAAAAATTATTCTATGAATAACTCCCAAGAGTTTCAAACAAGGTGTGTAGTGAGGCTTGTTATCATCCTCTTGATTAAGATCAAGTATAAGAAAAATAAATGATTTTTAGAGTTTTTACCCCTATTTACAAATGTTCCAGAACCACATCCACCTGTAGTATCCTAAAAGGGATGTATTACCAGGAATAAGCACACAATAATTTCCTTGACAAAACATTATGTTGTTCTTATATACTTATCATTATAAAATATCACAGGGTTCAATTCCCTAATATTTGTTTTCCTTAATCTATATCCCATTGTTCCTATAAAAAATCCTCTAATACTAATTTTAATGACTCAGACTACGATAACCTAGAGTATGTGGTTAAAAGAATAAATTTTCTTAGATACAAGTGATAAAATACAAAAATATTGATCAGTTCAGCAGTCTTGGAGATCCACATACATATATGAAACACAATTTAAAATGGGGATAAAATATAAAACACTGAAATGGTAAACATTTATCATCCATGAAATCATTCAAATATTTATTCCTCATATCCTGAAGGAAGAAAAGAAAATAAGGGTGAGATCAAATGATTAATAAGGGTTACATACAGTAGAATCTATCATGAATACACAAAAAATAATGAGTATGGAAAGGTAAATTAGTGAACAGACATGAAATTTAATAACATTATGATCAGGATTATATAATCCATAATGAATATATAAATTTAAATAACTGAACATGCATGAAATTTAATCAATATATTAAGGGAAAATGTATCTATTGGTAATATAGATGCCATAATATCATTGATAATAATATTTATGTTCTAAATAATTGAAATGATTAATATTTGGTTCCATAATCTAAGAAATAATTCTATCAATAACATCATATCATTTCACAAGGTGATTTAAAGCATTGTGTAAAACACAATGTAATTTGGAAAAATTATTTTTCTTATGTGGTCAACCTATGAAATGAGTTTATATATAATTCCAGGCACCACCCATCACTCAATATCCAAAAAATTCTTAAAATATTAAATTAGTGATTTAATTCATGAATCAACATTCCTTATCAATAAATATATGTACTTAGTAAAATTTAAGTATTTATCAATAATTCGAGTGTTAATCAAATAAAATTAATTGTAAAGAACATATGTAGAATTTGAATAAATTTTAGGTAATAATCATATACATCATAAATAAATATAGATATGTAGGTGATTTTTATGGTCAAATGAATAATTATCACATGTAATTTATTATCTCAATAAAAAGTTAACAACAAAAAAATTAACAAAAAGATGATAAGTAACCATAGGTTTATTGTCCATATTTTTTTTTGAAATAAAACCATTTATTTTCAAACAATAGTGGGAATGGAAGTGAAATATTAGAATAATAATTCATAAATGATTTTTCTTTTTAAATCCATAGAATATTTTTTGATAATTAACATTTTTTTAAATGGTTATGGTGGTGGGGATGTCGTTATCACCAAATACATTAAAAACATTCCTTTTAACTTTTTTTTAAAAATGTCACATTAAAAATATATTAGAAAGGCTCTTTTAAGACATTTTTTAAATTCAAGGATAAGATAAATTTTCCTTTATAAATAATTTAATTAATCAAAAGGTATTTTGTGAAGTAATTTTGATAAATATAGACGGTGATGAAAAAATAATATTTTTTAAAGTGAAATAAAATCTCTTTTTTAACATTTAATTTCCCAATTCAAGTACTAAAGAGAGAAATATTTAGAATAAAATATATAAATTCCTTATATATCAACATTATTAAAAACAATTATCATATATTTTAATGGATATATTATTATATTCCATCAATTATTGTAAAATTAATACCAAAAAAATGATAAATTGTAAAATAGGTTCTTACCACTTTAGTATCTTTCAAATTAAAACCCCTTAAATAATAAACCTTAATTGAAACATTGAACATCATGAATATATATTTATTCATTTTAAATAAATTATTTGTCAATTATATAGACTATAATAAAGTGAATAGGTCCCTATTAACAAACATGCCTCAATGGAATGTAAATTGAGATGATATCTATTAACATTAGCATCCTTTTAGATGATCATGATTGAAATTCATTTAAAATGGTTTTACTAACTTAATTAATTTATAAACGAACCATATTCGTATTTATAACATCAAATATGACAATATTATAACATCTAACCACCCATTCATTAATAATAATTTATTATTACTATTGTTTCAGGTGTTTATTTCCTAGTTTTCTCATGCCTATTTTGTAATGAATTCTTCGGTTCATGTGTATAGGATATATTTAAATAATATTAGTAATTATATTAATATTATAAAAAATATATTTACTTATTAGATAATTTTTTATAACATTTTCATTAAATTTTTACTTGTAAAATTAATTGTATCTCTTGTTGGAGACGGTAGGTCGTACGTACTCACCATCAGTGATATCATTCCCCAAATTGGTGAAAGGGTAAGAAAGTGGATGATATAAGAATATTATAGAATTAATATCATGTTATATTTATCATATATATTTATTGTTTTTATAATTATGATTATCTATAGGAGTCGGTGATGGAAAGAATATTACATTCGCACATGTGGTGGTAGTTTGCTGTACAAACAAGCGATATATTTATTTCCTATTTGATGGTGAAGGATATAGATAAATATAATGTAATCAACATAATAAAATATTATTATATGGATGATACTAGTGTTCTAATATAGAAAGTCTTATAACAAAATTGAAGGTTCTAAAATAAGAATGAAAATTAGATAGCTTTATTTAGACGATTACCTTCTCTTAAAGAAACCTCCTTTCGATCACCTCTTAAGGGTGGTAGGGTTAGAAAATTTGGAAGATCATAAGATATATAATGTGGATATGGATTATGGAGATAGACTATTTAAATTTTGTTTTGATCAAAATGGATTTATAGGTGAGAATAAATTAGGATATAGAGTGCCATGTTAGAGTTGAGGATGAGTTGAATTTTTTTAAATACTCAAGTATAGTCAATAGAAGGATATCAAAATCACCCCATATGCCTCCAAAATATAGAAATAATGTATTGTAGGGAATTTAAGATCAAAACACACTTACAACACATAAAAATGAACTTTTTTTAAACATGTTCTTCCCTTATCATCTATGTTTACTAACTTTTACCATTTTTGTTTTCACCATAGTAATAATTTTTTTTTAACCAAAGTAATTTATCCATTATTCCTAAAATAAATTGATTATTATTAGATAGTTTGGACCCAATAATTCTAAATATTAAATAATTTTTATCTAATATATTTTTTAAATGTTTATAAAATCCTTTTTAATAGAAGTGCATGTAGCACACAAAGAAACATTTCAACATTAACCATATTAATTAGTTTATCACTTTTTTAAATATAATTATGAGAAAAAAAATAAATTTAATATATTAACTATTTTTAATTATTTTACTTCCGGATATTTATTCTATTTTATCAAAATAAACTCATAAAAATGGAGAAATAATATTTAAATAAACATGAAATATATGTCGAAAATTGTTTTTTAAGAAATGCATTGTCAAAGAATAAGTTGATCTTATATTAATTGTTTGACTAGTAATAATTAATAAAAAATTTAAATTGGTATATTTAGATATATAATATATAAATTTAATTAAAAATAATCATTATAGATTATTTTAATTAATTAAAATGGGAAAAAATTATTCATTTTTAAGTGAAAATATTTTTCTTAAAGAAAACATGTTCTCATAAAAATATCTATTTTTTACCTATAATTGTTATTGTATATGTTTATATCAAATTTATAGTCAATAATTTTTTTATTAAATATAATATAATAAGTTTTTATATATGAATATAGGAATACTTAAATACCTCTTTTTCAATTACTCGTCAAATATTATTTTGAAGGGAAATTTTCATAAACACAGTCTAGGGTTATTTGATCAAGTAAGTTAGAAATTGATATTCATCATATCAAATTATATTTCTTATTCCATTAAATATTTTAATGTATATTTATTAAAATATTGTTTTAACTTACTATAATTGAGGCTCAGGATTGGGTTTATCACAGGCTATCAAATAGGTTTATTTAATTTAAAAGTAAATATATTGTAATGCTTCGGGGTGTTATATTTTGTTTTCGAATTTCATATAAAAATTAAATATATATCTATTTAACCATTTATAATAAATTATTTGGTCTTTTGGGATGTTATTAATTATCTGTAGTTCCATTTTTATGAATTAACCATTGGCTATTGGATAGTACAGTTGAGGTCCTTATATAAAGATTAATAATTTCATCACCACATGATATTTTTATTATCATGGGAATCTATCTAGATGATAATCCTTAGTTAAAGTAGGAAATACCTTTATAACTTCTCTAAAATTCACTTCCACTTTTCCCTCCGAGACTATATAAAAACCATGAATCAAATATTTCTTGGTGTAAATTCTTATTTTATAATGTGAGACATATCTTTAAATATTTTATTCATCTTTTGTTGTAGTATGAAATTATCCTAATGGTGAAAGTAAAAATAACTCACAGAACCATATTTGATTATTATATAATTTTCATAAAGCTACATGATATATTCATCTTCTATATGGAATGATATAATCTTATTTAAATCTTTCAGTATGTATTATATTAGGAACACCTCATCATGATGAATGATTATTAAATCCAAAATTTAGTCACCACAAATCTTTGGTCTATTGTGATGTTTAATGCATTGAAAATTAGTTCCAATGTAAAAAAACTTCAATTATAAAAACATATTTTAAAATTCGATGCTTTATCAAAATTTCAAGAAAAAACTATTTCAAACTAGTAAATTAATCTTTTTTTTGTTTTTATTAAAAGAATATGTATGTTTTTTAAACATAAAAAATGTCTTTTTTATGTATTAATGACACATACACACTATCCTTCTGACCCTTACTTAGTTGACTGTTATTATTACAAAATCATTAGTTGACAAATGCATTTTCAAAGTAACTCTTATGAATGCCAGATATTGGCCATAACGATGCTCCCACTATTTTTAGTTTCTTCTTCACTAATTAAATTATACAATTACAAACTGTTTTAATGGATATATAATTCTCTTTGTATCACCCTTATGGTTTCTTTCCTTTTTGAATTTTAATCTTTCTACTAAGATAAAAACTTATGTTTTCTAGACTTTTATATTAATTCCATTAAAATTTAGAGTTCTTATTTCATAGTTTGAGATGAAAAATAATAATCATAGTAATACAGAATTATACTATAAAAATTAATTTTCTAGAACATAAATTATTGTTTTTCTAGTCAACCCTAGTACTTCTGAAGGCTTGTCCAACCACTCCAAAACTCATAAATGGAATTAAAAACCTTAAAATATTTATAAACTCTTTATATTTAATTAAAAATACCTATATATTATAAATACTCAATAGTATTTTCATAAATAATTAAAACCTCTTGATCTTATATATAAAACTAAATTATCAAAACATTCATCCAAAATATTTTTATCAATAAATATATTAGCACGCTTGTTAAATATTATGTGGATGTTTTCTCACTTTTTTACATCTTTTTTTCATTAATAACATCTCAATAATTTATTCATCATCCCATACTTCACACTCAACTAGAACCTATAACATAAATTTCTTCCATCCACAAAAAGTCGAGCCATTATTCTAGGAAAACTAACTCTAAAACCATAACTTCTGTATGGGTTGCCAATCTTGAGTTTTCATAATAATGAAAGTTTTAACCTTTACCATTTATATTTGTAAAATCAAAACCCATATTTATCTCTTAAATATACCTTTTATTTTGAAACAATTCATCAAAAATTGGACAGTTTAATGTGTTCATTAATATTACAAAATACACACATTTTGACATTATTATTAATAAAAAAATACAACCATGAGACATTTGGATATTTAAAAATCATAGTGGCTCAATATAATTCACATAGTTCTTAAATATTATAGACTCATTAATACATAGTAATAAATAATATATTTATCCCATGGATATTCCAGAACAATTTTAGGGTAATAATTGAATATAAAAAAATAACCAAGTAATAAATTAAAAATAATTCCTTAAAAACTCCATTGAAAAATATTTGATATTTTATCAATAAAAATACACTAATATTTTCTTAAGGTATTTTCATGTTAAATGTACTGTAATATTTCACCTAATTACCTAGGTAAATCAACCATTACATTCTACTATATATCCTTTTCAAATAAATGTATTTCATTAATATTATTGAATTCTCATAGAGAATTTCATAAGTTCATGTAATCTATTTTCAATGAGTTGATTAAAGATTACTTTTATATTTTTCTTGATGATGTAATTACTATTTTTGTCTTATTGATAAGTTCATTAAAAATTTCATTAAAAAAGTTTATTTATCTTAAATTGAAAAAATATTATATGGTTCGATGGGAATCTGGATAATGCATATGGTCTCTTAAAATGTTATTGAGTTCGGAAAATATAAAATTGAGATCATTATATACATTACATATCCCAATTTTATGGAATATATAAATTCATTTTTATGGTAAACCAGATTCATTAAAATGTGCGCAATGAATTTTCATAGATTTTTTTCCACTTTATAAACTACTGAAAAAAAATCTAAATTCATTTTTGATGACTCATTATGGAGATTATTTTAGGATATCAAAATAATGTCAACCAAAATTCCTGTAATTTTACCATAAAGCTGGTATAACCCATTTGATCAATTATGTGGGGATTCTAATAGAGATATAGAGGTGTTAATTTCAAAAAATAAAAATTGTAAAATTCTTGTAATAACATATACATCAGATTCAATGTACATTTCCTTGGGAAATCAAAACAATACAAGAAAATATTTTATTGAGTCCTTTTTACATTAGAAAATTTAGATACTTTTTTCTTGAAGCTAATGTGGAAAATTTCTCTAATCATGAAATAATGAGGTATATTACGATGAATGAACATGAAATAACATGACAAGGTAGATGGATGATACTTCTGTAGAAATTTGATATTGAAATTAATTATAAAATAGGTATAAGGAATCTAGTGGATAAGTATGTGAGTGGATTACCTCACACCCCAATTGCAATCTCCTTAGGTAATATAGGAAAAAAGGATTCAATTTTGTCGTTCAAACGGTACTTTATTTTTTCATAAATAACATGTTATGAAGATATAATTCTTTATCTTCTCATGTATCAAGTGGAATCATATTTTAGAAAACATTAAATCTAGGAATCATTTCTGAACAAAAGTATTATTTATGGGTTGATCTATATTTATAAAGGGTATGTAATAATTTAATAGTTATGAATTTCAATCCAAAATCTTACACCACAAAATATTAAAATATATTTCTTTTATAATAAATTTATTTTTTTAATATAATTAGATACACGCAACATCTGGTTTAAATGAAAACACTCTATCAAAATGTTATTATTTTTAACATAACCATTATAACATAGCTGTTTAGTTGGGGGGGGGGGAATAGTACTAAATAAATTATAAAAAATAAATTTTTTAAACATGTAAATTTTTTACCTATTGATTACAAATGAAAGTAATTATCACTTCAAAGAAAAGAAATGTTTTTTGAAAAACTATATTTTTTCTAATGGGTAGTTTCATCACATTTTGCACATATAATTTAAAATTAATTCTCAACACATATAAAAAATTTATTTTAAAAAAATATGATCTATTTCTTCAACAATAATATCAAAATTATCTTGGAATTATTTTTCGTGTCTTTTATGAAAAGTTTATATTTTTGATGAATAATGAAAAATGCTGAATTTTAAATGAAAAATGCATTTTTTCTTATATTATTTAAAATTTTAAATTAAATATTAAATTATTAATAAAGAAAAATTAATTAAATTTTATATAATTTAATCTTGTTTCTTTATTTGGAATAATTTTTATATTGAATTTTTATGTAATATCATTGTAAACCTTTGAACATATTCTCATTAAAAATCACTTTCTCATCTCGTCTTTGGGAACAATTTTAAATGAATTATTTACACATATGTCAATTTAATTTGGAAAAATTTGGTAAATATTTTTATCCAAGATAATTGATACGATATAAAATTTTCAAATTAACTTTTGAACAAATTTAATAGTGAAAATAGTTAAAATTAATTACCCTGATAAAGGTAAAAATAGATTTATCGATGGATTAAACTAGACATTTTCGTGTAAAATTAAGATAAAAATAATCAAAAAAAGTATTATTTACCTATTTAAACCATATAACTTATATTATCATTAATTTTGAATTATAAAATCCTTGTAACATTATAAAACATTGGTGGAGTTCATTCTTTATGAAAATTACAAGCGTGCCATTCACCTCACTTTTAAAAGGCCACCCGTTTTCGTCCCTTCAACAAAAATACAAAATTATGTGGTTCATAAAATCCCTAAGAAGATAACTTATAAAATTAAATCATATCATCATATAATCCTTATTTTTGTCATAGATACAACCTAGGAAGATGTTCGCCCAATCCTAATGAATATACTCGTAGAAGAGGTAACATTCTTTGGTAAGTGTTTTTATTTTATTTCTTCCTACACATCCATAAATTATTAATAAACCATGATGATATAATAACCTTAGTATATTTCATATAACTATATTTTAATGTTAATTTCATGACCTAAAACCACCTCCACATCCATAAAATTTGTTATGAAATCATTATTCATGTGTATAGTGAAGTACCGCCTCAAGAACTAATGTCATTCATTTTTCCATTACCACCTATCATTATTGGGAATGATGACGAATCTAAAGAATATATATAATATTTATGAAATTATTATTTCTCTAGAGTCATTTTATACCTTTTTTTTTACTTTCCATTCCTTAGAAGATACTATAACGTTGCTTGTGTGTATGGTGGACTACAGCCACATGAAGCAATGTGATTCATGTTTCACTAACGCTTTACACAGAATGTAATGAGGATAAAGTTAAAAAATTATATGTGATAAAAATAGAGTAATTATTATATTAATTAAATAATTATAAATTTCAAAAGATAATATATATCATTTTATTTCTTACCTTTTCACTTAAATAATGATGATAATGTCATCCATGTCTATGTGGACTACCACATTGATAAAATGAAGTGACTTGATTTTCATCACCCCACCATATTGATGATACATATAAGTATATTTAGAAAAATGATTATCTATATATGGAATTATGAAAATTATCAAAGGATAATATATTTCTTACCACGTTTCCATAATGATCATTGAAAAATTGATACATTACTCATACATACATATGTGAAACCCTCTCTATGATCGTAAGGTATATCATTTCTCAGAACCATATTTCATGAATTATATTAAATTTATTATTTATATATAAATTTTGGTAATTATTTAATTATTATTAATGAGGATATTATTAAACTATGTAATACGTGAAAGAACTAGATCATTAATGAAAAAACATGCATAAAAAACAAGGCAATTAACAACAGAAACATTGAAAATAATGAATGATTATTAATGAACAAAAAATTATATGTTATAAAAGGATAAAATATGATATTATAAAAAAATATGGTATTGGTGTAAGTTAATAATATATTTATACCTAGTAGACCAGATTTTAAATAACTCTCAATCTAAAGAAGGTGCGAGGTAAGGGATTTGTTCCCAATTTACATTCATTTGAGAGTTATTTGTTATTATTAAGAAATTAAATTTTTTTTATTTTATATTATTCCCATTTTAAATGAAATATCAGGATAATTTATTAACTCATGGTATTTTATCTTTCTATATGAATTATTTTATCCATGGGGATTTGACTTGATATTTACCAAGTGGTAAAAGTTATTGTACAGTCTTGATTTATTTTGTGATTGATAACTTTCTATTGAAACAATCATTTTCATTTAATAATTTCTCATTGGAAATTGAATTTATTTTAAATATAGATATTATTTAATTAGGTTTATGATTATAAAAAAACCGTATATAATTTTTACATACTATGTTTACATATATATTCATTTGTTAATATAGGGAAATAATGATAAATATGTATCTCTTAATCAATATAGATATTTGATGATAAGGAATATTATTTATAAATTTAATCAATTATTTAATATTTGAATAATGATTTTTACATGAAATCATGAGTGGTTCCCATTATAGATATCCCCTATATGCATCGATAGGTCTCAAGAGACAAATTTGTTGGCCAATATAAATGAGTTCGTACCCAGTGGTTTTAAATTTTCTTGTGAAAGGTATAGATGTTAGAGGTATAGTTGGTCAAACTAGATTAGTTTTTACCCATTAATTTTAAACTATCCTAAGGATAGGTCTTTACAATATATTTTATCATGAACCAGAGACATGATGTCCAATAATTATGCATTCCATTATTGAGAATTCAGTTATCTTATAATCTAAGATATTTTTTAAATGGTATTATCTATAGATGAACTTCATTATCAGTTTATTGATTAAATGGAAATTTATTTCAATTATTCAACATATCATATGGATTATGAATTACATAATTGATTTTTTTATGTTATTTTAATAGCATTATTGTTTATTTATTTATATTTCCATATTGATTATTTATATTGATTGAAGACAGATTCTACATTAATTAACCCTTTTTGAGCATTTTATCTCACCATTATTTTGTTTTATTTTCCCAGGATATGAATAATAATTCTTGGAATGAGTTTTCAATGATGTATTTAATTTTTTTATTTATTATGTTTTATTTTCTATTCCCAATTTAAAATTGGTATCATATATGTATATAGTTCTCCAAAACTACTAAACACTTCAGTGATTCAGGATTTGGTTACTTGTATCTACGAAAATGAAAAAAAATAAAGATATTGGTTCTGTATTTTAGGGGTTGGGGTTGTTAGATTTGGTATCTGAAGAAGTTAAGGAAAAAACATGGGAATTTTATTAAAGAAGACTATTATTAGGGAACATAAACCTATAATGAATTTGAGGTTATGTATAGAATAACATCCTTAAGTGTTGTTAATGAAGTGATTATATGATTTAGCCTAGAAATAAATCACTTTCTAGAAACTACAAGTGAAC
Organism: Viscum album; assembly: GCA_963277665.1. Classification (NCBI taxonomy): domain Eukaryota; kingdom Viridiplantae; phylum Streptophyta; class Magnoliopsida; order Santalales; family Viscaceae; genus Viscum; species Viscum album. The sequence continues at coordinate 1,322,457,200 of OY728166.1, forward strand.
GTGGTTCTAGAACCAAGGTACCTATGGGTAATGATTATAAAAAGGGAACATTTTTCTAGACCTGACCACTACCTACTGCATGATAACAGGACTTATTGTGCACCTTTTTTTGACACAAATGAGAGATATTTTTATGTTAGTTAAAAAAATTATAAAAAATTATGAAGGATTTAAAAATACAGATATCACCAATTAAACAATGACAATAATTTTGATATTAAAAATGCAAAATTTTAATTTTGGTCATCTCTTACATTATATTTAGAATTATACATCATTATTTAACGCTAAAAGTATTATGAGATAATATTATATGTTTTTTTGTTTAGAACTATCACCTATAATGAATAATGGATTCAATACACATGACCAATATAGTGATTTCCCTACTGATTTATCCAATAAGATGGTGTTGAAACTATGAAAATTATGCCTATATTAGGTAATCTTAAATAGGTTATGAAAAATAACCTTTCCCAGATAGTTCAACCTACTCCACCACTATATTCTAATATATTGGATTGATTCATTCAAAATAAGACCTCGTCATTTTGTTGGACCACTAATCCAGTAGTTTTCAAGAAATTTATTATGTATCTTGATAAGATGTTTATAGAATTTATATGTGGTGGAAAAGAGAATGTTACAATTTCTTTTTATTGTATCAAAGACAATGTTAATCTAATGTTGTTGCTTATCCACAATACTATGGTGGATGATGAAATAGAAGTCATGGAATGGAAATATTTTAAGAATATATTCATTGACAAATATTTCCCTCATTATAAACAAACTGAAATAAAGATAAAATTATATATCCTAAAGAAAAATGAATAATAAAGTGTTGTAGAGTATGAATCTGGCTTTACAAGGTTAACTAGGTATGATATAGATTATATAAACAACATTGAGTGAAACATTGAAAATTTATTTAAATAAATTATGCCTAGTCTCTAAGGGTTGATGGTCTCCCAATATTTATCTTCATATGATGAAATAGTTTTATGCATCATAGAAAAATAGAATTTATTTTCTGGATATTACATGATCAATGGAAAAAAAAGAGAATAATAGGGTACCTTAACACTGTGAAAAGGGCAATTCCTCAAAGAAGATGTATAAAATGAAGAAATTTACACCTTCTAAGAACTATGGAATGAATCACCCAATTAAATAAATAAAGGTATTGGGAGTTTGTTATAAATACAGAGATAAGGGTCACCCAAAAAAATAATGAAAAGGGAAGAATAAAAACACTATAATTCAGTGTTTCAACTACAGGGATATAAGAAACTATGAAAACAAATTCCCCAAGATTGAAGTGAATCTACCAAAGAAGAGGAAAAGGTGATAAGGCCAAGATTTTAATATCACTACAGTTAGTGTGGAAGAACCCAATGATATGTTGGAAGGTACTTTAATGTTATCTTATAATTAGGTTAATTCTTTATTTGATTATAGATCCCCACACTCTTATATTTAACTATCTTGTAAAAATAATTATACATTTCTATTTTAATTTAATAAGGTAGTTTTTAGTCAAAACTATGAAGAAGCCTATTTATAATAAGGATGTGTCATGAAGTCCCCATTTTGGTATAAAACATGGTTTATTTTCTAGCCTTATTATCATACCTATAGTTTACATCGATATAATCCTTGGAATTGATTATAAAAATATGAATAAAAAATTATTTTATAGTGATAGAAATTAAAATTTGTGAGGAAGATGTATAATTACATATATTTAGAGTAGGGACATCATCATATGGGTTATATATATCCTCACTTGCTACCTCTTCTGAATGAGATTCTAGGGGTAGAAGAGAATACAGAATCTATGGATGTTGAAGGTAATAGTAAAATTAAGGATGCACCTATTGTACAAGAATACATTGATGTATATCTTGAGGGGTTACCTGGAAATCCCCCAAAGTGAAAAATTGACTATTCCATTTATTTAATCACTAATTCAAGACCAATATCAAATACACTCTATCGAATGGATACTATGGTATTATTGGGGATGATGAAACAACTAAAGTATTTTAGTAGTAATGGATTTAATCACCCAATTCTTTTTCCATTTGGATCTCATGTTCTCTTCATTAAGAAGAATGATAGATCCATGAGTATTTTCATTAATTAATGGGAAATTAATGCTATTACGAAAGATAAAAATTACCCTCCGCCTAACATTGATTCCTTATTTGATCAACTTCATGAAGCACAATATTTTTCAAAGACTGAATTTCATCTTTGGTATCAAACATTATGAGTAATGAAGGTAGACATTCCAAAAATACTCTTATCAAATGAGGTGTAGACATTGATAAATTATATTAATTTCATTTGGATTAAATAATGCACCCTTTTTATGGAACTAATGAATAGAGTATTGAAGAAATATCTTGACGATTTTTATGGTATTCATTGATGATATTTTTGTGTATTATAAAATCTATGAGGACCATGAAAAATCACAGGCATATCATTCTTAAAACGATATAAGGAAAGAGTAAAATGGTAAATTTAGTAAGTGTGATTTATATCTTCAAGAAGATTCTTTTCTTGGTCATATTATCTCTGGGGATGGAATATCAGTTGATCTTTAAAAAAAATTTAGTTCTAGAGTGGCCTATACTAATAATAATAACTAATATATATAGTTTCATTTTCTAGAAGGTTATTATCGGTGATTAATTAAGAATTTATCCCAATTGGATAACCCATTAAAAAATATTACATGTAAATGGGTTAAGTCTATTTGGACAAATGAATGCAATGATTATTTTGATTAACTAAATAGGAGATTGTTTAATGCTCCAATTTCGACTCTATTATCTAGAAGTTATGGGTTGGTGTTGTATATGGATTCATATTTTAAGGTACTTAGTTATGTCCTAATAAAAATTGATAGATTTATGGAATATGAATAAATAAAATTGAAAAATCACAAAAACAAACTATGAAACCCATGATCCTCAGTTGGAAACTGTAATCTTTGCATTTAATATAATGAGTAATTACCTCTATGGACAAATATGGGAGATATACACAGATCATAAAATCATAGAATGAATTTTTCATAGAATGATACCAACATGAGGAAAAGTTAAGGGCTTGAGCTACCTAAGGATTATGATTTATAAATACACTATCACCTAGGGAAAGTAAATTACATAAAGGATTTAATAATTTGAAAAGATCAAATATTTTTACCCTAATAATGATTGAGAGGGATATTGTGTTCATGGATATAGTAAATATAAGTATGGGAATTATTAAGGAAGGGGATACATCACTCAATTTTTGACTTATTGGAAAAAATATTTATTAGAACAAATATAAAGTTACCAATCCGATGATGAGAAATTTTAGAAGAAAATTATGGCTCTAAATGATGGGAAATTAGAAAGATTCATTTGGAAGATATTTTTCATAAATTTTGAAATATATTATGTATTTAATATATACATGAGCTAAAAAGGGAAATTTTAAATGATGATCATAACTGAAATTTCTCAATACACCCTAGTAGCATAATGCTCTATAGGGATTTGGGGGAACATTATTGGTTGGGTAACATGAAGAAGGAAATTGATAATTATGTGTCTAGATATTTGGTTTGTAAATTAGTTAAAACAATGAGACATAATACTAGATTATTAATGCATCATATACGTATTCTTGTGTGGAAATGGGAAGACATTACTATGGAATTTTTTATTGCATTACCAAATAATCCTATCAATAATTATTTCATATTTATTATTAGTGATCTCAAAATCAAGTATATATATGTCCTCCATGGAAGTGAAGATTTTCCACTAGATATTCATGAAATTATATCTATTAATGAATTCATAAGACTACATAGTACACCTCTATTACCAAAAAATTTCAGCCAGAGACAAAGTCCCTAACCATTTATTAAAATAAAGGCAATGTTCAGCGGGAAAGCATTGAAAACAATAGTATACAATTACAAGTTAGAAACCATACCCGTCGTCATACCTGTCACCATCTCCATGATCAAATGCCTCATCTGTGGTTGCCAACTCCCATTATGAACTTTCATATTGCTTTATAATCTTTACATACTCGTACACCTGTATTAATTTTGTTTATTCCTGATCCCTATTTTATATCAGAACTATTGAAGATTCTCTAGAAGGTAAATCATATTGAGATTCATTTCATAACAACCTACCATCCTTATACTGATGGCATATCTAAAAATACTATTCAAATAATAGAATACCTGTTAAGGTTATTCTCACATGACATTCAAGTTATGTAGGATTAGTATTTATCATTAGTATAGTTTTCTATCAATAATAGTTTCCATTCAAGTATACAAATGGTGTTGTATAAAGCATTATTTTGAAAGATATGTAATAAAACAACATGTTGGGATGGTGTTGGTAAAAGTAAACACATTAGAATAGAACATTATGAAGAGAAATCAAAAAATGTAAAGGATGTCTAAGCTCAAATTAGATAACCTCTAAGTAAAAAAAAATATTGATGCTGATAATTTGAAGAATGATTTTGAATTAAATGGTTTAGATCATTTTTTTCTTGAAATTATATCCATGGAAGGGTGTTATAAGGTTTGGTGAGAAAGGAAAATTGATCCCCATGTACATATAACCCTTTTAGATTCTTGAAATAATTGGATTTTTTGCTTATCGGTTCGAAATGCTACCAAATATCTTAATAGTACATCATGTGTCCCACATATTCATTGTTAAGGAAGTACATGTCAAACCCAATACATTTTCTCACCTCAGATGATATAGAATTAGAACATGATTGATATTACTATGAGTAACCCATATAGACTATTGGACTAGAGGGTCTATATTGGAGAATCATATGACACATCTGGTAAAGGATATTTAGTTAAATCACAATATCAAGGAATCCATGTGTGAACTAGAGGATATAATGAAGAATAACAACCCTTATATGTTTAGATAGAGATATAGATAAAACTTTTATAATTATATATTTATTAGAGGGAAGAATAAAACACACCAAGATATTATAGTAACTTTATTTCATAATAAATTTAATTTCATTATGATCTTGTGATTCATGCAACACCAGGTTTAAACAAAAATACAATATCAAATATTATTAATTGAAACAAAACCATTATAACATAGCCAGTAAGTGGGTAGATATAAATAGTAGTAACAACATAACAAGATAATATTTTTAACACATTTAAATTTATTATCTATTGATTATAAATAAAAATAAGAATCATTTGGATGAAAAATAAATGTTTTAAAAAAAGTGCATTTTCTGTAAAGGGCAGTTTAGTCACACTTTTCTCATATAATTTAAAATTAATTTTAAAAACTTTTACAAAAAATATTTGACTAAATAGATTCCATTCCTTTAATAATCATATAAAAAATATCCGATGGTGAAATTTATTGATTTTCTAATAATTTCTATTTTTTCATGAATGGTGAAAAATACTTAATTTTAATTGAAGATCTCATTTTTGTTTAAAAAATTTATAATTTTTTATTTTATTTTTTGTTGGATTTAATATAAAATTAGTTCAGTTCATTTAATTTAATCTAATTTATTTAATTAGAATATTTTTTATATTGAATATTTGTGTAAAAACATTTAAATCTATTTAACATTTTATCATTAAAAGTCTTCTTTCTCCTCCTGTATCCAATATTAATTTTAAATTAAAATTTCCCACATTAATAAATTGAATTTTAAAAAATAGAGTATGTGTTTGAAAATAGAATAATTTTTAATTTCTAACAATTTCAATTAAATTTTTGATGAAAATGAATATTGAAAGGAGTAAAATTTAATTATTGTGGTTACAGTACAAATGGATTTACTAGGGGTTAAAATAGAAATATAAGGATTATGTATGACTTAATAGCTATATAAAATATATTTTAACACTATATTTCAAAACATTCCCCTATATTTTCAATAATGGTTCATTATTGGAGCCTTATTATAATAAGAAAAAAATCAGTGGAATTCATTATTTTCAAAATTTAGAATTGTGCCACTCAGCTCACTTATAAAAGGTCATCCACACTCCTCCCTCATTTATACCCTCAAAACTATTTATATTAGAAAATACATGCCAAAATAACTTCAAAGAATCTATATTCTCATTCTATAAGAATTATTGTTTTCATAAATTCATCCTAGGATGTATTCAATGAAAACCTAATGAAGATACCCAAAGAATGGGTAATAATTTAGAACGATAATTTTTATTTTATTTCTTCCTTAACCTACTAGAATTCTTATTAAACCATGATGATATAATTTCATTAGTATATTAAATATACATAGATGTTGTTATGTTATATTATTTACCTGGAACCACCTCCACTTCCATCAAATGGGTTATGAAATCATCATTTGTGTGTAGGGTGGACTGCCACCTCCAAAACCGATATCATTCATTTTTCCCTTACCACCCATCACGAATATGTTTTAAGATAGATATAAAGTATATATATGATAATTATAAAATACATGTACCTTTTTAGTAACTATATCATGTTTTCCTTATTTTACTTCACATTTTTTTGGAGATATGGTAGCGTTACTCATGTTTACGGTGGACAAATTCCTCATGAAGCAATATGATTCGTCTTTACCTAATGAATTACATGTGATATACATGAAATAATTATTATATTCATGAAATATTTAATATTTTAAAATATAACATATAACATTTCTTTCTTTCTTATCTTTTCACTAAATGAAATATGATAACATCATTCATGTGTGTTTGGACTACCGTCTTCACGAAACGATATGCCTATATCTTCATCACCACACCACATTGATGATATATATATTAGTATATTTAATGAATAAATATTGAATATATGATATTATTATTACTATATAATGATAATATATTACTTTTATTTTTCTTGTAATGATCAGTGAAAAATTGAAACATTACTCATGCGTGCATAAGACCTACAGTCTCTACGATCACCACATTCTTCATTTCGTAAAACCTTATTTCATAATTTCACTTAAAACTATAATTTATTTATAAATATGATTATTATTTCATTCTAATTTTTATATATATGATTCAACTATTTTATATTTTCAAAAACATGATCTCTAATGAAAAATATGCTTGAGAAAACAAGGTAATCAACACATAAAATAATGAAAATAATGAATAATTATTAATTAACAGACGACAACACATTATAAAAGGATCATATATGATATTATAAATATTAATTTTGTTTTTTTGGAAGTTAATAAAATATTTAAAACCACTATAAAGAAGTTTAAATAAAGTTCAATTGGAAGGACGTGTGAGGTAAGGTATTTTGTCTGAATTTACATTCCATTGAGGCTTATTTGTTATCACAAAACAATTCACTTTTATAAGGGGTATATACTACTAGATTTACATATAATATCACTATTCATACATACATCATGGTATTATAAGTTTCAATTTGGATTATTTCATCTAAGGGAATTTCATTTAAGAATTACCAAGTGGCATAAGTAATTGTGAAATCTTTCTTTCTTTTGTGATTTTTTTTCTTTAACTTGAAACAATCACTTTTATTAAAAAAAATTACACTTTAAATTAATTTTATATTAAATATCCATATTAATTAATGATGGATATGATTATATCCTAAATCATATTAGATTTTTACATACGGTTTTTTATATTGAATTATATTAGTTTATGTAGGGAAATATTGATGAATATCTATCTTCAACTCAATATAGATATTTTATGATAAGGAACAATTGATATTAAATTAAATAAATTATTCAATATATGATGTTTGATTTAGATATATATATATATATATGGGGGGTATAGACAGCCCCTAGATGCATCAATGGGTCTCATGAGACCAATTAGTTGGCCAAACTAAATGATTTTGTACCATGTGGTTTTAAAGTCTCTTGTGAAGGGTCGAGAAAGTATAGATTTGGTTGTCCAGACTAGATCAGTTTGTACCCATTAGTTTTAAAGTGTATTTATGATATATAATAGAGGTGTAAATGTTCATGGGACATGATTCAAAAAAATTCAGACATCCTATCATTAAGAATTTAGATATCCTATTATCCATGAGATTTTCACTATCATATTATATTTTTATGCATTTCATTAACATTTTATTGGTTAAATAGAATGTTTTTATGTTATTTACCTTACCCTAATCATTATTAATTATTTTATCATGTTATTCAAGTTATATAAATGGAATGTGTGTTCAGTTATTTATCTTTCCATTGTTATTATTCTTATTTATTTGTGATAGATTTAGTTATACTTTACCACTACTAATAATTTTATCTCAACATTATTTTGTTTCCATTCTCTTCGATATGAGGAAGGATTCCTGGAATGAATTTTTAATAATTCAAATCATTTTATTTTATATGTTTTATGTTTTATTTTCAATTAACAATATAATATGGGTATAATGTATGTATTTGGATCTCCAAAACTGATAATCTGGTCAGTTCTTTAGGAATTGATTTCTTTTATATACCAATGTAATAAAGTAAGAAACTATATTTGGGTTTCTGGTGTTGGGTTTGTAACTCTAATGCACCCAAAATATAATTTCCATGATATATTATCTTGTGGTGGATACATTAGACCCCAAATAAGAACATGGAATTTTCTAAGACATTGGATTCTTCTATCAAAAAATTTTGAAGGTTAAATTTTGTTTTAAAAGAACAATAGGAAATGTCTGTTCACTCAAAATATATCCAAAAGTATAATAGTCCTAAAAACAATTATTTTTTTGTCATTTATATATGGTTTGTCGAATTCATAGGAATATTACACATTCCACTTAGATATTCTTATATATATTTGCTATTATTTTTATTACCACTTAATATAATATAGAAAAAATATATAAGAACTGACGACTCCTAGGATGTTAATCAATTTATAAGGAAAACTATGAATGATGAGAAAAAAAAGATAATTCTTACAAACTCAGGAAATATAGACATAACTATATATAATTATAGAAAATATTCATTGATGAGGAATTTGGACTAACCACAATACATTCACACCTCAGCACCCATTGGCCAGTGGGAATGTGGTAGTTTCCAACCAGAAGATAAGAATTATCTTAGGGAAAACCATACAGAGAAATAGAAAACACATTACTAGTAGGATGAAAAATAAATTTATAAACTAAATAAGGATTTTTAAAAATCCAATTATAATAATGATATATAGATTATTGTGTCGGAAATGTTTTTATATTTCTGTAAAATTATAGAATAGATCATGTTTGGAAATTAAGTAGATGAATTTAAATTAAGAAGAAGCTGAAAATAACCAGATAATATAAATGAATGTGGTGGTTGGAATTAGAAGGGAAATATTTGATAAATATATAATTTTAAAATAGAGAACAATTTTGGAAAAGGATATACTTATTAAGAAATTTGATTTTTTATCCAAGAAAACAAGTGAAAATCAATAATGTTATACTCATGTTCATAAATAATAATCGCCATTCAAGATAGATAGTCCATTCATGGTTATTAATATGTTATATTTTGTTGATGTGGAAATAATTATAGGAGTGGGAAAGAATAAATTGTAAATGAATAGAAAAATAATGAAGAAGTACCACACACATCTTCCAGAGTGACCCTAAGAAAAGATTACACACCTTTATTATTTTTGTAAATAATTTCTTATGATAATAGTATCCTTTAGTTTTCTATATTGAACATTTTTTAATGTTTAAATTATATATACTATTTTTAAATATGGGTAGAGTAAATTACATGAATCTTTTATAGAAGTTGGGAGAAAACTTTATATATGTTGTTTTAATTTTTATTTTTTTTATATTTAATTATTTTTAGTAGATTTTGAGCCCATTCAAAACCTTGGTATGTTTGAGACACAATTTATTTATAGGAAAGTGTTTTTATTTTAGAATAATAATGTAAATAGATTTTGAAAAAAATAACTCCATATTTTTTATTTAAGACATTAAAAAAGGCCTTTTGATTTTTTAATTTCATTCCAGGAGATACTATCCAATATTGTATTTCAATACTAAGAAGATTCTAAACCTTATTAAAAAAATATTACATTACCCTTATTTGATGTGAAACCTATTACATATTTTAAAAACAATAATTTTTTACTGAATATCTATCAAATTATAGAGAATGGTTCTTGTATAAAAAATGGTTATGGAATCAAACATTAAAAATATATGTTTACTAAAAACCTCTCTTTAAATAAATGATGATATTTTAATATTTTATTTATGCCTATTCATTCATGAATAACCTTTTTGGGAAGTTATATTAAATTCTATGTAACCCTATCCACCCTTTTCATATATATATTTATGAAAAAGTTTGATGCCAATTTTTTATAGGGAAAGCTATATTATGGAATGTAAAAATTTGATAAGAAAAATTCTGGAAAAGATTAAAAAGTAGTTCACTTTTTGTGTTCAGGGATTTCATATTATTTCATTGGAATATATTGTTTCATATATCTCCTCAATTATAATTATGAAAAGATGATACTAATGAATCCTATTTGAAAATGTTATATATACAGAAGTGAGAATAAACAATATTGTGGATGAAAACATAAAAAATGTTCAATATCTTGAAATATTTTAGATGAGTATTGTGTTGAATCATTAATGGAGTATATATGAGGATGCATATCAAGAGTGTACACTATAAATCATGTAATTTAATATTTATAGATACATCCCTCCTTATTCATCTTTTTTTTAATAAAATATGAACCAAAACCACAGAAATCCCTACCAGTTTCATATAATTTGAGAAATTTTACAGACTCAGTCAGTGGATGATATAGAGGACTAATAAACAAATAGTTTCCCATGTAGGACTTTAGACAATGGAAAAATTATATTAAATAAATTTTAAGTGGTTTGTGAATCTTTTATAGGATATTAATTATTAATTACATTGGATGGATAAGAAAGGTACAAAATAGGTTAAATGTAAAATTATTGGGAATATAGAACATGAATGATACATGATAGTTTTTGGAGAAAATAGATACTTAAAATGGTTATTCACTAGGAAATATGTTTTAAATTTTATTAATGAACTATTTTTATATTCAATTATCATAGAGTATAAAGAATTATGTATGGTGAAATTGACAAGTGTAAATTAATGATTATATTTTATTCATATTCAATTCATTTTATTATATAATATTTTATAAGTAATGATATTTTGTAACATTTTATAATTATTGAATTATTTCACTAAATTTGTTAAATAGAGATTAATTTAACCCTAATTATGTATTTATTGGACTTATTAATAATGGAAATAAAATTAATGGAGAAACTTTCATTATCAATTTATTTTAGATATATAGATGGATTTTTGTAAAAAATTAAATAAGAATGGGAATAGGCATTAATAGAATTGGTAATGTAGATGAAAAAATTATTAATACACTATACATGTCATTTCCTAATATAGAGTACTCAATGGTTCACTATTTATGTCACACATCTTGGAGGTAGTGTCATAATGTCAAAAATTCATGCATTAATGATCATGAATTTGTAACTATGACAATATTGTATGTATCAAGACTCAAGAGAGTGCCATGTGTTAACTCTATTTAGCATATAATTTTCAATTATAAGAAAATATTTCAACATACCTTGGGTTATTTATTGATTGTGTTATAAAATTGGGATTAAACATTCATTAACATTCCAAAATAGATCTTTTTCATAAATCTAGATGAAGATTCTATTAGAAAATACATGAATATGTAATACTATTTGAATCAAAATAGATAGTTCCCATTGCAAGGTATGTTTTACCCAAAAATGTATGTGTGTCCTCATAATGTAAAAACCAATTTTAAAATTTATTTCATAATAACCCATGATAGTGAAAATTTAAGATCATAATAGGAGATGTGATGCACTTTTTCATGGGTTGAATCATCTGGTTCCTAAGATAGAGATTTCAATCCAAAATTACAGTGGGTCTTACCAAAACATTGATAGATAAAAACATTATATCCTTCAACTACATATATGAAAAGAACATTCCATTACCTAATCATTAACCACAAAAGGAGTAAAATTTATCCAAAACCTTATACATTATATTATTAATTGAACGTCACACTTCTAAAATATTATATATCTATAACAAAAATGAATTAACATCAAAATGTAGTCTCATTATTATCTTTATAAAATTTTTATATGTTTCATATAGTGTAACTGATTTATTTAAATAAATATTATAATAATTTTTATTTATGTTAAAAAAAATTAAACGCTCAATATGGAAGGATTAAAAGAGAATAAATCCATGATACCCATGGGGAGTTATAAACACATGTGGATAACATAAATAAATAAAAAAAATAAAAATATATATATATATATTCTAAAGAAACCAGTTAATGAAGTTTATCCAATGAAATATTTCATCTCATCTTAGGAGTGAGTTGTCAATATGTTATTATGAAATGTGTTATTTATATTATGGTCTCTATGTGTTATAATTATCATAATCTATTATGATTTTATATAGGATATAATTATTAGTATTGTAATATTCCATAAAGTTGAGGGGAAATTGAAGAAGTTGTTTTGAAAGCATTAGGATATACGCAACATAGAGAGGATGGTTTACAAAATGATCTCGAGTTCCTGGTCAAGTGATATCATAGTCCAACATACATATTATTACTAGTTTTGTGTACTACCTGTATACCATAAGTGGCTTTTGTTAAATGTTTTAGTGTTTCAATGTTATTCTCCTCTTCCTCTCATAAATTAATATTAAAAATAATTAAATAGTTATATAAACAATTGTATATAAAATATTCATAATATGAAGTATGATTTCTACTCCTTCCATATTTTTTTGAGAAAATCAAACTCAGCAACCTCATTATTCATATGATCTTCAAAATTACCTCATAAAATTCAATTTATTATTTTTTATATATTATAGAACTATATAACACTCTATTCTATTCTTCTTTATTCTTCCCTCCACACTTCTCTTATTCTTATTTGTTATATATAGTCTACGCTAGTTCTTCTTATTCCCTTTTTCTTCATCTATGCATATTATTTACATTAATTGTTTTTCTTATTAACAACTTTGATATATAATGGATCATTATAATTGAAACTATTTCAGTTCTTCTCCTTCTTTTTTCTTAGTACACTGAAATATCATTCTCTTGAATAATAATTTGAAACCTTTCTATCTCAATACATATTCTTTGACCTTCATGGATATATATATATATATGATGATAAATATTTGAAGAATTTATATTTCATTCAACATTATTATATTATATTTGTATTCAATAAGCCATGCCAATTCACTATTTTGAGTTACCAATATTATTATTAATTCAAAATAAATTGATATTATCATTCATAATCTTCCACTAGACCAACAACCATTAACCATATATCCCTATAATTTAAAATTTTTGAAAACATGGAATTAGATTCTCATATGATAATAAAAATTATCACTCAACTTCACCTATAATAACTGAAAACAATAAATATATGTCAATATATAGTAACCAATGTAATATAATGAATCTTGAAACCTTATACATCAATAAATTATAATATTCATTCACTTAAAACACTTAGGAAGTTGCATGTTTCTCCTATAAATTTAGGTGTGGCTCCCCTATCACTTGTGGAACAACCCTCACACTCACTTATTCATCATTTCTTATCATATCCTTCTTCGTCACTCCAAGATTAATATGCATTCATTTAAGCTTATCCTGCATGAGAAAATATATGGATGAAATAGTGAAACATTCATAGAATATTTATAAATACCATCGAGCCTACAAACAGATCATCTTCTATACATATTTAAGGCTAACACAGAAATCATACACAAAGAAAAATAATTATTCTCATGCATTTATCATTATTTCAGCACCACTCAAGTCATACAATCATTAATTATTTTTATCATAAATTATTCATCATGGAATAAGACTAATATGATTATATTTAATGTCTTATTCTCATAATGACCCACAAAAAATACTTAATCTTCTTGAAAACAACATAAATGAATAAGATAATCACCTAGAATTTACTAATTTTGATAATCCATATGAAAAATAATTTTTTTGAATTCCCTCATTCATATAGAATTTTTATAATGAATAATGATGAAAATTATCCTGATATATGGTATAATAAAGATCATCATTCATGGAGTAAAATTAATTATCTATGAGATAAATATCATGAGATACTATCCTTTATTTTTTGTAAAACAATTCTCTAAATTTCTTAAAGAATGATTCATATGTTTGATATTGATGATCTATATATTAATCATCTTCACTATTGTAGCTATGAATTCCATACCCATTCATCTTATTCTTTATTTGGTAATCATCATGATAATTATTACCATGATATATTCATTATTGAAGAACACATCACATTAAATCATTGGAATCCTAATGGTCTCCTAATACTCGTATTTTTTCATATAATATAATGAAACTCTCATGTCACTATATGTATACACATTTTCATAGGGTATCAAACTACTCAAACTTCTATTTGGTTGATCAACGTATCATGTTATCCCATAGTCACTTGACCAATCTTATATTCACATAGTTTATTAACATATTCATGTGTAAGATTAACATTTCTTCATATGGTAACTCTATAATCCTCCATGTTATATGTCCATATTTCTTCATGTGATATCATCTCAACCAACAATGTGTTCCCAGAGTCTCCTCATGTAGTCGGTCCTTATTTCATTATTTTTTAGATTTTCATGGTAGATTCACCTACAGTGCGAACCACAATTGCTTCACCTTCCATGTGATTCATGGTGTAATTCATATCATTCATAATGTTAGTACGTTAATCATAACATGGAATTACATATGGTTTGTACTAGTTCTTCATGTGGTTACTTGGGTCACCCTACATGTGATAGGTACCCATTTTTAAGTTAGTAACATGAATCAACCATCATATGGTAGGTACCAGATCATCATATAGTATCTTGTGTGACCATGAGACCACACATTAAAAACTATTCTTTAGAAATCGAAAAAATAAACAAATAATAATTTAAATTATTATACTCAAAATTATTGAATAACCTTTATAAACTCTTTCACCTTAGTGATATATAAACATCTTTATTACGATTTCTTTTCTCCATGGAATCGGAATATTAACAAAATATTCGAATTCATTTATATTTCTAATAAAACCATTCCAAGAACTATATTTTTTTTTCAAATACCATGTCCAATATATATATTATTATATCAATATACATAATATAATGAGATACAATTCTGGAAATCATTTAAATAACCTTCAATTACATATTCTTTAGTTCAACCATATTGTTTTTCTTATGACAATAATTATAACTAACACAAAGTGGGATCAATAATCCCCCATTTGTATTTTTTTAGTACATTAAATGTTATATGGAACTATGTTATCTATTTCTTATCTCTCTTTTATTAAAATCACTTTTCCACCGACCCCTTGTTTCATGTAATAAAAATCAATTCTGATAGGGGTATCAATTTATACATAACACAGGGTCAAAAAAATTCTACTCTAAGTATACTTAGCCACGATCAGTGTAGAAAATGAGGGGGTTTGAATTGGAAATATAATTTGACCCTTATGAAAAGTAATTAAACCATATTAAATGAGAAAATGACTATATTTATTCAAGATATGTTCAATATGAATTATGTAATGAGAAATGACAGATACTGGATAAGAAAAAAAATATCACAAATATAAACCTGAGTCCCTTACACAAGCTTCTATACATACATTGAATCATTAAAAAATAGAGTGATTTATTCATAGCCTTTTTACTTCTTTAACACTTCTACTTTTAAGTCATTTTAAAATTAAATTTATATCTCTTTATGTCTGTTTTTTTCAATACCATGAATGATTGATTATAAAACACACATTTTCAATGAAATTACTTCAAGAAATTTACCAAATAATTCTGTGTAAAATGATATGTAGTTTCTGGAATCTTCTTCAACATTCCCTACTAATCTCACACTCAATTTAATACTCTAAAAAATATCATGGTTATCTAATTCATGGAATAAATTTTTTTATGTTAAAATATCATAATATTCTAAAAACGTTATATTCATTATGTGTGTATCTATATTTGACTACTTCTATGTCTCCATCGAGGGTGACTTTTTATTCATCTATACCAAGAAATTTCAATTTAAGGATCTATCCAGGATGATGGATTCTTCATCTAGGTGTCTATTTATGATAACAATAAATATTCATCTTCATATTAGATGATCCTCATTAGATTTTAAAGAATACCATCTCAAAGATCAATCTTAGATAATGACATCTTAATAAATACTATACAAAATTTATACCCAACACTCTTACTCATGTTCTCCCCCTATGAACATGATTCAACTTTAATTACCTATATTGAAAAATAAACATGAATCTTTCAAATTAGGGATTAAATTGGATATTCTTGTTTACTAATAGGAAAATCATGGTTGAGAATATTTTATCAACCATGTTTCTTTGATATATTTTTACTTCATAATGAAATATATTTTCTTCAAATATTGCACGATGTGAAGAACCTTTTCATTTATCTTTATAAATGAAGGGTTGTATAGGATAACTATATTACTGTACTATTGATAATTTAATTATAATTGATCCATAATAGACCACCTAATATAATTCCCATAAGATAAATTAATCTTTATTAATTGGGGAAATAAAACAGAATAAATGGATGATATCAGGTGATCATTAAAGGGTAAACATAATTGATAACAATAAAATGTGACAAGAAAGCATAAGATGAGATTATGGGTATAATTAAGATACAAAATAAGGTTATACCCAGAAAAAATAGATCGTATATCATAGAATAAGGAAAAGGTTATGAATCTAAATTAATTGAAAACATTTTTTTAATAAACATGATCTACGAGATCATAATATTATGATACCATAGAAATATATAATAAACACTAGTATTTGGAAGATCACTTTTTTGTGCCTCACCATATGTTCCCACTATTTTGAGAATGTAAAATGTACTCATGAATACTTATTTGATGAGGTATAAAATTTTATCCAATTCTTTGGAGAGTTGCATATGACCCTAACAATTATTCTCCCAAATATATATGTTCCACTTGAAATAAATTATTAATCATAACATAAAGAATCCATGGAAATAAAATTTGTTTTATATTCATTTAAAATGTAGTAACATAAGAAAATAATTTAAAATTCACTCAATATTCATAACATAATAATACTATGGGTATCCATAAATATTCATTAACCTTATAGGTAAATATCATAAAATTATTAAAATGAATCATAATGTATTTGCATCGTATTAATAAAGGGTATATAGTTCTGTCAGTAATTTATTAATCAACTGAAATATGAAATATAGGTGAACACACTTAAGTCAATGGAATGAAATATGAATTGATCACAGAGGAAATAAATTAGAAACAAAATCCTAAAAATTCAATAATGTGGAAATAAAATGGAAGGTATGTATATCCCTGAGTAAAATCCCCAAAATTGTATGTGTGTATATATAAGGTAAGTCATGAAATGAACTTTCCAAGGAAATAAATTTTTTTGGGATAAAAATAAAAAATGTATGTATAAAATTCTATTAGAAGAACAAAACCATGTAGATACATTTTGACTTGAGGATTAAATATTTTCATGGGAAAATGTATTACAACACGACTAATATTTAAATTGAAATCTCTTGGATTAAAGAGATATTGGTATTGAATTCAAAATTTCATGAAAAGTTTATAATTAGTGATTTAATATAAAAAAATACATATTGTATGCACTATATAAAAGTAAATTGTTTAATAACATGAAGAATGTATCTAAAAGTAATAATTGATACTAATAAACACTTTAAACTTACATAATCTCTCAAGTAAGAATAATTTGGTAATTAATATATAAAGAATAATTTTAAGGCCTGAAAAAATGAAAAGTAAATACAATACAAAAATATATATTAATTTGAATAAGTAAATTTTTATCAAATGAGTTCAATAAGAAATTTTGAACCCAGTAGATGAAACTTGAGTTAGTACAAACCCTTAAAAACTATCGAATAAAAACCCCCTAATTCATATGATTTAAAATGAAACAAAAAATACCATGAATAAAGATAAGATCATTATAAAATATTAAAAATGAATTAATTATATCATTCATAAAAATAATTGGTGTATAGTAAGAAAATTGACTCAGGGGATTAAATTTTGAGATATGAAACCCTTAACGCCCTATTAATTTTTCCCAAGCATGCTCTGAACATCAAAAATAATAAAATTATGTTTATTTTATTATTTATTCATAAAAATTTCATTTAATATGAACCCTTAATTATCATATTAAATTTATTTATTATATATCTCTTCATTATGTTCTTTTTTTAGGATAATTAAATCGGTGACTATAACAGACAATGTTTTTTAAAAAGAAAAATTATTCTTGACAGCATATACAACATGTAATACCAAGCCTAGATAAACATTATTATTTATGACCGTTATAACCTTGAAATTTAATTAGAGTGTATGAATATTATTAACTAAAATATTATATATATATTTATATATATTTAATAATCTATAAATATATATTGATATATTATCTATAAAAATTCTCAATTTTATAAAATAACATTATATTCTTAAAAAAATAGGTTTCCTTCAAAATTGAATTTTATTTAAATTTATTAGAAAATATTATAATTAATTATTGTATATGATAGAAATTATATATTAGAAAATTAAAATCTTTTTTAAAATCATCATATCAAAATCATCAATGGATGAAATTTTTGCATTTTTCTAAAATGTTTGATTTTTTAGTGAATATTGAAGAGTACTAATTTTTAAAATATGGTCATTTATTTTTAGTGAATTAGGTAATTTAAAAGTTCCATTTCATTTTGGATTTAATATTATTTAGGAATAATTAAAATTTGTTTTATAATAGTCTAATTAATTTCATTTCAATAATCACTTTTCATGATTTTGGGACAAGATTGTTTGAATGCTTAATATTGTGGTTTTCTGCAAACTATTTTTCAGTGTATAAAATCTATCTATTTTTATTAATAAAAATAATCATAGAAAGTAATGATATAAATGAAATATAAAGATTATATATCTTTTTAAATGAATTTAAATTCTTCTAATGAATATTACTTGTCATATACTTGATGTTAGATCATTTTTTGCACGAAAAATGAATTTCTTGAAAATAGGTTTTGACACGTTTTGCAGATATAATTTTAAAATTAACATTGAAACTGATGTGAATTTAATTTTATAATCCATATTTTTAATTATAATAATTAATATTATATAATATGTTTATCTTAATTTTTTTTTCATAATCTATAGTCAAAATAGTCAAAATAGATTACCATAGTTAATGTTAAAACCACTTTAGAAAGGGGTGATTAAACAATGAGGTAAAGGGGGTAAATCGTTTGAAACAAGTTTCATTTTAAAAAAATTGAGTTGTGATCATATAGATATTCACTATTCATTTTCACTCTAATATAATTTTATTAAACTGATTTTGTATCATAAATTTTTTATTTAATAAAAAAAATATACATCCTGTTTGATTTAATTATTTTTGTTTTAATCAATGTTAAAAATGGTAATTTCACTTGTTTGGAAGATTTAATTATATTTGGAGGTTATTTGGAGGTCCCAAGATGAATTTGATGGAAAATGGGTCAAAATGTACAAGATTCCAAGAACATTAGTGTAATCAAAAGACAACTTTAGCAGATATGAGAGTTCAATTGGGAAAAAATTTGATGAGCTGATCAAAAATTCATTTTGTTACAAATCTTGAGAATAAACCTAATCAAAATTCATTATATTAATGATTTAATTTTAGGTGAATGTGATTTGGAGGGACCAAGATGAATTTTAAGAAAATGGGTCAAAATGTGTAAGATTCGAAGAACATTAGTGGAATCAAAAGAAAACTTTAGCAAATCTGTGAGTTTAATTGGCCTAAATTTGGTGAGTTGATCCAAAATTCATTTTTTTACAACTCTTGAAAAGACACCAAATCCCAATTCATTCAATTATTTTCCCAAAAAAACCTATCTATTCAATCCACTGAATCTACATAAAGTCAATATTTGTGTGTTGTGTTTCATCCATATCTCGAGCTTTCGACCTCCAAATGATTCCAATTTTTGTTGGAGATGGAAAAAATTTGTAGTTTTCTCAAAATTTAGATACGAATTAATGGATGAATCAAACTATGGCCCAAGTGGTTTTAAAAAATCTGTGTTTTCAAAACCAACTTCACTTTTTCTATAAATTGGCACCATGTGCATCCAATTTGTAAGTTCAATCAGGAGGAAAAGCTTGGTTATTTTGGAGACTGAAAGGATTCCTATCCACATATAAGAAATTTTAGAAGCCTTTTTCATTTTAGGTAGATAATGGATGAAGGAAAAGTTCCACCTAATCCTCCTCCTCCTCTTGATTAAGAGCTAAACAGTAGAGGTTCATTTCAAAGGAGCTGCACACACATGGAAGGGAGTTCTGACAGTTGTTCTTATACTGGTTTGGTGTAATTTGTTTTCTAAATATTTCACTTAAATTATATCTCAGTACCCTTGTCTTATGAATACATTTATTTGGTATAACTAGTTGACACACTTCTCATTTAAATAGTGATTGGGTTAAAAATTCAAGTGGGAATATTGTTTTATTTTGATTGGACAACACAATTATCCTTATTTTCTCACACGTACTTGAGATTTAAATATGATTTTGTATCCCTTTTTATATTCATTATGTTTAAAACTTAACAATAAGATTTTTTTTTCAAGGGTTTCTTATTTTTGCATTGTTTTAATAGGAAAGAGGGAAATCAATATCTTGACAACCATCAACCAAAGAATTCCATTAAACCAAATGAAATGTTTTGAATTATTTACTATCCAAGATGTGTCGTGAAATTGAAATGACCTCATTCTCATATAATTTTAAGAACTTCACCTTCATTTTTCATTTATTAAACTCATTAAATTATGTTATTTTATTAAAATTTTATTCAAAAACACCCCACACTTTTAGTACTTTATATTAAAAATACACACTCTAAACCTATCAATTCTCTTTATGAGGAAACATAGGGTTTACCATAGACTATTAAATCATCTTTAAATCATAATCAATTTGACATGTAATGATAACGTGTTTATGTGTATAAATTATATCACCTATATACTACATTTTCTGTAAATTTTGGAGCCACATGGAATGATATAGTGTAACATCCCATGTTTTTTAAAATGAAGTGTTATGTTTGATGGTGTATATGATATGCCACATAGAACTTAAATTAACAACTAAATATTATTATATTGACATTAAAACCTAGCTATTTGAAATGAGGGAATGATCAATATTAACTGAATTATGAAAATATGAGTTATGAATGCCTATATAATTAATTACTTTTCGAACGATTAATTATAAATTAATTTGAAACCGTTTTTAAAAGAAAAGAAATTATTTTTCTGATAAACTATTTAAATGTGAAGAAGTGTGTTTCGTACCAATAAAGAAAAAAAAATTCTTCTTAGATTTTATTAATAGAATATATATATATAATACATTAAATCTAATGTTTAACATTCATCATATGTTTTTTATAGAGATGATATAATAAAACTAGATTTTAGGAATAAAAGAAGTATTTTTAAAAAAGTTCAGTTTAACCTCCTTTTGATGGTGCATTTGTTTTAAGTATACATTTTGACACTATTATTAATAATAATTGACTATAAAAAATATAATTTTAAATAAGTGTATCAAAAACTAATTTGGTTTAATTGTTTTTATTTGTTCGATAAGTTTCATGATTTGATGTATAATGTATAAATAATTCATTATAATTAAAAACTACATTTTCATGAAAATTTATTTATATTAAAAACTATATATTTTAATGGTTTTAAATTTTATTTAGTTCATGTTTTTATAATTTAATTTAATTTCGGTTCTTGTAATCAATTTCACATTGAAATCGGATATAAAAACTTTATGAACTTTTGAACGTTTTTACATTAAAAACCAGTTTTCTCGTTCCATCAACATGATTAATTTTTAATTAAATTCTAAAAATTCTATGTTTTCAATTTGGAAAAATGGATTCAATATTTATAATTATGTGGTATAAATTATTTAAATCTGTCCCTTTTATTTTTGGTCGGTATGAATAGTAAATTTAGTAATTTTTTATTAACACGATTAAGGGTAAATCGGGTAATTAAGGGTAGAAATAATATTATAAATATTAAAATGTAACACTAAAACCTACACTCATTTAATTAGATGATTCTGTTTCATGTAAAATAATACTTCGTCTGAAATTATGACCACTGGAAGCCACTTGTTTGAGATTATGAAATTAATAGTATTATGACAAACAAATAGTAAATGTTGTCAGACTTTTGTATATAACAATTGGAATATGTTTAATATGGAGTTGTATAGGGGATATGTTAAACTATAAATATAATTTTTGAATATAAAATGTTTATATTTATCATTATAATTAATTTTTAATTCTTATATAATAAATAATTTAATTAAAGTCTATAATAATGATGATGTAGTAATTGTTTAATTAAATAAAATATCAAATTAGTGATATAAAAATACTAAAATAAAAATAATTTGAGATTATTAATATCATAAATTAATTATGTATATTTATTTGACATGTTATGGATATTTTATAAATAATGGTTCTAATTCAATTACTGTTATGATATTTTTTAAAATTCATGTAATGAATAGTGTTAAAATTGACATTATTGATATTTTAAAATAGACAAAAATTAATTAATTAATTTAAAATTTGTAAAATATAAATTCATAAAACTTATTGGGATAAGTATACAAATTTCATAAATGTCTCATTTATTTTTCTTTTGAAATTTTATATTATTTTAATAAACCCTCAAAGTATAAATTACATGATATCGTGGTAAGAATTAAAAGGTTAAATAAGGGATAAAACAAAAAAAAATAAGGATTAAAAAAATATTAAAAAATATATAATTTTTATTTTATGAATATTATTAGACCCAAAATAATATTATATTTTAAAAAAATAACTTTTGACCCGTTTGGAAAAGAAAATAAATTAATATTAAATTAATATTTTTGAAGAATTCCAAGAGCTCCCCTCCCCTCTCCTATGAAAGGGAGACCATTATTCTAATTTAAATACACTTAAAACCCTTTTTGGTTCATCTATGATATACCCTAATCCCTTTTTATAATACCTACTCACATTATATATGTATTATTTTATGTATAATACCCTCATTAGAGGTTTTAAGCTGTAAATGAAAAGAGATCATCAGAGGATGTGGTATCATTTTTAATTAAGGGTTTCTATTTTATTTCTTTATAAGATTCATTAAAATCATCTTAAACCACGAATAAATAATAAATAAATTATATTAAATATTCTTATATTCTATTATGTATATATCATCACCAAAATTCATCCTCGCTTCCATCACATGGGAGAAGAATTACTGTTCGTAATTATGGAAAACTACAGCCTTGTGAATAGATATAATTTGTTTTTCAGCATCATATCTCAATACTGTTATAATTATAGAATTAATGTTTATATATTTCATTCAATACATATTTATCATTATCATTCACTTTCTTACTATTCCATGTACATAAAAATATTAATGTCGTTTGTTCATACGTGTGAACTATCACCTCTATGAAGCTATGTGATTATGTTTTCATCACCAAATCACATAGATGATATATATATAAGTATAATTAAATAATTAATATTATATTTATGATACTATGATAATTCTATAGAGATAAAATAATAATTTACTTCTTTCCATAATAATAACTAAAAATGAAAATGTTACTCACGTGTACATATGTCTTACTGTCTCCATGATTGTATCATAGTTAATTTTTTATATCCATATTTAATTAATTGATTGAAAAGTATAATTGATGTATAAAATTTATTATTATTTCATTAATATTTTTTAGAGATGATTTACGAATTACTACTTTGACCAACGACATCACAACAATGTCATTTTGAACTCAAGTATCGAATATCGTCAAAACATTTGACATAATATTAAATATATAACTATTTGTTATTACATGATAATAAGTTATATAAAAGGAATAATAAACATTATAAATGGTATAAATATAGTAAATAATTAACCTTAGATTATTATTCATGAATATAATGGTTGTACGTGACAAGTCAGAATCAATGTAAGATATTTCATCTCACTCTCTTTTCATGGAAGCATTTTTTGATGAAATAAACCTTTATTCTTTTATAAAGTATATATGAAGATAATATGAAATTTAATATTCTTATTTTATCTATACTCATGTTATATAATGTTATTTTGAATTTATTATTTCATGGTGGTTATGATTTAAATATTCAAAGTGGTGTGAGACACTTTTATTATTTAAGGATTTAATTTTGAAATCTTTTTCTCCATATCAATATTCTTGATATTATTTTAAATATTAATTTATATGGTTATAAATGTGATATTGAGGAAATTTTATGTAAATTTTTAATTCCAATCAATTTCTTTCATAAATGAATCTTTTTTTTACTTGATTTTATATGGAATGTTTTGAAAAACGAAAAAAATAATTTTATATTTTTAATGTATATGGTGAAAAATACAATTCGGTCATCATGGACATTATTTTATTGAGTCTTTAATTGAAATATTTAATTTTTCCTTAAATTACTAACAATATTTATATTTTTTAGGTATTTGTTTATTGAAATATTTTTTCCAATGAAATGTTTTTTTCATATTTAAAATGTGTTCTTGAAAGAAAAGGGTATTTTTATCCAAAAGTGTTTTTATATGGGATTGAAAGTGTTTTTCAAAGGGTTTTTTGGTGAAAGTTTTTTATTAATGATATTTTACTTGATAATTATAGGAAATGAGTGAGAATGATGCATTTTATATATAGGGTGGCCTAGATAGTGTCTGGTAAACCTATTATAGCTTAACATGGGTGGCCCAAATTGCACCTGGAAAGACCGTTATAACTTAACAAGGGGTGGTCGAGATAGTTTTGGGAAATCCCACTTTAAATTCCCATGGGTTGGCACATATAGAATTGTGTAATCCAGTAATAGATTGTTTTTAAGTGGTTCATATTGTTATTCTAATTGAAAGGGATTTCAAAGGGATTTATGTATAAGATGATCTAAGTCACCTAATGTGTTTTTAATTGCATGCTATGAGTTTCAATTATTTATTTGAGAAAAAAATGTGTTTATTTTTCATGTAAAATTGTTTTATTTCATATTCTCAAAGAAAATTGAAGATAAAGATAATATTTATACAAGTTTTCATGTTTATGGTGAACTAACAGTTTCCTTTCGTTATTTATCACTTATTGAGCTTATGTGATCATCCCAAGTATTTGAAATTTCTATCACAAGTTTTATGTGGGAATAGAGACAACGATGAGTTTGACGAGAATATTTTCAATATTTTTTTATAAAGATGAATCATTTTTTATTTTAAATAATTTTATTTATGAAAAAAATTGATACTGAGTATAATTGTCCACTTTTAATACTTGGGATTACTTTATAAGGGTTTCTCCTATTATATAAAACTCTGAACTAAAAAGACCCTCGAATGTGAATTATTGTTCAATAATAATATAATAAGTTATATTTATGTTTGGGTCTTTATAGTTGGTATCAAAGGATGGTTTAGAAAACATTATATGTTAGTATAGTGTTAATATCATCCCCTTAGAATAATTTACTTTATAGTTATGTTAAACTACAGTAGCAATTTATGATTCCTTATTGCATCATATAAAGTATGCTTGTTCAAAATGGTTTTTCATAGAAGAAAGAAGGAAGCAATAGTGGGAAAGAACTGAGAGGAAAATAACCTTCCAAATCAATATCAAGAGATGGTTGGAGTTGGAACAGAATAATTTGTTGTAGTGATGGATCTATTGATAAACACTATATATTGTAGTGTTAACTATGCTAGAGAGGAAACTGATCTTCCACTAAGGAACATTTCTATAGTGGATCTTTTCATGAGATGATATCCCCCATAATTCAATAGATCATCTTACCCAGTGGCAGCTGAAGGATGGATCAATTCCTGGGAGAAGATATTTGAAGTCATGGGATGTTTGAAATATCAAAAAAAACTCTTTATGTTTATTGTTTTGTAGGTGAATTTGGTCGATGGTGGTCGTTGGTTAAGAATACTATAGATAAATATGATATAGATTCCATGGAATGGGAAACATTTATGAATATTTTACTTTATAAATATTTTCCTAAGGCTCTTCATCTTAAGATGGAAAAAAATCCATGGATTTTAAGAAAAAGGATAATGATTCAGTGGAAACCTATGAATAAAAATTCATAAAATTGGACTAGTATGTTATAAAATATATGCAAGAAATTGATAGTAAAATTAATATATTTTACTCAGGATTAAATATGATTCAAAAAAGTTATTTGTAATCATAATAATTTAATCATTATGAGAAAGTGGATTGTTGTGCTGAACATTTTGAGATGGATTTTCTGATTATTATATTCCATAAGATAATAAGAGTAAAAAATTGTCAAGGTGTCTAGAAATGGAGAAGAGTCCAATAAAAAAATCTCTAGTTAAGGCTCCAAAATGTTCCAAGGCTGGAAAACATTATTTCAAGTAACGTTAGACTGGATTAGAGAAGTGTTTTCTGTGTGGTTAGTTTTCTCATAGAGTATGTGACTGTAACAAAAAGATACCTAAACAGCCAAATAATGGGGTAAAAAATAGAAATCCAAAGGTTATATGTTTTAGTTATAATGATTTGATTCATTATACTAATGTGTGTCCAAAGTTAGTTATGTCGGAAGGAAATCATTATGATCGAAAATAAAAAAGTTTTAGGAATATCTTTTACTCCTACTATAGTTGATGAGGAAACATCTAGTTTGGATATAGATGATTTAGTGAGAACATTATTTTTCAAAGGATAACCATAAGTTCATGATTTTATACACACCTTTTTATGTTTTAAGTGATGTGATCATAATTAATTAATTACTCATTTTGGGATATGTTTTTTAGGAATTATTTTTATGTAAGGTTTTTTTAATGAAAGGCCTTCCTTAAATTTTGTACATGAGTGTTAAGGTATTGATAACCATTAGGGTTAGTGTAATATTTTATGATTGAAGTTATTTTTAGTTATGTACATCATAATTCATAAAATATTATGATGATTAAATATTCCTTATAAAATAGAAATATGTCAAGTAAGTATTTTTCTTTATGTTCTTAAATAGTAAAGGAAATCCTCAAATCTAGTAAAAGTATTTTTAAAAGAAAAATGTATTCTTTTACTTTTATTACTAATAAATGAATGAATTTTTAACCCATTATAGAATAATGGTTTTTTGATTTATAACTTTCTTATGAACATGTTCTCTAAAACACTCGATTAGAACATGATTGTTAGTTATCTCTTTCATATCCATGTATTTGTATATAGAACCCTATTATGTGTTATCCCAAGATAACTTCATACTTCCCTTACATTATATTAAAGTGGATGTTTTATTTACCCTTCTTAGATGTGGGATTTAAATTAATGTATTTTGAAATTAAAAACCCCTAATTTTGATCCCAAGTTCAAATTGTAAGGTTGAAATTTATTAAAGTAGGG
This sequence comes from Viscum album, assembly GCA_963277665.1. NCBI lineage: Eukaryota > Viridiplantae > Streptophyta > Magnoliopsida > Santalales > Viscaceae > Viscum > Viscum album. Next base: position 1,322,485,164 of record OY728166.1, read on the forward strand.
AGAAAGTAACATCTCGATTTTTTAAAAATGAAACAGTATGTTAAGTAGTGTACATGATATGCCACATTGATCTTAAATGAATAACTAAATATTATTATGTTACTATTAAAACCTATTACTTAAAATGAAAGGAATGAATAATATTAACTGAATTATAAAAATATGGGTTACACATGTATATATAATTAATTATTTAGAGAAAAATTAATTTTAAATGAATGTAAAACCTTTTTTAAAATAAAAAAGAATGTTTTCCTTAAAAACTATTTAAATGTTGAGAAGTCTGTTTTATACCAATAAAAAAATCACACGTTTTTTTATTTTATTAATGTGATATATATATATATATATAATATTCAATATTAATATTAATATTTATAATAGGTGTTTTTTTAAATGATATAAGAATTAATCAAATTTTCCAAATAAAAGAAATATTTTTCAAAAAAAGCATATTTGCCGCCATTTGATGGAGAAATTATTTTAAATATACTTTCTGAAACTTTTATATGTTATATTTCACTAAATAAACATCTTCTTTTAAATCAAGGTATCAAAATTTAATTTGTTTGATTTTTTGGTTTTTTTTTAAAAGTTTCATGTTCTGATGAATATTGAAACAATATAGCATTTTAATTAAAAACTACTTTTTCATAAAATGTTTTTACGGGTCATATACGGGTTCCCCTTCAACACTTAAAAGAGTGATTATCCATAATAAAGAAATCCCTTCAGGCCATTCGGGCTAAATGGTTTTCAAGTATAATTATATCAATTTTTAATAATTTAATCTAATTTAAGTCATTAGAATCAATTTCACATTGATATTAGATAGAAAACTTCGTGAACTTTTGAACAATTATACTTTAAAAACACATTTTTTCATTCAGTCAACAAGATTAATTTGTAATTAATTTCTGCCAATTATGTGTTTCAAATTTGAAATAATGGATTCAATTTTTAGAATAAAAATTATTAAATTATTTAAATATATACCTTTTATTTTTTGTCAATATTAATATTAACTTTATAAATATTTCTTATCAACATGGTTAAAGGTAAATTGGGTGATTAAGGGTAAAAATAATATTATAAATATTTCACAATTACCCTAAAACTTATACTACTTTAATTGGATTAGTGTGTTTCGATAAAAATAGATTTTTGTTTGAAATTTTGACATTTTTATTCCACTTTGATGATATCATTACATTATTATATTATATTCAAAGAAAAGCCAATTTTGGAACACTTTTGTTTTTAACAAGTGAAATATCTATAATGTGGAGATATATAGGAAATTTATTAAAATATAAATAGTTTTTTTGAATAAAAAATGATTATATTTATCATTATTACTTTTTTATTAATTTTCAGAGAATAAATAGTTTAATTAAATGCATGTACAATGATGATGTAGTAATTGTTTAATTAGAATAAATATCAAATTAATGATATTAAAAATAATAAAATAAACATAATTTAAGATTATTAATGTAATTAAATAATTTTTTAAGACTTTGATATATTATTGATATTTTATATGTATTGGTTATAATTTATCTTACTTTTATAATATTTTTAAAAAGTCATGTAATGAATAGTGTCAAAATTGACATTATTTATATTTTAAAATATATAATATTTTATTAAATTATATTAAATTACTAAAAAATAAAATTCAGCCAAATATTATATTTAAAATAAATCACGTTTGACCCATTTTTAGTAGAAAATGTTTTGAATCAAATTTAATATTTCGAAGAATTCCAAGAGTCCCCCTCTCCTCTCCTATAAAAGGGAACCCATTCTACTCATTTCAATATACATCATAAAATATTTGATTTAGAACATATATACCCAAACACCTTACTATAATCCCTCCTCACATTCTAAAGGAATTATTTTAAGAATCAAACCATTTATAGATATGTTAATGTGTTAATCAACGGAGATCATCTGAGGAAGAGGTATTGTTTTTAATTAAGTGTTTCTATTTTATTTCTTTATAAATTCCAATAATATAATATTAAATAATGATGAAATAAAAAATCTAGTGTCTTCAATATAATGAGATGGTATTATTTTAATATCATTACCTAAGTACATATACACTTCCATTAAATGTGAAAAACAATTATCGTTCATGTTTACGGTGAACTACCATCTTGCGAATTGATATAATTTTTTCCATCACCACATCTCAAGGATAATTATAATTATTAAAATTAATGTTTATAAATTATATTCTTGACATATTTATAATTATTAAAGGGTAATATATCATTTAATTTCTTACTATTCCATGCACATAAAAATGATAACGTCGTTCATGTGTATGTGTGAACTATCACCTCCACGAACCAATGTGATTAATTTTTCATCCCCACATCACATGTATGACATATATATTAGTATTTTCAAATTATTAATATGATATTTATAATATAATTATCATTATATAAAGTTAAAATAATAATTACTTTCTTTCCATAATGATCATTGAAAAATTAAAACTTTACTCATGGGTGCAAAAGGCTTACAGTCTCCATGATTGTAATGTAGATTATTTTTCATATACTTATTTAACGAATGGATTTAAAAATATAATTGATATATAAAATTTATTATTATTTCGTTAATATTTATCTAGAGAATATGGAATAATGAAAACTTTGACTTTTGACATCATACCAAAGTCATTTTGGACTCAAGTATTGAATATCATTAAAACGTCCGACATAAAATTAAATAAATAACTAATTGTTATAATGTGATAATAAGTGATATAAAAGGAATGATAAAAATTAAAAATGTTATCAATAAATAATATAATTATCTAATTTTATAATTAAGTAAGATAAATATTGTACATGATGAGTCACACTCAAGGTAAGGGATTTCGTCTCAATCTCCTTTCATTGTAGAAATTCTTGATGAAATACACCTTTATTCATTTATAAGGTATTTGTAATGATACTATGACATTTAATATCCATATTGTATCTATAATAGTGTTATTTAATGTTTTAGTAAATTTATTATTTGATGGTTGTTATGATTTAGATTTTTAAAGTGGAATGAGACACTTTGAATGTTTAAAGATATAATTATTGAATCTTTTTATCCATGTAAAAATTAATGATATTATATTACATTTTTATATATATAGATATAAAATTAATATAAATTATATTATATGTGTTTTTGTAATATCATTCAGTTTTTTACAAAAATGATTCCTTTTACATTTTTTTATACAGCAACTTTTAACAAATGACAAAAATAATTTTCTATTCTTAATGTATGTGGAAGAAAATACTTTTCCACCATCAAGGATAATAAAAAAAATATTTTCAATAATTATACTTTTAATTTCAATGTTTTTAATCCTAAAAAAGTGTTACATTAAGATAAATTTTGACATTTTATGGTTTTAGTCGTATTTTAAGATAAATTGAAAAAATGGACTATTTTGGATTGTAACTATTTTAAATTACATGTTTATTCAATCAATAACATTTTCTTTACTTATCCATATTGTGATTTTTTTTACTATATACATATTGGGATTCATTTCATTCTTCTGGACCCAAAACTAAATCCTCTGTTTGGAAGCCCAAAACTAGCTAACAAGTTGGTCCTTGAATGTTTTTCATTGATTTTATGATTTTGGATGTTGTGACCACAACCTCTGATTGGAATGAAACAATATAATTTCATTTATAGGGGTTACATGAACAAAATTTATTAAAAACTATCATGAAGTATTCCACATGTGAATCTTCCATTTTCAAGGCCATTAACGTATGGGGAACCAGATATATAAAATATAGAGAGACTTCTGGGGTAGAATAAATTCTCAGAATAAAATGGAAATAAATACTTATACACATAGAAAAATACACTTAAATGTTTAGGTGATACAAATTGGAAATATATATACATATTTTATGATGACACTGTTACCCAATTTTTCTATTTAATGGGGTTAACACATGGAAACTTTTGAAAGAAAATTCTAGCCTATAAAAGGAGGCAAGCACATCCTTTCAAAATCATCTAATACCATCCGTCGACCACTTAGAAGGAGTTATCTACCAAGGATTCATGCTCTAATATATTCTTCCTCCTCCATTTATTCTTCTTCATTTTATTTTAATTTATTTTATTTTTTTAGTTTAGTAATCATTTTATTTAAATTTAAATTTAAAATTTTTGTTTTGATAAAATAATCCATGCATTATTTTAAATTTATTTCTCCATTAATCTATCCAATTATTCTTGTATAATTATAATAATAATTGAACATTATTATTATTTATATTATAAAATATCATTTTTTAAAATTTATTTTATTATTTTCTTCTCTCATTTTTCAAAAATTCATATATTAAAATATAATAATAATAATAATAATAATAATAAATATTATTCATATTTTTTAACATTATTTATAAATTATATACTCTATTTATTATCTTATTTTCTTATATTTTCTCTAGCTCTCTCTTCTCATCCCCTATTCTTCCTTTTTTCTTTTATTCATCCACCATTCTTTCTATTTTATTTTAATTTTTATCTTCTTATTTTATTCATCCCATTTCTACCATTATGATCTCATACTCTCAAAAATGAGATACTAAACTAGAAGCTTGTCCTGGGTGGAGGTCAACGTGTTCTTTATTTTTTCATAAAGTCTATTGTTTATGTTTGTTGTAAATTGTGTATCATGTATGGTGATGAAAATGTCTATGATTTGGTTATTTCCAAATAATGACATGCAACTCAATTTATTTCTATTCTTTTATTTAAATTACTTTTCCATATCCCCTATGGCTAATTCTTTATACGATAGAAGTTGATCTAATTAATGGATGAAATAGCATCGATTGAGCAGGGTCCTAGAACATGATACCTCCTAGACCAAGGAGTTTCCTCAACATTGATTAATGGAGGAGGCTCAATTAACATCACTTAGGAATTCAATGATATTCCCCAATTTCTAAATATTGAATAGTATTTCAGACATGAGATTTTATGTTTGTATTATCAAACTAGAATCAAACACATAACAGAGAATAATGATTAAACTCAAAACTATACCCCAAAACCAAGTTTTGTTTCTTAACTAATTATGTTTAAAATTTCATGATGGTTTTGATTTCCAAATTTAATTTAATTATAAAATAAATAAAAAAACAAAAATATTTATCAGTGTTTTATTTAAATAAAAAACACAAAAAGAATTAGCATAAGTGATTTAGATAATGTAGGAGAAACTGGATGAGTAGATCCTCATGTTAAATGACCCTGGACAACCACTATGATGCACTACAAGAATAATATTGTTTTTTCTATGCCACATGATAGGTGTGCAGCAAAAGTGGGATCATTTATTAGGATCAAATCAATAGTTCATTCAATTTTTCTATTTTCACATTTTCAATATATTTTAATACTTTTATATAAATAAAAACTAAAAAAACATCCCTTATTTTTTACAATGGTCTTTTTTTTCAATTGATGGAACAATTAATCTCAGGTGAAAAAACTAGTATTTGATGCACCCTGGTCTGTATGATATGATGTTTCATTATGGGATAGATATATCAGGGGAACACGAAGCCAAATTTATAAATAGGTGGCATTCAGATACCTCAAAATAGATTCCAAGGAGACCCACATGTAACGAGTGGTTGAAGGATTGGCCAGAGAACTCACAAAAATCTATGATTACATCCCAAAATACAATCAAGAAGTTGTCAAAACACAAGAAGACTACTCCTAGTTTCTTCCAAGCACTTTGAAAGATGTTACACCATAATATTTCATTGAGAAATTGGAAGAACTAAAAATTAAGTAGTATATTCAATAACTTGATGAAAAGGTGAAATATCTCTAAGTAAAAATGGATTGGATAACTGCATACGTTCAAGTATCATCAGAATAACGTAAACTTGAGTTGGAATCTGAACCTAAAAATGAGCCACTTGTACTACCAGAGGACTCCTGATTGAATAAAATTAATAATGATTGATATTAAAATGAGGACACCTGATTGAATGAAATTAATTAATTAATGTAAATGAAATTTCCCAACAATTATTCATGCTTTATGTTTTAGAAGTTTATGTGAATTGATTTGATATTGTTAATCATGACCTGGTTAATGGACCCATATAATATTCCCTTTCCTATTAGGATTTATAGACCATGTACTTACTATTTATTATTGATCACATTTCTTAAGTGATATTTGGACATGCCACATACTAGAACATTCATTTGAATTTCAAATATATGACTGTATAAAAACAAATTTAAAATAACTGAGGCATATTTTGATAAACCACATATCCTTTAAATACAAACATTACATCAATCCTTTTTTAGACCATAGAAACCATGAATGAACGTATTATCATTGATCCATGTTTCAATCCATATATATCGATTCCTACCCTACTCTTAGTATTTGCATGATATTTTAAAATTGAGGTTTGGAGGTGAAGGGAATCATGGTGGATTAAATGAAATAAATTGTAAGAAAAAAGTGTTGGGTTAATTATTTTAATAAATAGATAATGTTTTTGATTCATTCAATGTAGTTAATTTTTTTCCTTCTTGAAAAAAATTGAAAAAATGGAATAGGTTGTGATTTAGAAGATTCAAAAATAACTATCATTAGAGTAATGATTTTTATCATATGTATTTAGGTGGAGGATGTGAGGTTTATTCTAATAATAAATTTTGAAAAAAAATTATAAAATACTTCATTGAAAACAAAAAATTATAAAAGTAGAGAAAAATTTCAATAAGGTGAACATCATTCCTTATGTATTCATTATTCATGACATTTACTTTGCATGTTTTGGGGGAAGTGGGAGATTCTACTTTGAAAGGGATAATTCCTTTGATATTTCATTTTTGATATCTTGCATTGAACATTATGAGTTAAACCTCTCCCTTGTGACTTAATTTATAAAGTATAAAATCCTTCCAAACATAATACATAGAGTCAGTTGAACCTTTATTGAAAGTCCTCATGATTTTATGTGCCTTTTTTCTTTACAAAGTGAACAGAGTAGTTTTTTACAATCCTATGGATAATGATCATGTTTTCATGATATAATCATTACTCTACATTAATTTTATCATGAAATATAAGAGAAAATATTCACAATTGAAGCAAATCATGACATTTCATGTTTAATAAAAATGAATTAAGGAGCATGAATGAATGAATGAAAAAGCCTCATCATTTTTCAAAGGAAAAAAGTAAAATACATTGATTAATTATTTTAATGAAAATTAAGAAATTAAATTGATATTTTATATTCCATTTGATAATTTTATTTGGCATCAATAATTGTTTCATTTTATTGCATTGAAATTTTAATAATCGTAACATCGGTTCCCTCTTCAACTCCCTGTTGAGATTTTATTATTGAGGAAAAGAAAATTTTATGTGTGATGTAATTGAAAAATTAAATATTAATAGTAATTTTAAATTTAATTAAACTTTTTTTAATCCCCAAAAAATGATATTTTAAGGTAAATTGTCACATTCTATGGTGTTAGTGTTATTTTGAGCTTAATTGGAAAAATGACCTATTTTGGTTTTTAACTGTTTTATATTATTTATATATTTATCACATAACATTTTATATACTTATCCATATCTAGAAATTATTTATTTATAGGATTATATACATCATGATCTTCATTTTATTCTTCTACAACCAAATCTAAATTCACCATATGGAATCCCAAAACCAGCTAACAAGTTGCACTATAATAATTATTCATATATATGGAGAGTTTTTATGTTGGGACCATATATTCTGATTGGATAAACTAAATATACTTAACTATTGATGGGATATGTTTAATAAATTTATTAAAAACATTCATGAAGGCTTCCATGCGTTAATATTCCATTTTCAAGGACATTAATGCATGTGAAACCAGAGATATGGAATATGCAGAGTCTTCCTGGGAAGAATAAATTTTTGAACTTAAATAAACATAAACCACTCTAAACATGGCCAAATATTATAAACTTTTAATGAGATATGATCGAGAAATTTATGAAAAGATTTTATGAAGACACAATTTCCCAATTCGTCCATTTAATGGGGCTAGCATACAGAAACATTCGAATTAAACTTTTGGCCTACAAAATGAGCCAAAAACATTTTTTCAAAATCAGTTGATTCCATTTGTCGACCACTAAGGAGGAGATATCCACCATGGATTCACACTATACCATCTTCTTCCTCACCCATTTCTTATACTACAATTTATTTTTATTTTCTTTTATTTTTTTAGTTTATTTTTCATTTTATTTAAATTGTAATTTGAATTTTTTTAGTTTTAATAAAATAATTCATGTATTATTTAAAATGTTCTTCTCCATTCATTCCCCCAATTCGTATTTTTTTATAATAATAATAATAATAATAAATTATTAGTATTATTACTAGTATTATATCATATTCTTAATTTAAAATTATATTATTAAATTTTTCTCTCTTTTGTGAAAAATTATACTCTTAAAATATAATAATAATAATAATAAATATTTTTATTTTTATTTTTATTTTACCATTATTTATTAATAATATATTCTTTTTTTATTTTTTCTTTTCTCTCTCTAGCTCTCTCTCTACTCATCCCCCATTTTCAATTTTTTATTCATCCACAATTATTTCTATTTTATTTTATTATTTCTAATCTTATTTTCTTATTCCCATTTATATCATTGTGATCTCTTAATCTCAGAAATGAGTGGCTGATCCCATGTCTTATATTGGGGGGAGGTCAAGTTGTTCTTTATTTTTCCTTAAAGCCAATTTTTAATTTTTTGTAAATTGAGTAGCATGTGTGATGATAAAAATGTCTCTGATTTTCCTATCTTCGTTGGTTAATTCTTCATATGATTGGAGTTAATCTAATACATGGATGAAATAACATCTATTGAGCTAGATCCTGGAAGATGATAACTCATAGACCAAGGAGTTTCCTAAACATAATTAAAGGATCAGGTGGAATTAAGAGTTCTTATGCAATCAATGATATTCCGAAATTTCTAAATAAAGAATACAAGTTCATATGTGAAATTTCAGTTTGTATTATCAAACTGAAATCAAATAAAAAAAATAGAATAATGATTGAACCCAAAATTTAATAAAAAATTCATGTTATTTCTTCTTAACTCATTTAGTTTACAATTTCATGATAGTTTAGATTTCCATATTGTGCATCATTAGAAAAGTAATCAAAATTACGAAAAAATATCATTTTTTTATTTAAATTAGAAAAAAAGTAGCATAGTTTATTTAGATAATGTATGTGAACTTATATGAGAGGCTCCTCAAGTGAGATGACCCCAGTTATCCAATGTATTATACTAGTAAAATAATATTTATTTATCCACACCCCATGATAGGTTTTAATTAGTGGAAATTATTTTATTGTCATCTTCCTTTGAAATATTTCATATTTCATTAAATAAAAGCCCATATTTTTCTTATTTTATGTATTTTGGTATTGAAAATGGGTTTTCAATGAAAATGTTATTTTGGTACTGAAAATGGGTTCTTTAACGAAAAGTTAGTTTTTATCCAAAAGTGTTTTTATATAGGATTAAAAGTGTTTTTTGAAGGGTTTTATGATGAAAGTGTTTTATTAATGATATGGTACTTGAGCATTATAAGAATTGGGTAATCTTGATAAAACGTAGACATGGGGTGTCCCAGATAGCATTGGGTAAGCCCGTTATAGTTAACATGGGGTGGCCCAGATAGCATCGTTAATTTCTATTATAGCTTAACATGGGGTGGCCAAAATAACATTGGGTAAGCCCGTAATAGCTTAATTTTAAGTCGATTATTTGGTTATTCCAACTGAAATGGGTTTGAAATGGTTTTATATATATAATGATTAAGTCTCCTAAACGAGTTTTAATTTCATGCTATGGGTATTAATTATATTATATGAGAAATTTTTTTGTTTTTTCATGTGAAAATTATTTATTTAATATTCTCAAAGAGCGTTGAAGATAAAGGAAACATTATAAGAGTTTTCATGTTTTCACTAAAATAACTACTTCCTTTCTTTCTTTATCCCTTGTTGAGTTTATGTGCTCATCACATGTTTTTAAAATATCTTTAATAGGGTTTAAGGGGGAATATATACTAGTATTGTATCAATGAGATAATTGTGAAGATATTTCATAAAGATAAATCATGTTTTATATTAATGAGTTTTTTATTATAAAAAAATGGATATTAATTATAAGTGTCCACTTGTGATATATGGGTTTACATTGTAAGAGTTTTTCTTAGTTATCTAAATCTATAAACTGAAAATATCATCAAATGTGAATTCTAGTTCAAAATACTATAATAAGTTATATTTAAGTTTGAGTTCTTAAAGATAGACTTACCATTATTGAATAATTTTAGTTATTACAAAAATTTCACTCCCTATAACTTATAAATGGGATCCTTCCCTATACTCACATACGGACTTAAAAATAACATTAGAAAATTATATACTAACCCAAATCCATTTCATTTTTCCATCCCCACTTCAAAGAGGGATTTTTTAGATCATAATTTCAATCAATGGAGGATTTACTTATTGTACTAATTGGGATGTTAGAAAAAGAGGTATAATTATTATCTGAGCATCGTTTTTTATTACTTCTTACTAATACATCATATATAACTCAATTCTTCCCATATAAAAGCATCATTATCTCCCATATATTAATATATTATTATGTTTCTTTCATAAACTAAATCCACCACCACTTCCATAAAATGGGAAACAAAACCATCATTCATGTGTACAATGGGCTACTGCCTCACAAACAGTTGAAATTATTTTTCTGTCATCACCTCCAATGATTTTTTATGGGGATAAATTTAATTTTGGTGTATATATATTATATTCCTGTAATATTTTTAATTATATAAAAATAATAGATCATATATTTTCTTACCATAACATTCATTTAAAAATGATAATTTTGTTCAAGTGTATGTGTTGATTACCACCTCCATGAATCAATGTAATATATTTTTAATTATCGCATCACATGAATGGAATATATAAGTTTAAATAAATAATTATATGATATTTATGATATATTTTTAATTTTTTAATTATTAAATAAAACTTACGTCATTTCCGTCATGATCTTTGATAAAAGTAAACATTACTCATGCTTATGTATGACATATTATCTCCATGATTGTAATGTAGTTCATTTTGCATACCCATCCATCATTATTTTTATAAAATATACAATTAATTTATAAAAATGATAATTTTTTTCTAGATTATTATTCTATATTCTATGAAATAATAATATCATTGTCCATATTCAACTTTCTAATTTTATTTTAGTCATATGAGTCAAGAATCATCAAAACAGCTGGATTGAACCCAAGTGATTATATAATTGAATATAACATGATAATAAATAAAATTAAAGGAATAATAAACATAATAAAATTCATAAGTAAGTAAATAATTAATGTACATTTATAATTCAGGATGATAATGAACATACGTGACGAATCAGGCGCAAGGAAATGGATCTCTCTAAACCACCATTTTTATTAGGTTACGACAATCCTCACTCTAAATAAAATTATCTCTATATTTAATATTATAAAATGAATTTAAATTATATATATGTCTCTTATATATATACCCCTCTTGTTGTCCCTTCCATTGATGTGGTTATACATTCCTTATGATCATTTCTCATATTCCATCATTAAAAAATTTCCAATGATTGTGGTATGAAGAAAGATTATAAACCCCATTTTCTTTCCATGGTCAATTCATAAGTAATTACATATAATTGATTTATTTTATGTGGAAAACATAAATCCCAAACATATTTTGATAGTTGTTCCCCGATAAAAATATAATGCACTGGGTAAAGAATTTGTCTCACAAGACTTCATTTATTAGATTATGGGGTAAACCTATTCCAATTTGAAAATTTTTCCACTATGTGATATTTTTTAGGAATTTATACATGACACATTTTTATGTCATGTTATATATTCATTCCATATTTACTATGGTTCCAGGAACATATAATAAAAGTTTTTTAATGAATTATTGTTATGATGCATGATCCTTGTCTTTAATGATGTCATGTTGTACCTTTGACTCACACGTTATGTATCATTGTTATGTTTATTCCAATACTGGGGATTTTTAGGTCACCCATTTCATTTATGTAATCATGAACATATCATATGTAGTTTTAGAAGATCAAATAGACATATGAGCTTATTATAGCGAATAAAATTATGATTTCATGTTTTATTTTCATTTTGATATATTATTAAACTAGTAATCTATATAAAATTGGCCTTAGGGTCTTTAGATTTTAATTAATATATTTTTATGGTAGGAATCGTGTGCTAATATGTATAAAAGGCTTGGGCCGCTATAGTGTCTTCTTATTTTAATAATTTTAGAGATGCAAGAAGATATTTTAATACTATGTAAAATTAGAAATTTAGCTACTACAAAACCATAAAAAAAATATTTAATTTTTTATTAAATTATAATAATATTTGTATTTATGTTATCATAGTCTTCCATGCTACAATTTTATAGCATCATTCTTGTATGTGGTTAAACTATCTCAAAAAATAAGACCCTATAACTCAATGGGTGAGTATGTTTAAGGAAGTGTATAATACCATTATAACATGAGGGTAACTATATTTTTCATATTTAATGTTATTTTATAATATTTAAAGTCATTGGAATAAATAATTAAAATCATGATGAAATATGAAAAATGTTACTTTTTAGATAAAGTTGTCCATATAATGCATGGTTAACATTTTCATTCCCAATAAATTAGAAGGAATAATGATGGATTATAATTGTTATCTTAATATACGAAATAATATTATATATGTCTCATTTATTCATCAATTTGATCTATATAACTAGTGAATGAAGGTAGTGGTGAAAAATGTAAGATGTCCATTCGTGTATATGGTAGTCCCCATAACATATGATCGATGCTCTTTTGTTATTAGAAGTGGGTGGGAATTAAGAAATAAATTTTTTTAATATTATAATAAAAATTCACTACACTAATGATACTAATTCTATTATATTATTATGTCTAGGGTAGGATTGGTATAAAATTATTGATAAGAAAAGATAAATATTATGTACTAATTACATAGAGACCTCAAAATTCCACTTAATGAACTCTTTTGAATTGAGGATCTAGGATAACATGTTCTAAAGATATAGTTTAGGAGATTCAAGAGACTTATAGTTGAGGAAATTTATATAGCAGTTACAATATATTTCAAGGAAAAGGTTGAGTATCAATAGAGTTTAAGTGATGTCATTATATATGTGAAGAAGATGGATATTTTGAGAATACCCATTAAATTTCAATTATATCATTTCACTATTTGAAGTTCAATGAATCAAATAGTTTGAAATAATTGATCTTGGTGTGATATTGGTTCGATGGTGCATGTGTTGAGAATTTTGAAACCTATTTTAAACAGGTTTTAATTCAATCACAACTATATTTTTTCTTTCACTTTTTTTATTTTTTATCAAGGTATCTCTTTTTCATCCAAGTAAAAAATTGTTTACTAAAAACAAAAAATAACCCATTACTCTATATAGAGTTATTTTAAACTCTAATTAAACCTCTATTTAATCTTATTCATATTCAAAATAAGATAAAATTATTTTTTAAATACAAAATTTTTATATAGAAAAAACTTTTTTATAGAAAAAAAGATGTTTAAATGATTATGTGTTCTTAATCTTATTTACCATTAAATCTGAGTTGAATATGATTTAATAGAATTATTTTATAACCCCATAGGTATGGATGAGTTTAACAGGTTCATGAAAAACATTCAATTTTAATTTTATAGATGATATATATTTTTAAATGGGATTCGAAATCAAATTTTAGGGGTTTATACTCATAAAAAATGTTAGTAAATGAGTAATAACATTGAATATCCAAACTATGGCCTTGGGAGGGACCTTAGTGTGGTTGGGGTTGTTTCTATAGTCATGAATACAATTTGTTTAGGATTTGAGGCATGGATGTGATCCACCCAACATTTTGATTGTGTGGGGTTTGTCTTGTGCACAATCATGAATGTCAAGATGCCATTTTTGCTCTTAGCAGAAACTCCCAATGGTTCCCTCATCTGTTAATGGGTACAGACCTACAAACCAAAGGCAGGTGATTTCCTTTTTTTAAGACTAATAACTCTTGGATACTCACATTTGTTGATAGTATGGGAGGTCAGGCTCATCTCACCCTTTTAGGGGAATTTTCTCATACTCTAAGAATCTTTTATAGATTTAAGATATGTTCATGAATATCTTCCTAATCTCTATATGAGAAAATTTACCCTAAAAAATGACAATATATTAGTTCTCTTTAATGTGAAAAGGCTTGGGGTCTCTTTTTTGAATCCATCTATATGTATCTGATTTCACCTATTGTTTTCAAGTAAGTGGTGGATGGTTATGTAATAAAGATATATAACAAAGTGCTTGGGAATGTTTTACCATGTAAGGAGGAAATTAATATTACAATGTGGTTATTGAGCCATTATGAGTAATCCTACGTATCTTGGTTATTATAGGAATAAAAAAACATGTAGTTTGTTGGACCCATGAAGTTTAACATCACGTGAAAAATACTTATATGGGTGTTATGGGACACCAAGTATTCCAGATTGAGTCTTGAAGGAATTTCCTATATATCATGTGTATATCTAGAAAAGGTTTCTTCCTTTTTATTAATGATGGTTTAACAATTGTTTAAAAAATCATTGATGTATCCCCATCATTAATAATCCCTATATCAATCATTAATAGATCCATTAATGTAATATCCCTCTCAAACCTCATTTTGGATAGAACACCATGATCCAAACTACTTAAATAACATACTACCTTATTTTCCATCTCGATGTGTAGTGTATTGGGAAATATTAATCCTTAAGTATATCAATCCCTCAAATTTATATCATAATGAGAACTCTTTAAGAAAATATAGATTCTAGGTTATTGTTTTTTATGTATATATCACACCTTCCACTATAGATATATTCTCTCCATATCATCAATGAAAATATTACCACTTTGAACTCAATATCATGGATTAAATAGTTCAATTCATGATCCCTTAGCTACATTGATACATATGAAATAACATTATCATTTTTTATAAGGACAGAATACCTTTCTTTTATGCATCACTATATATCCAAAACACATCATTTATTGATGGTAGATTCAGATTAGGATCATTGACCAATATAATCATCAATTAATAAAATTATTATTCACAATCCATTTCCAAACAAATATTACCAATTTACATATAATCAAGGTTAACGGGTAATACAATTTGGAAAAATTCTGAATTAATCTATGATATTATCCTTCCAAAAAAAATTTGACTATGTACTTTAGTTGTTTTTATCAGTGTATAATATTATATGACTACCATTGTTTTTGTTGGATTAATTGATTTTCTATCTATGAAGAAAAAATGTCCAAGGAAAAAATCATCATGGATCCCGGAATCAAACTTACTAAATTTCATGTATAACTCTTTTTATATATGGGTCTTAAGTGTAATCTAAATATGATTATGATGGACCTAAAATATATTATAATCCCCCATGTTATCATAAATGAATACAATAATAAAATTAGTAGTATAGAACCTGAATAATCTATTAATTAGATCTATAAAAAAGGGATTCTTTCTCAATCAAAATGGAAATATTATAAGCTAAAAATGTCAAAAAAAAATATTTTAAAGGATGTAATTGGAATTTATTACTTCTATATTAGAAATTTATGGTATCCATAATGAATTTCAATTTTTGAGAAATATTTAGATCATTAATTTTGATTGAATAAGTCATCAATGTGAAGAATATTATACTTGTTCTTTATTGTAATTTCAAAAATTTCCCTATATTTAATGCATAACCAATTGGATCTATCATTCTTTATATAAAAAAGAATAGGGTCTCCCCATGGTGATATAATAGGGATAATATTTCCAGTATCACAAAATTCTTTAGGTTATTATATAAAATCAATTAATTCCAATATGTTTATTCTATAGGAATTCATTGAAATATTCCTTTTATAAGGTATTTAATAAATAAAAACATGACTTCATAACCTAGTGTATTTATAAGTAATTACCCATGAAATGACTCAATTAATTCCTATAAAATAGTCACAAATTCTATTTTAATATCTTCATTTCTATCACTATCTTTTATTTTCTCTTCTTCCCAAAGGTAAAACAGTTAACATAAATTAGAAAAAATTGTATCTAACATTATAAAAATAAATATGGTTTCATTAGGTTATTTTTTATTTAAAAAAATTATTTCTTAATCCTTCATAATGTTTTGTAAATAAAATAAAAATTAACCTAAGAATATCTCCCAACAGTTTCACAAAAGGTTTGTAGTGAGGCTTATTATCATCCTCTAGATTAAGATCAAGTATAAGAAAAATGCATGATTTTTAGAGTTTTTACCCCTATTTACAAATTTTCCAGAACCACATCCACATGTAGTATCCTAAAATGGATGTATTACCAGGAATAAGAACAAATTATTTTCCTTAACAAAACATTATGATGTTTTTATATACTTATCATTAAACACTATAATAGGATTCAATTCCCTAATATTTGTTTTCCTTAATCTAGATCCCATTGTTCCTATAAAAATCATCTAATACTAATTGTAATGACTCTGACTATGATAACCTAGAGTAAGTGGTTAAATTATTAAATTTTTCTAGATACAAGTGATCAAATACCAAAATATTGATCAGTTCAGCAGTCTTGGAGAGCCACACACATACATCAAACACAATTTAAAATGGGTATAAAATATAAAACATAGAAATGGTAAACATTTATCATCCATGAACTCATTCAAATATTTCTTCTTTATAACCTAGAAGAAGGAAACAAAATAAGGGCGATCTCAAATGGTCAATAAGGGTTACATACTATAGAAGAAATCATGAATAAATAAAAAATAATCAGTATTGAATGGTAAATTAGTGAACATACATGAAATTTAATAACTTTATGATCAGAATTATATAATCCATAATGAATATATAAAGATAAATAACTGATCATGCATGAACATTAATCAATATATTAAGGGAAATTGTATCTATTGATAATATATATTCAATAATATATATTGATAATAATAACTAAGTTCTAAATAATTAAAATGATTAATATTTGGTTCCATAATCTAAGAAATAATTCAATCAATAGCATCATATCCTTTCACAATGGGATTTAAAGATTTGTGTAAGACACAATGTAATTTAGACAAATGATTTTTCTTATATGGTAAACCTATGAAATGAGGTTCTATATAATTCTAGGCACCACCCATCACATAATATCCAACACATTCTTAAAATATTAACTGATTGATTTAATTCATGAATCAATATTACTTATCAAGAAATATATGTACAGAGTAAAATTTAAGTATTTATCAATATTTCAGATATTAATAAAAAAAATAATTGTAAAAAAAATATGTAGAATTTGAATAAATTATATGTAATAATCATATACATAATAAACATATATAGATATTTAGGTGATTTTTAAAGTCCAATGAATAATTATAACATTTAAGTTATTATCTCAATAAAATGTTAACAACCAAAAAATTAATAAAAAGATGATAAGTAACCATAGGTTTATTGTCAATATATATTTTTGAAATAAAACCATTAATTTTCAAACAATAATGGGATTGGAAGTGAAATATTAGAATAATAATTCATAAATGATTTTTCGTTATAAATCCATAGAATATTTGTTGATAAATAACATTTTTTAAATGGTTAGGGTGGTGGGGATGTCGTTATCACCAAATACCTTAAAAACAATCCTTTTAACGTTTTCCAAAAATGTCACATTAAAAATATATTAGAAAGGATATTTTAAGACATTATTTAAAGTCAAGGATAACTTAAATTTCCCTTGATAAATAATTTAAGTAATCAAAAGGTATTTTTGGAATTAATTTTGATAAATATAGACGTTGTAGAAAAAATAATATTTTTTAAAGTGTAATAAAATAATTTTTTTTAAATTTCATTTTTCAATTAATGTACGAAAGAGAGAAATATTTAGAATAAAATATATAAATTCCTTATATATCAACATTATTAAAACAATTATCATAGATTATAATGGATATATGATTATATTCTTGAATTATAGTAAAATAAATACCAAACCAAAGAGATATTGTAAAATAGATTCTTACCACTTTGGTATCTTTCAAATTACAACCCCTTAAAATAATAAACCCGAATCGAAACTCTAAAAATCATGAAAAAATATTTATTCATTTTAAATAAATTATTCAGGAATTATATAAACCATAATAAAGTGAATATGTCCATATTAACAAATATGCCTCAATGGAATGTAAATTGAGATAATATACATTACCTTTAACATCCTTTTAGTTGATCATGATTGAAATTCATTTAAAATGGATTTATTTACATAATTAATTTATAAATGAACCATATTCATATTTATAACATCAAAAACGACCATATTATAACATCTAACCACCCATTCATTATCAATCATTTATTATTACTATTATTTTGGGTGTTTATTTACTTTTTTTCTCATACCTATTTTGTAATGAATGTTTCAGTTCATGTGTATAGGTTATTTTTCCATAATATTAGGAATTATATTAATATTATGAAAAATATATTTACTTATTGGACAAATTTTTTAAAAAATTCATTAAATTTATACTTGAAAAATGAATTTTATCTCTTGTTGGAGACGGTAGGGTGTATGTACGCACCATCGATGATATCATTCCCCAAATTAGTGAAATGGTATGAAATTGGATGATATAATAATCTTATAGAATAAATATCATGTTATAAATATCATATATATTTATTATTTCTATAATTATGACTATCTATAGAAGACGGTGATGGAAAGAATATTACATTCGTACACGAGGTCGTAGTTTGCTGTACAAATAAGCGATAGATTTACTTACTATTTGATGGTAAAGGATATTGATAAATATTATGGAATAAACATAATAAAATATTATTATATTGATGATACTAGTGTTCTTATATAGAAAGTCTTATGACAAAAATTGAAGGTTCTAAAATAAGAATGAAAATTAGATAGCTCTATTTATACAATTACCTTCTCTTAAAGAAACCTCCTTTGGATCACCTCTTAAGGGTGGTAGGGTTAGAAAATTTGGAAAATCATAAGATCTATAATGTGGTTATGGATCATGGAGATAGGCTATTGAATATTTTATTTTGATCAAAACATCTTTATAAGTGTGATGAAATTAGAATATAGAGTCCCACTTTATAGTTGAGGATGAGTTAAATTTTTTTAAATACTCAAATCTAGTCAATAGTGGGATATCACAATCACCACATGTGCCTCCAAAATATATAAATAATGTATTATAATGAATTTAATATCAAAACCCAACAACACCACATAAAAAGGAACTTTTTTTAAACATTTTCTTCCCTTATCATCTAAGTTTACTAACTTTTACCATTTTTGTTTTCACCATATTAATACTTTTTCTAACCAAAGTAATTTATCCATTATTCCTAAAATAAATAGATTATTATGAGATATTTTTGACCCAATAATTCTAAATATTAAATAATTTTTATCAAATAAATATTTTATATGTTTTAAAAAAATTAACAGAAACACATGTAACTGTCACGACACCCTGCCACCAATGATGCCCCTCCTGAGCTGGCAATGGTGAAAGGGAGATAATGAACCCCCGAGTCCCACCTCCAGTAGGCCCCGGGGTGGAGACTAGCACCAAGGGTATGAGTTTTCACAAATATGGGAGGCGTTACCCTTTTTATTATTTAGGATCGGGAAATAGGACAAGTCACCCACCAAAAAGGAAAAGAACAAGTGTATATAAATAAACCCAAACCAATCCCACATGCATGGTTAAACAATTTTATAATAAGGTACAAGTACAAGAAAGCTCAAAGTACAATACTGAATGAAAAAAAGGCACAACAACAGCAACAACTCCAACTGTCTGACTAGTAGGGTCCCGCACATCCCTGGTAGTCCTCCTGGAAACCTGAAAGTAAACGTAGGGTGAGCATACAAGTATACTCAGTAGGGAAACCTAAAGCTCTCGTGCATAAGTGGGGAGACATCCTAATGTCCCGTGATAACAACAAAAGAAACCTAACATGGAATTCTATCCACCCAACCTCACCTTCCACACTCACCAAAAACACAAGCACAACAGGTAATATTATATAAGAAACAAGAGTATTGGGTACCCCGCACCATTTCCCTTTAGTTAGCTGCTCTTCCTAATGATGAACATCCTGATGCTGCCACACTCTCCCCGCCCGCACACACCTGGGCCTCACAACCACGTATCCCGCCCACACACACCTAGGCCTCACAACCACGTATCCCGCCCGCACACACCTGAGCCTCATCCTGATGATTCTTGGGAAATAGTAGAACTTGCCTGAAGAGTCTTGGGATAAAACCATCCTAATCGAAACCTACCCGATGATTCTTAGGTGTAAGGTCGCCTCAAGCCATCATAGCCTAGGGGAGAAAAAGCATGAAGGAGCTAGTAACTAAGGTAAAAACACCCTCTCCCATAAAATGGGAGTGTTCAGCACTAAGTGCTCAACATGGGTGGGGTGCGATAAAACACAAAAGATACAGATATATATATATATACCAACCACACATCCCAACCTATGGATTCTAAAAAGAGAAACTGAGCATGTGCCTTGGCACTACTACTACGAAGCATGCATACAACAATCAAAACCCAACCCCCTTTAGGTTTTCACATTTTAGTAGAAATAATTATTTAGTTCCTTAACTACTGGGAAACTATCCACAACTAACCACACCAATCGTTCGTAAAACATATCCCTGCCATCCACAAAACATGTTAGGAAAAACATAAGCAGCACAACAAAGTCCCTCTTATCAACCAACAAAACCCCATTGATTATTAAACCTGTTCTATTACCATGACCCACCATTCATTAACTCTTCCACTTTTTATTTAAAATTCACAACCCATAGCCCAGTCACATTTAAACCCATCCCTGCAGCCCTGCTGCCAACCACCATAACCACAACCGTACCATACATCACCACATCTTTAATACAATTTATTGCAGCCCCACTGCCGATCACCATCATAACATTCACACCAACCCACAACCAAGTCAACCGCAGCCCTACTATTCACCCGATCCACAAAAACCCACAAAACACCCCCAACACATGCCTCTTAACCAAGAAAACACCCACATGTTCATTATTCCATTTTTTTAACCGGGGTGATCACACAAGGGTTCCAGATTTTAAACAGCCAACTTTACGTGATTAACCAATTTCAACATTCCACAAGGTTTCCACCCATAAGAAAATCTAGAAGGAGAGGGAAAAATTTAATTGCGTAAGAGAAGGCCCCCAACGACCGTGATTTTCTGTAGGTAGAAGCTCATTCAATTCACAACATAATATCACAGGATATAAAGTAACAACAATCACAAATTCACATCCCCGTTATATAAGCCAGTTATTATCTTTATTAAACCGGTTAAAAAGTGCTTCAAATAAACAATAGAACACCCACCCCTCATGATGCAAAAATTAAAGAGACGAAGGTAATATCCCTACCTCAATAGGTTCCTGATCGCAACGCTCCCCCGGATCAACCTTAGAAGACGTCCGTCGGCGTCCTTCACTTCTGCCGGTCCCGAAAAAACTCCTCTGGTGGAGGTCGGAAAGCAAAGGCCGATGGAAAGACAATGGATCCAATCTCGGAATCTCCGCATCGTCATTAAGATCTCGTGGCCGCTGACAGATCGTAAATTAGAGCTCGGACGAAGAAGTTATGAAAGGAAGAGACTTCGAGTCTCTTGAGAGAGATCTGATCAAAGGTGAGGGGAGGAGAGGTGTGTGCTGAAAATGAGGAGGGGACCCCTCCTTTTATAGGTGTGAAAAGAAAAAGTACACGACATGTAGTTTATAGTACACAGCGTGTACTTGGTTATTTCACACGGTCTCCACATGGCTTCCAACACGGCTTCACGGCCGTTGATTGGTCAACACAAAGTTTGAGGGTAATGCATACGCGGGGAAAGAATACACGACGTGTAGTTTAGACACACGGCATATACTCATTTATTGCACACGACAAGGACACAGCTCCAACATGGTACACGACCATTGACTGGTAACGCATACGCGGGGAAGGACTACGAGGCTTGTAGAACTAGTCACACGGCGTGCACCCATTATTCCACACAGCAAGGACATGACTTGAAACATGGGGTATACCCGAAAAGGGAGTACACGACGTGTAGTCAAACTACAGGGCGTGTAGTTTCAAAATTCTGGAAAGTGTGGGAAAAGTCCATTTTACCCTCCAGAACACTTCTTGACCTTCTTTTTGACTAAGGAAAGGGCCGGAGAGGTCTGGGCCATTACATCATATACCTCTTAAAACATTCTCATCCCCAAGAATTCAAAAACCAACCCAGTGGAACCCAATAAGATACCTCTTAGGGTTCTCGTTATAACTGGAACCCAACTAACAACCCTAATCATATGTGTTAGGAATTCCTTCTCCTATGTCAAGATATTATCCACTTTTGGTGGCACTTACTCGCCTGCACGGGTTTAATCGCATCCTCATTAATGCATCTCGATTAAGAATTTGGTCTTCCCACTTTCTTACATTTGGATTTTTCAACTCGTACTAACCCCAACACCACACAACCAACACACTGCCCGAACATGTGGGTTTGGGAAATTCCTTCACCTATGTCGAGATATTATCCACTTTAGGCGGCACTGACTCGCCCGCACGGGTTCAATCGCATCCGCATTAATGCGTCTCGATTAAGGGTCTGGTTTTTCCATTTCCCTCACATCCGGACATGTTACACATTACCAGGGAACAATGAAACAAAAGGTCTCACAACTGAAAAGCCAAGAATTCCATATAACAAGGGTACATAGTACAACATCAACACAAGCTCAGAAGAACAATGGAAAAAACACAAGTCAAAACAACTCTGGGTACTGAGAATGCATCTGGGTCTCCCGATCCCAAGTGCTCTCCTCGAGGACGCCATGCCTCTACAACACACGAACCAAGGGAATGGTTCATCCATGGATAACCTTCTCTTTACGGTCTTCGATTCTGACTGGTCGTTCCTCGAAGGTCGCGTCTTCCCCTATATCTAGCCCTCCCCAGTCGATAACGTGGGAGTCGTCGTGTAAGTACCGACGAAGTTGGGAAATTTGGAAGACATCATGAACTTTCTCCAACTGAGGTGGCAGGGCTAGATGATAAGCCACCTCTCCAACTCGCCTCAACACCTCAAAAGGTCCGATGAACCTAGGTGAGAGCTTGCTCCCCTTCCCAAACCTCCGCTGCCCCCGTCGAGGGGAATCCTTCAAGAACACATGATCCCCCACCTCGAACTCCAAGGGCCTCCTCCGATGATTAGCATAAGTCTTTTGTCGGTCCTGAGTCACTTTCATCCTCTTACATACAAGATGGACTTTCTCTGTGGTGCTCTGCACTACCTCTAGCCCAAGAGAACCTGTCTCACCAACCTATGCCTAGAAAATGGGTGAAAGACATGTCCTTCCATACAAAGTCTCAAACGGTGCCATGCCAATAGTAGAGTGGAAGCTGTTGTTGTAGGAAAACTATACTAAAGGCAAGTGTCGTACCCATGATCCTCTGAAATCCAGAACGCATGCTAACAACATGTCCTCCAACGTCTGGATAGTCCGCTCCATCTTCCCATCGGTCTGGGGGAGGAAAGTAGTGCTAAGGCGTAGCTCGGTGCCAAAAGAATTTTGTAACCCCCTCCAGACTCATGAGGTAAACTGAGTATCCCGATCTGAGACGATAGTCCTTGGAACTCCATGAAAACACACCACATCTTCTATGTACCTCTGTGCTAAGGTACTCACTGGGCCCGACTCCTTGATTGCTAAGAAGTGAGCTGATTTCGTCAGTCGATCCACCACCACCCAGATTGCATCATAACCACCCTGAGCTCTAGGTAGTCATGTGACGAAGTCCACTGAGATGTCATCCCACTTCCACTCGGGGACATCTAAAGGATGCAACAAGCCACCGGGAACATGGTGTTCAGCCTTCACTTGCTGACACACTAGGAATTTAGCCATAAACTCTGCCACTGCCCGTTTCACCCCAGGCCACCAAAACTGTTCCCTCAGGCCTCGGTACATTTTTGAAACTCCTGGATGTACCGCTATGGCTGAGCTATGGAACTCATGAAGAACTCCCTCAGGCATAACCTTCGGAACAAACAACCTTCCATGGAAAAGCATCCGATGTCGGCTATCCTCTGACCATCCTTCTGGAGCGTTCCCCTGATCGAAACGATCCCGCATCAATTCTGCCTCGGAGTACCCCCACTGAGACTCTTCCACCTGCTGCATTAAGGAGGACTGCACCATCATCTGAAACAAACAGCCTCTAACATCTTCTACCATGGCATCCATGTGCAAGGCAGCCAACTCTCCCATCGCCTTCCAAGTATCAACAGATTCCCGAACCACTTCCTAATGTGACTTCCGGTTCAGGGCATCAACCACAACGTTTCCCTTACCTTCAGTGTACGAGATCTAAATGTCATAGTCTTGGAGAAACTCGACCCATCTGCACTGCCGTAAGTTCAGGTCACATTGGGAGAAGATATAATGCAGGCTCTTGTGATCTGAGAAGACCAGAAAGTGATCCCCGAAGAGGTAATTTCACCACAACTTCAGTGCGAACACTACTGCTGCAAGTTCCAGGTCATGGGTGGCATAGTTACGCTCGTGAGGGCACAACTGCCGAGACCCATAACAGATCACACCCTTCTTCTGCATTAGTACGCACCCCAGACCATGGCCAAAAGCATCACAAAACACCTTATACAACAACCCTTCCTCTGGAAACCTGATTATGGGAGCACTGAACAACTTGTCCTTCAGGTATTCAAAAGCTTTCTGGCACTACTTGCTCCATAGGAAGACCTGGTTCTTCCTCGTCAAAGCTGTCAATGGTGAAGAAACTTGAGAGAAGTCCGAAAAGAACCTCCGATAGTAACCTGCTAACCACAGGAAACTACGAACTTCTTCCACGCTCTTAGGTGCTTCCCAAGAAACAACTGCCTCCACCTTCAATGGGTCCACCGATACTCCATGCTGATACACCACGTGCCCAAGGAAGTGTACTTCTTGAGTCAAGAACTTACACTTTGAAAATTTCCTGTAAAGGTGGTGGTGTCGAAGGACTTCCAAGACTGCCCTGAGATGCTCAACGTGCTCCTCCTCTAACCTTGAGTAGATTAGGATGTCATCGATAAACAGAACGATGAACCGGTCCAGAAACTATCGGAAGGAAAAGTTCATAAGTCCCATGAACACAACTGGTGCATTCGTAACTCCAAACACCATCACTACAAACTCGAAGTGCCCATACCTACACCTGAAAGCTGTCTTCGAGATTTCACTGTCCTTTACCCTCAGCTGATGATATCCCAATCGCAGATCAATCTTAGAGAACCAACCTGCTCCCCTAAACTGGTCGAAGAGATCATCTATCATCGGAAGGGGGTAGTGGTTCTTGACCGTTACCTGGTTCAACCTTCGGTAGTCTATGCATAGCCTGAGACCACCATCTGCTTTCTTCATGAACAAAACTGGAGCACCCCATGGCGACACGCTGGGTCGAACAAAACCCTTCTCCATCAGATCGTCAATCTGAATCCGCAACTCCCGCAACTCTGAAGGTACCATCCGATAAGGGTCCATCGAAATCGAACGGGCACCAGGCTGTAAGTCTATCCCAAACTCAACATCACATCGGGGGGGGGGGGGGGGGGGTAGAGTCACAACCTCCTCAGAAAAAACATCGAGGAACTCCCCAACAACTTTCGGGACATCCATCATCTCTGTATCAGCTGGAACCACTGATAACCTGCCTAACGAGGAAATGAGAGGCTCCACATGCCAGCTTCCCACCTGATTGCTCCTCTCACCAACAAAAGCTACTTGCTTCCCATCCACATCAGAGAACATAACTCTTCTCCAGAAACAGTTGATAACAACACTAACAAAAAACAACCATTTGATGCCTAGGATGACATCATATGGCTGGATCTGTAACAGAAGAAGGTCCCCACTAGATCGATGTGGTCCCAACATTAGCCCACATCCCTAGCAAACACAAGATACGCTGGTCTGGCCTCCAAATGGTGTAATCATCACCATTGGTATTAAAATCTCTCTACGTCTAGTCCCAAAGAATGGGCTAGACCAGGTGAACCAAAGGAGTGCGAGGCTCCTGAATCGAACAAAGCAGAAACAAGAGTGCTGAACAAACAAATCGTACCTCACACCACCTCTGGTCCTGCTGGAGCTGTCAACTCTGCTACGTACAATTGTCCACGCCCAGCTCCTCTGCCTCTCTAATGTCGTCCACCTCCCCGACCACGCCCTGGTCGAGGTCCCTGAGGATCACCCTGAGGTCGGCCTCCTCCTGGAAAGTCTTCCCTCGGAGGAGCATGGTCCTGCTGCTGCTGGAAGGGCCTCGCTGGCAACTGGTGCTGCTGAGGTGGGCATTGAACCTGCCCACCTCCACCGTACTGAGCTCGGGTCGGGCACCAACTATGAACGTGCCCGAAACCTCCACAAGAAAAAAACTTCGGTCCTAGGATTGTGAAAAAGGGACGAGGATCTGAAGATCTGAACTGGAACTGCTGGGGCCTGCTCCCCACTTGCCTGAACCTGGAAGGTCCCATCGCAGGAGACCTGCTACTGACTACTTTCCCCTTCGACGAACCTGGCTGGATCCCCTCTCGGGGTGCACCTCCCAGCGAGTGCATCCTCTGTACAACCTCTGCCTTCTTCTATACTGCCAAGTACGTCAAATGGGTGAAGGGGGTGACATCATACAGGAGCGAAGGACGAAGTGCCTCATCCAAACGTCTCGCCCGAGAATCCTCATCCGAAAGAGATCCGGAGAAAAGCGCAGGAGATCCTTGAACTTGATACCCAGCTCTCGTACCGACATATTCCCTGACTGAAGGGAGAGTAACTCCTGCCGCTTCTCCTCCATGATCGTGGAAGAAAGGAATTCCTCTCGGAATTCCTTCTCAAAGTTATCCCATGGAACCTCTTCCTCTATCCTCTCTTCGAGGTAGAGCATCCACCACTGTCGCACCACACCTCTCAGCTGACTGACTGCTAGGGGAATCCAGTATTCCCTTGGAGCACGGATCAAGGTAAAAGCGTTCCCTAGCCCATCAAACCACCCCTCCATCTCTGTATCTGAAGTACTACCCCCATACTTCTTGAGGGTCTGCCACCGGAAAGAACGGAGAGTCTTCGGCCACTGGCTATCTTCCTTCTCTCAGTCAATCCTCAACTGATCGATTGCTTGAATCTGCTAGGACTCGGCCGTCTGAGCCACCCGGGGACGACGTCCAGGTGCCATAGTTGTACGGTAAACAAGGATCTCCTAAGACCAAGTAGTAAGGAAAAACTCAAGGTTTCATTTTATCATTTTATTTCAATTTCTTTCCCAGAACACCCAAATCAAGTAAAACACAATCATGATGATTCTTGTACCTTCCCTAGATTCTCTACCCTGCAATCAATGTTGTCTCACTTGGTCGTTCGGCAAGCTCAGAGTCCTTGCATCGGATCACAGGGGGCCCTAAAATCCCGTGTCCTAGCCGGTCTTCCCTGGCCTATGTTACACACCAATATTAACAAACATTGTTGCCCTACCACCCCATGCAATCCTCACTGTATGTAACTCCAGACTCCATCCTATCTCTCATCCATCACCTCTGATACCATTCTGTCATGACCCCCTCCCACCAAAGATGCCCCTCCTGAGCTGGCAATGGTGAAAGGGAGATAATGACCCCCGAGTCCCGCCTCCATTAGGCCCCGTGGTGGCGACTAGAACCAAGGGTTTGAGTTTTCACAAATATGGGCGGCATTACCCTTTTTATTATTTAGTATCTGGAAATAGGACAAGTCAACCACCAAAAAGGAAAAGAACAAGTGTATATAAATAAACCCAAACCAATCCCATATGCATGGTTAAACAATTTTATAACAAGGTACATGTACAAGAAAGCTCAAAGTACAATAACATAAGAAAACAAAGGTAAAACAATAGCAACAGCTCCAACTGTCCGACTAGTAGGGTCCCGCACGGCCCTGGTAGTCCTCCTGGAAACCTGAAAGTAAACATAGGGTGAGCATTCAAGTATACTCAGTAGGGAAACCTAAAGCTCTCGTGCACAAGTGGGGAGACATCCTAATGTCCCATGAGAACAACAGAAGAAACCTAGGAATGAAATCTATCCACCCAACCTCACCAGCCACACTCGCCAAAAACACAAGAACAACAGGTAGTAGTATATAAGAAACAAGAGTATTGGGTACCCCGCACCATTTCCCTTTAGTTAGCTGCTCTTCCTAACGACGAACATCCTGACGCTGCCACACTCTCCCCGCCCGCACAAAGATGGGCCTCACAACCACGTATCCCGCCCGTACACACCTGGGCCTCACAACCACATATGCCGCCCCCACACACCTGGGCCTCACAACCACGTATCCCACCCGCACACACCTGTGCCTCATCCCGAAGATTCTTGGGAAGCAGGAGAACCTGCCCGAAGAGTCTTGGGATAAAACCACCCCAATCGAAACCTACCGAAGAGTCTTATGTGTAAGGTCGCCTCAAGCCATCACAACCTAGGGGAGAAAGAGCAGGAAGGAGCTAGTAACTATGGGAAAAACACCCTCTCCCATAAGATGGGAGTGTTCGGCACTAAGTGCTCAACATGGGTGGGGTGCGATAAAACACAAAAGATACAGATATATATATATATACCAACCACACAACCCAAACTATGGTTTCTAAAAAGAGAAACTGAGTACGTGCCTTAACACTGCTACTACGAAGCATGCATACAACAAACAAACCCAACCCCCTTTAGGTTTTCACATGTCAGTAGAAATAGTTATTTAGTTCCTTAAGTACTGGGAAACTATACACAACTAACCACACCAATCGTTCGTAAAACATATCCCCGCCATCCACAAAACAAGTTAGGAAAAACATAAGCAGCACAACAAAGTCCCTCTTATCAACCAACCAACCCCATTGATTATTAAACCCGTTCCATTACCATGACCCACCATTCATTAACTCTTCCACTTTTTATTTAATATTCACAACCCATAGCCCGGTCACATTTAAAACCATCCCTGCAGCCCCACTGCCAACCACCATAACGACAACCGTACTGTACATCATCACCCCTTTAATACCATTTATTGCAGCCCCGCTACCCATCACCATCATAACATTCACACCAACCCACAACCAAGTCAAACGCAACCCTTCTGTTCACCCAATCCAAAAAACCCAAAAAAACACCCCCAATACATGCCTCAAAACCAAGCCAACACCCACATGTTCATTATTTCATTTTTTAACCTGTGTGATCACACAAGGGTTCCATATTTTAAACAGCCAACTTTACGTGATTAACCAATTTTCACATTCCACAAGGTTTCCACACATAAGAAAATCCAGAAGGAGAGGGAAACATTTAATTGCATAAGCAAAGGCCCCCAACGACCATGATTTGCCTTAGGCAGAAGCTCATTCAATTAAAAACATAATATCACAGGATATAAATTAACAGCAATCACAACTTCCCATCCCCATTTATATGCCAGTTATTATCTTTATTAAACCGGTTCAAAAGTGTTTCACGTAAACAATAGAACACCCACCCCGCATGATGCACAAATTAAAGAGACGAAGGTAATATCCCTACCTCAATAGGTTCCTGATCACAATGCTCCCCCGAATCAACCTTAGAAGACGTCTGTCGGCGTCCTTCACTTATGTCGGTCCCGAAAAAACCTCATCGGGTGGAGGTCAGAAAGGAAAGGCCGAAGGAAAGACAACGGATCCAAGCTCGAAAGCTCCACCTCATCGTTACGGTCCCGTGGCCACAGACAGATTGTAAATCAGAGCTCGGACGAAGAATTTATGGAAGGAAGAGCCTTCAAGTCTCTTGAGAGATCTCTGCTCAGAGGAGAGGGGAGGAGAGGTGTGTGTTGAAAAGGAGGAGGGGACCCCTCCTTTTATAGGCGTGAAAAGTAAAAGTACACGGCGTGTACTTTATGGTACACGGCGTGTACTCAGTTATTTCACACGGTCTCCATGTGGCTTCCAACACGGCTCCTCGGCTGTTGATTGGTCAACACGCGGTTTTAGGGTAATGCATACACGGGGAAAGACTGCACGGCGTGTAGTTTAGACACACGGTGTGTACTCATTTATTACACACGGCAAAGACACGACTCCAACACGGTACACGACCATTGACTGGTAACACGTATGCAGGGAAGGACTACACGGCATGTAGAACTGGTCACACGGCGTGCACCCATTATTCCACACATCAAGGACACATCTTACAACACGGGGTATACCCGAAAAGGGAGTACACGACGTGTACTCAAACTATATGGCGTGTAGTTTCAAAATTCTGGAAAGTGTGGGAAAAGTCCATTTTACCCTCCAGAACACTTCTTGGCCTTATTTTTGACAAAGGAAAGGGCCGGAGAGGTCCGAGCCATTATAGTAACACACAAAGAAACATTTCAACATTAACCTTATTAATTAGTTTATCACTTTTTTTACATATAATTTTGAGAAAAATTTACTTGAATATATTCACTATTTTTAATTATTTTACCTCCACATATAGAATCTATTTTATTAAACTAAACTCATAAAATTGTAGAAATAAAATCTAAAATAAACCTGAAATATATGTCAAAAAGTGTTTTTTAGAAATGAATTTTAAAAGAATAAGTTGATATTGTATTAACTATATGAATAGTAATAATTTAGAAAATAATATAAATTTTTATATTTAGATATATAATATATAAATTTAATTAAAATAATAATCATTATATATTAATTTAATTAATTAAAATGGAAAACAATTATTCATTTTTAAAAGAATATATTTTTTCTGGAAAAAAAATATTTCTCATAAAAATACCACTTTTTTACCTCCAATTGTTATTGTATATGTTTATATTAAATTTATAGTCAATAAATGTTGTATTAAATATAATATAATACATTTTTATATATAAATGTAGGAGTATTTAAATACTTATTTTTCAATTAATCATCAAATATTATTTTGATAGAAAATTTTCCTAAATACACTCTAGGGTTATTTGAGCAAGTAATTTCAACATTGATATTCAACATTTTAAATTATATTTCTTATTCCATGAAATATTTTAATGTTTATTTTATTGTATATTTATTAAAATATAATTTTATCTTACTAAAATTGAGGCTAAGGATTGGGCTTATCACATGCTATCGAATAGGTTTATTTAATTTAAAAGTAAATATATGGTAATGCTTTGGGGTGTCACATTTTGTTTTCAAATGTCATATAAAAATTAAATATATATCTATTTAATCATTTATAATAAATTATTTGGTATTTTGGGATGTGATTTGTTTTCTCTAGTTCCATTATTATGAATTAACCATTGGATATTGGATACTGTGGTTAAGGTCCTTATATAAAGATTAATAATTTCATCACCACATTATATTTTTATTATTAGGGGAATCTCTCTAGGTGATAATCCTCAGTTAAATTAGGAAAATACCTTTATAACTTCAATAAAATTCACTTCCACTTTACCCTCCCTGACTATATAAAAACCATGAATCAAATATTTCATGGTGTAACTTCTTATTTTATAGTGTGATACATATATTTAAATATTTTATTCATATTTTGTTATAGTATTCAATTATCCTAATAGTGAAACTACCAAAAATTCACAGAACCATATTTGATGGGTACATAATTTTCATAAAGATCAGTGATACATTCATCTTCTATATGGAATTATATCATCTTATTTAAATCCCTCAGTATGCTTTGTATTGGAAACACATCAAAATGATGATATATTATTAAATAAAATTTTTTATTACCACAAATCTTTGGTCTATTGTAATGTTTTAATGCATTTAAAATTAGTTCCAATGTCAAAAAACTTCAATTCTAGAAACATATTTTAAAATGAGATGACATATCAAAATTTCAAGAAACAAATATATCAAACTAGTAAATTAATCTTGTATTTTTTGTTATAAAAATAATTTATATGCTTTTAAAAAATAAAAAATGTGTTTTTTATGTAGTAATGACTCATACACACTATCCTTCTGACCCATACATGGTTTACTGGTTATTGTTACAGAATCTTTAGTTGGAAAATTCATTTTCAAAGTAACTCTTACGAATGCCATATATTGGTCATAATGATGCTCCCACTATTTTCAGTTTATTCATCACGAATTAAATTATACAATTACAAAGAGTTTTAATGGATATAAAATTATTCTTGTATCACCCTTACGGTTTCTTTCCTTTTTGAATTTGAAACTTTCTACTGAGGGAAACACTTATTTTTTCTAGACTTTGATATTCATTTCATTAAAATTTATAGTTGTTATTTCATAGTTGGAGATGAAAAATAACAATTATAGTAATAATGAATTATACTCTAAAAATTAATTTTCTAGAACATATATTATTGTTTTTCAAGTCAACACTAGTACTTTTGAAGGCTTATCCAACCACTCCAAAACTCTTAAATGGAATTAAAAACCGTAAAATATTTATAAACTCTTTATATTGAATTACAAATACCTATAGATTATAAATACTCAATAGTATTTTCATAAATAAATATAACCTCTTGACCCCTATATATAAAATTAAATTCTCATAACATCCATCCAAATGATATTTATCCTTAATTATATTAGCATACGTGTGAAATATTATGTGGATGGTTTCTCACTTTTTTACATCTTTTTTATTTCATTAATAACATCTAAATAAGTTATTTAGAATCCCATACTTCACACTCAACTAAAAACTATAATAGAAATTGATTCCATCCACAAAACACTGGCCATTATTCTAGGTAAACTAACTCAAACACCATAACTTGTGTATGGGGTGTCTATATTGATTTTTCATATCAACCAAAATTGTCACCTTTACCATTTCTATTTGTGATCTCTTAAATATCCCTTTTATTTGTTATACTTTTAATCAAATTTGGACACTTTAATGTTTTCATTAATATTACAAAATAAACACATTTTGACATTATTATTATTAAAAAATACAACCATGAGACATTTGGATATTTAAGAATCATAGTGGCTCAATAAAATTTACATAGTTCCTAAATATTCTAGACTCATTAATAAAAATTAATAAATAATAAATTGATCCCATGGATATTTAATAAAAATTTAAGGGTATTAATTGATTATAAAATATATAACCAAGTAATAAATAAAAAAGAGTTCCCTAAAACTCCATTGAAAAATATTAGATATTTTATCTATAAAAATACACTAAAATTTTCTTGAGGTATTTTCATGTTAAATTTACTGTAATATTTCACCTAATGACCTAGGTAAAGAAACCTTTACAATCTATTATTGATCCTTTTCAAATAAATGTATTTTATAAATATTATTGAATTCTCATGGAGAATTTCATAGGTTCATATAATCTATTTTCAATGTGTTTATTAAAGATTAATTTTATATTTTTCTTGATGATGTAATTAATATTTTTATATTATTGATAAGGCCATTAAAACTTTCACTTAAAAAGGTTATTTATCTAAAATTGAAAAACATTCATATGGTTGGAATAGGAATTATGATAATGCATGTGGTCTCCTAAAATGTGATTGAGTTCGAAAAATATAAAATTGAGATCATTATATATTTTACTTATCCTAATTTCATGGAATATATAAATGTATTTTTATGGTAAACCAGATTCATCAGAATATTCAAAATGAAGTTTCTTATATTATTTTCCAATTTATAAACTACTGAAGAAAAATCTAAATTCATTTTTGATGACTCATGATGGAGATTATTTTATGAGTTTGAAAAAATGTCAACCAAAATTCATGTAATTTGACCATCAAGTTGTTATAACACATTTGATCTATGATATTGGGATTATAATAGAGATATAGAGGTGTTACTTTCAAAAAATTAAAAAGTAAAATTATTTTATTTACATATACATCAGATGATCTATACATTTCCCTGGAAAATCAAAACAATACAAAAAAAATATTTTATTAAGGTTTTTTTGACATTAGAAAATTTAGATACTTTTTTTGTTGGAGATAAAGTGTCCAATTTCTCTAATCATGGAATAATAAGGTATATTATGATGAATGAACATGAAATAACATGACAAGCTAGATGGATGATACTTCTATAGAAATTTGATATTGAAATCAGAGATAAAATAGGTATAGAGAATCTAGTGGCAACGCATATGAGTGGCTTACCTCACACCCCAATTGCAAGATCCTTAGATAATATAGTAATAAAGGATTATATTTTATCTTATAGATGGTACTTTATTTTTTCATAAATAACATGGTATTAAGGTATAATTATTTTTCTTCTCATGTATGAAGTTGAATCATATTTTAGCAATCATCAAATCTAAGAATCAATGATGACCAAATGTATTATGTATGGGATGATCCATATATATAGAGGGTATGTACTGATTAAATAGTTATTGATTACAATCCATAATGTTACACCCCAAGATATTAAAATATATTTATTTTATAATAAATTTAATTTTGTTAATATCATTCGATGCACGCGACATCTGGTTTAAATGAAAACACTCTATCAAAATGTTATTATTTTACACATAACCATTATAACATAGCTGTTAAGTTGGGGGGTCCAAATAGTACTAAATAAATAATGAAAAATAAATTTTTTAAACATTTAAATTTTTTATATATTGATTACAAATGAAAATAATTATCACTTCTAAGAAAAGAGATGTTTTTTAAAAAACTGTATTTTTTCAAGGGGGTAGTTTCGTCACATTTTTCACACATAATATAAAATTAATTCTTAACACATATATAATATTTATTTAAAAAATATGATTTATTTATTCAGTAATAATATCAAAATTATCCTGGATTTATTTTTTGTGTCTTTTATGAAAAGATTAAATTTTTGATGAATAATAAAAAATACTGAATATTAATGGAAAACTACCTTTTCTTTTAAATTATTTAAAATTTTAAATTAAATCTTGAATTATTAATAAAGAAAAATAAAATAAATTTTATATAATTTAATCCAGTCACTTTATTTGGAATAATTTTCATATTGAATTTTTATGAAATATCTTTGTAAACCTTTGAACTTCTTCTCTTTAAAATCACACTTTGTCATCTCGTCTGTGGGAATAATTTTAAATGAAATATTTCCACATATGCCAATTTAATTTGGAAACATTTGTTCGATATTTTTATTCAAGATAATTGATACAATACAAATTTTCAAATTAATTTTTGAACTAATGTGATAGTAAAAATTGTTAAAATTAATTACCCTAGTAAAGGTAAAAATAGATTTATCGAGGGATTAAACTAGAATGATATATGTAAAATTAAGATAAAAATTATCAAAAACAGTATATTATTACCTATTATGACTATATAACTTATATTATCATTAATTTTAAATTATGAAAGCCTTTTAACATTATAAAACATTGGTGGAGTTCATTCTTTTCGAAAATTACAAGCATTCCATTCACCACACTTTTAAAAGGCCACCCATTTTCGTCCCTTCAACACAAATTAAAAAATCTTTGGTTCATAAAATCCCTGAGAAAATAACTTCCAAAATTAAATCATATCATCATATAATCCTTATATTTTTCATAGATCTAACCTATGAAGATGTTGGCGCAATCCTAATGAATATGCTCGAAGAAGAGGTAAAGTTCTTCAATGAGTGTTTTTATTTTATTTTTTCTTACACATCCATAAATTATTAATAAACCTTGATGATATAATAAACTTAATATCATCCATATAGTTATATTTTTATGTTAAGTTAATGACCTACAACAACCTCCACATCCACAAAATTTGTTAATAAATCATTATTCATGTGTATAGTGAAGTACCGCCTTAATAACTAATGTCATTCATTCTTCCATTATCACCTATCATTGTTGGGTATGATGATGAATCTAAAGAATATATGTAATATTTATTAAATTATTATTTCTATAGAGTCATTATATAATTTTTTTACTTTCCATTCCTTAGGATATACTATAATGTTTCTCGTGTGTATGGTGGACTACCACCTCATCAAGCAATGTGATTCATCTTTCACTAACGCTTTACACAAAATGTGATAAGAATAAAGCTAAAAAATTATATGTGATACAAATAGAATAACTATTATATTAATTAAATAATTATAAATTACAAAATATAATATATATCATTTTATTTAATACCTTTTCACTTAATGAATGATGATAATGTCGTTCATGTCTATGTGGACTACCACATTGACTAAATAATGTGACTTGCTTTCCATCACCCCACCATATTAATGATACATATAAGTATATTTAAAAAAATAATTTTCTATATATGGAATTATGAAAATTATAGAAGGATAATATATTTCTTATCATGTTTCAATAATGATCATTGAAAAATTGATACATTACTCATACATACATACGCTAAACCCTCTCTATGATTGTAATGTGCATCATTTCTCAGAACCATATTTCATGAATTATATTATTTATTTATTATTTATATATAAATTTTCATAATTATTTAATTATTATTAATGATGAGATGATAAAACTATGTAATATGTGAAAGAACTAGATCATTAATGAAAAAACAAGCATGAAAAAACAAGGAAATTAACACTAGAAACAATGAAAATAATGAATTATTATTAATGAACAATTGATTCTATTTTATAAAAGGATAAAATATGATATTATAAAAAATATATGGTACTGGTGTAAGTTAATAATATGTTTAGACCCACTATACTAGAGGTTAAAAAATTCTCAATCAAAAGAAAGTGTGATGTAAGGGATTTATTCTCAATTTACATTCAATTGAGAGTTATTTGTTATTATTAAACAATTAAATTTTATTTATTGTATATTATTCACATTTTAAATGTAATATCATGACCTTTTACTAATTCTTGGTATTTTATATTTATATATGATTTATTTCATCTATGGGGATTTGACTTGATATTTACCAAGTGGTAAAAGTTATTGTACAGTCTTGCTTTATTTTGTGATTGATAAATATCTATTGAAACAATAATTTTATTTTAATAATTTCTAATTGAAAATTGAATTTATCTTAAATATAGATATTATTTAATTATGTATATGATTATAAAAAAACTGTATATAATTTTTACATACTATGTTTACAATGAAATTCATTTGTTAATATAGGGAAATAATGAAAAATATGTATCTCTTAATCAATATAGATATTTGATGATAATGAACATTATTTAGGAATTTAATCAATTATTAAATATATTAATAAGGATTTTTACGTGCAATCATGAGTGGTTCCCATTATAGATATCCCCTCGATGCATCGATGGGTCTCAAGAGACAAATCTGTTGGCCAATACAAATGAGTTTGTACCCAGTGGTTTTAAATTTTCTTGTGAAAGGTATAGATATTAGAGGTATAGTTGGTCAAACTAGATTAGTTTTTACCCATTTATTTTAAAACATCCTAAGGATAGGTCTTTATAATATATTTTATCATGATCTAGAGACATGATTTCCAATAATTATGCATTCCTTTGTTGAGAATTTAGTTATCTTATAATCCAAGATATTTTTTCCATAGTATTATCTATAGATGAACTTTATTATCAGTTTATTTATTAAATGGAAAGTTATTTCAATTATTTAACATATCATATAGATTATGAATTATCTTATTGATATTTTTAAGTTATTGAAAGGTAATTTGTGTTTATTTATTTATATTTTCATATCGATTATTCAAATTTATTGAAGACATGTTCTACTAAAATTACCCCTTGTTGAGCATTTTATCTCACCCTTATTTTGTTTCATTTCCACAGGATATGAATAATAATTCTTGTAATGAGTTTTCAATGATGTATTTAATTTTATTTATTTATTTATTATGTTTTATTTTCTATTCACAATTTAAAATTGGTATCATATATGTATATAGTTCTCCAAAACTACTAAACACTTCAGTGATTCAAGATTTGACCCTTGTATCTACGAAAATGAAAAAAAAAAGATATTGGTTCTGTATTTTAGGGGTTTGGGTTGTTATAGTTGGTATCTGAAGAATTTAAGGAGAAAACATGGGAATTTTGTTAAAGAAGACTATTATTAGGGAACATAAACCTATAATGAATTTGAGGTTATGTATGGAATAACATCCTCAAGTTTTGTTAATGAAGTTATTATATGATTTATCCTAGCAATACATCACTTTATAGATACTACAAGTGGACGTGGTTCAAGAACCAAGGTACCTAGGGGTAATGATTATAAAAAGGAAAAATCTTTCTAGGCCTAATCACCACCTACTACATGATAACATGACTTATTGTGCACCTGTTTTGACACACATATGCGATATTTTTATGTTAGTTCAATTTTATTTTATAAATAATTATGAACGATTTGAAAATACAGATATCACCAAGTTATCCATGATCATAATTTTTATTTTAAAAATGCATAAATTTTAATTTTGGTCAACTCTTACATTATATTTGGAATTATAAATCATGATTTAACACTCAAAATTTTATGAGATAATATTATATTTTTTGTTTTTTAGAAGTTTCACCTAGAAGGAATAAGGGATTCAATACTCATGACCAATATTGTGATTTCCCTACTGAGTTATACAATAATAATAGTGTTGAAACTATGAAAATTATGCTTATATTAGGTAATCTTAATCAGGTTATGAAAAATAACCTTTTCCAAATAGTTCAACATGCTCCACCACTAGATTCTTCTATATTGGATTGATTCATGAAAGATAAGACCTCATCATTGTGTTGGACCACTAATCCAGTGGTTTTCAAGAAATTTATTATGTATCTCGATAACATGTTTATAGAATTTAGATGTGGTGGAAAAGGGAATGTTACAAATTCTATTTATTGTATCAAAGACAATTTTAATTAAATGTGGTTTCTTATCCACAATACTATGGTAGAAGATGAAATATAACTAATGGAATGGAAATGTTTTAAGGATATATTCATTGAAAAATATTTCCCTCATTATAACCAAACTGAAATGAATATAAAATTATATCGCCTAAAGAAAAATGAATAATAAAGTATTGTAGAGTATGAAGTTTTCATTACATGGTTAACTAGGTATGATATATATTTCATAAACAACATTGAGTGCAACATTGAAAATTTCTTTAAAGGAATTATGCCTAGTATTTAAGGGTTTATGGAATCCCAAAATATATCTTCATATGATGAAATATTTTAATGCATGATAGAAACATAGAATTAATTTTATGGATATTACATGATCAATGGAAAAAAATAGAATAATAGGTTACCTTAACACCATTAAAATGGTAATGAATCAATAAATATGGA
Source organism: Viscum album (assembly GCA_963277665.1). Taxonomy (NCBI): domain Eukaryota; kingdom Viridiplantae; phylum Streptophyta; class Magnoliopsida; order Santalales; family Viscaceae; genus Viscum; species Viscum album. Next base: position 1,322,525,036 of record OY728166.1, read on the forward strand.
TAAAATGATGCAATTTACACCTTCTAAAAACTACAGAAAGAATCACCCTATAAAATACATAAAGCTATTGGGAGTTTTTTATAAATACAGATATAAGGGTCACCCAAAATAATAATGAAAATGGAAGAATAAAAACACTATAATTCAATGTTTCATGTATTGGGATATAGAAAACTATGAAAAAAAATTCCCCAAGATTGAAGTGAATCTACCAAAGAAGATTAAAAGGTGATAAGTCCAAGATTATAAGATCAATAAAATTTTTGTGGAAGAACCCAATGATATGTTGGAAGGTACTTTAATTTTATCTTATAATTTAGCTAATTCATTATTTGATTAGGGATCCCCACACTCTTTTATATCTACCTGTGTTGCAAAAATAATTATAAATTTTATTTTTATTTTATTAAGGGGGTTGTTATTCAAAACTATGTAGAAGTCTATTTATAGTAATAATGTGTCATGAAGTCCCCATTTTGGCACAAAACATGCTATATTTTCTATCCTTATTTTCATTCCTATAGTTTACATCTATATAATCCTTGGTATTGATAATAAAAATATGAATAAAAAAATTATTTTATAGAGATAGATATTAAAATTTGTAAGGAAGATGTATAATTACATATATTTATAGTAGAGCCATCATTATATGAGTTATCTCTATATCCTCACTTGGTACCTATTCTGAATGAGATTCTATGGGAAGAAGAGAATATAGAATATATGGATGTTGAAGGTAATCTTAAAATTAAGGATTGACCTATTGAACAAGAATACATTGTTCTATATCTCGAGGGGTTACCCGGACATCCCCCAAAGTGAAAATATGATTATTCCATTTATTTAATAACTAATTCAAGAACAATATCAAATAATCCCTATCAAATGGATACTATGGTATTATTGGGGATGATGAAACAACTAGAGGATTTTGGTATTAATGGATTTAATCACTCATGTCCTTCGCCATTTGGAGCCCATGTTCTCTTCATTAAGAATAATGATAGATCCATGAGTAAATTCATTAATTAATGGGAAGTTAATGCTATTATGAATGATAAAAAGTATCCTCCACATAACATTGATTCCTTATTTGATCAACTTCATGGAGCACAATTATAAGGCCCCGAACATAAACCTTACTTAATATTGAATTAAATGAATAATTCATATTGAGGATCTTTTCAGGTTTGTAGTTTTAGAGAATTAAGACATAACTATTACATCTCAAAAGATTACAAAGTAGACACTTTTACTATGTTTCCATAGAATAAAAACTCTTAAAAAGAAACATATCTAGTTCCACGTTTTATATATCATGACTTTCCCTTGATCCCATCCTTGACCCTATTCCACATTAAGTCCTGTGAAAAACATTTCAAAAAACCTCGGGGTGAGCATAAAAAGCTCAGTAAGGGATACACAAAGAATGAAAACTGTTAGTTTATCAAAACATCAAGTAAACCTTGTATACTTTATCAAAGTAATACTTTTCACCTTTCTAAAGTAGTAAAAACTCTTCACTGAATAAAAGATCATTACTTACCCTTTTGTAACCGAAATATTACCATAAAAACCATATAAAGATCACATAACATATAAAAGTAACTTGGGACATAAACATACATAAATGGAATAACCATACGGTTGACTTACACACATATCACTTAATGGAATAGCCATACGGCCGACTTCCATACCTAATGCATTGGAGGTTATAACGTAACCACCCATCATATGGTTTATCACGTAACCACCCGTCAAATGTCCAAGTATCATTATAAAATCATAAGACATAAAACAAATATAATGGAAAGAAAACATTTTCACACTTTGATCAAAATATATCACATAAATATATTGACATAACAAATCCATTATAGAAACCATTTTCAATACCAAAATACATAAAAGAGTATATGATATTTATTTTATTTTAAAAACATTACGGCTTGTTGAGGAATCCAAAGACCAAATAATACTCGCGGCGGCAGAAAAGGTCATTGTCACCGCGTACGTTAAAAGAAACATTCCTTTTTGTTGTTTAGTAAAACAATTTGTATAAAAATATCTCTTTTGAATAAAATTAAAAGTCAAAGGGGTTTATACACCATATAAAATAAAGTTTTGTATAAAAACAAATATTCCTCAATGAAAAGAGATTGAGACGAAGTCCCTTACCTCATGTCCAACTTGACTCGATCGTTCTTTAACGTCCTGAATAATAAACTTGAGTTAATTTCTACTTGATTAAGAACCTTTTTCATGTTCATTATTCCTTTTATATCACTTATTTCCATGTTATAAACATTATGTAATCATTTATGTTAATAATGTTTGTTTTTTCGATATTTGGTTCTTAAGTCGAAAGTGGACTTCTTACAATTACATGTTGTTCATGTGGTCAAAGGTTATTTATAACTGGAATGATATTCATGATTTGGATATCATGTATATAATATATATCCAGCATATACATGTATTTATAATATTACATAATCATTTAGAGGTAAGAAATGAAATGCACCGTTCATGGAGACGGTAAGCCGTATGTACGCATGAACGCTACTTTAATTTCTATGTCATATTAATGGAATTAAAACTAAATGAGAGGTATGGATATTTTAATTCCAGAATTATATTCATCATCATATATATCCATCATATATATGTACTTATAATAGTACATTACATTTGGGGATAAGAAATAAAATGCACCGTTCATGGAGACGGTAAGCCGTACGTACGCATGAACGCTACTTTCATTTCTATCTCATACTTTAATGGAGTAAAATCATAATGATAAAAAGGTATATTATAATTCCAGTATAATATGATATCTAATATTATTAAATCCATCCTTTATACATCCCATGTATGGCATTAACTAATCAAATCACTTTGAGGGGGCGGTAGTCCTTACTTCCTAAAATGAAGATATCGTGTATACCCATAAGGGAAGCCATAAAGGTATGACATAAATGAAAAATACAGAAGATTAAGGAAGACATAAAAATATTATATATCATATATAAATATAGTTACATCTTAATGGCCACCTTTGAAGGTGTTGGATGAATATTGAACAATCATCGTTTCGTGAGACAGAAATTCGCCATCCACGGAAACAGTATGTTCATTAACCATTATATGTAGGTGTGTGTAAGTTTAGCTAGAATTTTTCATATAACAAAATCCTAGTATATTTAATATACTGAAGTTGTTACAAAAGAAATTAATAAAAATAGTTTAAGGGGTTAGAGAATCAAAATACAACAAAAGAACACAAGTGAAGACATTGCCTTAAAATCAGGTAACTCTCTTAGATTTGAGCTTAAAGGCTTCATTGGGAAGACTTCTGCCCAAAGTGAGGATTCTAAGAGTAATATAGGGATGTGTAGAGACAAAATGGGTAGATCTTGGCCGAACCAAAGGCTTTGGAAGTGTGGGTAAGTAGGTAGAGGTGGGGGCTTTTTATAAGAGGAGAGGAGGGGTACTCTTGGAAAGTAAAGAAATGTTACTTTATTTTAAAATGCGTTTCGGATTTAAAATGTCCCACATTGATATAATTCTAGGATATGGTGATAAGGGTTCGAAATATACCCATAAAATAGGGGTTTTACATGTTTAGGTCTTATATTTTACATTATCTTTTCATTTTATTTAATTCGTTAAATAATGAGGTAATAGCTGCATCATCATGGTGTCATATATAATTTAATTTATTTAATGTATAAGAATTATAAAAAAACTATCATGATGTAGGAAATCTTTTTATATTTCTAAGAAATATTTATAGTCAAAAATATGACTTGTATAATGCCATTTAAAAATTGTTTTAGTAAAACAACTCATGCTTGTGACATTTTTATTTTAACATTAAATAAAATGTTTTTAATGTCAATTTCCTTCCAAAGTGGCTCCATGGGGTCCCCAAGTTGACCCATGGATTGTCTTGGTCGGAAATGACACATCCAATAAGGGTAGGACATGTGTAAAGTTCATTTCATATTATTAAAACATTATTTTTACCTTAAACTACACTAATTACCTCTAATCGCGATTAAAAACTTAAAAGTTACTATTCAGCAAAAAATTATTTTAATCCCATTGAACAAAATTTTACTTCTTAATGACTACCATGTATCTCAGATTTTTGAAATTCAAAACACAGAGGTGGTATAATTTCATTTAAACTAAAAATCAGTTTTTTAAGTACCACTTAGTGGTTTCACTATTCATAAAAAATTGATGTTTTTTCAGAAAAATACCAAAACTTCAACCTAAGCTATTTTTGATATTCCGAATTCAAAAAATGAAGTATATTTTACAAAATTCAAAACATATAAGTTGCATTAATTAATTTAATAATTAATTCCCACTATCAGAGAAAATAGCGTGGTTTTATGAAACAATAAGTATCAGAAGATTGGCACTAGTTTAAGTCCGATTTCAAAGTGAAATTAATTCCAAAGACCACTATTGGATTTAATGGTAAAAATATATTCTAATTTAACTTTAAAACCAATTCAAAAGATAATCTAATCATATAAATAAATTATAATTAAAAGAGGTTTTGAATTAAAATACAACATTTTTAACTATTCATTAAAAAAATGAACTTTATCGGAAAAATACCAAAAATTTACACAAAGTAAATTTTGATGTCCCGATTCTAAAGCAGAATTTTATTTGGTCCAATAGAAAGTATAAGAGTGACCAAAACGATATTTAAGGAAGGTTCTCCATGAAAAGGCGAAAAGTTGACCTTTAGTGAATATTAGAGTATCTATGCCTAAAATTGAAATCTTTTCATATTTTAAGCCTTTATGTTTTATTGGGTAAATGTATAAACATTAAAAAAACATATATAATCATATTTTAGTTATTTCTATCCATTCCCGCAAATATAATGGCTACATGTTAAGTACCATTTAAAATAATATTATTTTATTACTAGTGTGCAACGTAAGATTTCAAAGAATCTATTTGTTGCGTATCGGCTACGCTATCGAACATAGAAACCCCTTTAAAGTAAAATTAATATTCAATTATCAAATATTAATAAATATGAAAATGATTTATTCTTTATTTACCTTGGATGTTACATCCTTCCCCCCTTTTGGGAATTGCGTCCTCGCAATTTTATTCACTCATCAAAATAAGTGGGGTTGTTTATCCCTCATAGCATTTTCATATTCCCACATTGCCTCTTCAACCATATGGTTTTCCCAAAAAACCTTTACCTGGTGAATTACCTTATTTCGCAACACTTGCTCTCTTCGGTCAAGAATCTGGACTGGTTCTTCTTCATAAGAGAGATTCTCTTCCAACTGAACTACCTCTGGGCTCAAAACATGCGATGAATCTGGCATATACTTTCTCAAAATCAAAATATGAAAAACATTGTGTACCTGAGATAAACTCGGAGGTAAAGACACTTAGTATGAAACAGATCCATCTCTCTCCATAATTTCATATGGTCCAATGAACCTTGGACTCAGCTTTCCTTTCTTTCCAAATAGCATCACACTTTTCCATGGTGAATCTTTGAGAAAAACATGATCACCTACCTCGAAAGATAGATCCTTCCTCTGGTTATCCGCATAACGTTTCTGTCTGCTCTGAGCTGTTCTCATGTGTTTCTAAATCAACTGAACTTTTTCTGCCATCTCTTCTTCCAATTCTGGTCCCATCAGCTTCCTTTCACCCACTTCATCCCAAAAAGCTGGAGTTCGACACCGCTTCCCATACAATGCCTCAAATGGTGCCATCTGTATACTAGAATGAAAAATGTCATTATAAGAAAACTCACTCAAAGAAAGATGTTGGTCCCAAATTCCCTGAAAATCCATTGAGAAATATCGTAGCATATCCTCCAAGGTCTGAATTGTTCGTTCTGACTGCCCATCTGATTGTGGATGAAAAGCTGTACTAAAATTTAATTCAGTACTCAATGACTTCTGAAGGACTTTGAAAAAGTTAAAAGTAAACCTGGGATTACGATGAAATACAATGGACAGGGGAACTCCATGAAACCTGACTATCTCTTTAAGATACAATCGGAAAGTTGATCTAGAGAGAATGTATCTCGAACAAGAAGGAAATGAGTAGATTTAGTCAATCGATCAACAATAACCTAGATTTCATTATTACCTCGAGATGTCCTCGGTAATCCCACAAAAAAGTACATGGATATATTTTTCCATTTCCACTCTGGCACTGGTAATGGCTGAAGCATCCCTTTGGGCAACTACCGCTCTGCTTTAACCCGCTGACAAGTCAAACACTTCACAGTAAAATCAGCAATATCTATTTTCATTCCTTCCGACCAGTAATACTTCCACAGATCTCTGTACATCTTAGTACTACCAGGATGAACTGAAAATAGAGAACTATGAGCTTCACATAACAACTCTCTCTTCAACTGTGAATCACAAGGCACACACAATCTCTTCCCAAAACTCAAAACACAATCATTATCAATGTTGAATTCAGGAAACTTACCCTTCTGAACCAGCTCTACCTTTTTCTGCAACTCACTGTCTTGCTTATGTGCTTGCTTGATTCTGTCTGATAGAGAAGTTTTCACTGATACCTGAAACAAAACAGAAGAACATCCTACACCAAAAAATTCTATGCCAAAGTTCATAAAATCCTTAACCAAAGGATCATGTTCCAAACACAACATTGTTAATGAAGCATTACTTTTTCGACTGAAAGCATCAGCCACTTTATTTGCTTTTCTTGGATCGTAATGAATTGTACAATCATAATCCTTGATTAATTCCAGCCATCTCCTCTGTCTCATGTTCAATTCTTTCTGAGTGAATATATACTTTAAACTTTTTTGATCAGTATATATTTCACACTTTACTCCATACAAATGATGCCTCCAAATTTTTAGAGCAAAAGCAACAGCAGATAATTCCAAATCATGTGTAGGGTAATTTACCTCATGATTTTTTAACTGACGTGAAGCATATGTAATTACCTGATCATTCTGAATAAGGACATAGCCAAGTCCTTTCAATGAATCATCACTGTAGATAACAAACTCACCATTTCTGGAAGGAAGTGCCAAAACTGGAGCATTCACCAATCTTCTTTTCAACTCCTGAAAACAATCATCACATTATTTTATCTAGATAAACTTAACACCCTTCTGAGTGAGCTTAGTCGTTGGACAAGATAAATGTGAAAAATTTTCAACAAACCTTCAGTAGTAACCTGCCAAACCAAGAAAACTACGGATCTTGGTTACATTTGTGGGTCTTGGCTATTCTTCACCTACTTTTGTTTTAGCAGTATCAACAGTTATGCCATCTTTTGAAACAATGTGACCAAGGAAAGAAATTTGTTGTAACCAAAACTCAAACTTGCTAAATTTTCCATACAGTTTCTTTTCTTTTAAGGTTTTCAAGATAACCCTTAAATGACTTTCATTCTCCTCTTTACTTTTAGAAAACACCAAAATATCATCGATGAAAACAACTACAAACTTATCCAAGAACTCATGGAAAATTCTATTCATAAGGTCCATGAATACAGTAGGTGCATTGGTTAACCCAAAAGGCATAACTAAAAATTAATAATGACCATATCTAGTACGGAACGTAGTCTTCAGAACATATGATTCTTTTACTTTCAACTGATGGTGCCCCGATCTCAAGTCAATCATCAAAAAATACTGAGCTCCCTGGAGGTGATCAAACAAATCATCGATATGATTCAAAGGATACTTGTTCTTAATAGTAATATTATTCAAGGCTCTATAATCAATGTAAAGTCTCATTGAACCATCTTTATTTTTAACAAACAAGAGAGGAGCACCCCATGGTGATGTTCTAGGTTGAATGAAACCATTATATAATAACTCATGCAATTGGTTCTTTAACTCTAAAAGTTCTACTCGAGCCATTCGATAAGGGGGTTTTGAAATTGAATTAGAATAAAGAACTAAGTCAACATTAAATTCAACTTCCCGATCATGAATAATACTAGACAAATCATCAGGAAAAACATCAAGATACTCATTTACCATTGGCACATCAATAATTTGAACAGTTCCTTTATTTTCAAAAATATGTGCAAGGTAACATTCATTTCCATATTTTACTAGTTTCTCAACTTCCTAATATGTTATCAAAATCAAGGGTTCATTCTTGTACACAATCTAAAAATATTTCTGAAAAGAAACCATTTTAGCTATGCAGTCAATCTTTGCATGATAAACAGAAATCCAATCCTTGCCCAAAATAACATCAAACTCTACTAGAGGCAAAACAATAAGGTTTGCTGGTAGATTCTTTCCGCACACAAGGATAGGAATATTATTATAATTCCTTTTTGTCTCAACGTTCCCTCCAGGTGTTTTTACCATATGTTCAGGATTCATATCTTGAGATGGAATTTCCAATTTACTAGAAAACTTCTCAGAAATGAAAGAATGTGTAGACCCAGAATCAAACACACATTGGCATAATCTGAACAAATAAACAGTGTACCTGATACTACTTCATTTGATGGCCCAACATCTGCTGAAGTAGTTGCAAAGGATTTCACCAACCCTTTCTGCTTGTAGTCTGGCTGCTTTTCCCCATTTGAGTTCTTCGTTAGACACTCATTTGCATAATGAACCATTTCATTACACATAAAACATATTACCTCTGGATTTTCATTACCAGCTTGATCATCTTCCTTACAGTTACGAGCAATATGACCAGACTTACCACACCGAAAGAACTTACCAGACATGGATGAACATTCTCCAGGATGCATTTTACTACAATTATCACAAGATGGATATTTGGTTTTCTTACCTCCTTACTTCTTTGATGAATTCTTCCCCTTTTCCTACCAACTGGACCTCTTATTCTGTTGTTTGTCAAAGAACACCTGATCATCGGCAAACTCCATTTCCACCTTCTCCGCACATCGAAGAAGTTTTTCATAACTTTTGAACTCACGGGAAGCTAAAGCCCTTCGATAATTTGGATATAACTGTGAGTAAAAATGGTTTATTTTACTATCAAGATCTCGTATAAAGTTTGGAGCATACCTTTCCAATTGAGTGAACTTTGCTTCATAAGCAGCCACTGATTCAACCTCCTGCCTCAATTGTAGGAATTTTTTTTCCATCCTAAGACGAACCACCTTAGGAAAATATTTCTCAAGAATCATAGCTTTGAATTCGTCCCAGAGAAGATCATCAATCTCATCACTATCCCTGATATTTTTCACCATCGACCACCACTGATCAGCTTCTCCTTCAAAACGGTAAACAACAAGACTAACCTGTTGATGTTATGAGCACCCCATGACATCAAAAATCTTCTCCAGCGCTTTCATCCACCCTTCAGCTAGCACAGGGTCAGATGATCCTCTGAATGATGGGGGATGTTGCCTCATGAAATGTTCCACCACTAACATGTTTCTTTGCGGTTGATCTGGCTGATCTCGTGCATGGATACCACCACCATTTATAGCCTGAGTCAACTCTGCCATCAATTCAACAAACTATTCAGTTCCGATTCTGACCATCTCAGGTTGTTGATTTGGAAGGTTGTCTTCCTCTTGATGCCGTCCCAACAGAGCTGCTTTGTTTCCTCTGTGGAAAACCATTCTAAACATAGAAATATCTTAGGCGAAGCAACATGGTAATCTTTAAATGCTATATCATTTCAATCATACCATAAATTAATTTATAATTTAACAATTTTCTAACTCCTGAAGTTGTATAAACCATCCTCTTATACCAACTATAAGGCCCTGGCCTTAAACCTTACTTAATATTGAATTAAATAAATAATTCACATTGAGGATCTTTTCAGGTTTAGAGTTTTAGATAATTAGGACATAACTATTAAATCTCAAAAGATTACAAAGTAGACACTTCTACTAAGTTTCCATAGAATAAAAACTCTTAAAAAGAAACATGTCTAGTTCCATGTTTTATATATCATGACTTTCCCTTGATCCCATCCTTGACCCTATTCCACATTAAGTACTGTGAAAAACATTTCAAAAAAACATGGTGTGAGCATAAAAAGCCCAGTAAGGGATACACAAAGAATGAAAACTGTTAGTTTATCAAAACAACAAGTAAACCATGTATACTTTACCAAAGTAATACTTTTCACCTTTATGAAGTAGTAAAAACTCTTCACTGAATATAATAACATTACTTACCCTTTTGTAACCAAAATATTACCATAAAACCCATATAAAGATCACATAACATATAAAGGTAACTTGGGACATAAACATACTTAAATGGAATAACCATATGGTCGACTTCCACACATATCACTTAATGGAATAGCCATACGGCCGACTTCCATACCCAATTCATTGGAGGTTATAATGTTACCACCCGTCCTGGTATTCACGGCACCACCCGTCATATGGTTTATCACGTAACCACCCGTCAAATGTCCAAGTACCATTATAAAATCATAATACATAAAACAAATATAATGGAAAGAAAACATTTCCACAATTTGATCAAAATATATCACATAAATATATTGACATAACAAATCCATTATAAAATCCATTTTCAATACCAAAATACATAAGAGTATATGGTATTTATTTCATTTTAAAAACATTACGGCTTGTTGGGGAATCCAAAGACCAAATAATACTCGAGGCGGCGGAAAAGTTCGTTGTCACCGCGTACGTTAAAAGAAACATTTATTTTTGTCGTTTAGTAGAACACTTCATATAAAAAGATTCCTTTTGAATAAAATTAAAATTCAAAGGGGTTTATGCACCCTATAAAATAAATTTTTGTATAAAACAAAATATACCTCAATGAAAGGAGATTGAGACGAAGTCCCTTACCTCCTGTCCGACTTGACTCGATCGTTCTTTAACATCCTGAATAATAAACTTGAGTTAATTTCTACTTAATTAAGAACATTTTTGAAGTTCATTATTCCTTTTATATCACTTATTTCCATGTTATAGACATTATGTAATCATTTATGTTAATAATGTTTGTTTTGTTGATATTTGGTTCTTAAGTCGAAAGTGGACTTCTTACAATTACATGTTGTTTGTGTGGTCAAAGGTTCTTTATATCCAGAATGATATTCATGATTTGGATATCATGTATATCATATATATCCAGCATATAAATGTATTTATAATATTACATAATCAGTTAGAGGTAAGAAATGAAATGCACCGTTCATGGAGACGGTAAGCCGTACGTACACATGAACGCTACTTTCATTTCTATGTCATATTAATGGAATTAAAACTAAATAGGAGGTATGTATAATTTAATTCCAGAATTATATTCATCATCATATATATCCATTATATATATGTACTTATAATAGTACATTATATTTTGGGATATGAAATGAAATGCACCGTTCATGGAGACGGTAAGCTGTACGTACGCATGAACGCTACTTTAATTTCTATCTCATAATTTAATGGAGTGAAATCATAATGATAAAAAGGTATATTATAATTCCAGTATAATATCCTATATAATATTATTAAATCCATCCTTTATACGACCCACGTATGGCATTAACGAATCAAATCACTTTGAGGGGGCGGTAGTCCACACTTCCTAAAATGAAGACATCGCATATACCAATAACGGAAGCCATAAAGGTATGCCATAAATGAAAAATACAGAAGCTTAAGGAAGAAATAAACATATTATATATCATATATAAATATAGTGACTTCTTAATGGACACCTTTGAAGGTGTTGGATGAATATTGAACAATCATCGTTTCATGAGACAGAAATTCTCCATCTACGGAAACAGTTTGTTCATTAACCATTATATGTAGGTGTGTGTAAGTGTAGCTCGAATTCTTCTTATAACAACATCCTAGTATATTAAAGATACTGGATTTGTTACAAAATAAATGAATAAAAAGATTTTAGGGGGTTGGGGAAGCAAAATACAACAAAAGAACACAAGTGAAGACATTACCTTAAAATCGGGTAACTCTTTTAGATTTGAGCTCAAAGGCTTCCTTGGGATGACTTGTGCCAAAAGTGAGGCTTCAAGGAGTAGGAGAGGGATGTGGAGAGACAAAATTGGTAGAGCTTGGTCGAACCAAAGGCTTTGGAAGTGTGGGTAAGGAGGTAGAGGTGGGGGCCTTTTATAATAGGAGAGGAGGGGTACTCTTGGAAAGTAAAGGAGATAAACAGAGGATGCGGTATAATTTTTAATTAAGTGTTTCTATTTTATTTCTTCTTAAAATTCATTTAAATAATCTTAAACCATGACTAAATAATAAATCCAATATCTTAAATATTATTATATGCTATTATGTTGACATCATCACCAAAATCCATCCCCGCTTCCATCAAATGGGAGAAGAATTATTATTCGTGATTATTGAAAACTACAACCTCACGAATTGATATAATTAATTTTTTAGAATCATATATCAATACTGTTAAAATTATAGAATTAATGATTATATATTATATTCAATAAATTTTTATTATTATCATTCACTTTCTTACCGTTCCATGTACAAAAAAATATTAACGTCGTTTGTCCATACGTGTGAACTATCACCCCTACGAAGCTATGTGATTCTGTTTTCATCACAAAATCAAATAGATGATATATATGTATATAAGTATATTTAAATAATTAATATTATATTTATTATATTTTGATAATTATATAAAGATAAAATAATAATTTACTTCTTTCCATAATAATAACTGATAATGAAAATGATACTCATTTGTACATATGGCTTACTATCTCCATGATTGTATCACATTTAATTTTTCATATCAATATTTAATGAAATGATTGAAATGTATAATTGATTTATAAAATTTATTATTATTTCATGAATATTTTTTTGGAGATGATGTACGAATTACTACTTTGACTATTGACTTTATACCAAAGTCATTTTGGACTCAAGTATCGAATATCGTCAAAACATTTGACATAAACATAGATATATAAGTAATCGTTATTACATGATAATAACTGATATAAAAGGAGAAATAAACATTTAAAATGGTATAAATCAATTAAATAATTAACCTATGATTATTATTCATGAATATAATTCTTGTACGTGACAAGTCGGAATCAAGGTAAGATATTTCATCTCAATCTCCTTTCATGGATGAATTTTTTGATGAAATGAACCATTATTCTTTTACAAGGTGTATATAAAGATAATATAAAATTTAATATTATTATTTTATCTATACTCATGTTATATAATGTTATTTTCAATTTATTCTTTCATATTGATTATGATTTAAATCTTCAAAGTGGTATGAGACTCTTTTATGGTTTAAGGATTTAATTTTGAAATCTTTTTCTCCATATCAATATTCTTGATATTATTTTAAATAATAATTTATATGGTTATAAAAGTGATATTACGGAAATTTTATGTCAATTTTTAATTTCATTCAATTTCTCTCATATATGATTCGTTTGCCATGCTTTTATATGGAATGTTTTGAAAAACAAAAAAATATAATTTTTTATTCTTAATGTATATGGTGAAAAATACATTTTGATCATCGTGGACATTATTTTATTGAATCTTCCATTTAAATATTTAATGTTTCCTTAAATTACTAACCATATTTATCTTATATAGGGTGAAAGTTTTTTATTAATGATATGTTACTTGATAATTATAGGAAATGGGTGAGGATGATGCATCTTATATATAGGGTGTCCCATATAACGTTAGGTAAACCTATTATAGATTAACATGGGGGGGGGGAAATAGAACCTGGAAAACCCGTTATAACTTAACATGGGGTGGTCAAGACAGTTTTGGGAAATCCCACTTTAATTTACGTGGGATTGCACAGATAGCACTGGGTAAGCCCATAATATCTTAATTTAAGTGGTTCATATGATTATCCTAATTGAAAGGGTTTTCAAAGGGTTTTATGTTTATGATTCTCTAAGTCACCTATGGGGTTTTTAATTCCATGCTATGTCTTTTAATTATTTTATTTGAGAAAAATGTGTGGTTATTTTTCATGTAAAAATGTTGTATTTTATATTCTCAAATAAAATTGAAGATAAAGATAATATTTATATAAGTCTTTATGTTTGTGCTGAACTAACAATTTCCTTTCTTTATTTATCCTTTACAGAGGTTATGTTATCATCCCATGTTTTTAAAATGTCTTTCAAAAGTTTTATTTGGGAATAGAGACAAATATGAATTTAACAATAAAAGTTTAAATATTGTTTATAAAGATGAATCTTTTTTTATTTTAAATAAATTTATTTATAAAAAAATTGATACTGAGTATAATTTTCCACTTTTATTGTTTGGGATTACTTTGTAAGAGTTTTCCATAATTATATAGAACTATAAACTAAAAAGATCCTTGAATGTGAATTATTGTTTAATAATAATAGACTAAGTTATATTTAAGGTTGGGTATTTGTAGTTGGTATCAAAGGATGGTTTAGACAACCTTATATGTTAGTATAGTGTTAATATTATTCCTTTAGAAAAATTTACATTATAGTTAAGTTAAAATACAGTAGAAATTTATAATTACCATATTGCATCATCTAAATTATGCTGTTTCAAAAAGGGTTTTCATAGAGGAAAGAAGGAATCAATAGTGGGAAGGAAATGAGGGGAAAATAACCTTCCAAATCATAATCTAGAGATGGTTGGAGTAGGAGTAGAATAATTTGTTGTATTGATAGATCTGTTGATGAACACTATATATTGTGGTGTTATCTAAGCTAGAGAGGAAACTGATCTTCCACTATGGAAAATTTCTATAGTGGATCTTTTCATGAGACAATATCCCCCATCATTCCCTAGATAATCTTACCTAGTGGCTAACGAAGGATGGATCAATGCACGGGAGAAGATATTTTAAGTTATGGGATGTTTTTAATATCAAAATATAACTCTTTATGTTTATTATTTTGTAGGTGATGTTGGTCGATGGTGGTCTTTGGTTAAGAATATTATAGAGAAAGATGATATAGATTCCTTGGAATGGGAAACATTTAAGAATATTTTCTTTTATAAATATTTTCCTAAGGATCTTCATCTTAAGATGGAAAAACAATTCTTGGATTTGAAGAAAAAGGATAATGATTCAGTGGACACCTTTGAATAAAAATTTATAAAATTGGACTGGTATGTTTTAAATTTTATTCAAGAAATTGATAGTAAAATTAACAGATTTTACTCAAGATTAAATCTGAGTCTAAAAGGATATTTGGAATCATAACAATTTAAAAGTTATGAGAAAGTGGATTGTTGTGATGAAAATTTTGAGATGGATTTTTTGATTCTTATGTTCCATAATATGACAAGAGTAAAAAATGGTCAAGGTGTCTAGAAATAGAGAAGTGTACAATAAATAAATCTGCATGAAAGGACCCAAAATGTTCCATGTGTGGAAAACATTATTTCATGGAATGTTTGGCTGGATCGGGGTAGTGTTTTCTGTGTGTTTAGTTTTTTCACAGAATCTATGACTATAACAAAAAGATCCCTAAATAGCCAAATAATTGTGTAAAAATAGCAATCAAAATGTCATATTTTTTATTTATAATGAGTTGGTTCACTATTCTAATGTGCATCCAAAGTTAGTTATGCAGGAAAGAAATCATTATGATCAAAAATAAAAATGTTTTAGTAATATCTTTTACTATTAATATAGTTGATGAGGAAACATCTAGTTAGGACATATAAGCCTTAGCAAGAACATTAATTTTCAAAGGATATCTATAAGTTCAAGATTTTAGACACACCATTTTAGTTTTTAAGTGATGTGATCATAATTAATTAAGTACTTATTTTGGGATATTTTTTGTAAGAATTATTATTATGTAAGGTTTTTGTTTAATGAAAGGTCATCCTTTACTTTTGTACATGAGTTGTAAGGTATTGATAACCTTTAGGGTTAGTGTAATCTTTGATTATTAATGTTATTTTTAGTTATGTACATCATAATTCATAAATACTATGAGGATCAAATTTTCCTTATAAAATAGAAATATGTCAAGTATGTATTTTTCATTATGTTCTTAGATAGTAAAGGAAATCCACAAATCTTGTAAAAGTATTTTTAAAGAAAAATGTATTCTTTTAATTTTATTACTGTCAAATGAATGAATGTATAACCCATTATAGAATAATGGTTTTTTGATTTATAACTTTCTTATAAACATTTTCTCTATAACACTCCATTAGAACATGATTGTTAGTTATCTCTTTCATATCCAAGTCTTCATATATAGAACCATAGTACGTGTTATCCCAAGACAACTTCATACTTCCCTTACTTTATATCAAAGTTGATGTTTTATTTACTCTTTTTAGATGTGGGATTTCAATTAATGTATTTTGAAAATCCAAACCCCTAATTTTGATCCCAAGTTCAAATTGTGAGGATGAAATTTATTAAATTAGGGAGAAAGTAACATCTTGAGTTTTTAAAAAAGAAATAGTTTGTTTAGTAGTGTACATGATATGCCACATCAATCTTAAATGAAGAACTAAATATTATTATGTTACCATTAAAACCTATTAGTTATAATGAAATGAATGAATAGTATTAAGTGAATTATAAAAATAGGGGTTACACATGTATATATAATTAATTATTTTTAGAAAAATTAATTTTAAATGAATGTAAACCCTTTTTAAAATAAAAAAAATGTTTTCCATAAACACTATTTAAATGTGGAGAAGGGTTTTTTATAACAATAAATAAAAAATCGCACTTTTTTTATTTTATTAATGCAATATATATATAATATTCAATGTAAATATTAATATTTATCTTATGTGTTTTTTAGAAATGATATAAGAATTAAACATATTTTAAAAATAAAAGAAATATTTTTCAAAAAAAAGCAGTTTTCCCATTATTTGATGGAGAAATTGTTTTAAATATACATTCTGACACTTTTATAAGTTATATTTCACTAAATAAACATCTTCTTTTAAATCAAGGTATCAAAATTTTCTTTGTTTGAATTTTTGGTTTTTTTTAAAGTTTCATGTTCTGATGAATGTTGAAAAAATAATGCATTTGAATTGAAAACTAATATTTCATAAAATGTATTTATGAGTCATGTACGAGTTCCCCATCAACACTTAAGAGGGGGATTATCCATAATAAAAAAAGGCTTTCAGGCCATTCGGGCTAAATGGTTTTAAAGTATAATTATATCATTTTTAATCATTTAATCTAATTTAGGTCATTAGAATGAATTTCACATTGATATCGGATAGAAAACATTGTGAACTGTTTGACATTTTTACTTTAAAAACTAGTTTTCTCATTCCATCAATGGGATTAATTTGTAATTAATTTCTTCTAATTCTGTGTTTCAAATTTAAAATAATGGATTCAATATTTAGAATCAAAATTATCAAATTATTTAAATATATACCTTTTATTTTTGGTCAGTATTAATAGTAACTTTAGAAATTTTTCTTATCAACATGGCTAAAGGTAAATAGGGTGATTAAGGGTAAAAATAATATTATAAATATTTCAAAATTACCCTAAAAATTATACTACTTTAATTGGATTAGTTTGTTTTGATAGAAATACTTTTTTTTAAATTTTGATCTTTTTATGCCACTTTGATGATAGTATTACATTTATTATATTATATTCAAAGAAAAGAAAATTTGGAAAACTTTTGTTTTTAAAAAGTGAAATATCTATAATGTGGACTTAGATAGGAAATTTTTTAAACTAGAAATAGTTTTTTTGAATAAAAAATGATTATATTTATCATTATTACTTTTTTATTAATTTTTAGAGAATAAATACTATAATTAAAGTCCTGTACAATGATGGTGCTATAATTGTTTAATTAGAACAAATATAAAATTAATGATATTAAAATTAATAAAATAAATATAATTTGAGAAGACTAATGTAAATAAAGAATTTCTTTGAATACTTTAAAATATTATTGATTTTTTAAATGTATTGGTTATAATTTATATAGCTTTTATAATATTTTTAAAAATTCATGTAATGAATCGTGTCAAAATTGACCATATTTATATTTTAAAATAGATAATATTTTATTAAATGATATAAAATTACTAAAAAATAAAATTCGGCCAAATAATTTGGATAAGCTTAAAAATTTCATCAATTTATCATTTATTGGACATTAGTAATTTTATAGTAGTTATATTAACACTCAAAATATAAATTACAGGATATCACGGTAAGAATTAAAAAAGTTAAATAAGTGATAAAAATGAAAGATAAGGATTAAAAAATAGTAAAAACTTATCTAATTTTAATTGTATGAATATTATTTGACCTAGAAAAATATTATCTTTGAAATAAATAACTTTGGACCCATTTTGAGTAGAAAATGTTTTGAAACAAAATTAATATTTTGAAGAATTCTAAGAGTGCCCCTCTCCTCTCCTATAAAAGGGAAACCATTCTTATCATTTGAATATAGTACATAACCTATATGGTTTAGAACATACATACCAAAATGCCTTACTATTATCCCTCCTTAAATTCTATAGGACTTATTATAAGAATCAAACCCTTTATAGAGATGTTAATGTGTTAATCAAAGGAGATCTTTCGCGGAAGAGGTATTGTTTTTAATTAAGTTTTTCTATTTTATTTCCTTATCAACTCCCATAATATAATATTAATGAGTGATGAAATAATAACTCTATTTTCTTCAATTTAATGATTTGGTATTATTATAATATCATTACCTATGTCCATCTACACTTCCATTAAATGTGAAAAAAAATTATCGTTTATGTTTATGGTGATCTACCGTCTCTCGAACCGATATAATTTTTTTCCATCACCATATCTCAAGGATAATTAAAATTATTAAAATTAAGGTTTATATATTATATTCCTGACATATTTACCATTTTTATAGGATATAATATTAATTACTTTATTACTGTTCTATTCACATAAAAATGATTATGTCGTTCGTGCGTACGTGTGAACTATCTCCTCTATGAAGCAATGTGATTAATTTTTCATCCCCACATCACATGGATGACATATTTATTAGTATTTTTAAATTATTAATATGATATTTATAATATTATGATCATTATATAATTTTAAAATAATAATTATCTTCTTTCCATAATGATCATTGAAAAATTAAAGCGTTACTCATGCGTACGTAAGGCTTACAATCTTCATGATTGAAATGTAGATTATTTTTCATATAATTATTTAATGAATGGATTTAAAAGTATAATTGATATACAAAATTTATTATTATTTCATGAATATATCTTTATAGATTATGTAATAGTGAACATTTTGATTGTTGACATCATACCAAAGTCATTTTGGACTCAAGTACTGAATATCATCAAAACGTCTGACATAAAATCAAATAAATAAGTAATTGTTATAATGTGATAATAAGTGATATAAAAGGAATAATAAACATTATAAATGGTATCAATAAACAAAATAATTATCTAATTTTATAATTAATTAAGATAAATATTGTACATGATGAGTCAGACTCAATGTAAGGGATTTCGTCTCAATCTCTTTTCAATATAGAAACTCTTGATGAAATGAACCGTTATTCATTTATAAGGTGTGTATAATGATACTATGACATTTAATATCCATATTTTATCTATAATATTGTTATTTAATGTTTGGGTAAATTTATTTTTTCATGGTTATTATGTTTTAAATTTTTAAAGTTAATGAGTCACTTTGAATGTTTAAAGATTTAATTATTGAATATTTTTCTCCATGTAAATAATCAGGATATTATATTACATATTTATTTATATATATATAAAAAATTAATATAAATTATATTTTATGTGTTTTTATAATTTCATTCAATTTTTTCAAAAGTGAATCCTTTTTCATTTTTTATACAAAAACTTTTAACAAATGAGAAAAATAATTTTCTATTCTTAATCTATGTTGAAGAAAATACTTTTCCACCAACATGGATAATAAAAAAATATTTTCAATAATTTTAATTTTATTTTCAATGTTTTTAATCCTAAAAAAAGTGTTACTTGAAGATAAATTTTTACATTTTATGGTTTTAGTTGTGCTTTATGATTAATTGAAAAAATGGCATATTTTGGATTTTAACTATTTTAAATTACATTTTTATCCTGTCTATAAAATTTTATTTACTTATCCATATTGTGAAAAACAATTTAATATATACATCTTGGGATTCATTTCATTCTTATGGACCCAAAGTTAATTCCTATGTTTGGAAGCCCAAAACTAGCTAACAAGTTGGTCCTTGAAAATGTTTCATAGATCTGGTGATTTTGGATGTTGGGACCTCAACCTCTAATTGGAATGAAACAATATAATTACATTTATAAGGGCTACATGCAATAAATTTATTAAAAACATTCATGAATTATTCCACATGTGAATCTTCTATTTTAAGGCCATTAATGCATGGGGAACTGGAGATATAAAATATGGAGAGACTTCCTAGGTAGAATAAATTCTCAAAATAAAATGGAAATAACTCCTTATACATAGAAAAAAACACACTAAAATGTGTAGGTGATACAAATTTCAAATATATGAACAACCTTTATGATGACACGGTTACCAAATTTGTCCACTTAATGGGGCTAACACATGGAAACTATTGAATGAAATTTCTAGCTTATAAAAGGAGGCAAGCACATCTTTTCAAAATCATCTGATACCTTCAATTGACCAGTTAGGAGGAGATCTCTACCAATTATTCATGTTCCAATATATTCTTCCTCCTCAATTTCTTCTTCTTCATTTTATATTAATTTTTTTATTTTTTTTTATTTTAGTTTTCATTTTATTTAAATTTTAATTTTAATTTTTTGTTTTGATAAAATAATCCAGGCATTTTTTTATTTTTATTCTCCATTAACCCATACAATTATTCTTCTATAATTATAATAATAGTTAAACCTTTTTATTATTATTATTTATATTATATAATATTGTTATTTTAAATTTATTCTATTATTTTCTTCTCTCCATTTTAAAAAATTCATATATTAAAATATAATTATAATTATAATAATAATAAATATTATTAATATTATTTATAAATTATATATTCTATTTTTTTCTTATTATCTTTCATTTTCACTCTCTCTCTCTCTTCTCATCCCCTATTATTCCATTTTTATTTTATTCATTCACTATTCTTTCAATTTTATTTTATTTTTTCATTCTTCTTTTCCTCATCCCATTTCTACCATTATGATCTATTACTCTCGAAAATGAGATACTAAACTAAAGGCATCTCCTGGGGGGAGGTAAAGGTGTTCTTGAGTTTTTCTTAAAGTCTATTTTTTATGTTTGTTGTAAATTGAGTAGCATGTATGATGAGGAAAATGTCTATGATTTGGTTATTTCCAAATAATGATATGCAACTAAATTTATTTCTATTATTTTATTTAAATTAATTTTCCCTCTCCCCATTGGTTAATTCTTTATATGATAGAAGTTAAGAAACATAATGGATGAAATAGCATCGATTGAGCAGGAACCTAGAAGATGAAACCTCCAAGACCAAGGAGTTTACTCCACACTGATTAAAGGAGGAGGCTAAATTAAGAGTGCTTAGGCATTCAATGATATTCCAAAATTTCTAAATAAAGAATAGAATTTCAGACATGAGATTTCATGTTTGGATTATCAAACTAGAATCAAACACATAATGTAGAATAAATATTAAACTCAAAACTATACCCCAAAACCATGTTTTTTACTTAATGCTTTATGTTTATAATTTCATGATAGTTTTGATTTCCAAATTTAATTTCATTATAAAACTAATCAAAAACACCGAAATATTTATCATTGTTTTATTTAAATTACAAAACACAAAAAGAAGTAGCATATGTGATTTAGATAATGTAGGTGAAACTGGATGAGTAGATCCTCAAGTTAGATGACCCTGGCCAACCACTATGCCGCCCTAAAAAAATAATATTTTTTTTTCTATGCCCCATGATAGGCGTGCATCAAAACCAGTGTAATTTATAGGGATACAATCAATAGTTCATTCAATCTTTCTATTTCAACATTTCCAATAGATTTTACTACTTTTATATGAATAAAAACTAAAAAAACATTCCTAATGTTTTCCAATGGTACTTTTTTCAATTGATGGAACAGATAATCTCAGGTTCAAAAACTAGTATATGATGCACCCTGGTCTGCAGAAGATGGTGTTTCATTATGGGCTAGACAAATCAAGGGAATACGAAGCCAAATTTTAAAATAGGTGGAATTCAGATCCCTCAAACTAGATCTCAAGGAGTCCCTCATGTAACTAGTGGTTGAAGGATTGCCTAGAGACCTCACTAAAATCTAGGATTACATCTCAAAATTCACTCATGAAGTGGATAAAACACAAGAAAACTACTCCTAGTTCCCTCCAAGCACTTTTTAAGAAGTTACACCATAATATTTCGATGATAAATTGGAAAAACTCAAAATAATGTAGGATATTAAAGATCTTGATGAAAAGGTGAAATATCTCCAAGTAAAAATTGATTGGATAACTGCATACTTTCAAGCATCATCAGAATAACATAAACTTGAGTTAGAATCTTAACCTGAATATGAGCCACTTGTATTACCTGAGGAAGCAAAGGAGGAAGAATTTACTTCTAAGTCTAATGTGGGATATCATGAATAACTTTATGACATCTAGAATGAATGTGATGAATTTCATGAAATTTCCAAAATCATGAAAATAAGAAGATACAGAACCATTGGAGGAAGACACTGCCCATATTTTTCAATTTTATGTGAAATAGAGGAGCTTAACTATATACCTACATCCTCTAAGAGCCTACTTCAAGAGGTACATACCACTAAGGCATTGATTGAATCTAAAACAACACAAGGAGTTTATCTTTTCTCATAACATATCTCTTCATTTTATTTTATTCATACTTAATTATTCTTTACTACCTATTGTTTTGAAATTTCATATTCGAATAATATTTTTTATACCTTAGAGGAGGAAAAAGAAATTAAACCTACACCTACTAAGGAACACATGGATATACCTGATTTCAATGAACATGCATTAAAGGGGCCCTATCAGGGGATCCATGTAGATGAGCCAGAGGAAATCATAAGAGAGGCTACTAAATTTGAAAGGGATTAATTACTCATTAAAAATTCAAATTCAGATTTTATTCAAGTATAATTACTTATATATTCTCAATTTTTTCATTTAATACTTTCATCCCCTATTAAGTCTTTTTTTGTAGATAATAAGTAGGATACACATGTTACAACCAAGAAGTAGGATTATTTATACATTATCCTACCCCCTCCATGTAAGATATACTACATTATGAGGGGGGGATCTAGTGTACTCTATTCATGGATCATTACTAACCTATAAGGATGAATCACAATCTGGGAAAATCCACTTGGGATGGTTCAAATTAAATAATCTTAATCCACTGTCTGATTTTAGATAACAATTGGTACTTCCCTCTTATGGCTGTAAAAATACATGGCCCACTTGGGGGATCATACCAAGAATTATCCCTTTCAATTTATTTCTAGTAATTTATATTTCAATTTATTTTATTATAAGTAGTGTAACATGCATCCCACTCCCTTCTATATTTTTTATCTTTAATGACATGATCTTTGGGATTAATTGTGTAAATAATTTTTACAGGTTTATAAAAGGAAGAAGATAACCTCCAAAAGTGAAGGAAGAAATAGGATTAGAGATAC
Source organism: Viscum album (assembly GCA_963277665.1). Taxonomy (NCBI): domain Eukaryota; kingdom Viridiplantae; phylum Streptophyta; class Magnoliopsida; order Santalales; family Viscaceae; genus Viscum; species Viscum album. Next base: position 1,322,548,800 of record OY728166.1, read on the forward strand.
ATGGGCCTGGGAGTTCACTTTTAGTGTTTAAACGTTTCAACTCCCTACATTTTTTCCAAAACAATTATCTCTTGATCTTTAAATTTAACATCGCATACCCATACTTGTATTCATGTTTTACTGGACTTATATTCGAGACATGAGTTTCTTAGGAATCCTGTGATGGAGTATTTTAAATTTCAATTTTAATGATATTCAATGAGTGAAATAAAGATTTAATGATTAAAAATAATCATGGATATTAAAATGAGGACTCATGATTGAATGAAATTAATTAGTTAAAGTAAATGAAATTTCCCAACCATTCTTCATGCTTTGATGTTTTGAAATTTATATGAATTGATTGCATATTTTTAATCATTCCCTTATTGATGGTACCAAATAATATTCTCTTCACTATGAAGATTTATAGACCATGTACTTACTATTTATTCTTGATCATATTTTTGAAGTGATATTGGGACATTCCACATGATAGAACTTTCATTTGAATTTCAAATCTATAACTGTACAAAAACACCTTTAAAATGACTGAGGCATATTTTCATAAACCACATATATTTTAAATACCAACTTTATATTAATCCTTTTGTAGACCATAGAAACCACGAATGAACTTATTATAGTTGATCTATGTTTCAATCCATATATATCCATTCATACCCTACTCTTAGTATTTGCATGATATTTTAAAATTGAAGTGTGGGGGTGAAGGGAATTGTGGTGGATTAAATGAAAATAATTGTAAGGAAAAAGTGTTGGGTTGCTTATTTTAATAATTAAATTATGTTTTTGATTCATTCAATGTAGTTAAATTTTTTCACTTCCTGAAAAAAATTGAAAAAAGGGGAATGGGTTGTGATTTAGAAGAATCAAAAATCACTATCATTGAACTAATGATTTTTATCATATGTGGTTAGGTGGTGGATGTGAGGTTTAATCTAATAATAAATTTTTTTAAAAATACAAATGTCTACATTGAAAAAAAAATATAAAAGTAGAGAAAAAATTCAAGAAGGTGAACATCATTCCTTATTCATTCATTATTCATGACATTTACTTTACATGTTTTCGGGGAAGTGGGAGACGATACATTAAAGGGGACAATTCCTTTGATGTTTCATTTTTGATATCATGAATTGAACTTTAAGAGTTAAACCTCCCCCTTGAGCCTTAATTTATAAAGCATAAAATAATTCCAAACATAAGCCTTAGTGTCAGTTGAACCTTTATTGAAAGTCCTCGTGATTTTATGTGTCTTTATTATTTAAAAAGTAGAGAGAGTAGTTCATTTACAATCCTATGGTTAAGGATAATGTTCTCATGATATAGTCATAACTCTATATTAATTTTATCATTAAATATAAGAGCAAATATTCAAAATTGAGGTAAATAATGACATTTAATGTTTAATAAAATTGAATTAAGGAGCTTGAATGAATGAAAGAAGAAGCCGCGTCATTTGTCAAGGGTAAAACTAAAATACTTTAATTAATTGTTTTATTGAAAATTGATAAATTATATTGATATTTTATATTCCATTTTAAAATTTTATTTGACATTGATAATTTTTTCATTTTATTTCATTGAAATTTGAATAATCATAACATAGGTTCCTCTTCAACTCCATGTTGAGATTTTATTCTTGAGGAAAAGCAAGATTTATGTGTGGGGTAATTGAAAATTAATTAATTTATAATAATTATAAATTTAATTTAAAATTTTTTAATTCCAAAAAATTTCTATTTTAAGGGAAATTGTCACATTTTATGGTTTTAGTGGTATTTTGAGCTTAGTTGAAAAAAATGACATATTTTGGTTTTTAATGATTTTAAATTATTTCTATATTTAGCACATAAAATTTTATATACTTATCCATATCTTGAAATTATTTATTTATTATATTATATACATCTTGATCTTCACTTTATTTTTTTCACCCAAATCTAAATACACCATATAGAAGCCCAAAACCAGCTAACAAGTTGCACTATAATAATTATTCATATATATTGAGATTTTTTATGTTGGGACTATAGATCCTGATTGAATGGACTAAATGAACTTAAAAGTTGATGGGATATGTGAAATACATTTATTAAAAACTTTCTTGAAGGCTTACATGCATTAATCTACCATTTTCATTGACATTAATGCATGTGAAACCGGAGATATGGAATATAAAGAGTCTTCCTGGGAAGAATAAGTTTTTGAACCAAAATGAACTTAACCCTCTCTACACATGGCCAAATATTATAAAATTTTAATGAGATATGATCAAGAAATTTATGAAAAGACTTTATGAAGACATAATTTTTCAATTCGTCCATTTAATGTGGCTAGCATGTGGAATCATTCGAATGAAACTTTTAGCCTATAAAATGAGCCAAGAACATTCTTTCAAAATCATTTGATACCATTAGTCGACCACTGAGGAGGTGATCTCCACCCTTGAGCCACACTATACCATCTTATTCCTCCCCCATTTCATCTACTTCAATTTATTTTTATTTTCTTTTATTTATTTAGTTTATTTTTCATTTTATTTAAATTGTAATTCGAATTTTTTTAGTTTTAATAAAATAATTCATGTATTAATTAAATTTGTTTCCCCATTAAAACACCCAAATATTATTTTTTAATAATAATAATAATAATAATAATAAATAGTTTGTATTATTACTATTATTATATCATATTCTTTATTTTAAATTATTTTGTTATTTTCTTCTCTCCTTTTTCAAAAATTATTCTCTTAAAATAAAATAATAATAATAATAATAAATATTATTACTTTTACTTTTATTTTACCATTATTTATTAATAATATATTCTTTTTTTTTATTTTTTTATTTTTTAATTTCTCTCTATATCTCTCTCTACTCATCCCCCATTCTTCTATTTTTTATTCATCCACAATTATTTCTATTTTATTTTATTATTTCTCTTATTTTTTTCTTCTTTCCATTTTCATTATTGTGATCTCTTACCCTCAGAAATGATTGGTTGATGCGAAGTCTTTTTTTGGGGGGAGATCAAGGTGTTATTTAGTTTTATATAAAGCCTATTTTTAATTTTTTGGTAAATTGAGTAACATGTGTGGTGAGAAAAATGTCTATGATTTTCCTCCCTCCATTGGTTAATTCTTTATATGATTGGAGTTAATTGAATACATGGATGAAATAAAATCTATTGAGCTAGATCCTAGAAGATGATAACTCCTAGACCAAGGTGTGTCCTAAACCTCAATAAAAGACCAGGTGGAATTAAGAGTTCTTATGAAATCAATGATATTCCAAAATTTCTAAATGAATAACGTTAGATCATATGGGAAATTTCATGTTTGTATTATCAAACTGAAATCAAACACAAAAAAGAAAATAATGATTAAACCCAGAATTGAACAAAAAATTCACGTTCTTTCTTCTTAACTCTTTCTGTTTACAATTGAATTATATTTTAGATATTAATATTGTGCATCATTAGAAAAGTAATCTAACTAACAAAAAATATCATTTTTTATTTAAATTATAAAATAAAAAAAGGAAGTGGCATAGTTTATTTATATAATGTATGTGAACTTATATTAGAGGCTCCTCAAGTGAGATGACCCCAATTAGCCAATGTACTACACTAGGAAAATAATATTGATTTATCCACACCCCATGATACATTTTAATCAGTGGACATTATTTTATTGTCATATTCCTTTGAAATATTTCATGTTTCATTAAATAAAAACCCATATTTTTCTTGTTTAATCATTTTGGTATTGAAAATGGGTTTTCAATGAAAATGTTATTTTGGTATTGAAAATGGGTTATTTAATGAAAAGGTATTTTTTATCTGAATGTGTTTTCATATGGTATTAAAAGTGTTTTTTGAAGGGTTTTATGCTGAAAGTGTTTTATTAATGATATGGTACTTGAGCATTATAGGAATCGGGTAATCCGGATAAAACTTAGACATAGGGTGTCCAAAATAGTTTTGGGTAAGACTATTAAAGTTAATATGGGGTGGCCCAGATAGCATCAGGAAATCCCATTATAGCTTAATATGAGGTGGCCCAGACAACATTGGGTAAGCCCGTAATAGCTTAATTTGAAGTCGTTTATGTGGTTATTCCAACTGAAAGGGTTTTGAAATGGTTTTATATATATAATGATCTAAGTATCCTAAATGAGTTTTAATTTCATGATATGGGTTTAATTATATTATTTGAGAAAATTTTAGTTTTTTCTTGTGAAAATAATTTATTTCATATTCTCAAAGAGCTTTGAAGATAATGGAATCATTATATGAGTTTTCATGTTTTCACTAAAATAACGACTTCCTTTATTTCTTTATCCCTTATTGAGTTTATGTGCTCATCATGTGTTTTTAAAATATATTTCACAGGGTTTAAGGGGTAATATATACTCGTATTATATCAATTAGATAATTGTGAAGATATTTCTTAAAGGTAAATCATATTTTATATTAAATAGTTATTTATTATGAAAAAAATTGATACTGATTCTAAGTGTCCACTTGTAATATATGGGATTACATTATAAGATTTTTTCCTAGTTCTCAAAATATATAAACTAAAAAATATCATCAAATGCGAATTATTGTTCGATAATACTATAATAAGTTATGTTTAAGTATGAGTTATTAAAGATAGACTTACCATTGTTGAATAATTTTAGTTATTACAAAAATTTCACTCCCTATAACTTATAAATGGGATCCTCCTCTATAATCACTCACAGACATAAAAATATCCTTGTATAATTATATAATAACCCAAATCCCTTAAATTATTCCCTCCCCACATAAAAGAGGAATTTTTTTGATCATTATTTCAATCAATGGAGGATTTAGTTATAATACTGATGGGGATGTTAGAAAAAGAGGTATAATTATTATCTGAGAATCATTGTGTTATTACTTCTTACTCATAAATCATATCTAACTCAATTATTCTCATATAAAAACATCATTATCTCCCATGTATTAAGATATTATTATGTTAATTTCATAAACTAAATCCATCACCACTTCCATAAAATGGGAAACAAAACCATCATTCATGTGTACAATGGGATACTGCCTCACAAACTATTGTAATTATTTTTCCATCATCACCTCCATTGATTTTTTATGAGGATAAATTTAATTTTTGTGTATATATATTATATTCATGTAATATTTATAATTCTATAAAAATAATAGATCATATATTTTCTTTACCATAACATTCATATAAAAATGATAATTTTATTTGTGTGTATGTATTGATTACCACCTTCACAACTCAATGTGATAGATTTTTAATTATCACATCCCATTAATGGAATATATAATTTATTTAAAGATATTATATGATATTTATGATATATTTTTAATTTTCTTAATGATTAAATAATACTCACCACATTTTCATCACGATCTTTGATAAATTGAAACATTACTCATGATTATGTATGACCTATTATCTCTATGATTGTAATGTAGGTCATTTTTCATACCTATCCATCCTTATTTTCTTCAAATATACAATTACTTTATAAAAATAATAAATTTTTTCAATATTATTATTCTATATTCTATGAAATAATAATATCATTTTCCTTATTCAACTTTCTAAATTGATTTTGGTCATATGAGTCAAGCATCATCAAATCATCTGGCTTGAACCCAAGTGATTATGTAATTGAATATAACAGGATAATAAATAAAAGTAATGGAATAATAAACATAATAAAATTCATAAGTAAGTAAATAATTAACATGCATTTATTATTCATGATGATAATGAACATACGTGATGAATCGGGCTCAAGGAAATGGATCTCTCTAAACCACCATTTCTATTAGGTTATGACAATTATCCTTCTAAATAAAATTATCTCTCAATTTCTTGTTATAAAATGAATTTAAATTATATATATGTCTCATACATATACCTCTCTTATTATACCTTCTATTTTTGTGTTTATACATTCCTTATGATCATTTCTCATATTCCATCATTAAAAAATTTCCAATGATTGTGGAATGAGGAAAAATTATGAAACCCATTTTCTTTCCATGGGTAATTTCTCAGTAAATAAATATAATTGATTTATTTTATGTGGAAAATATAAATCACAAACATATTTTGATACATGTTCCCAAATAAAAATCTAATGCACTAGGTAAATAATTAGTCTCATTAGACTTCATTTATGAGATTATGGAGTAAACATTTTCCAATTTCAAAAAAAATCCATCATTTGATATTTTGTAGGAATTTATACATGACACATGTTTATTCCATGTTATATATTCATTTCATATTAACTATGATTACAGGATCTTACTATACAATCTTTTTTATGTTATGAATTCAAGTTATGGTGCATAATCCTTATCTTCTATGATGTCATGTTGTCCTTTGACTCACACGTTGTGTATCGTTGTTATGTTTATTCCAATATTGGGGGTTTTTAGCTCACCCATTTCATTGATGTAATCATGAACTTATCCTATGTAGTTTTACAAGATTAAATAAAAATATGATCTCATTATAGTGAAAAAATGATGATTTCATGTTTTATTTTCCTTTTGGTGTATTATTAACCTAGTACTCCATATAAAATTTTCCTTAGGATATTTGGATTATAATTAGTAGATTTTTATGGTAGTAATCATGTTCTAATATGTGTAAAAGGATTGGGATGCTATTGTGTCTTATTATTTTAATAATTTTGGAGGTCTAAGAAGAAATTTTAATACTATGTAAAATTATAAATATAGCCACTATAAAACCATAAAAAATGTATTTAAATTTTTTATTAAATTGTAATAATATTTTTATTTTTGTTCTCATTGTCTTCCATGATAAAATTTTATAGCATCATTCTTGTATGTGGTTAAAGTATCTCAAAAAAGAATACCCTATAACTCAATGGGTGAGTATGTATAAGGAAGTGTATAATATTATTGTAACATGAGGGTAATTATATTGTTTCATTTTTAATGTTATTGTTTCAGATTACAAGTCATTAGAATAAATAATTAAAATCATTATAAAATATGAAAAATTTTACTTTATGGATAAAGCAGTCCATAAAATGCATGTTTAACATTTTCATTCCCAATAAATTAGAAGGAATAATGATGGATTATAATTTTTATCTTCATACTCATAATAATATCATATATGTCTTATTTATTCATAAATTTGATCTATATAACCAGTGAATGGAGGTAGTGGTGAAAATGTAAGATGCCCATTCGTGTATATGGTAGTCCCCATAATCGATGATCGATGCTCTTTTGTTTTTAGAAGTGGGTGGGAATTAAGAAATAAGTTTTTTTACTATTATAATAAAACTTCACTACACTAATGATACTAATTCTATTATATTATTATGTCTAGGGTAGAATTGGTTGAAAAATTTTAATAAGAAAAGCTAAATATTATGTACTACATACATTGAGACCTCAATCTTCCACGTAATGAACTCTTTTGAATTGAAGGATCTAGGATAACATGTTCTAAATAAATAGTATAGGAGATTCAGGAGACTTATAGGTGAGGAAATTTATATAGGGGTTAAAATATATTTGGAGGAAAATGTTGAGTATCAATAGAGTGGAAGTGATACCTTTATATAAGAGAAGAAAATGGATCTTTTGTTAACACCCATTACATTTCAATGATATCATTTCACTATTAAAAGGTCAATGAATAAAATAGTTTGAAATAGTTGATCTTGGTGTGATATTGGTTCGATAGATCTTGTGTTAAGAATTTTGAAACCTATTCTAAACACGTTTGAATTCAATTACAACTATATTTTGTATTTCACTTTTTTTATTTTTTATCAAGGTATCTCTTTTCAACCAAGTAAAAAATTGTTTACTAAAAAAAATAAAATAACCCATTATTCCATATATAGATATTTTGTACACTAATTAAACCTCTATTTAATCTAATTCATATTCAAAATAAGATAAAAATATTTTTTAAATACAATATTTTTATATAGAAAACACTTTTTAAAAAAATGTTTAAATGATTATGTGTTCTTAATCTCATTTTTCAATAAATCTGAGTTAAATATGTTTTAATATAATTATTTTAAAACCCCATAGTTATGGATGAGTTTAATAGGTTCATGAAAAAAATTTAATTGTAATTTTATGGATCATATATATTTTGAACTGGGATTCGAAATCAATTTTAAGGGGTTTATACTCATAAAAAATGATAGTAAATGAGGAATAACATTGAATATCCAAACTATGGACTTGGGAGGGACCTTAGAGTGGTTGGGGTGGTTTCTATAGTCATGGCTACAAATCCTTCAGAATTTGAGGCATGTATGGTATCCACCCAATGTTTTGATTGTGGGGGGTTTATGTTGTGCACAATAATGAATGTCAAGATACTATTTTCTCTCTTACCAGAAACTCCCAATTCTTCCCTCATCTGTTAATGGGTACAAAACTACTTTCCAAAGGCAGGTGATTTCCGATTTTTTAAGCCCAATAGCTCTTGGAGACTCGCATTGGTCGAGAGCATGTGAGGTCAGGCTCATCGCACCCATTTTGGGGGAATGTTTTCCTACACTAGGAATCTCTTATAGATTTAAAATATGTTCATGAATATCTTCCTAATCTCTATACGAGACAAGTTAACCTAAAAAATGACAATATATTAGTTCCCTTTAAAGTGAAAAATCATGGGGTCTCTTTATTGAATCTATCTCTATGTATCTGATGTCCCCCATTGTTTTCCAGTAATGGGTGGATGGTTATGTGATAAATCTGTATAACAAAGTGCATGGTAATTTTTTACCATGTAATGAAATAATTAATATTACAATGAGGTTATTGAGCCATTTTGAGGCATCATATGTATCTTGGTTATAATAAGAATCAAAACACATATAGTTTTTTGGACCCATGCAGTTTGACATCACGTGAAAAGGACTTATATGGGTGTTATGGGACACCAAGTATTCAAGATTGATTCTTGAAGGAATTTCCTACATATCCTGAGTATAACTAGAATAATATTTTCCTTTATTAATTTGTTTGGGTGTTACACACTAAGGTTTCCCTTTTCAATGTAGAAACTTATGATTTAAGTGACATGATTATTACAGTTCCCTAAGCCCACATGAGCTCTATTCGGTGTGAGAAACAATGGATGAAAAATGATCATTTTCATTTCTAATGATTTGGGACTTATGTGATAGGACTATCCTGATATGATTTATTATTGAACTTGGGCCTTAGGAATGTATCCTACGTCTCTCATTAATGGAAGGAATCAGATTTCTCATAGTTCAGTTGATTTTTAGGTCCACTGATAGACAAGTTAGGGTGATCATCTCGTGGGAATAACTAATTCCTCATGGCTGAGATGATGGATTTATGGAACGATTTACACAAAAAGGGGTGTTTATTTGAGCTTGAGTCTTAATAAGGCATCCTACCTATCATTATTGTTAGATAAATTAGAGTTCTCATAGTTTAATCTTTGGGTATTACACTCTAAGGTTTCACTTACCTTTTTAGAGGTTTATAGTGAAACTTTTATGACCATTACAACTCCCTAAGACAACTTGATCCATGCTCATTGTGATAAATGGGAGATAGAAAATAATCAATGTTATTTCTTTGAATAAGGGAATTAAATACTAGGATCACCCTGGATGATCAACATGGAGATTGAACCTCAAAAATATGTGGTCTACATATCCAAAATATGGAAGGAATTTGAGTTTTTGTAGTTCCCTTTATCGGGGCTTACACAATGAGGCTTTCCTTTTCTTTGGGAGATATCATGTTATGTCACTTGTCAGGGCTTACACTATGAGGTTTCTGTTGTGACCTGTTTTCTTGACTAACATGTATTGATTATCTTCTCTCCTTGAGATGTATAAGAGTATATTTATGTCATATCTGAAGACAAAAAAAGGATTCATTTGGTATTTCTAAAAGAATTCGTGTAACCCGGGTTGCATATCTACAGGTTGTCTCATGATCAAAGATTACTTTTTTTAGAGGAAATCAAAAAACTCAAGTGGTCTATCTTTGAAGCCATTATAGGACTTGGTTGTCTTTTCAAGATGGAATTTCATGATCCATATGACTTGACCTGGTGTCATTCAAAAGAGTTGGCTTGAAACATAAGTAGGGTGTCATAAGAGTCAATAAAAAATGTATCGGAGTGTGTCATATATCTTTGATAACATCTTTGGGAGGCATCAGAAGACATGACTGACATGTCTTGATGGTGTCATGGTTCTTGGATGACTTTCTAAGAGGGTATCATGAGCTCTTAGTTGATATTCCCAGATGAAACTGTGAGACAAGGCTGACATGAGTTGGTGCCATTATATGAGTTAGGCGATGTATATAGAGGACATCGCAAGACTTACGATTATAGACCTAGAGGGTTTTACGAGACTAAATTGGTGTGCCTAGGGGGACTGTGTGATGTTCTCTAACATGTATGGATGATTTCTCATGAACTAGATAGCATGTTGAAGGAGTTTCATGAGATCTAGGAGACATGCCCTGGTGTTGTTGTGTGTCTTGGATGACTTATGTGAAGCGCATGAGGGATAGAGAACATTTTTTTTTCTTAATACATCCAATTTTATTCTCTGTTCTGACCATTATCTTGTGAATGCCTTAGGTTTATTTAATATAAATTCCTTTTGAGTATCATGTGATCTAGGAGATATGTGGTATGTTCTTTGCATTCCTTTATAGAAGTCATTCACGTGATCTATGAATGATCATGTGGAGTACCTCAAGTATGAAGCATGATTGCTGCAGCTTTTTTCTGGTATATTACCTAACAGAAGACTTGTCATTCATTAGATCAACCACTCCGATAAATCTACTCAGAGTTTATCCTCTTGGTTGCGATAGGTAGTGGTGAAATTTTCATGTTGGTGTGGGGCATTTATTGGCCTTTCCACCCTAATTGTTCTCTGATTTTTTCTGTGTATCTGGCATAGATCAAAGATGGATTCTGTGAAAGGGGCTGGCATCACATGTCTTCACAAGACTTTTTTTTGGATTGATCATGGGGTGTCTCCTTATTTTTATAAATTGAGAGCCCCTCTTATCAACACCTTAATTATTGGATTATTTCCAATTAATGGTTACTTTCTTGATCATGTGTGCATGTTAAAGGAATTTCATATTTTATTTTGACATGTCCAAGATCCTTCAAGAGATTATAGTGTCTGTTGAAATGTGTCTGCGAGATGATTGATTCCTTTCTTGGGACATTCCGTGAGGTAAGGGTGGTTTGTCTTGGGGCTTTGCGAGATGATAGCGCCTTGTCTAGAAGTCTTGTAAGACTGCGATGAGGACTTTTTTAGCATGAATCAAGTGTTTTACGAATAGGAGAGGCTTTTTTGTCCCCCTTATTTTATTCCCTTTGATTTATTTTACAATGTTTTGGGTTTAATGGGAGATTACATGAGTAATTTCATGGAAAATTACTCTATTTTTTGATGATGCGCCGCATGACCAACAAGGTTCCTTTAGATTTGTGCAATCATTTTTTTTGGAAAATTCAACTATTTTTCCTTAGGGAGAGAAAAGGGAAGTTTATGGTTTCTGGAACATACCTAATATTTCCATGTGACGATGCTGAAAATCCAAAGAGGTTTCATTAAATGAGGTGGGTGTGTTGCTAGAATATCATGGTGCCTTGTGGGCCGCTAGGACTGTGTCACATATATTTTATGACCGCAAGAGGATCCCACATACTCCCTTTTTATCTCCTTTCTTTATTTTACAAAGGATTGAGAAGTTCACAATTTTACTTGGATTTCACTAAGGATAATCATTATTCCTATCAATATGCATCGTATGATATTTATGACTGCATGGGGCCTCTACCTTTTGAGTATTTTTCTCCGAATTTTCCAAGGATTTTTGATACCTTCATTCAATGATTTTCCGTGAGTGCATCACATGATCAATATGGGATCTTCCGATGGTTTTTGTGTCTTGTCTTGGTCATTAATCGTGTTTTCCTATGGCATAATGTGTGATCTGTGATGAATCTTGATATGTTGTGCAGATGTTGTCAGAGACAGTTTATTTTCTTAAGATTGATGAATTTCATTTTCATTGATGGATCTCACGATGGTGGGTGGAAATTGTTAAGAATATTCACTTGTATATCCTTTTATATGTCACATGATCCTGGATGTATGATGCCACAATGTGACCAACTATTTTTTCATGACAAGGAACCATTCCAATGGGTTCATGAAATGTGTTTCAAACCCTTTCAAGAATGTCACATAACCAAATCCACATGAATGTGTTGCGCAACCCAATTTTCACATGAGGGCGTCATAGGACAGCAAAATAATCATGTGATTGAGTAAATTAGGCAAAGTGATGAATTATCATGAATATTTTACATGCACACACATGAAATATTTATTTTCTTCTCACGGTGGTATCAATCATGGCATAGAGATTCTCATGAAAACATGAATATTTCATGTGTGTGGTATGGACCTCCATCGAATAAACATGGTGCATCGAGTATTTAATGTTACATCATGGTCGTCTTTTGCGGTACATCAAATAACATATTTATAAGTTGATCATAGCCAAACGCCGTGTCGGTGCCCACAATTCTGCACATAACTAGATGTGCAACAATTTAATCTCATTTTAAAAAGAGGTAGGATCGTGATATGTGATCAATTATATGTTCACTTGATGTTTAACTCTCTTAACCTTATATTTGCGGTAGTATGAATCCCACATGGGATTATAGCCATTCGCAAGATGAGATATGCGGTGTTAATTTATTTCACAAGATAGGTTATGCGACTCCAACTGGTTAAGTAACACCTCATTCTTTCATTGGAATGCTTATCCGAAGAGAGATCATGGGATATCACCTCTTCATGAGAATGATTATGCAATGAATTTATTAGATACTCAACTTTGTGTATCCCTTATGCTGGAATTCCATACTCTGTATTTTTAGGAAAGCAATATATTTTCCTTCTGAAGTGGTAGAGGCCCTCAAATCTCAATCTATCATCAGTATTTATAGACAAAGTATCATATTAAATTTGTGCATCTGATAATGGTGGCATTCCCAACTAACATGCCCCACCGTTCATCAAGATGTCTTTCCCATCCACCGATCCAAGGGTTATGCCGCATCAAGATATATCCTAAAAAAACTGATACTTTTGGCATTATTCACACATGATTGTGTAACTTCATGGGGATTTCAAGATGTCTTGTAACCTACTCTAGGGGTTTCATGTATGTGCTAGGGATTATCATCAAAGAAATGTTCTTCTTAAAATTCATATTTTCACAGTAGCTTTTTCTATCATACATAGTGGTGACCCTATGTATCTCTATTACTGCAGGGTCTGTTTTGGGTGTTGACTTTATATCTTCTCCATTACTGCATGCTCTATTTTCAGTGTTGTGGTGGCCACTCCCAATCTAGGGAGATTTTTTAGCAGAAATAGGAGTCTCAGGGCTGCAACAGCTTTCCTTGGTTGGCATCCAACACAACATCCTCCATGGACATGCAGTAGCTTTCGTGGACTACAGTAGGTGGAGGGAGGATTTCTTAGGGGTAGATGAACCACCCCAACCATCAGAAAAAGTTATGGTTTTCGTTCCTCTTTTTAAACTAGATTGAATTATTTTTTTTGTAAAAGAGTTTTATGTTGTAATCCTATGACGATATTTGAAGAAGAGAGAAATAAAAAGTGACCCCCCACACACACTTTTCTCCTGTGGATGTAGGAAAAACTATCAAACCACGTTAAATCCTATTGATCTTTGTTTTTCTTCTTTTGTTTTTGTTTTTTGGATTCCATGCACCTCTATTGCGTCCCTTACAAGTGGTATCAGTGGGAATGTGCCTCATGGTATTTCGAAATGCTACTGATCGGACCTTCATTGTAGGAGCAGAGTCTTGGGGTGTCATGCAGAGGTTACATGACAGAGAAGGTCGCGCTCGAGAGATATTAGAGGCATAGACACCATTATGAATGGTGGGTCTCGTGGAGGTGGTTTTTGACCCTGAGAGAGAGGGTGGACCATGGTGGTTTGTGGCCCAGAGAGTGGGTGGACCATTGATGCGAATGATAATGAAACAGTGTCCCCTAAGACCATCTGTGGTAGCCGATTAGTTGTATGCAGACCATTTTTCAGACACACAAAAGTCCATAATCATGCATGAATAAGGGAGTTCATGGAATGGTAGTGGTAGAATTTCATCACCCAATCATGGGGTTCCTTTCCCACACTAGCAAGAACATAAAATATCTAGTTCATCTGGTTTATCCCTATCGAAGAGATGGGAGTCACCCCGAAAAAGTGGAGGATGGTGCGTGTCAGTCTTGACATAACTGGATGGGAGTTGGGGCCACTCTTCATAATGAGTCCATGGAAGGAAAAAACCTGTGAACATAATATCATATAAAGAGCTAGATAGCTTAACTATTCATGCCTTGGAGGGGTTTTGGGTGCCTCATAGTTGAACCACTATGCTGAGACACTCATCCTGTTAAAGGTGGTATCAAATGGAGTCGAAGTGAGCAGAGTTGAAATGGAGAACTGGCAGGAAGTTTTCTGGTGATCATAAATTTTAATGGGGTGGGAACAATTTTCTCCTTCCAAATCCGTGAAGAGGATGATGAGACGATTCCAATGGTGCAATCATTATTGAAAACGGAGCTGAAACGAAGGAGATAAGATCGGTCAATGTTTGGTCAAAACTACGGTTGAATAGTAACCCCTTGTCAGAGAAGACGATACTATTCACACCGCTAAAAAAATTCTAGTGAGATTCTGGAAGCTTCTCTGGCATTCCATGTCAGCGCTACATCAGTAGATGGTCTAGACCATTGAATTTATTTTCACGATACCTCAGCTAATCGGTGTTCATTTTTGACGATCTAGGAGTCGATTCTGACTATTTGGACTATTCTGGATGCATCTGTATTGTAATTTTTTTAATTCATACTATATCAAGTGGTTGTAGAGGGTTAGTACATCTATGGTGGTGATTTAGTTTTGTGACAACAATGATGGCTAATGGCGGTGCACTGGAAAAATTTGAGATAGAGAAGTTCAATGGTGGGAACAACATTGTCTTATGGAAAAGCACAATGAAAGATATTTTCATGCAGTAGGACATGATCACACCATTGATCGGAGAAAATCCTGAGAAAACTAGTAAATGATGATTGGGAGAAGCTCGAGATGTGGGTCGTCAGCACAATTCGACTATGTCTGGTGAATGAGGTAAAGTACTCAGTGTTGGATGAGACCTCCCCGATGGATATTTAGAAGAAGTTGGTAAAACCGTATATGGAAATGTTGCTCACAAACAAATTATTCTTGAAGAAGAAATTTTACCAGTTACACATAGATGAGGAAAAACATTTTTTGGATCACAATAATGAATTCAACAAGATCCTGATGCAATTATTGGGGATCAGTTTGAAGGATAAAGAGTAAGACAAAAAACTTTTTCTCTTGTCATCTTTACTAAGTTGATTTGATGGACTTGTGACTACATTGCTCATGGGGAAGGAAACATTTAATTTCGATGAGGTGATGGTGTTGCTTCAAGATTCAAGGGAATTATGAAGACCTATGATGCATTCAGTCGAGAAAATCATGGTGATGCAAGATGATCAATATGGGAGGAGCTGATATTGGAGGTGGCAGTTATTTCACTCTAGGGGTAATCTCCCAAATTAGTTGTTTGTAGTGATGATGGATAATGTCTTAGAAGTAGCCTTACCTAGGTGATGTGAACTCACAGGTTGTCGTTGTTGTAGAGCCTTGTGGGATGCTT
Organism: Viscum album; assembly: GCA_963277665.1. Classification (NCBI taxonomy): domain Eukaryota; kingdom Viridiplantae; phylum Streptophyta; class Magnoliopsida; order Santalales; family Viscaceae; genus Viscum; species Viscum album. The sequence continues at coordinate 1,322,564,671 of OY728166.1, forward strand.
CCATGGTTGGTATTATACCATGTCGTTGGTACTCCCAGACCAACATATTTTTCAACTATCATTGGAGCTATCGAGTAGGTGAAATTTTTTTGTTCCTATAAGGGTTGCATCCATAGATGATTTATTGGACTGAATAGTAGATAATGAATACATTATCTCATTTTTGAGATACTATCAATGATAGCATTATCTACAATCACATAGACAATAAGGAATAATGTTATCGATTAGTGAAATATTTTGGGCATGATATTCTAAATCATATTTTCATGGTTAGACCAATTATCATGATTTTCAATCTGTACAATCTGATCATGTGGAGTTTTTAATGTGAGTATGGACATACAGTAACCCTGGTTAGAGAGGATCATCCATTAGATCATGCCAGTCTAAATTTTGTGTTTTTATATGGTAATAAAAACAATGTATCCTCTCACATGATTATTCTATCGTTTGAGAGATTCATGTCATATTTTCCATCCTCATTTGTGTATGCTGGGGAAAAATAGCTTAAAAGATAATAACCCAATCATTTGTTATTATAGAGATTCATGTTGGGTTCGACATTTTTTTTCATATAGTTGGAAAAATGGACTGATGGATAATAAGTGATTGTTTTGTTGTTAGAGATATTCACATCAGGTCTACCATTTTCGTTCCATTGAGATTTGACATGTGGATGGGATCCACCTGACTATTTTATTTAGGGGGGTTTGTGTTGGGAATATTCATGAACATCGGTTTATGATTATCGCTCTTACTAGAAACCCCCTACGGTTCCCTCATCCACAACTGGGTACATACCTTCATTCTAAAAGTAGGTTATCACCTAGGTTTTTAGGCCCAATGACTCTTAGGGAATCGAATTGGTGAAGAGGATAAGAGGTCGGGCTCATTACACCCTTTTGGTGGGATTTTGGCCTACACTAAGACTCTATTATAGATTTAAGATACGTTCATGAATCTTTTATTAATCCTGATATGATACTGGTTACCCTAACTAAATAAATATAGGATAATTATCTTTCATGTGAAAAGGAATGGGGTATCTTTAGTGAATCCATCTAGTTTTGTGATAAATATATATAATCAGGTGCTTCAGAATTTTCTGTCATGTAAGGAGGTGGTTAATAATCTGAGGAGGGTATTGAGACATTATGAGGCATCCTACATATTCTGGTTATTTCAGGAATAAAAACCCATGTAGTTCATTGGACTCATGCAGTTCGATATCATGTGGAAAGTACTTATATGGGTGATTTGGGAGACTAAGATTTCATGCTCAAGTCCTAGAGGGATGTCCTATGTATCCCAAGTATAGTGAGAATCAGAGTTTATATATTTCATTTTTTTGGTCCTTGCACACTAATATTTATCTTCTCAGTGTAGATACTTATGATGTAGATGACATGATTGTTGTAGTTCCCAAATCCCACTTGAACTATGCTCGATTTGAGACGAAAGGGATGAAAAATACTCGTTTTCGTTGCTCATGATGTTGGACTTATGTGCTGGTACTTCCCTGAGATGATTTTTTATGGAACTCAGTCTATAGAGACGTGTGTTATGTATCCTGGTTATGACAGGAATCAAATTCGTCATAGTTTAGTTAATTTCTTAGTCAGCTCATGGGTGAGGAAGGGTGATAATCTTGTGGGAATAATTGGGTTTGATGGATGAGATGTCAGATTCATGAATATACTTACACCGAAAGGGGGTTTTATTTGAGCTCAAAATGTAAGAAGGCATCATACATACCTATTTTTTATTGGAAACATAGTTCTCATAGCTTAATCTTTTAAGAAAACACTCTATGGTTTCCCTTACCTTTGTAGAGGTTTACTGTGTATATGTTATTTCCATTGCAACTCCTAAAGCCCATGTGACCCATGCTCATTGTGAGAAAAATGGATAGAAAATAATGAATTTCATTGATCTCAATAAGGGATTGAAATAAAGGGATCACCATGGATGATCAATATGAAGCTCGAACCTTAAAGATTGGTGGCCTATGTATCTAGAATATAGAATGAATTAGATTCACTATAGTTACCTTAATCAGGGATAACACACCAAGGCTATCCTTTCCTTTGGGACATATCATATTATGTTGATAGTCTAGGCTTACACTCTGAGGTTTCTCTTGTGACATATTTTCCTTCCTAACATGCATTGATTGTTCGTTTGGCCTGATATGTAGGACAATATCTTCCTATAATATCTAAAGAAAATTAAATTATCTAGTTGATATTTATAAAGGACTTCGCATAACCCAGTTGGCATATCTATAGGTTGTCACTGGATCACAGATGACTTTTCCATGTGACATTGTAAGATCCTGGTGGCCAATCTTGGAGGCCATCACATGACCTAATTGGATTGTATAGAGGGTGTCACATGATCCACCTGACTTTCCCTAGTGTCATTCACAATTTTTGGCTTTAAACATATGGATAGTTTCATGAGAGTCAATATGAAATTTCTTTTAGTGTGTTTCATTTATTGGCTAACATCCCTGGGATGCATCACAGGACCTAGTAGACATTTCCGGAGGGCACCACATGTTTTGGATGATTTTCTTAGTGGATATCACAAGAGTTTAGTTGGAATGCCCAAATTCAACCACAAGACTTGTCCTACATGATTTGGAATTGTTATATGAGTCATATGATGTATCTGATGGATGTCGTGAGACTTGTTTGATAGGCCCATAGGGTTTTTGAAGACTAAAGTGGTGTTCCGAGGGGGACTTTGTGACTTTATTTGACATGTCTGGATGATTTCAGATGACCCAGGTAGCATGTGGAAGGCGTTTCGTGAGATCTAGGTGAAATTTCCTGGTTTGGGTGTGTGTATTTTATGACTTATGTGAAGTTAATGAGGGCTAGAAAACATGTTTTTTCTTTATTCTTCCTCTTTTAATCTTTGTTCTAACCCTTATCATGTGAATACATTAGTTTTATTCAGTATTAGTTCCTTTTGAGTCTCATGTGATCTGACAGATATTTGGTATCTCTTAACACGTAATTCCATAAGTCCTTCGCGTGATATGTTAATGATCACTCAAAGATCCTCATGTATATTGCAAGATCAATATGGATGTTCACTTGTATATTACCTAAGAGAAGATGTTTCATTCGGGAGATCAACCACTCTGAGAAATCCACTCAGAGTTTTTCTTCTCGGTCATGATAGGAGGGGTGAATTTTTAATGATGGGGTGGGGGATTTATAGGCCTCTCCAAACCAATTGTTTTGCGGTTTTTTTGGAATATCTGGTGTGGATCCAGGCATGATTTGGTGAAGGGGGCTGGTGCCACGCATCTTTGTGAGCCTTTGTCATCGATTACATTGAGGATGTCTGTTGACGCTCCATTCCGTCACAGAGTCTAACGACTGAAAGGAAATACCTTAGTCTAAAGTGATTCATCCTTTGAAGAAACATCAAAAATCGACAAAGGGATGAACAATGAGAACATTGCCCATAGGTCGCGCAAGTTCCCTCATGGTCGCGTAAGTACACTTGCGCGCCGCCTAGTGGTCGTGCAAGTACTTGCGCGCTTCCTAGTGGTCGTGCAAGTCTACTTGCGCGACGCCTTATGGTCATGCAAGTGACTTGCGAGACCTAAGTCATAACCGCCCGGTAACCGCCCAGGGTCTTCTCCTGCCTATAAGTAGACCATGTGGGCCCCCCATTCGGGAGGATTTTTTTTCTTCAGAAATTCAGATTGAAGCTCCCGATGCCCAAGTCTCTTCTCAAAGATTCCGGAACACTTATAAGGTAATTTCTTACCTAGAACGGAAGATCTAAAGAGAGGGAGGAAGGCCTAAGTGTTGAAATTCATCAACACTTGCGCGCCTGAATGGCCAGCCCTTAAGGGAACTGGTCACACTTGAGCGCTGCCTTATTCCTTCAATAGAATTTGCGCGTCCCTTATCTGGAAGAACATCAAGAGGATTCTAAAGGGTTTAATAAAGAGTCGCTCAAGTATTTCAATGCTGGTTGAAAATCGCGCAAGTACGCCATGTGTCGCGCAGGTATACGTGCGCGACCAATACATGCGCGCCCACGCAAGACTAGCGCGCCTTTCAAGACTTGTGCACCCCTACCTTTTTGGGTGCCCATCTTTCCCATTTTACCCCTCTTAAGCCATTTCACCTTTCCTATTCAAGATTCAGTCTTCAAGATACTCTTCAAAGCCATTTATTGCACGATTTCTTGATTTGACTTCCTTATCTGAAGGGAATTAGATGGAATATCTCTCAAAACCTTGTGATTTATACATCTTTATGTCACCAAAGATTGAGAGTTCATTCATTCAACCTCATCCTTTAAGATGAGAGAATCCTTAACCTGGGTCTCCTTTTCAGGAATAATCCCCAATTATAAATCCTTTAATCTGGGCATCTTCCTCAGGAGTAAGCCCCAAATTCTTAAAGTTCCCAAACTTGGGCATCCTTCTCAAGAGTAGGCCCCAAACCTTAATCCCTAACCTGGGTCTCTTTTTCAGGAATAAGACTCAGTCATAATCTTGGGCTTCCTTTTCAGGAGTAAGTCCTAAGTCCCCTAACCTGGGCCTCCTTTTCAGGAATAAGTCCCTGTCATAATTTTGGGCATCCTTCTTAGGAGTAAAACCCAATAATAAGTCCCCTCCTAATTTGGGCATCCTCCTTAGGAGTAAGCCCCAAGATTAGAGTATTCAAATCTCCATAAAGCATATATACCTTTATGGACCCTGTTCCTGGATTTTCTCCCTAAAAGTAAATCCTAAACCTTCATCTATTTGGGAATTCATACATACATAAGTCCCAAACAATTTCTTATGATTGCATCTTTCATGGCACAATTGTCTAATTTTTTACCAGTACCTCTTGTTTCTCACACCGAGCATGACTCACGTGAGCTTAGAGTGTAAAAGTAATTATGACATTCTTCTTTGATCCATCAATCATAAACATCACACCCTTACTCGAACTACGTGGGTTCTGATTCCTTTTCCAAAACAAAGGATATGTAGGTATCCCATTTATGTGTTCGATCCCAACTTTGAAATAATCCATGTCCTTCTGAATGACGATAAACTTCAAGTTCCCCACTGAGTGGATTTAAAACCAGCCTGCTCATCATAATGACCAAGAGACTTTTATATAAATGTTTTGAAGGATACCATTGACCAAGAATCTCTAAACAGATATAGATGATTCTCTATTGATGAAGAACCTAGAATACATATAAAAGATTCTCTAAATTTCTTGCATATTTAATCATTGATTGTTAAAACTAAAGGAAATCTCATTTTATACTTGGTAATGTAATAAGGATTCACGAACATAACTTAAATCTATAAAGAGAGTCCCGGAGTAGACAATAATTCCCCTCAAAAAGGTGTGATGAGTCCGAACTCCCATCCACTCGAGCAATGCAAATTCCTAAGCCTCATTAGTCCACAAGCTAATGAGCGCCTACCTTTGGAAAGTAGGTCTAAACGGATGTGGAATCATTGGATGCTTCCGGTTCTACGAATAAACCCACTAGAAACCGATCGGAACGTTTGAATCTCCCGTCCAGGAGGTCATCCCCGAAATCCGTGCGAAAAAAATGGTGAACCCGACATGAATCCTTAACCAAGTTAAAGTTATGTTCTTCTTATTTTTTGGGCCCCTTGGGCCAACAAATCAATCATTGACATGTGCTCATCCAAAAGATGTAGTGACCAGATTCATCTTGATTATGTCTGTTATATGGAATAGGTACTCTTTTCTCAAGATCTTCTGCAAAATGGCTTTTCTTATATTCACCCATGTGAATACTACTGCTGTGAACACCTCTACTGTGAGGTCTGCTGCTGTGAAAACCAATGCTGCTACTCCTACTGGAACGTCGTCCGCTCTGAGGATGACATCACCAACTCAGCCTCTTCAACGCTGGGTTTCTAATGCACTGGTTAAGGAGTACCATCCCAACGGTACTATCCCAACTCTGGAGGCCGCTCGTCAAGCCCTTCAACTTAACAACTCTACCTGGTCATCCGGACAACGGCGGCCAGCGATCAAGAAGCAGGCGGTGCTTACTACCGTCTCCAACCATTTCGGGTCGTTATCCCCGGAACACAATTTCCATTCATTCTTTTACTCTGAGGAAGTGAATGAGCAGGTCCCTCAGGGCCTTAATTCAAAAAGATAGGATTCCTTCTCGAGGGCTCCCATCAACAATCGCCGCCAGACTCGTGCGGTAGTGCGCCCTCAACATGATGAGGGTACCGACTCCAGGCATTCAGCTCAGGTTCCTCGAACCCGAGCAGGCAAGATGAACCGCCAGAGAGGGAATCCGGTTAACAATAGGCAGGTTGTCATCCCTGCCATCTCCGGATAAGTCCACCAACCTAACTTGGTGGCAAATAAAGAGCAGGCACAATCACCTGTCTGTTTTAATTCCACTGTCCAGCAGACTCGTCTGGCAGCATCACGCCAATCCCGCCAGGAAATTCCGGTGGAGTACCATATGCAGGAACATGCACCTACTTATACATCACCAGTTAGTCAGTAGGCTCGTCTAACTACATATGACGGATCTCGTCAACCGCATTTGGAGAAGTGTAATCAGCAGGCACATACACCTGCTATTACTAATCAAGCCTACCAACAATCTTGCTTGGTAGCGCACGGAGAAGTCAGTCGGAAAGCCCCGACGACAAACAGGAGGCAGACTCAACTCTCTGCCTCCACACTTGAGTACTTTCAGGATTCACTGACAGGAAAAGGAGGACAGGAGCAGGCACATACACCTACTCCAAGCCCGAAATGGACGTATATCCCCGTTCTAGCGGCTGAAGTCACCAAACATATTTTGTCAATGGTGAAAGAGTAGAAGAAAATTCCTGCTCATATTCTGGATGCTTGCCAGGATATCATAACAGCTTCAGCATCATCTCAGGGACAGAAACATAAATCTATCCCTAGCAGTGGAGTGACACATCAACGATTAACTCCGGAATAGACACACACATCTGTTCCAGTCTAAGAGGGTTATGGGGCATACTCCCCCATATCATACGGACAACAAAGTCAGGCACATACACCTGATTTGAGTGGAGATCGTCAGACTAACCTGACCATCTTTCCTGATCAGGCACATACACCTGCTCAGAGTAACCACTTTCGTCAACAAGTGGTTTCTAAAGTGAGTAAGAAGGCATCTAAGAAAAATATCCGCCCAGTACAGTCAGGAGATCAAAGGCCAATCTGCAACAAGGCCTTGCTCGATGCTGGAGTTGTTGAATCCCTCAGACATTTATCTGTCGGAATTCAAGATTCTACTCCCTCAGTTCCCAATAACGGGAACATTAATTTTGAAGGTCTTCAACAGACACTTCCTCATGAAGGCTTGCTTCATGAAAGTTCGGTCAATCTTGAATATTCTTCTTCAGATGAGAGCCACAGGAACCCTCTGTGTGGTCAGAAGACCAAGGAGCAAGAGATTTCATCTTTTGCTGTAACCCATCATGACGGTCCTCCTCATGGTGATGAACTTCGCTGCGAAAGTCCTCTCCGCAGTAGTGATTCACGTTGTCTCGAAAATTCTTCAGAAGGAAATGTTGTGCCGAGAAATCCCTCTTATCTTGAGGCACTTGCAAACGTGAATCCAGTCATGTCTGATGCTTTACTATCGGCAGGTGAAACTCTTTCTCCATCAGAGGATAGCCTGGGGTTCAGGTTATTCTCCGAACCATCCCCAGGCCATTCATCTTCCAGCATGAATAGTGATATCTCTACCAATCTTGTTGAATCCGATGAAGCAACAATGAAGCACCAGCTCTGGTCCAAACATGTAAAAGAATCTTCATTTAATGATAAAGAGGAAATGCTGAACATGAGGAAAAAACTGACAAAAGGTGAAGTACCAGTCATGTTTTGGCCTTTGGCTGACTCCTAGTACGACATTCCAAAGATGTTGACGGATGATGGAATCCATGATATTCATCTCAACATATGGAAGAATCTTTTTCAATTGAAGAAGAAGGTATTATCTTAAGGTGATTATGAAATTCATATTAAGATAATAGAAGAGTTACAACGCCAGATTGATTTGGAATCTCTATCAGTCTCTCGGTATCCGAAGGCTGAAAAGCAACAGAGAACCCTTCAACGTTCATGCATTGGCGCACTAAGAAAATTGCGTCAGTTAATTTCCAATGCTCCATCTGATGTTCATATCAGAGGATGGGGTGTTCACGGAGCACTACATTTCACAGTGCTTTCCAGTTAGCAAAGCCCGCCGAAAATGGTCTCATGCAATGTTATTGCCCATGGACGGCCACAATCAATGGGCTTTGTTCATAATCAAAGGTTTGCTCAAGAACAGGCTTCAACTAGTTCCTCTCAAAATCAAGTATATAGAGAACAAGTTGTTGAATTGCTCCTACATCAAGCAGGCGAGAATATTTCACAAGAATCTCGTCTGGAGCAAACACGTCATCAAATGACAGAAGTTTCGGAAATCATCCAACGGTCTGTTGAACCAGGTGATAAAAGTGGATACAGGTTAATGCATCCATCTAATTTCCGAACTAAGATTCACAAGATCAAGAGAGATTTTAAGAAGATCTCAGACATAGCATGTCAAGAGACACCCCAGCTTTCCAGACTGGGGACTTCTCTAACCCAACCCTCAGAGTCAACAAATGGGATTCGAGGAGTTGAGCGGAAGCAGCAGGAACATCCCCAGTCCACCGGACTGGGGACTTTTTCAAATCCTCAATCCCTCCCTTAGAGAAAGTCAGTATTCTCTCGATTAGGGAATAAGCCTCAAGAGGAACGAAGAGCCAAGCTATTAGGAGATTCTCTCCAAGTGACAGTTCTCCAAGAAGTTCCTGAGGGATCAAGTCAATGGAATTCCATGTCTCATCATGGACATGGAAGAAGACAATATCACAGAAATGCTAATAAAAAGGATTCCATGAAATATGCATCCATTAATGTCATCAATGCTGTTGCTGCTGATTCACCAGATGAGGCTCAATCAGAGGGATCAGACGAAGAGGTTCCTGCTCAAGAAGTTGCGCACACAGACCTAAATGAAGAAGGTGTGCGCACACATAATCAAAGGCTTACCCAAAATCTGGGTATTCCTTCAAGTAACCCACTTCCCCCTCTCCGAAAAGGATCCAATAAGGGGAAAGGAAAGAATCAGGTTACTTCTCACCCTTCCTCTGAAGGAGGTCAATCGCTCTCATTAGAGCAAAGGTTTTCACAATAGGAGGAAGAAATGAAAGAATTAAGAAGGTTGAATGCAGAACTACTTCAGAGTAGTCTTATTCTTAAGAATGCTGAAGTCTGATAGCCGAAGGAATTTGTTGTAACTAGTGAGATGGATTAGGAATATCCTCCTTTATCATTACACCCTCAGAGGTCTAATCCTACGGGTCAAACGCAACAACGGTTGGCAGCACTACCATCAGTTGTAGCACCAACCACCACGTCTGTCCAAGCTCCATTCATTACACCTACCCAAAACCAAGTTCAACCTGATGTTTCTCAAAAGTTAATAACTACTATTGAGTAATTAACAGCTCGGTTAGAAACTATGGAAGGGAAATGGGCGCAAGTTCAACCTGAAAAGAAATTTTACCCTGAATGGGTAGATTCAATTTCTCCTCCATCTAGTTTTGGAAACCCTGTTTTCCCTACATTCAATGGATCAGGCGACCCTGAACATCATTTGACGCATTACATGTCTTGTTGTGATCCTATGATGGGAACTCCAGAGAAGCAAGAAGCAGTGAAACTCAGATGCTTCGTGCGAACCTTGCAAGGACCAGCTTTTGTTTGGTATACAAGCTTGCAGTCCCGGTCAGTCATCATATGGGAGGATCTTCGTCAAAAATTCCTACTTCAGTTTAGCTCAACTTTGCCAAAAACGAAATTTTTCGATCTTACAAACTTCAAGAAAAGGGAGAATGAAAGAGTCTCTGATTTCATTGCTCGTTGGAAGGGATTAACGTATTCCCTGAGTTTAGCACTCTCTCAGGAGGAACTGTTGCCAATCTGTGTGGAAAAATTGCATGACGAATTACGCATGCCATTTATCCCTGTGAAATACACAGGAGGGTTTCAAGACCTTACTTCAATCGCTCAACAGATTCAAGATTCCCTTATACGGGCTAAGGTTAAATCTCGTATAATTCCATCAGCTCTAGGAAGGAGAATGGGTAAAGCAGAAACTGCTACAGTTATGCTTAAACAAGCACCTGTACCTATTTCTACTTCAAAACCTTCATCTTCTCGAAGGGCTCCACCTCCTGAACACCAACAACAAAGGTTGTTTCGTCCAAATAATCAAAGAGATCAACAGCGAAAAAAATTTGAGGATTTGAAGAGTAAAACATACTCTTTCCAAAGTGAGCAAGTTCCTGGTTACTTCATTTCAGCTCTGGAAAATAATTTGGTTCAATTACCAGTGCCCAAGAGGCCAAACAAGGAAGGATATGAAGATCGTCCAAATTATTGTCCCTTTCATCAAATGTTGGGGCATCCCATCTAGGAGTGTTTTGTCTTTAAAGACCTCCTGCAAAAGATGGTCGACTTGGGAAAAGTCAAATTGAAGGGTTCTTCAGCTCATGTAGCGTGTATTACCGCTACAGATCCAGAGGAAGGAGGCGAGTGGCAGGAAGTCAAAAGAAAAACTGCGAAAAAATATGATGATTGGATGGTCAGAAAGACAATCAATCGGACCCATTCCATTTTGCGAACACAATTGAAGAAGCCAATTGTGTCTCCTACAAAAGCTGCAGTGAAGCCTCCATCAAAAGACAAATCCTCAAAAGGGCAGTGCAATTCAAAGAAGAAAGAGGAATCAGGAGAAGATGAGTATGTATCAAAGCCTAAATTGTCTTTGACTCTGGCAGATTTCATGCCATTTACTTCAAAACCACGGGCACCGCTCCATCAAATGGCAGAACCTAAACAGGCTAACCAGGCAGAGTCTTTATCAGACGAAGAGTTAATCTTTGGTTCTGTTAATATGATTCAATTAACAGATCCATATTACAGTCTTGATGAGCCTGAATTCCCTGTATCAAATAAGGGAATCCGAGGAAGTTCTAGAGGTTCAGGATATAGGGGAAGACGTGGATCTTTCCGAAGCCACTACTCTAATTTTACCCATGCTAGCACTGTATATGCAGCAGAAACTCGTGGTAGAGCCCTTCAACGAGCTCAAAAAGAACAAGCAAGTTCTTCTACCAATGGCCAACTCAGTTTTGGCATAGTTATTTTGGAAGACCGATTAAAGGTTCCATCTTCTTTATCTCAGCATGTTAATGGATCTAATCAGTCTAATCTTCGAAAACCAAGGATGTTGCACACTTCAATACAAGATGCATCAGCTTCCAAAGCATCTTCTTCCAAGGTACCAGCTAAACCACATATTCTTATTGGAAAACGCAGACCTCTAGATCAAAAGTATGATATATTGAAACAATTGGCCCAAGTACCAGCCAAGTTATCAATTTTGGATTCATTGAATCTGTCAAAAGATCTTCGGGAAGCACTCATCGAAGCTTTGTCAAGTCCTCAGGAGTTTGAAGCTGAAATTGCTGTAGCTGAAATCTATCACATAGAGAATAATCCTGCAGAATTCTATGCAGTGATATATTTTACTGATAAAGATGAAGATGATGTTGTGCATGGGCACATAAAACCTTTGTACTTATCTGGAAAAGTCAATGGTTTAGATGTTCGAAGAGCTTTCATTGACAATGGTTTAGGAGTCAACCTCATGCCCATTCGTACACTTCGTCGATTGGGCCTCACGGAATCTGATTTATCTCTTTCTACCATGATGTTACAAGGATATGATAAAAATGAACAAGAACCACTGGGAGAAGTTACACTCAGAACTCAGTTTGGAGATCTTGTTTCCAATTCGGATTTCATGATTGTTGATCAAGACTCAGCTTTCAATATCTTGCTTGGAAGACCCTGGCTACATCAGCATGCAGCTATTCTGTCATCATACCATCAATGTCTCAAATACTATTTCGATGGTCAAGTTGGAACATTGTATGGTGATAAGGCCTCGTTCAAGACATGTGAGTCTCAATACATTGAAGCGGAATTTTATCACATGAAGGGATGAGAAAAATCTACAATGAAGGAAATTACCAAAGTTAATGCTCCATATGGTTTGGAGAAAATTCCAATAAATCCATTTTCACATGTGAGTACAGATTATGTGTTACCAATTAGTCAAATTGACAAAATAGGCCCAAATCAAAATACTCTTATGGAAAGATCCATAATGTCAATTACGGCAATCGAGCCAGACAACATGGGAGAAATTGGTAACTTACCAAGCAGTGATGAAAGCATAAGTGGTGACGTTTTCATTTCGTCTGCTGAAGTCCAACAAGTCTATACTTCGCTAATCAGGCCAGAAGAAGTTATAGCAACACCAGAGGTGAATAATGATGTCGATTCTCAATCCATCATCTCCTCTTTATTTCCCAAAGAAGACCCTTTATCATCAATAGGGTCAGAAATGGAAGCTTCTTCTTCAAAATGTGAAAATTTTGACATCTCTTATGATCATGAGAATTTCTTTTTTTCATCTACTTTTCAAGTAGAAACGGAAGAAATAACACATGATGAAGAGGAAGAGGAAGATCTTAGAGATGCTCCTCCAGCATTTGAAGAGGGTATCTCTACCACTGTGGATGAACTCAGAGAAGTAAATCTGGGTACAGAGAAAGATCCACACCTCACTTTAATTAGGGCGTCCATGACCTTTGAAGAGCAAGAGATATATATTTATTTTCTAAAGAAAAATAAAGATATTTTTGCTTGGAATTATACAGAAATTCCTGGGCTTGATCCTGATGTTTCTACTCATCATTTGGGTTTACCAAAAGAACATCGAGGTTTTAAGGAAGCCGCGAGAAGAACACACCCAACCTATGCTTCCAAAATTGAAGCTGAAGTGGATAAGCTGATCAAAGCCAACTTCGTCAGAGAAGTTCAATATCCCAAGTGGTTGGCTAATATTGTCCCTGTAAAGAAGAAGAACGGACAAATAAGGGTTTGCATTGATTTTAGAGATCTTAATCGGTATTGTCCTAAAGATGATTTCCCAGTTCCAATTACAGAACTCTTAATTGATACGACGGCTGGCTATGAAGTACTTTCTTTCATGGATGGATATTCCAGATATAATCAGATCCGAATGGCCCCAGAAGATGAGGAATATACATCCTTCAGAGCTCATCAAGGTGTATTTTGTTACCGGGTGATGCCCTTTGGTTTAAAGAATGCAGGTGCAACATATCAACGCGCCATGCATCGTATCTTCAAACCTCTTTTAGGGAAGTTTGTTGAATGCTATGTAGATGATTTGGTGGTTAAATCCAAATAACGTTCTAATCACTTGGATGATTTGGAAGTCATATTCCACAAGTTTCGACAACATAATTTGAAGATGAAGCCCTTAAAATGTGCTTTTGGGGTAACCTCAGGAAAATTTCTCGGCTTTGTTGTATGCCATCTTGGTATTGAAGTCGATCCTGAGAAGACCAAATCAATCCTTGGTATGTCACCTCCTCAGAATTTGAAATAATTAAGAGGACTTCAAGGACACATAGCCTATATTCGGCGTTTCATCGCCAATTTTGTAGGCAAAAGTTTACCCTTTACCAAATTATTGAAGAAAGGAGTCACTTACCAGTGGACTGAAGAATGTCAAGAAGCATTTTATGTTCTCAAGAAATACCTCTTGAGTCCACCAGTACTCATGCCACCTGTTGAGGGTAGACCGCTTATCCTCTATGTGACAGCTTTAGAGCGATCATTGGGTTCCTTTCTCGCTCAAAAGAATGATGCTGGGAATGAAAATAGTCTCTACTATATCAGTAGAACTATGCTTGAAGCAGAAACCCGGTATTCAAGTATTGAAAAGGGCTGCCTAGCATTAATCTTTACAGTTTAGAAACTGAGACACTACCTGCAACATCATGAGGTCCAATTGGTATCTCGTAATAATCCGCTCAAATTCATCCTTAGTCGTCCAATGCTTACAGGACGTCTAGAAAGGTGGGTGGTTATTCTACAGCAGTTCGACATTCAGTATGTGTCTCAAAAGGCAATTAAGGGCCAAGCTCTGGCTGATTTCCTGGATGAACATCCTTCAGTGGAAGACACGTATTCAGATATCGAACTCCCTGATGAGGAAGTTTTCTCTATTCAAGAGAGTCCTCAAACATGGGAAATGTATTTTGATGGTGCTTCTAGAAGTCCAATGGGGAAGAAAATGGAAAATCCTAAATTCAACAAAGTTGGTTTAGGAATTGTGCTCATTTCTCCAGATAAGGCATTGTTACCTTATTCCTTTTTATTGTGGGAAGGTGGTACCAATAATAAAGCTGAATACCAAGCTCTCATTACAGGCTTGGAGTTAGCGCTTCAAGCACAAGTGAATCACTTAAAGGTGAAAGGTGATTCAGACCAGGTAATCAAACAAGTCAATGGGGATTATGCCATCAGAAAAGAAGAATTAATCCCTTTGTATGATCACGTCAGAGAGTTAATGTAAGAATTCCCTTCAGAACCGACATTTTCTTATGTCCCAAGATCACAAAATGCTCAAGCTGATGCACTGGCTAATATATCCACAGCTTTAGCAGATCCAAATCAGGACGAGACAACCATCTGTATTGCCCACCGTCGTGCAATTTCACCTTATGTGCAAGTCAGAACAGACGAAATTAATGAAATTAGTCCCATTCCTGAACCGTATGGTCATACTACAGGATGGATGTCACCTATCAGGGAATACCTTCAAAATGGAACACTTCCACCTGATAGATCTGAGAAAGAACAAATCCGGCGACGTGTGGTCAATTTTACTCTTTATGATAGCCCAAACCACCTCGAGAAAATTCTCTACAAACGTGGTTTTGATGGAGTTCTCTTCAGATGTATTGATGGTGAAGAGACAATGGCTGTCATAAAAGAAGTGCATGCAGGAGTCTGTGGTGCCCACCAGTTTGGACATAGACTGTCTGATCAAATTCGAAGGCTTGGATACTTTTGGCCTTCAATGTTACAAGATTGTGTTAATTTCACAAAGAAGTGTCATTCATTCCAAGTATATGCCAACTTCATTCATAAACCTCCAGAGTTGCTTCATACAGCTAAATACTCATGGCCATTTTCCACATGGGGAATGGATGTGGTGGGACCTTACCCTTCAGCTACGGCCAAGCAGTTTAAGTACATTCTTACTGCTACTGATTTCTTTTCCAAATGGGCAGAGGCAGTACCTCTCAAAGAAGTTAGTTCTAAATGCATTGTTAGCTTCATCAAGTCTAACATCATTACTAGATTTGGTGTCCCTCATACCATATTGACGGACAACGGCACCAACTTCTGTTCTTCTGAGGTAATGAAATTTTATCAAGAATACAACATTAAGTCCAACCATTCAACTCGATATCATGCAGCGGCTAATGTCCAGATAGAAGCCTTCAACAAGACTCTTTAAAATATACTGCAAAAGATGGTGGATAAAGATAAGAGGTCATGGCCTGATAAACTCTTTCATGCTTTATGGGCTTATCGGACTACCACTCGCAATGCAACGCGGTCAACTCCATATTCATTGGTATATGGAATAGAAGCAGTCTTGCCAATTGAAGTTCAATTAACCTCACTCAGAATAGCCATTTGTGATCAGTTATCTACAGATGAGCAATCCCAAAAGCGTTTGAATGAATTGGAACAGTTAGATGAGAAAATATTGTACACTTTGCACCACTTGGAAATCTATCAGAATCGAATAACACAAGCTTTTAACAAAAAAGTTCGTCTTCGTTCATTCATTCAGGGAGAATTGGTATTGGTTCTCAGAGCACCAATGATACCAGGAAAAAATCCTCCCAAGCTTGAACCAAAATGGGAAGGACCTTATTCAGTACATAAGGTCTACTCCAATGGAGCGTATTCTCTAATCTCAATGGATGGAGAACACATCACGACTCCAACTAATGCCAGATTTCTGAAGAAGTATTTTGTATAAACACAAAATATTGTTCCCAGATCCAAAACAATCACATTAGTCCTTGATATGTCCTACATGACATTAAACTGTTATTTTGTCCCTGCTACATGACACTAAACTGTGCAGCACCAATAGTCCTAACTGCAAGACTTTAAACTGCATAGTCCCTGTATGATGTCCAACATGACACTAAACTGTATGATGTCCTACATGACACTAAACTGTATATATGTCCTATCTACATGACGTTAAACTGTACAGAAGTTCCTATATTTTGTTCGAGATGAAATTAAACTATATTGTGTCCTAGAAACATGACATTAAACTGTGTGGCACTTTCATCATCCAGAATGACGATAAACTGTAAAATGTCCCCAGAACTGATATCCTCATATTGGTTCACCTTAGTCCTAGCTACATGACTTTAAACTGTATAGCAATATCCTATTGTCCAACACGACGTTAAACTGTAACAGTTACTTGATTTGTCCTACATGACATTAAACTGTAGAAAAGAAGATGTCCCTGCAACATGACACTAAACTGTGCAGCACCAGTTCATCCTTGCTATATGACGTTAAAATATACAGAAATGGTCCAGTATGACTTTAAACTGCAACTTCGTCCCACACGACATTAAACTGTGAAAAAGTTCCCTAATCCGTCCAGCATGACCTTAAACTGCATCATCCCTGGTCCATGTATATGACCATAAACTATT
This sequence comes from Viscum album, assembly GCA_963277665.1. Classification (NCBI taxonomy): domain Eukaryota; kingdom Viridiplantae; phylum Streptophyta; class Magnoliopsida; order Santalales; family Viscaceae; genus Viscum; species Viscum album. The sequence goes on from OY728166.1 coordinate 1,322,581,439, forward strand.
TGCAAATCCCTTACGTCCAGCAAGACGTTAAACTGTGACGTCCTAACTACATGACGATAAACTGTATAAAAGTCCCTTACATATGGAAAGACATTAAACTATATAATCTCAAAGGTCCAGTATGACATTAAACTGCACCATTCACGGTCCATGCATATGAACTTAAACTATTCGCACTTTCGTCCGACATGACGTTAAAATGGTACACTCTTTTCTCCTTACTGCATGACAATAAACTGCACAATCCCCCTTTTGTCCAATATGACGTTAAACTGTATTGTCCCCATCGTCCTAACTACATGACGCTAAACTGTATAGAAAATCCTTGATATGTCCTACATGACATTAAACTGTTATTTTGTCCCTGCTACATGACACTAAACTGTGCAGCACCAATAGTCCTAACTGCTAGACTTTAAACTGCATAGTCCTTGAATATGTCCTACATGACATTTAACTGTGCATCATTAAGGTTGTTATTACCTATTGTTTCTCACACCGAGTATGACTCATGTGAGCTTAGAGCAAACCTCAACCATAACACTCTCTTTGGGCCCCTAACCATGTGTAAGTCCCAACAACATTTTTTATTAGATCATTGTCCCCAAGAACAACTTGATCATTAATTCATTCTTTAATTGAACTACACAGACTTTGATCCTTTCCCTCCAGGCTGGGTATCTAGGCAACCTCCCAGGGTTCAAGCCCAAAAACAATCTCTTCACATCGGTTCACCACCATCTCATATGATGTTGATTCATGAAACTGCACCTAGAATCAATATCTTTACATTGATTCACTTTCGTCCTTGTTATATGACGTTAAACTATGCAACACTTTTGTCCGGTACGACAATAATCTACAATATTCTTTGATTTCATCATTTGAGAGATAACTATTATTGACATTGATTTTTCAATCATGGTTTTCATTTTCAAAAGACTACGTGCATACATGGTAATGCCTGAACTTTTTATCTTAGGTTAAACCATCATTGCACTAAAGTCCCCTTTCACCCTTCACATGTACGAACCAAATTTTTACAAAGGGTAATTCTAGAACTACGTGGACTTGATTCCCATCCTTATGGGATACGTAGGAACATTCGAGTATCCCTCGAATCCAGTCCCAAGTCATTTGGGCCTAACCCCAAATTTCACTTTCAGTCCCTTGGCTGAAAAGTACTTATGAAAACACACACTGTGTATTCATTATTATGGTCTGAATTCTATGACCCTAAACTAATATTTCTCATAATTTCGTCCTGACCGACGTTAAAACTGCATTTCAAGAACTACGTATGGCTTGATTCTCATTCTTATGAGATACGTAGTGAAGTCCAAAATTTCAATTCAGGACCCAGCCACAACATGATTATGGTTTTCATTGACCTATGTATCTCTATATACATTGGAAAATTCCCATATTTATGTGTTATAATCCTAAATTTAAATATTTTCAGATCTTCATAACCCTTTTCATGACTTCTAATCACAAAAATGCCAAACTTCTGAGAATTCTTTTGCCTGACTATGAAACACGTGCCCATAGGTTGCCTTGCATAAACAGTCCACAAAACAGACTTGTCAGCCGAAAGATGCTATTTATTTGACCATGCAGCCAATGCCCTTAGGTGGCCCTGCATATTTCAACCCCCTAACGGGTTTTGTTAAATAATAGTAACTTCATTCTTGGGAAGAATGCCTCTTTTTCCTTATTTGTCTTAAACGACAGTATGTAGGGATCCGCAAAAAAATAGCCATCCTTAACATATTTGTCCCATATCCTTTTTCATGATCTGAAAGTATTAAAGTCTATGGTTTATTCTTCTTCCCTACGTTTGGGTCAGACCTTCGTAGGAGTGATATTCATCCAGTTCTTCGATATTCTTGTTCGGAAATATCTTCTCCATATTCAAGTACCTCATTCCATACAACAAACTCTATAATTTAGAAAATTTGAATCTCCATAAACATTCACTGGCTTTTTAGCACTAGGAAAGTAAATTTCTGGAAGTTCTTTTGCCTGACTATGCAACACGTTCCCATAGGTGGCCTTGCATAAACAGTCCACATAACAGACTTTTCAGCCGAAAGATGCTATTTATTTGACCATGCAGCCAATGCCCATAGGTGGCCCTGCATATTTCAACCCCCTAACGGGTTTTTGTCAAATAATAGTAACTTCATTCTTGGAAACTACTTCTTCTAATGCCTTTTAGCTCTTTTTCATATCATTCCTCAGATTCAAATATTCTTAAGACATAGTTTACATATTTTCTCTCATACTTGAGCATGGTAATATTTTTTCAGATAAATTGTCAAGGAATTGAATCAATTTTAATCAATTTCGGTCTAAGCAATTTCTACCTTAAACATTAGCCCCTTTTATGTCTGACATGCATGACTTTAAACTACCAGATTTCTTGTTTTTCGTTTCACCTCAGAGTCAAATCCTCTTTTCTCTCCGGATCCAACTCTGAGGGGGGACTTTTGTTGACGCTCCTTTCTGTCACAGAGTCTAACGACTGAAAGGAAAAACTTAGTACAAAGTGATTCATCCTTTGAAGAAACATAAATAATTGACAAAGGGATGAACACGGAGATCATTTCCCATAGGTCGCGCAAGTTCCCTCATGGTTGCGCAAGTACACTTGCGCGCCGCCTAGTGGTCGTGCAAGTACTTGCGCGCTGCCTAGTGGTCGTGCAAGTCTACTTGCGTGACGCCTTATGGTCGTGCAAGTGACTTGCACGACCTAAGTCATAACCACCCGGTAACCGCCCGGGGTCTTCTCCTGCCTATAAATAGACCCTGTGGGCCCCCCATTCAGGAGGATTTTTTTCCAGAAATTCAGATTGAAGCTCCCGACGCCCAAGTCTCTTCTCAAAGCTTCCGGAACACTTCTAAGGTAATTTCTTACCTAGAACGGAAGATATAAAGAGAGGGAGGAAGGCCTAAGTGTTGAAACTCATCAACACTTGTGCGCCTGAATGGCCAGCCCTTAAGGGAACTGGTCACACTTGCACGCCGCCTTATTCCTTCAATAGAATTTGCGCATCCCATATCTGGAAGAACCTCAAGAGGATTCTAAAGGGTTTAATAAAGAGTCGCTCAAGTATTTCAATGCTGGTTGAAAATCGCGCAAGTACACCATGTGTCGCGCAGGTATACGTGTGCGACCAATACTTGCGCGCCCACACAAGACTTGCGCGCCTTTCAAGACTTGAGCGCCCCTACCTTTTTGGGTGCCCATATTGCCCATTTTTCCCCTCTTAAGCCATTTCACCTTTCCTATTCAAGATTCAGTCTTCAAGATACTCTTCAAATCCATTTATGGAACGATTTCTTGATTTTACTTCCTTATCTGAAGGGAATTCGATGGAATATCTCTCAAAACCTAGTGATTTATACATCTTTATGTCACCAAAGATTGAGAGTTCATTCATTCAACCTCATCCTTTAAGATGAGAGAATCCTTAACCTGGGTCTCCTTTTCAGGAATAATCCCCAGTTATAAATCCTTTAATCTGGGCATCTTCCTCCGGAGTAAGCCCCAAATTCTTAAAGTTCCCAAACTTGGGAATCCTTCTCAAGAGTAAGCCCCAAACCTTAATCCCTAACCCGGGTATCTTTTTCAGGAATAAGACTCAGTCATAATCTTGGGATTCCTTTTCAGGAGTAAGTCCTAAGTCCCCTAACCTGGGCCTCCTTTTCAGGAATAAGTCCCAGTCATAATTTTGGGCATCCTTCTTAGGAGTAAAACCCAATCATAAGTCCCCTCCTAATTTGGGCATCATCCTTAGGAGTAAGCCCCAAGATTAGAGTATTCAAATCTCCATAAAGCACATATACCTTTATGGACCCTGTTCCTAGATTTTCTCCCTAAAAGTAAATCCTAAACCTTCATCTATTTGGGCAGTCATACATACATAAGTCCCAAATAATTTCTTATGATTGCATCTTTCATGGCACAATTGTCTAATTTTTTACCAATACCTCTTGTTTCTCACACCGAGCATGACTCATGTGAGCTTAGAGTGTAAAAGTAATTATGAAATTATTCTTTGAGCCATAATTCATAAACATCACACCCTTACTCGAACTACATGGGTTCTGATTCCTTTTACAAAACAAAGGATACATAGGTAGCCCATTTATGGGTTCGATCCCAACTTTGAAATAATCCCTGTCCTTTTGAATGACGATAAACTTCAAGTGCCCCACTGAGTGGCATTAAAACTAGCCTGGTCATCATAATGACCAAGATACTTTTATATAAATGTTTTGAAGGATACCATTGACCAAGAATCTCTAAACAGATATAGATGATTCTCTATTGATGAAGAACCTCGAATACATATAAAAGATTCTCTAAATTTCTTGAATATTTAATCATTGATTGTTAAAACTAATGGAAAGCTCATTTTATACTTGGTAATGTAATAAGGATTCACGAACATAACTTAAATCTATAAAGAGAGTCCCAGAGTAGACAATAATTCCCCTCAAAAAGGTGTGATGAGTCCGACCTCCCATCCTCTCGACCAATGAAAATTCCTAAGCCTCATTAGTCCACATGCTATGAGAGCCTACCTTTGGAAAGTAGGTCTAAACGGATGTGGAATCATTGGATGTTTCCGGTTCTACGAATAAACCCGCTAGAAACCGATCGGAACGTTTGAATCTCCCGTCCAGGAGGTCATCCCCGAAATCCGTGCGAAATAATGTCATGTGACTTTTAGTGATAGTGGATCCCTGTACTCAACAGAACCATAATTTTATTATTTCGAATTAATGGGGACTTCCTTGATCATGTTGGAATGTCAGAGGAATTATATATTGTCATTTTGACATGTCCAAGGGCCTTCACAAGATCAAAGTGTCTATTTAATGGAATGTTTAATATGATCTATGGCTTTCCTGGGACATTTTTTGAGGTAGTGGTGGTTTTTTTGGGGTTCAATGTGAGATTAGGGAGACTTGTATAAGAGTCTTTGAGGACTGCACTGCAGTCTTCTTTAGTGTATTTTAATCATTTTATGACCACAAGAGGCATTCGCCTCCTTCCTCTTTTATTCTTTTTTTTATTTTACAAAGTTTGAGGAGTCATATATAATTTCATGAGTAATATTAAATACAATTACTATATTTTTTTATGATGCCTTGTGTGACCAATATTGGTTTTATGGAGGTGTGCGAGTATTTTGTGGAAAAATCCATCCATTTGTTCTTAGGGATCCAAAACGGAAGCACATGGTTTCCTGGACATACCCAATAATTTCCATGAGATAAGGCTGAAAATCCAAAGTGAATTCGCGAGATGATAGGGGTATGTCTCTAGAGTCTTGTGATGTCTTACGGGCCACTAGTATAATTTTTTGTGTCTTTTAAAAATACAGTAGTCTCCCACCTCCTCCTTTTTTAGCTACATCATTTTATTTTACAACGGGTTGAGGAGTTCACCATTTTTCTTGGATATCACTAAGGACAATCACTCTTCTGATCAGTGATGCATCCTATGATATTTATAACTACAAGTTGTATCCGTCTTTTGGATATTTTCCAAGGAGCTTTTGGCCTTCACACACCAATTTTGTTCGAGTACGTCGCATGATCAATATTGGATCTTGCGATTGTGTGTGTGCCTTGTCATTGTCAGTTGTCTAGTTTTCCTATAGGGAATCGCATGATTTATGATAAATCTTGGAAAGGCATGAAGATGATGCCAGGGATAGTTTCATTTCATGAATTTGATGCATAAAATGTTCATTGATGGATCTCGTGATGACGTGAAAACATTTTCAAGGACATTCACTTTTCTCAACATTGATATGGAGTGTGTTCATGGTTGTATGATTCCACAAAGTGACCGAGGGTGCTTTCATGTCAAGTAAGTATGACGAAGGGGGCATAGAAGGTGTTTCAATTCTTTTCATGAATGTTACATATCCCAAGCCACTTGAATGTGTTTTTCAACCAAATGTTCACATGAGGTAAGCGCACAACATCCAAATAATCATGCGATTGAGTAAATAAGGAAAAACAATGGAGTCTCATGAAGATTTTACTCACATGTAAATGTGATGTGGTGGGGAGCACTCACTTGGATTCACACAAAAAAATAGGGAAATCAAAACAGAAGTAGAACGTGGGACACTCACAAATTTACGTGGTTCGGTCGGATGACCTACATCCTTGAGGAAGGCAGCAATTAATTCTCATTCAAACTAGAAGAACATGTATTACAAATTCCTCTCACTCTTTCATATCTCATAGAGACATAACATATATAGAAGTGGATGCAGAGAAGAAATCAAAGTCTACTACAAGTTTTCTCTGGATGGTTACCAACTCCTGCATGATTTTCATAATGGGTGGCCACCAACTGCTATAGCAAGTCTTCTCCGATGGCCGGTCATCAAAGTCGGTAATCCACTTATTACACGGTGATATTTTCCCATAAAAAAACTCCAAAATCTCCACATTCATGAAAAATATCACCAAGTTTCTTCTCAAATAAATTTTTATGTAACAGAAACAAATCTTTATGTTGCTGCTAAAAAAATCATCCTGCCTAATTTTTCCTTCTCGATGCCTGTAGACATCTCAAGATTGAGTCATATTGGTCAAGTCCAAACAATGTTGGAACTTGATCCCTGTAATATACTTATTTTCCTTCAGAGGAGGAACAAGATTCCATGTCATATTAGGATATAGTAAATTCATATCTTCTTCCATAACAGACTTCCATTGGTTCATTTCTTTCCTATCCAAAACATCTTGATAACAATATATAACACCGACTTAAACTATAGAAAGAGAAAATCTAAACAATTTTCTATACCTGTAATGTCTTAGAATATTCCCTCATGTTCTACTAGTGGTGTCACTCTTATATGATGTCATTGCTCCACCTGTAACAGTCTCAACATTCATATAATACAAAACACCTTTTAGAATAACTTTCATCGCAAGGAGTGAACGACGGATAATTTTCTTGAATTTACCTTTAATTTTTATTCATTAACCAAGTTTATCCCAAACTCCAAGTGATATGAGGCTATTATACAATTCTGGAACATAACTCACATTTGTAAGGCATCGAGTTGTACCATCAGGCATCTTCAACTGTATCATTCCAATACCTTTTGAATAACAAGGGTGGTTATTGACCATAAACACCACACCTTCATCTGACTTGTTAAGGTTTGAAAACCAATCTTGATTCCTATACATATCGAATGAACAACCTGAATCAAGAATCTAACCTTCTGAATGGTTGAACATCGAGCAAACGAGGATAGTATCTTTAACATCTTCAACATCCTCGCTTCACTGTAAAACATTTGCCTTTAATTTCCCAATTTTTTGATAGTCCTTCTTTCAATGAACCTTTTTCTAACAGTAGGCACACTCATCTTTTTTTGGACGACAAAATCTATACTCACCTTTTGACGTCGATCGTGATTCGTCTCTTTTGAATCTTCCAGATTTCTTATCATACAACCTTCCTCTAATTGTCATCAATTCCCCCGATGGGGAATCCTAGAGGTCATATTTGTCCTTTCGCCTATACTCATTGTTAACATAAATCATTTGAAACATCAACAAATTTCACCTCATCTTTACCATACAATAATGTCATAGTAAGTTGATCATAACTCTCTGGTAGAGAGTTCAACACCAACAAATCCTTATCTTCATCTCCAATTGTAACCTCCAAACTTTTCAAATCATCTAGAATTTTGTTAAATGAATGAAGATGCTCAATAATAGACATACCTTGGTTGTAATAAAATATAAACAATTTATTTTTTAGATACAGTAAATTTTCAATGCTTTTGGCTTTATACTTGTTCTCTAAAATACTCTACAAGCATTTTGTTAGAGTTTCCCGCATCACACTATATTTCTGGTCTTTAACCAAACAAAGATGAATTGTACCACAGACTTGATGGTTGAGTCACTTCCAATCACCATCAGAGATATTGATCGGCTTTTATTTCAATGTGATTTCTAACTCTTGTTGAATTAGAATATCCAAAACATTACATTTCCACATACTGAAGTTGTTCGTCCCATCAAATTTCTCCACCTCAAATTTTGTATTGGAAACCATACTTCTATATCCGGAAGTATTTTCGTCACCAGCATCTGTAGCTGGAATAGACTATTGGGCCTCCTTGGGTGGTACTGAACTATTTTTGGTTTTGGGATTCTCAATCACAAAAACATATCATAATTTCAAAAAACAGAGAGCACCGATGAATTTGAAATAGTCAAAAATACTGAAATCGAATATTTAAATTTTCAAAATGGTTCCCAAATGAATATCTAAATTTTCATTACAAATATTTTTCTCTCAAAAAAATTCCCACTCAAAAAAATGAACAAAAAATTTACAATATTTTTTTAAGTGTGGCGTTTCCAATTCATGCGCCCCTCACCCCACTCAATTTTTTTTCTTCTCCAAACGTGCCACCCTTTTTTTCTTATTTATTTTTTTAAACAAATAAAATCCCCTCAAATTCTTGTATGCCACCCCTTATTTCCACCCTCCTCACATTCACAAGCCCCCTCTATTATTTTTTTCATCCATGTAACAATACAAAAAACACACGCACACACACAAGCCACTTTCGATTTTGTCTTACATGCTACCCAAACACAAATTATCTATTATCTTTTTGACTTTCATATACCCAAAATCGAAAAGGAAAAAACCACCTTTTCTTCTTTTGACGCCCACACCCTCTTTTTTCCACCTCTTTATCCTTGTTTTCACGGATTTTATGTACAGATAAAAAAAAGGTCCAGTGAAGAGGATGAGAAATAGATATCAAATAAGGGACACCAGAGAGCATCCCCAGCAGGGACATTGAGGGGAGAGCGATCAAGAGAGGTTTTAACGAGTGTGGACCACTAGATATATATACACAAGCTTTGGTGTCAGGATAACAACTTGTTGTAGGAAGCACCAACTGCAGTGGGTTAAGTTGTGCAGACAGTGCCAAATCCGAATTCATTATTGCAGATGTGTGGACTGCAGCGGGTTCAGATTCACACAGGGAGAGACAAAGAAAAAAATTTCCCAGGTAATCGAACACAACCATTTGATACCACTTTGATGGGGTGGGGAGCACTCACTCTGATTCACACACAAAAACAGAGAAATCAAAACAGAAGCATAATGAGGTACACGTACAAATTTACATGGTTCGGTTAGATGACTTATGTCTATGGAGAAGGATGAAATTAATTCTTATTCAAAAGGGAAGAACATGTATAACATATTCCTATCACTCTCTCATATCTCATAGAGACAGAACATATAGATCAGTGGATTCAGAGATGAAATCAAAGTCTACAACATGTTTTTTTTCGGGTGGTAGCCAAATCCTACGGGATTTTCATCATGGGTGGCCACCAAATGCTACAGAAAGTCTTCTCCGATAGCTCATCATCAAAGGCAGTCACCCACCTTCCTACATGGTGTTATTTTTTCATAAAAAAACTCAACAAAATAAAATATTTATGTTCTTATCATGGTGGTATCAATCACAGCATTAAGCTTCTCATGCCCACATGAATATTGAATGTGTGTGGTTGGACCTCCATCAAATCAACATGGTGCATTGAGTCTTGAATGTTAATTCATGTTCTCCTTTTGTGGTACAACAAATTAACTCTTTACTAATTGATCATATCCAAACACCGAGTTGATTTAGAAAATTCTTAACATAATTGGATGTGTGGAAATTTAATATTATTTTAAGAAGAGGTAGTTTCATTTTATGTGATCATGTTCGTGTTCACCTGATTTTGTACACGATCTCTTATATTTATATTTTTTTATTATGAATCCCTCATGGTATTATATCCCTTCACATGATGGGATACATGGTTCCACTGCCATTTAAAATATAGGTTATGAGACTCCAACTAGTTAAGTGATTCCTCATACTTTTGTAGCAATGATTATATGAAGAGAGATCGTGGGATATCACCTATTCCCAAGAATGATTATGAGATAGAATTATCACATATTCTCCTATGTGTATCCCTTATACATGCTTTCCATTCTCTCTATTTTGAGGAAAGATAGATATTTCTCTTCCTGATGGTAGTAGTCCTCAAATATCAATCTATCATAAGTATTTATAGACTATTGGGGCACAACAGAGGTGTGTGGTAACGCAAACACAGAAAAATATAGAAAAAATCAAGATTTAGGTGGTTTAGTCAGATGACCTACGTCCATGAGATTAAGAGGTCTGGTTTCACTATTTTCACTCTCCGGTTCTCGGTGGAGGATAACAACATACACATATGTTGCAAACAATGGGATTTTATCTCGTTTATAAAGATAAAGGAAAACCAAAATGTCTTTGGTTGTTGGGGTAGCTCATCTACCCTTGAAAAAATATCTCGTCGCTTGCTTCTTGTCTATAAAGTCGGTTTCCCTGCTGCTCATATATGAAGTCAGCTACGGATAGAAGTTTCTTCTCCCGCTGAAAAACTTCACCCCATATTGGGAGTGGCCCCACAAATCTCCCCTCACAACAAATTTGGGGTAGAAGCTTGAACTAAAGTCTCCATGTAGGTGTTAAAAACATCACCAGCAAATCGAACACACTTCTTCACTCTAGATGACGTGGCACTTCCACCATCATCAATCGTGCTCAGGCTGATTGCGGTACCCATCAAATGATACAACCCTTGTAACTTCTTTATATTAAGTTTTTCTAAATATCCATGTGAGACTTCTAATAATCCACCCTCTATGGAAATATTGTATCCTCTCGTATCAAGCATACTTAATGATGCCATGTTCTGTCTCATCCTATGAACAAATTTCACGTCATCCGGTTTACGAACTACTCCATCGAGTTTCTTCAATTTCACCATCCTGACTCCTTGAACCTAGCATGTTTACCCATCACCAAGTCTCACTGAGTCACTCACCTGATGAAAAATATCAAATGTAACTCTGGTCGTACATATGTATGTCAAGCTCCCTGAATCTAGAACCCATCCGTATTCCTTTGGATTTTGAGCCCGCTCATTCTTCCTCTTTAGAAAAAGACATTCCCGCTACATGTGCATGTATCTTTTGTAGTAATGACACTGCACTTCTCAACATTCAACTCTCTCATTTGAGTATGATATTCCCATTGTCATGCAGATTGCATCATCTGCTAATAATCTTGTGATGTTCACATCCTCCTCTTGAACTTTCTTCTTCCCAGTAACATACTGTTTGCGCTCTCCACATTCACTTTTATAATGACCCATCTTCTCACACTAGAAACACGTAATTTCACTCAGATCACGTTCTCTTGATTTTGGTCTCCATTCTTTACCTCATGACTGCTGATGTCATTTCCTCCCATGTTGATCATCTCACAACACATGATTTTCTCTCTTGAATGCGTCACAGGCCTTTAGAATGCATTCAAATCTTGAAATAATGTCATCACCTCATCCATCTTCCTTATTTATTTCTTCATGAGAAATGCAGTCACAATCCCATCGAATGAGCTTAGTGGTGATAACAAAAGCAAAATTTCTTTGTCTTCCTCTCCAAACTTCACACCGAGCCTCAATAACCACGTCATGACCTTGTTGAAATCATTGGTATGATCCAAAAAATTTCTCCCTTTACCATCCACAAATGGTACAATTTATTCTTCATGAATAATTTCTTGGTGAGTGACTTCGCCATATTTGGCTTCTCTAAATTATTCTGGATCTCTTTCGGTGAGGTCTCATCCAACACTGAGTATTTTACCTCATTCGCCAGACACAGTCGTACTGTGCTGAAAACCCACTTGTCGAGCACTTACCAATCATTGTTGCTAGTTGTCTCAGGCTTTTCTTCGATAAATAGATTGATCATGCCCTGTTGCACCAAAATATCTTTCACCTTGCTTTTCCACAATCCAAATTTGTTTTTGACCATCGAACATCACGATATCAAAATTTGGTAGTGCTCTGCCACCAGCCAGTGTCATTGTAACAAAACGCGATCACCACCATCGATGTCACACCCTTCTGAACCCACCGTATGGAGTGCGATTTTTGAAACAATAACCATACAAATGTGTCCGGAATAGTCAAAATAATCAGAATCAGCTCCTAGATTACCGAAAACAGACACCAATTGATGGATATATTGTCAAAACACGTTCAACTGTATAGATCACTCACTAATGTGGCATCGATGTGTCACACTGGAGTACCTTCCAGAATCTCTCTGGAATTGTCACCGGTGTCGTGAATAGTTTCGTCTTCTCCGGCACATGTTACTGTTCACTCTCGATTTTGACCAATGTTTGACCGAGTTTACTAGGATCGTTTTAACTCCGTTTTCATCACCACTTGCGCCGTCAGAATCACCTTTCCATCCTCTTTAAAGATCTGGCCTCAGAAAAATTTTCCGGTCACCGAACAATTCACTTCAACCTCGCCATGTCGACTCTGATCGCTCCGACATTCCTCTCATACCACTTGTTGGGGCGTAACAGAGGTTTGTGGTACCGCAAACACACAAAACGAAGAAAAACACAATATTTGTGTGGTTTGGTCGGATGACCTACATCCACGGGATAAGGAGGGCCAATTTCACTATTTCTTCTCTCCGGTTCTTGGCAGAGTATAACAACATACACAGATATTGCAAACAATGGGATTTGATCCCATTTATAAAGATGAAGTATAACTAAAATGTCTTTGGTTGTTGGGGTACCTCATCTACCCTTGAAAAAAAATCTGGTCCCCTACTGCTTGTCTACGAAGTCAAATGCCCTGGTGCTGGTCTCTGAAGTCAGCTTCCGACATAATTTTATTCTCACGTTGAAAAACTACACCTCATATTGGTAGAGGTACCACAAAGACAAGGTATCATCCTTTGGGAATCTGAGAATGGTGGTTTGTCCCACTAACATGCTCCACCATTCATCAAACCAAATTTTCTATCCTTGGATCCAAGGGTTATGCTGCATCAAAATACCTCTTCAAAACAAAAATACTTTTAGCATTCTTCATGTGTGATTGTTAAACCACATTGGAATTTTGTGTTGTCATGTAACCAGCTCTGGGGGTTTCATGCATTCGTTGGGGAGTTTCACCACACACATGCTATTCTTGAAATGCAAATTTTCACCATAGTATATGCTACCACACACAGTGGTGACCCTATGTATCTCCATTACAGCATGCTTTGTTTTGGGTTCTGACTTCATATCTTCTCAAATGGTCTAATCATAGGATTTTCATCATAAAAATATTATCCCCAATGGCCACCCGTGTACTCGACTATGTGGGTGTGTCACTCCTCTACTACACACACAATATTGTCAATGCCTCTGTTTATCATGAAGATCTTCCCACACACGCATCATTTATACGAAAGGAAAGGATCCCTGTTATTTGCATACATTTGTTGTTCAAATGGTGCTGAATATGTTCAGATGACCATCAATATCGATAAAGGTTTAGAGTATTGTACAATGTGGAGTTGATCTTCCTATGACAGTGCTTCAAATAGAATTCCTTGCACGACAGTAGGAGTTTCAGCATGGGGTATCTAATACGCTAATCACGGATCATCGTTCTGTTTCTCTTCACATGATATCCCATCAAGAACTGTGTCTTCATGTGATGAAAATGTCAGCAAGAGGAGTTAAACTTGACAAGGACAATCCCTTGGTTACTCTCTATTGGGACCATAAATGATTGACCCACCGGTGTAGCGATAATTACAAGATAAAAATAAATGAAAAATGCGGAAATAAATGGACACTAGATGTAATGTGGAAAAACCCCCAAATGGAAGGGGTAAAAAACCATGGTTAAATAGAAGGATCATTATTGGGTAACAGTGGGTACACACTCCCTCATTATTTCAAGGAGAAAACCCTCATAAAATGTCTCTTGACTAAATGGGGAAACTGCCTCACTAAAACCGTTCAAATATCTAGAGAATTAAAGAACCAAAAGATGCTGATAATCAGATTCAAAAACCACTGGAGGAGATACCCTTTTATTGGCTATATCTCCTCCCTCCTGTTGCCTTCTACCGCTGGAGGATTGGTAGGGTTTAACCACCCACAACCTACCCAACCCACACCCTTTGACAATTCATGGGAGCGACACCATCCCAAAAAAAAACTGCTTACACATCTCCCACTAGGAGATTTTATTGAGAACCAATCAGATCTCCACATCCTTTCTATCTGCCAAACCATGTAGCTCATGTATCTGTGAGGCCACTCGAGGTTCTGCACCATATGAACTTATTAGAGTTAATCGCCTTCATCTGGAAATCTACCAGATTTTCTTTACTATAAATCTTCTGCATATCCACACTTCCTTCCTCCACCACATCTCGTACAATGTGATAGTGTACCCCAATGTGATTATTTCTGGAATGAAAATATGCATTCCTTGTAATATGAAAGGGACTTTGACTATCACAAAATAATGGAATCTTCTTTGTTTGTGCTCAAGATCCTCCATCAACTTTCTCATCCAAATTTCCTCTTTGCAAGACTGTGTAGGTGCCATGTACTCTGCCTCTATCATGGATAAAGCCACAACAGACTGTAACATTGAAATAAAGCTGACAACTCCTACTGGAAGAGTAAACACATAACCAATAGTGGATTTCCTCGAGTCATAATCACCAATAAAATCTGAATCAACATATCCTCTAATTATAAAATCTGATCCTTTATAACATAATGTAGCATTTGAGGTCTCCTTGATATATCTCAGGATCCTCTTCATTGTGTTCCAATGCTCCCATCCCGGATTCTCCATGTACCAAATAACTTCGCCCACTGCATGTGAAATGTCTGGTCTAGTAAAAACCATAGCAAACATCAAACTACCCACTGCTAATGCATACAGTACTCTAGACATTTCCATTCTCTCTGCTTCACTACTAGAACTCATCATGGAGGATAACTTGAAATTAATAGGAAGAGGGGTAGATATTGTCTTACAACCTTGCATGTTGAAGCGTTTCAAGAATCCTTGTATGTAACTCTTCTGTGATATCCAAATCTTCCCATTATTTCTATCTCAGTAAATTTGCATCCCAATAATCTTGTTTGTTGGTCCCAAGTACTTCATATCAAACTCCCTAGATAACTATTCCTTCGTCTCCTTGATCTTATCTTTGCTGGGGCCTACAACCAACATGTCATCCACATAAAATAGAAGAATGATGAAATCATTACCATCTAAAACCTTGAAATATTCACACAGATCTGATTGATGTATGTCGTATCCAAGGCTCATGATATAGGAATCAAATCTCTTGTACCAACACCTCGGTGCCTGTTTGAGACTGTACAAGGTTTTGTTCAATGAGCAATCCAAGTTATCATTGCCTTCTTCTGAAAAACCTTCCGATTGGAGCATATAGATCTCTTCATCAAGATCACCATGGAAAAAATTAGTCTTCACATCCATCTACTCTAGATGTAAAATGTATGTTGCACACATCGCCAAAACTAACTGAACAGTCGTCAGTATAATACCAAGAGAAAATATTTTATTGAAATCGATACCTTCCTTCTGAGAAAATCCGTTGACCATAAATCTTACATGATATCTTTCCACCTCATCTTTCTCATCATTTTTGATCTTAAAAACCCATTTTTTTCCAATAGCTTTCCTTCCACATGGTAATAGAACAAGATCCCAAGTATTGTTCTTGTGTAGGGCTTCAAGTTCCTCCTGCATCGCTTCCATCAATGAAGATACATCTGGACTTTGGGTCCCCTCCACAAAAGAAGATGGATTTTCATCCTCCATCAATAAGAAATATGCAATATTGTTCTTAGTGACATAGTCTGAGTTCCATACTGGTGCTCTTTTCTCCCGATTTGACTGTAGTGGTCTAGAATCAACCGGTACTTGATCATCGTGCTCTGGTAATTCCTCAGAGGAAACTGGTTCTTCCTGGGATTTTTCCTCTACTTCTACTATTGTAGTTTCTGTATTTTCCTTCCCCATGTCTTCATCATTTGTTATTTTCAACTTTTCTTCTACAAAAATGACATCTCTACTGATGATAAATTTGTGGGCAGTGGGATCCCATAAATGATACCCCTTTACACCATCAGTGTACCCTAATAAAATATATTTCCTGGATCACGAATCCAACTTTGATCTTTCTGGGTCATCATAAATTGCATATACAGGACATCCAAAAGTATGTAACCGAGAATAGTCAGCGGGTTTACCAGTCCACATCTCCACCAGTATCTTCAGATCAATCACCATTGAAGGAGATTATTTTATCACATAACAGGCGGTATTCACTACTTCTACCCAAAATTTTTTGTCAATACCTGCAGTCTTCAGCATCGCCCTTATTCTATACAATAGAGTTCTGTTCATCCACTCTAACACTCCATTCTACTGGGGAGTGTACACCACCATGAACTATCTCTTGATCCCTTCCTATTGACAAAAAGTATCAAACTCTTCACTTATATATTCTTCACCATTTTCAATCCTCAGACACTTGATCTTCTATCCAAATTCAAGCTCCTTCTGTGCTTTGAATGTTTTGAAGACTTCAAAAAGATATGCCTTTTTTCTTGATTGGGTACACCAAACATCTCCTGGAATAATCATCAATTAATGATACAAATTACCTTGATCTTCCTAGGGATATCTCCAGTGCTTGAAAAACATCGGAATGGATTAACTACAAGATCTTATTACTTCTTGTTCTTGACGTCCCAAACTTTAATCGATGTTGCTTGATCGAAACAAAATGCTCACAAAATGTTAAGGATACATTTGTAAGCCCAGTCAATAACTTCTGATCCGCAAGAATATTTAGGCCTCGTTCTGACATATGGCCAAGATTCCGATACCATAATTTCGTCAATGCTTCCGTCGAGGAAGTTGATGCAAGAACTATCTCCACCTCCTTGTACGTTTCACCCATAAGTATGTACAAGTTCTTTGAAATCTTCTCTGCCTTCATTACCACAAGTGCGCCCTTCACAATTCTCATTATTTGTGCGAGTCTAACATCTGATGTCATAAAATTATCCAAAAGATAATATTTTCTTCTTCAGGCCCTTCACATGACGTACTCATTGGATGGTCCAAACAATACCATCATGCATCATCAGTTCGATGGTAATGACTCCAACGATCTTCAGAGTGTGATCATTCACCATGTACACAAGCCCTTCCTGGATGGTTTCATATTAGTCAAAAAATTCCGATCAAGATGTCATGTGCCATGTTTCTCTTGAGTGGATAATCCATGCATCGTTGAGATGTTGTCTGCTTCCAGTAGTCGTTGTAGCTTCACTGACTAGTGTATCTCCATTTCTCGAAGTACTCACAACATTCCCCTAAGAGATCTTTTCACCACTCTTCTTATTTACACAATTCATTTTGATATGCCCCTTCTTAATGAAATTCAAACATTTGACATTCTTCTTCTTACTCCTTGATTTGGACCTGCCATGATTTTGGCTCCCACTGGAACTACACTCAATCATCCTTTCTCTCTCCATTGATAGAGCCTCTACTTGGCGTGAAGTTGTCTATCTGTCCTCCTCATTCTTGTGCTGACTTTCTTCTACAAGAACAGTGGCTGAAACATCATTGAATTCTAACATATCCGTCAGGATATTATTGGTGAGGTTGATAATGAGTAGGTCATATGAATCTGGAAAACTCCAGAGTAGAATATCTACATGTTTAGTATCCAAAATTTTATATCCTAATGCCCTGAGCTGAGAAAATGGGGTATTGAGGTTGTTGATAAGGTCAGTCACCGATGATGACTCCACCATCCTAAGAGTGTACAATTTTCTCTTCAGAAAATTTTTGTTGTGTAGTGACTTGGCCTCGTATAACTTCATCAGAGTATCCCATGTTTCTTTTTCCATATTTTTCTCTACAATTCTTGATAGGAACCCATCTGCCAAAGCCAAATGGATGTTTGCAATAGCATTTCTATCCATATCATTACATTTCTACTCTATCACACCCGCCCTCTTTTTTTCAATTTTCAGTAGGCAATTATCCTTCTGCAGCACTGCTTGAAACTTCATTTTCCACAATGAAAAATTATTCTCTTTGAATTTTTCGATCTCAAATTTCACTGCCATCTGGACACACCATAAACCCAGAACCTCCTCCATTTCACGATGATCTATTTAATAATCGCAATAATTTTTTTTTGATGTGAAAGATCCATCGGATTTGCAATCACATAGAATAATAAAATTTATGATATTTATAAATACCTGAAAATGTGAACAACATCATTCCAGAACCTTGCCTCTGATACCACTTATTGGGACAGTAAATTATTGTACCACCAGTGCAGCGATAATTACAAGATAAAAATAAAGTGAAAAATACGGAAATAAATGGGCACCATATGTAATGTGGAAAACACCCCAAAGGGAAGGGGTAAAAAACTACGGGAAAATATAAGGATCATTATGGTGTAAGTGTGGGTACACACTCCTTCACCATTATAAGGAGAAAAACCTCATAAAATATTTCTTGAATAAATGGGTAAACCGCCTCACTAAAACCGCTAACATATCTGGATAATTAAAGAACCGGAGGATGCTGATAATAGATGCTAAAACCATTGGGGGGATCCCCTTTTATAGGATGCATCTCCCCCTTACTGTTTCCTTCTCCCGCTATAGGCTCGGTGGGGTCTGGCCTTCCACCACCTACCCTGCCCACCCACTTTGACAATGCATGGGGGCGGCATCGTCCAACAAAAAAATATGGACACTCTATCGGGTTGTGATGATGAAGCAGTAGACATCGCCATCTATGGGGGATCTGTTTATTATTTTAGAGACTCAAGCTTGACATACATGGAAATTACATTACTTTTTTCAGAATATTTAATAAATAACAAAAAATGACACCCAAGGAAAGTAATATTTTAGTGTCTTTGGAAACTCGGAACTTAATCTTCTAATCGTGGTGAAAGATCTTCAGCATCTCCTAGAAAAATATTCCCCTTTTGATTTCTTACCTAAAACCTTTTTTTATATCTTAGGGAAAAGAAATCATAAAAAGGGTGATCTCAAATGCTCAGTAAGGGTAAACATGGAGAACATAAAAACAATCCATAAAAATTTCAACGTAAAAACATGAACATAAGAAATGACATAAATCATGGAAGTACACAAGGCATAGATCATAAAGGAACATTAATCATGATAAAATAGCTTGGGAATAAAACATGTAATTATGTCAACCATTAATCTCATTTTATGATTTCCATAGTAGCCAAGACATTGCTTCTAACACCATCATTGTGGACAATGTCCATTACTGAACCGAGTTTACTTTCCATTCCATCTCTGTATTACTGAACCAGATTCACTTGCAATTCCAGAAATGTCTATCTCATGAGATATAAATATTTAACCAATGTATTGGAGGGATATATAGGTCCCACCCATCTCATAATGAAATCATTCTTACTTGTGCCACAAAATAAACATAAATCATTCATCATAACCCAAAGAATAAAATGGGTTTCATAAACATCTTCCTATCATAACGTAATCCATATAAAAAAATGGATATCATTTCATCATAAGAAGAATAAACCATGTAAATAATAGATACATTATAATTCAATCTTAATTATACTAAATAATGTTATCTCAGATGTAAAATAGTTTTGACGAAACACACGAAATGAATTCTTGAGGAAAATATCCTTTCTTCTTCAAAATGATTTTCTTTTCACAAAATCCCATTCACTATTAAAAGAAAAGGATTCTGTTGAGAACAATCATGAAAACTTGTATAGGAATCTTTATGAAAATTAGGCGTAATGTAACCATAAAAATCCGTTCAAGCCGTATAAGTAAAAAAACATTCTCCTCGTACTTTTTCGGGAAAAGTCAAAAAGTTCCTCATATAGTAAACATAAGAATGATTCCTCCCATAACAAAATTTAAAAGTCAGATAGGGGTAAACATGACTTTAAACATACATGGAAGAATATTAACCACTTTATGAGAACATTTTTATGGACATGGATGAAAAATATAACCCTAGTGAATACTTACATATAAGCAATCTCGGATAAAAATGTGATTTGAAAATTTATCCCTTACCTTAGGTCTAATTTCATCCCAACGTGTCTAAAAATCCTTTATAGTGGGTTTAAAAATATTATTAACTTGTAAGAGAACCATAATAATATTTATGATATCATATATGATTCACTTATGACTTTATATTACCCGTTCTTTTGTAAATTCCATGTTGAAGCAGCATTTTGGGTAAAATCGTTTCCTTTATCGTATGTGTTTCGAATCATTGTTCTTGTTATTATTACTTAGATCATGATTTAATTAATTATAGAATTTAAAACATTATTTATATATAATATATATTCATAATATAAATATATATGATAGATTGATAAATGGAATGAAATACACCGCTCATGTACGTACGTATGAACGCTGTTTTCATTTCCTTATTTATTTGAATGGAATTATGTAAATGAAAAATATAAGTACATAAATCCAGTATCATTATTATGTAATATCCTTCATGATTATTTATTATATATACTTTATAATCATACTTGAATGGTTAATTCTGGAAAATGAATCTCAGCGCGTTCGTGGAGACAGTAGTCTGTACGTACGCACGAGAAACAATATCATTCTTTTGATATTAAAATAGTATATAATAGGGTGTTATATAATATATACAGAATCATAATAATGTTATATTTTTTATTTATATCATTTATACTCATTATTATACCCATCAAAATGATGAAATGTTTGAATAACAAACTACAGCACGACGTGGAGACAGTAAGCTGTACGTACACACATGTGGTGACTTTTTCAGTCATAAGATGGATAAAATAACTATTATGGTTGTAAAAGATTTATATTAACATATCAATATAAATAAGATACTGGAGTTATTATTTTAGAATGGAATCAACAAAGAAGGAAGAAGTGGAAGAAGAAAGGAACTTGAAATAGGTGGTGAGATATTTACCTCTTCTTCGGGTTCTTCCTTTTGATTTGATCAAAAGGGATCTTTAGGTTGGATTTATGACTAAAGGTAGAACTCTAAGATGAATGTAAGACAGTTTAGAGGGTATTTGGGTTGGGTTTTTCTGAGATAAATGGATTTGGAGGTGCGAATTAGAGAGAAAGGGGGTGCCCTTTTATAAGAGGGGTGAGGGGAACCTTAGGAAAAACTTAAAATATTATTTTATAATAAATTTGAATTCGGTTTATAACGGCTCCAAAGGGACTTATTTCGAAGCTAGGGTGGGTATGGGTCGCAATCCTCTCAACAAATAGGTTTTATACATGTTTAGGTTACCATTTAAACCTTATCATTTAGATTTAACTATAAGTTAAATAAATTAACTTTTACCGTGTATTCTTGTATTCTTACACTATATGGTTAATAAAGATACTATAAACTTACAATAGAACCCCAATTGGTTCATTAATGTCATATATAATATTATATAAGTCTTTTCGACGAAAAATAGATTATTAGGACCATTATATCAATTAATAATATAATATTTGTTTTAGAAACTCTTTTATGTCATTTTTGACACTATTTGCTATTTTGTTTTTTTTCTAAATCCATAACAGCATTATTAATTCGAAAACAATTAGTCTAAACAACCCTAATATTTTATTTAAATCTAAAGAATTAGTTTAATTCATAAAAAGTCTCAAATTACATTTATTTGGGTATTTATAATATCAATTATATTAATATTTCATTAATAAGGTAATTGTTGTATCATCATTGTGTCATAAATAAATTAAATTATTTAATGTCTAAAAATCATAAATAAAATACCATTATGTATGAAATATTTTTATCTTTCTAATAAATATTTATAGTAGAATTTATCTTATGTATAACCCTATATTAAAAAATTTTTAGTTATTAAACTTTGATTTTAACTATTTTAACTCTTCTTTAAATAAAATAATAATAAATGTCCTAATCTAATCAAAGTGGACCTAAAGGGTAATATTTTATTCCTAAGGTTATTTTTGGTCGAATTACACTTATCCAATAGAATTAGGACATGCTTTAGGGTAATAATAATATCATTTTTACCCATAATTACCCTATTTACTTTTAACCGTGGTAAATAAAAGTAAAAAGTTACTATTCACAAAAAAATATTTTTATCTTATTGAACCAAATTTTACTTATCGATATCAACCATGTCTCTCGGATTTTTAAAATTCCACTCACAGAAGCGGTAGAATTAAGTTTTATATAAATTTGCAAATTCTCCTAGGAGGTGGGTAAAAGACGGTAAAAATTCAATAAAAGTTTTATATATCTAAAATTATTATAAAATTACTCCAATGAATTACATTGAACTTATATAGGTATTATATATCTATTTTGACCTAAAATAAATTTAAATAAAATAGATAATTATTTAAATAAAAATTCTGATTTAAACTATTACTCAGTGTTTTTTACTATTCATCAAAAATTGAATGTTTTTAGAAAAACCCCAAAAATTCACCCTAAGATAATTTTGATATTTCGAATCAAAAAATGAAGTCCATTTTTAGAGATAAAATTTATACAATTTCAAAAATTGGGTATTACAATTCACGATGGCTACTTCATAATAATATTATAATAATATCTCATTTAGTGAAACTCGGTATTGCATACAACACACGCTATCAAGGAAGGTTACTCTTGAGTGCAACAGAAGCCTAGAATAGTGTTTGCATATACTGCAAGCTAATACGGTGTTGCATATAGCACAACTTAATCTTGGTGTAGCATACAACACAAGTCATCAATGAAATAAAAAAAAATATTTCACATAAAATCCTTGGGTGTTACATTCTACCCCCCTTAAAATGAATTTCTCCCTTTGAATTCTTCATGGTTATAAATCGTTTACTACATGTAATTTTCTTTATAGAAACCCACATCGTAAAAGGGAATACCAAAACACAATTTTAAAAACTAAAGTATGAAACATAACGGTTACCCAAATTAACTCATAACTAGGTTTCCACATAGGAGAACATAGCTAAAAATATAGATATGGAAGATAAATCTAACCGTCATGTTCTGATGGAGAGTGGTAGAGGACATGACTATAAAAAGCCATAAATCACAAAGCCATAAATTTTTGATTATCTAAGGTACCATGTGACTCATCATATATGATGGTATTAGGATAACATTTTTTGTTTTCAAGATCATTTCCCTAATGTTGAAAAACAATCTCATAAGGAGAAATACTTGCTTGATTTTAGTGTAATATCATTGTTGGTCATTCCATGAACAATTTCCACTTCATCCCTCATTAAAGAAATGAAGTTGATTTTTTCATTCTTGAAGTGTTAGTAGATCATGTGATAGGTTATTCCATCTGTCTCAAAATGTTAGAAAAAGTTATTAAATATACATAAGTCCATCTATGATGAGATTAACCGTATATGATTCCAATAATGGACTTATACTTCAACTATTATACCGATTAATAAAATAATTCTAATTTCTACTAACCAGGGACTTTCTGTAGGCCAGTGGTAGGTGATAAAGGCATGTCACACTTCGGTTGTGGGTTCGATTCCCGCAACCTTGTCCGACGCGATGGGTTGTCACCCATCCTGCAGGTTGTTCTTTTTCTAAAACTACACTATTATAACATTTCATAAATAATATCGAAAAAAAGTTTTATCCTTAAACAATATTATCTTATGTCCAACAAAATCCATTTAGAATCTTTAGGCTTATCCAAAATAATTCTATCTGAGATCATAGTATAAAGAAAATTATTACTAGAAATGTCATCAACTAAGCATGTGAATACCATCATTTATCATATGATACATCTTGTTGGTTTCATTCCGGACATGTGAATACCTTAATTGTGTATTCTCTTGAAAAAAATGAATACCCATTGAACCTTAGTGAAAACAGAATGATGTCAAAAGTTAACTCTTTCCACATACCAAAATCCTGAAATTTCTATATACTCAAACCATGATATCACTTTGTCCTTATATCAGTCATGAGCTCATTAATACAATCAAACATATTATTTTCTCCTTATCACTTAATTATGTGAATATCATATGGTTTCTAAAAATATTTCAATCACTTTTCATGGTTACCGGTACCATTTAATTATTGAAAACTATAATAAACCAATATATAGATATTCCAATATTCCACAATACTATAAATGAGATTCCATAACATTATTTCTTAATCCTGTTACATAAACACATAATCATTCCATTACATCGTTGTCATACTCAACATCACCAATATTGATCCCATGTGACTTCCCTTTTTTCATTTTCCTTAAGAAGTTATTGAGGTAGATCATCATTAAACCTTGGATTAGGGCATTGGTTAGCATAATGCCCCATTTCCTTGCACTTGAACCATTGAAGTGTTGGTGGTGCGTTTTCTGTAGTCTTTTCTTTATTCACATCATTAGTTACATTTTTCCCATTAATTCGGAACTCAACTGCTCGATGACCATCTTTTCCACAGTTAAAACATTTTCTATCCCTTTAAGAAAATATACACCATGCTTCTTTCCACACTTTGAGCACAATGAAACATTTGTCTTCTTTTCACCATAGTTTTGAGATTTTTCCTTGAACTCCATCTTTCGTTTCTTGTCAAAACCATGAGATGGATATGTTACACCAACTTCCAGGTCTACCTTGATAGTACAACACACAATTTCTTCATAACTATGGAAGTATCTTACAGATAATTCCCATATAAAACTTGGTTTAAGCCACTGAAGAATTGATCAACTTTAATTTCCGAATTGATGATAATGCCAGATGCATACATTGCAAGCCTTGTAAAATTTGCCTCATATTTACCAAAAGATTCATCATCCTTTTTCTTAAGCTCATGAAACTCCTTTTCTATCATTTTTTTTTGAAGAATATGAGGGAAGTAATTATTTAAAAACAAGATCTTGAACTCATCCCATTCCATTGATTCAATTTCATCATAGGGCCTTGTATTTTTAACTGGATTCCACCACTGGTCTGCTTCACCTTCTAATCGGTAAACATCCAAAATGAATTTTTCATGCTATCAACAGCGATGTATGGAAAATATCTTTTCAGTGGTAATAATCCATTGTTCATCAACAAGTGGATCAGAAGACCTACTGAAAGAAGGTGTATGTTGCCTCATGAAGGACTCAATAGATTATTGTTCCTTTCTCTACTCATTTGGAAGTCCTGAATGATTCATAGCTTGTTTAAGTATAACAATAAGATTTTGCACTCCATCTCCCATAACATTGGTTTGTTCAGGAGAAAAATCATTACATTGTCCATTACATTGATCAACATAGTTCCTTCAGGTTTCAGCCCTCATCTAAAACCCAAAAAGAATATTGTTAGAGGAAAAAATCATGCTAGGAAAACAACAAAATAAAGTAGGAGTACCTTCAATATATAACATCTTAGGTTTAATTCTAATATCGTTACCATAATTCTAATACTATAACCTATATTTATACTTAACCATAGAGACATCCCTAGACATACCTTAGAAATATCTCTAGGGATTTCACTAAATTTCTCACATCCTAGTTTCCAAAGGTAAACTAAACCTTTGCTCTGATACGAACTGTAGCGGTCTGGAATTATTTCTAGTGGACTAAAATTGATATCTATCATATCACTCAATGGGTGGCTACATCCCGTAGGCGTGACACACCACCATCCCCAGTGGCAGCCATTTCCTCATGAATCCCTTGGGTGGAGAGCCATGCTTCTTCCAACCCTCACATGTGAGAGTTCCCAAGGATTTTATTCATTCCTATCTCCTTTGATCTAATACCAACTTTAGAGACCCAATATTGATGTACATGGACATTACATTACTTTTGGGGAATACTTAATACATGCAAAAATGACACCCAAGGACTGTATGGTTTAGTGTCTTTGGAAACTCAGAACATAATCTTCTAATCATGGTGAAAGATCTTCAACATCACCTATAAATATATTCCCCTTTTGTTTTCTTACCTAGAACCTTTATTTATATCATGGTCAAAAGAAAACCTAAAAATGGTGAGCTCAAATTCTCAGTATGGGTAAACATGGAGAACATAAAAACATTCCATAAACATTTGAACGTAAAAATATAAACATAAGCAATGACATAAATCTTGGAAGTACAAAAGGAATAGATCATAAAGGAACATTAATCATGATAAAATTTCATGGGAATAAAACATTTATTTTTTGATACCATTAATCACATTTTATTATTTCCATAGTAGCCAAGGCATTGTTTCCAAGACCATTATAGTGGACAAAGTCCATTATTGAACCGGGTTTACTTGTCGTTCAAGCCCTGTATTGCTGAACCAGATTCACTTTCCGTTCTAGACATGTCTATCTCATGAGATAAAAATATTTACCCAGTGCATTGGAGGGAGATATAGGTCCCACATATCTCATAATTAAAACATTCCTACTTGTGCCACAAAATAAACATAAATCATTCATCAAAACCCAAAGAATAAAATTGGTTTTATGAACATCATCTCATAATAACGTAATCCATACAAAACAAATGGATATAATTTCATCATAAGAATAATCAAACCATGTAAATAATAGAGACTTTATACTTGAAACATAATCATACCAAATAATTTCATCATAGATGGAAAATAGTTTTGACACAACACTTGAAATTAATTCATGAGGAAAATATCCTTTCTTCTTCAAAATTATTTTGTTTTTACAAAATTTCATTCACAGTTAAAAGAAATGGATTTTGTTGAAAATAATAATGAAAACTTATAGAGGAATATTCATGAAAATTAGGCATTATGAATTCGTAAAAATCTGTTCATGCCGTATAAGTAAAAAAACATTCTCCTCGTACATTTGCAGGAAAAGTCAAAAAGTTTCTCATATGGTAAACAAAAGAAAGATTCCTTCCATAACACAATGTAAAAGTCAAAGATGGGTAAACATGAGTTTAAACATACATGTAATAATATTAAACACTTTATGAAAACATTTTTATTTACATGGATTAAAAATATAAACCCAGTAAATACTTACGTATAAGCAATCTCAGATAAAAATGAGATTTGCAAAATTATCCCTTACCTTAGGTCCAATTTCTTTTGTACGTGTCCAAAACTCGTATATAGTGGGTTTAAAAATATTATTAACTTGTAACAGAACCATAATAATATTTATGATATCATATATGATTCACTTATGACTTTATATTACCCGATCTTTTGTAAATTCCATGTTAAAGCAGCGTTTTGGGTAAAATCGTTTCATTTATCATACGTGTTTAAAATTGTTGTTCTTGATATTATTACTTATATCCTGATTTAATTATTTCTATAATATAAAACATGATTTATATATAATATATATTCAGCATATAAATATATATGATAGATCGATAAATGGAATGAAATACACCATTCATGTACGTACGTATGAATGCTGTTTTCGTTTCCTTATTTATTTGAATGGAATTAAGTAAATGAAACATATATTTAAAAAAATCCAGTATCATTATTATGTAATATATTTAATTATTATTTATTATATATACTTTATAATCATACTTCAATGGTTAATCATGGAAAATGAATCTCATCACGTTCGTGGAGATGGTAGTCCATACGTACGCACGAGCGACAATATCATTCTTTTGATATTAAAATAGTTTATAATTGGATGGTATATCATACATAAAGAATCATAATAATGTTATATTTAGTATTTATATCATTTATACTCATTATTATACCCATCCAAATGATGAAATCTTTGAATAACAAACTACACCACGACATGGTGACGGTAAGCCGTACGTACACACATGTGGTAACTTTTTCATTCATAGGATGGATAAAATAACTAATATGGTTATAAAAATTTTATAATAACATCAAATTATATATAATATACTGTAGGTATTATTTTAGAATGGAAACAACAAAGAAGGAGGAAGTGGAATTAGAAAGGAATTTGAAATAGGTGGTGAGATATTTACCTCTTCTTCAGGTTCTTCTTTTTAATTTGATCAAAATGGCTCCTTAGGTTGTCTTTCGGACTAATGTAAGACCTCTAAGATGAAGGGAGGACAGTTGGGAGGGTATTTTATTAAGGTTTGGCCGAGAAAAATCTATTTTGAGGTGTGAATTATAGAGATGGAGGAGAACCCTTTTATAAGAGGGGTTAGGGGCACATTAGAAAAAAAATAAAATATTATTTTATCATAAATTCAAATTTGGTTTATAATGGCTCCAAAGTTACTTGTTTAAAGGATAGGGCGAGTATGGGTCTAAATCCTCACAATAAATATGTTTTAGACAAGTTTAGGTTCCCATTTTAACATTATCATTTATATTTAACTTTATGTTAAATAATTTAACTTTTACCGTGTCTTCTTGTATTCTTACACAATATGGTTAATAAACATACTATAAACTGTCAATCTAACCCCAATTTGTTCATTAATGTAATATATATTATTATATAATCCTTTTGGCCTATATTTATATTTTTAGGACAATTATATCAATTAATAATATAATATTTGTTTAAAAAACTTTTTTATGTCAATTTTGACACTATTTGGTATTTTGTTTTTTTCTAAATCCATAACAGCATTATTACTTCGAAAAAAATTCCCCTAATTGACCCTAATATTTTATATTAATCTAGAAAATTAGTTTAATTCATAAAAATTCTCAAATTACATTTATTTGGGTTTTATAATATCAATTATGTTAATATTTCATTAATAAGGTAACTACTGCATCATCATTGTGTCATAAATAAATTAAATTATATAATGTCTAAAAATCATTAATAAAGTACCATTATGTAGGAAATATTTTTATCTTTATAATTAATATTTATAGTCTAATTTATCCAATTTATAACCATATATTAAAATGGTTTAGTTATTAAACATTGATTTTAACTATTTTAACTCTTCTTTAAATAAAATAATAATAAATGTCCTAATCTAATCCAAGTGGACCTAAAAAGTAATATTTTATTCCTAAGGTTGTTTTTGGTCGAATTAAACTTATCCAACAGAATTAGGACATGTGTAAGGGTAATAATAATATCATTTTTACCCTTAATTACCCTATTTACTTTTAACTGTGGTAAATAAGAGTTAATGGTTACTTTTAACCAAATATTATTTTTATCTTATTGAACAAAATTTTACTTACTAATATCAATTGTGTCTCTTGTATTTTTAAAATTACACTCATAGAAGCGGTAAAATTATGTTTTATGTAAATTTGGAAATTCTCCTAGGAGGTGGGTAAAAGACGGTAAAAAGTTCAATAAAATTTTTATATATCTAAAATTATTATAAAATGACTCCAATTAATTACATTGAACTTATATAGGTATTATGTATCGATTATAACCTAAAATAAATTTAAATAAAATAAATAATTTTTTAAATAAAAAATCGATTTTAAACTATAACTCAGTGTTTTTCACTGTTCATCAAAAATTGATATTTTTCAGAAAAACACAAAAAATTCACCCTAAGCTAATTTAGATATTCCAAATCCAAAAATGAAGTCCATTTTGAAAGATAAAATTTATAAAATTTCAAAAAGTGGTTATTACTATTCATAACGGCTAGTTCATAATAATATTATAATAATATCTCTTTTAGTGAAACTCGATATTGCGTACAACACACGTTATTGAGGAAGGTTGCTATGGCGTGCAACACAAGCCTATAATAGTGTTTGTGTATACTGCATGCTAATGTGGTGTTGCGTATAGTGCAAGCTAATCTTGGTGTCGCGTAAAACAGATGACATCATTGAAATTAAAAAAGATATTTCTCATAAAATCTCGGGGTGTTACAATTATCCTCCCTTACAGTGGATAATCTCAACATGTATGCTACATTCTCATTCCAGTAGATTTTATAGCACATTGTATGTGGGATCATGGCATGAAATATGGATGTAAGTGAGTTCAATGTTAATGCATCTTGAGACTCTGGTGATCATTTATGAATCTTCTCGACTGCGTACCATCTTGGAAGCTTGGCTTCCAAACTGATCCTCAAGGACCATTGGTGTCACATAAGGATGCATTCCACAATATATGTTCACTTCATTGTGTATATACTTGGAGGCCACACATAATCCCACAAGTTGTATATTCTTAGACTAACATGATCTACATCACAGATGCCATGCAGGCTCAACTGATCCATCCCATCATATTAGAGGTTCTCTGCAGAAGCCTAGGAGTTATTGTGTGACCAGGGTTGTGCTGATGGGGCATGGCATCAATTCCACACATGATACCCTGAAGTCTAATCACCATGAGGTTGAATAAGAAGATGTGCGACGTCATTTATCTACCGCATAATATGGATAATTTTATGAAATGGGATTTTTTTTAAAAAAATGGATAGGGTTAGGGATATTTTTAAAAATGGCAGTGGTGAATAGTGAATCTCGTTCACTCTTCTCCCCTCACCAGGGTGCGCCAATAGGGGTTGACGCTTCCTTTGGGGATTTTTTAAAGGAAGAGTAAACGAAATTTCCTCTCCCTCTAGATTTTTTTTAATAATAAATTTTACTATATATATATATATATCTAATTAAATATTAAAATAAAAAATAATTAAATATTAATAAATACAAAATTAAATATAAATAAATATTAATTAAAAATTCATCAATATTAACTAAATATCAATAATGATAAATTAAATATTTTTAAATAAAAAAAAAATAATAAACATTAAATAAACATTCAAAAATATTGATAATACAAAGAAATATTAAGAAATATTTTTTAAATATTAAATAAATATTTTTAAATAAAAATTAAATATTAATTAATATTAATGAATTTTAAAAAATTTAAATAAATATTAATAAATATAAATGAATAGAAAAAATAGTCATAAAATATTAATAAATATTAATTAAATATTCCAAAATATTAAATAAATATTCATAAATACTAAAAATAGTTAATAAATACTATTAAATATAAATAATAATAAATATTTTTAGCACCCTCGATTTCTGGTATGTAACCCTTTCTTTATGTATTTCATGTATATAAAGTATAAAGGTGAAGGATGGGAGAGTTTGGTTAACTTTCAATAAATTTTGAGGGCTAAAGGGGGTGCACACAGGTTGTGCATGGTTTTCCGAAACCATGTGGAAATCCTAAGAGAAATAGTGGACAGTAGCAGTTTTGAGGCAGTAGCTTCGACACAGTGGGCGCATAGTTAAGGAGACCACGCAAGGAGGTCATGTAAGGGTTTCCTTAAGGACATAGCTAACATACAATTAGAGAATGTTTTGTCTAATTGTGTGAGCTAACCATTTGCAGAGTCAAATTTAGATCCTAAAAAATATGACCTCACATGTTATTCTTTAACTCCCTTGTTTTTTCTCTTATGCATCCCTAATTTGGGATACATCTCCATTAAAGGTAGGATAACCTCTCTCGAGAAATTTGGAGTCAATCTGGAGTCCTCCCTTAGAGTTTTCAATCACGATTCTTACAGTAAGTGTTGTTTTTCTCCATTCTTGTCACCTTTTCTTAGATCTATTTAGATCTACTTCTCCTCTCCTATCATTTTCTTAGATATAAACCCATTATGGGTAAATCTAAGATTTTGTATACCCAATATGATGATATTTGATATTATTCATGTTAGTGGAGATATCTAAAGAGATTTCATGGAGAATCAACCCGATTTCGTGACTGTTCTTCGTCTATTTTTGGTTTTCATCAAAACCTTTAAGGCGGGTGGATTCAATCTCGAATCCACATGATAGAAATGATGGGAATGATTTCAAATTGAATATCTTAAATTGAAATTATTGTGAATTGGAAATTTATAAATTGTTTGAAACCCACTATACTGACAGTTTGGGAAATTGTGGAAATCTGGAAAATAGGTGTTCTTGAAAATGTGCTTTTGTTCTTGGTTTTAAAATGGTGATTTTTTGGAATTGTGGTACATTTATTTGATTAAGATGTTTTCAATAAAAGTATTGCTTTTATAGAAATCAAATGGTTTTTTTAATTGGATATCTTAATAATTTTCAATAAAATAACAGGATTATTGAATTGGTTGAACACACATAGATATGGATGAGTTTATGGTGTGTGTTAATATGCATTGGGATGGATAAGGGCATGAAGGACCCTATAAAAAGGTTGGTATTGATATGGTCATGAAGTACCCTCATTAAATTGGTTTACCAAGTGAATTATTAGGGGAAGTATAACTCATTTATTGCGAGTATATGGAGTTTCAAGTTGCATGCATGGTTGAGTGTGTGGTTAAGTGGATTGGAATGGTTATAAAAAAATAATATTGAGAAATAGTTTCTAGGTTTTTTTCGGTTTTTTTCCTATAAATATGACTTTCTAGAAATTTTTTATATTATCACTTCTTCACATTTGGGTATAAATGGTTTTGGAACTTGTTTATATTTAGTTATAATTTTTTTAAGAAATTGTTTTATATAAACTATTTTATATAAATTTACCTAACCTTTCTATCCTAGTGGAATGAGTAGGGAATTCAATGGGGAAAGTCTACTGAGTATTATACTCACCACTTCTTTGGAACTTTGGTGCTTTGGTAAATTCTATATTCTGAGACATGGGAAAAGGTAAAGTATCACATCTATTTTGAACCACCTTGTGATATATGGTTTTTTGGTGATGTTGGATCATAGAGCTATGAATCATGGATTCTTGTGGTAATATTGGAGTCTTTATTTGTTCTTCCACTATTTACCTTGTTTTTGGATTGGATTCCACTGTATCATACCTTAATGTGGTCTTGTTATAAAGATAACGATCAATTTTTCTTATTTTTATCATGCATCATATAGTGGTTTATTGTTTATGGATGTTTGGATAGTGGTTTATTTCTTAAATGGTAAATCATCCCCCACTAGAATTTGAAACTATTTGGCATTAATTAATATCCGTTATAGTCTTCGGGATGTCCCTTAAGGACTAGTTATGATTCATTTTTTTTCAAGCCATTGGGAATTGGTGGGTAATTACAAATGGTATCATCTTGTTCGGTCCTTACCTAACAAATAGTCTTCAGCTTCCTAGTCTTGAAGTTGAATTCATCCTTATCATTTCATTGGGATGGAATCATAAAAAAGAGTAGGATTTTCTAGACTTGAAATATAGTGCATAAAATGACATAGCTAACCTTTTAATGCTGAACATCAAATTACAAGGGAGTTGGGTACATAAGTGGTTTGGGGACACTTATATAATTTTGGAATCTCATTGTTATAAGTATATCCAATGAGATGATCATAACATGCATTAGAGGAATGAATTCCCATTATTATTTATTATTTCATTTTGAAAATGATATATTATTTGATGCATTATGTTGATTTTTAAAAAATTACAAAATAGTTTTCAAATGAAAGATTTTGAAAAGAGGATACATAGTATATTTTGAAAATGGGATTATTTTCAAAAGCAATAATGGATTTAAAAAAATGGTTAAACTAGAGAGGTTTTTTTGGGAAAAACTATTGTGATTGTAGATGTCATAGATTTTAAAATGATAATCCCTAAGTTTCTAGAAAGTGAGACATACCGAGTTTGTTGTTTGTTTAGAAAATGGTACCCAGTAGGCATCGTAGAAACCAACTAGAAGAAGCTGAAGAAAATGTTTTTGCACACAATCTATATATGAACCAATAGCTAGTTCAGAGTATCATCTAATAATTTCAAGGTGTGGATTTGGGGAATTGAAGGGATAAGAAAATTCATGTGGATAATTCCATCCAGTTTATGAAGCAGAATCCACCCATTTTCTGGGGTGATTCTGAACCCAAAAGGCGGAAGTGTTGATGAATAGTATGAATCATATCTTTGATTTCATCAGCTACCCATCAGAGGTGAAATTATATATGGGGAATTATATTCTTCTAGATTTTGAAAAACAGTGTTGGTATCAAGAGTTTCAAGATAAACTAGATCAATTCCTTACATGGGAGGATTTTGAGGAATTATTTAACAATCAATTCTATCCCCACATGTTCAGAATCCAGAGAATAATGGATTTATTCATCCTAAAGTAAGTAAATCACTCTGTCATGAAGTATGCGGATAAATTCATGAATTTAATGGACTTTTCACCAGAAGTTTCTGTTATAGTGACCTTGAAGACATGCATCATAAAATCAAGGATAAGGAATGAAATTCGCTTGAACATTGTGGTGGTTTGTATTAGAAATTATACAGAGATAGTGAACAGGGATATAGTTGCTGAATGTCACATCATAGGATATATGGGTTGAGGAAGTATGATTATACCTATGGGAAATGCTGGGAACTCAAATACTAGGAGAAAGAAGAAGAGGGAAACCTATCTCCAAGGTGGGAGAAGGACTCAAAATCAGATGGATGGATCAGTGAAACTTCTTCCATGACCCAAGAGAAAAGAAGGTTGTTTCCAATCTGGTTCACTTGACCACATAAATTGATAGTGTATGGAACAACCAATAAAATTACATAACTGTAAGAATATGGGTCATATTTAGTGCTATTATCGCATTTATCTAAAGTCATGTTCTTGAGACACCTCTCAGGTGTCACATGCATCATATGCTTTGACGGGGCAAGGACAACTGAATCAATATCTTTAGTAGAATAGAGATAGCTACGGTGATTCTATGAACACCGAGACTCCTCAACAAGGGAAATCTCTGCAATGTAATAAAGATCAGAGTACAACAACGAAGTAGTTATATGGAGCTGAGTAGGTGATTTTAGATGATCAGGCTAGCCCATCTATGGTGAGAGGTATGATTATTTTTAATTCTACCCTTATGCAAGTGTTGTTTGATACTAGCACATCTCATTCCTTCATTTATTCTTGTCCTGTTGCTTTTCTATGTTTAAAACTTGAGATGATGCCTTCCATGTTAAAAGTTAAAACCTGTCTCGGCGAAAGAGAATCTCAAGCCTATGTTTGTAGATCATGTTCTATAATTGTTGATGGAGTTGAGTTGAAGTGGGACTTCTCAGTGTTAGAGATAGATGTCTATGACGTAATATTGGGTATGGATTGGTTGACAATATTCAAGTATCATATTTAATTCTATAGTAGAACGGGTTTTTTCACAACTGAGGATCACATCGAGAATCTCTTCCGAGGAAAAAGAGTTATAAAGATAGGTAAAACCTGCTTGTTAGCACTAGTAGTGGGAAAAATCTCTTACTAGATGGTATCGTTGACCTTGGAATTTATAGAGGGGGTTGATGATATTAGTTTTCCCACAGTTTTGGATTAATTTCCAGATGTCTTTCCCAAGAACTTCTCCGAGTTACCATCTATAATGGAAGTGTATTTTACCATTTATCACCTCTATGGGACTATTCCTATTTTCCTTCTAACATATAGGATGGAACCGACAGAAATAATGGAACTAAAAGTCCAGTTGGAGGAGCTGGAAAGCAAAATTTTTATTTGGCCAAGTACGTCTATGTGGGAAGCACCAATCTTGATTGTAAAGAAATCAGATAGAACTCTAGGGTTATGTGTGGATTATTATAATCTTAACCAAGTTACAATAATGAATTGGTATCCAATTCCATTCATTGATGATCTATTTGATCAATTGAGGGGAGCCTATTTGTTCTCTAAAATAGACTTGCGATCAGGATATCATCAATTGTGATTTCGGAGAGAGGAGTTTCCAAAGACAACATTCATAACCAGATATGGACACTAAAAATAAGTGGTTATTCCTTTTAGTATTATGAATTCACCAATAATATCTATAAAATTGAGGAATCAAATATTTCATAGGTATATATATTCTTTTATTATGGTGTTTGTGGATGACATATTGGTGTATTTAAGGACAAAGGCTAATCATGAGGAACACTTAGAGATAGTGTTAGAAATCTTGAGATACCATAATTATTATGAAAAACTATCAAAGTGTGATTTTTGGATACAATAGTTATTATTTCTTGGAAATTTAATTTCTATAAAAAGTGTTTTAGTGGATCTATAAAAGATAGAAGTTTTTATCTCTTGAAAACCACCAAAGAATGTCATTGAGATATGAAGTTTCCTTAGTGTATCAGGTTACTACTGATACTTTATGTGTGAAATCTCTTACTATCTTTGCCTATGAAATCATTGAAAATGACAGTACTATAAAAACGGGCTTTATAGATGCTCAAAATAGGCTTTAACAGTGCTAAAAAAGTGTTGTAAAGCTCAGCACTGATTAGGGGGGGCATCTTTATTAGTGTTAAAAAAGAACTGACAAAGGAAGACTATATCAGCGCTAAAAAGGCGCTGATAAATGGATTATTTATCAGCAAAAAAAGGAACTAATAAAGGATACCTTTATAGAACTAAAAAATCATTGATGAATGTATTCTTTATGAGCGCTTTTTTAGTTCTGATAAAGGCTCCTTTTATTAGGGAAGACAAATGCCATGCCTGCTGTAACATAAAATTCTGCAGCAGCACACCCAAACAAGACCTAAAAAAATCATCATATCAACAAGTATACCCATACAAAATTAACAAATAATTCATAAGGTAATTATAGAAATTATACCCATACTACAAGTGTACCCATACCCCAATAACAAATAATTCATAAGTGAATTAAGTACATAAAGAATTCAATTTAGAATTCAGGGGGTTGGGGACTATTCAGAGGTTTGGGATGGTTGTCCAAGGGGGTTGGGGTGTCCAGGGGTGGGGGTGTCCCGAGGGATGGGGGTGTCCAGCGGGATAGGGGTTTCCAGGTGGAGTGGGGTGGTCCAAGATGTTTGGGGCTTTCCATGGGGGGTGGGGTGGTGTCTTGGGAGGGTGGTGGGGGTTGTCCATGGGGGGTGTCTGGGGGTAGGGGTGTCCAGGGGTTGGGGGTGTTCAAGGGGATGGGGGTCTCTGGGGGATAGGGGTGTCCAGGTGGAGTGGGGCGGTCCAGGATGTTGGGGGCTGTCCAAGGGGGGGTGGTGTCCTGGGAGGGTGGTGGGGGCAGTCCAGGAGATAGGGGTCGTCCAGGGGGATGGTGGGGTGTCCAGGGGGTGGGGCTGTCCATGGGGGGTTGTCCATGGGTGTGTCCATAGGGGTGGGATGGTGTCTAGGGTGTTGGGGGGGGGGGGCTTTCCAGGGGGTGGGGGTGTCCAAGTGGTGGGGTGGTGTCAAGGAGGGGTGGGGTTCCATCCAGGGGGTTGGTGGGTGTCCAGGGGTGGGGGTGTCCAAGGGGGTGGGGTGCTTTCCATGGGGGTGTCCAGGGGGGTGGGGTGGATTCCAAGGGGTTGGGGGGGGGGGGGCTTCCTAGGGGCGGCGGTGTCCAGAGGGGTGGGGGAGTGTCCAGGGGGTGGGGTGGTGTCGAGGTGAGTGGGGGTGGTCCAGGGGGTAGGTGGGGCTGCCCAAGGGTGTGGGATGGTGTCCAAGGGGGTGGGTGGTTTTCCATGGGGGTGGGGGTGTCGAGGAGGGTGGGGGTGTCTTGAAGGTGGGGTGGTGTCTTGGAGGGGTGGGGCGTCCAGGGGTGGGGGCGTCCAGGGGGTAGGGGTGTCCCGGGGGTTGGGGGATGTCTAGGGTGGTGGGAGGTGGGCTGCCCATGGGGGTGCCTAGGGGGTGGGGTGGTGTCCACAGTGTTGGGGGGATTTCCAGGGGTGGGGTGTCCAGGGGAGTGGGGTGACCAGAGTGGGGGGATTGTCTAAGAGGTGGGGTGGTGTCTAGGGGGTGGGGGCGGTCCAGGGGGTTAGTGGTGTTGTCCAAGGGTTGGTGTCCATGGGGGTGGGGGTGTCCAGGGTTGGTAGTGTCCTGGTGGTGGGGCGGTGTCTAGGAGGGGTGGGGGTGTCTTCCAGGTGGTTGGTGGGTGTCCAGTAGGGTGGGGTGTCTAGGGTGGTGGGGGGAGGGTGGGGGGGCTGTCCAGGGGGTGTTTAGGGGGGTGGGGTGGTGTCTAGGGGGGTTGAATCGTACACATCCAAAATGACCCATGGATCGTTCTCCTAAATTAGCAACACAATCCAAATGCTTTTGGTCAGATTTTCATACTTCAGTTGTTGTTTTCACTTAAAATTCTGTCCATTTTAAACAAAAGAGAGAAACTTTGAGTGATACCGGCCACACTATGCCTCATATTGAGGCGGGGTTGACTCATTCATGTCAAAAATGACCCATGGATAATTCTCATAAAGTATCAACATAATCCAAAATAATTTGGTCAGATTTTCGTAGGTTAGTTGTTGTTTTCACTTAAAATTCTGTCCATTTTAAACTAAAGAGAGACACTTTGAGTGATACTGGACACACCATGTCTCGGATTGAGGAGGGTTTTAATTGTAAACATCAAAAATTACCCATGGCTCATTCCCCTAAATTATCTACACAATATGAATGTGTTTGGTCAGATTTTCGTACGTCAGTTGTTGTTTTTACTTAAAATTCTGTCCATTTTAAACAAAATAGAGACACATTGAGTGATAACGGCCACACCGTGCCTTAGATTGAGGTGGGGTTGACTTGTAAACTTCAAAAATGACCCATGGATCATTCTCCTAATGTATCAACACAATCAGACTTCTTTTGGTTAGATTTACATACGTCAGTGGTCGTTTTCACTTAAAATTCTGTCCATTTTAAACAAAAGAGAGTCACTTTGAGTAATAACAACCACACTGTGCCTTTGATTGAGGTGGGGTTGACTCGTAAACTTCACAAATGACCCATGGATCATTATCCAAAATTATCAACAAAAACGAATGTGTTTGGTCATATTTCTGTATGTCAGTTGTTGTTTTCACTTAAAATTCTGTCCATTTTAAACAAAAGAGAGACACTTTGAGTGATACAGACCACACTGTGCCTCAGATTAAAGTGGGGTTGAGTATTTCATGTCAAAAATGACCCATGGATCATTACACAAATGTATCAACACAATATGAATGTGTTTGGTCATATTTACATATGTCTGTTGTTGTTTTCACTTAAAATTCTGTCCATTTTAATCAAAAGGGAGAGATTTTGAGTGATACAGGCCACACTGTGCCTCATATTGAGGTGGGGTTGACTCGTAAACATAAAAAATGACCCATGGATCGTTCCACTAATGTATCAACATAATATAAATGTGTTAGGTAAGATTTATATACGTCAGTTGTTGTTTTCACTTAAAATTATGTCCATTTTAAACAAAAGAGAGACACTTTGAGTGATACCGACCACACTATGCTTCAGATTGAGGCAGGGTTGACTCGTACACTTCCAAAATGACCCATGGATTGTTCCCTCTAAAGTATCAACACAATCTGAATGTGTTTGGTCAGATTTCTGTGTGTCAGTTGTTATTTTCACTTAAAATTCTGTCCATTTTAAACAAAATAGAGATACTTTGAGTGATACCAACCATACCGTACCTCAGATTGAGGAGGGGTGACTCATACACGTCATAAATGACCCATGGATCATTATTCTAAAGTATAAACACAATCAAAATTAATTTGGTTAGATATGAAGGTATTTCGGAGATTTTACTAGTTTTTTTATCAAAGACCAAGGAAAAGTGGATCATCATTCTTGCATGTTGCTGGTGCATTTCATCTGTTAAAATGGAAAAAATGACTCATCGAAGAAAGGATGTTTTATTTAATAACATTTACAATTTTACTACGAACATTTACATACAACAATGTTTCATCTTTTGATCCCCTTAACCCCTATAAAAAATGATCTCCAATTGTACATGTCCCCAAGTCAGTTCTTCATGTTATTTGTGTACAATCTTCCCTCAGGTATGTTGCCCACTCATTTCTGAACAAATATATATCATCTATTGAGTATGAGGCTTTTCGAAATTCATAGTAGTACTTCAAAATATATAAATAAATAATTAATAAAGAATTTAAATTAAATTGTAGTTGTTTTTGAAAATACCTCTTTAGGGATGCTAGTTTGTTGATGAAAAATGATATCTCTCATAAATTTAAAAACATAATAACCGCAATCAATATAATTTATTTGTTTTGGAAACTAAAAAAAATTTGATGATTAGGAGAATAAGTAACTTCTGTTGATATGTATTTAGATAGTGAAATTTTATTATATATACCCTGATATTTGTCCAGATGTAGTACTTGCTCGCCTCTTTATGCTTAGCCCATGTCCTTATTCCTTTTTTAGATGATAACGATACAACAACCTATCATAATAGAATCATTAGTAAAAGATATTATAAATTATATTAATTGATTTTTAGACCTAAAATGTCGGATTAAGTGTCTTACAAATTCACATACTCCATCATGTCTGGTCGGTTTGTTGGATATCCTTGCATTGAATCCAGAAAATAAATCTTTGGAGTATCCAAGTTCACTGTAATTAGCATCCAATGTTGGCTAAAAACACAAAAGTAATAATTAATAAAAGAAATGAAAATATTATTTATATTCTTTAATCATAGAGTTTTACCCTTTCATGGTTGGTATTAAGGAGAGTCAGTCATCTGTAATCTTGCTTTCAAATGTTTTCAGCAAGCCATTCACTATTCCATCATTTTTTATGTATCTAATTTCATTAGTTGTATTGATGTGGTATGAGGAATAAAGAGTCCGAATTTTGGCTCATGGGTAAATTCATTCAACTGTTTCTCATATATACATCTTCCAATAATATAAAATTTATTTAGTCATAATTTTCACATTATAGAAGCTATTAGAAAATCAATTCATGAAATCATACCTCATATATAAATTTACAACTATGACAACTATCCAACTATATTCAAGGATCTCATTTAAATTTTTAGCAGTAAAAAAATCATGAATTTACTCTCCATATATATTCTTTTCAAAAACCACTATATGACTACTACCACCTCTTAGCTTCTTATCAACATGAATCTTTAATGCTAGTAAATGTGGATAGAGAACAGGTGGTGTTAGTGTCCTTTTAGTAGCTCTTTGGGACCAGTCGGTCGATCCTTTAGATGCTTTTGAGCCAATGTTTCTTGTCACCCCCTTCCCTTTCTCTATCTATAATAAAATTAATTGGTTAAAACCCTTTTTTCATTAATTATTAAAGGTTTAGCTTGAAAAAAAGGAAATAAATACCTCTTTGTACACATGTACTCTTAAAAGTTGTGAGGACCATGCAATGAATGTCCCAATAGAATTTTCGACCGTATGAATATCATCCTCATCAAGTAGAATAGGTAGCTATTCATTTGGATCATAAGCTACAGTAATCATCACTTCCATATGATCTTTCAGAAGTGGTCTATTATGCATCTTGTCCTCTAGGATGTTGAACACCGTAGCCCTCGCTACAAGGTGATAGGTGGGTGTTGACAGATATAAATCACAGTCATTATCACCCTATAGAAGATCAGTACAGGAAAAGTATCAGTGTTTGTCTGATTCACATTTAATGGGAAAAACTATTAGAATATTGAATACCATGGCTAGGACAGCTCTTTGAGGGGAATGGCTCGCCTCAAAGCTGGTGGGCATGGGGCGGGATCTTCATGCGCTGGTTGTTCCTGAGTTGTGTCTTATCCTTTCTTTCCACAAATAAAAGTTGTGAGAAACTCTCCATTCCATTTAAATTGTTATTCAATAGTTTCTAGTCTTTCGATCATTTGTTTCATTTTTTCATCTCTATCATCCATTTGTTTTTTTCCAAAATATACTCAATGTGTCACCCCAAACCCCACACCTCTAACATGACCGTATTGTTCTGGCCACTTCAAAGTCATCGATAATAGGTCTACATCTGCTACCGGAGTAGCTGATTCTTGTGACTATCAGATATAATAAAATAAGTAATTATTCTTATTTAATAACAATTTGAAATAAATATTTTTATTCGGTCATACTTACACATATTTCTCACACTTTTTTGTGTTTTCATTTGATATCATTCCTTCCTTATTCACATGTTCCTCCTTCGATATCACATGACATGGGATGGAAGTGTCTTTGGTTTCAGACTCATCAATCTATATATAAATATAGAAATATAATTATGATGTTGTTTCTTGGCACCAAAAAATATTACTATAAATTTAAAATACGTACCATTTTCTTTTCTAGTGAATCATACCCCATCTTTGCTTTACGATAGGGGTATGTTGGTTTTGACGCACATTCCTTATTTTGAGTATTGAGTTGATGTTTCATAAATGAAATATTGACAATCAAAGTGATGAATACACATATCATCAAACAATTTATTATCAGTAACAATGTACCTGAAACATCTCTTCCCCATGGTGGCCAATAAATGCATCCCATGCTTCATGGGATATCATGTGAGCGTAGGCAAGGGGTGGGTGTGGGTTTATTTTACCTTTGGAATCTTTCAGGTGACATTTTGTTAAAATAGTGCAAAAACCTTGATGAATCCTTCCTATAATCCTTAGTATATAATTCTTATGTGAATTATCTATTATAAATGTACACTACAAGAGATTGAGAAGAGTAAGACACTGTTTCATTATTTTATTTTCTAGTAAATTAAAGAAATAATATCATAATGTTACTGTAATTTCTTCCCAGATCACAACCTTCAGCCTGGACACAACACGGTGCCATGAATCGATGTTAATTAGCACACGTTATCGAGTGACAATTCCAATGTAACTACTAAAAATAGCCTTTTCGGGATTCACATGTTGGCCTCGTGCATTCCATCCGACATTACATTTGATGCCTTTGTTTTTCACCATAAGAACTATGGCTAACACCGTCAAACTACGACTCAACTGTGCTTTCTGTGACATCGGTCCTTCATCCCTGACCATTTCATCGATATAAACATCATCTATATGTTCATTTGAAATGATAGTAATGACATGTACTGATGGTTGTTGGACCTCAACAATAGGATTAGCAACACATTTAGAAACCTTTTGTTTCTCTGCACTGTGAGTAGCCGCAGTAGAAGCAGCAGCAACAACAACAGCTTGAGAGACTTGCTCTTCCTCGAGGTTAAGAGTATTAGAACGTACAGAAGTTTTTTTCTAAAAAAGTTGTTGAACAGTTAGTTTAGATTACATAAATTTAGTAATTATAAGATAATAACATGAGATAACAAGATCTATATTACAAACAAAATCTAACCTGTTTATTGAACTCTATTTCTTTTTGTCAAAGGTTGAATGGATTTGACACCTCTATCGATTATCCAAATCCCTTCATTATGGTCTCCTCTAACATACAAAACATCATCTACATTAGGACCACTGTGAAATGATTTCGAAGTACCACAGAAAGGATCATCCTCAACTGAATTTTCATTGGACCCTTCAATAGTTTTGGACGATAATAGAACAATCAACCACTTTCTCTTTGCAGGATCTAGAACATAAAATATGTGTACTGATTGTGATGTAATTATAAAC
Organism: Viscum album; assembly: GCA_963277665.1. Classification (NCBI taxonomy): domain Eukaryota; kingdom Viridiplantae; phylum Streptophyta; class Magnoliopsida; order Santalales; family Viscaceae; genus Viscum; species Viscum album. Next base: position 1,322,624,943 of record OY728166.1, read on the forward strand.
TTTTCATCTTTGTACCCTTCTTTACTAAAATCAACATTCAAAAATCTCAATTCATCTATTTTAACACCACTATTGTTATAAACCCATTTTCAATGAAAAATATTCATTTGGAATGTCATATAATCTAACTCCCATATTTGTTTGATAATTCCAAAGTATGACATATTTGCATTAATTGGATTTTTGTCCTTACTACCAGAAGCATGCATCGCTTCAGCCTAAAGTGTAACTCCACTATTTTTCATGGTACTATCTTCATCATGTTCATATGTATAGAATTTATAACCATTAATTACATAACCATTGTAAGATAATACATACCCACTTGGTTCGGTGGATAGCAATTGAAGTCATTCTGAAATTGAATTTGGATTTTCATCTAACTCCTTAAAAATATGCTCCGTAAACCATCCTATAAACTAGTGATTATGTGTATTTGATATCCATTTTTCATCCCATGATGTATTCAAATGCCTAATAATTTCGTTGTGGGTTTCAATATATGGAGTAACCTCCCAACTATTTTTTAAAACATAATGGTGGGGCTGCTCCCGATCTATAATATTGATTGTCACAACATCTCTTTCAGAAATTCCCTCACCCTCAATGGATCCAATGTGACAAGATTTCGAGAGACCAATGATTTCCATAGCAGATAGGTATTCAGTACAGAATTTGATGTCTTCTTCAACAATATATGGCCCCACTATACAACCCTCTGGCCGACTTTGATTTTTGACATACCCTTTCAAAATCTTCATATACCGTTCAACGGGGTACATCCATCTATAGTGCACAGAACCATAAAGTCGAATCTCTCTCACCAAGTGAAGCATCAAATGAACCATCATATCAAAGAATGTTGGTGGGAAGAACATTTCTTATTCACATAATGTAATGACAATTTCTCTTTCCATACCTGGAAATTTCACCAGGTCTAAAACATTGCAACATATAACTTTGAAAAAGAAACAATGTTTGGTTAACGTATGATGATCATTCTTGGGAAAAATGCAACGTAAATCTATAAGAATTAAATTTTTCATCAAAAAATGGAAGTCATGTGATTTCAAACCCTTTAACTTCAAATCATTAATTGACACAATGTTTTTGATATTTGATGAATACCCCTCTGTAATCATAACATCTTTGAAGAAGTTGCAAAACTGATATCTCTCCTCCCTGGAAAGAGTGTAAGAAACTGGAGGAAGAAACATTAGATTTTCACCCTTCACAAGAGCCAACTCTTCTCATATTCCCATGTCAACCATGTCTAGAAATTCCTTAATTCCATCCGTCATTTTCCGAGGGGAATTTAGAAACGTTCCGATAATACTGTCACATACACTTTTTTCCACATGCAGCACATCAAGAAAATGTATGATGTAAAAACAATTCTAGTATGGTAATTTAAAAAAATAGATCTATTTTTAAAACCAATTTTCATAAGGGTTTAAAAAAATGGTTTACTAAAAACAATGTTCACATCTTTTAATTTATCAAACAGTTGATCCCCTGTTAGTAGAGACGGTGTTGTGCATTATTTTCAGCTTCCATTGAAAGATGTCGTCCAAGATCAGTACTTATGCCTACGAGGTAGAAATATAAGATGTCCTAGAAACACAGATTTTGATGAATGTTTCAACCTAATTGATTTTGTATCTTTACCACACACAGGACACCCTTGAGTTCCTTTAATGCTATAGCCTAAAAATTTCTATAAGTAGGAAAATAATTTATTGTACAATACAACATCGCTCTCAAATTGAAGTATTCACTTTGATAAGCATCATATAACATAACACCTTAATCCCACAATAACATAAAATCCGTGATCAATGGAGACAAATAAACATCAATATCATTACATAGTTGTTTTTGTCCTGATATAAGCATAGATAAAATAATGAATTACTGCTTCATGCATAACCAGGGTGGAAAGTTATAATTTACCAAAATAACAGACCATGTACTGTGAGTGCTGGTTTGGAAACCAAAAGGATTAACTCCATCTGTAGATAACAAAAGACAAAGGTTTCTTGGCTATTTTCTAAATTCAAGATACTCATGATCAATTATCTTCCATTGAGGAGAGTCGATCAGGTGATATAATTTACTATCTTTAATTCTTTTATCTATATGCCATTATAATTGTCTTGTAGTTTCTTCACTTCCATATAGATGCCTAAACCTTGGAATGATTGGAATGTACCATAAAATTTTTGTAGGACTGGATTCATCATTCTTGTATCGAGAAGCACCACACTTTGGGAATTTTTTAAGTGATTTTATCTCCTTGAGAAATAGTATATAGTCTTTCAGGTAGGCATGTATTCTTTTAGAATTCATACCCATCGAGCATAACATTCGTTTAGCTTCTTATGCCCGGCTTGGGAGCTCATTATCTTTCGGGAGCATGTAATTAAAGAGATAAATTAGTTCCATAAAACTAAAATCACTCCATATGTTGCCTACTTTCAATTTATACAACTTTAGTAAAGCTGACAATGCTGTATATTTTGTGCAACCCGCATACAATGGTGTTTTTGCAGAACTCTTTAACTTCTCAAACAATTTTGAGCAATAAAGGAGTTCATCTTCAACTATCGTTGTCATTTCCTCAACACAATCTTCATCATCACTGACATCTGTAATCACATTCTCCATATAGTTTTCTTCATTATCCATATTTGTATTCATATATGATGATCCATAAAACACAGTTTTATCCCAGCCAATAGCTACATTCTCTTTTTCTCCATGTTTATTCCAACATTTATAACTCTGATATATTCCATGACATATCAAATGTTCTTCCAACTCCACTAGAGTAATTTTTCTAGACTATCAACAATGTAAACATGAACAAAGGATTTAAGAAGGATCCTTTGTGTGATCCTTTGGAAACTTGACGAACTCTTTCACCCCGTTCTCAAAATCTATTGTCAAACAAATAGCATCCATCCAATATTTATTCATCTCCATCCTATTTAAATGTAAAATATTAGTATTTATGACTCAAATACAAAAAAAGACTTCTAAATATAGTATAAGAGAACCACTTCCTTATAAAAATAGATATTACTAGAGCATAACCATTTCCAATAAAGATTTGGAAATCAACAGAACCAGGATAGACCCCCCCATCAAAATCAACATACTTTCAAACACCCTTATCAATAGTTCTAGAAACCACCATCCTTATAGGAAAAAATTAGACATACTTTTAACCACCCATATCATCCACCTCATTCATAATAAAATAATCACATTAAACAGACCAAAAATAATGACCAAACTAAAATAAAATGAAAATAATGATACAATTTTTATGAGAAAACTAATATAGTGGATACATTTCCAAACCCAAAGGGGTTTATGGGGGAAAACAATAACCTAGGTTTATCCAAAATTACTATGGAATGTCATAGTTTTTTTACCCCAATTAACATAATAAATTCAAAATTAAGGTTACTCAACATAAATTCTATCATGAACATCTAAAGAATATGTAATAACTCTCCCTAACTAACATGGGGCTCTACAAATTCCTACCACATACATAGAAAATAATTAAAAAAATTAGGAAAAATAGTTTCTTGTACATATATCTAATAGTACTACAAGAAAAGTATAACGCACATAGATCGTACCTCCAAACACACTTGGAGACTCCTGGTAAAAAGACTCTGGTGACTACAACTATCAGATATTTTAACAACTAACTTACCAATATAGGAGTGGTCTACATAGGGGTAGTATTAGTAGAATCAAACCAAATATTCATCCACCTCATGATTTCCCCGATCCCCTCCATCACTTTAGTGTTGTACATACCTCCTTTCTCCACTTCCTTCCTCTTCCTAGGCTATTCGTCAATTGTCTCTCTGACTGTAGCATGAATGTTAAGAAAATGCAATGTGATATTTCTATACCCATCAAAATAATATTAAATTACTTGGAGTAATGGGATATCTTTGAGGTATCTATGAATTAAAGTGCCTCCTGAGATAATACTTGCATCACACACCTACTGTGGGTGTGTGATGCTAACCCTACATACCATAAGATCGCTACCTTAAAAGATTATGATATCAACTCAAACCATAGGAATAATCATAGAACACTAACATATCCTTCCAAATATTAGTATTTCATGTTTATTTCCCCCAATCCACTAGAGTTTTGTCTTTAAAATGATCAAAATAAATTAATGGATTTAATAAAAAAAGCTAAAATACAATCCAACCAAGTGAAATACATTTACAATCTCTTGAGAATAAATTCATACCCCATCACGTAATAGGGTTCTCCATAGTGTAGGTGTACTTAACCAAAATAACAAGGCCTAACACACCAAGGGTAGTTCTTTAAAAGAGTAATCTTCATTAAAAATAACAATCTTCATACTGATAATAGGTATTATGGAAGAATCACTATCTACCCAATGAAGTGCTTGGTGTCTCCCCATTTTCAAGACTAGCACTTAGGAACAACTGGTCATAGAGGTTCACTAAGTTAACACAACCCTTAAATTATCATTGACATAAAAAAAATATTTGTAGAATTTAGCATTGATCGAAGTCAAGAAACATCCCAAAATCCTAAAAAGAATTAACCACCCAAATACAACTGCTCACATGTTCATACAACTATCTAAACCCGTAGTCCTTTTCCAAAGAATACCATTCACCTTTCCATGGATTCACTACTCTGATGTCCTCATCTTCTATGGCCCTAGTTCATGAAGACAGGAGGCCACTCCATGAATCTTGGTTTAATAATAAATGAACCTAAATGCCTTATAGTCTCCACTATGAACAATCTCGAGGAGAGATTCAATTTAGAACACTATAACTTCACAAAGACACTCATCATCTCTTGTATATGGGTTGATTCATACACCATATCCATACCAAGAGTTATCCTTAAGTCTACCTTATGAAGCATTCCATAATTCCTCAACATTCACAGGGAAGAAAAGTATTATTCTTGCAAACATCACATAAAACCATGCTCATGAACTAAGGGAAATGTAAATTAACATCCACAAGGTTGGATACACTTTCTATATTTGAGGGGTCCTAATCACTATCATAAATAGAACCTTCCCCATAAGCACAATCACTGGCACAACATGACACCCACAAAGTGTAACCAATTAATAATGAGGTGGGTACTATCAAAACTCTTCTTTTTCATGAAGGGGTTGACAAAAAGAAAACTTTCCCCAGTATAGATAAACACACTCCACCAGAAGGATGAGGAAAAAACCCTCAACATTAATATAATATTCGTGTATAAAAAGGTCTAGTTTGAGGTTTCATGAGAATATCAGACCCTCATACAAATGACAGTTTGTGAAAAATAAATTCTAGTTCCAAACATCATAAGGACTCTTGGGGAATCATAAAAAAGTCATACTTTAGTTCAAATCATATGCTAACCAAGTATAAGAATCAACTATGTGTGTTATTTTGTGACAAATATTGTTATAACTCTATGCTAGTTAGCATCTAATCAAAGGGTGGTGATCATGGGGAATAATCCAAACATCACCATAATGAAAACTACTCTCACAAAACATTTTCTACAAAAAATAAACCTAAAAGGAGAAGTGGGAGACTTACCTAGAGTAGAACGCACCTGTGATGGAGGGAGAGAAGAAGCATAGAGCGATCAGGGAGCCTTATATGCTATGTAGGGAGGGGAAGGTGTGACCACCAAAGGGGGAGGTGCATGGGAGGAGCCACCAACCATTGAGAAATGAAGGAGTAGGGTTCACGGGGAGTAGGGTCCAGCAGTGAGGAAGAGAAGTAGGTTTTTCGGGGAGGAGGATCAATGGAAGGGGTTTGAGGGGGATGATAAGTAGTGGGGCTAGTGGTGGAGGTCTGAAAAAAAGAAGATCAGGGAGGAGGGGATTTTTTGCAGGGGTACAATACTGCAACGTCTTGAGGGCGTGATAAACAGAGGATACTGTGCATCCAATTTTATAAAATACGGGACTATGGTTTTATCAGCGCTTTTTTAGCTCTGATAAAGGAATTCTTTATCAGTAATTTTTTAGTGACAATAAAGCATACCCTTTATCAGTGCTAACATTTTAGCACTTATAAAGGGTTCCTTTATCAACACTTTTTTCTTAGCGCTGGTAAAATGTGGAGCTTCCCTTGCCCGTTTTTGTAGTAGTGAAAAGATCATTCCATTCTGATGGACCGAGGAATTCCATAACTCTTTCTAGGAGATAAAAATTCTTCTAACATAAGAACCAATCTTCATTCTATTAAAATCAGGATAGGGGTATATGGTGTACTATGATACTTCAGGATATGAGTTTAGATGTGTTATCATACAAGGAAACCATGTGGTTGATTATGGTTCAAGGCAGTTGAGAGTGGATGAGAAGAATTAGCCAACAAACTATTTGGAGTTAGCTGCAGTTGTCCACACCTTAAAGACATGGCATCATTATCTCTTTGTTAAAAAATTTAAAATGTTTACTGATCATAAGATTTTAAAACACATTTTCTCAAAAAAATATTTGAATTTGAGGAAAAGGATATTGATGGATTATATTCAAATGTTTGACTTTGACTTGATTTATACACCAGGAGAAGTTAATTCAGTGGACGATGCATTAATTAGAAAGTCATATGCACAACTGGGAAAATAATATTCAGATGAGTGGCAGTTAATGTTGGTCCTAGCCAACATGCATATCAAATGTGAAGATTAATGTGATGTTGCAGTTTTCTTTTCAGTTTCATTCATTCGTGATTTGGTAAATTTGGACAAAGAATCACAAAAATATGATGCACATTGCCTGGTTTGGAGTTCAAAAATCAATGGTGGGGAGACCATTTAGGGTTTCAAACATTATGGGAGTTCAGTTTTGTGGTTTAGATATCTCATTGTTGTTCATATGTCTTGTCAAGAATAACTTCTTGATTCTTACCACCATTCTAGATGGGTTTTACATGCAAGAACAAAGAAGTTTTATAGGGCATTGAAGGAGTAGTTTTGGAGGAGGAGCATGAAAAGGAAAGTGGCATAGTTCATTTCAAAGTTCTTAACTTGTCAGCAAGTTAAGGTAAAACATAAAAAAACAATAGTTATGCTGTAGTCTTTACCTATTCGAGTGTGTAAATGGGATAAAATCGTGATGGATATTGTTACAGGTCTCCCATGAATGGTTCAAAAACACGATACCATTTGGGTGATAGTGGATAGACTTAACAAGTCATCTCATTTTATCCCTATTCGTGAAACTCATACAGTAGAGGATCTGTCCAAAACCAAAATCCGAGAAGTGGTAAAGAGACACGACATACCATTTTTGATCACGTGAGACATAGATCCAAGGTTCACATATCGTTTCTATAAATGTTTACAGAAATCCCTTAGGACTCAGTTGACTATAAATATTAGAAATTAAAGTTATAGAAATAGACCTGTATCCACAGTTTTATTGGTATGTGGATATATATATCTAATTTACATGGTTTAATTAAAGCATCGTGGCTATACCATGTCCGTCAATTTTTTCCCCATTCAGTATCGGGCTCGTCTACCCCCAATCTGCTACTCACCTCACAATGCTCCTCCCTGACGACTTCTACTCCCCAACAACTTCTCCTCCCCGAGCTCACCTCACCACGGTGCCCTCCTCCCCAACAATGTCTCCTCCTCAACCTCTTCTCCCCGACCTCTCTTCACCACTGCACCCTCCCCCCAATGAACTCTCTCACTACGACACCCTCCTCCCCGAAAACCTCTCTTACAACAACACCCTCCTCCCAGGAGACCTCTATCACTATGGCACCCTAATTTTTAATTACCTCTGTCACCACTGTGACCTCCTCCCAGACACTTGTAATCAACTCAGTGAAGCCCTCCATAGTATTTTATACCATATTATTTCATCAATGATCTAATTTTAAGGTTGTACAGTTATTTGAATTTCATGTGATGGTTATTTAGATCTCCCTTACTCTCTAATATAGGTAATACAAGGTTCATAAAAATCAATCTATAAAGGATTTAGATCTACCCACTCAAGGTCTAGATTCGATGAGGTATGAATTAATTGTCACCTCTCATACAATGATTCATTCCAACAAGAAAAGGAATTGATTAAGTCGGGGATTATTGATAGAATATTCTCCTTGGAATACAATCATGTAGAGGCATAGGGTATATCAAAATATGAATTTTATCATGTTTTTTATATTATTATCCATCATGATCATGCATGGGTTATCTCACATGAAATATTAGTTATTGAAAAAACAATGGAATGTATTAATGATAGTCATGATCCTTGAGGGTTAGATAATCTAATTTTATGTGACATGGGTTATTCAAATGAGTGGAATCTAATATTTATGGTTGATAAGTTCCCTCTTGTTAGGTGAATTCACTTGATGGTATATATAGTCCATATCCATGATGTTTCACTTAATTGAAAAACCACATCTATGTCCCTTAATATTGATTCTCTTCAAATTATCTATTTCAATTTCATATTCATTGCATCTATTCTTAGTGGAAAGAGCATGAAAGAATTTATTTGGTGGGTAGGATATATCCATGAAATTTACATTTTATTTAGTTCAGGCCTTCCATGTCATGAAATATCTAAATATTTTGAGTACCTCTAAGAAGTTTAATCTACCTCTTAAACCATGTGAACACTTATTCATCATGTACTTTAGTGAGAACAATATTTTGGTTGGATATAATATCATTATGATCATCCTTGTTTGTTTCATGATATATGTTATCTACATGGATAATTATAATAAAATTTACTTATGTAATGTGAATATTTGTGATCAAATCCTCTTCCGTGTTGTAGGGGGATTCATTTCCATAAAACTTTTTTTATGTGAAAAAAACAATTGTCATTCATATTTTCAATCTTGGTAGTCCATTTTAGATTATGATCACTATGAGGTTCCTCTCTCTTTCACTCTCTCTATTATATGATCCATAAAAAGAGGTTTTTGATAGGTAAATGTGAGTGAAATTTCAATGGCCTGCACTAAACCAGATCCTAATGGGGGAGGATGATCATAAGGTGGATGGATCCAAGATATTTCTTCCTATGAAGTCCCTCATAACCAAGAGATAGCCAAATACCTTTATGGGGAAGGGTGTAATAATTATCTTATCTATATTGTATGAGTTACTATACCACCATTATGAAAATTTTTGAGGATGAAATGGTTGTAATAATATCCCTGTAATTATGGGGTGGGGTTTCTCCAACAATACTACATAGGTAGTTTCTTTCACAATATTTATTTCTGTTTGGGCTTCAAATAGGGAATGAGCTTGGTGTAATACTTTTTTTGGGTGAATAGTTCCCATGAGTAGGGGATTCCTTATGGTGGCATGTTTTTCTTTCCCTAAATTGGAGGTATGCTTAACCTTATTTGAATCTTAATTCATGAGTCCTTTAATAGATTTTCCTATCAGGTATTCCATTTATATGATTTAGGAATTCCATTATTTTTTCACATAGACCAACTTGAATATATAGATATAGGCCCTGAGACCTATTAGGGGTGTAGTGGTCATGCAGGGGGTGTGGGGGTGAAGGGGGAGGGGGATGGGGGACGGGGGTGTGGGGGTGGGGGGGTCGAGGGGGTAGTGTGTAGGGAGGGGGGAAGGGGGTTCAGGGGGAGGGGCTATCAAGGAGGGGGTGTGTAACAACCCAGAAATTTAAAACTTAGTTTTATTTGAAAATTGGATTTATTTATTATTTAAACAAACTAATAATATTTTTACACCGATTTTCATTGAAAATAATAATTAAAATTAAGTGTTTTAATCAATTTAATGTTAATTATAACATTTATTACTATATGTATACAAATATTATTATTATTACTATCTTTACAATAAAAGAATATGTGTATATATATTATAAAACACACTTTATATATATGTCTTAAAAAACAAATTTTATAAATATATATATATACATTTAAAAAAATTCCACATGTGTTGTAAAAAAATATTTTCATATATATATATTTTGGAATAAAATATAATAAACACAATCATTACATGATATGGAAAAAGAGAAAAAAGGTAAGATACATGATCTAACATGTTGACATTAAAAAAAGATGTAAACTATTTAAAACATATATAATATAATAATATATTATTATTAATGACTAACCATTTAATATAATAATATGTTAATATAAATGATTATAGATATAAGAGATAAAAAATGACATGGTAGAAAAAAAGTGGTATTGACTACAAAATGGAAAAACGTGATTTAAAAAAATGTATGGGTATATTCTTTTAGATATTAAATATTATCATTTTATTTTAATTATATATACATTTTTTGTTTCCTTTTTATTATATATATATATATATTTATAGTTACATGTTCTAAATATATATACATATTGACTTTTTTTTTATCATACATATGTGTGTTGCAAAATAAAAAGAAAATTTTAAAACGTTTAATAAATATATAATGATTTTATTTATAACATTTAATATATATATATACATATATATTATAAAACGTTTAATACATATATAACAATATTATATATATATTATTTTATTTACCTTTTTACTATATATATATATATCGTTATTTTTAAACGTGATGATTGTAAAAAAAACCAAATTTGAGAATACAAAAACGAGAAAGAAGTAAAAAAACATTAGGTGGGAAAAAGTAAGAAAACGTTAAATGATTTAAAAAAACAAAACAATGAAATGTGATTTCAAATATAATAATATAATAGTAAAATGAAAATGTGGAAAAGTGAGTTGATTCAAAATAATTGATAAATATAATTTTATAATTATTTAATTGATTTGCATAAAATAATAAATCAATGTAGACCCGTGGGTTTCGGTCTTTGGTTAGTTGTGTTTAGATAAAAATAATAATATTAAAAAAACACTCATCTTCTTTGAGAATCTTAAACCACCAGTTTTTTTATATAAATATAAGCTATAGAGATCTCCCCTTCCATGGTTACAAGGCATGAAGAAAAAAAACTATCTTTGGTTCATGTTCGTGAGTATGTATATGCCTTCCATCACCCTTCAGGTTTCTCTAAAAGGTATGGGAATTTTATTTATTTATTTTAAGATACACTCTCTATTTTTTAGATTTCAAGAAATAATCTCTATCTTATGGTTTTGCATTAAGGGAAATTTATTTATTTATTTTAAGTTATACTCTATTTTCTGGTTTTGTGGAAGGGTGGAAATTAATTTAATTTATTTATTTATCTCAAGTTATACTCTATTTTATTGTTTTGTGGAAGGGTGGAAATTATATTTTTCAATTATGGGTTTTCATTTCAAATGAGTTCAATTTTTTCAAAGTTGAGTTTTTCACTGCATATGCCCACAACTCTGATTTCTCTTGCATTTTCTGTTTGATACTATGAATTCTATCAATGTTTTTAATAAAATTTCATATTAATTCATCCAATCAATAATATCATTTATCAATGTCTTGCAACACCATATGTAATAAATATGTGAGGATAATGATGTAAATTCAATCCTGATAAGCATATGTATATATATATATTATACATTTGGATGAAACGGTTATTCTCATGTTTATACTTTTATTGACAGTTTATCATCATGTTTCTAAAAAATGTGCATAGCATATCATCACGTTTTGTTAAAATTATGGACGTCACATCTGTATATAAACATGGTCATGTGATTATGCACATCATTGACACTCGTTGCATTATAATAAACTCATTGTTTCAATTTTATGATTTAATTCCAAAATAAAAAGTACATGTATATTATTGAAAGTATATTATTTAATATGTTCCCTTTTCCAATTTGTAATATTAAAAAGTATGATAGTCCATGCAAAGAATATGTGGTAGAAGTATCTGTTGTAACCAAATGTGCAAGTGATGCAATGGATGATCATGCATTTTATGTATAGAGATATACATATATATATATATATATATCTGTGTGTATTTGTTTATATATATATATATAAATCATTATGAAAGTTAATTTTAATGTAACGTCATGTTTTCGAAATAGAAAACTCCAGTGAAAATGTATACGTAAGTAAAGCAAGCTTAAAATGTTTTGGAAAACTCGGTGCTTGACCATTGTAAATAGGAAGTAATTGGCAAGTGAACCCATCCATTACTATATTGGTAGGCCCAGATAGCCTTCAATGATTCAAGTGACCTCAGCATGATGTTTTGTTTTTAGAAGATTGCGTATTGCTTTCACAAAAACATTGGATAATTTTCATGCAATTTTGAACGTAATTATTTTATAAAATGATATAGTAAGTAATTTAAAACTATGTTTTAAAAATTATATTTCTTGAAAGTATCTTCAAAAATAATGTTTTAGAAAGGATTTATCGAAGGTTTTAAAACCCCTAACTGCGCATATTTTGTTCTCACCCCTCGTTTTAAATATGTTTACAGGTTAGCAGAGTTTTCTGAAGGCAGTCGCTTCACTTACAGAGTCAGCACATGTCGTGTATTTTGTTTGCTTTGTTTTTATATTGTTGATACTCTGATAAATTTTAAGTTTGTATCTATTCTCCAGAACCTAGACCATTAAAATTTCATCTTCTATGTAATGATTAAGGTCAGGTGATTATAATTGATATCATAGGAACGGTCAAGTAAACTTTAGAGATTAGATTTCTTCGTCTAAGTAATAGATTTTATAAGTCTAGTAGTCTTATTTTTTATAATTCCGAAGACGAGAATTCAGAATTATTTTTAGTCCAACGAAATGAATTTTGAGGGATAAATCCTTTTTATGGGGGGAATAATGTAACAACCCAGAATTTTAAAACATAGTTTTATTTAAAAAATGGATTTATTTATTATTTAAACAAACTAATAATATTTTTACACCAATTTTCATTGAAAATAATAATTAAAATTAAGTGTTTTAATCAATTTAATGTTAATTATAACATTTATTAATATATGTATACAAATTATTATTATTATTACTATCTTTATAATAAAGGAATATGTATATATATATATATATATATATTATAAAACACACTTTATATATATGTCTTAAAAAATGAATTTTATACATATATATATACATTTAAAAAAACTCCACATGTGTCGTAAAAAATGATTTTCATATATATATATATATATATTGGAATAAAATATAATAAACAAAATCATTACATGATATGGAAAAAAGGAAAAAAAATTATGATACATGATATAACATGTTGACTTTAAAAAAAAGATGTAAACTATTTAAAACATACATAATATAATAATATATTATTATTAATGACTATCCATTTAATATAATAATATGTTAATATAAAGTATTATGGATATTAGAGATAAAACATTATGTGGTAGAAAAAAAAGTGGTATTGACTACAAAATGGAAAAACATGATTTAAAAAAAATGTATGTTTATAAGCTTTTAGTTATTTAATATTATCATTTTCTTTTAATTATCTAAACAAGTTTTGTTTCCTATTTATTATATATATATAGTTAAATGTTCTAAATATATATACATATTGTCTTTCTTTTTTTATCATATATATGTGTGTTGCAAAATAAAAAGAAAATTTTAAAACGTTTAACAAATATATAATGTTTTTTTATAACATTTAATATACATATATAAAGATATATATTGTAAAACGTTTAATACATATATAACGTTATTATATATATATTATTTTATTTACTTTTTTAATATATATATATATATATATATATAAAGTTTTTTTTTAAACATGATGATTGTAAAAAAACCAAATTTGAGAATATAGAAATGAGAAAGAAGTTAAAAAATGTTAGGTGGGAAAAAGTAAGAAAACATTAAATTCTATAAAAAAACAATGAAATGTGATTTCAAATATAATAATATAATAGTAAAATGAAAATGTGGAAAAGTGAGTTGATTTAAAATAATTGATAAATATAATATTATAACTATTTAATAGATTTGCAAAAATTAATAAATCAATGTAAACCCGTGGGTTTAGATCTTTGGTTAGTTGTGTTTAGATAAAAATAATAATATTAAAAAAACACTCATCTTCTTTGAGAATCTTAATCCACCAGTTTTTATATATAAATATAAGCTATGGATAACTCCTCTTTCATAGATACACGGCATGAAGTAAAAAATCTATCTTTGGTTCATGTTCGTGAGACTGCAGATGCCTTCCATCACCCTTCAGGTTCCTCTAAAAGGTAAGGGAATTTTATTTATTTATTTCAAGATATAATCTATATTTTCTGGATTTCAAGATATAATCACTATCTTATGGTTTTGCATTAAGGGAAAGTTATTTATTTATTTCAAGTTATACTCTATTTTTTGGTTTTGTGGAAGGGTGGAAATTAATTGAATTTTTTTATTTATCTCAATTTATACTCTATTTTATGGTTTCGTGGAAGGGTGGAAATTATATTTTTCAATTATTGGTTTTCATTTAAAATGATTTCATTTTTTTCAAAGTTGAGTTTTGCAGTGCATATGCCCACAAATCTGATTTCTCTTACATTTTCTATTAGATATTATGAATTCTATCAATGTTTTAATACAATTTCATATTAATTCTTACGATCAGTAATTTCATTTATCAATGTCTTCTAACACCATATGTAATAAATCTGCGGGGATAGTGATGTAAATTCAACACCGATAAGCATGTATATATATATATATATAATATACATATGGATGAAATGGTTATTATCATGTTTATAATTTTATTAACGATTTATCATCATGTTTCTAAAAAATGTGCATAGAATATCATCACGTTTTGCTAACATTATGGACATCGCATCTGCATATAAACATGGTCATGTGATTATGAACATCATCAACACTCGTTGCATTATAATAAACTCATGGTTTCAATTTTATGATTTAATTCCAAAATAACAAGTACATGTATATTATTTAATATGTTCCCTTTTCCAATTTGTAATATTAAAAAGTATGATAGTCCATGAAAAGTCTATGTGGTAGAAGTTTTGGTTGTAACCAAACATGCGAGTGATGTAATGGATGTTCATGAATTTTATGTATAGAGATATACATATATATATATGTATATGTATATATGTATATATAAATCATTATAAAAGTGAATTTTAAAGCAACGACGTGTTTTTAAAATATAAAACTCCAGTGAAAATATATACGTAAGTAAAGAAAGCTTAAAAAGTTTTGGAAGACTTGGTAAATTACTGTTGTAAATAGGAGGGAATTATGGAGTGAACCCATCCTTAGCTAAGTGGGTAGGCCCAACCAACCTTCAACTATTCATGCAACCTCAGTATGATGTTTTTGTTTTTAGAAACTTGCGTATTGCTTTCACAATAACACTTAATTATTTTCATGCAATTTTGAACATAATTATTTTCAAAAATGATATAGTAAGTAATTTAAAACTATGTTTTAAAATTGTTATTTCTTGAAAGTATTTTCAAAAATAATGTTTTAGAAAGGATTTATCTAATGTTTTAAAACCCCTTACTGAGCATATTTTGTGCTCACCCCTCATTTTAAATATTTTTACAGGTCTAGAAGAGTTTTCGGAAGGTGGTCTCTTCGCTTACAGAGTTTGTGCATGTCATGTCTTTTGTTTGCTGTGTTTTTTTATTATTGAAACTCTGATAAATTGTAAGTTTTTATCTATTCTCCAGATCCTAGACCAATAAAAGGTCCTCTGATATGTAATGATTAAGGATGAGTCCTTATAGGGTGGGAGTTGGGGGGGGGGGTCTGTGCACGGAGCAAGGCATGTGGTGGTGCAGGGGGAGGGGTCGGGGGTGCAGGGGGAGGGAGGCTATATAGAAGGGAGTGGGAGGTGCGGGCAGTGTGTAGGGATCCTGGGGTGTGTGTTGGAGTTGGTGGTCTAGAACCAACTACTTTGTACTTTATTCATTAAATAAAATCCTTATCACATCTTGATTGTTCTTCTGCATGGCATATCATGTGGTAATGTCCTAAGGACAGCTGTTGCATTAAAGGGTCGTAGCGGATCCCTGCTATGATGAGAACCCAGAATTTCTATAACACTGTTCTTGAATGTATGTTCTATGGCCGGATGATATTATTTGAGGGACACAAAAAATACAGGTCATTAGGGTTGAGGACTCATAAAACATTGAGGCAAATTCTCATGGTGTGCACCTTTGGTAATATCCAGGAGGATATTATGAGAACGAGACCTGCCATTAGGAAATCCACATTTCATAGTGTTATTGGATGTTCCTATCTGCGGACGTGTGTATTGGTCCTTAGAGTTTAAGATTATTATTAATGTGTATTACAACTCGCGCACTTAGATGTATTGATGAAAACTGTGACGACACACTGTTTGCAACGAGGTAGGATACGTTGGGTGCGTCACGAGTAATACCGCATTATTAGATAATGTGAGAAAGGATTTGTCCCTTCCATTCCATAACGGAAGGAGATATTTCAGGCCCTTTGATGGAATTGATATAGCCTAAATAAATCCATGGCCATGGTAAGGTATGGGAAAGTTCAATTCCGGGAATTCAAAGAAAGAATAATCAAGCACATGGGTTGATGGAACTAGTATGCAACCCTCTTTATTGGAGTTATCGAGACAAATAGATTATATTACATGGTAAGCGTTCGTAGGAGGTGACACGTCATTGCGGCGTTAACTTCTTTCTCTATGGGTGCCTTGGCGTGTTGCTAGACACTAACCATGGACTTTATGCAGGCTCAGCCTAATGCCATTGAGAAAGAGGCCAAGAGGGTCACACACTAAGTGTGTCCATGTATCTCAGTTAAATATTAATTTAAGAAGTTAAATAAATATTATTCCCGACTGTGGTTTCATAATTATTTAAGGATGTCTGATCGCATTTATTTTGACAATATTTATTCGAGAGAATATATTGTGGACGAAATATTATATTTATTAGCGAGTAATGCAGTTACATTTATTCAAGAAATAAATAGTCATTACTCAAGGTCTAATAAATGTGGTGGAGGAAAATGGAAAATAAAAGTACATGCCATGTATATTAAATATACACTCCATGTAGTTTTATGAAAAACAAGTACACTCCGTGTATTAATTATTACACATCGTGTAGTTTTTCCAGTTGAGATTTTGAGGATTTAATATTGTTTTATTAAATGATATTTATTATAATCAGCGTGGGTGTATGTCAAGGAATTAATAATTCGACATGGGGGTTTTCAATAAGAGTCAATAAAATAAATAAAACGTGCTACGTGTTTATTCATTGTCATAACTATATTAACCTCAAACCTGATTATAAATATCCACGCAACCCCAACATTTTGAAGAGCCATTTTTGTGCACAATGGATTTGGAAATACTCTCAAGCCAAGGGAGAATTCCATTTCCACCAAGAACGTCCTCAAGTTATGAGAGCAAGATCCTCCACCGGATCAAGGTGGTCAAAGGCGGACATCGCAAGCGAAGGTTCTTCTGCGCTAGCACCCATAGATCCCTTCGGCAACGTCCGGAGATACGTGACACATGTGTGGATCACTGCTAGAGGAATCCAAAACTTGGATTCTACGATGCAATGACAGATCACCGAATCGTGACCAGACACATCAATGAAGAAATAATTCCAACAATGTAATTCTTATGCATTAAGTAAATTAATTATAATCAACATATGATGATCCTACTCAAGGGTTCCAGGAATCTTCTTTTCTTTTCGTTCTTCATTCTATTCCCAAGATTCAGAATTTTATATCATGACAGATCTCAGATTGAACGTTGTCTAACATTAAAATTAAAGTTGGGCAAACCCACCAACGCGCTTCCGCTGCGCCCGGAACCTACAGGTGGTATCAGAGGGTCATATCGTTGATTATAATTAATTTAATCATTCTTGTTTAAGATAAATCACGCTCGAATCAATTAATTATCTTTAATTAATATATCCTTTTATCTTAAATTCCTTTTCTGAATTTCCTTGAGATTCTCATACATTATAATTTTAAACAAATAAATTCATTTAAAATTATCCTTGTACGTAACTTGTATCTTGGAGGAAGCCCGGTGAATTCCCATTTATTACGTAGATGTTAAATTAAACACATATATATAAAAACAACGTATGTTATGGTATGGAACATTTAAATAATGGTTTGTATGTATTGAATTACGAAAACCAAGTGTTGGAAATCGATAACGAAACAAACTCACATGACTCATACATCACCTAGTTATGGCATCACCGCCTTGGTCATGTGAATGAGAAGAGTTTGACAAAGCTCTTCCAAGATGGCTATTTAGACTCTACTAAGCTAAAACCACTTGATAGATGTCACACTTGTTTACAAGGAAAAATGACCAAGCCACATTTTGTTGGACAAGGTGAAAGGGCCATAGAGCTTCTAGGATTGGTACAGGTTTAGAGTTTTAGAGAATTAGATCATAAAAATTGCATTACATTCCACATTGAAACAAATTGGTTACATAAAAGATTGTATTCATTTTTCCCATCAACGGAAACATATTTAAAATAAAACATGGATTATTTCTTGACACTTCCTTGACACTATCATCATATCATGTACCCTTCTCTTGACCTATGAAAAACATTTCAAAAACATGGGATGAGCATAAAAAGCTCAGTAAAGGATATAAAAATATGGAAAGGAAACATGAGTACATGTATACATAAGAATCAATGAAAACATACTCTAATCATAAAACATAAGCACTTTAACATACCTCCTCAAATCATGAATAAATCATAGAAATCATAAGACATAAAGGTAACTTGAGGCATTCATAACATTCTTACGTAGGTATTAACCCTCTTGGTTACGTTTAGAATACCCATCATAGTATATTCAATAAATCTCTTTGGGGAAATCATAACGTTTAACTCCTTCACGTTAACCAATGCATTGGAGATCTATATCGGGCTCACCCGCCCTTATTTTATCACAGAACCACCCATCTTCATAACAATGCCCAAGAACCATAACAGAATCGTATCACATAAAACATGCATAAATAAAACATAAAATTTCCACATTTCAATCACAAGATATCAATACAACACCTTGATATAATAAACACATTATGAAAACCTTT
The DNA here is from genome assembly GCA_963277665.1 of Viscum album. Taxonomy (NCBI): domain Eukaryota; kingdom Viridiplantae; phylum Streptophyta; class Magnoliopsida; order Santalales; family Viscaceae; genus Viscum; species Viscum album. The sequence goes on from OY728166.1 coordinate 1,322,644,090, forward strand.
TTCAATACCAAAATAAAAGAAAAGTAAAACATGGTATTTATTATTCATTTAAAAAAAAGGTATGGATTGTTGAGGAAGCCGAAACTCAAATAATGGTCACGGCAGCGGAGAAGTCGTTGTCGCCACATACGTTCGACAAAAACATTCCCTTTTTTCATTTAGTAAAATGCTTCGTATAAAAAATATTCATTTTTGATAAACATAAAAGTCAAAGGGGTTTATACACCGTATAAAATAAGGTTGTGTATAAAAAAAATATGCCTCAATGAAAGGAGATTGAGACGAAGTCCCATACCTCGGGTCCGACTTGACTTGATCTTTCTTTAACATCCTGAATAATAAACTTGAGTTAATATATATTTTATTAAGAACCTTTTTAAGTTCATTATTCCTTTTATATCACTTATTACCATGTCAGGAACACTATGTAATTATTTAAGTTAATAACGATCGTTTTAACGATCATTGGTACTTGAGTCAAAAATAAACTCTTTATAATTACATGTTGTTCATGTATCCATTATATCCGGAGTTATACTTATGATTTAGATATCATATATATCATATATATCCAGTATATACATGAATTTATAATATTACATAACGTTTAGAGGTATGAAATGAAATGCACCGTTCATGGAGACGGTAAGCTGTACGTACGCATGAACGCTACTTTCATTTCTATTTTGTATTATATGGAATGGAATCATAATTATATAAATGTATATTATAATTCCATTATAATATCATATATAATATCATTAATTACATCCATTATACGTCTCATATATGGCATTAACGAATCAAATCACTTTGAGGGGGCGGTAGTCCGCACTTCCTAAAATGAAATTATCGTGTTTACCCACAATGGAAACCATAAAGGTATTCCACAAATGAAAAATACAGAAGGATAAGGAAAACATAAACATAATATATATCATATATAAATATATTTTCATCTTAATGTCCACCTTTGAAGGTGTTAGAAGAATATTGAACAATCATCATTTCGTGATGCAGAAATTTGCCATCCACGGAAACAGTATGTTCTTTAACCATTAGATGTAGGTGTGTGTAAGTGTAGCTCGAATAATTCTTATAAAAACATCCTATTATATGGAATATACTGGTGTTGTTACAAAATAAATGAATAATAATAGTTTAGGGGGTTGGAGAAGAAAAATAAAACATAAGAACACAAGAGAAAACACTACCTTTAAAACGGGTAACTCTTTTTGATTTGAGCTCAAAGGCTTCCTTGGGAAGACTTATTCCCAAATTGAGGCTTCTAAGAGTTATAGAGGGATGTGGAGAGACAAACTGGGCAGGGTTTGGCTCTGCCAAAGGCTTTGGAAGTGTGGGTAAGGAGGTAGAGGTGGGGGCCTTTTATAAGAGGAGAGGAGGGGAACTCTTGGAAATTAAAGAAATGATACTATATTTTAAAATGATTTTCGGATTTAAAAGGTCCCACATTGATATAATTCTAGGATAAGGTGATACGAGTTCTAAATATACCCATCCAATAGGTTTTTTACATGTGTAAGTCTTAAATTTTACATTATCTTTTCATTTTATTTAAATCGTTAAATAATGAGGTAATCGCTGCATCATCATGATGTCATAAGTAATTTAATTTTTTTAATGTCTAAAAATTATAAAAAAATTATTATGATGTAGGAAATATTTTTATCTTTCCAATGAATATTTATAGTCAAAACTATGACTTGTAGAACCCCATTAAAAAATTGTTTTAGTAAAACAACTCATGTTTGTGTCATTTTTAATTTTACATTAAATAAAAATATATTAATGTCATTTTCCTTCCAATGTGGCTCCATGGGGTCCCCAAGTTTACCCATGGATTTTCATGGTCGGCCATGACACATCAAATAAGGGTAGGACATGTGTCATGTTCATCTCATATTATTAAAACATTATTTTTACCTTAAACTGTACTAATTACCTCTAATCGCGATTAAAAACTTAAAAGTTACTATTCACCAAAAAATTATTTTAATCCCATTGAACCACCTTTTACATCCTAATGACAACCATGTATGTTGGATCTTTTAAATTAAAATCACAGAAGTGGTAATGTTTCATTTAAACGAAAAATCAGTTTTTAAACTACCACTTAGTGGTTTCACTATTCATCAAAAATTGACGTTTTTTAGAAAAATACCAAAAATTCACCCTAAGCTATATTTGACATTCCGAATTCAATAATGACGTATATTTTACAAAATTCAAAACATATATGTTGCATCAATTAATTTAATAATTAATTCCCGCTGTCAAAACAAATAGCATGTTTTTAAGAAACAATATCTATTAAAAGATTGACACTAGTTTAAGTCCTATTTCAAAGTGAAAATAATTCCAATGACCACCATGAGATTAAATGGTAAAAATTTGTTCTAAATACACTTTAATATAAATTAGAAATATAATATATCCATATAAATTAATCAGATTACAAGGAGGTTTTGAATTAAAATGCAACATTTTGAATAAAAATGATCCTTATCGGAAAAATAACAAAATTTTACACAAAGTAAATTTTGATGTCCAGATTCTAAAGAAGTATTTTATTTTGTCAAATAAAACATATAAAATTGTCAAAAGTATATTTAAAAAGGGTTCTCCATCAAAAAGGCGGTTAATCGACATTTTAAAGAATATTAGAAGATTAATGCTAAAAATTGGATTCATTTGCATTTTAAGCCTCAAACATTTATTGGATAAAAGTAAAAATATTTGACAAACAGATATAATCATTTTGTAGTTAGTTCCGTTCATTCCTTCCATTACAACGGCTAGGCGTTAACTACCTTTTAAAATAATATTATTTTATTATTATAGTGCAACGTAATATTTCAAAGAAACTCGTTGTTGCGTATTGGGTACGCCCTCGAGCATAGCATTCCATTTAATGTAATATTAATATTTTATTAAAAAATATGGATAAATATGATAATTTCATATTCTTTATTTACTTGAGGTGTTACATACTTCCCCCATTTTGGGAATTGTGTCCTCGCAATTTTAAAATTGGTCTTGGAAGCTTCATTGAAAATCCCACATCGGAACAAGAGTCAGTAAAACTATCACTTTAAAAGAATGGGAGAGAAGTACAAATGTCACCTGAGTTAACCTATACTAGGATTCCAAGTATGAAAATATGTATATGTAGGAAAAAACAAAGGGTCATGTTCTGATGGAGAGTGATAGTAAACATGTCTAGGAGAAAGTTAACAACAAGAAAATCACAAACTTGTAATGGGTTAAATGGTATTTGATTCCCCAGTAAGAAATATTAACAGACAACATTTTTGTTTTAAGTTAATTTTCATTGAGGAATTTATTTATGAGCTTAACTAAAACATAATGAAGAATACTTAAATGTCATGTTGACTTTCAACTTTTACTAAATTTCTTACACGAACTCATATTTTCTCCAAAAGACGAGTATTTAGGATGACTTATTCACATTAAGAGAGTTATAATCAACTTCTAGAAAATCACCTAATCCACAAAAGAGAACTATATACTTCCCATGTCTTTAGACCTTAACCAAAACTAAAACCCAAAGTTCAACAAAGACCATTCAATAAACATCTATCCATAAAATTCTACAATGTAAACAAACTAAGATCGAAACCCAAAATGTATTAACCAGTAATTGCCTCAAATTCAAGGGTCATATAAACCCAAATGGTTCTTTATAACTATATCCACAAAATAAAGGATAATTATTCCTTTAATAATGTTTTCTTATATCAAACATCAGGGTTAATATAAAAAGTCTTCTAATGTAACCCCTTCCCCAAAAGAGACTTAATACATCTCTGAATTTCACCATCCTAAAATCTACCATAACTCTTGAATCCCTTATATGATGACTTCTTCCTCATTCAACATTCTTCATGATCATTATCCATTCCTTTTCAACTTATTCTGAAATACTTCTTTCCTACAAACAAAATCCTGAATCATATCCTATGATTCCAATAACAGGAAAACATATGTTAAGAAATAATCCATACCTTTTATTCTTCATTGTCAGTTTCTTCATCCACAACCAGAATGGCATTAGGTATTGGTAAATGAATATTTGTATGGTCTTGGTGACCCCATTCCCAAAACTTCTTCGTAGGAAATGTGTTTGCATAATGACCATGTACACCACATTTAAAACATTCAATTGATCTTTTAGAAAGAACTTCTTTCCCTTTCCTAGAGTCAACTAGATGCTTCCTTTTTCCATGGTAGGTTCTTGATTTATGACCTTCATTTCCAGATCTATAGCATCTTTCTGTCCCTTTGAAACATTTTCCTATGCGTTTCTTTCCACATATTTGACACATAGGTTTTTAAACAAACTTACCTTTATGATTATTACCTGAAATTCCATAGGGATTTGTTTCTCGCATACACAGTGCCTTATAAAAATCACTAAGGTTCAGGTGGTCAATCATGACTCCAGATTGTTGGTTGAGGATAACCACAAGAGTTCTCATTGCAGATCCCATATCATTTAGTTGTTCTTTCATAAAACCGTCACAATTTTCTTCAAATCCACTGTTACTTTGGTGCCTACTAGATCCAGCCATTTACTAAAACCAAAAATGTCAGTGTGAGTATATCAGTAAATTCATCAAATAAAAAATAGGAAGATAAACACCAAGATATACTTATCCAAGTTATCTCAAACTCATTCTAACTTTCAAAAAAAAATGATGAATCCATCTAATATACTAACCATTGTGGTTATACACAACTTGTCACTTTTTCTTAAACAACACTCTAACCTCTAAAGTTATCTAAACTGACCTCTGATACCAACTATCATGCCCCAACCTTAAACCTTACTTAATCTTGAGGTATTACAAGATTACACATTGAGGATCTTTTCAGGTTTATAGTTTTAGAGAATTAGATCATAAAACTTGCATTACATTCCAAATTTAAACAAAGTGGTTACATAAAAGATTGTATTCAGTTTTTCCCATGAACGGAAAAATATTTAAAATAAAACATGCATTCTTTCTTGACACTTCCTTAACACTATCATCATATCATGTACCCTTCCCTTGACCTATGAAAAACATTTCAAAAACATGGGATGAGCATAAAAAGCTCAGTAAGGGATATAAGAATATGGAAAGGAAACATGAGTACATGTATACATAAGAATCAATGAAAGCATACTCTACTCATAAAACATAAGCACTTTAACATAACTCATCAAATCATGAATAAATCATAGAAATCATAAGACATAAAGGTAACTTGAGGCATTCATAACATTCTTACGTAGGGAGTAACCCTCTTGGTTACGTTTGGAATACCCATCATAGTATATTCCCTAAATCTCTTTTGAGAAACCTTAACGTTTAACTCCTTCGGGTTACCCAATGCATTGTAGAGCTATATTGGGCTCACCCGCCCTTAGATTATCACAGAACCACCTATCTTCATAACAATTCCCAAGAACCATAACATAATCGTATCACATAAAACATGCATAATAGAAACATAACATTTCCACATTTCAATCACAAGATGACAATACAACACATTGATATAATAAAAATATTATGAAAACCATTTTCAATACCAAAATAAAAGAAAAGTAAAACATGGTATTTTTTTTTCTTTTAAAAAAAGGTATGGCTTGTAGAGGAAGCCGAAACTCAAATAATGGTCACGACGGTGGAGAAGTCATTGTCGCCACATACGTATGACAAAAACATTCCCATTTGTCATTTCGTAAAATGATTCGTATAAATAATATTCTGTTTGCATAAACTTAAAATTAAAAGGGGTTTATACACCATATAAAAGAAGGTTGTGTATAAAACAAAATATGCCTCAATGAAAGGAGATTGAGATGAAGTCCCATACCTCGGGTCCGACTTGACTCGATCGTTCTTTAACCTCCTGAATAATAAACTTGAGTTAATTTCTACTTTCTTAAGAACCTTTTTCAAGTTCATTATTCCTTTTATATCACTTATTACCATGTCATGAACACTATGTAATTATTTAAGTTAATAACAGTCATTTTAACGATAATTGGTACTTGAGTCAAAAATAAACTCTTTATAATTACAAGTTGTTCATGTATCCATTATATCCAGAGTTATACTCATGATGTAGATGTCATATATATCATATATATAAAGTATATAAATGCATTTATAATATTACATAACGTTTAGAGGTAAGAAATGAAATGCACCGTTCATGGAGACGGTAAGCCGTACGTACGCATGAACGCTACTTTCATTTCTATTTTGTATTATATGGAATGGAATAATAATGATAGAAAGGTATATTATAATTCCAGTATAATATCATATATAATATCATTAATTACATCCTTTATATGTCCCACATATGGCATTAACGAATCAAATCACTTTGAGGGGGCGGTAGTCCGTACTTTCTAAAATGAAATTATCATGTTTACCCAAAATGGAAACCATAAAGTTATGACAAAAATGAAAAATACAGAGCATAAGGAAAACATAAACATAATATATATCATATATAAATATATTTTCATCTTAATGGCCACCTTTGAAGGTGCTAAAAGAATATTGAACAATCATCGTTTCGTGATGCAGAAATTCACCATCCACGGAAACAGTATGTTCTTTAACCATTAGATGTAGGTGTGTGTAAGTGTAGACCGAATCCTTCTTATAAAAACATCCTAGTATATTTAAGATACTGGTGTTGTTACAAAAGAAATTAAAAAAAAGAGTTTAGGGGGTTGGAGAAGCAAAATAATACATAAGAACCCAAGATAAAACACTACCTTTAAAACGGGTAACTCTTTTTGATTTGAGCTCGAAGGCTTCCTTGGGAAGACTTATGCCAAAATTGAGGCTTCTAAGAGTTATAGAGGGATGTGGAGAGACAAAATGGGCAGGGTTTAGCTGATTCAATGTCCTTGGATGTGTGGGTAAGGAGGTAGTGGTGGGGGCCTTTTATAAGAGGAGAGGAGGGTCACTCTTGGAAAGTAAAGAAATGATACTTTATTTTAAAATGATTTTCTGATTTAAAAGGTCCCAAATTGATATAATTAGAGGTTAAGGTGATAAGAGTTCTAAATATACTCATCCAATAGGGTTTTGACAAGTGTAGGTCTTATAGTTTACATTATATTTTTATTTTATTTAAATCGTTAAATAATGAGGTAATCGCTGCATCATCAGGTTGTCATAAATAATTGAATTTATTTAATGTCTAAAAATTATAAAAAAAATACTATGATGTAGGAAATCTTTTTATCTTTTAAATGAATATTTATAGTCAAACATATGACTTGTATAATCCAATTTAAATTTTTTTTAGTAAAACAACTCATGTTTGTGTCATTTTTACTTTTACATTAAATAAAAAGATATTAATGTCATTTTCCTTCCAAAGTGGCTCCATGGGGTCCGAAAGTTGACCCATGGATTGTCTTGGTCGACCATGACACATCCAATAATGGTAAGACATGTTTCATGCTCGTCTCAAATTATTAAAACATTATTTTTACCTTAAACTACACTAATTACCTCTAATCGCTATTAAAAACTTAAAAGTTACTATTCACCAAAAAATTATGTTAATCCCATTGAACCACATTTTACATCCTAATGACAACCATGTATGTCTGATTTTTTGAAATTCAAATCACAGAATTGGTAATGTTTCATTGAAACGATAAATCCGTTTTTAAACTACAACTTAGTGGTTTCACTATTCATCAAAAATTGACGTTTTTTAGAAAAATACCAAAAATTCACCCTAAGCTATATTTGACATTCCGAATTCAATAATGACGTATATTTTACAAAATTCAAAACATATATGTTGCATCAATTAATTTAATAATTAATTCCCGCTGTCAAAACAAATAGCATGTTTTTAAGAAACAATATCTATTAAAAGATTGACACTAGTTTAAGTCCTATTTCAAAGTGAAAATAATTCCAATGACCACCATGAGATTAAATGGTAAAAATTTGTTCTAAATACACTTTAATATAAATTAGAAATATAATATATCCATATAAATTAATCAGATTACAAGGAGGTTTTGAATTAAAATGCAACATTTTGAATAAAAATGATCCTTATCGGAAAAATAACAAAATTTTACACAAAGTAAATTTTGATGTCCAGATTCTAAAGAAGTATTTTATTTTGTCAAATAAAACATATAAAATTGTCAAAAGTATATTTAAAAAGGGTTCTCCATCAAAAAGGCGGTTAATCGACATTTTAAAGAATATTAGAAGATTAATGCTAAAAATTGGATTCATTTGCATTTTAAGCCTCAAACATTTATTGGATAAAAGTAAAAATATTTGACAAACAGATATAATCATTTTGTAGTTAGTTCCGTTCATTCCTTCCATTACAACGTCTAGGCGTTAACTACCTTTTAAAATAATATTATTTTTTTATTATAGTGCAACGTAAGATTTCAAAGAAACTCGTTGTTGCGTATTGGGTACGCCCTCGAGCATAGCATTCCATTTAATGTAATATTAATATTTTATTAAAAAATATGGATAAATATGATAATTTCATATTCTTTATTTACTTGAGGTGTTACATACTTCCCCCATTTTGGGAATTGTGTCCTCACAATTTTAAAATTGGTCTTGGAAGCTTCATTGAAAATCCCACATCAGAACAAGAGTCAGTAAAACTATCACTTTAAAAGAATGGGAGAGAAGTACAAATGTCACCTGAGTTAACCTATACTAGGATTCCAAGTATGAAAATATGTATATGTAGGAAAAAACAAAGGGTCATGTTCTGATGGAGAGTGATAGTAAACATGTCTAGGAGAAAGTTAACAACAAGAAAATCACAAACTTGTAATGGGTTAAATGGAATTTGATTCCCCAGTAAGAAATATTAACAGACAACATTTTTGTTTTAAGTTAATTTTCATTGAGGAATTTATTTATGAGCTTAACTAAAAAATAATGAAGCATACTTAAATGTCATGTTGACTTTCAACTTTTACTAAATTTCTTACACGAACTCATATTTTCTCCAAAAGACGAGTATTTAGGATGACTTTTTCACATTAAGAGAGTTATAATCAACTTCTAGAAAATCACCTAATCCACAAAAGAGAACTATATACTTCCCATGTCTTTAGACCTTAACCAAAACTAAAACCCAAAGTTCAACAAAGACCATTCAATAAACATCTATCCATAAAATTCTACAATGTAAACAAACTAAGATCGAAACCCAAAATGTATTAACCAGTAATTGCCTCAAATTCAAGGGTCATATAAACCCAAATGGTTCTTTATAACTATATCCACAAAAGAAAGGATAATTATTCCTTTAATAATGTTTTCTTATATCAAACATCAGGGTTAATATAAAAAGTCTTCTAATGTAACCCCTTCACCAAAAGAGACTTAATACATCTCTGAATTTCACCATCCTAAAATCTACCATAACTCTTGAATCCCTTATATGATGACTTCTTCCTCATTCAACATTCTTCATGATCATTATCCATTCCTTTTCAACTTATTCTGAAATACTTCTTTCCTACAAACAAAATCCTGAATCATATCCTAAGATTCCAATAACAGGAAAACATATGTTAAGAAATAATCCATACCTTTTATTCTTCATTGTCAGTTTCTTCATCCACAACCAGAATGGCATTAGGTATTGGTAAATGAATATTTGTATGGTCTTGGTGACCCCATTACCAAAACTTCTTCGTAGGACATGTGTTTGCATAATGACCATGTACACCACATTTAAAACATTCAATTGATCTTTTAGAAAGAACTTCTTTCCCTTTCCTAGAGTCAACTAGATGCTTCCTTTTTCCATGGTAGGTTCTTGATTTATGACCTTCATTTCCAGATCTATAGCATCTTTCTGTCCCTTTTAAACATTTTCCTATGCGTTTCTTTCCACATATTTGACACATAGGTTTTTAAACAAACTTACCTTTATGATTATTACCTGAAATTCCATAGGGATTTGTTTCTCGCATACACAGTGCCTTATAAAAATCACTAAGGTTCAGGTGGTCAATCATGACTCCAGATTGTTGGTTGAGGATAACCACAAGAGTTCTTATTGCAGATCCCATATCATTTAGTTGTTCTTTCATAAAACCGTCACAATTTTCTTCAAATCCACTGTTACTTTGGTGCCTGCTAGATCCAGCCATTTACTAAAACCAAAAATGTCAGTGTGAGTATATCAGTAAATTCATCAAATAAAAAATAGGAAGATAAACACCAAGATATACTTATCCAAGTTATCTCAAACTCATTCTAACTTTCAAAAAAAAAATGATGAATCCATCTAATATACTAACCATTGTGGTTATACACAACTTGTCACTTTTTCTTAAACAACACTCTAACCTCTAAAGTTATCTAAACTGACCTCTGATACCAACTATCATGCCCCAACCTTAAACCTTACTTAATCTTGAGGTATTACAAGATTACACATTGAGGATCTTTTCAGGTTTATAGTTTTAGAGAATTAGATCATAAAACTTGCATTACATTCCAAATTTAAACAAAGTGGTTACATAAAAGATTGTATTCAGTTTTTCCCATGAACGGAAAAATATTTAAAATAAAACATGCATTCTTTCTTGACACTTCCTTAACACTATCATCATATCATGTACCCTTCCCTTGACCTATGAAAAACATTTCAAAAACTTTGGATGAGCATAAAAATCTCAGTAAGGGATATAAGAATACGGAATGGAAACATGAGTACATGTATACAGAAGAATCAATGAAAGCATACTCTACTCATAAAACATAAGCACTTTAACATAACTCATCAAATCATGAATAAATCATAGAAATCATAATACATAAAGGTAACTTGAGGCATTCATAACATTCTTACGTAGGGAGTAACCCTCTTGGTTACGTTTGGAATACCCATCACAGTATATTCCCTAAATCTCTTTTGAGAAACCTTAACGTTTAACTCCTTCGGGTTACCCAATGCATTGTAGAGCTATATTGGGCTCACCCGCCCTTAGATTATCACAGAACCACCTATCTTCATAACAATTCCCAAGAACCATAACATAATCGTATCACATAAAACATGCATAATAGAAACATAACATTTCCACATTTCAATCACAAGATGACAATACAACACATTGATATAATAAAAATATTATGAAAACCATTTTCAATACCAAAATAAAAGAAAAGTAAAACATGGTATTTTTTTTTCTTTTAAAAAAAGGTATGGCTTGTAGAGGAAGCCGAAACTCAAATAATGGTCACGACGGCGGAGAAGTCATTGTCGCCACATACGTATGACAAAAACATTCCCATTTGTCATTTTGTAAAATGATTCGTATAAATAATATTCTGTTTGCCTAAACTTAAAATTAAAAGGGGTTTATACACCATATAAAATAAGGTTGTGTATAAAACAAAATATGCCTCAATGAAAGGAGATTGAGATGATGTCCCATACCTCGGGTCCGACTTGACTCGATCGTTCTTTAACCTCCTGAATAATAAACTTGAGTTAATTTCTACTTTCTTAAGAACCTTTTTCAAGTTCATTATTCCTTTTATATCACTTATTACCATGTCATGAACACTATGTAATTATTTAAGTTAATAACGGTCATTTTAACGATAATTGGTACTTGAGTCAAAAATAAACTCTTTATAATTACAAGTTGTTCATGTATCCATTATATCCAGAGTTATACTCATGATGTAGATATCATATATATCATATATATAAAGTATATAAATGCATTTATAATATTACATAATGTTTAGAGGTAAGAAATGAAATGCACCGTTCATGGAGACGGTAAGCCGTACGTACGCATGAACGCTACTTTCATTTCTATTTTGTATTATATGGAATGGAATAATAATGATAGAAAGGTATATTATAATTCCAGTATAATATCATATATAATATCATTAATTACATCCTTTATATGTCCCACATATGGCATTAACGAATCAAATCACTTTGAGGGGGCGGTAGTCCGTACTTTCTAAAATGAAATTATCATGTTTACCCAAAATGGAAACCATAAAGTTATGAAAAAAATGAAAAATACAGAGCATAAGGAAAACATAAACATAATATATATCATATATAAATATATTTTCATCTTAATGGCCACCTTTGAAGGTGCTAAAAGAATATTGAACAATCATCGTTTCGTGATGCAGAAATTCACCATCCACGGAAACAGTATGTTCTTTAACCATTAGATGTAGGTGTGTGTAAGTGTAGACCGAATACTTCTTATAAAAACATCCTAGTATATTTAAGATACTGGTGTTGTTACAAAAGAAATTAAAAAAAAAGAGTTTAGGGGGTTGGAGAAGCAAAATAATACATAAGAACCCAAGAGAAAACACTACCTTTAAAACGGGTAACTCTTTTTGATTTGAGATCGAAGGCTTCCTTGGGAAGACTTATGCCCAAATTGAGGCTTCTAAGAGTTATAGAGGGATGTGGAGAGACAAAATGGGTAGGGTTTAGCTGATTCAATGTCCTTGGATGTGTGGGTAAGGAGGTAGAGGTGGGGGCCTTTTATAAGAGGAGAGGAGGGTCACTCTTGGAAAGTAAAGAAATGATACTTTATTTTAAAATGATTTTCTGATTTAAAAGGTCCCAAATTGATATAATTAGAGGTTAAGGTGATAAGAGTTCTAAATATACTCATCCAATAGGGTTTTGACAAGTGTAGGTCTTATAGTTTACATTATATTTTCATTTTATTTAAATCGTTAAATAATGAGGTAATCGCTGCATCATCAGGTTGTCATAAATAATTGAATTTATTTAATGTCTAAAAATTATAAAAAAATACTATGATGTAGGAAATCTTTTTATCTTTTAAATGAATATTTATAGTCAAACATATGACTTGTATAATCCAATTTAAATTTTTTTTAGTAAAACAACTCATGTTTGTGTCATTTTTACTTTTACATTAAATAAAAAGATATTAATGTCATTTTCCTTCCAAAGTGGCTCCATGGGGTCCTAAAGTTGACCCATGGATTATCTTGGTCGACCATGACACATCCAATAATGGTAAGACATGTTTCATGCTCGTCTCAAATTATTAAAACATTATTTTTACCTTAAACTACACTAATTACCTCTAATCGCTATTAAAAACTTAAAAGTTACTATTCACCAAAAAAAATATTTTAATCCCATTGAACCACATTTTACATCCTAATGACAACCATGTATGTCTGATTTTTTGAAATTCAAATCACAGAATTGGTAATGTTTCATTGAAACGATAAATCCGTTTTTAAACTACAACTTAGTGGTTTCACTATTCATCAAAAATTGAAGTTTTTCAGAAAAATACCAAAAATTCACCTTAAGCTATATTTGACATTCCAAATTCAATAATGATGTCTATTTTACAAAATTCAAAACATATATGTTGAATTAATTAATTTAATAATTAATTATCACTGTCAAAACAAATAGCGTGATTTTAAGAAACAATATCTATTAAAAGAGTGACCCTAGTTTAATAAAAATTTCAAAGTGAAATTAATTCCAATGACCACCATTAGAATAAATGGTAAAAATATATTCTAAATAAACTTTAATATAAATTAAAAATATAATATATCCATATAAATAAATCAGATTAGAAGGAGTTTTTGAATTAAAATGCAACATTTTCAATATAAATGATCTTTATCGGAAAAATAACAAAATTTTACACAAAGTAAATTTTGATGTCCAGATTATAAAGAAGGATTTTATTTTGTCAAATACAACATATAAAATTTTCAAAAGTATATTTAAAAAGGTTTCTCCATCAAAAGGCGGTTAATCGACCTTTTAAAGAATATTATAAGATTTATGCTTAAAATTGGATTCATTTGCATTTTAAGCCTCCAACATTTATTAGATAAAAGAAAAAATATTTGACAAACATATATAATCATCTTGTATTTAGTTCCGTTCATTCACGCCATTACAATGGCTAGGCATTAACTACCTTTTAAAATAATATTATTTTATTATTATACTGCAATGTAAGATTTCAAAGAAACTCGTTGTTGCGTATTGGGTACGCCCTCGAGCATAGAATTACCTTTAAAGTAATATTAATATTTTATTCAAAAATATGGATAAATATGAAAATGTCATATTCTTTATTTACCTGGGGTGTTACAATGTGTATGGGCCATTTCCAGTAGAAGCTAGATGTGGATATTCTTACTTCATTACTTTTACTGATTATTTGAGTATATATGGATATGTCTACATAATGAGGTATAAGTCAGAGTCCTTAGAGAAATTTAAGGAATTAAAGAATGAAATAGAGAATCATCTTGGTAAGAAGATAAAAATGCTTCGATCAGATCGAGGTGGAGAATATCTGAACCAAGAGTTCATCGATCTTCTACGGGAGTCTGGGATTCTATCTCTGCTCACTCCTCATTATACACCACAGTGGAATGGTGTTAGTGAAAGGAGGAACCGCACCTTGTTGGACATGGTGAGGTCGATGATGAGTCATGCGGATCTTACATTATCCTTTTGGGGATATGCATTACAAACTGCAGCATGCACATTAAACCGAGTACCAACTAAGGCGGCAAATGGAATTCTATCCGAGTTATGGAATGAAAGGAAACCCACTTTGTCGCACACATGTGTATGGGAATGCAAGGCATTTGTTACGGCCTTCTCAGGCAACAAAATAGCACCCCGGGGAACGAAGTGTATCTTTATAGGATATCCCAAGGAAACGAAAGGATATTACCTATATAACCCTCAAGACTAGAAAGTGACTGTCGCCAGACAAGCCGTCTTTACTGAGAGGGAGAACATCCTCAAGAAGGATAGTGGGAGAAAGATTGACTTCGACAATGTTGATGCTCAATATACACATGAGTTGGCACAGGAACAAGTTCCACAGGTCCCCATGGAAGAGGTTCCAGAAACACAAGTACCGCGTAAGAGCTCAAGAGAGGTAGGGGAACCAGAGAGATTTGGTTTCCTAGTCACCGAGGATGGTGAATCATTATTGATGGACAATGATGAACCTCTCTTCTACAAGGAAGTATTAGAAAGATCAGAAGCTGCAAGATGGCTAGAAGCTATGAATTCTGAGATGGATTCCATGTATCAGAACCAAGTTTGGGTTTTGGCCAATGAGCCAATTGATGTAAAGCCTGTTGAATGCAAATGGGTATTCAAAAAAAGATGGACATGGAAGGTAATGTTAGCACCTATAAAGCAAGGCTAGTGGCTAAAGGATTCAGACAACATCAAGGAATTGACTATAATGAAACCTTCTCACCAGTTACCATGTTTAAATCCATAAGAATCATACTTTACATAGCAGATTACCATGACTACGAGATTTGGCAGATGGATGTCAAAACAGCATTCCTTAATGGGAACCTTCAGGAAGATGTCTGTATGAAACAACCAGAAGGGTTTGTGACACCAAGTGAATCCAAATGGGTTTCCAAGTTACAGAAATCCATTTATGGATTGAAGCAAGCATCCAGGTCATGGAACATTTGATTTGATGAAGGCATTAAGGAATTTGGTTTCATTAAGAAGGAATGTGAGCCATGTGTTTATAAGAAGTTTAATGGGAATGCGGTCGTCATTCTAGTGGTATATGTTGATGACATATTGCTTATTGGAAACGGCGTACCAGCCTTACAGTCAATTAAGGATTGGTTGAATAAGTTTTTCTCCATGAAGGAATTAGGAGAAGAAGCCTATATTCTAGGGATCAAGATCATTCGTGACAGATCCAAGAGGCTGCTTGGACTAAGTCAGGGTACATACATTGACCAGATACTAAAGAGATTTAGTATTGAAAAATCGAAGAGGGGATTGGTTCCAGTGTCACATGGATTACATCTTTCTAAGAAAATGTGTCCGCAGTCACAACAAGAGAAATATAGGATGAGAAAGATCCCATATGCTTTGGCTATAAGATCCATCATGTATGCCATGTTATATACCAGGATTGATGTTGCCTATGCATTGAGCATGGTAGGCAGATATCAAGCAGATCTAGGGGAATAGCATTGGACTACTGTTAAGACTATCCTTAAGTATCTGAGAAGAACTAAGGATATGTTACTGGTGTATGTAGGAGATGAGGAGCATGTCATCATAGGGTATGCTGATGCTGTTTTTCAAAAGATTAGAATGATCTGAAGTCATAATCTAGATATGTTTTCTGTCTCAATGGAGGAGCTGTGAGCTGGAAGAGTTCAAAGCATCCAGTTGTCACTGATTCTACAGAGGAGTCCGAGTATATAGCATCTTCTGATGCATCCAAGGAAGCCGTATGGATTCGGAACTTTGTCCAGGAGCTTGATGTGGTTCCTAGTAGTAATGATCCCATTACATTGTATTGTGATAATACTGTAGTGGTGTCTCTTGCAAAAGAACCAAGGTCACATCAATAGACAAAGAACATACTCCGAAAGTATCACCTCTTGAGGGATTTCTATCAAAGGGGTGATGTTGTAGTGTGCTGAGTGTCCACAGAAGAGAACATGTCAGACCCCATGACTAAAGGCCTATCTCAGCAGAAGCATGAATATCATATGAGAGCTAGCAGGTTAACGGTTGTTAGCAGTTGGATCTCGTCCAAGTGGGAGTCTGTTGGAGTTGGTGGTCTAGAACCAACTACTTTGTACTTTATTAATTAAATAAAAGCCTTATCACATCTTGATTGTTCTTCTTCATGACATGTCATGTGATAATGTCCTAAGGATAGCTGTTGCATTAAAGGGTCGTAGAGGATCCCTACTATGATGAGAACCCGGAAGTGCCATAACACTATTCTTGAATGTATGTTCTATAGTCGGATGATATTATTTGAGGGACACAAAAAATACAGGTCATTAGGGGTGAGGACTCATAAAACTTTGAGGCACCATCTCATAGTGTGCGCCCTTGGTAATATCCAGGAGGATATTTTGAGAACGAGACCCACCAGTAGGAAATCCACATTTCATAGTGTCATTGGATGTTCCTATCTACAGACGTGTGTATTGGTCGTTAGACTTTAAGATTATTATTAATGGGTATTACAACTCATGCACTTAGATGTATTGATGAAAACTATGACGACACATTGTTCACAACAAGGTAGGATATGTTGGGTGCGTCACGAGTAATACCGCATTAATAGATAATGCGAGAAAGGATTTTTCCCTTCCATTCCATAACGGAAGTAGATATATCAGGCCCTTTGATGGAATCGATATAGCCTAAATAAATCCATGTCCATGGTAAGGTATGGGAAAGTTCAATTCCGGGAAGTCAAAGAAAGAATAATCAAGAACATGGGTTGATGGCACTAGCATGCAACCCGCTTTATTGGATATATCGAGAAAAATGGATTATATTACACGACAAGCATTTGTAGGAGGTGACATGTCATTGCGGTGTTAACTTCTTTCTCTATGGGTGCCTTGGTGTGTTACAAGACGCTAACCTTGGACTTTAGGCAGTCTCATCCTAATTCCACTGAGAAAGAGGCCTAGAGGGTAACACACTAAGTGTGTCCATATATCTCAGTTAAATATTAATTTAACAAGTTAAATAAATATTATTCCCGACTGTGGATTAATAATTATTTAAGGATGTCTGATCACATTTATTTTGACACTAGTTATTCGAGAGAATATATTGTGGATAAAATAATATATTTATTAGCGAGTGATGCAGTTACATTTATTTAAGAAATAAATAGTCATTACTCAAGGTCTAATAAATGTGGTGGAGAAAAATGGAAAATAAAAGTACACGCCATGTATATTAAATATACACACCATGTAGTTTTATGGAAAACAAGTACAAGCCATGTATTAATTATTACACGCCATGTAGTTTTTCCAGTTAGGATTTTGAGGATTTAATATTATTTTATTAAATGATATTTATTATAATCAGCATGGGCGCATGTCAAGGAATTAATAATTAGACATGGGGGTTTTCAATAAGAATTAATGAAATAAATAAAATGCGTAACGTGTTTATTTATTGTCATAACTCTATTAACCTAAGACCCGATTATAAATATCCTCAAAACCCCAACATTTTGAAGAGCCATTGTTGTGTAGAACGGATTTGTAAATACTCTCAAGATAAGAGATAATTCCCTTTCCACCAAGAATGCCCTCAAGTTACAAGAGAAAGATCCTCCACCGGATCAAGGCGGTCGAAGGCGGACATCGCAAGAGAAGGTTCTTCCGCGCTAGCACCCGGAGATCCCTTCGGCGACGTCCAGAGATACGTGACACACGTGTGGATCACCGCTAGAGGTATCCTACACTTGGATTCTACGACGCAACAACGGATCACCAAATCATGACCAGACACATCAATGAAGAATGAATTCCAACGAGGTAGTTCTTATGCATTAATTAAATTAATTATAATCAACATACGATGATCCTCCTCAAGGGTTCTGGTACTCTTATTTTCTTTTCGTTATTCATTCTATTCTGAAGATTTGGCATTTTATATCGTGATGGATCTCGGATTGAACGTTGTTTGACGTTAAAATTAAAGTTGGGCAAACCCACCAACGCCCTTCCTCTACGCTCAGAACCTACACTATGGGGGTGTAGGGGGATGGGGCATGGGGTGCAGGGGGAGGGGGTTGTCTAGGAGGGGGAGTCTTGGGTGGGGGTTGGGGGCAGTGTCCAGGGGGTGTGGGGTGCAGGGGGAGGGGGTCAAGGGGTATGTGAGTACAGGAAAGAGGGTGTACAGGGGGGAAGTGTGTAGGGAGGGGGTAGGGGGTGTCGTGGGTGGGGGTTTTCTAGGAGGGGGGTGGGAGGTAGGGGGAAGAGAGCATGGGGTGTAGTGCTCTAGGGGGAGAGGTGTCCAGGAGGGGGGTGAAGGGGGCTGGGGGAGTAGTGTATAGAGGGTATGGATGGGGTAAGGGGTGTGTGGTGTGGGGGCATAGGGGGAGGGGGCTGTCCAGGGGGTGTCCATGAGGGAGGGGGTGTCTGATGGGTGTCCACGAGGGAGGGGGAGGGGTGTTCGTGAGGGAGGGGGTGTCCAGGGGGTGTCTAAGAGGGGGGGGGGGGGGGTGTCAAAGAGGGTGTCTAGGAGAGAAGGGGTGTCTAGGAAGGAGGGTTGTCCAGGAGGGGTGGTGTCCAGGAGGGGGGTGTCCATCCGATACTTTTATAAAAAACAAAATAGGTAATTGTTCAACATCTAAGTTTTAATTTTGGTGTTGTGTGTACACCAAAATAATCAAATGTGGTCATAGAAAGGTGTGCCTATTCATGATGTTTTTAGAAATTGAAACATTTATGAATTCACTTAACTCTAATATTTTTTATTGTTTTTATTGATATGTTTTTTATGGTTATTTAATATCTTATGAAACAATACATATAATATTAATCCATTTTATTAATTATGTATTTAATTTATTTTTATATTCCTTATAATGGATAGATACTAGATATAAAACATTGATCAAATCACTGATGAATTTCAAAAGGATTTAAGATATTTCTTGGACTTTTCATTCCCTAATGATTCAGATGGAGGATTGATTTGATGCATGTGTTTTGATTATGTTGGAATACCATGGATAACTCGCAAGGAAGTGAGTTAAAATATCACTAAACAAATTTTCTAAAAAAATTATCTTGCGTGGTATCATAATGGAGAAAAATCGCAAGTGGTTAATGACATTGATTCAGCGGAAAGGATTAGTATAAAAACATGATTTCCGATTAGTTTCCTTTAGTTTCTAAATCCACCTCTTCATGTAGAACAATGAAAGATGAAATGAATAACGGTACACAATTTTCATCTATTTATTTGTATGATGATGTTGAGAGTGTTAGAAAGCTGATGGAAGATGAAAATACCCCAGTATATAAGGCATGTGAAAAAATGAGAAAACTAGAGTTTTTAATGGGATTATATCATAGAAAAACAATGTATGGATTTAGTAATACTACGGTAGACTATATCCTTACCATTATTAAGGATTTACTTCTTGATGATGCATGTATTCTAGAAAATGATTACATGGAATCAAATTTGGTTGAAAAAAAAATTAGATTTTCATCTATTTAGTTTCATTCATTCCCCAAAGATATTTGTCTATTTTGTAAGGAAAATTCATAGTTTAGTCAGTTGAAACAGTGTGTCACATCAAGGTGGAAGAATAATAAAGACGAAACTCAATCTTGCATACCAGAGAATATGACGTGGCACTTCCCTTTAATTCCCAGGCTTCAAAGAAAATTTATGTCATAAAAAATGGAAAAGAATATGAGATGGCATGAAGATGAAAGAAATAATGATAATGATGAAATATTGCATCCTATAGACAGGTTGTCTTTGAAGAAATTTGTTAGGTTACATCCTGATTTTTCCACTGACCCACGAAATGTTAGATTGGGATTATCCTCTGATGGATTCAACCCATTTGGCCAAATGCATATTGCACATAGTACTTGGCATGTTTTTGTTCACATTTATAACTTTCTTTAATATTATTTATCTTGTTATCATTTATTTTATTTTAGCATCTTTTTTATTTTAGGACACTTCATTGAGGAGGCGGTTGGATTATACTACGGAGGATGATAGTATGGCGGGGGGGGGGGTATTGATTCTATGGTCTAGCCTACTACTATTCTTCTTGAGTGACTAGGAGTTCATCCTACCATTATTCCACCTCCATATTATTCAAACCCAGAATTATTATATCTCTTTTTTCCCACACCCACATCGGATGGTAGTTCTCAGACTCCCATCCCTCCTTATTTTCCATCCCACCATCCACTATATAGGGAATTCCACCCCATATATCTCACTCTCATATCCATATCCATATCCACCCCCATCTGTACAGGTTAATCCATCAGGTTTTATCCCTTCATCATTATACATATCATCATCTATTGTACAGAGTACTCCTACTGTAGATATCCCACCTACCACAAAGGCTACTCCCCCTCTAGACACTGCACTTCAGAGGTCAGCTGATCCATCATCTACTATTATGTATTTAAACATTAATGTTAGTGATTAATGATAAATTCATATATATTATTATCCGTTATTACTTTTTTCATGATTATCTCCAGCATCCACCAGACGATGAGACCGCACAAAAATGCGAGAGGTTTGGAATCAACACACACAAATCATGGTTGAATACAATGAGGATGGATGTATAATTAAAAAAAATAGTTTGAAATGTAAAACCTATTTGGAACACTTGATAAAAACAACAATATCATTCTGGTTCAACGAATAAGTTGGAGGGAAGTTGGAGAAAAAATAAAGGACAATGCCAGGGTAGAGATCTAGGTAAGAAATGTTAATCACCTTTTATAAATACTAATTTATAATATTTTCTTAACAAATATTTGTCCATTGTAGCTAAGATATAATTTTCATGATGAAAAAAATTTCAAGGCTACAAGGTTAATGGATTTAGGTGAAATGTGGCGAGCATATAAGTATTACTTATATCTTGGTTGGAAAAAAGTGTTGGCACTGAGCTTGAAGAAGTCCTGGTGATTCATGACTGCCCAATATCATAATACGAAGAGATGATCAGTTATTCAAAGAGTCTAGAGTTTAAGGTATTCATTAAAATGAATATATATATATATATATTCATTTATTTATTTGAAAATGAGTTTTTTATGTTAATGAAATTATATTATTATTTTTTTATTGGATAAATCAGACAAAAATAAAAGAAATAAGAGTGGAATAAAATACGCTTATACTCGTGGACACACTTCACTCCCATATCTTGAGCAATCATAGGTAATTTAATATTTAAAATATTTTCATTTGTTTAGTGTAATTTTTTTGAATTCCAGTTTTTATTTATTTATTTGTTTTTTTTGCAAAAAAAAGCATTTAATATCGAGGGCTGCATTCCTCTCTTTACTTTTTTTGTACATGTTAAAAAATAAAGATGATATTGTGCCAAATAATGACACCGAGAAGGTGATTGTAAGTATATTTAATTATATTTTATTTTTACTAAATTTAATTCCTTATATTATTTTATCATTTTAATTTATGTTATATATCAATCAACAGAATTCTTTAGAGACATTGGATGAAAAAGAACCTAAATATTTGGCCTCGAACGATCATCTACATCAGGTATTAGAAAATTTTCATCATGGAAGAGTGTGTTGTCAACTTGGGAAGAAGATTGTACCATCTCGATACTGTTCTACTAAAAACGTTTCTTTGAGTACCATTTATGATTTGGTCATAGTGGAACAGATGAATTCCGCAATCAAAGAAGCAACTCAAAATCAGAAAAGGAGGTATTTGAAAATATGGTGAAGGTTATGTCTGTAATTTCTTATACACTTTCACCAGAAGAAGCTATATTGGTTGATGCATGTTTAATGTCGATGAGTTTTTCTAATTTAGAATCTTCTTCTAGAGCCAGAGCTAGAGTTGGAGCTGTAGCTAGAGTCGGTCCCAGTGTCGGTGCTGGTACCAATGCTGATGTTGATGATGATGCGGCTGTCGTGATAGGTGATGATGATGTTTCTATTGGATTTGTGGATGATGGTTATCATGAATCTGATGATATTGATATTGATACTCACTATTTATGTGAATTGTATTTCTGGACTGTTAATATGTGAAATTTTATTATGCAGTGAGGTTTTATTATTGTAGTACTGAATTGTATTGTGGTTTTTCAAACTGTTTCTACATATACTGAATTATGATATTATGATATATGTTTGTTTATGTAGTATTTAAGCTTTAATATTATTATATTGAATTCTATACTCCTCCGATGCGACCATCATACCTTTTTGATGACGCTACTCTGATGTGGCCCCTCTATCTCCTCTGACACACTTCCAATGGTCTGTAGTCCAATTTTCCATTTTTTTCTTGAGGTGGCCCCTCTATTATTTTCACTGATCATATTGTGAGTTTGAATACTTTTATTGGTATGTAGGATAGGGATTCATAATATGAAGAAAACCAATAAGAAATCATAGATGAATCAATTGATTTGATTCTATGACTTGCCACCAGGATTGACGTGAATATAAAATACAGAAGGTAATGTTTATTTTATAACTTTTTTCAAGACATTAGTAACCATTTGTTGTGTTTTTAATCAAATTGACTTGGAATACACCATGATTGCATAATTTATGACTTCAATTTTACTCTTCAGTGTGAAATATTTGATCTTCTTGACATTGGTCTGTATCATGGTTGGATAGTTGATCCTCGGGTATGAACTTTTGAATCTTGTACCTTTATATTTTGTTTATAAAAAATGAGACATTATATTCATACCTTCATCATATTTATTTATTTGAAAAATATGAATATTTTTTAATGAAATTGGTTTAATATGAATTGAAAATGGATATAATCTGATCGTATAACAAAATTGTATGAGGACAAGAAATGAATGTATCTAGAAACTGAGATAACACTGTAGGTTGTGTTATATATAGGACTATGTTGAGGAGCATGGAATCCTCTCTCAGATATGTTTTTTCAAAGTTACTTGTTATGACTTAAGGACACCTAGTAGAGTGCCTATCCTATGTAATGAACTAAGGGATCCCATTGGGGGCCCCGACGACTTACCAAACCTGAGTGTTAATAATTGGGTGGATAAGGTATTATGTGTCACCTAAGAATCCTTAAAGGACATGTGATGATGCTAATGATTTCAAATTCCATAAATTTTTCCTAATTCATGGATTTCATATAATCTAAAGTGTATCATAAAAAAACCCAGCTCCATTGATTTTCTATTTGATGATTTCTATGAATCATTTCATTCACATGAATATCATTTTATTGGTGTTTCATGGACATCCTATGATAAATTGTTTTTTTTGGGTTCTAAATACTAAATTCCATTATAATCTAAAATATAATGAACTTTTCAAGTTTGTTACATGCAATGTAAAAAAATTAATTGTGAACCCATAAATTTCTTGGGTATATTCATCCAACAATTTTCACCCAGGATCTTCCGGTTAGTCACTGTAAATGTCCAGGGTGGATACTGCAAGGGGGGTGGGGTGTGCTGGGTGGGAAGGATAGAGGTGGGGTGTGCAGGGGGCAGGGGGTGTGAAAGGTGGCTGGGGCTATGCAGGTTGGGGTGGGGTGGGGAGTGCATGGGGTGATGTCTAAGGGGTGGGAAAGGGGGTGTTTTACAGGGGGTTAGAGGGGGGGGGGTGTATGTAGATACCCAAAGCTTGACGTACATGGATATTACATTACTTTATCAGAATACCTAATACATAACAATAACAGACACACAATGATCGTAATAGTTTAGTGTCTTTGGAAACTTGGAACGTAATCTTCTAATCGTGGTGAAAGATCTTCAACATATCCCATAAAGATCTTCCCCTTTTTTTCTTAACTAAAACCTTTCTTTATATCCTGGGGAAAACAAAACATAAAAAGGGTGAGCTTAAATGCTCAGTAAGGGTATGCATGGATAAAATAAAACATACCATATACATTTGAACTTAAAAATATGAACATAATGTTTAAACATCGAAATCTTGAGCAATGACATAAAACATGAAAGTACGTAAGGCATAGATCATAAAGAAACATTAAGAATGATAAAATATCATGGAAATAAAACATGTAATTGTGGCAACCATTAATCACATGATATGATTTCCATAGTAGCCAAGGCATTGCTGCCAAGACCATCTTAGTGGACAAAGTCCCTTTCTGAATCGAGTTCACTCCTCGTTCTAGTCCTGTATTACTGAACCGGTTTAACTAGCCTTTCCAGCCATGTCTATCTCATGAGATATAAATCTTTACCAAATGCATTGGAGGGAGATATAGGTCCCATCCATCTTATAATGAAATCATTCTTTCATGTGCCACAAAATCATAAATCATACATCATAGCATAACCCATGAAATAAAATGGGATTCTTAAACATCATTCCATCATAACATAATCCATAAACAATTGATATCATTTCATCATAAGAAAATTGAAACCATTTAAATCATAGAGAAATTTTAATTGAAACATACACATATGAAATAAATTCATCTTAGATGGAGAACAGTTTTGACAAAACACTTGAAATGAATTCTTGAGTAAAATATCATTTCTTCTTTAAAATCATTTTCTTTTCACAAAATTCCATGCAATTTTTAAAGATAAGGGTTTTGTTGAAAATAATAATTCACTCTTGTAGAGGAATCTTCTTGAAAATGAGGCATTATGAAACCGTAAAAATCTGTTCACACCGTATAAGTTAAAAATAACATTCTCCTCATACTTTTGTCGGAAAAGTCCAAAAGTACCTTATATGGTAACCAAAGGAAAGATTCCATTCATACAATGTGGTAAAAAGTCAATAAAGGGTAAAAATGACTTTAAAAATCCATGGAAGAATGGTAAACATTTTATGAAAGCATTTTTAGAAAACATGGTCATGGATGATAAACGTAACCCTAGTAAATACTTACGTATAAGCAATCTCGGATAAAAATGAGATTGAAAATTTATCCCTTACCTTAGGTCCGATATGCTTCATACGTATCCGAACCTCCTGTATAATGATTTAAATAATGTCATTTAATTATTATAGAATCATATTCATTGTTATGATATCATATATGTTTCACTTATGACTTTATATTACCCGTTCTTTTGTAAATTCAATGTTAAAGCAGCGTTTTGGGTAAAATCATTTCATTTATCGTATGTGTTTCGACTTGTCGTTCTTGATATTATTACTTATATCGTGATTTACATAATTTCAGAATTTAAAACATGATTTACATATATTCATCATATACATATATATATTATAGGTTGATAAAAGGAATGAAATACACTGTTCATGGAGATGGTAGGTCGTATGTACGCATAAACGCTGTTTTCGTTTCCTTATTGAATTGAATGAAACTAAATAGATGACATATATATATATATACATAAATCCAGTAGCATTATTATTTAATATATTTTATTATTGTTCATTAAATAAACTTTATGATCATTCATGTATGGTTAACATGGAGAATGAATCTCATCGTGTCGTGGAGACGGTAGTCCGTACGTACGCACGAGCGATGATATCATCTCCATAATCATTGAATTGAATTTGAGTGGATGATAAAATATATCAGAATCAGTATGATGTTATAATAACTATTTATAGTTATTATATACACCATTATACGCATCCAAGTAAGGTGGTGTTGGAAAAACAGATTACACCACAGTGTGGAGACGGTATTCCGTACGTACGCACGCGCGGTGATTTCGTTTTCCGTAGGATGGATAGATGGTGAAATAGGGTTTTTTCATACTTATAATAACATATCATTATATGAGTGATACTGATGTTATTACTTCATAATGAAAAAACTAAAGAAGAAGAAGTGGAAGAAGAAATAAAGTTGAAAGAATCGGTAACGGACATTACCTTTTCTTTGAAGCGCCTCTTTGAGACCTCCTTTTAGGGCACTAAATTTGGTCTTTGAAGAATACCAGGACCTCTAGTATGTTTCTAGGGAAGTGGAGAAGATAATTTGTCATGGGTTGACCGAGATTGAAGGCTCAAAGTGGTGTGAGGAAGAGAGGGAGGAGGTGCCCTTTTATAAGGGAGGAGAGGGGCACCTTTGGAATAACTAAAAATATTATTTTATTATAAAGCCAAATTCGGGTTTAAATAGCTCCATATTGATTTATTTCTAAGCTAAGGTAAGGATGGGTCGAAATACTCTCATCCAATAGTATTTAGACAAGTTTAGGTTCCTATTTTAACCTTATCATTTAGATTTAACATTAAGTTAAATAATTTTACTTTTACCGTGTCTTCTTGTGTTCTTATACTATAAGGTTAATAAACTTACTATAAGCAGCCAAAAAAACCCCAAATTGTTTATTATTAATATATATATAACCTTATCTAAGTCATTTTTCCAAACCTTAGATTTTTAGGAATAAAATAACAATTACTAATATAATATTTCTTTTAAAAACCATTTTATGTCAATTTTGACACTATTTAGTAATTGATTTTTGTGAAACTCATAACAGAATGTGAAGTTCGCAAAAGGTTAATTAAATCAATACTAACATGTCATATTAACCTATAAAATTAGTGTAATTCATAAAAAGTCTCAAATTACATTTATTTGGGTATTTATAACATCAATTATGTCAATATTTCATTAATAAGATAATTACTGCATCATCTTTGTGTCATAAATAAATTAACTTATTTAAAGTCTAAAAATTACAAATAAAATATAATTATGTAGGAAATCGTTTTAGGTTCCTAATGAATATTTATAGTCGAATTTATCTTATGTATAACCCTATATTAAAAATTATTTTCTTATTAAACATTGATTTTAACTATTTTAACCCTTCTTTAAATAAATTAATAATAAATGTCCTAATCTAATCCAAGTGGGCCTAAATGGTCATATATTATTCCTAAGATTGATTTTGGTCAACTTACACTTATCCAATAGAATTAGATCACGTTTTAGGGTAATAATAATTTCATGTTTACCCTTAATTACATTATTTACTTTTAACCGTGGTAAATAAAAGTAAAAAGTTACTATTCACCAAAAATTATTTTCATCTCATTGAACCACATTTTACTTACTGACATCAATTGTGTCTCTTGTATTTTTGAAATTCTACTCATAGAAGCGGTAAAATTATGTTTTATGAAAAATTCAGTTTTTTTAACTACCACTTAGTGGTTTCACTATTCATCAAAAAATGAAAGTTTCCAGAAAAATGCCAAAAATTAGGCCTAAGATATATTTGATATTATGAACTGAAAATGATGTCTACTTTACCAAATTCAAAACATATCAGTTGCATTACTTAATTTAAAAATTAATTCCCGTCGTCAAAACAAATAGCGTGTTCTTAAGAGATAATAACTATCAAAAGATTGATATTTGTTTATGTCTGGTTTAAATGTGAAATTACATCCAATGACCAAAATTGTATTAAATGGTAAAAATATATTCTAAATATACTTTAAAACCACTCAAATTAATAATTTATCACTGTTAATTATTTCGATTAAAAAAGTTTTTTTTAATTAAAATTTAGTAATTTTCACTATTCATCAGAAAATGAAAGTTATCTTAAAAGTACCAAAATTTCACCCTAAGCTAATTTCGATATTCCGAATCCAAAAATGAAGTCCATTTTGAAAAATAATATTTAAAAAATTTCAAAAACTGGTTATTACTATTCATAACGGCTAGTTTTAATAATATTTTAATAGCATATCACTGTTTAGCGAAACTCGGTATTGCATACAACACACGCTATCGCGGAAGGTCGCGCTTGCATGTAATGAAAGCCAAGTCAGGGTTGCGTGTTGTGCAAGAATCCTTCAATGTTTCGTATAACATAATCCAACCATATTTCATTTATACATTGAATATATATATATATATATATATACTCAATGTTGCGTAGAATAACTATTATCAAAATTGTGTGTAACACAATCCAAGAATAGTGTTGCGTATACTACAAGTGAATACGGTGTTGTATATAGCGCAAGGCAATCCTGGTGTAGCATACAACACAAGACATTAATGAAATTGAAAGAATATTTTTCATAAAATCTTGGGGTGTTACATTCTACCCCCCTTAAAATGAATTTCGCCCTCAAAATTCATCGGGATTATAAATGGTTTACTACTCGAAAGTTTGTTTAATAGAAACCCACATCGTAAAAAGGAATACCCAAAATTGGCTTTAAAAACTAAAGTATGAAATGTAACTGTTACCCAAATTAACTCATCACTGGGTTTCCACGTAGGAGAACATAGGTGAAAATATAGATATGAAAGAAAAATCTAACCATCAAGTTCTGATGGAGAGTGGTAGAGAACATGGCTATGAAATAGACAACAATCACAAAGCCATAGATTTGTGATGATCTAAGGTACCACCTGATTCATCAGATATAAGGGCACTAGAACAAAATTTTTGGTTTTCAAGATCATTTCCCTAAAGATGGTGAATTAAAAGAAATACTTACATGATTTTGGTACAATTTCACTATTGTTCGTGAATTGAACAATTTCCCCTTCATCCCTTAATGAAATGAAGTTGAATTTGTTATTCATGATGTGTTAGCAGATCATGTGATAGAATGATGAGTCATTCCATCTATTTCAAACAAAAGGTTAGAAAAAGCTATAAGTCCATATTATGGTTAGATTAATCGTATATGGTTCCAAAAATGAACTTATACTTCATATATCATACTGCTTAATAAAATAAAACTAGTTTCTACTAACCAGGGACTTCCTATAGGCCAGTGGTAGGTGATAAAGGCTAGTCGCATTTTGGTTGTGGGTTCAATTCCCACAGCCTTGTCCGACGCGATGGGATGTCACCCGTCCTGTAGGTTGTCATTTTTTCTAAAACTACATTACTATAACATCCCATCAATAATATCGAAAAAACTTCTATCCTTAAAAAATACTAACTTATGTCCAACATAATCCATTCCAATATTTAGGCTTATCCATAATACTACAGTCCACTCTCATAATATAGTGAAAACGATTACCAGAGATTTCATATAACAAGCATGTTAATACCATCGTTGATCCCCATATATCATAAGATATGTCTTGTTGGCCAAATTCCAAATATTCTAAGGCCTTAATCATGTATTCTCTTGAAAAATGAATACCCATTGAATCTTAGTAACAACATGAGTGCTGTAAAAAGTTAACTCATTCCACATACCAAAAACCCAAAATTCTAAATACTCAAACCATGATATAACTATTTCCTTATATCAGTCATTAGCTCATGAATACTATCAAACATTTAATTTTCTCCCTATCCCTTCATTATGCGCATATCATCTACATTCCGAAAATATCTGAATAACCTTTCATGGATACTGGTACCATTAATCATACACTTTCAAAACTCAAGGAAAGACAACAGTGTAACAATCCTTAGATGTATCTTTATTCCATAGTACCATGATATTACTTATACAATATTACACATGATAAACATGTAATCATTCCACTAAATTATTAAACCATTGACCGAGCGTCAACAATTCTTTCATCTCACATATCATTTGTAGTATCTTCATCACCATCAACAAAAATACTACCCATACGACCATACTGATTCTCTTCCTGAGACTTTCCCTTAGGGAATTGGTTTGCATAATTCCCGTACATTCCACATTTAAAACATTTATCCATTGTTGATGTCGTAGCAATACCATTATCCTCATCCCTGGTGTTAACTGAACCTTTTCCTTTGCACTTACTGGCTTTGTATCCTTCTTTTCCACACCCAAATCATCTTCCACTTCCTTTGAAACATTTTCCTTGATGCCTCTTCCCACATGATTTACATAGGGGAAATTGAACTTTCTTTCCTCTATGATCATCGTGAAACTCCATCTTTCCCTTATTAGTCGAGTCAGGAAACTTACCAAATTTTACTTTATTGATCATATTATGAGATTGCTGATTCAGAATAATAATGATTTTTGTACTTCTAAATCCCATTTCATTTGGTTTCTCATGAATAATATCATTCCATTTTCCATCATATCCTCCATTATCATGAATCATCTTGTTTCCAGCCATTTTCTAAAACCCAAAAAGAATAGTGTGAGAGGAAAAAATCACAATAAAGGGGGATTAACTTCAATATCTAACATCTTTGGTTTAATCTAATATCATTACCATAGTTCTAGGAATATATCCTATACGTATACTTATCCTTAGGGACATCCCTAGACATACCATAGAAATATCTCTTGGGATCTCACTAACGTTTTCGCATCCTAGTTTCCAAAGGTTGACTAAACTTTTCCTCTAATACCAACTATAGCGGTCTGGAATTACTTCCAGTGGACTATAATTGATACCTATCAGGGCACTACATGGGCGGCTACACCCCCTAGGCGGGACACACCACCATCCCCAGTGGCAGCCATTTCCTCATGAAGCCCTTGGGTGGAGAGCCATGCTTCGTCCAACGCTCACATGTGAGAGTTCCCAAGGATCGGATACATTCCTACCTCCTTTGCCTCTGATACCAACTGTAGAGACCCAAAGCTTGACGTACATGGATATTACATTACTTTAGCGGAATACTTAATACATAACTATAACAGACACACAAGGATCGTAATAGTTTAGTGTCTTTGGAAACATGGAAAATAATCCTCTAATCGTGGTGAAAGATCTTCAACATCTCCCATAAAGATCTTCCCCTTTTTTTCTTACCTAAATCCTTTCTTTATATCCTGGGGAAAAGAAAATATAAAAAGGGTGATCTAAAATTCTCAGTAAGGGTAAGAATGGATAAAATAAAACATACCATATACATTTGAACTTAAAAATAGGAACATAATGTTTAAACATCAAAAGCTTGAGCAATGACATAAAACATGGAAGTACGTAAGGCATCGATCATAAAGAAACATTAAGAGTGATAAAATAGCATGGAAATAAAACATGTAATTGTATCAACCATTAAGAACATGATATGATTTCCATAGTAGCCATGGCATTGCTTCCAAGACCATCTTAGTGGACAAAGTCCCTTTCTGAATCGAGTTCACTCCTCGTTCCAGTCCTGTATTACTGAACCGGTTTAACTTGACGTTCCATCCATGTCTATCTCATGAGATATAAATCTTTACCCAATGCATTGGAGGGAGATATAGGTCCCACCTATCTCATAATGAAATCATTCTTTCATGTTCCACAAAATCAAAAATAATACATCATAGTATAACCCATGAAATAAAATGGGATTCTTAAACATCATGCCATCATAACATAATCCATACACAATTGATAACATTTCATCATAAGAAATTTGAAACGATTTAAATCATAGAGACATTTTACTTGAAACATACACATATGAAATAATGTCATCTTAGATGGAGAATAGTTTTGACAAAACACATGAAATGAATTTTGAGGAAAATATCCTTTCTTCTTTAAAATCATTTTCTTTTCACAAAATTCCATGCAATTTTAAAAGATAAGGGTTTTGTTGATAATAATCATGCAATATTGTTGAGGAATCTTCTTGAAAATGAGGCGTTATGAAATTGTAAAAATCCGTTCATTCCGTATAAGTTTAAAATAACATTCTCCTCATACTTTTGTTGGAAAAGTCAAAAAGTACCTTATATGGTAACCAAAGGAAATATTCCATTCATACAATGTGTTAAAAAGTCAATAAAGGGTAAAAATGACTTTAAACATCCATGGAAGAATGGTAAACATTTTATGAAATCATTTTTAGAAAACATGGTCATGGATGATAAACGTAACCCCAGTAAATACTTACGTATAAGCAATCTCAGATAAAAATGTGATCAAAAATTTATCCCTTACCTTAGGTCCGATATGCTTCATACGTATCCGAACCTCCTGTATAATGATTTAAATAATGTCATTGACTTATTATAGAATCATATTCATTGTTATGATATTGTATATGTTTCACTTATGACTTTATATTACACGTTCTTTTGTAAATTCAATGCTAAAGCAGCGTTTTGGGTAAAATCATTTCATTTATCGTATGTGTTTCGACATTTTGTTCTTGATATTATTACTTATATCCTGATTTACATAATTTCAGAATGTAAAACATGATTTAAATATATTCATCATATACATATATATATTATAGGTCGATAAAAGGAATGAAATACACCGTTCATGGAGAGGGTAGGCCGTACGTACGCATGAACGTTGTTTTCGTTTCTTTATTGAATTGAATGAAAATAAATAGACGGCATACATACATATATATATATACATAAATACAGTAGCATTATTATTTCTTATATTTCATTATTATTCATTAAATAAACTTTATGATCATTCATGTATGGTTAACATGGAGAATGAATCTCATCGCGTCGTGGAGACGGTAGTCCGTACGTACGCACGAGCGATGATATCATTTCCATAATCATTGAATGGAATTGGAGTGGATGAAACAATATATCAGAATCAGTATGATGTTATAATAACTATTTATAGTTATTATTTACACCATTATACACATCCAAGTAAGGTGGTGTAGGAAAAACAGATTACACCACGGCGTGGAGACGGTATTCCGTACGTACGCACACGCGGTGATTTTGTTTTCCGTAGGATGGATAGATGGTGAAAGAGGGTTGTTTAATACTTATAATAACATATCAGTAGATGAGTGATACTTATTTCATTACTTCATAATGAAACAACTAAAGAAGAAGAAGTGTAAGAAGAAATAAAGTTGAAAGAATCGGTAACGGACATTACCTATTCTTTGAAGCGCCTCGTTGATACCTCCTTTTAGGGCACTGAAATTGGTATTTTAAGAATACCAGGACCTCTAGGTTGTTTCTAAGGAAGTTGAGAAGAGAATTTGGCTGGGGTTGGCCGAACGTCATGGCTTAAAGTGGTGTGAGGAAGAGAGGGAGGAGGTGCCCTTTTATAAGGGAGGAGAGGGGCACCTTTGGAATAACTAAAAATATTATTTTATTATAAAGCCATATTCGGTTTTAAATAGCTCCAAATTGATTTAATTAGAATAGAAGGTGGGGATGGGTCCAAATAAACTCATCCAATAGAATTTAGACAAGTTTAGGTTCCTATTTTAACCTTATCATTTATATTTAACATTAAGTTAAATAATTTTACTTTTACCGTGTCTTCTTGTGTTCTTATACTATAAGGTTAATAAACTTACTATAAGCAGCCAAAAGAACCCCAAGTTGTCTAATATTAATATATATAACCTTATCTAAGTCATTGGGCCGAACCTCAGATTTTTAGAAATAAAATAACAATTACTAATATAATATTTGTTTTAAAACCCATTTTATGTCAATTTTGACACTATTTAGTAATTGATTTTTTTGAAAATCATAAAAGAATGATTAGTTCGAAATAAGTTAATTAAATAAATACTAACATGTCATATTCACCCATAAAATTAGTGGAATTCATAAAAAGTCTCAAATTACATTTATTTGGGTATTTATAACATCAATTATGTCAATATTTCATTAATAAGATAATTACTGCATCATCTTTGTGTCATAAATAAATTAACTTATTTAAATTCTAAAAATTACAAATAAAATATAATTATGTAGGAAAGCTTCTTAGTTTTATAATTAATATTTATCGTCGAATTTATCTTACGTATAACCCAATATAAAAAATGATTTTCTTATTAAACACTGATTTTAACTATTTTAACCCTTCTTTAAATAAATTAATAATAAATGTCCTAATCTAATACAAGTGGGCCTAAAGGGTCATATTTTATTCCTAAGGTTGTTTTTGGTCGAATTAAACTTATCCAATAGAATTAGAACATGTGTTAGGGTAATAATAATATCATTTTTACCCTTAATTACATTTTTTTAACCGTGGTAAATAAAAGTAAAAAGTTACTATTCACCAAAAATTATTTTCATCTCATTGAACAACATTTTACTTACTAAAATCAACCGTGTTTCTCGTATTTTTGAAATTCCACTCACAGAAGCGGTAAAATTAAGTTTTATGAAAAATTTAGTTTTTTTAACTACCACTTAGTGGTTTCACTATTCATCAAAAAAAGAAAGTTTCCAGAAAAATACCAAAAATTAGGCCTAAGATATATTTTATATTATGAACTGAAAAATGATGTCTATTTTACCAAATTCAAAACATATCAGTTTCATTACTTAATTTAAAAATTAATTCCTATCGTCAAAACAAATAGCGTGTTCTTAAGAGATAATAACTATCAAAAGATTGACATTTGTTTATGTCTGGTTTAAATGTGAAATTACATCCAATGACCAACATTGTATTAAATGGTAAAAATATATTCTAAATATACTTTAAAACTACTCAAATTAATAATTTATCACTATTAATTATTTCGATTAAAAAGGTTGTTTTTAATTATAATTTAGTAATTGTCTCTATTCATCAGAAAATGAAAGTTATCGGAAAAGTACCAAAATTTCACCCTAATCTAATTTTGATTTTCCGAATCCAAAAATGAAGTCCATTTTGAGAAATAAAATTTAAAAAATTTCAAAAAGTGTTTCTTACTATTCATAACGGCTAGTTTTAATAATATTTTAATAGCATATCATTGTTTAGCGAAACTCGGTATTGTGTACAACACACTCTATCACGGAAGGTCGCGCTTGTGTGTAATGCGAGCCAAGTCAGGGTTGCGTGTTTTGCAAGAATCCTTCGTTGTTTCGTATAACATAATCCAACCATATTTCATTTATACATTGAATATATATATATATACATATATATATATATATATATATATACTCAATGTTGCGTAGAATAACTATTATCAAAATTGTGTGTAACACGATCCAAGAATAGTGTTGCGTATACTGCAAGATAATAAGGTGTTGCGTATAGTTCCACGTAATCTTTGTGTAGCATACAACACAAGACATTAATGAAATTAAAAGAATATTTTTCATAAAATATTGGGGTGTTACAGTGTAGGGGATGTGAATTAGTGGTTTCTTTTTTAGGAATTCCTTTTCTATCAAATTAAAACTCTCCAACTTGTTAATACTATAAACCTAATGAAGTCTTAATCCACCATAGGATAATATTTTATCTTTCTCAATAAAAATCA
This sequence comes from Viscum album, assembly GCA_963277665.1. NCBI lineage: Eukaryota > Viridiplantae > Streptophyta > Magnoliopsida > Santalales > Viscaceae > Viscum > Viscum album. The sequence goes on from OY728166.1 coordinate 1,322,679,857, forward strand.
TGAAATAGGTGAACATAATGTTCTTCAATATTTTATTCAATATAGGACTTTAACAATATTTAATTTCTTATTCAAGAATCATAAAATCAATTTAATTAGGTACACTTCATGAATGGGATTCATGGAATCAAAAACATTAATAAAATTTTTTATATATTATATTACATTATTTTTTATTTAATAACATGTTTTAGGTATGTCAATTATCCTTTAATGAATTTTTGGGTAGCATACAACATTTATATTTCTCTCTAATTTGTCTAGGGGATACTACAGGTGGGTTGTGTAGGGATGGGGGCATGGGGTGGTGTGTAGGGGGTAGGGGTGTGCAAGTGGGAAGGGGATGTGCAGGGTGTGTGGGGGGGGGGGGGGGGCATGGTCGTGTGAAAGTGGGGAGGGGGGAGGGAGAGGGGGTGTTATCCATGGGGTGGGAGGGGGTGTGCAGGGGGAAGGGGTTCTGAATTAGTGGTTTCTTATTTAGGAATTCATTTTCATTCAAATTCAAACTTTCCAACTTGGTAAGACTACACACCTAATTAAGGCTTAATCCACCATAAGATAGTATTTAATCTTCCTTAATAAAATGCATTCAAGAGGTGAACATAATGATCTTCAATTTTTTATTCAATATAAAACTTTCACAATATCAAATCGCTTCTTCAAGAATCATCAAATCAATTTAATTAGGTACACTTCATGCATGGAATGCATGGAATCCAAAACATTAAAACAATTGTTTATATATTATATTACATTATGTGTTATTTAATAACTTGTTTTGGGTACGTCAATTATTCTTGCATGAATTTATGAGTAGCATGAAAACTTGGTCTTTTTCTATTATTTGTCTGAGGGGGCTACTGTAGGGGGACTGTGCAGGGTGGGGGGTAGGGCTGGGGTGTTGAGGGGGCAGGGGGTGTGCAAGGGGTGTAGGGGCTGTGTAGGGTGGGTGGGGGTAGGGGTGGGGTGTGCAGGGGGAAGGGGGTGTGCAAGGGGGTTGGTGCTACGCAGGGTTGGGGTGTAAGGGGGAAGGGGGTGTGCAAGTGGGCATGGGGAGAGGCGGTTCTGTCCCAAGGGTGGGAGGGGTGAGCAGGGGGCAGGGGGAATGAATTAGTTGTTTTTTAGGAATTCCTTCTCTTTCAAATTTAAACTCTCCAAATTGTTAAGACAACAGACCTAGTGCAGGATTAATCCACCGTTGGATAATATTTAATCATCACCAATAAAATGCATACAAGTGGTTCACATAATGTTCTTCAATATTTTATTCAATATAGGACTTTCGCAATATCACGTTTTCAAGAATCAACAAATCAATTTAATTAGGTGCACTTCATGCATGGGATGCATGGAATCCAAAATAATAACATAATTGTTTATATATTATATTACTTTATGTGTTATTTAATAACTTTTTTTAGGTATTTCAATTATGCTTGCATAAATTTATGGGTAGCATGAAACCTTTGTCTTCCTCTCTTATTTGTAGTATTATGAAAAGTACATGATCGGTTGTGTCTATGGATTTTTAGGGGGTGTCTAGGGGGAATCCAGGGGGTGTCTAGAGGGTCTAAGGGGGATCTAGGGTGTGTCTAGGGGGTGTCTAGGGGGTGTCAAGGGGGTTTCCTGGGGTGTATATGGAGTAGGGCTGTCTAGGGGGTGTCTAGGGGGTGTCAAGTTGGCCTGGTCTTACATAAGGTGAAAATGTTACTATTTCAACATTTTAATTACTTTCTTGCTATTTGTGATAGACAATGTTCTACTATTGAGAAACAACTTGAATTTAAACTCCGAAACGGTGGAGGTTTCATAAGAAAAATTACTCTCTCTAGTTGCAGGATGGTTAATCGATTAAAACATTAATGTCCATGTAATTTTTCTATTTTTGGATTCTTTATGGCTTTTCCTTTTCGATCATTTGTTGATTTCAATTACTTGTATTTGTATGCAATATTGGGATTCATTCTATGTAAATAACCAATAACAAAACATAGCCCATGATTATGCATGTGAGAATATATATAAGAATCTTCTTGTGCGTGGCTTGACTCTTTTGAGGTTGAGTCTCACTCCTAGCCTCTTTAATTCAAGAATTTTTTAAATTGAATTTAGCTGCCTTCTTGATTCTGCTTTTTTATATTAAATTGAAATTATTGATCATTTTTTAGTTGAAATAATTGGTTCTTTTGATAAACAAGTCATTGTTTTTTAATAAAACCCCTCCAACGGAGGTGCGTTGTCTCCGAAAACTCATAGTGGAAGTTTATTATTATATAGCTTGTTTGACATTATTGCATTTATTTCTTCCATTTTAATACTTACACCTTCTTCTCTCATTTGAGACACCACGCGCATTTACCAAAAAAATTTGACTCACAGGGGGTGTACATGGGCAGGGGGTGTGCAAGGTGGGGTAAGGGTGTGCTGAGGGGGGGGGGGGGGGTCTGTCCATTGAGGTGGGGGGGGGGGGGTCTGTCGAGGAGGGGGTCTGTCCAGGGGGACATGGGGTGTCTTCCCAGGGGGGTTGTTTATGGAGGGTGGCTAAAAGAGGGGGGCTATAGAGAGGGGGTGGGCTACTGCAGGGGTAGGGGGCAAGGGGGATGTTTGGGGGGGGGCTGCAGGGAAGGGGCTACTGCAGGGGAAGGGGGTGCAAGGGGGTTGTCCAGGGGGCGCATGGGAGTGCAGGGGGCTGTCCAAGGGGTGCAAGGGGGCTTTCCAGGGGTGCAAGGGTTTTTTAGGGGGGGCATGGGGGTACAGGGGTGCTATCCATGGTGGTGCAAGGGGGATGTTTAGGGGGGCATGGGGGTGAAGGGGGGTTCAAGGGGGTGTCCAAGGGGTTGAATGGGGGGTGAAAGGGGGTTGTCTATGGGGTACAGGGGTGCGGGGGGGGGGGGGGGTCAAGGGGTTCAAGGGGAATGTCCGGGGGGTGAAATGGGGCTATCTAGGGGGGGTGAAAGGGATGTCTATGGGGGGTGCAAGGGGCTGTACAGGGGGTGAAAGGGGTGTCGAAGGGGTGCAATGGGGTTATCCATGGGGTACAAGGGGGTTTTCCAAGGGGTGTTGATGGGGTGTAGGGGGATATCCATGGGGCATGGGGTGTAAGGGGTGTAAGGTGGCTGCCCAAGGGGGGGCATGGGGTGTAGGGGGGGGGGGGGCTATCTGGGGGGGCAAGGGGGTTGTCCATGGGGCATGGGGGTGTAGGGGGTGTTCAAGGGGGAGATGTAGGGGTGTTGTTTTTATGAAATGTGAAGTCCTAAAGCCACAGTTTTAAACCGTGGCTATAAGACTATTTCCACGGTTTTAAACCATGTCTAAAGCCATATATCCACAATTTTGAACTATGGCTATAGGTGCTGTGTGGTTTAATGTTCTACCACGGTGTAAAACTATGGCTATAAGTCTATAGACATGGTTTTAAATAGTGGTTATAGGGTTTTATCCACGATTTTAAACAATGACTACAGGTCTTGCCCTATAGCCACGCCAATAGCATCCACAATACATTGAACCATGGCTATAACCTATATCCACAGTTTTGGGGATTATATCCACAGTTTGAAACCATGGATATAGACTAAATTTCTAGTAGTGTATGACTTTGGCGTACCACCATCATACATATGGCCAATCTGAGAGGATGATACAAATGTTGGAACACATTTTGTGGGCATGCATAATGGATTTTGGTGGCTCATGGGAAGATTATATACCCTTAGTGGAGTTCTCTTATAATAGAAGATATAAGGCCTTAATATATCTATCTCTTTTTGAAGCATTGTATGCGTGTCCTTGTCGCTCTCCACTATGCTGGGTGGAAATAGGTGACAACTCACTAGTTGGGCTAATCCTTGTCCAAGAAATGATGGAGAAGAAACATTTTATCAGAAGGAGGATGGAGACATCTTAGAGTCATCAGACATCATATGTGGAACATCGATGAAGACCATTTTTATTCTAGGTGAGTGATCATGTGTTCTTGAGGATCTCTCCAAGTATTGGAAAACATTATTTTGGGAAGCATGAAAAGTTATCTCCTAGATACATTGGACCTTTTGAGATATTGTAATGGGTTGTAGAGGTTGCATATTAGCTGTAATTTCCACCATGGTTCAGTGTCGTGCCACTACTGGAAATCAGATCTTTCCCAACGCTTCTATACCAACAGTTTGTAAAATCCGTTGGTATAGGTCCCCTATGCTAATGGTTTGGCCAAACCGTTGGGAAAGCCCACTTTGAGGCCACCTTTCCCAATAGTTTTGGTAAAAAATTGGGAAAGGGTATGGCTTTCCCAACGGTTTAGCCAAACCATATGGAAAAGTCCACTTTTTGGCCACCTATCCCAATGGTTTGTCCAAACCGTTGGGAAAGGTCCCCAAATCAAGGATCTATACCAACGGTTGTAAAAAAAATTGGTATAGATCTATACCAATGGCTTTAAAAACTTTTGGTATAAACCCTTTTATTTTTTATCATATCTTCTTACCGAGAACATTATATAAATAAAAATTTAAAATAATTATGAGAATATATATATGTAATTATGTTCAAAAAAGTCATTTTAGGTTAGTGGTTAAGTCGTTCAATGATAAACTAGGGGTCTTGGGATCAAATCCCAGTGATTTTTTTTGAAATACATATTCCAACGGTTCCATAACCGTTGGTATAGATTTTCATATTACTTATACCAACAGTTTCCAAAACTGTTGGTATAGGTCTATACCAACAGTTTTCCCAAAACCGTTGGTATAGACCTATCCCAATGACTTACTTCGCAACGGTTCTCCATACTGTTGGTATAGGTTAGTTTTCCAATAGTGTGAAAAATGTATTCCAAGTATCTCAGTTGAAAAAGTATCAACCTAATCTTGACCATGTGGTCAGATGGGATCACAAAAACCTAGAGTCAAATGCTTCATTGATAAAAATAAAAATATGTATTGTAGATAGGTAGGATAAAATCTTACATGAAAAAAAACATCGTTCTAGTGCAGGTTTTATGGATACATGGTTGGAATCAAGAAGATACTTGGGAACATGAGAAGGAAATGAAAAAGAAATTCCCAAAACTCTTCTCAGGCCATGATGGTTTTCTATATTCTGAGGACAGAAGACCATTCGTGGGGATAATGTAGTACCCTTGGTTTCCGGTATGTAACCGTTTATTTATGTTTTTCATTTATATAAATTATAAGGGTGAATTATGGGATATTTTTGAGAACATTCAATAAGTTTTTGGTGCTAAAGGGGATGTGCACGGGTTGTGCACGGCTTGCCCAAACTGTGCGGAAATCCTAGGAGAAACCTTGCATAGAAGTAGTTTTTAGGTAGTATCTTTGGTATGGTGGGTGAATACTTAAGGGGAATATTCCAATAGGTCATGAGATGATTTCATTAAGGAATTATCTAACACGCAATTATCCCATGGTTTTTCTAACCGTGTAAACTAACTACGCACAAAGTAAAAGTTAGATCCTAAAAAATAGGATCTCAATTGCTTTTCCTCTAAATACCTCATTTTTTCATATAGGAAGTCCTCATTTGGGATTACTCTCTATTGGAGGTCGGAGAACCTCTCCCAATAAATTTTGAGTCAATATTCATCCAACCCTTGGCATCTTTACGATTGATTCTTTTGGTAAGTGTCGACCTTCTCTGTTCTTATCACGTTTTCTTATATCTACATAGATATAATTCTCCTCTCATCTTGGTTTATTAGATATATGAAATTTATGGGTATATATAAAATTTTCAATTCACAATATTATAATATTTGGTCTTGATCTTTTCAGGGGAAGATATATAAAGGGGTTTCGTGGAGAATCGAGCTACTTTCATGAGCGTTCTTTATCCTTTATCATTTATCATCAAAACCTTCGAGGTAGGTGGATTCACTCTCGACTCTCCTTTATATTACTATTTTAAATGATTTAAAATTGAAAATATTATGTTGAATTGATTTTGAATTGGATACTTAATGTTTTTTGGAAACCCTCTTTAGTGACTGTTTGGGAAATTGTGGAAATATGAAAAAATCGGTGTTCTGGAAAATGTGGTTTTGTTCTTGGTTTTAAAATGTGGATTTTAAAATGGGAATTTTATAGAATTTCGGAAATTGGATATGATTAAGATGTTTTTAATAAAAGGAATGTTTTTATTGAAATGAAATTTCTTGTTTAAATTGGATTGATTAATGATTTTCAATAAAAGAGAATATTTATTGGATTGGATGAACACAATTGGATTTTTCATTGGTTTGGCATGGGTTTTTGGTGTGTGTTCACATGCATTAGGATGGATAAGGTCCTGAACGAACCCCATAAAAATGTTGGGATGGGTTTTGTCATGAAGTACCCCCATCAAAGTGGTCCACCAAGTAAAGGCTTAGTTGAAGGATAACTCACCACTCATGAGTATAGGAAGTTTCAGCTTGCAAGCATGGTTGGTTGTGTGGTTAAGTGGAATGGAATGATTATTCCAAAATAATATAGACAAATTCTTTCAAGGTTTTGTTTTTTTTCTGGAAATACGACTTGCTGGAAAATTAGTTAAATTGGCACTTGTTCATGTTTGGTTATATAATGGTTTTTGAACATGTTTATATTTAGTTGTAAACTATTTTTAGAAATTCCTTTATATAAACTATTTTATATAAATGTTACCAACCTTTATATCATTGTGACATGAGTAGGGAAGTCAATGGGGAAGGCCTACTAAGTTATATACTCATCCCTTCTTTTCCACTTTGGTTCTTATGAAGATGTTATCTTCTGAGACATGGGCAAAGGTAAAGTATCACATGTATTTAACACCACCTCGTGATACTTGGGTTGTTTGGTGATGTTGGAGCATGGAGCTGTGGATCATGGAGTCTTGTGGTCATGTTGGAGTCTTAAGTTTTTCTTATGCCCTTTTCCTTGTTTTTTGTTTGGCTTCCGCTGTAGCATACATTGATATGGTCTTATTATAAAGATGATGGTTGAGTTGTCATGTTTTTATCTTATATCATATAGTGGTTTTTTGTTTAGTGGTTTATTTCTTAAAGGGTAAATCACACCCCACTTGCATTTGAAACCCTTAAGAATTAATTTCCATCCTTTCGCGTCTTGGGGATGTCACTTGAAGCCTAATAATGATTCATTATATTTTCAAACCAATGGGAATGGGAAAGTCATTACAATATTAAAGAAATATTCATAAATACCCATAAATACCAATAAATATCAATAAATATCAACAAATATAATTAAAATACTATAAAATATTAATAAATATCAATGAAATATTTTGCAACATTTAAAAATATTTAAAAATATTAATAATAAATTGAAACAATTTAAAAAAATAAATAAAATTTAATAAATATTCTTGAATATTAATAAATATAAATTAAATATTAATAAAGTTTTGATAAATATTCATAAATTTTAATAATTTATTTTAACAAGTTGAGTGTAAAGCCCTATTTTATTAATAATATAAATATTAATTAAATATTAATGACAACAAAAAATATTCATTAAATATTATTAAATGTCAAATAAATATTAATAAATGTTAATATTTATTAATAAATATTAATAAATAAAATATATCAATTAAATTAATATTAATAAATATTAATAAATATTATTAAATATAAGTAAATACTAATATTTATGAATATTTATTAATATTTAGAAATATTTAGCAATATTTTTTAATATTTATGAATATTTAAGAATATTTAAATAATATTTAGTCATATTTAATAATATTAATATAATGTTTGTTCGTATTTATATATATATATATATATATTTAATATTTAAAAATATTTAAAAATATTTATTTAATACTTATCTATTATTTATTAATATTTATTTTAATTCAATTATCTTTAGTTAATATTTATTAATATTTAGTCAATATGTATTGATATTAATTTATATGCATTAATATTTATTAATAAATTTTAGCTTTTAATTAATATTTATTTACTATTTTTAGTATTTATTAATTTTTAATTAACATTTATAAATATTTATAAATATTGAAAATTATTTCATTACAATTTATCATTATTTTTCAGTATTTTATTTATTTTTTAGAAAATTTAATTCAAATTTACTCATGATTATTTATTTATATTGATATTTATTGGAATTTATTGATATTAAATTAATATTTATTAATATTCATGAATGTTTAATTAAATTTTATTTCTTTTTTTTGAATATTTCATTAATTTTTAATTAATATTTATGAATATATCTTTAACTTTTATTATGATTTGTTTATATTTAATTGTATTTATTAATATTTTTTTCAGTATTTCTGATTATTTATGAATATTTATGAATATTTAAATAATATTTGTGAATATTTAATTAATATTTATTAATATTCTATTAATATTCATTTATATTTATTAATATTTATTTAAATTGTTTGATATTCATTAAGATTCATTAATATTTATTAATTATTTAAGAATATTTAAGAATATTTAATTGTATTATCAATATTTATGAATATTTATTTAATGTTTATTAATATTTTTAATATTTTAGAATATTTAATTAATATATATTGTTTTTATTTAATATTGATTAATTTTTAATTAATATTTCTTTATATTTAATTAGTATCTGTTAAAATTTAATTAATTATAATAATATTTATTTTAATATGTAATTAGATAATTATTTATATATAAATATATTTGGAAAAAATTACTCTTAAAAAATATAGAGGAAGAGTGAACATCATTCACTCTTCCTTCAGAAAAACCCCAAAGGAAGCGTCGACCACATGGACTCTTCCTGGAGAGGGTAGGAGAGTGAACTAGATTCACTCTTCTTGAGACCCATTTGAAAAAATATCTCAAACCTTATCACTTTTTTAAAAATAAATTTTAGAAACCCATTTAAAAAAATTATCCATATAATATGCACCCCAAATATCTTTAGTAAATGACATCTTGGATTATGATTGGATAAAAAAACATTGCAAGTGATCATCTATGGAAATGTGTATGGAACACATTTAGTGGTGTCAATAACTACAACACACCAATAGACATCAAGTGGTTGTATGTAGCAATCTTATTTTCTGTTATCAGGACTTGATCACTGGTGGGCTATCAAAAGCCTCATACATTCGTTTAGTGGCTATAGGATAGCTAATGGCCCAACCCTAGCTAGATGCTGGCCTTGAAATGGGGGGGGGGGGTGGATTTTGTTTTTTTATAAAAATGAATTATAGGGTCGTCCCCATCCTCTATTCTTATTTGGCCGACAGTAGGGGATCCAAACCCCCATCTTCCACATCTATCCCCCATTTCTTTGGGGTTTCATTTTGTATGAATTATATAGTGTATTTTAGGTGTGATGTATCCTCCTTCAACTATTATTCTATTATATTTACAGCAACTGATTGGCATGATTTTGTTTAGTATTTGGAGATTATTCCACTTAAAATTGGTTGAATCTTCTATTTTCAATGGGACTTTCATGAAATATAGTAATAAGAAATCCCCTAGTGACATCAGCTAATCACCATTAATTTTTTCCTTAAAGGTACATCATTCCCTGGATTTATTATATGTTTTTCATTAAATTTAATTAAAATAGATGGATTTTTTGGTGATTCAAATAGGGTTTTTCTTCCTGGGTTATCATCTTGAGATAAGAAAAGACCAATCATGGGTGTATGGTTATGGTTCAGGTGCTGTGAGGCTATCAATGAGGTACACGCCATTTATGCCTTGTTTTGTCTTATGTCGTTAATTAATTTTTTATATCATTATTTTCATTATTTTCTATGTTATTTTTTAGTGAGGACCTCATTGATATTAGTTAAAATTACCCGGCCATTGATGATCTTGGTGAGAACATGGACATGTTTAGTTGGATTTTTCATATAATGGGATTAAAAATGAATAAAACCCTAAAACATTAGGGGACCTAGTACTAGCTACATATTTTTATGAATTATTTTTTTATGTATGTTGATGTCTGGCCACAATAGTAGGGTGATGGACCCTACTATTATTAATTTTTTTAATTTATTTTAAATAGTTTCGTTTAATATAAATTATATAAATTAAAGTATACAATTAAAATTTTCATATCAACCAGGATTAGATGGAAAAAGTTACGGGACCACTATGAACCAATTGTGTTGTCTTGATGCATCGGCCTCCAATGGATGAGTTCTGAACTAAGAGGATACCGAGACTGGGACAACTGCAAGCGAGTCCATCAGTGTGCTACGTGGTTTACCCTATGAGTGGGGCTATCCTTGAGAATACTATCTACATACATGGGTTAGATGGAATCCTCTCATTTTTCATCTAAGGGGATGATTTTCCCTAGGTTATGTAGGAAGTTCATGTTGGGTTCTGTGGCGCCCATCGGGTAGGGTTGAAGCTCTCCCACCAGATCTGAAGAATGGGTTACTTTTGTCCCAACATGGTCCATGATTTCATCAAGTATTACAAGAAGTTTCATGCACGTTAGATCCATTCCAAATCTTTTACATCAACCACCAGATATTCTCAACCCCGCCATGAATTCTTAGCATTTTTAGTATGTGGAATTGACATCCTGGGACCATACCCACTAGCGACAGCTTTCCAGTGTAGGTTCATTATGATAGAAATAGATTTCTTCTCTAACTGGGTAGAATTTATTCCTCTCAAGGGTGTCAAGACCCAATATTTTATCGAATTTTTGTGCTCTCACATCATTCATTAATTTGTAGTTCCTCATTCCATTATCACAAACAACGAGACCAACTTTTGGGTTGTTGAGATAAATAAGTTGTATGGTAAGTACACCATATGATCAAACCATACCTCATTCTATCATGCATAAGATATTGGGATGATTTATGAATTAAAAAAACCATCTCGAGTATTCTGAAAATGATGGGGGTCAGAAAAAGAATATTTGGTCAGACAATATCGCCAACATTCTCTAGTATAAAGAATAACGTCTCTAAATTCCACCATGGTAACTCAATATTCACGGTGTACAAAATAGAGGCAGTCCTACCAATTGAGGGTCTATTTCCACCTCTCTAAGAAACTGCTTATGACTAGATGATGCTAGAAAAAATGATATAAGTTTATCTACCAGAGCTATATTCCCTTTAAGAGACTAGGCTTCATTCCTAACACAATTAGGAGAGGAACCAGAAAATGATAGTGAGAGCATTCAATGAAAAGGTTTTTCTCTACTTATTCCTATAGGGTTACATAGTACTAGATCTTATAACTCTAATGATACCCATAAAGAATCCACCAAAGTCATATCCCAGGTGGTAAAGAGATTACATCATTCATAGGGTCCATTTAAATGGATCCTATTATTTGATAACCATGTATAGAAAGCACACCACTCCTCCCACCCATGCCAATTTTATTAAGAGTTACATCACATGAGGAGTTCACATCCCAGACAAACAATGTTAATATTTGAACAGGTGACAGACTCCATGACCATAAACAAGGATTCGTTATTCCAAGAATTTTAACTTTAAATTGTGTGTGAGCATTTTATGGAATGTATGGTGTGGAATTGGGTCTCTTTGTCCCTCCATTAACATCAGGATGTCATTATTACATTCTACACATACCCCATTTGAAATTATCTACCCCTTGGGTTCAGACAAAATGAATTTAAACTAAGATTACCAGGTCTAAGCATCAAAACATTAAACAATATACGAGTCTTATTTGGAATATGTGGTGGAGTGTTGGGCCACCTAGACCTCATTCATGCCAGGTTTACCGCTCAACCAAACTATATATATCTAATTGATAATTCTATCTCCATGGTATAAAGTCTATGAACATAAACTAAGATTATAACTTAATTCCAAGCTTCACTACTTTGAAGTATGTGTGGGTCTCCCTTAAGAATGTTTTGAGTGGTGCAATCCTCCTGGGCCCTCATTTATGATGGGTTGTTCATTTTGTGCCATGCTTATCCATTTTGGGATACTAAACTGTAATGACCCAAAACTTCATTGATGAAAATTACTCTTCATCTATATAAATGTTTCTTATGGTTATGTAAAACGTATGAAATTATTTGGTTTTATGTTTTAGATTTTATAATTCCTTTATTAATCATGAACATTGGTAATATAGTTGTTGAATAGTGATCAAATGATTAGTATAAATATTGGGCTTTAAAAATCAGATTTACTCAAACAATGGATGTGATGGCCTCATCCAGTAGACTGGCCCCGTATGAAGCCTATTTGTCAAATCTCGGAAAGGAGGTGATGTCATTGTGCTTCTCTCTTTACCAATCCCAAATAGAGCATGAACACGTTAAGATTGAGCAGAACCGACTGTGGTAGAAGTGGAAGTTAATAGAAATTACCACCCGAGAGTTGTTATCCGAGCCACCCCAAGAGTATATCACCATCACACACCTTACTCTTCGGCCTTATGTGGGTTTTATAAGGGTTTATTTAAAAATACCCTAGCACTATGACTATGTATATTATTTTTGTATAACGGATGTGCATTCATTTTATTATTGTTACTCTGTAAATAGTTTTTAAAGCACAAATAACATTTTTAGTTAATATTAAACTAAGCAATATATTTTGATGAATTAATGGATTTTTGAATTAAATAACATTCTAATAAAATATTATTATTATTAAATCATTTTTTATTAAATATAAATGATCATAAAATTTTATGAATGCAATTGTAATTTTTATTAAGTTTTGAAAACTGTTTTGGTCAAAACCCATGAATTTAGATAAATGTTGGTATTTATTTTAAAAGTAAAAAATTACATATTTAGATAAATATTTATATACAATGAATATTATTTTTGGAATCTGGATGTTGAAACTATCCAACGATGATTTTTTCATAATTTTCAGAGATAGTCAAATTTTTGGGTAATAATTAAATACTGTTTAAATATATAATGTGGTTTATGACATCATAAAGACCCAATAGTGATGTAATAAAATAATATAAACATTATTTTTGGCCAATATATGTTTTATCATTAGAATAATGTGATTTTAATATTTTTTTTATTTATTTTAAAAAGCTTTAGTGGACCCTTCAAGACATATAAAACATTTTGTCTTTTTAAATTGTTTTCCTTGAGAGTATGACTCACCTCCACATAAGCACCCCTATTATTTTAAGACGTTCGGCCATTTTCCTCATAAAATATTGATTTACACTCCCATTTGGAAAAAACCATGGGCAAAAACCACGGGCTGGTTTGTGGTTTTGATTAGTTTAATGTGTGGTGTCCCAAACCTAAATAATAAAAAATTCCCTCTCCTTTTCTATATAAACCCACCCAAGATACCATTTCCTCTTCCCTACAAGCCATTGGAGTTTGAAAAACCTTTGACCTACTCTCTCTAAAATACTCCCATGGTTCCCCAATCTCCCAAGAAGCCCATCTCAAGCCTCTCTCAAGCTTTTGGGATCACATTTCCACATAAGGGATTTCTTCCTTTCTCATTTTTGTCAAAGTTTATTTAAGTTTTTATGACCTTTTGTTTTCAATTAAAAAGGTTGGGGTATGATTTTTCACCTCCCCCATACATTCCTATTTATGTTTGGATGACGGGATATCCCTTTCTCTCTCATTAATGCTGCCCATGTACACCTATTACCATGCTGAAATTCCGTGAGAGATTTCTCTCTCCTCTTTTACATATAAGTAATTATTTTGAATTATACATCTAAATTACATTACATTTGTTGATACATGTATATATATGACCCCCTTAATATACATTTTATTTAAATATAATGAGACACCCTTTTCTCTCTCATCAACCATTTTTTATGAGTTCTTATTTCACGCCGTTATGCTGCCGAAATTGCACTACGATTTTCCAAGCCAATGTAATTTTATAGTAAATACCATGACCATTTCTCTATCAAGGGTATTGAACTTTATGAACATTTAATTATTGATTATAAATCTTCATGTATTTATTCCAAATACCTTTATCGTGAAATAAATGATGATGATTGATTCCATGGAATATGATCGATGTGGCACACTTATGCATGAATTGAAATGTTTAAGAAGGGTGTGCCCTGATAGCGCTCCAATGAATTGGGTAAAGTATAGTATCATGATACGTCATGTGAAATGAGTGTTGAATCATGGTAATTCAAGTGAAATGAGGGTTTACTCAGGCTTCATTTTCAATGAGGGTTCACTCATGATCCATGTGCAATGAGACTTGAATCATGCTAATTCCATTTTAAGTGTTGTTTCCACATTTCCATGTTATGATTATTATGATTTATCATGTATTTATGTTCATGTTTCTCTTGTTCTCCACTGATATGCCTATTGTCTAACATGTATTGTATTCCTCATGTTATTCCATGTTTATTCCCTTATTGGGATTTATAACTCACCCTTTTTTTATTCATTCCCTCAAGTTATCCCATGCAATGCTAAGTATGATAGAATGTAGTGGTAATGTAAAGAAAGTTTTCAATAAAGATGTTATGATTCATGTTTTAAGTTGTTATGTAATGTTCCTAAGCCCCAAATACACTAGACCTCTCGATCTTCCATGTTGTATCAAGTGAAGAGTTTATGTAATAAATAATGTTTAAGTTTGTAATAAAAGTAGGGTTTCCATAGTTGGTATTAGAGGACATGTTTAGTTATTTTTTGGGATTATGATTAGAAAACCCTAGTGAAAGCCTTAGGGATAAAACTAAGTATAATAAAAACATCCCTACGTTTTTTTGAGTATTGAGTATGTGGTTTATCAAGAAAATACATCCATGTCTGGATACGAGCAGGTAGAGGCAGCTCTAGCACAGATGTACCTAGGGGTGAAAACCCCAACAAGGAGTTTTAGGCCTAACTTGGGGTATCCTGGTATACAACAAAGGGCCTTTCTGCACTCTTGGTTATGACACTCTCGAGGGATATGCATTGGTAAATTCCCAATCTTAGTATGAACCATTATTAAGGGAATAAAAAAAATTCCCCTAAGAATATATGTTATAAAGTAGATCATGGATAACATAGATTGAAGCCTATAAATTCAAATGTTAAGGAAATAAAAGTAATTTATAAGTTATCCCTTTTTGTCATTGTATTTCTATTTATGTGTTAAATAGTTATCTTCCCAATGTTTGTTATGGATAATGTAAATGGGTAGAACCATAATCAAAAGGTGAAAGGTAGGGTTATCATCAATAGTTCTACGCATTCTTTTATATCCTGAAATTTTAGTAGAACAATCCCATCACCACCAAAAATCATGGAAGTGAAGATGTTGGTGAGTACAAAAAATGGGGAAATATTTGCATCCCGTCAATATAAATCCTCCTGTATCATAATATGTGGTTTGAATTTCTCAGTGAACCTTGTCATACTCCCTATGGTGGAATTTGATACAATTCTTGGCATGGATTGGCTTTCCTTATATAGAGCCAACATAAATCGCTGTGAGAAGAAAATCACTCTCCTTGTGGAGAATGGACCCCCGATTCTATATAAATTCAAAGAGGACGATGAATATTCTTTAGCTCCATCATCTCAAGAGTGGATATTACTAGCCTATGAGCATACATATCTGGCTCAGATGATTGAGTATAAGGAGGCAACCATCCTTGAATACTTGCATATTGGGAGGGAATTCGTTGAAGTGTTTCCCAAGGAATTTCCTGGTCTTCCTCCTAGAAGATATATTGAATTCTCAATTGATCTTATTGTCACGACCCGACCTCGGGGCCCGTGCCGTGACTACCCCAAGCCCTCCTTCCATAGGCCAGGGGCTGGCGACTAGCACCAAGGCGTAAAATCCCGGTAAACAGGGAAGGCATTGCCTTTATAAGTAACAACCACCACAGAGTCAGCAAGCGGAAAGTAACTACAAAGTGCAGAAAAGTAAAGGGGGCCGGAATACAAGCCCAACTGAAAGTACAACTGAAAAGGTAAAGAACAGCAACTGAAGAAAAAAACGGCGGCCTCGTGTCGTCCACTGGCAATCCCACCTGAAGGGTGGGTACAGATATCCTCCAGGCTCCTCGGGTCCCACGTCCGCTCCGAGCACGTCCCGCCCAGTGGTCCACCTCCAGGTAACGTCCTGCTCCACACCCCAACCGTGATCAGCGCTGTCCGTCGTCTACATCCAACACAACAAGGTGCGGGCATAGCCCGTGCAGGGGTGAGTATAAGCTACTCAGTAAGGACCCCGAGACCCCCGAAGGTCTCCCGAAATCCACAAAGGATATAGCACAAAAGAAAGGTGCAATCACGAAATAACATCTGACTCGACTTAGGTATATGCCCATACATATACCTAAGTCCCCAATTCTAGCTCTGCTCACGAGCTCAAGAACAACTCAATCCACACAGGAAAGCAAGACTCAAATCCACAAAGGAGAGTAAACAGTAAATCCACATAGGATAGTTCAACACATTTCACAAAGGAGAGTAACATAAGATTCAGCTCAACCAGGTATACTTTTTCAGATGACTTCAAAGATGATCACTGATCCATCTAAGTCGTCGGACCCACGAAGGATCGATAGGTACTAACCCCCGCAAAAGACCCACATAGGATCGGGCTCACACAGAACCTGTAGGCAGTGGCTCACACAGAACCGGTAGTAAGGACCCACACAGGATCGGGCCCACACAGGACTTGTAGCACTGATCCACGTAGGATCGCTGAGTGCAGTAGTCGACGCAGTCCACTGAGGATCTCCGCACAGTCGTCGCCGCAGTCCACGAAGGATCTCTGCTCTGTCGTCGTCGCAGTCCACGGAGGATCTCTGCTCTGTCGTCGAAGTCACAGCCAGCACTAGGGTTCCCGCACACAGCGAGCTCGTTTAGGAGGGTCCGCTCCGCGAGCCGAGAGGCTGATACATCAACTGACACGTAGTCCGAAGTTGATGTATCCAAAGGTTCCGTATCGACAACAGGATCTCAACGCAACAGACGGCGCGTCAATCAGACGCCCGGTCTGAGAGTTATTGGCATTTTCGTCCCAGGGGCCCGGTTAGTTTTTAGGGCAAAACCAACCCGACCGTACTCCGCCTGTGTCCGATCCTCGGGCGGAGTATGCCAAAAGTTCCGTCTCACTTAGAGAAAACTACCACAGCTGACGGTACGTCGATCGGACGTCCGTAGCTCAAGTTATGAGCGTTTCCGCTCCGAGGGCCCGATTGGTTTCGTGTACGAACCAACCCGGCCGAACCCAAAGTCTTCCGAATCCTTGAGTGTAATATACCGAAACGACCGTCTAGATCCAAGGATCGTGTAGCCGCTGACGGTTCGTCAATCGGAGGTCCCAGGCCCAAGATACGGGCAAAAGACCGAAGAGGGCCCGAAAACGGGGGTTCTGGGCCCGGGGCGACCCGGCCTGGGCGTGGCCCGGCCGACCGGACCGGCCGGCTCGGCTTCGGCCGAGCGGCCGAAGAAAACCGCCGCGGGTTTGACCCGCGGCTTGGAGGAACGCGGCCCGCGCGGGCCGCGTGCTGGGTGGCCGGACCGCGGACGGGGTCCGGCGGTTCGCCGCCGCCGCCTTCCGCGGGCCGCCAGAGTTGCTCCGGTGGCCCGTTTTGCCTCCCGTCTGCGCCATAGCTCCTCCCGGGGGCCGATCTTCACTGCAGGATCAACGGATCGCCCCTGCCGCACGGTTCGTCGTCGTCCGCCAAATCCGCACAACAAAAGATCGGCGGAGGGTTGCCGGGTCTTGTTTGTTAGATCCGCACCCTCCGCGTTAGTCATAAAATCATCGGGAGGGATTAAGGCAGCCACAATTTTATCCAAAAATAAAATTGTTCCAGTTTGGTTCTTTAATTAAAAAGAATTAGATCACGGGAACGAATCACAATGAAAAATAAAATCCCTACCTCGATGTCGCCGTCGGACGTGAGGTCGTCGCGGAATCGCTCGTCGCGGAAGGAGGGGATCGTCGCGTCGTCGCGGAAGAGACGTTCGTCGCACCCCGGGAAAAACGTTGCGCCGACGATCTCCGGATCTAGAACAAACGGATTTAATTAATTAAATCCGTTGTCATTGAAATTAAAAAGGGAGAATTAAACGATCCGTTTCTCACCTTAGTTGCCGAACGAGGATCGGCCGCGGAAGAAGAGGCGTCGCCGAAGAACGTCGCGGGTAGAGCTCGTCGACGTCGCAGATCACGGTGTGCGTCGTCGAATTTCGGTCGCCGGCGTTCTTCGCGTTCTTCGCGTTCTTCGCGTTCTTCGCGTGGAGAGTGGAGGCTCAGAGAATTCTCACAACGATAGCAATCCTCCAAAATAGACAAGTTTGTCTATTTTATTAATTTTTCAACGAACGCAAACGCGTAAGTAACGACCCATTAAATTCGTTGAATTAAATTCAACGAATGAAACAGCCCATTTAATTCACGAAATAAACCGCCCAATTAAATGGTCTGTTAAGAATTAAAGAAAACGCGCCGGTTGACTTTTCAGTTACTTTGACGGGTTTTCGCGGGTGCGTTACTTAGCGAAAGAAACGGCGGGGCTCGTGCGGGCCCCACCTCACAAATATCCTACCAAGGGGTAGGGTATTTACGGATAGCACCCTATCCGCTTTAACTCAGCTCAAGTGGCTTTTAAATGACTTCCTAGCAGCTTAAGTGAAATAAAATAAAGTTGTCGCACAAATTTTATTTTATTTCTGACTTAAAGCCCCAAAATTTAAAAACCACGTCTGAGCAAACGCAACTCCGGATGAGGCGTTTCTAAGCAAATACCGGCGCTGCGATTTCATCGGTGCCCTCAGCCGATTCCGGGCACCGGTTCAAAAGATAGAAAAACCGGCTCGTCCGTTCACTGAACGTACCCGAGCCAAACTTCGGAAATTGATTCCGGGCACACCGGGCCTCGGAATCAGGTGCCGTCTGAAGCTGCGCTCTTGTAAAATTCCAAAGAAAATTAAGAAAAAATTTTCCTTGAAATTTGCGGGTCTTTACATTACTCCCACCTCAGGGCTTTACATCCCCGTAAAGATACATCAAAAACTAGGGGAACAAATGGGGGTACTGAGCACGCATCTGAGCCTCCCGCTCCCAAGTGCTCTCCTGGAGGTTCCCGTGCTGCCATCTGACGCACACAAGAGGAATCGACCGCCCACGTAGGACCCACTCCTGTCGATCCTCGATCTCCACTGGGACCTCCGAAAAAGTCGCCCCATCGTCCACGTCCAGCTCCCCAAAGTCGATGATGTGCGTCAGGTCGTGCACGTATCTCCTCAGCTGAGACACGTGGAAGACGTCGTGCACCCGGTGCAACTGAGGTGGTAGAGCCAGGCGATAAGCCACCTCTCCTATCCTGCTGAGGACCTGGAAAGGCTCGATGAAGCGTGGAGACAACTTGCCGCCTCGGCCAAATCTCCATAAACCACGTCGAGGTGAGACACGCAAAAAGACGTGGTCGCCATCCTCGAACTCTAGTGGCCTCCGCCTCCTGTCAGCATATGACTTCTGCCGGCTCTGAGCTGTCCTCATCCTCTCCTGGATGATCTGGACCTTCTCTGTCGTGGCTCGGACCATCTCTGGTGCCACGAGTGCTGACTCCCCAGGGTCTGTCCAGCACAACGGTGATCTGCAGGGTCTGCCATACAACGCCTCGTATGGTTCCATCCCGATGGTGGAGTGGTAGCTGTTGTTGTACACGAACTCCACCAAGGGTAGGTGGTCCTCCCAGCTGCGACCAAAGTCAAGAACACATGCACGGAGCATGTCCTCGAGTGTCTGTATGGTCCTCTCAGTCTGACCATCCGTCTGAGGTTGGAAGGCTGTGCTCAGATGGAGCCGCGTCCCGAACGCCTCCTACAACCCCTTCCAAAGCCAGGAAGTGAAACGAGCATCTCGATCGGAGACGATAGACGATGGCACACCGTGAAGCCGTACGATCTCCTGGACGTAAAGACATACCAAGCTCTCCACTGAGCCCTGCTCTCTGATGGGTAAGAAGTGTGCCGACTTGGTGAGTCGGTCGACAATCACCCAAATGGAGTCGTGACCTCTGGAAGTGCGTGGAAGTCCAGTCACGAAGTCCATAGATATGCCGTCCCACTTCCACTCCGGGACCTCCAAGGGCTGTACCAAGCCTGCTGGTACCTGATGCTCTGCCTTCACCTGCTGGCAGGTGAGGCATCGTGAAACGAACTCTGCCACATCTTTCTTCATGCCCGGCCACCAGTGCTGTCGTCTGAGATCCTGGTACATCTTCGCCACTCCGGGATGCACCGCCAAGGGAGAAGTGTGAAACTCTCTCAGCACCTCCTCTCATAAAGCGACTGGTACGAAGGTACGTCCTCTGAAAAGGATGTCGTGCTCTGCTCCAAGGGAGAAGCCATCAGGCGCCTGACCTGAGGATATCAGTGCACGCCGGGTCTCACAGTCAGCGTCCTCACGCTGAGCCTCTCTGACCCACTGTAGAAGTGGAGGAGAGACTGTGAGAGACTGAAGAAAGGCTGCTCCATCTCTATCCACGAAGGATATCTGTAAGGAGGCTAGCTGCTCCGTCGCCTCCTCAAGTAGCTGAATGCCCATCCTCCTGCTGAGGGCATCGACTACCACGTTCCCCTTCCCAGGAGTATAGACTATCTCAAAGTCATAGTCCTGGAGGAACTCAAGCCATCTTTGCTGTCTCAGGTTCAGGTCCTTCTGAGAGAAGATATACCTGAGACTCTGGTGGTCAGAAAAGACTGTGAAGCGCTCGCCCATCAGATAGTTCCGCCAAGTCTTCAGAGCGAAGACCACTGCTGCTAACTCCAGGTCATGAGTGGCGTAGTTCTGCTCATGCGGCCTCAACTGACGTGATCCGTAGGAGATCACGGCCCGCTCCTGCATCAGGACGCACCAGAGTCCAGTCCCTGATGCATCGCAGTAAACTACATATCCAACTCCCTCCTCAGGCAACCTCAAGATAGGTGCGCTGGTCAATCTCAGTCTCAGCTCCTGGAAGCTCTGCTGACATCTGTCTGACCACACAAAGGGTTTCCCCTTCTTTGTCAAGGCTGAGAGTGGTGCCGCAACTCTGGAGAAGTCTGGCACAAATCTCCGATAGTATCCGGCTAGGCCCAAGAAGCTCCGCACCTCCGTCACGCTCCTGGGTGGCTCCCAAGCTAGCACTGCCTCGATCTTCGCGGGATCCACTGCAACTCCCGCCTCAGAGATGACGTGCCCCAAGAAATGGACCTCACGTAACCAGAACTGGCACTTTGAGATCTTGTCATAAAGCTGGTGCTTTCGGAGTGTGTCTAGAACAACTCGCAGGTGGTAGGCATGCTCCTCCTCAGTCGTCGAGTATACCAAAATGTCGCCAATGAAGACCACGACAAATCGGTCGAGGTATGGCTGGAAGATCCTGTTCATGAGGCTCATGAACACTGCTGGAGCATTGGTTACGCCGAAAGGCATAACCAAGAACTCATAATGGCCATACCGACACCTGAAGGCCGTCTTCTGCACGTCCTCGTCTCGAACTCTGAGCTGATGATAGCCTGACCAGAGGTCTATCTTCGAGAACCACCGCGCTCCCTTGAGCTGATCGAAGAGGTCATCAATTCGTGGCAGCGGATACTTGTTCCTCACTGTCACCTGGTTCAGGCGACGATATTCGACACACAGTTGCAAGCTCCCATCCGCCTTCTTGGTGAACAATATCGGGGAAGCCCAGGGTGAAACACTGGGTCGGATAAACCCCTTGCTCTGCAAGTCCTCCAACTGTACCCGCAGCTCTCGAAGCTCAGCGGGGGCCATCCGATATGCTGGAGTAGATATCGGGGCTGTCCCGGGGTACAAGTCGATGTAAAAGTCTACCTCTATACGAGGAGGTAGCCCTGGAATGTCGTCGGGAAAGACGTCCACGTACTGGTCCACCACTGCAGGAAAAAATGGACTCCGCACGTCCACTGCTCCTAGGATGAGGCTAGCCAAATGATGAGAGATGGGCTGCACTCTCCTCCGCGGAAGTCCATCCTGTGCTGCAAAGGTTCCCTTCTCGCCGGTGAATGTAAACCTGCTTCCGTCGGTGCGAACACATCGCACCTTGCGCCTAAAACAGTCGATCTGGGCATGAACCGTGGATAGCCAATCCATGCCCAAGATGTCGTCGTAAGGCCTCGACGCCGCTACAAGGAGATCCCAGCCAAAGCTCTCGCCTCCTAGAGTAAGCTCACACTGCCGGCACCAGTGCGTAATCGTCGAGTCTACTCCCGTAGGAGTCTCTAGCCGTAAGGATCGAGCCAACGGCTCAGTCGGAATCTCCGAGCTCCGAACAAGGGAAGAGGCTATGAAAGAGTGACTCGCTCTTGTGTCTATAAGTACTGCAGCAAGGGTGGAATAGACACAGATCGTACCTCGAATCATCTCTGGCATGTCGGGGTCGTAGGCCTCCACTGCCTGGAGCTGGGACTGTCCCTGCCCGCCAGCTCCCTGTGGTCGAGGTGGCCCTCCTGGTGGTGGTGGGGGTAGAGCCTGGAAGCGTCGCCCACCACCCGCTGCTCGGCCAGCTCCTCTGCCTCGTCCGCCTCCTCCCTGCGGACCGCCACGGTCGACCCTCTGCCTCTGCCTGGGTGGCCCCTCCACCGTCTGCTGCTCCTCTGAACGGCGAGTCGGGCAGTCACGAGCCATGTGACCCTGCCCGCCGCAGGAGTAGCACTGCCTACCTCTCGGAAGGCTGGCACTCCGCTGTGTGCCCCGCACTGCTGAGCCGGTGTCCTGAGGCCGTCTGCGTGGGGGTCTGGTCTGCCTGGACCCGAGAGTCATCCGTCGGCTACCTCCTACCGAAGACTCAGCTACCTGCCACCCTGCGCTAGGTCTCTCCGCTGAAGAAGGCTCTTCCAAGAAGCTCTCGATCAGGAGGGCTCGCTCCAGTACTCCCGCCTGGGTCGGAATGCTGAGGGAGATCAGCGACGCCCGAATCTCCTGCCGCAAGCCCTGCTCGAAGGTCCGGGCCCGGAAGAAGGGGTCCCGTACCATGTCGGTCGAGTAGCGAGATAGGTCAGTGAACCTCGTCGTGTACTGAGCGACCGTCATGCTGCCCTGGCGCAGCTGGAGAAGCTCCTGGATGCGCACCGCTCGGAGGGTGGCCGGGACGAACTCAGAGCGGAAGAGGCTCTCGAAGTCCGTCTAGAGCAAGGATGCCTCATCGTGAACCTGGAGCATCAAGCTCCACCATCGTCCTGCCGCCGCCTGCAGGAGGCTCGCCGCGAGAATCACCATGAGATCCGCTGGTGTCCTCACTAGCCTAAAGATCCGTACCACCGCCTCTAGCCAGTCCTCGGCGGCCTGGGGGTCCGCCTCACCGCGAAACCTGGGCGGTCGCTGGCTCTGAAACTCATGCAGTGCCCTGAGGCGACGTGCATCGTCAGCGTCTGGTACTGGTAGCATCGGTGGCTCGGCGGGTAAAGCTACCGCCGGTGCCACTGCTGGCAAAGGGCCCTGCACCGAGGCCTCGTCACTCGGTGGGCTGCCGTCGCGCCCTACACTCGGAACCCTAGCTGGCTGTCGTCGCGGGGCCATCCTGAAAAGGAGAACAAGAGCACCACAGTCAGAACAATATACCTGGTGAGCTGGCACAAGTAATCACAAAGAAGACTTGAGACTTTCATGAAGCAGATCAGTATACCCGGTGAGCTGACACAAGTAATCACAAAGAAGAGTTGGAACACACACGCAATCAATGTTTTCATGCATTAAGTCAGAAATCAGGAGTCAGGGTCCTGGTGTACGGATACGTCGGCCGCCGCACCAACACTGGGCTCCCTGAACTGATAACCACACTTAATACACTAAACAATATTTCTTCATATAGAAAGAAAAGACGATCAGAGTCTGCGGTAGAACCGACCACCTTTGATACCAATTTGTCACGAACCGACCTCGGGGCCCGTGCCGTGACTACCCCAAGCCCGCCTTCCATAGGCCAGGGGCTGGCGACTAGCACCAAGGCGTAAAATCCCGGTAAACAGGGAAGGCATTGCCTTTATAAGTAACAACCACCACAGAGTCAGCAAGTGGAAAGTAACTACAAAGTGCAGAAAAGTAAAGGGGGCAGGAATACAAGCCCAACTGAAAGTACAACTGAAAAGGTAAAGAACAGCAACTGAAGAAAAAAACGGTGGCCTCGTGTCGTCCACTGGCAATCCCACCTGAAGGGTGGGTACAGATAGCCTCCAGGCTCCTCGGGTCCCACGTCCGCTCCGAGCACGTCCCGCCCAGTGGTCCACCTCCAGGTACCGTCCTGCTCCACGCCCCAACCGTGATCAGCGCTGTCCGTCGTTTGCATCCAACACAACAAGGTGCGGGCATAGCCCGTGCAGGGGTGAGTATAAGCTACTCAGTAAGGACCCCGAGACCCCCGAAGGTCTCCCGAAATCCACAAAGGATATAGCACAAAAGAAAGGTGCAATCACGAAATAACATCTGACTCGACTTAGGTATATGCCCATACATATACCTAAGTCCCCAATTCTAGCTCTGCTCACGAGCTCAAGAACAACTCAATACACACAGGAAAGCAAGACACAAATCCACAAAGGAGAGTAAATAGTAAATCCACATAGGATACTTCCACACATTTCACAAAGGAGAGTAACATAAGATTCAGCTCAACCAGGTATACTTTTTCAGATGACGTCAAAGATGATCACTGATCCATCTATGTCGTCGGACCCACGAAGGATCGATAGGTACTAACCCGCGCAAAAGACCCACACAAGATCGGGCTCACACAGAACCTGTAGGCAGTGGCTCACACAGAACCGGTAGTAAGGACCCACACAGGATCGGGCCCACACAGGACCTGTAGCACTGATCCACGTAGGATCGCTGAGTGCAGTAGTCGACGCAGTCCACTGAGGATCTCCGCACAGTCGTCGCCGCAGTCCACGAAGGATCTCTGCTCTGTCGTCGTCGCAGTCCACGGAAGATCTCTGCTCTGTCGTCGAAGTCACAGCCAGCACTAGGGTTCCCGCACACAGCGAGCTCGTTTAGGAGGGTCCGCTCCACGAGTCGAGAGGCTGATACATCAACTGACACGTAGTCCGAAGTTGATGTATCCAAAGGTTCCGTATCGACAACAGGATCTCAACGCAACAGACGGCACGTCAATCGGACGCCCGGTCTGAGAGTTATTGGCATTTTCGTCCCAGGGGCCCGGTTAGTTTTTAGGGAAAAACCAACCCGACCGTACTCCGCCTGTGTCCGATCCTCGGGCGGAGTATGCCAAAAGTTCCTTCTCACTTAGAGGAAACTACCACAGCTGACGGTACGTCGATCGGACGTCCGTAGCTCAAGTTATGAGCGTTTCCGCTCCGAGGGCCCGATTGGTTTCGTGTACGAACCAACCCGGCCGAACCCAAAGTCTTCCGAATCCTTGAGTGTAATATACCGAAACGACCGTCTCGATCCAAGGATCGCGTAGCCACTGACGGTTCGTCAATCAGAGGTCCCAGGCCCATGATACGGGCAAAAGACCGAAGAGGGCCCGAAAACGGGGGTTCTGGGCCCGGGGCGACCCGGCCCGACCCGGCTAGGCCGGGTCCGGTCCGGCCTGGGCGCGGCCCGGGCGACCGGACCAGCCGGCTCGGCTTCGGCCGAGCGGCCGAAGAAAACCGCCGCGGGTTTGACCCGCGGCTTGGAGGAACGCGGCCCGCGCGGGCCGCGTGCTGGGCGGCCGGACCACGGACGTGGTCCGGCGGTTCGCCGCCGCCGCGACGGATTCCTCCGGCAGCGCGCCGGGCGCCGCCGCCTCCGGTCGCCGGTGCCGCCGCGCCGGCGCCCCGCGCCGCCGCCGCCTTCCGCGGGCCGCCGGAGTTGCTCCGGTGGCCCGTTTTGCTTCCCGTCTGCGCCATAGCTCCTCCCGGGGGCCGATCTTCACTGCAGGATCAACGGATCGCCCCTGCCGCACGGTTCGTCGTCGTCCGCCAAATCCGCACAACAAAAGATCGGCGGAGGGTTGCCGGGTCTTGTTCGTTAGATCCACACCCTCCGCGTTAGTCATAAAATCATCGGGAGGGATTAAGGCAGCCACAATTTTATCCAAAAATAAAATTGTTCAAGTTTGGTTCTTTAATTAAAAAGAATTAGATCACGGGAACAAATCACAATGAAAAATAAAATCCCTACCTCGATGTCGCCGTCGGATGTGAGGTCGTCGCGGAATCGCTCGTCGCGGAAGGAGGGGATCGTCGCGTCGTCGCGGAAGAGACGTTCGTCGCACCGCGGGAAAAACGTCGCGCCGGCGATCTCCGGATCTAGAACAAACGGATTTAATTAATTAAATCCGTTGTCATTGAAATTAAAAAGGGAGAATTAAACGATCTGTTTCTCACCTTAGTTGCCGAACGAGGATCGGCCGCGGAAGAAGAGGCGTCGCCGAAGAACGTCGCGGGTAGAGCTCGTCGACGTCACAGATCACGGTGTGCGTCGTCGAATTTCGGTCGCCGGAGTTCTTTGCGTTCTTCGCGTTCTTCGCGTTCTTCGCGTGGAGAGTGGAGGCTCAGAGAATTCGCACAACGATAGCAATCCTCCAAAATAGACAAGTTTGTCTATTTTATTAATTTGCCAACGAACGCAAACGTGTAAGTAACGACCCATTAAATTCGTTGAATTAAATTCAACGAATGAAACAGCCCATTTAATTCACGAAATAAACCGCCCAATTAAATGGTCTGTTAAGAATTAAAGAAAACGCGCCGGTTGACTTTTCAGTTTCTTTGACCGGTTTTCGCGGGTGCGTTACTTTGCGAAAGAAACGGCGGGGCTCGTGCGGGCCCCACCTCACAAATATCCTACCAAGGGGTAGGGTATTTCCGGATAGCACCCTATCCACTTTAACTCAGCTCAATTGTCTTTTAAGTGACTTCCTAGCAGCTTAAGTGAAATAAAATAAAGTTGTCGCACAAATTTTATTTTATTTCTGACTTAAAGCCCCAAAATTTAAAAACCACGTCTGAGCAAACGCAACTCCGGAAGAGGCATTTCTAAGCAAATACCGGCGCTGCGATTTCATCGGTGCCCTCAGAATTCGATTCTGGGCACCGATTCAAAAGATAGAAAAACCCGCTCGTCCGTTCACTGAACGTACCCGAGCCAAACTTCGGAAATTGATTCCGGGCACACCGGGCCTCGGAATCAGGTGCCGTCTGAAGCTGCGCTCTTGTAAAATTCCAAAGAAAATTAAGAAAAAAATTTCCTTGAAATTTGCGGGTCTTTACACTTATACTTGGGGAATTTCCAATATCTAGGACTCTGTATAGAATGGATGTTGTAGAGCTTGAGGAGATAAAGAAACAACTACATGAGAATCTAGATAAAGGGTTTATACACCCAAGTGCTTCATCATGGGGCGCACCAGTCCTCTTATTCAAGATAAAAGATTGGTCAATGGACCTTTGCAACGATTATCGTGAGCTTAAAAAACCACGATAAATAACAAGTATCCTCTCCCATGAATCGATGACTTATTCGATTAGCTTCATGCATCACAATACTCTTCCAAGGTGGAATTGCGGTTGGGATATTATCAAGTAAGGGTAAAGAAGGAAGATATCCCCAAGACTGCATTCGTACAAGATACAAGCATAATGATTTCATAGTAATGCCCTTTAGACTCACGAATTCTCCAACAATCTTCATGGAAATGATGAATAGAGTATCTAGGTATTACCATGAAAAATTTGTGGTAGTGTTTATAGATGATATTAAAATATACTCCAAAACCAAGGAGGATCATGAGGAGCATCTAAGAATTTTACTAGAGACCAGGCTGAAGGATAATCTCTAGGAAAAGTATAACAAGTGTGAGTTCTGGTTGAAGGAGGTCTCATTTTTGGGCCATATCATTACAAGAAATAGGATAACAGTGGATCCCCCCAAAACAGATTCAATTGAGGGATGTCCAAGGCCAACATCGGTAATGGATAACCATAGCTTCTTGGGGTTAGCTGGATATTGTCGACGATTTGTGAGAAATTTCTTGCGATTTTCCAACCCTCTTACCAAGATAACTCATATGGGAGTAAATATTTCATGGAATGATGTATGTGAAGAAAGCTTCAAGGATTTAAAAAGAAGGATTATCACTGCACCTGTGGTCACTTTACCCATAAGTGGAGAATATTTTCTGGTATTCAGTGATGGTTTGAAGAAGGGCATGGGCTGTGTGTTGATGAGAAATGAAAAAGTCATTTCCTATGCTTCATGGTAATTGAAAGTTCATGAGCAAAATTATCCAGAACATGATCTAGAGTTGGCTCCAGTGATCTTCGCTTTATAAATTTGATGACATTATCTCTTTGGGAAGAAGTGTGAAATATATACAGACCACAAAAGCCTCAAGTATATATTCACATAGAAAGAGTTGAACATACTCCAATGAAGATGGTTAGAGATAATAAAATACTATGACTGCTCAACCCATTACCATCCTAGTAAAGCGAACAAGGTGGATTTTGCTCTATTTAGAAAGGACCCAACGATTCTATCACTGATGATAATTGAGAAAGATCCAATATTCATATATTTGATGAATATGGACATGAGATTCATAAAAAAGGGAACATCATCAATCCTTTTCTAAATGATTGCTCAACTGTATCTTTTAGAAAAGTTAAATGATGCTCAAATAGATGATGTGGGAATTAAGAAGAAAGTGGAAGCTATCAGAAAAGGGAAATCCTCGGAGTTCAATGTTAATGAATAAGGAATTGTGATATTTGGTAAAATACTATGTGTTCCATAAATTCTAAAATTGAAGAAGGAACTTTTGGATGATACACATATTTTGAATTTCTCTATTCACCTAGGAAACAAAAAGAGGTATCGAGATCTCTGAGAGAATTATTGGTGGGATAATATAAAGAACGAGATCACTGAGTATACATCAAAGTGCCTGGTGTGTCAACATGTGAAGGAAGAGAGGAAAACGTTTAAGGGGATGATGAAACCATTTCAAATACCAGCATCGAAATGGGAGAACATCACCATGAACTTTGTCACCAGACTTCCGAAGACATCCAAAGAAAACAATGAAATCTGGGTTGTTGTGGATCGTTTTATAAAATTTACCCACTTCATTGTTATTTGGGATGATTTCTCATTCGATCAACTGGCATAGATATACATTAGGGAAGTGGTAAGGCTAAATGGAGTACCACTATCTATTGTATATGATCGAGATCCAAGATTCACCTCTATTTTTTGGAAGTGTCTTCAACATGCTCTTGATACAGAACTGAACTTCAGTACGATATATTATCCTCAAACTAATGGTCAATCTGAGAGAACTATTCAGACACTAGAATATATGTTATGATCATATTAAATGGAATTTAATGGAGTTTCGGATCAACATATTCCTCGGGTTGAATTCTCCTCAAATAAAATTTTGACTCGAGCATCCAAATAAAATATTATGAAGACATATATGAGAAGAGGTGTAGAACACAAGAATGTTGGGATGATGTGGGTGATCGTAAGCTGCTAGGACCAAAAATAGTCGAAGAAATTGTGGAAAAGGTGAAAACCATTCAGCAGAATATTAAAGCAGCCCATAGTTGACATAAGAGTTATGCAGATAATCGTCAATGATACCTTGATTTTCAAGTTTGAGACATGGTATTTTTATGCAAATCTCCATGGAAGAAGGTCATGAGGTTTGGAAATAAAGGGATATTATGTCCTAGGTACATCGAACCCTTCGATATTCTTGATCATATTGGGGTTGTGGCCTATCGACTAGAACATCCACCTACCATGGACAAAGTACATGATTCCTTTCATGTATCCCTCTTAAATAAGTACATACAAGACCCTTCATATGTACTCTCTTCAGAGGTATTATAGATAGATGATGATATTTCTTATGAGGAGAAACCAATGAAGATCTTAGATCATAGAGAAAAAGTTCTACAAAATAAGACAATTCCCCTCATCAAGGTGTTGTGTAAAAACAAAAATTTTGGAGAAGCAAAGTGGGAATTAAGGGAATTAATGAATCCAAGTTACCCACATTTGTTTTAGAGTGTCAAAAAAAATTGAGGGAGAATTTTCTTAAGGGAGGAATATTGTAATGACCCAAAAATTCAATAATGAAAATTCCTCTTAGTCTATATAAATTTCTTCTTATGGTCATTTAAAATGTATGCAATTATTTGATTTTATGTTTTGGATTTTAAAATACCTTTAAGAATTGTGACTGTTTCTAATACATTTGTTGAACAATGATCACATGATTAGTATAAATATAGGGATTTAACATATCCAATTTACTCTAAAAAAGGAAGTGATAGTCTCATATAGTAGACTTGCCCTATACGAAGCCCATTTGTCAGAGCTGGGAAAGAAGGTGGAGTCATTGGGCTTAGCTCTTGACCAAGCCCAAGCCAAGCTTGAACACGTTAAGCATGAGAGGAACTGACTACGTGAGAGGTGGAAGTTCATAGGGATTACCACCCAAGAATTGTTATCTAAGACTCCCCAAGAGTCTGTCACCATCTCACACCTTACTCTTCGGTCTTATGCGGGTGTCATAAGGGTTATGTAGCATGACCCTATCACTATGACAATGTACATTATTTTTGTATAAATAATGTGCATTAATTTTATTATTATTACTTTGTAAATAGTTTTTAAAGCACAAATAGTATTTTTTTGTTAATATTCAACCAAGAAATATATTTCGATGAATTAATGGATGTTTTAATTAAATAATATTTTAAATAAATACTATTATTATTAAATTAATTTTTATTAAATATAAATGATCATATAATTTTATGAATACTATTGTATTTTTTATTATGGTTTGAAAGTTGATTTTGTCAATACACATGAATTTTCGGTAAATGTTGGTTTTTATTTTAAAAGTAAAAAATCACATTTTTAGAAAAATATTTAGATAAAATGAATATTATTTTTGGAATTAGGATGTAGAAATTATCCAATGGTTAATTTCTCATAATTTTCTAAGAGAGTCGAATTTTTGGGTAAAAATTAAATACCGTTTAAATATATAATGTGGTTTATGACATCATAATGACCCAATAGTTATGTAATAAAATACTATAAACATTATTTTCATCTGAAATAAGTTTTATCACTAAAATAATGTGATTTTAGCTTTGTTTGATTTATTTTACAAAGTATTATTGGACCCTCCAAGACTTAGAAAACATTTTGTCTTTTTAAATTGTTTTCCATGAGAGTGTGACTGACCTCCACATAAGCAACCCTATTATTTTAAGAATTTAGGAAATTGTCCTCATAAAATATTTTTTTACAATACCATTTGGAAAAAACCATGGGCAAAAACCATGGGCCGATTTGTGGTTTTGATTAGTTTAATGAGTGGTGTCCCAAACCTAAATAATAAAGAATTCCCTCTCCTTTCCTATATAAACCTACCCCGTCTCCCACTTCCTCTTCACTAAAATCATTATGAGTTCAACCAAACCCTTCCATAACATCTCTAGAATCACCTAAAGGTACCCCATGCTCCCATGAAGCCTCTCTCAAGCCTCCCCAAGCTTTTGGGTTCACATTTCCATGTAAGGGATTTCTTCCTTTCTCATTTTTGTCCAATTTTCATAAAGTTGTTATTCCTTTTTGTTTTCAATTACAAATGTTGGGGTATGATTTTCAACCTCCCCCATACTTCCCTCTTTATTTTTGGATGATGGGATACCTCTTTCGCACTCATTATTTCAACCCATGTACACCCGTAACCATTCCAAAATTCAGTGAGGGGGTTTTCTCTCCTCTTTTACATCCAAGTAATTCTTCTGAATTATGCAACTAAATTCAATTAATTTTGTTGGGACATGTATATATATGACCCCCTTACTGTCCATTTCATGTAAATATGATGATACATACCTTTCTCTATCATCTACCATTTTTATGAGTTCTTATTTCACACCATTATGCTGCCGAAATTGCTCTACGATTATCCAAGACAATGTCATTGTGTATTGAATACCTTTCCCAATTCTCTATCAACGATATTCAACTTTATGAACATTTAATTATTGATTATAAATATTCATGTGTATATTACACAACCCTTTATCATGGAATAAATGATGACGATTGATTGCATGTTGTATGATCCATGTGGCACACTTATAAATAAAATGAAATGTTTAAGCGTGTGCCTTGATATCACTCCAATGCATTGGGTAAAGTATAGTAACATGATACGTCATGTGAAATGAGTGTTGACTCATGCTAATTCAAGTGAAACTAGGGTTTACTCGTGCTTAATGTGCAATGAGGGTTTACTCATTCTCCATGTGCAATGAGCTTTGGCTCATGCTAATTCCATGTTAAGTGTTGTTGCCACATTTCCATGTTATGATTATCATGATTTATCCTGAATTTATGTTCATATTTCTATTATGATCCATTGATATGCCTATTGTCTAAAATCTATTGTATTCCTCTTTTAATTCCATGTTTATTCCATTACTGGGCTTTATATGTCACCCTTTTCTTATGCATGTCCTCAGGTTATCCCATGAAATGATAAGTACAAGGGAATGCAATGGTCATGTAAAGGATGTTTTCAGTAAACATGTTGTGTTTCATGTTTTAAGTTATTATGTAATGTTCGTAATCCCCAATGTCCCTTGACCTCTTGATCTTCCATGTCGTATGAAGTGAAGAGTTTGTGTAATAAATCATGTTTAAGTTTGTAATAAAAGTAGGGTTTCGATATAAACCTCCATGGTTCAAACTCAATGACCCTAAACTAAGATTACATGGTATGAGAATTAAAGACCTTAAGGTAACAAATTTCTCATGTTCTATGCAACATTACCTTAAAATCTCTACAACAGGTCCATGCATTATGACCCTTAACTATTTACAACCGCTATGGTCTGAGTTCTATGACTTTAATCCGCAAAGCCTGATGTTATCAACACATGATGTTATGCTGTGATTATACCCCATAAATAATATGTATTCCACTTAATATTGGATTAACTTTACCTTGTTTCAAATTGGGTTTCTTGGTATGATAAGTATGAGAGTGTCAAATATCCTTATCACATGCCCCAAACTTGGGATTCCCAATGATAACCATGGTATGCTTCAAATTCTCCCTCTAGAGAGGAACACCCCCACACATAGACACCATTTTTCTAACAAAAAGTGTTTTAGAACTACATTATTATTTATTATTATCCTCATGGGATACATAATTATGCCCTGACTTCTTATCTCTGGTCCCAGCCACAAAATCCTTAACAATTTTGAACCTTGGACCATTTACGGTTAATGAATTATGACCTTAAACTATGTGCAGTTTTTGTCAAGGTGTATATGTGGTATGTGGGAATCTTTGGATTAATTCATATTGGGTACTAATTTCGTGCCACACAGATATCCTTGAGACTGGGATTCCCCCATGTCCAAGCATCATGACTTTAAACTGCTCATCTTACTTCCACAATCCAAGCATTATAACCTTTAAATATGTGTTGTTTGCTTCCAGGTACATATGTGGTGTGCGGACCTCCTAGGATCTATTCACGCTAGGTTTTAAATATTTCATGACACATAATAACCCTTGAAACAAACACTTTTATAGGATATACATTTGAGCGTTAAACTAATTTCCCGTAGTCCAAGCATCATGCCTTTAAACCGTTAGCCATGATCAATGCCATAAACCTTTAAACTGTGTGATATTGGCTTCTGGATTGTTTAAGGTGGCAAAATGCTTCCTTTTATCCATTCATGTTGGGTTTTAATACTATTTTACACCACATAAACATCCTTGAATCCTCCCTTATCCGATATAAGATCTATGACCTTAAATTGTGTGCATCCACCTCTAGAACTATATGGGGTTTTATTCCCATCCCCCGAGGATACATAATGACACCTAACCTTCCACAAGGACAGAAATAGATAATTTATAGTGAATTATACATTATAATCTACCAATATGGCTATAAAATAGTTTTCAGATAAGTTTTTAGGCCATTTTGACCCTTATCTTTTTATTTTAACACCCTGGTCAACTTGTATTCACTTTAACCATGGTAATTTATTTTTATTATTTTCACTATTAATTATAGTAAAAAATCCAGTTAAACTTATTAGATATTATAAATTATTATTATTCTCAATATGGAATCCATTTTACAAAATTCAATTTATATAATTGAAAACTTTTAATTTAAATTTTGACCTTCAAACATGATAAAAAGTCAGGTATTCAAGAATTGTAGTTTTCAAGGAAAATATGATTTTATATTAACTCTATGACTAATAATAATTATTTTCTGAATCTAAATAAATATTTTTTAATTATAATATATAAATTTCATTTAAAACATTCCTCATTATGTGATTTTTAATTAATTAATAATGAGAAACATTATGAACCATAAAAAAATTCTGAAAAATCTCATTTTTAAAGATAAAGACAGAATTACACTAAAATACCATATGAACATGATTATTAATAAATTAATAGGAATGAATATAAATAGATAAACAAAATTACATTAAATTATATTCAATCCAAAATGTAATTTTTAAATTTCTTAATTTATTGAAAATAAGAGACTTTTTTATAAAAATAGATATATTTCACTACTCCCTGAAAATTTAATATTTTTTGAAAAAAACTAAAATTTCACCCAAAGTAAGTATTTATATTAAAACAAAAAATATATAATTTAATCAAATAAATTTTCTAATATTTAAAAATAATAATTATAATATATTTTTTCATGAAAGCAATAAAAATCATTTTTGAAGAATAAAATTACATTACTAAAAATTAACTGATTTTCTACTATAAATTTATCGATAATTTGTAATGAGTATGAAATATATATACATATGAATTTTTATAAATCATAAATTTGTTAATAGTATCCATTCATTTTTATTTAATGACTGTTATAATAGTTATATATATCGCATGTTGTTTAAGATCGGTGTTGTGTGTTAAATACGCTATCGAACATAGTTTTACTTTCTAAAATACTATGTTGTTATATCCTTACCCTTTAATAAATTTTAACCTAGTAATTTTAATTTTATCTCGATAATAAATTGTTTGTTATTTGAAAATATCATTTTTTGGAAGCCCACATCGTAAAACGAGTTAACAAACCATCCTCTCAATCATTGAGAAAATGATGTATGAAGGTCATCAAGAAAACAAATACTAGGTTTTCAAATCGAATAACATAAGAAGGAAGTGATGATTTTTACATGTAATAAAATCATAATAAATTGTATTTATTTATATCTATAATTTATCATATGAAATTTAGTGTTCAATAGAAATTTAACAACCACAAAAACATAATCCAAATAGAAGGGACATTGATTTCAGAATAAATGATGGTAACATAAAAATTTTTTGTTTCTAGATCCTTTAATTATAGTTAATGAATTATATTCCATATATACTAAGAACATAGATAAATATATTAATTTATTAGTATAATTTTATCCATTTTTCAATTTCGACCATAAACTCATTTTTTCTCCAAATTTTGAGTATTAAAGAAGAATTATTCATACATGAAGCACTAAAATTAACTTTTGAAGACCACATAACTATACAAGGGATAAAAATATATTCCACATGCATTTATTAATTAACAAAAACAAAATTTGTTAGAACATGGTAATGTAATTAAAAAAATGAATAAAACCTCATATGATACAATAATATTCAAAATGAAACATAATTCCAAAAGTTTGAACTAAATAATTCTATATTCCTATATCCAAGATAACCTCAATATCCTAAAAAATAAATACCATTTTAACCTCAAATATTATCTCATACTTTTATTCTTAAAATCTACAAAATATATTGATCTCCTTTTGAAATAGAATAACTCACTAGGACACTAGATAACTATTCAATCTCATATTTATCAATAAGATAAAACACTCGTTATCATATTTACCTTAATAACCAAGATCATACAAACACTAATGATTATAAATATTTTAAAACATATGTCTTAAAAATGTGAATGAATACAAAAAATTAATCTGAAAAATTACATATAATTCAACCCAATAAAACATCTATTTCTGTGACATTAATCACTTTAAAATATCATCACTTAAATCCTCATAGGGGTATCCAAGACTTTAAACTTATGATCATAATTAATCCTATAAAATGTGATGGTATTAATAACTCTTAATATAACGTCACATGAAAATATTATGATATAATTGTTTTTAAACCTTTCTTTATATACCAACTATAACAACCTCAGAACCACACTCCTAGATCCGGTGCTAAAAACATGAACATTACATTTCTGGCTTCGATACCGATGATGGTGACCCTATTTTCACTATCCAAAACATAAAATCTCAAAAGTAAAATTTTGGATCACTTATATTCATAATGACCATTTTGGTTAAGAGATTTCTAGAATTAGGATAAACTCTTAACATCATGGATTCATAAACAAGAGGTTCATAAAGTTGAACAGTATCTCCTAATATACCCAGCCCTTCTTATTCCATATTAGGTTATCATCATCATCTATATGTAACCCTTTTAGACATAATTCATTCACAGTTAATCATTATAACCTGGGTAACATGAAATATTAGAAGGTTGAGATCAAATTCTCGGTAAGGGTAAATGTAAGAATTAAAAATTGAATGTCATCTCTTAGGAAAAGAAGTGAAAAATTGTATAATGACATAAAAAAATTGAATGAATATAACATAATAATATTTTTACCCATAAATACCTATATTATCACATATGAAAACTTGGATTAAATATTTAAAAAAGGTAAGAATAATTAGAATTAATAATCATGAACCATTTGATATCAATCTTGATCAAATGAATCCTTTTAAACTCATTGCCAATATAAATGAAACATATTTTTAACTGGGAACATTATCTTCACATCACTTCATACAAATGGAATAACCAATATGGTTAAATTATATCTCTATAGTAACTATTAAATTGGAGGGTTATAATAGAACCATATATCCTTAATTTTTCACAGAACAACCTATCCTGGATAATAAAATAACCCCTCATCCTTTGTTTATAATGGAACCAATGAACCTTGGTTTATAATAGAACCACCAGTCAATTTAAAAAATTCCCAAGAAACATATCATGTATAAATTATATAGTGCATTTGTTTCATCATAAAATCTTTGAAACAACCATTACACTTTTCCGAAGATGATTAATCCTTAGAAAATTAATTCACCCATAAAAAAACTCTTTGAAATGAGATTAACCAGTGGAATAAATATGTTCAATAACAATCTCTTTGAAATATGATTAACCTATAGAAAAGAAATAAGTTCCATGTTAATAACATTAAAAAAACTTTAACCCGTAGGAAAGAAAAGGGTTTCAAAAAATTCTATTTGAAACATGATTAACTTGTGGGAAAGATACGATTTCTATAACAATCTCTTTGAAACGTGATTAACCCAATAGAAAGAAATTTCTTCCATAATAATCTCTTTGAAGCATGATTAACTAGTAGAATGGAAACATGTTCCATAATAATTTCAATGAAATAATAATAGTTCATATAGAGAAATAATGAGGATGGTATCACTAAAAAATATCCCTATTAGATTATAAGTAACAACCAATGTTATTTTAATTGATGAATTAAAATACCATTAAAAGATCACTACAAATAGTTTTGAAGAAAATACCATTTAATTTTAAATATAAATTTTAAAAACTAAAAATTCAAAAAATGTTGTGAAACGACTATTATATGATAAATAAAATGGAAACATAAAATGTAATTTTCTAGGTAAGTAATTTTCATGATGGTTGGAAAATTCGTTCAGGTTATAAATGTTAATAATAAACATTCTTTTCGAAATGTTTTGAAAAAGGGAGTTGAAAGAGAATCATTTGTAAAATGTTAAGAAATTTACTTGAAAACCCTTTTAAAATAATGTCTAGGACCCTTAAAAATAGAATTGGAAAATAATTTATTTTTAGAAAGAAAATCTTTGAAATCGTTTTTTGAAAATATGGATATGGAAGATAAATATACCTTATTTAAAAGAAAATACAAGTTCAGTATCACTTAAAAATAACATTATTGATGTTTCTTAAATTAATAATGGAGGAAATAATATGTAAACATGTGAATCAAATTTATAACCATATGATAATAAAATTGATATGGTTCATGAAAATAAAAATCTTATTATTTCCTTTAAAAAAACTTCAACATAAACAATCTTGGAAGAAAGGATATTGTAACATAAATCTGTTTCCACTTTTATAACTCTTTATTTATAAACACCATATAATAATAACTTCAAAAAAACATCAAATATCATTAACATAAGGATATCCATGATATAACTTGCCAAAATGTTAATATATACAACTCATAAATATTATAGGTTCATATCTAAAACATATTTTCCAATAAAGGAATTTGGGATGATTACCACATAAATTGATCATATCAAAGAATTGAGAGTTAATAAATGGTGACATTATGTGTAACGAATTTAAATCTATAATATAAAAGAATAAATATATAATAAAAAAATTAGTGATAAATTCACGCATAGTCATATTATAAAAAAATCAATGAAAATTTTTTATTGCCCAAAAAAAGGAAACAAAGTTGAGAAACTCTTTACCAATTGGTAACTTTTAGGTCAATCCCATTGGATAAATTAATTAAAATTGAAACAATAAATACCATTGTTTATGAAATATTAATTATATTATATATATAATGGAGTATATACATATACACTACAAGATAAAAACAAGTGGTGAATATGGAATATCTCTACCAGAAGTAAAATCGAGATGAGGAACCCTTACCTTGAGTCCAAAATTTTATTGTATAAAATTTAACACTTGTATAATAATATTAATTTATTATTGGATTAATTAAAATATGTTTATAAGTTTATAATCTTATACTTATAAAATTTATTTTATTTCTTTATAATGACATATTTTAATACTTAATCTATTATGTGCATGTCAGGTGTTTTGAGGATGTTTAGTTCATTGTTTTAAAACAATATCTATGTGTTTACCATGGTCAATATGTTAACCATTTAATCATTACCAAAAAATTAATAACGAAATAATTATCATATTTATTCATCAATTATACTTTTATACCTACTCATGTAAAATGGTTATGAAACCTTAACTATGCTACGATCATGGATACAGTGGTCCATATGTTATCTTTCCAAAATGATCATTGATATCATAAATGTCATATTAATTATTAAAATATTCCTATATATATAATTCTTGTGATTTTGTGATTAAAAATTAATTGCATCACTTCGTGGATTTGTAGTCCACACATACATCCCAAATGTTATCATTTTTTAAGATAAAAAATATATTATCTTTTTGGAATGATAAATATTTCATGAACATAATTATGATTTTATTTATATCACATATGTTCATTAAAATCATCCTTATTTCCTTCCATGTAAATTGTTAGTGAAAAATGAATCACATCACTTCATGAGACGGTAGTCCATCATACACACAAGCGACATTGTCATATCCTCCATGGGATTGAGATTAAAATGGAATATGTGATATCATAACTCTAGAAGTATAAATATTTTATAAATAATATATATATATATATATATATAATTTAAATCGTTCATTATAAAAAATCATGAGAATTGATGACGGAAAAATGATTGAAAAGGATTCATGAGGTGGTAGTCCATTGTGAAAAAGAACAATGATTGTTTATCCCATTAGATGAAATTGGGGATGGATTTTGGTTACAAAAATAATATAATAAAATACTATTATATGTAATTTTTTTATCATATAGGACTTTTTTAAGAATATTTTAATGACATTGATGAATAAATAATACAAAACATCAAAGTTATAAATTTTACCTCTTCTCGGACTACCTCTTTAGGATTATTCCTAAAGTATTCCTAGAAATAATTTATGACCAAAAAAAGTATTTTGTGACGAGGTTATGGAATTTGGGAAGTGATTTGGTTAGTTATTGTCCTAAAAAATGGTTTTTTGATGTGAATAAGAGAGGATATTGGGTGACCTTTCATAAGTTATGTGAGTATCACACTTATAATTTTTGAAAAGAAAAAGGTGTACCTGTGTTTTTCACATACCAAAAGGTTTAAAATGGAAACATTATTGATGATTAGACATGATAACGTTATAATATGTATATAAAATAGTTTTTAGAAAACATTATAGTCCATTTTGACCCTTGTATTTTTTTAACCCCCCCAGTAAATCTATTTTCACCTTAACAGTGATATTGTTTTTCACTATTTTCTCTTTTCATTATAGTAAAAAATTAGGTCAAAATTATTAGATAATATAATTTATTATGATTCTAAACTTTTAATCCATTTTAACTAATTAAATTCATATAAATGGAATTTTATAATTTAAAATTAAACATGTATACTTGATGAAAATTTGGGTTTTCAAGGAGTGTATTTCTCAAGGAACATATGATTTTGTATTAACTCTATGGATAATAATAAATATTGTATGAATATATATAAATATTTATTGATATATAATCTATAATATTCATTTATGTCATTCCTCATTATATTATGTTTTAATTAATTAAAAATTAGAAATAGTATGCACTATAAAACAATTTTTAGAAAAAAATCCCACTTTTAAACCAAAATAAAAACTTATACTAAAACAAAATATAAAGTTTATTAAAAGGAAATTAGTTAGATAATATATAATTAAATAACAATAATGTATCTTTTAATCATATTAAAAATGTACAAGGACTTTAAATCTTCTTAATTTATATAAATTCAATAACATTTTTACCAGAATCATAATTTTTCACTATTCATTGAAAAATCCATATTTTCCAAAAAATACAAAAATTGCACTCGATATAAATTTATATATCACAAATTTTAAAATGAGGTAAATTTTTAAAAATATATTTTCTAAATTTTATAAAAAATAATTATAACAAGTTTTCATAAAAAGAGATACAAATATTTTTTTTGAATGAAACCATATTTTTAAAGAATAAAATTACTTTACTAAAATATTGTTGATTATTTACTAACCATTTGTTTATAATTTATATTTAGAAGTAACTATATATATATAATTAATTAGTTAATATTATTCAAAACTAGAAATTTGATGGCTAGGTTATAATATATATATATATATATATATATCATGGTATGTTTTAGCTTTGTGTTGTGTATCGAACACACTGCCAAACATAGTTTTCTTTTCTAAAATCTCAGGAAGTTACAGGTATATTTTGAAATGTAAACCCAATAAAAGATAGATTCTAAAATTTATATGAAAATATGTAAATATTTAATGATAATAATCATAAAATACATTTTTGTTAAATATATACACAACATAAAAGAAACATGTAGTGAATATGGAATATGTCTCACATAAACAAAAGTGACATGAAAATCCCATACCATAAGTCTCAAATTCCACTGTACACATTTAAACCTACTATATAATAAGTATAATTTCAATATATATAAATTAAAAAAACTTACATACATACTAATATATATATCCTACCATATATGTGTAGATTGTGGGTGCAGTGGAAGTGCAGGATAGGTTTGTACCCAACATTGAAAATTGTTGTAATCGATGATTAATCTAGGATCAATATGAAGATGAATGACATCACCCACAACATTGAATCAAAGTTAAAAGAAAAATTGAGAACCTAGAAATGAGAAGAGTGTATCAACATATTTTGATTATAAATAATTTAATTAAATTATAGAATTACCTCCAATGTGATTCTTTCTTCGTTGATGCGTCTAACCACATGTCTAAAGTGAAACTTAATTGTGATGTAGAATCCAAGGATAGAAATCCTCTAGTGGTGAGCCACATGTTCTCCATGTATATTTGAATGTCGCCGAAGGAGTCTTCGGGTGCTAGAATGAAAGATCCTTGCACTTACAAAATCTACCTTTGATCACCTTGAGAATTGCTTCCAAAGAATTCTCCTTGATCTTGTGGAGGAGGATCTCTCTCATTCAAAATAGTTCTCATGAAGAGGAAAGGGTTCTCTAGGCTTAAGATATTTTCCCCAATTATGTTGTGCACAAAACGGTTGGGTTTGTTGGTCAAATGATCCCTTGGCTAATATAGATAATAATAACATAATGGATAATTTAATTCACCAAGTAATAATAAATAATTATAACATGTGTTATTACTTAATTTATTATTCCATGTGAAACCCCATGTCAAATAATAATAGTAATGTTGTTATTTCCATGACATGTTCTTAAATTTTAAATTATATTTAAATATTATTTTACCAAATAATATTTAATATTATTCCTCATCGGACCCATAACTTGGTCTGCCAATCCATCTCAATATTTATTGGGCCTTGAATAATTATTATTTAATTATTAAATAAATATTACTTCATTATCCACTAATAAAAAAAATATTTCATTCACAAAATATTCTCTCAAATAACTAAAGATGAAATAAATGATATTTGGCATACATGAATAATTATTAAACTACAACTGGTAATAATATTCATTCAACTTGTTAAATAAATAAATTATTTAACTGAGATACTAGCTACACTTAGTGTGTGACCCTCTAGGCCTCTTTCTTGTAAGCATTAGGCGAGATTACCTAAAGTCCACGATTAATGTCTAGCAATGGGTCAAGGCACCAAATATAAATAAGTTGATGTCACAAAGACATGTCACCTCATACGAATTCATACTGTGTAATATAATCCCTTTGTCCCAATATCTCTAATCAAGCGGGTTGCATTCAAGTGCCATCAACCCATGTTCTCAATTTCTCATTCTTTGATTTCCCAAAATTGAATGTTCCTAGAGAACACCATGACCATGGATTTATTTAGGATATATTATTTTTATCAAAGGTCCTAATATATCTACTTCTATAGAAGTCAAATACTTTCTCACATTATTCATTAATATAGTATTACTCATGACACACTCAACATATCCTTCCTCACCGCGAAATTTTGTCATCATGATTTTCATCAATACTTCTAAGTGTGCAAGTCATAATAACCATTAATAATAATATTAATGTCTAAGGACCAATACACAAGTCAATAGACAGGAACATACAATAACACTTAGGAATGTCGATTTCCTACTAGCGGGTCTTGTTCTCATAATATCATCCGGGATATTAACAAGGGTGCACACCATGAGATAGTTCCCCAAAGTTCCATGAGTCCCCACCCCTCATAGCCTATATCATTTGTGTCTCTTAAAATGATATCATCCGTACATAGAACATATATTCAAGAATAGTGTCATGGAACTTTTGGGTTTTCATCACAGTAGGGATTTTCTATGACTTTTTAATGAGACAACTATTCTTAAGAAATTATCACATACTATTTCACAAAAAATAACAATCTTGATGTGATAAGTAGTTTATTAATATTTGTTAAATGAATACAGGTTTATCATAAAGTAATAATAAGTTGGTTTCTAGGGCATCCACTCCAACAGGCTCCCACTTACACTAGAGACAACTACTGAAAACCATCAGTCTATTAGCTCTCCCCTGATATTCAGGATTCTGCTAAAATAGGGCTTTAGTCAAGGTTTTCTCCACATTATCTTCTGTGGACATTATTCTCACTACTACTTCACCCATTTGATAGAAATCCCTCAAGAGGTGATACTTTCAGATTATGTTCTTTGTCTGTTGATGTGACCTTAGCTCTTTTGCAAGATCTTCCACTGTTGTATTAACACAGTAGTGTAATGGGGTCTTTACTACATGCCACCACATCATGATCCTGTACAAATTTCTGAATCCAAATAGATTCTTAGTGTGAATTATAAGCCACTATATATTAGTAATCCATTGTATAATCCGCGAAAGCTGGATTCTTTGAACTCTTCCAGCTCCCAACTCCTCCATTAAGACAAAAAACATATCCTGATTGTGACATTAGATAATTCTGATCTGTATAAAAACCAGCATCATCATACCCTCAGATGATAATCTCCTCGTCTCTTCCATACACCCAAAACATATCCTTAGTTATTCTCAGATACTTAAGGATAGTATTGACAACAATCCAATGTTGTTCTCCTCGATCTTTTTGATATCTACCTACCATGCTCAGTGCATAGGAAACATCAAGTCTGGTACATAACATGCCACACATGATAGATCCTATCATTGAAGCGTATGGAATCTTACTCATCCTATATTTATCATGTTGTGTCCGAGGACACATTTTCTTGGAAAGATGTACACCATGTGACACTGGACCTAATCCCCTATTGGATTTCTCTATACTAAATCTATTTAGTATTTGATCAATTTATGTACTTTGACTTAGTCCAATAATCCTCTTAGATCTATCACGAATGATCTTGATCCCTAAAATGTAGGCTGCATCACATTGTCCTTCATGGATAAGCACTTGTTCAACTAGTCTTTTACTGACTAAAAGGCTGGTATGTCATTTCCAATAATCAAAATTTCGTCAACACACACTACTAGGATAATGACTACATTCCCATTAAACTGCTTGAGACACATGGATCACATTCATTCTTAATGAAACCAAATTTTCTAATGTCTTTATCGAATCAAATGTCCCATGACCTGGATTCATTATTTAATC
Source organism: Viscum album (assembly GCA_963277665.1). NCBI lineage: Eukaryota > Viridiplantae > Streptophyta > Magnoliopsida > Santalales > Viscaceae > Viscum > Viscum album. Next base: position 1,322,724,553 of record OY728166.1, read on the forward strand.
CATAAATGTATCTCTATAACTTTTATAACCTTTGAGCATCACTTGGTGTCACAAACACTTCTAGTTGTGTCATATTGACATCTTATTGAAGGTTCCCATTAAGGAATGTAGTTTTGATGTCAATCTGACAAATCTCATAGTCATGGAAAGCTGTTATGGAATGTATGATTCTTAGGGATTTAAACATGGTGACTGGTGAAAAGGATTAATCATAGTCAATTCATTGACACTGTTTAAAACCTTTAGCCACAATCCGATCTTTATGGGCACTAAATTGACCTTACATATACAATTTCTTCTTGACTACCTATTTACACCCAACAAGCTTTACATCAACTGGTGCATCGACCAGAACCCAAACATGGTTATGATACTTGGAATCCATCTCAAAATTAATATCCTCTATCCATCTTACAGCTTCTGAGATATCTATTTCTTCATTTTAGGAGATATTTTTATCATTTTCCAATAATATTGAGTCACCATCTTCAGTGATAAGTAAACCATATCTCTCTTTTTCCCTTACCTCTCTTATACTCCTACGCAGTACTTGTGTTTTAGGAACTAGCTCTTCCACAGGGACCTATAGAACATGTTATTGTACTAACTCATGTGTATCTTGAGAATCAACGTCATCGAAGTCAATATTTCTCCCACTATCCTTTTTGAGGATGTGGTCCCTCTGAAGAATGACAGCATGTCTAGAAACAATCACTATCTTGTTTGAGGGGTTGTATAGGTAGTATCACTTTATTTCCATGGGATACCCTATAAATATATACTTCATGCCATGGGTGATAGTTTGTTTCCTGAGAAAGACATAACAAATTTCTCTCATCCCCATAAACATATATGAGACAAAGTGGGTTTCTTTCCACTCAATAGCTCATAAGGAATCCCATTTTCCACCTTAGTTTGTAATTGGTGTAATGTGTATCCCACAGTTTGCAATGCATATCCCCAAAAGGATAATGAAAGATCTAAATGACTCATCATCGACCTTACCATGTCTAACAAGGTACATTTCCTCCTTTCACTAACACCATTCCACTAGGTTGTATAAGGTACAATGAGTAGAGATAGAATCCCAGACTCCTGTAAAAGGTCGATAAACTCATGGTAAAGATATTATCCACCTTGATCAGATTAATGTCTATTTATCTTCTTTCCAAGATGATTATCTACTTCATTATTGAACTCCTTTAATTTATCAAAGGACTCATACTTATACCTCATTAAGTAGACATAGCCATTTCTACTCTCAAGTCATCAGTAAAAGTAATAAAGTAAGAATATACACCTCTATCTTCTATAATAAATGGTCCACACACATCATTTTGTAACAATCGTAGAATATATATGGCCCTTTAACCATGTCCACCAAATGGTTGTTTGGTCATTTTACATTTAAAACAAGCATGACATCGATCAAGTGGTTTTATCTTGGAGGAGTCGAAATAACCATCTTGATAGAGCTTTTTCAGGTGCTTCTTGTTTACATGACCAAGGAAGTGATGCCACATATGGGTGTTGTATGAGTCATGTGAACTTGATTCATTATCAATTGAAAACAATTAGGTCTCATAATTTAATACATATAGACCATTATTTAAATGCACTATACCATAACATATGTTTTCTTTATAAAAGTAACAATATTTATTTCTAAACATGAAATTAAATCCATCTTTATCTAAACTCGATACAAAAATTATGTTTTTGGTAACATTAGGTGCATAATAAAATCCATGTAAATATAGAATCACTCCCATCAGAAATGTTAGGTGGTATTTACCAATGGAAAGAATAGCCAACCTCGCACCATTGGTAGCTCGCAGATCCACCTCTCCTCTAGAAATTGTCTGGAACTTACTTGGTTCCTGCATTTGAATATAGATGCAATCCCCAAAATATGTATCTAATACCCAATGTGTAGAAATGGAAAGATTGTAGTTGATAATGAATGCACCTTTTTCTTCCCCTTACCTCGGGGTGTAGTTTCTCTTCTAGTGTCCTATATTTCTACATGCAAAGGATACTGCCACTTTTCCTTACCCTGCCTCTGGATCTGCTTCTTCTTGGTAAGACAGTGCTCGGAGGATTTAAATTTTTTATAAATATTAAGCATCTTTTGATTATCATTTTTCTTCATATTCACCATAAGGACTGTGAATTTATCAAGCCCCATGTCCTTATCAACATGGTGAATAAGGTTAAGAAGCTCTAATAGACTCTTCTCATTATTTCTCATATTATAATTCATAATAATACTAGAGAAGGTCTTAGGTAGAGATGATAGTATGAGATCTATACAAAATTCATATAGTAATTTAATCCCTAATTTGTCGAAACACTAAATTTAGCCAATAAGCTTTACTATATGTGGTCTAGTTGGTGCAGACTCTCTAAGATTAGTAATAAACAAAGCGTTGGAGATCTCATACCTCTCATGTCTCGCCTTCTCTTGATAGAGATCCTGAAGTCGATACATCATAATATAAGCGTACAATTACTCATGTTTCTTCAAGGGAATATTGTTCATTGATGATATCATGAGGAACTGAACATTTATAGTATCATTTAAATGTTTCTCATACACAAATATTTTAACATCCCTCGCCTCATTTCCTATCACAACTGGTAAAGGATCTTCCAGCACATAAATATTCCTCTCATGCAGAAGGATAACCTAAAGGTTTCTTTTCCACTGTTGGAAATTAGTGCTGGTGAGAAGGTTTTCCTTCTCGAGTATAGATCAGAATGATATGTTTGATGTCATTTTGATTATTATTTCTACGTATTATGATTAATACTCTTTTAGTACTTTTTCTTGATAAATACAGACAAATAAATTAATTAATATCTATTATTCTCCCACTATTTTGTCGACACCCAATATCTCTCACCATAGGATTCATAATATCATGTTTCTTGGACATTCTAGAGGCAAGAATCCATATTTCCCTTCAAATTACCACAACGAGGTTTGGTCAAGGAACTTTAAAGGTTTTAGGTAGGCATTCCAAATACCAGCCGCATTAACTCATAACTCCTTGATCTATTGAGTGGACTCCCTAATCCCGAAGTCCATAATTTTGGATTTCTTCAACCTTTAGATATAAGTTACATCAAGTCCTACTAGCTAAGTCAAACCTTGATGTAAACTAAGTTAAGTCCATAGAGAAATTCAAATTATAATTCCCTGATAATTGAAAGCACCCCAACTAGGGTTGGTCAAGAACATTGAACTATGATTTGTTTCTAACCAAAGTAATGGAAGGATATACCAACTTAATATTTAATTGAAGGATTTTATCCTTTATTAAAAAAATTACACTTATTATCTTTCCACAAGATTGTTAATGTTAAGTGGGATATACTTAAGTGATCAACCATGTATAGATAATATTTACACATAATCCATTTTATTTTAGTTCTATCTTGTATGCTTGTTAGTTCATAAATGATGTGACCACATGAAACATCCATAATGAATAACCATACAACTAACAGAAATAAAATAAATAGAATTATTATGAGATTTACTATTGGTTAGTTTATCAAGCAGTTGATAAACTAATCTTGAGCATGGGGAGAAACACCTTGAACAGTTTAACGTTCGTGTTTACCACTTTCCACCTGTCCATCTTTGTATCTCCTTGGGTTGGTTTCACCTTGGATCCTAACTTGAACCACTTCTAATAGCTTGGGGGCCCCATCCATTACATATTCTTTTAACTCACATGCGGGTGAGGGGTAAAATGGGGTATACATGAAATAAATCATGGGCATGCATTGCCTACATATTAATGAGCAGAAGGCACACATGCTAACAATTTTAATTTAATAAATAAATTAAAAGAGAACCAATCAAATACAATGGTCCAGTCTATCTCATGATCATCCACATACTTGCAACGAATTATGAATTTAATAAAAATAGCATTCAATTATTTAATCATTATTATTAACATAAATTATACATGAATAAATTAATCATTATCTTTAATTAATAAATACTTTTTATCTTAATCCTTTTCTGAATTTCCCTGAGATTAACATCCATAACCGTGTACATATCATGTACCTTAGAATCAACCTAGTGAATTCCCATCCAAAAATACCTATTATGTATTTATACTTGTATACACTTAATTGTTTGTGACATGTAACATAAAGGGATAATTATAATTGTAATACAACTCATAAATGATGTGAATATATTTAAACATTATGCTGGTATTAATTTAAACACACACACACACACACACACACACACACACATATATATATATATCAAAAACCTATCACATGTGTCCCAACTTTTCACCCACCCGAAGGTACATGTATCAAGGGTTACACAATATAATAATAAGTTATTAAATCTACGTAATCTGGAAATAGTACACAAAGTGTAGATCTGACTATGTGGTGTGTACCCTCCTCACCATTCATCTAAAGTACATACATGGGGAAATAGCACGTGAGGTGTACATCAGAAATCTTTAGAGTACACAGTGTGTCTAGTGGGCCACATCCCATGTAGCCTCTACATTACACGATCACCAGTTGGGAAATCTATGTATGGGATACACGACTTGACCCTAACCTAAAGGGAATACACACAGTGTCTAGTGGGCCACATAATGTGTAGTCCATCTTACCATGCACTAGTTTTTCCTGGTCAATACATAGTGTAATAACTAACCACACCTCGTGTCATTAATGCACAAGGTTTAAATAATTTTTGAATTAAACCTGAGGAATTGAACCCAAATACATGTTATGTAGACATGATTACATAGCATGTATTAATTTGTTATCTATACAGAATTGTTGATTCCTCTAGATGGGACCATCACAACTACAAATACGCCCTTTATCAGTGCTAAAAATGACCTTTAACAGTGCTAGAAAATCACTGTTAAAGCCGACGAAGATAAAGGGGGGGGGGGTCCCCTTTATCAGCGCTAAAAAAAGCGTTGATAAAGACCCCTTTTATCAGTGCTAAAAAAAGAGCTGATAAAGGGGTCCTATATCATCGCTTACATTATCAGCGCTTTCATCTTTGCACTAATAAAGGACCTGTTTATCAGTGCTTTTAAAAAAACGCTGATAAAAGTTAAAAAAATTAAAAAAATTACAAAAATTACAAAAAATTACAAAAAATTAAAAAAATCATGCCAATCCACGTGCTAGCATAGAAGATCCTTATGCTTGCGATATCTGCCTTCGATCCCCTTGAAAATCACTTACAAATAATTCTCCTTGATCCGATAGAGGGGGATCTCTCTCATTCTTGAGAGCTTTCTTGGAGAGGGAAGAGTTATCTAGGATCGAGATCTTTTCTAAAAGGATGATGAACAAACAAGGATTGGGTCATCTTATTGAATGACCACTTGCCTAATATAGATAATAATAACATAACAAGTAATTTAATTCACCATGTAATAATAAATAATTAGAACAGGTTTTGTTGCATAATTTATTACTCCATGTGAAACCCCATGTCAAATAATAATAGAAATTCTATTATTTCCATGAAATGTACTTAACTTGAAAGTTATATTTAAATAATATTTAACCTGATAATATTTAGTATTATTTTTCACCAAATCCATAACTTTTTCTTCCAATCCTCCTCAATATTTATAGGGCCTTGAATAATGACTATTTATTTTTTAAATAAACATAACAACATTATCTGCTAAAAAAACATCCACAATATATTTTCTCGAATAACTGTTGAAGAAATATATGTAATCAGGAATACAAGAATAATTATTAAACCACAACTGGGAATAACATTTATTTAAAATTTTAAATAAATAAATTATTTAATTGAGATTTTGTATACACTTAGTGTGTGACCCTCTAATACTCTTTCTAATTGGAATTAGGCAGGCTTGCCTAAAGTCAAAGATTACTGTCTAGAAATAGGTGAAGGAACCCAAGAGAAAGAAGTTGATTTCACAACAACATGTCACCTCATACAAACACATACCATTTAATATAATCCCTTTTTCCCAATATCTCCAATCAAGCAGGTTTCATGCATGTTCCATCAACCCATGTTCTTGATTTCTCATTCTTTGACTTCCTGGAATTGAACTTTCCTAGAGAACACCATATCCAGGGATTTAGTTTGGCTATATCATTTACATCAAAGAGAATGAGATATCTAATTTCATAGAAGTGAAAAATATTTTCCCACATTATTCATTAATTAAGTATTACTCATGACACACCCCACATATCTAACCTCACTGCGAACATCTGTCGTCATAGTTTTCATCAATATATCTAAGTGTGTGAGTCATAATACACATTAATAATATTATTAAATTATAAGGACCAATACACACATCTGTAGATAGGAACATCCAATAATATCCTCCTAGATATTACCAAGGGCGCATAACATGAGAAGGTGCCTCAAAGTTTCATGAGTCCCCACCCATGATAGCCTATATCAATTTTGTCCCTTAAAATGATATCATCTGGCCATAAAAATATATTAAAGAATAGTTTTAGGTAAATTTTGAGTTCTCATCATAGTAGAGATCTTCTATGACCTTTTAATGTGATAATTATTCTTAGGACATTATCACATACTATGTTAGGCATAATAAAAATCATGATGTGAAAAGTAGTTTATTAATATTCATCAAATGAATATAGTTATATTATAATGTATAAAGAAGTTGGATTCTAGGAAACGAACTCCACCAATATTATTTTTATATTACCTTTTATTACCTATTTATTAACAATTTCATGTTAAAGACACATTTCTGGAAATAACTGCTTTGTTTTTCGTGTAGGGTTTGATTTTTTATTTTTTTCCTTATTAATTTGATAATGGTTACATCATCTTAATAATTTAAAACTTGATACAAATATAATATATATTCATTATAAATTTATTTATAGTGATCCATTATAGTTAGAGGTAGAAAATGAAATACATCGTTCATGGAGACGGTAGGTCGTATGTACACATGAACGTTGTTTCCATTTTTTTCAAAAAGAAATAAATAAATAAAGGAAAATAATCTATTAAAATTTAAAAAATAATTTTTATTTTATATATATCATATATTTACATTAAATAAATCCTTTTTACCTTCTATGTAAATTGTTAATGAATCACATCGCTTCACGGGGTGGTAGTTCGTCGTACACACAAACAACATTATCATATTCCCATGAACTAGAAAGTAAGAATTAACATATGATATAAATATTTAAGAATCATAATAATATCATATATATCATATATAAATAATAAGTCTATATTTTTATCAATATTTGATAGATGTTGATGGAAAATGAATAACATCAGTTCGCGAGACGGTAGTCCGTTGTACACATGAATACTAATTTCATAAACCATTTGATGAAACTGGATAAGTATTTAGTGTATGATATTAATAAATTAGAATATTAGTATATTTAATATACTTATGTAATTATATCATCATTGGTTAATAAAAATTTAAGGATGTGGAAGAATAAATAAAATAAAAGTATTGATTAGGGATGTTACCTCTTATTCGAACAACATTGTTTGTTTTGCACAAAAAAAGATTATTAGGTCGGATTATTGACAAAACTAAGGTTTCAAGGATGATAGTATAGAATTATGTAATTTATTTTTTCAGGTCATGGAAAAATGTGATACGGTATTGTGAAGGGAGAGAGTAGGAGTGGCCTTTTATAAGTGAGGTGAGTGGCACCCTTATAACGTTTGAAAAGAAAAAGGTGTACCCAAATTTTTCATATGCCAAAAGGATTTCAAATGGTCCATTATCAAACCTAGAAGATATAAGGTCTAAATTGGGGCATAAAATGGGCCTTGGAAAAAATTTTGGACATTTTTAACCATTATAATTTTAGTTTACCCCCCAGTAAAACCATTTTTACCATAACCACAGTAAATAATCTGTATAGTTTTTATAATTCATTATTTTCACTATTTAATTTAAAATTTTAAATATTATAATTTATTATGATTCTAAATATGGAATCTATTTTTTTAAATTCTTTTCAAATAGGTGACAGATTGTAATTTAAAATTAATCTTGGAGACGTGGTGAGAAAGTTTGTTTTCAAAGAGAAAATGATCAAAAATTTAAAAAGGTGTTATAAAATAATTCAATATGAAAGTATTTATAATAACATATATTGTATAAATAGTTATATAATGGAACAAATTATTCTTTTAAAACAATATTAATTCATTTTTTGTTTCTTTCAATCATTAATAGAATAGGAAATTCTTAATAAAAATAGTATTTTTCACTATGCATCGAAAAAATTATATTCTCATAAAATTAACAACAAATTACTGTAAGATAATTAAGACATTCCAATTTAAAAAAATTACTTTATTTTTTCAAATATATTTATTAAAATTTTCAAAAATTATTTTCAATATAAGTGTACAAAAAGCGATAAAAATACTTTTCAGAAAATGTAGTTTTAAATCATATTATTGTATTTATTATTATATCTTGTATATATCACACAAAAGATGAAGGTTAAATGTTTTATTAAATATATAAAATATAAATTTCATTAAAATAATTCACCAAAATTATTTAGTTTAATTTAATGTGGCAAAATGTGTTTTTTTATAAATAATTTTTTTAGAAAAAAATTTACTTTTTTTCAACTAGTTTTTATTTTCATTTATAATTAATTGTTCACCAAATAATTAATTTTATATACATGTGTACACAATATATGTTTATAATTTAATTAATCATATTCATATTCTATATTCAAATGGCTAGGTGATAAATTTCATATTAAATAATAATATTTTAATAGTATTTCATCTTTCAGTTAAACTCAGTGTTTTATGTAATGCATGCTACGGTTGGTCATACCTTTAACACAACATATTTAAATGAGTAAATTAATTTGAAAATAATTTTTCATAAAAAATGTTATGGTGTTATATTCTACCCCTTGAATAAATAGAATCCTTATAAATTGAAATTGTGCTCGGTAAGAAATGTTTTAACATTTGAAAATACCATTATGGTAAACCCACATCATAAATGAAATTAATCAAAATTCCTCTTTAAAATAGAGAATGGTTTGTGAAAATGTCATTTGAAATAACACATATAATGATTCCAAATAGAAGTTAATTATTGGGAAGTAAAAACAAGGACATAGAATAAAAAACTAATGCCTAAATACTAATGGAGAGTGATAGAGAAACCTGTCAGTTGAAAGATAACGCCCCCATATCCATCAACCAAAGAGGTTCGAAAAAGGTCACCAATATCAAAAAAATGATTATAAAAGGGAAAAATTAAATTTTAGGATTCTATTATAAAATTTGGGGAACTTTCAGCAGAATCTATACTTACTTGATTACATTCTATTTCATAAGCACAAACTCGTCCTTCGGTTGTTCCTTGATTAATTTCTAATTCATCACTTACTCTAAGAGATGAATTTTCTTGTTTGAAGAACTAAATAATATCCATAAAATAATTAAAATTCATTCATTTTATCTCTAGTTATCGTCTAAAAAATTTGTGTGCACAACTAGTTCATAATTATTCATATGGTATAATAATAAATTAATCTCTTAAACCTCATCCAAAATTAAAAATAGACCATTAAATAAGTGGTTAACTTTATAAACCTTCCTAAAATAAAAAAATTATAAATAATGTCACTAAATTTATCAAAATATACATAACATTAATCCTATAAATACCAAAATACAGCTCTTGATTTTCACATACCAAATATGTGAATACCCGAGTCATATATTTTCTAGAATCATGGAAAGAAACAAAATTACCCTAATACATTAATGAAAACAAACATAATTATTAATTATAATAATTAACCATATATTATTGGATATATTCCATAAATCTGATTATTTTTTAAACTCTACTAAGGATATTATAAACCACTTTGTCCTAAAATCATTAATCAGTTACAAGGTCACCAATACTATCAAATTTAATTTATTCATTTCAATAATCTATTTATCCAGACTAAAAACTATTTTCTCAACATCATGAAAATATTAAGGGTTATTTTTCCATAATAAAAATATTACCTTTACATTAAATCACATTTCTTGGTAATCATCATCGTTCAATATAATTATTCAAATCCCTAAAAAAGAACTTATACTGAAAAAAACTTATATATTTCATGATTAATATAACATAATCCCTCAATTCCATTTCATAAACACTTTAATAACCCCACTTCCTTATGAAACTATTAACTAAAATTCATAATCTTATTTCTCAATTTATATTTACTAAAATATGAAATATATATCAAGAATCAACCTTTATCAACAAAAAATTAATCATGATTCATAAATTTAACATAAACAATACTGTTAGGGAAGCTCATACATTTCACATGTCATTAATAGTATCCTCATCAGCAGTAGTATAACCATAACTCTTACCACCTTACTAAATATCTTAATTATATTTATCTTTAGGAAGTATATTTTCATAATGACCAAAAATTCCATATTTGAAACATTAAACCATAGATGATATCTTAGCAACACAATTTTTCTTAACCATTGCATTAAATGAAATTTTAATTTTTCATCTCTAATGAATTTCTTTGTGTCCTTATTTTCCATTCATAAAACATATTCATATTACTCTAATATCCCCCTTAGGATCTTATTCTCACATTATTGACATATATGAAATTAAATATCCTTTCATTTATGGTCTCCACCAACCAAACTCTTTACTAACTTCATCCTTTTATTCTTTGGTTAGACTGAGAGTTGGTTAGTGTGAAAGTATTCAATCATATATCGTGATAACTAATTATCCATAATCAAAACATCATTCACTCTAGTTTTCATATTATTTAGTTTCCCATCAAAAACAATTCTATCACCTTCAATGATGATATAGTTTTTTCTAGTTCCCACTATTATCTAAAACCAAAAATCATACAATGAGAAATAATAATCATGGTGGGTAACTACATAATGAATAAAAATAACTTAGAAGATGTATAAAACATGAAACATTATTTTTAATATATAACACCTTAGGTTTATAATAGGACATTCATGGTCAAAATTTTAATCGTTCATGATTGTTTGTAAAAAGTTTTTGAATTTCCAAAGAATATACCTTGGGAGTGTCAAGATAGGATTATAGAAAATCCATTTTTCACACATTGGGTAATGATTGATTTTATCTCAAATAAACATTGTTAGATTTATTACCCCTTTGTATCTTTGTTCTAGAGACATCCAATTTTAGTATCAGTATAGTGATATAATTTCTTGGAAATCACTTTATCTTTCCTTTACCAAATTTTTAGGGCATCTTAAAATAATTTGAATCATCATTAGACTTAACCTTATTGACATCCATAGAAATATCCTTAGAAATATACCTTGGGATATCAATAATTTTTTATCATCCTAGTTTCCAATGGTTAACTAAACCTTTCCACATATACCAATTATAGTGACCCATGCTTTAATATATAAATATCACATATTTTTATATGTATATTCAATATAATACATAAAAAATCACCTGAGGACTGTAATAGTTTTGTGACTTTAGAGACTATAAAAAATATTCTTATTTTGTGAAAGATTATAAACATATCCCAAAAATATCTTCTCACACAGTACTCCTCTTAGGGATACCCTATATAAACCTTTCATCATAACCCGAGGAAGGAAACATAAGAAATTTTTAGATTAGATACTCTGTAAGGTTAAACATATGATATATAGATCTATGATATATGAGTTAATAATATAATAAAAATTGTCTTTGATAATGAAAAAAATATACAATGTTCATGCCCAACCTGTCAAAGATCATAAACATGAGTCATGGAATAAAACATTATAATTTTAGAAACAAAGATCCATAAGAGTGAGAAATAATCATAAATCAATCATGATACATAATATCATTTCATAAAATTATTTCACTATAATAAATATACGAGGCCATTTCATATGTCAGGGTTAACTACCAATATCATCATCATATTGTGTTAGGACTTACCACTTGTTTCCCATTATGGATCCGGACAAACCTATTACACATAGTGGATAAGGACTCACCTATCTCCCATCATATATCAATACCATCATCATATTTAAACTTTTTTCCTCATGATATGTAATTCTTTACCCAATTTATTAGAAGGAGATATAGTCCTAAACCAACTCATAATGAAAACAAAATATATTTGTTCCACAATATCATAAAACGCCCATCATATCATCACATCATAACCCTTCTAAAGAAAATGGGTTTCATAATCATTTCAAAAAATCACCATAGTATAACCCATGAAAAATAAATGTTTTACATAATCAGTTCATCCAAGAAGGACTATTCTCTCATTCCTTGTACGGTGTCTAATTGATATTCTTTTAAGTTGTCGGGTATGGTCAAAAATAATATTCTTAAAATCTTCAAGCAGAGTAAATCCCATTCTAAGTTGGAAACTGTTGATGATTCATATTATAGTAATGCTATGTATTATTATGATATGTAGTTCCTTGATTGATGGATGAGGGGTATTACTTATCTTTGACCCCACCGTCTCTCGTGTACATTTTATTTTTTTATATAATGATCAGGATCTTTGCTTCTAAGTGGACTTGTTTGTCATCTTATTCCTAATAAAGTATAAGTATAATCAATGGAATTCATCTTAAATGAAAATGATTTTCAAATATAACTTAGAAAAATTCTAGAGGAATATAACCTTTCCACACTGAATAATAATTTTTAAAACATAAAATATTTTCTTAATAATTTTATTTAAATTTAACAATAGAAACTTATAAATAAATCATTAATAATAATTTAAAACATTTCATGAGGAAAATATCCATTCAATTTAAAAAATCACTTTTTAAAACGAAAATTTCATAAAAAATTTTGAAAATAATTTTCCTTCAAAATAAACAATGAAAAATAAATTGGAAGGTTTGAATAAATGGTTTTTTGAACAGATGAAAACATTATTCTTACTATGCATGGTAAAATGAATATTCCTTTCAAATTTTTAATAAAATCAAAATAAACATTTTCTAGAAAATAACATGAATATTCCTTTCAAAACATTTTTAATAATGAAAACATGGGTAAAAATGTATTAAATAAATCATTTTAATAAAGTTAAAAACATTTTTGAAAAAAGTTTAGAAAACATTTTTTCACAAGAAAAAGGGTTTTTTCTGAAGAGGGAAATAATGACACCTTTTCTTTAAAACATTATTTTTAAGTCCTCAATATATAAAGAGAGGAAAATGAAGGTAAAGAATGTATTATCTTTACATAAAAATAGGAGAAGAAAATTCATTATTTTATTGAGATATATATCATAATATTTCATCACTAGAAGCATAATCATGAATAATCTCGATAAATGATGATATTATAACTTATAACTCTTATAACATGGTAACATTGAATTATAATAACCTTTAAATAATATCAATAAATTAAAATTTTAATATCTTTAAAATAATTACATTCATTATATAACATGTTAATTTGTAATTGTATACACCATATAGAATAATATAGGTACAATGTATAACATATGTCCCAAAAAAGCCATTTTAAGAAAAAAAACTCATACCACTTTGGAAATAATTAAACATTAAACCCAATAAAATAGAGTTTCCCAAATGTATATATAAATATAAAAAACTTTACTTGTAATAATTATAAAATAAATTCATGATAATTACATAAACCACATAAAACAAAAATTTGTTGAATATGGAATGTGTCTCACATAAAAATAAATGTGAGTGGAAATATATTACCTAAGTCTCGACTTCCATTTTAAACATTAGAACACCATTTATAATAAATATAATTTTATTATAAATATATTAATTAAATTTTTTTTATAATCAGTGCCATAAATTATTTACTTATGACTTTTTATTATCCATTTATCAATAATTCCATGTTAAATTCACGTTTTGGAAAATAACTACTTTGATTGTCGTGTATGTTTTGATTTGTTATTTTTTGTCATAATAAATTTATCAAGGAACCATAATCTAAATTATATAACCATAATATAAATATCATAATTATTTGGTATACATGTATTTAGAGTGATCCATAAAATCTATAGATATAATATGAAATACACCGTACATGGAGATGGTAGGTCGTTTGTACGTTTGAACATTGTTTCCATTTTTCGAATGCAAGGAAAGAAATAAAGAAAGATAAATAATATGTTACCATTAAATAGTTATTTTTACTTTATAAATATCCCTTATGGTCATTAAACACATCTTTATTACCTTCTATGTAAAGCATGAATGAATCACATCGCTTTACAAGGCGGTAGTCCATCATATGCACAAATGATGTTATCATATTCATAAATAATTGAACCTAAGAAATAACATGTGATATAATGTTTTATGAATCATAATAATATCATAAATATAATTTATGAAAAATAAATCCATTATTATATCTATCCTTGAGAGGTTGTGATAGAAAATGAATAACGTCGTTTTGTGAGGCTATAGTATAGCGTACACACGAATGATTATTTCACAACCCATTCAATGGAAGAGAAGAAGGATTTAGGTTATGAAATTAAAATAATAACATCTCAACATATATAATATACTGGGTTTATTATATCATAATGGTTTAATTATAATTGAATTAGGTGTATGAATAAATAAAACAAAATGCTTGATTAGGGATGTTACCTCTATTTCGAAAAACATCTTTTGGTGTGCTCCAAAATATTTGTTAGGTTGTATTTCAGAAAAAACTAAGGATTATAGAATTATAATAAGGAGGTAATAAAGTGATTTAGTCTTTGATCAGATGACTCAAATGTTTTTTTAGGTGTAAATAGGAGAAGATAGGGTTGGCCATTTATACGTGAGGTGAGTGACACAATTGTAATTTATGAAAAGAAAAAGATTTACCCAAGTTTTTCACATGAAAAAAGGATAAAAAAATGGTCCATTATCTATACTAGAAGCTATAAGATATAAATATGTCCATATAATGAGTTGTAGAAATGTTTGGGTAAATTTGACCCCTTATTTTTTTAGTTTAACCCCTAGTAAACCAATTTTACATTTACCATGGTAAATAACTTTTACTTATTTTTTATACATTATGGGAAAAACTTATATTTAACTCATTATTGAGTATATATTATTATTATTCCAAATAATTAATCTGTTTTTCCTAATTCCATTCCCATAAGAGGAAATTTTAATTTAAAATTAGTCTCATAGGTGCAATAAGAAAGTGGGTCATCATAGAGAAAATGTTCAAAAGTTTAAAATGTTTTTATATTTAATGCCAGTATAAAAATGATTTCAATGACCTAAATTGGATTAATAGATATAAATTTTTACAAAGTTTTATTTTAGAAATATATTAAAACAATGTTTTTTGTTTTAAAATATTTAAAAGAAATGACGATTATAATAAAATAAGTATTTTTCACTATTCATTGAAAAATTTATCTTCTCAAAATGTTATCAAATATTAACCATCAGTTTATTTTGAAAATATTATTTCAAAAATGAAATTTATTATTCAAAATAATTTTTTATAATTTTAAGAAAATAGATTTAAAATAAGTGAACAATAGGAGGCAAAACTTCTTTTTATAAAAATACAGTTTTAAGTGTAAAGTTTTATTTATTCTTATCTCTTGTCTAGAAAACATGAAAGATGAATGTTAAAAGTTTTATTGAAAATATAATATATAAATTTAATTTAAAAAATTCATCATAAGGGTTTTTTAAATTTATTTTGTTAAAACATGTTTGTTTTCATAAAAATCTTTTCTTAGAAAATAGTTCATTTTATTGTCAAATGGGTTTTTTCATTTATAATTGATTAGTTAGAAAATAATTCAATTTATATCCATTTTTAAAAAATATATTGTCATAATTTATGTAATCATATTAATTCTCTCCATTATAATGGCTAGGTGATAAATATCATATTAAATAATAATATTTTAATAGTGTGGCATGTTTCTTTTAAACTTGGTGTTTCATGAAATGAAAGATACATTCAATGTTATGTGTAAACAAAAATATAAAAACGATTAAATTAATTTGAATAAATATATTTCAAAAAATCTTTGGGTTTTTTAATTAACTTATCCACTTTCCTTTTATAAATGGATTAGTAGTATCATTCAATGATATAGGTTTTTGATGCATGAAGTGTTCCAATGTTGATGCACCACATTTTTTATATGTAGGAAGATCCATATTAGCATTATTATTGGCCATAAACGTTGTGAGCTTCCCCATTATAGTTATAATTTTATTATCACCAGCCCTAGATCCAATTATAACCCCAGTTACACTTTTTTAACCATGAGGATATCCCTACATAGATTATGAGCAATGATATGATTCTCATTCCTTCCAATATGAATCATTTCTAAACAATGGCACACACTAGATTATATCATAACATTATGAAACATAATGTACAATTATAAAAATTTTAAACTCTTGATATAACATAATTTTTTTTCATATATATTCTTAGAATCATAAGCCTAGTATCATTGGGAATTATGTCATATCGTAAAAATATTTTTAAATATTTTATAATGTTATGTAATGATAATGGAAATTACCATAAGAATATCGATTGGGAGAGTCAAACCATGTGAGAAACAAGGGAAGACTCACCGTTCACTAAAATGATAGCCAAACTATACTTTACCAACCCTTTTTGGAGTTATTACCCATATATTCACATGTTCAAAGTCCCCATCCACTTGTAGTGTCAAGATAGGAATGTATTTCAAGGAAAACAACATAAACATTACATTACTAAAAACATTAATATAATATCTTATAATTAGACATATCCTCAAGAACACTCATAGGATTATGTTACCAAATCTATGATCTCCAAAATCTTGTTCCCAAGTACTCTAATAAACATGATCTAGAACCTAATTTAACACCCTAAATATAGTTGAATAGAGTTGATGGTTATTTTACTACATTGGTACTAGAGAAAAGATACCACACCACACACGACCAAATCATTGAGTATTATTCATAGACTAGATACATTAATTGATCTCAAATTACAGTTTAAAAAAAATAAAAAAAATAAGTTTCCATGAGAGAATACTTATTCTATCTGAAACATCATTATCTTTTATGAATGAAAAACGATATTTAATAGCGTACATGATATAAGACATCGAGATTAAATGAAAAAATAAATATAATTATTTAAATGTTACTATTATGATCTAGCCATTAGAATAGAGGTATCAATAGGATTAACTAAATAATAAAAATATTCTTTACACATGTATATATAATTAATTCTTTGGTGACCAATTAAATATAAATCGAAATAAAACATTTTTAAAAATTAAATTTAATATTTTTCTAAAAGTCTATTTAAATGCACATAAGAGTTTTTTTACCAAAAACATTAATCAATAACCATATTTTGATTACATTAAAGAAATATATATTTAAAATATAAATTTTAACATTCATCCTATGTGTTTTATATAAGTTATATAGAAATAAATCCAATTTTTTGCATGACATATATATTTTTCTAAAGGCAATTTTGTTGACTTTTGATGACATACTTATTATAAATCTAAATTTTGACACTATTATAAATTTTATTTGAAAAAATAAACTTTAGTTTTTAGATATGAATTTAAAAATTATCTAATGGTGAATTTTTACTATATTTCTGATTAGTTTCATTTTTTATAAATAGTGAAAAATAATGCATTATAATTGAAAACCAAGTTTTCAACTAAATTATTAAAAAAATTCAATGTTATTTTAAATTTTTTAATTATATACTTATATCAATAATAAATCTATTAATCCAATTAAGGTTATTTGAATCATTTTCATATTAAATTTTGATGGAAAACATTTCAATGCTTTGAACATTTTCACTTTTAAAATCCTCTTTCATGTCACGTCTATGGGGTTAATATGAAATCACCTTTATCGAATTATGTGTTTTTATGTTTTGAAAAATTGATTCCATATTTGTAATATTATTTTCTTAATTTATTAAATATGTCCCTTTTTATTGAAAAATATGAATTGTAATTTTTTAACTTTTTTTAACATATTAATGGGTAAATCGGGTAATTAAGGTTAAAAATAAAATGATAAGGACTAGAAAATGACATTAATGCTTGACCCAGTTTTATTTTATGAGTTATATTCAACCATAATTATCCAAGGATAAAAAATTAGAAACATTGTGAACCACTTTCAGAAGATTATGAAATTTATAATATTTTATTTAAATTAAATTCAAAAATGTAATATTCATATTTTTATGAAATATATAATTTTTAATATATATTTATTCAAGATATATATTTTAATAAAAACATTACTTTGAAATATAAATGTTTTATCTATATCATGGTAATTTATTTATAATTTTTAGTGGTGAAATGATTACCTTAAATATTAACACAAGGGTGATGTAATAATTATTCAATTAATGGAAAAATCAAATGCATGATATTAAAAAGTTCAAAATAATTTTAACTTTATATAATAATTTTCACATGATAATTTGATATATTATATTTATATCTTAGGTATGTATTATGTTTTTTGAATTTCCTTATTGTTTTGATATTTTTAAGTTATAGAACTTGTGAAAAGTGTCCAATTTAACATTAATGATA
Source organism: Viscum album (assembly GCA_963277665.1). Classification (NCBI taxonomy): domain Eukaryota; kingdom Viridiplantae; phylum Streptophyta; class Magnoliopsida; order Santalales; family Viscaceae; genus Viscum; species Viscum album. The sequence goes on from OY728166.1 coordinate 1,322,743,297, forward strand.
TTTTATTAAATGATATAAAATTAAAAAAGAAATTGTATTTGGAAAAATGATTTAGTTAAAGTTTAAAATTTCATCCATGATTCATTTATAGGTCATTTTTCCTTTTATAGTTACTATATTAACCCTCAAAGTGTAAATATCCATGTTGCCACGGTAAGAGTTAAAGAGGTTAAATAAGAGATAATACCAAAATATATGAGAATAATTTTAGTAAAAAATTATATATATTTTATTGGATGAGATTATTGTTACTCCAAATCATATTAACTTATAATTTAATATGTTTTTCCCATTTTTAATTGGAAATTAATTTATATTAATTTAGTATTTTGGGAAATTCCAACAGTTTCTCTCCCCTATCCTATAAAAGGAAACCACATATTATCAATATCCCAAACTTAAAAACATGTTTTTATCAAACCATACCTACCTAAATACCTTCCTAGAAACCCTATATACATTTTAAGGCCTTATTTTAGGCATTACACTAACCTTAGTGGTCTTAAAATGTTATGTATATTGAAGATGTATCATTTTTAAATAAGTGTTTCTGTTTGGTTTCCTCATAAACATCCCTCAATCCTTAAAAAACCATGTTAGAATAATAAATTAATCATCCTAACTATAATTATATATTATTATGTTAATTTCATGAACCATATCCATATCTTCTTCTATCCAAACGCTCACGCATACTTGTGAATTATCACATCCACGAAGTGATGTGATTTTTTTTTCAACACCGCATCACAAGAATGATGTATATAATTATATTTAAATTATTAATATTATATTAATTATTTTATTATAATTTTGGAAAAATAAAATAATACTTACATTCTTTCCATAATGATAATAGAAAAATGAAAATGTTACTCATGCATATATACGACCTACTATCTCGAGGATTTTAACAAAGTTCATTTTTAGTAATAATAATTATTTGTTTAACTTAAATTTATAATTTATGTGTAAAAATTATAATTATTGGAGGAATATTATTATAGATCTTATGTATTTATGACCTCTTTTTCTATAGTTTACATACCAAATTCATTTTGGGCTTAGGTACCGAATATCGTTAAAACATCTGTCCTGAACTTAAATAAATAAGTAATTGAATATAAAAGATAAATGAGTGATATAAAAGGAATAATAAATATTAAAATGTTCTCAAAAAAGTATAAATTAACCTATGTTTATTATTTACTAAGACAATGAATATACAGTATGATTTGGAATCATGGTAAATGACTGCTTAACAAAAACATCATTTTAAATGTTTTAAAGATTTATTATTCTAAATCATTCTATTTCATGTGAATTTTATCAAAATGGTTTTCATGAATTTATTTATATGGTAATAATTTGTTTTAAAAATAATTTTTTAATTTATATAAAAAAATGTTCAAAAGGAGATCTTCTTTAAGTTTTATGAAAGATTATTTCTTTTAAAAAACACTCTTTTAATGTCACTCTATCGACTTCTTTTAAAACATTTAAAAAGAAATGTTTTTAACGTATTCATCATGAACTCATTTTCCTAATTTCTTAACACCTTAATGTTTTTAATCTTCATTTCCATGTTTATATTTTTATTTTCAAATAATTATTTTTCATTTATGAGCACACAATTTTTTAAAAATGAAAATTGGTCTCAAAATAAAAAATTTATCTTCCTAAAGAATTAATTTTTATGTAATATTTATGTGTTATTCTTATGTTATGGTTTTTAGTAATTTCTTGTGAGCGCATGTGGTTTAATTATAAATCATGTGTGGGTGATCCTGTTATAGCTCTCCAATGCATTAAGTATTGGGATAGATTTAACCATTTCAATTTCTCCTAGGTTATTATTAGAATATACAATGGTGGTTGTTCCAAATGTAACTATAATTGTTACTCCCAATGGAAAATATATATCTATTGTATATATAAGAGTGGAATGAAAATTATGACAGAAGTTACCTTTATGATTTATGCATAAGTTGATTATAATTATTTTATTTGAGAGTAAAGTGTGTGCATTTTTCATGTGAAAGTGATATGATTTATTTTCTCAAAGAACATTAAATGGGTTTTCATGTTTTTCACTGGACTAATGATTTTATTTATTTATTTCCATTACTGAGTTATTTGTGAAAATCCATTGTTTAAAAAATATTTTTATAGTTTTTAAATATTGTTAAAGAAAAAAAATGAAGTCATGATGAAAGTATTGAAGATGGTCCATGAAAATAAAACATGTTTTACTTTGAAAGGGGTTCCTTTAGTGGAAGAAATGGATACTAAGTATAAGTGTCTACTTATAATGTATAGGTTAACTATTAAATTGTTTATCATAATTCCCAAAAAATATAAACCAAAAATATCTTTGGGAAATAGAGAAATTTAAATCTAGTATAAAGTCACTAGATATGTCATGTTTAAGGCCGGTTTCTTACAGTTGGTATCACAGAATGGTTTAAACAATTTTGGATATTAGTATGTCTTCTTTTGTGGTATTCTTCTGATTTAAGGATATTATCAAGGGTTTATAATTTTAATGTTGATCATACATTCAGTGTCTTATAAATCCATTTGAGGATTTAAGTTATGGAATTCTGAGGTGACTAACAATATTTTAGAGACATGGTTTTTTTGTAAATTAGGTGTTATTATATTTTAGGGTTAAAAATGAATGGTATGAGATAACATTTTAGGTTAAAACATATTAAGGTTATTTTTTATAATTTTATCACAGTTTTTTAATATGAAAATAATTATATTGTTTTAGAAAAAGGTTAATCTACACACTATGTGACAAACAATCACGTCTGATAAGGCCGTAGGAATTGAACCCACAATTGAAGAGACACAAGGGTGCATCTCTTACCACTGGCCTACATGAAGTCCTTGTTAGTATGGATTTTAATTTTTAATTAAAATATTTTATTATCTAATAATAATTTTATTTTTAAAACATATGTTTTATCAAATAGATAACATTGGGATTTAAAATTATTTGGTGATTAAGTGATTAATGTTATTTTAGAAGACATTAATTATTTTGAGATCCCAACATGATTAAGGTAAATATAATACTACGAGATTTTATTTTAGGAGTAAAAGTTGAATTATTTTATGGAATTATATATAATTTTATTGTGGATTTATGGTGATTTGGTAAATTATTAGCATACCTAGATATTATATGATTATGGAAATTGCATTTTAGTATCAGAAATTAAGAGTCTTTGATTTTATTTTTTGATACATGTTAATATTATCTTGGAAGTCAATTTGATAAAATACTTATGATTTCGGGTATTAATATTTGTCTACAATAGTTTTGAGAAATTTTAATAATAATTATTTGTTAAATGATCTATATTGAACTTCGGGTATTACTGTTGAATTTTAGAGATTAAATTAGCTTTTCCTCATAAAAAGGATTATTCTATTTTGAGGAATTATCTTCTCTTATCCAAATGATTTTAGTTTTGGTAAATTTATAATATAGTAGGAATGTTTATTTATAATTTTGTGAATTTTTTTATCTGTATAAGTTTACTCTGATTATTCAGGCACAAAAAAATCATCTAAATTACTCACCATTTGAAGAAACAGATGATATTGTGGTGGAAATCGATTAAATGAAGAAACTATAGGTGTAAAGTAAGTGTATTTCTTTATTATATTACACTAGGTATTAAACTAATTCCTCAACTCTATGAAAAGGATCTTCAAAAAAAATTACCTCTTTAATTGTTTTACTAAGAATCAATAACCTTTTAACCCATCACAGATTTTATGGTTTTCTAATTGTTCACGTTATCATAAAAATGTTCTTTATCACTCTCCATAAAAACTTGATAGTTATGTTTCTATAATATTTACATGAATTATTACTTATAACCCTAGTATGTGTTATCTTAGTTGACCTTCATACTTTCCTTTCACTCTTTTGAATTGGATTTTTCATTGACCGTTGTTCCAATGTGGGATTTATGTAAAGGTATTTTGAATATTTGAACCATGGTTACCAAGACTGAGTTAAACTTATAAGGATTAAATTTATTTAAGGTTTTAGAATGTAACACACTTATATTCTAAGAAGGAAACACAATGTTTGATAGCATACATAATATGTCACATCGAGTTTAAACGAACTACTGAATATTATTATTTAAATGTTACTATTAAAATATAGCCATTATAATGGACGTTATAAATAGGATTAACTAAATTATAAAATTATGGTTTACTCATGTATATATAATTAATTCTTTGGAGACCAATTGATTATAAATTTGAAAAACCCTTTTGAAAATAGATGGAAAACGTTTTCTAAAAAACTACTTATTTGTGCACAAGTTTGTTTTATACCAATACAATTTGAAAATCACTTTTTTAAAATATATTAATGAAATATATATATTAAATATAATGTTTTACTTTCATATTATGTGTTTTTTATACATGATATAAAAATAAATCCAATTTTATTCATAAAAACTGTAATTTTCTAAAGACGGTTTTTCCATCTTTTGATAGAGGACTTGTTTTAAAACGAAATTTTGAAACTTTTATAATCTATATTTGAAAAAAATATAAAAATAATTTTATAAGTCATAATTTTAAAATTATATTACCATTATTGTTTGGTATTTTTATGATAAGATTCATTTTTTTGATGAACAGTGAAAAATATTGCATTTTAATTAAAAACTGGATTTTCATCTAAATAATTAATAAAGTAAAATTATGTTTTAAATTGGTTTTATAATAAATTAGCTAAATTATACGTATATTAATCCAATTTATTTCATTTTAATAATTTTTATATTTAATTGAGATATAAAAATATTTCAAACTTGTGAACATTTGTACTTTAAAACCCTGCTTTATCATCACGTCAACAGGATTAGATTTAAATTATTTGTTACCACTTCTCTATTCTGAAAATTGAAAAAATTGATTTAATATTTAGAATAATAATTTTTTAAATTGATGAATTAAGTGCCTTTTATTTTCTGATAATATTAATATTAGTTTTTATAGTTTGCATTTCAATAGAAATGGGTAAATGGGGTAATTAAGGGTGAAAATGTAATGATAAGGATTATAAAATATCCCTAAAAAATTTCCCCAGTTTTATTTTATGAGTTATATTCAACCATAATAATACAATGATCTAAATTATAACCTTTTTAATCTATTTTGATATTAGTATGACATTTATAATATTTTATTTAAAGAAATTTCAAAGATGTCTTACACATATTTCTAATAAATATATCATTTCTAGTATACAGTTTTTGCAAAAATATCTTATACTATAAATATCAATTGGAAATATAAAATATTTTTATAGATCATGTTAATTTATTTATATTTTTTAGTAATTAAATAATTAACTTAAATTCATACACAACACTGATGCTGTAATTATTCAGTTAATGAAGAAAATCAAATAAATGACATTAAAATTATTATAATAAATATAACATTAGATAATTTTTTATACACAAGTTTTATAGATTATATTTATGTTTTAGGGATGTATTAAAATATTTTTTTACAGATTTATATTGATTTCTTCATTTTTTTATATGTCAAGGTAATGAATAGTGTCAAAATTGATATTAATGATATTTTAAAATAAATAATTTTTATTTAAATGATACAAAATTTATAAAAATATTATATTCATTAAAATTGTTATTATATGGTTTAAAATTTCATCCATAATTTATTTATTAGTATTTTTCATTTTATTGTGACTATATTAACCCTCGAAGTGTAAAAATTCAGGTTGTCACAGTAAGAGTTAAAGAGTTTAACTAAGGGTTGATATCAAAATATAAGGGTAAAAGTTTATAAATTACTTATCTAAATTTTATTTTATGAGATTATTTAGACTCAAAATCATCTTTCATTATAAATTAGTATTTTTTTATCTATTTGGAATTGGAAATTAATTTATATTAATTTAATAATTTGATCAATTCCAAGAGTGATGCTCCCCTCTACTATAAAAGGGAACCTATTTTTCTCAATATATCAAACTTAAAAACCATTATTAATCAGAAAATACAGGAAAAAATACCTTTCTATAAACCATATCAATATTATAGAGGCCTTAGTTTAGGCAGAACAATAACCTTGGTGATCTTGAGGTGTTAAGCAATGAAGGATTTCTAAAGAGGAGGTATCATTTTTAATTAAGTGTTTATGTTTTGTTATTTCTTCCACATCAATCAAAGATTATTAAAACATGGTAAAATAATAAATAAATTATCCTAAATTTACTACATTTTTATTCTGATAAATAAATTATCTATAGACATATCCACTACAATCAAATGGGAAAATGATTCATCATCCATGTGTACAACAGACTATAGCATCTTGAACCAATGAAATTCAGTTTCCATCACTATCTCTTAAAATTGTATATAATGATGAAATTAATTATTATATATAATAATTACATTTTTATAATTTTTATAATAAAATATATCATTTACGTTCTTACCTTTCCATGAACATTAAAATGAAAACGACATTCGTGCGTACATTTGAATTATCACCTCTATGAAGCAATTTGATTCATTTTTCATCATCACATCACATGAATGATATATATAAGCACATTTAAATGATTACTATGATAATAATTAGTTAGGTTCATTATTTATAGAAAAATAATGCGTACATTCTTTCTTTAATGGTCATTTAAAATGACAACATTACTCATGCATACATATATTTGACCTATTGTCTCCCTGATTATATCGTAGATCATTTTTCATAACTATATTTAATGGTTTGATTTAAATTATAATTGATGATTAAAAAGTATATTAACATCCTAAATATTATCCTAGGTATGAATTAATGATTACATCTTTGGCCATAGTCAAAATACCAAAGCTATTTTGGACTAAGGTACTAAAAATCATCAAAACGTTCGATGTGAACTTAAATGAGTAAGTACTTGTATATAAAATATAAATTAGCGATATAAAATGAATAATAAATATAAAAATGGTTCTCAATATAGTATAAATTATCCTAATTTTATTATTCAGTGAGATAAAGAAAATATGTGATGAGTCTGACTCAATGTAAGGAACTCTAACTAAAACATCGTTTCAAATGTTTTAAATATTTACTCTTATAAATTTTTACCTTTCATGTACATGTTTTCAAAATGGTTTTTATGAATTTATTTATATAGATATGAATGTTTTAAATGTTTTAAATGTTTTAATTTTTTTAAATGTCTTACAAAATGGATCTTCTTCAGGTCTTATATAAGGAACTTTCTTTTAAAATACCCTCTTTTAATGTTACTCTTTCAAATTATTTTACAAAAGTCAAAATGAGTGTTTTTAACTAATATGTAATGAATTTATTTTCTATCTTTCATTATTACTAAATTATTTAAAGCTTACTTTCTTGGTTTACTATTTTATTTTCAATTATATTTTTCATATATGAGTGTGAGACATTTTAAAAATGTAAAGTGATTTCAAAATGGAAAATTTTTTCTTCCTCAAGAATTTTTCTTTTATGAAATATTAATGTGATATTATTATCTTATAGTTCTTAGTCATTTTTATAAGGATGTGTTGTTCTATTATAAACTGATCATGGGTGATCCTGTTATAACTCTCCAATGCATTGGATGATGCAGCAGAGTTAACCGAATAAGATTCTCCGAAGTTTTTAGAGGATTATTTTGTGGTGGTTATTCCAAATGTAACTATGATGGTTACTCCCTATGTAGATAATAGAGAAAAAATATATGTAATAGAGATATAAAAATGACACCATAAGTTACCTTTTATATGTAATTTTATTACAGATTTTAATTCATTTATTTGAGTAGAAATAATGTGTGTTTTTCATATAAAAATGAATTGTTTTATTTTCTAAAAGAACATTAAATATATTTTATTATTTTTCACTATACTAATTATTTTCTTGTTTTATATCCCTTACTCATCATTTTGTGATCTTACCATATTTGAAAAACCAATGTTTATAAATACTATAAAGGACAAATAAAATGTCATGATGAATGTATTCAATATGTGTCATGAAAATAAATCATGTTTTATTTTAAAAGGGTTTCCTATGGTGAAAGAATGGATACTTAGTATAAGTTTCCACTTGTAACATATGGGTTTACTATGTATGTATTTGTCCTAATTTTATAAAACCATAAACCTAAAACATTTTTGGGAATGAAAAAATTAGAGTTCTAGTCTAAAGTCACAAGAATAGTTAATGGTTAAGGATAGATCCTTACACTATCAATCATTTTATAGAATATCATTCGTTGTAAACATCATAAGATCCTAGAAAAAAAGATTCATAAGAAAGGGGTGAACGTATTTGATCAGTAATGGAGTATGTAGTATGGACTCTATTATATTATAAATAAAACATAAATAATATACCAAAGATAAACAATAACATAATATGAAATATAAGAAATTACATAAAGGGGAAAAATAAATTGATAACATAAAAACATAAATAATCACAAGGATAACCATTATTAGTTTATGTTGATAGACTGCATAATATTAGATCTCATAATCTTATAATCAAGGATTTTATGAAATACCCAGACTAGTTTTCCTCAAGAGACATGTTAATTAATTGAGGGGCTATAATGGGCCCCACCCAACACTTACTATAACCAATGAATTCATCATAATAATGGGGTTAATAACTATTCAACACATAATCAAAATAAAAATTCATATTAAAAAACTAGTATATAAAATTGTAATATTTAAACCAACAAAATAATATAACAGGATTATAATCCATCCAAAGTAATAAGGGGGATGGAATCAAAATATTATATACATATCAAAGAAATAAATTTACCTAATAATTTTTACACAATTGAAAATACTTTTAAAATATCACTAAAATATTTGATGTGGAAAATACCCTTTTTGTTTTGAAATCTCATATAATAGATTATTATAAATTAAAAAATATTATGGAAATCATTTTCTTGTAAAATAATCTTGAAAAAATTTAAATGAATCTTCTAGTCTTTTAGAATCCATGATTAAGGGAAATTATATTCATGTCGTTTATGTGAAAACAAATCTTCCTTCCATTTTTTTCGAAAAATATATAATAGTACTTTATCTGGAAAATGACAAGAAATTCCAAGATTTTATTATATAAATAAAAACATGATTATAAATTTCCTTAAAAAATAATATTAAAATAGTGAAAACATTTTAGAAAAAAAGTGTTTAAAATATGGTCATGGAAAAAAATATTTCAACCCAAATAGAAAGAAAAGTCAGTTTTCCTAAAATATATTGTTTTAGTATCCCAAGTAATTAATAGAGGAAAACGAAATAAAAACTTATATTTTTATGAAATAACTAAAGGAAAATAAAAAGGATTTTATTTTTGATAGAAAGATCATATAACTCCCCCCCAAATGGAGAGCTAAACATAAATAATCCAAAATAATAATAAGATTTTAAAATAAACCCTTACTTCTTATCTCACATTATTTATAAGTATATTTAGCCTCTTATAAAATAAATTTAAATTTATTATAATAATATAAAATAACAATATACATACTTATTATTCCATATATTATCTTCTTATATCATTTCAATAATCTTTTATTAATAATTATTTTTTAATATCATCATCTTCCAATGTTAAATATTTTCTTTTTCATGTAAGTATAGGTTCGATAGTTTTGGTCACTACATATTTATCATAGTTAAATAATATCTAGCATTTTAATCATGAAATAATTTATATATATATTAATTATATAAATATTTGAAATCATTTTTGAAATTTAGAGATTGAAAAATGAATTACACCATTCATGGATATGGTAGGTCGTACGTACGCATGAAAAATGCGTTCAATTTTCTATAGATGGAATGAAAAAAATGTAAAAAATAATTCAACATTATATAATGATTAATTTATCATATATATCATATAAATTCGTCAAATATATCCACATTACAACCCATGTAAATAAGAAATTGAAAACAATTCTTATCACTTCATGGAGGTGGTAGTCTGTATATACACATTATTTTCCTATATAATCAAATGAAACAAGCTCAGTATGATATTATAATTCTATAAGTATAATAATTTCATAAATATAATATATAATAATAATTTCAATATGTATAACCATCCTATTAAAATGGTCATGACAATAATACACTGTTATATGGAGACAGTAAGTCGTACATACGCACGAGCTTTGTTTTTCACTTTTGTAGGATAGAGAAGAGATATAAAATGGTTATACCATAATAATAGTATCATGTAAATATATTTATGATATTGGAGTTTATATTTTATTATGGGTACAATATATTTAGAAGAATCATAAGAATAATTTTTTTTAAAGTGTTGTAAAAATGATTACCTTTTATTAGATAAACCTTCTTTTATTATCTTCTTAAGGATTGTAGGGTTTGTATTTTAGGATGTAAAAAATCTCAATAATGTGGATGATGATGTTTTGGATTTATTTTTTTAGGTTTGGTTCTATATAAATAGACCATGAAGTGTAAATAAACGAGGATAGGTGGTGAATGTTAGTAATTTAGGTGAGGGAACACTTGTGATTTCCCAAAGATTTAAAATATTATTAATTATAGATCTTGGATTAATTGATCCTAAATAGTTCATATTTGAATTTTATAAGGGTAATGTCTATTTTTAATAATAAAATAGGAATTTTTAAAATTTTACGTCATTTTATCCCTTATCCTATTATATTAACCCTCTAAAAACATGTTTTGTCCTTACTACTACTAATTAACTATTTTTATTTCAAGAAACACTTTTAAAGAAATTTTGGAAACTAATAAAAGTCATATGTATAAAAAACCTCAATATTTAATTGATATAACAAGGAAATTCCAAACAAAAGTAAGAGACATGGAATAGTTGACCCGATAAAACATCCATTAAATGCATTTTACCTTCAAGACAGGATTTGTTTTATGAGATATGTGAAATATAAGACCATATTGGCCCATGTTTGAAAGTGTTACTCTAAGATAATTTTCCCCTCATTGAAGACACATAAAAAAATTCTAATTTTGTTTATCAATGCAATTATCTTATTCTTTAGTAAGATCAAATTGTAGTGGTATTATAAACATTATATGGTTGTCCTCCTTTGAGATATTGATAACGAAATACTTCCCCATTATCTCTTATTTAGAGTGGGGGATAAGATCTTGGAATATTTTTAGAGACCCATACTTTATGTACATATACATTACATTACTTTTTCGAAATACTTAATACATTACAAAAACAGACTCCCAAAGACTGTATTAGTTTAGTGTCTTTGGAAGCTCAAACCATAATCTTCTAATCATGGTGAAGGATCTTCAACATCTCTCATAAATATCTTCCCCTTTTGTTTTCTTACCTAAAAACTTTATATTTTTCCTGGGGAAAAGAAAACATAAAAAGGGTGATCTCAAATGCTCAGTAAGGGTAAACATGGAGAATATAAAAACAATCCATAAACATTTGAATGTAAAAACATGAACATAAGCAATGACATAAATCTTAAAAGTACATAAGGCATAGATCAAAAAGGAACATTAATCATGATAAAATATAACAGAAATAAAACATGTAATTGCGTCAAACCATTAAGGAAAAATTATTATTTCCATAGAATTCAAGGCATTGTTTCCAAGACCATCATAGTGGACAAAGTCCATTACTGAACCAGGTATACTTATTGTTCTAGCCCTGTATTACTAAACCCGATCCACATGTTGTTCCATCCATGTCTATATTATGAGATATAAATATTTACCCAATTTATTGGAGGGAAACATAGGTCTCACCCATCTTATAATGAAATCATTCTTTCTTGTGCCACAAATTAAAAATAAATCATTCATCATAACCCAAAGAATAAAATGGGTTTCATAAACATCATCCCATCATAACATAACCCATATAAAACAAATGGATATAATTTCATTATAAGAAGAATAAAAATATATAAATAAAAGTGGCATTATACTTGAAACATAATCATACTAAATAATATCATCTTAGATGGAAAATAGTTTTGACAAAACACTTGAAATGAATTTTGAGGAAAATATCATTTCTTCTTCAAAATCATTTTATTTTTACAAAATGCCGTTAAATTTTAAAAGAAAATGATTTTTGTTGAAAATAATCATGAAATATTGTATATGAAGATTCATTAAAATAAGGCGTTATGAATCTGTAAAAATATTTTCTTTCTATATAATATAAAAAAATATTCTCCTCGTACTTTTGTCGGAAAAGTTATAAAGTACCTCGTATGGTAAAAAAAGAAAAATTCCTTCCGTACCTTGTGGTAAAAGTCATAAAAAGGTAAAAATGACTTTAAACATGCTTTGAATAATAGTAAACATTTTATGATTTTTTTTAGAAAACAAGGACATGAATGATAAACATAACCCCAGTATATACATACGTATAAGCAATCTTGGATAAAAATGAGATTTGTAAAATTATCCCTTACCTAAGGTCCAATTTCTTTTCTACGTGTTAGAAAATCTTGTTTAGTGGGTTTAAACATATTATTAACTTTTAACAGAACCATAATAATATTTATTATATCATATATGATTCATTTATGACTTTATATTACCAGATCTTTTATCAATTCCATGTTAAAACGGTGTTTTGGGTAAAATCATTTCATTTATCGTATGTCTTTGGACATGTTGTTCTTGATATTATTACTTATATCCTGGTTTACATAATTCCATAATGAAAAAAATTATTTATATATAATATATATTTTTCATATAAATATATATGATAGATTGATAAATGGAAATGAAATACAACGTTAATGGAGATGGTAGGTCGCACATACGCATGAATGCTGTTTTTGTTTCCTTATTGAATTTAATGGAATTTAGTACATGAAAAATATATGTACATAAATCCAATATAATTATTATGCCATATATTTCACAATTATTTATTATATATAGTTTATAATCACTCTTGAATGGGTAACATGGTGAATGAATCTCATCCTATTCGTGGAGACGGTAGTCCGTACGTACACACGAGGGACAATATCATTCTTTGGTTTTAAAATCGTATAAAATTGGATGGTATATCATATATAAATAATCATAATAATGTTATATTTATTATTTATATCATTTATACTTATTATTATACCCATCCAAATGATGAAATTTTTAAATAACAAACTACACCACAACGTGGAGACAGTAAGTCGTACGTACGCACGTGTGGTGACTTTTTCATTCATAGGATGGATAAAATAACAAATAAGGTTGTAAAATTTTTATAATAACATCACAGTATATATAATATACTGTAGTTATTATTTTATAATGGAAACAACAAAGAAGGAGGAAGTGGAAGAAGAAAGGATCTTGAAATAGGTGGTGATATATTTACCACTTCTTTAGGTTCTTTCTTTTGATTTGATCAAAATGGCTCCTTAAGTTAGCTTTATGACTAAAGTAAGGCCTCTAGAATGAATTTAGGACAGTTTAGATGGTATTTGGGCAGGTTTTGGACGAACCAAATGGATTTGGAGGGGTGAATTAGAGAGAAGGGGGAGTTCCCTTTTATAGGAGGGGTGAGGGGCACCTTAGAAAAAACATAAAATATTATTTTATAATAAATTCATATTCAGTTTATAATGGCTCCAAAGTGACTTATTTAGAGGATATGGTGGGGAGGAGTCTAAAACCTCTAAAAAAATAGGTTTTAGAGAAGTTTAGGTTACCATTTTAACCTTATTATTTAGATTTAACTCTAAGTTAAATATTTTAACTTTTATCATGTCTTATTGTATTCTTACACTATATGGTTAATAAAGTTACTATAAATTTCCAATAGAACCCAAATTGGTTAATTAATGTCATATATATTATTATATAATTCTTTTGGAAAAACCATATATTTTTAGGACCATTATATCAGTTAATTGTATAATATTTGTTTTAAAAACTCTTTTATGACAATTTTGACACTATTTGGTATTTTGTTTTTCATAAATTCATAACATCCTTATTACTTCGAAATAAATTAATATAACAAACCCTAATATGTTATATTAACCTATAAAATTATTTTAATCCATAAAAAGTCTAAAATTAGATTTATTTGGGTATTTATAATTTTAATTATGTTAATATTTCATTAATAAGGTAATTACTACATCCTCATTGAGTCATAAATAAATTAAATTATTTAATGTCTAAAAATTATAACTAAAATACCATTATGTATTAAATCATTTTAGATTTCGAATGAATATTTATAGTCAAATTTACCTCAGGTATAACCCTATATATTTTTTTTACTTATTAAACTTTGATTTTAACTCTTTTAACTCTTCTTTGAATTAAATATTGATAAATGTCCTAATCTAATCCAAGTGGACCTAAAGAGTAATATTTTATTCCAAAGGTTTTTTTGGTCGAATTACACTTAATCAATAGAATTAGTACATGTGCTAGGGTAATAAAAATATCATTTTTACCCTTAATTACACTATTTAATTTTTAACCGTGGTAAATAAAAATAAAAAGTTACTATTCAACATAAATTATTTGTATCTTATTGAACCACATTTTACTTACAAATATTAACCGTGTCCCTCGTATTTTTTAAATTCCACTCACTGAAGTGGTAAAATTAAATTTTATGTAATTTTCAAATTCTCCTAGGAGGTGGGTAAAAGACGGTAAAAAGTTCAATAAAATTTTTATATATCTAAAATTATTATAAAATGACTCCAATTAATTAAATGGAACTTATATAGGTATTATGTATCTATTTTGACCAAAAATAAATTGAAATAAAATAAATGATTATTTAAATAAAAAGTCAGTTTTAACTAATAACTTAGTGTTTTCAATATCCATAAAAATTGAATGTTTTTAGAAAAATACCAAAAATTCACCCTAGGCTAATTTCGATATTCCAAATCCAAAAATGAAGTCCATTTTGAATGATAAAATTTATAAAATTTCAAAAAGTGGGTATTACTATTCATAATGACTAGTTTATATAATAACATGTCGTTGTTTAGTGAAACTCAGTATTGCGTACAACGCAAGCTATTGAGGAAGGTTGCTCTTGTGTGTAATTCAAGCCAAGAATAATGTTGCACATACTAAAAGCTAATATAGTATTGTGTATAGTGAAAGATCATCTTGGTGTAACATACAACACAAGACATCAAAGAAATTAAAAATAATATTTCTCATAAAATCTCGAGGTGTTACATTCTACCCCCCTTAAAATGAATTTCACCATCAAAATTCGTCAGGGTTATAAATGGTTTACTACTCGAATGTTTCATTCATAGAAACCCACATCATAAAAAGGAATAATAAATAATCATTTTAAAAAGAAATGTTAGAAACATAATAGATACCCAAAGTTACACATCACTGGGTTTCCACATAGGGGAGAACATAGGTAAAAATATGGGTATGGAAGAGAAATCTAACTGTCATGTTCTGATGGAGAATGATAGAGGACATGGCTATGAAAAGTCCAAAAATCACAAAACCATAAATTTTTGCTGATTTAAGGTACCATCTTGGAGAACGTTTTTTCTTTTTAAGATCATTTCCCTAAAGTCAAAAAAAATTGGAATTAGATGAAATACATAATTGATTCTGGTACAATCTCACCGTTGGTCGTTCCTCGAACAATTTCCACTTCATCTCTTAAAGAAATTATATATAAATTTTAATTTGTGAAGTGTTATAAGATCATACGATAGAATGATATGTCATTCCATATATCTCAAACAAAAGGTTAGCAAAATTTATTAAATATACATAAGTCCATCTATGGTGAGATTAATCATATAAGGTTCCTAAAATGGACTTATACTTCATATATAATACCATATATTAAATTAAAAATAATTTATACTAACCAGGGGCTTCCTGTAGGCCAGTGGTCAATGATAAAGGCCAATCGCACTTCGATTGTGGGTTTGATTCACGTAACCTTTCCCTATGCAATGGGTTGTCGCCCATCATGCAGGTTGTCCTTTTTCTAAAACTACACTATTATAACATTCCAAAAATAATATCGAAAAAAATTCTATCGTTAAACAATATTTTATTATATCCAACATAATCCATTTCAAATCTTTAGGCTTATCCAAAATACTTGTATCCTAGCTCATAGTATAAAGAAAATGATTACTATAACTGTTATCAAACAAGCATGTGAATACCTTCATTTATCATACTATATATCTTGTTGATCGCATTCCAAACATGTGAATACCTTAATAGTGTATTCTCTTGAAAAATGAATACCCATTAAACCGTAGTGAAAACATGAATGCTGTCAAAAGTTAACCCTTTCCATATACCAAAATCCCAAAATATCTATATACTCAAATCATGATATCACTTTGTCCTTATATCAGTCATGAGCTCATTAATACTATCAAACATATTATTTTCTCCTTATCTATTCATTATGCACATATCATCTACTTTCCAAAAATATTTCAATCACACTTCATGGTTACCGGTACAATATTCTTATGGAAAACTACAAAGGACCAATACATAGATATTCCAATATACAATAAAATTACCTCAACAACATTATTGATAAATACCAATACATAAACAATTCAATACATCCTCTTCAATTATTTTCATGGAATAAGTCCTTCCTTTATTTAGAAGTAACCTCTTAGGTCATTTCATTGAGTTGGGTAATAACCATGTTCTCCAGAGGTAAGGCATTGAACTCCATAACAGTCTATCACTCTATGACCCTTCTCTCCACACAGATAACATCACCCCATCCATTTTATGTATTCATCAAGGTTCTTCTTACCATATTTAGAAATGTCAATATTCCTTTCTCTATTCTCCTCACCTTGCGAACATGCAACAAATTCCATCTTCCTTTTATTTGATGAATTAGGAATACCACTAAAGTTCACCTTGTTAATCATATATCGCGATGACTGATTTGGCATAATCACAAAAACTTTCTTTCTGGGCATTACTCAATTTCGTTTCTAATAGTAACCAATTTTCCAATTGGACTCAATGTTGACCCAATTCCTTCTGGTTCACTCTATTGACTAAAACCAAAAACCATGGTGTAAGAAACAGTTAAAATAACAAGGAGCCACATAATCATAAAAAGTCACTTATGGGATGTATACCTTATCACACATTCTTTAATCCATGACACCCTAGGTTCACCCTAGGTTATTCATGATATTAAACATAATTCTAGGACTATAACTTATAGTTATACTAAACCTTAGGGATATCCCTAGACATACCCTAGAAATATATCTAGGGATCTGACTAATGTTTTTGGATCCTACTTTCCAATTGATAACTAAACCTTCACTCTGATACCAACTATAGAGACCCATACTTGACATACATAGACATTACATTACTTTTTCATAATACTTAATACATTACAAAAACAGATTCCCAAAGACCGTATTAGTTTAGTGTCTTTGGAAACTCAGAACATAACCTTCTAATCATGGTGAAAGATATTCAAAATATCTTATAAATATCTTCCCCTTTTGTTTTCTTACCTAAATACTTTATTTATATCCTTGGGAAAAGAAAACATAAAAAGGGTGAGCTCAAATGCTCAGTAAGGGTAAACATGGAGAACATAAAAACAATCCATAAACATTTGAACGTAAAAATATGAACATAAGCAGTGACATAAATCTTGGAAGTACATAAGGGATAGATTATAAAGGAACATTAATCATGATAAAATATCACGGGAATAAAACATGTAATTGTGGAAAACCATTAAACACATATTATGATTTCCATAGTATCCAAGTCATTGTTTCCAAGACCATCATAGTGCACAAATTCCATTACTGAACCGGGTTTACTTGTCACTCAAGCCCTGTATTACTGAACCAGATTCACTTGTCATTCTATCCATGTCTATATCATGAGATATAAATCTTCAACAAATTCATTGGAGGTAGATATAGGTCCCACCCATCTCATAATTAAATCATTTTTACTTATTCCACAAAATAAACATAATCATTCATCATAACCTAAAGAATAAAATGGGTTTCATAAACATCATCCCATCATAAACTAATCCATATAAAAAAAATGGATATAATTTCATCATAAGAAGAATCAAACCATGGAAATAATACAGGAATTCTACTTGAAACATAATCATACTAAATAATTTCATCTTAAATGGAAAATAGTTTTGACAAAACACTTGAAATGAATTTTGAGGAAAATATCCTTTCTTAATCAAAATAATTTTCTTTTCACAAAATGACATTCAAATTTAAAAGAAAAGGATTTTTGTTGAAAATAATCATGAAATATTGTAGAAGAAGATTCATGAAAATATGGTGTTATGAATTTGTAAAAATCCATTTATGTCGTATAAGTTAAAAAAACATTCTCCTCGTAATTTTTCCGAAAAAGTAAAAAAGTACCTCATATAGTAAACAAAAGAAAGATTCCTTCCATACCTTGTGGTAAAAGTCATAAAAGGGTAAAATTGACTTTAAATGTACATGGAAGAATAATAAACTTTTTATGAATTCATTTTGAGAAAACATGGACATTGATGATAAATAGAACCCCAGTAAATATTTATGTATAAGCAATCTCGGATAAAAATGAGATTTACAAAATTATCCCTTACCATAGATCCAATTTCTACCATATGTGTCCGAAACTCCTATATAGTGGGATTAAAAATATTATTAACTTTTAACAGAACCATAATTATATTTATGATATCATATATGATTCACTTATGACTTTATATTACCTATTCTTTTATCAATTCCATGTTAAAGCAGCATTTTGGGTAATATCATTTCATTAATCGTATGTGTTTGGACATTTTGTTCTTGATATTATTATATATATCCTGATTTACTTAATTACATAATGTAAAACATGATTTATATATAATATATATTCACCATATAAATATATATGATAGATCAATAAATGGAAATGAAATACACCATTCATGGAGACGGTAGGTCATACGTACGCATGAACGCTGTTTTCGTTTCCCTATTGAATTGAATGAAATTATGTAAATAAAAAGTATAGGTACATAAATTCTGTATCATTATTATGTAATATATTTCATTATTA
Source organism: Viscum album (assembly GCA_963277665.1). NCBI lineage: Eukaryota > Viridiplantae > Streptophyta > Magnoliopsida > Santalales > Viscaceae > Viscum > Viscum album. The sequence continues at coordinate 1,322,762,526 of OY728166.1, forward strand.
TTTATTATATATACTTTATAATCACTCTTGAATGGTTAACATGGTGAATGAATCTCATCCCGTTAATGGAGACGGTAGTCCGTACGTATGCATGAAGAAATATATCATTATTTTGATATTAAAATCATATATAATTGGATGGTATATCATATATAAAGAATCATAATAATTTTATATTTATTACTTATATCATTTATACTCATTATTATACCCATCCAAATGATGAAATGTTTGAATAACAAACTACACCGCGACGTGGAGACGGTAAGCCGTACGTACGCACGTGTGTTGACTTTTTGATTCATAGGATGGGTAAAAAAACTAATATTGTTGTAAAAGTTTTATAATAACATAAAATTATATATAATATACTTTATTTATTATTTTATAATGTAAACAATAACGAAGGAGTATGTGGAAGAAGAAAGGAACATGCAATAGGTGGTGAGATATTTACCTCTTCTTCGGGTTCTTCCTTTTGATTTGATCAAAAGGGCTCCTTAGGTTGGCTTTATAACTAAAGGAAGTCCTATAAGATTAATGGAGGATAGCTGAGAGGGTATTTTTTTCAGGTTTTGGCCAAGCCAAATGGCTTTGGAAGTGTGAATTATAGAGAAGGGGGAGTGCTCTTTTATAAGAGGGGTGAGGGGCGCCTTAGGAAAAACTTAAAATATTATTTTATAATTAATTCATATTCGATTGATAATGGCTAAAATGTGACTTATTTCTAGGATAGGGAGGGGATGGGTCGAAATCCTCTCAACCAATAGGTTTTAGACAAATTTAGGTTACCATTTTAAACTTATCATTTAGATTTAACTCTAAGTTAAATAATTTAACTTTTACTCTGTCTTCTTGTATTCTTACACTATATAGTTAATAAACTTAATATAAACTATAAATATAACCCCAATTGGTTCATTAATGTCATATATATTATTATATAATTCTTTTGTAGAAACCTTATATTTTTAGGACCATTATATCAATTAATTGTATAATATTTGTTTTAAAAACTCTTTTATGTCAATTTTAACACTATTTGGTATTTTGTTTTTCCAAAATTTATAACAGCATTATTACTTTGAAAACAATTCATCTAACCAACCCTAATATTTTATATTTACCTATAAAAATAGTTTAATTCATAAAAAGTCTCAACATACATTTATTTTGGTATTTATAATATCAATTAGGTTAATATTTCACTAATAATGTAATTATTTCATCATCATTGTGTCATAAATAAATTAAATTATTTAATGTATAAAAATTATAAATAAAATACCATTATGTATGAAATATTTTTATATTCCTTATTAATATTTATAGTCTAATTTATCTTATTTATAACAATGTATTAAATTTTTTTTACTTATTAAACTTTGATTTTAACTCTTTTAACTCTTCTTTGAATAAAATAATAATAAATGTCCTAATCTAATCCAAGTGGACCTCAAGGGTAATATTTTATTCCTATGATTGTTTTTGGTCGAATTACACTTATCCCATAGAATTAGGACATTTTTTTGGGTAATAATAATATCATTTTTACCCTTAATTACCCTATTTACTTTTAACCGTGGTAAATGAAAGTAAAAAGTTACTATTCACCAAAAAGTATTTTTATCTTATTAAACCACATTTTACTTACTGATATTAACCGTGTGTCTCGGATTTTTTAACTTCCACTCATATAAGCGGTAAAATTAAGTTTTACGTAAATATGAAAATTCTCCTAGGAGGTGGGTAAAAGATGGTATAATGCTCAATAAAATTTTTACATATCTAAAATTATTATAAAATGACTCTAATAAATTAAACTGAACATATATAGGTATTATGTATCTATTTTGACCTAAAATAAATTTAAATAAAATAAATGATTATTTAAATAAAAATTCGGTTTTAACTAGTAACTTAGTGTTTTCACTATTCATCAAAAATTGAAAGTTTTCAGAAAAATACCAAAAAATCCCCTAGTCTAATTTCGATATTCCAAATACAAAAATGAAGTCCATTTTGAAAGCTAAAATTTATAAAATTTTAAAAAGTGGGTATTACTATTCATAACGACTAGTTTATATAATAACATATCACTGTTTAGTGAAACTTGGTATTGCGTAAAATGCAAGCTATTGAGGAAGGTTTCTCTTGTGTGTAACGCAAGCCATGAATAGTGATGCGCATTCTACAAGATAATATGGTATTGCATATAGCGCATGATAATCTTGTTGTAGCGTACAACACGAGACATCAAAGAAATTAAAAATAATATTTCTAATAAAATATCGGGGTTTTACACTACCGAACATTCAACATACACTCTATATGAACCCTTTATAACTCAACCAATTTTGGACATCTTGGTATCTAAGGGGAGATCCCTTTCAGCTTGAGATTCAATTAGATGTTTGTAGACGCCGGAAAAGTCCGTTGCTCCCAAACGAAGCTCCGGATGCGGAAAGCGAGGTCATATTTGGAGTCGGAAGGATGTTTCGGAGGGCCCGGAGGCCTTGCGCGGAATTTCAGAGGCACGCGCGCAAAGGGGATGTCCCGCGCGGAAAACCCCCGGGATGCGCGCAATGCACCGGCCCGGCGCGCAATTCTGCGCGCCGCGGGTCCGCGCGACTCCCTTACGCGCCGCGCCCGATTCCGCGCCCGCGGGAAGAATTTCGCGCTCGCACCCTGGATTCCGCGCCCGGGGTTGCCTATAAATACAAGGCGACCCCCAACGTTTCAAAGGTTGCTGGAAGTCGAAACGTCTCCCGTGCGCGCAATTCAACCCCTTCCGCGCGCAATGACGAACTTCAGGTAACCTCCTTTCTTTCGCGCAAGACAGCCTCGGGGTCCGCCTTCGCGCGCAATCCCCGCTGGCTCCTTTCATTTGAATAAACACTCACCCTAAGGCCTTTGCGCGCAAAAGAACCCGCTTGCGCGCAATTGCCCCGGGGTGCGCGCAATCCGGCCCGATTGCGCGCACCCCCCCTTCTTTCAAGTGGCCATTCATTAGAGAATGAGCCGTTGCCCCCGCGCGCTATCCGAAGCCCGGTGTGAGCAATCTGAAGCATCCGCGCGCAAGGCGCTGGCCCAATTGCGCGCCAGCCGCCCCGATTGCGCGCCGGCCCTCAGTATTGCGCGCAAAGCTTCCTTTTTGCGCGCAATCTGCCAGGGTCGTCCCCGTTGACCTCCTAAGGTTACCCGCCTGTGTGGCACCCGATGATTCTCATCCCGGGTGCCCGCACCGTGCGTTGTCTTCCCGTGCGGCCCTCCAGGCTTGCGCGAAGTGACACGCACCTATGTCCAGCATGACGTTAAACTGCATATATGTCCAGCATGACGTTAAACTGCATATATGTCCAGCATGACGTTAAACTGCATATATGTCCAGCATGACGTTAAACTGCATACTCGTCCAGCATGACGTTAAACTGCATATACGTCCTGCACGACGTTAAACTGTACATCGTCCGCGCTGCAAGACGTTAAACTACCAAGTGCTTCGTCCGGCAACCTATGCCCAGCATGACGTTAAACTGCACACCCGTCCAAGCTGCACGACGTTAAACTGCCTAGCCCCCATCGTCCGTGCTGCAAGACGTTAAACTGCCAAGTGCCTCGTCCTCAACACATGACGTTAAACTGTACTTCGTCTGGCAAGACGCTAAACCGTCCGCAACCTGATCCCGTGCTCCGCACGCAGGGTCTCCCCCGGTTTGGACGTGGCCCCCACCCGCTCGTCTCTGCAGGGATGTCGGGATTGTCCCCCTTTTGGGACGATTTAATGGGAGTGGCTTTTCCCTACGGGGGCAGGGTATTACAAACCCCTAGTTTCTCGTGGGAGGCTGCACATGTGTATCTCCATTGCACCTCCCCACTGCCGAAGCCAGTAGAGGGTCTGACTGGGATCGAGGTGTCTTTTGCTTTCGGTCCAAGTCCCTTCCAACTGAGTTTTGCAGTATCCGGGCTGCCCCAAGTGCGTAAGTCCTGACAGAATGAACTACGTGGACTTTGATCCCTGTCTTCTATACAGGGTACGTAGGAAGCCTCCCTGAGGTCCAAGCCCACCACCTGGTCGTCCCGGTCGTATTTACGTCGGTTCGTCCATCAGTGGACCCCTCCAGGGTTCACGCTTGCGTTGATTCACCTATGAATCCGCCCCTGTGGGAGACCGCCCGTGTGTATCTCCACGGTGCCTCCCCACAGCCCCCCTTTTCTATTTCCCCTTTTATCGTCCAGCATGACGTGAAACTGTGATCCACCCGGCCGTTCCATCCCCCTCCGTGCGAGGTGGTTCGGTTCAATCCTCCGCCCGGCGGCCTCGACCTCTTCGTGAGTCGGCTTGCCGACGTCCAGCATGACGTTAAACTGTATGCCCGAACTACGTTGACTTTGATCCGTGTTAACGCGCGGTACGTAGGAAGCCCCTCTGGGGTCCAAGCTCTTTACTCCATCATCCACCCTGATCCTTACCCGGGCCGCCACATCCCGGTGGGGTCATGCCACTTCACTTCACTCCGCGTTACTTGGGAAGCCGCCCATGTGCTGGCCCCAGCGTCGGAGGTTCCCCGCAAGGGGTTCTGTCATCTGATCCACTTTTCGTGTTGATCGGTCTGATGCCGTCCCCGCTGGACGTTAAACTCGCGGCATACCCCGTGTTAAACACGGGAAGCTGAGGAAAACCTCAGGTGACACAGTTCCCCGCACCTAGTACGGGATGCCTCAGGCCATCGTGCCTTCGAGAAGCCCTATTAGGGACGGAAGACAGACGTGCAGAGCCGCAGTGTTACGACACGCCCCCAGCACCCAGAGCCACCCGGCCTTCTCACCGCAGGTTGCTGCCCCGCCCAGACTCCTTGAAACGTCCGGGCGGAAGCAGCGTAATTAACCGGTGTCCATGAAGATATGGCGCCGGGAACGAGATTCACGAACATTCTTAAGTCTATGAGGGAGACCCGGATTAGGCGACAAGTTCCGAGGAGACGTCCAAGGAAGGAGAAGCCGACATCCCATCATCCCGGTTTCGATCAAGGAGCAGACGCCCCTGAATAAGGGACGGATGCCGCCCGCCCTTGGAAAGCGGGACTGCGGGACCACAAGCCGCGCGCCCATCCCCTCGGGTTGACGGGTGCACGCGCGAACGCGTCCTGGCGGAACAGCGTAACCCGACGCACATCCGCACCGAAACAGAAAAATGGTGAACCCGACGTGAATCTCTTCTCCTCGATACGAAGACCGATGGCTTTCAGAGGTGTTGGAAGACCGGCGTGTTGCCCGGCCAAGCATTCAGTCTTACCCGCCAGGGGCTGGGGAAGGGACATCGGGCACTCCGTCTCGCAACGTCGAGGGCCTGGGTTCCCCCCACGGAAGGCGTCGTGGCGCTAATGGTTGGTTGTCGATTCCTTTTTCCTGTCAGTATTAATGGGTCATTCTCCCTGCTTTCAGAAATCAGGTCGCCCGATCTAGTGCCCGAACGCCACCCGCCCACTGGCGCAGGGACAGGGGAAACACCGACGCGGCTACTCCGCGCGGTCCCGCCCGTTCCACAGCCGTCCCAGCAGCCGCAATTGCGGGACGACCACGCCCTCTCTCCCCCTCGGAGGTCATCCAGAGAAGGGTGATCAACACCCTGGTGCGGAGATACGAGGAAGAGGGAGTCATCCCCACTAGGGAAATGGCTCGCCTAGACCTTGAGGAGGCTGCGCCTCGCCACCACCGCCGCCCCCGAGGGCCGCGCAGGGAGGCACCGCCGCCCACCTCAACGTCCAACCGCTTCGGGAGCTTATCCCCGGAGCGCTCTGACAGTTCCCTTCCCTATGCGGATGAAGTGGAAGATTCCCAGGATCACCCTATCCGAGGTCCGCTCCAGGGATCCACGATAAGGGCTCCCGCCAGGCCACGGAGACATCGCCGCCAGGCCCCTCAAGTCGAGGAACAGGCTCTCCACCTGCCCGCGCCGCTCATCCCGGCTCGTCTGTCTCGACGCCAACGTCGGGCACGAGCGGAAGAGGATGCCCACCTTGGGGCTCTAGCAACAGCGGCCGCATTGGCCCAAGCCACTGCTGGCTCCAGTCGCCAGGCCTCTGTGCATCCTGAGCGGGGGAACTCCTATGCCCGACCCGGATCGAAGCCCCGACCGCCCCAAAGGCAGGTTGGGTTGACTCTCCCGGTTGCTGGCACTGGCAGTAGCCACCGCGGACCACCTCGCGGTAGCGCTATTCACCGGCAGGATCTACTCTGTGTGGCCGATCCAGGAGGCATGGGTCCTCCCACCTCCCGATCCCGGCCCGGAGTCCTGCCCGGGATCATCTCTCCCCGCGTCCCCTTTGATATCTGTCCCGGTGCCCCTCGCACCTTGGTTCCCAGTCCTCTCGGCCCCAGCACCAGTGCGGCCGGAGGACGCCAGGACAGAGATCAGCCCTGCCCCGAAGAACCACCCAGGGGCAGGAAGGCAAGGCGTCGACGCCGAGGGAAGAATGTTGCGGAGTTCCGGACAGAGATCCGACCGGTTTGCTTCTCTGACTCAGAGGCAGAGTACGATTCGGCGACAGAGCCCCTTCCCCAATCCCGCCAGTCAAGGGCAGGGGTAGGAATGCGGCACGTCAGCCTCGTGCTCCCCGAGAGCGAGATCGATGTGATCCCCGCGTCTCTCCGAAGGTATATCCGGAGTAACGAGGGCCTGGTAGACCCCCAAGGATCAAACTTGCGGTTGGTACCGGCCCCTCCGGAAGTGCCTTCCGTCTCGATCAGAGAAGCCGGAGACTTTTTCTGGGGACCGACGGTCGAACCACGATCTGGTGCGCCCTCGGCGAGCACCGATGCTACGGCAGGATGTTCGCTCGCCGGCCCGTCCTATCGTGATGTGGTAGCTGGGGCACCGCCACCCTCAGGGGGAGGCCCGGGATATGGAGGCCAATCGGCCTGCTCGCCGTATTCACCGCCGGCCAGCCCGTCGGCCCGACGGCCCGCCTCGGCACCACTACCAGTTCCCCGTCCGTTCCCAGCCATGGAAGAGGACCGAGGAGATCTGGGTCCCGAGTTTGAGTCGTGGAGCTTCTGGACCGTCCTTGCAGAGGGCCACTTCCCTGAGAAGTTTTGGCCAGTCGCAGGACCGGGCTTTGATGCACCCGAATCGCTCACCCCGGATGAGTTCGAGTGCTTCCGCCGAACTCTCCGGGAGACTCACTCCCGTCTTCACTGCCTACAAATGCCATACCCCGGGAGTCAACTACACCTGGAGGATATTGGTGAGCAGTGCCGTCAAATTGACCTGGCCATGCTCCCCGCGGTTCGGCACCCCGGGTCATTTGGGCACCACGAGGCCCTCCAACAACGATGCGTTGAGTGCTTTCAAGTACTCCGCAAAGTTATCGAGGAAGCCACTCCCCACGTGTATATCCGTGGATGGGGGCAGTACGCTGCCCTACGCTTCAGTGTGATTCGCCGACAGCCCGATTCGTTGGGTGGCCCTGAGGGTATATCCCCAGGGACAGGAACAGTCAATATGGCTGACCTGTCGGGAGAGGGGAACGACTTGGAACTTCTCGACGGGGGCTTCCCCCCCGAAGACAAGCCGTCGTCAGACCCATCAGTGAGAGTTACTCGTCATCAGAGGAACCTCCTGGGGCTCCCCGCACCCACTGAAGCACTGACGTTGAGCCGAAACGTCAGCAAAGGAAAAGAGCACAGCGAGGCTATAAGGCCCGCCGACCCATCTGCCTCCATGCGGAAGGCAGAGGAGGATCCCGAGAAGGCTACGCTACGTCAGCAGCTCGCCGAACAGAAGAGGCTGGTTGACCAGCTCCTCGCCGAGCGCGCTGCAGAACGGCGGCCTGACTACGGTGATCCCAGGCCAGGGCAGCAGGGACCGGAACAACCACCCCTCGATGAGACTCTCCCGGGCAACCGTGATTACGCCGTGTTCGCCGACAGGAGAGAGGCCATTGCCTACGGCAAGAGGGCGCGGTATGTTTCGCCACACCCTCCCGAGCAGCGCGACTACCCGAGAGATCCCGCTCGGATTCCTCCCGCTGCCCCAAGGGCCGCTCCGCCAGCCATCCCACGAGCTGCCGAGTTCGACGATCCGGTCGACGACCCGATTGAAGGGCCATGCAATGCGCTCGTGGTTAGAGATCCTCGCCAGGACTGGAACCCATGTCCGGACGATCCGATGGCGGCACTCATTGCCCGCTTGGAAGCCTTGGAGACTCGGCAGGTGGCGATCCCACCGGACGGCAAGCCATACCCAGCATGGGTGGATGACATGCCGGCGCCTCCGGGATTCGGGAATCCCACTTTCGCCCCCTTCAACGGGACCGGAGATCCGCCACAACATTTGGCCCATTTCAACTCGAGGTGCGGGCCTATGTTGGGGACTCCGGCGCAGCAAGAGGCCGCTAAGCTTCGCTGCTTTGTCCAGACACTGGAAGGGCCAGCATTTGTCTGGTACAGCCAGCTCCCCGTCGGGTCGGTAACCAGCTGGGAGGACCTCCGTAGACAGTTCCTCTACCAGTTCAGTTCCACGACCCGGAAGACGAGTATCGCAGACCTCTTCAAGTGCAAGCAGAGGCCTGATGAGCGAGTCGCGGACTTCGTCGCCCGATGGAAGGGTCTCACGTATTCCCTTGACATGCCATTGACTCAGGAGCAGTTGCTGACAATGTGCGTCGGGAACGTCAAGACCGAGCTGGTCCCTTCCCTGATCACTCAGAATTACCCCGGAGGGTTCAGGGACTTCTCAGACAAAGCTCAACGTCTTGAGGAAGCCCTGCAACAGGCCAGCCAGGCACACCCGCTGCCTCCTATGATTCCTGCAAGGAGAGCCAGCAGGGCTGAGCCCGCTGCTGTGGCCCAGATAGAGGCTCCCAGGCCGTTGGAGCTGCTGCCGGTGAGGCCAGCTCCACCGCCTCACAGGAATCCGCCTCCACGGGCTCAGTTCCCGGCCCAGCAACGGCAGCCTCAGAACCGGCCGGCCCCTCCGCGTAATGTACCGCCGCAACCCCGGCGAGATAATCAGGGTCCACCTCCTCGGCAGGCCCCTCCAGCCCCTCGTCAAGACCGCGCTCCCAGGGGCCCGCGACACCTGACGTACTCATTCCATGAGGATCAGGTCCCCGGTTATTTCCGGAGCGCCCTGGAGCAGAGGATTGTGCGACTGCCTGAGTGTTGGAAGCCAGAGGAGGCACATCTCACGGATAACCCCCGCTACTGCCCCTACCATCGGGCCCTGGGGCACACCATCCAGCGGTGCTATGTGTTTAAGGACTGGCTCCAAGACCAGATTAACAACAATGTAATCAGGTTGGGCCCAGCTCCAGCACATGTAGCGGGCGTGTTCGTGGGATCAGATGACGATAGTGGCAACGAGGACGAATGGCAGCTGGTCTCCGACCGCGGGTCCCAGAAGTATAATAACTGGATGGCCCGCAAGACGACCATTCGCGCCCAGGGAATCATCCGTGCGCGCTTGAATCAGCCTGAGCCCCCAGAACCTGCGGGTGCTGCTTCGGCATCGTCGTCCCAGTCTGCCTCCTCCAAGAGGAGCAAACGGCGGCAGCGCAAGAAGGAAGAGCGCGCCCCGCCAGTTCCGCCACTATCCCGTACTCTCGGCGATTTCATGCCCCCGGGGATGGGGGTCCCTCCTCGGATCCGCCCGGTGATGGATGATTCGTCCGACGACGGTATTGGGTACGCTTCGGTTAACACCGTCGAGCTGGTAAATCCCTTTTCGGTTCCCGACGTTGAAGAACACCAGGTGGACCTCCCTAGCGTCCCCGGTCGTCGCCACCGTCGGAAGAACCGCAGCAGCAGGAGTCGCCGGGGCACAGCCGTCCGTACCTCCGGCCAGGCCGTGCACGCCACTGAGACTAGGCGGCAGGCTCAAGATCGAGCTCAACGTACGCAGGCTCCCCATCCGGGGATGACGGATTCGCCTCCGCCACTGTTTGTGGTATGGGACCGGGCAGAACCGCCTCAGCCGCGTCGCGATCAGCTCCGCCCTGCCACAAGTCCATCCCGGCCTCCTGACTCCAGTACGGTGACCATTTCCCGGACTGCGACCAGTGAACAGCGAGATGCGCCAAGTACCAGTCGGCCGCCGATCCAACCGGTAAGGCCCGTCATGCCACCAACCGCAGAGCAATCTCCTGCAACCAGGAGCTCGCGCTTGGCCAAAAAGTATGATGTCCTGAAGCACTTGGCCGACATCCCAGCAAGGCTCTCCATCCTTGAGGCTCTGCGCATGTCATCTGAGATGCGCGAGGCACTCGCTGAAGCCCTGAAAAGCCCCCTCCAGTTTGAGACAGAGGTTGCGGCTGCAGAGGCCTTTCACGCCGAAACGATCGAGGACGCCGAATGTCAGGCAGTTATCTCGTTCTCTGGTAAGGATGAAGACCCTCCTATACAGGGACACATTCGTCCGCTGTATGTCACCGGCCAGTTCAACGGCCTTGAAGTCCGGCGCTGTCTTGTCGACACGGGGTCCGGGATTAATCTGATTCCAACTCGGACGCTCCGGAGATTGGGGTTGTCTGAGGATGACTTGATTCCCTCCGACCTCAGGATCCAGGGGTACGACCGCACCGAGCAAACCCCGGTCGGCAAGATACGTTTGAAGACCCAGTTCGGTGACTTGGTTGCCAACACCGAATTCATGGTAGTCTCTCAGGACACTGCGTATAACGCATTGATGGGCAGGCCATGGCTTCACCTTCATGCGGCGGTTCCCTCGTCATACCACCAATGCCTCAAATACTCCCTTAATGGTCGAGTAGGCGTGCTTCAAGGAGATGCCTCTCCTTTTGCCTCATGTGAAGCCCGCTATCTGGACGCGGACTATTACAAGAGCAAGGATAAGCAGATCCTGGCAGGTGAGGTTGAGCCTGTCGCTGTTGCAAGCGATCCCTGGGCAAGTCTGGATGACGCTTACGTCCTCCCGATTCACCGGTTGGACGTCGCCATGGTCTTGACGGTCCGCGAGTCTCCTGATGAGACGGCCGCGACCGCCCGCGCCAGCACCAGTGGCCCAGCAGGATCTGGTAGCCCCAATGCAGTTTCCAACGCAGTCTCTCCCGTGGATGATCCCTCCCCGAGTGGAGAGGGTATGGAAGACGCACCCCCAGCCTTTGAGGAGGGCGTCCCCGCCACGGTCGATGAGTTAATACAGGTGAACCTTGGAACCGAGGCCGATCCAAGACCCACGTTGGTTAGTGCCGCCATGCCCTCTGAGGAGCGGCAGCAGTACGTGGACTTTCTCAGGCAGCACCGTGATGTGTTCGCTTGGGGCTATGACGAGATGCCGGGGCTAGATCCTCAGGTAGCCGTCCACCGCCTAGGTCTCCCGGCGAACCATCGCGGGTTCAAGCAGCCTCCCAGGAAAATGCACCCATCCCATGGTGCCATGGTTGAGGCTGAAGTTGACAAGCTTATCAAAGCCAACTTCGTGAGGGAAGTTCAGTACCCCAAATGGCTGGCCAACATTGTGCCGGTCAGGAAGAAGAACGGGCAGATTAGAGTCTGCATCGACTTCCGCGATCTCAACCGCCACTGTCCGAAGGATGATTTTCCCCTTCCAGTGACAGAGCTGTTGATTGATGCCACAGCAGGGTTCCAAGCCCTCTCCTTCATGGATGGATACTCCGGATACAACCAAATTCGGATGGCCCCTGAGGATGAGGAGTTCACTGCCTTCAGGGCCCCCCAAGGTACCTTTTGCTACCGGGTCATGCCCTTCGGCCTGAAGAATGCAGGTGCCACCTATCAACGGGCGATGCACCGCATATTCAAGCCAATCCTCGGCACACTGGTGGAATGCTACGTCGACGACTTGGTTGTCAAATCGCGCCAGCGTCAGGACCATCTCAAAGATCTTGAGAAAGTGTTCAGCTTCCTCCGGTCTCGCTGCCTGAAGATGAACCCGTTGAAGTGTGCCTTTGGGGTCACCTCCGGAAAGTTCCTTGGATTTGTGGTAAGATACCGGGGTATTGAGATCGACCCAGAGAAAATCAGGGCGATTAGCCAGATGCCTCCCCCGGGTACCGTCCGGGAACTGCAAGGGTTCCAAGGCCACTTAGCCTATATACGCCGATTCATCGCGAATCTGGCCGGCAAGTGTAAGCCCTTTTCTCGGCTTATGAAGAAGGGTGTCACCTATGTATGGGATAAAGAGTGTCAGACCGCTTTCGAGGAAATCAAGCAGTACCTGCTTCAACCTCCGGTCCTGATGCCGCCCGTATCCGGAAAGCCGCTGGTCCTTTATGTGACCGCCCTGGAACGGTCCCTGGGTGCCCTTCTCGCCCAGAAGAACAACGAGGGAACAGAGAATAGCCTCTATTACCTCAGTCGCATGCTCCTCGATGCGGAGGTTAGGTATTCCCCCATCGAGAAGAGCTGCCTGGCGCTCGTATTTGCCATACAGAAATTACGGCACTACTTGCAGCACCATGAGGTACAGTTGGTTTCTCGGGTAGACCCGTTGAAATATATCCTGAGCCGACCTATGTTGACTGGCCGTCTAGCGCGGTGGGCTGTGATTCTCCAGCAGTTCGACATCAGGTATGTGTCTCAGAAGGCCATCAAAGGGCAAGCGTTGGCAGACTTTCTGGCCGCTCACCCGACCTCCGCGGATCAGCCGCTGGATCTAGGCTTTCCTGATGAGACCATTCTCTCGGTTGATCGAGCCGATCCATGCTGGCAGATGCACTTTGACGGTGCCTCCCGGAGCCCCACCGGTAGAAGACTCGATAATCCTAAGCTCAACAGAGTGGGCCTGGGTATCGTCTTCATTACCCCGGAGCGAGCCGTGCTGCCATACTCTTTCCTGTTGTCAGAGGGCTGTACCAACAATGAGGCGGAATACCATGCCCTCATCACCGGCCTCGAGTTAGCTCTCGAGATCGACGTGCCCCATCTGTGTGTGAAAGGGGACTCCGAGCTGGTCATTAAGCAGATCAATGGCGACTATGTTGTCAGGAAGCCGGAACTTGTGCCATTGTTGGAGTGCACCCTCCTTCTGATGGCCCGGTTCCCTTCTCGGCCAGAAATTGTCCATATTCCCCGGTCGCAGAACGGTCGAGCAGATGCTTTGGCCAGCCTGGCTGCGTCACTTGCGGAACCTGAACAGGACAACCTGATCGTCCGCGTGACGCGCCGCAGGCTCATCGCTCCCGTTATCCCGGAAGAAGATCGCGGCCCGTTGGTAAGTAATCTCACCACGGTTGCCCCTATGCCCGGAGCCCCGAGTACCCCAGATATAGCAGTCGGATCAGCCCCTGATTGGAGGACGCCTTTGGTTGAGTACCTCCAACATGGCATTCTTCCGTCAGATCGGGCCGAGCGCGAGCGAGTTCGACGCCGCGCATCGCAGTTCGTCCTCCAGAGCAGTCCCGGCCTGGAGCAGATCCTCTACAAACGCGGATTTGATGGTGTTCTCCTCCGTTGCCTTCAGGGAGTTGAGATCCCACGAGTCATGCAAGAGGTTCATGCTGGTTCATGCGGCGCCCACCAAACTGGGCCGAAGCTGTCCCACCAGATTCGGAGGTTGGGATACTTCTGGCCCTCTATGATCCATGACTGCATCGAGTACGCCAGGAGGTGCCATGCGTACCAGGTTCACGCGAACTTTGTGCATCGGCCGCCGGAGCCTCTCCATACCACAAGGTATTCCTGGCCCTTTGCAGTCTGGGGACTGGACGTTGTGGGACCTTACCCGCCGGCGACAGCTCGCCAGTGCCGGTTCATTCTGACCGCCACGGACTTCTTCTCCAAATGGGCAGAAGCGATTCCGCTCAGAGAGGTCAAATCCTGTTCGATCGCTGACTTCGTGACCTCCAACATCATCTATCGATTTGGAGTGCCTCACGCTATCCTCACGGATAACGGAACCAATTTCCGAGCAGCCGAGTTGAAGAAGTTGTACGCCAAGTATAACATCCGCTCGAACCATACATCTCGCTATCATGCGCAGGCGAATGGACAGATCGAGGCGTTTAACAAAACCCTCTCTAACATTCTGCAAAAGATGGTTGGTCAGAACAAGAAGAGTTGGCCGGACAAGCTCCCCAACGCCCTCTGGGCTTATCGGACGACGACTCGCAATTCCACCCAGATGACCCCTTATTCCCTGGTGTATGGAGCTGAGGCCGTCCTGCCCATCGAGATCCAGTTACCGTCCTTGCGCACTGCGGTCTACGACCAGCAAGCGCCGGACAGAGTTGCTGAAGCCCGTCTAGTCGAGTTGGAAGCACTGGATGAGAATAGACTTCGCGCTTTGCACAACTTGGAGAGGCATCAAAGCAGGATGGCTCGAGCTTTCAATAAGAAGGTTCGCCTCCGCTCCTTCCTACAGGGTGATCTAGTGCTAGCCCTAAGAGCACCGATGATCCCCGGCAGGAAGCCGCCCAAGTTGGAGCCCAAGTGGGAGGGACCTTTTGTTGTCCACAAGGTCTATCCCAATGGCGCGTACTCCCTAGCGACTATGGATGGTGAGCGTGTCACTCCTCCCACCAACGCTAGGTTCCTCAAGCAATACTTTTCCTGAGTGTCACTACGTCCTGCACGACGTTAAACTGCATTCGTCCAGGCTACAAGACATTAAACTGTTCAGCATTCGTCCGCGCTGCAAGACGTTAAACTGCCAAGTGCTTCGTCCCGCATGACGCTAAACTGCACTACGTCCGAGCTACAAGACGTTAAACTGTTCAGCATTCATCCTGCATGACGTTAAACTGCCTCTCCAGAACTACGTATGGCTTGATTCCCATCCTTATGGGATACGTAGGACCGCCTGAACCCTCGTGTTTCAGGCCCAGCCCCATCCTTCGGGAATTTCCATCCCATCTCGGGCCCTTGGCCCAGTTGCCCCGGGGTGTGCGGCGTATGGTGTGAGTGTGGGGTTATGCCCTCATTCACGTCGGTTTGCTCGTCACGCTGTACGCCCCCCTCCACGTTTGGGGATGCCTTCTGCTCCCCCCTTCTTTTTTTTCCTCATCGTCCTGCATGACGTTAAACTGCACTTCAAGAACTACGTATGGCTTGATTCCCATCCTTATGGGATACGTAGGACCGCCTGGACATCATGTTTCAGGCCCAGCCCCATTTCCCGGGAATCCCTATCCCGCGTTGGGCCTCTGGCCCCAGTTCCCCTCCTTTTTGTGCGAGGCGTATCGCGTGAGCGGGGGATTATGTCCTCATTCGCGTCGGTCTACTGGCCGCGCCGTACGCCTCCCCCGTGTGTGGGACTACCTCACACCCCTCATCGTCCTGCATGACGTTAAACTGCCTTTCAAGAACTACGTATGGCTTGATTCCCATCCTTATGGGATACGTAGGACCGCCTGGACGCTTGTGTCTCAGGTCCAGCCCCGTCTCTTGGTTGATCACGGGGACCTGCCCCCCTTCGGTTGCTCTCAGGGTGAGTCCTCCGACCCTTTCCGGAGATCTGTTAACATGTTTTGGGGTACTTCGGTCTATGACTCGTAGTGTCAGATTCAATCCCGACAAGTCCTGTGTTGCTTGTCAGGCCTCGCGCTTCCTCTTGTTCGAGCCTTCACTCAAAGGGATCCTCGTTAGCGGTTTGGGTACGATGCCTCAGTGCTCTCCCACCGCTCCGGGTCGATTTACCGGCGGGTCTTGGGCCGCAAATCGATATGAATCCTGCGATTGAGCGGTTGATGCTCGTTTGCTTGCCCCGTCTTAGGCTGACGCGATCGGATGTTGTGTTGCGAATGCGTCAGCAACGTCCTTGATCGCCATGTCAGCTCTCTCGGGCTCTGAACATTGGTTGCGCAGTCCTCATCACACTCCGCCTTTGTGCGTTGTAGTGGGATCTTGACACTCTCTTCATACCGACCTCCGGTACGCCTCTACACGTTAGGCAGACCAACCAGGGTAATGATGTCGTTCGAGGCTCCCATGATCTGAGCACCAAGGATATATGCAGATATCCTCCCTAAGGGCCATGCGTAGCTGGACCCTCGTCCCCATAAGGAGGAGGGAGTCGCCCGAACAATTGCGTTCTGGGCCCAGTATATCTGGAGGCTAGCATCTCTGCCCCTCGGGTGATGGACATACGCAGACCCCCATCCCAAGACTCTTCTCCTGGAATCGTGCGTGACCGCAGGGCTGGGTATGCTCCCACCTCCGCCGTGTCCGCCGTACCGCGGTAAGCGGATTCCTCCATGGTCCGAACCACACGACCTTAAACTGTGTTGTCTGGTCCTACCACACGACCGTAAACTGTGATCGTCTTGGCCGCCCGACGAGAAACGGCACTGCATCGTGATGTCCTCCTCAGGGGACACTCATGTTGGGCGCTGGTTAATGACCACGCCATTCATCAATGCCTTCCATGGCTTGATTATTGTGGCGACGCCAGCGATTTCTCAATCACGGGCATGTCGCCGCACAAAGAAAAACCATTCATCTTTAAGGACAAACAAGAAATATCAAATGCCGCTCCTTTTGTGTGCGAGGGTCAGACCCGCACTCTTCCCCGCGCTGGTGCCCGATTGTGTTGCACCGCGCTTCAAGAACTACGTGCGGCTTGATTCCCATCCTTATGGGATACGTAGGAACGCCCGGATGTTTGAAACTTCGGGTCCAGCCCCCCACCTCTTAGAGATTCCCCCTTCTCTGGGGAATCCGCCGCCTTCAGGTCACCCTCAAGGCGTGTTCCCCGACCCCTTGCCGTGGTCCACCGGTGTCAAGAGTACTCTGGTTTATTGCCAGGAGGGTCAGGATCCGCTTGGTCAGGTTTCCTCCACTTTTCAGGCTTCGTGCTCCCTTTCATTCGGACCCATCGTCTACGCCCTGGGTGGAACCCCCGTGAACGGTTCAGACACAATGCCTCAGTGCTCTCCCACCGACTCGGGCCGGTACCCCCAATGGCCTCGGGCAGCAAATCGATATAAATCCTGCGATTGAGCGGTCGATGCTCGTTTGCTGCCTCATTCCACCAACGGTTGGTGCGATGTTGATGCTGCTTTTCCGCCACGGTCGGCAGTATTCTCATATCGTCACGCCGGTGCTCCCGGTCCTCGAGTGAATGGCCGCATGATTCACATTTTCCACCTCCCATTCTGACCAGGCGAAACCTCGACACTCTTGACACTATCCCTCAGTGCATCTTCGCATATCCAGGGGATATGACCACGATGTGGCGTGCTTTGAGCCCTTATGGTCCGAGCTCTAAGACCTTAAACTAAGATCTCCCCTTATGGTCCGAGCTCTAAGACCTTAAACTAAGATCTCCCCTTATGGTCCGAGCTCTAAGACCTTAAACTAAGATCTCCCCTTATGGTCCGAGCTCTAAGACCTTAAACTAAGATCTCCCCTTATGGTCCGAGCTCTAAGACCTTAAACTAAGATCTCCCCTTATGGTCCGAGCTCTAAGACCTTAAACTAAGATCCCCCCTTATGGTCCGAGCTCTAAGACCTTAAACTAAGATCCCCCCTTTATGGTCCGAGCTCTAAGACCTTAAACTAAGATCTCCCCTTCTGGTCCGAGCTCTAAGACCTTAAACTAAGATCTAGCCCTTATGGTCCGAGCTCTAAGACCTTAAACTAAGATCCTCTAGCCCTTATGGTCCGAGCTCTAAGACCTTAAACTAAGATCCTCCACCTTTATGGTCCGAGCTCTAAGACCTTAAACTAAGATCCAGCCCTTATGGTCCGAGCTCTAAGACCCTAAACTAAGATCTACCCCAAATGGGGTCCTACGTCCTGCATGACGTTAAACTGCACTCACAGAACTACGTATGGCTTGATCTCCAGCCTGATGGAGTACGTAGGAACGCCCGGGCATTTCGACTCAGGTCCAGCCTCAGGGATCGTTAAGTCCCGCCCCTCCTCGTCGCCGGCCGTCTGGCCTGACTTCGGGTAGAGTGGTGCAGTTGTGATATTCTCCCCGATTCAGCCCGGGATGCCCCATCGCAAGGATGGGAAGCGACGGTTTCCTCGTCAGAGAGGTGCTGTCTGAGAATTGAGGTGACTCACGGCCAGATTAGTGCATCCGCCTAATACGCTTCCCCCACGGTGGCGCAATTTTGAGAGCGTTGGATTCTGTCCGAACAAATCGTCACTTCGCCCCACGCTTCGCATGCCCTGTTGATCTGGATTTTCCACCCTTGTGTCTGAAGGAACCCCAAAGCGGTATTCATGATGACATGTGGTCCGCCTCCTGCAATATGAATGATGGCCTTTTTCGGTCCGTCTATTGCAGTTGTTATGGTCGATCCACTGTCCGCCTACCGTCTTGGGCATTTCCTGGAAGGCCGATCGTTGTGGATGTCTGGATTCGGGACACGCGATTCACCCTTTCTCATTTCCCTATGTTCGGATAAAATCTCAACGCCCCTAGCGTTGTCCCGCTCGTGTGTTGGAACAAGTTGGGGGACGATACATTGGTTAGGTCTGAGGTCTCCTTTCCCAGGAATGACCTCCCTCTTTTCTCCAGAAACCCAGGCCCAATTATGGATGCCTGATGCTTGGTTAACACTCCCGCAAGACAACGAATTGTGGTTGAGCATGTTAAACCAAAAGACGCAGATAAATATGGCGATTCATACAAGTGGATCAAAATATTAAGTAGCGGAAGCAAATGTTCTGGGAATGGCAAAAAACAGCCCTTAGGGATTAGCGTGCTGAATGAGTCTTTCTAATGCCGCTACCCTTTGGCTGGCGGCCTCCAGGGCTGCTTCTCGTTCTCTGCGTGCCCTCTCCTCGTCGGCGGTCGCAGCACGCAGTTCGTCAATCCTGGCCTGTGCACGCTCCCGCTCGACTTGGAGTGTGACCATCTGTTGGCCCGCCTCCGCCAGCTGTACCTGAGCGTCGATCAGTTGTGCCGATAGTTGCTCCACAAGCTCGGTACATGCTGCGACGAAGGCCTCCTTCTCTGCCGCCTGCCCTTCGAGGCGCCGGACTTCCTGCTCTGCCGCGATGAGCGCCTGCGTGCTCTCCGACATGTCCCGACTTTGTGCGACGTCGGCACGCCGGCGGCTCTCGCGCATCTTCTCGGCCATGAAATCACGGACCGTCAGATGGAGGCGTTGAGCATCAGCTCCCCCGGCACACAGGAAGCGCAGCCAGGTCTGAAGTGATCCCATGCGCCCCAGCCATTCCGATGGGTCTCGCTTGAGGAAGCGCTGGATGCACTTCCACCCCCTGCGTCGCGTTACCCGGCTATCCTCGACCGCCTCCGCGTCCGAGTCATCCATCTCCTCTGGGTCGGCAGGCCGGTAGGCAGGGAAGGCAGCCAGCAGGTCTGCTGCAGGGTCCGCCCCTGGGAGGTCCTCACGAGGGATAGGTTCCCCAACATCCGGGCAACCTTCTTCTCTCTCCCCAGCGGCGCTGACACCCTCGTCAGCCCCCAACCTCTCTCCGGTGGCAGCACCGCCGACGCCCGCAGCCCCTTGATCAGCAGTTGGTGGGGCCGGCTCGGTTTGGGAAGCCTGTTCCGGAGCAAGCGGCATGTCCACCACTGGTCCACTCGTAGATGGCCCGGGTTCGGCAACCCGACGAGCCTCCGATGTTGAGATCACTGCGCAGGGCATGCCATGGTTAGTCACAGATCGTCAATGGCAAGCACCAGCAGTAAAGTAGGGAGACTTACGGGAGTTCGGAGCATCATCTTCCGCTACCCCGGTCGCCGCAGGAACAGTTGCAGCAGGGGACCCCTTAGCGCTTGTCAATTCGATAATGGGTGCCTGGCCCCCGCCTTGTCCTGCTGGCGCCTCCCCTACTCCTGTTGAGGACGCCTGACCGACGTCCGTGTGCTCCTGAGAAGGATGGAGAAACGGGTTAGAAGCTGCATAAGAGAATGGATGAAGCAAGTTGAGTAGGGATAGAAGCGGACCTCGAGGAGCTCAGTGACATCAACGTTGTCAGAGCCGGCCACCTCGCCGCTCTCCCGTGGGCTCCCCCGATGGGACCTTCCCTCGGAGCCTTCATCCTCCCCCGTCTCCTCCTCCTCCTCGGAGTCGTTACTGTCATCTTCTTCCGGCGGCATCTGTTCCGGAGCGGGCTCGAGACCGAGCATCACCTTCACCAGAAGGGATGGCTCCGCACGCTGACCACGTTGGCGCGCGTACTCGTCCATGGCCGTCAGATATGCATATTGCCGGTTGAAGTCCACCCTGTCGGTGATCTGGAGGCGCCCGACTTCTGGCAGATAGATTCCTTCTCTGAGTATCTTTCGCCAGATGACGTCGGTCCCCAGTGACTGCCGCAGGGTCATCCAGGCCGACCACAGCGCCGGGAAGACTGCATCGTGGGAGGGTTCGAGCAGACGTCTCACCTGCTTCCCGGGCCGCTCCTCGACCGCCGCATGTGCCCCCTCTCTGGGCGCTGAGGTCGTAGCGGCAGCCTGCGATGCGCCCGCCGCCGAAGTCCCTGCTCGCGCCGGCCCCGCTGCTTGGCGCGCCTCCGTTCTCCCCCGTGTGGCGGCGCCTCGCCTCCTTCCTTGACGCCCGGTCTCCGCACGGGTAGCCTCGAGCCGCCGAACTAGCTTCCGCAAGAGCCCCTCAGGGTACGCGATGGCCCAGTGTTCGGCGTACTCGGTTGCCAAGCCTGCGTTAACTCCGGTAGGAGGGAGGGTGATGACGTCGCCAGAGCCGAAGGCGACGAACATCAGCCACATCTGGCGAAGGACGCCGGGGTTCGTCTCCTCCCGGACAGCAGTGAATACCCTCTTCGGCATCCGCTGAAGGCACCCGAACTGCCTGGCGAACCGGGTCGGCACGTAAGGCTCGCAGATCACCTTCCCGTCGATCCGAGCCACGAGCACCCCGCCCCGCATGTTCAGGAAGTATTCATGCTGCTCCAGCGGGCCCTGTCCGTTGTCGATCATCTGGCCGACGGGAGTGGGGAACGGGCTGAAGTTGAAATTGGCATGATTGCCAATCCGAACCCTCACGCCCTCCTCACTGAGGGTCATCGGAGCGACCCCCGCAATGTTCAGCAGGGAGGGTCGCAGGCCGTTGCCCGGAGGACTGATGGCATTTGGGAACGTATACCCACCAAGGTGAGCAGCCACCCAGCCGTGGAAGAACTGAAAGGGCCCACAGATCCTTCGTGGCGACCCCCCTCGTGAGATGCGTCCCAGAATGGCATACAGCCTCGCCAGTACTGGGACCCCGAGGTTGTACCTCTTATTGGCAGCCATGGCGCCCGCCATCGCCAGCGTCGCCGGACGGACGCCCATCCTCGCATCCCGCACTGGCAGGAGCCACCCGCTCAGAAAGGCGGCCAGGAACGCCGCGTACCGGACGTTCGGGTCCCGGGCCTCGATGACGCGGTACCCCCATGAGCGGTAATCGCCCGTCTCCAGGACCCGCCAGTACGACCCGTTCCGGCTCCTCTGAGCTGCGGTCGGGCACCGCTTCCCCCTGCCTGGCATCTTGACCGCCGGGTCATGCTCCAGGAACTGGCCGAACCAATCCTTGTAGGCTATGTCCTTCTGGAAGTCTTGGATCCCGAGCCGCTGCGTAGCCAGGTCAAGAAGATGCCAGGTCAGAATGGGAGTCCGTGACCTGTCCTCCCAGATGTTCTTCGGTGGCAGGAACTCATCGTACTGGTAGCCCTCCAGCGGGATACCTCCGATGCAGTGGATGTCCCAGAGACCGATGCCGACCTCCCCATGGTGAAGATGGAAGGTGTTGGTATCCGGGGACCAGCGATTGAACAGCTCCGGCCCGAGCTCAGACTGCTGGTAGAAGTGGAACTGCGACGTCCACACCGCCTCGAACAGGCCGATGTACCGCAGCTCCTCTGCGAAGTGATCGCAAGTGTGGCGTACCCAGAACGCCCAGGCCCATTCACTGGTAAAGTTGCCCCCGGATCGCAAGTCCCAGTCCTTCAGCCAGCCCTTGGTGTCGTCAGTGACACTCTGACGGTATGTGCTCGAGTAGAGGGCTGGAGAATTCTCCGCTGTAGGCTCACCCCCATCAATGGTTCGCGTCCTCGGGTTCAGGACGTAGACATCCAAGTGCCTGGTTTCCCTGGCAGGATGCCCATTGTTGGTGATGTTATAGCGGTGAAGCTCGTCCTCCCGAGTCACCCAGGTTCGCGGCGCATCAATCTCGAACCCTGGCACCGGAACCTCATCGAGGATGCCGAAGTTCCAGAGCGGCAGGTTGTCCGACAGTGGATATGTCTTCTGGGCCGGCGTTAGTAAGTCGAACAAGGATTGATTGTTGGAAACAATCTCCTTGGCTCCGTAAACCTCCTCGTTCGTCGCCATCTCAGCTCTGCGAGTGGCGGCATCCCCCTCATTTCCTCTGTGCGCGGCCATCTCAGAAGTTTCGGGAGTCGTGCGGGTTAAGGGATGAAGAGTGCGGGATCGGACGAGGCTGGTGGAAAAGTTTGAAGGTTGGCGCGCAATCCAAGTGGACGGCGCGCAATTGGGAAGACTGTCGCGCAAAGTTCCGGGTGTTCGCGCAAAAGCAGGCGAAATCCGGACGGTTTTGCGCGCCGATCGGGCGAATTTCGCGACCGGAAGAGGCAATTTCGCGCACGAGAGCTTTGGAGCTTATCGCGCGGAAGGCCAGAGTACGGAACGCGGGACCCAGCGCCCCTATTTATAGGCGAGGCCGGGCCCACGCTGCGCGGAAAGCGCTTTGCGCGACCGCAGCGGCGAATTTCGCGACCGGTGCCCCTTTTGCGCGCCTAAGTCCCGCGCCGCCCAGGACTTCGGCATTCCGGCGTCTCCCTCGGAACCCGATCATTGCGACCTCTCGCCGATCAGATTCCGAGGGGGGGCTTTTGTAGACGCCGGAAAAGTCCGTTGCTCCCAAACGAAGCTCCGGATGCGGAAAGCGAGGTCATATTTGGAGTCGGAAGGATGTTTCGGAGGGCCCGGAGGCCTTGCGCGGAATTTCAGAGGCACGCGCGCAAAGGGGATGTCCCGCGCGGAAAACCCCCGGGATGCGCGCAATGCGCCGGCCCGGCGCGCAATTCTGCGCGCCGCGGGTCCGCGCGACTCCCTTACGCGCCGCGCCCGATTCCGCGCCCGCGGGAAGAATTTCGCGCTCGCACCCTGGATTCCGCGCCCGGGGTTGCCTATAAATACAAGGCGACCCCCAACGTTTCAAAGGTTGCTGGAAGTCGAAACGTCTCCCGTGCGCGCAATTCAACCCCATCCGCGCGCAATGACGAACTTCAGGTAACCTCCTTTCTTTCGCGCAAGACAGCCTCGGGGTCCGCCTTCGCGCGCAATCCCCGCTGGCTCCTTTCATTTGAATAAACACTCACCCTAAGGCCTTTGCGCGCAAAAGAACCCGCTTGCGCGCAATTGCCCCGGGGTGCGCGCAATCCGGCCCGATTGCGCGCACCCCCCCTTCTTTCAAGTGGCCATTCATTAGAGAATGAGCCGTTGCCCCCGCGCGCTATCCGAAGCCCGGTGTGAGCAATCTGAAGCATCCGCGCGCAAGGCGCTGGCCCAATTGCGCGCCAGCCGCCCCGATTGCGTGCCGGCCCTCAGTATTGCGCGCAAAGCTTCCTTTTTGCGCGCAATCTGCCAGGGTCGTCCCCGTTGACCTCCTAAGGTTACCCGCCTGTGTGGCACCCGATGATTCTCATCCCGGGTGCCCGCACCGTGCGTTGTCTTCCCGTGCGGCCCTCCAGGCTTGCGCGAAGTGACACGCACCTATGTCCAGCATGACGTTAAACTGCATATATGTCCAGCATGACGTTAAACTGCATATATGTCCAGCATGACGTTAAACTGCATATATGTCCAGCATGACGTTAAACTGCATACTCGTCCAGCATGACGTTAAACTGCATATACGTCCTGCACGACGTTAAACTGTACATCGTCCGCGCTGCAAGACGTTAAACTGCCAAGTGCTTCGTCCGGCAACCTATGCCCAGCATGACGTTAAACTGCACACCCGTCCAAGCTGCACGACGTTAAACTGCCTAGCCCCCATCGTCCGTGCTGCAAGACGTTAAACTGCCAAGTGCCTCGTCCTCAACACATGACGTTAAACTGTACTTCGTCTGGCAAGACGCTAAACCGTCCGCAACCTGATCCCGTGCTCCGCACGCAGGGTCTCCCCCGGTTTGGACGTGGCCCCCACCCGCTCGTCTCTGCAGGGATGTCGGGATTGTCCCCCTTTTGGGACGATTTAATGGGAGTGGCTTTTCCCTACGGGGGCAGGGTATTACAAACCCCTAGTTTCTCGTGGGAGGCTGCACATGTGTATCTCCATTGCACCTCCCCACTACCGAAGCCAGTAGAGGGTCTGACTGGGATCGAGGTGTCTTTTGCTTTCGGTCCAAGTCCCTTCCAACTGAGTTTTGCAGTATCCGGGCTGCCCCAAGTGCGTAAGTCCTGACAGAATGAACTACGTGGACTTTGATCCCTGTCTTCTATACAGGGTACGTAGGAAGCCTCCCTGAGGTCCAAGCCCACCACCTGGTCGTCCCGGTCGTATTTACGTCGGTTCGTCCATCAGTGGACCCCTCCAGGGTTCACGCTTGCGTTGATTCACCTATGAATCCGCCCCTGTGGGAGACCGCCCGTGTGTATCTCCACGGTGCCTCCCCACAGCCCCCCTTTTCCATTTCCCCTTTTATCGTCCAGCATGACGTGAAACTGTGATCCACCCGGCCGTTCCATCCCCCTCCGTGCGAGGTGGTTCGGTTCAATCCTCCGCCCGGCGGCCTCGACCTCTTCGTGAGTCGGCTTGCCGACGTCCAGCATGACGTTAAACTGTATGCCCGAACTACGTTGACTTTGATCCGTGTTAACGCGCGGTACGTAGGAAGCCCCTCTGGGGTCCAAGCTCTTTACTCCATCATCCACCCTGATCCTTACCCGGGCCGCCACATCCCGGTGGGGTCATGCCACTTCACTTCACTCCGCGTTACTTGGGAAGCCGCCCATGTGCTGGCCCCAGCGTCGGAGGTTCCCCGCAAGGGGTTCTGTCATCTGATCCACTTTTCGTGTTGATCGGTCCGATGCCGTCCCCGCTGGACGTTAAACTCGCGGCATACCCCGTGTTAAACACGGGAAGCTGAGGAAAACCTCAGGTGACACAGTTCCCCGCACCTAGTACGAGATGCCTCAGGCCATCGTGCCTTCGAGAAGCCCTATTAGGGACGGAAGACAGACGTGCAGAGCCGCAGTGTTACGACACGCCCCCAGCACCCAGAGCCACCCGGCCTTCTCACCGCAGGTTGCTGCCCCGCCCAGACTCCTTGAAACGTCCGGGCGGAAGCAGCGTAATTAACCGGTGTCCATGAAGATATGGCGCCGGGAACGAGATTCACGAACATTCTTAAGTCTATGAGGGAGACCCGGATTAGGCGACAAGTTCCGAGGAGACGTCCAAGGAAGGAGAAGCCGACATCCCATCATCCCGGTTTCGATCAAGGAGCAGACGCCCCTGAATAAGGGACGGATGCCGCCCGCCCTTGGAAAGCGGGACTGCGGGACCACAAGCCGCGCGCCCATCCCCTCGGGTTGACGGGTGCACGCGCGAACGCGTCCTGGCGGAACAGCGTAACCCGACGCACATCCGCACCGAAACAATGTTCCATGTCCATCATCCTATCACCTTGGACCTTCTCAACATTATCACAAGAATTAGAAACCTTTTTTCGAGATATACCACATTTTTTAGTAACATCTTCTTCAAGTATTGATTCACCCATCCAAGGCTCTTTTCCATATTTATTTACTTTACCTAATTATCCGGTAACCATGGTTTTTGATAATTTTGTGTACTCTTTTCAGTTCCTTGTTTTCTTCCTCTTGTTGATCAAGAAGTTTCCAGAAATGAGGTTACCTTGTTTTCCATTTCTTGAAATGGACAAGAGACTCCTAATTATTTTGGATCCTATTTATAATCCATCACTGGTTGGGATTTAGATTCCATGTCTATTAGTTTGAGATACTCAATGTACCTTTTCCATCCCTTATTCTTTTTTCGTCTTGGAATATATGTTTTCCAAACTTCAGGATCAACTCTCTTCTTTCAATTTCTTTTCAATAAAAAAAAGTTATTCTATGGATATATTGAGGTGGAAGTAACATGTTGGCCAGAAAATCTTCACTTTGGATATGTTGTACCATTTTACCTAGGAAAATACAAAATTAGATAGTGTGGAATTGAGTCAACTGACGATTTATTGCAAACAAACATTATAACATATGTTTGATTAGGATCCTCCTCCATATTTTCCTTACTCCATCCCTCATGGTTTCTGAAGAGGGGGTTACCATTGGGGGTATGGACCAATAACCCCTAAGTCTTTATATATGACATGTGGTCCCCCAAATCCTATCTCAATTTGGAAAATGTGTTAGCAAAATTTGGATCATGATACATGATACAAAACTTCTTCTAAAGCGAATCAACATTAAGGGATTATTTGAATTCTGAAAGATCAATTGAGGATGCTATGATAGAACTATTCACATTCAAAAAAGGATCAAGGAAGACCGCCACCATAAAGTACCTTGTGACTACACTGAAAAGAAGATAAAGGATGACCTAGACATTTTAAAGACAAACAAAAATCTATCTAAGACTCAATGATCACTAACTATTTGTAGCGCAAATCATCCAAAACTATAATCCATACCCACTCCACTAGGGGGTTTAAGAATACTAACCTAGATGTATATCCAAGTATAAATGGGTTAAAATACAATATGTTTTCTAATATCCAAACATAAAAACCTCCCAACCATATTTCCTTACATAAAGATAACCAATGTTATTTGAATCAAAAGAGGGTGTTTAGGAAATCATAACCACATAGCCATTTTTTGGAGCATCTCACTTCATATGGAATTAATATTACCATTTAAATAGGTGGAAATATGACTCATTGAAAGTATGATGATCTCTGTACCACGTCGCGATTAGATCCTCCATCGATGAAAACTAGACCATAATATACAACTTGTCGAGAAGGTCGATATTCTCCTTCTTCTATAAGCCCCAAGAACCTAACAAAAATAATTAGAAGGATTCAACTGATGGATGGTTATAAATGAAGTGATCCACAAAGTTTAGGTTTAGGAGAGAAGATGTTGTTGTGAACTCAGAGGCCAAAATAGAAAGATGATGAGATCAATCAGAAAAATTAGGGAATTTAGATAAGAAATCGATTTCAGAGAATGGTGGGAGTAAATTAGGATTTGATAAAGGTATAAATAGAGTTCAATCCCTTTATTAATTCAAAGGAAGAATCCCCCCGTTGGATGGGTGAGGGACTATGGCGGTAGTCATTACCACCCAACACATTCACAGAATGCTGAAGGCCAAGGATTGAAGTGCTCGATCATACTTTTGACCATAAACTTGGTAACAACCTTATCCATGTTAATGGGTTGTATTTTTTCTTATAATTTACTGATTGGGAAATAAATATTTAGGGGTTGAAATGTTACGCCATTTCTCATCCTACATGTCCTCTGAACTTTTTTATTTTTTTAAAATTATTTAGTTAAATTATTATCTCATAAAATATCATTAATGAAATTTTTGGAATGATTCATTTATTTTGATATTAATGAAATCAAGATACAAATTCAATTCAAATATAAACTAATCATATATCCCTAATGTGCAATATTTTTCTTTGAAACTCATGGATATCATTAAATCATCAAACAAGTATTAATTATAGATTTTTAAAATCATTTACATGATTTTTTTACTTCTTTCATAAAAACTATGTCAGTGTTGCGTAAAACTTTAAGGTAATTAGTTATTCGGTGAAAATTTATCATTAAATTAATATGATAAAAGTAATTATTTAATATTTCAAATAACTATTTATAAATGATCGTATATTCT
The DNA here is from genome assembly GCA_963277665.1 of Viscum album. Classification (NCBI taxonomy): domain Eukaryota; kingdom Viridiplantae; phylum Streptophyta; class Magnoliopsida; order Santalales; family Viscaceae; genus Viscum; species Viscum album. The sequence continues at coordinate 1,322,790,335 of OY728166.1, forward strand.
TTTTATCCTTATGTAAAAAATTTATAGATATTAAATTCAAGAGAGGTCTATTTTTCAATTTTCTATAAATAGAATAATATAATTATAATTATATTTGGAAAATAACAAAAAATACAATATATTTTTATAAGGGATTTATATAATCAAATTTAATCCTTAAATGAAAATTTAATGGACCATCTTTGTTCAATCAGACCAGTCACTCGAGGCAACCCATCACGTTGGGGGTAAAATAGAGAAAATGAAACAAGTTGTGAATATTAGAAAAACAAGATATACAATCATAGTACTATATCGAAAAATATTAAATATACATCTGAGGAAAACTAGATAAACCAAAAAAAATAACAATTCTAGAGAACAAGTCCCCATGTGTCCAAGTGTCACCTCAAAACTATTCTAAAATGAATAGTGACGTAAAGAGAAAACCAGCATCACTATGGTATGTAATTTACAATACCTGAATATTACAAAAATATATATAGCCACACACAATAAGACGATGGGTGTGACCAACAAGTACCAATAATATAACACCAAATTCTTTTATACAAGTTCTAATAACAAGAATGAAAAAATATAATCCTTAAAGAAAAATAGTTTTATAACTAATTTTATAAACAAAACTTTTTGAAATCCTTTTTAAACAAATCCTTATTTTTTAATAAAAAATCATGCTAAATCAATCAAATCCAGAAACAAAAAGGTAAATATAAAAAAAATTAAATCTACATGTGAGCCCATATACATGAAATAAAATATCGTGTAATAAAAACCCAGAAACAACAATGCACCCATTTTTCTGGCTCTAACCCATTGTAAAATACGTACTAGACACTCAGAATACCAAAAAAGACATAAATTTGGATCTGAACTATTATAGAGTCCTAACATATATTGTGGAAATATAATAGGTTGCCTTTTAGTGGTGTCACACACATTAAGGCTACTTGTGTCCCTATCTGGACAGAGCCAAGGTTCTCATTGTGCAATGTTTGACATTTTCTCTTTTAAAAACCATGATCACATTTTTTTAAAACAATTTCAAATCCAAGTCAATTTACTTCATGGTTTGAAAATCAATTTTCCTTTTAAAATCAGGGAAGTTATGTTCTTAAGGAAACCCCCTTTAAAACATGAACCCATTCCCCTTTCAATTTTAACACATTCAATTCCATTTCAAATTTCAAGGAATCAATAAAAACAATAGGTAATTCAACAAATTAGATCATTCATATAGATTAACTTACCCTAAGAGTATATGAAACCTAATAACCTTTGATAACAGGGATTGGAAACCACAAGATCTACCTACATAATATAAGGCATAAGAAAATAATGAAAAGGGTTGATAAAAAACACCATACAATTACCAATACATGCAAAAAAAAAAACAGTTATAGAGACACAAATGAGAGAGAATCCAAGAATAATTCTTACCTAGAAAGTCAAATTTCCTAACAATACTGATTAATCATCGAACGAATCGATCTGGAATGATGTATGACACACAAAATCACCTAGGGTAAGAGATCTGGAATAGTTGAGGGGACCTCAAAAACAAGTGATCTCTCAAACACCCACACCAAACCCTAGAAACTATAACGTAGGGGATTACATGGAATGAAATATTTTATATGTCATGAATCCTTAAATTTTAATTTATACTGAAAAATGTGTCTCTTTTTTAATTAAAAATAGGAATTTACATTACATGGTGTGTAATCCTTACATGATGTGTAAAAAGTTACATTTTGAATTCAACACATGATATTAGTCTAAATGGTATTATATGTTGTGAAACATTACTAAAAATTATTTAACTACATAGTGAATATTATAAAAGCCTAGGAAAAAGATTAAGATCTAGAAAATACATAACTTCCCTATTATAGGTATCCTCCCAATTCAGGGATGAAAATAATCACCCAATGAAAAAATGTATCCAATGAAAAATATGAGACCATACTTAATAGAATGGCAGTAGGGCATTATAATCTTCCCACCATAAAATATTTCTTACCCCAGAAAGATCTCGAGGTCTAGGATCCAAAAAATGAGTAAGCCACTACTCTGCAATTAATGACTCTCACTCCCATGTTTGGTAGAAATCATGTATACATTTCCAAAGTATCCAAACTAGGGGATCATTTTTCCACATAGTAACTTGTCCTTGAAATCCATAATCTCAACATACTTCTCAACCAAAGTGGTATCAAGCTCAATAATAACATCCTCCCATCTAATCACAAGGGAAGTATCTTGTATATACCTCTTCAACTGGGAGACAAGAAATATTTCATGTGTGGAATTCAAGATAGATGGTAACAACAACCAATAGGCCACCCTCCCAAGTTTCTCAATAACATCAAAGGGTCCCACAAACCTTGATGCCAATTTACCCAAATTACCCAAACAATGATTTCCCATGCGAGGTGAAACTCTTAGAAAGACCCAATCACCAACCTCAAACTCTAGCGGTAGAGGAAAATAGTCTTCATAAGATTTATGATGACTCTATGCTGTGATAAAACACTTTTGGATCAACTGATCTACCTCTATCATCACCTGAACAATGTTCGACCCAACCAAGGAATACTCTCCCAACTCTACCTAGTACAAGGTAGATCTACATCGACACCCATACAAATCCTAAAAGGGAACCATCATGGTCAAAACCTGATTAATATTATAATTGGTAAACTCAACCAAAGGAAATATTATATACTATGATCCTCATAAATCAATAACACAAACTTGAAGCAAATACTTCAGAACTAGAATATCCCTCACTACATGTCCATCCATCTGTCGATGAAAATCTATGCTCAATTTCAACTGCTAACCCATTCCCTCCTACAAACCATTCTAGAACATATATGTGAACCTCAATTTCATATCATAATAAATTTCATAGGGAACCCCATGAATCTTTACAATCTCCGAGACATACAAGTCCCCAAGCAGTTCCACCACCATCATCTCCTTTATTATCAAAAAATGTGATGATATAGTGATTCTGTCAAGAATCAATCAAATAGTATCTTTCCCCCATGGATTCCATGGTAAACCAATGAAAAAATCCATGGAAATATTATCCCACTTCAATACTATAATGGGTAAAGGCTTCAAAAAACCTGTAGGTATCTAGTGCTCTACCTTAGCTCATTCACAAGTGAGACATAACGATACAAAAACTGCCACTAATCACCACATCCCTAGACACCAATTTCGATGCCTCAATTCTTGGTACATATTTGTGTCCCCTGGGTACGCGGACCAATATAACAAGTTTTCATTGTCTAGTAACTCCTGCCTCAAAAAAATGGAATATCTAACCTACCATAGAAACACAAATCTCCACTATGATACCGATACAACTCGTAATAGGTCTCCCTGCCATTTTGGATTTATCCTAAGAATTGGCACTCAGTGTTTATCATCTAATCAAGTAAAACATTCTCATCAAAAGATGATTGAACTTTTATAAAATGAAATAACACATATCCACTGAACTCTTATGCTCCCAATCTCATCTCAGCAAACAACCTCATCAGAGACCACTATTCAACTAATTCCTTCACGGGTTGTTTGGGTAATTTAATTCTCAACACATCGGCCACCACATTCCCTTTCTCAATGGTATAAGAAATATCAAAATCAATGGATTAAATTTACTCAATAAATCATCTATTTCACATGTTTAGATATCTATGAGTTAAAATATACATCTGGATATTATGATTAGAATATACCATAAACCTCTCTCTGAAAATATAGTAGCGCCATGTTTTAAGCACATTCATAAATTATTCGGTATCAATATTGTGGTTAGGGTAGTTCTTCTTGTCATGTATAAACTAGAATGATCTATATTCCACAAATTTTTTACCCTACATTAAGACACTTTTCAACCCCATAGTAGAAGCATCGTAGAAATCATCATAACCCTAACCTGGTTCTAGAATAATCCAAAATAGTTTTGAATTAAACCTCATATTTATCTCCTCAAAATATCTCTTACACATGACACTCCATTAAATAATTACACCCTTATGGGTTAAATTCGTCAATGAAGATGAGAACTTGGAGAATCCATGAAAAAATCATCTAAAATATCCTTTCAAACCCAAGAAGCTTCAGATTTCAAACATATTTCTAGGCTACTCCCAAGATATAACATACTTAACCTTTTTAAGATCAAATTATATGGCTCTCATAGATATCATGTTCCCCTGATACTTCCCATCCATGATACAAAACTCACACTTGGAAAGATTACTATACAGAAGATGTTCCCTTAAAGTTCAAAGAATTATATTCAAATGGTATATGTGCTTATCCTTTATCTTTGAGTACACCAAGATATTATTTATGAACACACAAAAAATATCCCAATAACCAATGAAATATTAGGTTCATCAAATCCATGAATACCATAGGAGAGTTATTGAGTCTGAATGGAATAACAAGAAACTCTAAATTCCCATATTAACTCTAATAGGATGTATTGGTTATATCCTCTTCTCTAAATCATAACTAGTGGTACCCCAACGACATGTCAATCGTATAAAACCAACTATCCCCTCTCATCTAGTCAAACATATCATCAATTATGGGTAAATAATACTTATTATGAATGGTCACCTAACTCAAAATTTGATAGTTAATAAAAATTCCAAGACATATGACTGCCTACTTAGAAAATAGTACAGGAGAAGCCCATATGGAAATTCTAAGACGAATAAATCTTCTAACATCAAGGTACTTAAGAGAGAATTTAAGATCCACCAACTCATTAGGTTCCATTTGAAATTATGGAATAGAAATGGTAATTGTTTTAGGTAATAGGTCAGTAGTAAACTCAACCTCTGTCTATGGAGAAAATCCAAATAAATCACCCAAAAAGACATTAGGGTTTGTTCACACAACAATATTTAGTTGATCACCTCTAAACAGGTGAACTATATCAAGAAAACATTCTAAAAATTTGCATGGGATTAAACTAGAATAAGGAACAACCAGCCCTACCAATCCTGATTTTTAGTCTCAGTCACACTGGAAAACATTTGTGACCCCATCGGTAGATAAGAACTATACCTGACAGAGATAATAGTATATGTGGGACTTTATGATAATAAACCAATCCATGTTAAGGATAAAGTCAATGAATTCAAGATGAATCATAAAGAAGTCCAAACCCACCTCAAATTTATTGATCACCAGCCAACACAAGGTAAATTTGAAAAATTATTCAGACCTCTTTCCTAAAGGCATGGGATAATCTAATAAGAACAACATAAGATCTGAAAAAAATCCAAATATGTTAACCAACTTTTAAGAAATAAAATAATTATTAGAAATGGTATCAAACAAATCTAGAACCATAGAATATTAAATAAACATTATACCTCTAAAGTAGATAGACTTACTTCTGATTCCTTTATCTCACACTCAACTACATAAATTCATCTAGAATTAGACACTTATACATCCCCCTTGGCTTGAGAATAAGACCCAAAACCCTTGGAATCCTCAAAACAAACATGTGACCCCTTTGTGAAAGTGGATCCCACCTTACTACCTTGGTAAATCTTATCACAGTAGCGCTTCAGATGGCCAGATCACCCAAAATGATGAAACGTTATAGGATCCTCCAATCACCGAGGCCTAGTATGAGAACACCTCCCACACTGGTATAAAATAACATGTTTTTTCCAGTAGATTATCCTAAAATTGGTCCTATATAAAACTAACTACTCGTGTTCTTTCTTTTTGACCAGAAAAAGCACCCGAGATAACCGTTGCACCCACTAATCCTCCACCCAAATGTTTCTTCTTCTTCCAAATATTCTTTATCCATTATCTCCAAAAAGGTCAAAAGACACAAAATAATAAGTATCGACTAAACATAGTCCCTTATCCCCATATCAAACCTTATATCCCTTATGTAATCATTAGTGAAAAGCTATGGAATTAGATACACCAACTCAGTATAGTGGGTGAACTAATGTAGAATGGTATGCTCCCCCAGTATCAATGTCAGAATTTTTTTGGTATTTTCCACATTTAATGACTTGAGATAAAACCAATGATTAAAGATCTTCTTGAAATAATCCCAGGTATGATCCACATGCAACATATCTTACACTAAATAATTCCATGATATTCTTTTTGGTTCTTCAATAATATATGTGGAAAAACCCTCCTGAGAATACACTAGACTCCTCAAAACATTTAATATCCTCTCAATATGTTCAATCCACTCCCCTCAATATTGTGTTACATTGTTACCACATAATACAAGTGGATGCTACTTGGTAAATTCTGAACTATGAACCATAACTTATCCCATGTTCAGTGTGTCTACTAACCCTAGAGTTTGCATGGTCCAAATCATTTCTTCAACCATGGTGGTGTTCACTAGAGGGTGCACCAATGTAAACTTCCTTGTGGATTTAGCTCTTGTATTCCGAAGATACATTCTAGGAGGTATTTTCTATTAAACAGTAGACAATAACCTATCAACCATGAAAAAATTCTAATACCATAAATCTAAAAATAAGAATCCAAAACTATTATTTATAATAAAGATAATTTAAATTACTTATGAATTATACCACAAAAGGCCAACACCTTTTGAAAGAAACATGTATATATAAAAAACTCCCTACTCAGTTTATTTAAATAACATTACACACACCAAGTCATTAAACATTATAGATATATTGAATTTAATAAACTTCCTATACAATTTATTCAATTGATCCAAAAAACTCGGTCTTTGACTTAGTGAAAATTTTATGACCACACATGGAAACTAAGATTCAATAATAAGAGTGAGATGGTTAATCCCCCTTTCTCCTCATATTTCCTGAATTCTGAAAACCTTCTCATATATACTCAAGAAAATGAAACAAATCAGGTAGTTCTCAAACACTTCAGGCTAAGTAAACACTCTGATATGAAATTGTAACAAACCAACCCAAGCCAACCAGACCAGTCACCCAAGACATCCCATCATAGGGCAGGGTAAAACAGAGAAAGTGAAAAATGTCTTTAATATTAGCAAAAAAATCCAAACAACATGAGTACTATGTGAAAAAAAACTAAAGATAAAACTAAGACAAACCAGATAAACAAGAAAAACATGAAACATATAGGTAAAAATTACTGATGTGACCAAGTGTCAGCTCCAAACTACTCCAAAATGAATAAATACTTACAGAAAAAACCATAATCACTATGGTATGAACTTTCCTTTATCTTATTCCTATAAATAAATGTATTGATATTCCCATAGGAATAAGTTGGATTTTATCAAAAAGTCCTGGTAAGATACCACCAAATGTATCTATACAATTTCTAATAATAATAATGCACAAGTATACGCCTTAAAACAAAAATAGTTTTAAAATAAGTTTTATAAACTAATTAATTTGAAATCCATTTCCAAAAAATCATTAATTTTTTTCCAAAATTGCATGCTAAATCTTCCAAATCTAGAAATAATAAGGTAAAGATAATGAAAACTAAATATGCATGTGAGACAATATCTATTAAATAAACTATCACATAATAAAAAACCATAAATAACCATGAACCTGCCAGTCGACCTCTAGCTCATGGGAAAATACATATTAGTCACTCACAATCCCAAACAGGGCATAAAGATGAATCTGAACTAACTTATAGGCCTTCCATAGACCAACGATGTATAAGCAGTTACCTACTAGTGGTTTCACACACACTAAGGTTACCCGTGTATCTATCTCGACATACCCAAGGTTTCTGCTATGAAATTTTTGTGAATTTGGATTTTAAAAACCATTATCACAATTCTATAATACAATTTCAAATCCAAGAAAATCTGAATCAAGGTTTTTAAATCCATTTTCCATTTAAAATCTAGACAATTTCGTTTTCAAGGAAATCCCCTTTAAAACATGAACCCATTCCCCTTTCAATTTTAACACAAAAAATCCCATTTCAAATATCAATTAATCAATATGAAAAATATACAATTTAATAAATAGAAGAAATTTTAAATATCTGCCTACCTCAAGATCATAGAAAACCTAACTTCCTTTGACAATGGGGATTAGAAACCATAAGATCTGCCACTAGAATTCAAGGCATGATCAAAGAATGAAAATGGTCAATAGAAAAAACCATAAGATTGCAGATCCTTACAAAAACCAATTTTTCAACCACCAACAAGAGGGTAAATAAGAAAATGATTACTCAAAAAGATAACACACCTACCCTAATGGTCAATCGTTGAATAAATTGATCTGGACATAAAGAGGATACCCAAAATTTCATAGGTTAAGTGCTTTGGTTGTGTGGAGGGGCAGTAAAATTAATTAAACCCTCAAATATTAACATGAAATCCTATAAACTACAACTCATGGAATTATATGATGTTTAATATTTTACATGTCATGGATCTTTTTAGTTTTGAATTACACTAAAAAAACCATCACCTTTTTTAATTAAAAGCTGGATTTCACATTACACGATGTGTAACCCTTACATAACATGCAAAAACTCACGCCACTTTTTCAACTCATAGGATGATTTTGGCCTAAATTACACATCATGAAACCCTACTACATATTGTTTAACTACCTAGAAAATAGTAAAAAATAACTTGTCAAAGTTGAAGATCCAACAAATTTGTGACATCACCAATACAAGTATCCTTCCAATTCCAGTCTGAAAATACTCACCCAAAAAAATAAGGAAACCAAACAAAAAGATTATAATCAACCTAAAAAAAGGTAACAAGGAATCACAAAAATTAAGGAATTTTCTTGGTTGATAATGATCCCTGATTTCATGGTTTTATCCTTGTTTTACCATTTTTACCATTACCAAGTTGATAACTATTTACCATGGTTACTATTCATAATGGGAAAAAAATAAAACAGACATATTTACCAAATTTTATCCCCCTAATTAAAAATATATAATCCACTTATCATGGTTAAATTTACAGAAGTGGGATATATTAATTTTATTATAAATTCATAAAATGCAATGAAAAAACGTTTCTAGAAATATGTGTTTTTAAGACTAAACAGATTACTTTTATAAAAATATTGATAATTATTGGAATTAATTATATTATTATAATTTAAATATACTATATGTCAATTTAATTCCATATCGAAAATATAATGTTTTTTTTAAATCAAAATAAATGAAATCAAAGTATTTGAAAATCAGTTTTTTATTATTTACTAAAAAATCATTCATTTCAGAAAAACATCAAAATTTAATCATAAGTTAATTTTGATTTGTTGATTTAAAAATTGAAATTTATTTAATTAAATTAAATTTATTAAATTTTAAAATTTAGTTTTTTATCTGATTCATGAATAAAACTCTATCTATTGTGCTACTATTTCTCTAAAAACCCTTAATAGTAATGAAGTTTGGGTGTTACATTTTCACACATAAAAATAGTTTTTAAAAAATAACTCATTTACACTAAAAAGTTATTATCTTTATTTCTAACTAATTAATAATCAATTCCTGGTATATTATTCATTTTATTAAGGAAACACTTTTGTAATGTGATTATTTTAGTTGAAAACCTCCTAGTCAATGGTTATGTCATGAAAATCATATTTAATTATTATTATTTCATGGTTCATTTTAGGTCGGACTGTTACATTATGGAATTATAAGAGGTCATTATAGAGGGGTTTCTAGGATAGTTTCCGGAATAAAGAGATTATCCATCGTTAAAATTAGGGTATGTATGATACCCTAATACTGGAGAGAAAAGAAAGAGAATCACCATAGTAAATGGGTAAGTAAAGGACTTTTTTCACCCTTATATAGGGATATGTGAATTTGTATAATTCATCCTAGTGGTGGGATAAGAAAACATGTTCTAATTTAACCTATAGAGGTATATGATAATGGATCACCCGAATGGTACTAGTTATAATTAGTATCCCTAGTGAAACATATTAGTGGAGTCCTCTCACCAGTTTTTTATGGTCCCTAGTGATATCATTATGAATGTGGTGTTCAAGCATGTTTTCTTGTATGACTCCTTCACCCTAGTATTGATGAGCTAGGTGGATATGGTATCCAATAAATGGTTTTTAATGTATTAAACGTCTACCATACTCAATTACCCACTCTATTAGTTAATTTCCCCTGGTTTTTAACTTAATTCTGATACCATACGAGAGTTTGAGTCTAGGAAATGATATAAGGGTGGGAAGAGCTATGGGGTGCCCCCCTCGCCTTCCAAAAGTTCAAAAAAGAGTACCTCTTGGGGTGTTTTTATTAGAAATAATCTAGAAATGTGTGAACTACCTATGATTGGATGTTCAGTACACGCTAATAGACTTGAGTGATGGTGGATCACTAGTTCATCACATTGGTAGAATAGATTGATGAACTTTGATCTTTGTATGATATGAGAATATAGAATTGGGCATAGAAACTTTGGAACTAGTAAATATTTTGTGACTTCATCCTTTGATAACTGACCATCTCGATCCTTTTAATATTCTTATAAAAAGGGGTTATAAAAATTTACACCATATAATTTTTTCTGGTCAGCATAATGATGGCTGTATTCTGAAGTCAACACAATTTGGTGCTCAAATTAGCACACTCATGGAAGGGTGTATCATGTAGGTTCTTATTCCTAATCATACAAGCTAGATACATGATAAATAAAGGGGAACCCTCTTTTACATCATATTTATGACTTGGAAGATCCATAAGGCCTTTAATCTCTCTATTCGACCATTGTATCCAAACTTTTAAAGGTACACATTTCATTCTCCCTAAAATTAGTGCTAAAACCTAATAAATTCATTCGATTATACCAAAGAAGAAAGGTATGGGAAAATTAAAACACAAATATGGTTTCTATGATAGTACTTATATGAATATTATTAGGCTTCTTAATCATGATTTATAAGAATGTGCCTCAGTAACTGTGATATATTAATGTCTTCAATAGGGAAGGTCAAAGGAATACATCACTAAAAGTACTATGAATCATATTCCCTTCCACACTATAGTCATAGAATGATTTTTGATATAAAAGTGCTTAGGACTAATGCTAACCTATTGAGATCATGGTTTTATTAATTTAGTAATCTTAGGGCATCCAAAATATCATCAAGGGGATTCTATATCAAATTGGAGGAGGTCACCCTATATTTATACTAAATAAATCCAAGGATAAATTTGACATGTAATCTTACCCATCCATGTTGGAGAGACACTAATATTGAATATGTTTCTATCAATCAATAAAAGATTAGTTAATGGAATGGATTGAATATTATGACATATTACTGGTAGTGGTGTTCAACTCGAGTTGATGTGGTCTTACTGGGCCTAAAAAACATGTGTTTCTTGAAACAATTATTTATAGGAAGCATTATTTTTTAGGTATTTTAGATCCAATATTATTCTTTCTACAATAACTTTGTCTTATTTTTTGAGATTGTTAATCATTGAAGTCCACAAACTTAATTTTATGACATGTTCAATATGGAATTGATGTTTATATTGATAAATATCTAAAATATACCATGAGATCTATTATTAATAGTGGTGTAAGAAAATTTTCACTCTCCCAACAATTAATGTAATAACAATTTTTGGACATTGATAGAAGTCTATGTACTATTGAAGGAGGTTGAGAATGAATCAAGTAAGTAACCTTATCCACGAGGTGAATTCTACTTTAAATAATTGATTAAAATATATGTATTTCTATATGTTAATGAACCCTCATATAAATTACAAACTTGTAATCACATAGTGTAGATTATGGTAGTGTAAGATTTGGTGTACTAGAACCAACTGGTTTAACTTTGATTACATTGTTTTTTAATGTATTATTACATATAGTTCATTGTTCTACATGACTATGATGTAATAATGTCCTTGAGTATTTGTTGCATTGATAAGGTCATAGCAGTTCCCTGCTATGATGAGAAAATTGAAATTCTATAACAATATTCTTAAATATAGTTCTACGGTCAGATTACATACTATGAGGGGACACATAGCATGCAGACCGTCAGGTGCGAGTACTCGTAAACATATGAGAATTAATCTCATGAATTTCACACATGGTAATCTTCAAGATAGGATATTATGAGAATGTATTCGCTAGTAATAATTCTACATGTTTTAGTTTCATCATATATTTCTATATGTGATCATGTGTACTGATTCATAGACATTAAGATTATCATTAAAACATGTCACGACTCATGAATTTTGATTTACTGAAGAAAACCATCACGCAGATAGTTGGCGGGAAGTAGGGTATGCTGGTTAAGTCACGAGTGGCATGTTATTAATGGATAAGCTGAGGAATGATTTGTCCCTTCCATTTATGGGAGTTGATATCTTAACCCTATGCTTGAAATAGAACTGTCGCGTAAAATTCCATGGCCCTGGTGTAACGATGAGTTTATTTCAGGTAGTCAAAGAACGATGTATCAAGTATAAAAATTGATGACACTGTTATGAAACCGTATTGATGATATATTGTGAAAATGGGATTATATTACATAGTTAGCATTCATATGTGGATATCGTTGTTGCAAATTTACATTCCTTATCATGGTTACCATGACCCGTTGCTAGGCAGTACTCTTGGACATTAGGAAAGCCCGACTAATTCCAACAAGAAATAATCCTAGAGGGTCACACACTAAGAGTTTTTTGTGGTCCATGTTAAATTATATTTGGCCTAGGTCTTTACTGAGAATCAGTGGAAGAGCCTCTGGTCCCTCACCACTCCCCTAAAGGTGAAATTGTTTTGGTGGTAGGTCTGCACTGCGGTTCTTCCAACCCTTGACTTTCTGGTGCGACGACACTTGGTGGAGGACAACACATGTCCCTTGTGCCTCCAGGAAGTGGAATCCAATTTTCATGCAATTCTTTCCTGTAACGGGGTGGAAGGGGTGCAGATGGTTTGGAAGCTGAATTTTGGTAGGTACTTTGACTGTTTAATTGGGTTGGTCCAAAACTTTTCTTTATGGTTGTCTTCTCGAGAACCGAGAGTGGTTGGGCTTATCTGCACAATTCCTTGGTTGGTTTGGACTCAACGGAATGAATGTATCTTCCAAATGAAGGTAACCCCTGATCACCATTGGTTAGATAGAGCTTTGGAGTTGATGAATGGCTAGAATACCAGTGAGGTAGTGCATTCTTTTTTCCACACTCGGCATGAAATTCTTTCTTGGTCCCCCCCCCTGAGGGTTTTCTTAAGATTAATACAGTTGTTACATTCTCTGCTTACTCTAGGGTTGGTATTGGGCTCATTACTCAAAATAGTTCTGGCCAGATTGTGGAAGCTCAATGTAGGGTTGTGCCTAACACGTGGAGTCCTGTGGTGGAGGAGGCCTCATCCATCCTCCATGGGATTCTTTTTTCCCATTCCAATAATTGCCCAAGGTTTTGGTGGATTCTGACAGCCTTGCAATGGTGAACGCTCTCTCATTAATGGAAGATGAATCTCAACCTTATGGCCTCATCTTGAGGAAGATCTGGTCCCTGACCGATGGTTTCAATGATTGAACATTTTCTTTTGTCAAAAGGGATGGGAATACGAAATACCATTTCCTGGATCATTTTGGGAAATGTTGGGGTGATCATTGTTAGGTGAACTCGTTTCCTGATTGGATTTGTATGCATAGTTTTCTTGATCAGAAATGTATCTTTTATTTTCCTAAAAAAGTAGGCTTATTGTTCCTCACACCACACCACACGCCTGGTGAATTGTGAATTGTTGATCCAAACATTTTCTCTCTCGAATCCTCTTTTCTACCCTCTCAAGAATGAGAGTCATTCAACAAGGTTGAAGAACAAGTGATCAAGAACGACCGACACAATACACTCGCTTCACCACGCTAGAACCCGGAGAAAGATCAGTGTCTATAGAAGTCCATCAAAGCACGTGTGGATCATCATTGGAGGGATTATAGTTTATATCCTTACAATCACAAGGAGATAATCCAAAAGGGTCATTCCAGATGATCCACATCATCGAAGAAGAAAAATACCAAATATCCAGTTATTATTTTTCTTTATGTAATTAGTTTGATTAATTATAAACATGATGTGTAATATCCTCTATAAAGGGTTTGAGCCTCTTTACTATTTATCTAAATCTTTTATTATATTCTGTGGAGACTGGAATTCGTTGTCGTATTGATCTCATAATAGTCATTGATCATGGTAAAAATCAAATTTGGGTGTCATCCCAACCATGCTTCTATTGAGCCGGGAGACTTCAAGTGCTATCAGAGTGGTTTTATTATAGTTTATAATTATTTAAATATTTTTTTGATGACTTACACATTTAATAATTTAGTTGATTCAATTCATGTTAATCATTCTACAAATCTGAATCTCGAGAGATATTCCTCCTCATTTGTTTCCCTTTACCTTATAGAAATGATATTTTCTTTTAATTTTGTATAAAATAAAATATAGGATCTCATCTGGAGGTGCCAAAGAATCCAAGCCATACAAAACCAGAACACATGTCATGTATTTGTCACTACACGCAGTGTATTCAATATTCAATGCATCGGACCGGTTAGCCAAACCGAGTCTTGTGTTGGAGTATTTCTAAGTGGTAAATGACTCTATGTGTTGACCAAGAATAGGTGGCATGTGGTTTCTAGATTATATGTCATGTGGCCCAAATGGACATAGCGTGCAGTCCCTTCTGGTTAGAATTGGGCTGTGTACCACGTACACAGCTAACCTGGCTGGAGACTGTGTAACAAGGAACTACATAGTGTTTGGCCAACTGGACACGTTGTGTACTCCTAAGATTTCCAAAGTACACTCACATGACATTTCCCCAAGCGTGTACTTCGGATGGATGGTGGAAAATAGTACACACCATGTAGTTGGAACTAAATGTCATTTATTCATTAAATTATGAAGATTTATTAAATTCAATTATTATATTATACAAACCCTTGAGACGTGTACCATCGTGCGGGCGTATAGTTAAGGCACAACACATGATAGGTGGTTTATATATATGTGTTTAATTTAACATCTGTGTAATGTTCATTTCTACTCATTGGGTAGTTATCAATATGAATTCACTGGTTTCCTCCAAGGTAAATGTTACATAAAAAGATAATTTTAAATGAATTTATTTGTTTAAAATTAGGATGGATGAGAATCTCAAGGAAATTTAGAAAATGATTTAAGATTAAAGTATTGATTAATTAATGATTATAATTAATTGATTAGAGCATGATTTATCTTAAACAATAATGATTAAAGAATCGAATTCTAGTTTTATTTATGAATAAATATCATTGCATGTATGGATGATCAAGAGATTGACCAAGAACATTGTATGTGGATGGTTTATTTCTTTATTTGAATTAAATTTGTTGGACTGCAAGCCTTATCCTCATTAATATGTAGGCCATATATACCCAAGGTTTCTTTTATGTAAACATCCTTTTACCCCTCACCTACATGTGAGTTAAAAAAGGGCATATATAATGTATGGATCTCCCAATATAGTGGAGGTGGTTGAAGTTATAGCTGAGACGAAACCAATCCCAAGAGATATAGAGGTGGACATGTGGAAGCTGAAAACACAACCCCAAAAGGTTCAAGGTTTTTCTCCCACAGGATAGGGTTAGTTTATCAACTTCTAGATAAACTAACCATTAGAAAATATCATGATCATATGGAGAGTAATTTCACCAAAGGTATGTTTTCAGTGTCTTAAATTATATTTACCCTAACAAGTATAGAAGAAGTAAGGGGTCGATCTATAGGGAACTATGAGGTTATTTTATTATGCTTAATTTAGTTTGTATTTTTGTATTTAGTGATGTTTTCTGAATTTAGAGTTTATTTTTGTTGGTTTTTTGGGTACATAAAGAATAATTGATTTTTAATCTTCTTTTAACAAATTAATTACTAAAATGAGTGTAAAGACGGGAAAATTGGTGTTGATGCAAATAAAGAGAGAAATTCACTGGGGTTATGGATTTGTGATAAGTTGATTATTAAATCAAATTTATTATGAGGTTGTGTTGTTCACAATAACCGAACTCTTTGGGTTTAATTTGTAATAATGTTTCCTTGGTCCGGTAAACATTATATTTAGAGCTGAAGAAACTAACTCCTTTGTCCGATAGTTAGTGTTTAACAGATCTTTATTTGGCTTAGTTCATTTTGAGATGATGGATACTTCAAATGGTCATGGAGTTATTCATCATTATTCTTCCTTTGAATCCCTGAAAATTCTTCCCTTGGTCCAGTACAGAAATTACAATGATAATATGTAGTGATTTAAGAAGAATAAGAAAATATAATTGAAACAAACACAATCAGAGAAACTTAATTAAAATTACAACTCATTAGCTCCCACAGCCCCAACACAGTGGGTTATTAGTTACACATGTTGAAATGGATAAACACAAAACTATTGATAACTGATGAAATCATGCTTGGAACCCTAAAAAGGATTGACTCTTCAGTATATGGAATGACGGTAGTACGACAGACGAGATTCTTTCCTTCAGAGCTCCCACACAATATTTCCACACACTCTTCCAATATTCACCTCCTTTTTCCAGAGGCCAAGGCCTCTTTTTATAGAAAAAATAAGTACACATCATGTATCAAAAGTACATGCCGTGTTCTTTCTTCAATGCATTTTTGGCTTCGTTTTTTTCCACCGGTAGGCATCCTAACATGCCGTCTTTGACTTGGAACATGACGCCTCCTGGTAGGTGAATTTTCATGGTGTGTAGCGCTGCCATACATGTTGTGTAGTCTCATATTTCGGCCACCAACCGCTTATAGAAGTGTATGCATGACGTGTATTAGTGGAACACAGTGTGTCTACTTTAGCCGGCCACATGGGCGTGTAAACTCTTCTCACCCACCAACTGCTTCTATAATTGTACATACGACGTTTATAGTATGCACATGACGTGTGCTGGCTTCTGGTTACTTGGGAATGTACTTGTCCTAATCAACCTAAGTTTGAACTTGAATGTACATAGCGTTTATATAAGTAAACGCCTGGTAGTTGTAAATATTTTCTCTGTTATTCTCCGTTTTGTGTACTTGGCCATAAACCTCCTGGAAATGAACAAGATCACCAAAATCAAAGTAATTGTTTTTCAAATAAGTTAGTAATTGTTAAAAATTAGTTCTTATTTTTCAATAGAGTATATGAAAATGTATACACAAATTGGGTGTATCAAACTCCCCCATACATAATAATTTTCTTTCCCTCAAGAAAATATCAATATCTAATTAAAATCATCTATATTGTAAAAGAAATAACTTAAGTTAATCATAAATGTAAATAATAAGTGACATGAGAAATTTTCACAAAGAATACAAAGCTGTTTCAATCCAGGAGATATTCTAATCATGCCTCATATATAATTCAATTAACTACCTTCATCCTCTTTTAACACATGTTTCAAACATTCAAATATAAGAAATCCATTTGATGATTTACCTCACCAAAAATATTCTCAACACTCAAGATGTTTTTAAAAAAAGTTATGCTCAATCAGAGATATATACACTATATCCATAGGTTTGCAAGAAATCTAGTTCTCCACTTAAGAAAATTTGAATTAAAAAAATCATGAGGACTTTTCAAATAGGATCAGATGTTTCTTGTGGCTATAGATTGGTAGGTAAATATGTGACAAATATCTCTTAGGATTGCAAAAAGATGCTAAATTCCTAAATAACAATGCATGATATTCAAAGTTAAACTCAATGTAAACACATCCTCGACAAGCTTTATCAAATGATCTCATCAGCACCATCTCCTTTAGTTGAGTTGGAGCCACAAACCCATAAGTGTGTATAAGGCCCCATTGTTTGCACCATTTTTTTTACACAACGGTAACCGTTTTAAATTTCCAAATTAGAGGTTTTGAACTCTTTTCACCCCAAATGATCAAGATACTCTCCCCCATACTTAATTTCATGACAATTCACGAATTTATACCATGTTCTTCAATCCCTTATTTTGATCTCAAATAAATAATCATGAAAAAACATAAAAGAATTAGGGTAGGATGGGATATAGGCTTGTAATATGGCTTCCTATAAAGGTTATTCATGGTCTATAGGGGCTTCATGAAGATAAGATGTAGGGTAGGCTCAAGATAATGGGGTTAAAACAATCTAATGCCTCAATAATTTTAATGTAATTCAAAAATTATTCATGTTTTGAAATGAAAACATTCAATTTCTGGTAGATATGTATATTCAATGAATATCTCAATAAATAGGGTATTAGAAAGAATATGAAAAAGGGTATAGAATACCTATCGGGAGTGGGGAAAATAAATAAAGAGACAATCAGGTCATGAATTTCAAAATAATTGATTAGTCCAATCTTTGTAATTATCCAAGGATTACAAGTTGTAATTTAAATTATACCAGCAATCATTTTAAAATACATAAGAACCAAAATAAGCATGTTTTTTTTTAAATATTCACTTTCAGGTTATTATTTAAAAATATGATTAACTAGAAATGTCTTCACATTTTCAAATATATCTTCTAGTAATGATGTCACCTAGAAGAAAAAAAGGGTAATGACTAAATAGGAGAGAGACACCCCCATACTGAATATTGCACGTGGTCCACCAATTTCCCAAAAAAAGGAGCAAGGGAAGGTGGGTACACAATAGTGGACCAGACCGAGGGGAAGTAAGGAAAGAAGTAAACTGAACAAAGAAAAGTAATCAATGAAAAATGAATAATCCCCTCGTGTTCAGGTGTAGGAAAATGGAACATGATGGAAAAGTAAAGCCCAAAACATGCCAGAGTACCTATGATGGGGGAAAGAAATAGAACACAACAATAATGCATAACAAAAATAGGCACACTATATTTAAAAATATATATACAATGAAAAGAATGTGTCCCAAAACCAGTTAGGGGGTCTCTTCAGAAGAGGCATCATCTAGTACAGAACCAGCCAGTAGCTATGGATCAGGAGCTGTGGAAGCGAGAGGTGAAGACTCTATATCTAGAAGGGAAGCTGAAGAAGTAGGAGCTGTTGGTGCTCGACTCGGTAAATGAAGCTTGGAATCTCTCCCTGGAATAGAAATAGTGGCGATGGCAGTAATAGTTGTAGTTGGGCCCATAGTAGAGAGGAGAATGGAATTTGTGGCCAGTGTAGTATAAGGCGGAGGAGGAGTAGTAGAAGGGCCAGGAGCCGAGGAAAAGGCAAGTGGCAGGGGCATTGGAATACCCAGATGCTGAACAATAAGCCCCAACAGCTGCTCCATGTGGTCCTAGCGGCTGTCAAGATGAACCATATGCTGCTCCATCACAGACAGGCAGAGGGAAAGGGAGAGATCGACCGAGGTTTGGGGGTAGGTGGGGATGGTGGTGGTATAGAAGAACGAAGTCTAAAAGAAGGGGGTCAGAAGGAAGGGGGTGGGGTGGGGAAGGAGGAGAAGGTGCATCATCTGGGGTAGAAGGTTCAGCCGGAAGCTGGGTGCGAGCATGGGTAAGGATATATGCACCCCCTACTTCCAGACCAATCAAATGTGAATAAGCATGAGATAGTCCATCTTCCAGGGAGAAACTAACAGGTCATGGGGTAAAGAAGGATCGAAAACCCCAAGGTGGTGGGAGAGGTGAGTGGCATAAAACCCACCATTCAGGTTTCTTTGACGGATGGTAAACATAACATGGAAATAAGAGGGAGATCGGTAAGGGAGTTCTAGGTAGTCCTGCCGGATGACACAGGTAATGAGATCCATGTCACGACCGGTCATGACCCCCATAACCTCATGGCGGGGGAAAATAATGGCATTGAAGCACTGGTGGGTAAAACGAAGGATGGGGTTGGTGATAAGGGTACTCTTCTGCAGGTAGGGGTGTAGCGGTGGTCAGGCCCAGTAATCTCCCGCCACATGGAAATGATCTCAGACCGCTAGGGCCTTGTTCATGTTAGAAATAGAAGGTGGGGTAATGGGATGGGGGTAGAAATATTACCCTCGACCGAACTCGGTCATGGTGAGGGAAAAATATCAACCGCCTAGCCGGAACTGAACCACGAGCCCCACATCCCCAAGTGTCTCCCGGAACTCAGCTCCATCGAACTCAAACAAGGCCGTGAAATCCAAATATAAATCATGGAATATAGGAGTGTTAACCTGGAATATAGAGAGTAGTGGAGTGTGCCCATGGAGATCCTCTAACTCTCCCCAGATACCGAGTTGCTATGGAATGCTGCTATCGAGGTAGCAGCCACTCAACGGAATAGGCCGGCGAGAGAAGCACCAGACCCGGTCATGTGCCAAGTCGGTGACCGGGAATACCATGCATGGGTAGGGAACACCCGCAGGTCCCAGTCTAGGTGTAGGTGCAGTAGTAAGAGCTGGATTTGGGGGTGGATCTACTGAAGTAGATGGAGGCCCGCTCGATGGGGCAGTCGAGGTTGGGGCCAACAGCTACTAGAGAGGGCTCAGGAAGTGCAACATCTAATGGAGAAGTATTAATGTTGATTAGAAGCTTCAGATGGGGTGGTGAAGTACCAGTTGTGCTAGGACCAGTCTCTGCTGAGGCAATGGGTGGTGGAAGGATAGCCAACAGAGGGAGCTCGTAGACAGAAGCGTCAGGGTCTGGCTGCGTCGGAGGTCGAAGTCATATCCGACGATAAATGGGCCTCTCTCCCTCAGTGGCGGAGGTGGGCCCTTCCCACGAGAAAGATCTGGATCTTCCATAACCTGAAATAGAAAGAATAACAAAAAAAAAAAGAAAATAAAACAATGAAAATGTGAGAAATATGAAAAATAAAAGTACAGGACATGTACATCCAGAGTACATGACTTGTAGTACAAGTTGAGGAGCATCCCGTGTTCTCTGGATGAACACGCCGTGGGAGAGAGGTGGACTAGAAAAGGACACACAGCGTGTACCAAACATACACATCGTGTTCATGCAATGGAGACATGGTCGTGTATGAGTAACGGCACGACCATGAATATAACAGTTATAATAATAAAGGACATATCATGTACAGTTCGGACATGGCTTTTTCTTTACCAGAGGAACATAGACGTGTGGGGGCTAGACACTGGTCTGTCCGAATGAAATAAATACACAACATGTAATGAACACAAACGCCGTGTAGGGGAACATTGTATGTGAGGCCGTGTCAAGTGCTACACATGGAGGGGCCAAAAAAATGACATACATGGAATGTACGAAATACACACGTCGTGTAGAGGAACATGGTATGCGAGGCTATGTGCAAAGGGTACTCGGGCATGACGTGTGTAGGTACATGGTGTGTACCAAACATACACATCGTGTATATTCCAATTTCAAAGCATTTTGTGTGTGGACAAGTAAAAAAGTACACGGCATGTGTTCTTACTTTCGTGGACGGGTATCGCAGAATCCAAACAGTTGGATGATCCCGAAATCACACTAAACGCTTCTAATAAATTGAAATAAAGGGTGTAGAAGGGCGTACCTAGACGGAGGATCGCAATGCAAGAGAAATCAGAACCCAAAAATAACCAAATTGAGATATTTGAACAATGGGGGTTCGAGTGTCATACATGAAAAGAAAACAGGAAGAAGAAGGTCTCCGAATGACACGACCTGAAGCCGGGTGGCCGCGGCTTATATTTCCGAGGTACACAGTGTGTATATCTGGACAACACGCCGTGTATCTTGAATGTTTTTTATTATATATATATATACACATAATTATTATAGTAAACAATATAATAATTTAGATTAATAATTAAAAATAATAAATACATACATAAATATATATATAATTTAAAAACAAAACTATACACGTAATGTAGTGGGTAAACATACACCGTGTGTTTAAAAATTGTAAAAAGATAAGATCAACCATTGGTCCGGTGCTTGGGGCGAGGATCGAACCAGCGATCGACCATTCCTAACGGAAGCCCTCAACCACTAGATCGAATGTTGTAATGATGCCCATATTTATTATTTATATACTTTTAATCTATACATCCTATACACATGGGAAGAATGAAAATTCACGGCATGTAGTTTTTAATTATATAATAAGGGAATGAAGTAGGGAGATTAGCTGAGTTTGGACCTGGGTCTTTTGGATATAGGGCTGAGACTTTTTCAATCTACCAACTTCATCCGCATGAATTACATTCTATAGAAAAGTGTTTTTTTATTTTATTTTTAGAAATAAAACAGGGTACACATGACGTATATTGGAAGATATGCCGTGTGGTTTTATTAAAAGGGTAAATGATGGAAATGGGGTGGTTGTCAGGATTCGAACCCGGGTCTTTTAGAGCTGGGTTTCGATCTTGGCCAACCGACCCATCCCCATCATGGGTTTTATTATAAGAATATATATATATATGTATGAAATTTACTACACACGCCATGTAAAAAAATATAAAAAGGAGGAACCTCGTGCCGAAGGTAGGTCAGGAGGATTCAAACCGGGGATGGCTCAGATAAACTCTAGTGACCTTAACATCAGAACTGGCATCATCCCTGGTTATTTATTAGTTACTCTATATATTTATAATAGCTAGAAAAATGAAAATGAAAAAGTACATGTCGTGTGTAGAGGTTGTACACGGCGTGTATCCTCTGGGTTGCCTCCCAGGAAGTGCCTTTGTTTTAGGTCGTTGGCTCAACCTACCTACCTTTTCTTACTTGAGTTGTACAGTGGACATTGTTCCCACCATGTCATATATGTGATGGTAATCTTTCATCCTTTTCCTGTTCACATTGAATGGTTGACTATCCAATCCAGAAATTTCCACCACTCCATGATGGAATATGCGTACGACTTGTAATGGTCCCAACCATCGTGACTTTAACCTTCCTGGAAATATGCAGAGACGAGAGTTAAAGAGAAGTACCAGATCACCGGGTTGGAAATATTTTCATGAAATCATCCGGTCATGAATAGATCTCTTCTTTTCCTTGTAAATCTTGGCGTTTTCGTATGCCTCTAATCTGATTTCATCAAGCTCCAACAGTTTGACCTTTTCTTCTCTTCAGCTTCCTTGAGATCAAAATTCAGGGCCTTGATTGTCGATTAGGCTTTTTGTTCCAATTCCACTGGCAGATGGCATGGATTTCCATATATGAGGCGGAATGGGGATATTCCTAGTGGTGTTTTGAAAGCAGCCCGATATGCCCACAAAGAATTATCTAACTTATTGGACCATTCTTTCCTCGAAGTGTTTACAATTTTCTACAGGATCTGCTTAAGCTCACGGTTTGAGATATCCACTTGTCCACTAGAATGGGGTTGATATAATGTCCCCATATGATGTTTTACTCCATACTTTTACAGTATTCCTCTCATCAGGGAGTTGTCGAAGTGGGTCCCTCTATTGCTAATCAGTACTCGCAGAACTCCAATCCTGCTAAAAATATTTTTCTTTAAAAAACTCATGACTACCATGGCTGTGTCGTATGCTGTAGCAGTGTCTTCCACCCATTTAGAGACGTATAGGATGCAGACTAGATGTAAGTGTTCCCAAAGGATGGGGGAAAGAGACCCATGAAATCTATGCCCCACACGTTGAAAATCTCAACCTCCAGGATTGGGTGCTGGGGCATCTCAGCTCTATGTACCACAATACCGGTCCTCTGGCACCGATTACAATTAGAAACAAAGGCCCAAACATCTTTATGCATGGTGGGACAGAAAAACCCAGACTGTAAGATCTTTTCTATCGTACGATCGGGCCCATGATGTCCCCCAACTGGTGAGGCATAACAGAACTCCAGGACGCTGTGAACTTCAAGCTCAAGAATTCAACGACCGATTACCCCATTGCCATAGGATCAGAATGGCAGTGGATTTTCCCAGAAGTGCCTCTTCACATCAGAGAAAAATATATTCTTTTTCTGGAAGGAGAGGTCGGGGTGAACGAATCTTATAACTAGAAAATTAGAAATATCATCATACCATGGTATAGGTGTTTCGTTGATTGAAAAGAGGTGTTCATCATGAAAATCTTCCATGATCTCTCAATCTTCCTCGTTCTCTAAATGAGGTAGCTTGAGCCAGGAGAGATGGTCAGCAACAAAGTTCTCACTCCCTTTCTTATATTGGATCTCCAGATCAAATTCTTGTAAGAGGAGTAACCAAAAGATCAATCAAGGCTTCACATTTTTCTTGTTAAGTAGGTACTTTAGTGTTTCATGGTCAGAATAAACAATAACTTTAGACCACACTATGTAAGAACAGAAACTGTCAAATGCGAAAACCACTACAAGAATCTCATTCTCTCTGGTGGTGTAGTTGATCTGAACCTTATTGATCATCCTGTTGGAATAATATATAGGTCGGAAAATCTAATCAAGCCGCTTTCCCAAGACTGATCCCACAGCATAGTCACGGGCATCACACATCACCTCAAATTTTTCCTCCCAGATGGGAGAAATCATCACCGGAGATTCCCCCAGACACTGCTTCTGATGCTCAAAAGCTATGGATCATGTCTCATCCAACTCATATATGGAATCCTTGGTTAGAAGATTTGTGAGGGGATGTGATATTTTGGAAAATTCATGGACAAACCGCCTGTAAAAACTGGCATGCCCCAGGAAGTTGTGGTTTTATTTGAAAGAAGTTGGAATATGTAGTCTTGAAATGAATGCTATCTTTTTCAGGTCCACCTATATCCCCTTTTTTGTGATTCATTGACCAAGGATGATTCCAATTTGCACCATGAAATGACACTTTTCCTAGTTCAAAACTATGTTAGTGTTCTCACAACATTCCAAAACTAGCTCTAGGTACCGTAAACATGTGGCGAATAATTTCGCGTAAATGGAAAAATAATCCATAAATACCTCCAGGATTTGTTCCCCCATGTCATGGAAAATATCTAGCATGTAGCGCTGGAAGGTGGTAGGGGAATTTCACATGCCAAAATACATCCTCCGATAAGGAAATGTATCCTAGGGGCAAGTGAATGTGCTCTTCTCTTGATCCTTCAGAGTAATGAAAATCTGGTTATAGCTTGAATAACTGTCGAGGAAACAATAGAAGTTGTGCCTTTCTAGTCTCTCCAGCATTTGATCCATGAATGGAATGGAGTAATGATCTTTCCTTGTGGCATCATATAGATTTTGGTAATCCACGTTGACTCGCCATCCCGTGACAGTGCATGTAGGGATGAGCTCATTATTTTCATTTGAAATTACAGTGATACCCCATTTTTGGGTACCAATTGGAGGGGAATCTCCCACAGACTATCCAAGATGGGATAGATGATGTTGGTATCCAAAAATTTAATCAACTATTTTTTTACAACATCCTTCATGGGGGATTCAGGCGCTGCTGTGGTTGTCGTGATTTCTTGGAACCTTCTTCAAGTAGAACCTTGTGGGTGCAAATGGTAGGGCTAATTCCCTTTAAATCAGGGACTGTCCACCCAATAGCGTGCGTCCATTATTTCAAAACCTATAGAAGTGAATCTTCCTTCTCTTGTAACAATTCTACGTTAGGTTTTATAAGAAATGTTTTATTGGGTCCCAAATACCCATACTTAAGAGAAGATGGAAGAGGTTTCGGTTCGAGTTCAGGGGCCTTCAAAATCAAAGGTACAAGTGGACGCAGCGTTTCTTGTTCTAGACTATCAGGAATAACAGTATGTTGCCAGTAGTGGCCTCCCTATCCTTCTAGGAATTTCAAGTCCTCTGGTGCTTCATCTAGAATGTCTAGAAAAATAAAGGTATCTAAAAAAGAACATACCAAATCATTCCCTTTTTCGCTCAAATGATCATCCATGGTGGTTATAGAGTAATAGTCCTTATGTTTCAGAAAATATTCATGTTTAACATCCTTGAAGACATTGTAGGAGACTCTATCATCTCCTACCCGAAAAATCAGCTCTCCTTGGTGCAGGTCAATCTGTACCTTTCCAGTGGCTAGGAATGGTCTTTCAAGTATGATAGGTGCCTCCTGGTCATCCTCCATGTCACGGATGATGAAATCAGCTAGAAGGATCGGCTGGACCACATTGGTGAGCATGTCCTGTAGTAGTCCCTTCAGATGTTCGATGGATCGATCAACAAGTTAGGGCTAGTCAGATAGGATTCAAATCATGGAGCACGAGCTTCTTCAAAACTCCAAGGGGAATGAGGTTCACACTAGCCCCCCAAGTCACAGAGAGCCTTCCCAAACTCACATGGTCCACTGTATAGGGAATAGTAAAAATATCTAGATTCTGGGGTTTGGGAGGAATTGAGTGTTGGAAGACTGTAGAACACTCCTTGGTTAGGGAAATGGTGCTTAGATCCTCCATCTTTCTTCTATTGGAGAGTATGTCCTTCATGAATTTGGAATAAGTAGGAATCTACATCAGTGCCTCTGCAAATGGGATATTTATGTTCAGTTTCTTAAACACTTTCATGAATTTAGCGAACATGTGGTCCAGGTTCCTCTATTTCAATCTCTTTGGGAAGGGTAAGGTAGGTACAAAAGGTTTGAAAGAATCATTCCCTTTATTCTTTGAAGCATCCTTCTGTGGGATTTTTGTTGAGGAGGGGTTGGTTTTGGTTCCTTCTTCATCATCAATAGGTGTAGATACACCTGGATGTGCTGGTTGGATCTATTGGAGCTCTTTTCTGCTCTGGAGTATGACAACATGGGCTTCCTCTCTCGGGTTCTTTTCTGTATTTCCTGGTAAAGTACCGGGTTTCCATTCTGAGAGTTGGTTATCCAAATAGTAAATTTGGTTCTCCAGGCCTCAAATTGATGCCTCCTGATTTTATAACCTGGTCTTAGAAGTAGATATGTATTTTGTCACAAAATCCTATAACATTGAGGTGTTCTCCTGCGGAGGAGGTTGTTGAGATGGTAGAGGTGGTGGTTGTCGTGGCTGTTGTTGGAAAGGGTATTGATACCCTTTCTGCTGTTAAGGGCCCTGCTGGGGCTGTTGCTACCTCTGGTATTGATTTGGATAGGGAGGCTGGTTGTATCCGGGCAGTCGCTGGGGTGGCGGATTTTGTTATTGTTGGCCCTAGCCTGTATTTTTCTAATCACACCATACTGGGTTCTGGTACTGCTGGTACTGGTTGGGCCCTCAGTTTTGTGCAACATAACATACCTCTCTTGTCGATAGGCCTCCAACAGAACCCAAGCATTCTCCCATTATGTGGTTATCACCACATTCACTGCATGTCGGATGGTCTGTCGCATGTTCTTGGGTCGCGTCCTTCAGATTGAACGCGTCGATCTTCTTGGACACAACGTCCAACTGGGCAGCTAGCATGGTAGTTGCATCTATGTTATGCATACCTCATTTATGTGTTACCTGTTTGTAATTTCACTAGAAGATGTGGGCAGACATATCTTCTAGTAGTTCAAATAGTTCTTCGGGGGACTTCCTCATTACCGTACCTCCAGCAGTAGCATCCACCACGAACTTGGTATTAGTTTTCAACCCTATGTAGAAGGTTTGGACTTGCATCCAAAGTGCATGTCCGTGGTGTGGTAACTTGCACAACATCTCCTTGAAGCACTCCCAATATTCATATAATGATTCAACGTTGTGCTATTGGAAATTTTAGATCTCATTCCATAGTGTCACCATCTTTGAAGGTGGGATGTATTTGGATAGGAACCTCTGGGCTAGCTCCTCCCAGATGAGGATTGATCATTGTGGAAATCCTTTGATCCAATATTTCACCTTATCCCTTAGAGATAAGAGGAAGAGGCAAATATAAATGGCATCTTTGGACACTTTGTGGTAACATAATGTGTCGCATACCTCAAGAAAATTGGAGAGGTGAGCATTTGGTTCCTCGATAGGCAGGTCACCGAATTGAATGGTGTTCTGGATCAACTGCATGATTGTAGGATTGATCTTGAAATATTGGGCTTGCATCGGTGGTCGGATGATGCATGTGTCAGCTCCGGGGATTGATGGAAGGCTGTACTCCATGAGAGTACGGCGTGGAGGTGGAATCTAAGGAAGGGGAACTGGCATGAATTTTTGGTCTTGAGGAGGGAGAACCACCCTTGAACTTGGTTGAAATACGAAATCCTCTCTATTTGGAATTGTTAGAGTTGTTGTGGATGGTATTCTGGAGCATGTGGAGCTTGCTGGTTTCAGTTGTCACCTGGACCTAACTGTTATACAACTCCTTGGACAACAGCTAGATTACCTTCCTCGTTCTGCACTATTGGAGTGGTTTGGTTGTGTTCAGCCATTAGTGATCGTTGGCGCCTCAAAAATATCTGTTCAATCCCCAGGTATGTTGGGAAAAACCCTAATGATTCAGTGCTCTTTGAACGTGTGAGGTGGCCGCTCATACACTTAAGAAACAGCACAAAACAAAACAAAACACCAAGTGTAAATGAGGCAGAAGGAAAATAAACAGAAATGAGAATAGAAAAGAGATTTTTGTGAATTTATGATTTTTTATTTTCACAAAAATTTGACAAAATTTTTATTAAAACAAGAATAAAATTAACTCTTTGTGCTCCCTGGAAATGGCTCCATAATTTGGAATGCCATTTCACCGAAGGTATGTTTTCGGTGTCCCAAATTATATTTACCCTAACAAGTATAGTACCAATAAGGGGTCGATCTACAGGGAACTATGAGGTTATTTTATCTTGCTTCATTTAGTTTGTATTTTTTTAGTGAAGTTTGCAGAATTCAGAGTTGATTTTTTTTGGTTGTTTGTGTATAGAAAGAATAAATGGGTTTTAATCTTCTTTTAACAAATTAATTACTAAAATGAAAGTAATGATGGAAAAATTGGTTTTGATGCAAATAAAGAGAGAAATGCATTGGGGTTACGAATTTGTGATAAGTTGGTTATTAAATCAAATTGCTTATGAGGTCGTGTTGTTCAAAATAACCCACCTCTCTGGGTTTAATTTATAATAAAGTTTCTTTCGTCTGGTAAACTTTATATTTATAGCTCAAGAAACTAACTCCTTGGTCCGGTAGTTAGTGTATAATAGATATTTATTTGACTTAGTCGATTTTGAGCTGATGGATACTTCTAATGGTCATGGAGTTATTCGTCATTATTATTCTTTTGAATCCCTGAAAATTCTTCCCTCGGTCCAGTACATAATTTCTAGTGATAATATGAAGTGATTTAAGAAGAATAAGAAGAGATTATTAAAACAAACACATTCATAGAAACATAATTCAAATTACAACTCATCAGCTTCCACAACCCCAACAAACTGTGTGTTTTGTTACACATATTAAAAAATGATAAACACAAAACATTTGATACTTGATGAAATCATGCTTGGAATCTTGAAAAATAAATTATTCTTCGGTTGAATGAATGATAGTAATATGCTGGTAGAGAGTCTTTCCTTCAGTGCTCCCACACAATATCCCCACACACTCCTCCAATATTCACCTCCTTGGTCTGGAGGCCAAGGCATATTTTTATAGAATAAATAAGTACACGGTGTGTATCAAAAGTACACATTGTTTAATTTCGTCAACGCTTTTTTGGCTTGGTTTTCTCCAATGTTAGGCAGCCTAACACACCTTCTTTGACTTGGAACACAAAGATTCATAGTAGGTGAATGTACATGGCGTGTAGCACCGCCATACACGTCATGTAGTATCATATTTCGGCCACCAACCGCTTCTAAAAGTGTATACATGGCGTGTATTCGTGGAACACGATGTGTCTAATTCATCCAGCCACATGGTCGTGTAGACTCTTCTCTCCCACCAAACACTTCTAGAATGGTACACACGATGTGTATAGTATGCACACGATGTGTACCAGCTTCTGGTTACTTGGTAATTTACTTTTCCTGATCAACCCATGTCTGAACATGAATGTACAAAGCATGTATATAAGTGCATGCCATGTAGTTGTAAATTTTTTCTCTGTTCTTATCCGTTTTTTGTACTTGTCCATAAACCTCCTGGAATTGAACAAGATCACCAAAATCAAAGTATTTGTTCACTAAGAAGTAAGTAATTGCTGAAAACTTGTTCTTATTTTTCAATAGAGTATATGAAAATGTATACACAAATTCGGTGTATCATAATGCCATTTACTTTATTTTATTTCTGTTATTTGCATGGTTTATCATTATGTATGTGTTTTTACAATCACATAATTAATGAATTAAACAAGCATGCAAGATGGAACTAAAATAAAACAGACTTATGCGTAAATATTATCAAGACATGGTTAATCACTTAATTAAGTTCCACTTAATATTAACAAGAATGTGATAATAAGCGATTCACACATAAGAGATAAAAATACCTCAAATAAAATATTAAGTCAGACTAAGCCTTTGATTACTTGATTTAGGGAAACACTCCATGAAACGTCGTGTTTTACCAACCCGTGTGGGGAAAATTACTTTTATACAGGAATCCATTATGAAAGGTTTCATTTTGAATTAACCATATTACATCAAGAGGAGAATACCTTGCTAGACTTAGTGTAATATTGGAGGCAAGAGTTGAGCAAATCCAAATTCATGATTTCAGGATTGGGGAGTCCACTCAACAGATCAAGGAGCCGCAAGCCCAAATTTGACAAAGATCTTCCTACCTAAATTCCTTCTAATACCTTAACCAAACCTTGTTGGGGTTATGAGAAGGGTAATATAGATCCTTTCCCCTAGAATGTCATGGCATCTGGACATTCTGATTTCAATTGTGAGGTCCATTGGGACTTGATAAAATAGTGGGAGACATAATAAAATTTTTTACTTCTCATAAAATGTATCTAAGAAGTACTAATAATCTGCTCTTTTAATTGTAGAATAAAAATGACAAGTTCATAAATCACACTATCCCGACAATCAATTATATATAAAGACAACATCCTCACCGGTAGTAACTTCTTGGAATGGTTTAGATGCCTTTGGGTCATCCTATTCGATGAATAGAAGTATTACATGTTAGAGTCAACATTACCTAATTTTCCTACCAAAGAGGTGAGTGATGTGTATTTCCTGACCTATGAGAAATATATGAACAACGCGGTCGACATTCAATGTTTGATGTTATCATCAATGTCTAGTGAGATCAGGAAGTCTCATCAAAACATGGATGCTTATTGAATGCTTGAGCACCTCTGTGGTCTTTACCAGGAGAGAACAAGACAGTAAAGTTTTGAGATCTCTAAGGAACTCTTTCAGGGTAAGCTTGGAAAAGTTTCCCCAGTTGGGCCTCATATAGTCACGCTCATTGGATACATTGAGCGCCTAGAGGTTCTAGGGTTTAAACTCCCCAAAGAACTGGGCATCGATCTCATTCTCGCATCACTCCCTCAGTGCTTCTCTAAATTTTTTGTCAATTGTAATATGAAAAAACATTGAGAAGTCCCTATCTGATCTTCTTATCCTCATTCTCTAGGTGGACAAGGATATGAAGCGCGAAAAGCCTTTTGTCTTTAAAGTGAATAAGAGGAAAGAGAAGGTGAAGAGATTTAATCCCAAAACATCTTCACAGCCTTCTAAGAAAAGGAATATTAATGGGGAGGTAAGGGAAAATGAGGTTGTTTGTTTCTCATGTGTCAAGAAGGGCCACTAGAAGAAGAACCAAACCTATCCTAAGAAGCAAGGGGAAGCTTCAGGTATATTTTTTATCAAATGCAATCAATATATTTCTACAAATTGGGTATTAGATACAAATTATGGTGCTCACATATGTATCTAAATACTCTAACCAAGTAGATTTAGGAAGATTCATCAAGGGGAGGTAGATCTATGAGCATCTAATGGATCCAGACTTGTTGTTGTAGCTGTTGGGGACTATCACCTCACATTGCGAACTCAGATGGTTTTTGTGTTAACGGGTTGTTTTTATGTGCTTTCTATAACCAAAAACATAATTTCTATATCCAGACTAGATATAGATGGATTTGTTTTCATGTTTGGACATGAATGTTGTTTCTTTTATAAATATAGTATTTGTTTTGGTAGGGAACATTTATACAACGGAATTTATGTGTTGGATCACACAAACCAAGTAATGGAAATTGATGACAAAGATACTTCACATGATTCATACCATAACCATCTTTGGCATCACCAGCTTGGTAATGTAAATGAGAAATTCTTGAAAAAGTTACATCAAGATGGATATTTAGATTCTTTTGAACTAAAACCACTTGCCGCATGTCATGTAAGTTTACTAGGAAAAATGACCAAAAACCCATTTGGTGGGAAAGTTGGAAGGGCTAAAGAGCTTATTTAATAGGTTCATACTAATGTGTGTGGAACATTTCTATTTGAATCAAGGGCTGGGTAGTCATACTTCATAACTTTTACTAATTATTTTCGTAGATATGGATATATATACTTAATGAAGTATAATCCGGATACCTTTGATAAATTCAAGGAATACAAGAATGATGTTGAGAACCATCTAGGTAAAAAGATTAAGAAACTCTACTCAGAACGAGGTGGGGAATATCTTAATCCAGACTTTATTGATTACTTATGAGAGTTTGGGATCCTATCCCAACATAATCCTCCTTAAACACCATAATGTAATGGTATAAGAGAAAGGAGGAACCACACCTTGTTGGACATGGTGAGATCAATGATGAGTCATGCAAGTATTTCATTATTCTTTTGGGGGTATGTGTAACAAACAACAACACACATACTAAACCACGTACCAACTAAATCGATAAATAGTATTCCATATGAGTTATGGAGTAGAAGAAAATCCATGTTATCGAATTGACATGTGTAGGGTAGCGAAGCGTTTGTTAAGGCCTGTTCAGGTAACAATCTCACACCTCGAGGCACAAAGTGTGCCTTTACAGGATACCCAAAGGATACAAGGGGATATTACCTATACAATACCCTAGAAAAAAAGGTTATAGTGGAAAGAAATGCCCTATTCTTTGCAAGGGAGCACATCTTCAAAAGAGATAGTTGGAGCAGGATAGACTTCGATGAAGTCGAGGATCAAGGTACACTAGAGTTGGTACCTGAACAAATTAAACAAAGCCCCATGGAAGAAGAATCTATTCCAGAGACACAAGTACTGCGTAAGAGTTGAAGATAGGATAGAGAACTAGAATATTATGGTTGTCTAGTTACTGAGGATTTTTAATCATTATTAGTTGATAATAATGATCCCTTAACCCAAAAGGAAGCTGTAAGTGGCATAGACATTTCCAAGTGGCCAGAAGCCATGAATTCTGAAGTGGATTCCATGTACCAAAACCATGTATGGATTTTGGTAGATCCTCCAGTTCATGTAAAGCATGTTGGTTGCAAATTGGTATTCATGAAGAAAGTAGACATGGAAGGAAAAGTTAGTACCTATAAGGAACAACTAGTTGAAAAAAGGTTTAAATAGAGTCAAGGAATTAGATATGATGAAACCTTCTCACTAGTTGCAATGCTGAAATCCATCAGAATTATACCTGCCATTGTGACTTACCATGACCATGTTATTTGGAAAATGGATGTCAAAACAGAATTCCTTAATGGAAACCTTCAGGAAGATGTCTACATGACCCAACCCTAAGGTTTTGTTAATCCAAAGGATTCCAATAAGGTATGAAAGTCGAAAAAATATATTTATGGATTAAAGAAAGCATCTAGGTCATGGAACATTCATTTTAATGATTCCATAGAAGATTTTGGTTTATCAATAATGGATGTGAGCCTTGTGTCTACAAACTGTTTAGTGGGAGTGCAGTCATTTTCCTAATATTATATGTTGATAAAATATTTCTTTTTGGAAATGATATACCAGCCTTACAGTCTATTAAGGCATGGTTGAATCAATGCTTCTCCATGAAGGAATTTGTCAAGGATGCATATATTCTTGGGATCAAGATCGATCGTGATAGATCCAAGATATTTTTGGGCCTAAGTCAAAGTAAATACATTGATAAGATACTGAAGAGATTCAATATGGAACAATCCAAGAGGGGATTGTTGCCAGCATCACATGGAATTCATCTTTCCAAGAAAATGTGTCCTAAAACACATGAGGAAGGAAATATATTGGCAAGGACTACATATGCATCAGCTATTGGGTCAGTCATGTATGCCATGCAATGTACTACGCTAGATGTCTCCAATGCATTGAGTGCGATATGCAGATATGATGTTGACCCAGGTGACCTCCATTGGACGACAGTCAATATTATCATAAAGTATCAGAGGCGTACTAATGATATGTTCCTATTTTATGGAGGAGATGAGGAACTAGTTATCAGAGGATATGAATATTCTAGTTTCTAGACTAATAATGATGACATGAAATTGCAAACATGATATATCTTCACTTTGAATGAAGGTGTAGTGAGATGGAAGATCTCGAATAATAGTGTGGTAGCAGATTCTACAGAAGAGTATGATCATATTGAAGCTTTTGAGGCATCTAAAGAAGCAATTTGGATGTGAATCTTCATCGAGGAGCTAGATGTGATACCTATCAGTAATGATCCCATCACATTGTATTGTGATAATACTAAAGTGGTGGCTCTAAGAAAAGAGTCAAGGGAACATCAGGGGATGAATCACATACTTCCTTAGTATCATCTCTTGAGGTATTTTTCTCATAGAGGTGAAGTTGAAATGACCAATATTTCCATAGAAGACAACATGGTCGACCCCTTTACTAAAGCCTTGACTCAGTAGAAACATGATCATCATGTGAGGTCCAGCATACTAAAAGTCTTAGGGAGTTGGCTTTAGTCCATGTGGGAGTTTTTAAGAGTTGGTGTCCTATAACCAACTAGTTTAACTTTTATTTCACGTATATTTAATGTATTATTTCATATTTTTCATTTTTCTATATGACTATGATGTAATAATGTTCTGGATTATTTGTTTCATTGATAAGGTCATAGTAGTTCCCCGCTATGATGAAAACCTTGAAATGCTATAAAAATATTCTTAAACATAGTTATGTGGTTGGATGAAATACTATGATAGGACACATAACATGCAGACCTTCTGATGTGGGTAGTCGTAAGCAGATGAGACTTCCTCTCATGATGTTTTCACTTGGTAATCTCTAGGATAAGATATTATGTGAACAGTCCCTCTAGTAGAAATTTTGTATGATTTAGTGTCATAAAATATTTCTATATGTGAGCATGTGTAATGAACCTTAGACCTTAATATTATCATTAATATGTTTTATGACTCGCGCACTTTGATTTACTAACAAAAACAGACACGCAGACAGTTGGCAGAAAGTAGGGTACGTTGGGTGCGTCATGAGTGGCATGTTATTAATGGATAATTCAAGGAAGGATTTGTCTCTTACATTAATGGGAGTTGATATCTCGACCCTTTGATTGAAATAGAACCATCATGCGAAATTCCATGTCTGTGGTGTAATGATGAGTTTATTTTAGGTAGTCAAAGAATAATGTTTCAAGCATTAAATTTGATGACACTATCATTGAACCTTTTTGATGAGATATTGCGACAAAGGGATTATATTACACAGTGAGTGTTCATATATGGATATCATTGTTGCGACTTTATGTTCTTTATCTTGGGTGCCAGGACGTGTTTCTAGACAATACTCTTACACTTTAGGCAAGCCCACCTAATTCCAATGAGAAAGAATCTTAGAGGGACACACACTAAGTGTATTTGGTGGTCTTAGTTAAATTCTATTAGATTTTAATTAATGATATAAATATTATTCTCAAGACCGTGGAATAATTTTATTCAAGTTAATATGATCTCATAAATTAAATATATTTATTTATTTCATTAAA
This sequence comes from Viscum album, assembly GCA_963277665.1. Lineage (NCBI taxonomy): Eukaryota > Viridiplantae > Streptophyta > Magnoliopsida > Santalales > Viscaceae > Viscum > Viscum album. Next base: position 1,322,826,092 of record OY728166.1, read on the forward strand.
TATTTAATAAATATTTATTTACTAGTTTGTAAATAAAATATTTATTTAATAGAATAAATATTTTATTTATTTATTTGAGTGTTCAATAAATGGAAGTGGAGTTCGAGCGAACCAAGGTCGGTCTCGTAGTAAAATAATTATTTTCAATATGGTAAATAATTATTTAACTAGTTGGCACAAGTTAAAATAACAATGATGATACTATTATTTTGTGATGCAGAATTTTATTTTATAATTCTGTTTTGTGCAAGTTGGCGCACCATGAATAATGACGCAGTATTATTATTATGAGAATAGGTTTTCTTTATGTTCATGAATGTATTTAATTTTTTCTATGAAATTAAATATTTTAACTGAAATTCCATGTATATAAAGAGAAAAGTAGGCCTCTTGTGCCACACACCACACCACAGGCCTGGTGAATTGAGAATTTTTGAGCCAAAAAATTTATCTCTCAAGTGATTATCTCTCCCCTCTCAAGAATGAGAGACGTTCCTCAAGGCCAAATAACAAGAAATCAAGAACGAAAAACACAATACACTTACTTTGTCTCTCTAGCACTCAGAGAATGAGCAATGTCAATCAGAGGCCATCAGAGCAAGTGTGGATCACTGATAGAGGGATTCTAGTTTAGATCTTTACAAGTGAAACAAGATAATTTGGAAGGGTCATTCTAGATGATCTACATCATCAATGATAAAAAATACCCAAGATCCGTGTATTATATTTCTTTATGAAATTAATTAAATTAATTATAAACATGATGTGAAAGATCCTCTCTAAAGGTTTCATGCCTCTTTCTTCTTTATCTAATTCTTTGATTATATTCTATAGAGACTAGTGTTCATCGTCGTATTGAACCTAGAATAACAATTGATCATAGTAAGAATAAAATTTGGGTTCCATCCCAACCACACTTCTGTTGCACCCGGAACCTTGAGGGAGATCCTTAAATGTGTTTTCTTGTGTAATGGAGGGGCCAATATAAACCATTGTGGCAGTAAATCAGCCCAAAAATCCCTCTCAAATCATAACTGGATGAGTTTTTTACATATAGATTAGTGTATACTTTCTTCCAGTACATTATTCACACATTGGGGTCCTTCCCATTACATTTTTAGCAGTGGACCCATTAGAAGATGTGAACCTCGTAAGGTTAAATTTGTTAGTGTTGACAAGGATATAAAAATGATTATTCTATATTTATAATTATAATTATTTTTTTCATCTCTCTTGATCTTCATATGTAATATGGTGGTGGATATCTACAAAAATAAATATGTATGTTCTTTACGAAGATATAAAAATCATAGAAAATAGATTTATACCATTATTTAGTTTGTTTGAAATGTTAAGTCACTATCTCTAAAGGGTAGTAGAGTCCTATGTCTATTGAGTTTGAGTTCATAGTTTGTGTTCATTCTCTTTGGTAATCTTCCCACCAAGACAATAATGGATGATGATAATAGTCGATACAAATTTCATTTTTAGGAAATAGGGTTGTGATTTTATAAATTATCACCTTAGAAAAATAGTAACATCATTTTCAAGGCATGCGTACACTATTTATTTTCCAATCATTTATAGTGTGTAAATATTTAGTTGTTTATTCCATTGAAAATATTTAGAGAATTTAATCACTCAATGGTGGAAAGTAAAATCTTGATGTTGATGGCCTAAAAGGATAAATTACTCATAAAAAAACTTCATTCAATGAACACATTCATCAAAATAGTACCTAGATATAGCCAATTCCTGGATACCATCTTACCCTGCTAGAATATTAGTCATTTTTATACCCATTTTTTTTATAGTTGAATTTTAAGAAGGAGGTAAAATGGATTCTAGGATTCTACATAATGGTGGAGTTCCCAGGGATGCTTCTAGATCATCTGACCTATCATAACCTGAGGCTTCTGACCAAACAAGTTCTATGAAATAACTATGCTAAGAGTATAAAAAAAGATGATCTTATTACCAACCATGGAGAGGTACTTCTGTATAATTTTATAAGACTATGAAGAAGATGAGGTTTATGGATCCCAGGTCATCCTTTGTGGAAAAAGAGAATTTTTTTGAAAACACTTCATAGGATGTATATCATGGGGCATTCAGGTATTGTAAAAGTTTTCCAACCTTTATCACTATTTGGGACCTATAGGGCATGATCATGGATAGAATTCACATCCCTCATATTGCAAAATTAGGGATCTAATTGACCATAATACTGAAACCAACTATGTATTGTCGGTGAATTATGTTCATAATTTTGATTGTTTGATCATTAATTCTAATGTGAAGGTTACCATAACTGTATCGGTGGTAGAAATTAATGATTCGGGAACCTATGAGGGAGTAATAAACTAATATACGGATAAATAATGACACACTATACCTTACTAAAATCGGAAACCATGATATGTTTTTAATATAAAATATAAATATAAAAACCTAGCCGATGAATTAGTGGGTATGAATTGGAATAATAACACTATGTAATATGGGAATAATAAAAATAATGACTATATTTAAACCTAATATAATTTAATTAGTATTACTTAAAACTATGAAAATAATTTTATGCTTAAAACTATTTTTTTCTAAAAATGTAATTTTACTTCAAAAAAGTATATTATGATACAATAGTAAAACAAATATTGATAATATGAATGAAATATTACCAACAATAATTATTTAGTAAATTATAATAAATTAAAATAATGATTATTTAACATTTTAAAATGTTATTTTCAAATATAAGTACCTTTTCTCTTCATTTCAGAATTATATTTAAATATTTAATTTTAAAATTTTAGATATTTAATAAGAAAATATGAACATTCATTTTCAATTAAGCATAATAATATAATTTTAAGATGATAATTTGTGCCTTTCAAAATCATTAATTTTTTAGGAGAATATTATAATATACCATTTTATTAATAATGCAGCTTTTATACCATCCCTTATATATAATTATGCATTGAAACATTACTAAACCTTTTTATAAGACTATATATGTATTTTATAAGGGACTTTATATAATTTAAAATACATTTTTTTTAAATTTATAAACCCCTATTATATATTTTATAATTTAAGTTATATTTTAAAAAAAATCAATACCTTAAAATTTTAGTATTTAAAGTTTAATTTTCAACATTTCAAAAAATTGATTTTTTTTAGAAACTTTTTAATCTATAAGTCCATGTTAACTAGTAATAACAATTTTATTTTTGGGTATAATGTATAAATTACCTTTGTAAAAGGTAGTTACAATTTTGAAAACAAAAATGATTAAATGAGTAACCTTAGAGGTATAGAGATTAACATGTTAATAATTGATTGGTGGAGGTTTTTATATACCTTATCTCTTAAATACTACATTAATTATCATTTTTTGAGCAACTTTACTTGAGGGTGACTTATGGTTATTGAAAAATTCTGAGTATTTACAATAATCCCACTCCTTTTCATTTATAGAAGGGTGACACCTGTCCTAAATTACCCTCATAAAAACCCATCATGATTGGACCAAAATCTACCAAAAACTATCTCACACACTTTTAGACATCTTTATGAGGTTTTGTTTCTCAAAATATCATCCCTCAATGGGTTACTCCTCATTAAAAGGGATATAATCCAAGATAAGAGTTATAAGTTCCAAACCTATCTTTTATTTCTCTATTAATTAATGTGAATTTATTAGTCCTAAAATTTAATTTAAACGGCATAAAAAATAAAACATGTATAATTAATATACTATTATGTTATTATAAGTATTTTATGAGCATTATCCACCCTCCCCTTTTCCATTAAGATAAATAAAAACATGAATTGTGTATTGTGTGGACCATCGCCTCAACAAATAGATTTTATTTGTTTTCATTCACTTCCAAAAAATGGATGGTAGTTGTTTATATTTCATGTGTGTGTATGATAGATGTATATATGTAATTAATTTATATCATTAATATGGTTTATTTTTTATAACACAAAATTTAACAATCTTTATAAGGTAATCTATCGTTATTGGTAAATAATCCCAAACTAGTTCTTTACTATTTTATTTTTCATGAAACATGAGTAAAAACCACATGGAATTATTACATAATAATACTTTAGATTAAATATATTAAATAAGATTTAATGGATTATAAATGATTATCTTATATATAAAAGTAATACTGACACCTATTTTATGATCCTAGTTCAAAATGATCAAAGTTATTAACACCTGACGTTGAAAAGAGATTATTGAAATCTAATACATGATGAGAATTATTATTAATGATGATTATAAATGGATATGTATAATAATAAGTTTATAAAATATGTTACTACTATGTGTATCTTTTTTATATAAGAAGTTAAAGAAATTATGTGCGAATTAAGGGTAATTCTAACAAACATAGTAACTAAAAATACATTCCTTAAGTTATACAATTTTAGGTTTAATTTTTTTCCAAGACATAAAATTATTAATAATGTAATATTTTTATTTATGGGGAAAAATAATCTTTAATTCAAATCCACTTTTAAGAATTGGTTGCTTTTTTCTTTTTTTTTTTAAGGAAACTAAAGTGGATTTTTGAAAATAAACTCATCACTATGACTTTTAACTCGATGATTTCAAAAAAAATCTATAAAAATCTATTTTCAATTGGTTTTAATTTTTTTATTAATATTTTAAAAATATTGATCTACAATCAATTTATTTTTTGTGTCTTACCCTCCATTATTTTATTAATATGAGATTTTTTTGGATGATATAGTTTTGAATGTCAATATATTAATTTCTTTTTGTTATACTATTTCGAAATTTTATAAAACCCATATTATTCCATGAGTTCTTCATTAAATTTTAGTGATTTATATTTTTTATGTTTAAGAAACCAATTTTTCTTTCATGGGTTTATTAAGATAGGTTAATTACTACTTTTAAGAGGCTCACATATTTACAGATGATGATGGGTGGGATCCTATATCTCCCTCCAAATCATTGGTTTAAGATTATATCTCATTAGATTTTATAGTGTGGTCATGACAAGTGTATTCACATTGGCACGGGTAAGGTGTATTTACTCACATTTTTTGGGCTTGGACATAATCTTTTTTTTACATGGTAATGGGAACAATGAGTTTTCTCACACAAGTTTTCCTATCATTATTTTTGTTCCACATTACCAAGTTCTTAATCAGGTAATACAAAATTTTCTAGATATATTTAATTTCCCATAAATTTTAATATTTCATGATTATGGAATATTTTTAAAGTACTCAACAATATTATGTCATAGTAAAATGTTATATGATTATAGATATGTGTTTTTATTGATGTAACATTTTTATTCCCACATAAAAATAATTTGATGATATTATATTTATATTAAATGTTTTATTATTTTCATAGATGGTCTTATGATCATTTATTATGATAATTATACGTATCTAATGTTCTCCATCATGTTAAGATATATTTTTACCTTACTAGGACAATGAGACGATCCCTTTATTATCTATCCATTTCTAAGCTTATGAAGATGATTATATTATGTAAGATATCTATAAAAGGGTCTAGAGGATTATAATTTTGTAGAAATGTATGAGATTTTTGTAAAATATAATGTTTTTGTAGATAATATTTGATACACTAATAGTATTGGTCCTTTTATTTTCCAAAAAAATTGATGTATTATTTAAATATTTATATTAATGTATTCCTTATGTCATTTTTATTTTACTTCTCTTTAGTTGGTATCATATGAGGGTTTAGTTATTTTTTTAGTTTAGTTTATTTACCTTTGGTAACAGGGTTATAGAACCATAGTTAAAACTATATAGATGAGTCTAATAATAGGATGATATCAATATATATTTTTAAACTCTTTAGTAGATGGTTTACCTTAACAATAAAACCTTTTTTGGATAATAAAAGTGGGTGTAGGTTCTAGAACATATGTTCCTAGGGTTAATACCCCTGAAAATGGAATGTTGTGATTTAATTCAATCATTATATGGTGCATGGAAAAAAGGTAAAATTTCACACTTTTTTTTATACTCCGGATTAATATGCTTTGGTTGATCACTTGTTCTCTACAAACCACTGCGAATGATTTATTTTCTAGTTACATTGGGGAATTTTTTTGAGAAGTACAATATAACCCCACCTAAAATAACATTGGTTCAAATAATATAGTTATATGGTTAAACATGTATAGAATAGTGGGAATGATTGTATGAAAAATTTAGATGAGGATGTTATTGGACAAGACTTAATCAGATTGTGATTCCATATTCATATGATCATTTACTCTGAATTTATTACACATTACCATAACCTTTTTGGTTGTAATATTAATTAAGATGTATAATTCGGAAAATTAGTATGTCAAAGGTTTTTCCAAATGACCTCATAAGATACAAATTTGGGATAAATAGTTTCCCAGTCTTATAATGAATAATGAGGTGGATAAATCTGTAGAATTTATATCATGAGTTTTTTATGGATCCCTTAGCTTATTCCTTGGAAAAACTATAATTTAATTTCTAATGAAACAAATTATTTAATTAGTGGGAATGTATAGACATGGTATTTCAAATTATATTCTCCTTACATAAAATATTAAATAACATGTTTTACAAAGTAACCTACCTAAAATGAAAAAGATGATATATTTTGAATATTAAATAAAAACCCTTAAAACCTAATCAATGAATTAAAGGGAATGAATAGGAATGAAAAACAATTATGAAATGTTTCTATAATGAAACAACTTTAAAATTTTAATTGTAATAAAATACAATTAGTATAACTAAAACGACTATAAAAATCATGTTATGCTTAAAAATCCATTTTCCTAAAATTCGTATTTTATTTCAATACACTATGTATATAATAACTTAAATTAAAAAAATATATTTATTATATAAATAAAAAATTACCAATAAAGTATTTAGTAAATGATATGAGATAAGAATAATGAATACATATCATTTTAAAAAGTTATTTTCCATTATAAACAGTTGTACATTAAATTTTCTGATTTTATTTAAATATTTAATTCTCAAGTATTTGAAATTTAATTTGAATAATGATCATAATTTTTTTATGAATAATAATAATATAATATTGAGATTAATCTTTAGGCTTTTCTGAAATATTTTATTTTTTGGTGAATAGTGCACTTTACTCTATACTAAAATTACAGCTTTTATGCCATTAATAAAATATATGTCCGAATTATAAATTTAGGAAAAAAATTAAAAGACCATATATTTATTTTATAAGTTACTTTATAATTATAAAAAGTTTGTAAAATTTATAAAACCATATTTGATATTTTATAATTTAAGTTATAGTTTTCAAAAAATATATATTTTAATACATTATTCAATTAGTATTTTAAAATTTTTTTTATCATTTTTAAAATATTAATAAAAATTTTATTTTGAATTTTTAATAATTAGGTGTGTATTATATAATAAATATTTTTTTTATAAAGAATCAAATACATGCGTAAAAACTACTTATCAGGGTGAAAACAAAAATGGTAAAAATGTGTAACCTTAGAGATAAATAGAATAACATGTTTTAAAAAATATTTCTAATTTAGTGATGGTGTTGAGGATCATTATTATATCTATTGCAATACATTATTTATCATTTTGAGAGCCACTTCCCAGGATATTGAATTCTTATTTTTGAATTGTTTTTGGGAATTTAACAAACCACCACTCCATTTAACCTATAAATGTGGAACTACTATATGATATCTTATAATTATAATGTAAGAACATTATATCTGATAACGTGTATGAATTCCATCACTAAGAATATAAGGGAATATAACATACTAATACATTATATATATTTACTATTTTTAAAATATTATATACCTTGCAATGCACACAATACTTAGTTAGGTTGCATCACACACAACAACATGTTTCTTCGATATCTTACATTACACGCACGACCCAGTTTTACTAAAAAATAATATATTATTAAAATATTATTATTTATTATAATAATATTTTTCCTAGTTGTTACATTAGAATTTATGAACAGGATTAACTAATATATGAATATAGTGTTGGAGTTTGTTTCCTAAAACCAACATCTATGTACTTAATGAAAACCTATATTCCTAGTTCTAAATATTAATAAACCTTTTATCACATCCTGATTGATCTTCTGTGTAACATAGTATGTGATAACATCCTAAAAATGGTTGGCACACTAAAATTGCGTAGTAGTTCCCCAATATGATGAGAACCCAGGAGTGTTATGACAGTATTATTAAATATATGTTATATAACTGGATGATAACATTTGAGAGAAAAAAATGATAGAGGATATAGAGGGTGGAGACTCATATGACTTTGAGGCACCTTTTAATGGTGTATAACCTTGGTAATATCTAGTGTAGGATATTATGAAACAATACCCACTTGTTGGAAATGAATATTTAAATGTATCATTAGATTTTCCTATGTAAATATGTCTATATTGATTGCTAGACCTTGAGATTAATATTAATGAGTATTATGAGTCATGTAAATTGATTTATTTATGAACACCATGATGGTATATGTTCGTGGGGAGGTAGGATTCATTGGGTGAATCATGATTAATCTTGCAATAATGAATAATGCGAGAAAGTATTTTTACCTTCTATTCATTAACAGAAGCTGATATCATAGGCCCTTTTTTGGAAAATATATTGCCTAAATAAATCAATGATCATGGTATTCTATAGTAAAGTTAAATTTCCATGAATTTAAAGATATATACATCAAGAACATAGCTTGATGTCAATTGTATTCGACCTTCTTGATTAGAGATATCATGATAAAGAGATTATATTACACAGTAATCATCTGTATGAGGTATTATGTATTTTAGGAATTAATTTTTTTTTGTATGTGTGCCTTTGCATGTTTCTAGATGCTACTGTCAAACATTACGCTACTTTGCCTAATACCATTGAGGAAGTGTCCTAGAGGGTCACACTTTAAGTGTATCAAGAATCTCAGTTAAATAATATATTATTATTTATTATTTTACAAGTTTAATAAATATTATTACTACATGTGGTTTAATAATTATTTATGTTTGTTTTATCACATATATTTCTTCAACAGTTATTCGAGAGAATACTATGTGAGAATAATATTTAATAAATATTTCTTTTTTATTTGTGTAAATATAATATTTACTTATTTATTGGTGAATAATACAGTGATATTTATTTAATAAATAAATAGTCATTATTCAATGCCCACTAAATATTGTGGAGGAATGGAGAACTATGTTTAATGGTCTAGTGAGAATAAATAAATATTTAAAAATATTTGATTAAATAATATTTCATTGGATAGTTAAGGAGATGTTGATAAATAATAATTTTATAATTATTATATGACATGGGGTTTCACATGGATTAAATAAATATTAAAGGTAACTTATGAAATTATTTTAGTTTAAACCTAGAGGTATATATACCTAATTATATTATTTTCTAAGATAAAAAATTCAAATTTTTTGTGCACAAAAAATTTGGAGAATCCTATCAAGCCCTAGAGAGCTCCCTTATTAAAAAATGCTTCCATGAATGGAGAGTGATCTTCCTCTACCTCTCACTATCATGTCAAGAGAGATCAAAGAGAATGTTTTGGAAGGGATTCTCATGTTGATGAAAGGTGAATAATGAAATCTATAGGATCTATCATGCTAGAACATGGATATTCCTAAAATGGAATTCATATATTTTTGAAACATGTGTTGATATTTTGTAGAGGGAATCTGCTCTTGATTCATAAAATGAAATGATAATACAACACAGATATGTGGCCAGATCTATTAATAATGAAAGAATTTATAGAAGGTAATTATTTAAATTGATGAAAATAATTATAAATAATATGTGATGATCCTCACTCTTGTTCCGACATTCTATCCATTTTTATCTTCTTTGATTAAATTTTTTTTATCATAGTGTTTATCATCTTTTAAATCATGGATTGATCATTGATCGTGAAAAAAATGTTAGGCATGACCCATCACACACCTTCAATTTTCCCAGAACCATTAAATGGTATTAGAATGGTCACACAATTATTTATGATTATTTAAATATCATTAAGTGATTTATGCATTTTTCATTTAGTTTTTAATTATAGTTTAATAGTTCTTTTAATCCAAATTGTGAGATATAATTCTTCTACTTTTTCTTCTTGTAGATCTAATAAAAATGATTAAGTTTACACCACAATATACTTTTAATAATATAAAAACAACTTTTTGGGTAAGTCGGAACAATACATAAAGATCCACAACAATACTGCATAAAAACAAAACAAACCCCGCCATACCACATTCAAATTCCAACAAAATGAAAATCAAAACTCCACTAGTTCCATAACCACATCGTCCATCAATTTCAAATTTTGAAATCAAAGCAGTCAGTCAGTCATGCTATCTTCACTACCTCAGACGCCAAACCGCCTTGAGACCCTCACTAACACCGAAGACGTTGAAAATTGCTACCTTGAACATCACCCTTGTCACCGTAGAGCGTCACCAGAAACACACAATCGTCGCCGACGAGAAGCACAATCTTTACAGACCAAAAAAAAATCCACCACAGAACATCACCGCAACCAAAACTGGATACGTAGACAAACACAAAAAACCTTCACCAAAATAGCGATGGCACACCATCTTCGTCGTCCGCCCATCACCATAGAAGAACCGGACAACTGTCAACCTCTCCATCAATGAAACTTTCATGACCATTCATTTCATTGTTGAAGTCATTGCAACCATAAAATCATCATCACAGAACATCACAAATGATAGAACATCTCAAAGAGACTGTCGGCCGAAAGCATCACCAAACAGATACAGAGTGAACACCTGGAGAAATGAAACAATAATCCTTCATAGATGAACACCGAACAAGATCCGAAAAAAACCAAGAACAACCTCAATAACATTTTTAAATCACTGAGAGGCACCATCAATTAAGATAACCATAACGTCGACATATGAGAAAACCAACTACAATCACGTAAGGAACACCATCGGCTGCCAATTCCCACAACCCAAAAACACATAGTTACCACCGCTCTAGTTCCAACAGGGAGTGGAGCAGATGAACTTGGGGTCCGAGTAGGGATTTGAGCGACCGAGGGTTCCAGACGATGGTATTATTGAAATAAGAAGCCAAAATAAGAGGAAGCCAAAATGAGAGGAAGCCAACTCAAGAGCGAAAACCACCGAATGCCCAACCATGAAACCCAAAACCACTTAGTCACACCGATACAAAATCCTTCCTGGAGAGTTTCAGGGAACTCGAGGTCAGAGCAGGGTTGAAGCGGATAGAGATTTCAACAACATCATCGGTACCCTCGAAACATCCCTGAAGAGCTTTCACAAGAAGAATGATATGAATAATGACACCACCTGAAAGAGGAAAAAACCCCATCCATAGAGCACTGGTGAAGCAACCAGGGAGAGAGAGCCCAGACTCAAGGATTATAGATAAAAAACACAAGAGTACACACCGTGTAATCAGATTTATAAGAGGTGTACTTGTGTTCCATAAAAAAGGAATTAATTTGGATCTAATTAAAACCATGTACATTAATTACATTATGTGAATTAAGTTTATTACATCATGTGTTGATTGAGCCAGCCTGGTGCACAGTCATCCAAATTACACTCCATGTATCCCACATACATAGTGTGTAGTCTTTTTAAATCACAGATACATCATGTATTTCCATACAAGGCCTACCTGAATAACCACCATTTAACTCAAAGACCATACAATGTGTATCCCTATATACATGCCATGTACTCTAATTTTTCCAAGTCATAGTTTACAAACCCATTCCCTAGGTGTGTGTCTTAGATAGATAGTGAGTAACATAAACAGTGTGTATATTTATTGTACACATCATGTACTTATACCAAATTATTCATAATTAAAATTAATTTTTTATACTATGTAAACCTTATGGAAAAGTGTTTGTGTGTGGTCATTATGTTGATAGGTGATTCCATATGAAGGGTTTCAATATATATATGTGTGTGTGTGATTAATTAATGTTTGTGTAATGTTTATATATGTATATCATGTATGAGTCATATTATTGTTATCAATCTACGTGCATTGAATCATAATGCACTACAGAAAAAATCATTTAATTTGTGTAATCAATATGTTGATGGTACACTTCATGAAAGTACGTGATAAGTCATGTATTCCATATATCACAATAGTAAACTAGTATATAAATATAATACATGTTGTTCAGATTCAGATGGGTATTCACCGTGTTTCCTCCATGGTAAATTTATGTAAATAGTTAATTTTAAATAAATTTATTTAAGTTGATAAAAATTTTGTTTGATGATAACCTCGAGGGAATTCATATGATAATTAAGAAAAAAAATTGATTAATTAAAGAATATAATTAATTAATTCGAGCATATATTTATCCTAAATTAGAACGATTAAGAATTGAATTCTAGTTTTATTAAATTCCTAATTTGTTTCATGCTTTTAGATGATCACCAACATAGACTAGACTTTTTTTATTTTTTTTGTTTAAAATATTATTAAATTAAATTATTGTCTTATGTTTCGTCTATCCTATTTCTATATATGGGTCATTGTGCCCATGGTTTCTTTTATGTAAAACTTTTCCCCTCACCTTCATGTGACTAAAATCATATGTAATGGATGGAGCTCACAATCTAATGGAGAAGGTTCATGTTTGGAGATGAGGAAAAACCAATACAAGAGAGATACATTGGTGGACACGTGGAATATTGTAGCACAAACCTTACGTGGTTCAAGGGGTTTTTTTCTATATGTCAATTGTCAGTTTATTAACCACTAGATAAACCAACTATTAGTAAATGATCTTGATCACACCACTTTATTATTTTATTTCTATAAATTTTCATATTTATTTCATTATGGATATTTTATCACGATCACATGAATTAATGTAAATAATAATCATGTAATATAAAGCTAAAATAAATTGTCTTTTGTGTAAATATTATTTTAGACACAGTCAATCACTTAATTAAATACAATTAATATTAAAAATTATGTGATAAAGATAATAATTTGATATTTACACATAAAATGGTAAAATCCATCAATAATATATATTACATTGGTATAGCCTTCCATTACTTCAATTAAAATAGAACCATAATTTAGAGTGCTTGACTAGCCAAAGTTGGGGAGCTTTCAACTATCGAGTAATTCTAACATGAATTATTAGATTGACTTAACTTAGTTCACATCAAGGGTTGAGTACCAAAGAATGCCTTGGTGTAACTCGGAGGAAAGGGTTGTGGGAATATAATTTTAGGATTTTAGGATTGTGGAGTTGACTCAATAGAACAAGGAACTATGAGTAAATTCCATATTTATTTGGAATTCCTATCTAAAACAATTCAATTTTCTTGACCAACCAAAGTTGGTGTAATTAAAATGGGAATATGGATCTTTTCTACTATAATTTACAAGAAACATGATATTTGAAATCCATTGGTGAGGGATATTGGATTTTGGTAAAATAATGGGAGATTAATAAATATAATATTTATTTATTTGTATAAATTTTATCAAATAACATACTAAATATCTTATTATTTTATTTTTAGAAAAACCATTAAGATAAATTCAAAAACACCATTTCCATCCATACATAATAAGTATAACATTTTCACAAGAACGAATATCTAAGATTAGAAAAGATGATTATGTGTTATCCTTCTCCGTTAAAGGAGATTGTATATGCTGGAAGAACCTATTCTTGATATGTCTGATAATGATTCAATTGATGAAGAGTTATCACTATGTGATAAACATTTTAACAATTACATATATGTTCAATGTTTCATTCTATAATCCAAGACCAATGATCTTTTATTGAAAAATGAGGACATTTATGTGTATACCATGATGTTACAGCTTTAGGATCTTCATCAAGAGAATACGAGACAAGATAGACATGAGATCTCTAATGCAATTTTTAAAACTAAGCTTGGAAAGTCTATGATAGCTAGAAATCATGTAGTCAAGATAGTTGGAAATATTGAATAGTTAGAAATCTTATATATTAAATTCCAAGATGTATTGTGTACAAATCTCATACTTTCATCACTTTCCAAGACCTTCTCCAGTTTTATTGTTAATTACAATATGATCATTAATGAGAATATTCTTTCAGAACTTCTTAATTTGATTCTCCATGTGGATAAGGATATAGAGTCTAATAAACCGATGGTATTTAATTTTAATAAGAAATGCATGATCAAGAAAAATTGTACCAAGACTCACAACAAGCCTAAAGATCCTGAGCATAATCGTTTTAAAAAAATATGTAGAGGAAAGGAAATGAAAAGGAGGCGGTATGATTTGCATATGGAAAGCCATGCCACTAGTTGAGGAACTGCACCCATAAAAAAGGGGAAGCCAAAGGTTCATGTGTTATTGAGTGTAATCTTTCAATATATACACATTGGGTATTAGATACATATTGTGGTGATAACATATATATCAAAATGTTGGAACCAAGTAGATTACGAAATATTTCTAGTAGGGAGGCATATCTAAGAGATGCTAATGGTGTGAGGTTGGATTCCCTTACCATTGGTGACTACCACCTATCATTTCCAAAAAAATGATTTTGGTTCTATAATATTGTTATTATATATCGACGATTACGAAGAACATAATTTATGTATCATTACAAGATTCATATGCATTTATTTTCATGTTTGGAAATAAATGATTTTTCATTAATAAGGACAACATATGTTATGGTATGAAACATTTAAACAATGGTATTTTATATAAAAGTTTAAAAACCATTTATTAGATATTGACAATTAATCATGTTCACCTGAATCATATAACACCCAACTATGGAATCACCATATTGGTCATGTAAATGATAAGTGTTTGAAAAAGCTTTATCAATATGGTTATTTAGCCTCATCTGATCCAAAACCACTTGAAATATGCCATGTTTGTTTATAAGGAAGCATGACCAACCCACCATTCGGTGGATGGGATTAATTGTCCATATAACTTATACAATTGGTACACATATATATATGCATGTTTGGAACATTTCTAGAATAAGATTGAGGTAGGTATTCATACTTAATATTGTTTTACAGATGACTTTATTCGATATGTTTTTGTTGAGTTGATGGGGTATAAGTCTGAGTATTTTGAGAAATTCAAGGAATTCTAGAATTAAGTAGAGAATAATCTTGGAAATAAGAGAAATAATATTTAATTAGATCTAGGTGGTGAATATGTTAAACAATATTTTATCAACATTCTATGGAAATTTGGGATCCTATCTCAAATCAATCCACCTTACGCAACATAGTGTAATGGTGTTAGTGAAAGGAGTAATCGCACCCTGTTAGACATGTTATGTTTGATAATGAGTCATGAAGACATTAAATTATCTTTTTAGGATATGCATCACAAAAGGTGGCATACACATTAAACCGAGTACCAGATAAAGCAGTAAATAGAATCCCATTATATTTATAGAGTGTAAAGAAACCCTTTTTTACATAAACATGTATGGGGTTATGAGTAGTTTGTTCAGGGCTTCTTTAGAAACAAACTAGCACCCTGGGGATCAATGTTTATTTAAGGAATCAAAGGGATACTACCTATACAACCTGTTGGACAAGAAAGTAATTATCTCTAGATAATTCATATTTCTTGATAGGGAGAATATCCTCAAAATGGATAGTGGGAGAAATATTAACTTCGATGAAGTAGATTCTCAAGATACATAATATTTGGTACAGGAACAGGTTCTGTAGTCCCCATAGAAGAAGTGCTTCCTAAAACACAAGTATTGTATAGGAGAACAAGGGAGGTAAGATAACCAGAGAGGTATGTTTTTCTAGTCACTAAATATGGTGACTCATTATTGGTTAACAGTGATGAACCAATATCCTAAAAAAGGAAGTATACATATCAAAATCCATATGATAGAAATAATCTATGAGTTCTAAACTAAAATCCATGTATTAGAATAATGTTTGGGTTCTGGTCGATGAGCCAGTTGATGTAAATCCAATAAGATACACATGAGTATTCAAGAGAGAAATAGACATTAAAGGTAATGTAAATACAAATAAAGTAAGGATAGTGACTAAAGAGTTTAATTATATTTAAATAATTGACTATGATAAAACCTTTTCAATAGTTTCCATTTTTCAATCCATAAGAATTCTACTTATTATAGAAGATTACCATGACTAGAATATTTGTTAGATGGATGTAAAAATTCCATATCGTAATGGTAACCATATAGAAGATGTCTTTATGACACAACCAGAATGGTTTGTGAATCTAGGTGATGGAAAAAATATTTTAAAGTTTCATAGATCCATTTATGGATTGAGGAAAAAATCTTTTTCATCGAACATTCGATTCGATGAACCTATAAATCAATTTGGTTTTTTTAAGAATGAATGTGATCCATGTGTTTACAAGAGGTTTGGTGGTAATGTAGTTAAAATCAAAGTAGTATATATTGATGACATATTACTTATTGGATACAACATACCAATATTACAGTCTATTAAAGATTGGTTAAAAGAATTCCCATGAAGGGTGTAGGTGAAGCAGCCTATATTCTAGGAATCAAGATCATTGATGATAGCTCCAAGAGGCTTATTGAAATAATTAAAATACAATATATTGACCAGATACTAAATTTATTTAGTATGGAACAACAAAATTAGGTATTTCTTCCAGTGTCACATGGTTTACATCTTTATAAGAAAATGTGTCCACAGACACAATAGGAGAAACAGAGAATGAGTATGATCTCATACACTTCACTGATAGGGTCAATCATGTATTCCATGTTATATATTAGACATGATGTTGCCTATGCATTGATCAAGGTAGGAATATATAAATATGATATCAGAGAACATAATTGTTCTATCATTAAGTATGTACTTAGGTACATGATAAGAACTAAGGTTATGTTCTTCGTATATATAGGAGATGAGGAGTTGTTCATCATGGGTTGTACTTATGCAAGTTTTCAAATAGATAAAAATGATATGAAATCATAGTAAGGATATTTTTTCTATCCTAATAAAGGAGTTGTGAGTTGGAATAGTTTAAAGAAGCTAGTTTTCATTGATTCTTTACTGGATTCTGAGTATATAGGGGCTTATAATGCAACCGTGGAAGAAATTTCGATACAAAAATATTTATAGGAACTTTATTTGGTATCTTGAATTAATGATCATATCACATTGTATTGTGATAATACTATAGTATTGGCTCTTTCTAAAGATCCAAGGTCACACCAAAAGAGAAAGCATATAATCTGGAAGTATCGCCTTTTGAGAGATTTTTATCAGAGGGGTAAAGTTATAGTGAGCATAGTAACCATGGAAGAGAACATGCTGGACCCCTTGACTAAAGTTCGATCTCAATATAAGCATGAGTATCATGTGAGAGCTAGCAGACTGAAGGTTTTTAGTAGTCGGATCTAGTGAAAGTGGGAGTCTACTGGAGTTAGTTCCCTAGATCTATCTTTGGTGTACATTATGATAAACTATATTTATATTTTTGATTATTAATAAACCTATTATCACATCATGATTGATCTTATATATAACATAGTATGTGATAATGTTCTAAAAGTAGTTGTCACACTAAAATGTGATAGCATTTCCCCGATATGATGAGAATCCAAAAATTCTATGACACTATTGTTGAATATATGTTCCATTTCAAGATAAAATAACTTTAGGGACATAAATGATACAGGATATCAGGGGTGGAGACTCATATCACTTTGAGGAACCTTCTCATG
The DNA here is from genome assembly GCA_963277665.1 of Viscum album. Classification (NCBI taxonomy): domain Eukaryota; kingdom Viridiplantae; phylum Streptophyta; class Magnoliopsida; order Santalales; family Viscaceae; genus Viscum; species Viscum album. The sequence goes on from OY728166.1 coordinate 1,322,844,005, forward strand.
GTGTATACCGTTATTAATGTCAAGTATAGGATATTATGATATCGAGACACGACAGAAGAAAATATACATTTATATGTTTCACCGGATGTTCCTAAATATGGATGTGTGTATTGATCCTTAAACATTTAGATCATTCTTAATGATTATTATGAGTTTCATACTTTTATATATTGACAAAAACTGTGATGACATATGTTCCTGATGAGGTAGGATATAATAAATGTGTCACAAGTAATATTGAATTAACTATTAATGCTAGAAAGGAATTGTCCCTTATATTATTTAACATAAGTTGATATCTTAGGACCTTTGATGGGAATTATATAGCCTAAATAAATCCATGTCCATGGTGTTATTTTAGAATTTTCAATTTCTGGGAAGTCAAAGAAGGATACATTGAGCACATAGGTTGATGAAACCAATATACAGCCTACTTGATTAGAGATATCATGATAAAGGGATTATATTACATAGTAAGAGTTTTTATAACGTATTATGTCATTTAGGAGTTAACTCCATTCTCTATGAGTGCCTAGGAATGTTATTAGATGCTAACCATGAACATTAGGTTGTTTCGTCTAATGCCATTGAGAAAGAGTTCTACATGGTGACAAACTAAGTGTATCCAAAATCTAAATTAAATAATATATTATTTTCTATTATTTAACAAGTTGAGTAAATATTATTCCCACATATGGTTAAATAATTACTCATATTTCATTGATTTCATATATTCCATCACTAGTTATTTGAGAGAATATGATTTGATAAAAATATTTAATTAATATTTATTACCAATTTTGTGAATATAATATTTATTTATTTATTAGTGAATAATGTATTGATATTTATTTAATAAATAAATTGTTATAATTGAATTCCTCATAAATATTTTAGAGGAATTTTGAACCGAGTTTAATGGGCCAGTGAGAAATAATAAATATTGAATATCATTTGATTGAATAATATTTAATTTTCATACTCGGAGTGTGTCAAGAAATAAAAATAAAAATATTATTATTTAACATGGTTTTTTATAGGTATTAAATAAATAATAAAGGGAACTTATGAAATTATTTTATTTTAACCCCAGTAAAAGATAAACCCAATTATATTATTTTATGAGAGATCCAATTTATTTTTGTTTTGATGTGCACAAACAATTTGGAGAATCCTATCAACACCTAGAGAGTTCCCCTCTCCAATAGTACTCCAATGAATTGGTAGTGATCATCCTCTTCCTCCCACTCTCATGTCTGGAGAGATTAAGGAGAATGCTTTGGAAGAAATTTTTAGGGAAATAAAAGGAGAACAATGCAAGTGATAGGATCATGTGTGCTAACACCTACAGATTTCTACGATGATGTTTGAAGAATTTTTGAATGCGTGTAAATCAACGCTAAAGGGAATATACTCTTGATTATTATAATGAAATGAAGGGAAAAATAGATCTATTTTCAGATCCATCACTGGAGAAAGAATTCATTAAAGGTAATTATTTAAATTTACTAAATTAATTATAAAATATATGTGATTTTTATCTCTCTGGTTCTGATGTTCTACCCATTTTTTATCATCTTTGATTCAATTCTATTGATCATGTAGTTTATCATCAAGTAGATCTTAGATTGATCATCGATCATAAAAAAAATCAAAGTTGGGAGTGGCCCATAAAACACTTTCAATATGCTTGAAACCATCATATACATGATTGAATTCATTGGTTACCAATTAATTAGAAATATATATATGAGAACTAATTGAATATAATGGGGATGTTTTTATAAAAACTATTATTATGATCCAAAGGTGTCTTACCATAATAAATTAAATTAATTAATATTATTGAATGAAATTAAAGAGTTGTATATATTATATATTCAATAAAATATTTTTTATTTTCAAACAATAGATTTTATAATCATAATATATGAATAAAACTAGTTTTACTCTTAAAAAATATTCTACAATGGTAATTTTACAGCCTTTTAATGGCTGACCTATTTTAAAAATATATTTTGAAAATTTATAAAGTTTTTTATAAAAATAAAATTCATTTTTGAAATTTTCACATTAAAATTAGCTTAGGGTGAATTTTTGGAATTTTTTGAGAAGTTTTATTTTTTTAATGAATAGTGAAATATACTGGATTTTTATTGAAAACTAATTTTTCATCTCAATAATTTATAAGGTTAAATTATATTTTAAATTAGTGTTAAAGTAAAATTAGATTAAATATACATCAATTAATTTAATTTAGGTCATTGTAATTATTTTCTCATTGAAATTGGATATCAAATCATTTCAAACGTTAAAAAAATACTTTAAAAACATGATTTCTAGTCTCGTATATGGGATTCAGTTTAAATTAATTTATGAAAATTATATAATTGGAATTAGGATAAATTAATTAAATATTTGGAATAATAATAATTTAAATTTTCTAATGAGTTCAATAATTGTTTTACCAAAATGATTAGTGAAAGAGATTAAAAATAATTTCACTGATTAAGAGAAAAACTAGCTTAACAAGAGACTAAACTTTAAGATTAAGGGACAGAATGACCTTTAATCATGTTCCAAATGTATTTTAAGGAAGTATTTAGACCATATAGTCCCTTTTATCAAATATTTTTCATTATTGGAGGCACATTTTGTAAGGGGTACCTCTCAATACTGTTTTCCTTTTTATATTTATTGTAACGCCACACCTCCTCCACTATAAAAAGGCACTCACACCTACAACATATTACCACATGTGAAGCTATTTAGCTCATCCAAAATCTTCTTAATTATATCCCTAAATTCCTCCCCTAATCCTATAATCCTCACTTTGGGAAGAAATAATTTAATGTAATTATTTTTGTATAAACCAAAAGGAGTTACCCGAAAAAGAGGTAACATTTTTCAGCGATCACCTTTGTTTCATTTCTTTCTCCACGACATAAATTAATTTTATTTGACTATTATATAATAATCATAGTATCTTTAATATACTTATATTTTTTAATATCAATTTTATGATCTATACTCACACACACCTCCATTAAATGGGATACACAATCATCGACTATGTGTATGGTAGATTACCTCCTCATAAACTCATGTCATACATTATTCTATTTCCACATATAAAGGTTGGAAATAATGATGTATATATAGTTTATTTATGATATATTTTATATTTATAATTTATTTATGATTCTTTAATTCTTATTTAACTCATACATTCACGCTTTATATTTTTTGGAAATATGATAACATCGTTTGTGGACGTGTGGACTACCACCTCCTCAAACTGATGTGATTCATTCACAAAATACATGGAATGTATTAAGGATGGTTTTAATAAATATATGTGACATATATTATATAATTGTTAAATAATAATTATTAAATAGATATTTATAATTTACATTTCATTCTTTTAATATCACAAAAAATGAAAACAACGTTCATACGTAAGTATGGCCTACCATCTCCATGAACGGGGCATTTCATTTATATATCCTATTTTTATAGATTACAGTAAACACATATATACTAAATATATATGATATTTAAATATTTATTTAAATTATTTATATGAGTAAATCATGATATAAAAAATAATAATGTAAAATAATAAGTCAAATCACACTAAAAAAACATGACAATTAACACCCCAAATGATGATAATAATGAAATATTGTTAACAAATGGGTAATAAGATATTATAATAAGTTAATATATGATATTATAAATATGATTATGGTTCTAGTATAATTTAATAACATATTTAAAACCAATATACACGACTTCAAATGATGTTATCCCAAAAAAAATTCAAGGTAAAAAATTATTATCTCACTTTTCTTCCAGGAGGCACACTATATCATCACCAATTATTTATAATATATAGTATATATAACACCCTTTGATATGTAATATCATTAATAATTCGTATTTCAGGGTATTTTATATTTCAATATTAATTATTTCATCTATGGGTATTTGAACTTAAATTAACCTAGTGGTAAATAAATTTCATAACTCGATTCCTTTTCATTGGGTTATATTACTTTCTAAATTTCATTAATATTATATGATTTTGTGTATAGTAAATTTTCATATATATTTATGAATTTACACTTATTTAAGTGAATTTAAATGTTATACACATAATAAATTCATTGATTAATTCCCACTTTAATATTATGTTCATTCTAAGTGATTATTTCACATTTTCATTCTAATCGATATTACTTATTATTAGAATTAAATTAATGGAATTTATATAATAATTATTCATTAAACCCTTTTATTATATTCTCTAATGGTTATTAATGAAATTTTTCAAGCAATTTTATCATTTTTCCACTCTTTGATACTCAAAATGTTTTAGAAATATTTCATAAAAAACCTGACATCATTTTACTCATTAGTTGAAAATATATTTCCTATTAAATAAATTTTTTTATAAAAATAATTTCAAATTTTTTTACCATTTCAAAATGATTTATTAATGAAAATTTTCCCCTTTTTATTTTATGAAATATCTTTGTCCCTTTCTAAAAAATTCAAATTTCTGCCCTTTTTAATGTGAAAAATTAATGTTCTTTTTACCTTATATAGAATTACGTGCCATTATTTATTTGAATCATACATTAGATTTTTACAAAGTTATTTTTGAATAAAGTTTTTTTAAAATTATTTTTTGGTGAATTGTATTTTTCGAAAAAATTCTCAAAATTAAAAGTACATTTTCCTCAAGAACATTTTTAAAATATTTTTTATAGTATTCCTATTCATCAATGGAAATAACCATTTATTTTTACTCCTCTTGGGATATGTTTTATTGATACCATCCTTATTCTTCCACTTGATTATTTGATATTGATTTATACAAGGATTATTTTGAAATTCACTTTCTTGTTTAATTTTTATAGTCCTAATTATATAATCAATTTCTCGTGATTATTGAACATTAAATTTCCCCTGAATATCCATATCACTTATTATAGATATGTTTATCGCCTAAACCATATACCAATTTTAAATACAGTGTTTACCTTGAAATTAATTTGATATCTAGGGAAATATTTATAAATCTGCATATTTTATTCATTGAGTAAATTTCATAAGGCACATTTTTTATGAAATAAATAGATTATTTAATATGGGAATAATGATTTAAATAGGTATGACATGGGTGATTTCTGATTATAAATAGCCCTGCGATGCATCGTTAGTCTCATGGGACGAGTCAGTTTCCTAGGCATAGTGGGTTTTTCACTGAGTATGTTTTAAACTACTTTATGAATGTTTTTGATGGTAAAGGTATCATGTTCCTGGGAAACATGGTTTCCAATAATTAAAAATTTATTTCATTTGTGTTGAATTATTATTACAAATGATATTTTCACTATGATAAAATCTTTAGAAGCATTTCATTCTCAGTTAAATGACTAACTGTCATGTTTGTTCAATTATTTACCTTTTCATAATGATTATAACTTATTAAGTAATTTAAGTGGAATGTATGTTCAGTTATTTACCTTTACATATTTTTTTACACACTCCCTATTAATTTATTGATTACATATCATGTGTGTTCAGTTATTTACCATTCTATATTTTTTACACACTCCCTATCAATTTATTGATTACATAGCATGTGTTTTCAGTTATTTACATTTCCATATTGATTATTCTCATTGATTTAGTATTGTTTCTAATGTACTTAACCCTTACTGGGAAATTGAGATCACCCTTATTTTGTTTCCTTTCTGCATGAATCTAGGAAGGGTACAAAGAAACATATTCAAGGATATGCTAACTGGGAAAAAATTTATTATCCTAAAAATAAATTTTTTTTGTAATTATTGTATCCATTTGTAACACATGACTCATGTATATATCCTGTTTAACAAGACTACTAAACTTATCGGTTCTTCAGGATTTGATTGTTTTTAACCATCCAAATGTAATGGTAGTCGACATCGACTCTAGGTTTACTAGGGACAAGATTCTGTAATTGGTGTAAGATAATGTTTTTTATGAACCTTGGAAACTAGATGTATGAAAACCTAGATTATGGAACATAAACCTAAGATAGAATTTTAGGATTACCATAGAAGCGTGTATTTGTTCATTAAAATAAAATTTTTGGATACCATCACTGAATTATGAGATTAAGGTTGATAATAAGTTCTATATCTTAAACACATATTTTTAGGTTTTATATAATGGGATTCAACCAATATTAATGTTTTTTTATAGAAATTTTGGGAATGTATATGTCTTAGTGGGAAACATTATTTAAGTAATAATGCATTTACATTTTATTGAAATATTTTTAAAGGTATTGATAGCCTTTAGGGTTTATATTATCATTAATTACAATTTAATTATAGTCAAATAAGATTATTATACATTGTGAAAAAATATTTTGTATTTAGAAACCCAGTAAAAAGGATATTTAATGATTAATTTCATTTCATGGATATCCATCATACTTTTTAAAAACTATATAGTAATTCTTTTAATGTAGTTTAGAAAAAATAAAACTTGTATGTTAGGGGAAAATCCATTGTATCCCACAAGGTTTTAGGTCTAGAATCCAATATCGAAGGATGATAAGGTTTTCATGCCAACCACTAGCCTACGTAATTTCATGGTTAGTGTCTCATTATTTTTAACGAATGAATATTAATGAAGAATCAATATACATTCATTTTTAGGTTTAGAGATAAATTTATTAAACATGTTATTTTTTAAAAATATTAAGAGGATGAAAAAAATATTTTTCACCCTTTCATGTATCTAAAAATTTATTAGAAGTGGATTTTGTTGCTCCAAAATTTTAAAAAAAAGTTCATTATAGGGTATCCATTTCATGGAGTAAGGGGTAAAATTGGAAATTGAAAAAATAACAACTAAAAGATGAAATTATTATTATGAAATATAATTATATCAAGTATATATGGTTCCGTATATTTTTAGGTATTTAAATAATTACTCGACATTAGAAAAAGGTTCTAGAAACAAAAATGTTATCCAAATACCTTAATTATTGTTGAAATGATAGTCTTTTAAATCACAAAATGTTTTGGATTTTAGGCCTTAAACTTTTATTACATCATTAACATGTTTATGATCAATGACCTCAATCACCCCTTATAAAAATTAAGGATTTTCTTTCATATACATATCTCTACGTTCCACTAATATTCCCCATCTTATAGACCTAGTTATATGTTATTCTATGTGACCATTGTACTTCTCATTATCTATTATTAAGGGGATATTTTTTTAACTATTATAATGATATATGATTTCAAAAAATTAATTTTCATATATCAAAACCTAGATTTATGTGATCAAGTTTAAATTTTGAGGATGCAATTTAATTAAGGTTGGTAGAATGTAACACCTATAAAATATAATGTAAGAACATTGTATCAGATAGCGTGTGTGACACGCAACACCAAAAAATAGAAGGGAATATTAAATCCCAATAATTTAAAATATATTTACTATTTTTAATATATTATATAGCTTTAAATTATAAAAATACAATGTTATATTGTTTCGTACGCAATAATGAGTTTTTTTTGATAGATTGTGTTACACGGAAGACTAAGTTTTACCAAACAACAATATATTATTAAAATATTATTTATTAATATAATAACATTAAAAATATTCAATAAATTATAATTTTTGAGTAGGATTAACTAACATGTGAATATATATGAATGACTTCAATGATTACCAAATAATATGAAATGCATATAAGAACCAATTGAATATAAAGGAAATGTTTTTATAAAAACTATTATTATGAGGCAAATGTATTTTATCATAAAAAATTAAATTAACTAATATTTTTGAATGATATTAATGAAATATATATATTATTTATTCAATAAATTATTTTTTATATTCATCCAATAGATTTTATAGGCATAATATAAGAATAAATATTGTTTTAAGGTTAAAATTGTATTTTTCTATAAAGGATCTTTTCATCATTTTAATGAAGCACCTATTTTAAAACATAATTTTGGAACTTCATAATTTATATTTTTCAAAATAAATTAATTTCAGAAATAAGAACATAAAAATTAGATTATGTTTAAATTTTTGTATTTTTATGAGGAGTTTCATTTTTTGATGAATATTTAAATATATCAAATTTTAATTGAAAACTGAATTTTAATCTCAATAATTTAAATAGATAAATTATATTTTAAATTAGTTTTAATGTAATATTAGATAAATTAATTATAATGTAATCTAATTTAATTTATTTTAATCTATTTTACATTGAAGTTGGATATGAAACCATTTTAAAATTTTGAACAATTTTACTTTAGAGACATGCTTTCTCATCCAATCTATGGGAAAATTTCAAATTAATTTGTGCTAATTATATGATTGGATATTTTAAAAATGTATTACATATTTTTAATAGGAGTAATTATTATTTTATAATGATTTCAACTTAATTTTTCACCAAAAATATTGTTGAAAGTGATTAAAGCTAATTACTGTAATTAAGAGAAAAACTAGCTAAATAAAGGACTATACCTTAAAATTATTGGCCAAAATGACCAAAAAAGATGTCCAAAACCAATTTTTGGACATATTTCTATAATATAATCCATTTTATATTATATTTTTCATAATTTTAGGAAACTTATTTAAGGGATACCTCTCAATAGTGTTTACCTTTTTATATTAACAATAATGTCACTCCTCCTCCACTATAAAAAGGCACTCACCCCTCCTACTTATTCACACCTATGAAGCCATTTTCTAGTAAAAAAAATACCATAATAGATCCCTATATTACCACCTCTAATACTATAATCGTTATATTGGGAATGAAGTTAACCGAGGAAGTATTTTTTCTATAAACCAAAAGGGGTGCCTGAATAAGAGGTAATGTTTTTTAAAGATAACTTACGTTTCATTTATTTCTCATCCACTTAAATTATTTTTATTTAATGATTATATAATAAAATAATTATATTAAATATAATTATATGTTTTTATATCAATGTTATAACCAACACCCACACACACTTCCATCAAATGGGATACACAATCATCGTTCGTTTGTACGAAGGACTACCACCTCGCGAACTGATGTCATTCATTATTCCATTACCACCTTTAATGGTTGGATATACTAATATATTTATAGTTTATATATAATATATATGATATTTATAATTTAATTATTCTTCTTTAATTCTAATGTAACTCGTACCTTCATGATTTCAATTTTATAGGAATATGATTACATCGTTTGTGGACGTGTGGACTACCACCTCCTCAAAGTGATGTGATTCATTCACACTATACATGGAATGTATTAATGATGTTTTTAATAAAAATATGTGACATATAAAAAATAAAAATTATACTAGAAGTATTATATACATATATATCATTTACTTTTCATTCTTTTAATATGACAAGAAAATGAAAATAACATTTATGTGTACATACATCCTACCATCTCCATGAACGATGTATTTCATTTATATCTCCAAATTTTATGGATAACTATAAATATATATATATATAATGAACATGTCTGATATTTAAATAATTATTTACACTGTTTATATGATGGAATCATTATCTATGTATTAAAAATGAAAAATAACAAGTCAAAACATACTCAAAAAACATGAAAATTAACACCCAAAATGATGAAAATAATTAATGATTGTTAACAAAAAGGTAATGTAATATTATAAAAAGTTGATATATGATATTATAAATATTTTTATGGTTCTGTTATAACATAATAAAATTCTTAAAACCATTATACAGGAGGTTAAAGTTCGATCACCCAAATGTAAATACAAGGTAAGGGATTCTTGTCTCACTTTTTCTTACATGAGGCAAACACCATTTTCACCAATTAATTATTTAATATAGTGTATATAATTAACATTGACATGTAATACCATTATTACTTAATTATTAATTTTATTTGTAGTTTTAAATTTAATTTTTTTGTTTAAGGCGATTTGAACGTAAAGTTACTAAGTGGTAAATAAATTTCATAACTCTATTCTTTTTAATTGGGTTATATTAGTTCCTCTTTGTCTCTAATATTATAGGATTATGAGTATAATAAATATATATATATATTTAAGTATTTTAACTTCTTTTTTTGGATTTAAATTTTATACACATAATTAATTTGATTATTAATTTTCACTTTAACTTTATGTTCATTTTAAGAGTTTATTTCATAATCCCATTCCAATTAAGATTACATATTCATGGAATTCCATTAAAGGAATTTATAAGATCATTTTTTAATAAAACATTTAATTTTATTATACTCTGTTTATTCATGACCATTTTTAAGTAATATTTTCATTTTCCACTCTTTGGTATGCAAAATGTTATAGAAATTGTTTTAATGAAAACCTGACTTCATTTCTCTCTTCCATCAGAAATATATTTTCTCTAATAACCATGTTTTAAAAATGTTATATCAAAAATGTTTTCAACATTTATAAAATAATTTATTTAATACATTTTTACCAATTTTTTATTTTAAATAATATTTTTTCAATTTAAAATGATAAAATTTTATAACTTTTTTATCATGCAAAAGGAATTTTATTTTTAACTTTTAAAGAATTAACCACAATCATTTCATTGAAGATTTCATGTAAATTTTACAAAGTTCATTTTAAAGAAACTTTTTAAAGGTTATTTTGACAGAAAATTATTTTTCAATATTTATTTCTTCAATAGCATTTCTAAAAGATCTTATTATTGTATTCATTTTCATCAATGACAAAAACACTTTATTTTTTCACTAATTGGGATATGTTTTATTGATACCATCCTTATTATTCTTATAAATGGTTTATGATTGATATGGACAAGGATACTATTTAAATTCAATTCCTTGATTATTTTTTGTATTCCCATTAAAATATTCAATTTCTAGTGATCATTTAACATTACATTTACTCTAAATATCCATATAATATATCATGGATACAATTTTTTTTTTAAATCAGATTCCATTTTTTCATAAGGTGTTTACTTTTAAAGTCATTTTATATATTGGGAAATATTTATAAATATTCACTATTTACTCAGTGTGGATATTTGATAAGGCACATTATTCATGAAGAAAAGCTATTATTCGATATATAAAGAATGATCTGAATATGTATGATGAAGGTGGGGACCAATTTAAGATAGCCACATGATGCTTCGATAGTCTCATGGGATGAGTCAGTTGGATAGCCCTAGTGGGTTTTTACCCATTATTATTTAAACTATTGTATGAAAGGTATTGATGGTAATGATATCATGTACTTTGGAAACATGGTGTCCAATAAATAAGAACTACCCTTATTCAGATTCAGTTATTATTTTCCATGATATTTTCACAATGAAAAAATCCATGGATGCATTTCATTCTATGTTTATTGAATAAATGGAATATGTGTTTAGTTATTTAACTTTATATATTTATTTTTCCTTATCCTATGAGTTAAATGGATTTTCTGTTTATTTATTTACATTCACATATTGTTTACGCACTCCCTCCTAGTTTATTGATTACATGGCATGTGTGTTCAGATATTTACCATTCCATATTGATTATTATAATTGATTTGTTATTGTTTCCACTTTAATTAACCCTTAAAAATCATTTTATATAACCCTTATTTTATTAACTTTCCCTAGGAATATAATAATAGTAATATGAAAGATATTCATGGATATTCTAAGTGGGAATAACGTTTTTATCTTTGAATTAAAAATATTATGTTATAATTATTGTATTAATTTATAACACCAGACAAATGTATGTATTAATTTTAATAATAATACTAAACTAATTAGCCATTTGGGATTTGATTCCTTATAATAATTCTAATATAAGGGTAGTAGACACCTGCTTTGGTCTTACTAGGGTCGGGTCACTAAATCATCTCCTATGTTCCCCTCGCACAAAAACCGCAAAATTTTATCCCAAAATATTCCCAACCCTCACCTAAATTTTCTCAAAAACCATAAAGTGTTATTATTCTTATCAAAAGACAATAATTCAAGGCTTAATCCTTTTCACAAAGGATATAATACAAGAAGTGGGGTATACATTCCTAACAAATGTTTCTAGTTTTCTATTTCATTATGTTCTTTATTATTCCTCGAATTTCATTTCAAAAATATTTAAATGATAATATCAGTATAATTATTATATTTTTATTCTAATATCTTTATGAAAAATTAATTTACCAACCTCTATTTTTCTATTTATAGAAACGAAAATGTGAATTCTGTGTTGTACAGACTACCACCTCCAAAAATAAACATGTTTTGTTTTACTTAACATTCAAAAAAGGATGGTTTTAGTTTATATTTTATGAGTATATATAATATATGTAACTAATTTTTTTCATAAATATTTTTATTTTATATAACATAAAAATGTTAATATATTTATAAAAAAATATATCTATATCGGTAAACAACCCAAAACTAGTTCATCTTCATAATTATTTTTACAAAACATGACTAAAACACAAATTTAATAGAATTATAACATTATTTTTCATTATAAAATAATAATAATATAATAAATATTGGTTTTTAATTGATGGTACTTTGGATAAAAAATTATACTGACTCTGCTATTATAGAACTTGTTCAAAACATCAAGATTATCAATAGATGATGTCGAGAATATATTAGAACAATCTGATGAATAAAGTGACTTTTTATTAATATGAAGTATAAATGGAAGTTTATATAAACATAGTTTTTTAATTATTAATTATGGTATTTTTATTTATGATATATGAGGATAATGAACTTCTTTTGAAATCAAAGGTAATTGTGTTGGACTTGGTTGCTCAAACTAAATTATAAGATTTATCTTATTTCTGATTGAACCAAATTTTCAAGGATAACCCATTTTGAATGTTTTAAATTTTCATTTTGATGTAAAACATAGTTTTTAATTAATATCCACTTTTATGAATTATTTTCTTTTCATGTTTTTTTGAGAAAACAAAGCAGGAACATTGATAAGAGACTCGTGACTATGAATATTACATTGATGTTTTCAAACAGTTTTCAAGAAACATATTTTTGACTTTTTTTTCTTTATTACTCTCAATATTCAAAAATATATATCACTAATGAAGTTATGATTCATTTTTTTACATATATTCTTATATTAATATATTTTTGTGATCAATTTTTTGAATTCAATTAATTTATTTAATATTTTTATAAAATTTATAAATTTTAGGAAATCCTTTTTTATTTCCAAGGGATATTTATGGAATGTGAAGGATTCATATTTTCATGTTTAGGATACCCATTCTTTTTAAATAGTTTAATTAAAAAAATTATGATTAACATTAAGTGGAACACATATGTTTGGATGAAGATGGATTGGGTCCTAAATCACCCTATAATTTTTTAGTTTTTGATTATATATCTTGAGATAGTTAGGCGTTGACACGATGATTTCTTCATATAGGCATGGTCATGATGTGTTTGCTCGCATTTTTAGTCATGGAAATAAAAAAAACATATTAATGGGAATTAGACATTATATCACATATATTTTCCTATAATTATGTTTGTGGAGCATTCCAAAGTTGTTTAATATGCTACACCAAAATTTCAAGATGAATTTCCTTTCCATGTGATTCCATAATTTCATGATTATTCCTTATTTTTAAATTATTTCATACTTTCATATCCTTATCACATATTATATGAAGAATGTTTTGTTTTTTGATCCATATTTTACCTGTATTATTCCTTAATGGTATTCTATGATTTTATGATTCTCTAACATGTTTTATAATTACTATATATAGTTATATGTTCTCTTATAATGATATTTTTATATCCCTCATGTTCTATTTCAGGTTATTATATGTAAATACCTTTCTGTGTGTGTGAGCTCACCAATTTCTTATGTTTTTTCACTAGATTAATTCAATTATTGTATAATGATAGATATTTAGAAATGTTTCAATAGAAGCCCAATTATAAAGAAATATTTTCTAGTGTTATAAAATATGACATTTATGTGGCTAATTTCCAATACACAAAAAATTTCAATCCTTGAGATGGTTGATTATTTATGTGATGTATTATTTAAATATTGACATTAACTTATTATTTATTTGATGTTTATATTTGGTATTTATAGTGTTTAATTAGTCTTTATATTACATTGTTTTGGGTATTCCAATGGAATTCCCCAAGGGGTCTCCATTGTGAATAAGAAACGGAGCTATCCCTATAAGCAAAGATGTTGAATAAGGTCAAATGAGAAGTATTTTCTTCTATCATCCCTATAATGTTGATCTATTCACCCATAATGATTAATTTGTTTCCATTATAGATCCATCACTGAGAAAGGGCCATGTCACAATCTAAACCAGACAAGCCTAACGAAAGCAGTTATACTCAATGTCCATCATTATATGCTTTAATAAGTGTGTGTTTGTGTGTGTTTGTCTATATATATATATATATATTCTTGTGTATCAATGTGATAACATAAGATATTTATAACTATAGGATATAACTATGTTGAAAAGGTTGGAGGGAATTCTTAAGGATTATGATAGAGGGATTTTTAAAAAACCTCAAATATTATTGCTATGATATCTTTTTACATGTCAATGGGGACACTAGTAGACCTCTATCTACCTATAATGGACCATAATCTAAATATGTATTTTAATTCAACATTGAATACTATTTATTACATAACATAACAAAAACTGATCCAGGACCGTATAGGATTAGTGTATTTAGAAACCGGGAAACAGAAACAATTGGTTCATAAAACATCTACATTATCTCCCACATATTTCTTCATAACTAGACTCCTTTTTGACATATCTAAATTAATACCTTTATTCATGACCTAGGGAATCATATTAAAGGGTGATATAAAATTCTCAGTAAGGTTAAACAAGTGAAATATCAATCATATCATAATCATAAGAACATAACATTTGAAAATATTATCATGTATATAAAAGATCACAATATCATGTCAGGGGATAAATCATAAAAGTGAAATGTAGTCCCAGTAGTCATAACATAACACATGAAATTTTTTCACATAGACACACAATCATAGAAAATAATTTCATATTAGTCCGGGCTCATTGCCAAGACCATCATAGTGGAAAAAGTCAATTACTGAACCAAGTTCACTATTTGTTCTAGTCCTGTATTACAGAATCAAATTTACTTGTCGTTCCAGTCATGTATATATGATGAGATATAAATCCATACCCAATTCATTGGAGGGAGATATAGGTCCCACCCATCTCATAATTATAACATTCTAAAATGTGTCGTAAAACATAAACCATTAACCATAGCATAACCCATGGAACAAAAGAAATGCGTTTCTTAGACATCATTACATCATAATATAATTCATATAAGATAAATTTATTTCATATAAATAATTTCATCTTAAAAAAAATAAAAAAAATAATAGGGATATAATAATAAACCTATGTCATCTTATATGGAAAATACTTTTGATAAAACACTTGAGCTTAATTCCTGAGGAAAATATCATTTCTTCTTCAAAAACATTTTCCTTCCTCGAAATGCCACAAAATTTTTGAAGAAATAATTTAATGTGAAAATAAACATGTAAGATTATAGGGGAATATTTATTGAAATAATGAACTATAAAAGCGTAAAAATCCTTTCATGACGTACAAGTTAAAAAAACATTATTCTTGTACTTTTTTCAGAAAAGTCAAAAGTACCTCGTACCGAAAACGAAACAATATTTCATTCATACCATTTATTAAAAATTAACCAATGGGTAAAATTGAATTTAAAAAATTATATGACGATATAAATAATATTTCTAAATATATATTTAGGAAACAAGGACTTGGATGATAAATATACTGAAGTAAATACGTACAAATAAACAATCTCGAATAAAAATGAGATTTGAAAAGATATCCCTTACCTTAGGACAGATATGATTCTTTTGTATCCAAACCTCCGTTATAATGATTTAAATAATTTTACTGATTTATTTCAGAATCATAATCATTTTTATGATCATATTTTCATCTTTTTTTAGTAACATTTCATTGTTACTCGTTATTCAGGTATTAACTGATTTATGTTCTTATACATGTTTTGTCAGATAAATTATAATTACACTTTTTAGGTTATAGTTATATCATTAACAGAATGGTATTAGTATAATATATATAGTATTTATTCATTCAATTCCTTTACATAGTCATTCTTTAATGAATATTATGTAGAATAAATCAAATCGCACCGTAGAGACGGTAAGCTGTATGTATGCACGAGCGATGATATCATTACCATAATTGGTGAATGGTATTAATGTGTATAGTATCTAAGAATAAATATCATTTTATATTAATCACATATATATTTATTAATTCTATCATTATATGCATCCATGTAAGGTGGTGGTGATAAATGGATTACACCATGGCATAGAGACGGTAAGTCGTACATACACACATGTGATGATTTCATTTTTAATAGGATGTGTAGAAGGTCGAATATGAATTTTTCAGAATCATAATAACATAGAAGTATATAATTATTACAAGAGTAATTTATTTATAAAGAAACAACTCATGATGTGGAAGTAGAGTAAGAAATAAGTTTTAAAGAATCGGTAATGATATTACCTCTTCTTAGACGTGCCACCCCTAAATATCCTCTTAGAGCACTAGAGTTAGTCATTAAAGAAGACCAGGACCTCTATAATGTTTCAAGGAATCCATGTTAAGAGAAATGGTCAGGGAATGATCGATCTTTAAGGATGAAAATTATGTAAAGAGTTGAGAGAGGAAGTTTCTTTTTATAATAGAGGTGAGGAGAACTTTTGGAAACCTCAAAAATATTAATTTATGAGAAAGTCAAAACCCAATTGAAAACCAGAAAAATGTCCTGATTTATAATATGAGATTATTTAGGGTTGAAATCTCAGCATCCAAAGATTTTACACAAGTTTTTATTTTAATTTATGCATTATCATTTTAATTAACACTTTGTTGTTCTATTTGATTTTTTAACTAGTATAACAAATATTTCAATATTAAAATGGTGAAATATTTACTTTTTTGAAGTCATTTATACCATATTATTAAAAATTTAGAAAATTTTAGACCATTTAATAATTATTATATTTTTTTTAAAATGTTTTATAATTTTTAAATAATTTAATATAACCTTATTTTGACAAAATATCAATAGTGTCAATTTTTACACTATTTATTTCATAAATTTTTAAAATATAAAAATAAGAAGTGAACCTCAATAAAAAATTATTATATCCCTAAGGGGTTAAGGAAATCTATAAAATTCATTTTACCTAATAATTATCCAAAACTTTATTTATTAAAATATTTTTAATAACATTTATTTGATCTCTTCATTAATAAAATAATTACTACCTAAATTTTGTGTAATTATTTAATATACTTATATGTTGAATAAAAAATAAAAATAAAATAATATGATAAAGATAAATCCATTATATTTCATAATAACACATGTAGTAGAATTTATCTTTTTTAGAAACCCAATATTAAAAATTCTATACTCTTTTAAAACATAAATGTGACAAATTTTTCTTAATTTTAAATAAAATGATATAAATATCATAATATCGTATATATGCCTCAAAATGATCAATAAGTTGACCCTTGGATGTTTATGGTCGAGATATACTCAACCAATAAGGTTTGGTCATGTGTTTGGGCCTTTTGATTGTTATTAATATTTTAATAAAAATTGTTTTATTGATTTCACATCAATTAATTAATTTTTTCATCATCAAATATAAGTCTTTAAGATAATTATTTATTTCCTAAAAATTAAAAATAAATTTTCATGATAAATAAAAACATTTTATATTTCAAATGAGTATTTATAATTTAATTTATATTCTATATAACCTTATATTAAAAATAATTTTATTATTAAAGTTTGATTGATACATATTTCACTTGTCTTTAAATAAAATAAATTAAATGTCCTAATTTCATCCAAGTGGGTTCAAATGGATACAATTTAGACCCAGGTATGTTAAGGGAAACATTCAATCATCCAATTATATTATGAAAAGTGTTAGGTTAATTTTATAATATTATTGTTACCCTCAATTGCCTGATTTACCCTTTTACCATGTTAATAAAATTTATTGAAGTTACTATTCATATTTTCCAAAAATGAAATAACTATATTTAGATAATTTGAACCTAATGAACGCAAAAATGGAATCCATTTTTCAAAATTCAAAACACATAATTTTCATTAATTAATTTAAAATTAATCCCGTTGTTGAAATGAGGAAACAGGTTTTAAAACGTTAAATATTGTAAAATATTGAAATGTTTTTACATTTAAATTTAATGTAAAATTAATTCCAATAACCAAAATTATATTAAATGGTAAAAATATATTTTATTTATACTTTTAAACCAATCAATAAAATAATTTAACCATATAAATATTTTCAATGAAAAAAAAGTTATTTTCAATTAAAATTTAGCATATTTTTACTATTCATCAAAACATGAAAGTTATCAAAAAAATATTAGAAATTGATCCCAAGTAGATTTGTATATCACACTTCAAAATAAAATTATTATGCTGTCATGTATAAATTATCAATGTGTAAAAATCGTAATTTAAATGGGGTTCTCAATTCAAAGGTGTAAAATTAACCTTTTAAAAATATGTTTTTATACATCAAATGGGGTTTTATTCATACCCTATGACTAAAATATCCATTGGATAAATATTAAAAATATTTTATTATGTATATAACCCATATATATATCAATAATTTATTTACCAAAATAAATTCAATGAAAAATATCTATATCTATTTATATTTTTCATGAACTATTTATTGCCAATTAATTCAAAATGTATTTTCATAAGTTAGTTATAATTATTTATACCAACCTAACGGATAGGATATAACAATAATTTTATAATAATGGCATCTCGTGGTTTGTTTAAACTCATGATTTTGTTCAAATAAAGCTATTAAAGAATAAAAATTATTTGAAGATAATATTACATAAAAAAATCTGGGTGTTACATTATACCCCCCTAAAACTAAATTTTTCCATCAAAATTATTCAATTGGAAAAAAAATTAGGATACCTCTACCTCATCAAATCCTTAATTTCCCATTTACATTATTCAAATTTTTGGTTCCTCTATAAAACTTTAACCAAGCAAGTTGTCTTGTTTTATAAAACTTTTTCTCTACGATCCATAATCTCTATCGGTTGTTCTTCATAAGAATGATCTTGATCCGGCAGTATGACTTCTGAGCTTAGTACATGTGAAGGATCAGGTCTGTACTTTATCAAGAGAGATACATGGAACACATCATGAACTTTAGATAGATTCAGTGGAATTTCCAATTAGTAAGATACCTTCCCAACATGATCCATAATTTCAAAAGGACCTATATAACTAGGGATCAACTTCCCCTTTTTCCCAAATCTCATTACCCTCTTTCAGAGAGATTTTTGTAGGAACACCTTATCACCCACTTCAAACTCTGGGAGTTTTCATCAGTTGTAAGCATAACGTTTTTTTCAACTCTGAGCTACTCTTATGTGTTGTTGAATAGGTCTAACCTTTTTTATCATTTCATCAACAAGAGAAGGTCCTGATAGTTTTTTTCCAACATCATCCCAGCATGTTGGAGTTCTGCACTTCTTTGCATAGAGGGATTCATAAAGAGCCATATATATACTAGAGTGAAATATATTTTTGTAATAAAATTCCACCAAAGTTAGGTGTTGATCCTAACCACCATTTAAATTCAAATAGCCAGCTCTCAACATGTCTTCCAGATATTTAATTGTCCTCTTAGACTGACCATATATCTAAGGACGATAAGTAGTGCTAAAACTTAACTCTATTTTCAAAGCATACTGAAGACTTTTCCAGAACATAGAGGTAAATCATGGATCATGATTAGATATAATGTAATGTCATACTCCATGAAATCTTACCACTTCCTTTATATATATCCTGGAAAGATGATCAAGATAGAAATCTTCTCTAATAGAAATGAAGTTTTCTGACTTCGTAAGTCCATCAACTATAACCCATATAGCATTATGTCCTTTAGATGTTTAGGGAAGTCTGACTATAAAGTCTATAGGGATATTTTACCACTTCCATTTTGGAATGGGTAATGGTTCTAACATCCCCTTAGACTTCGGTCTCTCAACCTTAAATTTCTGACAAACCAAGCATCAAGATACATATTCAGTGACATCTCTTTTCGTTCCATCCCACCAGAATTACTCATTTAGTTCCTTGTACATCTTTTTGATTTCAGAGTGAATATAGAATAAATAACTATAAGCCTCATCCAATATCTCCTTCTTTAATTATGGTATAGTAGGAATACAAACCTTGTTCCTGAACCTTATTATTTCACCATAATCAAGGTTGAATTAAGGAACATTTCTCACCTTATTTTATATATCTACATCTTTCTTATGCGCCTCCATAATATTTACATGTATATATGGTTTAACATTCATTTAAAAAAGATTAAATTTCTCCCCTTTCTTAAAACATTAATGATCCATCCTTTGGAAATCCATAAATATTGGATCTTTTTTATCCTTATTATGGATAGGCAAGCATGGTCTTCTCGACTCAAAGCATCTTCCATATTGTTCTCTTTCCTAGGGTGGTAATGTATTGAGAAGTCATAATATTTAAGCAACTCTAATAGTATTATTTTTCACATATTCATATCCTTTTGTGCGAAAATATAATTTAAACTTTTATGATCAGTATAAATATCGCGCCTTTCATCATAAAGATGATGCCTTCATATCATTAATGAAAATATAACTACATCTAACTTTAAATCATGATTTGGGTAATTTGGGTCATGGGGTTTCAACTACCATGAGGAATAAACTATCACCATATCATTTTGAATGAGAACACATCCCAACCCCTTCATAGATGAATTAATGTAGATCACAAAATGTTTTCTACTACAAGGCAGTGTGAGCACATGTCCATTGGCCAACCTTCATTCTAGCTCTTTGAAATTCTATTCACATTCCTCCATCCAAATGAACATAACTCCTTTTAGAGTCAACATGGTGATTATATTAGGAAATCAGGAAAAATATTTCACAAAACTCAGATAATATCAAGCCAAACCAAGAAATCTACGGATCTTAGTTACCATTTTGGTCTCAGATAAATTTAATAAACTTTTGTTTTTAATGTTTCCACAGATATCCCATCTGTTGAGTTATGTGACTAAAAAATGAGACATTCTGAATCCAAAATTCATACTTGGTAAATTTCTCATAAATCTTATCCTTTATCAGCGTCTTCAATACAATTCTCAAGTGGTATTCATGTTCTTACTTTATCTTCGAATAGATTAGAATATCATTTATAATGTCTACAAAAAATTTATCAAGATAGTATTTAAAGAATATATTCATTAGATCCATGAAGATAGTTGGGGAATTAGTAATACTAAAAAACATCACTATAAATTCATAGTGTCTATACCTTGTACAGAATGTCGTCTTCGGTATATCCTCTTTTTTTACCCTTAGTTGATGATATATTGAATGAATATAAATCTTGTAAAAGTATTGTGATCTATTTAGTTGGTCAAATAAGATATCAATGCATATAAGAGGATATTTTTTCTTGATATTGATCTTATTAAGTTCTCAATAATCAATGCAGAGTCTCATTAATCCATATTTCTTCGTAAGAAATAGAACAAGTACTCCCCAAGGTGATGCACTATAACATATGAATCCCTTATCAAGATTCTCTTATATTTTATTCTTCAATTCCTGAAACTCAATTGGGGACATTCTATAAGGTGTCTTTGAAATAGGCATATCACCCGATATGAGTTCTATTGAAAACTCAACTTCATGATTTAGTGGAAGACCTGGAAATTCCTCTGGAAAGACATCATAAAAATCTCGTACAATGGGTGTATTATTAATCATGTTTATCTCCCTCAACCATTTGAGATAAATAACCTTAATTTATAAGATTCAAGACCCATAATATGGAATAAGATTCTACTAGAAGGTTATATTCATCCTTACATAGATAGATGATTATATATTAATCTGGAATATAAAATGTCGATTCACTTACTTGGAAATTTATATGAGATCTATATAGAGAATGTCAATCCATGCTAAGATCACATAAAATTCCACAATAGGAAGGATCACAAGATTTTTAGAAAACACTTTCACATAAACATCAACTGGAAAAGAATTATAAACTTTTGATGCGATATTTATTCCTTTAAAAGTTTTCATAGCTAACTCAACATCTAATTATAAAAGTAATATGGTTATACACTTAGAAAATTCTTCAAAAATAAAAGAGTGGGTAAATTCAAAATAAAATAAAACATTTTCTACTTTAGATTGGATGGTAAGTGTACCTTTCAGCACTTTATTATCATACTCCACATTACTGATAGTGATTTCATGTCACTTTCTGTTGTCTATTTCCTTAAGATTTTATTGAAGTTAGTCATCATAAATAACCCTTAGATTAGGGCATTGATTAGAATAATTCCCCATTTCATTACACTTATATCATTGATGTTTATGAGGTATATTTTCTACATCCTTTTCATTTTGCACATCGATATAAATTTTTTTTCAATCACTTCATCATTTAACTACCCAATGACCTTCTTTTCCACACATTGATCATAAGGAAGAACTCATATTCTTTTCATTGTGGTCTTTATATTTTCCTTTGAATTCTATATTTCTCTCCTTATCAAACCCATATGACTGATGGGTTACTCAAATATCCATTTCAACCTTGAGAGAACATATAACAATTTCCTCGTAGCTATTGAAGTCCCTTATGGCTAGTTCCCTTTGGATACAGAGTTTTAATCCACTTAATAATCGATCAATTTTACTCTCATGTTGGATAAAATTTCAGAAGCATTCCTTGGAAGTCTAATAAAATTTTCTTTGTAGGTACCAACAGATTCATCACCCTTTTTCTTAAGTTCAAGAAACTCCTTCTCCATATTTGTTTGAAGAATATGAGGAAAGTACTTATTGAAAAATATGTTTATGGACTAATCCCATTACATTGAATCAATTTCATATCTTTTCCTCATATTCTTGATAAGATTCCACCATTTATCAGCTTCACCTTCCAAATGATATATTACTAAGATGACTTTATCATGTTCAGAATATTGTAGAACTAAAAATATCTTTTTAGTGGTATTGTTCTATTTTTTAGCCACTAATGGATTAGAAGAACCACTAAATGAAGGTGGACTATTCCTCATACAAGATTCAATAAAATGTTTCTACCTATTTTTCTCATTTAGAAGTCTGTCCTTATTCATAGATTGACAATTTTTTGTGATCATGGCTAAAACAATTTTCATTCTATCTCACATAACATTTTTTCTTGAGGGGATAACCGTTTCATTTCATGTCGCATTAAACATTAAGTATGTTCCTTTGGGATCCATCCATTGACTAAAACTAATAATCATAATGTTACCAACACTAATAAAAATGGGAAAACTACATAATTCAAGAATAGAATTTAAATTTAGGACACTTTAGTTTATATCCTAGGTTAATCATGAACATATATAAAACACTAGGATATTATTATTACCTATACTTAGACATGTCCTTATATTTTTTACTAAGGTTCTCTCATCCTAGTTTCAAATGGTTAATTATACAATTACTCTGATACCAACTATAATGGCCCATAATTAACATATTGATTTTACTTCAACATTTAAAAATATTTATTAAATAATATAACAAAAACCATGACATGACCATATAGGTTTAGTTTCTTTATAAATTAGGAAACATAAACAACAGGTTCATAAAACATCTACATTTACTCTCGCTTATTTCATCATAACTGGACTCATTTTTGACATATCTTACTTAATACACTTTTTCATGGTAAGGGGAAAAGAAACATATGAAAGGGTGATATCAAATTCTTAGTAATATTAAACAAGGTAAATATCAATCATATCATAATCATAAGAATATAAAATTTTAAAATATTATCCTTCATATAAAATATCATAAAATCATGTCATGGGATAAATCATAAAAGTGAAATGTAATCCCAATAGTCATAAAATAAGAAATGAAATTTCGTGTAATACATACATAATCATAGAAAATAATTTCATATTATTCAAGGCTCATCACCAAGACCATCATAGTGGAAAAAGTCTATTACTGAACTAAGTTCACTCCCCATTCTAGTCCTGTATCACTAAACTAGATTTACTTGTAATTTCAATCATCTATATCTCATGATAAATAAATATTTACCTAATGAATTTTTCGTATATATAGGTTCCACACATCTCATAATGAAATCATTCTTACATGTTCCACGAAACATAAACCATTGACCATAGCAAAACCCAAAGAAAAAAAAGGGTTTCTTAAACATCATTCCATCATAACATATTTTATATAAGTTAAATGGTTTTCATAAAAATAATTCCTTCATAAAAACAATCAAATAAAAGTAATAATATGGTTAGAAACACAAACCTATGTCATCTAAGATGGAAAATAATTTTGATAAAACACTTGATCTTAATTCCTGAGGAAAATATCATTTCATCTTTAAAACAAATTTCCTTCATCAAAATGCCACACAATTATAGAATAAATTATTTTATGTGAAAATAAACAAATAATATTGTAGGGGATGTTTTATGGAAATAAGGCATTATGAAATCATCAAAATTCATTCATGTCATATAAGTTAAAAAAACATTCTTCTCATAATTTTGTTGGAAAAGTCAAAAGTACCGCTTATTGAAAATGATAAAAGATTTCATTCATACCAATTAGTAAAAATTAACCAATGAGTATAATTTACTTTAAACAAATATATAAGTATTTAAAAAATATTTTTAAATACATATTTTTGAAATATGTATGTAGATGATAAATATACCCCTGTAAATACTTACAAATAAACAATCTCAGATAAAAATGAGATTTGAAAAGTAATTCATTACCTTAGGTCTGATATTCTTCTTATGTATCTATACCTCTTGTATAATGATTTAAATAATGTTACTTATTTATTCCAAAAACATAATCATTTGTATGATAATATTTATGATCATATTTTCATCCATTTGTTAGTAACATTTTAGTGTTACTCGTTATTCGGGTAATAACTGTTTTATGTTCTTATGCATATTTTGTCAGATAATTTCTTATTCTTATATTTAGGTTATAGATATATCATCTAAATAATTGTATTATTATATTATATATAATATTTATTCATTCAAACCATTTATATAATCACGATTTAATGAAGATTATGTAGAAAGAATCACATCGCACCGTGGAGACGGTAAGTCGTACGTATGCATGAGCGACGATATTGCTCCCTTAATTGTTGAATGGTATTGAAGTGTATAGTATGTCAGAATCAATATAAATTTATATTAATCATATATATATTTATTAATTCAACCATTAAAACCTACTATGTAAGGTGGTGATGAAAATTAGATTACACCATAGCGTGGAGGCTATAAGCCGTATGTACGCACACAAGGTGATTTCATTTATCATAGGATAGTTAGAAGATGGAATATGGTTTTTTCATAATCATAATAACCTATGAGTATATAATTACTAGTTTATTTATTCATTTATAATGAAACAACTCAAGAGTTGGAAGTAGAAGAAGAAATAAGTTTGAAAGAAGTGGTAAATGATATTACCTCTTCTTCAACCTGCCTCCTCTAAATCTCCTCTCATAGCACTATAGTTAGTCTTTGAAGAATACTAAGACCTCAAAACTGTTAATAGTGAAGTTTATAAGGTAAATATATAGGTTGTTCTTGACCGTTATGTCTCAATGTAAATTTAAGTGTTGAGGGAGGTATTGTCCTTTTATAATTTAGATGAGAGCACTTTTGGAAACCTCAAAAATATTAATTTATAATAAAATCACACCCCACATAAAAACCACAAAAATGACCCAATTTCTAAGATGAGGTGATATAGTGTTGTAATATAATCAACTTATATATCTTATATAAGCTTTTATATCAATTTGAGAATTATCATTTTAATTAACACATAGTATTTCTATTTAATTTTTTAACTAGGGTAACAAATATATCAATATTAAATGGGTGAAGTAATTACTTATAAGAAGTCAATTGGACCATAAATTCGTAATTTAGAACATTTTATACCACATAATAATTATTATATATTTTCAAAAATGTTTATTATTTTTAAATAATTTAAGAAAACATTATTTTGACAAAATATCAATAGTGTCAATTTTGACACTATTTATTTCATTTATTTTCTAAGATATAAAAATAATAAGTGAACCTAGATAAAAATATTTTATTATATAAAAAAGGTGTCAATGTAATATATATAATTCATTTGACCTAATAATTATCCAAAATTATTTTTTTATAATATTGTTAATTACATTTATTAGATCTCTTTATTAATAAAATAACTACTACCTCAATTTTGTGTAATTATTTAATATTATTATTTTGTGAATAAAAATTAAAAAAAAATAATATGATGAATATAAATCCATTATATTTCGTAATAATACTTATATTATAATTTAAATTCTGAAAACCACAACATTAGAAATGCTATACTCCTTTAAAACATGAAAGTGAAAAATTTATTTTCACTTTAAATAAAATAACATAAGTGTCATAATCTTTTTTATAATCCTAAAAATGTTAAATAAATCAACCCTTGGATGTTTATGGTCGATATATACTCGACCAATAAGAATTTGGCCATGTTTTTTGGGATTTTTATTGTTATTAATATTTTTAAAAAAATTATTTTATTTATTTCTCATCAATTAATTAATTTTTTCATCATCTACGTATATGTCTTTAAGGTAATAATTTATTTACTAAAAATTAAAAATAAATTCTCATGATAAAGAAAAATATTTTAGATCTAAAATGAGTAATTATAATTTAATTTTTCTTCTATACAACCTTATATTAAAAATAATTTAATTATTAAAGTTTGAGTGAGACATATTTCAATTGTCTTTAAATAAAAAAAATTAAATGTCCTAATCTCATCCAAGTGGGTTATAATGGATACAATTTTGACCAAAGTTTGTTTTAGGGATAACTATTATCATCTAATTACATTATTAAAAGTGTTAGGGTAATTTTATAATATTATTTTTACCCTTAATTACATGATTTACCCTTTTAACGTGTTAATAGAATTTACCGAAGTTACTTTTCAAATTTTCCAAAAATAAAATAAAGATATTTATATAATTTGGACCTACTAATTAAAAATATAGAATACATTTTTAAAAATTCTAAACACATAAGTTACAATAATTAATTTAAAATTAATCACGTTTTTGAAATGAGAAAACGGGTTTTAAAAGTAAAAAATTGAAAAAGATTAAAATGTTTTTAAATATGAATTTAATGTAAAACTTATTCCAATAAACTAAATTATATTAAATAGTAAAAATATATTCTATTTATTATTTGAAACCATTAAATAATATAATTTAACCATATAAATTATTTAAATGAAAAAAAGTTATTTTCAATTAAAATTTATCATATTTTTACTATTCATCAAAACATGAAAGTTATCAGAATAATATCATAAATTCATCCAAAGTAAATTTTTATACCTTATTTCAAAATTAAATATTTATTTTTTCATGTAAAAATTATCAATGTGTCAAAATCTTAATTTAAAATGGGTTCTCCATTCAAAGGTGAAAAATTAACCTTTTAAAAAATAGGTTTTTATACATCAAATGGGGTTTTATTCATACCCTATGACTAAAATATCCATTAGAGGAATATAAAAAATATTTTATTAAGTATATAACACATATATATCTCATTAATTTCTTTACCAATAGTAATTCACTCATAAATATTAATATCTATTAAAACATTTCATAAATAATTGATAGCCAATTAATTCACAATACATTTTCATAAGTTAGTTATTATTATTCCAGTTAACCTAACAACTAAGATATAATAGTAATTTTATAATAATGGTGTCTCATGGTTTGATTAAACTCACTATTGTGTGAAAATAAATCTATTTATGAATAAAAATTATTTAAATAAAATATTTTATAAAAATATCCATGTGTTACACTACCCATCCCAAAAATTGTATGTGAAATGGTTTAGGTATGACAAAAAACATAGATAAGGTGTTATTAAATTTATATTGACTAATGTCTTATAACAGATCTATCCATACTCTTTGATGATTTTTTGACATTAGAGAATCATTTCTATAAGAAAAATGCCCCTGCATCCTGAAAGGATCCCAAAAATTTTATCACTAAACTAAAAGGACATATGCTACCTTTATTTTTCTAAAATCACCACACACAATTTTCTACTTCCAAAATTATTCTTCATATAAAATATTTGGTTGTCTGAAAATTAGTGGAATCAAACCCACTATACTCCAATGGAAATATAAAATGATTTCTATTCTATTGATCTTCCCCACATTGACTTCTCTACTAACTATATTTTTGAGGTGACAATCATGGATGGTTTTCCAGACATGACAAGAAACCAAGCTCTATTAGTAATTGTGGATTATTATATGTCTCCTATACGTAGTATAATGTCATTTATTGAGGATTATACTACCATTAATAATGAGACATCAGTGGGAGGATATACTCATGGGGATCTATAAATAGGGGTTACACCAATAGAAATGGAAAACATACCAATATAATGGTGTGCGTATTAATATTTCCCTATTTTATCCTAGTAACTCACCAATTATGATTTAATTCTCATATCACCTGAAACACTAAAACCACAGGTTGGAGTTATTATTTTAGAAGCTCTCAACCTCAGACTCTAGTAACCATAGAATTTAAAGGGTGGGTATATCCTAATACCATTGGTATGAGAAGGAGATATCATGTATTTGTTTTCAATGATACATTATCCGGGAAGATATTGTAGTCACAAAGGGTTACTCTTATCGAAACCAATACTTTTAGGAAATTCTCCATATTTTCTATTAAAATGGTTTTATTAATATATATACAATTTGATTTCATAAACTCATGTGAATGATAATTGTAGGTATTTAAATCAATATCATCATCAATTCATGTTTCTAGTAAGTGAGGAATCACTAATCAAGTTACCCATGGGGTAAAAAGGTGATTATCTAGGCATGTGAGAAAGAAAAATAGGCTCTTGTGCATATTTTTGAGGATATATAAGCATCATTCTCTTCTAGAAATTGATATATAGGGGCTTCAATTATGATTCCATTATGCATATTTAGACTTATAGAAATAATTTTTGGTTATCGAAAAGCTCACTATGTAATTCGCCTCTAGTAAGAGATAAATGTTGGTATTTTAGAATCATTAGGGTACTAATAACACTTATATGTTGACTAGTCAAAGGATAGAAATGTGTATTTCTTTGGAGAGAGTCTCTATCCTACAAAGGGATTCAAAGATAAAAACATAGTAATGATTCTAAAAAGAATTAATGAATCCCAACAAAATCGTTTCCAATATTGATGACTATTTGGAGTTCATTTTTTAATTTATCACTATCACAAAGAAGAATCTGATGTAAGGATACATTTTTCCTCTTTTTTAAAATGAAAAAATAATTATTTTTTTACTCAAATACTACAAATCTTTTATCCTCAATTTCACTCTGACTATCACTTCCTTAGGACTTGGGAAACTCTGGAAGAAAAATATCAATATTTAATGAATCCACTTGGACATTGAATTTATAAATAATTTAGCCCTTAATTTTTTTTAAAAATAATTTTAAGATCATTTTCTCTTGGGAATAACCCATTAATGGGTATAATCAAAGATATCATCATTGAAACACTAGAGTTTTTCCATTTTTATGTGGTTTGACTATCTATTGGGCTTGACTCATGTATATGTATAGTCATATAATCCATTACCCAAACACTATACATGGTCTATTATAACATGGAGTGACTCAATGTTTGGAGGTTCATGATGGTGAAATTCCATAATGGGGATTCCATGGTTCATGGGAGTTCAAGGACAATGATGTTATATCTTTTTTCATTTTTCATAGATCATCAAAGTAATATATATAAGCATGAATAAAAGGATTATCTATAGTATTTCAAGTCCAAGGGACCTAGTGATCACAACTTGATGTTTTCCAGGATCATATGTTTGGATACCCTATAATTGTGCCTTATTATTAAATACTCATAATTTTTTCCTAAAACTCATATCGAGGAGGATTAGAAGGTATGATCCTATATTTTTATTGTTTATCTCTTTATATGATTTTATCCTTAAATTATTTTCAATTTTCCATTTTCAAAATTCTATAATTTTCATTAATTAGGTTATTATTATATATTTTCCATATAAACTCTTCCATTTTTATGGTTTCCCTTTATATGCGTTCAACCTATATAGTTTTAAGACTCTTCTTTGGATAGTTTTAAGTCTTTCAAATCTCACATATGATATATGATTATTAATGTCAGATATAATTTACTAAAAGTGAGGTATTATGTATTTTAAAAGAGAAAAAATTATCTTATGTGAATGATGTTCCAATGGTATCATTGATATTGATAGGTACACATCGTTTATGGTCTTAGTTATTTTTCTGAGAGAGAATATATTTTTTTGGGTAAACCATATATTCAGGAATTAAAATGTCCAAGGATTAAATCCTTGAAAACCTTTTAGGGTATTTACGATGTGGGTGATGATGCTAGCTTGACGCAGGCAACCGGTGATGCCAGCATGATGTAGGCAGGAGGTGACATAGGAATCATTTAGTCTTGGTGATGTAGGTAGGTTGATGCAAGCATGATGCTGCATTGGGGAATCAGAAAATGTTCATCGACCATTTGGAATTAGGCTTACGAGATATGTAATATGTCTCCCTATACCCAGATAGAAATATATATTTGTTTTCTTAATAAAAAGATACTTAGGCCCTAACTTTTTCTATTATGGGCATTGATGTTTTAAGTCACAAATTTTGACTAAACGGTGGAGTGGATTATGAAAGAGAAAAGGGGTGATGAACCATGTTATAAAATTAGAACCCAATTACATTATTTATTGCATACTCATAGGCTGCATCAACCATTTTAGTGTTGAATTTTTTGAACCATTGGTATATGATGTTTTAGGATAGTTAGCTTTTACCACATGTTTCTAGATTTTATGGTAGAACATATCAGAGTACATGTTTATAAATTTTACATCTTCCTATTATTGAATAAAATGTTTATATAGTCTACCCATAATGGGAAAGGTAATTCCAATGTGAATTAGAGGTGAAAAGGTGTAAAACAATATCATGGATTGGTGCTTTCATTTTAATGTCGGGGTGCTTGGACCATTGTGTAATGTTTTTATTGTCACGAGATGAGGACCTGAAGAATGTTCTGTAATGAGGTATCACGTCTCTACTCTGAATGTGTGCATTATGGAGAAATATGTACCAATAATTATACTAAATCCACATGAACAGTTTTATAGTGGTGTGTGTAAACCATAACTCAAATGCTTTGAATCTAGGATGATGATATGGGATTGGGGCATAGGTGATGAATATAGACCACATTAAAATGAAGGGTTATGTTAAAATTATTTTAGTGTTAATATGGATTAGAATTTTTATAGAATGCAATATATATTTTGATGTATATATCGAACCATATTTTAAGCGTATTTTCATTTCCAAACATAAGTTACACTTATAATTGAATATAGTCAATACCAAGATCCATGAAATATTTAAATGAGTAAAAAACCATGTGAAATGAATTTTTTTTAATACAGAATTAGAATATTCAATAATGGTTATAACAACTCAAAGTTTATTCCACTATGTATAGAACACAAATTCAACATAGGTATATTATATAAAGTCACTCTAACTTATTCCTCGACTAGAGGGCCTTATGTGCATAAGTATAGTTTGTATAGGTTCATATGATAGTCCCTAAATTAAAATTAACATTTTCATTTTGAGATTATGGTTATATAAATTTGGACCTTTGGGGCTTAAAGATTAACTTCACGAATCTTTGACCAAATATTACTAGGGGTTATGCACACGAAACATCATCCAAAATGATAAATACTGTATATGACAAGGTGAAAAGAAAATATGACATGAATAGAGTGACTATTATTATTATAGACTATATCAAATGTCTTCATAATTTTTATGTACATGTTTCTTAGACCAATTATAGGGATGAGTTTGGATAGACCAAGATGGGTTTGATGATAAAGAACGGTTAAACAACTTTGAATTCAAAATGGAAAATATTTAAATCATATCCAAATGTATTAGAATCAAGTATTAAAGACTGGATAAGTTCAAGATAGATGAGCATTAACCAATATTCAAATTAATGATTCCATAATCATGTTGTCACATGCATGATTAAAATAAGGGATTTTATCCTCTAGATGAGAACATTATTCTTCCTGGATAATTATATCAGGAGAATATATGTGAAGCCATATTGGGGGTATGCATGCATAGAAAATTAGAGGTGTCCCTTGATTCTAAATATATTTCTTACTGATTTCCATTAAAGGTTTATTTATATTCATATACATAAATAATGAATTGCGATATATGAAATTAAACATCAATAAGATGATAATAATATCATAATCTATAACTAAACATGGTTATTATATTCTAAGGACAATCATTGACTTGAAATATATGATGATTTGTGTATGGATATGAAATATGTAGTTCATACATCATTGAATACCCTAAAGTTATAGTAATTAAGACACACATTGTTCTTATAAGATCAAAGGTCATTGTACCATTGTAACAACTCAAGATTTTAGACGCTTCAAATAAATACATTCTTCAATAGAATTTTCCACAATAAAAAACTAAACTAACATAATACACATGTAAAATGAACCATAAAATATTAAAACAATATGAATAATATAATAGTTAGTAGATAAAATTATAATAATCTATTAAAATAATTATATATTATTCTTTTTATTGGATTAATATTTTTAAAAATTTAACTTTTGAAGAACCATTAAAAAAGGAATTGTATTTTAGAGTAAATTGATTACATATAGATGTTTATTATAATAGGTAATACATAGTTCTATAAACTAATATGTCAATATATAATTATTTATAAAATTATATGACTGAATATTAATGACACTTCATGCTTAAAAATTCAGGTTTCAAAAATAAAGGTTTTATAAATATTTTTTAATTTCTTATAAATAAATAAATTTTCTAATTTTATAATTTAATTTGGATAAAAATAACACCAATTTTTAATTTATAATTTTAAAAAACATTATGGTCATTTTTTAATATTTTTCTAAAATAATGGATTTTTAGGTGAATAGTAAAGAATGTAGTTTATAATAAAATATTTTCATTTATTACTATACTAATAAATACAGATTAAAAGCATATGAGATGATTTTTATGATAAAATATGTATTTAAGGAGTAGAATTATATATTTTAAAATACTAATATTAATTTAAGAAACATGTTTTTGACAACATATGCAATATATTACAATATAAATGTTTTTTAGAATTTTATTATAATTAAATATCATTTTGATAAAATCATATTTTGGATTAATTTGAAAGGGAAATAAAATTTATATGATTTATAATAAACCAATTTATTTCATTATTATAAAATTAATTAATAAATTTATCATACATAAAAAATTTATCATTAAAAATACATGTTGTCTAAAAATGGGGTTTTATGCGTTACATGTGTTTGTGTAAAAATTAATTTTGAATACCCATAGAAATTTTAATTTTAAAAATTCGTTTCATATTTTTAATAATTAGAACCATGTTATTTAATAATTTCCATCTTATTTTAGAAAATAAGTGTAAATTAATTATGTAAAACATAGTTACCATGGTAAAACCAAAAAATGTAAGTGTCAATTCTATGAAAAAAAAAGACTTAATGCATATTTACAACGTCTGTTCAAATTAATCATTGAGATATTATATACATTTTATAACCCTATATCCTTTTTATCTATTTTTTTCATATTGAGATGTTAAAAAAGAGGTCTTTTTATATATAAGTTGATATATTTAAAAAATTCATTTTCATAATGTATAAAATAGACCTCTCACCACCCCTTACAGACCACTAATAAAAGTCATTTTCTTTTGTTGAATAAAACAACTTTTTCCTTAGAATATAATTTTATTTATTTTAATTTAGATTCTAGTTACAAAATAAAGGCCAAAGACCTCCATTTCAAAGGAGTGTTTCAATAAAATTCACAAGTCCTCAACGTGAGTCATTTTTTCCTATATTCTTCTCATTTCAATCTTATATGCCAAAAATATTAAATTCTAATACCTATATAATAGAAAACTTATTGTTTTTATACTATATTTTAGTATTCTAATTGAATACTTATTATCTATTTTTCATGTTTTATTAAGAAAAATGAGGTGGTTATTTTTGCATTGTGCTCACCGCAACCTCAAAAAAGTGACGAGTTACTTTTTTCACCAAAACCGCTCATCACTGATTATAATGGTGTAATTTATTAATAAATGTTACATATAAAATAAAACTATAGATATTAAGATACAAATTATAATCCACCTTATTTCCCACTAATACATTGAGAAATGAAAATTTTAACCACGCGTTGTGTGGACACCCTCCTCCATGAAGTAGTGTATCATGTTTTTTACAAATTTTCTTTATAATATATTAAAACCTTTTAAAAATTATTAAAAATATTAAAATTATATAAATAACCTCTTTATTATGCGATAATAATGACCTTATTTCAAAAAACAAACAATTGTAATTATCATAATCATTGATTAACTATGGTATGTTCATATCGGGGTCAGTCTAACCACATATACGAACAATGCTAAAAAATAATATCATATATGAAAATGAAAATGAAATTATTGATAATATTTTGTATAAATAATAAAATAAATATATATTTTCTGTTATGGAGTAGTAATGTTAATATTAAACTCATTATTTAGTATACCAATTTATTTTCATTAAAAGATAAACAAAAAATGGTTATTTCGTATTTTATATACTAGGACCGTAATCAAAATTATGGAAGAATGAAAAAATAAAATTATGAATAATTATGAATCGTCATTTTCTATAACTTGTATGATATTGGAATGATGAATGTTTGGTGAATAATAAATAATAACTCCTTTATTTCAAATTTAGTTCAAATCAATGATGATTACTTACACCCGATACTGAAAATATATAATAAATAATATACATGTAGATAATAATTATAAATTAATTTTATGAAATGTTATAAATATGAATAATTTTTCAAAATTGGTGACAATATTAGCTATTTTTTTATATAGGAGATTAAAGTGCTTTAGGAAAGTACGTATTGAAGGTAAGGGGTTCTTTGTCTAAAATTAAATTTTCCTTAGACATATTTCTTATTATCCATCATAATATCATTAATATAGTGTAATTAATTATTAATAAATGTATATTGACATATTTATCTTACTCATGGGGTTTCAATATCCATATCATATTCTCTATATAAATTTATTTCAATTCAATGTTACCAATGTTGTGGGGATGGGAGGTTTTGTTAAATCAATTCCCTCTATTGAGATAGAGTTCCTCTCCTAGAAATTCATTCTTATAATATTGGTTTCTTCCTTCTTAATATATTATTTCATTATAATCCCAATTTTAATCTAATTGGAAATTACATTTTAATTCATATATTTTACCATGATTAAAGTTCACTTTCCAAAGTATATCATTGTTAAGAATAATTATTATTCTATTTAGTGATGGTTTCCCCACCTTGTCCATATTTTTCACTCCCACAAATATTATCATGTATATTTATAAACCCATTTATGTTTTATATCATTTGATCTCTATATTTTTTCTCATCCATAAAAAATGATAGTCCATTACTCTTTATATTCTATACATTTTCAGAAGAAATATTTAAAAATATTTAATAAGTTTTCAATAAGTTCAAATAAAATTCTTTTTATTCCATCAAATATTTCATTTTATATCATTTTGATATATTCATGTGTCTATTATTTAGTACTCATTTAAACAGGAAGTAACCTTTTCCCAATAATTTCACATTACATTTTGGAAAATAGTTTTTTAAATGACTCATAACAACATATTTTTGAAATTATATGAAAAAATGACTTCCAAAATATTTTTTTATATCTTGTTCTATGTGAACACAATATTCAACTTCATTTTTGTATTTATGTTAAACTTTCTCCCCACATGTTCAGTTTTTTAAATCAATTATTTTTATCCTAGTTCTATAAAATATTTCTTCTAAAATTCATTCAAAAGATCATGTATACATATTATTTCCAAAGTAATTTTTATCAAAATCACAAAAAATCATATATTTCATTTTCTATTGGTATATATTATGATGGATCAAATATATTAATAAAATCATACCATCTAGCTTCTTTCTCTGGTTGTATTTAGTAATTTTCTTTTATATCAAAGATATGATTCATGCATGCCTTTGTATTACCAAACCATCTACCATAAATACGAATAAAATTTCATCCAAATACTTTTATTTTTAAACACACTATATTTACTTTAATTAATTGAAGGGTATATAATTAGATTCCATACACTGATTGATTGGGGAAAATTATTTACTTAATTACAAACCCTTTATCTATATGGTGTAAATATTATATTCATTATTATCTTTATTGAATGGTATTTACATAGAATGTTACTGAATGTATTCATATACCAATTTATTTTCCATTGGTATATCATATAATGGTTATAGATATAATTATGACTGATTTATTTATATGAATACTTTTTAAATTAAAATGAATTACATTTTATTTTTACGGGTTTGTTATGATATGATGAATCATTGATTTATTATAGAACATGTATGTATGAAATAATAGTGGGTGAGGTCCTATATCAACCTTCAATCAATTAGTTAAATTTTTATATCTCATGTTAAATATATTCATGAGTAATTTTTAGTTACTCATAATCATGGGTGTTTATGGTGAGGCTCATGAAAGTAATATTCTCTATAAAAATTCATGTTCAATATTTGAAAGATGTCTTGAATTCTTATTTTATACTATCATGGAGTGGCTCAAGAACATTATGTTCTTTAAATTGGTGT
This sequence comes from Viscum album, assembly GCA_963277665.1. NCBI lineage: Eukaryota > Viridiplantae > Streptophyta > Magnoliopsida > Santalales > Viscaceae > Viscum > Viscum album. The sequence continues at coordinate 1,322,881,410 of OY728166.1, forward strand.
TTTTTCATATTTTTAATGTATATAGATGTTACACTCTCATGAAACATGTATTTTATAATTGTTTCCACAAAAGCTTTATTCATGAATTTTGTGTCCTTATATGATTTAGGATCTTTGTTTTTTGGGAATAAATTTTTTATATTTAAATATCATACACATTGGTTATTCTTATGATCCTCAAAGATATTAAATTGTTATTTCTTAGGGATATCATTACTAATAATCTGATATCCCTCCTTTATTATGTTTTCATTTCCATTAGTTGTGAAGATGAGTGTAATATATTAAAAATCTAGAAGGGGGCCTAGTAATTTTAAAATATAGAGAAATATTTAGAGGTTTTGTAAAATATTTTCCATATTTAACCAATCATTAAAGTCACTAATAAAATGTTTCTCTGAGTTGTGTTATATTTTTGTGAGGTGTAATACTACTATGAAATTTTTAAAGGATTCCATTAGATAATATCACTCTATATTAAAATTAATTTTCTTAATTACATGTTCTGAAATCAGACCACCGAGTGAGGGTCTAGGTTTACTGAGTTGGTATCAGTGGATCACTTAGTTATTTTCTGAGATTATTTTAGTTACTTTTGATTTAGATAAGAGAAATTTATTGAAAAACGTTGAATATTTCAATGTATATGATAACCACCTTATGTTTTAGAAAGTATATATTATGTGGTAATCCAAGAAATAGAATACCTATCAATATACTACATGTAGATACATGCTTCAGAACATATAAAATTAGGGGTAATAACCCTAAAAAGGGAGGATTGGGTTTTAAATCAATCTTTAACTAGTTCATGATAGTTATTTCTTATTTCACACTAGTTTGACAGTCTTAGGGGATGTATAATGGTTAGTACATATTCTCTAAAATAAAAAATCATAAATTATCTTAGTATAATGTAAATTAATTATGTTAGAGATATTATTAGGAAAATGACCATAGTATACCAATAATATAACAAAGAGAGGCATCATTTGAAATGAAATTATCATATATAAAATAATGAAGGGGCCATAGGGGACGACATATTTATATTTATGTTTCCACATTTATATTTTTGATATTATCATAACCATTTTTATTTTAAGATTTTGGTTTAAAATATATCATGCATATAAAGATGATAAATAAATGTATCTAGGAACATATATTTTTATTAACTAAATAAGGAAGTATAATTAAATGATTGAGAATTATAGTTTATGATTATTATGATGGAAAATTGGAGTTTAATATTATTACCTAAGGTAGTGAGGTTGATATCATAATATAAATTTAATCTTGATACTCTCATATTTTATAATTAGTGCGTGATTTTTATTTATGGTTTTCGGGTGTATTCCAATAGTTGTAAGGATTATATGAAACATTTAAGGATTTTTCATTAGTAGTTTTGATTTAAGGGTTTTAAAACATATATTAAATGGTATCAATATCCATGTAATGCGATTTTATAACAAGGAACAATTTTTTGTATAACTATAGAAGAAAAAATGATTAAGGTATGGGGAACTCTTAGGATTAAAATATTCATGATTTTAATTTAATTTGTGGATGATTTATTTGAAAAAAAACGTAGATATTATGGGTATCCTCATGATGGATAATTGAATAATGATATTTTTAGTGAAGTTCACCATATTTTTGGGATTGTGGTATATACTGGAATGTGTTGTGTTTTATGACAGTGATAAATATCATTTTAGGGTTAATTATAGTGTTAACTTATAAAAGAATATATATTTTTAATATGGTTCAATATCATAGAGATTAATATAGTTTTTATAAAGGTATATTTTAGTAAATTTGTTATTAGGGAATGCACATACATGATTATATGGTTTCATGATTGATTAATTTCATTTTGAGAAATAAAAGAAACTTAATATATCCTTTTATATTAATGTTGATATCATATTAGAAGTTATATCCTGAATCAAAAATATGGTAATAGTTCCTTAATAAACATTCAAAAGTGTGTAATAATGAAAATTATGACCACACAATTGTTTAAGTGGCTAGAATGTAACGACTCAAAAATTTGGAACATTTAAATTAATATTATCTCCAATAACTTGTGTCACACAAAAATACAAACTAATATTACACCTAACTAAAACAAACCATGGAATATCTAAATTACATCAATAATATAACCATTAGAAGAAAAAAATATAATAACTAATGAAACATGGTATATATAATTATTATATTTATTTTTCTAAAATGTTAAAAATGATGACTTTTGAAGAACCATTTAGAAAAAGGTATTGCATTTTACCTTCATAAATTAAATTGATCTTAGTTAAGGGTTTATTATAATAGTTAAAACTATTATTAAGAATATAATACTTTTAACTCTGGATATTTATAAATTTATATGATTTATGATTAAAGACACTTTATGTTTAGAATTTTATTTCTAAATTAAAATATGTTTCATTATATTTTTTATTTTTTAAAATTTTAAAATTTATAAAATTTATAAATTGATTTTTTAAAAGGAAATCCATTTTTGAGTTTATAATACCAACATTATGTTAGTCATAATTTTTTTTATTTTTCAAAAATATTATATTTCTATGTGAATATTTTAAAATATTGTTTTTACTAATATTATAATATTTCAAATTATATAAATATGTACATAAAAAAAATATGTTAAAGTATTTTTATGGGAAAATATTTTTTATGGAGTAAAATTTTATATTTTAAAAACCCAGTATGAATTTAGAAACCCTATGTTTTACATCAAAATTATCATTTTCTAATAAATTTTATTTTCAATTTTATATTTTCTATTAAATATTTATTATTTTGGTAAAAAACACTCCTGGATTTTTTTAATACAATATAAAATTTAATTTTATTTATTATTAACCAATTTTTATCATAAAATGACCTTGATAATTTTATCTTATAAATAAATGTTATGATTAAAAACAAAAAAAAAATCAAAATTTGGTTTTTCACGCCTTATATTCACTAATGTTAAAAATAATTTTTCTTAAATATATTAATTTTAAATGAAAAAGTGTATTTTATATATTTAATAATTAGGAAAAATTACTTGATAATTTAATTTTTCATTATTTAAATATAAATTTTCTATGTATAAATATGTTACAATGGTAAAACAAAAAAAAGTAAAAATTCTTAGAGTAAAGGTCTTAAAACATGTTTAAAACATGTGTTAAAATTAATGGATGAACTAATATCGACCTTATCTCATCCCGTACACATTATAATTAATTTTGGAGTCTTTGTTACATGTGAAACAAGTTCTATATTTTTATAATGTTGAAATATTAATAATAAATGTCATTCTAACCACTTATAAAAGGGGGATCACACCACCCCTTCAATACCACCATAATAATTGTAGTTTCTCATAAAAATATTACCTCTTATCATTTCCATATAAAAATATTAAATTTACATGATCTTATGGGAAAATTTATTGACCAAAGATCCCCATTTTCAAGGGGTCTACTAAGGGAAATTATAAATCCTCAATGTGAGTTCTTCTTCCATAAATTTTATTCCTTTATTTCTTACCTTCCAAAAAATATTATAATTATAATATAATTACATTAGTATTGTTTGTATAATGATTTTTATTATGATTAAGGTTTAGCTATTAACTACCTTCCCTATTTTCTATTTAAAAATGAAACTGATATTCATGCATTGTGATGATTACTTCCTCCAGTAAGCGATGACTTTTTTTACACAAATGCCTCTATTATATTAATATAAGGGTGAAATTGAAATATAAATTTGAAATATTTAATATAATTATGATTATTTAGAGTCAAATTATAACCTGTCATCTTCCAAAGTCATTCATCAAGGTATGAAAATGTGTACCATGTGTTGGACAGACTACCCCCTCCGGGAAGTATCATATCACGTTTTCAACCATTTTATTTATTAAAATTTTAAAAGTAAAAAATTATATTTAACAATATAAAATTACCTAAATAATTCCATATATGTATCTTTAAGAGTGATTATTTATTCAAAATTAATCCACTTTCGAAATCATAATAATCGATTAACTATGGTATGTTCATGTTATGTTCATTATGACAACTGACCTGAAAAATGCTATAAAATAACATCATGGTTGAAAAAAATACCAGATTATTGATAATATATGATAATTAATAAAATTGAGATTTTATTTTTATTACGGATAATTATATTTAATATTATACTTATTAATTAAGATACCCATATACATTCGTCAAAAATTATCAAAACATAATCATCACTAATTTCATCTTCAATGACCATTACAAAAAAATATAGAATAAAATTATAACATTATAAATAATTATAAAACATTATATAAATTACCATTTATTATCTAAACATGATTTAAATTGAGAAAATAATGAAGAATAACACTGCTATTATTAAACAAGTCTAAAATGATTGATATTACTCACAAATAAACTTTAAAATGGAAAATAACTAAATAATATAAATATATAGAATAATTATAAATATATTTTATAAATGGTTATATATATGAATAATATTCTTAGATAGGTGATTATGATAGATTATTTTTATACACTAGAAGAATCAATCACATTAGTTGATGTCAAAAATTAAGGTAAGGGGTTATTTGTCTCAAATTTAAATTTTTGAGAAATAATTCTTAATAGCCTCCATAATAACTTTAATACGGAGTGAATAATTCCAACCAAATATATTTTACTATATTAAATTTAATTTTTGGGTTTCATGAGCTACATAATTTTCTCCCTTTAAATGGATATTTATTCAAATGTACCATGTTTGTAGGGGTTCTTGTAACCTTAACTCCCATCATTGAGTTATAATGCTTCTTCTGAAACTTATTTTTTTCAATATTTGTTTCTTCTACCAAAATATATTATTGCATGGTACCTTCTCATCTAATATAGTGTTAAATTTTCTTCTACTTAATATCTTTTAACATGATATAATTTCCCTTCCAAAAGTTTCATGTTTTTTTAATAATTTTCATCCCCTTAAATGACAATTTACCCTCCATTTCCATTTTTCTACTTTACCTTAACTATTATATATTATAATTTGTAAAATAATTATGTTATTTTTAATTTTAACTACCTATTTTTATTCTATTAATTGAAAAATAAGTTTATTTACTTTTTTATGATGTGGGTTTTCAACAATGTTATTTCAAAATATTTAAAAACTTATTCTATCCTTTAAAATAAAATTTGTTATCTTACCCCTCACATTTATTTTTATAATATTAAATTCTATTCAAGGAACTATTATATATGTCTATATTTCAAAAAAATAATTTTTTTACAAATATTCCACTTAACCATTATAAAAATAACTTTTAAAGTGACTCATAACCTCTTATTTTTTTGTAATACTGTGACAAGTGTATTAAGTTACCCCCTTTTATGTTTTCATCAATATCAAAAAATATTTCTATTTAATTTTCCATTTTATTTGGAACATTCTCCCTATATTATCATTATTTTTGAAATAAAAAAATATTCTCCTACATTTATACAACATTTCTATTAAAATGATTTCAAAATATGAACTATACTCCATCTTTCCAAAGTGTTTTTTCAATAACTCAAATGCAATGGATTTTTAGATAAGTAATGTTACTTTTATATATCTAATTCATAATCAAGGATATTAATAAAAGGATATAATTAACCTTATTTATCCAAATAGTTTATGTGATGTTCTTTTCTATAAAAGACATGATCTATCACTGCCTTTATCTTGCCTATATAAAACCATGAATATGCATAAAATCTCAACCAATTAATTTTATTTGTTAAATTTATTTATTTATTTTCTTTGATTTAAGGGTCTTAACCAATATCATATAAACATATTTATTATGTAAACTTATTAAATTAATTGTATTCCCATTATTTGTACAGTATAAATACTATAATTTTTATTATATTGGATTAAAGAAATGTATCTAGAATGTTTCTAAATATATTTAGATAACTATTTATTTTTAATTTTATTATCATGTTATAATTACTAATAGAATTATAAATTATTTTATTATGTAAATCTAATTTAAAAGTATCTGAAACAAATTTTCTCTCCTTATGTTCTTTAGTGTGTGTTGAATAAAAAACAATTTATGTGTTACTTATGATATGATGAATGCCTTCTATCATATGGAATACATATATATGTATGAATGATGAGTTGGGTCTTATATCAACCTCCAATCAGTTGGTTAGAACACAATAACTCATGAGAAAAATATTCACGCGTACATTTTACTTTATTATATTCATGTAAACTTATGGTGTGTCTTAAGAATGTAATGTTCCATATACTATGGTTTGTAACATATTTGAAAAATGATCTGCATTTTTATATTATGATCTCATATTGTTTATCATTATAGTAATGTTACTTATTCCAATATTTTTTCCATATTTTTATGGTATACTAATGTTACACTATCATGTATAATGTTTATTGGATAATTTTTCAACTATCATTTTATTTGTTTATTTTTTATTATGAAATTATTTATGATATATGTTTTTTGAGTAATTAATTATTATTGTTGATAATTATACCCATATTATCATCTTATTCTCACCTGTTATATTTAATTTTTATAACTAATTTTTATCCTTATTGAGATTTTGATATCACCCCTATCTTATGTTTCAATTTCCCTATGTTATTAAGATGAATTTAACCGATGAGAATCCTTATCTAGAGTATTTTATGCTTCTATTATAGAAAAATGTTCAAAATATTTATAATTTATTTTGCCTATGTAACTGTTCTTCAATGACACTGAAACAATAATTTATATAAGTTGTGTTAGATAATTATGACATTTAATACTACTGTGAAATCTATACAAGTTTATCTTGGAAAAAATAACTTGATGTTAATGTGAATTTTTAAAATTATATTCTCTATCATTGGAATTGGGAATGTTGTTCTACGGATCCATAAAACATATTATTCAAATAGTGGGGATATATAATTCAATTCCGTATTTTATGATTTGAAACAAGAGGAAAATTGTGGTTACATTAATTAAAATGCATTGATGCGTAGTTAAATATGAGTGTATGGGACTCAAACACCAGTACATTGATCAAAAATGGAAATTATAACATATTGTTTTTGTCTTATGTGTTTTTCATGAAGAAACCCAAGAATTACCTACATAAATGTTACATAATTTTAGATAAATATTCAATATATCTCACAATAATACACTCCCTATAACAGTAATTTATTTGTGTATTTAAATTCTATATATAAAATCTTTTTTTTCATAAAATATATTCAATATATCATGGATGTTTATTCACACATATAACACTTATAATATATAACAAAGTTAAAATAATTCTTCATAACCTAGTGAAAAATAATAATAGGAATAGGTGGGATCATATGCTCAGTAAGTCTAAACATGGAAGATATCAATCTACGATCATAAGTAAGAATAATAAAACCATAAGGGTTTGATAATATGATCATAATATATGAAAACATATTTATATTTTAGTAGACCATAAGTCATGATTCCTGGCATATGGATTTGAAAAAAAAAATAAAATATTAAAAAGAGTATGGAATCATCAATAATCAATCACAATCCTTATGATCATACCATAAGGATAAAAGATAAGTTTTTTTCATACACATAATAAAATAAATTTATTTCCTCAGTCAAGGATCAATTTAATGACTCTCATAATGTAATAAGTCACATAAGACCATGAAAATATTCATCATAGTATAATTAACCCATAAAAAACAAGTGAGTTTCATAAAATCTTCCCTAAACACATCATCTTATAGGACATAAAGTGAAATAATTTGGATAGTATCATAATTTAAAATCCCCATTTAATTAAAAAAATCCTTAAATTATATTAACATATATAAAAAATATCTTTTATAAATGGTTTTTAAATATGCTTAAAAATCCAGAGAAAATAACCCTTTTAAAACAGTAAAGATTAGATTAAAATTAAATAAAAATTAGGAATAGCATTTTCTATGTAAAAACATTAACGAATAAGAATTACAGTTTATGACAGAGGATTTTCATGATGGTGGGAATATCTATTCATGTCGTATACGTTAAAAGTGAACATTCCTTTTAAACTTTTGTAAAATGTGAAAAGTGAGCTGTATAAATGAAATTTAAATATTACTTTTAATAATTGGTAAAAAAAGTCTAATTTAGATAAAATTAAATTCTTAAAATAGTTATTTATATATATATATCTCCAAAAAAATTTGATTAACATGGATATTGAAGGTAACTACTCTGAAACAAAAAGTATAAATATGGTAATATTTTCATAAAAACTATTCTTGATAAATTTGTATACCAAGGAGGATTGAGTGAATAGAAAACATAAAAAAATTAAATAACCAATATAAAGGATAATATATTGGTTTTAATAGATTATTATCAAATAATCTTCATCAATGTAAATTTTGAATATACAATCCTAAAAATAAATGACATTGCCACATAATCCCTTTCATCTAGTTCTAACATTCTTCATGCACACTCTTAACCTCTCATATATTAAATTTAGATTTATTAAACATATATTACCATAAATTTTTCATAATTATATTATAATATATCATTCCCTTATAATTTCCAATTTCCCATTTATTAATAATTTTTTTAATACCAACATTTGTGTGTTAACTGTTCTATTTCACATCCATGGTTTAGTTTTAATTTTTTGGTCCTTACACAATGATAACGGTTTCAGAATCCTTATAATATTAATAATTTCCTATGTGAAATATTTATTTATTATATACAAATTTATAACCATTCATATAAAGTGGTCATTAAGATGAATTACATTACATAATGAAGAAGACGATTCGTATGTACGCATGACGGATGAATTCATTTTCCAAAAAAAATGGAAAGAATGAAAGGTAAATAATAATATATAATTAAAGAATCTAAATAATATCTTATTTTTAATATTTTTTGGTTAAATATATCTTTATTACAGTCCATGTTATGTAGAAATGAAAAATAAAGAACATTTCTCTGTAGTGGTTGGTGTCCACATGTACGCATGAGCTAATTTATATTTTTCCAATGGATGGGAGTGTAATAAGTAAGATAATGTTTTATCCTTATTAAATATTAATTTTTTATAAATATCATAAATATACATTAAATATATATACATAATAATCCATTTGATATAATAAAAAAAATGTATATCGCTTCATGGAGATGGGTTTTCATGGGTAAAGATGAGTGATTTCTTTATTTTTAATTAGATTTAAATGATATAGAATATTGATGTACCATTAACATAAAAAGATTTTATTTTAGTAAATAATTTGATTTAATCATATCATTGTTTTTATATAATAATTTGAGGAGGTTAAGAAATAAAGAAACTCAAAATGGATAAGTAAAGCCAGTTACATGTTCTTGAGGTATCTTCCTTTAGCTTACACCTTAATCCTTCATGAGAACATATTTATGTGAGTATAAGACCTCTAGGAATATAGGAGAAATATTTCGATGTTATTTGTACTGATATTCTACAAACTATATTACTCAATGTGGTGTATAGAAGTAAAAAATGGAGGTGTCCTTTTATTAGTGAGGTGTGTGGAAGACATATAAATAATTGAAAAATTATAATATAATATTTGTATTACTCATATTAAGTGGCTTTAAATTATTATATTTTCGAAGATGTTTTTGTAAGGGTCAAAATATTATCAACCAATGATATTTAAGAAAACAATTGTTATTTTAAAACATATCTCTTATGTTAACACATATTTTAACCCATTTTAAACTTACCATGGTAAAAATATTATTACCATGATAACTATTAATTATACAAAAAATTTAAATTGAAATTGTTTGTTAATATTAATTATTATTATGAAAAATGTGCAATCTATTTTACAAGATTCAATTTCGATAATTAATATATATTAATTCTAATATTCACACACTAAATGTGTAAAAACCTTTTTTATAGAAAAATAATTTTTATCCATGACATTTATTTTATTCACACATTATACATAGGTACAAATATTAGATTAATGTTAATATATTTTACTGAATATTTTATCTATAAATTGTATATAATTTATTCAAAAATAGATATCAATTAAATTTATTAAGGTAAATTGCATTATGTGCAATAAAAATAGTTCTATAAGAGATATCATTTTTAACTTAAAATGATCTTATCTGAATTTATATCCAATTAATAATCAATATATAAATTATTATTCATTTATATATATAAATTAAAAATGTGTCTCATAATTGATTTTTAGTTATAAATATATTTTACTTAATAATAAAAAAATATGTAGAAAAAATGTATTGAAAATTTAGGTCTTATATGATTTTATTCTTATCCTTAAAATTTAAGAACATATATAATAATTTCTAATAAAATAATAATAATTAAGGAAAAAAATTATCAGTATTTTTCATAACTCAGTTAGTCCTGTTAATAGCAGTTAGTCCAATGACTATGAGATAGTAAGCTCATTAATAGTAATATTTCAATTTTATATCATTTCTCGTCTAGACTAAGTGTTTCATGAAAAGAAAGCTATCAAACACAAAAAAAATTTTAAATTGAAATATATATTCTAAAATATTGGGGTGTTACATTCTACCAAAATATAATATTTTTTCCCTTAAAAATTTAATCTTAAAAAAACAAGGATATTTTTACCTCATCACATCCTCAAGTTCCCACTTATCTTCCACAAACCTATGGTTTCTCCCCAGATCATTTCCCAAATGAGTGGTCTTGTTTCATAAAATTTTATCTCCTTGATCAAGAAATTACACTAGTCACTCCTCATAAGAAATAACATTCTCACACCTATGGGTTTAGAATATGTGAATTATTATTTATGTACTTTCTCAAAATAGATACATTTAACAAATTATGAAATTTGGGTGGTTCTAAGGAAGAAGTAATTGATAAGTTATTATCACAACATGAACAACATTCTCAAATAGACCAATATATTTAGTTATTAGATTATACCTTCATTAAAAATATAATGTCATTATTCCATGGAGATATTAGAAGAGATACTTATCAGTAATATTGAACTTTATATCTCACCCATGATTTTCTATATTACTTTTATATCAACTATAAGCTACCCTGATTTACTATTGAATATATCTAACCTTATTTTTCATTTCATTAACTAGTTCAATTCCTCCTAGCTTTCCTTCTCTAACTTCCACCAACTATGTTTGTGTTTTGTACTTAATTCCATATAATGTGTTATAAGGAATAATTTTAATTCAAAAATGGAATCTATTATTGTACAAAAATTAGACCATATAAATTTTTTGATTCCAACCACATATGAAATCCATATAGTATGTTTTAAACATATATTCTATGGATTGATTGTTCTATTAAGACTAACCATGTATCCAAGAATGATATTAAGTTATAAAGTTCAAATATATATTTATAACTTTTTGATGAATTTTCTAGAACATCGATGTAAACCACATATCATAATCATATCAAATAGAATGTCTAATCAATGAAAACATATCAGGTTATTAATGTATATTTTGAAAAGCTGATAGAGAGATAAATCTCTTCTAAATTTAATAAAATGTGCTGAATTCATAAGTTGATCGATTATAACCAAACTGTTGTTATGAAAATTATATTTCATGGAGAGTCCTATGATGAAATCCATAGTGATTTGTTCCCATTTCTATTCTAGTATAGGTAACAGTTATAACAACCCATTAAAATTTTGATGTTCAACCTTAAATTTCAAACATAACATAAATTGAGATACATACTCCACTATATCATTCCTCATGATGTTCAAAATAAAAACTCTTTAATATTTATTTATATCATCATGATTCTAGGATGAATAGAGAATGATGGGCTATGTTCTTATCCAATAAATCCTTCATTAATTAAATTATTATTGGCACACATATCTAGTTCCTAAATATGACCATTCTGTCATGTTAAAGGATGAGATTCAGAAAAATCCATACATTCTTTTTTAGATACATGTCTTAATCTTACACCACTTTATTAATCACTTGAATGGATGGTTAAAAATACAGTTGAAAAATATAGGATCATTTCCATTTCCTTCTGATTTCAAGTTCTATCCTCCATAAATCCATAATTATTAGATCTCTTTCAATCCTAATCATGGAAAAACTAGCATGGACTTTCTAAAATAGATAATTAACAACCATATTCAATTACCTGGGTGGTAATGTATTGAAAATTACTAATAATTAATCAAATTGAACCATTAATTTTTGATCATATTGAACTCCTTCTATGAGAGTATATACATTAGAATTTTATGATTAGAATATATATCACACATTTCATTATATAGATGGTGCCTTGATATTTACAATGATTAAAATACTAATGTGAGTTATAAATCATGATTTGGGTAATTTTTCTCATGAACCATTAATTTTCATGAGGCGTATTCTACCACCTTGTAATTTCACATAAGAACACATCACATCCCATTCTTTGATACATCTATATTTATCATAAACCCTTAACCACTACAAGTAAGTTTAATCACATATTCACTAACAAAAATTATCTTATATTTCTTGAAATTTTCCTTATATTTATGTGTATAAAAAAATGCTTCATTTTATGTTAACATGGTTCTAATAATTGAGAGGAATGAGGAATTTCTTATAAACCATCAGTTGTATCCATCTAATATAAGAAAATAAATGAACCAAGGTCAACATGGTAGGTCTATTACATTAATAAATAACTTAATTCTTAGATGGATTCATATATATACCCTCACATGTTATCACATGCATAATGAATGATATATTATGTATACAAAAAGAATAGTTTAAAATTTTAGCTACCTATTTTTCTTTCCTTAATATCTTTAACACAATCCTCAAACAGTCAATATGATCATCATTATTCTTGGAATATATATTAAAATTTTATATAAATACTACCATAAACTAATTAAGTTAATCACTTAAAACTATATTCATCATATCAAAGAATATTTCATGGTAATTTTTAAACCCATAAAGAATAAAAATGAATACCTGATTACAATACCTTATATAGAAGTCTATCATAGGTATACCATCCTTTTCACACACAATTGATGATATCATGAACAAAGTTCAATCATGGAAAGGTATTTATTCTATAACATCCCCAGGTACATGAACAATAAATGGTGCTAGACCTAGTTTACTACATGACCTTAGGAATATCTCCATGTATACTAGAGACTACTAACTATCCATGATGCTCTATGATGGTATGATGTGGATATAATAGAATTAATATTGAAGTATAATGTTAGTAAAATATAAATAAAAATATATAACCAATTAGTTAAAAAATTAAACCATATAACTAGTAATGTTCTAGAAAATAGATATTACATAAGAAATAAAAAATATTGTATACATGTTAAACATATAATAAGAATAGTGAAAACCACCAAATATCCCAAGGAATAAAATAGACCAAACAATATGATTTCAAATAGAATGTATTAAACTCCCATAATTCCTACTACAATACCAAATCATGTAAGATCCATAGGGTGACGTCCCTTATCCAATTTGATAGTGATAAATCCTAATCAGGTACTAATGGTGTCCTGAGAAACATGTGGGAAAATCTCAGTAGGCCAGCACCAAAGGTTTCTATAAATATATAATTTCGGAGTAAGTGTATAAAATAATTTCAATATATATATATATATACTAGAACATAAATTAATATAATCATTGATCCTTGAATTCCATGATGACACATGAGACCAACTCTATCTGTATAATCGACCTTAAATTGTATATAAAAAATATTAACTAAGCAATATAACCATCCTGGATGATAAGTCACACCAAAGGAAATATACTCATCCTATAACTATCGTCACACCCAAAGAAATATATCGGTCCTAGAATAATAGTCACACCCATTGGAGTATTTCGTTCTTGGAATAATAGTCACACCCATGAAATTATTCCCACTCCAGAAAAATAGATGCACTGGGGGAAATATACCATTTATGGAAAAATAATCTCACCCGAAGAGATATAACCTTCCTAAAAAATATTAGAACAAACTCAAATACACCATCTTGTAAATTATCCACACAATAATCTCGCACTTGGTAATCAATATTATGTAAAATATAATTTAAAATATATTAATTCGAATTTCAAATTAATCTTACCAATTCTATTTTCAAAACTTATTTTATTGAATTTAGGGTCAAAGATTTTTATTTCAATTACCTAAATGAAATTTTTTTTTCATTCCTATGTAGAAATAACTATAGGCTTGTGTGACCATAATCCAAGCATATTAAGAAAAACTATAAGCATTATAGTAATAATTGTAAATGGATTACCTTGAATGAATTTTACATAAAAGATTGATTCAAAAACTCATGGATTAATGATCAAATTTTTGTTCCATCAATGAATATCATATAAGGATTTTCAAAAATATAATTAAATAATATAATAGGACATGAAATCCCTAACTTAAGGTTAAAATAAAACCAAAATGAAAAAAATGAGAAGAAAAAACTGAGGTGGCATTCATACCAATGATCCCAAGAGTCCAACATTCTCTAATTTTGTGAGATTAACCTTTGTAATTCAAGGAATCACCAAAACTTCCTAGAAAACCTCACATGTCTTAAAAAAATTGTTTCATACCTTTACCCATATATATGATAATCTGAATGGTTATAAATATCTATGAACTGACTGTGAACCCCTGTTATGACTCCAAAATTCTATATTTATGAGACTTTAACTCCCAAAATAATCCCTCAGGCCTTCTTAACTTCCATAGCAACATCCATAATTTTTTTTAAAATCCTATGATGATATTTAAATAGTAACATAAAACATGAAAAAATGAGGGATTATTACCTCCCCACTATATAGAAAATGATCCTTGAGTTTCACTCTAGAACATCACATAGACATGTCAGAAAAAAACTATCATCAATAACATTTCATATCTGATACAAATTCAAAGGTATCCTCTTGGTTTCAAGCATACTTACACTCCATTCACACCAAGGGAACTGTCCTATATCAAAGGTCTATGTCACTTTGATCAACTATACATATCAAATTCCATTTATTTTATGTGTCACATTCAAGCTCAATATCATTGACATAAATATTATTATATGTGTCTTAATAGTATATAATCAACAATTATAAGTGGAAAAAATATTTCATATCACTAAAAAACCAGAGAACCACTAGACCAATCCTCTTTACCATCTCAAATAACACGAGAAATCTAGGTTCCAACATTCCCTCTATCTAATCCTAAGGATTCCCTAAACATAGATAAACCTACAAGAGTGCCAGATTATCAACCACAAACACAAGGCTATGAAATTTTTAGGCACATGATATTTATATCTTTTATGAGTGGTTTTAAATAATTTCTGTATTAACTACACATTCTCTGATATTCTCTATATGAGACATAGCTTGATAAACATTGGGCCACCAGACACCATCCAACAAAGAGGATAATGGAAGAATCAACTATATAAATCATTATATAGTTCATTATATATATAATCTTGATATTTATTATTTTAAATCCAATAAGTAAAAGTGTTTCTTCGATGAACCACAATAATCTAGGACACATGATCTTATCATGTCCCCCAAAATCATTATAATTGGCTAAGACTATATGTCAGTGTATGGGTGGTAGGAAGTGTAAAAATTCACCTATATACCTAACTATTTTTGAAATCCATAATACATATCTTGTTTAATGTATGTGTATTGATTTGGAAAAAGTTCCCATGGGAACCCTTGAAACGCACCATATCCCAATATATATCTTATCGAGTTGATCAATTGGATTGTTTTCTTTGATTATAAAAAAGTGAGAAATTATTTTAGTCCATACACAATACAAAAAATGAGTTGTTACCTCATGGAATTTATGTAATCCTCCTCATAAATTATATAGAGATATTTCCCCACCTCTACTCGAGAATGTAAAAATAACAACAAATGGTAATTGGGCTGCTAGTTCTTATCAATCGTCTACTGAAAACTCGGTCATCACGTAAAAAAATCCCTAACATGATTAAAAATTCCAAGGTACCAATACTATCAGTGCATATCATGATAAATATTTATTAAACCTAGGTGTACCATACATATCAAGGAATGTTATTTCTAATATAAATTCTGCACACATGACCATGAGAATTATGACACAATCAAGATCATGGATAATCTTGTTATCATATGATGTCTAATCTAGTGGGGAATTCCCATAATATATGTTATCCATCATGAACAAGCATTATATATTATATAGTTAAATTTTATTGATTCTATTATGTAATGATGGAGAAATAGTTAATGATGAAAGGGTAACATTACCTTAGTGCTCCCAAACATCCAAATGCATCTTTGAAAAAGGATGCATCAGTTTCCATTCATTATTGAACTCTTGAACTACCTAATCTTGCATCTTTTGGATCAAATAATTTTCAACTTTTGTTATTTTCCAAGAGTATAATTCATATCAAAATAAAAATATTTTATAAACACAACCAACTGTCACTATCAAATTTTTAGGTCTAATTGACTGGAGATATACTTCAGGGTTTGGTCACCCATATATACCAAAACTTCTCCCCAAAAAATTAGTATCTCCAATATACCAGGGAATTAAGTACTGCCACCAATTCAAAGTGATGGGTTGGGTAATTTTTTTCATTAGCTCTTAGCTTCTTAGTAACATATGTTTTGACATAACCTCTCTAAATAAAAACTAATCCTACCATGAATCCCAATATATCACAATACATGGTATATTCCATACCTGATTTGAGAAGGATCAGGATTAGTGCTGCAATATGTCTTTACAACAATTTCTAAAAATATTTTTAATAAGTGTCATACCATTTTAAAATATCTCCATTTTTGTTCAAACCAATCATTTTTTCTTTGAACTAATAAATTTACTAGATAATCTTTGGTAATACCCAACTAAACCCATAATTTTATGTATATCTAATATATTCTTCGGTCACTCCCAAAAAAACTACCAGACCATTCTCATGGTTTACAGAAATACTAGCCTCTTAAATAAAATGAACCAAAAGGGTTCCTCAGAGATCAAAAAGACATATCTAGAGATTTTATCATTGATTATATACTATTAATGTATATCCAACATGATATTTTGGTGCTTCACATATTTATCCCCTATTTAAGAGTACATGAGAATATTATCCATGAATACAACTACACAGGTGCATAAATATAGGTGGAAAACCATATACCTTAAATCTATAAACACTAGTAGTTCATTCATCAAATTCAACAATACCACTTAGTAATCTTATAGAGTGTATGTACTCTAAAAAATAGTACGGTGCATGTCTTGAGTCCTACCCCTTAGCTAGTGATATCATGATATATGTTAAACCAAAAAAATACATATAGTACCTCTTAACTGACCAGACAAGTTTTCAATATGTGGAAGAGGATAAGTTTTTTTAACTATCATCTAATTCATCTTTGGTTATTCGACACATAATATCAGTGACCCATTATACTTTTTAGTGAATAAAACTATAGTGACATAAGGGGATGCGCTCAGTTAAATAAACATATTTCCTAAAATGTTTCCTAAATGAGCATTAAGAACATGAACCTCAAAAAGGATCCATATAATATAGAGGAATTGAAAAGCGTTGAACTACTGGTAAGAGCTTGACAGTGGAATAAATATATATCTTGGGTGAAAACATGATATATAGTTAGGGAAAATGTCCTAGAAATGATCCACTATAGGTGGAAAATAATTAATGGTAGTTCCCATTTATGTGTAATTAAACTAGAAACCTGGTCTGTAATCCTAGAAATTTGTACATGGACATTTCCTGTGTAACTAGTTTCTTTCCCCCACTTTCAATAATGACCATAAAATCAATTTTAAAAAGATGTGGAAGAAAGATATCAATAGAAAAAAATCAATGAGAGCATGGAATGCAACTAACCAATCCATCCAAATGATCATATCAAACCATGTAATTTATAATAAGAAGAAGTCCCATAATTATCAACAACCACAAATATCAAAAAAAACATTATCTTTAATGGATAATTCCCTCTAATATCACCTATAATAATTTATCAATAAACATAACTCTATATATATGTTCTATATCTAGCCTTAGGCAATCCATTAAACAAGTTAATTTGAATGAATTTGAATCCCTAGTATCAAATAATTCATATGATGAGGTAGAATAATGTACAATGATACTAATAATCAAAGAGGTATTTTTATCCCATCATATAGTGGTAGGATATATAGCATGAGGAATGCCCAAATCACAGACCTATGTTTCCACCTGACTCCTTTACATTACACTACTATGTTGTTTTGGTTGTCCCTATCCATGGGCACAATGTTCTCCACCCCAACCCAAAAACATGGTTGAACTCCAAAAACCAACCAATAATTTTTTATCTAACACTTATTCTAATTCATACTCCCCCCTTGATCCTCTATAACTATTTTACCCATGAGGGTGCCTAAAAAACAACCACAGGTCCCCCATCCTTCCACATAACTGACACCAAATAGGTAGTTGATGGAACTCAGATCTGGTATGGCCTTGTCTCCCACAACAATATCACTCAATACGTAGATCCTTATACAATGACTAAGGAATGCCACTACTCTAACTACTCAAACCACCACCACCTAGAATGAGAATTCATAACATAAATTCCATCCACCTTAATATCCAAAAATTAATCAAACTATAAATAATAAATTCTAAAATCCTTTTCCCTTTATTAGGTTCTTTTATGTTATAAACAGGAAATTTAGAACATTAGATAAATAAATTAGAAGAAATATATTCAGTAAAACCTAAATATAATTCTGCTACCTATCATCAAAATATCTCACCCTAGCCAACTCATCACGAGGTATCATACATTAAAAATGCTAAATATATATAAAATAACCAACATATAACATGGAAGTTAAATTTTCATATATAAGATACAAAACCTATATGGACTTATATTATGTCAGGGACTCTAGAATGAAGTGTTATATGAAAGAGATATTTAATTCATTCTAGGTAAGTTCTTCATGATGATCATCCTTGACTATAATATTCCAGTAAAACTTCATTGATACTTGAATCATATAGAAAACCAGTATCACCCTCAAATACTATGGTGTACCAAGAAGAACAAAAAAACCTAAAAATCTAAGCAAAATAAACTACATCTTGTATACAATCCTCTGTAGTAGAAATTGGTTGGTGATAAAGTTGAAACTCCCTATTCAACTAAGATATCATCACTGTAAATCATGCTACCTACCTCTCTATAGATGGAACCACCATCAGTGAAGTCAACTGAAGTTGATAATCCACCATCTGACCTTGTATCTTATGAGCTTCTAAACCTACACAAATATGGGTATTATCCTCACCACCCACCCTATGTTATAAATAAATTCATCATGTTTCATGTTTTTATAAAAACAATCCCTAAAAACATTTCATGAAAATAGTTTAGTATATTCTAGATTATGGAAATGTGATAATAGAAATAAAAGACCTCTATTTTATACATTATATATCATAATAACATCATAACTCATGTATCTCAATAGTTTCAACCATTTATAATGTGTTATCATAAGTCTTAAAATTCACCACATACATTCAATATCCATAGAACAAGGTCCCCCCCCAATAATTTTAGAATAATTCATTACATCAGATAAGTGAATAATTATTTCAATTACAAGATATAAAAGAAATGATTTCTACAATATATTTGGAATTTTGATATCACAAATGCAACATAATATTTTAAACAAGTGATCATTAATTTTTTTGGAAGAAAATAATAATATTTTCAAGAATAAACCACCTAATTAATCATAGAGATAACATATAAATCCTATGTGTCAACTATGATGCATGTATTCTCTCCCCCTTATGTAATGCCCCGACCCCAGAAGCCCAAAGCTACTGCGTTAAAACATGGTGTGTAATTTTTTTATAAAATAAGTGCTAACAAATTACACATCATGTTTTATATAGAGGATCTTTATGGTTTAGGGTTTGGGAAACCAGATACAAATGTTACAATCCTTCACTACTGAATGGAAAATACTCCACAATGTATCCACCACTTAATGTAGCTTAAATATACTAAACCTGTAAAAATAAATTAAAACGTAGGGTGAGCACAATAATGCCTAGTAATGGGGTTTAAAAAATAATGTTTCAAATAAAATCTTTTTAAAAACATCATTTTTAAAATAATCTTAAAAAATTTACTTAAAAGATAAATGAAATACATGTAGCTCGACATTAACAGTTTTTCAAAATTACCAGAAAACATTTTTGGGAAAAATAAAAGGGATATGAATGAAACACATTACAATCAAATGCATACTTATACAAAATCCATGGTGTGAATAATATAATTCCAAAGATGATCCAACTATACTAAGATTACCATGTATGGGTAAAGGTATGTAATTTACAAATGATAGCACTACATGATTAGAGTTACGCATAAAATGATAACATTAATTTCTTTTTCCCAAACGGAAAATCATAAAATGGATGGTAAACTACTATTATTTTTATTAATGTTAATATGATGAGTGCTGAAAAAACATTATTCCATGTGAATTTACTTCTTCTGATACTCATAAGTAAAGGATCTTAACCAAGGATATTTTACTAGTTGAATAATCTCTTGTTTGGTCATATTATAACACATAGTGAGGGAATTTATAATTTCAGACTATGTCAAGGCCTCGTTCCCAGACCATAAACTCTTTTTCAAGGCCTTTTTCCAAGACCATTATTTTCCCAAGGCCTCGTACCAAGACCTGATTTGTCTCATGAGACCTACCGATGCATCGAGAGTCTATAGTGGGCCTCACCCATCACATAATAAGTCCAATAAATTTCTTATATGTCCATTATGGTCATATATTCAAAGTATCCCATACCACTTTGAATATTTTCTTATTTTATATATTCAAGGTGTCCCATACCACTTTGAATATTTCATTTCTTATTTTGTATTATTCAAAGTGTCTCATACCACTTTGAATAGTAAAGTTCTATTTTCATAAATTATCATGATATGATAGTTAACATTTAGTATATGGTAATAACAATTTTATCAATGACCTGAATGGGATAATAAACATTCTTGTCACATGTGATAATAAATAGAAAAAATAAGTAATGGATGGATGGGGTTTTCCACATAAAATGATAGCTTTTTAGTTTCAAAATCCTTTTTTAATGGAAATGAATAATTAATAAAATTACATGCCATTTAATACACTAATAAAAGTTTCACTGAAAATGTAATAGATTAAATCATAAACATGATTAATTACATCAATCACTACAGCAGTTTCATCATATAATAATACATTATGTGTGCATAACATGAAAACATGATTATACACATCAATTTTCCCTCTAACATATTATTGCATACTTGCATACATGAACACATATTGGTTTAGAAAAATCAAAAATTAATACTTATTAAAATATTACAAGTATTGCATTATATCATTTACTAAATTCTGATAACCATCACTTGAAATTAGGACTTGTAAAATCATATAAGTGTATATGAATACCTATATATACAAAGTGTATATATATATGAGTTTTACATAACCAAAATAAGGATTAATAATTTCTTAAAAATAATGGATACTAAATAACATTATTTAATCACTAATAACACTGAATTGAAATCCAAAATTATGTTAGGTACAAAAATATATAACTATATGAACATGAATATATAAGAAACAAGGTTTTTTATAATAAATAAATATCAATTTTAACCCAAAACATCATTATCATCCAAGTCATTACTTAAATATTGGAAATTATCTTTTAATTACATAAGACATATTTGGATTTGTATTATATGTATATATCTAAATATACAAAAAGTGTATATTTGGGGTTTCATAACCAAAAACCATGTTGATTTAACCCTTATATCATTATAAACCTTATAAATATTTTTAAACATAGTCATTTAGCCCTTTGATAAAATAGTTCCACTTAGAGATGGAACATATATATACATATATATAATTGTATATAAATATAATTCTGTATATGGGTTTTTCATCTCAAAAAAAAACCAAAACAACTACTACCCACATTAAAACATCAGTTAAACACTAATAAAAAAATTTAGAAATTCATAATAGGTTTAAGATGTAAAACAATATGTGTGTGTGTGTGAAAATATACATATCTTTATATACAAAGTGTGTATATATAGTTTTTCAAAAGGAAGAAAAGGCATAAAAATACCTTACATGAAGTCAAGAAGGAGGTAGATTCGATCAGTGTCTTGGGAGGAGCTAATACGAAGAAAACCTGTAGGGTTTTGGTGAAAACATGATTTTATATAAACTATGTATATAGATTTTTATATACACCATGGAAATAATAAACAAAGTCTCGAGAGGAGACTTAGAAAGGATCCAAAAAACACTACAATCAATGTAAACCTAAATAAAACAACCACTGATGAGGTATAATAATATATGTATATAATAAAGGAAACTTAGGTTGAAAACAAAGGAGGTTCAGTTTTAAAACAAAACTAGAATTTCGGGTCTGTGGAAAAGAAGAGTGGAGAGGATGGATATAGAAAGTTGGTGTCATGAGTGAGAGGAGAACAGTGGAGGAGAAGTAGGGTGGGATGGTGACTGGTACTGGAACATTGGCATGATGTGGGGAACAAGAAGAAGTCATAGGTGATGTGGAAAAAGGTTGGACGGTCATGATCATATGATGTTTAATCAGACGGTAGTGGAAGGTTCCACGATTTTAAGAAAAAATGGATGGATTGTAAAGATTACATCTCATATCGATTAGACGGCTATGGTGAAATGCCAGATTTTAAAATAGATGGATGTTTGAGATCTCGTATGGCGTGATTAGACAACCAAGGAAAACAGAGAGGGATAGGTTGTGGTGGTTAGATCCAAACCCGCAACTAAAACGTGTAGTCCAAATTACACTGGTGAGATTTAATGGCTGAGATTTGATATCCTCTAAACTTTTTCATCCCACATCGAAACGAGCAGAAAATGGAGTTAGATTTATTAGCTTCAAGCTCCCAACACTCTCCATAAATCCATCTCTCCCTACCTACTACCTCCCCGTACTATTTCACCTCTGTGGGCGCGCTTTGCGCCTATGCTTTCCCTCTTGCCGACCCCCACGAAGGCACGATCTCTGTTCCTCCATGCATCCATTTGGGGTGTGCGTTCACACCTCACAGATAGCCTAGGTTGGTTGAGGGGCCAAGGCTCAACTGCCCACCCTTAAGGGTGGTGCGAGCTGCCTCCCTTGGCTAGCTAAGTGAATAGGCCAACGGTATTATATTTTTTATATAACCCTTGAAAAAAATAGTAAACAAAGTAGTACCCACACCAACATAAAACCTACTCGTTATTTTTTATTAGTCTAAAACATGATTTATACTTTATTTTAAACTTTGAATGTTTAAAATACTCCAACCAACATATAAATTATACCATGTCACCAAAATTATAACATTTAATTAATAATATAACTTTAAAACATGATTCAATTTTTTTAAGCCTTAAAATATTATAATTTCAAAATACAAACTCATTGATTTCATTTATTTTAGGATAATCAACATGGTTAAGATAAAGTATACCCTTAATTAAAACTATTTTATTATTTAACATAGGGTATAACTTTTAAATATTATAAATCAATATATATATATATATTTCTTCATAAAATAATTGTTTACATTTCATTTTTATCAAGATGATAAATATATATTCATAGAGAAATATTCTTTCAAAACAATACATTTTCTAAACAACATATAACTAAAATCTTATTTCAAACATATAAGACTCTTACTTTTTTAAAATAATTAATGTACTAATAATATTTAGTATACTTATAATAATTTTATATTTAGTATGCTTTAAAAAATCAAGATACTTAATATACCTAATGATTACAAAATCTTATGAACATTAAAACACCAACGGTCACCTAACGACTGAAAAGGCTATTAGAAGAAAATAGCAGTATTATGTATTTCCAACAGTAAATAAGAACCCTATAAATAAATGTTTAGGGTATTCCAAACTCAAAGAAAAACATGGAAAATATGGTTCTCTACATACCCTTGATGCTCAGTTTGGTCGTTATAGCTCTGGTCATAATGTTCTTCATTGTGATAGACCTGAAAGACTGCCACTATTTTCTTGGTATATTTGTAATGTTTGGGTCTCTCTAGGTGATATTTATAGGTATACTAGTAGGTATTATAGGTTAATAAGTTTCATTTGGCCTTGTTTAATTTTAATTTTTTAGTTTTTTAATGAATAAAAATTGTCTTGTGTTTATTTTGCAAACATTGTTTGGATAGAACAGAAATTACACGGTGAAAAATAATTAAAAATACAAAAATATTTTTATTACACATATAATATGTTAGGGATATCACATTATCCCCCCTCCCCAAGGAATTTCACCCACGAAATTATATTACACTCCAACCCTTTAGACATTATACCCAACTTCCCTTCACCAGTACCACAAGAGACGGCAGTTGTCTTATGCCATGGTGTCCACAGAAGCTCTAAATTCATCAGTTTCTTTGGTCCAGACACATCTGAAACATTCAGAGTTATATTTATGTCTATAGTGATCGTATTTCATATAAAAGTAATGGGATATGAAAATCTCAGAGACATAAAAAAAACTCTATTTCTATAAACCAGCAGAACAACCTTGTTTTCTAAAATTTTGAAATAATAAAGCCTCCTATAGCCATTGATGTTTAGGAGTTGAAAAGGGTAAGTTGAGCGAAGGTCACTTGCATAAGTGGATTCCAAAAAATTTTCTGTAGCTGGATATCATCTAAACATGGTAAAACATATGAAGATTCCCTCATCATAATTTCTTCATCATGCATAGAATGAGTGTTTTTCATGTATGAAGAAGAAATAAATAAATATCGATCCCCGAAAGAATCAGAGTATATTAGAAGTATTGGATAGCTGATAAATATATTGTCATGATAATTTTAAATTTCTAATGGATTCAAATATGTCCTAACATGACTTTAGAATTATTCTTTCCATTATTTCAGTTGGTTGAGAAAAAAGGATGGTTTTTGACATCTTGTCATCGATATGAAAATTTTAAGAACAAAGTTAAACTCAGTAAAGAATAACCATATTTAAACAGAGATGTTATTTGAAAATACATGTTAAAGTACTAGATCATATTAATATAACATTATTCATTTATATAAAATTTCACGAAACTTGGGGTGTGACATATTCATTCATTCCTTCACAAACTCACAGGAATAGACTTCCTAACATCCACAATGATTTCCCTTTACAGGTTTCACTAGCATCGACGATTTCCCCAGTTATTGGTTAAACAGATTCCTAAAATGGTTCCAAACTCTTCGATTTCTTTGGTCCAGATGCAACACATGCAACTTGAATCAATCCAATGTGGACATCTAAGGTTCTATGAGAGAATTTCATGAACAGTATGAAGCTGGGTGACATCATCATGAACTTGATGCCTATAAAACAAATGGAAAGACTCTTCCTCAAAAATTTCAAAGTCCATAACTTGACCATAGTGATCGTAGGTCAAGATTTGACAAAGATACACTGCACGGAGGTCACCCTCATTTACATCCTCTTAGAAGTCCTCTATAGATTGAAAATTTTCATCTACGGTAAATAATTTAAATATACCATCAAAGTACTTTCCCTTAAATGTATAAAATGGATGTTGAGCATGCATCATAATGAAATATCAAAGACTAGTCCTCGGTGGAGTTAAAGTACACGAGGAGAGTTCGATACATAGTAGAGATGTTTACATGCAGATAAAGTTTTTCAAAAGTCTCATATCCTTCTAAACCTGACTTGGCAACTACAGTCTCTAGTATTTTGGTTGGAAGATACAAAAGACTTGTTTCGTTATCCATCTGAAAATTTGAAGAAAGAATTATAATTAGTAAGATATAATTAAATATTTAGTGTTGTTCTAATATTCCAGATTTGTCCAAACCGACCTTTGATATCAACCGTAACACCCCAACCCTAGAGGCCCGGATTTGGTGCATTAAAACAAGGTGTATAATATTTTTATAAAAGAAATGCTGAATAATTACACATCATGTTCCGTAAAGAGGATCTTTGCATTTTAGGTTTTGGGAAACTAGATACAAATGTTACAATCCTTTAATACTGAATGAAAAATACTCAACAAAGTAGCCACCACTTAGTGTAACTCAAATATACTAAACCTGTAAAAATAAATTAAAACATAGGGTGATCACAAGAATTCCCAATAAGGGGGTTTTAAAAAATAATGTTTCAAATAAAACCTTTTAAAAAACATCACTTTTAGAATAATATTAAAACATTTACATAAAAGAAAACTGAAATACATGTAGAATGACATTAATTTTTTTCCAAAATTACCAGTAAACATTTTAGGGACAACTAAAAGGGTTATTAATGAATCACATTCCATAAAAATGCATACTTATACAAAATTCATGGTGTGCAATATATGATTCAAAAGTTGATCAAACTATAATAAGTGTAGCATGCAAGATTGTAGGTACATAATTTACAAATGATAGAACTACATGATTATAGTTGCACATAAAATGATAACATTAATTTGATTCTTCACAAATAGAAAATTATACAATGGAAGGTAAACTACTATTAATTGTATTAAAGTTCAGACGATGAGTGCAGAATCAACATTATTCCATGTGCATTTACTTCTTCTGATACTCATAAGTATATGCTCTTAACCAAGGATATTATACTAGTTGAATAATCTCTTGGTTGGTCATATTCTAACACATAGTGAGGGAATGTATAAGGCTAGACTATGTCAAGTCCATGTTCCAAAACCATAAACTCTCTTTCAAGGCTTCGTGCCAAGACTGTTATTTTTCCAAGGCCTCGTGTCATGAACTGATTTGTCTCATCAGACCAACCGATGCATCAAGATTCTATAGAGGGCCTCACCTGTCACATAATAAGTCTAATACATTCATCATATGTCTAGTATGGTCATATTTTCAACATGTTCCATACCACATTGAATATTTAATTTCTTATTTCATATATTCAAGATGTCTCATACCGCTTTGAATAAATCATTTATTATTATGTATTATTCAAAGTGTCTCATACCACTTTGAATAATTAAGTTATTATTTCCTAAATTATCATGATATGAAAGTTAACATTTAGAATATGGTAATAACAATTTTCCCAATGACACGCATGGGCTTATAAACATTATTTTCACATGTGGTAATAACTAGAACACGGAAGTAATGGATAGATGGGTTTTTCATATAAAATGATAAATTCTTAGTTTAAAAATCATTGATTAATGGAAATTAATTATTAATAAAAATTACATGCAATTTAATACACTAATAAAAGTGGTAGTGAACATGCAATAGATTAAATCATAAACTTGATTAATTATTGAAATCACTACATCGGGTTTATCATGTAATAAAACATTATGTGTGCATAGAATGATAACATGATTCTACACATCCTTTTTCCCGCTATCATATTACTGCATACTTACATACATAAACACATATTGGTTTAGAAAACTCTAATTTAATACTTATTAAAATCTTACAAGTATTGCATTAGAACATTAATTAAATTCTGATAACCATCACTTGAAATTAGGAATTGGAAAATCATATAAGTGTATATGGATACTCATATATACAAAGTGTATATATATATGAGTTATACATAACCAAAACAAGGATTAATAATTCCTTACAAATAATGGATACTATATAACATTATTTAATCACTAATAACACTGGATTGAAATCCAATATCATATTAGGTTTAAAATATATAACCGGATAAACATGCATATATAATAAAAAGGGGGTTTTCATAATAAATAAAAATACATTTGAACCCAAAACATCATTCACATCCAAGTCATTATTTAAATATTGGAAATAATATTTTAAAAAAAAAAAATATATTTGGATTCGAATTATATATATATATCTGAATATGCACAAAGTGTATATTCGTTTTTTCAAAACCAAAAACCATGTTGATTTAACCATTATATCATTATAAACCTTAGAAACATTATTAAACACAAACATTTATCCCTTTGAAAACATGGGTCCTCTTAGAGATGGAATATATATACATATATATAAATTGTATATATATATATATATATATATATATAATTTTGTAAATGGGTTTTTTCATTTCAAAAAAACAACCAAAACAAGAGTTATCTTCATAAAAACATCAATTAAACACTAATAAGAAATATTTATAAATCCATAATAGGTTTAGGATGGAAAAATATATATATATATATATATATATATGTATGAATATATACATATTTGTATATACAACGTGTGTATATATGGGTTTTCACAAGGAAGACAAAGCATAAAAATACCTTACATGAAGAAAATAAGGAGGAAGATTCGAGCAATGTCTTGGGAGGAGTTGAGAAGAAGAAAACCCATAGAGTTTTGGTGAAAATGATAGTTTATATAAACTATGTATATATATTTTTATATACACCACAGAGATTATAAACAAAGACTCGAGATGAGACTTTGACGGGAGAGAACAAACACTCTAATCTATGTAAACCTAAATAAAACATCCACTGATAAGGTGTAGGAATATATGTATATAATATGGTAAACTGACATGGAAAAAAAGAGGTTCGGTTTTTTAAAAAAAATTGCATGTCCTTCTATGGAAAAAAGAGAGGAGGGGTCAGATGTAAAATGGTGGTGTCACAGGTGAGAGGAGAAATGTGGAGGAGAAGTATGGTAGGACGATGACTGGTACTGGAACAAAAGCATGATCTAGGGAAGAAGAAAAGGTAGGAGGCGATGTGGAAGAAATACAGATGGTCATGATCTTTTGAGGTTTGATCAGACGGCTGTTGAAGGTTCTTCAGTTTTAAAAAAACATAAGGATAGTTGATATTAGATATCAGATTGATCATACGTTTGTGGTGAGATGTGGGATTTTAAAATAGATGGATGTCCAAGATCTCACGTGGTGTGATTGGATGGCCAAGGAAAACACATAGGGATTGGTTTTCAGGGTTGGATTTGAACCCGTGACCAAAATATATGATCCATAACTCACACGGTGAGATCGAACGACCGATATTTGATCTCCGCTGAAATTTTGTGTTTGACATCAAAACGAGGGAAAAAATAGCTGGCTTTATAAGCCTAAAGCTCCCAACACTGACCAAAAATCCCTCTCCCCTCCCTGATATCACCTCGTACTGGTTCACCCCTACGGACACGCTCTGAACCCACCCTCTGATTTCATGCCAACCAGCACGAAGGCGCGGTCTTGGTTCCTCCCTGCGTCCCTTGGGGGTGTTCGTGCACACCTCACAGCTAGCCTAGGATGGCTGAGGGGCCAAGGCTCAATATTCCACCCTTGAGTGTGGGGCGAGGTGCCTCCCTTGGCTATCTAAGTTGTTGGCCTAAGGGTCTTAAATTTTTTATATATCCCTTGAAAACAATAGTAAACAAAGTAGTACCCAAACCAACATAAGACCTAGTCACAAATTTTTATTAGTCTAAAACATGATTTAGACTTTATTTTAAACTTTGAAACATTAAAATACACCAACCAACATATAAATTATACATTGTCACCAAAATTATAACTTTTAATTAATAACATCACTTTAAAACATGATTCAAATTTTTTGTAAGCCTTAAAATTTTATAAGTTCAAAATACAACCCCATTGATTTCATTTATTTTTGGATAATCATCATGTTTAAAATAAATTATACCTTTAATTAAAACTATTTTATTATTTAACATTTTGTATAACTTTAAAATATTATAAATCATTTGATGTATATATATTTCTTCATAAAATAATTTTTTACATTTAATTTTTATCAAGAAGATAAATAACTATTCAGGGAGAAATATTCTTTCAAAACATTTTATTTTCTTGAAAACATATAACTAAAATATTACTTCAAATATTTAAAACTCTTATGTTCTTAAAATAATTAAGGTAATTAGTATATATAGTATACATATAATAATTTTATATTTATTATGGTTTAAAATATTCAATATACTTAATATACCCAATGGTTAAAAAATCTTATGACCGTTAAAACACCAATGGTCACCTAAAGATCGCAACATCTATAAAACAAAAATAACGATCATATATATTTCAAATAGTCAATAAGAACTATATAAATACATGTTTAGGGTATTCCAAACTCAAAAAAAAATTGGTGATGATGGTGCTCTACATACCCTTGATGCTTAGTTCGGTTACCATAGCTCTAGACATAATGTTCTTCATTATGATAAACCTGAATGACTCTCGCTATTTTCATGATCTATTTGTGATATTCGTGGGTCTCTCGATGATCTTGATAGTTATCCTAGTATGTATTCTAGGTTAGTAAGGTTCTTTTGGAATTGTTGAAATGTAATGTTTCAGTGTTTTATTGAATAAAATATGTCTTGTGTTTATTTTTCAAATATTGTTTGGATAGTGTAGAAATTATATGAAGCAAAATAATTAAAACTACTAAAATATTATTATTACACATAAAATATGTTTGGGATATCACACCTTTCTACTCTTATAATGACCCATCCTTTAAAAATTACAAAATAAAGAATTTTATATCAAGAAATCATTTTCTAACATCCCCAATTACATTTTTAGGTTAGTTTTTTTGATAATTAAGTCATAATTATTATAAAAAATCTATATGTCAAGAAATCATTTGGGCCAATCGCCAATTTTTTTTCTTTTATAACTACTTAATTTTTCAAAAAACTTCACTCATTACACTTACCACTTTTCGTCCACTGACATAGTAAAAGTACCATATTCTTTTTGACCCCTTAAAAATTCATAATCATGGTGAATATGGGTTATTTATACAAGTATTGGGCCAGCCTGAGGGCCCATTTCAACTTTAAAAATAATAATTTTTTTCTTTTATATATTATTCATTTTTTTATAATTTTAAGTGATTGCACCTCCAAATCGAGTCCAAGAACCCTATGCACACCACCCATGTTCCATTTTATCTCTTTGGAGCTCATCTTGTCACTGATTAGGGCTTATATTATCAATGGTTTTAAAATCATCTAGATTTTCCCAAGGTATTTTGTATCATTAATAAATCATTCAATTTGTTATCTTTTTGCCACAAATATTCTTCCCATAGTTCTTAAAGTCCTTATTATCCTCTAAAAAGAGTTTTAAGACATTACCTTTCCTCTATGAGTGCATATCTAAGGGATGATGAGAAGTTTTCTGGTTTCCAAGGTGAGATTCCTTCTCATTTCTCCTCCCTCTTCTTTCTCCTTTCATTATTTATTGGTTTTATATTCTCTTATAGTCATGATCTACCTATGGATATATTATCCCATTATTTTAGACGGGGTTTTTGTTTGTTTGGGGCTTGTCTTCATAGGTTTATGGTTTATAAACCCTCAGATGGAGATATTGGGCGTGCGTTTCCATTATGCTAAGTATTTGAGGTAGGATATCCCTTGAACGTGACTTTATCATTTAAGTTTCATTATTTTCTTATTTTTAACACCTGATATATATTTTTATTACTATTTTTCATCCATTGGATAATTTTCTTGGTGTTAAAAATGGTTTTTAAGCTTTGTTTTGTGAAAGGTAGTGTTGTTTTGTTATAAAAGTGCACACCAATTGTTTATTTAAATGCTTTGTTATCTTTCACACATAGTTTGTGAGGTTTAGAACCTATTTTATGTTATTTTGAACATTTTCTAGTATATTTAATAAAATATTTCATTAAATTGTTCTTTTATTCCTTGTCAGGTTATTAAAATAAATTGTTTTTCTTAAAAGTGCATGTCATGTGTTCGGTAAATTGGCCAGTTGGATTTTATGTGTTAAGTGTGATTTAATTTTTTTTTGGTAATTATATTTATTTATAATTTTTATTTTGTTTTACAAACAAATGGGTTTTGGTTTACAATATGTTTTGGACCATGTTTCTTGAAAATGGCCTATTTCACATCCTTATAAAAATGGTAGTCTTTTTAATATGTAACCTAAGTGTTTTAAGTGATTTATAAAGGTTTTTTATACTTTAAATTCTTTTTATACACCACTTTATTAAAAGTGAAATGCATACCTTTGTCAAATGTTAGTTTTGAGAAAGGCTTAAAGGATTTTTTTGGCATTTTTTAAATGATTTCCATGTGTATTTCATGTTCTATATTTTGAGGATATTTTATGGTCCATTAAGTTGATTTATTAATTGGTTTTGGGGATTCCAAATATAGGTTTATATGTTACTGATGGGGTTTTGGGATTAAAAGATCATTTTTGAATGGATTTTATGTGCAAAGCCTTATTATGCTCCTTGAAATTGTTTTACCAAACGTTTTAGTGGTTTAATGATTCATGAAAGAAATGTGAATCATGTTTGTAGAATTTATTTATTTCTATGGTTTGGTAATTTAATTTTTATGTGAAAATTGTAGTTGATAATATGTTTAACTTGATTTATCACTAAAGGGAATCGCAAGTATCTAGGTGGGCAGACGTGTACTAGTATGCAAGTGATCTTGTGGGGTTTGGCCGATGTTTCACGTAGCAAGTTTTACGATGACAAAAAAAACTAAAATATGATGATAATTTTATTGGGGGACCACTAGGTTATGGGTATTCTTCCTACTAGTGTCTCATGTTCACAAGAATGTATCTTTATTATGGTTACTTTCACCGATATACGAGGTACCTGGGGCTCACAACTAACTAGTACCTAGGCGTGTTATCGTGACTTGTTCTCATTGGTTATTTTGTACTAACTGTTGGAATAAAGTGTGTTTGGTAGTTAAATTCAGTAGTGTGTGTGATTTATTTAAAAGTTTACAATCTTTAAATAGTCCCTCTTGAAAACTATTTTCATTTTAAAGTTGTACCTCGTTGAAAATTGTTACTAGCATTCTTGTTTATAAAGCATGAATGTTTTTGTCTTGTAATTTTTATTGCATGAGACCTCATTTAGAAAACATACTTTTATATATTGTAATTAAAAATTGAAATTTATGTTTCTTTTATTTTAAATTATGTGCATTCGGAATATAATATCGGGATAACCTAATGAGTTTTAATACTCGCGCCTATAGTCTTTTTCTGTTTTTAGCACTTGTGTAGGTTTTAGATTGAGTTCAATCGCCTTGGGATACATGTGATCATTGTGTTGGAGAGTGACCATAGGGGTCACATGGATTTAGTTGGTTATCATGTATGGTCAGTTGAGTTGTTGGTTTAGTTATAATTTCAGTTTCTTATAGAAATAATGTTCATTTTAGTTTTTATGTAATTGTATTTTGGTATATTTATTTCCTTCCATTATTTTTTTGATTGTTTATATTTGGGTGAAATAGTTCTCTTTTGTACTCTATTGATGCCCTCGGTGCTTGTCTCCATCCCGAGAGGATCATTAATGCCTCTAAGGACTTGTCACGAGCTGGCCTAGGTGACCGGTTCAAGGTCGACTCGGGCTACTTCTTGACAAAATAGTATCAAAGGTGGTCGACTCTTAGAAAACCTTTATTTTTATATAACCCTTGTTATTTGGGAGATATCAAGGATGATGGAGTAGGATTTTTAGTAATTGAGGTATAATTGTGGTAAGAGCATTGCAAACACTTTCTCGTTCTAATCCTCGTGTTTCTACGGGATGCCCTATTTTATTAGATTCCTTTGTTCTTGTTGATTGTTTGGTGTTGGAATATGACAAGGGGAGTCTGACTAATGGCCTATGTGAGTTTGCAGGGCCTGGAAATCAATGTAGATCTAGGGAATAGTCCTAATAAGTCTCTTTCTGTTGGTGTTGTGTTTGACATATGGTCTCCAATCATATGGTCAAGTCATCCATTGACACTAGTTCCCTTTTTTAGATCTCTTGTACCATTCTTGAATTATGAATTTTTGTTTTGAAAATCCTTGTGTTAGAATTGTGGAAATGGGTTCTAAAGAAAGGATTGGATTTTGAAAAGTGGAAAAAGGGGTTTTCAAAAAATAATATAATAATTTTTTTGGAATGTTGTGTTTTTGTGAAATTTTTTTGGAGGATGTGGAAAAGATTTAACGGGATTGAATTATCCCTAATCTAAACATGTGGTTTTTTGAAATAAAATGTTTTGAATGTTTGGCTCATTTTAAGGTGATTCTGAATATTTGTTTTAAATGGGGTGTTTTGAGATGTTTAAAAGTGTTTTAATCTGATAAATTGGTTTTGTAAATTGGTTTTGAGTAGTATATGTTTTCCTAGAAAGGGTATTGGTGTCAATGGACATCAGATTATGAAAATATGCCTTGCATAATTTTAGAAAATGGGAAGGGGTTGTTTGGAGTTTTTTGGTTTTTTCAAAAGTTGTTAAAATGAAAAGGGTTAGGTTTTTAATCAAATGGTTCTTGATGAAGTGTGGTTTGTTTTGTGAAATATGAAAAGTGTTTTTGACTTGGTGGTTAGTGTTCCTTTGGAAGGTACATGATTTTTGGAATGATGTTGTTTTATTTTATCCTTTTGTGTTTTCATGGGTGCTCGCATGCATGGTTTTATTGGTATCTAGAAGGATAGCCTATATGTCATGGTTTTTGAGTTCCTAGGTTTGCGTGGAAATGTGCATGTGAGTGAGACTTGATAAAACACCATGGTGAATGTGGAAATCCACCAAGTTTGTTTGTTTTTCAAAAGTGTTTTGAGCTGACAAATTGTGGCATTTGTTTATAGACCGATGGTTATGTGGCTAGTTTTTTTTCTTTATCTTAGAAGATTTGTTTTTTCAGTATAATTCCCTATGATCTGAATTTCATACTCTTGTTGTGTCTTGAGATAGGATCTTGTTGGTGGCTCGGTTTTGGAGTAATGTTCACTGGGTTTCTAAAGACGTGTTGGATGTTGTGAGGTTTCCACATATAGTTCTCTGTTTTTAAGATTTTAATTTGATTAACCTAAGGATTCCTCCTAATGTTTTACAAGATAGGTCCACCTCTTCAAAAAATTCATCATCCCATTTGTTGAAATAGAGAGCTATTTGGGATTTATTTATAGTTCCTTCCTATTATGACGATTATCTCAGTTATAGCAGGTGTGTTCGGTGATGCTTGGTGTGTTTCACTCTGTTCCTTGTTCATTTCACTCCTCATTTTATGTAAGTTATAATGGTGGTGTGTATCCCTCAGTATATGTTGGTTATTGGAGTTTTTTTGAGCTAGTCCATTTCATGAGATAATTTTATTCATAACTCCTGATTGCGGTGCAACAGATGCTTCAAACATCAGGGCTCCAGCCATTGGCCTTGGAGTGAAGCTTTTCACATAGTCAGGAAATTGCTAGAGGTATGTGGAGCTTGACTAGGCTCCTTCATCCACCATTGTGGTATGGTAGTATCTATATCTATATTTTGGTTCCTCATCACTGTTAATTTCTTCTTATCACAATTAGTATGGTTGACTTACCCCTCACATTGTGTATATGGTTATGCCTTTATAGATGTGGGTTTCTGATCAATGTCCTTGTGTGGATTTCCTGTGTAACTCAGGTGGAGTTTTGGTATTTCTTTTTCATAGATGGAGGTTTTTGGTTGGTTCATCTATTTATTTTTTGGATTTAGTGGCCCAATGATTGGGTCCCCTTTCCTCCCTTCCCCAAGTGGTGGAGGTTTGATCTGTGCTGGAAGTGTTGGCCTAGTTCTTGTACCCTCCATTCAGGAGTGGGTGGTTTAAATTTTCATGTTATAAACCTCTTAACTTGGGTTGGTAGGTTGTTGTGGGATAGTTTTGGTGGGCTTGTTCAAGTGAGGCCTAATTATATGTAATGTTGAATTCTTTTTTTTTCATTTATAGTTGGGTTCTATTGGATGGGAGACCCACCAAGGCTCTCATTGAATTTTTTCTCTTAAGAAAATATCTAGTGATTGTTGTTTATTTGTGGTGGGAAGTCCATTATGTACCCCCTATAATATTTGGTTTTTGTGAGTTCTCTTTGGTTTGGTTGATTGTTGGGTTCCTTGGTATAAGACCCAACAACTAGGTTCATGGTTTGGTTGTAGAGGTAGTGACTCGATCTTTCAGTTGATTTTCCGGAAGTGGTTGAGAGTTGGTGTTTTGGTTAAGGGAAGAAAAATAAGATACAATAATGGTGGATGGTGTGTCATATTATTCGAAGGATAGACCATATTGATAAATAATCTTTAGGTGTTGATCAATCATCTGGAATGTGTTGTGGCTTTTCAGTGGCGGAAAACATTAATGGTGGGGAGAATTGGCACACTCGGTTTTTCATGTCTTTGTTTTGATCCGGTTCATTGAAAATCCAGATCCTTTTCCTGGGTCTTGGGTGATATTAATGTTGTGTTTTGAATTTTTATCTATGTATAATCACCCTAATTTGGTCTCCCCATTGCTTGTTTAATAGTTTTTGGAGAAAGGGTGATCACTTCATGATTTGGGCCAACCATGAGCGCATTTCTAGATTTAAAAACCAAATTTGTTTCTTTTATAACACCTTTAATTTTAAAAAAAATTCACTCATTCCACTTCGCACGTTTCCTCCACTGACTTATTGAAATTATCATATCCTTTTGGACCTCTTATAAATTCATAAGCATGGTGAATTTGGGTTATTTATTCTGGTATTGGGCCAGCCTGAGGGCCCATTTCCAGTTTAAAAATAATAATTTTTGTCTTCTATATCATATTCATTTTTTTATAATTTTTATTGATTCCACCTTCCAATATAGTCCAATAACCCTATGCGCACCCCTCATGTTCCATTTTATCTCTTTGGAGCTCATCCAGTCATAGATTACGGAATATATTCTCAATGGTTTTCAAATAATCTAGATTTCCCAAAGGTATTATATATCATTAATAAATCATTCTATTAATTATATTTTTCCACAAATATTCATTCCCTGGTTCTTCCAGTCCTTAGGATCCTATAAAAGGTGTTTGAAGACATTACCTTTCCTATATGTGTGCAAATATAAGGGAATATAAAATTTTTGGTTTCCAAGGTAAGATTCCTTCTCAGTTCTACTCCCTCTTCTTCCTAGTTTCATTATTTGTTGGTTTTATATTCTCCTATAGCCGTTATAGACCTATGGTTATATTATACAATGATTTTGGATAGGGTTTTTGTTCGTTTGGGGATGGTTGTAAAAGGTTTAGTGTTTATAAACCATCAGATGGTGATATTGGGTGTGTGTTTTCATTATGCCAAGGATTTGAGGTAGGATATCCATTGAAAAATCCTTTATCATTTAAGTTTCATCATTTTCATATTTTCAAATCCTAATATATATTTTTATTACTATTATTCATCGTTTGGATGATTTTTATGGTGTGAAAAATGGGTTTTTAAAAGCTTTGTTTTTTGAAAGGTAGTGTCGTTTTGTCATAAAAGTGCACACCAAGTGGTTGTTTAAATGTTTTATTTTCTCTTTCACGTATTTTGTGAGGCTTAGAACCCAGTTTGTGGTATTTTTAACATGTTATGGTAGTTGGAATTAAATATGTCATGCAATTTGTGTTTTATTTCTTTTCAAGCGCTTAAAATAAATTGTTTTGTTTTAAAGTGCATGTGATGTGTTCAATAAATTTCCAGGATGGATTTCATGTGTTAAGTGTGATTTAAAAATTATTTTTTTTGGATTTATAAATGAGTTTCAAGAGTGAAAATGCTATTTTTGGGTCCTTATAT
Source organism: Viscum album (assembly GCA_963277665.1). NCBI lineage: Eukaryota > Viridiplantae > Streptophyta > Magnoliopsida > Santalales > Viscaceae > Viscum > Viscum album. The sequence continues at coordinate 1,322,919,459 of OY728166.1, forward strand.
ACCTTTCAAATTTGGATTGGGTTTACAAACAAATGTGTTTTGGTTTACAACATTTTTTGGCCCATGTTGCTGGAAAATGGCCCATTTCACATCCTTATGAAAATGGTTGTGTTTTAAATATGTAACCTGAGTGTTTTAAGGGATTTATGAATGTGTTTAGATGATTTAAATGATGTTTATATACCTCTTTAATAAAATTTAATTGCATACCTTTGTCAAATGTTAGTTTTGAGAAAGGCTTAAAGGCTCGTTTGGAATTTTTTTAAAAATGGTTTCCAAGTGTATTTCATGTTCTATCTTTTGGGTCGATTTTATGGTCCATGAAATTGATTTATTAATTTTTTTTGGGGCATAAAATATTTTTTGATATGTTATTTATGGGTTTTTATCCTTAAAAGATCATTTTTTAATATATTTTCTATGCAAGGCCTCGTTATACTCCTTGGAATTGTTTTACACATCTTTTTAGTGGTTTATTGATTCGTGAAAAAAATGTGAAGCATGTTTGCAGGCTGTTTTTGTGTTTATGGTTTGGTAAGATAATATTGATTTGAAAATTTTATTTGATAATATGTGTAACTTTATTGAACACTAAATGGAATCCCATGTATCTAAGTGTGCTGACGTGTACTAGTATGCTAGTGATCCCATGGGGTTTGGCCCCTGTTTCACACAGCATGTTTGAAGATGACAACACTTACTAAATTATGATGTTGTTGTTGTTGGGGGTCCAATATGTTATGGGTATTATCCCTACTATTATATCGTGTGCACGAGAACAAATATTTATTATGGTTACTTTCACTGAGATACGAAGTACCTGGGGCTCACAACTAACTAGTGCATAGGGGTGTTCCGGTGACTTATGCTCATTGGCTATTTTATACTCACCATTGGCATATAGTGTGTCTGGTTGGTAAATTCAGAACTGTGTGTGATTTATTTCAAATTTTTCATTCCTTAAATTATCCCTCTTGGAAACTATTTTCCTTTTGAAGTTTCACCTCTTTAAAATTTTTTACTAGCATTATTGTTTATAAAACATGTAAGTTTTTGTTTGGTAATTTTTTTATAGCATGGGACCTCATTTGAAAAACATATATTTATATCTTTTATTTAAAACAGTAAATTTTTGTTTCTTTAATTTTAAATTATGTTCACTAGGAATAGAATATTGGGATAACCTACTGAGTATTAATACTCATGCCTATAGTCTTCTTCTATTTTTAGCACATGTGCATGTTTCAACTTGAGTTTGATTGCATTGGGATATGTGTGATAATTGTTTTGGAGAGTGACTACAGGGGTTACATGGGTTTAGTTGGTTATTTGTTTTTTTCAGTTGAGTTGTTGGTTTAGTTTTAATTTCAGTTTCTTGTATAAATAATGTTCAGTTCAATTTTTATGTAAATGTATTTTGGGTTGTCTATTTCTTTCCACAGTTGGTTTAATTATTTTATATTTGTGTGAAATTGTTACCTTTTGTTCTCTATTGATGCCTTTGATTCTTGTCACCATCTCGGGATGATCGGGAATGCCTCTTGGTACGTTTTACAGGCTAGCCTAGGTGACCAATTGTGGGCTGACTCGGGCTGGTTCATGACATGAATAATGTCTATTTTCCTTATAATAAAAATCATTTGAAAGGAAACATGATTTATTTTCATTATTCACCTATATTAAATACAAATTTATTTATTATTTCTTCTTACTCGCCCTTAAACCCTATGAAAAACGTTTGAAAATGATGTATTAGCAAAATAATATGAGAGGGATATAAAGAAAAGAAATCACTTAGTCTAGTGAAAAAACTGAAAACCTATAAACTATATACCAATTATAATTATTTATTAAATACCTACAATAAATAATATCTACATGTGTAAAAAAATTTCTAAATGAAAATAGTTTAAACCTATAGAAATAAAAAATAAACCCTTGAATACATATTATAGCATTATATTCATAAACATTGTAAACTCATGTCAAAAATAACTAGAGAATAACCAAATACAAGGGAGAACCTACTCGGTTACTCCCATATTCTAGAATTTCATGACATGGAACATTTATAAATGAATTAGAGGTTATATCGGGCTCACGCATTATATAATCTGTATATGTATACCTCATCATGTTAGGTTTATTAGGATCACCAATCATTATAAAATCTTGACCTTTTGTAGAGGTTTTTACTTGTTCAAATTTTGGTTTAAACTCCCTTATTTGGGTTAATTAAATGGTACATGGTTTTATGGGATGTTTTAGGGGTGTCATGGAATTTTAGGACATGAAAGGAGAATGAAAGTGGCTAAAAAATGTAAAAACACTATTGGCACATTGTTAGTACTAACGATGCATTTGGACAAGGGAAACATTACGGCCAAGCCTCCTCTTGGATAGAGGCTAGAACATGGGCTCTGTATGGTTTTCTAAACCATGTGGGTTCTTAAAGGAGACCATGAATCTTGTTCAATCTTGTATAGAGGGATCTTCATGGTTTTTCCAAACGTGCAGAAAAATCATGCGACCCTTTAAAAGTAAGAATTTCCCATTTTCCCTCCAGATATTATTTTCTTAACCCCTAAATTTCTCCCCCATTCGACCCCATACAACATGTGTGATGAACCAAGAGCACCTTCATCCTATATTAGTGATTCTCCTTCAATTCATAGGAATTTAGAGTTTCATTAGTGTTTATTGAAGATTCAGGTAATTCTTTGGCTTTGTTTTCTTTTATTCTCTAGAATAGTCTTGATGTGTGGGTTTCTCTCCTTCTGAATACGTAAACACTTTTTTAGATGGTGTTATTTTTTCTAGTTTAAGTGGTTGGTTGAGTTATAATCAAGGGATTTGTTTGGGAATTTAGTCATCTTTATGCATAAGCTAGGTGATATTGAAGATATTTCTCATAGTCATAATGTTTTATATATGTATATATAGTTGTTATAAGTTACTTCCTTGATGAATTTTCTTTTATGTAGATAATGAAAGAAAATTGGGCATAAATAAGAGGTATGGGACCCTTCATGAAACCTTTCGGGTCTGTTGATGATTTAACAACTGACTTAGGGTTACCCATGGGGTTTTCCAAACCATTGAAAATGTTGAAATGGATTTTTAAAATATGGGATGGGATAATTGTAAAAGATAATGGGTTTAAATGGTAAAATTTATGTATGATCATGGTAGAATGGGATGTTGATGTGTTTCAATTTTAACAATATGAAGTGCTTAAAAGTGATTTTAAATTGCTTGAAAGATATGTTTTGGACTTTGTGCTAGTTGTGTATTTAAGGAAATAATGACGTTTTAATTTTGGTTAATGTTTTAGAAAGGAAGTGTTTACCTCAAGGTGTTTGGAAAAGGGGTTATTTTTTATTTCAAATGGTGTTTAATTTTGTGTGTATGGATTAAACATGGGATATTTCACAGTGGGATATTTTTATGAAATGAAAAGAATGTTTTTCCTCAGGTTGTGTTTTGATGTTAAAGATAATGTCCCTTGTTAAAGGGTGGTTTTGAAATTTTTTATAAATTGAATGGTTTTGTGAAAGCATCATCGTGTTTAAAATGGAGTTATGAAATTGTGAAATATGATTTGATCCTTTTATGACATGTTGTTTTGAAGGTCCGTTGGGACAATGCTAAATGATAAATGGGTTATGATATTGAATTTTGATAAATGGTGTGATTTTATTTGGGGAATTAACATGGAGTTATTTAACCCAAGGGGTGTGGACATGGTGTTCTATATCTAGGTTTATTCAGGGAATGGACATGACATTCCAAAACCCCAAGGGGTATGTACATGGAATTCCATATTCATGTTTATTTAGGGAATAGACATGGAATTACAAAACCAAATGGGTATGGACATGGCTTTCCATATCTAGTTTTATTCAGGGAATGGACATGGAACTCTTGAACCAAAAGGGTATGGTCATGAAATTCCACACTCATGTTTGGAAGGTTAGAAATGGTGTCTTGAGTCTTAGACCATAATTATTCATGGAATGGACTGACACTCTAGAACTGAAGGGGTATGGACATGGATATCTATAGTCCAGTAGGGATGGTCATACATGGTGTTCTAGATCTCAAATGGATTCATAGACCAATGCTTTATGTTTTTCCAACTAGGGACTTCCTGAAAAATTATATGGGTGCCTGAACTAATTCCTTAATGTACATTGTATTGATGGAATTAATTAAATAATGAATTTGTGAATAAAAAAGTGGGAAAACACCCCATGATAAATATGGAAATTGTTTTAAATGGTGTAATGAAAAATTAATAAATGGTTTTAATATAAAAACATGTTTCACTTGTTTTTTATTTACCACAATTTTTTTATCTACAAGCAACATTTTACAGACTCTCTTTTGATTTAAATGTTATTGGTGTTGCCTACTGAGTTATACTCAAACTCTGCTTAGGCCACCATGGCACTTGGATACTCGAGAAGACATTTAATTTTTATATTATAGGTTTAGGACAAAGACCTAGTGTTGCTTATTTTCATGGTTTTATAGGTTGTAGAATTGGATTTTAGGACTGGGTTGGTCTCATGTCTATGATCAGGATCATTTTGTAGTTTGGTTTTAGTATTTTTTTTATTTACCAAATTTTTTTTATCTGAATGAAACATTTTATAGACTTTCTTTTGATTTAAATTTTGTTGGTGGTTTCCTACTGAGTTATACTCCAACTCCACTCGAGCCACCATGGCACTTGGATACTCGAGAAGATAATTCTTTTTTCTATTATTGGTTCAATACAATAACCTATTGTTGGTTGTTTTCATGGTTTGATGGGTTATAGCATGGGATGCTAGGGCTAGGCTAGTCTCAGTTCTGTGTTCAGGATCATTTGGTAGTTTGTTTTTAGTATTTTATTTGTATAACTATTTGGCATGTGGTGTAAGCATCATATTATTATGGCATGTGTTTCATAGTGACTTACTAGATGTTTGTTATGTGATGTCTAGTTAATGTTTCTGTTGGTTATTTTATCCATTGATAGTATTTTTCTATTGTTTTACTCTCATAAGTAGGTATAGTCTCCCTATGTTTAAATTTAGACTCGTTCTACTAGTTGGCATCCTTTGGCGTATGAGGAGGTGCACCTGAGGTCATGTGGTAACCCAGGTGTATGAACTTGATTCAATGGCCTTGGGGCTAGGGACATTAAAAAGTGTCATCAAAGGAGTTTATTTTGTATTACTATTTATGGAATGTTAGAAAATATACTAGGATCTATTTTGGGATTCGTAATGAGGTCATTCCTATGTACATGGAACCCCATGTATAAGGAAAATTCGTGTTTCTAGAGGGGGAATTGATGTTTTGTTTTTTCTTTTACATTTGATTGATATTTTTGTGTGGTGTACTTGGGTTTGAGTTTACTAATTTATGAGGTTTTATCTCTTTTCCTGGTATGGAAAGAGATGGCATGTGGGTTCATGAATCTTGTTAGTCACATTGAACAGATAGGTCATCTATATTTTTTTTGTGTTTGTTTTATGAAACCTAATGAAAACTATGAAATTTTGAAGAATATTTTGATGATGGAAACATATTGAAAAATGAAATTGACTAAATCTTTGTTTTCATTTTAAAATGTTCGGCAATAAAATTGTTTTGAAAAGTGAAAATTTGGAGTTTTGAGAATGGAATGTTTTGATGTATAAATTCTCGGGTTTTTAAAATAAAATTTTAATCAAAGTGGAATTGTTAATTAATCGATCTTAATTCATTTTAAATGGGTAGAAAAATTGTTATGTTTGGACACTGTGTATCAGTGGTTTTGGCAGTGATAGTTTCCTAGTTTGAGATCTCGATTATGTGTTGTGAAGCTTGTCAGGCTTTAAGGTGTTCTTAAAATGGGTGACCTTGTTATGCCTTTGTTTAGGTAATGACCTTGAGGTTTTAAATGGTCATCTATTGATGTGGATGCAGTGGATTATTTTGTTTGGGACCTAGTTATTTGTGTTTTTAACCCTAGAGTGGGTGTTTGGATTATGGTGCTTATGGTTGTGTGGGTGAATATCTTGTTGTGGAACCTAGATTGAAGGTTCACATGGTGCACTAGGATTATAATGTTTCAAAATTAGGGATGGAGTGCCACCTATTAGAAGCCACTTTTTTGAGGTTCTTTGTGTATGGATTAGAGGGAGATCTGGTGTCTTGTGCGAGAGTGTGGGAGATGATGTTGTTTGACCTCCGAAGATGACCTATGGGAGAGTTTCATTGGGTTTTTTGTGTATTTGGGTACATTGGCATGGGGGATAGTTATGGGGTTTGGTAGAGGTGAAGGGATAATGCTAGTAAGTGTGGTTTCATCCTGATGGGTTATGTGAAAATATTTTTTCATTGGGAGTTATGACATGAGTTTTGGTTGTATATTGTTTGTTTGGAATTGAAGTAACCTCAAGAGAGGTTAGCCAAGTGTCATAGGTTCCTTGGGATGTGAAGTACATGTTCATGATTCAAGGGTATAATCACTGCATTGTGGGTGCCATTGAGTTTTGGTTAAAGTGCATGATGAAGTCTTGTTTTCATTCTTTAGGAAGCACATGGGTTCTTGAGGTTGGCTATAAGGTCTGTTTCAAAATGAAAGAAATCATTTGCGTGTTTAAATATGCAATATTAGTAAAATGTTGGTATGGAATCAATGTTAATCCAGGATTGACACTTTTGAGATATAAGGGACACTCGGATTAAAGGGTTGGTCCCTTGTTTGGGTCTTTTGGTGAAAAATGTTGGGTCATTGAAAGGGGACATTTAGAATTCCTTGAGTCTGATGTCGATGGACCAAGATACATGGTTAGCTGTGTAGGATAGTATTCAGACCTATCTCTTATAAAATGTGACTCATTGATTTTGGGGTTGATATTTAGTTACTTATTGAATAAAGGTGTTTTACCTCTAGAGTTTTGATGAGGTATCTATGTAGGGAATGTTCTAGGGATGCGTGATTCTATTTGAGAAGGGTGAATAGGTGGCTGGGTATAAGCCCCTGTAATTTTCTATGAACCAAAGTGGTGAAGAATTTGTGGTGTTCATAGATGAATTCATAGAATACTCTTAGATAGTGATGATCATTCCCTATATCTTGACATCATATTGGGTATGCTGAGAGAGATTTGGTTTTACTCCAAGTTATCAAATGTGTTTCGGTTATAGGTGGGGGCTATTAGAGGTTATACTCGTAGTGTGGTCCATGTGGAGTTGTATGGTGATAGTACACCATATAACATTGTGGGTGAGGTCCTAGGGATGGAATTTACATCGGTGAATTTCATGGGTTCTATTCTTGGAAGCTTAGAACTAGTAATGGGGGGTGTTTGTATTACTGTTCTGAGAAAATCTAGATAGCCATGTCCTAGTTTTGAGGTTTAAAATATCATCGAATCATAATTTAGAGTAGATGTAAATGTCTTACGTAACGTGGTGACAATGACCCTCTTAAGGTGGGGTGTGTAATGTTATTCTTAGATACATGAATCAAGTCATGGGTGTATGGGGTGTCATCGGATTCCAAGAAGGAACCTGTGAAGTGAATGTCTTTTTTTTCTCAGGAATGTCAGGTGGGTCTTGGGTATTCTCATTGTTTGATCCGAGTATTTGTTTTGGGGTTAGTGTGGTTCTATGTGTTATTAGTGATACTCATGGTAGGGGTGTTAATGGATCAGTGACACACAATGATGGGTCATGGGAAAATGAGGTTTGGAACCAGAACCTCACGGGGAGTTGGGCGTGGACTCGAGTAAGTATTTGGATGGTATTGGAATGTCATTTTGTGGATATAATTATACACCAAATGAAATGGTGATGTGATAATTATGGATATTGGGAGTCAATAGGGTGAGTCAGTGGGAATGGTCTGACTTAATTGGCTGATAGAAATTGTTGTGGTGAGTTATAAGCCATATTCGGTTAATGTTGTGAGATGGAAGGTTTGTTCTAAGAGTGGAAGTACAACATTAAGGAAATCCATATTTCATTATATGGTGTATGAATGGGGTAGGTATGTACTTTTCTAGATGTTTTTTGTGGTATTCTAGGATAATGATGTTGGGTTGTTACATCTTGGATGTTTAGGTGTGGTGGGTTGGAAATATGTTAGGTGTGTTTTGGAGTTGATTTCATGGCTCAAGTAGTCCTTCCCATTATTGGATGTGCCAACCACCAAAAATGGTGTTTAAAAGATAAAATGTATGGTGGGAATCCCCATAGTAGGTATTAATTTGTTGTTAACATGAAAAATGTTTAACGATGGATTAGATTATGAAATCCATCTTGGTGTCTGATTTTGGAGATGATTTTTGGAACTAGTTGTGACTAGTTGGGTGCTTGTAATGAGGGTGGGATTTGGTTGCGTTTCAGATATCTAGGTGTGGAATGAGGATACTAATCCTTGATTTTTGGACTGACATAGGTTAGGGCTGTTTTTGGTTGATAGAATATTTATTTAGGTGATTCCTAGTGTGTTGGGATGTTTGTATAGTTGGAATTGGTAATGTTGAGATTGATGCATCCTTTGAGAGCATCGGGCTTGTGTTGTGGATCATAGTAGAAAAGTATTTTGGGTGGAGGAGTTTCTCGGGTTAAATTTTGGTGAAAAAATTCAATCATTATGAGAAATATAAGTTGAGGTAGGTTGATAAGTGGGTTGGTTAGTTAGGCTATTCGTCTTAGAGGCTTGGTGATACTGGGTGATTCAGCTCGAGGAAGAGATATTTTAAGGTGCAAGGTTGTAAGATCCAAACCATTTGTGGAGTTACATACTTATTTGGTTCTTTGTTTAAAATCCCTTTTTAATTAATGAAATTGTACATGTGTGTATGGGAAGTTTGGGGGTGTCTCAAGGGTTCAGGACATGTAAGGAGAATAAAGGAGGCCAAACAGTGTATCGTGAATAGTTAGTGCACGGTTAGTACTAAATGTGCGGATAGCTAGGGAAAATATTGTGGCCAAGCCTCACCTTGAATATAAAATATACTCTACACTATTTTACAAACAATGTATTTTCTTCTAGTGAACCATAAATCATGTCCCCTCTTCGATAGAGGGATCCGCATGATTTAGATAACTATGCATCCAAACTATGAATCCCTTAAAAAGTGGGAATTTCCCATTTTTCCACTTGATCATATTTTATTATCCCGCAAATTTATCCCCTATTCAACCCCCTATAAAAATGGTGATGATCCAGGAGCTCCTCCGTCCTCCATGGGTGATTCTTCTTTGATTATTGGGCATTTGGAGTGTCGTTTAGTGCAAATTGAATCTCTGGGTAAGTCTTTGATTCCATTTCTTTCCATTTTCTAGAAGAGGATTGGTGTGCAATTTTTTCTCCTTCATAATCCCTAAAACCTTATTTTTCTTGTTTTTTATTCATTATATTTTTAGTGTTCAGTAGATTTCAAATCAAGGAATGTTTTTGGGAAAGTAATCATATATAAGCCTGGGTTTGGTGGTCTTTTAGGTTTTTCCCATAGTCTTGATGTTTAATATATGTGTTTGTAGTTTTTATAATTTAATTCCTTGCTAAAGTTTCTTATCTTTGGATAATAAAATTAAATTGGGCCTAAATGTGTGATGAAGGACCATTCATATACCATTTCGGGCCCATTTATGGTTTGAAACCTAACATAGGGTTTCTCCTTAGGTTTTTCCAAACAATTGAAAATGTTGAACTAAAATTTTAAAATATGGGATGGGATAATTATGAAAGTTAACATGTTGCAATGGTTTAATAGATGTATGATCATGGTACAATATTATGTCTAACTATTAAAATGTTCAAATTGTGAAGTTATTAAAATGTATTTTGAAATGGTTTGAATGATATATTTGGGACTTTGGTATGTTTGTGGATTTGAAGAAAGAAATGATGTTTTGAGTATTTTTTCATGTTTTGGAATAGTGGTGTTGACCTCATGGTTTTTGAAAAAAAAGGATCTTTTGGATTTATAATGGTGTTTAATTTTTTTTATGGATTAAACTTGGTAGATTCCATGGTGGGATCTTTTTATTAAATGAAAGGAATCTTTGGCCTTGGTTCATGTTTTGACATTAAAGAGAAAGGCCCATTTTGATGGGTAGTTTTGAATTTTTTGATAAAGTGAATGGTTGTGTGAATGATTCAAAGTGTTTAAAATGGTGTTATGAAATTTTGAAAAGGGATTTTAAACTTTTATGAAGTGTTGTCTCTAAGGTCCGTTGGGACCATGGTAAATGATAAATTGGATATGATATTGAATTTTAAAAAATGAAATACTTTTATTCATGGAGTGGACATGAAATTTATGAACCTAATGTGTATGGACATGGAATTCCATATCTAGGTTTATTCAGGGAATAGGCATGGAATTCATGAACCCAAGGCGTATGGTCCTGGTGTTCCATATTCATATTTATTCAAGGAATGGATATGGAGTTTCTAAACCCAAGGGGTATAATCATGGTGTTCCATATTTTGGTTTATCCAGTGAGTTGACATGGAACTCTTGAACCTAATGGGTATGGTCACAAGGGTCCATAATTGGGTTGGGAATGTCAAACATGGAATTTTGAGTCCCATACTGTTGTTATTAGGGCAATGGACTGATTCTCGTGACCCCAAGGTCATGGCAGAAAATATATAGCTTGGGATAGCCAGACATGGGGTTTTAGATCTCAAATGGATATATGGACCAATGCTCTATGTTTTTTCAACCAGGTAATTCTTGAAAAAATTTATGGGTTCCAAAACTAATAATTTGAGGTATATTGGATTAATGAAATTAATTAAAAATGGATTTTTTTTTAAAAAGGTGAATAACCCCCATGATAAGTATGTGACTTTTTAAAACAGTTAAATGGAAAATTAATAAATGTTTTTAAAAGAAACACATGTTTCCATTTTTTTGGTTATTTACCTCACTTTTTTTATCTTCATGAAATATTATAGAGACTATATTTTTCTTTACAAACCATTGGTGGTGGACTATTGAGTTGTGCTCACACCCTACTCTTGTTGCCATGGCACTTGGGTACCCAAGAAAACACTTCTTGTTTCAGTTACAGGTTCAGGATAGGGACTTGGTTTTGGTTATTTTGATGTGTTGATGGGTTCGATCATGGGATTTCAAGACTAGTTTATGACTTGGGTCCATGTTAAGGATTTTTTTGTAGTTTGTTTTTAGTATTTTATTTGTATGACTGTCTGGAATGTAGTGTACACATCATATTGTTATGGCATGTGTTACCTGGTGACTTGTTGGTTGTTGGTTGTATATTTTATGGTTATTATTCAAATTGGATATTTTATCTATTTATATTATTTCAATAGATTTGTTACTCTGTAAAGCAGGTATAGTCTCCCCATGTTGGAATTTAGACCTGTGTTTCTAGTTAATAGCCTTTGGCATATGGGTAGGCATGCTTGAGGTTATGTGTTGACTCAGCTCGGGGATCTAAATTCAGTGTCCTCCAATATGGGGATGTTACAATCATCATATATAATTATCATGTCCCATGTAACTAATAAAAAAATTAATCTTTCACATATTAATCATAAATCCCATGAAAGAATCCTTTTGACAAATATGAAAAAAACCTTTAAAAATCAAACTATATGTTAATTTTAAAACAACTTTTTAGAAAATAAAAAATTCCAATAACAAAGGGGAAATGATTTTCTTTCAAAACCCAATGAATATTATAATGTAAGATAAATAAAAAATAACATTCATGATTGCAGGAAATGGTGTCCATTCCATATACTTTAAAATAAAACATTATTATTTTTTTATTTTGTAAAAAAAAGTCAAAATATTCCATCAAAAAAGCATAAAATTATTTCATTATTAATAAATTATATGAAATTCAATTATGTGGTAATATAACCTTTAAAATAATTTATATATGTATTTATACATCTATATCAATTTTTATTATTTAAAATATGAAAAAGAATCATTAAAAAACAAATATTTTTAATATTTAAAATAAGGTTTTCTATTAAAGTATCCCTTACCTCTAGTCTGAACTATTATGTATTCTCTTTAACATCATGAATTAAAAAATGTTAATTATTTACTTTATTGATTACTTAACAAATTAAGTTCTTATTGTATTATTTGGGGATGTTCGGCTTATGGTTCCCAAAATGCCATTGGTAGGTTGACTATGGTCAAATATTTCATTATTGCATCATATTTATAATATTATTTATTAAAAACTTATCTTATTTATATATTAAAATAATTTTAAAAAATATCCATAAATTGTGGACGTGGAAATTGAAATTCATCATAACATGGAGGCAGTAGATCTCATGTACACTTGAGTAATGCATTTATATTTCCAAGATCTTTTGGTAAAGAAATTATGTATAATTTTATATTTAATGTTGATAAGTGTATTAAAAATATATAATAGTTTTTATAAATTTACTAATATATATCATCCTAGTGAGGCTGTGATGAAAAATAAAATATATCAGTTCACGAGGCACTAATCTGCACGTATACACATCTTATTTTTTTTTATTTTAAAGAAATAATTCTAATGTTTATTCACCATTATAGAATTATATTTATATGATATATACTATATAATTTCATTTTCATCCATAATTATGATTATCCATAATGGATGTTTAGGGAAAATGGAATATGTCCTCTCGTGAGGTAGTAGTCTTCATGTACGCATAAGTGATGATTTTATTTTCCATTAGATGGATAATTAGATGTAAAATGGTAATATGATGGCAATAACAAAATTTTAGTATTTATTATATACTTAATTTGTTATATCACTATGTTTAGGATTGGTTTGAAGGAGTTAAAAGGGGATATAAAAACGAGAACACCCTATTAATAACTATACCTCTTCTTTAGGAAACCTCCAAATCTTTATACCAAAATCCTTTATAAATTGTTATTATGATCAAACCAGTACGTATTTTATAGAGTTAGGGATGTTAAGAATGGATTTTTGTAGAAATATTATATGATAATATGATTTTTACTTATAGATATGAGAGGAGAGGTGGTTTCTCTTTATAATTTAGGGAGAGGATTCACACGGAATGTTTCAAATGATTAAAATATATTGATGTCTTTATAAATAAAAATGTTTCCAAAGTGATTCATATGAAAATATTACATCATTCTGGTCATAATATGACCATTAAATATGGTTTATAAAAGTTTTTATGTCATTTTAAGCATTATAACATCATTTTTATCCCTTTTAACACATTTTAACTCTTATAGCACTAACTAACTATTTTTCTAAATATACTATTCAAAATTACCTAAAATGAATGTTGAATCATTTCCAAATTTTTTAATCCTAATTCTGAATATTGATTCCATTTTATCATTTTCAATTTTGATAAGGAGAAGAAATTAATTTTAAAATAAAGCAGAAAAATATGATGAAAAAATATTTTACATAAAAATTCCCTTTTAAGTAAAAAAACATTTTTATAAAAAAATAAAGTGTAATTATGATTCCAATGAAATTAACAGGTTAATGTTATTATAAATAACTAATTAAATACTAAAAATAAATAAATATTTAATGAAAATTTATAAATACATTAAAATAAAGGTATTTTTTCAATAAAAGAAGTATTTTCAACTATTCACCTACACAAATTATTAAATTCCAAAAATTCACATTAAGGATCTTTTGAATATTTATTCAAAAATTATATAATATATTTAAAACTAAAATAATTAAATCTTAAAATTAATCTTTCAATTTAAACCTTATAATATATAAACCCCAATTTCGTAAGAACGAGACATTTTTTAAATTGTGGAATTAAATATAAATTTTACAAGAAACATGAATCTATGAAATCTAATTCATTAATAAGGATTGAAAATAATTTATTATTACCTATTTCACCACATTATTACACATTTTTGATATTTTATCCTCTCAATTTCTATTCATTACTTATAAAATTTGGAATATTTTTATTTCATATCATTTTCTGATACCACTGTTTCCATTTCAACCATATCATTTTTCTGAAAACCTTAACATGAGGAATCAACTTATTCTATAAAAACTATATTTTGAGATCAAAAATCTGAAATAGTTATTCCTTATAGAAAATATAATTTTCAAAGCGTACTACTTTTGGGTTCAAAACATGAGATAATCCTAACACATTGTTCCTTAATAATGAAACATGAAACATATCATGTACATGGGATTAAATCAAATTCAAGGTCACTTAATAAGAAATTAATATAACATTACTTAAAATTTAATATTATCCAATAAACTATGGAAAAATATTTATTTTTTAACAAAATATTTCACACTTTCTGTGGTCACACATTAAGAAAAACATGATTTCCTACCTCGAATGAAAGATCTTTCCTATAGTTATCTTCATAAAAAAATTTATTCATTGATATACTCTCCTGGGATGTTATATCATCTTTAAATTCTCAAACATATCCACTATCAAAACCTTTCCCAACAACAACCATTCATATTATTCATCACAAAAAACTATATTCATACATTATTCTTCATATAGTGAATAAAAATGATCCATTTTAGTACATGAAATCTATATTTACTTGAAACAAAACTATGTAAAGATGATGATCCCAACTTCAATGTTAATCCATTTAAAAATCTTCAATCATGTCTTCAAAATTCTGATCCATTCTCTCTGACTGCTCATTATATAGGGGATAAAAATTTGTATAAAAATTTAATCGATTTCCCAATAACATATGGAGGCCTTTTCAATCATTAAAATTAAACATGGGATTAAAGTTGGATACAACTGGGGGGAACTCCATGTAACCTAGAAATCTCTTTGAAATATAGTCAAGAAAGCTAGTTTAAATGCTCAGTAACTCAAATAGGAATGAAATGTGTGTATTTAGTCAATTTATCAGCAATAACACTAATAACACTATTACCTTGAGATTTATTTGTAAGTAACATGAATAATACATAGATATATTTTTCCCTTTCCACTATTTCACTTAAAAATGTTGAATAATTCCATTAGATAGTTTTCATTCACCTTTAATCCACTGATATATTAAAAATTTCATGGTAAACTCAATAATATATTTCTTCATTCTACTCCACTAGTAATACTCCCAAAGATTTGTACACATCTTATTGCTATGTGGATGAATATAAAATTCAGAACTATGATATTCACTAAAAAATTATTTTTTCAACCAGGAGGTGGTAGGAACATAGTTATATTTTCAAAATCATATAACACCTTCTCTATCAATGATAAATTTAGGAAACTTAAATTTATTAACTAGTTCTACCTTTTCTTGTAAATCACAATATTCATTCTGATCATGCCTGATTATTAATGAAAATGATGTATATATTGAAACATAATAAAAAATAGGGGAAGTTCTTGAATATAAAATTTATAGACCAATAGTCATTAAATCATTTACCAAAAGATGAGGTTATAAAAATACCTTAGATATTGGTTATTTATCTTTTTTACAGAATACATTAGCTTCCATTTTTTCTATTCCTATATGGTAATTAATAATTTAACTATAATAATTTATTTGATCAATTATTTTTATTTTCCTTATTTTAACTCTCTTTTAGTGAATATATACTTGAAAATTTTATTATCAGTGTATATTTTACACTTTACTTTATATAAATTATGTCCCCATATTTTTATAGAAAATACTAAAAAAGATAGTTCTAGATTATATATTAGATAAATTAACTAATGTGGTTTCAATTAACATCAAATATAATAAATCACATGATCATTAATTATTAGAACGCAACCAAGACTCTTTAAAGAATAATTTTCGTAGATGAAAAATTTCCATTTCTAAAGGATATAGGAAAAATTGCAGAATTCACTAAAATAGATTTCAGATCCTAGAAACATTCATCATGCTATTTTTCATATAAATTTGAATCATTTTATATATAACATAGTTAGTGGGATAGATAAATTATTTTTTTCCAACAAACTTCTCTTATTGACAGTTTTATCCAACAAAACTATAAATCTATATGACATTTTCAGTTATTGACTATTCTTCAACCAATTTAGTTTTAATAGGTTCTATAGTTATACCATCCTTAGAAATAATATTCCCAAGGAAAAAAATTTGATACAACCAAAATTCAAATTTATTAAATTTCCCATATAAAATATTTTCATTTATTTTATTCAAAATAATCCTTAGGTATTCTTCACGATCATCTAAAATTTTATAATATATGAAAATATAATTAATTAAAATAACCAAAAACTTATCCAAATTCTCATGGAAAACTCTATTCATAAGATCCATCAATAAATATAGTTCATTAGAAAAATCATAGGGCATAACCACAAACTCATGATATTTATATATAGTCTAAAATTTCATGTTCATAATATCTGGTTCCTTGACCTTCAACTAATGGTATCCTGGTCATGGATAAATCATTGAAAAATTATATTCTCTGTCTAAAAGATTAATCAAATCATTCATATGAGGATAAAGACACATGTTCTTAAAAATAGTTTTATTTAAACCTCTATATTCATTGAAAATCTTCATTCAGACATGTTATTTATAACTAATAAAGTAGGTACATCCCTTGGTTAATTTCATGGAAGAATGATAATATTATCAACAAATTCCTGAGACATATTTTTCAATTCCAAAATATCTACATGATCCATTCAATAAAGTGGTTTTGAAATTGTCTTAGAATCAGGAACTAATTCAATATTAAATTAAACCTCTTGATAAAGAATATAAAAATGTAAAACATCATGAAATACATATATATATATTTACAATTGTTAAATTTCTATTTTCACATTAATATTTTTTCAATAACATGAGATATGTGACTTTCACTAAAATATTTAATCAATTTATCCACTTCTTAATATATTATGAAATATATATAATTATTAAATAAAATATTTGTATGTTGTAAATATATCATAACCAAATAAATTTAAATCCAATTGATATGCAAAATAATTCTAAACTCTATAATTGGTAGTTCAATAAGATTTATAGGATTAAACCATCCCACTAATAACAATATAAAGATTCTTATAAATCATGGATTCTTTAATCCTTCCTCTAAGTGTTTTAAAAAATGTTCTATTATATTTTCTTTAGTTGATATTCCCATTTTACATGAAAATTTTATAGAAATGAAGGAATGTGAATATCTGGATTCAAATAAGGAATTGACATAACAAGAATGAATATGTAACATACCTAACACAACTTCATTAAATGGCCCAAAATCAAACATAGTAGTGGATAATTATTTTCACACAGTTTTTTTATCTTATTTATTTACACCATAATTAAATATCATAAGACACACATTAACATAATTTCCTAAATCAATAAAATTAAATCATCTCCCAATTGGTGGGCTGTATGTTACCCAATTCATAGATTGATCATTACTCGTTTCCATGAATTCATAATCCATCTGAACAAACTTACCACATTGATAATACTTTTCATATCATGTCAAATATACCCTAAAATGTACTTTACAACATTTGGAACATTTTAGGTCTTAACTCAATATTTATTAGCTAACTATTTATCTATTTTCTTAACACCTTGGTGAGGCATAAAAGTGTCAGTAAACATCATATCAACATTCTCATCACATAAAATAAAATTTTCAGAAATTTTAAATTCTCGGGAAGAAAAATCTATTTGAAAACATTTTTTTGATCATAAGTACAATAAATTAATTTTACTATCAAGTTCCAGAATAAAATTCAGTGAATTCTTAGACAATATAGTAAAGTTTTATTTATAGGTAATTACAAAATATTCATCCTTTTTCCATAAATATTATAATAGTTACTACCTTCTAAGTAAATCAACATTAGGTAAATATTTCGTAGAGAAACAATTCTTAAATGCATCCCATTCCCAAGATATAATTTCTTATCTATAAATCTAGTATTCATAACTAATGACCATCATCGACCCACTTAACCTCCAAAGTGATAAATTGAGAGAGATATATTTTAAATTTATAAATGTACCCTTACATTGAATATCTTTTCAATATCATTTATTCATCCTTTGACTACCACTGGATGTAAGGTTCTACCAAAATCCAAATGGTATTGTTTCATAAAATGTTTTACAATATACATGTTCTTCTATGGAAAATATGTTTTCTCTCTAACATATATTACACCACTGTTTATAGCCTAAATTAATTGAAACATCACTATAAATAAATAATTAACTCTAATTCCAACTACTCTAGGATGTATATTTGGATGAATATTATCCTCTTGATACCTTCCTAGTTTAGTATCCCTATTTCCATTATTTAAAACCATTTTTTACAGATATATATTAGATGAAGAAACGTGATAATATTCAAATGATTTATCATGTCAACATATACATAAATTATAATCTCTCAAGGGTATTTTATTAATATTATCCTAACATCTATTTTTTAACCATTTTCATTGATTAAAATAATAATGAAAAATCCTTAAAATATTTCACAATCATGAGTCTAAAATCTAGAATTAATTTTCAAGAATTCCCAAATACATTATTAGGTTTCTATTTTCATTTAATTAAGTCATAATTCTTACGTAAAAATTTCATACATTACAATGTGGACACTACCACTCAGTTCCCATTTTTACCATAATAGAATACTTTTAAATGACAACACATTCTTTTTTCATGAAATATCTTCATGAATTTAAACTTCACTTGTTCTTTGATCATACTCATCATTAAAACCTATGAAAAACATTTTTAAACATTTTATTATCTCAAAATACTCAGAAATAAATATAATTTAAATAAATCTATTAGTCTAGGAAAAATAAGAAAACAAATACATTATTTACCTCATTCACATTATTCATTAAGCTTATAAAATAAATTATATCCATATGTGGAAAAACATTATCTCAAAGAAAACCATTAGAAAGGAAATAAAAACCCTTGTATGCATCCCTGGTCATTATATTCACAACTCATGTTTACTCATGTCATAAATAATTGGACACCATTAAAATACATAGGGGAAATCTCTCTAATTAACTCCCTCATTCTTCCATTTGAAGACATGGAATATTTCCCAATGAATTAGAGAGATATAAAAAGCTCACTCATCTTATAAGATATATCAATATCACTCATCATATTACTTTTATCCGGCCCATCCATCATTATCTATAATTCTCATGTATCATATCATGAATAAAAAAATTTATGTTGTCACCTTTTCATCATAAATTCCCTGAAAAACTATTTTTGATCCCATATAATAAAACATTTGGAAATTGAAATACCCTTTCTTTTTAAAGCCCATTTTTTAAAAAAAATTATTTGAAAAAACTAAAAATGGTTTTCTTTAAAACACCATAGAATCTTGTAAAGGAATAAAAATAGATATCAATCATGATGGATAAAAACTACGGTCACACCATAAACGTGAAAATAAAATTTTCATTTTGTATTTTCTAATGATATTGAAAACTTTTCATATTAAATAAAAAAATATTCAGTTTTTTTATAGATGTAATAATGAAAAATAATATATAAAATTAACTTTTAAATTCAATTATATATGGATTTATATATTCATAATTATTTTTTGTAATTTGAAATTGAGGAATTAATATTAGAAATAAAATCATTAAATATTTAAAATAAGGTTTTAAGTTTAAGTAATCTTTACCTTGGGTCTTAATCCTCATATACAATCCTTTTCATCCAAAATAATAAATATTTTTATTTATTTAATTTGATTAATTACTTAATGTATTAAGTTCCTTTTCTAAATTTTGAGGATGTTAGACTTATGTCTCCCAAAATGAATTTGGTATATTGACTATTTTATATAATATCAAGAATAATTTTAATAAAAAATTATTATTTATATATTGAAATTATTTTTAGAACCATCCATAAATGGTCGACATTAAAAATGAAATATTTCTTATCATGGAGGCCGCAATCTACTTGTACGCATGAGTAATATTTTCATTTTATAATGAACATGAAAAAAGAAGGTAAGTATCATTTTTTTGTTTCTATGATAATTATTATATCATAAATATAATATCCTTTCCTAAATTTCACATATATATACCAACATTGTGAGGAAGTGATAAAGAAAATAAACCTACTCGTATGGTTGTAGTCTACATGTATGCACAAATGATGTTTATATTATTCCTTAACTGGTTAATAATGATTTGAATTTTTATTTTCCATTGTATGATGAAATATATATCATATGTAATATATTATTCCATTTGGATATTTATTCATAACTATCCATATGTTTCATTTATAGAAAATGAAACTAATCATCACGTGTGGTGGTAGTCCGCATGTTCACATGAGTGATGTTTTTATTTTCCATTATATGTATAAGTAGATGGAGAAATGCTATACCATAAATATAATAAGATATTTTATTATGGGAGATACTATTATTATTATATTATAATATTTTGGAGAATTTTAAGGATTTAATGGATTAATGGAAAAGAAAAGCCTCAGTTATAAACTATAGCTTTTAATAGGGAAACCTCCCTAGGTTTCTATCTAAGTAATTGTTAGGATGTTATTTTGATCAAAATAGGAATTCTTAGACATGGTAATAGAGCACGAGAGCCTTAAACTAGTTGGTGAGGACTCGACAAGTGCATCCAAGAGACTCGAGTTAAAAACCAGGTGGAGACATAATTTTTGGGTAATATAGTAGTATGTAGTATGCGCTAATGGAGGTACTATAGAAGATATTGTATCAAAAGATATAGCAGACATTTCTCGGTATTGTAGTAGCTGGAACTATTCATCCATTTGGTCTTTTGGGCCACCGATTTGGGCATCGGGTCCTTTAAGGCCTTTGGGCCACCCAAGGCCTTCAAGACAATAAGGACTTCAGGCCACCTCAAGGCCTTCAGGACACCTTAAGGCCTTCTGGCCACTTGAAAATGTGCTTAAATGATCAGAAATACTCTACAAGTTGCAGACTTCAAATGAGGATTCAGAGTAGGCACATTTACTAGAACAGAAGCTAAGCGGATTTTTTAGAAAGAGAGGGTATGTAATTTCCACTAGGACCAGCATGTCCTTGAATGGGAAGCCTAGCTAAACAAGATATGAAAAGGTGGAGAACTTATATCATGATGAAGAAGTTGAGGATAATTTGTTCCAAGTATAGTCTATATATTTCCTATGACCTACAGGTCATGTAATCTCTCAGCCTATAGTCTTTCTAAGGGTTCCGCCTCATCCCTTGAAAGGGGGGTTATCAAAAATAAATAAAAATAAGTACTTTAGGACATTCTGGTAAGACATGATAATTGATATTTGGATCGTATTCTGGCATGTATTGACCAAAAAAACTTTTCCAAGTCTTCTCTCTAGTGTTTTGGGGTCCCCATAGATTTTTTTCTCGGATTGGAGGTCTATTATGTCTCTTAGTATATTTCATTAACCATTTTGTTAAGGAACTATGAGAAATGTATTTCCTTCAAAGGTTTGTTAATGTTTTAATCCACAATAAAACCTAATTACCCTCTAGTTTGGTAAATTTCCATTGTTTATGTAATAAAGATACCTGAAGTGTGTTGGTGACTGGGGTGTAATAATCGAGAAATTAGAGGTTTGGAGAATCTCTTCATCATCATAAAGGTGAAGAATAAAGAACCATTGGGTTATATTTATCATAATAAATCTATAAATGAGTGCATGGGGGTAGGAGTGGATGGTTAGTGGGAACATGTGAACTTGATTGTGCAAGGTGGGAATGCTAATGCCTTACAATGGTATACTTGATTTAAGAACTCAAAGTGTGCCATCAAGTATTTGGAAAAATAAGGGGGAATCATCTTGTGGACATGGGTTAATCCTAAACCATCTTTTTGATGTCAGTGTAATTCTCATGTGTTGTCCTTTTCAGGTAAAAAGGATATCCAAAAATGATGTATCATTTTATATTTTATGTCATAGTTAACAAAAACCCTAAATATAAATATTTCTTATATTTTATTGTATGTAATATATTTTATTCCATGTGATGAATTTTGTAAGGCTATATAGACAACTATGAAGGTAAAGGTCTTTGTTGTGTCATTAATCAATTTAAAATCACATAACATATCATGGAACATACATATAACACCATGTGATATAACTCTATTTTTTATATGATATAAAAAATATAATTATATCATCTCATGTTATATATTAATATCATATAAATATAAATAAGTAACATATAGTTATTGAAATGATTCAAAACCAATGATATATCTTTTAATGGGAATAAATTTTATTAGACTATCATTTTCAATAAATCCTTTATGAAATTTTATATATTCACTATATTCCATGTCATATATCAAAACTTATGAAATAATAAAAAATTTGGATATATTCCAAAATTTCTTTGACATAATATATTAAATGACTCTGTAATTCTATTACAAACATTGTGTATCAAAAAAATCCCATCTACATAACATTTTGTGTGAACTTTTGATTCACAATAGAATTGAAAATAAATAAAAAAATTTCATTAATTACCAAAACATATATGTCGTGTAAAGAATTAGGTTATCATGTAATGGTGTTTTTAAAGAGAATTTTAGTTTTCCTGGGTCCATAGAAGAGAGAGT
Organism: Viscum album; assembly: GCA_963277665.1. NCBI lineage: Eukaryota > Viridiplantae > Streptophyta > Magnoliopsida > Santalales > Viscaceae > Viscum > Viscum album. The sequence goes on from OY728166.1 coordinate 1,322,942,152, forward strand.
GTTAAAATAAATTCATTGATTTATATTTTAATCTATTGATAAATGATTCAATGTTTTCATTGTTGGATCAGGTGTTATGGGTGTTCTCGATTGAGGGTAGTATGGTTTAGGTGGCCTCAAAATTTAATTTTAGTAATATGAATCCCTTGGGTACCTGATGAATGTTGCAATTTTGTTTTAACCAGTAGAGTCCAATTAGATGTATGGTATAAAATGAATAGTTAGCTAGTGTACCATCATCGAGTGGCTGACAGCGTACCAAGTACCCTTTTCTAGCAGATCTAGAATCCAATTTCATTTTAGGGTTTTTTTTTAAAAAATAGGTAGAACTATCATTTGGGTTTTTAACCCCTTACCTTTAGCAATCACGTAACTTATGATATAAGATATTTTCTACTCCCCTACCCCTTTTTATTTCATATAGATCCCATTTTCAATTTATACTTTGGGAGATTGAACATAACTTGTTTCATTGTATCAAATCAAAGTAATCTATCAATTTCCTTAAGAAAACCCCTAGACAAGGTAGTCTCAACTACATAACATAAAAAAATATTTAACTATATTACATTCCCAATACCTTTTACGTATAAGGTTTTAGATAATTAGGATAAAACATTAACTATAAAAACTTATGTCAATTAAACCAAATGATATTTTTCACTCCATTTAATCAACTTATTAACCCATAATGTGGCATTAATATTTCCAAAAAAAAACACTACATAAGATAATATTATAGACAAATAATATGTTTTAAGCTTCTTCATAAACTCTTGAAATTGAAACATAGAAAATTAGTGCACATAGTTACTTATTTATGGTTAACATAAGTGTTGATAATAAAATATCATAAGTTTGTATAAGACGATAATATGGATAAAACTGAGATACATGAGAAAATTATAACCAATAAATTTTGGATCATAAAACATGATCTATGGTGTCTGACATGGCATAGCATAAGAAATGAAAAAAAGTTTTTGTGGAAAAAGTATCCAACAAATGTGAGCCACAAGAGAAAAACATCTTCATAATAATAAGAATAGTGACATGGAAAAAACATAAGAATAAACTATCATCATATTTTGACCATATCCAGGAAGTTCCCCACATTATTTTGTGATAATTTCTAAGAGGGATCACCATTTATTTTTAGATCATATCCAATAAGTATCACTCTACATTATTTATTGACATATAAAATATTATCCAATTTATTGGAAATTGATATTGGAACTGAACCATCATTCATCCATATATATGAGTTCCAATAAAAATAAATCATTCATCATATCATTAAAAAACCTAAGCAACAAAATTGGTTGAAAATCATATTCAAAATGGACCCACATAAGGGATCATTCATAAATCCATCATTGATCATAATATAATAACCCCATATAAAAAAGGTATAAAATTGAATCAAGTATGTTTTGGGGTAAATAACATTAAATAAAGATAAATCATATGGTATAAACATTATATAGATAATGGTTAAATAGTTAAGACAATAATTTCCCCAATCAATTGATGTATGGAATCTAGTTAAAAAACCTTCAATCAAAGGAATAAATAAGAGTGTATTCATTTTGTAAACATGATTGAATTAAAATCATGGTTATACACCAAATATTATTAGGTGAGATAAATATAGGGATGGATCATCCACATTAAAGATATTTAATGAAACTCCTTTGTGAAGACATGAGTAAGGAATCAACTAGTATATGAAGAATAATTTTAGGTGATTGGTATAATTTTACTTTGAAAAAACTGATGCAAATGACTATTTTCTATGGAAACACATTTAAATATAATTTATATATTAATGGAAAGATAATTTAATTCATAAAACCATGAAAAAAGATAATTAACATTCGAAATAATGAGAAATTAATTCTTTTCAAAAAAAAATTTATAAAAAGTTTCTTTTCTTATTTTTATAAAATATAAGATACATGATCACTAGCATTGGCACCAAAAAGGGAAATAGGAGTGATAAAATAAATCTCTAACCGCATTAAAAAACCTTGAATGGATGATATCCCAATAATCCATAAAAAAATATGTTAGAGAAACCATTTGGCCCTGCCACACTATCCCCATTCATAGAAAACACCTCCTTCGTGATTTCCTCCTTTGAAGGAATACTAGTGAGCATATCATTCTAAGAGGCCTCCACCGAAGGATAAATATTTCTGAACATGTTTTGAGTGTTATCATGCCCTGAATCTGTGTACAACCTTTCAAATTAAGTACAAGAAGCATCAGAAATACCTTTTTCAGAGTTGAAAAGAACACCATCAACTGTGAGAGCACTCATACCACGTTTCACCTTCTTTTCTCTATGCAAGAAATGAAAAAGTCATGTATTTCTATCCCCATCTTTCATCCAACTGACCTTATATTGAGTCCTAGAAAGACTCTCCTTTAATGCTAAGAGATCATTAAAATTTGAGAGAGAATTCAATTATTCACTAGACATCACTTCCTAGCCCTCAATAAGACTTTGAAAATATAGGAGTTTGTCCTCAGAACTTTGGATATCATGATCAAGAGATGAGAAAGATTACTTACTCCACTCTTTGAGATTTGCCTTCACAGATTTTTATTTCATAACCATAATATGGAAAGGGCTTCCAACAAAACTGGTTTCCCAAGCTTCGCTGACAACCTATCTGCAACCTTGGATAGATACCTAACCATTGTTGAACCTGATGGGCATAGGAGAGGATCTCAAGCTATGAAATCCAAAATCCATTAAGAGCGGATTGTGATCAGAGTTATCCCTTGGAATAATTATACCAGATATGGAAAAATCTTGAGAACCCACATCCACTTTACAAAAACATCTGTCAATCTTGCTGGCCTATAACCCATTCATGGTGTATCTTCTCCATGTAAAATCAGCCCCCATAATTGGAACCACGATCAGATTACAACCATCAAGAATGCATAGAATTCACTAGCAAACAAGCTGTTAAAATACTTCTTGTCTGGTCCTCAGGCCGAAGCACCGAGTTAAAATCACCAATAATGACCCATCTTTGTCTCATTCCATGATCAATGCTCTCCAAAGATGGCCACAAAGCACGTCTCCCAGTATACTGATTCAAAGCATACAAAAAAGTGAAGGACAAACCATAACCACTTTTATCAACCAAGATAATAACAGACAGGTGATCATAAAAGGAGGATATCAAGGAGACACTATCATGCTTCAAAACCCAAAGAGACTCTGAGGAATTCTGACCAGCATTATGAGAAACCAAGGAGTAACCAAGGGTTGACCATCTGAAGGATTTCCATTTACAGAAAGACATACGAGGCTCAACAATTCCAACAAGGACCAGTTTGTTGGTCATAAGAAAATGCCTAAGTGTTGTGACTATGGGAGAATTCCCAAGCCCCTGGAAATTCTAGAAGAAGATATTCATGAGAGAGAGGATTTGTACCTAGTGATGGGCCCACCATCTCGTTTCATATGCACTTTCTTACCCGGATTCTCATTCTTTTCCTATTTCCCCTCACCTGTAACAGAAGTAGAGCCTTCCATTTGAGATTGCTCATCAGATTAAGGGTCCTCATTTTCATCAGACCAAAAAACACAACTCAAATGTCTGAATTTGTTTAATGAACCAATTGGTTCCTGAGTAATTTCCACCAAATATTTCCTCACAGACTTGGATGAAGGGACCTGAGAGAAGGGATCATCTGCCTCACCACTTCTCTCCTTATCAATAGACTTGGATGCCAGATCCTTCCCAGTGTACTCAGCCAGATCATGCACATTGACCTGCATAGCATGTTCAATAGGGAGACCCACATCCTCTTATTGTCCAGATACCTGACCAAAAACCACAGCTAAACATGCCTGAGTACCCAATTCAGATGAAGCAACCAGATCAGTAACATCCAACACTGCCACTGGTGATGTAGTATCAGTGGCATCCAGCAATGCCTTCAGTAGTGTAGAATCAACAGGCATATCAACACATATCTTCTCCTACATAGAGTCCTGCAATACATACACAGCAGGAGAGTCTGCCTTTACATCAGCACCTAAAGGGGATCTTGAAAGTCCAACACCATTAGCAGTTTCATGAGAAACATCCAACAAGGCTGATTGAGAGGACAGTGTATTTCCAGCAATAGCCTCATCAGTCACCAGTGCAACAAAGGTCACATGCTAAGTAAACACTACACCCTGATCAGAAATCAAATTCACAGGAGCACTTCCAGCCCCCTGTACTGCAACCTGCTCAGCAAGAGGAGCAGACTTCTTCACCAATCCTTGAATTTGTGCCGAACTGGAAGAGGGATCTCCAATAGAGACCTACACAGAGGTTGGAAGACTCGGCCCTGCAACAGGATAAAGTGCTTGATCCTTGGCCCTACCCTTCCTACAGAGCTCATCAGGGTGGCGCTTCATCTTACATATGCCAAAAACCTTGGTCCTATGACATTCAATGTCCATGTGGCCAAATAAACAACAAGAGAGACAAAATTTTGGCCACCTCTCGTATTGAATCTCTATGTTAAACCAATCATCCCATGTAGTCAATACCACCTCCTCGACAAGAGTTGATGCCATGACCTCCACCAATACCCTCACAATGTGACCAAACTTAGGATCATCTGAATTTTTATCCATCCGGATGGGAGTTCCAACCAAGGAGGCAATGTCCCATATAATCCTGGGATGCCAATAAAGTCAGTTCAACCTTTGGATTCGAGTCTAGACATGTGCATGTGTATCCTTGACATTCTATGGATCAAAATTCCTATCCCACTCTTGTATTCGAAGAACACCTGGTTTTAAGGACACGGACCCAAATCTCTTGGCTCGCTGCTTTGAAGCTTTTGAATAGAAAAGAATGTGATAGTACCCGCGACCAATGGAGATCATCCTCCAATTACCAAACCCCCAAATCTGTGAGATTCTTTGAACAAGATCATCAAATTTCCATAACTCCCCTCCTTTCAGAAGAATAACTCGAGCAATTATCGAGAACCAACAATGGTTGACTCACTCTTCAACCACCATTTCATCCACATCAGCGTGAGCAACGCATCCCTTCCTAATGTCCCGCCAAGGAGGTGGACAATCAAATTCAGGGAACTTACCAGACGATTTTACAACTTCGGAAAAATTCCTCATAGGAGCCTCATATGCAGAGACCGCCAAGGGTTGTTTCGTGGGCACCTGAAATAATTCCTTATGGCTAACACAATCAAACTTGTTGCCGGATGACAAATCATCACTAGGAAAGGAATCAACATCCTTATTTGCATTAGATTCCGGGTCTTCGGCGCTAGGGTTCCCTTCTACTTCTCCTGCATGTGACTCCATCTAAATCAAACATGTTGTTGGGTAACGAGGTATTGAGTTGGCCTTCCCACCTGCGCGCCGCACGTCCCCAGCTAGGCCCAAGGTGGCCAACCCTTGGGCTTGGGCCAGTTCCACACAGATTCGAGGGGACGATAGGATCACTGGTGTATAGTGCATGTTGCCTTTAGGAGGAAACATGTTTTTGGGTAACGAGGTATTGAGATGGCATACCCACCTGCGTGCCGCACAACCCCAGCTAGGCCCAAGGTGGACAAACCTTGCACTTGGGCCAGTTCCACACGGAGTCAGGGGGACGATAGGATCGCTGGTGTATAGTGCATTTTGCCTTTGTGAGGACTCGAACCCGGAACCTCGACGACAGGACGCCACCTCCTTGAACCAACTCACCCAGCCCCCATGGGAAAACGTGTTTTTGGGTAATGAGGTATTGATCTGGCCTGCCAACCTGCGCGCCGCACATCTCTAGCTAGGCCCAAGGTGGCCAACCCTTGGTCTCTAGCCACTTCCACACGGAGTGGAGGGGACGAGAGGATCGCTGGCGTATAGTGCACGTTGCCTTTGTGATGACTCGAACCTGGAACCTCGACGACAGGATGCCACCACCATGAACCAACACACCCAGCCCCCACGGGCAAACGTGTTGTTGGGTTACGAGGTATTGAGCTGGCCTGCCCACCTGCACTCCACACGTCCCCATCTAAGCCAAAGGTGGCCGACCCATGGGCTTGGGCAAGTTCCACACGGAGTCGAGGGGACGAGAAGATCGCTGGCGTATAGTGCTTGTTGCCTTTGCGAGTCAGTGATTGATTTCATGGAAGATTATCAGACCTCATGGTGGGGCCCACCATGTCTAGTATTCATATTCACCAAAATATGGAAGAATCTTAAATGTGATATTTTTGTGCCCCTCTAGGACCTTACCTTGTTAATAGTGAATAATAGTAATAATCCAAGAGAAAATTACAGAAACCCATGGCGGTATGAGGCAGATCAAACACCAACAACCTCCCTCTGATACCACTTGAAGGACCCCGGAACACCCTGAGAGGGGAGGGGTGAATCAGGGTGTCAACATTTTCTTTTAAAGTTGTGGATATTGTTCCCACGTTAGTAGGAACTTGTTATATCTTTCAACCAACTAAAATCAATGAGGGACACAAAACTTTTACTTTGTTCACTCCAAAGGGCTACGTCTATGGAGCATACGCCGAAAGTGGGTCGGTCATGCATAATTCTACTATTCTTCCCAATTTGTGGATTACAAAGGTTCGGGAACAATCACTCTGTCCCAGGCTCACTGCCTTTAAAAATATTCATCGATAGGTCACTGCATCCCTTGTGGTCACTCCGGTTGACTCCCAATGGCTCACTTCCTTTGGTGAAGTCTCAGTCAGTATATAGACGTCAAGGTCTCTTCAATATATTCACATTGAAGTCTTTACCTCTGGTTAGCACGAGACTCTGCTTACATCGATGTCTAGAAATGATGCACATGAACGCACTGAACCACTGAAACAGATAACGAGAATGTGCAAACAGGTTTCACTAACAATTGCGTGCAACACCAACCCTTTGCGCACAAGAGCTTACTATTGCACGCAATATTTCCTTTTCGTGTGGAAAAATATTTCACGCAACAACACCCTTTTCGCACAACTAAATCTTTTACATTCCGCCTCAATTTTTATGTGTAGCTCTATCTTGAATTTTCCGCACAACCCGGAATTATTTGCGCAGCTCGGATTTTTTTCGCGGAGCTTGGAATTTTTCGCACAGGCCAGAATATTTTGCACAGCTCGGAATTTTTGGTGCAAACCCCTTTACACGAACATTTTACGCACATCAGCACTTGGATCATCTCTTAGTCATCAGCTGTGTGGAATGAGGGGGGTCACATCTTATTTATAGGCGTCTCTGACCCCCGCACGGAAAACCCCATGTAGCGCGAAAAACCTATCATTTGGCGCGTAATATTTTGCGCAGGTATCGTTTTTCGTGCACATCTCCAAATTTTTCGCACATCTCATGACTTTTCCATTTCCCGACATTCTAATTCTGAAACACTATTTGCGCGAAAAACCTCACTCCACTATTTCGCGCACCACACTATTTTTCATGCACAACTCAAATATTTCGCTCACAACCCACCTTTTTCGTGCACCAATTCCTCTTTGCATGAACCTCCTTTTCCCAACAATCCATGTCTTCATTTTCTGATTTTGAGGCCCAAAAATTTGCCAAATACTGGGAAATGGAACCACTTTCAATATTGTTGTCTGCTTGAACTGTATAACCACTTTACAGGTACACATTCTAAACTTCCACTAAGTATTGACAACAAACACAAACCATACTCCCATTCATTCATATAATAGCCAAGGTTCCAAGATTATGATATGCTCTTTTGTTTTTCTTTATTTCATGATTACGAAACCCATTTCTTTCCATGAGTAGTCCTTATGAGTATTCCTTATGTTTGATTTATTTTTGTGTCACAAATATTCATGTATATGATATGATGGGTGAACCTAGATAATTCTCCAATGAATTGGGTAATTTTTAAGTCTCGTGAGACATTATGTATGAGATTAGTCTGTAAACCTAATCTATTACAGGATTCTGTTCAACATGTGATATCATCTTAATAGTTAGCCATGAATCATGTTTATGTCATGATATATGTTTCTACAACATTACTATATTTCCATGATCATATGATTCCATGTTCTAAACATTATACCACTATATTTTTATTCAAGATCCATTCCTCCTATGTTATCATGTTATGCCTTCTCACTCATGTGATATGCTTCCTTCCCATGTTTATTACCCTATTAGGATTTTTAGCTCATCCCTTTTGTCATATGTTTCTAGGTTATCCTATGTAATAATATGGTATAAAATGGAGTTAGTGTCTAATTATGAAGATTAATAAAAAGATGTTATATTCAAGTTTCATATTTTCTAATTATGTGCCCAATATTTTAAAGACACTACAATTTTTGATCCTTGGTTTTTATTTGATGGATAATTATGCTCAAAATAATATAATAATATGTGTAAAATATTTGGGTCATTATAGTTAGGATTAGATAATGGTATAGTTATTTTTAAAGATTATGACTAAAAAACATTTATAAGAACTCTAGGGATTATTCTATCACCATGGATAACAAATATTGAAACCTATGTAATAATAAGTTATGATATAATTTTCATTTATATGTTATCATACTATGTTCATAATTTCATTTTTATATTCTCACTAGCTATGTATTTAGTCTCCCCACTATTTTTTTATTTTTCCTTTTTTAGTTAATGGATGGAAATAGGAGAACTCCAGCTAACAACCAATGTGATAGGCAATGTGATGATTTTCCAAATGAGATGCCAGATTTGATGTGAACATGATCTTAGAACTTCATGAGAGTATTGGATCAAATGGATCAAGTTATGAATAATAAAATGAATCATGTGGAATGGCCTACTTCTCCTAATAAAGATCAAGTTGTTTTCAAATCCTTTATATAGAAAATGCCTCATATCATTAGTGGATATTCTGATCCCATCATCCCAAAACAAAGGATTTACTCTATTGAGAAGATATTCTCTTCCCTTTAATGTTTAGAATAAGAGAAAATTATACCGGTAGTCTATTATTTTGATGGAGAAGTTGATTAGTGGTGGACACTAATAAAGAAAAAAAAGTATAAAGAGGAAATTGATTCCATAGAATGGGAAGGATTCATGAAAATATTTATCAATAAATATTTTCCATGAACTCTCCATATTAAGATAGAGAGTGAGTTCTTCAGACTAAAGAAAAAGGAAGATGATGCTATCATGTCATGTTACGAAAACTTCACAAGGCATTCTTGATATGCCTATGTATTTTCTATTAACCCTGAAAGAAAAGTGAATTGCTTCTTAAGTGGATTAAAGCCTCATCTATAAAAATAGTTGTTGATACTAGACTTTAACAGCTATGAGGATATTTTATGTTTCCCCCTTAGTATTGAGATAGATATTGGAGCCTCAATGTCATCTCATGAGATCGAATATAGAAAAAGGGTAATGGAGTTTAATATTAAAAGATAAATAGAAAAATACCATGGAGGAAATAAAATTAAGTTTCCCATGTGTCAAAAGTATGGGAAGAAACATATCAGGAATAGTTAAAAGGGAACCAAGAGATGCTTCAAATGTGTAAAATAGGGGCATTAAGATAATAATTTCCAAAGGGATATGATGAATCATGCTAATATGGAAGAAAAAAGGAAGCTTCATATAGATCCCCGTGATGGATTGACCATTGGGAGGGGAGGGGTGAATATGTGGTTTATTTTTATGAATTACTTTTCATTTCAATTCAACCCATTAAACTTGTTATGGCTATTGATCCACTTAATATTATCTCTAAAACTCACCTAATGAGAAAAAATAACAATAGAAAGAGAAGCACATAGTATTTACATGTTTCAATATAAATACCTACTTCTTTCCATAATGGTTATTCCCCAACATGGGTTCTGTATTATAACTCACTGTCTCCACAAGTGATTATAATGGATTTGGATCAAATCAAGAGACAGTATTTTCTTTTGGATCTAACCAAAATAATTCTTGGTATGGATCCAATCGAGAGACTCATTCTGGTCCTGTATCCAACCTGAATACTTCAACTACTTCTAACTACAACCAGTAGGCTTCACCTCTATTCAATGGATTAATCCAATGAAGGATGATTCTATGATCTTTTTCCATGATCTTATATGAGATTAATTTCTATTGTACCTATTTAAGTATCTTCGATATCCCTTTTTAGGCTTTTCTGTCCTTGTTCAAATATTTTGATCACCTATGATTTATAAGATGCTTATATGCAACAATTATCAGGATTTTCATCCTTTTAAATGAATTCATGGCCTCAATTATATGTGTAAAAAGGTGTACACATTTTATTCAATATATTATGTGATATTAACACTTGAAAAATCTCAGTTTTTTCTTCTTGAATTAAAAAATTAATTCATATATACTTCATTCATGGATTGAATGACATATGAAAGTTAGGGTTTTGAGTATCTCACTTTTTCTTCATGTGTGCATGATCATATATGTTTCCCACTACCTTCTCTATTTATTTGCAGAAACACAATTCACTTAAGTCTCATGCATACATGTTATAATATGAACATGAATTATGTGACATTCAAGTACTTTGTTCAATGGGTGTGTACATGGTATCCCTGGTGTTTCTTTACACACCCCAATTATGCACACACATACAAACACTGTTTGTGTTTGTTTAGTTTGAGTTCAAAGAATGTGTGTTAGTCATGCATTGTTTCTACCTTTGTCCACTTCTCCTTTGTACATACCCTCTATGTACACAATATTTCTCAATGATCCGTGTACACAAACACTTATGGGTGTGATGAGTGCACTATCTTGGTGTCTCAACCATGTATCATGAACCAGGAAGGCTTTGTAGACCTCAGACCTACATGAAATATAGTAAGGAACTATTATAGAACTATCCCTCAATGCATATAGGAATGGTTTATTCATGAATCATCCAAATAGTTTTGTACTAATTTTGAGAACTCGTGGTATCCCTCTTCTCCTTTGTGAGAGATTGTAGCAAGGAGGGATTCACCATTGTGAACCAGAAGGTTGTGGTTGCTCTGTTTTCACTATAAATACAATAGATATCAATAATACATCGTTTCACTTCACAGTCTTATGTCCTTGATATTTATAGGCAATGATGAGTACTTTACACCTCCTTCAATTTTATTTTTAAGCCGCATCAAGTCCATATTCAAAGCTCCTGAAAATATACCATAGTCTTATCCCTTATTTAAATACCGTTGGTTTAAGTCATGTATATGACTTCTTCAAATGCGTGAATCGTTCGAGTTTAATATAAAACATACACCTAAAATAGTATTATTTTCTTTTGAATGTTCACAAAATTCCTTTGTGGTAATGTTCTCATTTTCATACCATTATCACATGCTTCTCCACCATGGAGATTGGATTCAAACAGCCACCTACTACTACGTTTGAAGTTAAAACATTCTTGTTAATCACATTATCACATTAACAAAAAGTGTATCATGAATTCATGATGATTTAAGGGATCTTCTGTAAAAGTTGGTGTCCTGAGAACCAATTTTTTGTACTTTGATCACATAAATGTACACTTATTATATATTTTTCATTGTTCTGCATGAGTATAATATAATTATGTCTTGAAATATTTGTTTCATTAATAAGGTCATGGAAGGTTACTGCTATGATGAGAACCTTGAAATGATATAACAATTTTCTTAAATTAATTTCTACAGTTGGATGACATACTATGATAGGAAACATATTATACAAACTGTCATATGCGAGTACTCATAAGAAGAAGAGACTCTCTCTCATGTATTTTTCACTTGGTAATCTCCAAGATGGGAGATTATAAGAACATACTCACCAGTAATAATTCATCATGTCTTGGTGTCATCGGACATTACTATGTATGAGCGTGTGAAATGGTCCTTATACTAGAATATTATCATTAACTCATTTCATGACTCGCGCACATAGATTTGCTGAAGAAAATCATCTCAAAGATAGTTGGCGGGAAGTAGGGTATGTTGGCTGCTTCCCGAATGACATGTTGTTAATGGATAAGTCGAGGAAGGATTTGTCCCTTCCATATTTATGGAAGTAGATATTTCAGGACCTTTGATTGAAATAGAACGGTCACCCAAATAACATGTCCATGGTTTAACGATGAGTTTATTTTTGGAAGACAAATAATGATAGATCAAGCATATAGGTTTATGACACTTCCATGAAACCCGCTAGATGATAAATTGAGACAAAGGGATTAAATTACACGATAAGAATTCGTATGATGTGACACGTCAATGTGGCGTCAAATTCATTCTCATGGGTGCCTTGACCCATTTCCAGACAGTAATCTTGGACTTTAGGAAATCCCACCTAATTCCAACGAGAAAGAGGCATAGAGGGTCACACACTAAGTGTATTCAAGTATCTCAAGTAGAATAAATATTATTCCCGTACATGGTTTAATAATTATAAGGAATCCTAAATCGTTTAAATGTGTGAGGAAGAATAAATTGAAAACAATTACATGCAAAGTATTAATGATTAAACACTATGTAATTTTTATTTTGAAAACATGTACAGACCGTGTATTGATGATTACACGCCATGTAGTTTTCATTTAGGAAAGGAAAAGAAAAACAAGTACATGCCATTAATTAATGATTACATAACGTATAGTTTTTTCAGTCGGGATTTTGAGGATATAATATTATTTTATTAAATGATATTTATTATAATCAGCATGGGTTCATGTCAAGGAATTAATTATTTGACATGGAGTTGTTCAATAAGAGTTAATGAAATAAGTAAAACACGTAACACATTTATTTATTTTCATAACCCTATAATCTCAAAACCGATTATAAATACCCTCACAACCCCAACACTTTTCCTTAATCGTTGTGCACAACAATTGTAGAGAATTCTTTGAAGGCTGAAAGAACTACTTCCTCCAAGAATGCTCTCCAGACCGAGAGAGATCCTCCTCCATCGGATCAGGACGATCTATGGGAGACAACTCAAGAAAAAAATTCTCCATGCTAGAACCCAGAGATTCCTTTGGTGGCGTCCATAGATATGTGGTGCACGTGTAGATCACCGCTAGAGGAAGTCTACCCCTGGCTTCTGCGACGCAATGATGAATCACATAGGAATTTGAGTAGAAATATCAATGAAGAAAGAATGCCATAAAAGATACTTCTTTTAAATTAATTAAATTAATTATAATCAACCTGTGATGATCCTCATTTATGGTTTCGTGACCATCCTTCTTTTTTTTTGCCTATTTATGTGATTCGTTCTATGGAGACTGGCGTTTATCATCACATTTATCCCAGATTGATCATTTCTAATGAAAAAAATCCATGTGGGCACATTTACCCATGAGCTTCCACTGCGCCCAGAACCTTCAAATGGTATCAGAGCGAGGTTGCAACATTGATTATAGTTATTTAATTTTCATTGATAATTTACGCATTTATATTTTATTCAATTGAAGATAAATCGTTCTATAAATTTGAATGAATGAGATCTATTCTTCCTCCTGCATTTATCGATTCAAATCACAAAAAAAGCCTTTTAATTTTAAATTTGATTAAAATAAAAATGAGATCGGTCCTGGACGCCTCCCATCAAGTAATCTTCGACTCTGTGGTTATGAGCTTCGAACAAGATAGATGCGTCTATACACCTTATATTTCAGGGAGCTTCAATGCCAAAAGACATCCATAGAATGAATGAAATACAAAGGAAGAGTGATATGTGGAATAGCATGGCATGGTGCCACAAGATTCTGACAAAACTCAATTTCCTTTCATGGAGGATACGTAATAAATCTATCCCCGTCGATGACCAGATTAAACGGTTTGGAATCAGTATTGCATCTTGTTGACAATGCTACGGTAAAAAAAGTGAAGAAACCATGTAACACATCTTTTTTGAGGGATAATGGACTAGACATGTGTGGAGGTTTTATGGTGTCCCCCCAAGATACCATGCACAAGGGGCTAATGTGGAGTTGTTTATGGGGAACTGGTTCCAAGAGGCAAGTGTGTCAGCGAAGGCCGCCAAGTTGTGAGCATCCATCTTCAATGCGGTCTGTTGGAGCTTATGTAAATCCAGAAACATTGCCAAATATTAGGGGAGAAGCGCCACTGGTCGGTTTGTGGTGGCAAGTACTTGGTGCATCCTAATCGACTTGATTGGCACCGCGGGCATCAGGAGAGAGAGGTCATCCATGTGTGCGCGGCAGGATCCCATAAAGAGTGTTACCCAGAATGGTGGGGTGGAACATTGAAGATGGATTCATTGGATCCCCCCAACCGAAGGGATTATGGTTAAAATGGATGGATCATGTGTCTCAGGGTACATGAGGGGAGGTGGAGTTATTCAGGAATTCGAAGGGAGTCTAGTGTTGGCCTTCTCAGCTCACTATGGCAACAAATCATCAATTCGGGCGGAAGCAATGGTGGTTCTGACAGGCTTATCATTATGCAGACTTAGGGGTATTCACATTACACACATGGAAATGGATTCTATGATTATCCAAGACGCCCTTCTCGATAGAGGCACCATACCTTGGTCTATCATCTATACAATCAAACTGTGTATGTCTCTTCTTAACAACCGAGTTAGTATTATGCACACATGGAGCAAGGGGAACAAAGTGGAGGACTATATGGCTTCTATTGTGGCTCTTGGTATGCAAGTGACATGTCTTACTAATGTGTCTAGTATGAAACCAGAAGGGGTGAACCTTATACGGGCCAATGCCCTTGGTCTCTATTATTTCCGATCACCATGATTCGGGTTGTGTGTTTCGGTTGGTCCTTTATGGCCCCCCTTTCCTTCTCCCTTCATGAATAAAAATCATAATATTGGATGGATTAAAATAAAAACAACGAACTCATCCAGAGGATCTTCTCTTTCTTTCTATACAACACAAGAATACATGGCATGTAGTGAAAAATACACACCATGTACTTAGGTCTAACGAACCAGTACTGGTCGGATAAACCACACCGTGTGAATTGAGTATACCTAAGTATTTATTACACCATGTTGACAAAAAATGAACGGTGCATGGAAAACAGAATACACGGTGTGTATGTTGAATCAACACATCGTGTAGTCTGATCTGGCCCAGGTGAAACCGTGTACAAAAGAGAAGCTATGTACCACGTACATGGGATTTCCAGGCCGGTAACCACGTAACAAGGAAGTACACATCGTGTAATCCAAAAATTACAAAGTATAGAAAACACGCCACAGCCCCCGGCGTGTACTTTGGATAAAGGGTGAAAAAATACATGCCGTGTAATATATTCTACACATCGTGTACTTTCTAGAAATGGAGTTTCACCTGGTTTATTCCAAAGTACAAAGACCTGTACAAGGAATATGGATGAGAAAAATATCAGGGAAATTCTGAAAAGAAATTAAGATAAAGAATTGATTAATTATAAGATCATAATTAATTTAATTCAATAATTAATTATCATAAATGAACGAACGATTAAAAGAATTTGAATTCTAAATATGTATAAATTTTGTTGCATGCTATGGATGATCATGAGCTAGACCAAAGACCCTTTGTGTGATTATGGTTTCATTTAAATTTATTTAATTAAATCCATTGGTCTTCGGGCCTTCTTCCAATAATATGTAGGTCATGCATGACCATGGTTTCTTTAATGTAAACTCCATGTAATGGAGGATCTCCCAAGTCAGAGGAGATGGTTTAAAACCCGAAGCTATGGTGAAACCAACCCAAGGAGATACAAAGGTGGACAGGTGGGAGCTTCAAAACATGAACCATCAGGTTCAAGGTGTATTTACCTAGGTTAGGGTTAGCTTATTAAAACCACTAGATAAGCTAACCAATAGAATCTCATGATCATGCCATCTTATTTTATTTATGTCTGATTTCATGGAATATTTATTATGTATGTGTTGTCACGATCACATAATTAATGAAATAAATAAGCATGCAAAGATGGAATAAAATAAAAACAGGACTATGCGTAAACATTTTTAGAACATGGTTAATCACTTAAGAAATCATCACTTATTATTAAAAAAAATGTGATAATGAAAAACTATGAAAATATAATAAAATCCCTCATATACCATATTAAGTCAGACCAAGCCTTACATTACTAGATTAAGGGAAAGACTCAATAAAACTATGTGTTTGACCAACCCTTGCTGGGAAACTTACTTTTATAAAGGAAGATTTTATGAAAGTTTCAGGTTGACTTAAACATTTTACATCAAGTGGAGTAACCCTTGCTTGACTTGTTGTAAAATGGAGGCAAGTGTTGATGAAATCCAAGACAAGATTTCAGGATTGGGGAGTCCAATCAATAGATCAAGGAACTGTAAGCTCCCAGTTGGAAAAGACCTGCCTATCTAAATACCTTCAAATACCATGACCAACCCTTGTTGGGGTTATATGAAGGGGAATATGGATCCTTTCCACTGGAATGTCCTGGAAACTGGACATTCCATGTTCAATGGTGAGGGACATTGAGCCTTGATAAAATAGTGGGAGAATTAATAAATTCATTTATTAATTTTCACAAAATTTAATCATAAGGTACTGGTAAATCTTCTCTTTTAATTTGTAGAATTAATATGACAATCTCGGCAACCATATTTTCTCTACAATAAATTCTAGATAAAGACAATATCCCCATCGGAAGGAACTTTCAGTAATAGTGTAGGCGCCTTCGGGTTATCCTATTCTATGAACAAAAGTTTTACGTGATGGGGTCCTCACTTCCTGATTAGCCCACCCAAGGGGTGAGTGATGAAGATTTCCTGATCTATAATCAAAATTTTAACGATGTACTTGACATTCAATGTTTGATGCTATCATAAATATCTAGTGATCTCATGAAGTCTCATGAATACATCGATGCCTATAGCATGCCTGATCACCTTTGTGGTCTATTCCAGGAGAGAGAAATATAGGAAAGGTTTGATATCTCTAAGGCTCTATTTCAGAAAAAGCATGGAGTGGGTGCCCCAACTGGGCCTCATGTAGTCAAGATCATTGGCTACACTGAGCGGTTGGAGGTTCTAGGGTTTAAACTCACCGAAGAACTGGGTACCGATCTCATTCTTGCATCACTCCCCCAGAGCTTCTCTAACTTTGTTGTAAATTTCAAAATGAACAACATTGAGAAGTCTCTATCTAATTTCATTATCCTCGTTCTCTATGTGGACAATTATATGAAGAGTGAAAATCCTTATGTACTTATGGTGAATAAAAGGAAAGGGAAGGTGAATAGATTTAAGCCCAAAGCTTCTTCAAGGCCATAAAAGAAAACGATGATCAAAGGGGGGGCAAGAGAATAGAAGGTTGTTTGTTTCACATGTGGCAAGAAGGGCCACTAGAAGAAAAACTGCACCCAGCCAAGGAAGTAAGGGGAAGCTTTAGGTGTGTTTGTTATCGAATGAAATCTATAATTTTCTACTAATTGGGTATTAGATACTTCTTGTAGCTCCCACATCTATATCCAAATACATGAACCAAGTAGATTTAGAAAGATTTACCGAGGTGAGGTGGATCTGCGAGCAGCCAATAGATCCAGACTCGCTGCTGTAGCTGTCAGAGACTACCACCTCACATTGCCTACTGAGATGGTCTTGGTATTGAAAGGATATTATTATGTACCTTATTTAATCCAAAATATTATTTCAGTATCTACATTAGATACTGATTGATTCATCTTCAATTTTGTAAATTAATGTTGCTACTTTTATAAAGATATCATTTGTTTGGGTAGGTCACATTTATATAACTGGCTTTATGTGTTATAATACACAAACCAAGTAATGGAAATCACTGAAAAAGTTAATTCACATGACACATAACACACCAAAATTTGGCATCACCGGCTAGGTCATGTCAATGGGAAACATTTAAAAAAATCACATCAAGATGGGTATTTAGATTCTTTCGAACTAAAAACACTTGGTGTATGTCATGCATGTCTACAAGGAAAAATGACAAAAGACCCATTTAGTGGGAAAGGTGAAAGGGCTAAATAGATTATAGAATTAGTTCACAAAGATGTGTGTGGACTATTTCCAGTTGAAGCAAGGGGTGGGTTCTTGAACTTCATAACTCATACTGATGATTTTAGTAGATATAGATATATTTACTTAATGAGGTATAAGTCAGATTCATTTGATCGATTCAAGGAATATAAGAATGAACTTGAGAACCAGCTTGGTAATAATATTAAGAAACTCTGCTCAGACAGAGGAGGATAATATCTTAATCAGGACTTCATTGATTTCTTATAGGAGTTTGGGATTCTATCTCAACTCACTTCTCCTTACGCACCTCAGTGGAATGGTTTAAGTGAAAGGAGGAACCTCACCCTGTTGGACATGGTGAGATCAATGATGAGTCATGCGAGTCTTCCATTATCTTTTTGGGGATATGCATGACAAACAACAGCACACATACTAAACCAAGTATCGACTAAATTGATAAATGGTATTCCATAAAATTTATGGAGTGGACGCAAAGCCATGTTGTCAAATTTACAGGTGTGGGGTAGAAAATAATTTGTTAAGTCCTCTTCAGGTAACAAACTAGCACATTGAGGCACAAAGTGTATCTTTATAGAATATCCCAAAGAAACATTGGAATATTACCTATACAACCCCTCAGATAAAAAGGTTATAGTGGAAAGACATGCCATATTCCTTGAGAGGAAGCACATCTACAAAGGAGATAGTGGGAGCGAGATAGACTTTGATGAAGTCAAGGCTCAAGATACATAGAAGTTTGTACAAGAATAGATTCCACAAAGCCCCATGGAAGAACAATCTATTCCAGAGACACAAGAACTACGTAGGAGCACAAGAGAGGTGAGAGAACCAAAACGATATGGTTTTCTTGTCACTGAGGATGGTGACTCATTATTGGTTAACAATGATTATCCTATTACCTACAAGGAAGCAGTTCAAGGAACAGACGTTGCCAAGTGGAAAGAAGACATGAATTCTGAAATGAATTCCTTATACCAAAACCAAGACTGGATTTTGGAAGATCCTCCAGTTGATGTAAAGCCTATTGGTAATAAGTGGGTATTAAAGAAGAAACTAGACATGGAGGGACAATTCAACACCTATAAAGAACGATCAGTTGCAAAAGGTTTTATACAATGTCAAGGAATTGACTATGATGAAACCTTTTCACCAGTTGCGATGCTGAAATCCATCAGAATTCCATTTTCCATTACGGCTTACCATGAATAAGGAATTTTTCAAATGGATGTTAATACATCATTCCTTAACGGGAACCTTCATGAAGATTTTTACATGACACAAACAAAAGGGTATGTGACTCCAAAGGATTCCAACAAGGTATACAAGTTGTAGAAATTCATTTATGAATCAAAGAAAGCATCAAGGTCATGGAACATTCATTTTGATGAAGCCGTAACAAAATTTGTCTTTTTTAAGAACTAATGTGAGCCATGTGTCTACAAAAGGTTTAGTGGACGTGCGGTCATTTTCCTAATAGTATATGTTGATGACATATTACTAATTGGAAATGAAGTATCTATCTTACAGTCAGTTAAGGCATGGTTGGATAAATACTTCTCTATGAAATACATGGATGAGGAAACATATATTGTTGGGATTAAGATCCATAATGAAAGATCCAGGAGAATGCCGGGCCTAAGTCAAAGTACATATATTGACAAGATACTGAAGAGATTCGGTATAGAATAGTCCAAGAGGGGATTTTTTCTAGTGTCACATGGCCTTAATCTTTCCAATAAAATGTATCCTCGGACACATGAGGAAAAAAAGAAAATGGTAGGGATCACTTATGCACCAACGATTTGTTCAATCATGTATTCTATGCTATTTATGAGGCTAGATGTTGCTTACGCATTAAGTGATGTAGGCAGATATCAAGCTGATCCAGGAGATCTCCATTAGATGGTAGTCATAACTATCCTTAAGTATTTTAGGACTACTAAGGATATGTTATTGGTTTATGGAGGAGGTGAGGAACTAGTCATTAGAGGAAATTTAGATTCTAGTTTACTGACTGATGAAGATGACATGAAGTCATAGACTAGATACATCTTCAGTTTGAATGGAGGTGTAGTGTGCTAGAGGAGATCAAGGTAATGTATGGAGGCAGATTCTAGGGCATATTTCGAGTATATCACAACTTTTTAGGTAGATAAAGAAGTAGTATGGATGAGAAGTTTTGTCCAAGAGATGGATGTAGTACCTAGTAGTAAAAATCATATCACACTCTATGGTATAATACTATAGCAGTGACACTTACAAAAGAGCCAAGGTCACATCAGCGGACAAAGCACATACTTCAGAAGTATCATCTCTTGAGGGGTTTTTCCCAGAGAGGTGAAGTTGCAGTGAGTAGTATTTCCACAGAAGACAATGTGGCAGACCCATTGACTAAAGCCTTGACTCAGTTGAAACATGATCATCATTTCGGTCTAGCCGACTAAAAGTCGTAGGCAGTTGGCTCTAGTCCAAGTGGGAGTTTGTTAGAGTTGGTTTCCAAAGAACCAACTGTTTGTACTTTGATTACATGAATGTACACTTATTATATATTGTTCATTTTTATGCATGACTGTAATATAATAATGTCCTGTAATATTTGTTGCATTAATAAGGTCATGGTAGATCCCCGCTATGATGAGAATCTTGAAATGATATAACAATGTTCTTAAATAAAGTTATATGGTTGGATGACATACTATGAAGGACACATAGTATACAAACCATCATGTACGAGTACTCATAAGAATATGAGAATCTCTCTCATGGAGTTCGCACTTGCTAACCTCTAAGATGGGAGATTATGAGAACATACTCACCAGTATTAATTTCTCATGTTTTGGTGTCATCAGAAATTACTATCTACGAGCATGTGTAATGTTCCTTTGACTGTAATATTGTCATTAACTCATTTCATCACTCTCCCACTAAGATTTACTGATGAAAACTGTCACAAAGACAGTTGGCGGGAAGTAGGGTACGTTGGGTGCATCATGAATGACATGTTGTTAATGGATAAGTCGAGGAAGGATTTGTACCTTCCATATTTATGGAAGTAGATATCTCAGGCCCTTTGATTAAAATAGAACTATCATCCAAATTCCATGGTCAAGGTGTAACGAAGAGTTTATTTCTAGATGTCAAAGAATGACAGATCAATAATATAGGTTTATGAGACTTCCACGAAACCTACTTGATCAGATATTGAGAAAAAGGGATTAAATTACACGATAATTGTTCGTATGAGGTGACACATCAATGCGGCATCAACTTATTTCTCTTGGGTGCCTTGGACCATTTCTAGACAGTAATCTTGGATTTTAGGCAATCCCACCTAATTCCGTTGAGAAAGAGTCCTAGAGGGTCACACACTAAGTGTATTCAAGTATCTCAAGTAGAATAAAGATGATTCCTATATGTGGTTTAATAAATATTCATGGAAGCATAAATTTGTTTAATGTTGTAGGAAGAATAAAATGAAAACATGTACGCACCATGTATTAATGATTACACGTTGTGTAGTTTTTATTTTGAAAACAAGAACACACCATGTATTAATGATTACACGCCGTGTAGTTTTCATTTTGGAAAGGAAATGAAAAATAAGTGCATGTCGTGTATTAATGATTACACACCATGTAGTTTTTTCAGTTGAGATTTTGATGATATAATATTGTTTTATTAAATGATATTTATTATAATCAGCATGGGTGCATGTCAAAGAATTAATTATTTGACATGGGGTTTTTCATTAAGAGTTAATTAAATAAATTAAATGCATAACACATTTATTTATTGTCATAACTCTACAACCTCAAACCCGATTAAAATATCCTCACAACCCCAACACTTTTCCTAAATCATTGTGCACATCAATTCTTGAGAATTCATTCAAGGCCGAAGAAACTACTCCCTCCAAGAACTCTCTCAAGATCGAGATAGATCCTCCTCCATCGGATCAAGATGATCTAATGCGGACAACACACGCAAAGGCTTCTCCACAATAGCACCCAGATATTCCTTTGATGACTTCCAGAGATACATGGTGCACATGCGGATCACCGCTAGAGGAAGTCTACACTTGGATTCTGTGACAGAACGACGAATCACATCAGAACGTGATCAGAAATATCAACGAAGAAAGAACGCCATAAAATGTAATTCTTGTCAATTAATTGAATTAATTATAATCAACCTATGATAATCCCCATTTGTGGTTCCAGGACCATCCTTCTTCTTTGATTATTTCTGTGATTCGATCCATGGATATGGGTGTTTATCATCGTATTGATCATGGATTGATCATTGATAATCCCAAAACTCCATGTGGGCACATCCACCTGTGAGCTTCTGCTGCACCCAGAACCTTCATCACTTACACTCATTCTTGGTCACATAACAACCATATAGAGCTTAGGGTCGATGGTATGTGCATTAGGCCCAAACTTCGGTAGGCTAGAACTCCTCGGGTGGTCTGAGGTAGGGGATAAAATATCTACTTGATCGAATGGCTGATATTAAAGGATTGAATGGTTAGTATTCTATCCATCATTTAAATGGAATGGGAATAGTAACCCACACAGTCCATACCATATAGAAACAAAAACGTGTTGAGGTGTGGTATATTATTAATGGGCCATGGGAAGAGGCTCAGAAATATCCAAACTCCTCTTGGTTCTGCCCCATACATATTCTCTCATGTCGTTGTACTACCCCACACAATGGTGAAGCCTTTATATGCCTTATATTCCTCCCTTGGGCTAGATAGGGACCTCTCCCTCGGGCTCGGTTGACCCCTTGGGCCCCGCATGTGCCTGAGGATGAGGTTTCCTTGGCATCCAAGGGGTTTACCCATTTTTTAATATAAGGACCAAATAATACATAGAGAAAACATTATTAGTATAGAATGAATGAAATAAATCCATATCAAATAAAATCCCAATAAAATTCTTCTCTCATTCATTATGCAATATATATTCATATTTTTTTCATGTTAACTTCTTCACATCCTTATGCATTAAAAAGTTAATTCATGGGCATTATTATTCATGAAATTAGTTCTTCCATGGTAAGAACTTATGGTAAACAATGTGCACACCCCTTTTCACATTTTTTCTTCACTTTTAGGATCACTTAAACAATCATCATATTTAATATACAAATTGTCCTAGTGTGACATCCAATTCCATAAAATGAATCCATAACAATTCTCCAGGCATCACCACTTAATCCATATCTTACCAAATACATATTGACATAAACTTGAAATCAAATGAATCATTGGACTCAATAATAGCCCCTTTGGATTTTGTTGTAAATACCTCTTTAGCACACATTAAAAGAGTGAATATGTGTCAAACTTCTCCCCCATATTGGAAATTAAATTAAATGTAAAAGTGATATTTTTTTTCTAAAACATGTTCTCCTCTATTTGATGATTATTTATTGAATACCTATTTGAGAATAGGATGATATCACATGGTTTTTTATTATCATAGAGCCTTTATAGAATGAACACTAAGTCTAATTGTCTAGACCATTGAATAATACAAGAGAGATATGACTAAGTTTGTCAATGTTGTCCATAAACAACCATGAATGTGAAATCATGCTCAGAATGCCTCAATTTTTTTTTCAAGGGTCTGAAAATAATCTAATTTAACAATTTCATGAAAAATACTACACATACTTCAACAAACACATTCGTAATCTCTAGTGAAAAGATAAATCTCTCCATTTATCTTATTTTGTCATCAATAAAGAACTCCCCCTTAATTGATGTAGTTAATAAAATTAACAATAATGGATTAAAGTGTAATTGTCATACCTTTACCTTAAATGTTGATTTCTACCATAGTTTATACACTTTTAGGGATGAATAATTATCTTCAATTTCATGGAAATTAGTAAAAATAATGAAGTGCATTCTCATCATGCTGTCTAGAAGTGACAACATTAAACATCTCCTTCAATTCCCTACATTTTCAGTTCATAACACATAAAACAATAAGGGATAAGGGGTAACCTCTTATTTATCAAAAATAACATTTAAAATGATATATTACTCTCAATATGGGCCATTATTTTCTACCAATATCAGTATGGGAATATTTCATTTGGACACTTTCTTTTGTTTTGAGTATCATTAGTTTGAAAATTTTGTTTCATCCCTGGACCTTTATCTTTCTCTTGAATAGATATTTCAACCTCAGTTTTCTTGATCTACAATATTCTAATGGTGGATAACTTTTTATCAACTTACTATTTCTTTCCTTTACATATACAAAGTTTCTTAACTTACTCTAATTATTAATCCAGTTTCTATTGATGTGACCAAATAACAAGGCATTATTTCTTGACATCATTAGTCTTCTCAAGATATTGACATGAATTATCATTGGTATTATTTTTGAACATTTACCCTTTCATGGAAGAGGTAACTTCTCCTTCCACCATTCTATCATGAATTCATCATCTTTGTGACTATCAAAACTAAATTTTCCACAAAATCATTCCAAAATATGAAATAATTTTTTTGTAGATAATTATTGTGAAGATATGTTCACATGTTATTTTCATTGACATTTTTTCCACTAATGATCATTGAAACTTCTCGTTAATTCTTTCTTAATTTATGGTTAAGACATTTTTTACCAGCAATAATAGGCTTTGTGACCATGCTTACAACAATAATAACAAAGGCCTTGAAACTTTATCTTCCTAGATTGTTTCAAGATTAATCTAGATCTGTCTTGTTATTGTCATTTCTTGTGGGGTTGAAACCTTCTTGGAATTTTTTTAGCTTCCCCAGATATGGTAGATTGTATTTTATTCCTCATGTCCCCCATATTATACACTTTTGAATTACCACTACCATTAATAACATTCTTATCTCCAAATTTAGAAGTTTATACTTTTATCTCAATATATTTACTGAAATCTTGTCTAGATTTATTCAATTCACGTTGTAATCTGACACATATAGATCATGTATCAAACAACTATTCTTCTCTAGCAGCCAAAGTCTCTTCAAGATCACCTATCACATTTTCTTGTTCAGAATTTTTTAATTCCTGTATCGTGATATCACTAAAAAAAGATATTTATTTATCGATAAACTCGTAATTTTATTCATTAATAAGAACTATTTATTCATTTTTATTTTGTGAAGTTAGTTTCTTATTTTATTTCTCAATCCTATTCATTTATTTCTAGAAATATTTAGCCTATCCTATATAGATTTGAATTTCCTCTTTTAACTAACACTCAATTTCCGTTCTTTCATCATCATCATCAATACTACTTGAGGAATTGGTTCTTTTAATTTCATGATAAAAGAAACAAATTTAATTATCTAGAGAAAAATGAGTTTTATTTTGTTACTATTATAATGTTTCTTCCAATTTTTATCCCATTTTTTTTATGGGATCTCCCATTATCTGAGTCTAATTATGATTATAATTATTTAGTTTTATTCTTTGGAAACTCTTTGGAAAACTGACTAGTTCTACCATAGTTTAAGTATTTTGGTGGTTTCTTATTACTTCCCTTCCATTTTCTCTTCCTAAAACCTTTTGACATAAATTAAATTATGTGATTGAAGTCATCATCATCTTCATCACTCTATGAATCTCAAAATTCTTCAGCCTCATCTTATTTTAATTTTTCATTTCTCATGGCTTGAAAGGCCATTTAAATTTTATTTTTATTATTAAAATATATAATTTTCCTCATCTAATATGATATAAGAATGTTTTTTAGTTCATTAAGAGATAATTCATATCTTTCTTCCAGAGTTTATACTTTTGAATCAAAATGATCTAAAAAATTCATCATTAATGTTTTTAATAATGATTGACTCATCCAACTTCTAACTAAATCCTTGAATGTTTTTGATTATATCATTTACTATAGTGAAATAATCGTTGATAATTTAATCATCATTAATTTTAATGACCTCATACTTACTTCTCCAAACTTGTAGTTTAGAATCCTTAACTTTGACATTACCTTCATAACTACTTTTGAGTTTATCCCAAATATACTAAGTAGACTGGAGACCCATGAACTTTTTCTAGACATTTTATATTAGAGATATGAAGATGTAATTTTAATCCTTTTTATCTACTTCCATATTTCTTATATCAGCATGTGTCATTGAAGTGTTATCAACAATGGGTAGAAAACCCACTATTGCTGCAACTTTCACTTATATTCCAAGTGATGTGAGATAGGGTAGCATCATGTTATTAAAAATATTATAATTCATCTCAGAAAATGTTAAAACACCCTATCTATTGATATAATTAACATTCATAGTCTATTAGAATGATTCTTGGATCTCGAGAGGGAACCTTGAGCTCTGATACCACTTCAAGATCCCCAGACAGTATTGAACACTAATAAGGGAGGGGTGAATCAGTGGTTTATTATTAAAAAATTAATTTTAAATTCAATTAACCCTTTTGGACTTGTTATGTTTGTTTATCCACTCGATAGTATCTCTCAAAATCACTTTTTTGTAGTAATAATAATATAAAGAGAAGCACATGGTATTTAAAAGGTTCGGAATAAACACCTACTCCTTGCCATTTTGGTTATTCCACAACATGGATTATACATTACAATTCACTATCTACACCAAAAATTTTAATGTCTCTAGATCCAACCAAGATACTTTATTTTATTTTGGCTCTAATTAAAAAACTTCTTTCCCTATCTCCAATTGAGAGACACCTTCTGCTCCTAGCTCCAACTAAAAGGCTTCAACTACTACAAGATCCAACTGGAATGCTTTACCTCTTTTAAAAGTCTTGATCCACTATAGGATGGTTCTTTGATATTCATTCATGATATTTTGGGATATCAATTGACCACATACCTATTCAAGTATCTTCAATAGCCTTTTGTTGGGTATTTTAGCGTTTCTCAATAATTATAATCACATTTGATTGATCAGTTTCCTCAGTGAAATAATTCATGGGCTATGGTTACTTCTGAATGAAGTCTCAGCCTCACTTATATGTTAAAAAATGTACGCACAGGGTATTTAATATTTTACGCAATATTAACACTTTCAAAAATCTAAATTTTTTATTCATCAATTAACAAATCAATTCAAATATTCTTCATGCATGGATTTTAGGGAATTTTAATGTATTTGTTTCAGGTGTCTCAAATGTTCTTCAAATATGCACGACCATATATGTTTCCCACTACCTTATCCCTTTCTTTTCACACAATGAATTCACATGAGTCTCATGCATGCATGTTATCACATGAATGTGAATTATATAACATGAAAATACTTTTTTCAAGGGATGAGTAAATGGTATCTCATGTGTTTCATCATGCACACCTTTAATGCACACACACACACACATTTTTTGTGTTTGTTTAGTTTGAGTTTAAATCATATATATAAGTCATGCACTGCTTCTTCCTATGCGCACTTCTCCTTCATAAAAACCCACTATGTAAACACTATTTCTCAATGATACATGTGATAAAACCCTTATGGATGTGGTTAGTGCACTGTCTCAGTGTCTCAAACATGTCTCATAAAACCAGATGGCTTTAAAGACCTCATACCTTCACAAAATATTTGGAGAAACTAACATTTCTTTAATGCTTCACAAGTTGGGTGTTCATAGGATCCCAATTATCCTTCATGAAAGATTTTCACAAGGAGGGATCCTCCTTCACAAACTACAAGGTTTGGTTACTCTGTTTTTCCTTGAAAAAAATATGTCTCAATAATCCGTAGAAGCACTTCATGGACTCGGGACATTGATATTTATAGTAATGGATGAATATATTTCACCTCATTTGATCTTATTTTTAAATCACATTGAGTCCATATTTATAGCTCTTGAAAAAACAGCCAATTGTCATACCTTCTTTAAACACCTGATTATTAAGCCACCTAGAGGATGTCTTCAAATTCTCGAATAATTTGGGTTTAATATAAAACATATGCCACAAAAAGTGTTGTTTTCTATCATGAGTTCATGAACTTCCTTTGTGGTAATGTTCCCTATCGCATGTCATTATCCCTTGCTTCTCAACCATGGAGATCAGATTCAGAAAGCCTCCCAAAACTATATTTCCAATTTGGTCTTTCTTGTTCTTCACATTATCACATGCATAAAAAGCATTTCATGCATGAATTATGATTAGAGGACTTATACGAACTTTTTATCAATCACAAAATAACCATAGAGATCTCAGGTATGATCGTAGGTTCATTTGGCTTGAACTCTAGCAGGATAGAGCTATTTGGGTGGCTGGAGGTAGGGGATGACATCCCGACTTGATCAGACGACCTAGATCAAAGGATCAAATGATCAATGTTCTATCAATCATTTAAATTAAGTGGGAACAATAACCCATATAATTCACCCCACATAAGAATGTACTAGCATTGTGGTGAAGTATATTACTCAAGGTCCATAGATAATGGCTTAGAAATCTTCTCTCCCCTTGATAACTCCTTGTTCCAGTTCTCTAATGCTATCATGCTTCCATGCATAGGGGTGTGATCTATCTGTTCCTTATAAATGGTAGATTATAAAGATGTTCTCTTGCACCCACTCATGTCACCCTTGGGTGGGATAGGGAACTCTCCCGTGGGTGTATTTGACCCCTTGGGCCCCGCATATTCCCTCTATTGAGGGTTCCTTGGTTTCTATGGGGTTTCCCCTCATTTTGATATAAGGACTAAATAATATAATTATAAAAAAATTTATGCATAGAAATAATAAAATAAATACATATCAAATAAAATCCCAATCCACATACTTTTAATCTCCACATCTCACTCATCATGAAATATATATTCATCTTTTTCACATGTTTATGTATTCAGATACTTATGCATTAAACCCAAAATCCATTGGAATTATTCTTCATGAAATTAATTCATACATAGTAATCACTTTTGGTAAATAATGTACACACTCATTTTCAAATGTTGTCTTCACTTTTAATATCACTCTAAGAATTATCAGATTTAATATGAATAATTTTCCAAGTGTGACTTCCAATGACATAAAATCAATCCATAAAAATTCTCCAGGTATCACCACTCCATCCACATATCACCAATGACATATTGACTTATTATTAACAGAAAATAAAACATTATCCCAATGGTTTAGATCAACACTCGACCTAAAATACAATGTTTCAACTATAATAAAAATGGACATTATGTGAGACAATACCCTAGTCTAAGTAATGTTGGGGACAATCAAAGACAATAACTTTCAAGGCAGCAAGGAAGGGTATATTCTATCACTACTGCTGAGGTAGATCTTTGAAATGTTGTGGTGATAAGTATACTATTTATTCATCCAATAATAGCAAATATAAATTTTATTTATAGTTTTACACACTCTTCTATATCATTTAGGTTTAGAAGAATTATTCAAACAACACCTCAAATTATGCATATTGATTTGTCCTTGATAACATTGAATGGTAAAAATATTGCATCTAAAGTATATAACTCCTCCCCGATCAATGTTTGTGGACTAAAATTCCCAAAAATTATCACTTTAATTCCATTGTTGGAGTTTTATGATATATTGGTAATGGATTAGTTATCTTTATATAAAGACAACATCAATTATCCGGAGAAGTAGATTACTCTTCACATACCGAACCATCCTCTAATTATTTAAAAATATATGAAGTATAATGAATATACTTTTGAATATTATTCTCAATAATGGATATTATTTCCTTAAGAGCAAGAATATCTATCTCAAATGATCGAGAAAATGGGTATGATCATGCTTGAAGACATGCCCATTGTGAGGGACTACACTAATATGTTCCCTGAAGAATTTCTTGACATTCCTCCTAACCGCGAGGTTGAATTATCAATTGAACATATACCTATATCTCTACCCATATCAAAGACTATTTATAGGATGACCAATATTGAGTTAAGAGAACTAAATAAGTAGTTACAAGAGAATTTGGAAAGGGCTTTTATACACCTGAGTTCATCACCGTGGGGTGTGCTGATCCTCTTCATCAAAAAGAAATATGGATCAGTATGTGTCTTCATTGACTATCATGACATAAAATTCACAATAAATAACAAGTATCCTATATGATGGAGAGATGACTCGTTCGATCAACTATATAGGGCCATGTTTTTCTCTAAGGTGGACCTTTGGTCAGGATATAATCAAATAAATTTGAATAAGGAATATATTCCAAATACCTCCTTTTAAATAAGGTATGGATAGTATGAGTTCATAGTGATTACATTTGGACTCACTAATTCTGTAGTAATTTTCATGGACATAATGAATAGAGTATTTATATATTACCTTGAATTTTTTTTGCAGTCTCTATATATGGAATTGTATGAACTCCAAGAGCAAGGGAGTCCATGAGGATTGAAGATCATTTGAATATTATGCTAAATACTTTTCAAGTGGAGAAAATATATGAAACGTATAGTAATTGTGAGTTTTGGATGGAATAAGTATCATTATCAGTGCATGTTATCACCAACAAATTGATATCTATGGAACCTTATATGACAAAGGAAATTGAGGAGTATCCGATTTTAGAATCTATAATGGAGATAAATTGTTTCCTTAGTCTGGAATGGTATTACTGAAAATTTGTGGGGAAATTCTCATGATTGTCAAACCTAATAACAATGATGACTAAGAAGATAGAATTTGTTTTCTAGAATAGTGAATGTGAAGACTGCTTCAAAGTATTGAAAAAGAGGCTTATCACTGCACCAGTATTTAAACAACCCAGAAGTGGGTAACTCTTCATGGTATATAATGATTCATAAAAGAAGTTATTAGGATGTGTAATAATAGAAAATGATAATGTGATAGAAAATGCCTCAAGGAAGCTGAAATTTCAAAAAAAAAACGACCAAACATGTGATCTAGATTTGGAATCTATGATCTTTTCATTAAAAATCTGGTGGAATTATCTCCATGGGGAAAGGTGTGAGGTATATACTAATCCCTAGATCCTCAAATGTAGATTCATATATAAGGATCATAATATCTATTAGCAAAAATGATTATAGCTCATCAAGGATTATGGCTGCTCAAGCCACTATTATCATGGTGAATCAAATAAAGTGGAAGATTATATAAGTACAAAGGATCTTATAACTTTATAAATGATAAGAATTGAGATGGATTAAATATTCTTATACTTTAAAATGATGTATAATGGAATCATAATGGAGGAAACAACATCATTCCTTTCTCAAATTATTTAGCAATTATACCTTTTATAGAGGATTAAGGATGCTCAAAGAGATGATGTTGAAATTCAGAATAAAGTTGATGTTATCAAAAATGAAAAATCCTTAGTGTTCATTATTGATGAGGAATGAGTCATAAGATTTTGTCTTGAAAATTTGTACCGTCAAATATTGAGATAAAGAGAGAGATTTTGAGTGATGTACATAGATCAACCTTCTCCATCCACCCAGAGAGCATAAAGATATATCGAGATCTTCGAGAGAACTCTTAGTGGGACAATATGAAGAAAGATATTGATAAATATATATATATCAAAGTGCCTGGTTTGTTAGTGAGTGAAGTGTGAATGGAAAAAATCCCAAGTGTATGATACAACCATTACCCATTCATATAAAAAATGGGAAAACATCACAATGGAATTTGTCACTAAAATTATGAATACATAAAGAGGAAGTAAGGATATATGGGTTATTGTGGATAGTTTAAAAAATATTGATCACTTTATTTCAATTCATGATGACTTCAAACTCAATCAAATCACATTGACATAAATCATAGAAATGGTGAGGATGGATGGAGTACCATTATTGATTGTCTGATTGAGATATGAGATTTACCTCCATGTGGGGGAAAAGTATTCAAAACACTCTAAACAAAGAGTTAAACATCAGTATGAATTATCACCCTCAAAATCATGTCTAGTCTAAGAGATCTATTCATAATCTGGAAGATATGTTTAGATAATTCTTTATGGACCTCAAATTAGGATGGGACATATAAATTTTGTAAGGTGAATTAGTACTTTCCATGGAATTTGTAAGGATAATCCAATACCCCCATATGAAAAATATGAATTATGTAAGGGTAATCCCTTATTTCCCTTCCCCATCACCCTTTTTGGAAAAAAAACATTTTTACCCCATTTTCTTATTTCATCATCCCCAAAAACTGACTATAAACCCTTTTAATGATATTAACAGCCTGAGATATTGGATAATTTATTCCATTGAATCACATATGATTAAAATCCTTTTTATGGATGAATTTTATAAACTCATCATTGATGAATTATTTTGAATACTAAATTAAATGATGAATTTAATTTGGGAATATCAATGCTCTGAGATACCCATTACATGTTATTATAAATAACCTAAACCTTCTAATTTTTTTATTATATTCATTCCAGTAAGAGAAATCAATAAATTATTCTATATGAGATCAATGTAGTCTTCGTTAACCAAACCATGTTTTGACTTAGTTTCCAGACATGGAAGAACCGATTTTTTCTCACTTCTATTTGGTGTTGTCTCCTAAAGTTTAAAAATACCCATATAATAATTTTATTCATTTTCCTTCATTTCTTGAGTGACAGTGAATATAGTTCATTCGAATATTCTAAAAATTAAGGATAATGAATCCTTAAATGATAATAATATAGAAATTATCAATGAATAATAAATAATTACTAACTAAGGTTAATCTAGGATTATTCTAGAGAGATAAAATTATAATCAAATGTAAAATATGATTTCCTCTAAGGAAGAAATGTTAGATCAGTCCATAACATAAAATAATAATTTGGAATTATCCAGGAGATATAAATTGTTATTCCACATTGTATTTTTATTTCTGTTCAAAATTAAATGTTGGAATCAGTTCTATGAATCCGTGGAAAGTGGTTTGAACCAACTAATATGTAGACAATAATTGAATGAAAATCACTTGAAAAAACATGATTATGACATTGAAAATATTTATATAGTAAGTTAAATAACTTTTGGAGGATATTATTTACGCTATTTTCTAAAATAAAAATCTTATGTTTTTATACTTGGTAGTTAGTTTTGATTATGATTTGTTGCGGGTCTATGCATAGCTTGTTAGAATCTTATATGATAATTTTTACATGAGTATATTAATGCATTCTTCATTCATGATGATGTTGATCAATTTTTTTTTTGAGATTCTACATTTAATCATTATGATATTTTAAGCTTTCTTATGTGTTCTACACTATTATGTGTCCTTTTGGAGGTATTGTTCATGGGGGCCAAAGTTGGTAGAATTTCATGACATGTTTATCCATTATAGGGGGAGTGAACTTGCCTCATAACAATAGAAATGATGGGCCTAAGAACATAGTAGGGTTACGAAAATGACTCATGGATTTTATGTGATACACTCAATGTTTATATGATTCCAAGGATTTTTTTAATCAACACATAGTTGATACCAATCATCACATCACTTGATTCCTAGTGGATGCTAAGAACATGAATCACTTAATGACTAGTGGATATTGAGTAGTACACACACTCAATTCCAATTATCATGAATAGTAACATCATGGGTAGTTCTTGATTACTTCTGATATCTTTAAATTTCTTATGGCATGGAGTCTCCACATGTATGGTTGGAGATCATGGTGGTCAGGTTAGCACACAGGTGATAGGTTTTGGATTATTTTATTTTTTCCACTTCTAATTTATTTATAAAATAAAATTGTATACTAGAGTACATCAGTTAGGGATACATTGGCTGTTTTATATTAGGGTTTTTTACCCACACCATGGGTGTAAATTTTTATGCACATGCAAACTTTTATTTTGGGACAATAGTAAGTGTAAGGGGCCATTGGTCATTGGATGAGCAGAGGAGCACAGAGCTAGTGGTGGATAGAGATAGACTCTGGAAGACTCTAATTTATTTTATTTTATTATTTACCTCCTACATATACTCTAGATTGAATTTCCAGATTAGTATCCTGTTTTTCTATCTAAATCATGACATGTATTCCATATTCCAGTTTTCACAATGTTAATCTGATTATTTAGTATATTTTATATTTATTTATTATTTATACTATGACATTATAATGAGGGTATTTTATCCCCACTAATATACTGGTATAGTCATTGATATTCCCTATCCACTTGCATATATGGAATCACACATGGGTTGATGTGACTATTTGGCTTTTTCATGGTGATTTGTGTTGGTTTGTTATAAAATATAATTAGATAATAGTATTCTACTCTTAATTTTAGACAAAAAATATATTATTTAGAAAAGATATAACTATGTGGGACTCGGGTAGGGGATTTTTCATGTGACTAGCTATCTCATGGGTAATGGACCCTTGAATTTTTATTAACCTAATTGTTGTGATTTTTTACGAGATTTTAGGGTTAGTTAATGCATCATTACTAGGAAAATTAGATCACATTCCATATATATACCACGTTTTTTATGCATTTTAGTTCTTCAATTTAGATCCTTGAGATGTGTGCAATAGTTTTTTGATAGTTTCTCCATTTTGTGATATATCTATTTTTCCATGTTGTTGTGATATTTAATTTTGTCATTAACTAATTGAATAGAGCATGTTGTTATATTATATATATATATATATATGATTGTGACTAACATGCATGGAGGATACTATGGTTTGTTATTGGATGGGTATACCTTGGGTTATATGTTGACTATTACGGACACCTTGAGTGATCCCAAGGGATGATTGGGGTTTAGCCTAATGAGTTTGTTTTTCCTCAAGGCTTGCCTTAATATTATAGAATGTATTTTATCATGGAAGACTAATGGGATCACTAGATGAAATGGGTTGAGATACTATAGCTTGGGAGGAAACCCCTAGTTTACATCCTTCTATGTAAGAGGTTGGTGTAGACCATGCTCCCATACTATCTTTGGTAGCACAGGATATAGGACCACCATAGTTGGGAGTGCTCTCACTTTCTCCTACCCATAGAGCATGGGTGACAAGGTTTATGGTAACTATGATAAATACCTATAGCTTCTAAATACTCCATATTTTCAGGGTACTATAAGACCATAGGTTTCTAATGATTGGTTTTATATCATTGAAGGTATGTTTTACCTCATTAATACACCGATAGAAAAGACGGTGAAGCTATTGACGTTTACTATACAAGGTCCCACCACGTGGTAGTGATGGGGTGTAGTGAACATTGTTGGATATTATGAAGGTCTGAAATAGAAAACATTCATTTATTTTTTCTTCAATGACCTATTTTTGGTTACACAATATCCAAATAGTTCCCAAGAACGCATTGGGCTTCAGTACAACATGATATTGGTTTCTTCTTATATGGAATGATTAAAAATGGTTCCCCATAAGGCCATTTTGGTCAATAAGGGTTTAGAATATGATATAGGTGTGTATATTCATCAATAATTTTTTATAAGTTAATGTGATTCTTCAAGATGTAGAGAGAGAAAGGTTGAGGGTTTGATCCAGAGCATCAACACACAACCAGGGAAGGGTTATGTTTTATCAACACCTTCTGTGCGGGATGGAGTTCCTTGATGTTTTTACTATTTACAAAGAGGGAGTTACTACATTTTCTACACAAAACATCATATCAATATCCACTAACACAGAAAGATAGGACATCTCTACAAAAAAATGTTGGTCCAACTGTGGGAAACTAAGGTAGGCATGGTCATAGAACCAAGGATCTAGCTGGGGTTCTCAAAAATAGACTTAGATTATGACTTATACTAACCATTCATTTATAGAATATGGTTTCATAGATGTGTCAGTCCATTTGTAAATAGTTGATCAAACTCTAGATGATGGTGGTAAATTACTATCTAATGTTTGAGGTAAAATTTTGATCTCATATACTTTATCTACTACCTTAATTAATACTAGTGCATATCATTCCTCCATATCTAGGAAATTTATTGAAATACATGACATACCAGTCATGATTTCCATTTATCTTCATTACCATGATACACAATTTGGAATGAAATTGGATCATATTAAATGACGCTCAGAGTGTCCTATAGACATTTCTAGTTATGGAAATATATTGGACTTCATTATTCTATAGATGATGAGATTTAATGTAATTCTTGTTCTATATTAGATGACTCACTTTCATTCTTACATATATTGTTTTTTGAGAAGTGTTTCATTCATTTGACTGAAGGGAGATATGATCTTAATTACCAAATAGTGGTAAATGAGATTAGGTAGAGTTGATTGAGAGTTGATTTAACATAGTATTATCACAATTCAAATGGAATTCTTTGATCCTTATATAGGATTAGTGACATCCCCCTAATATTTTTCAAAAGTCATGGATATCTATCAATACATATTTTTAGATGACTTCATAAGACTTACCCCAGAGAGAGGAGTTTAATTTGAGATAGAGATCATGCTGGTTGAACATAACATTTTGATACATCCCTATCATATTATTTCGGATGAACTGAAGGTGATAAAGGTGGATCTTGATGAATTAGAGTAGAAGGTATTTATTAGGCTGACTACATCACTGTGTGGTTCACCTACATTGTTTTCAAAGATAACAGGTAGTATTCTTCGACTCTACATTGATTATCTGATTCTTATCCCCTTATAGTGAAGAATATATATCATTTACATGATATTTATGGTATTTTTTATCATTTATGTAGATCCTAGTGGTTCTCCAATATTGATATTTTATTGGGATATCACCAGCTATGGGTTAGAGAAAATGTCACCATAAAAATGGATTTTTAGTGTAGGCATGGGCTATATGATTATCTGGTGATGCCATTTGGTTTGAAAACCATGCCAAAACTATTTATGGACCTCATGAACAAGATATTTTGTCCATAAATAGACTTGTTAATCGTGGTTTTCATTGATTTTATCCACATATACTCACCAACATTGGGGTATCATGCCATACGTATTGAGATATTTTTGAGTACACTTTGATAAAATTGGATTCACGTAAAGGTATCTATGTGTAACTTTCGAATTCATGGGGTAATGTTCATGGGATATGTGGTTTCTAAGGTAGTTATATCCATGGAACTAGATAAAGTAGAGGTTGTGATGTCTTGAACATATCCCCATAACATGATTGAGATCATAAGATTCTTGGGTTTGGTTGGATACTACCAATGTTTTAACTAGTACATCTTCTTATTATCATCACTTAAGACTAAATTAAAAAAGAAAGGAATGATATTATAGTGGATCTAAAAGTGTAAATAATTCTTTCATGATATGAAGAGATGGTTTACTATTGATTTTATACTGATATATCATGATCATGTGATAGGATATGTAGTATACTATTATGCATCAAGCATTGTATTAGAAGCGTTACTTATAAAAAGAGACAAGTCACTAGCTTATAGGTCGTAAAATCCGATAATCCATTATTAGAACTATGATACTCATGATAGGGTTCTGGAATCCATGGTCCATTCTCTAAAGTATTGGTTAAACATTCCACTCATTGATAGGTTTTTTTCTATAATGGCCACAAGTGCCTCAGTTACATCTTCACACAGTGGGACTTGAACTTTAGGTTGAAGATCTAGGTGGTGTATGTATGTAATTTTGACTTTAGAAGAGTGTTATAACCTTTTAAGGGTACTTTTTTAGTATATAATCTTATTCATAAGACATATTTAGATCAGGATCTTGGTGAGGATACTTTATATTAGTATTGGCACCTGATGAGCTTGTTGGTTGAGTGGAGGATTTATACTTCTTAAGATCTGGGATAAATGTCATGTTATACGTTTTTCACCACATATTCTATAGTATAATAGGTAAATAGTTGAAACTAAACATACCCTAAGAATATTATGATGGGATAATAACTCATTGGAGGTTACATGATAACTGGGTTGTCATTTGATAGTGATGATGTGATCCTTTCACATGTGAGATTAGTAGTCCATGACTCCATTAGGGAGGATATGATGAGTGAATTCCATACCTCTAGATGGTTGGTACATCCTTGTGTGAAAAGAATGTTCCAAAACATTAGGATAATATTTTGGTGGCTATAAATTAAGAGATACATCACTAGGTTTTTTTAATGATGCCCTACCTACTATAGGGTAAGGGTATAACACTAAAATTTAGGTTGAATACTCCAAACACATTCAGTTCCCAAGTGGAAGTGGTAGGAATTCATGATGGAAATTATGACAAGGTTTCTCAAGACCCTAATGATACATGATTATATCAGAGTGATTTTCGATCAATTGATTAGGGTTTTCAACTTCTTACTAGTTTGAATGTCTCATTTAGTGGAAAAGCTAGAAAAGCTATATGTATATGAGATTAAACAATTATATAGAGTTACCTTGAGAATTTTATCTGATAGTTATGCATATTTTAGTTAACATTTCTATAAATTCTTGAAGAAGGACCTAGAGACTCAACTAAAATTGGCCACAATATACAACCATCAAAAAGATGAAAAGAAAGAGTGAACGATTCACATAGAAGATGATATTAGTTGATCTTATGTTCTTGGATTTAGTAAATCTTGGGAAGATCACCATGATTTGGTTGAGTTAGTATAAAATAATAGTTACTAGTATTTGTTTCATATGGATCCTTATGAGTCTCTTTATAATATGCCTTGTTGTTCATAACTCTATTGGAATGAGGAAAGTTAGGTAGTTGTTATGGGGTCCAGTTTGGTTCAAGAGAACTATGAGATATTGAAACTAATTCAGAAGAGGTTGATAACTACTCAGAATAACCATATATGATGTTCCAATAATAGGAGGATACCTTTAGAGTTATTTATGTGTGATTTGGTTTTAATAAGAGTGACTCCTATATTAGTCCATTAGCATTTAAAAAGAAAAACTAGCACCACATTATGTTGGAAACATAGAGATACCTGAGTGGGTTGGGATAGTGGCATGACTCCTAGATACTCCTTTATGTTTCTGAGGTATGCATGTGTTTTATCTCTATCAACTCTATAGGTACCTAACAAATCCTTTACCTGAAATCAACTATTATTATTTTGAGATAGAATATGAAATTTCATACAATGAGTGCTCGATGCTTATTTCTGACTGGGGAAAGAATGTTCTTTAAGGGATGAAAGTGCCACTCATCTGGATCTTATGGAATCACAGATGGATCTATGAGGATATGTGGGAGTGGGAGTCGAACATTCAATATTAGTGGACCAATTTATCCAAAGAATACTGCTACAGAAACTTCTCAATAAAGAGAAGTCATTATAGGTAGAGAATTGTAACATACTTGTTTTTATAAAAAATTCTTTTTTTAATTCAAATGATTTTTTCTTTGAACACTTGATATTATTAAACTTTATTTTTACCCTTACATATGGCATAGGGATTACATAAAGTTATATAAACTATACTTTTATACTGGGAGCATTTTGGTAGTTGTGTAAGGGGAAAATCATATTTATAGGAGTTTCATAAGGTTTAGTCAACTACTATGTATGGGTAAGTTAGATGTTAATGCACTGTGTAAGGGTAGTGCATTGCATGTGTCAGGTTACACCCTATTTTTAAGGGTTATGTAAGATTATCTCCCTAATATCCAAAGTTGTGTAAAATAATCCCATATTTTTCATAAAGGTGTGCTAGAGTTCCTATAAAATTAATTATAGTAACATTTATGTTTCATTAGGGTAAGCCTTTAGTTACATAAATTGAGTTAAGTTAACCTATACTCTATGTAAGGGTGACCTAGAGTATTCAAAGGGTGCATTAGTGTATGGCTGAGTAGCGAGAGGTTAATTTATTATTTTTAGTAGTTGAGTAAGGTAACATTAGTACCCTTAAAGGATAATTAGGAGTTTAATAAGGTTAAAACCATGTTACCATTCACAATACCCTTTTTCAGACCAAAATTATTTTTACCATATTATATAATGTCTTCTTCCCCAACACACACATGCAACCCATTTGGATGACCTTAAAAGCAAGAGATATTGTGTAACATATTAAATTATCTCATTTATGATTAAAACAACTTTTATAGATGAAATTAAACACTCCACATTCAAGAATCATTTAAAATATTGAATTAAATTATTAGATTAATTTATTATTATCAATTCTATGAGATAGCCTTAGAAATTTCTTAATAAATAACTAAAACTTTTCCGACCATTATTTTTTTATTTTTCTTAGACTTTGGGATGTCCATGAAGTTCATTATAAGATATCTATGGAGTCTATATTGACTAAACCAAGTTCTCATCTGGATTCTAGGAATTGTGGAACCAATTATTCCTCTACTCTATTTGGTGACGTTACTTGAAGAGGAAAAAATACCATGGTGGGAATTTGTATTATTTTCATTCTTTCCATGAAAAATGGTTAATATACTTCTTCATGAGCTTCTTGAAATTAAGGATTTTTAATGATTAAATGATAATAATTAAAAAATTGTCAAATAATGATATATAATTATTTTCTCAATTTTATTATTGATTATTATAGGTCGATAAAATTATAATCAAATGTAAGATATGATTTTATAAAGGTAATAAATGTAAGATCATGCCATTAAATATATTATTTTGAATTATCCATGTGATAGAAGTGTTATTTTGTGTGGTGTTTTATTTATTTTTGAAATAAAATTTTGGAATTGGTCCTTATAATCATTGGTGAGTGGTTTTAAATGACTAATATGTGTACAATATTTGAGTGACATTTCCTTGACAAAACATGGTAATAATATCGGAAATGTTGAGGTAAGATGTTTCCTTTCCATTTTATGGATATTTTTCACTTGTTTCCATGATTAAATTCTTATATTGTCATAATTTATAGTCATGCTTGATTATGATCACATGTGGGTGTGTTCATATTCCATGAGATCCTTATTTGATAATTACTACCATGAGTATGTTTCTGGATTTTTTTTCTTATTGATATTTATCAAATATATTGTTTAATTTTAATTATACTCATGATGATATGTTTTGATTTCTTGTGCTTCTAACTCTATTATGCGTGCCTTTATTGGTATTATTCTTGGCGTCCAAAGTATTTGGACCATCATGACATCTTTATCCCTAAGATATGAATTATTCATGACATGAAATGATGGTGATTATGGACCTAAGAACTAGGTTGGGATGTGATGATGACTCATGGTTATCGTGTAATACAATCAATTCGTTGGGGATGCCAAGGAGCATGTTACTCTATTCCTAGTGGATTTCTAGTAGCATGATCACTTAATGTGTATTGTATTCAGAGAACACGGCTCACTTGATGTTGAGTGTATTCCATGTAGTATGCACAAATGATACTGAGCATCATGTTTAATAGACTTGTCAATAGTTCTTGATAAATCATGATATCATGAAATTCCACTTGAAATGGATCTGAATTAGGTACATACGATACTCATGGTGGCTTGGCTAGATCATGGGTGACCAATTTGGGATTATTGTGTTGCTTACACATTTTTTAGTAAAATATATTTTTTTAGAAGAGAATATTAGTTAATGATGAATTGGTTGTATCCTATACCATTTTATTACTCAGACTATGTATGAGAATTTATATCTTTGTGTAAAATTTATGTTTAGGTATGTGAGTAATGGAATGGGGTCATGGATGATGGCAGCGGAGAGTAGTTTGGAGCTAGTGGTGGACCTAGATGGACTCTAGAGGGCTCCAAATTTGTTAGTGATAATTTATATACTACATATTCTCTAGACGGTATTTACACCTTGGGAGAGAATTTATCTATATATTTTATGGCATGTATATCATATTTTAGTTTCTACATGTGAATATAATTATTTATTATATTATATTATATTATATTATTTATTATTTATTTTATGACATTATACAGATGGTATAGTGTCCCAACTTTGATAGATAGACCCTCGCGACTAGTAGAATCCTCTTTCATATGGGGAGTTGCACATGATGCCATGTGACCCTCCATATCAAACCCATTGGTTTTGGTTGGGGTGTTACATCATAAGATAAAAAATGAATCAAGATAGTGTAGAAACTAGAGTTAATAAACAAGACACACAAGAGTATATCGTCATCATAAGAATAAAAATATTACTATGGAATACACATAAGAATAATGTATAAATATAATATGATAATATACAAGAATCCCCACTATTTAGACTGCGAGCTTATCCAAGAAGGTTCACCCATTTTTTTGGGAGAATACCCCAGAAGGTTCACCCTTTAGCTTGTGATAATATCCAAGATGGATCTACTTTTTTTACATCATATCCATGATGTTTCATTCTACATTATCTCATGAAATATGAAACATTAAACAATGCATTTGAGGATGATATAATACCACACCCATCATTCATTCATACATATGAGGGCCACTTAAAATTAATATTTTATTATATTATAGGGAAACCATATATATAAAATGGGATATTATATCATTTTAAAAGTTTATTATCATAATGTAGCATTTATAAATCCCTAAATAATAATAACATGATAAACCCATAGAAAATAAATGGTTATCCAATGAAATCAAGTAAATTTCTATATAAATACCATACAATCAGCAGATATCATATGGTATATACACTATATATATAATGGTTATATGGTTAAATCAGTACTTTATACAAACAAATGATGCATGTAATCTTGGTGAAAAAATTTCAATAAAAGGAATCTATAATAGGGGATCAATAGAGGAAAGGCATTATATGAAAAATTATGGTTATATATTTAATATTATTACACTGAAAAATCCAAGGATGGATCATTAAAAACCTTATGCAAATAGCCATTTTCCATGACAACCCTTTTAAATCAAATTTATTGAATAATTACAAACAATTTACTTCATAATACAATGAAATATAGTAAATAAGATTCAAAATGTTATGAAATAAATTCTTGTGTAATTTTTCTTAAAAAATTAGTTTCTTTTTTTATTTTTATAAAGAATGATAGAGCAATAAAGTCACCAGATACTTTTTAAAATTTATATACAAAAAGTAAGGGAAGAAATATTTTTAGATATATTAAAAAATTGATTTTAATTAAATCAGTAATAATGGATTCCTAAAATACGCATAAATCTTTTATAGAGAAAATGTGGGTGGATGATAAAACATTTGATTTTAAAAGGATGGAAAAAATTCATAAATTTTGAAATACATTTCTTTGAAAACACACATTGTAAAAATATCAAAGAAACATCCATTTATAGGGAAAATGAAAATATAACGGGCATCTAATATAACATATAGTTTGATTCCCAAATAAAAAGGGAACATTTTTGGGTAAGGATAATATGGACATGGAGGGGATACCATTACTAGATTATAGATATTATTATTAACATTGATATACTTTTGAGAAAGAAATTAATCAAGGAAATGATTTATGATACAAACTTTACATTCCCAAAGATAAGATAAATTATAGTATCACAATTTGATACAATAAAGAAATATTCTAAAACCGTAGTAAAAAAAATAATCCTTTGGACTCAATAAAATATGTTTAGTCATGAAAAATCCTTAAAATTTTTGTAAAATTAGAGTAAAACCCCATTATAGAATGAAAATGAAATTTAACGCTTAATTTAATAATATATAATATAATATAATCATGATAAAAATATTAAATGGTTATTATATAAAACAATATATGGAAAATTAGGTTTTTTATAACAACTATGTCTCATTCAAGGAAAATTTGGACAAGAAACCCTTTCCTTTTATTCTTGCTTTCTTAAATGTGATATAACCTCCTATGTAATACTTATAAATATATTAGTCTATTATTTAAAAAAATAACCTTTGATTATCTTCATTTTATATTATTTTATACATTTTTATCAGGTATGCAATGTATATTTTCAATATCGAGTGGGGGTCATCTTGATAATTTTGAATTAATATCACAATAGAAGTGTGTTTTGTTATTATTAACCTAGATTTAATGATTCAAAGATAATATAAGGTATGTTATTAGATAATATATATTTACTTGAAAATATATTATCTCATTCGATTATTGTTTTGGTTATGTTTTGTGAAAATGTAATTAGTTTCGGATTAGTTCAATAATTTTAGTAATCAAATAAGATTTTTTTAAAATAAGTTTCATATTATAACCTTTACAAAACCATAAAAATAAATATTTTCATATTAAATAATAATATTATTATAATTTATGTTAAAAAATTCTCCAATAATAGAGTTTTATAAAATTGTCCAAGTTTGAGGTTAGAAAGACTCAAACATGAATATACCAAAATTCAACAGTGATTATGGTTAATAAAAAGTTTACTTTGACGTAAAATCACTATAAAATAAGCATAATTATATTAAATATATGTTTTTTATGTTTTAAATTATATTTAATATGTTTTATTTAAATATATAAAATTAAGATGAAAAATTAGTAACATTAATTCATAGAGGTGGTAGTCCACAAAATGCATGGTTAACAACCTCATTTCACTAATAATGAGAGGAAATGAAGTTGGATTATAATTTTTATCTCAATGTTAAGATTTATATTATATATTTCACTTTTAATTTAAATTTGCATCCTTATAAAAAGTGATGATAGGTGGTGGTGAAAATCGAGGATTTCACTTTATGAAGGTGGTTGTATGCACAACACCTGAT
Organism: Viscum album; assembly: GCA_963277665.1. Lineage (NCBI taxonomy): Eukaryota > Viridiplantae > Streptophyta > Magnoliopsida > Santalales > Viscaceae > Viscum > Viscum album. Next base: position 1,322,986,920 of record OY728166.1, read on the forward strand.
CATTGTTTGTTTATTTTTAAAAGTGTGTGGGAGGGAATAGATAAGGGTATTTGAATTAATATAAAAACACTTATGTATAATAATTATATTTATTTCATTGTATATCTTTGGTTATGATTGGTTTTTAAGGGAAATTATTAGAATAAATAGATAATCATTATTTAGTACTCACATTGTTACATTAATGTTTATGTTGAAAGACTCCTTGGAAATGAAAGTTATAGGATAACTAATTGATATCAGAGGATTATAAAAATGATATATTATTATAATAAGAGTAAAGTTTTATAGTTTAAATTATAAATTAGATTTAATTTTTGTGTAATTATGTAATTGAAGTGTTTATAAGTGCACAAGAGCCTCATCCTAGTTGGTGAGGACTCGACATGTGCATCCAAGAGACCTGAGATCAAAACCAAATGGAGATATAATTTACAAGGTATTGTAAAAGTACTGTAGTAATTACTATAGAAGTTACTGTAGTGGTATTGTAGTAGTTACTATTAGGTACTATAGAAGCCGAAACTATTCACCCTTTTAGGCCTTTGGGCCATCGGTTTGGTCTTCAGGCCCTTCAAGGCCTTCAATCCAATAAGTCTTTTGGGACACCAAAAGGCCTTCAGGACACCACAAGGCCTCTAGGGAACCTCAAGGCATTCAGGCCACCTCAAGGACTTCCGGCCACATGATCAATGCAGTTTCCCCAGATAGACTCTATAAAAAAAGAAAAACTATAAAGGAGGATTTAGAGCAGGCACACTCACCAGAGAAGAACCAACGGAATAGAAAGAATGAGAGTGTAGGGAATCACCATCGAGACCATCCTTTTTTTATATGGGAACATTAGCTAGATTTCCATGCAAAGGTGGAGAGCTACCATCACGATGTAGATGTTGGGGAGGGGAAATTCCTTGTAGTTATAGTTTGGTCGAATTCCCTAAGACCTTCTAGTCATGTAATGTCTCATAATACTATAGGTCATGTAATATCAAAACCTATAGGACATTTAAGGGTTCCCACTCATCCCTCGAAAAGGGGGGTTATAAAAAATCAATAAAAAATAAGGCCTTCAAGCCCTTCAAGCAAGTGTTTATAAGTGAATAAAAGTTTTCTTTTGTAAAAACTCACTTTGTTTCAATAATGGAATCACAGTATTCAAGGTTAGATTGTCCCAATGGTAAAAACTAATTGAGTGTGTAGTGAGATACCATTTATTAATCACCCAAAACCCATTGTTCCATATGTTTTAGACATGTTTAAATCCTTTTAACCGTGGTATTTTACATTTTACCATTTTGGTTTTTACCAGGCTAACTAGTTTTTAAGTAAGTTATATTTGTTTGATTCAAAACATAAAATAAACCATTTTATAAAATTTTGGGAAATTAACAAATATTTATCCTATATTTAATCTTATTAAATTTAAAAATAAGTGATAAAATACTTTTATATTAAATTATTTAATATATATATATATATTGTTTTTTAGAAAATTGTAGTTTTTTCAAATAAGTCTTCTAAATCATATTGACTATTTATTATGAATTTAATGTGGGATAATAAATTTTTAAATATCTCTAAAAAAATATCAAAATCATTATATAAAATATATCAATTTAATTTATTAGATAAAATTTAAACAAAATTAATAAATAATGTTTTTTATAATTACATATTCACTATTATCATTTTCATTAACATTTTTCTTAGAAAGTAAAAAAAAATTTCTAAAAAATATAATAAACTTATTACATAATACGATCATGTTGATATAATATATAAACTACATTTTTTTTAATTTTTATAACTTATAAAAACTATTTTTTAATATTAGTGAATAAAAATTGTTTTTGGAGAGAAAATTTACTTAATTTCCCAAAATATTAAACATGGTTTCTATAAATTATAATCAGTATATTATTTACTATTTTCCTAAAAAATATTAAAAAAATTATTCTATGATAATATTTAAATTTTTAATACCAAATTGAAGTTATTTTTTTTCAAATTCAAATTTATAAATTTATAAAATTATTTGTAAAAAAAAATATAGGGAAATAATACTTTTAAATAAATAAATATTTCAAAAATAATTTTTATATTTTTATATTATACAATGCTCTAAATAATTGAATATTGGTGTATTAGTTAAATAAATAAAAATATTAACTGTTATAATAAACATATAACTAAGATCAATTTAGTTTATTAAGGTAAAATTCAATAACATTTTAATCGTTCTTCTAAAGGATTCATTTTAAAAGCATTAATCAATGAAAAGTAGTAGTATTTATTTATTTTAATTGGTTATTATATTTTAATATACTAGTTATTACATTATTCATGAAATTTTTAAATGTAATGGTTGTTTTTAGTAGGGATGTCTCATTATTTCAGTGTTATATGTGACCAAATTTATTAATGATAGTATTAAATTAAAGGGTCTAAAATATTGGGTTATTAAACTCCTCCTCTTCACTTTAATTATCAATTCCATTTTTTATTTTTTGAAATTAAATTTATGGATTCATAAAAAAATTAAGCAAATAATAGAGAAATTCATCATAGATGATGTGGTTACTTGGTTTGGTATCAAGTGGATGTCAAAAGAGGAATAATGTTCTCTATTATTCATAATTTTTTATTGTGGTATATCCATTAGATATTTTACCAAGGAATTTATCCAATTTAATTTAAAACTAGTGGCTGAATGAGTATCAAATCATGGAGGTTTTTTAGTCATAGTACCAATAGTATGGCTTAATTATTCAACTTTTAGTTGATTTTCAATTTTATGACATAAGAATAGGTTATTTTATTGATTATACCTCGTTGAATAAAAATAGATAATTTTCTATAAATTAATATATTTAATTTTGGGGAATATGGTATGAATTTGGTGCTCAAGATATTCTCTACAATAACCTGAGAAATTATTTGATAATCACTTATTAGGGAAGTTAAATCTAATATCTAGGTTAGTGGTCCAATTAATACATAACCATATGTGTATCTTCATGTACTTGTTTGATCATTCTAAGGGTTTGGGTTCAATATGGATAGGTATGGACTAAAGGAAATTCATTTGAGTGTAAAGGAGTATCATAGAGCTCTTTAAAAATGTAGTTTAATCATTAGTTATAGTTTCATGGATTTATATATTACCAAATATTGTTTTTATATGTTTTTGTTTCTAGTTAGTCATAATGATTCCCTAAAGGATTTTATCTTGTGAAATAGATTATATGGGACTTGGGATGATGCTAGTTTGATTGTGAAGATCATTCCCAAATAAAAAAATCCATGGGTAGTGTTCTCTATAGTTTTTAACATGAGAATAGTGGGACATGGGTTATGGGTATGGATATAGACATTGGATATTTCTAGATGGGAGTGGGGAAATAGAAATAAGGTACACATGTGTTGGGACCTAGTTTCTGAGATGGAGAATTTTTTTAAACTAAATCATAGGACTTAGTGAGTTTCTTATATAGCATGTATAGAGCATGTTGTGATGGACTCAAGTGATGGTATGACTTATAGGTAAATCATGTGGGGGGATTCCATGGATCATGTACGGTATTGGTTATTATAAAGGTGTTGGTTATAGGTTTTCATAATTTTGGTACCCTTAGGTTATTCCTAAATTTTTATTAATGTGATTAGAGGTTGTTGTTGGTTATATTAACACACAAACACAAACCACTAGGTTGATTATAGAGATACACAAGTTCTCATGTGTGCATCCCCATATGTAAGAGGTTACTAACTAACAATGAGAATCTGAATGTCATCGATGGGATGACTATACACTATATAACATTTCATTTCACTAATAATATAAATAATGTAAAAAAACTCAAAATTAATTATGAGGAAAATAATACATCATAATGTAATATCATATGGTACACATTGCATATTAATAAATGAAACAGGCTTCCAATGTGGCAACCAAACTAGAGTATAATTTAATGTTAAAAAATAAATAAAACTATTTGAAAACTCTATTGAGTCTACCATGGATTCATTACCAGCTCCACACACTATAACTATGAAACCTATAATAAGATATTTTCCCTTATGGGAACCCTAATCGAGACATTTTCACATATATCAATATTTCCATGCTGGGTGAGAATATAGAAATCCAGTAAGACACCACCAATGAATCCTTAACATAAGTGAACATAAATATATAATATTTTATTTTATAACAAAAGTATATTCTCAAATAATAATACAACCATGCATGTGTTGAGTAATCGTGTCCTAATAAAGGCACCATGAATTGTTTTTTTCCACCCACTTAAGCACAATGCTAGTTTTAGTAGACGTATATGTCATTCCATATTCTACCTTTAAAGAAACACCATGCAACAGGCCCTGAAGGTGGTTGGTATTATGAACATCACACACCCCATGAAATTATGCTAAGTCCCACTTAACATGATGATATAATTGGATAATAACATCACCCCTGTATCGAATTTTCCAAATTCTACCCATAGTGTAAAGATTCATAATTCCCACAAATGGATTTTCCCATATCCACAAACATGTTTATGTTAATACTGATAACATTAAATGAGAAATAGTATTATCCATCAGTAAGTAATTACGATCCCAATCCAAGGGGTTATCTAACCTAAAATGAGTAACTTATTCATATTGATACTATATTAAAGGCTCCATAGGATTTGCAGTACCATTAACACATGTATCATAGTAAGGAATAAAATGGATATCAAGAAAATTTCTCAATTTTCTATACACAATTCAAATATCTCACATCAAGAATGGGTCTCAATTTCAACTCACTCTCCCACATGAATCACATATCTAGAGATGTTTATTGTGCATAAAAATAATCATGCAAACAACATATACAAGGCCCTATATGTTAAGGAACTTCTTATCTCATGGTTGTTAAAGAAGTAATCGAATGTTCATTAAGGATCAAAAACAAATTATATAGAACAACCATAGAGAATGATCTCATACATTATGGATGCCTAAAACCATTTTTATTCATCAAAAAAGTGGCTTAAGAAAGGGTACTAAAGAGATTCTAGGTCAGGAAGGGTTATTCTAGATACCACATACCTTACAAAGTCATTCATCTAAACCAATTCTATGCTATGTTGAAGGAGAGGATTCCAATTCACCAGATCTATTGTCAAAGAAATAAAGGATTTAAAATTCATTGTTGATTATAGATGGAAACCCCATTTTACGACAAAAATATTGTTCCACCATGAATCCTTAATCAAAAAAGTTAGTCAAGATGATATTCAAGAAGAAGTGGGTCATAAGATCATAGATCTATAAATTCATACCGAAAAACATCAACTGTTTTTTAGATTTCTAGATCCAATCAAGGTTTTTTCATTGACATTCCATATAGACATTGAATCTAGCAAGGAATAATCAATGTATTATAGTTTTATAAAACATTCTTCGTCATTAATAGGTTTAGGAAATGATTTATTAACAAATACTTGAATAGAATTCACTGTCAATGGTAAATCAGATTTTAATCATGAAATAGTAGGAAATAACTAGATCCATTAGTTATCTACAAATATGGGATGAATTCATCATCAAATCATGATAAAAAACATATATCCATAATAGATTTATTATTATCCTATAAGAGGGAATATAAATTTGTATTAGATCTAAATAGAACACTCTATTTTAGCATCACTCGATCAATAAAACCTTGAAGAAATAAGAGGATATGAGTTGGAGACTTTTAGAGACTATAAAGGAGATCTCAAATTTGAAACAGGTTCATTAGTGTTAGAATATTCTAGTAAAGGTGGATAAAAGGCATACTAAGTTATAACCGACTAGGTTCATTTAATTCACCCTCAAACTGGGCATACCATCAGGCTAGTAGTACTACCAACTAGACATTGACTAGCCACTAACCTTTTGTTGGAACCCCACCAGAAATATGTTGGGGTTTGTAGTATTTTTTGGACCTACAAGAACCTAACTGGATGGATGATGAGATCTACTGGTGAGTCAATGGTATCCTTCCCATTACTACATGATCATGTCTTCTCACACTACCCCCTTCAAAACATGGACTCATTTTCACTAAAAAAATGACCTCCAAAACATTATTAATAGAGACGAACCACAATAGAATGGAGGATCTGATAAAAAAAAAGTATCTCATACATAAAAAAATAACGATATTAAATTTATACCCCTCAAATGATTTCTCATCCTCAAGAATTTCCTTCAAAATTTATATTAAAATAACATAGAACATTGAGATCAAACATCATCATATCACTCCCAAGCCACCTCTTGGATCCATCCATGACTCTATCGTATATGGAAAAGTGGAACCATATTTACTCGAAGGAATTTATCACTATAATATAAAATCACTACTATTTGTTCCACATAATTTTCTTTAGGATCCAACTCGACTTCCTCATAGTTCATTACATGCTTTGGATGAAGCATATACCTCCATAGTTGAAACACATGAAATAAGTCATGAATACCATGGTAACACGATGGAAGATCTAGATGGTATGAAATTATCCCAACCCACTCAATTATATCAAAGGGTCCAACCTAATGTCATTCTAAATTCCATTAATTCATTATACATCGGTGGCCTAACCAAGGATTCACTCTTGGAAAAAACCTGATAACAAATTGTGATCTCCAAAGGTACCCTCATGAAGTTTGAATAAGATATCTACTTACTCTAATCTATAATCATCATCTTCTAGATCAGCATCACTCTCTCAGAGGTCTCTTATATCATATTGTGACTCATAACTTCTACCTCATGATCCTCATTCCAATAAAACAATAAAAATCATTTCCTTTAATAAAGAGCATCATGATATTTCATTTAAATTAAATCCAGGAAAATATTGTTAAAGAATAAATTAACCATGTATAGGTGATAATACCATGATCAAATGATGTTTATAATATAGTCCCATAGAATATCCTTCATTATAATAATATTTTGTTCATATTTTTCATCTATCTGGGGATGGTACACTATAGTCAACCTCATCTGAGTCCCTAAGGCCATTTATAATCCCTATCAAAATCTTTAAAAAATGCGCATCTCTGTCAACTAAAATGATCAAGAGAAAATATGCATGAAAACTATAACATAGACATAACTCTTTCATATACTATCTACTTAGTGGGTATCAAATATTTTTTAGAAGTTATAAAATTTATTTACTTAACATTCACCCAAATAGTGTGACAACTCCATTGGGTCCATGGAAACCCTAACAAAATGTCAATTATAACGCCCCCTCACATCCAAAGAGTCACTTGAAGTGTCTAGAGCAGACCAACAAGATGGTTGTTCTAGAGATGAATCATCTGGAGGGTATGAGATAAGAAAAAAAAGTAATGAACCACTTTATCCATTACCACCAGAACTATCACATGAAATTCTGGTACATCTGTGTTTCTCTGATATGCATCTCCCAATTAGAGGTATGGAAGTGTCTCATCAACTATTAGATGATAGAAGAAAAAAAATATAATTAACCCATGTATAGATATCAAATATTCTTCCCCAATGACCATATAAGTGTTGGGACACCAAATAAAAACTTTTCTTGAATCACAACACATTTTGGGTAAGATTTCCAACCACCCTTCACCAGGTATACCATTGAAGACGTGTTAACTAATAGAGAACATGTTTTAAATCACTATTACTTAGAAGTATGCATCATCCAATAAGATAATAAGATCATCAAGAACCATGGTTCCTTCAAAAACCATTCACCATGATCCTAAGATATATTTTTCAATTTTCTAAGATAATTTGTAATGATGTCACATTTACCTAGTGCATAAGACATCTCAAAATCAAACATCTATAGATACTCCACACAATGACTCTACCTAATATTTAGGTCCATATATGTAATGATTAAATATAAGATATTGTGGTCTATGTAGATGAAAAAAAATCATCAATTAGATAGTTTCAGCAACACTTATAAACATGGAACAAATCCTCCATCTCGAAGCAATGGGTAGCATAGTTTTGTACATCGGTCATAGATGATGTGACCCATAAGTTGTTACCCACTCCATTTGCAACAATACTTCCCTCAAACACACTCTTGATGCATCACAGTATACAACATACATAATACCTGGTTTAAAGAGGATCAACACCGGTGTTTCAGTCAACCTCCCCTTCAACACATGAAATATCTCTTCACATCTGTTTGACTACTAAAAATTCACCACTTTCTTCATCAGTGTGGTAATGGGTATAGATAAATGGTAGAGTTATATGATAAATAATGGATATTATCTGAGTAAAACAAAAAAATATTATTCTTGGGCATGTTTTGAGGATTGTTCTGGGGAATTATGGCCTCAACCTTCTCTAGTTCCATGGATATACTAGCCTCAAAAAACATATTCCTCCAGAATTTTACCTCTTAAATCCAAAATTTACCCTTTTAAAACATGTAATATTGGTTTTTTTCTCAATGTTTACTCAAAAATATCTTGAGATTTATGGAATGATGCTTTTGGGTCAATGATTAGATTAGGTTTTCATAAAAACATCACAAAAAACAAGTTAAGATATGGGTGGAAGATTTTTTCAGGAGATCCATGAACACCATTAGTGAATTCTTCTATCGAAATGGAATAACTGTGTACTCATATAGCCCATACATACACTGTAATGAATTCTTTGTGATGTACTCCTCTCTAACCCAAACCTATTATATCTTCCAGTAGTCAACACATTTTAAAATAATATTTTCTTTTTTCTTGGTTAGTATAACATATTATCCTCATGGTAAAGTACTCATCCCAAAAAATCCTTTTTGTTAGAGGTCATCAATGGGAACCTTTATCTCCTTAAACATAAATAGTTCTATATAAAAAGGGGTATAATAATGGGTGGAATACTAGACATGAGTTATATATTGAATTTAACTCATATATAATGAGGTTGTACTATAATTTCATCTGGTAATATATCCCAAAAGGGAACCAAAACTAGAGTAAAATACAAGGCACATCCCCTGATCCAACTGAAAGAGGTGAGTCTAAAATTTTTGTTGTGATCTTGTCATGCTGGCTCAAATCTGGACCCACTCTTCCTAATCCCAACTCCAAATCTATAATCATCATGTATTATCTCTATTGGGTGATATAAATGTTACCTTTATTTGGAATCAATTAATGTTGTCTTAGAAATAGGTTTTCCAGTATATTCCATGAACCACATCAAAGCTTCTTATTTCTAAAATCATGTTGTCCCATAAATTTCCATAGCTGAAAAAGACTATTGGACATATTGGGAATCATTCAAGATGGTATAATATCATGAACCATGGTATACCAAGGTAAAGTAACATATAATAAATCATTATGGGTAATTCAATCCCAACATCTTTTATAGATAATATAGAATTCTAATTAAAGGTATCAAAGGACTATACAACCTAGAACTGATCATGAAAATACCTCAAATAGTACAATTTCCCTCACTACCATTAGTAGTAGTTTGATCCACTATATACACATGACCTTACTAATCTATTCTCCCTTTTCCCTAAGACATAAAATTTTGGGTAGTCAACATACTATGTTGAGTTCCTCCATACCCATATTTCCTTGATCTCTAAATTGTCTTCTAATAACCTATCAAGTAAAAAATGTCTATTATTACCATCCCATCACTAATGGTGGAAAAACATAGATGGATTACTATAATAATTACTATAATTAACCCTTTCCCAACCATTGAAGCACCTTCTAGAATCATCTCCTATAGTATACACTAAGGAAGTCCTGCTCTGACCCATCTTCTGACTACCATACTAGTCTTTATCAAATATTCCATTCCTACTACTAGAAGATTCTCTTTTATTAGTGAGAAAAATATTAGTCACTAGACCACCATAAATAGGAATTAAACCAACCACCATTTATTCTTTTAGTCCCTTATTAAAAGATATGACCTTGCAAAGAACCTATATGTACATCATCAGTTCAAATCCCCTATCATGAAAGCTGTGTTTCGGAAAAAGGAATAACAAAAACATTTGATCCTTTTATGACTCATAACCATACAATAGAGGAAAAAACTTAATTAACTATATGATTTGAGAATAATGAATATATATGGATGAATACCCATATTACTACTCTAATAACTCCTCGGTTTGTTCCAGCTTCTGTATGTTGGAAAATAATGCCTCAAAAAATGTCCTTGAAAGACTCCAAGGTGATACTATTATAAAAATGATAATGGCTATAAAAAGGGACCAAACATTGAGAAACTTGAACCAAGAATGTAAATCATTTTGTAGGATTTTATTTGACTGGGTTTAGATCCCTAACGAAGTTACGAATTAAAAGTTAGGGTTGTTTGAAGTTAGGCAGCCGAAAACATCCAACTGAGGTGATTCTAGAGTGAAATATGAAATTGCACACAACATTACAAAAATTTCACACAACCCCTTCACAATCATGAAACTGAGTTCCAGGAAAAAGGAAATTTCAAATAGATAATTTCAATGCATAAGTGATCCAACCTCCGAATACCAAGGCATTTGCATGCAATATTCCACAAGTGCATGAAACCCCTTTGTGATTGCACAACTGAGTTATACACAAAATGTGATGAAAAGGAGAATTTATATGAATACGTGATCTGACCTCCAACCATAATGTAATTTTTGTGAAACATCCAAAAAAATTCATGACCAATGCCCAGGGTCATGAAACAAAAGCAATGTTGTGCGACATAGTGGAAATGCCTATAAATATAGTAGCAACACCTCATTATATAGAGAGGAGCTCTGGGAGGAGACCTCATGAACTCAACACTGAGTTACACACTTCTCTCAACCCCTTAAGTCCTGAAGATTGGTGAAATTGCCTAGGAAAATTTCCAAAATAAATAATCTTACACTAAGATGTTTGCAAAAAAATTGTTTCCATAGGGAACACACTTTCACATAAAGGGAACTATTTTGTGGAACCCTGTTTTCGCAAAACTAAACATTTTGCATGGCATAGTGTTTTCCAAAATAAATATTTTAGGACTTCACTCATGAAAACTCATTTTTTCATGCACAAGTCCATAGTTTTTTATCAACAGTTCCCACTAGCACTCCCAACTAAATATTTTCATGCAACAATGTTTTGAAATGCGTCCTCTGGTCCATACCATGGGGGCTACACTACCACACCCCCTCTTAGGATCATTGTTCGACTATGGTCCTAAGCCTCTAGCTTGGTCCCTTAACTATCATCATTGAACCACATGAAAAATAGAGAGTCACACCGCAAACCTTTTAGGATGGTTCAATGAAATTTTGGTTTCACGCTTATCTAACCCCAAAATCCACCCCTACAGTACCATGATTCCATATACTACTCTACACTCCCTAAAATACCTTGCGTCAGCCTAATCCTCTTGGTCCATTTCTCATGTCATTATTTTATATTTTCATATTGGATTCCCTGACTATCTTGAGATGAAATGCTTCTCAAGTAACTCCTAAAACCCTATCACCAGACTCTAATGTCATGTCTGTAGGTTCAAGGCATAGCCAAAGTATGTGTTGGACAGTTACCAACATTGATTTTTTCCATAATATATGATTAGTCAATTATCTATATGACGATGAATGTTGTGATCCATGTAATTGAATCAAAGAAACAAAGGATAAAATGTCAGAACTTTGAGAGAGGATCATCACATATTATTTATAATTAATTTAACAAAATAAAGATTTACCTTTGTTGGAATTCCTTCTTAGTTGATGAATTCAGGGAAATATTTGTTGTAAAACATTGTTGAGTTATATAAACCAAGTGTAGATTTACTCTAGTGATGACCCACACGTGTTCTAAGAATCTATAGACATCATTGAAGGAATCTCTGTGTGCTAGAATGATCGATCCTTGCGCTTGCATCATCCGCCTTTGATCACTTGGAGATTCACTTCCAAAGAGTTCTCCTTGATCTGATGGAGGAGGATTGTTCTCCATTATTTGGAGCATTCTTGGATAAGGGAGCTCTATAGTCTTGTAAAGATTCTTCAAAACCATTGTGCACAACCAAGAAAAATGAATTATATTAATGAAAAAATAACATAATTAGGTATTTATATTTCTAGGGTTAAAATAAAATATATACACAACTACCCTTTATTATTTTATTTAATTCTAGGAAAACCCAATTTAAAATAATAATAATAATAATATTACTTCTCAACATGTTCTTAACATACAAATTATAATTAAATATTATTAAATTAAATATTATTAAATATTATTATTTCTCACTAGATCATTAAAATCAGTCATCCATTCATCCACAATATTTATCGGGCCTCGAATAATGTATATTTATTTATTAAATAAATATCGCTCCATTATTATTCAATAAATAAATAATTATTATATTCACTAAATAAAAATTAAATATTTATTAAATACACTACTCACAATATATTCTCTCAAATAACTACAGATAGAATAAATGCGATCAGGTATACATGAATAATTATTAAACCATGTGCAGGAATAATATTTATTCAATCTATCAAATAATATATATATTATTTAACTAAAATTTTGGATATACATAGTGTGTGACCCTCTAGGCCTCTTTCTCAGTGTAATTAGGCTAAGCAGCCTAAAGTCCAAGGGTAGCATCTACAAACATGCCAAGGCATCCATAGAAAAAGAAGTTAATGCCACATTGACATGTCACCTTATACAAACGCTTACTATCTAATATAATACCTTTATTATAATATATCAAATCGATCAGGTTGCATTCCAGTTCCACTAACTTATGTGCTTGATTATCTATTCCTTTTACTTTCTAGAAATGGAACTTTCCTATAGAACACAATGGCCATGGATTTATTTTGGATATATCATTTCTGTAAAAGGGCATGATATATTAACATCTATTAAAGAACATAAGAGATAAATACATTCTCACATTATTCATTAATGCCATATTACTAGTGATGCACCCAACATATCCTACCTCACCACAAACATCTATTTTCATGGTTTTATTCAACACATCAAAGTACGTGACTCATAATATTCATTAATAATAATCTCAATGTCTAAGGACCAATACACATTTCCATAGATAGGAACATCCAATAACATGTATAAATGTGGATTTCTTATAGATGAGTCTCATTCTCATAATATCCTACTAGATATTACCAAGGGCACACACCCTGAGAAGGTGCCTCAAAGTCTTATGTGTCTTCACCCCTGACAGCCTGTATAATTTGTGTCCCTAAAATGATATCATTCTTCTATAGAACATACATTCAAGAATAAGGTCATAGCACTTTTGGGTTATCATCATAGTATGGAACTACAATGACCTTTTTGTGTGACATCTACTCTTAGGACATTATCACATACTATTTCATGTAGGAGAAAAATAATAATTTGATAAGTAGCTTATAAATATTCAAAACAATGAATACATGTTATCATAAAGTACACAGAAGTTGGTTCCAGGGGACAAAATCTAACATACTCCCACTTGCACTAGATCCAACTTCTAACAACCTTCAGTCTACTAGATCTCACATTATACTCATGCTTATGATGAGATAGGCCTTTAGTCAAGCGGGTTACCATGTTCTCTTCCATAAGTAATCTTCTCATTGAAACTTCACCCCTTTGATAATAATCCCTCAAGAGGTGATACTTTTGGATTATGTACATTGTTGTTAGTGTGACCATAGCTCTTTTACAAGAGCCACCTCTGTAGTATTACCTCAATAAAATGAGATGGGTTATTTATTTCTATATAGCACATCAATATCTTGGATAAAGTTCCAAATAAAAATGGATTTTTTGGCTACATCAGAAGGCTCTATATACTCAGACACCACTTTAGAATCAGTGAAAACTAGCTGATTTGAACTCTTCCAGCTCACAGCTCCTATGTTGAGATAGAAAACATATCATGATGGTGACTTCAGATAATAATGATCTATATAAAAATTGGAACCTATATAACCCCTGATGAATAGATCCTCATCTCCTCAATACACCAAGAGTATATCCTTAGTTCTTCGTAGATAATTAAGGGAAACCTTAATAATTTTCCAATGTTGTTATCTTAGATCTTCTTCATATATGCCTACCATGATCAATGAATAGGAAACATTAAGTCAAGTACATTACATGGAATACATGATTGATCCTATCAAAGAAGAATACATGATCTTACTCATTCTATTTTTCACATGTTGTGTATGAGGAAACATTTTATTGGAAAGATGTAAACCATGTGAGACAAAAACTAATACTCTATTGGATTGTTCCATTCATAAAATATTTATTGTCTGGTCAATGTATTTACTTTAAATTAGTCCAAGTAGCCTCTTACATCTGTCACAAATGATCTTGATCCCTTGAATATAGGTTTCTTCACCTAAGTCATTCATGGAAAATCACTAGTTCAAACAATCCTTAATATATTGCAAGACTGGTATTTCATTTCCAATAAGTAATATTTCGTAAATATATACTACATTGATAATGACTGCATTCCCATTGAACCATTTTTAAACCCATGGATCACATTAATTATTAATGAAACAAAATTCTTTTATGAGTTCATCGAATCGAATGTTCCATGACCTCGATGCTTGTATCAATGCAAAAATAAGTCTTTGAAACTTGAAAGTACTTTTGGAATCATCTGGAGTCAAAAAAACCTTCTGTTTGTGTCATATAGAAATATTTCTAAAGGTTCTCTTTAAGGAATGTTGTTTTTATATCCATATTCCAAATCTCATATTCATGGTAAGTTGATATATCAAGAATAATTCTGATGGATTTAAACATGGAAATTGGAGAAAAGGTTTTATCTTAGTCAATTCCTTGACATTTTTTAAACTCTTTAGCCACTATAATTTATTTATAGGTAGTAAATTTACCTTCCATGTTCATTTTCCTCTTAAATACCCATTTGCATCTGATAAGATTTACATCAGCATGCTCATCGACCAAACCCCAAAATTGGTTTTAATGTATGGAATCCATCTCAGAATTCATATCTTCATTTCCATTTTTTATCTTTTGTGATCTCTATTACATCCTTATAGGATATAGTTTCATCAATGACAACCAATAATGAGACTGCACCCTTAGTGACCAGAACACAATATCACTCTAGTTACCTTACCTCTCTTTTGCTCCTACATAGTACTTGTGTTTCAGAAACTACTTCTTCCAAATGGACCTATTGAATCTATTCCTGTACCAAATCTTGTGTATCTTGATCATCAACATCATCAAAGTCAATATTTATCCCACTATCCTTTTTGAGGATGTTCTCCCTCTTGATAAAGATGACCTGTCTAGCGACAATCACTTTCTTATCTAGGGGGTTGTATAGGTTGCATCCCATATTTCCTTAGGATTCCCTATAAAGATACACCTCGTGACCTAAGGTGCTAGTTTGTTTCCTGAGAAGGACATAATAGAGGCCTTGCAACCCCATACATGTGTATTAAATAAAAATGAGTTTCTTTCTACTCCATAACTCGAATGGAATTACATTTTCCACATTAGTTGGTACTCAGTTTAATGTGTATACCACAGTTAGTAATGCATATCCCCAAAAGGATAATGGATGATATGCATGACTTATCATCGACATTACCCTGTCTGACATGGTATGGTTCTTGATTTCACTAACACCATTGTTGATGCTCCTTTTTTCACAGAGTCTAACCATTGAAAAAATGAAATACCATGAGCTCAAAGTGATTCAACCTTTGGAAAAATATCAAAAATTGACAATGGAAGGAATAAGAAGAACATTCTACAAGGGTCGTGGAAGTTCTAAAATGGTCGTGCAAGTATACTTGCATGCCGCAATGGTCGCGCAAGTACACTTGCGCGCCCTAGGTGATAACCACCCGGGGTCTTCTCCAGCCTATAAATTCCCCCGGTGGGGCCCCAATTTTAGGAGGATTTTTTTTCCAGAATTCAAATTTTGACCTCTGAACGCCCAAGTCTCTTCTTCAGGTCTTCCGAACACTTCTAAGGTAATTCTTTACCTAAAATGTAAGGTCTAAACAAGAGGAGTAAGGTCTATTTGTTAGAATTCACTAACACTTGCGTGCCTAAGGTGTTTTAGCGTTAAGGGAAATGAACATACGTGCACGCCGCCCTACTTCCTCACCAAAACTTGCGCGCCTCTCTTCTGGAAGAACCTAAGGATACTTATAAAGGCATTGGTCAAGGATCGCCCAAGTATTACCATACTGGTTTACAAACGCGCAAGTACCCATGTGTCGCGTAGGTATACTTGCGCAACCAGGAATTGTAGGCCCACGCAGTACCTGTGCGCCTGCCAGGACTTGCGCCCCCCTACCTTTTTGGGTGCCCTTATTTCCCATTTCACCCCTCTTATGCCATTCCACCTCTCCTATTCAAAGATTAAGTCTTCAAGACACTCTTCAAAGCCATTTATGGCATGATTTCTTGATTTGACTTCCTTATCTGAAAGGAATTCTGTGGAATATCTCTCAAAACCTAGTGATTTACACATCTTTATGTCACTAAAGATTGAGATTTCATTCATTAAACCTCATCCTTTAAGATGAGAGAACTCATTAACCTGGGCCTCCTTTTCAGGAATAAGCCCCAGTCATAATTCTTAGCCTCGGCCTCCTTTTCAGGAATAAGCCCCAGTCATAATTCTCAAATATGGGCATCCTCCTTAGGAGTAAGCCCCAAGTCCCTTAAATTTTCAATTCCCTTAACCTGGGCCTCCTTCTAAGGAGTAATCCCCAGAATTAATTTATCTTAACCAGTTCAAATTTACTTTTGATTTGGGGATTCTTTCTCAGAAGTAAAACCCAATCATAAATCCACTCCTAACTTGGTCATATTCCTTAGGAGTAATCCCCAAGAATAGAGTATCCAAATCTCCATAAAGTACATATACCTTTAAGGACCTTATTCTTGGATTTCTTCCCTGAAGTAAATATGAATCCTAATCTATTTTGGGCAGTCATAAATACATAAGCCCCACATCATTGCATCTTTCATGGCACAATTTTCTGGTTTCACCAATACCTCTTGTTTCTCACACCGAGCAGGACTCACGTGAGCTTAGAGTGTAAAAGTAATCATGACTTCTTTCTTTGAGCCATCAATCATGAATAAGCATCATAATCCCTTATTCGAACTAAGTGGGTTCTGATTCCTTTTCCAAAACAAAGGATATGTAGATAGCCCATCAATGGGTACGATCCCAATTTTGAAATAATTCATGTCCTCCTGAATGACAGAAAACATCAAGTGCCCCACTGAGTGGCATTAAAACCAGTATAGTCATCATAATGACCAAGATAATTTTATGTATTCTAAGGATACCATCAACTAAGAATCTTTAACAAATACAGATGATTCATCATCGATGAAGAACCTCAAATACATATAAAAGATTCTCTGAATTTCTTACATATCAATCATTGATTTTCAGACTAAAGGAAATCTCATTTTATACTTGGTAATGTAATAAGGATTCACAAACATAACATAAATCTATAAGGAGAGTCCCAGAGTAGACAGTAATTCCCCTCAAAAAGGTGTGATGAGTCCGACCTCCCATCCTATCGACCAATGCAAATTCAAAAACCTCATCAGTTCACAACTAATGAGCACCTACCTTTGTAAAATAGGTCCAAATGGATATGGAATCATTGGGTGTTTCCGGTTCTATGAACAAACCCGTTAGAAATCGATTGGAATTTTCGAACCATCAATCAATGAGGTCATCCCTGAATTCTGAGGGAAAAAAATAGTAAACCTGACGTGAATCCTTATCCAAGTTAAACTGATGTTTTACCTATTTGTTAGGCCCCTATTTAAAACTCAATGAGAGGGCCAAAAAAACAATCATTGACATCTGTGCTCATCCAAAAGATGTAGTGGCTGAACTTATATTGATTATGTCTGTTATATCAAACATGCACTCTTTTCCAAGATCTTATGAATTTCCAAAATGGCTGCTCTCAAGTTCACACCTCTGAATACTGCTGCTGCAAATGCCACTACTGCTACTCCTTCTGGATCGTCATCCGCTCTATGGATGACATCACCTACTCAGCGTCTTCAACGCTATGTATCAAATGCGCTGGTTAAGGAGTATCATCAACACGGTACCATCCCAACTCTAGAGGCTGCCTGAAAAGCCCTCCAAGTGAACAACTCACACCGGTCGTCCGAACAAGGACGGCCAGTGATCAAGAAGCAGGCGGTGCTAACCACTGTATCCAATTATCTGGGGTCGTTATCCGTGGAATAAAATCACCATTCACTCCCATATTCTGGGGAGGTGAATGATCAGGTCCCTCAAGGCCTTAATTCAAAGAAGCAGGAGTCCTTCCTGAGGGCTCCAATCAACAATTGACACCAGACCCGTGCGGCAGTATGCCCTCAACATGATGAGGGTACCGACTCCAGGCGTTCGGCTCAGGTTCCTCGAACCCGAGCAGGCAAGAAGAACTGCCAGAGGCGGAATCCGGTCAACAGTGACCAGTTTCTCATCTCTGCCATCTCCGGAAAAGTCCCCCAACCTCACATGGTGGCAAGAAATGAGCGGGCACATACACCTCCCCGTTTTAATTCCACTATCCAGCAGACTCTTCTGGCAGCATCACATCAATCCCGCCAGGAAATTCCAGCGGAGTACTATAGGCAGGAACATACACCTGTTTATACATAATCATCTAGTCAGCATGCTCGTTTAACTACATATGATGGAGCGTTTCAACCATATTCGGCAATGTACAATCAGCAGGCACATACACCAGCTAGTATTAATCAAGCCTACAAACAGTCTCGCTTGGTAGCACACAGAGAAGTCAGTCGGAAAGCTCCAGTGAAAAATAGGAGGTAGACTCAACTCTCTTCCCCCACACTTGAGTACTGTTAGGATTCAATGATAGGAAAAGGAGGACATGATCAGGCACATACACCTACTCCAAGCACGGAATGGACGTATATCCCCGTTCCGGCAGCTGAAGTCACCAAGCATATTGTATTAATGGTGAAAGAGTATAAGCAAATCCCTGCTCATATTCTAGACGCATTCCAGGATATTATAATAGCTTCAGAAACATCTTAGGGAAAAACACATAAATCTATCCCTACCAGTGGAGTGACACATCAACAGTTCACTCTGGAACAGACACACACATTTGTTCCAGTCCAAGAGGGTTGTGGGGAATACTCCCCCATATCATACGGACAACTAAGTCGGGAACATACACATGATTTGAGTGGAGATCGTCAGCCTAACCTAGCCATCTTTCCTGATCAGGCACATACACCTGCTCAGAGCAGCCACTTTCATCAACAAGTTGTTTCCAATGCAAGTAAAAAAGCGTCTAAGAAAAAGACCTGCCCATCATAGTCAGGAGATCAAGATCCAATCTGTAACAAGGCCCTGCTTGATGCTGGTGTTCTTGAAGCCCTCAGACAGTTATCTATTGGAATTTAAGATTCTACTCCCTCATTTCCCAATAGTGGGAACATTAATTTCGAAGGTCTTCAACAGTCACTTCCTCATGAAGGTTGTTTTATGACAATTTGGTTGATCTTGAAGTTTCATATTCAGATGTGAGCTACAGGAACCCTCTGTGTGGCCAAAAGACCAAGGAGCAAGAGATCTTATCTTTTCCTGTAACCCACCATGGTGGTCCTCCCCATGATGATGAATTTCTATGCGAATTTCCTCTTTGCATTGGTGATGCACATTGCCCGAAAAATGCTCCAGTGGAAAATGTAGTGCTAAGAAATCCCTCTTATCTTGAGGCACTTGAAAATGCGAAACTAGTCATGTTTGATGATTCATCGCTAACAGGTGAAATACTTTCTCAATCTGAAGATAGCCGAGGGTGTAAGTAATTCTACGAACCACCCCTAAGTCATTAATCTTCTAGTTTAATCAGTGATATCTCTACCAATCTTGTTGAATCCGATGAAGTAACAAGTAAGCACCAGCTCTGGTCAAATCAGGTAGAAGAATCGTCATTTGATGATAAAGAGGAAATGTTGAACATGAGAAAACAACTGGCAGAAGGTGAAGTACCAGTCATGTTTTGGCCTCTGGCTGACTCTCAGTATGACATTCCAAAGATGTTGATGGAAGATGGAATCCATGATATTCATCTCACCATATGGAAAAAATTTTGTCAGTTGAAGAATAAAGTATTATCTTATGATGAATATGAAAATCATCTTAAGATAATAGAAGGGTTACAATGTCAGATTGATTTGGCATCTCTCTCAGTCTCTCGATATCCGAAGACTGAAAAGAAGTAGATATCCCTTCAACGTTCATTCCTTGGCACACTAAGAAGATTGCGTCAGTTAATTGCCAATGCCCCATCTGGTATTCATGTCAGATGATGGGGTGTTCATGGAGTACTACATTTCACTATGCTCTCTAGTTAGAAAAGACCACCGAAAATGGTCTCATGAAATGTTATTGCCCATGGCCGCCCAAAGTCAATGATCTTTGTTTGTAATCAAAAGCTTGCCCAAGAACAGGCTTCAACTAGTTCCTCTCAAAATCAAGCATATAGAGAACAAGTTGTTGAATTACTCCTGCATCAAGCAAACGAGAATATTGAACAGGCCTCTCATATAGAGCAAGCACATCATCAAGTGACAGAAGTGTCAGAAATCATCCAATGTTCTTTTGAACTAGGTGATAAAAGTGGATACAAGTTAATGTATCCATCTAATTTCAAGACTAAGGTTCACAAGATCATGAGAGATTTTAAGAAAGTCTTAGACATAGCATGTCAATAGCAACCCCAGCTTGCTATACTGGGGAATCTTTTAAACCAGCCCTCGAAATCAACAAACAGGATTCGAGGAGTTGAGCGGGAATAGCAGGAACAGCCCCAGTCCACCGGACTGGAGACTTTTTCAAATCATCAATCCCCTCCTTAGAGAAATTCGGTATTTTATCGATTGGGGAAGAGGCCTCAAGAGGAATGAAGAGCCAAATTATCTGGAGATTCCCTCCAAATTACGGTTCTTCAAGAAGTTCCTGAGGGATCGAATCAACAGAATTCAATGTCTCATCAAAGACATGGAAGAAGAAAATATCATAGAAATGCAGATAGAAGGGATTCAATGCGTTATGCATAAATCAATGTCATCAATGCTGTTGTTACTGATCCACCAGATGAGGCTCACTCAGGGGACTCAGATGAAGAGGTTTCTGCTCAAGAATATGTACGCACTAACACAAATGAAGAAGGTGTGCGTACAAGAAATCAAATGATTACTCAGAACCTAGGTAATCTTTCGAGTAACCCACTTAACCCTCTCTGAAAAGGATCCAACAAATGGAGGGGAAAGAATCAGGTTACATGTCCTTCCTCTGGAGAAGGCCAATCGCTCTCACTAGAGCAAAGGTTTGCACAACAGGAGGAAGAAATGAAGGAATTAAGGAGGTTAAATGCAGAACTACTTCAGGGTAGTCTTCTTCTTAAGCGTGCTAGAGTTAGTCATCCAAGAGAATTTGTTGCAGCTACTAAGATGGATCATGAATATCCTCCTCTATCAGTACACCCTCACAGGTCTAATCCTACGGGTCAAGTGTAACAATAGTTGGTAGTGCTACCATTAGTTACAACACCAACCACCACATTTGTCCAAGCTCTAGTCATTGCACCTACCCAAGCCCAAGTTCAACCGGATGTTTCTCAAAAGTTAATAACTACCATTGAGTCATTAACAGCTCGGTTAGAAACTATGGAAGGGAAATGTGCATAGGTTCGACTAGAAAAGAATGTTTACCCTGAATGGGTAGATTCAATCTCTCCTCCATCCAATTTTAGAAACCCTGTATTCCCTATTTTCAATGGATTGGGCGACCCTGAAAATCATTTGAGGCATTACGTGTCTTGTTGTGATCCTATGATGGGAACTCCGGAGCAGCAAGAAGCAGTAAAACTTAGATGCTTCGTACGGACCTTGCAAGTACCAGCCTTTTTATGGTATACAAGCTTGCAATCCCGGTCAATTACTGGATCGGAGGATCTTCTCCAAAAATTCCTTCTTCATTTCAGCTCAACTTTTCCAAAGACAACCGTTTTCGATCTTACAAACTATATGCAAAGAGAGAATGAAAGGGTCTCAGATTTCATTGCTCGCTAGAAGGGATTAACATATTCCCTAAGCTTAGCACTCCCTCAAGAGGAATTATTTCCAATCTGTGTGGAAAATCTACGTGACGAATTATGCACGCATTTGATCCCTGTGAAATACACAGGAGTGTTTCAAGACCATACTTCAATCGCTCAGCAGATTGAAGATTCCCTTATATAGGCTAAGGCTAAATCTCGTGTAATTCCACCAGCTCCCTGAAGGAGAATGGGTAAAGAATAAACTGCTACAGTTATGCTTAAACAAGCACATGTACCTGTTTCTACATTAAAACCTTCATCTTCTCAAAGGGATCCACCTCCTAAGCACCAACAACAAAGGGCGTTTCGTCTAAATGGTCAAAGAGATCAAAGACGAAAACAATTTCAGGATCTGAATAGCAAAACATACTCTTTCCAAAATGAACATGTTCCTGGTTACTTCATTTCGGCTCTGGAAAATAATTTGGTTCAATAGCCAAGGCCAAAGAGGTCAAACAAGGAATGATATGAAGATCATCCCAATTATTTCCATTTTCATCAAATGATGGGGAATCCCATCTAGGAGTGTTTTTTCTTCAAAGACCTCCTGTAGAAGATGGTCGACTCGGGACAAGTCAAATTGAAAGGTTCTTCATCTCATGTAGCATGTGTTACTGCTACAGTTCTTGAGGAGGAAGGTGAATGGAAAGAAGTCAAAAGAAAAAATGCCTAAAAGTTTGATGATTGGATGGCCAGAAAGACAATCAACCGAACTCATGCTATTTTGCGAACACAATTAAAGAAATCAATTGTGTCTTCTTCCATGAATGTTGTGGCGAAACCCTCTTCATCAGAGGGAATGTCCTAAAATAAATGACATGATTCAAAGAAAGAAATAGAATTAGAAGAAGATGAGTATGTGTCAAATCATAAGTTGTCTTTGACTCTGGTAGACTTCATGCCCTCTAATTCAAAGACACGGGCACCGCCCCACCCAATGGCACAACCTAAACAGGATAATCAGGCGGAGTCTTAATCAAAAGAAGAGTTAATCTTCGGTTTTGTTAATATGATTCAATTAACAGATCTATATTTCAGTCGCAGTTTCAATTTTTATGAGTCTGAATTCTCTTTATCAAACAGGGGAATCAGAGGATGTTCTAGAGGCTCAGTATATAGGGGAAGACGTGGATCTTTCAGAAGCCACTTTTCCAATTCTACCCCTGCTAGAACTGTGTATGCAGCAGAAACTCATGGTATATCCCTTCAGCGAGCTCAACAGGAACAAGCAAGTTCTTCTACCAATAGAAAATGCAGTCATGGAATAGTAATTTTGGAAGACCGGTTGAAGGTTCCATCTTCTTCCTCTCAGCAAGTAAATGGATCTAATTGGTCTAATCTTTCAAAACTAGGAATATTGCCAACTCCTATCCCTATACAAGATGCATCAACTTCCAAAGAATCTACATCCAAGGTACCTGCTAAACCACATATTCATGTTGGGAAACACAGACCTCTAGATCAAAAGTATGATGTATTGAAACACTTGGACCAAGTACTAGCCATGTTATCAAATCTAGATTCATTGAATCTATCAAAAGATCTTCGGGAAGCACTCATCGAGGCTTTGTCAAGTCTTTAGGAGTTTGAAACTGAAATTGCTGTAGCTGAATTCCATCACATAGAGAATAATCCTGCAGAATTCCATGCAAT
This sequence comes from Viscum album, assembly GCA_963277665.1. NCBI lineage: Eukaryota > Viridiplantae > Streptophyta > Magnoliopsida > Santalales > Viscaceae > Viscum > Viscum album. Next base: position 1,323,010,847 of record OY728166.1, read on the forward strand.
AATATCTTTTACTGATGAAGATGAAGATGATGTTGTGCATGGGAATATTATACCTTTGTACTTATCTGGAAAGGTCAATGGCATAGATGTCTTAAGAGCTTTCATTGACAATGGTTCAAGAGTCAACCGCATGCCCATTCGTACACTTCGTCGATTGGGCCTCACTGAATCTGATTTATCTCCTTCTACCATGATGTTACAAAGATATGATAAAAATGGGCAAGCACCACTGGGTGAAGTTACACTCAGAACTTAGTTTGGAGATCTTGTATCCAATTCGGATTTCATGGTTGTTGATCAAGACTCAGCTTTCAACATCTTTCTTGGAAGACCCTGGCTACATCAACATGCAGTTATCCCTTCATCATACCATCAATGTCTCAAATATTTATTTGATGGTCAAGTTGGGACATTTTATGGTTATAAAGCCTCGTTCAATACATGTGAGTCTCAATACATTGAGGCGTAATTCTATGACATGAAGGGAAGGGAGAAATCCACAACAAAGGAGATTACCTAATTTAATGCTCCATATGGTTTGGAGAAGATACCAGTAAATCCATTTACACATGTGAGTACTGATTATGTGTTGCCTATCAGTCAAATTGATAAGATAGAACCAAATAAAAATACTCTTATGGAAAGATCCTTAATGTCAATTACGGAAATCGAGCCAGACAACATGGGAGAAATTGGTAACCCACCAAGCAGTGATGAAAGCACAAATGGTGATGTATTCATTTCATCTACTGAAATTAAACAAGTCTATACTTCGCTAATTAGTCCATAAGAAGTTATAGAAACATCTGAGGTGAACAATGATGTCGATTCTCAATCCATCATCTCCTCTTTATTACCCATAGAAGACCTTTCATCATCAATCAGGTCAGAAATGGAAGCTTCTTCTTCAAGATGTGCAAATTTTGACATCTCTTCTGATCATGAAAATTCTTCTTTATCATATACAATGCAAGTAGAAACAGAATAAATAACACCAGATGAAGAAGAAGAGGAAGATCTCAGAGATGCTCCTCCAGCATTTGAAGAGGGTATCTCTACCACTGTGGATGAACTCAGAGAAATAAATCTTGGTACAAAAGAAGATCCACGCCCCACTTTAATCAGTGTAGCCATGACTCTTGTAGAGAAAGAGATGTATATTTCTTTTCTAAAGAAAAATAGAGATATCCTTTCATGGAACTATACAGAAATTCCCGGGCTTGATCCTGATGTTTCTACTCATCATTTGGGTTTACCAGAAGAACATCGAGGATTTAATCAAGCCGTGAGAAGAACACACCCAACTTATGCTTCCAAAATTGAGGCTGAAGTGGATAAGCTTATCAAAGCTAACTTTGTCAGAGAAGTTCAATATCCCAATGGTTTGCTAATATTTCCCCTGTAAAGAAGAAGAATGGACAAATTAGATTTTTCATCGATTTCAGAGAACTTAATCGGCACTGTCCTAAGGATGAATTCCCAGTTCCGATTACAGAACTTTTAATTAATGAAACAGCTGGCTATGAAGCACTTTTCTTCATGGATGGATATTCTGGATATAATCAGATCCGAATGGCCCCAGAAGACGAAGAATCCACAGCCTTCAGAGTCCATCAGGGTGTGTTTTGCTACCGGGTAATGCCCTTTGTCTTAATGAATGCAGGTGCAACATATCATCATTCCATGCATCGTATCTTCAAACCCTTCTTAGGGAAGTTTATTGAATGCTATGTAGATTATTTGGTAGTTAAATCCAAACAATGTTCTAATCACTTGGCTGATTTGGAAGTCATATTCCGCAAGCTTCGACAACATAATTTGAAGATGAACCCCTTAAAATGTTCTTTTGGGGTAACCTCAGGAACATTTCTCAGATTTGTTGTACGCCATCATGGTATTGAAGTCGATCCGGAGAAGACCAAGTCAATCCTTGGTATGTCACCTCCTCGAAATTTTAAATAATTAAGAGGACATCAAGGACACTTAGCCTATATTCGGCGTTTCATCACCAATTTGGCAGGCAAAAGTTTACCCTTCACCAAATTCATGAAGAAGGGAGTCACTTACCAGTGGACTGAATAATGTTAAAAAGCATTCGATATTCTCAAGAAATACCTCTTGAGTCCACCGGTACTCATGCCACCTGTTTAAGGAATACCACTTATCCTCTATGTGACAACTCTAGAGTGATCATTGGGTGCCTTTCTTGCTCAAAAGAATGATGCTGGGAATGAAAACAGCCTCTACTATCTCAGTCGAACTATGCTTGAAGCAGAAACCCGATATTCAAGTATTGAGAAGTGCTGCCTGGCATTAATATTTGCAGTTCAGAAGTTGAGACACTACCTTCAACATCACGAGGTCCAATTGGTATCTCGAAATAACCCGCTCAAATTCATCCTTAGTCTTCCAATTCTTACAGGATGTCTGGAAAGGTGGAAAGTTACTTTGCAGCAATTCGACATTCAGTATGTGTCTCAAAAGGCGATAAAGGGCCAAGCTCTGGCTGATTTCCTGCCTGAACACCCTTCAGTGGAAGACACATCTTCAGATATTGAACTCCCTGATGAGGAAGTATTCTATATTCAAGAAAGTACTCAGGCATGGGAATTGTATTTTTATGGTTCTTCTAGAAGTCCAATAGGGAGGAAAATGGAAAATCTTAAATTCAACAAAGTTGGCTTAGGAATTGTGCTCATTTCTCCTGAAAAGGCAGTGTTACCTTATTCCTTCTTATTGTGGGAAGGTGGTACCAATAATGAAGCAGAATACCAAGATCTCATCGCAGGCTTGGAATTAGAGCTTCAAGCACAAGTGAATCACATAAAGGTGAAAGTTGATTCAGACCTGGTAATCAAACAAGTAAAAGAGGATTATGCCATCAGAAAAGAAGAACTAATCCCTTTGTATGATTATGTCAGAGAGTTAATGGAATAATTCCCTTCTGAACCGACATTTTCTTTTGTCCCATGATCAAAAAATGCTCAAGCTGATGCAGTTGCTAATATATCCACAGCTCTGGAAGATCCAAATCAGGACGAGACAACCATCAGTATTGCCCACCGTCGTGCAATTTAACCTTATGTTTGAATCAGAATAGAGGAAATTAATGAAATTAGTCCCATTCCTAAACCGTATGGTCATACTACAGGATGGATGTCACATATCAGGGAATACCTTCAAAATGGAACACTTCCACCTGATAGAGCCGAGAAAGAACAAATCTGGCGACGTGTGGTCAATTTTACTCTTTATGATAGCCCAGATCACCTAGAGAAAATTCTCTACAAATGTGGTTTTGATGGATTTCTCTTCACATGCATTGATGGTCAAGAGACAATGGTTGTCATGAAATAAGTGCATGAAAAAGTCTATGGTTCCCACCAATATGGACATTGAATGTCTGATCAGATTCAAAGGTTTGGATACTTTTGTCCTTCAATGATACAAGATTGTGTTGATTTCACAAAGGAGTGTCATTCATTCCAAGTAAATACCAACTTCATTCATCAACCTCCAGAGTTGCTTCATACTGCTAAATACTCATGGCCATTTTCCACATGGGGAATGGATATGGTGGGACCTTACCCTTCAGCTACGGACAAGCAGTTTAAGTACATTCATACTGCTACTAACTTCTTTTCCAAATAGGCAGAGGCAATACCTCTCAAGGATGTCAGTTCTAAATGTGTTGTTAGCTTTATCATGTCTAACATCATTACCATATTTGGTTTCCCTCATAACATATTGACAGACAATGGCACCAACTTTTGTTCATCCGAGGTGAGGAAGTTGTATCAAGAATACATGATCAAATCCAACCATTCATCTTGGTATCATGTAGCGGCCAATGGCCAGATAGAAGCCTTCAACAAGACTCTTTCAAATATACTGCAAAAGATGGTGGATAAAGATAAGAAGTCATGGCCTGATAAACTTTTTCATGGTTTATGGGCTTATCGGACTACCACCCACAGTACAACGTGGTCAACTGCATATTCATTGGTATATGAAACAAAAGCAGTCTTTCTAATTGAAGTTCAATTACCCTCACTTAGAGTTTCCATTTCTGATCAATCATCTATAGATGACCAATCTCAAAAGTTATTGAATGAATTGGAAGGGTTAGATGAGAAAAGATTGTGTACTTTGCACCACTTGGAAGTCTATCAGAATCGAATAGCACGAGCTTTTAACAAAAAAGTTCATCTCCATTCATTCACCCAGAGAGAATTGGTATTAGTTCTCAAAATTCCAATGATACTAGGAAAGAAACCTCCCAAGCATGAGCCAAATTTGGAATGACCTTACACAATACATAGGGTCTACTCCAATGGAGCTTATTCTTTAATCTCAATGGATGGAGAACTCATCACTACTCTAACCAATGCCATATTTTTGATGAAGTATTTTTTATAAACAAAAAATATATTATCATGGTCCGGTATGACCTTAAACTGCACCACCGTCCATGAATATGTTAAACTGCATCATCAACGGTCCATGCATATGACCCTAAACTATTTGAAAGTCCCTTACGTCCAGCAAGACGTTAAACTGCATCATCCGGGGTCCATACATATGACCTTAAACTATTTGTAATAATTTCATCCCACATGTTGTTAAAATGTTCAAAAAATAAATTCCCTAATTTTTCCTCACTACATGACATTAAACTGCATAGTCCCCCTTCCATCCAGCATGACGTTAAACTTCACCATCCACGGTCCATGCATATGACTTTAAACTATTCACTCTTTCGTCCAACATGACGTTAAATGGTGTACTCTTTTGTCCTCACTACATGACATTAAACTGCACAGTCCTCTTTTTTTCCAACATGACATTAAAATGTATTGTCCCCATAATCTTAACTACATGATGCTAAGCTGTACAGAAAATCCTTTAATATGTCCTACATGACATTAAACTGTACTTTGTCCCTGCTACATGACATTAAACTGTGCATCACCAATAGTCCTAACTGCAAGACCTTAAAACTGCATAGTCCCTTTATATATCCTACATGACATTAAACTGTGCATCGTTAGGGTTATTACTACCTATTGTTTCTCACACCGCGTATGACTCACGTGAGCTTAGAGAAAACTTCAGCCATAACACCCTCTCTGGGCCGCTAACAATGCTAAGTCCCAACATCATTTTTTAGGTTTTTGTCCCCAAGAACAACTTGATTATTAATTCATTCATTAATTGAACTATGCGGACTTTGATCCTTGACTTCCAGGCTGGGTACGTAGGCAACCTCCCAGGGTTCAAGCCCAAAACCAATCTCTTCACATCGGTTCACCTCCATCTCATACGATTTTTATTCGTGAAACTGCCCCTTAGAATCAATATCTTTACATTGGTTCACTTTCATCCCTGTTATACGACGTTAAACTATACAACACTTTTTTCCAGTATGACAATAAACTACAATATTCTTTTATACCCTCACTTGAGAGGGAACCATTATTTACATTGATTTTTTTAATCATGTTTCATTTAAATGACTACGTGCATACATGGCAATGCCCAAACCATTTATCTTGGGTTAAACCATCATTTTACTAAAGTCCCCTTTCACCCTTCACATGTACGAACCAAATTTGTATAGAGGGTATTTCTAGAACTATGTGGGCTTGATTCCCATCCTTATGGGATATGTAGGAATGTTTGAGTGTCCCTCGAATCTATCCCCAAGTCGTTTGGGCCTAACCCCAAATTCCACTTCTAGTCCCTTGGTTGAAAAGTCCCCATGAAAACACACACTGTGTATTCCTTACAATGGTCCAAGATCTATGACCCTAAACTAAGATCTCTAATCCTTTTGTCCCACACGATGTTAAACTGTAGTTCAAGAACTTCGTATGGATTGATTCCCATCCTTATGGGATACATAGTGAAGTCCAAAATTTCCATTCAGAACCCATCCACAACATGATTATGGTTAGCATTGATCTATGTATCTTTGTATACATTGGACAATACCCATCTTTAAGTGTCATAATCCTAACATTAAATATTTTCAGAACTTCATAACCCTTTTCTTGACTTTTAGTCACAAAAATATCAAAATTTTGAGAGTTCTTTTACCTGACTATGAAGTACGTGCCCTTAGGCGGCCTTGCACAAACAGTCTCTATAATAGATTTGTTAGCTAAAAGATACTATTATTTGACTATGCAGCCAATACCCTTAGGTGGCACTGCATTATTCAACCCCCTAATGGGTTTATTAAATAATGGTAACTTCATTCTTGGGAAGAAAGCCTCTTTTGTCCTTATTGGTCTTAAATGACAGTATGTAGGGCTCCGCAAAAATAGCCATCCTTTACATATTTGTCCCATATCGTTTTTCATGATCTGAAAGTATTCAAGTCTATGGTTTATATTCTTCTTCCCTACGTTTGGGTCAGACCTTCATAGAAGTGATATCCATCAAATTCTTCGATAATCTTTTTCGGAAATATCTTCTCCATATTCAAGTACCTCTTTCCATACATCAAACTCTATATTTTGAAAATTTGAATCTCCATAAACTTTCACTGGCTTTTAGCAGTAGAAAGGTAAATTTCTGGGAGTTCTTTTTCCTGACTATGCAGCACGTGCCCTTAGGAATCCTTGCATAAACAGTCAACATAACAAACTTGTCAGCCAAAAGATACTATTATTTGACTATGCATCCAATGCCCTTAGGTGGCCCTGCATAATTCAACCCCCTAACAGGTTTGTTAAATAATGGTAACTTCGTTCATGGGAACTACTTCTTAAAATTCCTTTTAGCTCTTTTTCAGATCATTCCTTAGATTCAAATATTCTTAAGTCATAGTTTACATTTTCTCCCCCTCATACTTGAGTATGGTAATATGTTTTCAGGTAAATTGTCAAGGAATTGGGTCATTTTTAATCCATTTCGGCCAAAGCTATTTTGACATTAAACATTAGTCTCCTTATGTCCAACATGCATGACATTAAACTACCCACAAAAGAAAAAGGAACTCTTAATAAAAGTCATGTTTCAGCTCACTAAACATACATTTTGTATGATTTAGGTAATACTGATCAATTAAGTGTTTCAAAGTTTGTAGGGTTATTTATATTAATCCTAGTAAAAAATAAAACTATGCTTAATAGGCCCATTGGTTTAGGTAAAATTTAAATCAGGTAGTGAAAAAATACAAGAATAAACGATTGAAGATAAAAGTAATCTTCATTGATGCACAAGAATTAGAGGGACATCTAAAGATTGTAGCCTCTTCTCTTTTTCAGGAGATTACAAAAGACTGTCAACATAAGTCTTCACTTGATGTACAACATCCCGAGCTTCATCAGTAGCTACTTGAATCTCATGCACTCGACTAGCTTCACTCTTCTCAGCATGATGAAGTTCCTTCTTGGCATCTGCAATGGCTTTCATACCATTTTTTGAGCTCCATCTAATGAATTATTGAGCTGATCAAGTTCCCCAGTAACAACATCTAACTGTTCCTAGAGCTGCACAAGCTGGAAAACTTTTTCTTTGATTTTATGCTTCAACTCCTTCATCTTGGTAGCATAATCAGCCTCACCTTGGGATACCGTAGCCTCAAATTCGACGATGTTAACTGACAGTTTCACCCTGGTCAGATCGTCGCAACACTTTTTCTTCTTCTCCCTCCTAAAGATGACCTATTTCACCGCATCATGGATCTTTTCATATCCAAAACTGCCAAGTCCTAGCATGACAAACTGGGATGACAATATAGGGATATTTGATGATAGATCTTCTAAAGGCACCTCAGATATGATTTTCCATATGTTGTTCCATGCCTTGCATCGTGAAAAGATGAATGCTTTAAGCACCTCTGGGTCTGATTCAACATCATCATCATAGGAGGGCATGTAATCTGGGATTAATGCACTTAAGGAAGTACCCTATTATGATCTTTCCCCCTGACCTGTTCTTCTTCTCTTTCAATTCCCGTTGGGGCAGAGGCTGAGGCCTTACCTCCAAATCTAGCCACTGTAGTCGATGGCCCTGCATGATTAATTGAAAGATTTGGTTAGCTTCAAAGGATAAAAAAATAATTGACTGTCTTGCAAATTAAGTACAATCACAAATATTTTTATCCCTTACCCGATGGTGGATCTGCAACATGAGAAGACTCCTCCCCATCTTTCACATTCTCAATAGAATCTTCAATATGGGTCTCAGGAGGGATTACTATGTTTATCTCAACTTGAGCTAATGTTTCTGCAGTTGTAGGGTTGACATCAATGTCCACACCCTCTTCAGGCATTGGCAGTTCAGCAGCTTCTATGGATGGAACTGCATATTATTTTCAGTCGTGATTAGAAATGAAAATTATAAGAAACATTACTGGGCGAAATATTACACTAACACCCAAGGTCTTTTAAATCACATGACACCTTAGTATGATCATAAAATTCTTCGAAAGACATGCCACGATTCATCATTTCATCCAATGATATTTCATAATCGTGGTTAGACTCCCCAGTGGGAGCATTTGATGTGTCTTCTTGACGACTTACATCCTGCAGCCCCTGACCCTGGACAACATCTTCGGAAAAAATCACGACATCAGTTGCAACAGCAGCCAGAAGCTCTAATGCAGGAGTTGAACCTGAAGTATCACAGAATGGAAGTCATTCGGTGTTTAGTTCAACATTTTTATGAAGCATTGTTGGCTTACCAGAAACATGTTCTTCTCTTCTTACAATAGCAGCATGAGGGATACTGGGAATAGATCCTAGATCTTCTCCAGGAGCAGCCAAGTCATCTTGAATCTTTAATTGTTCCATAGCACCCTCTGTGTTCCTTGAAAGAGGATCAATCCTTTCCCTCAGAGGGGAAATTTAGGAAGCCCCTACAATCCCAAGGATTGTGAGTAGTCTTTTTCATGGTTTAAAATTCCTGATTTTCCGAAGGACTTACCAATACTAATAAAGCGTTTAGCAATGGACTTCCACCTTCATCGCCGTTGTCCTTTGGGATTTTTGGGAGTGTCGGAAGTCTCCCTTATTGGAACTTGAATTTGTGAGGGGAAATCCATGTGAAACTCCTCATCCATGGCCTTCTGTCCTAGAGATATCTCGCCCGGTTCACGAGGAGATTTAGCAGCATCCCCGATGAAAGTACCACCAGGGCTATACTGTGGCGAAGGAACCTCAGTAGTTTTGTAAAGATGTAAGATGAAGAAAAAAAATTCCATTAATAACAAATCTTCGAATGAAATCAAGTTTCAAAGCAAATAAGGAATGAAAACTTACATCTTCTGGAGCCACATACTCATGCCACTCCTCCTATGTGGCGCCGCGATCCATAATTTCCTTCACCCTCTTGGTGATAGGGATAGAATCATCGGTGGCATATATGTAGTCCTTCAACTCTTTGACATAGGATATTATTTTAGCAGGGTTATCCTTGAAATGAATATTTTCAGGAGCCTGAAGAGTGCCTATTTCAGGAAGACGTAACCCTTCACATAGCTCCATCCAGATAGTTTTAGTATCGCAGTATACATCCCACCCTGTCTGGATGGACTCTGGTCATAGATATGCAGGTGTACTAGAAGGTTGTGAAGAGGGTCCAACAACCTTGGATTTTAATTTCTTCCTATCTCCTGCAACTATAAAAAGAAAATGAAAAGTTGTTACTCTATAAAGTTACTGGAAATTAAATGGCCTCAATAATGTAACTCACCATGAGTTGATGGAGTGGCTCTCTTGATTCTGACAGGGGGATTATATACGGCACGGGGCTGTTTTAAAACATATTGTATCTCCTGAGAATCTGATGAATCAGCCTCGGTTGAAGAACTCGGTGAACCAGCTTCAAGAGTGGAAGAATCACCTATCACGTGAATTGTTTCTTTCACAATGGTTCCCTTCTTCTTCCCAACCCGGTCAACAAGTTTATTCAATATGGCCTCAGGATATGACGCTGTCTAGTTTTCAGCATACCATACAGTTATATTGCTTACCGCTTCAGTATTTGGTAAGTCAAAGACTGCCCCATTCCTTTCCATAGCTGTTAGTAACCATAGTTTCCGAGCAACCATTGGATGCTGCTCGGAACTGATGTGCACTGGAGGAGATACAACAGTTGTTTGCAGACACTTGTATTGGTGTTCAAATCGATATGGAGCATAGGCCTGACATATAATGTCCCCATCAATTCTGGTGGCCAATACACCATCTCTGCAGGCCAACAGATAAGACCTCTGTTCAAGCTGGCTGATCCATCATCAACAAATCTCCCTGTCGGCGGATTTCCATAGGGAAAGAAGTGTAATTCCTTATGCATACCCAGCCTTGGCCTAATATCATAAGCATTGATATACAAAGGACAAATTCCAGAGAAGGCCTAAACAGATGGCCTGAAAGAACTTCCGGGAATCTGTTTTCCGTTTTGAACAGCATATGTCCGGAAGTGACTGGTGATCCATCCCCATAAAACTTGGAATGGTCCCACTAATCTCAAAGGAGTCTTACCCATATAGACATGGAGTAATCTCATGTGAATCGTTTCCAAAACTGGGGTAGCCAACCCCACCATCTTCCTCTCAGCCAACTTGGTTGCGATAACGAAGGTCCCTGGCCAGACACCTCCCTTTGAATCTCTAACTGGAAAAAGATAGACACTGATCTATAAGGCAAAAATCCTACCAGATGGGTCTTCTCTGAGATTTTATGATTCACATCATACCCCCATTTCTCAAACTATCTTTCTTCCAGAGTCGGCCAGAATGTGCCAGGAATACCTCTCTTATCTGCTCTAGGGCAGCTAGTAGGATGAGTACAGGTGGGCCTCTTTTCCCTCTTCTTCTTGAAAAACACTTTCATCAATTCCTCTGGATGAATATCCCTTCTAGAATAAGTCTTTGAATTCATTAAGATTTTTAGCTTCTGATAAATCTTCAATAACTCTCGAACCAAATATGGAGACTCCTCTGGATCATTCATGGTTTCCTTTGGAGGGACGAATTCATCATACATATCATCTAGGATTGGAACCCCTAAGATCATGTAGACATCCCAAAAACTAATGCCTACTTATCCATGGGTCAGATGGAAAGAATAAGTTTCCGGGCTCCAGTGGCTATGGAATTCTGGTGAAAAATTATCATTTTTATAGACATATGTCTTCCCATCCCAGACGGCTTCATAAATTGTAGCTCCCTTCAGATCCTCGATAAACTCTTCACAAGTTTTTCACACCCAATATGCACACATTCATGTTGGCTTCCCCCCTCCTCCAGAACAGAATTCCCATTTCTCCTTCTAGCCTTTGGATTGATCCATCTGAGAGTTTCGAAAGACTGAAGGATAACAATGTGGTTGTAGCTCAGGTTTGTGAAGTTTCAGATCTGGAGCACATGAGCTAGATGCATTATATAAGCTTTCTTTACTGTTCCAGCATTTGAAAATGTTCCAGCGATTGAGACATTCGCTGAAGAAAAGTTGGTATACGACTAAAACCAGGAAGGCCGGAGATAGTTCATTGCCTCTGGAATATTGAAATATTGCAAGTGACCATGACCATACAAAGGCAGATTGATGTTGTGTGGGAAATCATAATGATATTTCTTCAGATGCTTAGCCAAGTCCAGAAGAGTGCTTTCGCAGAAGGAATAGTAATCATGGCCAACGATGTCCATCATCTCATCAATTCTTTTCCTTGCCAGTTCATCAGCTGTTCCAATTATCTTTACATCCATTTGATCTACACAAAAGATGAATAATTAACTCTTAATGTATGTTAATTTTTCATAAAATTTGTGAAGGATTTGAAGAAATTGGATAAGTCATTAAGGTGCGCAAGTCCCATAGTTGGCGTGCAAGTCTCCTTAGGTCGCACAGGTATTGGGCGTGCAGGTTTCGTCGCGCTAGTCTAAATACCTTAAGAGCATCACAATACAAGAAATAGAAGCGCGAAATAGCGGAATCACTTGCACGGATGAGCGAAAGTCGAGAGCCAAGCTGCGCGCCGGGAGCAAGAAATCCGTGAAATTCGAGTGCATTGTGCGGAATGGAGTCCTCTATTTATAGACGCGGCCAGAACCCTATGCGTAGTACCCTACGTGACTAAAGGTCGTACCGCTGCGCACCAGACCCTGTGCGCCCGAAGCTAATTTGTGTGCCCAACCTTGCATTCCCCAATTTCCTTTTGATTCCCGATTTCCTCAGAGTCAAATACTCATTTCTTTTGGATCCAACTCTGAGGGGGGGGGGGCTTTTTTTGATGCTCCTTTTGTCACAGAGTCTAACCACTGACAAAATGAAATACCATGATCTCATAGTAATTCAACCTTTGGAAAAATATCAAAAATTGACAAAGGAAGGAATAAGAATAACATTCTACAAGAGTCACGCAAGTTATACAATGGTCGCGCATGTATACTTGTGTGCCGCAATGGTCGCGCAAGTACACTTGTGCGCCCTAGGTGATAACCACCCGAGGTCTTCTCCAGCCTAAAAATACCCCTGGTGGGCCTCCCATTTCAGGAGGATTTTTTCCAGAATTCATATTTAGAGCTCTGAATGCCCAAGTCTGTTCTTCAGGTCTTCCGAACACTTCTAGGGTAATTCTTTACCTAGAATGGAAGGTCGAAACAAGAGGAGTAAGGTCTATGTGTTATAATTCACTAACACTTGCACGCCTAAGGTGTTTTACCCTTAAGAGAAATGAACATACTTGCGCACCTCCCTACTTACTCACCGAAACTTGCGCGCATATCTTCTAAAAGTACCACAAGATAATTATAAAGGCATTGTTCAAGGATCGCACCAGTATTACCATGTTGTTTTATAAATGTGCAAGTACCCATGTGTCGCGCAGGTATACCTGTGTGACCAGGACTTGCGCGCCCACACAGTACCTGTGCGCTTACCTGGACTTGCGTGCCCATGCCTTTTTGGGTGCCCTTCTTGCCCATTTCACCCCTCTAATGCCATTCCACCTCTCCTATTCAAAGATTCAGTCTTCAAGACACTGTTCAGAGCCATTTATGGCATGAATTCTTGATCTGAATTCCTTATCTAAAAGGAATTCTGTGGAATATCTCTCAAAACCTAGTGATTTACTCATCTTTATGTCACTAAATATTGATATTTCATTCATTCAACCTCGTCCTTTAAGATGAGAGAACTCATTAACCTGGGCCTCCTTTTCAGAAATAATCCCCAGTCATAATTCATAACCTGGGTCTCCTTTTCAGGAATAATCCCCATCCATAATTCTCAAATATGGGCATCCTCCTTAGGATTAAGCCCCAAGTCCCTTAAATTTTCAAGTCCCTTAACCTGGGCCTCCTTCTCAGGAGTAAGCCCCAGTCTTAATTTCTCATAACCAGTTCTAATTTACTTTTTATTTGGGGATTCTTTCTCAGGAGTAAAACCCAATCATAAGTCCACTCCTAACATGGGCATCTTCCTTAGGAGTAAGCCCCAAGATTAGAGTATCCAAATCTCCATAAAGTACATATTCCTTTATGGACCCTGTTTCTGGATTTTGTCCCTGAAGTAAATCTTAATCCTCATCTATTTTAGGCAGTCATAAACACATAAGCCCCACATCATTGCATCTTTCATGGCACAATTGTCTGGTTTCACCAATGCCTCTTCTTTCTCACACCAAGCATGACTCACGGGAGCTTAGAGTGTAAAATTAATCATGACTTCTTTCTTTGATCCATCAATAATTCATAAGAATCATACTCCCTTATTCGAACCACGTGGGTTCTGATTCCTTTTCCAAAATAAAGGATACGTTGGTAGCCCATCAACAGGTGCGATCCCAATTCTAAAATAATTCATGTTCTCCTGAATGACAGTAAACTTCAATTGCCCCACTGAGTGGCTTTAAAACCAGTATGGTCATCATAATGACCAAGAGACTTTTATGTATTTTAAGAATACCATCAACTAAGAATCTTCAACAAATACAGATGATTCTTCATCGATGATGAACCTTGAATACATATAAATGATTCGCTGAATTTATTACATATAAATCATTGATTGTCAGACTAAAGGAATGATCATTTTATACGTGGTAATGTAATAAGGATTCACAAACATAACATAAATTTATTAAGAGAGTCCCGGAGTAAACAATAATTCCCCTAAAAAAGGTGTGACGAGTCCGACCTCCCATCCTCTCGACTAATGCAAATTCCTAATCCTCATCAGTTCACAAGTAATGAGCACCTACCTTTGGAAAGTAGGTCCAAATGGATATGGAATCATTGGATGTTTTTGGTTCTACGAAGAAACCCGTTAGAAACAGATTGGATTGTTTGAAACTTCAATCAATGTGGTCATCCCCAAATTCTGAGGGAAACAACCATTCCACTGTGGTGTGTATGGTGGAGTGATTTGAGATAAAATCCCAAACTACCATAGAAAGTCGATGAAATCATGATTATGTTATTAACCACCTTGATATGATCAAAGCTTCATTATCTTCTTACCAAGTGGGTTCTTTAATTTTTTCTTAAATTTGTTGAATTTCTCAATGGAATCAAACTTATACCTAATTAAGCAAACATATCCATATATTCTCAATTGATTAGTAAACGTTATGATGTAAGAAAATCCACCTCTATATTTTATTAGAAATGGTCCACACACATCAGTGTGTACCAATCCTAGAATCTATGTGGCCCTTTTACCTTATCCACTAAATGATGGTTTGTTCATTTTACCTTGTAAACAAGCACGACATCTATCAATTGGTTTTATCTTAGAATATTATAACTATCAATCTTAATATATCTTTTTCAAATGCTTCTCATTTACATGACCAATATAGTGATGCCACAACTGAGTGTTATATGAGTCATGTAAACATGATTCTTTATCAATTTCCAACACACAGTTTTCATAATTTAATACATAAAGATAATTATTTAAATTCTCCATACCATAACATATATTTTCATTATAAAAGAAACAAATTCTATTTCAAAATTTGAAAATAAACCCATCATTATCTAAAAATGATACGGAAATTATAATCTTGGTAACTACAGGTACATAATAACAATCTCTTAAAACAAAAATCATTCTTATTTACAATGAAATATGGTAGTCACAAATTCATAGGGCATATAGACTCACTCATTGGAAAGTCTCATACCCACCTATCCTTTAGAAATCTTTCTAAATATACTTGGTTCCTAAATTTGGATACAAATATGAGAACCACAAGTTGTATCTAATACCCAATGTGTGGAAATGGAAAGATTGAACTCAATAACGAATACACCATTAGCTTCCCCTTTATTATGGATGCAATTCCTCTTCCAGTGGCCTAAATTTCCATAGTAAAAATATACCAACTCATTTTCCTTCCCCTACCTATGGATCTTCTTCTTCTTGGAATGATAGTTCTCTGTAGATTTAGTCTTTTTATAAGACTTATTCCACTTTTCCCTGTCCTTCATTTCCTTATTCACTATTAGGACTGTAGGTTTTCATGACAAATGTTCTTATATACTTGGAAAATTAAAGTAATATGTTCTGGAAGACTCTTATCATTATTTCTCATATTTTAATTACCAATAAAACTGGAGAATTTCTTAGGGGGTGATGAAATTATGAGATCTATACACAATTAATTTGGGAATTTAATCCCTAAGATTTACAGGAATTCAATGTAGACAATAATATTGACTAAATGAGGCCCATCTAGCAATGACTCTCCAAGATTAATTGTGAACAAAGCATTAGACATCTCGTACCTCTCTTGTCTCTCCTTCTCTTAATAAATATCTCGAAGGTGAGACATCATGCTATAGGAATCCATATCCTCATGTTGCTTCAAAATATCATTGGACATGGATGATAACATGAAGCACTGAACATATGTAGAATCATTCAAATGTTTCTCATAGATAGATATCTCTTCATCACATGCCTCATTTATAGGCACAACTGGAAAAGGTTCTTCCAACACAAACAATTTCCATTTGTGAAGAGGGACAACACATAGGTGCCTTTGCTACCTTTGAAAATTTGTTCTGATGTGAAGGGTTTCCTTCTCATGTAGGGATTGTAAAGATATGTTTCTTGTCATTTTACTATTGTTTCTATAAAATATGATGAGAATTATTTTAGTACTTTATCTGATAAATTCAAACACATTCATAAATATTAAATTTATTATTATCCAACTATTTATTGAAACACTATAGCCCTCACCAGTAGCTTTATAATATCAATTTTTTTGGACATTCTAGTGGAAAATATCCATATTCCCCTTCTCATTACCCCAAATTTTGTTGGTCAATCAACTCGAATGGTTTTAGTTAGCCATTATAAATGACAACTGAATTAACTCAAACATCCTTGATCTTTTGATTGGACTCCCCAATCCCAAAATCATTAATTTAAATTTCCTCAGCCTTTACATATCAGTTACACTAAGTCATGTTTTGGCAGTCAACCCTTCATGTGAACCAAGTTAAGTCAACCCAAAAACTCATGTTAGAATTTACCAATAATTTGAAGCACCCCAACTTTGGCCGGTCAATCACATTGACCTATAGTTCGATTCTAAACGAGGAAATAGAGGGCTATAACAACTTAATATTTTATTGAGGAATTTTATCCTTTTATGTGTAAATTCGAAATTATTATCTTTATCAGATGATTTTTAATATTAAGTGGTATTAATTAAGTGAATAAACATGTCTTATATAATATTTATGCATAAGCCATTTTATTTTAGATCTATATTTCATTCTTGTTAATTCATATATTACATGATCATGATAAAACATCCATAATTAAATAACCATGAAACATGACAGAAATAAAATAAAGGGTATAATCATGAGCTTATACAAATGAAGAGTTTATCTAGAAATTGATAAACTAACCATTGACCAAGGGGAGAAAAAGCTTAAACTATTTGAGTTTCATGTTTAAATATTTTAACCTGTCAACCTTTGTATATCCTTGGATTTGTTTTTCCTCATCTCCAAACATGAACCACCTCCACTAGCTTGGAAGCTCCATCCTTTACATATGCCTTTTAGTCCCATGTTGGTGAGGGGAAAATGGGTTTACATAAAAGAAACCATGGGCATGTAGTCCCTACATAATGAAAAGATAGAAGTCATGCAGTACAAAAATTTAATTTAATAATAAATTAAATGAAACCAATCACATACCAAATGTCTGGTCTAGCTCATGATCAACCACGTGCATGCAACAAATTACACATTTAATAAAACTATCATTAAATTAATAACAATTATTATTTAAGATAAACCGCACTCAACTCAATTAATTCTTATCTTTAATTAATCAATACTTTAATCTTAATTCTCATATGAATTTTTTGGATATTCTCATCTACTATAATTTTAAACAAATTAAAAAAATTCATTTAAAATCAACTTTGTACATAAATATACCTTGGAGGAATAAAGTTGAACACCCATATAATTCATCCCAACAATGTAATATACCCATATAATGTTTTACTCTTGTGACATGTGGCATATATGAATTATCATGTATTTATCTATGTGTACTTAACAAATTATTACATGAATTACATGCTTTTTTGGTCATGTGTTTTTCTCAAATGCATGTAGAGTAACAACATGTAATACAACTCATAAATGATATGTAGATCTAAATATTACATAGATATTAATTAACCATTTAAATATTTGTGTATATTAAAACCTATTAAATGGTGTTTCATATCTTTACAACCACATGCAAGTAAATGTATCAAGGTTTACATAGTAAAATAAATAAAATTTAAATCTATGTAACCCGGTATAAGTACATAGAATGTAGATCCGATATGCATGGTGTATACACCTATAACTATCTATCTAAGACACACACCCAGGTAATTAGTGTGTAATATATGCCTTGGAAAATTTCGAGTGCATGGAATGTCCAATGGGACACACACCATGTTATCTTCTAGTTACACAGTCACCAGCCAGGTAGGATGTGTATGGAATACACAACATGTGTATGACTCAAAGGGACTACATATCATGTATGTGGGCTACACGGTGTGTAGTTAATCTGACCATGCACTATTAAATTATGGTCAGCACATGGTGCATTAAATGGTGTAATTAATGTAATAATCAATGCATAATCTTGTGCTAATTTGCAAATCAGTTTTGATGAATTGACTGTGACTACATGGTGTGTAACTGTGGTTAATGGAATGGATTTTGGTGCTGCCCGACAAGAAATTTTGGGACCTCTGTATGAGTTCCTCAATTTTATTTTCATCCTAAAATTATGCATTTTGATTAGATTTGAGAGAAATGAATGTAGAAGAATCATATCTCACAATTCGGATTAAAAGAACAATTAAACATGAATTGAAAAACTAAATTAAAATGAAAAAATCACCAATGAACTTTAAATAATTACAAATAATTATGTGACTACTATGATACCACTTGTAGGTTCCGAGTGTAGTGGAAGTGTGTGTTGGGTGGTGCCCAACAAGGATTTTTACCATTATCGATGATCAATCCGAGATCTATACGATGATGCATGTTGTGATATATAAAATTGAATCAATGAAATATAACATGGATAATAATTCCAGAACCGAGAGAGAGAAGCATCACATATTATTTATAATTAATTTAATTAAATAAATAATTTTCTTTTTTTTGGAATTATTTTTTCATTGATGAATCTCTTGACAGATTTGTGGTGAATCATCATTGCTTTGTAGAAACCTAGTGTAGATTTCCTCTAGTGGTAATCCACATGTTTTCCAAGAATCTCTAGACATTTCCAAATGAATCTCTAGGTGCTAACATGGTAGATCCTTTCACTTTCATCGTCCTCCTTTGATGGAATCGACATCTACTTCCAATGAATTCTCCTTGATCCAATGGAGGAGGATTGCTCTCCATTCTTGGGATAATTCTTGGAGAAGGGAGATCTCTAGGCTTGAGAGGATTATCCAATACCTTTGTACACAAACAAGAAAAATGAATTATATTAATGGGAAAATAACATAACTAGGTATTTATATTTCCAGGTTTAAAATAAAATAATTACACACGTGACCTTGATTATTTTATTTAATCCTAGAAAAACTCCATGTAAAATAATAATAATAATATTATTATTTCATGAAACACACTTAACTTGTGAATTATAATAAATTTTATTTAATTAAATAACATGTAGTATTATTATTTCTCACCGGACCAATAAACTCAATCCTTCATTCCTCAAAAATATTTATCAGGCCTTGAATAATGTATATTTATTTATTATATAAATATCATTTCATTATTTTTGAATAAATAAATAAATATTATATTCACTAAATAGAAAATAAATATTTATTAAATATTTTCTCACAATATATTCTCTTAAATAATTACTGATATATTAAATTTGATCAATTATACATGAATAATTATTAAACCACGTGTGGTAATGATATTTATTAAACCTGTGAAATAATAAATATATTATTTAAATGAGATTCTAGATACACTTAGTGTGTGACCCTCTTGGACTCTTTCTCTGTGGAATTAGGCGAAGCAACTTAAATTCTAAGGTTATCTTCTTAAAACATTCCAAGGAACCCATAGAGAAATAATTTAATTCCACAATAACATGTCACCTCATACAGATGCTTACCGTTTAATATAATCCCTTTATCATAGTATGTCAAATCGATCAAGTTTCATGCCAGTTCCATCAACCTATGTGCTCGATTATCTCTTTCTTTGACTTTTTAGAAATAGAACTTCCCTATAGAACACCATGACCATGGATTTGTTTTGGAAATATCATTTCCATCAAATTTTTGAGATATTAACTTTTGTTAAAGAACAGAAGGGATGAATCCTTTCTCACATTATTCATAAATGCAATATTACTTGTGATGCTCCCAACCTATCTTACCTCGACGTGAACATCTGTCATCATGGTATTCATGAATACATTAAAGTACATGATTCTTAATATTCATCAAAATAATCTGAAATTCAAAGGACCAATACATGTTTCCGCATATAGGAACATCCAATGACCTGTATAAATGTGAATTTCTTATAGGAGGGTCATGTTCTAATAATATCCTACTAGATGTTACCAAGGCCGTACCCCAAGATAAATTGCCTAAAAGTCATGTGTGTCTCCACCCTTGATAGCCTATATAAGTTTAGTCCACCAAATGATATCTTCTGGCTATAGAACATATATTCAAGAATAGTGTCATAGCACTTCTGAGTACTCATCATAGCAGGGAATTATTATGACCATTTAGTGTGATAGATACTCTTGGAGCATTATCACATACTATGTCACACATAAGAACAACCATAATGTGATAATTATTTTATTAATATTAAAAATAATTAATATATGTTATTATAAATTACATTGAATTTAGTTCTATGGCACCAACTCCAACATGTTTGAGCCCAAAAGGGAAGCTTTGGCCTAAGTCCCACACCATCTATTACTAGGAATATTTTTCCAAGTTTTCCTCACTACATGAAAGTAAACTGTAGTATACAATATCATTCATGAAAAGGATTCCTTATACATAAAACATAATTTTCCTCATTCAATGATCATGAGAATACATTCCATTATCCTCACAACATGATATTAAATTATAGTATACCCTATCATTCATGAATAGGATGTATAATATCCCTATTATTTTATACACTTTAATACATGATTTATTAAATAATTTTACACTTAATACAACCTGAAATATTGGGATGTCTAGTATATTTGACATTTAGGTACTTTAAATAACTAATTAAAACATGAAAAACATCATCTTTATTGAAAACATCCTTAACATGATTGCACTTAAAAATGCATGGAATAACCTGTAACGCCCCGACCCCAGTTACCCAGAGTTGGTGCATTATTACATAACATTGGAACGATCACAAAAGATCATGTCTCGAAATACTGATTAGTTTAGTAGTCTTAGAAACACTAGATATATTCATAAGTCTTACATTACATCATAAAGTAAAAAAACTACAACAACATCTTATCTTCATATCCCCTCATACTATCCCAGCAGGTAATTCATAAACTACTTCTTCACATCCTGGGAAAAATAAAACATTGAAAGGGGTGAGCTCATATTTTCAGTAAGGATGAAAATATAGTGGAAACTTTCATAAATAATCATAAACATTTAAGGCAATTTATAACCAAAACAAAAGCCTTTTAAACATGAACATTAGCATAATATGGCAAAGATAAAATGAAATAATGCCATTTACTTATTCACATCAATATTCTAATATTCAAATAATCACATGAAATATCAAAAACAACTTTCATAATGATGGAATGCATAATGCCAGACAATCATAACTACGTAGCCAAGGCCTCGTTCCAAGACTACAGATAAGATTTTTTCAAGGCCCCTTGCCAAGACACTAGTTTATCTCATGAGACCTACCGATGTATCGAGGAGCTATGGAGGGCTCCACCCGTCACTTATTAAGTCCAATGCATTCCTCATATGAAAAGGTTTAAACATAACATAAACATTTGTAATAAAACTAGCATACGAAATGTCAATACTTTCTCCATAAACCATGAATGGTATAAAAATAACACATCCACTGTCAAACATATCACAAAATCTTCAATAAAATATGGAATTTTAGTATCATAATAAATCTACATCAAATAAGCTTAAAATCCATCAAAGGATGTTGACATAGATGAAATCAAAGCTATTTGAGAGAAATATCTCTCTTTTTGAAATAATTTAAAAGTAAAATAAATATAAAATAAAACATTTACATTGAAATTATACTTATAAGATTTTAATAGAAGCTTTGAAAATTTTACAACGGTGGAAAATAGCCTCACCCGCTGTATAAGTTAAAAAGACATTCTTACCTTAATTTTGACGAAAAGGTTTAAAAGGGCCTTTTTTGGAAAACGACGGAAGGATTCCTTTCAAAACATTTTATAAATAGTATAACAAGGGTATAAATTACTTTAACACATAGTCTAGTAAAT
Source organism: Viscum album (assembly GCA_963277665.1). NCBI lineage: Eukaryota > Viridiplantae > Streptophyta > Magnoliopsida > Santalales > Viscaceae > Viscum > Viscum album. Next base: position 1,323,032,884 of record OY728166.1, read on the forward strand.
AGTAAAAATGTTTTGAAATACATTTTTAAGAAACAAGGATGTGGATAATAAAGAAGTCCTAGTAGATAATTACGTATAAACAACCTCAGCTAATGAAGAGATTGTGAAATAAACCCCTACCTTGTACTTTTCCTTAGACAATGGTATGTTAACATCGTATATAATAGTTAAAACATTGTTATTAAATTATATATCAACCATATAAATAATTATGATATCATATATGATCTTTTAACATTGCTTTGTGATTAATATCTTAGTTTTATCATCGTTTCGGGTGTTAACAAATTCATTTTCCTTTATATTCTTTGTTATATGATCCGTATTGTTTATGGATGGGATGTATATTATAAATATTCATAATTATATCAAGTCCTTAAACATTATTTTTAATCATAAAATAAAATTTATTCTTGAGTGGATACGATGGGGAATGAATCTCATCGTGTTCGTGGAGACAGTAAACTGTATGTACGCACGAGCGACAATATCATTCTTTTGATATTAGAATAATATATAATTGGATGGTATATCATATATAAAGAATAATTATAATGTTATTATTATTATTTACATGAATTACACATCATTATTATACCCATTCAAATAATAATGTATTGAATAACAATTACACCATGACGTGGAGACTGTAGGCCGTACGTACACACGTATGGTGAAATGCCATTCAAAGGATGAATAGTATACTAAATATGGTTATACCATATTTATAATAACATCATAGTATATATAATATACTGTATTTATTATTTTATAATGGAAATAACAAAGAAAGAAGAAGTGGAAGAAGAAAGGAACTTGAAAGAGGGTGGTGAAAACATTACCTCTTCACCGGGTTCTTTCTTTTGATTTGATCAAAAGGGCTCCTTATGTTGGATTTATGATCAATATAAGGCCTCTAGGTTGAATTGATGGAAATTGGTAGGATATTTGGGTAGGTTTTGGCTGAGCCAAAAGGCTTTGAAGGTATGAATTTGAGAGAAGGGGGAGTGCCCTTTTATAAGAGGGGTGAGTGGAACCTTAAGAAAAACATTAAATATTATTTTATAATAAATTCCTATTTTGTTTTTAATGCCTCTGAATTAATTTATTTAGAGGCTAAGTTGGGTAATGGGTCACAATCCATTCAACCAAAAGGTTTTAGACATGTTTGGGACACTTTATTAACCTTATCTTTTAGTTTTAACTCTTAGTTAATTAGTTTGACATTTACCATGTCTCTTTGTATTTATATATTATATAGTAATAAACATACTATATACTTCTAAGAGACCTAAAAGTGGTCCATTAATTATAAACCTATCATTATATATGTCCTTTTACCGAACCTTAGATTTTTAGGAATAGAATATCAATTAATAATATAATATTTGTTTTAAAAACTCTTTTATGTCAATTTTGACAGTACTGGGTATTTTGTTTTTGATAATTTTATAACAGCATTATTACTCAGAAAAAAATTTATATAACCAATCCCAATATGTCACATTAACCTAAAAAATTAGTTTAATTCATAAAAAGTCTGAAATTACATTTATTTTGATATTTATAATATCAATTATTTTAATATTTCATTAATTAGGTAATTACTGCATAACTATTGTGTCAAAAATAAATTAAATTATTTAATGTATAAAAATGATAAATAAAATACCATTATGTAGGAAATATTTTTAGCTTTCTAATAAATATTTATAATCTAATTTATATTATGTATAACCCTATATTAAAAATGTTTTAGTTATCAAACTTTGATTTTAACTCTTTTAACTCTTCTTTGAATTAAATAATAATAAATGTCCTAATCTAATCCATGTGGACCTAAATGATAATATTTTATTCCTAAGTTTGTTTTGGGTCGAGATAAACTTGTTCAATAGAATTAGGATATGTGTTAGGGTAATATTAATATCATTTTTACCCTTAATTACCCTATTTACTATTAACCGTTGTAAATAAAAGTAAAAAGATACTATTCACCAAAAATTATTTTTATCTTATTGAACTGCATTTTACTCCTTTATATTAATCGTGTCTATTAGATTTTCGACATTCCACTCACAGAAGCGGTAAAATTATGTTTTATGTGAATTTCCAAATTCTCCTAGGAGATTGGTAAAAGACGGTGAAAAGTTCAATAATATTTTTATATATCTAAAATTATTCTAAACTAACTCCAATGAATTAAATTGAACCTATAAATTTATTATGTATCTATTTTGAACTTAATTAAATTTAAATAAAATAAATAATTATTTAAATAAAAAGACGGTTTTAACCAATAACTTAGTGTTTTTCACTATTTATAAAAAAATGAATATTTTTAGAAAAATACCCAAAATTCACCCTAGGATAATTTCAATATTCTTAATCCAAAAATGATGTCCATTTTGAAAGATAAAAATTATAAAATTTCAAAAAGTCGGTATTACTATTCATAACAGCCAGTTTGATTGGTTGTAGTGTGTGTTAGAACTTGAAGTTGCGTGCAACAAACGCTACTGTATTATTCAAAGGGAAACGTACTATGGAAACATGGGGTGTTATATTCTCTCCTCCTTCAAAAAATTGAGTCCTCGCAATTTGAAATTGTTCTTTGAAAATAAAATGTTGAAAATAGAAAATACCGTTGTGGAAAACCCACATCATAAATAAGGTTAATAAAATTTAGCCTTTATAAGAGGGAAAGGGAAATGAAAAAGTCACCACAAAATTATGATCTCTATTAGGAGAACATTGGTGGAAATTATAGACACATAATTGGAGGAAAAATGTAAATATTTGTAGGGAGTGATTGAGGTCATCAATCACAAACAAGTGTAAAATTGAGTTCCTCAAAGCCTTCAATCTAGGGTGATTTAAAATATCATCAGTTCAACAAAACATAAGGTATTAGGATAACAAATATTTTGTTTTAATATCCCTTTACTAAAGTTTAAGAATTAATATATTCATATAATAATAGATAGGTATATATATATATACTTGACAAGTAGAGTTTCAACCTTCAACTAATTTCTACCACAAACTCTTCTTTCACTAAAAAAGATAATAGAACCCAAAAATATTTTATTTATCCTAATTGTACAAGGTTACAAATATTAACACATACCATTTAGAATAGGAAAACTATTTTGTAATAACCCGGGACTTCCTGTAGTCTAGTGGTAGGTAATAAAGGACTGTCGCACTATGGTTGTGTGTTCGATTCCTGCAGTTTTTTCTGACGTGACGGGTTATCACACGGTCTGCGTGTTGTCCATTTTATAAATATCAAAAAATAACCTTAACAATAATACCCAATGTAAAATATAATCCATTCCAACCATTATACTTATCCAAAATACTTTTGTCTAAACTCTCAGTCCAAAATTTATATGGAAGGTAAACATAATTTAGATCCATTTTAGCACGTAATAACATATGAATACCTTCATCATTTATTATTTTAAAACACTGAAACATACTGAATTACCATAAAACCTTATTTATTACATTCATGATACCTTATTTCTTATAGAATACTTGATATACTTCGTCCATAAAAAGAATTTGGTAAATTCCAACAATTTTTTAATATACAAATCATTAATTAGTTTCAACGTAGTCAAGAATATCCAATATAATTTATCTAAATAAATCATGTATTATTCCAAAATCACTACCTCGGTATCAGAACCGTATTATGGTTTATCTTTCTCTCAACCATATATTTTCCAAAAATTTAACCTGCTATTGAGTCACTTTTCTTGGTTCCACACAATCTCAAGTCCTTAATGAAATTGTACTGCAGTACAATCCTTATATACTCCATAATTATTATAACCAGTATTTTGGTGATACAACACTGAAATGAAATAATTCTCTAATAACAACATAAGAACTCTAATCATTCCTCTTCGTCTGTGGTAGTATCATAACTTGATTATTATCCAATAACATCATTTGGGGCATACTCTGATGATTTGGACATTGGTTTGCATAGTGTCCCAACTCCTTGAAAGTGAATCATTGTACATTTGAATCTTTTTTCTTACCCTTGTAGTCACCTGCATGGTGTCCTTTTTCTCCACACTTATAACAAACTCTCATTCCCTTCAGGCAAGTTCGAGGGCATTTATTCCCACAGTTATCACATATGGGAAAATTATTATTTTCTCTATTCCCTTTATCCATCTTTCTCTCTTCCATCCTTTTCTTCTCTTGCATCCCTTCAAAGACATAGGACTCAAGGAATTGTTTACTTATCGTATTAACACATGACACTATTTCTTTATATGTTGAGAACACATGGGAGACTATTTCCCTTCTAAATGTTGGCTTAATACCGTGAAAGATATGATCCTTCTTACTCTTTGGATCATACATATTGCTGGAGTTCACTTCCTTATACTGGGCACCATTTCTATACAATAGAATAAACTAGGTCATTTTATGAATTGCAATAATTCTAAACTTGTAAAATAACTACCGTAAATTGAATGGTTTATGGATATAATTCATAATCATAAAGATTCATTCATTAAGGAAGTATATACTCATGAACACTTCATAATGATTTCTAAAGAAAAAAAGAATTATCCTAAGCATATCCCCTGGGTGTGTCGTAACCAAGATTGCAGCAAGGGCCATTTTCATGCACCAGTTCCCGTTCGAGTCTAGCTCAAAGTGTTGTTTTCAGGTTTTACACCTAGGTACATCTGTGCCAGAGCCGCCTCTACCTGCTCGTATCCAAACAGGGATGTATTGCTCGGAAATCTCAGAAAATCTATACATTACCAAAATTCTAGGGAGTTTTTCTATACTAATCCTCAAAGTCCATCTTAGGTCTATGTGCTCTAATCAGAGTTTATATAAATCTAGCTTCCATGGTTTGTACTAAACATCCTCTGATACCAACTGTAACGCCCCGACCCAAGTTACCCAGAGTCGGTGCATTATTACATAACATTTTCATGATCACAAAAGATCAAGTCTCGAAAGACTGATTAGTTTAGTAGTCTTGGAAACCCTATATATATTCATAAGTCATACATTACATCATAATGTAAAAATAACTAAAACAACATCTTGTCTTCATATCCCCTCATACTATCCCTACAGGTCATTTATAAATTACTTCTTCACGTCCTGGAAAAAATAAAACATTGAAATGGGTGAACTCAGATTCTCAGTAAGGATAACAATATAGCATAAACTTTCAGAAATAAGCATAAACATTTAAGGCAATGTATAACTAAAACAAAAGACTTTTAAACTTGAACTTCAGCATAATATGGAAAAGATAAAATGAAATAATGCCATTTACTTATTCACATGGATATTCTACTAGTCGAATAATCACATTCAATATCAATAACCACTTTCATAATGATGGAATGCATAATGATAGACTATCATAACCACGTAGCCAAGGCCTCGTGCCAAGACTACAAAAAAAATTTAGAGGCCTCATACCAAGACACTAGTTTGTCTCATGAGACCTACCAATGCATGAAGGCTCTATAGCAGGCACCACCTGTCACTTATTAAGTCCAATTCATTCCTCATATGATAATGTTTAAACATAACATAAACATTCGTATTAAAAATAGAATACAAAATGTCAATAATTTCTTCATAAACTATGAATGGTATAAAAATAACACATCCACAATCAAACATATCTCAAAACCTTCAATCAGTATGGAAGTTTTGTATCATAATAAATCTACTTCAAAAAAGCTTAAAATCCATCAAAGGATGTTGACATAGATGAAATCAAAACTATTTGAGAGAAATATCTCTTTTTTTGAAATCATTTAAAAGACACAGAAATATAAAATAAAACATTTTCTTTGAAAATTTCCTTATAAGATTTTAATATAAGCTTAGAAGATTTTACAATGGTAGAAAATAGCTGCACCTGCCGTATAAGTTAAAAATACATTCTTACCTTAATTTTGTCGAAAAGGTTAAAAAGGGACTTGTTTAGAAAATGACGGAAAGATTCCTTTCAAAACATTTCATAAAAATTATAGTAAGGGTATAAATGAATTTAAACCATAGTCTAGTAAATAGTATAAATCTTCTGAAATACATTTTTAAGAAACAGGGATGTGGATGATAAATAAGTTCCAGTAGATAATTACATACTAACATCCTCGGATAATGAAGATATTGTGAAATAAACCCTTACCTTGTACTTTTCCTTATTAGATGGTATGTTAAACTCCTGTATAATAGTTAAAACATTGTTATTAAATTATACAAGAACCATATACATCATCATGATATCATATATGATCTTTTAACATTGCTTTGTTAATAATATCTTAGTATTATCATTGTTTCGGGTGTTAATGGATTCATTTTTCTTTATATTCTTTGTTATGTGAGCCTTATTTGTTATGGATAGGACTTATATTATTCAAATTCAGAATGATATCATGTCCTTAAACATTATTTTTAATCATCAAATAAAATTTATTCTTGAGTGGATACGATGGGGAATGAATCTCATCGCATTCGTGGAGACTGTAATCCATACGTATCCACGAGAGACAATATCATTCTTTTGATATTAAAATAATATATAATTGGATGGTATATCATATATACAGAATAATTATCATGTTATATTTATTATTTACATGAATTACACATCATTATTATACCCATCCAGATAATAATGTATTGAATAACAATTACACCACGACGTGGAGACAGTAGGCCGTACGTACGCACGTATAGTGACATATCATTCAAAGGATGGATCGAATAATGAATATGGTTATACCATATTTATAATAACATAACATTATATAGAAGATACTGTATTTATTATTTTATAATGGAAATAACAAAGAATGAAGAAGTGGAAGAAGAAAGGAACTTGAAAGAGGGTGGTGAAAACATTACCTCTTCTTCGGGTTCTTCCTTTTGATTTGATCAAAAGGGCTCCTTAGGTTGGATTTCTGAACAAGATAAGGTCTCTAGGTTGAAGTGAGGGAAGTTGGGAGGATATTTGCGTAGGGGTTGGCCAAGGTAAAAGGCTTGATGGTATGAATTTGAGAGAAGGGGGGGTGCCCTTTTATAAGAGGGGTGAGGGGTACCTTAGGAAAAACATAAAATATTATTTTATAATAAATTCATATTCAGTTTAAAATGGCTAAAATTTGATTTATTTCGAGGATAAGGTGGGGATGGGTCGGAATCCATTCAACCAATAGGTTTTAGACAGGTTTGGGTCACTTTATTAACCTTATCTTTTTGTTTTAACTCTTAGTTAATTAGTTTGACATTTACCATGTCTCTTTGTATTTTTATATTATATTAATAATAAACATACTATATATACTTCCAAGAGACCCCCAAGTGATCCCTTAATGATACACCTATCATTATATAAGTCCTTTGGCCTAATCTTATATTTTTAGGAATAAAATATCAATTAATAATATAATATTTGTTTTAAAAACACTTTTATGCCAATTTTGACAATATTGGGTAGTTTGATTTTGGATAATTTCATAACAGCATTATTACTTAGAAAAAAAATTTATATAACCAATCCTAATATGTCATATTAACCTATAAAATTATTTTAATTCATAAAAAGTTTGAAATTACATTTATTTTCATATTTATAATATCAGTTATTTTAATATTTTAATAATTAGGTAATTACTGCATCACTATTGTGTCATAAATAAATTATATTATTTAATGTCTAAAGATTATAAATAAAATAAAATTATTTAGGAACTCTTTTTATCTTTCTAATTCATATTTATAATCACATTTATCTTTTTTATAAACCTATATTAAAAAAAATTAGTTATTAAACATTGATTCTAACTCTTTCAACTCTTCTTTGAATTAAATACTAATAAATGTCCTAATCTAATACAAGTGGACCTAAATGATAATATTTTATTCCTATGGTTGTTTTGGGTCGAGATACACTTGTCCAATAGAATTAGGACATGTGTTGGGGTAATATTAATATCATTTTTACCCTTAATTACCCTATTTACTTTTAACTGTGGTAAATAAAAGTAAAAAGTTTCTACTCACCAAAAATTATTTTTATCTTATTGAACCATATTTTACTCCTTGATATTAACCGTGTCTCTCGGATTTTCAAAATTCCACTCAGATAAGCGGTAAAATTATGTTTTATGTGAATTTCCAAATTCTCCTAGGAGATGGGTAAAAGACGGTGACAAGTTCAATAAAATTTTTATATATCTAAAATTATTCTAAAATAACTCCAATGAATTACAATGAAATGATATAGGTATTATGTATCTATTTTTATATTAATTAAATTTAAATAAAATAAATAATTATTTAAATAAAAATTCGGTTTTAACCAATAACTCAGTGTTTTTCACTATTCATCAAAAATTGAATGTTTTCAGAAAAATACCAAATATTCACCCTAGGCTAATTTCGATATTCCGAATCCAAAAATGAAGTCCATTTTGAGAGATAAAATTTATAAAATTTTAAAAAGTGTATATTACTATTCATAACTGCTAGTTGGATTGGTTGTGGTGTGTGTTAGAACTCAAAGTTGTGTACAACACACGCTACTGTATTATTCAAAGGGAAACGTACCATGAATGCTTGGGGTGTTAAATAACCCGGGGACATACATAAGAATGGGGTAATCTATAAAGCCTAGTAAGGGAATAAACATGGTATAACACAAATAGAATCATACATGTTAGATAATAGGCATATCAATGGGGTATAAACGAGCATGAATCGTAATCATGAAGAGTGAGACATGATATATCATGATAATCATAATGAAAACATGGGAAATATAGAAGAAACTTAAAACACTACATCATAAACATACGTCATAGATAATTTCCAATGCATCATGATGAATAAATTCCCATAAAGGAATCGGGTTTACTCTATTTCCAAACATGAATCTTCATGAAACTACACATTACCCAATGCATTGGAGTGCTATATAATTCGGGGTGCACCCGTCTCTTTAATTTCATTCTAATTCTTAAGTGTGCCACATAGATCATAAAACATGGATCCATTCATAATAATATTTTACTCCATAATCATGGAGTGTGAAATACATATATGTAATTCATTATTCAAATAAGTATATGTTTATAATGTTGAAATCCTTGATAGGAAATGGGTATGGTATTCACTACGCAATTGGTTTAGAATGGAAAAATCATAGTGAAATTTCAGATCATAACAGTGTTGCTTAAAAATTCATAAAATGGGTTGATGATTTTGAAAGAGTTATATAATAATTTTAAAATAAAATTTTAATTAATATGGACATGTAAAAATATTTCCCAACTTTAGGAATTATAAATATAAGGCATAATATAATAAAGAAACTTGTATAAATAAGAGAAGGTGAGGATCCCTTACTTGAGTGTGTGACTATAAATTCTTGGAGGGAGTTTCTTGAGAGTTTAGGGGAACATAGGAGGACTTTAGATATGGGAGGAAAGACTAATGATGTTATCCATGGTTTTTTAGTAAAGATAAATGTTATATTGGGAGTGTTTTTGTAAAAATAAAGTGGGGAATTATTTATCATTTCTCTAACTTAGGTTTTGGAATCTATACAATAAAATATCCAAAACCACATAAATTCCCATTATTTTCACATGGTTTCTACGAAATGGGAGGGATTTTTATTATTTTATAAGGAAAAGTTCAAAATTCAATAAAATAATATCCTTGATTATGTGGAGGTGAGTCATACTCTTAAAGAAAAGATTTTAAAACCCTTAAATATGTTATAAGTTTGGGAGGATTCATAATGGATTTATAAAATAAATAAAAGAAACATAAAATAATATTATTTTAAATATAAAACATATATTTGGTCATGGATATAATTTATAGTATTTATTACATCACGTTTGGTTCATTATGATGTCATAATGCACACCGTATATTTATACAGAATTTAATATTTACTCAAAAATTTGACTGTGGCAAAAAATTATGCAAAATTCACCATTGAATAATTTAAATGTTATGATTTCAAAAATGATATTTATTTTTTCTAAATAATTTTCAAAATATATGAATTTTTACTTTTAAAACAATATTGACATTTATTATAAAATGTTGGGTTTTTAACAATAAGAGTTTTCAAACCCTTATAAAAATTATATGACCATTTATATTTAATAAAAATTATTTAATATTAATATTTTATTAAAATATTATTTATTTCAAAAAACATTAATTAATAAAAATATATTCCTTAACTGAATCTTAATATTACCAAAAAATACTATTTTCATTTTATTGTATCAAATTAAAAATCATTTATAAAGTAACAATAATTGGATGAAAATATATTTATTATTCTATAAAAAAATTACATAATAATATTGTTAGGGTATTGATACATATACCTTTAATGGAATATTAAACACCATAATATTAATGTGTGTGATGGTGAGAATTTCATGGGGCGGTTCGACGAACATGGTTTGGGTCTTGATCTCCATGAGGTCGAACTTCTCTCATAAACAGTTTCAATCATGCTATTTTATTGGATCAAAACATGGCCTGGGTCAAGGGAAAATCCTATAGATGCTATCTCCCATATAATCTCTAATAAATGGGCTTCATAGGGTACGATTATACTGGTTGTGGCCATCACTTCCTTTTTCTATGTCAATTTGATTTGTTAAAACCCTATATTTATACTAATCATGTGATCACTATTCAGTGGATATGTTATCAATGGTAATGATTCTTAATGATTAGTTAAATATGATAGGATATAATAAACCCAAAGAAGTGCATTTGTTTTATATACCCATATTACATATTAAAAAATTTAAATAAATAAAAAAGGGGAATATTATTTATAATAGTTTGGGTCATTATAATCTTCCCCATTAAGAAATTATAAATTTTTTATTTTCTTTTTCCAAAATAAAATAAATGAGGATAACTCTGTTTCATCACTTCCTCTGATCCCCAAATCTGTTCTTCAAACTCATGGTTTCTCAACAACACAAAGATAAGGTTCATTATCTTACTTCGTAGATGTCACGAACTGAGTCCGGTCTCTATAATTGTTTTTACCAAAACTGGCTCGTGAAAAGTCTTGAAGGGTGTTTGCAATCCCCACAGGATGACACAAGTTCTCGAGTATAAAAAAAATGATATTTGGGAATGATTTACCTGAGTTTATAAACATAAAACAACAAAAAAATCCATTTAACCAAATCTGGATTTTTCAAAAAAAAACCACTTTTAAAAAAATTCATAATTGAATCACATAATATAGAACAAAACTCAAAGACTATAAAAAATGAACAAAGTCAAAAAGGACATTCCAATAACCGCCTCATGGCAATAGGCACCACCCTCAAGCTATATCCACAACACTACATCACGAAGGACCGCTAGAAACCTGAACCATTTGAACTAAAATATTTACCCTAACTAGAAAATAAATAACTAACTCTACTTACTCCAAAAGGTGTATGTAGGATGTGATCCAAATCCCATTATAATTCCACCATAGAAAGATTACATGCGATAATCGTTATAAGAAAAAAATCTTTCAAATTTTGTAAACAAGAAATTCTAATAACAATTTCTAAAAGATAAAACATTAAATAAAAAATAACATTCAAGTGGTATACTTTAAAAGAAATAAACAATTCTAAATATAATGAAAAATCTACTTAATTTTTCCTACAAAACATACCATATACCGACGGTAAGTAAAAGATAACCAATGAGCACTAGAAACGGGAAACCACCTAAGGAACTAGATCGTTGTGGGTCCCAAGTACATCGTATCTCAGTGAAAGTAACCATACAAATATCCATTCTCATGCACATGAGCCACTAGTAGGGATCATACCCATAACCTAGTGGTTCCCATTACCATCTTCATCATTGTTTAGTTAGTGTTTTCATCGACAAACTTGCTGCGTGAAATAGGGGCCAAACCCCACAAGATCACTAGCATACTAGTACACATCCTCCCACCTAAATACCTGAGTTTTCCCTCTTTTGATCAAACAAATTCCACAAGCCATGAAATACAATTTTCACATGAAAATACCACTTCCAAGTCACACACACACCAAACAACCCATACACAGGTCACATGATCCCCTTTCTCATTTAAATTCATTTCAGAAATCATACTCACACCAAAACATCCCACAACACGTCTCACCTCTCTTGCACATTAAAAAAACCATTAAACATTTTTACAAATCTTTTCCAAGATATTAAAAATCACATAAAAACCCTTTAAAATTAAAATAAATCATTTCAAAACTACACTCCTACCAAAACAGTTTGGCAATATAGTTGCACCTCTTAAATAAATCAAGAAACCATTTAAAACCTTCACAAAACAATTCTAAGGAGTGTAACCAAGTCTTGCACATAAAATCCTTATAAAACCCCTCTTTTGAGTACAAAGTCATGACAATATAACATAAAATCATAATATACAGCCCTAGAAACCTTTTAATAAAACAATTTCAAGAATCATAGAACAACCCTACGTGATACAATATGAAATACATATAGAAAACAATAATTTGTTCACAAAGTTTCCACTTAAAAACCAATCAGTTAAAAAATGATACTGAATATAATTTACACACAACAAAAAATGGAATATAATCATGATAAAAATATAAATCAATCAAAACTAACCCAAAAAATTTTTATATATGGAATCACCTACCATTTGTGCCATAAACTCCAAATCGTTGTCTGAAACTTCAACCACACCACCGCTGCACCGTAAGGGAGTGAAATAGAGTCCTAATCCAAAAAAAAATCACAAAAAAGAAACAAGGTTAAACCATAGGTATGAACCATTGCTTCTAGAAATTAGGAACTTCAAGAAAACATGGATGAAACCCTAATATAAAGGAAGAAACCCTAAGCAAACTGGAGGAAGAAGGAACGAAACACACATACTTTAGGTATCTTAAATAAATTGGACCAAATCCAACAATTTTTGAATCTTGAGGAATCCAAAACTAGTATGGAGGCTATAATAAGTCTTATTAGGTCATGTGGGGTCTATAATGACGGAAAAAGAGTGAAAATTGAAGGATTTATGAAAGAAACATTTTACCTCTTCAAATATAGAAGATTTGAGAAAGACTAAGAACAATTTCCCTTATACATGTGGGCGATGAGATCCAAAGAGGAAAAATCTATAATGGGAGTGTGCCTCCAGTTTTTGTATTCGCATGGGAGGTATAATCACTAAAAAAATTATAAAATGAATGATATATTGAAAACTAAAAAAATAATTTAATGCAGGGAATGTGCTTACATGCTGGCCTAATACCTTAATAAAAAAACCCAAATCCATCATGATTGTGGATTTATATGAGGTAAAAATGGATATGGTGGTTTTAATATACTAGAGGATTCCAATTGGGAAGTGGAGTGGTTGTAATTGATGAAAAATAAAGGAGAATGAAAAAAAATAAAATTTGTTTTTAAAACATGAAATGGGCTCACGGTTTGGACCAAATCATGAAAACACACCCTTTCCTCCAAAACTACATGGGAAACCCCCAAAAGAAAATCAATAATAGTAATTAAATGAAAAATACCTTTAAAATAATTCATTTCTGTGAAAAATATCCCCACAATAAAAATTTATGCCTGTAGAAAGCCACAGTAAGGCTAAAGAAAAAACCAAACCCAACCGAAACCTCAAAACACACCCAATTGATCAATCAAGGAAGGAATAATCTCACCAACTAACACATACACCACTTCCAGAAATTATCAAGAATATTCAAAATACATGCGAAAACAAAACACCTCAAACACTATCCGAACAAGACTCAAGCAACTTACCTGGAATGAACAACGCAAACAAACGGGGTCACTGTAGTCTTACTTCAACAAAACCATTGGGCGCGCTACAATCCCAATGTTTACTCAAGGAGGAAGTTGGTGGTTAAATAATTATGAATTAGAAAACCTATTTATACACTAAAACTAGTTAAAACCCGTGTTATTTATAAGGGGAGACACAAAAAGACTCCCCACTATAAGGGGAAACTCAATTTTTTTTTCTGAAATTGAATCGGGACACTAATAGGGGGAGGCCCGAACAGACTCCTGACATAAGGGGTAGACTTTCATAAGAATTTTCCAAAAGAAAATACATGAGACTCACCATGGGTCTCCCCACCATAATAACCAACTATCTTAACCAACCAGTACAATCTGTCATGAAAATACCTCAAAATTTAAAGACTTGGCACGACCACATGATTAGTCTACATGGTTTGGGAAACCGTGCACTAACTGTGTGGATCATTCTACCAAAAGTGGAAGCTTCACATGGTTAAATGGGACAAGGCGCATGACTGTGCGGAGACCGTGCTGTAGCTACTATCTCTTATCACACAATTTCCTAGTTTGGCACATGGTTACAATTAACCATGTGCAAACCGTGCTCTTCAATCTGCCTAGCCCAAATTCCATCCTTTTCTCTAAAAATTCAAATAAAGACCAATGGAATAACATGAAATCAGAATTTAAAATGAAAATATGGTCCTCCCAACTCTACCACCGAATAGTAACAACTGGAAAAAGACAACGACGTTGAAGTTTTAAACTAGTCCCATTGTTCATACTAAGGATAGGACTTTGACCAAAGGTTTGAATGACCCTAGGATTTCCCTTGAATATGAATTAGATTCACTCCAAGACCAATGTATGGAAGTCATATGATTAAATAATCTTTGGTCTCAAATTCAGGCTTTGGAAACCCCCGAATGGAACTTCTTCTTCTGATGCTACAAACAACTACACTGCAATCCCAGATGGGTTTAACAAGACATAACACACTCCAAAAATCACTTTACAAAACCTGAAATTTTTCTAAAACAAGGGATTAGAAGATGCACACACACAACCTCTTGATTCTTCGAATGAAAAACAAAAGGAGGAAAGGAAATATGGAAATAAATTCCTCTAAACATAGGATGTTGAGATTTTCTCAAGGGAGACACACCTCCTACAAAATAAAGACTCTTAGATGATTTCACAACCTTCACCTTTACAGTAAAATGAGTACACAAAATCACAATGCATCACCAAACATGACCATTATGGCTGATAAAAACAATACATTGAAAGGGACCTTATGCTAAGTCCCCAAACACACACAATTCTAGCAAGTGGCCATAACATCCTCTCATGAACAGATTTCCTACGCTGGTGGTTTAACATGAAACCATGATTCGAAAAGACAACAAAGGACCCATAGGCCCTCTTAGAAACCATCCAAACTAACAACCCCAAACTACTTTCACCTTTGATAAACCAGGAAACTTAAGAAACTAAGGTCTCTTTCAACACTCCACGAGCACTATCCAGCTACAAGAGGATCCACAAAACCATGAAAGGAAATGTTGTAGGCTAGATTCAATCTCTAAATCTCGAGAAAAATATTCTTTATATTGATCAACTAGAGGATCTTCCAATGGAGACACATTCTAGGCTGCACTTCAGTCATGCATTAAATTTCAATGGGGGCATACCTTATCCAACGAGAGAATCCAAAGACCCAACTAAGATTGTACATTGGTCAAAACATGCCACAAACCAAGACCAAACACATGAGGGGAACCACCATAAAGGCTTCAAGAATATTTCTCATAAGGATACCACTAACAGCCCTTCAACCCAAATTTCATACCAAACACAACCCAAAACACTATCCCGTAAGAGGGGATCTTGGACTCAAACATCCCACAACAACAACATTTCCAAAAAAACATAAGACATACCACCAAAACCAGTCATCAAGACATCAAGTTTTCCCTTAAAATAAATCACTTCATTTAAAATAAACATATCGGTGGTTAGTGCAACCCCTAATGGTACCCCATGGCCCTCAAACATGCATGTTTCCATGCCACATAGGGTACCCTCCTCATATCCATCCCAACATTCATCCAACCATTCCATTAACCATTCATCATCCCATATAACCCCAAGCATGTGGTTGTTCATGGAAATGCCAAAGGTTAAAAAAAGTCTTTACACTTTTCAAAAACAAAATAGTTAACCAATACTTCCTTTTTCTCAAGACCACTAACCATGAAATCAAAACCCAATTTACATCTTACAATTTTTTTTCAAAGGTTCAATTATTCAAATAATAACACACTTTCAATCGATTCACATGAATTAAAAAACATATCAACCCCTTTTAAAACACTTTCAATTTTATGAAAAACACCATTTGATCAACACCCATTAATTGAAAAACTCATCTCTTCTTATTTAAAACAAGGTTACAATGATTCATTATAAATTTAAAATTATCATGAGTTACCAAATAAAAAATTCATTTCTAAACTCCATAGAAAAAGTCAAAAACACATTATTCCATTCAAAATACTTTTTCAATTATTCATAAATCTCCATTTGAAATAGATTTTCATAATCCACTTTGATGTAATTTATACTTTCAAAAGATTTTAAATACAATATTTACCATTTCAAAATAATTCAGAAAATTCAGTTCCACCATTACATAAATCAAAACATTCCCTCTTTATTAGAAAATCATTTCTCAAAAACATTATTCTTCTTAAGACCAATTCATTTTTACTTAAAAACAGTCTTCCAAGATTCCAAAACTG
The DNA here is from genome assembly GCA_963277665.1 of Viscum album. Lineage (NCBI taxonomy): Eukaryota > Viridiplantae > Streptophyta > Magnoliopsida > Santalales > Viscaceae > Viscum > Viscum album. Next base: position 1,323,049,569 of record OY728166.1, read on the forward strand.
AAGGACACAAGACAATACGAGAGGAAACTAGCTTTAGTGGGTGACTTGGAAATATTGATGATGTACATACGCCAATCACTTAACCATCACATAGAGTGTTTTAGGGAAATATCCCCTACTCCACATGGATTTCTAGGCACTGTGAGCTCATTGAGACCATTAACCCAACTCTATTTTCATTTCCACTAATCATCATCAAACCAAGAAAACCAAAGTACTCAGATAAAACCCAAATTCCCCTGATGACTTGAATGACATAATGAGGTGTGCTGGCCAAGCACCCTACCCATAATTGAAATGTAAAGTCCTGAAAATTATAAACTTGAACTATCCCGACTCATCCCCAAATAACATGTCATAAGAGAGAGAACTTGCTCTGATACCATTTTGTCACGAACCAAATATAGTGACAATAAAAAATGGCACCAAACCCAGCCCATGAAAAGTCCTGAAGGGTGTTCCCAGTCCTCACATGGTGGCACTAGTGTACGGGTATTAAAAAACGAGATTTGGGAATGATTTACCCAATTTTATAAAGATAAAACAACAAATGAATCCAATAAACCAAATATGGATTTTTCAAACCAAAACAACTTCTACAAAAATTATGAATTGAATTACATATTCTTGAACAAAACTCAAAGACTATAACAAAGGAACATAGTAAAAAATTATAGACCAAGAACCTAATAATGTAAATAGGTACTTCCATAAAGCCATATCCACAACACTATATCACAAAGGACCACTAGAAACCTGAACCATTGGCACTAAAAGCTTTACAAAAAACTGTGACAAAATAACCAAGTCTACTTACATCCCAAGATCTAAGTAGGCTGTGAGAAAAATCCCAGTAGGATCTCCCCACAAAAATATTCCATGTGATAATCATTATAAGGCAAAATGATTGAAAGTTTTATAAATAAGAAATTCTAGTAATAATTTCTAAAAGATGTAAATTTAAATAAAAAATAGTTTTCAAGTGGGGTACTTTAAAAGAAATCAACACTTTTAAATATAATTCAAAATCTACATAATTTTTTCAGCAAAACATACCATATGTCTATGGTAAGTATAAGATAACCAATGAGCTCTAGAAATGAGAAACAACCCTAGGCTCTAGCTCATTATGGGTCCTAGGTAACCCATATCTCGGTGAAAGTAACCATAAAAATAACCATTTTTGTGCAAAAGAGCCTCTAGATGGGATCATTCCCATAAACTAGTGGTCCCCCAACATCATCATTATCATATTTTAGTTAGTGTTTTCATCATCAAACTTCCTATGTGAAACAGGGGCCAAACCCCACGAGATCACTATCAAACTAGTACACATCCACCCACCTAGATACCCAGGTTTTCCCTCTTATGCTAAAAAAGTTCCACAAGACTTAAATACAATTTTCACATTAAAATGCCAATTCAAAGACACACACACACCAAACAGACCATACACATGTCACATGATCCTCTTTTTCATTCAAATTCATTTTGGAAATCATACTCACACCAAAATATCCCACAACACATTCAACATCTCTTTCAAATTTCAAAAAACCCTTTAAACAATATTATAAAACCTTTACAAGATATTAAAAATAACATAACATCCCTTTTATATTAAAATAAACGAATTCAAAAGTACAGTCCTACCAAAACAGTTTGGCAACATAGTTGCACCTCTTACATAAATAAAGAAACTATTTAAAACCTTCACAAAACAATTCCAAGGAGTTTAACCAAGTCCTTCACATAAAATCCTTTTAAAAACAATATTTTGAGTAAAAAGGAATTAAAATATAACATGAAACGAAAATTTTCATCCCAAAAACCCTTTTAATAAAACCATTTCATTAATCATAGTACAACCCCACTTGTTATAATATGAAATACATAAAAAAAATCATTTTTGCAAAAAGTTTCCACTTAAAAACCAACTGCTTAACAAATGATTCCGAATATAATTTTTGCACCACACACAATAGAATAGAATCATGCTAAAAATATAAATCACACAAAACATACTCAATAAATAATTCTTACAGATGGAATCACCTACCATTTGTGTAAAAAACTCCAAACCGTTGTGCAAAACATCAACCGAGTCACTTCTACACCAAAAGGGAGTGAAATCAAGCCCTAATCAACAAACGTTCCTTAAAAATACACAAGGTTAAACCCTAGGTATGAATCTTAGCTTCTGGAAATTAGGAACTTCAAGAAAACATGGATGAAACCCTATGAAAAAGGAAGAATCCCTAAGAAAATGGGAGGAGGAAGGAAATAAACCCACTTAGTTAAGGGATCTTTATGGAATCATCCCAAATCCCCAAATAGTTGAATCTTGAAGTATCCAAAACTGATATGGAGGCTATAATAAGTCTTATTTGGTCAAGTGGGGGATTAAATGGGGGAAAACAGTGAACATTTATGGATTTATGAAGGAAACATTTTACCTCTTCAAATCAAGGAAATTTGAGAAATACTAAGAAAGACTTCCCTAATCCATGAGGTAGATGAGAATCAGAGAGGGAAACATGATAATGGGTGTGCGATTTAGGTTTTTGTATTTGAGTGGGAGGTAGAATCACTAAAAAAAGTTAAAAACGAATGAGATATTGAAATATTTAAAAAATAATTTAAATAAGGAAATGGGATTATAGGAAGGTCCAATACCTTAATAAAAACCCCAATCCATCATGATTATTTATTTATATGAGTTCCAAATTGATATGGTGTTTTTAATATACCAGGGGATTCTAATCAGGAATTTGAATGGGTGTAAAATGTTGAAAAATGATGGAGTAAAAAAATTGTTTTTAAAACATGAAATGGGATCATTGTTTGGACCAAATCATGAAAACACACCCTTTCTCCAAAACTACATGGGAACCCCCACAAACAAATCAATAATAGAAGTTAAATGAAAAATACCTTTAAAAGAAGTTATGTATGTGACATTAGATTTTTGTCTGTATGATCTATGTTCTTCACCAAATTCTCTTCATAAGAAAGGTAATTCTCCAACGGTACCACCTCTAGATTGAGCACATGAGAGGGGTTTGATATGCAACTTCTAATTAGGGATACATGGAATACATCATGTACTTGAGATATATTAGGTGGTATTTCTAGTCAGTAGGCCACCACTCTGATACAATCAATGATCTCAAAGGGGTTGATGTATCTTGGACTAAGGTTTTCCTTCTTCCCAAATCTCATCACTTTCTTCCATGGAGATATTTGAAGGAATACCATGTCTCCAACCTTAAACTATATATATCATCAATGATTTTCATCATAGATCTTTTGTTAACTTTGGGAAGCCTTGATGTGATACATACTGGTCTTAAACTTTTCCACTGTTTCCTCAACCATTTTAGGACCAAGCCAATTTGTTCCCCAACTTCAGCCCAGTATGTAGGTGTTATGCACCTATTCCCATAAAGGGATTCATAAATATCCTTTTGGATGATTGAGTGAAAACTATTGATATAAGATAACTCAATCTATGAAAGATGCTGGTCTCACCCTCCTTTGAATTCAATAGAGAATTCTCTCGACATTTCCTCAAGTGTTTTGATAGTCTACTAATATGTGCCATCCGTTTGGGGGTGATAAGTCATTCTGATGTTCAATATAGTGTTTAGAGCATATTACAGGCTCTTCAAGAACATAGAGTTGAATCTTAGATCTCGATTGGATACAATTGATAGTGGTACTCCATGCAGCCCCACTACTTCTCTAATGCATATCTATGAAAGTTGATATAGTTATAAATCCTCTTAAATCAAAATGAAGTGTGATGTCTTTATAAGATGGTCCACCATAACCTAGATATCATTGATTACCCAATATTTATTTGTAAGTCCTGTGGAAAAGTCCATAGTGAGGTTTTCTCATTTCCATGTCGGTATGGGTAATTATTGCATCATCCCCTTATATTTTTTCATTTCTGCCTTCACTTACTAACATACAAAAAATCTTGATGTATATTCTATGATATCCTTCTTCATATTTCAGAAACAATAATGTTCTTGAATATCTCGATACATATTTGTTCTTACAGGATGGGTAGAGAAGGTTGAGATATAATCATCATCTAATTACTACTTCTTTAAATTAGGATTTGATGGTACACATAGTCTTGACAAAAATCTCACAACACCTTTATTAACATTAAAATATGAGGATTTCCCTTTCCTTATAGGTTCCAATTTCTTAAAAATTACCACCTCATCTCTTTGATCATCCATTAACCTCTATATAAGGGATGTTTGATCAATCATTTATGAAATGATTTATTACGTTCCTTCCTTTATGATTCTCATGTACATCCTTTCCAAATATAATAAGATCAAATCCTTCTCAATTCTCATCAATGATATGATTTTGTATACTTTCTACTTATATCTTCTAACACTTTATTTACTATCCTAGGATGGTAGTGAATTGAGTAGTTATAGTACTTTATTAGCTTTTAAAATCTTTGGTGGTTCATATTCAGCTCTTTCTATGTGAATATATACTTTAAGATTTTTTGATCTGTATATACTTCAAAATTCTCCCCAAAGAGATAATGTTTCTAGATTTTCAATGAGAAGATCACTTCAGATAACTTTATATCATGTGTTGGGTAGTTTTTTTATGATATTTCAACTTCTTTGAAGCATAGTCTATGAATTTTCCATTATGCATTAACACACATCCCAATACCTTCATCGAATCATCACTAAATACCACAAAAACTTCTCCACTTATGGTATTTGTTAGTATAAGGGAAGTGATAAGCTTCATTTTCATCTCTATGAAGATCTATTAACAATCATCATTGTATGAAAACATGACTCCCTTAAATGTTACCATGGTTAGAGGGTTTGACAATTGTGATAAATGTATCACAAATCAATGATAATAAGTAGTCAACCTAAGGAAACTACATATACCCATAACAGATGTTGGCTTCATCCATCCTTCAATTGATTTTCTCATTGAAGGGTCCAAGTATATCCCAAAGCTTATAATGATATAACCCAATAATCAGACTTCCTTCAAATAGAACTCACATTTTCTTTACTTGGCATAAAGCTTCTCCTTTTGTAATGTTTTTATCACAGTAATTATATGCTTCTCATGTTCCTCCTTGATTTTGGAGTATATTCGAATATCATCTATAAAGACTACCACAAATTTTTTTGGGTAATATATAAAGTCCTTATTCATAAAGTCCATAAATATTTCAATACAATTAGTAAGACTGAAATGCATCACTATGAACTCATAGTACCCATACCTTGTATGAAAAGTAGTATTCGGGATATCCTCATTCACCCTAACTTGGTAGTATCCTAACTGCAGATCCACCTTGGAGAAGTATTTTTTTCAATAAACTTGATAAAATAAGTCATCAATATATGGTAGAGGATACTTTTTCTTTATCATGATATTGTTTAGCTCATGATAATCAATGGAAAGGTGAATTGGCCCATTCTTGTTCTTAATGAAGAGGACTGGTGCACACCATGGTGAAGCACTTGGGTGTATGAAACCTTTATCTAGACTCTCCTGTAGTTTTTTCTTCAACTCTTAAGTTACAGAACATATATTTTATATGGATTCTTGGGTAATGGTGACACCCCATGTACAAGATCGATTGAAAATTTAACCTCTTTCCTAGAAGGAATACTAGAAAATTACATAGGAAACACATACTCATATTCCCTCACAATAGGCATGTATTCAAGGGTGATTGTTTCTATAGACTCAATAATTTGAGCTAGATATTCTTTCTCAAAGGAAATAATATTCATTCGTGAGATTTTGGTGCTAAAAAAATTCATCCTCCTCCTTTCACTTGTCTAGAATCAGTGGAAAATTCACAATATGGAGACTGATTTCCTTCTAATGGAAATTTATGTTGGGTCTATAAATTGAAAGAAAATAAATTCCCAAGATTGTATCAAATTCCACTTAAGGGAGTATTAAAACGTTCACTGGGAATTTATTCCCATAAATTTCTATATGGGAGGAGTTATAAACTTGGGATGTAATAATTTCCCCATTTATTATTTTCACTGATAGATCTACTTACATGATTTGTGGTGGTGTTTGAATAGTTTTACTAAATTTTATTGATATGAAAGAAAGAATAGAACCATAATAAAATAGTATGTTTTATATTATTGAATGAAAAAATATCATAGAAATCACCACTTTTTTTTGCGATCCACCTCAGTGGTTGTGATTGAGAACACACTCCCTAGATTCCTTTGAGGTTGTTGGTTGTCTCTAAAAACCCTTGGATTAGTTAATTGGGTTGAAAAGTTCCATGGTTCCTTGTAGTTGAATTAATGAAAAATGTGTTTAGGGTTGACTGGGGTATTCCTTTCTTCCATTATATTAGAGGGTTTATCTTTTCAACGTCCATTAGATGGGTTTCCTTCCTTCCCACACCTAAATCATTTCATCATTCCCATTAATAAATTTCTAGGGTTCCTCTTTCCTCACCTTTGAAAAGTGGGATGTTAATATTTCTTGGAACCATTAGATTTATCCATCATACCTCCAGAATTTAACTTCACATTCTTCTTCATATCCTAATGATACCCTTGAGATTTACTTATCTCTATTTCAACTTTGAGGGCATATCATACAATTTCCTCATAGTTATCAAAGTCACGGATCACCATAACTTTTAATAGACGGGGTTTTAGCCCACCAATTAAGTGTCCAACCTTTAATTTATGGGAAATGACAAAGACAGAGGCATATCAAGAAAGTGTTGTGATGTTTTCCACATATTCCCTAATAGATTAATTATATTTTTTATTAAGGTAAATGAAATCCCTTTCCATTTTAAGTTATAGAGTTTTTGGAAAATATTTATCAAAGAACATTTTCCATAATTCCTTCCACCCCATCGCATCGATCTCTTCCCTAGGCTTCGTATTCTTGAACAATTTCCACCATTGATCATATTCTCCATTGATATGATAAATAGAAAGTAGAACCTTCTATTCTTCAAAACATTTAAGTATGGAGAATATCTTCTAAATAGAGTTGAGTTATTGTTCATAAATTAAGGGATCAGATGATCCATTGAATGCTGGAGGCCATTGTAAGATATGGTACTCATTTTCAGATTTTTATTTCTTAGGGGTATTTTGAAACTCATCCTAATCTAGGTTTCTATTTAGAACCTAATTAAACCGAGAGAGTATCATGAAAATATTTTTGATTCCTACTCCCATCGGTTTGGTCATCTCATTGGGGTAGTCATCACATTGCTCGTAATATTGATTGTTTACCCAGTCCTTCATATTTTCAACCATTTCCTATTATAAAATGAGAATTATGTATGAGTATTTTAAACAATAACACATAAAAGGGAATCTAATGTCATTGAATGGATGTCTTATAAATTACATTTATATCCTTAAATTATGTATTTTTAGGATTCGATCTATGTTATCCATGATCTATTTCCTAACATATATTCCTATGGGAATTTTTTGTTCCCTTAATAATTTTTCATAATAATATTATTAATTTACTAAAGCACATACCTTGGGAGTGTCGAACCATGTATGTAGTAAGACTCATTGTCATGTACCAGGTTACACCAAGTCAGACCTAACACACCTTGTCGAAGTAATTACCCCAAGGTACATTTGTTCCAGAACCACATCTACTTAAAGTATCCAGATAAGGATATATTTTCTTAATAAACCCCTTAATCAATTCCAAAAAAGAAATAACCTTTCCCTTTGATACAAACATTAACAACTATGTTATTTATTATTATCTATTAAGTGATTTATTACATAAGGTTACACTTAATACAACCTAGAAGATTGATAATTCTAGTGTCTTTGGGAATTAGTTACATTACATAAAATTTTAAAACATGAAAAACATCATCTTTAGGAAAACATACTTAACCTTCTTTCAATTAAACCTTCATGGTATAACCTGTAGACTTACATAAGAAAAGTGTTATATATAAAGTACAACAAGGGAATAAACATAGAATAACATGAAATGCATAAAAATTATAGAAAATAGGTATAGCAATGGGGCTTAAAAATATTAGGAATCATAAACATGAAAAATGAGACATGATATATCATGATAATCATAAAGGAAACAAGGGAAATGTGGAAACAATTGAAAACCTGTATCATAAACAATGATCAAGGCTTACTACCAAGTCATAAGGATGGAAAATTAAAATAAAATAATCAGGTTCAATCTTTATCCCAACATGGTGTTTCATGAAACTAAGATTTACCCAATGCATTGAAGCACTATATAATTACAGGTGCACCCATCACTTTAATTTCATGCTCATGCTTAAGTGTGCCACATAGATCCAAAAACATGGATTCATTCATCATAAAATTTTATTCAATGATAAATTATTGTGGAATACGTACATGTAAGTAATAAGTAAAACAATTTTATGTGTATAAATGCAAACACCCTTGATAGGAAATGGTTATAGTATTCACTCCACAATTGTTTTGGCATGAAAAAATCACGGTGAAATTTTGATAGCAAAACTGTGTCACTTCAAAATTAATAAAATCAGTTGATAAGAGTTAAAAGGGTATCTCGTCATTTGAACATTAAATTTTAAGTAATAGGTACATGGAAATAAATGTCTCATTTTTAGGAATTGGAAATAGAATGCATAATATAATAAAGAAATCTGAATAAAGAACATAATGTGAGGATCTTTTACTTGAGCGTGTGACTCCAAATCCTTATGATTAACTTATTAAGTGATTGGGAGAACATTGGGAGGAATTTAAAGAGTAAAATAAGATAAAGGACATCTTATAAGTATTTTTAGTAAAGGGAAATGGGATCATGTGTGGTTTTATATAGGAAATGAGATGGGAATTCATTATCATTTCTCAAACAGAGGTTTTGGACTCTTTATAATAATATAGCCAAAACCACAAACCTTCACATGGGTTTTGAAAATCGTTTCTTTCAAATGAGTGTGTTTTTTAAAATTTTATAATTCCATGATCCAAACATAATAAAATAATAACATTTATTATGTGGATGTGAGTCATACTCTTAAAGAAAGGATTTTAAAACCATAAAATATATTATATGTTTTGTAGGATTTATAATGGATTTATAAAATAAATAAAATATAAAAAATATCAAATTATTTTAAAGGGAAAATATATATTTTTTCATGTATACCATTTACAGTATTTATTACATTACTTTTGGGTCATTATGATGTCATAATACACACTGTATATTTTCAAGGTATTTAATTTTTAACCAAAAATTCGATTATCTCAGAAATTTATGAAAAATACACCATTGGATAATTTCGACACTATGATTTTAAAAATAATATTAATTTTATCTAAATAATTTTCTAAATGTGTGAATTTTAAATTTCAAAATAATATCTACATTTATTAGGAAATGATTGGTTTTTTAATAATAATAATTTTCGAACCCTTATAAAAATGACATTAGCCTTAATTAGTATTATATAATTATTTATAATTAAAAAAACTATTTAATAATTATATTCTATTAAAATATTATTCATTTAAAATATAAATTATCTCAATAAAATAAATTCCTTAATTGAATTTAAATATTACACAAATATATTATTTGTGTTTTATTGTATCAAAATTATAAAGTAATTATAAGAGAATGAAAATGTATTCCTTATTCTATAAAAAAAAATTTACATACATATATTTCAAGGGTCTTGATACATATCCCTTCAATACACTAGAATATTCCTTAATATTAGGGTGCGTGATGGTGGGACATTCTTGGGTCGGTTTGGCGAACATGGTTTTGGATGTGATCTCGATGAGCTTGAAATTCTCCCATTAAGGGTTTCTCATGATTAAGCTGTTGGATCTCAACTTGGTCATGGTCAAGGGAAAATTATAGAGATTCTATCTCCCTCATAATCTCTGATAAATGGGCTTCCTAGGTTTTGATCCTACTGGTTGAGTCCATCACTTCCTTCTTTTGTGTCAATTGGATTTTTTAAAACCCTATATTTATACTAATCATGTGATCAATATTAAATCGATATATTATCAATGGTAATGATTATTAATAGCCAATTAAATCTGATAGGATATAATAAAAGCAAATACGTTCATATGTTTTCTATAACCATATTATATAATAATACATTTAAATCAATCGAAAGGGGGAATTTTATTTATAACAGTTTGGGTCATTGTAGTATGCCTTTTGCATTAATTATAAGATACCTTGGGATATGATCATGAGAATACACTCCTTATTCCTCACTATATGACAATAATTGTAGTACACCCATTATTAAAAAAATAGGATTCCACCTATGAGACACATGTGATTCCTTATGCATCAAGCATAAGATTCGTCATGCAATGATCATGAGATGGCCTCCCTTAGTCCTCACTAACTGATGTTAAACTATAGTATAACCTATATAAAAAACATATTATGACTACCTTTTGTGACACATAATAGATGAATTATGTGTTAAACCTAATATGCTACATGCCATGATAATGAGGCGACCAATAAAAATCCACCATGTCCCCATACTTAGGTGTATGTGAAAATCATATACCTCAGACCACCAGAAAGTAAAGATTCCCTCATGATATGACATGAGAGATAATTTATGGACAGCTCAATACATAATCCCCACACACCATACCCATTCACATGAGGTTAAACTATAATATTACATCATGAAATGGACATGGGATTCCCTTAGGTCCTAACATTAAGAATAATTTATGGGAAGATCAATGCATAATCCCCATTCACCACATCCATTTACATGACATTAAACTAAATCGTACCTCATGTAATGGACATGGGATGCCATCATGACCTGGCATGTTGAAGAATTAATGGGGATATCAATGTATAATCCCTATACACCGCATCCAGTCACATGAATTTAAACTATAATCCTACCCCATGTAATGGACATGGGATTCCCTATTGACCTAACATAAGGTGGAGATGATGAGAAACTCCCATGTGTAAGCCCCATCCACACCATTACTAACCCTATAAGTTTTAGGGACACTTCCATGCATAATCCCCCAATCACATCGTCACTTTCACTTATACCACACATACATATTCTTTATATAATCCACACACCATCCCTATTTGATACTCCATTCACGACATGAGATTCCTTAATGCATGATTTTAAACTACATGGATTAGTCATGTCACATGACATTATGGCATAAAATTATGTTGGTTTTGTTCCATATCTTATACAAAGGGTATGTAGGGTGCCTCCTTGAGGTTCAATCCCAATGTGATAAACTATCTAGGTGCTCCCTTCTAGGGACACACCTTTTAGATATGACTCTATGGAGAATTCTGATCTAAAAACCTGAATACAACTGTATAGGGCATTCTAATACATTATTAAACAATACAGGTTATCCCATATAGGGGTGCACCTCCTAGATCTACCTCCATGGGGAATTTTAATCCATTCACCCTAGATCCACCTCTATGAAGTTTTTGATCCATCCCAAAAATGGTAAACCCATGTGTGACTTCTTACCTCTTAGGGATGCACCTCCTAGATCCACCTCCATGGGGAGTTCTGATCCGCAACTCTAGATCTTTCTCATAAGTCATATGATCTACAATGGAAAAATCAAGTGTGAAATCTCCCCTCATAGGGATGCACCTTTTGGATCCACCTCCATAGGGTATTCTGATCCACAACTCTAGATCCACCTCCATGGGGCATTTTGATCCATAGTCTTAGATCCATCTCCATGGGGTGTCCTGATCCATTGGTAAACTATACAGGTATGACATCTTCCTTCCTAGGGACACACCTTCTTGTTCCACCTCTATGGGGTGTTCCTATCATCCATCCCATCTCTGCATGATGTTAAACTCATACCATGGACCATAATAACTACCCCATGCATAAGTGTTGGATGCCTGAGGTAAAAAAACCATGGAAGACCTACTTCCACTGCATTAACTACCTTGTGGTCAAAATAGGATTCCTTAGCTACCATGCTTAAGAATCCTGAAATAGTATATTCCTCTGATTCATAAGAATAAGACCACACATGCAATCAAATAACTCATGAATGACATTGGATTCCTTGGAATCCATGCTTAAGATACCTCATATGATATTCCCTCCAAAAAGGAAGAATTTATAGGTTCATAGTGTATCGAATGTTTAGTGAATCCTATACATGCCCTACGTTACCATCTACTTCAACAAAAGTTTGTTTCCCAATAGATATAGAAGCAATAAAATTAACTAGTGTCCACATAGAGATTCCATCGACAATGTGTTTCACGAACACGACTCATGTGTATGAGGGAGACCCAGAATGGGTGATGAGATCCAAAGATGGATCCATGGAAAGAGGAATTGTCATCCCATCATCTCATTTTGATCAAGAATCCAACATCACTGACCATAGTGGTGGAGGACACCAACCGTTAGAAAGTGGGAATGTGGAGAACAAATGCATGATACACATAGACCATGTGAATGATTTGGAAATAGAGACCCTCACATATTATATCCTATATGATAATGCACCATTATCTCTTGGAAGGTCCCTACAGCATTAATGATAGCAGCTTCACCTTTATAGCCTTATGAATCTTAACAAGATCAAATATACCATCAATCTACATCATGTGGCCCTCCAATTCCCTAAAAAGATGGCAGATACTGTATTTAAACATCTCTTTTGTATTCAAATGTGGACCTACATGCCCCTCTACCCAGGGAAAGAATAAGAGAAAGGAATCCAAGATGAGGTCATACCACTTTCTACACCCCTGTAGAAGGTGTGGTAGCATACTCGTCTTCACCCACCTGTATAGTAGGTGGTGAAACTGGGGGATCCTCCATAGTTGGAGTATCTCATCCCAAGTTATCTTGGAGTCCCACTATACTTCTTCGATAAATAATCTTCTTAAATGAGAATGAAACATTTATAAAAATCATTTTTTATAGATCTTAATCAATATATTAGATCACAAACTTCCCTCCTAATTGTCTACTCATATCCCAAGGAATATCATTCACATCACTAACCATGGCCTCTATCATTTCATGATTGTATTAGTCACATATATATAAGTAAAAAACATAACAACATGCTCATTTAAAAACAATTAATTCTAATAGATATATCGAAATATAATAAAAATAGATATATCACTCAATTGTAAAAAATAAGGCTTTTAAGAGTAGATAGCATAATTCAAGGCATTAAATTAAAGAGTGATATGGTGTACAAAATAAATATATGTATGAGTAATATGATAAAAAATGTTAAGTATTGATGCATTAATAAACAAAAATTTCCAAAAATAGTAAGACTAATCTCATCAATGGTAACTCATAGGTCCAATACACATGAGTTTGTGAGGCACATGAAAAATATATTACCTTATTCCCACAAAATATATCTCATTTTTAATATATAAAAGGTTAGTATAAAGAGAATAAGAAAAATAGGATCTTTTAATATATTGTAACACCCTGAATTGAACCATTGGATCTAATTCAGAGAGAAAAAAGACTTTGTGCAACCCCCCTTCTCCCATATGTGAGAGGATTCCCACAAGAAGTGAGGTTCTGAATGATTTAAGTGGGAAAACAATTCCATCCTAATTATATCCTTTCATATATATAATATTGCATGTCATGAAATAAGTTTTTTTTAAATAAACACACATCCAAACATGTTTCAAGTCATTGTGAATTAACCAATCTTCAATGAACCCCATACCCCACCTTCTTTGGCATGATTCTAGTTTTAATGTATGTGTATGTCATTCCATGTTCTACCATTAAAGAAATACCATACACTCCACCCCGATTGTGGATGTTATTATGAACATGGAAGGAACAACCCTTACCGTGGTCATTATCCTCAGATGATAGTAGGTCCCACCTCACATATTGAAATAATTAGATAATTACATCACCATTAATGGAATTATCCTAATTTTTTTCATAGTTGATGGATTCTTAATTCCCATGCATGATGTATTCCTATGTCAATGAATATTATTGTGTTTGGATCCATACAATGAAATGAATTATATTTTATAGTCATCGTCATGCCATCATGCTCTTCATCCTAGGATTTGTCTAACTAGAATTGGGAAACTTATTTGTCATAATAATTTAAGCAAAGTTATATAGGATATTAAATACCACATATAAATGTATCGTATAATGTAATGAAACCCATACCAAAAATAGTTCTTATTTGGATAATCACAATTACATGATCACACATAATGAACGGGTATCAAGAGAAAATCACTTACCCCACATGATACACATATCAATCATGGGTTATAAATCATAAAAAAATCATGAAAACGTCATATATAAGGACCAATGAGGTATGTATCTTCTTACCACAATGTTGATGATAGAGTACCCCAATGTTCATAAAGGATTGAAATCCAAGTTATGCAGTACACCCATGGAGAATGAGTTCACACATCAAGGATTACTAACATAATTTATATTCATTATGAAATTGGATTTTAAAGGATATCTAAGAGATTTTATGTCACGAAGGGTGTTTCTAGAAATCACATAACGTACGAAGTACATCAACAAAACCAATTATAAGGTATATCAAAGGCGAGGATCTAATTCCTTAGATTTATTGTAAAATAAAGATCATATCTTTAATTCCTTATTGATTCCTAATGTTAACCTTAGGTATATCCAAAAATGATCTATACACCTTGAATACAACATTATAAAAGAGATAAAAGTTTAAATTCTAGAATAATAAGGTCCTAAGATCATCGATCTATAAAGGATTACTCTAAAATATCCACCAGTATTTAGAGTTATATCTTTGTTATAGGGGTTTAAAAAAATAAAATCCACTATCAATATACCATCAAATAAATAATAAATTATAGTTTTATCATCAATTATCTATCGCGAAGAGGTTTTGGGATAATATCTAGTAACACATCCCTGTATAAAATTCATTGCCGATGATAGATCCTAATTCAACTGAGAAACGTTATCAAAGCACTAGATCAATCAGTGATATACAAAAAATGGAATAATTTTTTATTAGATCATGATAGAAAGCATAGATCAATCATAGAACCATGTTCATATTGAATGAAAAAAGAGGAATTTTAAATAAATTTAAAGAAAACTTGTTTTTCTATCATTTGAAGATCTTTCCAACCTTGATAAATTAAGGGGAGATTAATGGGAGATATTTAGTGAATGTATGGGAGGTATAAATTTAAAAATAGTTTAATTAGGGTCATAAATGGATAATAATGAATGGTCAAAATCATGTAGATTCATAAATCAGTAGGGTGTATTTAATGTCCTTCAAAATGGACACACATGTCGGTTAGTGTGTATGTCAGAACCTCCTTAGTTTTTACAACACCACCGGTGGGCTAGTGGCATCTGTAGAGTTCTTAAAACCTACTGTAACCCCACTAGATGTCCTATGGGTTCTACCCATTGTCTTGTGGGATTCTTCTATCCAAAAAATCATAGTGGATTCTTATATTCACCCACCTTCAAAACCCTAAAACATTATCCATAAAATCAGGCCTCTTAAAACCCCATAAAGGAGAATAAAGAAGAGTTAATAAAGAAATTTATAATCTCAGAAGTATCTCGTATATTTAATTAATAAAAGATTTTAAATTTTAAACCATATGTGTAAGTGAAATTATTTATAGAGGAATAGTGTTTTTAGGTGTTTGGGTATTGTTAGATCATGAGTAAAAGTAGTCTAATCATAGAATTTGGTTGAGGAATCATTATGATTATAGGTAATATATAGTTTTCTTGATATGACTAAGTATAGTTTGATAGGTCAAGTCTAGTTATGTTCATGTTTCATATCTATTTTCCTCTATCAAAACAATAACTATGGAATTTTAGAATTCTTTGAGTTGGTACATGGGTTATATTGTACATTGATAAAGCATATATAGGAAATAAATGTGGACGCTTCAGTTTTATTATAAGTGTGATGCAGAGATTGTAATGACCCAAAGTTTCATTAATGGAAATCCCAATTGATCTAATTAAATGTCTCTTTATGTAAAATTTTTATATAAAATGTCAAATTCTTTGGTTTTATGTTAAGAATATTGACCGTTGCTAATATAGTCGTTGAATAGTGATCACATGATTAGTATAAATATAGGGCTTTAACAAATCTAATTTACTTAGACAAAAAAGATATGGCCTCATCCAATAGAATTTCTCCCTACAAATCCCATTTGTCAGAGCTCAGAAAAGAGGTGGCATCCTTGGGTTTCTCTCTTGACCAATCCCAAGCTAAGCTTCATCATGTCAATCTCGAACAGGACCGTCTACGAGAAAAGTGGAAGTTGATAGAGATTACCACTCGAGCGATGTTATCTGAGCCACCCCAAGAGACTATCACCATCGCACACCTTACCCTTAGGTATTATGCGGCAGTTTTAAGGGGTTATTTAACAAATCACTAGTACTATGTTCATGTACATTATTTTTGTATATAATAATGAATATACTTTCTTGTCATTATTGACACATTGTAAATAGTTTTTAAAGTAAAAATAGTGTTTTTAGTTATATTTAATTAAGAATTCTATTTTATTAAATTAAGGGATTTTTGAATTAAATAATATTTTAATAAATTATTATTATTATTAAATTAATATTTATTAAATATAAATGATTTTATAATTTTATAAATGAAATTGTAATTATTATTAAGGTTTGAAAGCCATTTTTGTCAGAACTTGTGAATTTTCGATGAATTTCATTTTTTATTTTAAAACTAAAAATGAACATATTTAAAAAATTATTTAGATAAAATAAATGTTATTTCTGGAATCAGGACATCAAAATTATCCAACGGTGATTTTTTCATAATTTTCTGAGACAGTCAAATTTTTGGGTAAAAATTAAATACCGTTTAAATATATAATATGTTTTATGACATCATAATGACCAAATGGTGATGTAATAAAATAATATAAGCTTTATTTTCGGCTAATATATATATTAC
Organism: Viscum album; assembly: GCA_963277665.1. NCBI lineage: Eukaryota > Viridiplantae > Streptophyta > Magnoliopsida > Santalales > Viscaceae > Viscum > Viscum album. Next base: position 1,323,066,659 of record OY728166.1, read on the forward strand.
CATTAAAATAATGAGATTTTGGGTTTTTTTGACATATTTTACAAAGAATTAATGGACCCCTCAAGACTTATTAAACATCTTGTATTTTTAAATTATTTTCCATGGGAGTGTGACTCACCTCCACAAAATCAACCGCATTATTTTAATAAGTTAATACATTGGCCTTATAAAATATTGTTTTCCTATCCCATTTTCCAAAAACCATGGGCAAAAACCATGAGATGATTTGTAGTTTGGATTAGTTTAATGTATGGGGTCCCAAACCTAAATAATAAAGAATTCACTCACCTTTCCTATATAAACCCACCCAAGCTCCCACTTCATCCCCACTCAAAGCCTTTGGAGTTCGTCCAAACCTTGCCCTACTCTCTCTAGAATCCTCCCAAGGTGCCCCAAGCTCCCATGAAGCCTCTCTCAAGCCTCTCTCAAGCCTTTGGAAGCACACTTCTAAGTAAGGGTTTTTCTTCCTTTCACTTTTTGTCCAATTATCTTAATATTGTTATGCCCTTTAAATTTCAATTATAAGTATTGAGGTATGGTTTCACACCTCCCCGATACTTCCCTATTATTGTTTGAATGATGGGATACCCCTTTCTCTCTCATTAAATTCCTCCCATGTACACCCGTTACTATGCCGAAATTCCGAAAGTAACTTCTCTCTCCTCATTTACATTGAAGCAATACTTTTGTATCATGAATATAAATTCCATTACAACTGTTGGGACATGTATCTATATAAACCCCTTACTTTCCATTTCATGTAGATATGATGATAAACCCATTTCTCTATCATCAACCATTTTTATGAATTATTATATCACGTCGTTACGCTGCCGAAATTCCCCCAATTTTCTAAGCCAATGCCATTTTGTAGTGAATACCATACCCATTTCTCCATCAACGGTATTCAACTTCATGCACATTTACTTATTAATTATAAATTTTCATTCCATATTCATTTGGCATGGAATAAATGATTATGTGTTATGAATATATGTTTTATGATCCATGTGGCACACTTATGCATGAAATGAAATGTTTAATAAGGGTTCGCCCTTATAGCTCTCTAATGCATTGGGTAAAGTATAGTATCATTATACGTCATGTGAAATGAGTGTTGACTCATTATAATTAAAGTTCAATGAGGGTTTACGCATGCTTCATGTGCAATGAGGATTTACTCATGCTTCATGTGCAATGGGCCTTGGCTCATTCTAATTCCATGTTAAGTGTTGTTGCCACATTTCCATGTTATGATTATCATTCTTTATCATGACTTTAAGTCCATGTTTCTCTTGTGCTCTATTGATATTCCTATTGTCTAACATGTATTTTACTCATCATGTATTCTATGTTTATTACCTTAATGGGCTTTATAGCTCACGCCTTTTCTTAAGCATGTCCTCAGGTTATCCCATGCCATGCTATGTACATGGGAATGTAGTGGTCATGTAAAGAAGGTTTTCAATAAAGATGTTGTATTTCATGTTTTAAGTTGTTATGTAATGATCCTGAGCCCCAAAGACACTAGACCTCTCTATATTCTATGTTGTATCAAGTGAATAGTTTATGTAATAAATCATGTTTAATTTTGTAATAAAAGCAGGGTTGTCATAATTGGTATCAAAGGATAGGATTAGTTATTTTTGGGATTAGGATTAGAAAACCCTTGTAAATCCTTAGATAAAATACTATGTACAATAAAAACGTCCCTATGTTTTGGTTAGTATTGAGTAAGTGGGTTATCAATCAAATACATCCCTGTCTGGATACGTGCAGGTAGAGGCGGCTCTGGCACAGATTTATCCTAGGGGTAAACCCTGAAAAAACTGCTTTGAGCTAGACTCGAACGGGAACTGGTGCACGATAACAATCCTTGCTACACTCTTAGTTACGACACTCCCAGGGGATATGCTTGGGTAAATTCAAAATCTTAGTATGAGCCCTTATTAAGGGAATAAAAAAACCCCCTAAGAATATATGTTAGAAAGTAGATCACGAAATGCCAAGATTGAAGCCTATAGATTCATATGTTAAGGAAATAAAATTTAATTTATAAGTTATCAACTATTGTCTTTGGATTACCCTTTATGTGTTAACAAAAAAATTACTTTTATTCCATCCAATCGTCGGTAATAGGAGGAATCGGGCTAAGAACCGATGTGAAGATCTGTGTGATGACTGTACTAATCAGATGCTCAATCTAATGGGAGTGGGAATCACGAACATTGTCACACTTCTCTCTCATCTAACTCATGATTTAAATAAAAACAAGGGTCAAGAGGAATGTCCAAAACCCCCTAAGAAGGATCAAGTCACTATAGAGAGCTTCATGAGACAAAGGCCTCCTACTTTTAGTGGATCATTCGATCCCACGATCGCTGAACAATGGATCATCTCCATTGAAACGATCTTCTCCATCCTTAAATGTTCTAAACAAGAGAAGGTTCTCCTGGAAGCTCATCGTATGGAGGGTGAAGCTGATCAATGGTGGACGTTGATCAAAAATACAAATCCTAAGAAGGATTTCAAGTCGTTGGAATGGAAGGATTTACGGAAGATGTTTTTCGATAAATATTTTCCGCGCACGCTCGGGCTTAAGATGGAAAGGGACTTCCTTTCCATCCAGAAAAAAGACAAAGAATCTGTTGGATCATACGAGGAAAACATCACAAGGATTTCACAATACGCTTCAGGCATTGTTGTTACCCCCGAATGCAAAGTTGACCGCTTCTTTGGTGGGCTGAAGCCTAGCCTATGGAAAGCATGAGTGATCCATGACTTCGACAGCTATGAGGAAATTGTCTGATGTGACCTCAAGGTTGAAATGGAGATCGGGGAATCACAGGGGTATCATGGGGACAAGAAGCGTAAGGTGGAATTCATTCTTGGCGGTCTGATTCATAAATCCAATGGTGCTAAGAAAATCCAGCACCCCACTTTCCAGAAGTGCAGAAAGAACCACCCTAGAAATTGCCTCAAGGGGATGAAGAAATGCTTTAGGTGTAGAAGAGAAGGGCACCTAACTGTTAACTACTGGGAAGAAATACCAACAGCTATGACAGAGGAGAGGAATGCTCCATTCGAACCTCAATGTATTGTTCATTGATAAAACTGAAAAGAATCGGGACATTTTGCAAATCAGTGCCCAAATCCAAGGGTTTTCAGAGGCAACCAACAACCTCCAAGGCAGAAAGGAAGAGCTTTTTCCATCACTTCTGCTAAAGTGAACCCCGAAAATGAAGTGGTGACAGGTACGCTAGTTTTTCATTCAAGAATAGAGAACTTACCTTTTGATTCAGGTTCTACGCATTCTTTTATATCTTGAAAGTTTAGTAGAACAATACCAACACCACAAGAAATCATGGAAGTGAAGATGTCAGTGAGTACGGAAAATGGGGCAATCATTGCATCCCATAAATATAAGTCCTCACCTATTATAATATTTGGATTAAATTTCCCGGAGAACCTCATTATATTCCCTCTGGTGTAATTTTATGAAATTCTTGGCATGGATTGGCTTTCCTTATATAGATCCAACATAAATTTTCAGGAAAGGGAAATCACACTCCAAATGGACAATCGACCCCCGATTCTTTACAAGTGTAAGGAGGAAGATGAATCTCCTTTAGCTCCATCATCTCAAGAATGGATATTACTGCCCTATGAGCATGTGTATCTGGAACAGATTATTGAGTCCAAGGAAGAAACCATCCTTAAATAAATGCCTATTGTGAGGGAATTTTCGAAAGTGTTTCCTCAGGAACTGTCTGGTCTTCCTCCTAGAAGAGATGTTTAATTATCAATTGAACTTGTACCAGGGGCGCTACCAATATCCAAGACTCCATATAGAATGGATGTCGTGGAGCTTTAAGAGCTGAAGAAACAACTACATGAGAATCTGGATAAAGGGTTTATATGCCCAAGTGCTTCACCGTGGGGTGCACCAGTCCTCTTCGTCAAGAAGAAGGATGGGTCAATGAGGCTTTGCATCGATTATCATGAACTTAACAAAATCACGATAAACATCAAGTATCCTCTGCCATGGATTGATGACTTTTTCGATCAGCTGCGTGGAGCACAATACTTCTCCCAGGAAGATTTGCGGTCGGGATATTATCAAGTAAGGGTGAAGAAGGAAGATGTCCCCAAGACTGCTTTTCACACAAGATACAGGCAATATGAATTCATAGAAATGTGTTTCAGACTCACTAATGCTCCAGTAATATTCATGGACATGATGAATAGAGTCTTTAGAGATTACCTAGACAAATTTGTGGTACTCTTTATAGATGATATTATAATATACTCCAAAACCAATGAGGATCGTGAGAAGGATTTAAGAATTGTACTAGAGACTTTGATCAAGGAGAAGCTCTATGAAAAGTATAGAAAGTGTGAGCTCTGGTTGAGGCAGGTCTGATTCTTGGGCCATATCATCACAAGCAATGGGATATCTATGGATCCCTCCAAAACAAATGCAATTGAGGGATGGCTGAGGCCAACATCGGTAACAGATATCGGTAGCTTCTTGGGGTTAGCTGGATATTATCGACGATTTGTGAGAAATTTCTCACGATTGTCCAACCCTCTTACCAAGATAACTCAAAATGGAGTAAAGTTTTCTTGGAGTGATGAATGTGATGAAAGATTCAAGGAGTTGAAAAGGAGGCTTATCACTGTGCTTGTGCTCACTTTACCAACACGTGGGGAACCTTTTGTGGTATTCATTGATGCTTCGAAGAAGGGAATAGATTGTGTGCTGATGCAGAATGATAATGTGATATCATATTCCTCAAGGAAGTTGAAAATACAAGAGTGAACTATCCAACGCATGATCTGGAGTTGGCGGCGGTGATCTTTTCCTTGAAAATCTGGCGGCATTATCTCTATGGAGAGAAATGTGAGATATATACTAACCACAATAGTCTTAAATATATATTCACACAGATGAAGCTTAATATGCACTAGAGAATATGGATAGAGCTCATCAAGGATTATGACTATTCAATACATTACCACCCCTGGAAAGCGAACAAGGTGGAAGATGCCCTAAGTAGAAAGGACCCAACGATTCTATCAATGATGATAATTGAGAAGGATCCAATCTTCTTGGACTTGATGACGATGGACATGGGAATCATAAAGAAGGGAAAATCATCAATCCTCTAAAATATTATTGCTCAACCATATCTTTTGGAAAGGTTAAAGGATGCTCAAAGGGATGATGTGGGAATTCAGGAAAAAGTAGAAGCTATCGAAAAAGGGGAATCCTCAAAGTTTAATGTTAAGGAAAAAGGAATAGTGTGATTTGGGGAAAGACAATGATTTCCATCAAGTCCGGAGCTGAAGAAGGAACTTTTGGATGATACACATAGTTCAAATTTCTCTATTCACCCAGGGATCACAATGATGTATCGAGATCTCCGAGAAAACTTTTGGTGGGATAATATGAAGAAGTAGATCGTTGTATATGCATCAATGTGCCTGGTGTGCCAGCAAGTGAAGGAAGAGATGCAAAAGTCTAAGGGTATGATGCAACCATTTCCTATACCAAAATTAAAATGGGAGAACATCATCATGGACTTTTTCAATGGACTTCCAAGGACATCCAAAGGAAACAATGCAATCTAGGTTGTGGTGGATTGTCTTACAAAGACTACACACTTCATTTCTATTTGGGAGGATTTATCATTGGATAAACTGGCACAAACATATATCAGGGAAGTGGTAAGGTTGCATGGAGTTCCACTATCTATTGTGTTTGACTGAGATCCAAGATTCACCTCTATGTTTTGGAGGAGTTTTCAACATGCTCGGGATAATGAACTGAAATTCAGTACGGCCTATCATCCTCAAACTGATGGCCAATCCGAGAGGACTATCCAAACACTTGAGGACATGTTGAGAGAGTGATCAATGGACTTTAAAGGAGTATGGGATGAACATCTTCCTCTGGTTGAGTTCTCTTATAAAAACAATTCCCACTCAAGAATCCAAATGGCACTATATGAATCCCTATATGGGAAAAGGTGCAGAACACCGGCATGTTGGGATGAGGTCGGTGAAGGTAAGCTGCTTAGACCAGAAATGGTCGAAGAAATGGTGGAGAAGGTGAAAACCATTCGACAACATATCAAGGCAGCCTAGAGTCGACAGAAGAGTTATGTAGATATCCATCGACGAGACCTTGAGTTTAAAGTTGGAGACATGGTTTTTCTACGCATATCTCCATGAAAGAAAGTCATGAGGTTTGGAAAGAAAGGGATGTTAAGTCTAAGGTAAATCATCCCCTTTGAGATTCTTGATCATGTCAGGGTTGTGGCTTATAGACTAGCACTTCCACATACCATGGACAAAGTACATGATTTCTTTCATGTATCCCTCTTAAAGAAGTACATACTGGACCCTTCACATGTACTCTCTTTTGAGGTGGTACAGTTGGAGGATGATCTTTCTTATGAGGAGCAACCCGTGAAGATCTTAGATCATAGAGAAAAAGTTCTAAGAAATAAGACAATGCCCCTCGTCAAGGTGTTGTGGCGAAACAAAAAGTTTGATGAAGTGGCTTAGGAATTAGAGGAAATGATGAAGCTGAGTTACCCACATATATTTTAGTGTGGGAAAATGAAATTTCTAGGGTGAAATTTCTTAAGGGGGGAATATTGTAATGACCCAAAGTTTCATTAATGGAAATCCCACTTGATATAATTAAATGTCTCTTTATGTAAAATGTTTATATAAAATGTCAAATTATTTGGTTTTATGTTAAGAATTTAAACCATTTCTAATATAGTCGTTGAACAGTGATCACATGATTAGTATAAATATAGGGCTTTAACAAATCTAATTTACTCATACAAAAGAAGCGATGACCTCATCCAGTAAAATTGCTCTATAAAAGCCCATTTGTCAGAGCTCGGAAAAGAGGTGGCGTCATTGGGATTCACTCTTGACCAATCCCATGCTGAGCTTCATCATTTCAATCTTGAATGGGACCGTCTATGGGAAAATTTGATGTTTATAGAGATTACCACTCGAGCGATGTTATCTGAGCCACCCCAAGAGTCTGTCACCATCGCACACCTAACCCTTAGGTCTTATGCGGCAGTTTTAAGGGGTTATGTAACAAATCTCTAGTACTATGTTCATGTATATTATTTTTGTATATAATAATGAATATTCTTTATTGTCATTATTGACACATTGTAAATAGTTTTTGAAGTGCAAATAGTGTTTTTAGTTATTATTTAATTAAGAATTATTTTTTATTAAATTAAGGGATTTTTTATTTAAATAATATTTTAATAATATTTTATTATTATTATTAAATTAATTTTTATTAAATATAAATGATCTTATAATTTTATTATTGTAATTGTAATTTTTATTAAGGTTTGAAAGCCATTTTTGTCAAAACCCGTGAATTTTTTATAAATGTCGGTTTTTATTTTAAAAGTAAAAATTAGCATATTTATAAATTTATTTAGATAAAATAAATTTTATTTCTGGAATTAGGACATCAAAATTATCCAATGGTGAATTTTTCAAAATTTTCTTGAGACAGTCAAATGTTTGGGTAAAACTTAAATATTGTTTAAATATATAATGTGTTTTATGACATTATAATGACCCAATAGTGATGTAATAAAATAATATAAGATTTATGATCGGGCAATATATGTTTTACCATTAAAATAATGTGATTTTGTGTTTGTTTGACTTGTTTTATAAATCATTAATGGACCCCTCAAGACTTATTAAAAATCTTGTCTTTTTAAATTATTTTTCATGGGAGTGTGACTCACCTCCACATAAGCAACCCCATTATTTTAAGAAATCCGGGAATTGTCCTTATAAAATATTTTTTCCCTCTCCCCTTTTCTAAAAACCATGGGCAAAACCCATGAGATAATTTGTGGTTTGGATTAGTTTAATGTAAGGGGTCCCAAACATAAATAATAAAGAATTAACCTACCTTTCCTGTATAAACCCACCCAATATCCCACTTCCTCCTCACTAAAATCCTTTGGAGTTCATAAAACCTTTGAACTACTGTCTCTAGAATCCTAATAAGGTGCCCCAATCTCCCATGAATCCCCTCTCAAGCCTCTCTCAGGCCTTTGGAAGCACACTTCCAAGTAAGGGTTTTTCTTCCTTTCACTTTTTGTCCAATTTTCTTAATATTGTTATGACATTTTAATTTCAATTATAAATGCTAGGGTATGGTTTCACACCTCCTCCATATATCCCTCTTGTTGTTTTAATGATTGTATACCCCTTTCTCTCTCATTAAATTCCTCCCATTTACACCAGTTACTATGCCGAAATTCTGAAAGGAACTTCTCTCTCCTCATTTACATTCAAGAAATACTTGTGTATCATGAATCTAAATTCCATTACAATTGTTGGGACATGTATCTATATGACCTACTTACTGTCCATTTCATGTAGATATGATGACCGACCCCTTTCTCTCTCATCAACCATTTTTATGAATTCTTATATCACACCGTTACGCTGCTGAAATTGCACCAATTTTCTAAGCCAATGCCATTGTGTAGTGAATACTATGCCCATTTCTCCATCAAGTGTATTCACCTTCATGAACATTTACTTATTAATTATAAAGTTTCATTCCACATTCTCTTGTCGTGTAATAAATTATTATGTTTTATGAATCCATATTTTATGATCCATGTGGCATATTTTTGCATGAAATGAAATGTATAAGAATGGTGCGCCCTTATAGCGCTCCAATGCATTGGGTAAAGTATAGTATCATGATACGTCATGTGCAATGAGTGTTGAATCATACTAATTCAAGTGAAACTAGGGTTTACTCGTGCTTCATGTCCAATGATGATTTACTCATGCTTTATGTGCAACGGGCCTTGGATCATGCTAATTCCATGTTAAGTGTTGTTGCCACATTTCCATGTTGTGATTATCATGCTTTATCATTCCTTTAAGTCCATGTTTCTATTGTGCTTTATTGATATTCCTATTGTCTAACATGTATTTTACTCCTCATGTATTCCATGTTTATTCCCTTACTGGGCTTTATAGCTCACTATTTTTGTAAGCATGTCCTCAGGTTATCCCATGAAATGCTAAGTACAAGGGAATGTAGTGGTCATATAAAGGAATTTTTCAATGAAGATGTTGTATTTCATGTTTTAAGTTGTTATGCAATGATCCTAATCCCCAACGATAGTAGACCTCTCGATCTTCCAGGTTGTATCAACTGAATAGTTTATGTAATAAATCATGTTTACGTTTGTAATAAAAGAAGGGTTTTCCTAGAGATGTAGGTCCTAAATGTGATGCAATACCCTGATATTATTCATGCATCAGATTTGATAGTTTTTATAATGTATCCATTATATATTACCTTGATTTCTTAGTTATAGGTTAATTCTCGATTTTGGGAACTTAAACTAAATGATATATAATATTCTTGAGACTTAACTATGGGACCTTCCTTCATTGATAATGTATTAATCAAGAATCATGTATAGAACCTTATCCTGAGTGATTGGATATTGGTTGAGACGTGGTCATGGGAACCTACCACGAGTGGCAAAGAATTGGTCGAGAATCATTTTACTCTCTCTAAATTGACGGAGAAGATTGTATGTAACAACTAGGCCCTAGTGACAGCACAACCACCCAACCTTCCAACCAGGTACCACCAGTTGCCCCGAAGATACGTGGTCCCCACCCTAGGGCCCACCCATATGCCCACACGGATCATATGACCAATGATTTTCCCCAGAGGCCAACACTTGTCCTTTCCAATGTGTTTTGTCCTCACTCACACACACACACATGGGGAAACTTCCCAGAAGGTCACCCATCCTGATCACTACTCCCGGCCAAGCACGCTTAACTATGGAGTTCTAACCAGTTAGGCTCCGGAAAAGGAAGGTGAACCTTGTTGACATGAGTCATATCACTTAGTCATTTAACCCTTCATCATTTGGGGGTGTTACAATCACCCCCCCCCCCCAGTTTAGAGCACAACGTCCTCATTGTGGGCCCTACATCTCAACCCAGGTAGTGCACCACACTTAAGGCTGGGTACCACCTCTGATACCAATTGTAACAACTGGACCCTCGTGACAACACAACCACCCAGCCTTCCCACCTGGTACCACCAGTTGCCCCACAGACACGTGGTCCCCACCCTGGGGCCCACCCACATGCCTGAATAGATCATATGACTAATGATTGTCCCAACAGGACAACACTTGTCCTTTCCAGGGTGTTTTGTCCTCACTCACACACACCCAGGGAAACATCCTAGAAGGTCACCCATCCTGATCACAACTCTAGGCCAGTCACGCTTAACTATGGAGTTCTAACCAGGTAGGCTCTTGAAAATGAAGGTGAACCCTCAACTATCTTGAACCATAATCAACAACACGGTCTCCTTGCATGAGAACACATCCCAAACATATTCCCGAAGCATCACAATACACCACATACCCTTGTCCTGATTCAGGAAAGATCAAGATGGGTGCTGATGTAAGGTGAAGTTTCAACTCTTGAAAAGATCTCTAACATTTCTCAGTACATTGAAAAAGATCATTCTTCTTTGTCAATGATGCCATAGGCGAAGCGATTCGTGAGAATTCACACACAATGCATCGGTAATAACCAGCTAGACCAAGAAAACTTCAGATTTCAAAGACATTATTCAGCGGTTGCCAAGAAAGAACAGTTTCTATCTTTTCTGGATCCACTGAAACACCTTTCTCAGAAACAACATGGCCCAGAAAGCGTACCTCTTGTATAAAAAAATCACACTTTGATAATTTGGCATACCACTAATGGTCTCTCACGATTTCCAACACTATCTCCAAGTGTTGCTCATGCTAAGCCCTTGTTCTTGAATACACCAATATGTCATCCACAAACACCACAACAAAAGAATCAAGATATCACTGAATTATCTGATTCATCAATGAAATAAAGACTGGTGGTGCATCCATAATACCAAAAAGCACGACTACATATTCATAGTGTCTATATCTGATTCTGAAGTCTGTCTTTAGAATATCATCCTTCTTAACTCGAAACTAGTGATATCCTGACCGTAAGTCAATCTTAGAGAACCCCTGAGCTCCCCTCAATTGATCAAACAGGTCATCAATGCATGGAAGTGGATATCTATTCTTTATCGTAACTTGGTTAATTTTACGATAATACACACATAGACACAAAGTTCCATCTTCTTTCTTTACAAAAAAAAACTAGTGCTACCAACAAAGACACGCTTGGAGGAATAAAACCTTTGTTTTCTTGTTCTTCCAAATACACATTCAATTCCTTTAACTCTGTTGGTGCCATCCTATAAGATGGAAGTGAGATAGGACTGGTCCCTAGAAGGAGATCAATCGTAAACTCCACTTCTCTCATGGGTGGTAACCCTGAGAAGTTTTCAGCAAATCAGCAATATGAGAAGAAGGAAAAGAATGCAATGCGCCAGTATCAAACAACACTTGCATGAGGGTAGAATTAAAAAGAATCATTCCTCTCACCGTAGATGGTCCAGACTGGTCATCCACAATCACCTGTTCTTCTCCATATAATTTCATTGTTGCTGCACTTTTCTGCTTATTCCCTTATTGAGACTGCCCTGCCTGAGGAGTCATGGTATTCTTAGAATCACCATAGCTAGCTCTGTTCTGCTGGAGAGACTGATTTTGCTGTTCTCACCCTGTCGAATCCTAGGATGCTTGTGACACCTGAGAAGTGTCACGAACACCCGACTGTGGAGCACTGCGACAATATCACTGAAGATGCCCCATCTTGTTGCAATTGTGGCATGCACTTGGTGGTGCTTCACATTCTAATTTCATGTGATCAATCGAGCCACATTGAAAACACCTGGCTTTCATCATGGGTCGTGGAGGAAGATTCATCGATCCAGCCGTCTGATTCTGATTCACACTCCCACCTTGGAAGTAGGTGTCCCTCTTCCACTTGTTCCCATCATTAGAGTTCCCACCCGTTCCTATGGGTATCATCATACTTCCTCCTCCCATAACTCTTGAGATGTCTCTTTCATCTACTATTGCTCTGTTTACCATCTCGGTATAATCAGTAATACAAAGCACAACTATCTTCGAACGAATCTCCTGTCACAACCCTGATTCAAAGATGCATTCCTTCAGTGACGCACTTGCAGCAACTTCTAGTGCAAAGTGCACTAAATTCATGAATATATTCTCATCCTCTGTGATATAGAGATTCTCCTACTTCAGGATGAAAAAGTCAGTTGTCCTATGGATCTTGAATGTGTGTGGATAGAATTGTTTATTGAAAAATTCCTAAAATTCCTTTTAGATCAGGACTTGACCCACCATAGCCTACACCACTAGCTCCCACCACTATCGTGCAAGATCCTCCAGCATATACGTCGCCAACTTGATTTTCAGTTTTGTTGGTGTGCTGATGAAATCGAAGATATGATTCATCCTACTCAGCCAAACCTCCACCCTTTCTGGTTCAGAATCACCCCGAAAGATGGGTGAAATTTTCTTTGGGAACTGGACGGAATGGTCTACATGCCTTGACTCATCCCTCTGATTCCTCATGTCCATGGCCTGAAACACTTGGACTATACTTTGGACTAGCTACTAGTTCACCTATGGCTCAGGTATGAACACATTCTCCGTAGCCTCTTCCGTTTGGTTTCTACGACACCTAACAGGTGCCATCTTCTATTCAAACAAGGCATGCCATTAGTATCACTTCCTAGTAACTAAAGTCATATCATTTCAATTTTTATCACATCAATATCACAACATTGTTTTCCAAACATCCAGTTTTCCCCCATTTACCGATTTCTGAAAAATCTTTTCTATCTTTTGAAAATCAATCCATTTTCAAAATACACAAACCATTCTCTTTTCAATGTCCTTCATTTGAAAACAAGTTTAAAATTTTCAGAAATCATGCTTTTGCATCAAACTACAATGCATTTTTCAAAATGATATATGAACTCCTAGTGGGAATTCATTCCTCTAATGCATGTCATGATCATCTCATTGGCTAAACCAATGACAATGATATTTCTTATCCTATAAGTGTTTCCAAAACACTTATGTACCCAACTCCCGGGTAACTTGAAGTTCAACATAAAAAGGTTAGTTATGTCTTTTTATGCTTTATATTCCAAGTTCTGACAATCCTACTCCTTCATAAGATGAGCACCCAAGGAATAGACAAGAATGAATTTCAACTCCAAGACCAAGAACATCGATGACCACTTGTTAGGAAAAGACCGAACAAGCTGATACCATTTGTATTGACCCGCTTATCCATATTGGCTTAGGAATACAACAAGTCATTACTTGGCCTTAAGTGACATCCCGAAGGCACCAAAGGCTGGCAATAAATGCTGAAGGGTTTCAAAACAAGTGGGGGATGATTTAACCTTTTGAACATACCGTAGAGACAACAACCATAACCAAAAAATAAACTAAATGATGCATGATAAAAGTTAAGAAACCTCAACCATTTATTTTATCACTAACCAACCAAGAGTACCACAGCCGAAACCAAAACTAACTTAGATTAAATAGCAGAAATACAAAATAAAAGACTAAAAGTCGACAACCCAACTCCATGCTCTACAAGCTCCAGATCCAACATCACGAACCAGCCCACATATCAAAAGTTAGTGCTATAAACATGTGACACTTTACCATTGCCAACATTCCGATATATGACATCTGCAAAAGTACCAGCGTACCAAAGCATGGGGTGAGTAATGAAACTCAGTAGGTTTTCCCCGATGACTTCCCAACCCATGCCTCTAGGATAAAACATTTTTGAACATTTATATAAAACAATTTATATAAAACAATACCAAAACAATTCACAATATAACAAGTTTCATGTCAAAACCATTTTCCAACAAAAAATATCCTTCTCAAGAAAAGCAACCAAGCAGAGTTTCCAATCAAATTCACATTTCCACTTTTCCATAACCATTCCGTTTCAAAAATCCACACAACCAACCATTTCACAACTCGTGAAATCAACTATTCATGAATCGTTATGATTGTTCCATATTCATGAGTGGTCTCTCACCGATCTACGAAGTCGTCACAAGGTAATTATTCCCCATGTGCCATTACACTTTTGGCACTGAGCACAAGGTCATATTTCAACCATGCCTGGTACAAGTAGTTACCATGTTCCATTATATCTTTTGCACCGAGCAAAAGGTCATATTTCAAACATGCCTCGTAAATGAAATATGAACACACACACTAAGTATGCCCAAAAACCACACTATTATAACTATTCCAAAACCATTTAAATAAAACAACCCTTTCATTGAAAACCTTTTTCCCACAACCCATTTCCAAAATCTAGAAAATCCATAATTTAAAATCACTACTTTAAAATCAAGAAACCAAAACACTTTGCACAAACCATTCTTCTAATTTACACAATATCATCAAAACCCATAAATCATTACTAATGAAGATTTATAAAATGCTTTTCACCACAATTTCACAATCAAAACCAAGAAATTAAATCAATTTGAACTAAGCCTTCAAGTTCTAAGAAAGAGGAATCGAGAGTGAAGCCACCTACCTCAACCAAATAGGCGAAACTAACCAAGAACCGGGTCTAAATACCACAAAACCTCCTTAGATTCCTTCCCCTATCACCAACAGGACCAAAAATGACTTACAAGTCATCCACTACCTTAGATCTACCCACTTTGGGTGTAGATATAAGGATCCATCAAGAGGGAAGAATGAGATCTAAGAAAACTGGAAACAAGACTTACCTTGATCAACCGGCCTCTAAATGCCAAGGCAACCCTCTGAATCACTTCCAAAACGGCTGGTAAGTGTTCGCCCACCTTCACCTGAGATAAATCATAAGTTAGGTCCGTCTAGGAGGAAAAAACGAGTGGGTTAAATTATAAAATGGATTAGAACCTTAAAATAGGATCGAACTTGACTTCGCGCACGGTTAGCCCGCACAGTTAGTTAAACCATACGCTAACTGTGTGGTAGTCACTGCTTGGAAGGGGGTGCTCCATACGTCCTCCTCGCACGGTTTTACCAAACCGTGCACACACCATGTTGTATCCTATGTCCAAGGTGACACCACCTGCATGACTTCCGCACGGTTTGAAAAACCATGTGAGGTCGTCCATCACCACCCTTTTGGCTTTTGACACATTAAAAGTCTCCAAACATTCCCCAAACATTCCTCATATCCATCATGTACTTAAGAAGCATAAAACAAGGTTAACATACCAGAAACCGGGGGTACTACATTCTCCCAACCATTGGACTTTCCGTCCCTGGAATGTAGAAAACCATCACTTTCCTAAAAGAGTTCTGGCTAGTGCTCTTTCATTTCATTCTCGCGTTCCCAAGTCTCTTCTTGAATCTGACCATGTTGCCACAAAACCCGCACTAGAACGATGCATTTTCCACGCAAGACATTCTCCTGCCTATCCACAATCCGTACCAGTATATGTACCAACGAATAATCTGGCTCTAGGTCAACATGATCCAGTCTGATCACATGGTCAGGATCCGGCTGATACTTCTTCAACTGAGATACATGGAACACATTATGCACTTCACTGAACCATGGTGGCAATTCCAACCGATATGCCACCTCTCCAACCCATTCCAGTATCTCAAAAGGTCCAATGTATCTAGGAGATAATTCGACCTGCTTCTCGAAATGACGATTTCCATGTCTTGGAGAGATTCTAAAAAATATATGATCACTCACCGCAAACGACAACGGTCGTCGGCGATGATCCACATAAGATTCTTGACGACTCTGTGTCGTATCCATCCACTTTTTAATCAACTGAATCTTCTCTGTTGTTTCTTAGACAAGGCTCAGCCCAACTAGTGAAGTCTCACCTATTTTCCACCCAGCATAGTGGAGAACCACAAGGACGCCCATACAATGCTTCAAATGGAGCCATGTGTATCGAGGCTTGATAACTGTTGTTATATGAGAACTCTACTAAGGGCACATTCTCCTCCCATGAGCCACCAAAATCCATTATAGAAGCCCGCAACATGTCTTCCAACTTCTGTATCATCCTTTCAGATTGTCCATCCGTCTGAGGGTGATACACCGTACTCATATTCAATAGAGTTCCAAGGGCTTTCTCTAGGGTTATCCCAAAACGCGATGTGAACCTCATATCTCTATCTGACACGATTGAAATTGGTATTTCATGTCTCTTTACCACTTTGTGGATGTTGATTTTTGAATGATCATCCACCATATGAGTTTCACGAATAGGGATGAAATGGCCCGACTTGGTTAGACGATCCACTATCACCCAAATGACATCGTGTTTCCAGACCGTTCTTGGAATACCTATAACAAAATACATTGCTATCTGATCCCATTTTCACACTGTAATTGGTAGATACTGCAACATACCCGCTGGCTACTAATGTTCTTCTTTAACTTTCTGAAAAGTTAAACACCTTGATGAAAATTCAGCTACCTTCTGTTTCATGCCGCTCCACCAAAACTGTGCCTTCAACGCCTTATACATCTTTTGTGTACCCAGATTTAAATCCCATCTCGAATGGTGGTAGGCATGAAAGAGTTGTTCTAGAGCAGTTAAAGGTACAACCTTCTGATCTCGAAACCGTAAAAGTGAACTCTCCTCTAGTTTCCATCCCTCAATGGTCTCCCCACCATTGAGTTTTGAACTCATTGCAATACAGTCTACATGGGATGCCTGTTCCTCCTTTACTATCTCCACGAAATCAAGAAAAAGAGAAACTAGAAAGAAAACCACTACATCATATCAGTCTTCACATTCCACATGCATGTCGGCTAAGACCAAAATCAACTGCCATTCTTCTGAAGATTCTTTCACCAACTGAGCATATGACTTTCTGCTTAATGCATCAACCACCGAATTTCCCTTACCCAGTGTATACATCAAGTCAAAGTCAAACATATGAAGATAATATATCCATATCTTATGCCTCAAATTCAAATATCATTGTGAGAAAATGTGTTTCAAGCTTTTGTGGTCCGTAAACATGGTAAATTTCTCACCAAAGAGATAATGACGCCAAGTATTCAAGGGATGGACAAATGCAGCTAACTCCAAATCATTTGTTGGGTAATTCTTCTCATGAACCCTCAAATGTCTTGAACCATAAGCAAAAATATGGTCTCCTTGCATAATAACACATCCCAACCCTGTTATCGAAGCATCACAATACACCACATACCCGTCCTGATTCAGGAAAAATCAAGATGGGTGCTGATGTAAGGCGAAGTTTCAACTCTTGAAAAGATCTCTTACATTCATCTGTCTACTGAAAAAGACCATTATTATTTTTCAATGTTGTCATAAGAGAAGCGATTCATTAGAAGTCGTGCACAAAGCGTCGGTAATAACCAGCTAGACCCATAATTCGAATTTCAAAGACATTCTTCGGCGGTTTCCATGAATGAACAACTTATATCTTTTCTGGATCGACTAAAACTCTTTTCTCAGAAACAACATGGCCCAGAAAGCGTACCTCTTGTATCCAAAAATTTCACTTTGATAATTTGGCATAGAACTGATGGTCTCTCAATATTTCCAATACTATCGCCAAGTGTTTCACATGCTCTTCCATTGTTCTTGAATACACCAATATGTCATCCACAAACACCACAACAAAAGAATCCAGATATCACTGAAATATCCAATTCATCAAATCCTTAAAGACTTCTGGTACATTCATAAGAACAATAATCATGACTACATATTCTTAGTGGTCATATCTGCTTCGTAAGGCTGTCTTCAGAATATACTCATTCTGAACTCGCAACTGGTGATATCCCAACAACAAGTCTGTCTTATAGAACCACTGAGCTCCCCTAAATTCATAAAAAAGATCATCAATGTGTGGATGTGGATGTCTATTCTTTATCATAACTTGGTTAAGTTTACGATAATCCACACATAGCCTCAAAGTTCTATCTTCTTTCATTACAAACAAAACTGGTGCTGCCCACGGAGACACGCTTGGCCGAATAAAACCTTTGTTTTACAGTTCATCCAACTGCACTTTCAATTCCGTTAAATCCATTGGTTCCATCCTATAAGATGGAAGTGAGATATGACTAGTCCCCAGAAGGAGATCAATTGTAAACTCCACTTCTCTCACAGGTGGTAACCCTGAGAAGTTTTCGGCAAATCAGCAATACGAGATGCAAGAAAATAATGTGATGTGCCAGTATCGAAGAACACTTGGATGAGGGTAGAATTCAAAATAATCATACCTCTCGCAATAGACGGTCCAGACTGGTCATCCACAATGACTTGTTTTGCTCCATACAATTTCTTTGTTGCTGCACTTTCCTCCTTATTGCCCTGTTGAGATTTCCCTACCTAAGGAGTCATGGTATTCTTGGAATCACCATATCTAGCTCTATTCTGCTAGCGAGGCTGATTTTTCTATCCTCGCCCCATTGAAGCATAAGATTCTCGTGACACCTGAGAAGTGTCACAAACACCCGAACCTAGAGAGCTGCGACAATATCACTGAAGATGCCCCATCAAGTTGCAATTTTGGCATGCTCTTGGTGGTGCTTTACATTCTCGTTTCATGTGATCAATCGAGCCACATTGAAAACATACGGCTTTCATCATGGGTTGTGGATTAAGATTCACCGATCCAGCCGTCTGATTCTGATTCGCACTCCCACCTTGGAAGTAGGTGTCCCTCTTCCACTTGTTCCTAGCATTTGAGTTCCCACTCATTCCTATGGGTATCATCATAATTCATCCTCCCATAACTCCGGAGATGCCTCTTTCAGCTTCTGTTGCTCTGTTTACCATCTTTTTATAATCTATAATACAGAGCACAACTATCTTCGAACAAATCTCCTGTCGCAACCCTGATTTAAAGATGTGTTCCTTCAGTGACGTACTTGCATAAACTTTCGGTTCAAAGTGCACTAAATTCATGAATTTAGCTGCATACTCCGTGATAGAGATATTCTCCAGCTTCAGGCTAAAAAATTAAGTTGTCCTCTGGATCTTGAACTTTTGAGGATAGAATTGTTTATGAACTATTCCTAAAATTCCTTCCAACTTAAGACTTGATCCACCATATCCTTCACCACTAGCTCCCACCACTATTGTGAAAGATCCAACAGCATATACTTTCCCAACTTTACTTTCAGTTCTCCTGGTGTGCTGATGAAATCGAAGATATAATTCATCCTACATAGCCACACCTCCTCCCTTTCTAGTTCCGAATCACCCCAAAAGGTGGGTAGATTTTTCTTTTGGAACTGGAAAGAATGGTCTACATGGCTTGAATCATCCCTCTGATTCCCTGTGTCCACAGCCTGAAACGCTTGGACTATACTTTGGACTAGCTGCTGGTTCACATGTGGCTTTGGTACGACCACATTCTCTGCAACCTCTTCCATTTGGTTTCTACGATTCCTAATGGGTGCCATCTTCTATTAAAACAATGTACATTGTTAGTCTCAGTTCCTAGCAACTGAAGTCTTAGCATTTCAATTTCTATCACATCACTATCACAACATTATTTTCCAAACATCCAGTTTTTCCCCATTTACCGATTTCTGAAAAATATTTTCTATCTTTTTAAAATCAATTCATTTTCCAAATAGACCAACCATTCTCTTTTCATAGTCTTTCATTTGAAATCAAGTTTAAAATTTTCAGAAATCATGTTTTTTCATCAAACCATAATGCATTTTTCAAAATGATATATGAACTCCATGTGGGATGTCATTCCTCTAATGCATGTCATGCTCATCTCATTGGCTAAACCCATGACAATGAGATTTGTTATCCTATAATTTTCTCTAAAAAACATATGTACCCAACTCCCTGGTAACTTAAATTTCAGCATATAAAGGTTAGTTACATATTTTTATTCTTTACATTCCAAGTTCCGACAATCCTACTCCTTCCAAATATGACCACCCAAGGAATAGACAAGAATGAATTTCAACTCCAAGACCAAGAACATCGATGAGCACATCTTAGGAAAGGACCGAACAAGCTGATACCATTTGTAATGACCCACTTATCCTTATTGGCTTAGGAATACAACAAGTCATTACTTGGCCTTAAGAGACATCCCCAAGGTGCCAAAGGCTGGCAATAAATGCCGAAGGGTTTCAAAACAAGTGGGGGATGATTTACCCTTTTGAACATACCGTAGAGCCAACAACCATAACCAAAAAAATTAACTAAATGATCCATGATAAAATTTAAGACAACTTACCAATTTATTTTATCATAATCAAACCAAGTGTATCACAGCGGAAACCAACACTAAATCAGAGTAAATAGTTGAAAGACAAACTAAAAGACTACAAGACGACAACCCAACTCCATGCTCTACAAGCTCCAAGATCCAACATCACAAACCAGCCCATGTATAACGAAGTAGTGCGATAAACATGTGACACTTTACCTTTTCCAACATCCCGGTATATGATATCTGCAAAAGCACCAACATGCGAAAGCAAGGGGTGAGGAATGAAACTCTGTAGGTTTTCCCTGATGACTTACCAACCCATGCCTCTAGGATAAAACATGTTAGCACATTTATATAAAATAATTTATATAAAACAATACCATAATAGTTCACAATATAAAATGTTCCATGTCAAAACCATTTTCCAACAAAAACCATCCTTCTCATGAAAATCAACCAAGAAAAGTTCCCACTCAAATTCACATTTCTACTTTGGCATAACCATTCCATTTCACAAATCTACACAAACTACCATTTCACATCCCGTGAAATCAACTATGCATGCATTTTTATGACAGTTCCATACTCATGAGTGGTCTCTCGTCGATCTACCAAGTTGTCACAAGGTAATTATTCCCCATGTGCCATTAGAATTTTGGCACCGAGCACAAGGTCATATTTCAAACAAGCCTCGTACAAGCAGTTACCATGTTCCATTACACCTTTAGCACCGAGAACAAGGTCATATTTCAACCAAACCTCGTAAATGCAATATGAACACACACACCAAGTATGCCCAAAAGCCACACTATTCCAATAATTCCAAAACCACTTCAATTAAACAACCCTTTTATTGAAATCCTTTTTCTCGCAACCCATATCCCAAATCTAGAAAATCCATATTTTAAAATCACTACTTTAAAAACAAAAAACCAAAAAACTTTGCACAAACCATTCTTTCAATTTCAACAACTTCATCAAAACCCATAAATCATTACTAATGAATATTTATAACATGATTTTCACCAAAATTTCACAATAAAAAACAAGAAATTAAATCAATTTGAACTAAGCCTTCAAGTTCTAAGAAAGAGGAATCGAGTGTGAAGCCACCTACCTCAACCAAATAAGCGAAAGCAACCAAGAACTGGGTCGAAACACTATGAAACATCCTTAGATTCCTTCCCTTATCATCAAGAAGACTAAAACCTAACTTAAAAGTCATCCACTGCCTTAGATCTACCCACCATGGGCGTAGATGTAAGGATCCATCAAGAGTGAAGAAGGAGGTCTAAGAAAACTAAAGGAAATTAGACTTACCTTGATCAACTGGCCTCTAAACGCCAAGGAAACCATCCAGATCACTTCCAAAATGGCTGGTAAGTGTTCTCCAGCCTTCACCAGAGAGAAATCATGAGTTAGGGCCATCTAAGAGCAAAAAAGTGGGTTAAATTATAAAATGGATTAGATCCTTAAAAATAGGATCTAATTTGACTTCGTGCAGGGTTATCCCGCATGGTTAGTTAAACCGTGTGCTAACCATGCAGTAGTCAATGCTTGGAAGGGGGTGCTCCGCACGGCCTCCTCACATGGTTTTCCCAAACTGTGTGCACACCGTGTGGTCTCCTCTGTCCAAGATGACACCACCTGCATGGCTTCTGCACGGTTTGGAAAATCGGGTGAAGCCCATGCGTCACCACCCTTTTTCCCTTTGACACATTAAAATTCTCCAAACATTGCCCAACCATTACTCATATACTTTATGTACTTAAGAAGCATAAAAAGGGTAATTTACAAGAAACTGGGGGTACTACATTCTCCCCACCATTGGACTTTCCATCCCTGGAAAGTAGAAAACCATCGCTTTCTTGAAAGAGTTCTGGCCATTACTCTTTCATTTATTTCTCACATTCCCATGTCTCTTCTTGAATTTGACCATGTTGCCACAAAACCTGCACTAGACCGATTCTTTTTCCATGCAAGAATTTATCATATCTATTCACAATCCATACTAGGTTATGTATCAATGAAGCATCTGGCTCTTGGTCAACGTGATCACATCTGATCACATGGTCAGGATCAGGCTGATAATTCGTCAACTGAGATACATGGAACACATTATACACTACACTGAACCGTGGTGGTAATGCCAACCGATATGCCATATCTCCAACAGGTTCCAGTATCTCAAAAGGGCCAATGTATCTTGGAGATAACTTTCCCTGCTTCCAAAAATGACGATGTCCAAGTCTTGGAGAGATTCTCAAAAAGACATGATCACTCACCGCAAACGACAACGGTCATCGGCAATGATCCACATAATATTTCGGACGACTCTGTGCCGTCTCCATCCTCTTTTTAATCAATTGAATCCTCTCCATTATTTCTAAGACAAGGCTCAGCCCAACTAGTGAAGTCTCACCTGTTTCCACCCATCATAGTGGAGAAAGACAAGGATGCCCATATAATGCTTCAAATGGAGCCATGTGTATCGAGGAATAATAACTATTGTTATATGAGAACTCCACTAAGGTCACATGCTCCTCCCATGAGCCACAAAAATCCATTACACATTCCCGCAACATGTCTTCCAATGTCTGTATCGTCCTTTCGGATTGTCCATCCATCTGAGGGTGATACGCCGTACTCATATTCAACTGAGTTAGTAGGGCTTTCTGTAAGGATCTCTAGAAACGAGTTGTTAACCTCAGATATCTGTATGAAATGATTGAAACGGGTATGCCATATATCATTATCAATTCTCTGATATATATTTTTGAACGACCATCCACAGTATGAGTTTCATGAATAGGGATGAAATGGGCTAACTTGGTTAGATGATCCACTATCACCCAAATGACATCATGTTTTGAGAACGTTCTTGGAAGACCTGTAACAAAATCCATTGCTATATGATCCCATTTCTACATTGGAAGTGGTAGAGACTGCAACATATCTGTTTTCCGCTGATGTTCTACTTTAACTTGCTGACAAGTTAAACAACTTGAAGCAAATTCAGCTACCTTATGTTTCATGTCGCACCACCAAAACTACACCTTGAACTCCTTATACATATTTTGTTGTACCCGGATGTACATCCCATCTTGGATGGTGGTAATCATGAAGGAGTTGTTCCTGAGCAGTTAAAGGTTCAACCATCCGATCTCGAAACCGCAAAAGTGAACTCCCATCCAGTTTTCATCTTTCAATGGTCCCCCCACCATTGAGTTTTGAATTCATTACAATATAGTCTACATCAGATTCATGTTCCTCCTTTACAATCTCCACCAAATCAGGAACAAGCATAACTAGAAAGCAAACTGCAACATCATCTCTGTCTTCACATTCCACATGCATGTCGGCTAAGACCGATATCAACTGCCATTCGTCTGAAGCTTCATTCAACAACTGAGCATACGAATTTCTGCTTAATGCATCAGCCACAAAATTTCCCTTACTCGATGTATAAATCAAGCCAAAGTCAAACATATGAAGATACTCCATCCATCTCCTATGCCTCAGATTCAAATATTATTGTGAGAAAATGTGTTTCAAGCATTTTTGGTCTGTAAACACGGTAAATTTCTCACCAAAGATATAATGACGCCATGTCTTCAAGGGATGGACAACTGCAGATAACTCCAAATCATGTGTTGGGTAATTCTTCTCATTCACCCTCAACTATATTGAACTATATGAAACAACATGGTCTTCTTTCATGAGAACACAACCCAACCCTGTTCCCAAAGAATCACAATACACCACATACCCTTGTCCTGATTCAGGAAAGATCAAGATGTGTGCTGATGTAAGGAGAAGTTTCAACTCTTGAAAAGATCTTTGACATTCCTCAGTCCATTGAAAAAGAGTATTCTTCATTGTCAATACTATCATAGGCAAAGCGAGTCATGAGAAGTCATGCAAAAAGTGTCGGTAATAACCAACTAGACCAAGAAAACATTGGATTTTAAAGACATGCTTCAGCGGTTGCAAAGAATGAATAGATTCTATCTTTTCTAGATCGACTGAAACACCTTTCTCAGATACAACCTGGCCCAGAAAGCGTACCTCTTGTATCCAAAAATCTCCCTTTGATAATTTGGCATACAAATGATGGTCTCTCAAGATTTCCAACACTATCTCTATGTGTTTCTCATGCTCTTCCCTTGTTCTTGAATACAACAATATGTCATCTACAAACACCACAACAAAAGAATCCAGATATCGCTGAAATATCCAATTCATCGAAGCCATAAAGACTACTGACGCATTCGTAAGACCAAATGGCATGACTACATATTCTTAGTATCCTTATCTGCTTCTAAAGGCTGTCTTCATAATATCCTCCTTTCAAACTGTCAACTGGTGATATCCTGACTGTAAGTCAATCTTAGAGAACCACTGAGCTCCCCTCAATTGATAAAACAGGTCATCAATGCGTGGAAGTGTATATCTATTCTTTATCATAACTTGGTTAGGTTTATGATAATCCACACATAGCCTCAAAGTTCCATATACTTTCTTTACAAACAAAACTAGTTCTTCCCATGGAGACACGCTTGGACGAATAAAACATTTGTTTTTCCAGTTCTTCCAACTGCACTCTCAATTCCTTTAACTCTGTTGGTGCCATCCTATAAGATGAAAGTGAGATAGGACTGTTCCTTGGAAGGAGATCAATTGTAAACTCCACTTCTCTCATGGGCGGTAACCCAGAGAAGTTTTCAGAAAATCAGCAATATGAGAAGCAAGAAAAGAATGTGATGCGCCAGTATTAAACAACACTCTCGTGAGGGTAGAATTCAAAATAATCATACCTCTCACCATAGATGGTCCAGAATGGTCATCCACAATCACATGTTCCGCTCCATACAATTTCTTTATTACTGCACTTCACTCCTTATTGACTTGTTGATATTGCCCTGCCTGAGGAGTAATGGTATTCTTGGAATCACCATAGCTAGCTCTGTTCTTCTAGTGAGACTGATTTTTATGTCCTCTCCCTATCGAAGCATAAGATGCTTTCGACACCTAATAAGTGTCACAAACACCCGACCCTGGAGCACAACAACAATATCGCTGAAGATGCCCCATCTTGTTGCAATTGTGGAATGCTCTTGGTGGTGCTATACATTCTCGTTTCATTTGATCAATTGAGCCACATTGAAAACACCCGGATTTCATCATGGGTCGTGGAGGAAGATTCACCGATCCAGCCGTCAGATTCTGATTCTCACTCCCACCATGGAAGTAGGTGTCCCTCTTCCGCTTATTCCCAAATTAGAGTTCCCACCCATTCCCATGGGTATCATCATACTTCCTCCTCCCATAACTCCTGAGATGTCTCTTTCATCTACTATTTCCCTTTTTACCATCTATGTATAATCCGTAATACAATGCACATCTATCTTCGAACGAATATCCTGTCACAACACTGATTCAAAGATTCTTGCTTCAGCAACACACTTCCAGCAACATCTGGTGCAAAGCGCACTAAATTCATGAATTTAGCCGCATACTCTGTGACAGATTGATTCTCCTCCTTCAGGCTGAAAAAGATAGTTGTCCTCTAGATCTTGAACTTGTGAGGATAGAATTGTTTATTAAAAAATTCTTCAAATTCCTCCCAGCTCAGGCCTTGATCCATCTTAGCCTGCACCACTAGCTCCCACCACTATCGTACAAGATCCTCCAGCATATACGTCACCAACTTGACTTTTAGTTCTACTGGTGTGCCGATGAAATCGAAGATACGATTCATCATACTCAGCCACACCTTCTCCCTTTCTGGTTCAGAATCACCCCGAATGATGGGTGGATTCTGCTTATGGAATTGGACGGAAGGGTCTACATGCCTTGACTCATCCCTCTGATTCCCCGTGTCCACAGCCTGAAATGCTTGGACTATACTTTGGACTAGCTGCTGGTTCACCTGTGGCTCAGGTGAGACCACATTCTCTACAGCCCCTTCCATTTGGTTTCTACGACGCCTAATGGATGCCATCATCTATTCAAACAATACACGCCATTAGTCTCACTTCTTAGCAACTGAAGGCTTAGCCTTTCAATTTCTATCACATCACTATCACTACATTTTTTCCAAACATCCAGTTTTTCCACATTTAACGATTTCTGAAAAATCTTTTCTATTTTTTGAACATCAATCCATTTTCAAAATACACCAACCGTTCTCCTTTCAAAATCTTTCATTTGAAAACAAGTTTAAAATTTTCAGAAATCACACTTTTTCATCAAACCCTAATGCATTTTTTAAAATGGTATATTCACTCCTAGTGGGAAGTCATTCCTCTAATGCATGTCATGATCATTTCATTGGATAAACCCATGACAATGAGATTTGTTATCATATAAGTGTCTTCAAAACACTTATGTACGCAACTACCTGGTAACATGAAGTTTAGCATAAAAAGGTTATCTACGTCTTTTTATGCTCAACATTCCAAGTTCTGACAATCCAACTCCTTCCTAAGATGACCACCCAAGGAATAGACAAGAATGAATTTCAACTCCAAGACCAAGAAAATTGATGATCACTTGTAAGGAAAGGATTAAAAAATCCGATACCATTTTTAACGACCCACTTATCCTTATTGGCTTAGGAATACAAAAAGTCATTACATGGACTTAAATGACATCCCCAAGTCGCCAAAGGCTGGAAATAAATACAGAAGAGTTTCAAAATAAGTGGGGGATGATTTACCACTTTGAACATACCGCATAGCTAACAAACATAACCAAAAAAATAAACTAAATGATGTAAGATAAAAGTTAAGACAACTCAACCATTTATTTTATCATAAACCAACCAAGAGTACCACAGTGAAAACCAACACTAACTTGGAGTAAACAGTAGAAAGACAAACTAAAAGACTAAAAGAAGACAACCAAACTCCATGATCCACAAGCTCTAAGATCCAATATCACGAACCGACCCACTTATCACAAAGCAGTGCTATAAACATGTGACACTTTACCTTTTCCAACATCCTGGTATATGACATCTACAAAAGCACCAACGTGCCAAAGCAGGGGGTGAGTAATGAAACTCAGTAGGCTTTCCCCGAGGACTTCCCAACCAATACCTCTAGGATAAAACATGTTAGCACATTTATATAAAACAATTTATATCAAACAATACCAAAACAATTCACAATGTAACAAGTTACATGTCAAAACCATTTTCCAACAAAAAAAATCCTTCTCAAGAAAAGAAACCATGAAATGTTTCCAATCAAATTCACATTTCCACTTTGGCATAACCATTAAATTTCACAAATCCACACAACCAACCATTTCACCACACGTGAATTCAACTATGCATGCATCATTATGAATGATCCATACTCATGAGCGGTCTCTTGTCCGTCTACCAAGTCATCACAAGGTAATTATTTCCCATGTGCCGTTACACTTTTTTCACCGAGCACAAGGTCATATTTCAACCAAGCCTCGTACAAGTAGTTACCATGTTCCATTACCCCTTTGTCACTGAGCACAAGGTAATTGATGTATGGATTATTTGTTGTGACTCAATCAATGAATTTTTCCCCAAAAAAACAATGCAATATAGCAGTCCCTGGATTGTCTCTCGAGGAGGTTGCAATTTGAGTTTCCAAACTGTCACTTTTTTGTTGGTTTGTTTTCACGTGAAATGGAAAATTGGGGATTTGATTAAAGACTCAAGAATATAAAATAAATAAAAACTAAAGAGAAAGAAAATTGGAAAATGAGCTAGAAAATTTATTGGAAATAAAATGGGTTTCAAACTAGAATCAAAACAGTGGTTACGGACAAGCTTTAACCTCCTGGACACTCCCCTTTTCCTTGTTTAAAATTATATCTCTAATGAATCTCTCAATGCCTACCCAAATACCTCTGGATAAACACCTTATTTGGAAAGGATATCAAATCAAGACCTCAATATGATTGTTTCCCCTCCTATAGAAGTGATCTAATTATTTGAAGACCTTCAAATAACCAAAACTAACCGAAATCACTATACTCAACGGCAAGACCTCACCGCAGAAATTTAAATAGTGAAATCGACTATTTTACTTTATAGATTGGGAAAAAATCCAGAACAAACAAGTTGAAAATATATTCAAGAAAGAAAACAACCGTTGTCATTCATGAAATCTAAATTCAAAGGAGATGCAATAGAGATTACACATGAAGATCAAAACTCGGAAGGGAGTGTCTGTCGGTTGTCGCCCTCCGCAACCACTTGGTGTTTAGCTTCGCATCACTTGATCATCCCACATCACCTCCATTCCAGCAATAGTGTACACCATCTTCATCATTGTATCCACAAATACAAACCCCCTTGAAATGAATGAAGAGATAGGGAGAATAGGGTAGGAGGGCTGGAAAATCATTTATCCAGATTCTATCTTCCCGAAATATGCTTCTGTTTGGAACACCTACCGGCCGAATCAACCTCTGGACCCTTCTATAGAGTTGTTTAAAAAGAAATTCTCTGTCGGTCCACAAAATATCATCCACTTTGGAGACGTGTTGGAAACTTTATGAATTAATTAATCCACGACTCTTTCTCTTCCCGAGGAGACCTTTCATCTCCCACTTGTTTGACTCGATAATAGTGTGCCCTAATTATCATGTTTTACCTTGAAATTAATCTTGAATGCGAGCCTTGTCATACTCTTGCAAGCCCAGTTGGAATTAATTACATTGGAAACATGTAGCCGATGTTATGCTCCATTTATTGAGGTGGGATCCAAACATCCGAACATACAAACTCTTCCCAAAGAATGATTTATTTGGACCCTTAGATGGCCGATTTAGATATTTATCCAGTTGACATATATGAAGATAACATTCCAGGGGTTCATAAAAAAACAAATCAGTCGAATTGGATAAGTATTTAAAACTATATGACCAAATACTCAGAAAAGTGAAAAACTTATTAAAATCTAGAATTAAGGCATTTTCACAATTTAGCTCAATATACAACAATATTCCAAAAATGATGCAACATAACATGTAATTACACATTGGTGAGGACTAAATCATTGAAATTTAGATTAAATATATTGAAAATATCAGCTCTATCAATTCCCCCACACTTACAACTTGGTCTCCTGGACAAGTGATCATTAAAACCAAATCAGTGCATATTCAAAATACAAAACAATGAGGTTCACCAATCAACCGCCAAGAATCAAATGATATAATGCGTCATAAAAAAATGTTTCAAGTTTTAAATTCAGTTCATTCAATCCATTTCAACTCATTTTCTCCTCTCATTCACTTAACACAATCACCTCACAAAAAGTTTCTCTCAACACAAATATTGATTTCCAACAAATATTCTCTCAAGAAAACATGCAAGAATCATCATAGGGTTGAAAAATTTCTAAATCTCCACCTGATGTGAGCCAAGAAAAATGTGATCATCTTGAGGGACTTTCAAGGATGTTTTGTGGATAAAGGTGGATGGGTCTCAAATGTCCAAAATTCTGAAGCCGAATAAGGAGGGTTTGGCTCATTTTGGAAGCAAAAAACACATGAATCTAATCTTCACTCATGTGGGGAATCCTCCATACTCTCCTCGAATGAAAGTCATATTTGATAATCCCTAAGAATATCTTTTCCACCTCATTCCATCCAAATTTCAGCAGAAACAGTTACATTTCTCTTTTTGTTTTCAAAAGCATCAGATTGGGCACAACTTTCTTCCATCAAGAGCTCCAGACAAGCACAACTCTCTTCAATTGAGAGTTCCAGATAGGCACAACTCTCTTCCTTTGAGAGCTCCAGACAGGCATATCTCTCAGAAATCAAACATCTTTCAGCAGCAAAAACATCTCTTCATTGTTTAGATAACCACCCAAAGAAACAAAAGAAAATGTAGCACACCAAAAGTCATCTCCCGCACACTTGAGTTCAACTAGACCATGCATTTATACTTCCAGAGCAGGTTGGAAAGGGAAAATGGCTTGTAATGTGGCTATCTAAAAGGAAGTACATGGAAACTAAGGGTTCAAAAAAGATAAAATGTAAAAGGTGGGCCAGAATAAAAGGGATAATCGTGAAAAAGGGGCTTCCAATCACAAACAAATTGCCTCAATCATTTCAATCAAACTCACCATAGCCCTCATGTTTTTATAGAAAAAGATAAAGTTCTTGTTCAATAAAAAAAGCATTCTTTGGTTCACTCAAGAAGTAGGATGAAAGTGAAGAAGATGAAAAATGTGTTCAAAATACTCACACGCAAGTGTTTTTCAATATTAGACAACATTAATGGAATGGAATTAAAAATTCAATGGTTTTTTCAAAATTTTGCAACTTGAAAAATGTTTTTTTAACATTCATTTATAACTAGATTAAAGAGACCAATCGGTTCACTCATTGATAGGGTTTTAAAAGATCATCATGTAAGCTCAAATGTTTTTCAAAATTTTAAATAAAACACAAAAAGTTTGAAAAATAAAAGAACACACCAAAAAATGAAAGAGAGAGAAAAGGAAAGGAAAAAAATGAAATGAAAGAACACAAAAACCTAATCTACCAAGCATTTTCCTCCCCCCACACTTATTTTATGCAATGTCCTCATTGTGTAAAAAAAATATATGAATATGAAATTCAAGAAATCAAAGACATTAAAACAAAATAAAGTGAGAAGGAAAAACAAAACCCTGCATCAATTGTATTCTGCTTCATGAAGATGGATCTGCTCCCCCGGAGGATCGTGGACATTCTATCTAAATAGAATCAACCTGTGCCCATTGACTGTGAATTGTGTCGCTTTTCTTGGTTCTTTAATCTGGATTGCACCAAAACAAAAAACATGATTAACAATGAATGGACCAGACCATTTGGAACGAAATTTACCCGGGAACAGCTTCAATCTGGAATCAAACTGCAACACTTTGTCGCTTTCCTTGATGTTTTTGTTGAGAATCATCTCATCATGAAATGATTTGGTTCGTTCCTTGTACAGCCTAGAACTTTCATATGCATTCTTTCTGATCTCTTCCAACTCCTGCAAACAAAATTTTCATTCTTCCCCAGCAGAAAATAGATTCATGTTACATGTTTTAACAGCCCAAAAAGATTTGTGTTCTAACTCAACAGGAAGGTGAAAATCCTTTCCATAGACAAATATAAATGGTGACATGCCAATTGGGGTTTTGAATGCAGTCCTATAAGCCCAGAGTGCATCATCAAGTCTCAAACACCAATCCTTTCTATTTGGGTTCACAGTTTTTTCCAGAATTTGTTTGATTTCTCTATTGGACAACTCAGCCATTCCATTTGTTTGGGGGTGCTAGGGTGTAGAGACCCTATGATGAACCCCATACTTCTTCAATAGTGATTTCAAAGTCTTGTTACAAAAATGAGTACCTTGATCTGTAATCAAGAATTTTGGAATCCAAACCTTGAAAATATATTTCCCTTCACAAACTTGGAGACAGTTTTGGCATCATCAGCTCTTGTGGGAATAGCTTCTACGCACTTGGATACATAATAAACAACATGTAAAATTTAATGATATCCAAATGAATTAGGAAAATGTCCCATGAAATACATACACAAAACATCAAATACATCAAAAAACAACCGAGGTTGTTGTGGCATCTCATTCCTTTTGGAAATTCCCCCTTGAAATTTACAATTTCTACATGTCCTGCAGAAATCAAAAGAATCTCTAAAAATTGTAGGACAATACAAACCAAAATCCAGCACCTTTCTTGCAGTTCATTGAGGCCCAAAGTGTCCTCCATAGCTCAATGTGTGAAAAAAGTTTATGACAGATTGGAATTTAGAATTTGGAATGCATCTCGTAATCATTTTATCACTACCAACATTCTACAAGTAAGGATCATCCCAAATGTAATGCTTTGAATCACTCAAAAGTTTAGAAAATTGATTCTTGGAAAACCAGTGGGGAACATCATCAGAAGCTAAATAATTCACCATATCAGCAAACCATGGCCTTTCAGTTTGACAAGCATAAAACTCCTCATCTGGAAAAGTTTCTTTAATTGGAAGATAGATCTAATGATCCCCATTCAAAACAGATGGTATCCTACTCAAATGATTAGCAACAAGGTTTTCACTTCCCTTCTTGTCCTTTATTTCAACATAAAAATCTTGTAACAACAAAATCCACCTCAAAAGTCTTGGTTTTGCATCATGTTTCTTCATAAAAAATTTGATTGCAGAATGATCTGTGAAAATAATCACCTTAGATCCCAGAAGATAACATCTAAATTTTTCAAAAGTAAAGACAACAGCAAACAACTCCTTCTCAGTTGTTGTGTAGTTTTATTGGGTCTGATCTAATTTTCTAGAGGCATAGGCAATTACATGATATTTCTTTTCCATCCTTTGACTTAAAATATCCCCAAGAGAAAATTCAGATGCATCAGTCATGATCTCAAAAGGAAAGTCCCATTTGGGAGGTTGAACAATGGGAGGAGTAATCAATTTTTGTTTCAGCTCCCCAAAGGCCTGTTTACAATTTTCATCAAAGGCAAATGGGGTGTCTTTCGGGAGCAATCTAGACAATGGAAGTGCAACCTTACTAAAATCCTTAATGAATCTCCTATAAAAACCAGCATTACAAAGAAATGATCTCACATATCTGATTGTTTTTGGGTATGGCAATGAATAAATGACCTCAAATTTGGACTTATCAACTTGAATTCCATCCAAAGACACAACATGTCCAAGAACAATCCTTTTACCCACCATGAAATGACATTTTTCATAATTAAGAACAACGTTCTTATCAATGCACCTTTCAATAACACGAGCAAGACCTTCCAAACAACTTTCAAATGATGAGACATAAACAGTGAAGTCATCCATAAAAACTTCCATGCATATTTCAAGAAAATCCGGGAAAATACTCATCATTGAAAAGTTCCAGGAGCATTGCACAAACCAAAGGGCATACTCCTATAAGAAAATGTTCCAAATGGGCATGTGAAGGTGGTTTTTGCTTGATCCTCCAGTGCAATATGAAATTGGAAATAACAAGAGATCCATCCAGAAAACAATAATGGGTTTTTTCAGCCAGTATTTCAAGGACCTGATCAAGAAATGGAAGTGGAAAGTGGTCTTTCCTTATAGCCAAATTGAGCTTCCTGCAATCAATGCACATTCTCCATTTACTTGGAAGCCTAACAGGAACAAGCTCACCAAATTCATTCTTTGAGATTGTGAAGCAACCTTTTTTTGGAACTACATGGATTGGACTCACCCATTGACTATCAGAGATGGGAAAAATAATTCCAGCAGCTAAAAGGGTGGTAACTTCCTTCTTAACAACCTCTAAAACTGTTGGATTCAACCTCCTTTGAAATTATCTCACCGGTTTAAAATTTTCTTCTATGAAAATTCTATGCATGCACACTGATGGGCTGACTCTAGTTAAATTAGGTAGAGTCCATCCAATAGCTTTATTGTGGGTTTTGAGGACTCCTAACAATTCATTATCTTGTTCCTTTAACAAGTCTTTTAAAATTATAACAGGGAATGTTTCATTTTCACCTAAGAAATCATATTTGAGATTATCAAGAAGTGGTTTCAAATCTAACTCAGCTGGGGTATTTTCATTGATCAAGGAACATTGCTTACAAGTGTGGTTGTTTAGTGGGGTTACAGAATTTAAAGGACAATCACCATGAATATCAATTTCATTGTTCTTGGAATTTGATTCTAGTGGAAAATTTTCAATTTCTCCTGGGAGACCACTAGCAGCACTATGGATTTATAGGGAGACATATTCCTCAATGTTGAGGTCAATAGAATCTTGCAAATCCATATCAACATTCCAAGAATCAACATCAGCTCCCTTTTCCCTCTCTTGTTGATCAGATTCAGCAACAAAAAAATTTCCATCATCAAAAATATTAGCTAGTTTCCCATCACATGAAAAATTAGGGAACATATCAGTGGAAAACCAATAAATCATGTTCACTTGGGGGGGGGGGATTAATGTTCCTCGACTGGGTGTTTCATGGACTGAAAAATATTGAAATGAACAACTTCTCCTCCAAAATCTAGTGAAAGTGTTCCCTTGTAAACATTGATGATTTCTTTTGCAGTTTTCAGGAATGGTCTCCCTAGAATGAGAGGTTCATGGGTACTAAGTCTATCATCTTCCATATCTAAGACATAGAAATCCACCGGAAAAATCATGTCTCTCACCTGAACAAGATCATCCTCAATAACTCTAGCAGGCTTGGTGGTACTTTGGTTAGCAAGTTGAATGATGATCCCAGAGGGTTTCAATTCTCCAACATGAAGAGATGAGTAAACAGAATGTGGCATAACATTGATGGAGTCCCCCAAATCAAGCATAACATCATTGAATTCACATTTCCCAGTGGTGAAAGGAATGGTAAAAGGTCTTGGGTCTTTACATTTGACAGGCAAGGCATGCTGGATCATGGATGAAACATTCCTCCCTAAGTTGACCTTTTCACCCCTTTGAATTTCCTCTTGTGGGTACACATTTCCTTCAAAAACTTTGCATACCTTTGAATTTGTTTCCCAACTTCAAGCTAAGGTATATTGACTTGAACATTCTTAAAAGTATCCAAAACCTCCTTATCCAACTCTTTCTCAGCACTCGACTTCATTGGTGGTTCACTCCTAGGGTAAGGCAATGATGGTTTGGTTATTTCAAGGCTATTTTGAGCACTTCTTTGAGAAACAAAAGGTCCAGAAATCATCTTCCAATCCCTCTTTGTTCTTTCAAGCAACATTTATTCTCTTGAAATTGTGTTTCCCTTCAAAGAACATTTAAAATTTACAGCATTTCCATCAGTGGTGGGATTCTCAACAGCAGTTTCGACAACAGGTTTTGGTTTCTCCATTTGAGGGGTATTTAATTGTTTTCCACTCCTATGTTCAATTGCACACACATTTTCCTTCCCTTTATCTCTCAGATTCACTTGGGGTTTTGAGGGAAAACCTCCACTCATTTGATTTTTTATGAAACTAAGATCAGAGGCAAGTTGACCCATTTGAGTCATAAGGGTATTCAACATGTTTTGTTGTTGGTCTTGTGTTTTTTTCATTGCCTCATGTTGTTTCCTCATTGCATATTCAATATTACTCTCTGAATTTTGAGTGGGAGGGGCAGCCTGAAAGTTTCTTCCAAAATGAGCATTGGCTTGCTCATTGAAATATCTTGGTTGTGAATTGCTTGATTGTCCTTGGAAGAAGCCTCTAGGTTGTTCAGGCTGTCGAAATCTTTCATTAGAGTGGTTGTTCCAGCCTTGATTGAAATTTTGATTTGATTGAAATGGCCTTTGTTGGTTTGATTGAAAGGGTTTTCCAGGAAAAACAACATTGCAGTTTTCAGAAGGTTCCTGCATTTAAGGGCATTGGTCACTAAAATGGTCATTGGAAGAACAAATTCCACAGTAGACTTTCATTTGAAATGTTGCATCAGGTTTGGGTGGAGTTAGGGGGTATTGGATAACATCATTGACCTCACCATGGTGGTAAGATCATAAAGTTGACTCGTAATCATATTGTTTTCAGGACTAGGAATGGGGAACTCTTGGGAAGATTTCACATGAATAAGGCCTCTTTTTCCAAACTGTTGAGCATTTTGGGCCATGTTTGCAATTAATTTCCTAGCAGCTGTTGGTGTTTTTTCAACTAGAGCCCCTCCTGCAGCAGCATCAATCATGATTCTATCAGTAAGACACAATCCCTCATAAAAATATTGAATCAAAAGTTGGTCACTAATTTGATGGTGGGGGCAACTGAAACAAAGTCTTTTAAAGAATTCCCAATACTCATGCAAGGTTTCACCTTGAGTTTGCCTAATTTCACAAATCTCCTTTCTAACGGAAGCAGTTCTAGAAGAAGGGAAAAAATTTTCAAGGAAAATATTTTCAATTCATTCCAATCCCTAATCATAGTAGAATGTGAATAGAAAAACCATTCATTGGAAACTCCTTCTAACGAAAAAGGAAAAGACCTCAATTTCATTTGATTTGCATCAATGCCCTGGGGTTTCATGTTGACACAAAGATAAATAACTTCATGAAGGTTTTTATGTGGATCTTCCCAGGAAAACCATTAAATTTTGGATGTTTCTGAATGAAACCAGATTTAACTTCAAACCCAGTAGGTGCATCAGGATATTCAATAGGATTTTCTTGATTTGCATCATAAGATGAAGCCAATTATTTCAAGGTTATATTTTCAGCCATTGGAATTTCAATTTCAACCAGGTTTCTTCTGAGTGCGTTATTAGAAGATTCAAAACTTGGTATAAGGGGATTTATGGTAGCTCTATCCCTAGAGTGAAAAGTTCTATCAATTTCATAATCCAATGGGAACAAATTTTGGTTAGAATTCTGGTTCATGGAAAAACAATTTTCACACAAATCAACTCAAGAAACCTCCCCGGCAACGGCTCCAGCTTATGTATGGATTATTTGTCGCGAAATCCTCAATCAATTAATTTTTCCCCAAAAAACAATGCAATATAGCAGTCCCTGGATTGTCTCTCGAGGAGGGTGCAATTTGAGATGCCAAACTGTCACTTTTTTGGGTTTGTTTTCATATGAAATGGAAAATTGGGGATTTGATTAAAGACTCAAGAATAGAAAATAAATAAAAACTAAAGAGAATGAAAATTGGAGAATGAGCTAGAAAAGTTATTGGAAACAAAATGGGTTTCAAACCAGAATCAAAACAGTGGTTACAGACAAGCTTTAACCTCCCGGACACTCCCCACTTCCTTGTTTAAAATTATATCTCTAATGAATCTCTCAATGCCTACCCAAATACCTCTGGATAAACACCTTATTTGGAAAGGATATCAAATTAAGTCCTCAATATGATCATTTCCCATCCTATAGAAGTGATCTAATTATTTGAAGACCTTCAAATAACCAAACCTAACCGATATCACTATACTCAACAGCAAGACCTCACCGTAGAAATTTAAATTGTGAAATCGACTATTTTACTTTATAGATTGGGAAACCTTCCAGAAAAAACAAGTTGAAAATATATTCAAGAATGAATACAACCGTTGTCATTCAAAAAATATAAATTCAAAGGAGATGCAACAGAGATTACACATGAAGATCAAAACTCGGAAGGGTGTGTCCGTCGGTTTTCGCCGTCCGCAACCACTTGGTGGTTAGCCTCACATCACTTGATCAGCCCACAACACCTCCATTCCAGAAAGAGTGTACACCATCTTCATCATTGTATCCACAAATCCAAACCCCCCTTGAAATGAATGAATAAACAGGGAGAATAGGGGAGGAAGGCTAGAAAATCTTCTGTCCAGATTCTTTCCGCCTGAAATATGCTTCTGTTTGGAACACCTACCGGCTGAATCAACCTCTGGACTCTTCTAAAGCGTTGTTTAAAAATATATTCGCTGTCGGTCCACAAAATATCAGCCGCTTTGGAGACGTGTTGAAAAAGTTATGAATTAATTACTCTACGACTCTTTCTCTTCCTGAGGAGACCTTTCATCTCCCACTTGTTTGACTCGATCATAGTGTGCCCTAATTATCATGTTTTACCTTGAAATTAATCTTGAATGCGAGACATGGCGTAATATTTCAAGTCCAGTTTGAATTAATGACATTGGAAACATGTAGCCGATGTTATGCTCCATTTATTGAGGTGGGCTCCACACATCTGAACATACAAACTCTTCCCAAAGAATGATTTATTTGGACACTTAGATGGCTGATTTAGATCTTGATCTAGTTGACATATATGAAGATAACATTCTAGGGGTTCCTAAAAAAACTAACCAGTCGAATTGGATAAGTATTTAAAAAGATATGACCAAATACTTAGAAAAGTCAAAAACTGATTAAAATCCAGAATTAAGGCATTTTTACAATTTAGCTCAAAATACAATAATATTCCAAAAATGATGCAACATAACATGTAACGAAACATTGGTGAGGACTAAATCATTGAAATTTAGATAAATTGTATTGAAAATATCAGCTCTATCAATTCCCCCACACTTACAACTTGGTCTCTTGGACAAATAATCATTAAAACCAAATCAGTGCATATTCAAAATACAAACCAATGAGGTTCACCAATCAACCACCAAGAATCAAATGATATAATGCCTCATAAAAAAATGATTCAAGTTTTAAATTCAGTTCATTCAATCCATTTCAACTCATTTTCTTCTCTCATTCACTTAACACAGTCACCTCAAAAAAAATTTCTCTCAACACAAATATTGATTTCCAACAAAGCTTCTCTCAAGAAAACATGCAAGAATCATCAAAGGCTTCAAAAATTTCTAAATCTCCACCTGATGTGATCCAGGAAAAATGTGATCATCTTGAGGGCTTTTCAAGGATGTTTTGTGGATAAAGGTGGGTGGTTCTCAAATGTCCAAAATTCTGAAGCCGAATAAGGAGGGTTTGGGTCATTTTGGAAGCAAAAAATACATGAATCTAATCTTCACTCATGTGGGGAATCATCCTTAGTCTCCTCCAATGAAAGTCATATTTGAGAATCCCTGAGAATATCTTTTCCACCTCATTCCATCCAAATTTTAGCAGCAATAGTTACATTTCTCTTTTTTTTCAAATCTCCAGATTGGGCACACCTTTCTTCCATCAAGAGCTCCAGACATGCACAACTCTCTTCAATTGAGAGTTCCAGATAGGCACAACTCTCTTCCTTTGAGAGCTCCAGACAGGCACAACTCTCATAAATCAAACATCTTTCAGTAGAAAAAACATCTTTTCATTGTTTAGATAACCACCCAAAGAAACAAAAGATGATGTAGCACACCACAAGTCATCTCCCCCACACTTGAGTTCAACTAGATCATTCATTTATACTTCCAGAGCAGGTTGGAAAGGGAATATGGCTTGTAATGTGGCTATCTAAAAGAAGTACATGGAATCTAAGGTCTCACGAAAAAAAATGTAAAAGGTGGTCCAGAATAAAAGGGATAATCCTGAAAAACAGGCTTCCAATCACAAACAAATTGCCTCAATCATTTCAATCACACTCACCTTAGCCCTCAATTTTTGATAGTAAAAGACCATGTTCAGGTTCAATCAAACAAGCATTCTTTGGTTCACTCAAGAAGTAGGATGAATGTGAAGAAGATGAAAAATGTGTTCAAAATACTCACGGTCAAGTGATTTTCACTATTAGACAGCATTCATGGAATGGAATTCAAAATTCAATGGTTTTTTCAAAATTTTGGAACTTGAAACAGTTTATTTTTCAACATTCATTTATAACCAGATTCAAGGGACCAATTGATTCACTCATTGATAGGGTTTTAAAAGATCATCATGTAAGATCAAATGTTTTTCAAAATTTTAAATAAATAACACAAAGTTTGAAAAATAAAATAACACACCAAAAATTGAAAGAGAGAGAAAAGAAAAGGAAAAAACTGAAATGAAAGAACACAAAATCCTAATCTACACAGCATGTTCCTCCCCACACACTTATTTTATGCAATGTCCTCATTGTGTAGAAAAATATATATATGAATATGAAATTCAAGAAATCAAAGACATTACAATAAAAAAAGTGAGAAGGAAAAACACAACCTGGCATCAATTGTATTCTACTTCATGAAGATGGATCTCCTCCCCATGAGGATCGTGAACATTCTCTCTAAACAGCTTCAACCTGTGCCCATTGACTGTGAATAGTGTCCCTTTGCTTGGTTCTTTAATCTGGATAGCACAAAAAGGAAAAACATGAGTAACAATGAATGGACCAGACCATTTGGAACGAAATTTACCCGGGAACAACTTCAATCTGGAATCAAACAGCAACACATTGTCTCCTTCCATGAAGTTTTTGTTGAGAATCATCTCATCATGAAATGATTTGGTTCGTTCCTTGTACATCCTAGAACTTTCATATGCATTCTTTCTGATATCCTCCAGCTCCTGCAAACAAAATTTTCTTTTGTCCCCAAGAGAAAACAAATTCATGTTACATGTTTTAAAAGCCCAAAAAGATTTGTGTTCTAACTCAATCGGAAGGTGAAAAGCCTTTCCATAGACTAATCTAAACGGTGACA
The DNA here is from genome assembly GCA_963277665.1 of Viscum album. Lineage (NCBI taxonomy): Eukaryota > Viridiplantae > Streptophyta > Magnoliopsida > Santalales > Viscaceae > Viscum > Viscum album. The sequence continues at coordinate 1,323,107,003 of OY728166.1, forward strand.
TGCCAATTGGGGTTTTGAATGCAGTCCTATAAGCCCATAGTGCATCATCAAGTCTCAAACACCAATCCTTTCTATTTGGGTTCACAGGTTTTTCCATAATTTGTTTGATTTATCTATTGGACAACTTAGCCATTCCATTTGTTTAGGGGTGATAGGGTGTAGAGACAATATGATGAACTCCATAATTCTTCAATAGTGATTACAAAGTCTTGTTACAAAAATGAGTACCTTGATCTGTAATCAAGAACTTTGGGAATCCAAACCTTGAAAATGTATTTCCCTTCACAAACTTGTACACAGTTTTGGCATCATCATCTCTTGTGGGAATAGCTTCTACCCACTTGGATACATAATCAACAACAAGTAAAATGTAAAGATATCAAAATGAATTGGGAAAAGGTCCCATGAAATCCATACCCCAAACATCAAATACATCACAAAAAAACAGAGGTTGTTGTGGCAACTCATTCCTTTTGGAAATTCCCCCTTGAAATTGACAATTTCTACACGTCCTGCAGAAGTCAAAAGAATCTGTAAAAATGGTAGGCCAATACAAACGAGAATCCAGCACCTTTCTTGAAGTTCTTTGAGGCCCAAAGTGTCCTCCACAGCTCAATGTGTGACAAAAGATTAGGACAGATTGGAATTCAGAATTTGGAATGCATCTCCTAATCATTTGATCACTACCAACAAGCCACAAGTAACGATCATCCAAAATGTAATGCTTTGAATCACTGAAAAGTTTAGAAAATTGATTCTTGGAAAACCAGCGGGGAACATCATCAGAAGATAAAAAATTCACCATATCAGCAAACCATGGCCTTTTTTTTGACAAGCATACAACTCCTCATCTGGAAAAGTTTCTTTAATTGGAAGATAGATCTTATGATCCCCATTCAAAACAGATGGTATCCTACCCAAATGATCAGCAACAAGGTTTTCAATTCCCTTCTTTTCCTTTATTTCAACTTCAAACTCTTGTAACAACAAAATCCATCTCAAATGTCTTGGTTTTGCATCATGTTTCTTCATCAAAAATTTGACTGCAGAATGATCAGTGAAAACAATCACCTTAGATCCCAGAAGATAACATCTAAATTTGTCCAAAGCAAAGACAACAGCAAACAACTCCTTATCAGTTGTTGTGTAGTTTTATTGGGCCTGATCTAATGTTCTAGAGGCATAGGCAATCACATGATATTTCTTTTCCAACCTTTGACTTAAAACAGCCCCAAGAGAAAAGTCAGATGCATCAATCATGATCTAAAAAGGAATGTCCCATTTGGGAGGTTAAACAATGGGAGGAGTAGTCAATTTTTGTTTCATCTCCCCAAAGGCCTGTTTACAATTTTCATCAAAGACAAATGGGGTGTCTTTCTGGAGCAATATAGACAATGGAAGTGCAACCTTACTGAAATCCTTAATCAATCACCTATAAAAACCAGCATGACCAAGAAAATATCTCTCATCTCTAGTTGTTTTGGGGTATGGAAATGAAGAAATGACCTCAACTTTGGACTTATCAAATTGAATTCCATCCAAAGACACGACATGTCCAAGAACAATCCCTTTACCAACCATGAAATGAAATTTTTCATAATTAAGAACAAGGTTCTTGTCAATGCACATTTCAAGAACATGAGCCAGACCTTCCAAACAACTTTCAAATGATGATCCATAAACAGTGAAGTCATCCATAAAAACTTCCATGCATATTTCAAGAAAATCAAAGAAAATACTCATCATACACCCTTGAAAAGTTCCAGGAGCATTACAAAAACCAAAGGGCATCCTCCTATAAGCAAATTTTCCAAATGGGCATGTGAATGTGGTTTTTTCTTGATCCTCCGGTGCAATATGAATTTGGAAATAACCATAGAATCCATCCAAAAAACAATAATGGGGTTTTTCAGCCAGTCTTTCAAGGACCTGATCATGAAATGGAAGTGGAAAGTGGTCTTTCCTCGTAGCCAAATTGAGCTTCCTGTAATCATTGCACATTCTCCATTTAATTGAAAGCCTAATAGGAACAAGCTCACCAAATTCATTCTTTGATATTGTGAAGCCACCTTTTTGGGAACTACATGGATTGGACTCACCCATTGACTATCATAGATGGGAAAAATTATTCCAGCAGCTAAAAGGGTGTTAACTTACTACTTAACAACCTCTAAAACTGTTGGATTCATCCTCCTTTGAAATTGTCTCACCGGTTTAAAATTTTCTTCCATGAAAATCCTATGCATGCACACTGAGGGGCTGACTCCAGTTAAATCATATAGAGTCTATCCAATAGCTTTATTGTGGGTTTTGAGGACTCCTAACAATTGATTCTCTTGGTCCTTCAACAAATCTTTTGAAATTATAAGAGGGAATGTTTCATTTTCACCTAAGAAAGCATATTTGAGATTCTTAGGAAGTGGTTTCAACTCTAACTCAGCTGGGGTATTTTCATTGATCAAGGAAAATTGCTTACAGGTGTGTTTGTTTAGTGGGGTTACAAGATTTAAAGGAAAATCACCATGAATATTAATTTTATTGTTCATGGAATTTGATTCTATTGGAAAATTTTCAATTTCACATGGGAGACCACTAGAAGCACTATGGATTTCTAGGGAGACATCTTCCTCAATGTTGAGATCAATAGAATCTTGCAAAGCCATCTCAACATTCCAAGACTCAACATCAGCTCCCTTTTCCCTCTCTTGTTGATCAGATTCAGCAACAAACAAATTTCCATCATCAAAAATATCAGCTAGTTTATCATCACAGGCAAAATCAGGGAACATATCAGTGGAAAACCAATCAATCATTTTCACTTGGGGGGAAGAATGATCCTCGAATGGGTGTTTCATGGACTGAAAAATATTGAAATGAAAAACTTCCTCGCCAAACTCCAGTGAAAGTGTTCCCTTGTGAACATTGATGATTACTTTTGCAGTTTTCAGGAATGGTCTCCCTAGAATGATAGGTGCATGGGTACTAAACCTATCATCTTCCATATCTAAGAAATAAAAATCCACAGGAAAAATCATGTCTCTCACCTGAACAACACATCCTCAATAACTCCAGCTGGCTTGGTGGTACTTCGGTTAACAAGTTGAATAATGATCCCAGAGGGTTTCAATTCTCCAATATGAAGAGATGAGTAAACAAAATGTGGAATAACATTAATGGAGGCCCCCAAATCAATCATAACATCCTTGAATTCACATTTCCCAATGGTGAAAGGAATGGTAAATGTTCCTGGGTCTTTATATTTGACAGGCAAGGCATGCTGGATCATGGATGAAACATTCCTCTCTAAGTTGACCTTTTCACCTCCTTTGAATTTCCTCTTGTGGGTACACATTTCCTTCAAAAACTTTTCATACCTTGGAATTTGTTTCACACCATCAAGCAATGGTATATTGACTTGAACATTCTTAAAAGTCTCAAAAACCCTTTTATCCAACTCTTTCTCAGCACTCGACTTCACTGGTGGTTCACTCCTAGGGTAAGGAAATGGTGGTTTGGTTGTTTCAAGGCTATTTTGAGCACTTCTTTGAGAAACAAAAGGTCCAGACATCCTCTTACAATCCCTCTTTGTTCATTCAAGAAACATTTCTTCTCTTGAAATTGTATTTCCCTTCAAAGAACATTCAGAATTTACAGCATTTCCATCAGTGGTTGGATTCTCAGCAGCAGTTTCAACAACAGGTTTTGGTTTCTCCATTTGAGGGGTATTCAATTGTTTTCCACCCCTAAGTTCAATTTCACTCGCATTTTCCTTCCCTTTATCTCTCGGATTCACTTGGGGTTGTGAGGGAAAACCTCCACTCATTTGATTTTTTATGCAACTAAGATCAAAGGAAAGTTGACCGATTTGAGTCATTTGGGTATTCAACATTTTTTGTTGTTGGTCTTGTGTTAGTTTCATTGCCTCATGTTGTTTCCTCATTGCATCTTCAATATTACTCTATGAATTTTGAGTGCGAGGGGCAGCCTGGATGTTTCTTCCAGAATGATAATTGGCTTGATCATTGAAATATCATGGTTGTGAATTTCTTGATTGTCCTTGGAAGAAGCCTCTAGGTTGTTCAGGATATCAAAATCTTTCATTAGAGTGGTTGTTCCAGCCTTGATTGAAATTTTCATTTGATTGAAATGGCCTTTGTTGGTTTGATTGAAAGGGTTTTCCAGGAAAAACAACATTTCAGTTTTCAGAAGGTTCCTGCATTTGAGGGCATTAATCACTAAAATGGTCATTGGAAGAACAAATTACACAGTAGACTTTCATTTGAAATGTTGCTTCAGGTTTGGGTGGAGTTAGTGGGGTATTGGATAACATCATTGACCTCACCATGGTGGTAAGATCAGAAAGTTGACTCGCAATCATATTGTTTTTAGGACTAGCAATGGAGAACTCTTGGGCAGATTTCACATGAAGAAGGCCTCTTGTTCCAAACTGTTGAGCATTTTGGGCCATGTTTGCAATTAATGTCCTAGCAGGAGTTGGTGTTTTGTCAACTAGAGCCCCTCCTTTAGCAGCATCAATCATGCTTCTATCAGTAAGACACAATCTCTCATAAAAATATTGAATCAAAACTTGGTCACTAATTTGATGGTGGGGGAAACTGAAACAAAGTCTTTTGAAGCGTTACCAATACTCATGCAAAGTTTGACCTTGAGTTTGCCTAATTCCACAAATCTCCTTTCTAATGGAAGCAGTTCTAGAAGCATGGAAAAAATTTTCAAGGAAAAGTTTTTTCAATTCATTCCAATCCCTAATCAAAGTAGAATGTGAATAGAAAAACCATTCTTTGGAAACTCCTTCTAACAAAAAAGTAAAAGACCTCAATTTCATTTGATTTTCATCAATGCCCTGGGGTTTCATGTATACACAAAGATAACTAAATTCCTGAAGGTGTTTATGTGGATCTTCCCCAGGAAAACCATTAAATTTTTGATGTTGGTGAATGAAACCAGATTTAATTTCAAACCCAGCAGGTGCATCAGGATATTCAACAGGATTTTCATGATTTGCATCATAAGATGACGCCAATTCTTTCAAGGTTCTATTTTCAGCCATTGGAATTTCAATTTCAACCAGGTTTCTTCTAAGTGCGTTATTAGAAGATTCAAAACTTGTTACAAGGGGATTTTTGGTAGCTCTATCCCTAGAATGAAAAGTTCTATAAATTTCAGAATCCATTGGGAACTAATTTGGGTTAGAATTCCGGGTCATGTAAAAACAATTTTTACACAAATAAACTCAAGAAACCTCCCCGGAAACGGCGCCAGTTGATGAATGTATTATTTTTTGTCAAATCCTCAATCAATTAATTTTTCCCCAAGAAACAATGCAATATAGAAGTCCCTGGATTGTCTCTCGAGGAGGTTGCAATTTGAGTTTCCAAACTGTCACTTTTTTGTTGGTTTGTTTTCACATGAAATGGAAAATTCGGTATTTGATTAAAGACTCAAGAATAGAAAATAAATAAAAACTAAAGAGAAAGAAAATTGGATAATGAGCTAGAAACTTTAGTGGAAATAAAATGGGTTTCAAACTAGAATCAAAGCAGTGGTTACAGACAAGCTTTAACCTCCCGGTCATTCCCCTCTTCCTTGTTTAAAATTATATCTCTAATGAATCTCTAAATACATACCCAAATACCTCTGGATAAACACCTTATTTGGACAGGATATAAAATTAAGACCTCAATATGATCGTTTCCCCTCCTGTAGAAGTGATCTATTTATTTTAAGACATTCAAATAACCAAACCTAACCGAAATCACTATACTCAATGACAAGACCTCACCGCAGAAATTTAAATAGTGAAATCGACTATTTTACTTTATAGATTGGGAAACCATCCAGAACAAACAAGTTGAAAATATATTCAAGAAAAAAAACAACTGTTTTCATTCAATAAATATAAATTCAAAGGAGATGCAACATAGATTACACATGAAGATCAAAACTCAGAAGGGAGTGTATGTCGGTTGTCGCCGTCCGAAACCACTTGGTGTTTAGCCTCACATCACGTGATCATCCCACATCACCTCCATTCCAGAAAGAGTGTACACCATCTTCATCATTGTATCCAAAAATCCAAACCCCCCTTGAAATGAATGAAGAGATAGGGAGAATAGTGGAGGAGGGCTGGAAAATCTTCTATCCAGATTCTGTCCGCCCAAAATATGCTTCTGTTTGGAACACCTACTGGCCGAATCAACCTCTGGAACCTTCTAAAGAGTTGTTTAAAATACATTCTCTGTCGGTCCACAAAATATCAACCACTTTGGAGACATGTTGAAAACGTTATGAATTAATTACTCGACGACTCTTTCTCTTCCCGAGGAGACCTTTCATCTCCAACTTGTTTGACTCGATCATAGTGTTCCCTAATTATCAATTATGACCTTGAAATTAATATTGAATTCGAGCCTTGTCATACTCATGCAATCCCTGTAGGAATTAATGACATTGAAAACATGTAGCCGAAGTTATGCTCCGTTTATTGAGGTGGGCTCCACACATCCGAACATACCAACTCTTCCCAAAGAATGATTTATTTGGACCCTTAGATGGCTGATTTAGATCTTGATCTAGTTGACATATATGAATATAACATTCCATGGGTTCCTACAAAAAACCAATCAGTCGAATTGGCAAGTATTTAAAAAGATATGACCAAATACTCAGACAAGTCAAAAACTACTTAAAATCCAGAATTAAGGCATTCTCACAATTTAGCTCAAAATACAACAATATTCCAAAAATGATGCAACTTAACGTGTAATGACACATTGGTGAGGACTAAATCATTGAAATTTAGATAAAATATATTGAAAATATCAGCTCTATCAGTAATATTTCAACCAAGCCTTATAAATGCAATTTGAACACACACACCAAGTATTCCCAAAACCACACCATTCCAACCATGCCAAAACCATTTCAATAAAACAACCCTTTTATTGAAAACCTTTTTCCCGCAACCCATTTCCCAAATCCATAAAATCCATATTTTAAAATCACTACTTTAAAATCAAGAAACCAAAACACTTTGCACAAACTATTCTTTCTATTTCCACAATTTCATCAAAACCCTAAAATCATCACTAAAGAAGATTTATAACTTGCTTTTCACCACAATTTTACAATCAAAACAAAGAAATTAAATCAATTTTAACTATGCCTTCAAGTTTTAAGAAATAGGAATCGATACTGAAGCCACCTAACTCAACCAAATAGGAAAAACCAACCAATAACTAGGTCGAAACACCACAAAACCTCCTTAGATTTTTCCCCTATCACCAATAAGACCAAAAACCAACTAAAAAGTCATCCACTACCTTAGATCTACTCACCATGGGCATAGATATAAGGATCCGTCAAAAGGGAAGAAGGAGATCTATGAAAACTCAAGGAGACGAGACTTACCTTGATCAACCGGCCTCTAAACGCCAATGCAACCCTCCGGATCTCTTCCAAAATGGCTGGTAAGTGTTATCCCACCTTCACCAGAGAGAAATCCCGATTTAGGGCCGTCTAGGAGAAAAAAAGAGTGGGTTAAATTATAAAACGGATTATATCCTTAAAAATAGGATCTAAGTTGACTTTTCACCTAGTTTGTCCGCACGGATAGTTGAATCGTGCGATAGTAACTGCTTGGAAGAGGGTGCTCTGCACGGCCTCCACGCACGGTTTTCCCCACCAGCATGGCTTCTGTACAGTTTGGAAAACTGTGCGAAGCCCGTGCGTCACCACCCATTTTCCCTTTGACACCTTAAAAGTCTTCATACATTCCCCAACCATTCCTCATATGGTTCATGTACCTAAGAAGCAAAAAAAGGGTTACTTACTAGAAATCGGGGGTACTACATTGTATTTCAGAATGAGTTATAATAATATAACATGAGTAACATGATATGGTTATGGTTAAGTAGTAAAATATGACTACCTTCCTGTATTTTTTAATGCATGCGATGTTAAGTGGTGTGATCTCTTAGTTAGGACACAATTTCAAAACATAATTGAAAATATACTATGTAAATGAGATCATTTATTTTATATAAAGAGATATATTTATATAATTATGTATATAACAAACATTTTTTGTGGTTCCCTGTAGTTTTTTAGGCTCAAAATCTTCATTATAACATTAGCATGAGTGCATACCATATATTTTACTTTCATATCATATGTTTTCTAAAGGATATAGAAGAGGTAATGTAATGGATATTGATGTAAATAACCTAGGATAGAATTACGTTTGTTTACATATAATTACTCATATTTTCTTTATTCATTTAGTTCATGAGTGATCCTATTGTATGTGTGAACAAGTGATTAACATGTTTAAAACTTTTAATACCATAATATTATAAAATTGTAATTTGTTTTTGGATCATAGTTGTGATTTAATGAACTTAATTCAATGTAATTTATTAAACTTTTTTTTTTGTGATTGTATCTTATGATACCTATTTTATAGTTTCCTCTTATTGGTTATATACTATAACTATTAATAATTATCCTTTAAGTTACTGGGATATGTGGCTAAAGTGATATGGGATACTTAACTTAAGAAGTGTATGGGTTTTCAGGATAATGGGTTATATATAGCATTCAGAAAGTTGAATTTTCAATCAAGATATAGTAGGATCCATTATTATATATTTCATATAAGTGAATTTATCTACAAATTTTCACTAAATGTAAGAGATGTGTATTTAACCCATTGAATTTTATAAAAAATTAGGTATTAATAACAACTTTAGGCTTCTAAAAATGAAATAAAGTTGAATCCCTCTTTTAAATATCCTTTTGGGAGAACATGTAATCCTATAAAAATAACTTTTGTGGTATCATATTTAGACAATATTTGAATCTAATTTGTATCTTTGTTAATGATAATGTATGTGGAATTTTGGCAGTGATCCCTAATTTTTCACCTTTTTATTCCATCAGGCATAGAGACCTTGTATAGATCTATTCCCAACAGGCTTCCACATTAATAACATGATATGGTTTTAGGATAATATTTTTATAAATACTCTTCTAGTCCCATTGATTTTTTTTTTAAAAATAGGGACTCATAGTTGTCATATAAACTAGTGAAATTTGCAAAATACTATGTCCCTTTATTGAGGAGTCTTTCTTTATCAGGTGGACATATAGACAATAATTTTCTTAATTATTATACATTTTGGATTATAAATGTTGAAATTGATATGTATTTTACAATTTATGTGAAATTTTATTTTCCAAAAGTTGGTTATATAGAGAATATATATATTATAAATAAAAAAGTATACACATATTTTTTATCTATTTCATATAATGTTTTATAAATTATATAAATCATATAATTAAAGGATTAATATGGTTTAGTGGATAAAGGAATTGTTGAATATGTTCTTACTTTAGAAAAAAATCAAATGATATCAACTTTTAATGTAGATATGTGTTGTAGTTTCTAAAGAATTTGGAATGAGAAATTAAAAATTCTATAAAAGGTCATAATGCCCATTATAGTTGAGAAATTAAAATGTGAATAATGAATAATGGATAATGATGTGAATGTTATTTCTTAAAATTGTATTAGATGTTTCATAGGTAAGTGAAAAGAAATAAACATATTTATTATATAATGAGATGGATAACATAAAATCCATATGAGAATATAAAATAAAAATAAGATAATTTGGTGGAAATATATGTGATTTGAGTTTCTAATAAGGCTGCATTACGAGTCCATAATTGTATATGTGGGAATGTTCATTTGATATGATTGATTTTCAAATTAAGAAGGTTTATATTTCAGTTTTTCACATAATATATGTGGTTTGAAAAAAATAATATATAAACATGTGAACTAAATTATTCATCATTGAATGATTATGAATATTAGAACATCTAGTTCTATAAAATTAATTTTATACTTCAGATATTATGATATTTAGTACATATTTGATACATTTTTCATGTGATTGTCATTCTAATTTTTTATTATTTAATTCATTATCATGGTTATTTTACTCAATTAAATAAATACTTGTGTATAAAATATACAGAAAAAGGATTTCTACCTGGAACATGGGGATAAAAATTTAGAACAAGAATAAAAAACCATTTAATGTTTTAAATAAGAGTGTATGGGGTGATTAGGATGCATCATAGAAATAGATAAAGAATTAGAAAGTATTTTTTTATTCATTGATGTTAAACTTGGATGGTGATTGGTGTACATGTTGGTTTAGAATATGGTTTAGAAAGTTATGATATTAATAACACATTGAAGATCAAAGTATGAAAGTAGTCTCTTGAATATGATGGTATCTACCACTGTCATGTAATGAAAAGATCTAATGATCTTAATTGTCATCTAACCTTTTGTATCTACTATATCAATTGGTAGTAAACACAATATTCATATAAATGTGAGATCATATCACTTTCACAAGATATGTCAGAATTAGTTCAAGTATATAGCACTTATCTATTCATTACAACATTATAATAATATTATTTTCATTCCATGTGACATAACATAATATCAATGATACAATAAATAGTATCCATGCACATTTAGTTATTGAACCTTGTAAATAATGAATTATATTTTATGGATGCAAGTTTACTATCAACAAATAATAAAATAATGAAAATAATATGAGTCATTTTAACAAATTTATAAACGTAGACTAAAATTAATGTGTTCATAAAATATTATATTTAATATGAAAATTAATCTACCTGTAATTATATGTCATAGCACACCTTAGAATCCCACAAGTATTTTTATTAAACAATACTATCTGATATTTTCTTTTAAGAATTTGGTTTCAATGAATGTGAATTATTTTTACTCTAAATGTATAATATATAGTGTTATTTTTGAATATTATATATCACATAAATTCATTCAATTAAAAGGGTTTCATTACATTTAATGGGAATAATTATCATATATAGAGAGATATGATGATTATATATTTTTCAACCTTGAGTCTGGATGTTTTCTATTTAGTGATGGATGGATATATTCCATTGAATGAATATTCTTCTATAATAGTGGTAGACAACAAAAACATTGATAATGATGGTAAATACTATAATGAAATAAAAGGAACATTATCAAGGAAATATTTTATTAAAGTGATGGTAATAAAGGGAAAATGGTATGTAAGAAATTTTAAAGAATATCTATATAGGTGACATGAATGTCTGTATTTCATGTTATAGATCATAAAAGTAATGTTTTATGATATATTAATTTTCTATGATGTTATGATAGATATGTAATTAGAAAGAGTGGGTGATATTGTATGTAAAATAACATTAAACAATATTATCAGGAAAATGGTAGATTTGATTGATCCATAAGAGTCCTCTCTTGATGATTGTGATTTGGCTACATTTCATTTTGATGAATTTCATAGAATATTCTGTTCAAATTTAAGGAGAAAAGGTAAATAAATCTATTTTTTTAAATATTATATCAATTTTTAATTTTAGGCATTGAATGATTAAAAATAAATGATAAATATATTGCAATAGAATGTTTATATTTTTTGGAAGATAATTTTTACATGAATCTCTACAGAATTATGTCCATATTTCTTTAAGAAAACTAATAATTTAACTGGTATGTATCAAAAAAAATGACCTATAATTTTTTCAAATTTAAATATATTATAAATTTTATATGAAATTTTTTAATTATGAATATTATAATGATTTTTGAAGATATTTTTTGATGAAATTTCTCAAATCAAAAGTCAAATATATTAAGAAACAATTATAAATTTTATATAACATAAGGAATGTGTTTATTAAAAGTAAATAAAAAATTTTATATCAAACATTGATTATGAAAACTCTAGGGTAAGTGAGATAAAAGAATTATTTGAAATTGACATGGAAAGAGAAGTTGATTTAAAAAATAAATAATAAATATTTGTCATGACATGATGAAAGTGGAAACGAGGAGGAAAAAAAGGGATATTAAATTCATGATAAAAAATTGTTTTAAGGAGTGAATAGAAAAATAAATAATAGTTAGTGGTATGATAATAATTTGAATAAACTCTCTCAAGAATTTAATATTGAATATGCTTCAATTACTAAAAAGTATTTGTTTTTGTTAAATATATTTAGGTATTAATTTTTTCTCATAAATGGGGGAAAATTTCAATAAAGGATTAAGAGATAATTTTCTATCCAAGTAGAAGGATATTTGAGAATCAAAGAAAAAGGTTCTTGAATCTAAGAAGAAGATGAAAATGATCATCATTAATATTAATATGTTAATATAATAATTTGTAAAATAATCCAAAGGAAATGATAGAACTATTTGGGATAAGAAATAGTTTAGGAATGTATAATGTGATAATAATATAAATTAATTGTCTACGAATTATGTAATGACCCACATTTTGAACCGGGTTAAAAAGTGGGTGAAATTGAACTTTTTCAGTTACTGAACTGGTCGTTTTTAGAATCGGGCTTCAGAACGAGGTTACTAAGGTTTGAACCCTTCTTTTTAATGTTTTTGGACGTGTGAAAAGGCCCGTTGAGTTTCTCGAGTGGCCCGAGAGGTTTTGATAAGTTCCAGACCCAAGTTTTTAAATAGCTATAGAGGGTGCGTGGTTGGCGCGTGGTTTGACCAAACCGTGCGGCCCAAACCATGCAGCTTTATTTAAAGAGGCAATGTCTTGCGCACGGGCTGCGCACAGTTTCCCAAACCGTGCCCCTAGACTATGCGAGGGATCTATCCTATTTAGAGGGTGCCGTACAGTTTGTGCAGAATTTGGAAAACCGTGCATATCAAACCGTACGGGCTAGTCTATTTAAATATTTTGATTAAAATTAAAGTAAAAGAAAATAAAATAAAAATATTTAAAACCTAATCTAATCACACCCTCACCGTCACTCACCCAAGCCGCGTGACCCAGCACCCAAGAGGCCTTCCCCCATCGCGGGATGAGATCCTCTCTACGACCTCCTGCTATACCATTTTCTCCCAATGATTTCCTCATGATTTCTCTCCGAATCATCAAGGTAATCCCTCTCCCTCCTCTCCTCTTGTTTTATGGTCGGATTTTGGCCTCTTCGTCGAACCGTACGGTTTGGCCAAACCCTAGGGCTTTGGGGTTGATCCGATTTTCAGTTTTCTTTTGGTTCTATGTTATGCAGAAGGCTTCTTGGGTCATGTTTGGGTGTACTCCGGGGATTGCCGCCGAAGGCGAAGAGATTTTCCACGTTTTGATCTGTCGGTTTTTTTCTAAGGGAAGGGTTTTACCCGTTCTTTGTTTATGCAGCACCCAATTTGTTATCTTTAGTTGGTTTAAGGTTCTTAGTTTTTTTTCTTAGTGCGTTAGTGGGTTTGGGTTGGTTTCGCTTTGTCGGAGCTTAGGCGGCTCTTAGTCAGAAAGCGTCAAGAGCCGGAGTGGACGGATGGATCCACCTTGAGGTAGGGTCCATCTCCTTTCCCTTTAATTTAATGTGAAGCCTTTGAAGAGTTTAATACGTCATACCATTAGTACATTAATTATGAAAGGTTAGTTCCAATTAGATGCTTTTGTGCAAAGAGTGTGAATTGCAGGGACAAGATTAAAATGGTTTCTTGGTCACTAAACTAACGATTTAATAATAAAACCCCTCGATCAGAGGTGCTCTTTCTTCATGATAAAAATGTAGGAAGTAGACATTTATGCTTGCCTGCTTGTGCTGCTTTGTTAAAATTATTAAATTGCATGTTTAGATGCTTGTTCCTTATTGTTTCATTTCCCCAAGTGGGAAAAGGATTTGCTGCCATACCACCCCTTATTATCATTGGACCCTTGAACATAGTTTCTATGTCCTATTAATTTAAATGGTTGGGTTGAGATAAAAGTAACAGTTAGTATGGATTGGATGAGATAATGACGACCTTTAACTGAAATATCTAAGACACTTTAACTGTGAATAAATTTTCCATGCGTAGGAAAATTGAGTGAGATGACGTGTGTGTGACAGTTTGAAAATAACGAATAGCTCCTTGAAATGGGTTGGTGTATAGTTAATGACTTACATGATGAGTCTCTACCTCATGGGATGTATTGGGAGTGACCAAGCCTATGTCAGTGTCCTAATTGAAATGCATAAGATGTACTGCCTTATGAATTCTAATGTAATTGTGATAATGATTATGAGTGGTTGTGGATGATTGTAAATTTGATGTGTTTACTTGAAATGCATTAGAGGTACTGCCTTATGCATTGTGATATGAAACTAATGGTGAATGTGTATGTTTATGAATGGGAGGATTTCATACCCCAGGCTATCTTCTGTGTATGTTGTGGATGGGAGGCATGCATACCCCATGCCAGCTTATTTTAAGTATGGGTGGGAGGCATGTCTACCCCATGCCAGATGTGATCTATATACGTGTATGGAAGGGATGAATTCATACCCCTTTCCAGTTGACCTATAGGGATGAGAGGCATTCTTACCTCATGCCCGCTATTCTCTATACGTGTATCGAAGGGAGTCATTCTTACCCCTTGCCAGTTGACTTTTGATGATGATTACATATTTGGGTGGGTGGCAGTTATACCCCATGCTAGTATGTGATTGTGATAGATGGTGGGTAGTTATACCCCATGACAGTTGAATGAACGTGATGGAAGGGAGGCGTTCTTACCCTTGGCCAGTATCTTTTTGGGACGAGAGGTATTATTACCTTGTGCCTGCTATCTTCAGATAATGGGTGGGAGGTATGATTACCCAAACCATCTTTTATAAATATCTACAATGTAATTTTAGTGGCATGAATATAATGATATCCCAGAAACAAGCCGAAGCTAGTATAGCAGTTAGGTTTCCTTTGGGAAACCTGGATGGGTGTTTTTATTCTATATTGTTCTATTTATTGAATCTTGTTATACCTGTTTACTTGTTTAATTAATATTACACTGTCTGTTTTGGGATAGACACTAGTGGTGACGGCCTACTGATATTTATATCTCACACCCTACTCAGGCTGCCAATGCACTGGGGTACCCGAGTAGACCTTTCTTGTTTGCAATACCTAGGTTGGCTTTTGTGTTTCTTGTACCAGTGGATATGAGAAAAGGACCGAGCGGGAGATCGGGATGCTCAAGAGAATGCCCGTCGGGCCTTGTTGTATTTTCTTTATTCTTTTACATTGTATTGTAAGCATTTTGTATTGTTTCCTGCTTTCTCATTATATCATTCATCATCCCTGCATCGTCTAAACTGGATTAGGCCAGCTTTTAATAAAATGGTCAGTATTTGTCTTCCGCTGCTATTTGTTCATTGTTTATATATTACTGCTTCCACTACTTTTGTGTTTCACTCTGATAGTACCACTATGCAACTCTGATACGAGAGTACAGTCTCCCCACTATCACCTCCCGAGAAACTCGTTTCTATTCGGCAGCCTCTGGCATACGGGGAGATGCGCTTGAGGCTATGCGCTGATCGGTCCGGCCACCGGTTGGATGGTGAGATGGGTTGGGACATTACAAAGTGGTATCATAGGAGTTTTCTCTTCTGATTTTTTACTAGTTAGCGACATTAAGTTGGGATATGAAGGAATTGGAATTTGGTAATGAGCTATGTCTGGTATTGGCCACCCCGTGTATAGGGAAAAGCCAAATTTCCTCGAATGCAATTATTATTTTTAATGATTTTTATTATTATGATTGATTTGATCTCACCGTTGGGTGACACATATGTTTTCTGTCGATACTGTTGATGCAATTGAAGGTTCCATTTCTATTGCAACCTGATGATACGAGGGTATGCCATCTCATGCATCATATAGGCACATTGTTAGAAATCACATGCCATTCCATCTAGGATGCATTATTAGTTCCTGATGTTGTGATAGGTACTGTGGTAGTTATTCTATGCTTCTGTGATGTAGCATGTTCTGTGTTACTACTTACCATACATGCTTTTTTTGAACAAAAATGAAATTGGTTGCTTTTGCTAAATTAAGTGATTACAGTTACGACAGGAGCCAATTTTCAGTTGTAAGGTGCTTGGGAGCCTTATAGATGGGAAAGGGTAACTTGTGTAATCAGATTTCCAAAAAAGGGATTCTAGAGTTTTAATTGTAAAATGGAATGGGTTTTGATTAAAGGGAACCAAATGCCAAACTGTAAGGTGTATGGGTGCTTTGTAGATTGGTAGGTGGCCACCTTTAGGATTGGATCATTTTATTTGAGTAGGTTAATTTCTAAAATGTGATGAATTTTGTTTAATGGGATCCAATTTTCAATTTATGGAGTGTATGGGCGCTTCATGGGTTGGGAAACAGCAACCCATAAGGAAGGTAATGGCAGGATTCATTGTGTGATGTTTATATGTGAAAAAGCTATTTGATTTTGATATGAAATGTTTTTGGCTTGTGGGGACCCTCGTAGGTCGCCTAGTAGTTAAAAGGAAGTTGGTTTAAACTTCCCTATTATGCTTTGAGTTGTTTGATAAAATGATCAAGTGCCTAATGAATTTTTGTTTGGAAAAGGGTACTTGATGTGTTTAATTTAATCTGTTAATGTGATTAAATGATAAATGTGAATAAATATAAAGTGATTGGAAAGAGGAACCTATAGTGTTGTACTCTGTTCAGACCCCGTGAGTGGGTAGGTTTTGTCTTTCTGGTGAGTTCCTTGGAATGGAACCTTATGAATTTTACGTAGGCTGTTTTATTTTAGAAATGATGTTAAATTTTAGCATTTGAGCCCGATGAATTTTGTTGGGCGTGACCAAGTGCTTGGGTCAACGCTTGTTTTTTGTGAGGGGATAGCCTGTGGTAGGTATCTCCCATTGATCTTTTGTGCTTGGCTTGTTCGGTGACCTTTCTATAGTTTGGTACTGTTCGGGTACCGTTGTCCTATGTAGGACTTCCAGTTCTAATGACACCCTTATTTGGATGGGTGGTCATGATTCTTTTGATCTTGTTAAGGGATTGAGCATCAAGTAATGCTTTGTATCAGTTGGTTAGAAATTTCTCAGGCATGGTTGGTTGCTTGTTGGTTGTTTGACTCCTTGGGTAATGGATGATTGGTAAGTCTTCGTCCATGTGAACGGTCGTATAAGGTGATATGACTTTCAATTAAATCTATTGTGCTGCTGTGTATGATCTTGGGTCATCTCTATGGTAGAGTGACATGAGCGTTTGAAAAATCAAGTTGTCCCAATGCTCGGGGTGATTTTAGAAGACCCAGATGGTTGACACGCTGGTCTTGTTGCTTTGGATTCCTTGTACGTTTGATGTGGTGATCATGGCTTGGAGGAGCGACGCACGCCCGTTTCGTTAATTATGAACAAGTCTGCTTATGAGCTACTTTTATTTCTCCTTTCGATGACGCCAACCCTTCTAAGGTGGGAAGCATCGTGCCAGCTGGGTAAAGCATTTCCTTCCGGGTATAAGGAACACGCCAAGAAGGACCATTTGGGAATGGTTGGGTTTGTTTGAATGCCTTTGAGTCTTGCAGGTGTCGTTATGTGTTGATTCTTGCTCGGCAGCACGACGTTGATCTGGTTGGCGGTGTATGCAACCCCCTTTTTGGAAAAACCATTGGTCGTGGAGGACTTCTGTGGTAAATCATGAACGATCACGAAATGACTTGTGTGGGAAGAGGCATCGTGATTGGTTGAAATGTTGATGCGTCGGCAGGTGAAGCCGACTTTCTTCTTTAGAGCCGACTAGGGGTGGTTCGATTGTTCTCCCTTACAGTTTTTGGGCATGACTAACTGGATTCTATTTTAATCCTCTTGGTGTACTCTGCTACATGACGAGCGTGTCCCCTATATTTCTTTCATCCTGGATGTGCTAAGAGAGTGTCGGTCTTACACCGTGTTGAGGTTTTAAAAAGCTATTGAGCTTGGTTGGTTGTTCCATTTTGACGTTGCACGCTTCATGCGTGGTTTCATTTCTGGTTTGATCTTAGAGGTCTCACCGGGAGTCGGGTATGAGATTTTCGGTGAACATCCTAGTGGTGAATGCATGATGGCTTGGGAGAAGGCATCGTTGTTCAGCTTATAAAGCGTCAACCGTTTAAGCCAGACGTCTTCTTGAATAGTTAGCTGGAGTGGCCTGACTCTTTTTGACATGGTTTTAGAGGTTGATGGGGAAATTGACCATTTGATCATTTCAAAATCACGCTAGGTGCATCGTTAGAATTCTTAGAGTGTGATTTTGAAAGACAGTTCAAAAGGTGGTGGAGTTGTGGTTTGAGTCTTGGCTGTTTAACGTGAAAAATCAAAGGTGGGAAGTACCTTTGTTGGGTTGCTTGACGAGACAACAATGTGATCATGTCTCTTGTAGAATGGGCTCGGGTAAGAGCTTTTGTGTTGGTTCAGTGGGAAAAAAAGCGTTGGCTCGGGTGTTGACAACTCAAGTGTCGTGTGCTTAAGTGGATGATCGTGGAGCGTTGAAATATTGGAAATGTAACGCAATTGTTGAACGAAGGTCCACGACCCTTTTAGGTCGAATGAAGTGTGCATTGTTCCAGATGGCTTCTTGGGGACAAGAAGTTCTAAGGTGGGAAGGTTGTAATGACCCACATTTTGAACTGGGTTAAAATGTGGGGGAAATTGAACTTTTTCAATTACTGAATCAGTTGTTTTTAGAATCGGGCTTCTAGAACGAGGTTTCGAAGGTTTGAACCCTTCTTTTTAATGTTTTTGGACGTGGGAAAAGACCCGTTGAGTTTCTCAGGTTGCCCGATAGTTTTCAGAAGCGCCGGACCCATGTTTGTAAAGAGCTACAAAGGGCGCACAGTTGGCGCACGGGTTGACTAAACCGTGCTGCCGAAACGGTGCAGCCTTATTTAAAGAATGAGTGGCTTGCACCCGGGCTGCACATGGTTTCCAAAACCATGCAACTAGCCCGTGTGAGGGATCTCTCATAGGCAGAGGGTACCGCACGGTTTGAGCATGGTTCGGAAAACCGTGCGGATCAAACCGTGCGGGCCTGTCTGTTTAATGATTTTGTTTATAATTAAAGTAAAAGAAAATAAAATATACAGATTTTAAACCTTATCTAATCACTCCCCAACCCTCACTCGCCTGAACGGCGCGACCCACCACCTAAGAGGGCTTCCCCCTTCGCGCGACGAGCTCCTCCCTATAGCCACCTCCTCTTTCGTTTTCTCCCACCGATTTCCTCCCGATTTTTCTCCGAATCATCAAGGAAATCACTCTCTCTCCTATCCTCTTGTTTTCCGGCCTGATTTTGGCCTCTCTGTCAACCTATACAGTTCGACCGAACCCTAGGGCTTTGGGGTTGATCCGATTTTCCGTTTTCTTTTGGTTCTAGGTTGTGCGGAAGGCTTCTCGGGTCGTGTTTGGGTGTACTTCGGTTATCACCGCCGAAGGAGAAACGTTTTTCCACGTATCGATTCACCGGTTTGTTTCTGAGGTAATGGTTTCACCAGATCTTTGTTTACGCACCTCCAAATTTGTTATCTTTAGTTGGTTTTAGGTTTATATTGTGTTTTTCTTAGTGCATTGGCGGGTTTGGGTTTGTTTCTCTTTGCCGGATCTTAGGCGTCTCTTAGTTAGAAAGCGTCAAGATCCGGAGTGGACGGATGGATCCACCTTGAGGTAGGGTCCCTCTCCTTTCCCTTTGATTTAAATTGAACCCTTTAAAGAGTTTAATACTTCATTTATTTAGTATGTTAATTATATAAGTTTAGTTTTAATTAGATGCTTTTGTTCAAAGAGTGTGAATTTCAGGGAAAATATTAAAATGGATGCATGGTCACTAAACTAACAATTTAATAATAAAACCCCTCGATCAGAGGTGCGCTGTCTTCAAGATAAAAATGTAGGAAGTAGACATTTATGCTTTCCTGCTTGTGCTGCTTTGGTAAAAATATTAAATTTCATGTTTAGGTTCCTGTTCCTTGTTGTTACATTTGCCCAAGTGGGAAAAGGCTTTTCTTCCATAACACCCCTTATTATTTTTGGATCCTTGAATGTAGTTGCAATGTCCTATTAAGTTACATGGTTGGGTTGAGATAAATGGAACAGTTAGTATGGCTTGGATGAGATAATGACAAACTTTAACTGAAATGGCTAAGACACTTGAACCGTGAATCAATTTTCCATGCATAGGAAAATTGAGTGAGATGACGTGTGTGTGATAGTTTTCATATAATGAATAGCTCCTTGAAATGGGTTGGTGTATAGTTGATGAATTACATGATATATCTATACCTCCTGGGAGATGTTTTGGGAGTGGCCAAGCCTATGTCAGTTTCCTAATTGAAATTCATAAGATGAACTGCATTATGCATTCTAATGTAATTGTGATAATGATTATGAGTGGTTATGGATTATTGTAAATTTGATGTGTTTACTTGAAATTCATAAGAGGTACTGACTTATGCATTGTGATATGAAACTGATGGCTAATGTGTATGTTTATGAATTGGAGGCATTCATACCCCAGTCTATTTTCTTTGTATGTTGTGGATGGGAGGCATACATACCCCATGCCAGCTTATTTTGAGTATGGGTGGGAGGCATGCCTACCCCATGCCAGATGTGATATATATACGTGTATGTAAGGGAGGAATTCTTACCCCTTGACAGTTTACCTATAGGGACGAGAGGCATTCTTACCTCGTGCCTGCTATTCTATATACGTGTATGGAAGGGAGGCATTCACACCCCTTGCAAGTTGACTTATGATGATGATTACATGTTTGGGTGGGAGGCAGTTATACCCCATGCCCGTATATGACTGTGATAGATGCAAGGTAGTTATACCCCATGACGGTTGAATGAATGTGATTGAAGGGATGAATTCTTACCCCTTTCCAGTATCTTTTTGGGACAAGAGGAATTCTTACCTCATGCCCGCTATCTTCAGATGATGGGTGGGAGGCATTCTTACCCCACTCGATCTTTTATAAATATTTACATATGTAATTTTAGTGGCATGAACAGACTAATTTCTCGGCAACGAGCCGAATCTGGTATAGCCGTCAGGTTTCCTTTGGGAAACCTCGATGGGTTTTGTTTTTCTGTATTGTTCTCCTTATTGAATCCTGTTATACATGTTTGCTGCTTTAATTAATATTACACTGTCCGGTTTGGGGTAGACACCGGTGGTGCTGGCCTACTGAGATTTATATATCACACCCTATACGGGCCGCCATTACACTAGGGAACCCAAGTAGACCTTTCTTGAATGCAAGACCTAGGCTCGTTGCTATGTTTCTTGTACATTTGGATAGGTGCAAAGGACTGAGTGGGATCTCGGGATGCTCAGGAGAATGCCCGTCGGGCCTTAATGCCTTTTCTTTATTCTTTTACATTGTATTGTAAGCATGTTGTATTGTTTCATGATTTCACATTGTATCATTCATCATCCCTGTATCGTGTAAACCAGCTTAGGCCACCTTTTATAAATATAGTCACTATTTTTCTTCCATTTATGTTTGTTCATTGTTTATCTATTACTGCTTCCCCTACTTTTTTGTGTCACTATGATAATACTACTGTGGAACTCTGATACAAGGGTATAGTCTCCCCACTATCACCTCCCGAGACCCTCGCTGCTAGTCGGTAGCCTCTGCCATACGAGGAGACACGCTTGAGGCCATGTGGCAACTGGTCCGGCCACCGGTTGGATGGTGAGTCGGGCTGGGACATTACAAATTAATTTCACAGTGGATGAAAATGAATAATATCCACAGCAGAATATGGTTGGGAAGTTTCTTCATTACATGGTGATATTTGGAATTCAATAAATTCTAGAGCTTCCATGT
This sequence comes from Viscum album, assembly GCA_963277665.1. Classification (NCBI taxonomy): domain Eukaryota; kingdom Viridiplantae; phylum Streptophyta; class Magnoliopsida; order Santalales; family Viscaceae; genus Viscum; species Viscum album. The sequence continues at coordinate 1,323,128,794 of OY728166.1, forward strand.
TTATAGAAAAGTTTGACATATGAATTTAAGAAAAAGTTTAATGAGAAATTTTAATATTTAATAATTATAGGTTTATTATATCCTTGAATTTGTGTGTGAAAAAATATAGTCGCAAGCTCTTAAAAAGGTAAAAATTACCAAGTTATGTTTTCTTTAAAGGCAGTTATTTTTAATCAAAATATTTCATGCTTTGAATATTGTTTATATATAATTGGATATAGGAATAAAGAAGTGAGAGTTTGTTTGATAGTATATATAATCAAGCATAAGAAGGTCTAGGAGGCACAAGTTGATGTGGAGAGATTCCTCACAAATATAAACAATTCACTTGGAGACTAAAAACTCAAATGTTAAAACATGAAATGTATTTCAGTTAATTAATGAATTATATGGAAGGTGTGACCTTCCTAGTCTTGAATATATGTACTATTTCATTATAATTATATTATATTTGATCATGAATATTTATATGAAATGTTTCTAAAATTATATAAAAGCAACATAAGATTCAAATAATGAAGAAATTACATTTAAGGCTTCTAGGAAGGAGTATCCAAGGATTATTGATATTGTGTGTTCATCACACATGAATGGTAACCCAATTAAATTTAATGTGTTTATGAATAAAAAAGGTTGATTAGTGATGATTGGGAATGCTAAGACACTCAATATTAGAGGAATTTGATGCACTTAAATCAGTTTTATGTTGATAAAGATGAATAGAACATTGTTTTTTATCCATTAAATTATGACAAACTTGGTGTGTCTCATCATTTTAATACTGGTAAAAAATGCTTCATTATGACGGAATATTTCATAGTTAAGAGGTTAACATTGTTATGTCCAGTAATACTGATGGGAGGAGACAAGAGGTGGTGAATTATAAAACTTAAAAAAAATCTTAATTAAAAAATGATCTCATATCTACTCCTCATACCCTCATCCTATGAAGAGGAATATCAACTATAGAACTCACTTTTGCATGGATTGACAACCAAATAATGTAGTTCCTTTTACATGGGTACAAAATGAACCCAAAATATTACAAGATTAGTCCCAACATAGACTATTGGAAAATCTATGTCTCAAACTATAATTCCTTTTACTTGGAATATGAACAACCTTTTGATCCTAATATTTGGTTAAATAATCCTAAATAATTTTAAATTCATTGTAGGTATAACCAGTGTGTCTGTTATGATCAAAACTCCATAAAAAATCATTATAGTGCTAGATAATTATAGTTACATGAATGAAATAAAATAGTGAAATAAGAGAATATATCTAATTATATTGCTGGAATGTGATAGATATAATTTTACACTTTAGTGTGGTATGAATGATCAAATATTGGGAAACCAACTATCTTTTTGTTAGTAATTTAGATTTGATAGAAGAATGAAAAAATGTTTCTTCAAAATATTTTAATAGTTTCATCCTATATTTTTTAATAGATAGATCAATTGTCAAAGGATTTAGCCAAGATTTTAAATATACATATTAATAAACTTCTATATATCATGAATACCCATCATCCTTCTACTTTAATTTTTAGTGATCACTTCATGTGATTACTTCCTTAATTCTCTCAACAGCTTGTAAAATTTGCAACTATTAGATTTAAAAAATGATATTATTTGTCACCTCATTTCAAATCTTTCATATTATATATCTAATAGATTATTTCATCCTTAATTCATAAGGTCTTATTAATGAAACATATTATTTCCACATATCTTGATAAAATTTTCTTTCTAATGTTATTTTGAAACATATTTTAACGTAATAATAAAATTCCATTATAATCTTGCTAATTTTTTTAATCATGTTCAACACTAGATTTTGTCTCATGTGATTTCCTATTGATAATATTTTATTTCCATTTCATGATGTGTTCCAAATCCTTATACTTCATTGAAAAATAAAAAGCATCAGCTTGTTCAAAGGAAGTATGTTTTTCACTTACATTGACGATGTGATACCATATTTCCATAAATTATCTTTCATGTTACTTATAAATATTACATTATCATTCCAACGATGTATCTCGATGACATATGGAATTATATTCTTCACCCAACACCATCATAACCCTCAATGTATATAGAATATATATGAACTTGAACTAGGTATCTATAGTGCATGTTAAATTGATATGAGTTCTTATTCTATGTTTTTTTATAATATGTTAGTTTTATATAGTTTTGGGAAACATCATAACATCAAAAATTTCAATACAGTTTTTTAGGAATTAATTAGTGTATTCATACTCCAATCATATAGACATATATCTATAAAATTATTCTATCTTCTAAAAATATTAATAAAAACCACAATCTATGATATATGTCACATGATATCATATAAAAATAGAAGAAAACTAAATATGAAAATGGAAAAAATGTTTTAGATATTTTTTAATGACATTAAATCATATTTTGAATATCAAAATGATTGATCAATACCTTTTTTAGTTTTTCAAAATTTAAATAACCCCTATATATACATTAAAAAATAATTATTCAATTATGTTTTTTATATCCCATGATTTGGTTATAATATATATGGAAAATTAATCTATAAAACTAGAAACATAAATCTATTCCTGATTAATTCCTTCTCACATTTACAATTGATGATAATTTAGAATCATCAAAGTTGGTTCTGTTAGGACTTAACCACACATTCGAACAACGTAAACCTATTCTAGAAAAATCCAAAAAAATTATAAATGATATTCTAGGTTATCAAATGATATATTTATCTATGGAACACTTCATTGTAGTTATATATCAAGTTAAAATAAATTAGAAATATATACAATGTAAATTAAAAAATGAATCAAAATATATAATAAATATGAAAAATATATAAAAATACATTATTCTAATATAAATTTGTAAAAACCAAAGGTAGTGGTCTTAATTATATTTAATCCAATAAAAAATCTTGGAAAATATACCATTTTGAATTATTTAATACATTACATGTGATACAAAAAATTCTCTCCCATTTCAAAATGATGGAAAAGGTAAGATCAATAAGTTCATATTATGATAAATTTAAAATAATAAAAAATTAATTAAGTTAGTATATGAATTTAATCAAATAAAATTCCCCCTCTATGTAAAATAATAAATTTTTGAAAACACAAAATGTCCACTAATAATAACAAGTGCATGTATTAGTAGTGAAGGAATATAAAAAATTATCAACCAATAAAATAAACACCCCATGAAACATTGAATTATAATAAGAGATAATAAATTTTAAAATATTATAAAAAGTTTAAATAGTAAGGTAATCTTACCCTTTATCCATGAATTATCACCGAAAAAGATATGGGAGTTTTACCTCTATAATTTTTCCACTCCCTTAATATTAAAGAATCACTACATGGATCCTAAAAACTTATTGAAATTATTCAAGGAATATCTAAAAGATACTTACTAAACAATATATATATATATATTATCACATTTCATGTAAATAATAGATACACAAATATATATAGTATACAAGAAAAAGAAATTAACATCAGTGTAGTTTAATAAAATAAATAATTAGATAAAACAATAAATGTATACATACTGCCAAACTCAGGATACATTACCTGGAAAATAGACCATCTTATGTCAAATAAAATTTATGTAGGATCATTTATAATATCATACAATATAATTTTTATTAAATTTATTATTTAAGGTATAAATATATAGATATACACTCTTGTGACCATGAGATTAAACAAACCACAATGAATAGTCAGTATCATAATTTATCAAAAATAATATAAAAATAATGAGAAGAATACATATTTGATTATTTATCTTTCAAAAAGTATTATTTCTAAACCTTTGGTCCCTACCAAGTATATTTAATGAAATTAATTTTTATTATTATAATGAAATTATTAGATAGTAATTCAATCTACCATTAATGAATTTAGATAATGCATACTTCACACAATCAATCTCAACTATTTGTTTTCCATTTTGTCTTATTACATCTTCCAAACAATCACAAACCTTCTCATTGGTGTTCAAAAAATTATTATTCAAATAAAAATGCACTTCATAAATAGTATAAGTTTCATTATAATAACAATTATTAAATTTCTCAACATCTAGAAGAAAATTCTTATTCTCACTAATTACCTTTTTATGCTCATTCTTATATTTATTATATATGTCATAAAATTTTAAAATGATTTCATAAATATTATCAACCATATATTATAAATCTATTTTAATATGAATATTGTAATCAAAATCCGTATATGAATCATAATAAAAATAAAATTTATATAACATATCATTGTTCACTCATTTCATTGTATATAGGTTTACATCCTACTATGTAGATTTATATAAGTCACTTAAATCTGAATATTTAGTAAAACTCTTGGAATAATTCATAATAATTTATTATTTCTCCTAAAAATATTATCATACATTTTATTTTTTAAAATTATACAAAATATAACCAAGCATCGTACATTTTTTTCTTAGAATATCTATATAAAAATTTGATCGAGAGTTAGATTCTCTTTCTACTTCTAATAATCCATTCTAGAATATATCTTTTCTATTTTTTCCTACTATTCTTCTATGTTGATTTTACAATATAAGTCAATTCATATTTATCATCCCATGAAGAAGATATATTGTTATGAGAAGAACTAGAATGATTAATATTAGAAAAATTTGAACAAAAAATATTATTCAAATCATTAATCTCATTATTAATATATTTTATCTCATGATCATACTATAAAATATTTCTAAAAAACTCATCCATGGTATATTTAGTAAAATACATTATTTCATCATAGTAAAGTTTCTTTAAATGACACTACATAGTAAGTTATCATTGAATCCATTCAACAATAACATCCTTAATCATAGTCTCTCCAAGGGAATTAATTTTGTTTAAAATCATTTTAAATATATAAAATATTTAATTGATGAATTAATTCTTCATCATCTTAAATTCTTGATACTCTATATTTACATTTCATGCTTATTTATATGAAATTTTTCAAAACCTTGACGAGTGACTTATATAGTCCTCCAAATTCTAAAATAATTTCTATAATAATATATATGATTATAGATAGTTATTCTAGTTAAATAGTGAATATTATTCAAAACCCTATAATTAAAAATGTATTTAGAAGTATCATTACCAAACAAAGTATTAATTCAAATTTATAAAATTTATACTATCTAAAAATGATTATCCAGTGCTGAATGCCTATGTATTTTAGAAATACATACATCCTATACTCCCAATAAAAATAATCAATAAAACATCTGGTGGTCTATATGAATTTCAATTATTAATCAAATCCTAGCTATACATAACTAAAACTAGATTATTCCCTTTTTCATGTTAGGTAAATGGATTCAACATTTCCCAAAATAGATAATGATAAAGAAAAGTAAACATATAAAATATCCAATAGAATAATTTAATCTAAAACCTAATATACGTATAAAACCCGGTATCAAAATAGCATAAATATCCTAAGACGATAAGCTTTATACTTAATTTTTATGTCCTACAATAGCGAGGAAAAAATATAAGAGGAAATGAATCGTTAATATAAAAAAATTAAAATAATTAAATAGATAATTCATATTTTTATAGATTATAAGATATAATAATTCATGAATAAAAACAATTATAGTGGGTGTATAAATTGTATGTTTTAAAGTAAATAACAAGATGGAATAATGATTTAATATTAGTTTTGATCGAAATGATCCTATGTCTAATCTTTAGAAACTCAACCTAAGAGAATGGATATGCACTATAGATTTCAATTCTCTATGGATCAATAAACTAATACAATAGTGTATTTTATATGGGTAATGATAAAACTAATTGATTAATAAGAGTTATCATACCTTAAACATTCACATAAGTTATGTCCTAAACAGACTCCCTTTCACCCAAAATATTCAAAAACATATGTTACGTCCTTTAATTCATGTAAATATAACAAACAAATGTACCATTTATTTGACTTATAACTATTGTGTGAGTCATGATTAAATCTCTAATTTTTTTTGAAATTCTATACTATTATATTAAAATCAATGAACTAAAATAGTCGAGTGATTATAAATAGTATATGATATTGCTGGAATAGAAGAGATCACATTTTCACACTAGAATTCTATAAAAGATAAATTTTATTCAAACCAGAAAACTATATATTGGTCAATGAAATTTATATGAGAATAGAACAAAGTGTTTCTGGTGTGGGGGCGACATAGGACTGACTACCTCTATTGGCATCTGTCAATCCCCACCCATTGGGGGACCCACTAGTTAGAGACCTAAGAACCCGTACTTAAAACCGCGGTCCTCGCAACCCTGCTACAACATCAATATCCCCAAACTATCTCTATAACCAGCTGGTTGTTGAGGCCAAAAATCGAAACCTTCCCTCAACAACCCACCATTCCAAGATATGGGTTATGGAGATTGCAACTACAACAGGGTTGTGGGGACTATGGTGTTCAGTGTGGGTTTCTAGGTAAATACATAGTGGGTCTTCCATGGGTGGGGATAAGGATACATCGATGGTGGTTTTTAGTCCTATTCCACCCTATGCCAGTTTCCATAATGAATGAACAGTTATATATTGTATTTTGCAACTTATAGCCCATTTTCAAAGTCTTCATTCTTCTTTTATAGAAAAATCTATAATGGTACTTCATAAATCCCCATTATCCTTTTACATTAATTTATATGACCACTTCATATATTACATCATTAATTCCCTCAATAGTATTTAAAATTTTAAATAGTTAGATTTAAAAAATGAAATGTGTTTGTTAACTTATTTCAAATAGTGTGTGTCATTTATCCAACAGGTTCTTATGTCCTTAGAAGTAAAATAATCAAAAATAAAACATTCTTTCATTAACTCATGATAGTATATTATATATAACATAGTCTATAAAATTATTGTATAGTAGATTTGGGAGACCAAATTTGTATTCCAATACATCATTACAACGAATTCAATAGTTGATAAAGTCTTGGGAGATTCATTTTGACAATACTTTCCCCTTAATTCATAATGTGTGGCAACTACTTACACTATATTAAACCAAACATAGTTTCAACGTTTTCCACAATATTTTGTTATTACTCTATCATAGTATGTTTTGAATAAATATTAAGATGGTTTCATCAATTTTAACTTGTGTTTCATCCATATATTACCTTATATTTCTATCATTTTCACATGATAATCCTTAAAATTACATTATTCCACCAATTGATTCACAACCTTTAGTTAATATTAAAATTAAATAAATTAGAAATAGGGATCCATAACACTTTTAAAAATGTAATAAGTTTTAAATATGTGTTTTCTCTCTACAATATGTTTCTTAAATAATGCCTTAGGTCTCAAACAAATATCTTTTATTTTAGTCCAACTTTTAAGCATATAATTGGTAGATTTAGAATATAGCCCTATTTACATAAATTAAAAAACCTCAGGATTATGAATCATAAAAAAATGACTCATCATGATATATAGATATATATATATATTAAGATATCACCTAAAACTAGATACAAATCCAATAAAAACTGTAGAATTTTTTTTTAAAATTATTGTAGTGAATTAAACTCCAATTTTTTAGATCATAAAGATAGATTCATCACTGCTTTCAGTGGAATAAAACATAGATGAAATTTAATTTTTTTTGTAATATGAGTCATCAATTTTTATATTATATAGCTCATGATGTGGAATAAATATGTAATTATATTGAATCTTGAAAAACTATAATATCATGGATTTGTTATCTCATTTTCTGATTACATTAAATAAGAACATGCATTTTAAAACATCAATGTATATTTCATTATAATGTTAAAATACATTATTAAAATTAGAGGATTTGTTTGAAAAAACCAAAATAAGTTGAAATGATATTATAGGGTCCTAAATTATTTACTTATCTCAAGAAAGATTCATAGAACATGTATAATATGTCAAAAGATATCTAAACCCGGATTTCCCTAATAAATAAGAAAATGCATCAAAATATATAATCAACATCAAACAATATATAACAATAAACCTTATGTAAAATTATGTTAGTAAAAAAATACAAGTGATTAGCTTAAAATATAAAAATACCAAACCAAAACTCCAAAAAAACTTTTGGTGATGTTTTGATCAAGGGCCATTGAAAAATAGGGAAAAAATATTATTGTATTAAATTTATAAACTTATGACTATTATTTATTAAGGATATGTATGAGGTGACTAATATATTGTTTTGATCTCATTGATCATGATATTTTTTTGGGGATAACTTTGATGATTTAAAAATATCATTTCATAGTCATAAAATATATAGAGGAGCAGATGAAAGTACATAAGTTATAGTGGAACATCCTATAAAACACGATTACTTATCTAAAATTGTAAAAGTTTTAGGTAAAGAAATGGTTTATAGAGGACAAACATAACATATCATAATGTAATATTATTTTTTGGGAATGAATAAAGTCCAAAACACTAGTGTAGATTATGGTTCACATATTGGGGATTTGATATTGGTTGGGATAGAAACTCGTATATCTTTATTTTCTCAGGAACAATTGATGAGTAATGATTCTCCAAAACATGATGGGTATTCTATGATGGATTTTATATTGGATATTATTAAATAAATTTTTAATTATTAATTTCTGAGTAGTAGTTATTGGTGTGTATTTAACCTCTAACATTACAAACAAATATAAAATATATTACTCTATTATTTTTTTGAAATCCTAAAATTTTTATTTCATTAAGTTATGTCTATCAATTTATTTATTTTCTTTTTTGGATATTTCATATTATAGGAAGATATAATAAAATAAACATAAAGGTAATAATTTTCATTATATGGTAGAATATATTTATGGTAGAAAAATAATGGGAAAAGTTATGAATTCAACAAGAATTTGGTTAAAATATTTTAGTGTATATTTTGAGAATATTTTTAGGTTATATTAAAACTATACAGTGGTAATATTGATTAAATTTGGTTTCTTCCATAATAAAAGAAGATCTATTTAAAGTTTAAAAAACATTTTTTATGTTATCAAGGTATTATTATCAAAAAATATGAGAGCAAGAAATTTATGATGACTTTTTTTAGAAGATATAATGGATTTATTTTTTAGCACTGTTCTAACACCATTTTTTACAATATAAATTATTTCATTTAGAAATTAGGTTCATTAATTAATATATATTTTATAACATGAGAATCATTTGGTATTATTCATTTACATGACTCATATGAATTTTTTGATTTACTGTTTTTTTGTATTTATATGTTATTGAAAGAAAAATCCAAGTGAGGATATTTTTGTTCTATACGGGCTCTAAAGGAAGAAAATGATGAATATATTATGGTTTATGAAAATATTTTGTTGTTTTATATGGAATGTCATGATAATATTGTTAATTAACATGAATAATTATACACAAGAAAATTTTTCTTTTTTGAAAAATTACATTAATGATATAAATCAGACGAATCATGGTTCAATATTTTTTGGTGGATAAAGGTTATAGTAAATATGTTATAAATGTTTATGGAAATAAAAAAGGTTTTTCTTTTTTAAATGTATATTAATTTTTGTCAATATGGAAGGTTTAATGGATAATCTAAAATGTAATATAATGGTTTTATTGGCCAATATTAGTTTGGGAAACAGGTGATTGCTGTGAAATAAGAATGAAAAAGAGGTATATTGTCACACCCTGATCACAGATACTACATTATTTTCTTCTATTCTTGATGTTGTATCTTTTGGTTGAGGTTTGGGTTGAGTTCCCAACAATAGTTTTTGTGTTTATGTATTTTTGGGTGTCCTTTTATTTTTATTATTAGTTATTCTTGTTGGGATTAAGATAAAGTTGCATTTTGGGGATTTTGTGTCTCCCACAATGTCACTATTTTGTGTTTAAAATATTGAGGGATCTTTGAGTGAACTTACCTAGTGTTTGTGGTGAAATTTTGGGATTTTCGGCCAATATTTGGGGTCGCACGGTTTGAGCACGGCCTGGCCAAACCGTGAAACCTAACCATGAAAAGTTGCAAGAGTTTCCAGTATCCCCCGCACGGTTTGCGCAAGGTTTGAGCACGGCCTGGCCAAACCGTGCAACCTAACAATGCGAAGTTTCCGGAGTTTCCAGTAGCCCCTGCACGGTTTGCGCACGGTTTGACAAACCGTGAAGCCAAACCCTGCAGCCACTTTCGGGGTTTATAACTTTTGTCGTGGAGCTATGATTGGGGTGATTTTACCTCCAAAATGAAGTCCTACCTGTTGGTAATCGACCAGAGGAGCCTCCCCCTCCTTCATACTTTTATTTACGGCAATTTTGGGGTGATTTATCAAGAATGGTTGGCGGTTCTTCAGGTTTCCATCATCAAATCTTCTCTCCTCATCTTTCCCGATTTGTTCCCAGGTTTCTTTTGGGGTTTTCTTCCATGGAAAACCCCTAATGTCTAGGGTTTATGTTTTGTTCGTTTTCTTTGGATCTAGGGTGTGAAAATGGTCAGTGGGGCTTAGATCTATCCTCCCTTGATGTTTCGTTCCATTCACACATGGTTGAGGTAGGCATTTCCAATTTTTTCCTTTTCGTAATACTCTACATGCACTTGTTTGTTTTCATTTAATATTTAAATGTATTTCGTACCTCTAATATATCTATGGATTGATGCGAATGATGTATTTTTATTAGTAGAGTTTGCTAAAAATTGGTTTTCGAAGGGATTTGTGTGAAATACCTAGGTTAATTTTACCTAGGGTTATTGTTTAAAACATCATTTTTATTTAAAGTTATATTGGGGGTTTATGAAATGTTTATCATTGATTATGGTGGGATGATTGTTTATTATGTGTGATCGTGATTTGGTGTGTATGGTTTGGTAATGATTTATCCTTTTAAAAGTGTTAAAATGTTGTTAAAAGGGTTTTATGGTTACAATGGGATTGTTTCATGTTCTTTGAATAATGTGAATGGTTGGATGTGGTTTTAACGAAAATGATTGGTTTTATGGAAGTGGTTTTTGGGTGTTCCTTGAAATATTAGTTTCTTAAATGTTGTTTAAAATGGAATCCCATGGGTGGATATGCCCGTTTGGATCTAGGTGCGTGTGTTTTGGAAAATGTGTTGGTTGAGGGGTTGTTTGGCATTTCACACTTGAATATGGTTTTGGAAATGATTTTGAAATGTTTTGGTAAATGCATTTGGGTGTGTAAACATAAAGTCCCATTTGGAATTTTACTTTTAAAAGTTATGGTTTCTGTTGACATTAGAAAAGAATGTGATTCAAAAAATGTGAATCCCCTTTTGGCAACAGAAGGTGTTTTAAAAGATGGTTTGAATGCTTAAGTGATGTGATGGCCCGTTTGGCATGTTTTTAGTGTTTCTTGTTTTTCCTACAATGTCGAAAGGATTGTTTAGAAATTTTTTGAAGAGGTGGTGTTCCTCTTGGTTTTTGAAGTGGGTTTTAAATGTTTCAGTTTTCTTAGTTTCTCAAGAGTGGGTTTGTGATGTGAAAGTAGAGGCTTATGAAATGAGATGCTCAGTGTGGTTGATAAATGTTGTATGTGGTAACATGTGTTGTGTGAAATTGGATTGAGCACAAAATTGGAAGCCTAGGTATCTAGGTGGGAAGACTTGTACTAGTATGCTAGTGATCCTGTGGGGTTTGGCCCTTGTTTCACGTACCATGTTTGACAATGACAACACTATCTTAACAATGATGATGATGTTGGGGACCGCTAGGTTATGGGTATGTTCCCTACTAGTGGATCGTGCAAGTGAAAGGATATTGTAACAGTTACTTTTCACCGAGATACGAGGTACATGGGGCTAATAGCTTGTTAGTTCCTAGGGGCGTTCCCGTGACTAGTGCTCAATGATTATATTGCACCTCCCTTCGGCATACGATATGTTGGGTTTGTAATTTTAAAAGTCAGTGCTCTGTCTTTAATGTGGAGTTCTTTGAAATTTTTTTCCATTTAACTTTATTCCATTGAAAATTGTTACTAATATTGTTTGGATTGGGTTTTTGTTATAAAATAATAGTTTTCTTGAAAAAGGGATGGTGGCGTGTGTTGGATTTGAAATGGTAAAGGTGTGGTTGTTTAATAAAATGTGAAAAATATATTTTTATAATTGTATTTAAAACTAGTGTTAATGGACTGTTTTGGGAAAGGAAACCCTTGTAATCTGTGGTGATTTACCACTAAGCCGTTAGCTCACACCCTACCTATACAACTCGGTGTCGGTAGACCCGAGTTGGTTTTTAGGTTCAAGTTTTGATCAGGATTTTCTTGTTCGAGTTATCTCATAGAGAAGGGTGGTATTCTGGTTGGAGGTGACTAGGAGGACACATGGAGACCATTTTAGTAGTTGGTTGTTTTATTTTATTGTATATCCTGGTTCTTTAAGTGTTATTCGTATTTAGTTGTATTTGTATTGGACCAGATTGTTATTTTATTGAGATTCAGTTGTGGTTAGATCTGCTGCGTTTTCAATGTTGTATTTTTTTATCTTATTATTATTGGGCTAAATCGTTCCATGTTGTTTAATTTTGATGCCCGACACTTGTTGCCAGCCCGTGGGGATCGGGAACTCCCTTCGGGTCATCTCGCGGATCGAGTCGGGTGTCGGGTCAGATGGAATCCTGGCTTGGTTCGTGAAAAAATGGTATCAGAGGAGGTTCTTATTATTTGGGGTGTCCAGTAGATGGAGACTAGGGTTTTCAGGACTCAGGAGGTAGGTGCGGGAAGGGTATCATGGAACCTTTATCGTTCTAAAACTCGATTCACCAAGGTTAGTCTAGGGTTGAGTATTGTGTCTTGTGTTGTTTTTGAATTGAAGGATGACAATGGAGGTGAGTCGGGTTATGTTGTGGCCTTACGTGTTGTGGTGACCCATGTGAGGTCCAAGTGCCCGATTAAAGGCCCTTATATTGTTATTCCTTACTTGGGGCATGGCTCACCACCATGTTTTTGGGCTATCCATAGTCACTATTCCCTCATTCTGGAGGTCCATGTTTGGTTGGGTTTCATTTTGGTTTCAGTTGGTGTATGTGTACGTGGAAAATTAAAGTGTATTTTGAAACAAAAATGGAATTAAAAATGGCTGTGTTTTTCATGAAATGGGTTTAAATTGGAAAAGTGGGTCTTCAAACATTGAGGGTGTTTTGGGTTTGATAATGTTAATGGAATGTGTCCCTTGGTATTACTTATAGATGTTGACATGTGTGTGGGTATGTGAGAGAAGTGAGTCTTGGAACGTGATGATGATAATGGATGGATGCACATGTAACAGTTCATAGGATACCATCGGTTGGGTTTGGGAATTAAAGGTTTAACATGGTTTTCCTAAAGTGGATTTGAATGAGAAAATGATTTCTGGAATTTTTTTCTTGAAAAATGGGTTACTGGTATTTGGGAATTAGCCTTGGAAGAAGGCTGTTTAGAATTTTAAAAGAAAAATGATGGTTTTTTAAAAAAATATATATATTATGGTGGTGTTTGTTTTTTCTTGTATTTTGAGCCAGTTGGTTTTGGTTTGAGGTGTTCCACTTTGTTTGTGCCTCAGTTTGATATTGGATTTCTTCTGCGATTTTCATGTTGTTCAGAAAATGCAGCCTAGAAAAGTCCCCAATGTTCCTAATGAGTCATGACCAGTTCCTTTTCCTTCACAAGTGTTTCATATTTTTTTTGTGGTGATCTAGGTTATCTTGAGGCTATGGAGTAGCCTGAGGAAGTCGAGCGTGTCTTTAAGTCATTGGGACCTACCGATGTAGTTAGAGTCTATGCAGTTCAAAGGTTGTATGAGGTTTCTGCCCTGTTCTAGTGGCGATTGGTCTCCCTGTCATCAACAGAAGGTGAGATGTTGTGGGTGGTGTTTAAGTCCACTTTCATCCAATGGTTCAAACCAGAAGAGGTGAAGTAGATAAATGTGGCCGAGTTGTTGGATGTTTGGCAGGGCCAGCGATCCGTAAATTCTTATGTTGAAAATTTCAGAGGGATAGTTCCATTCTCTTTGGAAGTAGCATCGGAGGATCATATAAAGGCCCCTATCATTGTTTGGGTTCTTCATCATGAAATTACAGAGAATGTGATCTCATCCGGTGAAACCTATTTCGAGAGGTTGGTGGATGAGGCATTTATGGATGAGCTAGTTTTTGGGGTCAGCCAGTGGTTCTTGGTTCTCGTGAAGGTTCTGTATCTGGTGGGTAGGTTGTTCTAGGGGAACTGGTTTCAGAAAAACATTCTATGTTGGCTCCGACCTTCAGTTCATCAGACTGTTTGCTTGTATGTTTCCAGTGTGGCCTGTTTGGTCACTCAATGTCATCTTGTCATGTTCTTCTAAATACATTCCATCGATGTGGCCATTGGGGTCATTTGAAGATGTTATGTAGGGGGTATTTCCTGAAAAGGAAATCTTTATCAGAGGATGTGTTTCTTGACAGTGAGGAAGGAGATTCTTTAGCTATCATAGCCCCAACCATAGGTCTCAGGGTGAAGCTCACGCACAGTCAAGAGTGACAGGGAGGGGTTGTGAAACCCAACCTAGTTTTTTCTTGTGTTGGGATGGAATTGTTTAACATATCCTTTTTCTTATTAACATGTTTTTTAAGTAAACCTTATATGGTAATGGCATGGTTAACTAGATCTCTTGTACCCCAATAGTTGATTCTATCTGAATGTGTCCTTTGAAAGTTTTCATTCTCATTTGAGTGTGTCTTGTCTTCATATAGGCTAGTTTCTATTTTAACATTCGGTTGTGTTCGTTTGTAGAAGATTGAGTTTTTTTAAAAAATTGGTATGTTGTGGTTTCACTTTTTTTGGTAGGGTCCCAGTTCTAGTGTCGGTAGCGTCCAACCTGTATATGGAAATTCAGGTTTGACCCAGGTCTTGGTTTTTGGTTTCTGGAGTTTTGGGAATATTTTCCAGGTGAAGCACTGAAACTGCATGGTTAGTCAAAACCGTACATCCCCAGCTAAGCAGATAGAACCAATTGCATGGCCAGTGCATGACCGTGCGGTAGGTCTCATAACTGTGGGGGTTGGTGTCATTTTTGGGCAGAGGCGTTGGAATGGTTGATGCACAATTTTTAAACCGTGTGCAAAGTCATGTGGGTGCCCCTTTCCTTCTAGTATTTCATGCACGGTTTGGTAAACCGTGTGACCAAACCATGTGAGCTGTATGAAAATTTTAAATATTGAAATCCCTCATTCTTGGTTGTAGTGAGGGTGTTGTTTGGGGTTTAAATGTTTTTCATATTAGGTGAGTTCTTGTGGTGAGGATAACCCACTCATGTTCCCCCGTCATCCGCATCCATGCGTTGTGGTTTCTTCTTGATCGGTCGGGTGTGACTTGTGGAGTGAAGAGTTATCTTGGGATTCATTGTCTCCCTTTGGGTTTTTTGGGTATGGACTTGATCTTTGGATGAATTTTGGCTAGGTGAGTTTCTGGGGGCAGAAAGTGTCTATGGTGGGGAGAATTGTCACACCCAGACCACATATACTACTTTATTTTATTCTTTTCTCAATGTTGGATCTTTTGGTTGAGGTTTGGGTTGAGTTCCAAACAAACGTTTTTGTGTTTTTGTATTTTTGGGTTTCCTTTTATTCCTATTATTAGTTATTCTTGTTGGGATTAAGATAAAGTTGCATGTCGGGGAGTTCGTGAGACCCACAATGTCACTATCTTGTGTTTAAAACATTCAGGGATCTTTGAGTGAACATCCGTAGTGTTTGGGGTGTAATTTTAGGGTTTTCAGCCAATATTTGGGGTCGCAGGGTTTGAGCACGGCCTGGCCAAACCGTGCAACCTAACCATGTGAAGTTGCAAGAGTTTGCAGTATCCCCCGCAAGGTTTGCGCACGGTTTGAAAAACCTTGCAGCCACTTGCCGAATTTATAACTTTTGACGTGGAGCTCCAATTGGGGTGATTCCACCTCCATAATGAAGCCCTATTTTTTGTGAATAACCAGAGGGGCCTCCACCTCCTTCCTACTTCGATTTGGGGCAATTTTGGGGAGATTTATCAATAAAGGTTGGTGGTTCTTCATGTTTCCTTAATCAAACCCTCTCTCCTCCTCTTTCCCTCTTTGTTCCTGGGATTCCTTTGGGTTTTTCTTCCATGGACAAACCCTAATGCCTACTCTTTATTTTTGGTTCGTTTATATTTGGATCTAGGTTGGGAAAATGGTCAGTGGGGCTTAGATCTCTCCTCCCTTGAAGTTTCGTTCCATTCGCACATGGTTGAGGTAGGCGTTTCCAACTTTTTCATTATCGGAACTTTCCACATGCACTTGTGTGTTTTCATTTAATTTTTAAATGTTTTTCAAACCTCTAATATATATATGGATTTTTGAGAATGGTGTCTTCGTATTAGTATAGTTTAATAAAAATAGGTTTTCAAAGGGATTTTTGTGAAATACCTAGGATTATTGCACCTAGGGTTATTGTTTAAAACCCCATTGTTCATTAAAGTAATATTGGAGGTTTATGAAATGTTTAGCCTTGGTTATGGTGGTATGGTTGTTTATTATTTGTGATCATGATTTGGTTTACATGGTTTGGTAATGATTTATCCTTTTAAATGTGTAAATTTTTTTAAAAAGGGGTTTATGGTTATAATGAGATTGTTTTATGTTCTTTGAATAATGTGGATGGTTGGATGTGGTTTTAAAAAAATGATTGGTTTTGTGTAAGTGGATTTTGGGTGTTCCTTGAAATATTAGTTTCTTAAATGTTGTTTAAAATGAAATCCCATGGGGGGATATGCCATTTTGGATCTTGGTGTGTGTGTTTTGGAAAATGTTTTGCTTGAGGGGTTGTTTGGCATTACACACTTGAATATGGTTTTGGAAATGACTTGGAAATGTTTTGGTAAATTCTTTTGGGTGTGTAATCATAAAGGCCCGTTTGGAATTGTACCTTTAAATGTGATGTTTTGTGTTGACTTTAGAAAGGAATGTGATTCGAAAAATGTGAATTCCTGATTGGAAACATAAGGTGTTTTAAAAGATGGTTTGAATGCTTAAGTGATGTGATGGCCCATTTGGCATGTTTTTAGTGTTTCATGTTTTTACTAAAATGTGGAAAGGATTTTTTAGAAATTTTTTGAAGAGGTGGTGTTCCTCATGTCATTTCAAGTGATTTGTAAATGTTTCGTTTTGATTAATTTCTCAATAGTGGGTTTGTGATGTGAAAGTGGAGGCTTATGAAATGAGATGCTCAGTGTGGAAAATAAATGGTTTATGTGGTAACATGTGTTGTGTGAAATTGGATTGAGAACAAAATGGGAAGCCTGGGTATCTAGGTGGGCGGACTTGTACTAGTATGATAGTGATCCTGTGGGGTTTGGCCCATGCATCACATAACAAGTTTGACGATGACAACACTAACTAAACAATGATGATGATGTTAGGGACAACTAGGTTATGGGTATGTTCTATACTAGTGGATCATGCATGAGAAATGATATTGTTACGGTTACTTTTCACCAAGATACGAGGTACATGGGGTTCACAGCTAGTTAGTTCCTAGGGGTGTTCCTGTGACTAGTGCTCAATGATTATATTGCACCTCCTGTCAGCATATGGTAGGTTGGGTTGGTAATTTTTAAAGTCAGTGCTTTGTATTTAATGTGGAGTTCTTTGAAATTGTTTTCCATTTAAATTTGTTCCATTTAAAATTGTTACTAGTATTGTTTGGATTAGGTTTTTGTTATAAAATGATAGTTTTCTTGAAAAAGGGATGGTGGCGTGTGCTGGCCTTTGAAATGGTAAAGCTGTGGTTGTATAATAAAATGTGAAAAATCTATTTTTATAATTGTATTTCAAACTAGTGTTAATGGAATGTTTTGGGAAAGGAAACACTTGGAATCTATGGTTATTTCCCACTCAGCTGTTAGCTCACACCCTACCTAAACCACTTGGTGTCGGTAGACCTGAGCTGTTTTGCAGGTTTAGGTTTTGATCAGGTTTCTCTACTTTGAGTTATCTCCTAGATAAGGGTGGTCTTTTGGTTGGAGGTGACCAAGAGGTCACATGGATATAATTTTAGAAGTTGGTTGTTTTATTTTATTTTATCTCCTGGTTCTTTCAGTGTAAGTTTTATTTGGTTGTATTTGTATTGGACAAGATTGTTATTTTATTGAGATTCAGTTGTGGTTAGCACTGCTACATTTTCAATGTTGTATTTTTTATCCTATTATTATTGTGATAAATCATTCCCTCTTGTTTAATTTTAACGCCTGGCACATGTTGCCAGCCCGTGTGGATCGGGAACGCCCTTCGGATCATGTTACAGATCGAGTCGGGTGCTAGTTCAGATGGAATCTTGGCTTGGTTCATGACATATATGGATAAAAATAGATTGGATTCTACATAAATGATAGATAATAATAGAATATTATGTGTACATGAGATGTTTTTTGAGATTTATAGTGTAATTTATTACTATAGATGTATGATTTTTTGGGGATGCATATATGATAAGCCCATGAGAGAATAAAGAACCAATGGGAGGGGGTGATCATTGGTTCGCCAAAAACAAATCCTAAAAAATAACTTACCATTACTAAATAGTGTGTATAGATCTTGTTGGGGATGATGTGATGTAGATATAAAGATCAATAAAGAACACACGTTTCACAAGGCCTAATTATAACCACATCCATTTCAAGGCACAAAAAAAATTAATTCTCATCTAAACCAACTAACTAGGTTGATAATGGCAGTTAGGGTCGATCCCATAGGGAAGGATTAGAAAATAAATGGTATGTATGATTTGGTTAGAGTTATCCAATTATCTAGAAAAAAAAATCATGTTGAATAAGGGATGAAAAAATGAAATGAATTGTGAAAAATAGTTGAATATATAACAATAGAAAAGAAAAAATGGAATCAGACGTGACTGGGTTGAATCTTGATTAGGGTTTATTTTATGAAAAAAACTTTTGTATTAATATAATTAATATCAAATTTTTACCATGGGTATTCAATTATATTGTTGTTTCTTGGTCCGATAACATAAAATGGTTCATTTTAAACATAAATCCCTTTATATGGTGATTGATTTATCAAAATTAAATTTTATATTTACAGCTAAAATAGTGGAAACAAGCTCACCCAATGGTCATGGGTTTTACTATTAAAGCCCCTTAAGTTATCCATATTTATTTCATTGGTGGTCTAATATGAAATAAATTGTAAAATTTTCGATTTAATAATTAAAGGTATTATAAATAAAAATCATAATAAATTTAAATAAACTAATATTTTCATTACAACATACCCATAACCTTATTACAACACCAACACATGACACTTTCCCTCTTATGACCATGGGAATAGTGTATAGATTGTGTGGAAACTCAATCCATACCATTTATAAGAGAGTGATTCGAAGGGAAGAATAAAAAACACTAAAATAGAAACGTGAGGTGAAGAGATCCTACTTGATTTTGGGAAAGAATGTGTTGGAATAGTGGAAGCACCTCCCCTAGAATATCCAACCAACCCTAAACTCACTAGGATTCCTCTATATTTATTTAAAATTAGATTACATTTCATTTAATGAAAAGTTCATAGTGTGTACTTTGGCTAACTATAAATTTCTCTATTATCTTTGCTGGAATGTGTCCTTACGCACCGCCCATTAAATTTCATGATTCAGAGGTCAGTTGGTGGAAGTGCATGACATATAGTGCCACGATACATGGCATGCAACCTCTTTGGTAGCTACCAACAACTTATCAAATGTCTTACATGATGTTTATAATAAATTAAATAGTCCATGAAGTTTTCCCAACTACCTAGGCATGCACTCAGAATGGCCAAGTCATGTCTCATGAATGTGTGTATGACATGTGTTTATAAATTACACAATGTGTATTTTTCAATTTTCTATAATTTTTTCTCCATGTGTTATTTCCACTATATACTTGTAAATAATTACCATTAACACCAATATAAAACTTTCTATCTAAAGAAAACATGTATCTGTTGAAAACATGATTTTAAACTCAATAAAATATATGAATTGGTATGAAAAAATTGGTCATATAAAATATAGAGTATGTAATTTATATTATCAATTAAATAATCCCGGATGTGGAATGGTTTTGATCTAACAACCCATATTAAAATATTATTATCAACATGGACATGGAAAGAAGGTATGATATGACCCTCAATTCCCATTTACATGAACGCGTGAAAATAATTTAAAAACCAATTAATCTTTTCTTCCAAATTTCTCATGTTACCCTATATTTTTGATTTTATGTACACCCTTGGTGTTCTCCTCAAATATGATCCACACTCTCTTTGGAATTATCCCTAGAATTTATTTTATAATAATAAAAATATAAGCCACAATCACTTTCTTTTGTGTTTGAAAAATACACTATCTTTTTATAGACTCTGTGTAACACCCTAAGATTTTAAAATATATTTCTTTTTAATATATGAGATTGATTTGATAGATTTTGATGCATGGACACTGGACATAAGTGAATAATTATTTATATTAAATTTAATATTTTAATAGAATATTAAATGAATAAATACTAATAAAATAATTTTATTATTTATATTATGTACTTATATAATTATTCTTTGATAAAAAATGATGATTTGTCTAAGAACATAGTTTTATTATATATATATATATATAAAAATTTTAAAGATAAATTTTTTAACACACCAAGTTGAATGAGATAGTCTAGGATAGACTGTCACAAAACCTCAAGCATGACTCCTTATACCAAGACGCTACTAACTAACAAAAAGGGTATGAGTGTAGATTAGTGAGACTATACCTTCAGTAATCACATCCATAAAACATAAATATATAACCACTATTAAAAAAGTAGAAGTAAAAGTAAATAACTATGCTATAATAGATATCACATCAACCCAAAAAGGTGTCACGGACTACCAGAGTGGAAGGTAAAACCAAATTATATATGGTCAAGCAGATAAGAAAAAATTATGGTAGATATTCATATTTTTTACTACTATCGATCCAACTCCATGCTCCATCATCTCAACTGTATGTCATGGACCCCTTTCCCTAACTTTGACCCCTGATCATAATGTCTACACACACCAACATGCTTGTGTAGGGTGTCAGTAATGTAACCCAATAGGATACCAATAATTAATCTTTAACATATGTGAAGATGTACAGTAAGTGTATCCCATGGTAATAATAAATTCACTAAAAGCAATAAAAAATCAATCATATGTTGACAATCTCTATAGTAACCAAGTTGTCACAAACCCCATATGTAAATGCTTTGTTTTAGCAGTGGAAAGGATATCCATAAGGATGTAGGATCATGGGTTATCTGAAATGGAAATGGATATCCCTAAGTAGTTAAAATTCATAAGATTCGTTACATGATATAAAGTTGTTATACCCCTTATATATTATGGACTAGGCTAGGAACCTTTATAATCATGGAATTCAGAGTTCATTCCTCAAGGACATCATATCCTTATGGTTACTTGGGTCATTAAATAAGACCATCATTTACCTTTCTATCATTATTGGACTGGCCTCAAGGATTTCATACCCTTACCCGATGTCATGGTTTATTTTCTCCATCATTTAAATCCATGTTCACCCCCCTCTAAGGTGTATCCATATAACAATTTTCTACCTATCATAAAATTATAGAATAATACCTCTAAATGCAATATGATATATCTAATGATAAGATTTATAATAAATATAAAACGAATAGTTCATATCATTTTGATTAATAATATCCACATGAAAACACATGTGATCAAAAGTAAAACATACTTTAGTAGGTTATCTAGGCACACTCATGGAATAAAACATCATACAATGGTCTCAAATGCTACACACACATATGTGACCATAATCAAGACTAAAAAATGAGCTATTCCTACACAAGAACCATATCAATGAAATATGTGTTATAAAGTGGCCTATATGGTAAAGAACATCCTACCTCAATACTTATTATGATGTACGCCTATATTCTCCAAAGTATTGAAGCCCAAATCATGTTGATCAACACCAAAAAATTATCACACATGTCAAGAATGTCTATGTTGGGTTCTTATTCATGAAATAACACGTTTCAAAAAGAGACCCAAGGAGATTACATGTAATTAATAGTATTTATAAAATCATATACTACACAAAGTCTATAAATAGAATACGTTTCAAGATATGATGAAGAAGTGGACACCAATTCCCGGGATCCATTATTGAATAAATAATGAATCAAGAGTTCCTTATAAAATATTGAATATAACATTGGTTCTAGTCAAATAACATTCATTACCATCAATTAATTATTATAAAAGAGATCCAATGTGAGATTCAAGAATAATATTGTATTGAGATGATTTATATATAATAACTTACTAGAATCATGTATCATTCATGAGAGACCTAGTTCTGGTTGAGGTGATATTGTTGACTTGTAGAAACCACTAACAATCTACCAATTGATTTTAAATATCAAATTAGATCTAGAAACAGTAATTAGATCAATACAATGGTTAATTTTTCTATCATAAATATTCCATTGAAAATAATTCTAGTAAGATTATCCATAGCCACATACTCATTAGATTGATAAATATAAAGTAATTTCATGACCTTGTCAAGGGACATCGTCAAATCACTGGAATTGTTACTGATCTATAATGGATAGAAGAATTAATTATAAGATCCATATAGAATTATCAAATTCAACATATATCCATTCACATCTCACAATAATGATGAATAATTTAGTTTAGTTCTAGATATAACATAATGATATTTCATCACTAGATTGATCTTGTATTGAGATGAAAAGGCCAACCAATGTGTAATGTAGAACTACTAGGGGGTACACTATTACCATTTGATAGCCAGTTTTGTATGTAGTTTTCTACTAACCAACTCTAAATTTCCTAACATGGGAGTGGTATTTTACAAACAAATATCAGACTAGCTTCAACTCACCTCGCATACATTTAATTCCTAAAACCTTTTTTTCTAAAAAAACCTCCAAACACACCTAAAATAGATATGAAAATTGGTAAATGGAGAATTTAATAAACACAAAACATATATTACCCTGGAATATGTGAGTATGATACCATTATCCCCCTATAATGTCTTATTTTACTTGATAATTACTTTCAATGGCTCTTCTCAAGAAACTTGGTCCATTGAGATTGAACATATTCCTCTCACACCCAAGTGTCCTCCTAGATCTATCCATGATTACATTGAATCTAGAAAATTGGTACTATCTTCCCTCAAAGTTCATTATTTCTATGATCCACTATTAACACTAAGATTTTCATATATTTTTCATTTGGATCCTATGCAACATCCTCAATGTTGATACCATGTTCAATACTAGACATGTACCTATAGGTTTGAGACACATGAGACATATAACGCATACCAAGATAGAAAGAATAAAGATCCATATGGTATTTTAGTGTTCCATTCCATTGGTAATCTATATGGTTCCAAAATATCTTGAATTTATCCTCCCTTTCTTTCTCAAACAATAGTGTCTTAACTATAGAGTTACAGTCAAAAAATCCTATCCACCTATAGAAAAATCTAAATGTCTCATCATGCACTCGGTATAATATATTTTCATAATCAGAGTTGGGATGAATCTATTTCAAATTATTAGTACACTCTCAAAGTCCACTTATAGAATACTAAGCCCCATATATACCACCACAATATACTCATTCTAACAAAATGGTGAAAGATAATGCCTATCATAAAGGGACTTGTAAGGTTTCATAATAATCAAATCCTAAAAAAGTTATTGTATATTAAACTAACCAAGGATATGTGATCAACCCAAGATCCTACAAAATAAAAATTTTATCCCTTGAGAATATCCTTCAATATCTGAATCATCTACTTTGACTGTCCATTTATCTACGGATAGTAGGTTGTGGTAAATCTCAGATGAGACAATAAGAAACTCTAAAATCCATTCCAAAAATAAGAGATAAAGTGTACATCTCTATCAGATATTATTCTCATAGGAACGCTATGTAAGATCACAATATCAATAACATAAAAATTTCCCATGTCATTAGTGGTAACGATCTCTCAGATCAGTAATAAATAAGGCACCTTAGTGAGCTGATCCATAATCACTTAGACATCATCAAGACTCTTTTAAGTCATGGGTAACCCCGAAATAAAGAATATCATGACATCATCATACTTCCACATGAAAATAGGAAGTGGATGGATAAACCTAATAAGATATAGGTGCTCATCATTATTCATATGGTAGGTAAGCAATTAATATATGAATATAGAAATGTCTATTTTTATTCCTATCCACTGGAACAACCACCTGATGTCATGGTACATATTTGTATCTCTATAATGCATAACACACTTTTAATTATGATAGTCTCTCCTCATTTTTCCATTATGGTATTATGGACTACAATGTACCTATGTATTATGACCATGTAATTTTCATACAATGATCACCTAGGTATGAGTTCTTCAACTATTAGTTATTCCTACATCACAACACACTCTTTTTTGTATTCCAGATTAGCCTTCACCTGGTCTACTAAGAAATACATTATCCAAAATGGGGAACATGTCACTGATCCTTGGTCCTCAAAAGAATCAATACTATAATTACCCAAAAATATCATCAATATCCATAGGTTCTTCGAAGGACATTAACCATAATCTTAAGCTACACACTTCTTATGGTTAATAGCATCCCCAATGACGTTACCATTACCCACTTGATATGTCATCTCAATTTAAAAAATCTATAGGTACTCTACCTAGTGCCTTTGTCTATATTTTAGAATGCACTATGAGAATATATAATGAAGGATCTAGTGGTACATGTAGCTAATAACCCTCTCAAAAAATAGATAGTGTCACAAACACTTCAAAACATGTACCATAGTTACCATCTCATAATAATGGGTATGATAGATTTTCTTCAAGAGTCATAGCCTACGTAACCCATAAGCTATTACCTTGTACCTTTGTATTGATACTACCCTAATAACAACTCCTAATGGATCATAATATACATATCCAACAAATAACATAGATATAATGAATACTAGAGATGAATTCAACCATCTTTTCAACTCAAGTAAATTATCTTCACACTTCTCTAATAACTGAAGTGTCACCACTTTCTTCCTCAATGTCATCATGGGTGAAGATAAATGAAATAATTCCTAGATAAAACACTAATAATGTCCCACTAATCAATGAAATATCATAATCTTAAGAATGTTTAATGAATATGTGAACTACATCACCACCTATACTATCTCAAGGTCCATGGATACTTCGGTCTTAGAGACCACATACCCTAAGAATATCACATCCTAAATCCAAAAATGACACTTAAATAGATTAAAATAAATCCAATGTGCTCAAAGTGTACAAGGACTATCTCGAGATGATTGGAATGCTTCTCTAGAGTTAGTGATTAAATGATTATATAATCAATGAACACTATGATAAGCGAGTCATGTTAAGGGTGGATGATCTTATTTATGAGAGCCATAAAAAGTTTCAACACATTCTTCACTAAAAATGGTACCACCAAGTACTCGTATAACCCATACCTGATACTAAGAATTTTATTTCGGATTTTCTCCTCTCTAACCCTCAACTGGTGATATCCCGACTATAGATCAATCTTAGAGAACCTATAGGCTCCCCATAAATGATCAATGAGATCATTTATAAAATAAAAAATGTTCCAAATCTATACAATCACCTAATTCAACTTTTGATGATCTATATAGATTTGAATTCTCCCATCCACATTTATGGAAAACAAAATAGGTGCACCAAATAGAGGTGTACATAGATTAATAAATCCCTTCTGTTCCATGACCTCAAGTAGTACTTTGAATTCCTTTATCTCGATTGATGTCATATAATAAGGGGGTATCAAAATGTGTTGTGCCAATGAAAATAATATCATCTAGAATACAACACATCTATCTAGAAGAAGTCTTATGAATACTTTTGGGAAGAATTATAGATAGATACCAATAACTATAAGAATGGATGGGGGGATACCATTGATCGTTCTAAAAGAGACAAGCCTACAATATGAACCATAATTATCCAAATATGGATCATGTATTGAACAATTATACATTCTCCAAACTCCCACTCACTGAAATTCACAAACTTATATACCATTAGATATATAAACGATACCAATCATTGATTTTAGACAATGTGGGATATATATATTTTCATCCAATCTATGTAAAGCAAAAAATCAAATATCATCATCTCTGGAACCATGAAGTCCCATAGATTTCCATAACTATAAAAAATTACTAGACACTCAATGAATCACTAAAGTCAATCTATCTTCGTTACCAATGATATATAAAGGAAAGAAAGATCTATAGAAAACTTTACCTGTTATTTAGGTGCCAGAAAAACCTGTGAATATATAATGGAATGGTAAGCAATCATATCAAACAAAGTTATAGAAAGTGTAGAAGTGATCTATAACATACCTTAAATAGTAGATGGTCCCCCACCACTATCCTTGGGAGTTAGATCCACTACATATAATAAATCTACCACATCTCAATAACCCATATCCTAAGGTATGTGACTCATATAATTCATCATCATCTGAACCTGTTGTTGAGGTACCCAGTTAGATCTGTGGTTCCTAAACTACATCTTCATCGATCCCCTATGGAATCCTAACCACATAGATCTAGAACAGAATTTTTGGAGTCTCATATATCCACAATGTTGACATATTCTCTAAGGAACTAAGAAGAATATATGGGAGTGACCAACTTATATATGGATTAATGAATATATAACACCTCTAGAAGGGGCAGAAGAACGTATACTCTACTCATTCAATCATTTATCTCTCTTTATAATATTTATTCCATTCTATTTATTCTTCCATAGGAGAAGATCACTGAAGCTACGAGATACTCACTAGCCTATTCAATAAAATATGGAATACGTATAGTTATGAATTCCTATAATCTCTTCTCTATAATAAAATCCTTACTCAACAACTCTGAATAAAATTCCAAATCAAATCCTCTAACAAGATGTATCAACTATAGATGAAGACCAATCCAAAACATCATATCCTTCTATGTCTCATTTCCACCTAGGAGGGAGTAAAGTAGAGAAGCTCTATGAAATTAATAGAGTGTGCAGACATCATCATGGATCATTTATATAGCTCTATGAATTCCTTCACTCAGTCTAGAATCAGTGGGTTCGGAAAAAAATCCCCAAAGAATAGGTACTTGAAGACCTCCCAGGTGAAACCCTCACATCTTCCTACCATTCCAATCCTGACCCACTATCTCTTGGAAATTACCTAAAGCATGAACGCACAAAATTCACCTTTTAATACCCATTTATATCAATGTGGTTAAAGATACCCTTGATTATGTCTATTTATTCATCTTTACCCTACGACACTCCAGTGCCCTGAAAGTATAAGTGGTACTGAAATTGGAAGTCTCAGTCATATTAGAGCATAGAATTTGGTTCCCCTTGATCTTGTTTGTTAAAAAACTAATGGACTCTTGGATGACGTGGTACCACATCATGCTCTACCATAGTATGTGTATGTTCATTATTTGTTTCACTATCCTACATAGTGGGTGGTGGGATGGGGGAATTCCCCCTATGGGGAATTCTGGCCCATGTCATCTAGTTTCCCCATCAATATCCTTTGAGGAGGAATCTTATAAAATGTGAAGTAACTTTTAAAAAATCTATTAAAACATACTTAAAACATATAATGATTTATCTATTAAGATTAATAATCAGTTTCATATAATGAAATTAAACTAAGGAGGCTACTAATATCCCAAGGTATAACTTACCTAGCACATCCCATAGTTGAAGATAAGTTATCCATAATTGTGTTTTATTCAAGGTCACACATAAGAATAAAAATAATCACGATATAGTGCAATTAATTCTAGTAAAAACGAAAGGGTGTCATAAAATCATGGATATATCAAAGAATAGTGATATAGATATATCACAAAATCATAGATCTTGGCATGAACGAGACACCATAAATATATATCTACTAGAATCTCATCAATTATATCTGAAAGGTATGTTACACATATGTAATATGGCCCTAGAAGCCTTGTATTGATGCATGAACACACCCAAATCCCAAAATTCTACAAAAAGAATATCACCAATTGTATATCGGAGGTACGTTACGCATGAGTTAGTCAGGAAGACGGAAAAAACCTACTCATGTTTCATAGAGCCAATATACCTTCTTCCATGTCCCATAATAACCTAGAAGAAAAGATATAAAATGGTTCTATGATGCTATTTTGTAACACCCTTACATAAATCTCTTGGTCCAGTTTAGAGTGTCACATAACCTAATGTGAACCTCCCTGTATACATGAGGATTCTAACTAACGGTGAAGGTATGAGTATGATGTTGGATGTCTATAACCTCAATAATCACAACCAAACACCATAAACATATATCCACTTGAAATAAAACCAATGAAAAAGAAAATAACCATGTTATAATAGATATCACATCACCTCACCAAACAATCAAGGACCCCTAGAGTCATAGGTCATAATAAAATATATAATATCATACGGATAAAAATAAAATACTATAGTAGTCATGTAGAGTCCATCCTAGAACCTCTCATACTCCTTAATCAAAACCATCAACTATTTGTCACTGTAAACTTTCCCTTACCTGGATCATTGGTCATGAAGTCTGTACATGCACCATGATTCTTCTATAGGGTGTGAATAATGAATCATAGTAGGAAACCAACAATTAAACTTTAACATAATTGGACATGTATAACCATTTTATTCAATGATAATAGTAAATTTGAAATGATTTATAAGAAATCAATAAATCATAAACTGATAGTATTTTGTGATTACTAAAATGTCATGAACCCGAACTGTATGAGCTTCGAATTAGTGTTGGAAATGATATTCATAAGTAAATTAGATCATGGGTTATCCAAAAGGAAAATATATATCCTCTAAAAGTCACAAGGCATATCTATCAGGTTAGGATAGAAATCCATCATAACCCCTCTCTATCAGGGAGTAGGCTACCAGATATCATAATCTATGGAATTCATAGGTCAGGCCTCAGGGTCATCATATCCTATTAGTGACCTTGGTATAGACACAAGACCATCAGACCCTACTATTTCCATCATGGGTTGGGCCTTAGGGTTTTCATTCCCCCACCCCATGTCTAGGTTAATTATAATAATAATAAAAAGTCATTCAAATCAAGATAGTCTACCTATCGTTAAAAACCAAAATAATACTTATAAAGAAAATATGATATATATAATGATAGAGAAGATAATACATATAATCAAAACATATAATATATTTATGAGTTATAGTATCTATATGCACATACATGTGATCAAAATATAAACACAGTTAAATAGTCCATCTAATCACACTCATGGAATCATGCATCATATATTGGTTTCATGGGCTAAAAACACATATGTGATCATAATCAAGAATGAAAATAGATTTATGCTAATGAAGGAACCATCTCAGGGAAAATAATATGTATAATGGACTATATGGTAAGGTATTTTCTACCATATGATTTTTGATGAAGTACTCCAATATTCATTAAGGGATTGAATCTTAAATCACATTTCAAACTAAAGGAAAAAAATCCACATCTAAAGAATGCGTATGTTGGGTTTTAGTTCATTAAATAAGTGGTTTAAAAAATGATAAAAGGAGATTCCCTAACAAGATGGATAGTTATAGATTCACATACATCATACAGTACCCTAGTGGATCAAATTTCAAGATATGTCAATGATGTGGATTCTAATTCATCAGATCCATTTTTAGTTAACTAACAGATCATTAATTACTTATAAGATCAAGAAGATAAAATATGTTCTAGAAAGTGAACATTGATCACTATAAATCCATCATTATAAAAGAGATCCAATATGATAAAAAATAAGAATATGGTATCATGAAAACTAATATATGATAAATTACCAGGAAACATCCATCTTTCATGAGAGAACTATCTTTGGTAAAGGGGATTCCATTGATATGTCAAAACTACCAAAAATCCAACAAAGGTTCATCAATATCACAATATATCTAGAAATGAAAAATAGATATTTCTAAAAGACTATTATTTTATTATTAATCCACCTGCATTAAGAGGTTGAAAAATAAAATATGTAAGAACATACCCATAAGATTATTATAGTCGAAGGTAGGTTAAAATCAGATCAAGATACATCATCATATGATGGTTCTATCACTAATCTATGATGGTGGGAATAATTAATCATCATATCCACCTAGAAATAACATATCCATTATAGATTATTTCATATCTATGAAAGAATAATAGAAACTTTGTGTAGATTTAGAGAAAACATACTGATTTAGCATCACTGGATTAATCAGACATTAAATGTTCAAGGGGAGATGAATAAAAGAGCTCAATAATCAATGAAGCTTAAATTAGGTTCAAAATAATTTGGTTTGTGATGGAAATGGGTATTAATTATGAAAGAAAATGAGCATAATTAAAAATATATAAGGTTCATTTATTTCACACTCATCCCCACTCTACTAGAAAATTAATGGATTTCCCTTAGCTAACTAGTGTGCTAAGAGGATCCACTGAGGTTCTTCATACCCCACCGGTAGGCCAGTGGCATGCCACCAAAGGGCTGGGGATGTCTTCAGTTTTCTACAGACCCACTGTAACTCAACTTGTTGACATATGGTAATTTGCATCCACCACTATTCCTAGCCTCAAATCGTCTCAATAAACATCAATTTATGGAACCTTTATAATATAAACCAACCAATAAATACTTCCATAAAATAGATGAAGAAAAATATAAATAAATAAATTTATAATCCCAAAACATCTCATAACTTGAATTAAGAAAGGATGATACAAATTTACCTTATTTAGGTAATTAGATTTATTGAAAATTCATTTTTTATATATTTAAACTATTGAATTATCATGCATACATTGATTAAATGTTTTCAAGGAAATGAATATAAAATCATTTGATAGTAAAAAATAATTGTTTTATTAAAAAATATTCATATATATAATCTATTTTTTTATAATAAATTCAACTAAGCACTACTGATAGTTTATTTTATTTATGTTTGTTGATAATATATAAAATCAATTATGTTAAAATTCTTCTAATGATTTTTTATAGGAATGAAATGTGAATAAATCAATTTTATGATCTGAATATACTATTTTTATTAAAATGGAATTTATGTGTTCTCATCTTGGATGTGAGATTAAATTCCTTCCACCATTATAAATTTTATTTGATAAATTGAAATTATTTTTTATTTATCATGTCCAAATTTTTATATGTGGAATTTATGTATTTTTCTGATGAATATTATTATCTTGGTAAAGAATAAAAAACACAATTTTCACGTATACCATAAATTTAATGACATCTTTATGATATAATCCTGAATTCATAATTTTTAAAATATTTTATCAGAAAAATATGTATTTAACACATAAAATGATTAATTTCAAAATATTATTTATTTTATCAACAGAAGAATGAAATTTGGAATCCTAAGCTACGTTTTATTCGAAAAAAATATATTTTTGACTCTTTAAATTTAATGAGGATGTTCAATGATTACATTTGGTTTATGAACTTCTATAATATTAGAGAAACATTATATATTAATAATAAATATATAGATTCATTGGAATAATTACTCCTAAAAATTAATAGGATATAATGTTAAAATAAATAATATTTTTCCCTAAAACACCCCTCCCTTGATGTATAAATACCCTCACTATGTTCCATTGGAAAAAAACTCCCCATTCATATTATCTCAAAATATATCTACAAAAATATTATCCCGAATCACCATAATACATCATAAAGGTTCTTTTATCACTAAAAAGAAAACCTATGTAGGATCAAATCATAAGGAAAAGAAGGATACATGAGGAAGATTTAGTTCTATTGGAGTACCTATATCAAGTTTTATTCATCATAAACCTCCTGAAATATTCTAGAAAAATTTTAAAAAATTAACATTAGTACATATATTATATTTAATAGTTTGTATGTTAGTGTTTCAAACATTTTATTTTTCCTTCCCATCGTATGGAAAATGAAAATATCATTCATATATACATGTTGACTACCACCTCTATAAAGAAATTTTGTTTATTTTTTTTTCACTTCCTCTCATTGATGGTTATAAATATTTATTTAGTAAATAAATTTGAAATATATAAAATTATAATTATTTATTAATTGTATATTATTATTTTCTATCATTTCATTCCATCCATTTAAAAAGTAAAATGCCACCTTGTGTGTATGTGTAGACTACCAGCTTTATGATGTATTGTGTTTCACTTTTTATCATCATCATATAGTGATAATTATAAAAATGTATATAATTAATTAATAAAATATTAATGACATGACTAATATTTTTTATATGATGAAACCATAACTGAGGTTCATGTATTGGAATCTCCATACCAAAACATTATGGAATATAGAACATTTGACAACGGAATATGGACTCTAATGATGAATTGTTATAAATGGATAATTAAATATTTATAATGTATTTATATATAATAAGTTAAGAATTATTAAAATTAAAAAATATATGTATATTATGTTTAATTTTATTTTACATTATGTTATAATTCAAAAGAAATAATTTTGTACTTGAGGTAAGGGTTTATGTTATAATCTAACTCTTTATTGATATTGTTTACATTGAAATTTAGATGTCATGATATTATATGTGCATTATATTTAAAATCATATTTATATTAATCTCCTATAGATATATTTTTTTTGGTTTTAAAATATTTATTCCATTTCAACCCATTTTAGAACTTAAAAGGATCGAAAGAAATTTTAAAGAAAAGCTAGCCTTATTTTCCTTTTTTGGATGAGAATCTTTCTATTTCATTTCCTTGTTCATTAAAAAATTATAAAATTTCTAATATAAAATTTATTTAGTGATGAAGCTATTTATCAAATAACTTTTACTTTCATTACAAAATATTCAAAGGAAACTTTGTTCACATTTTATGTAAAATTCAATTTTAAAGTTTTACAAATGTAGGAATATAATAAATTTTTTCTCAATTATACTAAAACAAAATTTTTAACTATTAGGGCCATTATTTTATATTAAAATTCATTTAATAATATTTTCGTTTTATAAAAACAATTATTACCATTTATCTGGGTATTTTTTTATTTTTTAAAAATTTACAAAAGGAAAATTATATTTCTTCTTATTTTTCACAACATCTTTTTAATGTTTTTAAAAATAATTTCACATAAATATAATCATCCTTTATATATTATTATTTATCATTGAGCATATAATCATAAAAATCCATCCAATTCCTTTCTAGTTATGTCTTTTGTTGATAAATTGTTAATGATGTTTCAGGAACCCCATTTCATTCTATTGGGTTAATTAAATGGTAAAGGCATGATAAATGATCTTATGTTCTTGTGGAATATATATAAATGGTTTTATTTTAAATAATGGGTTAGTCTGTTATATTCCTCCAATAAATTGGTTATTTTTTATACATCATGATCTCAAAGGGTACACAAGTGGTTATCTCATTCCCAAGATGGTACATGTGAAGTTTTCCCAAGCCAATGGTGAGGGTACACATGTGATTATTTGAAGACCAAGAATGCACACTAGATTTTTTCCCAATCCCATAAGGGTATAAGAGTGATTATACCAAGACAAAGAGGGTATATAAACCATTATACTATCCCAATAAGGTTTATTAGTGGTTATCTTTAGCCTAATATTTGATTAATATCATCGTTATAAGCCTTGAAATATTATTTCTTTGATTATGTTTATGCCATAGTTTTATTCCATAATCTTATGTTTTATGATTATAATATTCACTCCTATATAACTATTGATTATTGATGATTTTATAATCTTACAAAATATACCTTCATATGAGAAATCCTTCTTCTATCACTCATGTTTAATGGTTTATGAAATCTTGGGTATCATCTAATAAGTTGTGATAATGTTCTTATACCCTTAAGCTTATTTTATTCTCTATTATGGTCATAGATTGACATATCCCATGATTACCCTTAAAAAGAATATTATCTCACCCTTTTTTATGTTTCCATTCCCCCATGTTATTATAAAATGAAGTAATAAATGACTTAGAAGGGTACTATGTGAGTTGAATACTATAGGGTAAATTAAAGATCATTTATGAAATAATTTTATTATATATCTAGTATCCAAAGAAACAAAACTTTTAAGGTTATTCATAATATATTATTGTGATATGTGTAGATTATTCATATAAAATGATGTAATTTTTAAATTTGTGAGTCTCATATCACCAAATATTGTATAAAATAATGTTTTAGATTTCTTTTAGAATTTAGGATATGAGAAATAATATAATAAAACATATGGAAACAAATGATTAAACAAATTAATATATGAATAACCTTAATTTTCCTATGATAATAAGAATGTATTATAATTTAAGACATACTAGGAATGATTTTCATTATCATATGATTTCCCACTTTGACAATTAATGGATGATAGTCACACTAAGCATTTTTTAGTTAATATATGGAACCAAGATGAATATTGTAAAAAATTAATGTGATGACCAATGTAATAATTATCCAAATGAGTATCCAAATTGAATGAGATTTTAGACTCAAAATCATGTTTTTATCCTCACCCAACTCACCCAAGATATAAGAAGTAACATGAAACATGATAATATTCCAATTTAAAAAGGAAGGAGTTTATCAAAATAGAGATATTTATCCAGAAACATCCACCATCATTCAATGGATCCTCTAATCCACATAATTTTGAGAAATGGATCCATCGTATATATGATATATTTTCTATTATAAAATGTTCAAACTATGAGAATTTTTTTTGTATGTGTTTCATTTATAATGTGGTAAAAATAGTTGTTTATTAATATATATAAAAGTAAAGATGATGAAATTGACTCCATGAAATAAGAATATTTTAAGAATATATTTTTTAATAAGTATTTTTCATGAACTATTTTCACTAATATTGGGAATTATTTACTAGAATTAATATAAAATGATGAAGAATATAAGGTTACTTATAAGAAATATTTACCCAAACTTTAATGGAATGCTTCAAATTTTATCATTGAACATGAAAATAATTACTTAATTTATTAATGGTTTAAAGCTAAGTCTATCAATTCAATTAGATATAAGATACTTTTATAGGTATTAATATAATGTTAGATGTGATTTATTTATATAAATGGATGGTAAAGACTCTCATTTTCCTTTTGGTTTTGGGGATAACAAAATAAAAATGGATTTTCATATAGATTCAAATAATAAAACCTATAGTGGAAATAAAATTAATATTACTTATTCCAAAAATGTCAGATGAATCATAGGTGAATTTATTTGCAAGGAACAGGTAAGTGCTTCAAGTATGGAAGATAATTCCACTGATCACATGACTAAAAATTATATATTTGGATTTTCGAATTGTTTCATTTTGGTTGAGCAGTAAACGAAACAAAGTGCGAGATAAAAACCATAATAAAAAATATTTGAAATTCAAAAATTAAAAAACATCAGTCACAAACCTGATGAGACATAAGAGCGAGAGAAACTTGCATCATCCAGTAAGATGCCTGCAATTTTCCACATGTGCCACACCAAATTTCATCTCTACCCAATTACCACCATCACCATCATCCACCAGCACCACCCCCGACACCATAGAAAACTCCACGACCACCACGACTATCATGACCAGCCAACAACTTCCACCATAACTAGAAATGAACTCACCAAATCATCAAAACACCATCATAGAAGAATAAAACCCATAAAAATACCATCATATTCAACTCACCAAAATCATATACAATTCTTAAGGACACCACAAAAACCATCAATGAATGTTACCCAAGATCGGATGCAAATCGACATCATCACCAAAACAAGTTCAAGAACTCACAGAAAAACCCTAAAAAACCTCACTTATAGAATGATGAAGAAAAATTATACAAACCAAAAAACCATAGATTTCATAATGATGTTTTCATTTCTATCTCGAAATAATTCCATCATAAAAGGGCCGCACCAGGCACGTCGATGGACACTATTCCACACACCCAAAAATATCATCATTGCCACTTCTCCCGATCCACCATAGAGGGGAAAAAATAATGTGAGACTAGAGAAAGGGAATTATGGTCAAGGGCTCCATGCCTCAGCATTGTCGATGATGCAGAAGACTAATCCAACAAAGAAAAGGAAAATAGACTCAAGAAGTTCCTGAGAGCCTTCAAATGGAAAACTAAAGAACCCAAAACCTATAGGTTTCCCCTAATTAGACTCTAACTTAGAGAGATGATAAGGTATGTGAGGTCAGATAAAGGGATGGGTAACCAAGTTATTCAATAGAAAAAACCTTTTTTAGGGATTGAATGAAGACGATGATGAAAAAATAAGAACACCTTTATCTGAGTGAGCCTAGACGCCTCCATTAAAGACGATACAATAAGAAAGTCAAAATACAGGGAGTGGACAAGACAAAAAATATATAAAGGGGGATGATACCAAATCCACACTAATGGGGAAAGAATAAGGTATTATGAGAAACAAATAGGGGAATAATGGAAGAAAATAATAGGCACAATGCTCAGACACGCCACCGACCCCATGACGACTGCTGAGGTGGATCAAAGGAAAGAAGTGGTGAAAGGTACGCTTATTATTCTCTATAGAACTGAAAATATCTTATTTAATTCTACTTCAACCCACTATTTTATATCTATAGAATTTTCATTGAGTATCAAAAAACTATAATAATGGTTATATATTAACTTATTTCCTAAAAAACCTAATGGTGATATTATTTCATCTTAAGTCCATAGCTCTTCTTAGATTGATTTTTTTTGAGAAAGTGATTCCTAGAAATAATTTATTCTCCATATAGTTACATTTTGTGTGATTTTTGGTATTCACTGGATCAATTTATAGAGATCACATATTAAGTTTTAATGAATCGAAGTCACATATTTTTTTCTAAATCAATATATGATCATTTATCGATGTGAGGATGAACATGAATTTCTAATGGAATTTACTTCAATTATATTGACCATACTTTATATTCATGAGGAGTATTTATCTCAAATGGTTTGAAAGAAACTGAAAATTGAAGATATGATTTTTATTTAATAAAATCATTATGTATTAACTAATGTTCATTCCAGTATTTCATCAAATCTTGATGTTTAGTTTTAAAATGAACTCATAATTGGTGATATTTTTATTTCAAGTACTCCTTATAGAATGGAATCAATTGGGTTTCAATAAGTAGAGAATAATATTTAGGAGAACCTAGAAAATAGATTCATATACCCAAGTGCATCAATGTGGGGTGGAACCTTTCTTTTTGTTAGGAATAATGATGAGTTAATGAAAATTTTTATTCATTAAAGAGAACCTAGCAAGATTTATGTCATTAATAAGTCTCATCCACCCTATGTTGATGAAATGTTTGGTAAATTTTATGGATCACAATACAAAACAATGATTTATATTAGATCTATATATCTTCCTTTAAGGGTTAAAAGGGATCACATACCCAAGAAAACCTTCCTTGTGAGGTATTAAAATTATAAATATATAGTGAGTCCATATGTACAAAGAAATTCATCTACTATATTCATAGATATAATTAATTGTTTCATTAGATATCAACTTGATCAGTTTGATGTAGTTTTTAAATATGATTTTATCTGATATTTCAAGATAACAAAAGACCATTAAGATCATTTTGAGGATTTTATTAAAGTCCATGGGAAATTATAAGTTGTTCTCAAAATTTATGAACTATGAATTATATCTATATAATGTATTATCATTTAGTTACTTAATTACAAGGGATGGTATATCAGTTCATCCTTTAAAGATGGAAGTTATGGAACAATGGTCCATCCTAAAAACATGGAATGTGACCCATAATATTCTTGTATAGGGTATATACTCTTAAAAATATGAGAGATATTTATCAATGATATCAAATACATAAACCATGTTGAAATAGAAGGGATATTAGTTCCATTGGGTAGAAGAATTTGGAGAAAATTTCATAGATCTGAAGTGATAGTTGAATACTAAACATATTCTTACACAACTTTGTAGTGGATAAGAGTTTTCAATGTGTAGTGATGCATCAAAGAAGGTATTGGGATACTTACTCATGAGTAATGTAATGGTAGTAGTGTATTCCAGATGGGAGTTGATGGTTATTGATAGAAGTTACCCACTAATGATTTAGAACTAGCAATGGTAATTTTTTAATGAAATTATAGATGCACTATATTTATACATTGTGTCAGATGAATCATGCTAGATTCTCCAAGATAAGGATTGAAAAAGATACAATATATATAAATTTACATAGGATGGACCTTTATATTATAAGGAATGGTGAGAAATAATTTCCTTGACAAATGAATTTTCAACCACCCATCCATGTGATGAATAAAGTGGAACATAAAGAGGATCCAGAGTTGTAAAAGAAGGAATATATTATTTAAGAGTTTAAATGAGATCATGATGGAATAATAATAATCTAAAACTAGATAAGTTTCCCTTCAATTCTAAAATTTATTGAGTTATTAGATAAAGATTATAGGTCATCATACTCTATCGAAATTGAAAGTACAAAGATGTATAAAGACATCAAAGAGAATTTACAATGGGATAACATGAAAAGGTATAATGTGGATTATGTATCTCAAAGGTATAATGTGGATTATGTATCTCAATTACTATTACGTTAACAAGTTAATGTTAAATTTCAAATGTCTATGGTGATGATGCATCCACTACCAATATGTGTATGATAATGGGAAAACATAGGAATTTATTTCATATCCGGACTACCCAATATATCAAAATTCTATAACACTATTTGAGATATAGTTTATTATCATACAAAATTAGTACGTTTCAATAATATAAAATATGATTTAAAAAATGAACAAATTTAATAGATATATATTAAATTGGTGGTAAAGTTTCATAAAAAACTAATACCATTAGTATCTTAATGAGAACTGAGGTTTAAATCAATCTTGTTGAGAAGTATTCAATAAGAATTGAATGCAGTGTGTTGATTTAGCACAAAATAACATCCATAGATAGATAGTCAGTCTATGAGGACCATTCAAAACCTAGTAGATATGTTGATTATTTATCTATAGATTTCATCTTTAGTTGGGATCGACACCTTCCTATGGTTGAATTTTCTTACAATAATATTTGTCAATCTAGTATTAATATGAATCCATATGTATCTCAATACCACTACAATAAATATCTTATTAAGGGGGGGGGGTAGAAGGTTTTATAAAAAAGACCCTCTAAATTCATTTTCTGTATAATTAGACGGGGGTTTTCACAACCCCCTCTAATCATAAAATTTATATGGGTTTATGAACCCCCTCCAAATTAATTTTCTAAATAAATTAGCAGGGTTTTTTGTAACCCTAGCTAATCGTCGAATTTAGAGGGGGTTATGAACCCCTTCTAATTTTCTTAATTCAGCGGGGCTATTAAACCCACTCTAAATCTTTCAACATTATTTTTTTTGATATTTTATTGGATTTTAGAGGGGTTTATGAACCCCCTATAATTTAAGAAAATATAGAAGGTTCATAACCATTGCTAATCAGTGAGATTATCACTGGTTCAAAACCACCTCTAATATATTAAAGAAGTGGGGGTTCAAAACAGCATATAATGTCTTAAATTAGAGGGGGTTAAAAACACCCACTATTTTAAAAACATTTCGTAATATATATATATATATATAATTAAAAACTATATATAAAATCATTTAAATACATTATATGAAAATATTATATAAAATATTTTTATGATTGTATTAAATTGTATCTATATGTATACATAAATATATTTGTATAATATTATAATATATATTTATTTCTATAAATTGTATTTCATATAGTATTAATTATGTATAATATAAAATCATTAACATATTATATAAATATATAAATAAATATAATTGCCCACAGGGGCTGGGTGAGTTGGTTCAAGGTGGTGGCGTCCTATCGTTGAGGTTCTGGGTTCGAGTCCTCGCAAAGGCAACACGCACTATATGTCAGTTCTCCTCTCGTCCCCTTCATCTTGTGTGGAACTGGCCCAAGCCCATGGTTGGCCACCTTGGGCCTAGCTAGGGATGTGCGACAGGGGGTGGGGAAAGTCCACCTCAATACCCCCTAAACTAACCGACACGTTTGGCCCGCGGGGGCTGGGTGAGTTGGTTAAAGGCAGTGGCGTCCTGTCATCGAGATTCCAGGTTCGAGTCCTAGAAAAGGAAACACGCACTATATGTCAGCAATCCTCTCGTCCCGTTCATCCCGTGTGGAACTGGCCCAAGCCCAAGGATGGCCACCTTGGGCCTAGCTGGGGACATGCGATAGGGGGTGGGGTAAGGCCGCCTCAATACCCCCTAAACTGACCAACACGTTTGCCCGCGGGGGGTGGGTGAGTTGGTTCAAGGCAGTGGTGTCCTGTCGTCGAGGTTTCGGGTTCAATTCCTCACAAAGGAAACACACACTATATGTCATCGATCCTATCGTCCCCTTCATCCCGTGTGGAACTGGACCAAGTCCAAGGTTGGACACCTAGGGCCTAGCCGGGGACGTGCGATAGGGGGTGGGCTAAGGCCGCCTCAATACCGCCTAAACCGACCAACATGTTTTTTTCCCGCGGGGGCTGGGTAAGTTGTTTCAAGGTGGTGGCGTCCTATCATTGAGGTTCCGGGTTTGAGTCCTCGCAAAGGCAACGTGCACTATATGTCAGCGATCCTCTCGTCCCCTTCATCCCGTGTGGAACTGGCCCAAGCCCAAGGTTGGCCACATTGGGCCTAGCTGGGGACGTGCAACAGGGGGTGGGGAAAGGCCGCCTCAATACCCCCTAAACCGACCAACACGTTTTCCCGTGGGGGCTGGGTTTGTTGGTTCAAGGCGGTGGAATCCTATCATCGAGGTTCCGGGTTTGTGTCCTCACAAAGGCAACACACACTATATGTCCGCGATCCTCTCGTCCCCTTTATCCCGTGTGGAACTGCCCAAGTCCAAGGGTGGCCACCTTGTGCCTAGCTGGGGATGTGTGAGAGGGGGTGGAGAAAGGCCTCCTCAATACCCCCTAAACCAACCAACACATTTTCCCTCGGGGGATGGGTGAGTTGTTTCAAGGCAGTGGCATCCTGTCATCGAGGTTCCGGGTTCGAGTCCTCGCAAAGGCAACGTTCACTATATGTCAGCAATCCTCTCGTCCCCTTCATCCTGTGTGGAACTAGCCCAAGCCCATGGTTGTCCACCTTGGGCCAAGCTGGGGACGTGCGACAGGGGGTGGGGTAAGGCCGCCTCAATACCCCTAAACTGACCAACACGTTTGCCAGCGGGGGCTGGGTGAGTTGGTTCAAGGCGGTGGCGTCATGTCGTTGAGATTCCGGGTTCGAGTCCTCGCAAAGGCAACACGCACTATATATCAGCGATCCTCTCTTCCCCTTCATCCCGTGTGGAACTGGCCCAACCCCAAGGTTGGCCACCTTGGGCCTAGCTAGGGACGTGTGACAAGGGGTGGGGTAAGGCCACCTCAATACCCCCTAAATCGACCAACACATTTGCCTGCAGGGGCTAGGTGAGTTGGGTCAAGGTGGTGGTGTCCTGTCGTCGAGGTTCCGGGTTGGAGTACTCACAAAGGCAACACACACTATATGTTAGCAATCCTCTCGTCCCCTTCATCCCATGTGGAACTGGCCCAAGCCCAATGTTGGCCACCTTGGGTGTTTCTAGGGACGTACGACAGGGGGTGGGGTAAGGCCGCCTCAATACCCCCTAAACTGACCAACACGTTTTCCCGCGGGGGATGGGTGAGTTGGTTTAAGGCGGTGGAATCTTGTCGTCGAGGTTCCGGGTTTGAGTCATCGCAAAGGCAATACACACTATATGTCAGAAATCCTCTCGTCCCCTTCATCCCATGTGGAACTGGCCCAAGCCCAAGGTTGTCCACCTTGGCCCTAGCTGGGGACGTGCGACCGGGGGTGGGGAAAGGCTGCCTCAATACCCCCTAAATTGAACAACACGTTTGCCCGCGGGGGCTGGGTGAGTTGGTCAAGGTGGTGGAATCCTATCGTCAAGGTTCCGGGTTCGAGTCCTCGCAAAGGCAACGTGCACTAAATGCCAGCGATCCTCTCGTCCCCTTGACCGTGTATGGAACTGGCCCAAGCCCAAGGGATGGCCACCTTGGGCCTAGCTAGGGACGTGTGGCACGTAGGTGGGCAGGCCAGGTCAATACCTCGTTACCCAACAACACGTTTTCCTGCAGGGGCTGGGTGAGTTTGTTCAAGGCGGTGGTGTCCGGTCGTCGAGGATCCGGGTTCGAGTCCTCGCAAAGGCAACACGCAATATATGTCAGCGATCCTCTTGTCCCCTTCATCCCATGTGGAACTGGCCCAATCCCACGGTTGGCCACCTTGGACCAAGCTAGGGACATACGACAGGGGGTGGGGTAAGGCCGCCTCAATACCCCCTAAACCGACCA
Organism: Viscum album; assembly: GCA_963277665.1. Lineage (NCBI taxonomy): Eukaryota > Viridiplantae > Streptophyta > Magnoliopsida > Santalales > Viscaceae > Viscum > Viscum album. Next base: position 1,323,171,644 of record OY728166.1, read on the forward strand.
ACACGTTTTCCCGCTGGGGCTGGGCGAGTTGGTTCAAGGCGGTGGAATCCTGTCGTCGAGGTTCCGGGTTCAAGTCCTCGCAAAGGCAATGCGCACTATAAGTCAGCGATCCTCTCGTCCCCTTAATCTCGTGTGGAACTGGCCCAAGCCCAAGGCTGGCCACCTTGAGCCTTGCTAGGGACATGCGATAGGTGGTGGGGTAAGGCCGCCTTAATACCCCCTAAACCGACCAACACATTTTCCCACAGGGGCTGGGCGAGTTGGTTCAAGGAAGTGGTGTCCTATCGTCGAGGTTCCGGGTTCGAGTCATCACAAAGGCAAAACACACTATATGCCAGCGATCCTCTCATCCACTTCATCCCATGTGGAACTGGCCCAAACCCATGGTTGGACAAGTTGGGCCTAGCTGGGGATGTGCGACAGGGGGTGGGGTAAGGCCACCTCAATACCCCCTAAACCGACCAACACGTTTGGCCCTCAGGGGCTGGGTGAGTTGGTTCAAGGCGGTGGCGTCCTGTCATTGAGGTTCCGGGTTCATGTCCTCGCAAAGGCAACATGCACTATATGTCAGCGATCCTCTCATCCCCTTCATCCCGTGTGGAACTGGCCCAAGCCCAAGGTTGGCCACCTTGGGCCTAGCTGGGGACATGTGAGAGGGGGTGGGGTAAGGCCACCTCAATACCCCCTAAACTGACCAACACGTTTTCCCCACCATTGGTGGTGGGCTGGTAAGGGCTTTGGGGGGGGGGTGAGGGGCAGGTCACTGGGTCAAGTCCTCGGGCTTGCGATTTACATGTAATATTCTTCCTTGTGTGTGTGCCGCTTTCGCGGTTGTACCCAATTTTTTATATACATAAATATAATTTATTCAAAAATTATATCATATAAAAACCAAATCTTGTGGTTTTTCTAATTTATATAATAATAATAAATATATTTTTAAATAATATATTTATGATTTTATATTTTATATAATTAATATTATATGAAATACAATTTATACAAATAAATATATATTAATGTACATAATATTATACATTTATGTTTATGGAAATACATATTTAGTAATGTACATGATAATAAATATATATATTGAAATACATTATGTATGTATTTTTATAAATTGTATTTTATATAATATTAATTATATATTTGTATTTATTTTATTTCATATAATACTAATTTTATATAACATACATATTAATTATATGTAATATAAAATTGTATTTGAGATAACATTATATAAATATTTGTATAAATTGTATTTCAAATAAAATATTTGTATAAATTGTATTCCATATATATGTATTTCATATAATATTAATTATATACAATAGTATAAAATTTATATAAATAAATATATATTAATGTACATAGTAATAAATATATGTATTGAAATACATTATATAAGTATATCATTAAATACACTATAAAAATATATTAAATAAACACTAATATATATATATTATATAAATAAAAATGTATATAATATATAAATATGTATTTGAGTATATAAGTAACTTACATAAATATATATATATATATATACATAACATAAATAGAAATATAAAGTATATCTACTCAAATTTATTTAAATACACATATAAATTATATAGTTTAGATAAATGTGTGAATTGAATACTATAAAAATGAATTATAATATAAATACATAAATATATAATATAAACATGTATATATTAATTTATACAAATACATAGGTTATACATTTATATGTATTTAAATATTTATTAAAATAATATTAATTTAAATAAGATACATAATATATATAAATAGTATAATGACTAATTATATTATCAAAATAAATATATATAAATATACATAATAATAAATATATTATTGAGATACATTATATAAATATTTTAAAGTTCTATTAATTTTATGTTACCTTACTAGTGCTTTACAAAAAACACCTTCAACGCCATGTTGCAGGAACATTAGATGAGGTTATGGGTAACCACTGCTAATGTGTTTAGAGGGGGTTATAACTCCCTCAAATTCAAAAAAACCCTTCTAATCGGGGCATTTTTTTGTAGTGTATGGAGATTATTTAAAATCTCAAACATGTTGGGTTGAAGTTGGTTTATAGAATCTATTATGACCGAAACTAGATGAGGAAATATAATAGAATGTTAGATCTGTTCAGTAACATATCCAAGAATCTCAAAATTGAAAGAAATGTTTTATGGATGATCGATGGAGAAATATATATTTCAATGTTATATAAAAGGTATTATATTGAATACGTACATGGTATGTAAAAATATGGGGAATATGGGACCCTGATATATCAACCTCTTTGAGATTGTTGATTGTATCAGGATAATATTTTATCACTTGGTGCTACCACTGACCATTTATTTAGTTTATGAAGTGCTCCATTTATCTCTTCTAATGAAGTAAAAAACCAGATCCCTGATATGTACTAAACCCAAAGGTCTTAAATCTAGTCCATGATCTTTCGGATGTAGAAAAATATGTATACATTGTAGATTGAAGATATAAAGTGTTGAGGAATAACACCTCGCACGTAATAAAATTATTTTGTCAAGAAAATAAATATGAGGAAGGTACATTGGAACCCAAGGATGCGATGAGGTAAAAAAATTCACGTTTTTCCATGAAAATGTTGTAATTTTGAGGTTTGAATTCATATAAGGGGGTAGGATGTAACACCATGATATTTTTAATTGTATTTCTCATTACTAAATTTGATGTGTTTGACAACATTATAGTTGTACAACATAGAACATAATTGAATAATTATTTATACAAAATGATATATATTAAAAGATAATAAATGACATATAGTTAGTAAAATGAATTATCTAATCATAATAAGTATTACTTTAACTATTTATTGATATAATCAAATGTTTAGTATAAAAACCGAGTTACCTATATTATATGTATTATTTAAAAGATAAAATTTATTATGTAAAATATCACTTTTAGTAAAAAAATTAGTTTTTATTCATGAAAAATAATGATTAGTGATTCATTTGTTGATTATAAATTTGTTTTAAATTAGGACAAAATCATTTTTTGTAAAAAGTGTTAGTTTACGAGAAAAAAATTTTTATGTATTAAATGAATTTTTTAACATAATAAACTAAATTAACAACTATATATAAATATTTATAATTAAATTTACATATAATATATTCAATAAAATAATTTAACAATCATCTAATGGTTTTCACTAGGCATTGTAATGAGAATAAAGTCATATTTGTTTTTGTTTTTTCGATACATTTTTTCTAAAAATGGGTTTTACATGTTTTGTTAATATATATTAGAATTAATTTATAACACATTTAAAAACAATTTAAAAAAAATAATTATTGAATTTAACATGTTAATGTAATATTAGGATGATATTTTGAGATTTTTCTCAAGATGTTATTTTTGGTAAATAGTAAAAAATATTTTTTAAGTATACTAAATATTTTAACACATCACTATCAAGTAAGCATGAAATTAAAATTTATAAAAACTTTTTCCAAATTAAAAATTAATTTAATGATTAGAATAATGAATGAATTTTTTTTTAATGGAATTTTATACATATGATTTAAATGTTGAAGTCAAGTTATATTTTATTTAATTAAATATTTATTTTTTATTTTTTACCTTTAATGATATGGTTCAATGATTCTATTCAATTTTGGTATGGTCCTAATGTCAAATAAACTACTTTTTACAATAATAGGAATAACTATTCATAGGAATCAATACTCCTAAAATGTAATAGACCAAAATGAAAAAATAATCAATATTTTTACCCCAAAACACACCGATCCTCAAGTATAAATATATCCTTACCATTAAATTTGAAAACCACAAAAATGTAACTTTATCTCAACCATGTATGACCCTAATACCTTCCCAACTCTTCTACGTATTTTATAGAGGTTTTTCCTAATGAGAATACCAACCCCCGTGAAGTGATGTAATTAATTTTTTATCTTTCCCTCACATGACTATTTATACAGATATTTTTAATGAATGCATATGATATTTATTAATTTACTATGATTATTTAAAGTTATATTATTATTTATCTTCATTTCATTTTAGGCATGGAAAAAAAGGAAACTTCATAGAAGCATACATGCTGACTACCGCCCCCATGAAGTGATATAGATCAGTTTTCATTACTAGATTACATGGATAGTTATAAAAGTGTATATAATAAATATATATGATACTTATAATAATATATATAATTAAACCCTGACAATGATTCATAGACCAGAATATCTTGACAACAAAATACATGGAAAACATAATAGTTGACACAAAAATATTAATTTTAATGATTAATTGTTAATAAGTTGGTAACATGAAATTTATAAGAAAATTATATATAGTAAAATAAGTATAATTTTAATTCTATTATTGATTTACAATATATATAAATTTAATATAAATGAGGTTAGAATGTGTACAATACATTTTGGGACTTGAGGTATGGTTTTATTCTATAATCTAACTTTTTATCCAGATGGTTTATATTTAAATTTCCATTATAAGAAATTGAATATTATTTCACTTATGAACCTAATATATTTTATTTTGTACTAATAATTTTAGGTTTTTATCATGTATTTGTTCCATTTTTATCCATTTTCTTACATAAAATGATAGAATAAATGTTTTTAAGAAAATCATAGATTATTTCTCTTTTTTGGTCATGAATCATTCTATTTGAAATCCATATTCTTCAAAAATGATTTATATATGTTCTTATCTATATTTAAATTATTTATAATGGTATATTTATAATAATTTTAATATTATTTGTAAATTATAAAAGTAATCCTTCCAAATGTTTATCATACAACTCACTTTTGAATTAATATAAAACTAATAAATGAATCCTTTTAATGTTTACGACACCGCTGAATTTTCCCACCACTATAAATTTTATTAATTGTAATGAGTCCTTCACAAGTTTTCATAGTTTAAAAAGAAAATAATATACCATTTTTTCTATGAATGTTTAGTTTTTTTATTATAGAAATAATATTATATTTTTAATTTTATTCCAATCATTTTTTGTAATTCTTTTATAAAATTAATTTTCATTTATGTAATCATCATTTAAGGATTATTATGCTTCACAGTGGATTTGATATTATGAATATATTAACTTCATTTCACTAGATGAAAAATAATTATGATGTTTTAATGATGTTTCATATAACTCTTTTTAGACAGGTTTATTAAACTATGAAGGTATAATGAATGATTTTATATTCTTGTAATATATATATTTATAGCAACCCAAGCCTTTTACATATATTATTACAGGATTCTTAAAAATAAATATACAATAATTACCACACAAGGATTATAATGTTCTATAATCTTTGGAAGACTAGGCCCATAATATATCAAATGATACATAAACATAGAATCCATATTTTATAATCTATAGTGAGCTCCTAAAATCCATTTGAGTTCCTAAAACTGCATGAGATTACCTGGGTAATTGATAAGGTAATTTGGTATATATTTTTTCATAGTTTTAATACATTTATTTGTGTAATTTAAATGATATTTTAGATAAAATTTGGACTGTTGAGTTTTTTTGTTAATTGTGGAAAGATACAACCAATATTTGAAAAATGAGCAAAAAAATATGTGAATATGAGGAGAAAAAGACACTTCACACCACATCATTACATTTTGTGGTGAGAAATTAGAAGAAAAAAATAAGGCTTCCCATGATGAAGGATGCCTTTGGAACACTCTTAGGGGTAAAAATTGAAGAAATGGAACAAGATAGTGCTTTTTTCACATAAAACATGAGATTCATGATGTGAATTCATTACCGAACATTAAAAATTACAAAACATAAACTAAATATAGAGAATGAAGTAAAGAAGACTAAATCAGAGGAGATACCAACACTTTCATGATGTAAAACCAATTCACATCATGAACGATTTCCACTGTAAATTTTAATAAAATATAAAATAGTGACCTAAATGGGCAAAAAATGTGGGATAAACAAATGAATCTATAATGTTCTGTATTAATGAAAACCTAAATACAACATGAGCACCATGGGACTCAATTAATATAGAGAAATTGTTTGTCTACCATATATTCTATAGACTGAATTCAAGGGAAAGAAGTTGTGCTACAGCATGTTCCTCCACCACTTTCACTATAGATTTATTTCATGATTTATTTTATTTTTATCCTTCCCAATTACTCTCTCATAATTAGGATGATGTGGTTAAACCCACATTGTTCTAGGTTTATGTAATCTAAAGAAAAAGGTATCTTTGTATTTATTTATTTTTATTTATGTTTGAGATTGATGTAAATTGTTTATTCAATTCCAACCCTTTTTTTATTTTTATCATGAAGATTGAAATTTGAATCTAAAAGGGACCATTTACATTGAAAAACTGGTTACCCTAAATTTATACATGACCATTTTCACATTCAAGGAAACTCAGTTTAAATATGTTGCTAATACAAACTCGATTAGTGAATTCATTAAACTACAATACCATAAAAAATAGATATTGATAGGTTGAATTTAAAATATCATAACCATTGGATCCAAAAAATCGTTACTATGAAACTAAACATGGAATAATCAATTTATTTTATAAAATATAACTTCACACGAACCCCGAATATATAATAAAGTAACATGAATTTTTCCAACCGATTTAAAAAAAATAGTCTGCCTTCATGTATCATTTTTTCAAAATATTTCCAAAACCATAAATTTTTTTATTCACTATTTCTTCAAAACAAATCAAATAATGCATTTAAAAAAACATAGTTTAACTAATTTCACCATATCTTTGGGTTTTACCTCATACTTTTAGAATACTATACTTTAAAAAATTAACTATCATAGTCTGAGTTTTTAAACTTTTTGTATTTTGATTAGATCCAGAGTGAAATAAAGATGCCCTTTGGGATTATTAGTAATTCATAAATAAAAAAGTGACAAAAAAACTATTAAGAGAATAATAATGATAAGGAATCATAAAATGTGAACCCAAGGTACAACATGACAAAATAGAAGGGAAGGTACGTGAGTAATCAAGTGGATGTATACCATACAGAGAATGGTATCATAAGATCATGGAAACATGAAAAAGTGGAAATTACATAAAAATGATATAAACATAAGTCAATTAAAAATTCCAAGACAACATCACTTGGTGGATAGAATCCCATAATGGATTAGGTTTACTCCATAATCCAATACATGAATTCTCATTAGACTAAAACATTACTGTATTTATTAGAGGGATTTATAATTTTGAGAACACCTATTAAATTAATTTCATGTACATGAATATGAGTTTCATGTAAGGATATCATTCATATGTAATAAAAATAATAATTACCCATGGAAATAAATGGGTTTGATAATCTTATCTCATAACATAATCAAAGAAATTTGTTAAAAAAATCATTTGATAAAAGGGAATAAGGAATGTATTACACCATCAAAGGAAGGAATAATAAGATAGGTATACATGTTAGATACATATATATATATATATATAATTTAGTATCATTCCATAACATAAAGAGAGATAAAGTTTGTTATATAGGGAGTTGTCATAACCTGTTAAAAATGGTGGATCAGAAAGATCTCTTACCTTGAGCAATTTTGTTTTGTATGTTCCTTATATACCTGAATAATAAATGGGAGTTAATGATTTACTTGATTAATTACCATTTTAATAGTTATTATTCATTTTATTTTAATTTCTACCATGTCATATTAAATTACTTAACAAATTAATTCAACGTCAGACGTATTAACAATAAATGACTATTATGTACAAAATCACTTTTGTAGTTTGAATATGTTCAAAGAGAATATTAATGGATCATATGAAAAATGGTAAAAAAGAAATAATTATGAATTTTTTCCTAAATAATAGTTTTCAAAACAACCATTAAATACTTTCATGAAAAATCAACTATGTTACAAATATAGAGATTGTAAGTCGTATTTACTCATAAATAACATTTTTATTTTTTGGAATATCACTATGGAAAGAAGGTAAGTGTTATTTTATATTTAAAAGATAATAATTGAATAATAAATTTCATATTATTTCTTTAAATACCCTTACAAAAATCATCCATGTGATTGGGTAATAGAAACAAATCACATCGCTTCGTGAGACAGTAGACCATCGTACACACAAACGACATTATCATTTATTCAATTAATTGTAATGCAACAAATTATGTGATATATTTACATTAAATAATGGTTAATATTTAATTAATATCATATATAAACCTTATATTAATCCTTATTACCTTCCATGTAAATCATAAGTATAAAAGGTATACCATCACTTTACAAGGGAGTAGTCCCTCGTATACATAAGGGATGTTATCCTATTCTCTACAGAATGGAAAGTAAGAAGTTATATAAGATATTAAAATTATTTAAGTATAATTATATAATAAATATGATATATAAAAATTATATACATCATTATATCCCACAATTATAGGTGGTGATAGAAAATGAATTACGTCGGTTCGTGAGGTGGTAGTCTTCCACACCCACGATCAACGGTTTAATTTCCAATTTGAGGGAAGATAATTTGGTTTTATGCCATTATATTAATATAAAAAAAATAATTATATAGAATATACTGATTTTATTATATTACCATGGTTTAATAAAATTTCAAGGAGGTGTATGAAGAAATAAAATAACATGCTCAATAAAGATGGTTACCTCTTCTTCAAACAACTTATTTTGGTTTTCATCAAAATCCTTCCTAGGTTATCCCTATAGATAAAAAAATATTTATATTATTATGGGAGGGAATTTGGGATTTTATTTTTGTAGTAATTTGCTGAGCTAATGGGTTTTGGATGAGTGGAAAGGATAGGACATACAGTGACCTTTATTAAGCGGGAGAGAGGACACACATGGAATTTTTGAAAAGAAAGATTTCCACCATGGTTTTTCACATGAAAAGGGAAAAAATGGATAATTTGAAAATCATATAATATATAAGGTCAAAATATGACCATAAAATATGAAATATACATGTTTTATTTCATTTTAGATGCTTATATTTTTAGTTTATCCCTTGATAATCTTATTTTTAACTTAATTGTAATAAATAATTTTTATTATTTTCATTATTCATTATGGTCAAAGATTACGTTGAAATTATTAGATAATATAAATTATTTTTATTATAAATATTTAATGAATTTTACAAAATACAACTCACAAAAGTGGTATAATTTAATTTAAAATTAAACCCATAGATGCGATGAAAAAATGGGTTTTCCAAAAGTGTATTTTTGATGCAAATGATGATTTTATATTAACTCTATCACTAGTAATCATCATTGTATGATTTTAAATTGATATATAACTAAATATAATCTATAAATATAATTTATATCATTCTTATTTAGTGGTTTCTTTAATTACTTAAAAGGGTAAAGCATATACACATTAAAACAGTTTTCAAAAAAATCCCGTTTTTACACCCAAAAATAAACTTATACTAAAATCCTATATAAATATTATTTAAATGTAAATAATTTGATTTAATATAAATAAAAAGTACTAATGTTAATTTTAATTCAAATTAAAATAATATTTGGACTTTATTTATTAAAATGAAATGAAAATATTATAAAAATCATTATTTTTCACTATTCACAAAATATTTAATTTTTTCTAGAAAATACGAAATTTTTAACATAATTATATATATATATATATTATAATTTCAACAATAATGTTCATTTTTTAAAATAAATTTTCTAAATTTAATAAAAATAAATTTTATGTTATTTGTGCAAATCATAACTAAACATCATTTTAGAAAAATACAATTTATTAGAAAACATTTTTTCTTTAATTCAAATGTTTTTTACTTTATTTTTCATCAGTATATAGCCATTTAGATTATTTTTCACATTTTTAAACTATATAATTTTCCCAATTTGATTATTCATATTCATAACCTCAAACTTAACATCTATGTTATAAAGTCCTTGTTTTAATAATATTTTAATTAAGTATCACATTTTGTTAAAACCCGATGTCGCATGCATTGGAAGCTAAATGAGAGATGGAATTTATTTATAAATAAATATGTTGTAATGTATTGGGGTGTTACAATATTCACCCCTTAAATAAATTATACCTTGATATTTCATATTACATACTAAGGTCAAAATAGGTGATGGTAATTCTACTTCATCACATATTCTTGTTCCCATGTTGCTTCCACAAAATATTGGTTTTTCCATAGCACTTTGACCAAGTGAGTTTTATTGTTTCATATAAATTTGTATCTATGATCCATTATCTTCATTGAACTCTTATCATATGAAATTTATTTCACCAATAGTACCACCTATGTATTCAATACCAGTGAGGGGTATAGTATGTACATCCTAAAGAGGCTTACATGGAATATATCATGTAATTGAGATAGGTTAGGTGGGAGTGATTGTTAGTAGAATACCACTCTTATGTGATCAAGGATCTCATAGGGGCTTATGTATCTAGAATTAAGATTCCACTTCTTCCCAAACCCCCAAACTTTCTTCCACATTGAAATATAGAGGAACACCATATCTCTAACCTCAAACTCCGAGTATATTTAATGGTTGTATGCATAGATTTTCTATCGAATTTTCATAGATTTCATGTGACGAAAAATGGTTTGGACCTTCTATATCATATCTTGGGAAAGATCTGGTCCCATAATCTTCTTCTCTCTAAATTCATCCCACCATTTCAGAGTCTAACACTACTTCCCATATAAGGCCTCATAACGTTCCATTTGAATGCTAGAATGGAAATTTTTGTTATATGAGAACTCTTCTTGGGGAAGGTGTTGATCCCAACGTCCTTGTAAATCCATTAAAAACAACCTCAACATATCTTCTAGCATTTAGATGGTTATTTTATACAAACAATCCATCTAAGGGTGATAAGTAGTTCCAAAATCAAATTCGGTATCCAATGATTGTTGAAGGATTATCCAGAACCCTAAAGTAAACATAGTATCTTGATAAGATACAAGAGAGAGTTTGACTACAGTAAATCTTAACATTTCCCTTATTCGTTTATAGTGATTTTGACAAGAGATAACTATTCCATGATAAATATGAAATTTTCTGACATTATAAGGTGATCAACTACTACCTAGATAGAATTATTACCTGTAGATTTCTTGGGGAGTCTTATAATGAAATCCATGGTTATTTTTTCCCATTTCTATAATGGCATGGAAAATTTTATTATCATATCCTCAGAATGTTTTCCATTCATACTTCACTTGTTGTCATACCAAGCATAGAGATACAAATTCCGTAATATCCCTCTTCATTTTAACCCCCCAAAAGTTTTTCTTCAGATCTATATACATATCTGTGATTTCTAGATAAATAGATAATGATGAGGTATGAAAATAATCCATATTATCCCTCTTCAAACCTTGTTTTTTGGGACACATATCCTGGTTCCAAAAATTATAACTGCATATTTAGTAATGTCTAACTCTAGAATATTTGATAACATTTTTACTGCACCTCATCGTTTTTTCGGACTCATTATTATTTCAAGAGTGGATGGATGAGTAGTTATTTGAGCATTGTATTATGAAGAACATTTTTCTATTACAATACCTATTCTTTTTTTATCTAAGAATATTAGATCCTTATGAATTCTCATCATTGAAAAAATCACTACATTCTTTCTACTTTGATCATCTACCCCTTTGTTTTCTTTCCCAGAATGGTAATGGATTGAGATTCCATGGTCCTTAATCAGCTCTAACCATTTTTGCAAGAGCATGTTAACCTCCTTATGTGTGAATATATATTTTTGGATCTTATAATCCGTATATATTTCAAAAATATTCCAATAGATATAATGCCTCTATATTTTTAACACAAAGATCACTCCAACTAACCCTAAATCATGTGTTTGATTGTTATACTCATGAAATTTTAACTTACATAAGGAGTAGGCTATCACTTTATCATTATGTATTATTACATAGCCCAAAAAATTATTTGAAGCATTATTGTATAGCATAAAATGTTCCCCACCTTAGGGTATTATAAGTACTATTACAATGATAAAACTCTTTTTAAACTCATTCAATATCTCTTCACATTCACTAGTCATGAAAAACATCAATCCATTTTTAGTTATCTTGGTTAGTGGGTTTTAAAATCATGAAATGTTTTTCATAAAAAATTAGTAATACCTATTTATTTCAAGGAAACCATGGATCTTCATTGTATATAATGCTCTAGGATAGTCCTTGATTTACATTGTCTAATAAGGGCCCATATATATTCCTTTTATGCTGATAATATTCCTAAAGAATGATACATAATTTATGAATAACAGATATTTATAGTAATTTTCATATATCTTATCCATTATCAATGCCTTTAACACAACATTCAAACTCTCCTCATTCCCCTCATTTCTCTTGTAGTATATCCAAATATCAGGTTTAAAGATTAATTTTTTATGTAATCCCTAAATACTCTATTCATTATGTCCATAAATATTTATATATCCTTATTGAGTTAGAAAGGTATAAATATTAACTCAAAGTTTCCATATCTTGTTTGAATGGATATTTTGGGAATATAGTCCTTCTTCACCCTTAATTGGTAATATCCTAACCAATGTTCATCCTTAGAAAAATTCTGAGCCCTAAGTAGTTGATTAAACAAGTCATTTATGCATGCCATGGTATGGGTTTTCTTTATCATTATTTGGTTTAATTCATGATAATAAATTCATAGACACATTGACTCATCCTTCTTCTTGATGAAGAGGACTAGTGCACCCTAGGATGAATCACTTGGGGGAATAAAGCCTTTACCCAAATTCCACTATAATATCTTATTTATGTCTTCAAGTTCAAAAATGGTCATTCTATACATAGTCTTGGTTATTTTAATGTATATAGGTATATGATTGAATGAAAACTGAACCTTTTTTCTAGGATAAATACTGAGAAAATCATTAATAAATACACTGTTATAATCCCTAAAAAATGATCTTCTCTTCAGAGATGATCTTTTCCTTAGTCTCAATCACATGTGAACGATACACTTTCTCAGAAGTCAAAAATATCCATGATTTAGATGATGATATTAAAGGATATTCATCCTCATAATTTCACTTAAATAGAATTATAGGTAATTTCATCATTCAGAGGGAAATTTCATTATCTATGTGTTTTATTTTGGCTCTATATATGGAAATACAATACACGCCCATAATTTTATCTAATTCCACTAAAAGATGTATCAGAAATTATTCTATGAAGTTCACCCCATAAATATAGACAAGGAATGAGTTATATTATTAGGATTATATAATTAAGGAATTCTTTATCTTCACTAATAACTCAAATTCCATTTTTGGAGGATGCTCTTCAATAGTTCTATTAAAGTTGCGTGATATAAAAGAATACGTAGAACCAGAATAAAAAATTAGATTCACTATTTATTAATGAATAACTAGCATAACTATCACCACATCTTTGTTGAGATCCACCTCTACATTTGTGATGGAATAAGATCTCCATTTCTATCTAGGTCATAAAGTTTGTTGTTTTTTGATTTTCATCAATAACCCCTGGCTTAATGCATTAGATCGTATAGTGTTCATGTTCCTTGGAGTTATAACATAAGACAATGGGTTGAGGGTTGGTTGGAACATTCCTTTCTTCCATCGCGTCGGTGGGTTTATCCCATCATCAATCCCTAGCTTGGTTCCCTACCTTCGTGCACCAAAATAATTTCATGGTCCCCTTTATATAATTTATAGGATTCTTGTTCCCATAATTTCGACGAGTGGGATTTTTGTAGTATCTCGACTTGACTTCCACTTAATTTGTGCTCTGAGCTAGTTGGACTTTAGGTCTTAGGTGTGACTCACTACCACAAAACATGGTAAGGGAAGCACTGCCTTTTATCAGCACTAAGCCGAAATCACTAATAAAGGGGTGGGCCTTTATCACCGCTAGCTAAAAGTGCTAATAAATGTGACCATTATTAGTGCTAAAAAGGCGTCGATAAATGGAATATATATCAGAGCTAATAATAGCACTGATAAATGATTTTAATAAAAAATATTATGAATTTATATGAAATTATTTTATTTGTAATGAAAAATAAAGTATTTTCGTATACATTAAATAAAAAAAATGTTTATAATTAATGTATTTTTTTAATAATTAAAAAATATATAAAATGTTTTCATTGAAAAAATTATTTCTATGATTATAATTAAATATATATATATGTATAATAAAATAAATATAAGATTAAAAAAAATTAAAATAAATAATAAATATATTTACTAGATCTATTATATTTATTATAGATTTATTATATGCATTTATTAGATTTATTATATTTATTGGATTAATTTTTTGTATTTATTTTTTTGTTATATTTAATATATTTATTTTATTTATTTTATTTATAAATATATAATACTTTTTAATATATATATATTTATAATTAAAACTATTGTATATAGATGTGTCTTCTAATGAATTTGGTCAATGAATATATTGATCATGTGTATTTATATGTTATGTATCATGCATGAATGTTCATTTATACACATCACGTTGTCCATTGATGTGGTATATTGATTAATTCAAAATGTTACCCATATGAACTATATATGTTCTAAAAATGTAATTATAAAATTACATTAAATATATTTAAATAAAAATTTATTTTGTTATATTTTTAATAATCTATATAAATACTTTTTGGATACATTTGTAATTTAAATTATAACTATATATATAAAAAAAATTATAAAATTATACATATAATATTATAATTTTATTAATATATATATATATATATTAACAATTATATACAAATATTTATATATTTATACTATTTATAGTAGTAATTATAACTATATATATAAAATTATAAAATTATAATAAATATATATATTATACTACATAAAAAGTTATAAATATATAATTAAATAGATATATTTATAAATATAAAGAAATATTTATAAATAAATAAAATTTATATTTATTTAAATAATTATTTTTTTGGTTGTAAAATTGTTCTAATAACAATCCCATTTACCAGTGCTAAAAAAGCACTGATAAAAGACATATTTATCAGCGTTAAAATTTTAGCACTCATAAAAATAGACTTTATCAGTGCTAACAAAGAGTGGATAAAGGTATGCTTTATCAACACATTTTGTTTTAGTACAGATAAAACATACCTTTATCAGCACATTTAACTAGCACTGTTAAAGGTTCCATTGGGTTTTATAAAATAACCCTAACAGGCTCCTCCCCCCTCCCACAGTTTCAAGCCTTCACGGAAGCTAACCCTTGTACCATCGATCCCTCCTCTACTATGACCCCTCCTCCACCACCGCTGCCTCCTCCTCCTCCTCCTCCTCTACCGCTACCTCCTCCTCCTCCTCGGCCACTGAATCACCCTCCTCTGCCAACACCTCCACCACCTCCTCCTCCTCTACCTCATTCCCCTCCTCATCCTTGCATGACCCCTTTGTCCACCTAACCTCCTCCGGCGTTCCCTCCTCATCCAACGATTGTCTCGACAACCTCCTCTATAGTGAAAAAATTCCCCCAGTGAGTCTCTATTGCAGTTTCCCTAGTTTCCATAGGTTTTTAGGGTTGGGTCGTGTTTTTCATCTAATTGTTGGTATATTATTGTGTTTTTTGGGAGTATTTCATCTAATTTTTGGTATATCATGGTGTTTTAGGGGAGTTTTTAATCTAATTATTGGTATATCTATTGAGTATTCTTGTTCACTCTTTGATTATTACTATTTAATATTCTTTATTATTTAACATAGGTGGATATTCTTATTAGATATATTCCATTCCCTTTTTCTATGACCTCTATTTATTATTATTTTCAATGTCCTCCTCATAATTTTCTTATCTTTGTTATCACACAAATGGGGGAGATATATAAATATTTTGGGAGAGTTTATTGGATTTGGTAATTATAAAGTGGGTTGAATGGTTCCTTTCCTCTCTGTCTATGTTTTGATAAATTCATAACCCCTCTCAATTTGATTATTTTTATTTTGATAATTACATATTCCTCTCTTAGTTTATATTTTTTTATTCTTTATTATAATAGAGATGCTTACCTGATAAATTTATATCCCCTCCAAATTCATATGGTTGCTCTATCACTTATTCTTCCACATGTTATTTCTACCTTCATAGACCTATTCTAACTATTTATACCCTCATACATGATACTTTTTGATAGATACTTCCTTTTTGATTGGTCGATAGACTCTATGATGGATAACTTCTCTAGTAGTGTCTATCTTTTAGATTTGGACAATATTTTCACTTTATCTTCTTATTTTAAATTCTAGAGTCTTGAGTAATATAATAGCACAACCTTTGAAGAAAAAAATGTAGGACTCATCTCTTTAATTTTTAAAATTCCCTTAATAATATCTAAATATATTATATACTCCTCAAGGCATTTATTTTTCCTTTCCATATAAATTAAATTATAAGTAATCGACATTTCTTATATGGAAAAATGTATATCTCAATCATTTTTTAATATTCAAAATTCATCACAACTAATAATTAATTTCTTCGTAACTCATATAATTATGTCAACAAGATTGGGCTCTCCAGGCTACTTCCAAATTGTTCTTCTCTATTATATATTGACATCACGCTTATTGACACTTCATGTTCATTGAAAAAATACAAAAAAGGGATTTGGTCTTAATGACCACCTTTTGGCATTATAACATATAAAATATAAATAGAAGAATAAAATACATAAGGGTGTTATTCCATCCCCAAAACGCACTAAAGTTTTACCGCCACCCATCAATCTACTCAGACTGATTCTCATACTAGTTAAAAATTAGGCAATAGTCATGGGTTGTGACAGTGGTTATAGACCTATTGAGAATGGATAGAGTTTATATCCACTATTAGGACAAACATGGGCATCATTCTGGTTTCCATAGCCCACCGACAATAGATATAGTCGGATGGTCTCGTACTATAGATAATGCTTGTTGATATAGACCCTATTATGGGGAACCTATATATGTGGTTTGTAACCTTTTCCATAGGGCATCAAATGCCATGGGTGGACCATAGACATAGGTATCTCTGTAACGACCCAAAGTTTCATTAATGGAGATCCCTCTTGATCTAATTAAATGTCTCTTTATGTTTATATAAAATGTCAACTTCTTTGGTTTTATGTTATGATTTTTCACCGTTGCTAATATAGCTATTGAACAGTGATCACATGATTAGTATAAATATAGGACTTTAATAAATCCAATTTACTCAGACAAAGGAAGCGATGGCCTCATCCAGTAGAATTGCCCAATATGAAGCCCATTTTTTGGAGCTCGGAAAAGTGGTGGCGTCTTTGGTATTTTCCCTTGACCATGCCCAAGCTGAGCTTCATCATGTCAAGCTCGAACGTGACCGTCTACGGGAAAAGTGGAAGTTGATTGAAATTACCACTCGAGCGATGTTATCCGAGCCACCCCAAGAGTCTGTCACCATTTCACACCTTACCCTTAGGTCTTATGCGGCTGTTTTAAGGGGTTATGTAACAAATAATTAGTACTATGTTCATGTATATTGTTTTTTATATAATAATGAATATAATTTCTTGTCATTTTTGATACATTGTAAATAGTTTTCAAAGTACAAATGGTCTTTTTAGTTATTATTTAATTAATAAATCTATTTTATTAAATTAAGTTATTTTTGAATTAAATAATATTTTAATAAAATAATAATAATATTATTATTATTATTTATTAAATATAAATTATCTTATAATTTTATGAATGCAATTCAAACTTTTATTAACGTTTGAAAGCCATTTCTATCAAAACCCGTGAATTTTCGATAAATGTTGGTTTTTATTTTAAAAGTGAAAATTCACATATTTAGAAAATTATTTAGATAAAATAAATGTTATTTTTGGAATCAGGACATCGAAATTATCCAACGGTGACTTTTTCCTAATTTTCTAAGACAGTCGATTTTTTGGGTAAAAATTATATACCGTTTGAATATATAATGTGTTTTATGACAACATAATGACCCAATAGTGATGTAATAAAATACTATAATCTTTATTTTCAGACAATATATGTTTTACCATTAAAATAATTTGATTTTGGGTTTGTTTGACATACTTTTCAAAGAATTAATGGACCCCTCAAGACTTATTCAACACTTTGTATTTTTAAATTAATTTCCATGGGAGTGTGACTCACCTCCACATAAGAAACCTTATTATTTTAAGAAGTTCGGACTTCGGCCTTATAAAATATTTTTTTCATCTTCCCTTTTCCAATAACCATGTGCAAAAACCATGGGATGGTTTGTGGTTTGGATTAATTTAATATAAGGGCTCCCAATCCTAAATAATAAAGAATTCCCTCACTTTTCCTATATAAACGCACCCAAGCTCCCACTTCCTCCTCACTAAATGCCCTTGGAGTTCATACAACATATGCCCTACTCTCTCTATAATCCTACAAAGGTGCCCCAAGCTCCCATAAAGCCTCTCACAATCCTCTCTCTATCCTTTGGAAGCACACTTCAAAGTAAGGGTTTTTTCCTTCCATTCTCATTTTTGTCCAATTTTCATTAAGTTGGTTTTCCTTTTAATTTCAATTATAAATATTGGGGTATGGTTTCACACCTCCCTCATACTTCCCTATTTATGTTTGAATTATGGGAGACCCTTTTTCTCTCATTAAATGCCTCCAATGTACACCCGTTACTATGCCGAAATTCTGAAAGGAACTTCTCTCTCCTCTTTTACATTCAAGCAATACTTTTATATCATGAATCTAAATTCCATTAAAATTGTTGGTACATGTATCTATATGAACTACTTACTATCAATTACATGTAAATATGACGAGTAACCCGTTTCTCTCTCATCAACCATTTTTATGAATTCTTATGTCACGTCGTTACGCTGTTGAAATCGCATCGATTTTCTAGGCCAATGTCATTGTGTAGTGAATACCATGACCATTTCTCGATCAAGGGTATTCACCATTATGAACATTTACTTACTGATTGTAAATATTCATGTATTAATTACACATTCCATTATCGTGGAATAAATGATTATGTTTTATCAATTCATGTTTTATGATCCACGTGGCACACTAATGCATGAAATGAAATGTTTAAGAAGGGTGCACCCTTATAGAGCTCCAATGCATTGGGTAAAGTATAGTATCATGATACGTCATGTTCAATGATTGTTGAATCATGATAATTCAAGTGAAACTAGGGTTTACTCGTGCTTTATGTGCATTGAGTATTTACTCATGCTCCATGAGCAATGGGCCTTGGCTCATGCTAATTCCATGTTAAGTGTTGTTGCCACATTTCCATGTTATGATTATCATTATTTACCATGACTTTCTGTTCATGTTTCTTTTATGCTATATTGATATTCATATGGTCTAACATGTATTTTACTCCTCATGTTATTCAGTATGTACTCCCTTACTGGGCTTTATAGCTCACCTTTTTCTTATGCATGTCCTCAGGTTATCCCATGCAATGCTAAGTACGAGGGAATGTAGTGGTCATGTAAATGGCGTTTTCAATAAAGATGGTGTATTTCATGTTTTAAGTTTTTATTTAATGATCAAAAGCTCCAAAGACACTAAATCCCTCGATCATATTTGTTGTATCAAGTGATGTTTTATGTAATAAATCATGTTTATGTTTGTAATAAAAGAAGGGTTGTCATAGTTTGTATTAGAGGATATGTTTAGTTATTTTTGGGATTAGGAAACCCAAGTAAAGCCTTAGATACAAGACTAAGTATAATTAAAACATCCCTAAGTTTTGATATGTTCTAAGTATGTTTTTTATCAGTCAAATACATCCCTGTCTGGATACGAGCAGGTAGAGGCGGCTCTGGCACAAATGTATCCAAGGGGTAAAACCCGAATACACCGGTTTGAGCTAGACTCGAATGAGAACTGGTGCACGACAACGGTCCTTGCTGCAATCTTGGTTACGACACTCCCGAGGGATATGTTTTGATAAATTCACAAGCTTAGTATGAACCCTTATTAAGTGAATTAAAAAAAATTCCCCTATGAATATATTTTAGAAAGTAGATCATGAAAACCATAGATTGAATCCTATAGACTCATGAGTAAGGAAATAAATGTTTATTCATAAGTCATCAACTTTTTTATTTGGATTACACTTTATGTGTTACCCCTAACATTACTTTTATTCCAGCCAATGGCCGGTAATAGGAGGACTGGGGCTAACAACCATTGTGAAGATCAGTGTGATGACTGTACTAATGAGATCCCAAATCCAATGGGATCGGGAATCGCAAACTTTGTCATGCTTCTCTCTCAGATAACTCACGTTTTGAATAGAAACATGGGTCAAGAGGAACATTCAACCCCCCCTAAGAAAGAACAAGTCGCTATCGAGAGCTTCACGAGACAAAGGCCTCATACATTTAGTGGATCATCTGATCCCACGATTGCTGAACAATGGATCAACTCCATTGAAAAGATATTCACCATCCTCCAATGTTCTGAAAAAGAGAAGGTTCTCCTGACGACTTGTCATATGGAGGGTGAAGCTGATCAATGGTGGACGTTGATCAAAAATACGAAGCCTGGGGAGGAAATCGAGGCGTTGGAATGGAAGGATTTCCGGAAGATGTTTTTCGATAAATATTTTCCGCACACCCTCCGTCTTGAGATGGAGAGGGACTTTATTTCCCTCAAGAAAAAAAGATGAAGAGTCTATTGGAGTGTGTGAGGAAAACATCACAAGGCTTGCACGATACGCTTCCGGCATTGTCGTTACCCCTGAATGAAAAGTTGACCACTTCTTTGGTGGGATGAAGCCTAGCTTGTGGAAAGCATTAGTGATACATGACTTCGACATCTATGAGGAAATTGTCCGATGTTCCCTCAAGGATGAAAATGGAGATCAGGGAATCATAGGGGTATAATGGGGACAAGAAGATAAAGGTGGACTTCAATGCTGGTGGTAGGATGGATAAATCCAACGGTGCTAAGAAGATCCAGCACCCTACTTGCCAAAAGTGTGGAAAGAAGAACCCTGGAAATTGCCTTAAGGGGACAGGAAAATGATTCAGGTGTGGAAGAGAAGGGCACCTAGCTGTTAACTGTCTGAAATAAAGACCCACATCTGCAACAGAGGAGAGGAACGCTCCATTCGAACCTCAACGTGTTGTTCAATGCTACAAATGCAAAGAACCGGGTCATTTTTCAAATCAGTGCCCTAATCCAAGGGTTTTCGGATACAACCAACAACCTCCAAGGAAGCAAGGAAGAGTTTTTTCCATCACTTCTGCTGAAGTGAACCCCAAAAACAAAGTGGTGACAGGTACACTAGTTATTCATTCAAGAATAGTGAACATACGTTTTGATTCAAGTTCTACGCATTCTTTTATATCTCGAATGTTTAGTAGAACAATCCCAACACCACCAAAAATCATGGAAGTAAAGATGTCAGTGAGTACGGAAAATGGGGCAATCATTTCATCCCATGAATATAAGTCATCCCATGTTATAATCTGTGGATTGAATTTCTCGGAGAACCTCATCATACTCCCTCTGGTGGAATTTGATGCAATTCATGGCATGGATTGGCTTTCCTTATATAGAGCCAACATAAATTGTCGGGAGAGGGAAATCACACTCCATATGGAGAATCGACCCTCAATTCTTTACAAGTGTAAGGAGGAAGATGAATCTCTTTTAGCTCCATCATCTCAAGAAAGGATATTACTGCCTTATGAGCATGCGTATCTGGCTTAGATGATTGAGTCCAAGGAAGAAAACATCCTTGAAGAAATTCCTATTGTGAGGGAATTCGCTGAAGTGTTTCCCAATGAATTGCATGGTCTTCCTCCTAGAAGAGATGTTGAGTTCTCAATTTAACTTATACCCGGGGCTTTACCAATATCCAAGACTCTATATAGAATGGTTGTTGTAGAGCTTGAAGAGCTGAAGAAACAACTACAGGAGAATCTGGATAAAGGGTTTATACACCCAAGTGCTTCACCATGGGGTTGCATCAGTCCTCTTTGTCAAGACGAAGGATGGGTCAATGCGGATTTGCATCGATTATCGTGAACGTAACAAAATAATGATAAAGAACATGTATCCTCTCCCAATAATCGATTACTTTTTTGATCAGCTGCGTGGAGCACAATACTTCTCCAAGGTGGATTTGTGGTCAGGATATTATCAAGTAAGGGTGAAGAAGGAAGATGTCCCCAAGACTGCTTTTCGTACAAGGTACGGGCACTATGAATTCAAATTAATGCTTTTCGGACTCACCAATGCTCTAGAAATATTCATGGACTTGATGAATATAGTCTTTAGAGATTACCTTGAAAAATTTGTGGTAGTCTTTATAGTTGATATTCTAATATACTCCAAAACCAAGGAGGATCATGAGGACCATTTATAAACTATACTTGAGTCTTTGCGCAAGGAGAAGCTATATGAAAAGTACAGCAAGTGTGAGTTCTAGTTGAAGGAGGTCTCATTCTTGGGCCATATCATCAAAATCAATGGGATATCTGTGGACCCCTCTAAAACATATGCAATTGAGGGATGGTTGAGGCCATCATCGTTAACGGATATCCGTAGCTTATTGGCGTTAGCTGGATATTATCGATGATTTGTGAGAAATTTCTCACGATTCTCCAACCCTCTTACCAAGATAACATGAAAGGGAGTAAAGATTGCTTGGAGTGATGAATGTGAAAAAAAACTTCAAGGAGTTGAAAATGAGGCTTATCACAGCGCCCGTGCTCACTTTACCAACAAGTGGGGAACTTTTTGTTGTTTTCAGTGATGCTTCAAAGAAGGGCTTCGGCTTTGTGCTGATGCAGAATGATAAAGTTATATCCTCTACCTCAAGACAATTGAAAATTCATGAGCAAAACTATCCAACACATGATCTGTAGTTGGCGGAAGTGATCTTTGCCTTGAAAATCTGGCGGCATTATCTCTATGGGGAGAAATGTGAGATATATACTGACCACAAGAGTCTTAAATATATATTCACACAGAAAGAGCTTAATATGCGCCAGAGAAGCTGGATAGATCTCATCAAGGATTAATACTGTTCAATACATTACCACCATGGGAAAGAGAACAAGGTGGAAGATTCCATAAGTATAAAGGACCCTGCAATTCTTTCAATGATGAGAATTGAGAAGGATCCAATCTTCTTAGATTTGATGAAGATGGACATGGGAATCATAGAGAATGGAATATCATCAATCCTTTCACAAATGATTTCTCAACCGTCTCTTTTGGAAAGGTTAAAGGATGCACAAAAGGATGATGTGGGAATTCAGGAAAAAGTGGAAGCTATCAAAAAAGGGAAATCCTTAGAGTTTAATGTTAATGAAGAAAGAATTGTGCAGTTTGGGAAAAGACTATGTGTTCCATCATGTCCGGAGCTGAAGAAGGAACATTTGGATGATGCACATAGTTAAAATTTCTATATTCACCTAGGGAACACAAAGATGTATCGAGATCTACGACAAAACGTTTGGTGGGATAATGTGAAGAAGGAGATCGTTGAATATACATCAATGTGCCTGGTGTGTCAGCAACTGATGACAGAGGGGCAGAAGTCTAAGGGGATGATGCAACCATTGCCCATACCAGAATGGAAATAGGTGAACATCACCATGGACATTGTCACCAGACATCCAAGGACATCCAAAGGAAACAATGCAATCTGGGTTGTTGTGGATCGTCTTACAAAGACTGCACACTTCATTGCTATTCGGGAGGATTTTTCATTGGATCAACTGGCACAGAAATATATCAGGGAAGTGGTAAGGTTGCATGGAGTACCACTATCTATTGTGTCTGACCAAGATCCATGATTCACCTCTATGTTTTGGAAGAGTCTTCAACATGCTATGAATACTGAACTGAACTTCAATATGGCCTATCATCCTCAAAATGATGGCAAATCCGAGTGGACTATCCAAAAACATGAGAATATATTGAGAGCATGATCAATGGACTTTAAAGGAGGATGGGATCAACATCTTCCACTGGTTGAGTTATCTTATAATAACAGTTTCCACTCGAGCATCCAAATGGCACCATATGAAGCCCTGTATAGGAAAAGGTGCAGAACACCAGCATGTTGGTATGAGGTCGGTGAACGCAAGCTGGTTGGACCAGAAATGGCCGAGGAAATGGTGGATAAGGTAAAAACCATTCAACAACATATCAAGGCAGCTCAGAGTCTACGTAAGAGTTATGTAGATAATCATCGATGGGACCTTAAGTTTAAAGTTAGAGACATGGTTTTTCTACGCATATCTCTGTGGAAGAAGGTCATGTGGTTTGGAAATAAAGGGAAGTTAATTCCAAGGTATATGGGCCCCTTCAGGATTCTTGATCATGTCGGGGATGTGGCCTATCGACTAGTACTTCCACCTACTATGGCCAAAGTACATGATGTCTTTCATATATCCCTCTTGAGAAAGTACATACCGGACCCTTCACATGTACTCTCTTCTGAGGTGGTACAATTGGAAGATGATATTTCTTATGAGGAGCAACCAGTGAAGATCTTAGATCGTAGAGAAAAAGATCTAAAAAATAAGACAATGCCCCTCATCAAGGTTTTGTGGAGAAACCAAAAGTTTGAAGAAGCAACTTGGGAATCAGAGGATATGATGAAGCTGAGTTACCCACATTTGTTTTAGTGTGGGAAAAGGAAAATTTCGATGGAGAAATTTCTTAAGGGGGGAATATTGTAACTCCCCAAAGTTTCATTAATGTAAATCCCTCTTGATCTAATTAAATGTCTCTTTATGTTTATATAAAATGTCAACTTAGTTGGTTTTATGTTAATAATTTTGACCATTTCTAATATAGCAGTTGAACAGTGATCACATCATTAGTATAAATATAGAACTTTTACAAATCCAATTTACTCAGACAAAGGAAGCGATGGCCTCATCCAGTATAATTTCCCCATACGAAGCCCATGTGTTAGAGCTCGGAAAAGAGGTGGTGTATTTGGAAGTCACCCTTGACCAAGCCCAAGCTGAGGTTCATCATGTCAATCTCGAACATGACCGTCTACGGGAAAAGTGGATATTGATTGAAATTACCACTCGAGCGATGTTATCCGAGCCACGCCAAGAGTCTGTCACCATTTCACACCTTACCCTTAGGTCTTATGCGGCTATTTTAAGGGGTTATGTAACAAATAAGTAGTACTATGTTCATGTACATTATTTTTTTATATAATAATGAATATAATTTCTAGTCATTTTTGATACATTGTAAATAGTTTTTAATGTCCAAATGGTGTTTTTAGTTATTATTTAATTAAGAAATCTATTTTATTAAATTAAGGGATTTTTGAATTAAATAATATTTTAATAAAATAATATTTTTATTATTAAATTATTTTTTATTTAATATAAATGATCTTATAATTTTATGAATACAATTAAATTTTTTATTAAGGTTTGAAAGACATTTCTGTCAAAACCCGTGAATTTTGATAAGTGTCGGTTTTTATTTTAAAAGTGAAAATTCACATATATAGAAAATTATTTAGATAAAATAAATGTTATTTTAGGAATCCGGGCATCGAAAATATCCAACGGTGAATTTTTCATAATTTTCTGAGACTGTCAATTTTTTGGGTAAAAATTAAATACCGTTTAAATATATAATGTGTTTTATGACATCATAATGACCCAATAGTGATGTAATAAAACAATAATCTTTATTTTTGTCCAATATATGTTTTACCATTAAAATAATGTTATTTTGGGTTTGTTTGACTTAATGTTCAAAGCATTAATGGACCCCTCAAGACTTATTCAACACATTGCCTTTTTAAATTAATTTCCATGGCAGTATGACTCACCTCCACATAAGCAACCTTATTATTTTAAGAATATCGGACTTTGGCCTTATAAAATATTTTTTTCCTCTTCCCTTTTCTAAAAACCATGGGATGGTTTTTGGATTGGATTAATTTAATATAAGAGGTCCCAAACCTAAATAATAAAGAATTCCCTCACCTTTCCTATATAAAGCCACCCATGCTCCCACTTCCTACACACTAAAAGACCTTGGAGTTCGTCCAACCTCTACCCTACTCTCTCTAGAATCCTCCCAAGGTGCCTCAGGCTCCCAAGAAGCCTCTCATAAGCCTCTCTCTAGCCTTTGGAAGCACACTTCCAAGTAAGGGTTATTTCCTTCCTTTCTCATTTTTGTCCAATTTTCTTTAAGTTGTTTTTACCTTTTAATTTCAATTGTAAATGTTGGGGTTTGGTTTTTAACCTCCATCATACTGCCCTCTTTATGTTTGAATGATGGGATACCCTTTTTCTGTCATTAAATTCCTCCCATGTACACCCGTTACTATGCCAAAATTCCGAAAGGAACTTCTCTCTCCTCATTTACATTCAATCAATACTTTTGTATCATGAATCTAAATTCCATTACAATTGTTCGGAAATGTATCTATATGACCTTTTTACTTTACATTACATTTAAATATGATGAGGAACCCCTTTCTCTCTCATCAACCATTTTTATGAATTCTTATGTCACGCCGTTACGCTGCCGAAATCGCAGCGATTTTCTAAGCCAATGTCATTGTGTAGTGAATACCATGCCCATTTCTCCATCAAGGGTATTCACCATTATGTAAATTTAATTATTGATTGTAAAGATTCATGTATGAATTCAAAATTCTTTTATCGTGGAATAAATGATTATGTTTTATGAATTCATGTTTTATGATCCATGTGGCACACTTATGCATGAAATGAAATGTTTAAGAAGGGTGTGCCCTTATAGCGCTCCAATGCATTGGGTAAATTATAGTATCATGATACGTCATGTGAAATGATTTTTGACTCATGATAATTAAAGTGCAACGAGGGGTTACTCGTGATTTATGTGCAATGAGGATTTACTCATGCTCCATGTGCAATGGGCCTTGGCTCATGCTAATTCCATTTTATGTGTTGTTGACACATTTCCATGTTATGATTATCATGCTTTACCATGCCTTTATGTTCATGTTTCTTTTATGATCTATTGATATGCCTATTTTCTATCATGTATTTTACTCCTCATTTTATTCCATATTTACTCCCTTACTGGGCTTTATAGCTCACCCTTTTCATATTCATGTCCTCAGGTTATCCCATGCAATGCTAAGTACGAGGGAATGTAGTGGTCATGTAAAGGAAGTTTTCAATAAAGATGTTGTATTTCATGTTTTATGTTTTTATGTAATGATCCTAATCCCCAAAGACACTAAAACTCTTGATCTTCTTTGTTGTATCAAGTGATGTTTTATGTAATAAATCATGTTTAAATTTGTAATAAAAGAAGGGTTGTCATATTATCTATTCATGGTTTATGAATGTGGTCATATAATTCAAAATATTAAAATAAATGATGAGATTTGATCTCAGGACCACTTCTATAATTTATCTACAAATTTAACAATAAGCTATAATGAACTATCTTTATATATATATATATATACATATATAAATATATGTTTTTGTGTGTATATAATTTTTTATAAATATAATAACAATACTTTTAGAAAAGAAAAATGGTCACGGATTCAAGAACCTTTGGCCATAATCCATATCATCTATGGTTATAGGTGTTATAGTAAAGTCTTAACACCACTATATATATAGATCATTTCATTAGGACATTCCCATTCCCTTACCATGAAAACAAAATTACTTTGTACATAGTCCATATCAACTCATACATAGGTTATACCTCCATTAAAAGATATGTGACTTGGTTATGCTAACCTAACCAAAAACTAGATCACAAGTTGTTCCTTGTCATTGGAAAAAGCCATATGTATGGGTCATGCATTTTGGTGTGTAAAAGGCAAGGGGTTTTTATTCATACCTTGGTATGGTGAAATATTGATATTAAAGAGTGACACTCTTATTAAAAAGTGAGATCAATCAAGTGAATATTCATTTGAAACCCTTGTATTTTAACGAATAACCTAGGGTTGCTTTCAAAGGTGAAAGAGGGAAGTTGAACTGATTTTTTAAATGGATCCAGATTCCATGACATGGTGAATATTCTACATCATTGAGGTTATACTTGTGGCATGGATGGGGAACTATGATGTGAAAGATAGTTTTTATGGTTCTAGTTTTTTTATAATAGTTGTGTCATGGAGTTTTGGTTGTGGTGTGAAGTCTTATAATGTGATGTTTGCACATTTCTTCCAAAATTGGTGTCATTTAACTATGGAGGATGTGATGGAATAGAAGTTATGGTGTAGTGATGACCAATGCATCATAGTCCCTTTCCCCAAGATTATATGACTGCATTATTGACATTGCATGTGGATTATAGATATGTTTTTACTAGGAACCATTATGGTGTTTCCATATCCTTTGTTTCATTATTCTTTCCCATTTGGGACCCATTGTAGCATGGCCCTATGTGTTGTGTTATGATGCATGTTTTCCCAGATTGCCTATGTAATGTGTTTTGATGCATGCATTTTCTCCCTTATATTTAGGTCATTTCTAAATAAGTCCATTTGATGCTTGTATTTTGGATGCACCTCTTCTTATTCAACCTCATGATGGAATAACACAACCAAACTAAATATAATTACATAATCCAATCTGATTCTAATAAATAATATACAATGAATATTTAAACACACTACCACATCATCATTTCCCTCAACATGTCAACATTATTCATACCTCAAGCAAATTATTTACACATTACAAATCACCTGTAAGTATATGATGAATTAAACCAACACTACTAAGATTAAATGAGGTTTGTAAGATATTTTATATTATCTTCTGATGTCTACCTCACAAACTACGTTCAACAAGCATTACAACCATACAAATGAGGAAATCCTTCGTAGTGACTACTCCAATGTAAAATCTATAAAATACTAATTAGACACGATATTATCAGGACCTAAACCCATAGAACTATAGTGGAGTTGGGAATATATTAGTTTCTAACCCCCCCTAAAATACAATATTTAAATGGACATGGGTCAGTTACAATTGGAAATGAAATGATTCGGCCCAGGCTGGTATCATAACAGACAACTAACCTGACATTCCAATAACCTAATAGGCGTTCATGATCTCTACGGGATAGTAATGATCCCCTTGGAAGAAGATACAACTAATGCATAATATTTTACCCCTAAATTAGAGTAAATTAAAAGTTATATTCCTCCATAATACCAGATTTTTCCCATTCAAAAGTTGATCATCTATGAAAATATTAGATACACAAAAAATAAATAAATAAGAAGAAAATATCATAGATGGAAATAAAATCCCACTATTGAACAATAAAACTGTTTAACCAAACATTTCCCATTCCTAAATCTCATTGGACCTATTTTGGGTAGGTATAACACATGATTCATCATTTTATTTTTTCTTTTTAGTTTGAAATCTCCTCTGTCGCGCGCCTCTCTTCCGCTGCGAACACACCTTCACCACGTGATAAATGACACCTTTGTGGTGTTTTTTATCTTATTACTCATTTATTTCCTCTTGTTTTAATGTTATTAATGTTTTATATTTATGGCTATGTTGTTAATTGTATTGGGTAAACGCCTCATTGAAAATCATGGTCGTTGGTGGTCCTTGATTGTGCACTAAATGAATTTCATGTTGGTTGGCTATTGTTGAAAATTAGAATATCGAAATTGGTAATTTATGTATAATTTCCTAATGAATTAATTCCCCAAGATTGTAAAACATATGATATAACTCCTTAACTTACAAGTGGAATTGATAAGGGAAGATTTGTAAAATATAAAATTGTGTATGTTTGGTTTTTATGGTGTTGCGATTGTGAGCAAGATTGTGTGTTTGTATGGTGTTGTAGTTTTTGGCTGATTGGTATGACATTTGTTTTCAATGTTGTAGTTCCTCCACCATTGAATATAAATCCAAACCTTACCCACTTCAATTGCACCGCCACTTTGTTACAAGTGTAATTCCACTGAATCATAGAAAACCACTTCACTAGTGGACTCTATGGGACACTTTATAGACACCCTAATCAAATAAACAGAAAAAAACATGTAATGAATCCTTCCACCCACAATAACTATATGTAAAATCATACAATATATTAGTTTGGTACCATTGTTCTTGACTTGAGACATTATGTTTCTAGAAAAACACTAAAAACCAATTTCCAACAATGCATATAGATCACATGTGGGATACTAAAACATTCTAGTGCAAGGGATTCTCATAGCTAATTCCATTTATTAGGTGGTGGGGAAGATGGGTGTGATCTACTTCGGTCCTATGTAATTCATGTATAGGTAAGGGTATTGTTTAGCATAACTAGTTTCATTAATTATAGTTGGATGATGACCCTAGTTGAACATATTTTGTGTAATTATTTTGTTAAATATAAATATTACTGAATCAAATAAGATTAATATGAAAAAAGAATGGATGAATTCCAATTGGTTGAAAAAAGAGTATGAAGATGGCATAAAATGGTTTCTCATGTTTTCAAAAGATCATGCATATGACCCTTATCAAATCTTTTGTCCATGTTTACACTGTTTTTATTCAAGAGAAATTAGTCCAGAGGAGTTGGAAGAACACTTGATCGGTCACAGAATAGATCAGAGTTATACATGTTGGATTAAATAAGGGGAAACAAATGTAGGTAGTGGTTGGGATATTACTGCATTTTATAGACCATCATATATGATTACAAGCATGAACAATGAATACGATTGTATGGAGGATGTGATTATAGATGTGAATGATGATGAATATTTTATTAAAGAAATGACAAGTACAGTTGAAGATGAACTTCATGATTTCCCAAAATTGATTGAGAATCTAATGAGTTGTGTAAAGACGACATTGTATGCGGGTTGCACTAAATATAAAGAATTGTCAGCCTTACTAATGTTTTATAATTTGAAAGCAGGAAAAAGTTGGAGTGGCACCAGTTTTATGGAACTACTTGCTATCCTGAATGACAGGCTCGTAGAAGATAATGATATCTTGAGCTGAACATACGATACCAAAAAAAATGCTATGATCGATGGGTATGATCTATGAAAGAATACATGTCTATCCATATGACTGTATACTATTTCATAAGGGCCAAATATCACTTAAAAGAATGCCCAAAGTGTGGTGTTTATAGATACAAGAATGATGAATCCTGTCCTTCGAATGTTATATGTAACTTTCCAATCATTCCAAGGTTTAGGTGCCTATATGGAAGTGAGGAGACTGCAAGACAATTTACTTGGAATGCAGATAAAAAAATTAATGATGGGAAACTATGTCATCCAGAAGACTCTCTTCAATTAAAGAGAATTGATCATGAGTATCATGAATTTGGAAATGATCTGAGAAACCTTCCTCTTGCATTATCTATAGATGGAGTGAATCCTTTTCGTTTTCAAAGAAGAACTCATAGTACATGGTCTATTATGTTGGAAAATTATAACTTACCACCACAATTATGCATGAAATGAAAATATATCATTTTATATATGATTATATCAGGACCAAAACAACTAGGTAATGATATTGATGTTTATTTGGATCTATTGATCAAGGATTTGGAATTATTGTAAGATTTTGTTGTTATATTGTATGATGCTTACAATAATGAAGAATTCACTTTGAGGGATATATTTTATGGGATGATAAATGACATTCATGTTTATGGAAATTTTTTAGGATATATCATTAAAGGAACTCAAGTTTGTACCGTTTGTGAACAAGGTATATAGTCAATTAGGCTGAAACATTCATCAAAAATCATGTTTCAAGGACATCACATATTTCTACCCTGATGGCTTAAGTACCGATCTTGGACGACATCATTTGATGGAAGTTAAAAAGAATGTACATCACCATCTCCCCTAAAATGTGATCAATTGGTTGATAAAGTAAAATACGTGGACATAAACCAACACCATAACCATGTTCCTACCATAAACCAAGGATGGGGTACACTTCAATTGAAAAAAATTTGTTATGTATTTTAAATCTACTGTAATACTTTTATGTGATATAAAAGAACACCATAACCATGTTCCTCTATTTATATATAGATTTATGAATGAAAATTGAAATCCACATCCATCCCACGCCGTGTGCTATGGAAATAGGATCATGTAAATAAATAAGGGACACTGATAAATGAAAACACACAAAAATTATGGGAAACATGTGTAAGTATGACATAATATAAATTTTTTTTCCATTAAATATCTATTAAATAAAAATGGATACTTATTTTCTTATATTTTCTATCTGACATGATCATATGAATAAACAACACTCACTCCAAATGCAGACATACTTTTAAGGGCCTTGCAGTAGCCAGAACAGGATGGCTGCATTAGAGGTGTGAGTTTTTGGGTGACACCCTGAACATATTTTTTGAAATAAAAACAAGAGGTGGACCAAACTGAGGAAATGAAAAAGATGAGAGAATCATTAACTATGTTTCAAGAAGAATTACAATACCAGAGAGAGATGATAGAAAGTTTTATGGCAGGGGGAGGAAAAATGAAGAAACAATTCAAGAACAACCCATGTGTGAAGATGCCTCCTCACCCCCACCAGTCTTGAGGTGAGATATTCCCCTAAAAACTTGAATTAGATGAGATAATGAGTGTTCTAATAATTGTTTCTGTGATATGTGAATCACATAGACACTTATACCTTTCTTATACTGATATTCTACAAGGTGAAAATTATTTTGATTTATATTTATCAACTCCCACCTATCACCTTATAGTGAGGGCTACTATGTTCAATATACAGAATGACATGCTACACAACATACCACTTCCATCAGATCATTTTAGAGTATCAATTAATGAAAATTATAAGCCGAGCACTGAGATACCTATTCCAAATGACGATGTTGACATTCATACGGTCAAAATAGATGTTAGAACATTCATCGCATGGCCATCAATTCTTGAAAAAAACATATCGACAAGGAGGTATTCATTTGCAATTTATTTTTCAAGATGAACCTTTAAATTTTAATGAGAAAAGGTATGAATAGATGAATGTTATTATAGAACGACAAAGATATGGGGGTAAAATGAAAGATTGGCTCAAAACTATCTCAAGGATCAACAAACCAGTTGAAATGATCTACTGAGAGCACCTTCACCCCACCCATTCTATATCCACATTTAATATCATTTTAAGCTTAGGTGGATACAAATTGGATAGATGGAAATACTCACACAGTTGATTTTGAAGAAAATATGTACGGAGAGGAAGAATCATATTACATTAGTGCTAAAAATTTAAATGAAATCATCAAGTATGAATGGCTAGGAGCCTCAGTTGTCAATGTATACCTGAGGTATGTTTTCATGATTTGATTTTATAAAATCTTATATACTATGATAATTATGACTAAATACATTTAATATTTTTTGTAGGCATATATATGAAAAAAATTTAAGGGATTTTTCGATGAACAAAAATTTGGACTCATTAGTCCTCACATCACCACTTCAGAAGAAGAAATCAATTCTGATAAAAAGGGTGAAATAATGTCATCCCTGCTCAAATCATTTGAAAACAAAATTATAGATGACAGATTATTTTTAATACCAACTATGCAGGGGTAAAACTCTGCAATTTGATCATATCAACAATATTTTCTTTTCTTTCATTACTTATTCTTTTTTTCATTTTACACCGCATTGGATGCTCATTACGGTCAATTTGGATACTCCAAATATTTATTTTTTGGATTCAATTCATGAATATCCAATAAACCGACCACACATGATAATGTTTGTCAATTTTTAATACACTAGATCCAACATTTTAGAACTAAACATCTAGTCATATTATTTATATTATCTTTTAATGAGAATTCTATTATGATAGGGTAGTGTATCAATATTTTCTACATCATGGAATGAATCCAGGGCCTAAGGAAAAGAATGAAACTAGAAAAGTGTCCTGGTATATAAAATAATATTGACTATCCAAACACATGTCAAAAAAATTGCTTATTTTTCTCAATGATTCTACAGAATCTAAAACAAACAAACAAGAATGACTATAGTTATTATGTTTGTAAATTTATGAAAGAGGTCATATTTTATCAACAAAGTAGCATCCCTGAAGTGGTATTTTCGAAAATAATTACTATTCCATTTAGAATATTCATTTATACTTTGTGTATTTATATTTTTATATTAATGCCATGACCTTCGAGAAAACTCATATTCAGAAGATGATATGGATGTGTTTAGAAACAAATGGGCAGCATACCTGATGGAAGATTATACACAAATAGGATGAAGGTGAATTCTTACTAATCTTGTTATACTTATATGATCATTGATATCTCTATTTTTTACACTTATTCAGCATATATGATAACCATTTATTATTTTTTATATTCTTAGGTTATGAAAAATGGTTTTAGAAATGATTTGTCCTTCTAGTAAAGCATAACTTAATGAGAGACTCTTATGAACTAGTTCTTTATGTTTCTATCTTTCCAAAAGCACTAGACCTATACTATTATGGAATAAATCATTTATATTCTGTATTTTGGTCGTTTATGATTTTTTTTCTACGAATTTAGTGTGTTGGAATAATATTGGTTGTGCATCACTCAGAACATTAATGACAAAAATAAGGATTCTTCACTAATGTTGGTTAACTACTTCTTAGAATAGAATCTGATCTGAACTTCCGATCGGGCGTCCCCATAATGCTCTCATATGACACCATATCTATGATATCATCATTCAGATTTCAATTTTCATTCTCTTCCTGCACCCATTTACTTGGTAAATGGGTGCACGAAGGGAAGGAAAAGTAAATGATGAATGATCATTTCATAGAGATGGTTCTAGATGAGAGCATCAAGGGGACCTCAGATCGAAAGTTCAGATCAGATTCTATGGTAAGCGGTAGTTAACAAACAGTAATTAAGTGAAAAAAGAATCATTACTTTTTCTATTAGCTTATATCTAGACAAAAAAGCCCTTTGGAAAGATGTAAAGGTAATTTTATGAAACAATATCTCTATTTTAAGGGCTCCTGCTTGGCATCCAAGAGACCCAGGTTCAAAACCAGGTGGAGGAGAAATTATGGGTATTGTAGCAGGGTTGTAGTAGTAACTGAAGCCGTTACTATTTAGTACTGTAGTAGACAGAACTATTCACCCAATTTGGGCCTTCAAAACATAGGGTCTTCAGGCCACAGAGACCCTGGAGTAGCCCAGTTTACACAGAATAGGCCCCAGAATAGGATTAGAGCAATGAGAGTAGCATCTACCAGAAGCAGAGCTAACCTAATTGAATGAATGAGAGGGTATGGAAGCCTTCATTAGGACCAGGCACCATACATCTTTGTATGGGGAAATTCTAACCAATTAGAAATACAATGTTGGGAGCTAGGTGATCAATGACGCAAAAGATTTGGTGGGGAAGTTCTAGTGGGTCGGGCCTACATGTCATGAAATGGGCATGGTATGCCTCTGGGCCTTCGGGTCATGTATTGTGTGTCAGTCGGGCCTTGTACCTTGGGAATATAGGTCATGTATGGATTCCCCTTTAACCCTTAAATATGATATTATCCATAATAAAAATAAAAATAAGGCCTTCGGGCCATTCAGGCTATATAGGGTTTGTTTATCTTAGAAGATTTATGTCCATGTGACATGCCTTTACAGGAAGAGAAACAAAGTTGTGTCCACTCAATCACAAAGGTAATTTTGATGTTTGAAAAGTAAAATAATTTTCCATATAATTAATTCATTTTTCATATTTATCTATAATTTATTTCTTTTATGTAATGTATATTAGACTACCTATATATGATATCAATTTATGAAATGTTTAGGTCATTATAGTTGGTCTCAGAGTAACTGACCAGTTCAAAATCAAGAAAACACATTCAGTTGTTTTGATACTTTAGGGAGATGATACATGATCCATTTGAAATATGTAGGAATCATCCCCACCTCAATACGACACATGATGCAACCATTATGACTCAAAGTGTATCTTTTAATTTAAAATTGACATTATTTTTTTGTAAATAGAATGAGTGACATACTTAGAACCGAGAAAACACATTAAAATTGTTTTGATACTTTAAGAAAATTATCCATAATTCATTCGTGACATGTAGGAATCGACTACACCTCAATTCAATGCACAATGTGACTAGTATGACTAAAAGTGTCTATTTTTATTTAAAATTGACATTAATTAAAAAAACAGAAGTGACATACTAATAACTGATCAAACTTATTTATATTGTTTTAATACTTTAGGATAATAATCCCTGAATCATTTGTGATGTTTATGAATCAACCAAACCTCAATTCAATACACATTGTCACCAGTATGGCTAAAAGTGTCTATTATCAGTTTAAAATTGACATTTTAGCTCCAAATGTGTCACTCACAGAAAACCATGATAACCCACTCCAATTGTCTTCATAATTTAGGTTAATGATTCATATGTTCTTTGTGACATGTATGAAGTCTCATATCAAACCAACGCAAGATGCAATCAGTATGACTAAAAATGCCTGTTTCCAGTTTCAAATGACATTTTTGTAAAAAAACACATCTGACATACTACAAACTAAGAAAACACATTCATATTGTTTTCATAATTTATTAAAATGACACATAATTCATTTTTGACATGTAGGAATTGACCTCACCTCAATTGAATTCACAATGCAACTAGTATGACTCAAAGTGTCTCTTTTTATTTAAAATTGACATTAATTTTAGAAAAAAACAAAAGTGACATACTGAAAACAGAGAAAACTCATTCATATTGTTTTTATACTTTATTAAAATGATATATGAGTGATTTTTGACATGTATGAATCAACCTCACCTCAATCTGATGCACGGTGTGAATAGAATGGCTAAAAGTATCTCTTATTAGTTTAAAATTGACTTTTTAGCTCAAAACGTGTCACTCACTGAAAACCAAGAAAACCCACTTCAATTGTCTCTATAATTTAGGATAAATACTCATAAATTTTTGTGATGTGTATAAAGAAATATCATTTCAAAATAATTCCTGATGTGACCGATATGACTCAAAATGTGCATTTCTAATTTGAAATGGCATTTTTATAAAAAACACAACTGACCAACTACAAACTGAGAAAATGAATTCAGATAGTTTTGATACTTTAGGAAAATGATCCAAAAGTCATTTGTAACATGTAGGAATTTAACTTACCTCAATTAAATTCACAATGAGACTAGTATGCCTCAAAGTGTCTCTTTTAATTTAAAATTGACATTAGTTTTAGAAAAAACAGAAATGACATACTGAAAACTAAGGAAACAAATTCAGATTTTTTTGATACCTTAGGACAAAAATATATGAGTCATTTGTGACATTTAATAATCAACCAAACCTCAATACGATGAATGTTGTGACCATTATGGCTAAAAGTGTTCATTATTAGTTTAAAATTTATATTTTAGCTTAAAACGTGTCACTCACCGAAAACCAAGAAAACCCACTCCAATTTTCTTTATTATTTAGGATAACAATTTATAAGTTTTTTGTGACATGTATAAAGAAGCCTCATATCAAACCATAGTACAATGTGGCCGGTATGACTCAAAATAAAGGTTTTTATTTTGAAATGACATTTTATTAAAAAAATACATCTAAAATACTACTAACTAGGAAAACATAATTAGATTGTTTTGAAAATTTCGAACAACAATCCATCTGTCATTTGTGACATTTAGTAATAAAACACACCTCAATTCAATGCACAATGTCACTCATATGACTCAAAGTGTCTCTTTTTATTTAAAATTGATATTAATTTTAGAAAAAACAAAAGTGACATACTGAAAACCGAGTAAACACATTCAGATTGTTTTAATACTGTATGAAAATGATCCATGAGTAATTTTTGATGTTTAAAAATCAACTAAACTTCAATATGACATAGGTTGTGACCGATATAAATCCAAATGTGTCATTTAAATTCGATTTTAATTTGGATAAAAGAACAAGTGACATACTCAAAACCGAGAAAACCCATTAGGATTGTTTTAATATTTTAAAACATCGATCAATACAAATCATTTTTATTCTATAGTCTAAGATAATATGACCAATAAAATTACATTTTTCACAAAAGAGAGGAATTTTTCATATTCCACTGTAAGATTAACACCATCCTGTGGAGTAGAAAGAAAAATGTTTTCAATCCTTGGAATATTCAGATCAACCTCTACCAGCATACA
Source organism: Viscum album (assembly GCA_963277665.1). Taxonomy (NCBI): domain Eukaryota; kingdom Viridiplantae; phylum Streptophyta; class Magnoliopsida; order Santalales; family Viscaceae; genus Viscum; species Viscum album. Next base: position 1,323,210,115 of record OY728166.1, read on the forward strand.
AGAAAAATGGAAAAAATACACCATTTATATGGAATTTTACAACATTGTGGTAACTCCAAATGGAGATAAAATATCAAATAATATTTATGGATTCCATAGGATCCATTTTAAGCCATGTATTATTACCCAAACTTGGGCATAAGTCTTCTATAAAGGAGAAAAGTTGAAATTTAGATGCGATCAAGTAATGTCAACGTTTCTGGCCTAAAATTGATTGACCAATTTTTCCAGGCTTTATATTTCACATCTATAGATGGAATCATAATGTGAAAAAACCCATAGACTAGTGAAACACATTTAAAATTGGAAAACTCCCAAATGGTTGTAAGTCAGTCAACATGATTGACAAGTTTCCACAGTTTCATTCCATTTGATAGTTTGATTCAAGCCATGATAGATAAATTAAAAAGATCTAAAATTTATTAAATAGAACGTTTGGATGTCAAGACATGGTATATTGTAGTTTTTCAGATAATACGTTGTGTTGTCCTGTCACTAAAATCTACAAAGGAACTAACAATGGAACCCGTGAAGGCTTCCAGGTTCCCTCCGACTTTCACCTTAGTTTGCCTTGAATGATTTCATTGATGCACGACCACTTGAATGGAATCATAGGTATATAGATTCAGACTTCTAGGATTTTCTATTGCAGCATGTCTGCTGGAGAAAACCAATGTGAGGGAGTCCCGATCCCCCATCAATCAATATTTGATATCATTTAATTAATGTATTCTTTTATATTAATGTTTAATTTATTTCATTATTTTAGTACAAGGATAATTTTTTTTTTCTTATATAGGTGGATTTTTTTCTTGAGTTCGAATGCTTTGTTCAGCAACTAATACCGAGGATGACAAATTTTGAGAGGGGATCACAGAAGCCAAAGGATAAAACATTAATGTTTTTAATTGTTTTTTGGATAATTATAATTGTAACTATATAAAAAGTTGTTTGAATCGTATATAGTAGTGTGTTATTTTTGTATTCATGATGTCAAGTAATTTTAAATATCATTGATTGCGAAACACTTGTGTGTGCTGTTTCGTTCTTTTATTCTTTGTTCATGTGCAGGTGTTGTTTTGTGCAGGTGTTCAGATGCTGGGTGTGCCGTTAAATAAATAGCACAACCCAGGAAACATGGCCTTTAGCAGTGTTATTTTGAGCACTGATAAAGGCCCATTTTATAAGAGCTAATTAAGCACTGATAAATTGGGCCTTTATCAACTCTTAAAATAGTACTGATAAAGGTGGCCCTTTATCTAAGCTAAAAAAGTGAAGATAAAGGGGGTACCTTTATCATAACTTTTTTTAGCACAGATAAATGACCCCTTTTATCATTGACTTTTTAGAACTATTAAATGAGACCCCCAAATCTTCTCCGTGATTAACAGAACATTTCTAGAACTGTTAAAATCAAATTCTAGTGCTTTTTAAAATCCTTATTTGTAGTAGTGTTTCCTCATATGTCAAAGGCTTCTAACTAGAAGTGAGGGTCTTATTGTATTATAGTGATGATACTATACCCTCTGGTGATGATAATAATAATGTTCCATATATATATAGCAGTATGGAAGAAGGACCATAAGTAATGGAAGAAAAAAAAATCAACACATCAGAACAGATATCACAGTAGCAGTAATAACAAACCCAAAGTCATAATACCATATTTAGATAAATACCCATGTCGAATCATAAATAACATATAATAATGGTCACCCATGGTCTAACACATGAGTATATATATATATATAAACAAATAAGATCCATTCTATTGTAGAGGAACCACCTAGTTCACTTCCATCCATCCCATGAAAAAGCGGTGCAACTATGATCACTAAGGTCCAACTCCCAAGTCGGATCCCTTACCTAATCTCAAATAAATAAAGTTTTCATGAATCCTAATAATCATATGTAGGGTTTGTATATGATCTCATTAGGAAACCACCGATGTGATCTTATCTTACACCCATAATAAAACAGTTCATGAAATAATGATTTAAAAAATGAAATGCATATTTATTTAATAATTATCCTGCAACACTTTGTGCTCAAAAGCCTCAAGTGAGAATTTACCTTCTTCTGAGATCATTGTTATATCATTGAACACATACCCCAAATATTTATATGGAATATAATACATGTCTAGACATATATATTTATAGTGGCAAGGACCCAAGGAGTAATACCCCAACATCCCCTGATGACCATCATAACTGGATAGCCCTCCGGAACCTCCCACAAATATATCACCGACACCTCGTTTCATCTAATCCTCACATTCCAAAATTGAGGTATCAATTTACTATTGGAAAATGCATATATAAGTCCTAGGTCCCTAAAAACTCTACTCATAAAGTCATTATTAGGTCAACAACCCAACGTCTTGAGGTACGATGATGTCCATCTTCCAATATATATTAAATAACCATTAGCTCAATATCATGAAATATCAAGGAACAATGAGATACATCATCCAATAATCCCAGAACATCATCCTCAAACATAACATAGAGCCTCATAGCCAAAATAATGTCCACAACACCATCTCTCGATGGCCCATCACCACCAACTATGGATTTCTATAGTGAGAACCTCCTCCATAACTGATGGTCAACATCATCCCCTAAGATTCAATATATATAGAGGCGTCCACCTTTAAAGAGTGATAAAAACCATAGAAAATAAGTATTATCTATTTGAACATGACTCCAATGGCAATTTTTCCAACCATAGTGAGTGAAAATCATCGATCAATATCTAAGAACATCATCCAACACCTCTTTTCTCTACAACCATGTTGCCAACTCCCATTGTTCAGCACCATCTCAAGTCCCATGGGCCATTCCGTCATCTTGAAGACCTAATAACCTTAATACTAACAAACCATGTCACATAAACCTAGTTATCATCATCACCCTATATATATCAGTCCCAAAACATCCTAACAAACCATGTCACATCAGTCTTTATGATCATCATCATCTAAAATCCATAGTCCATGCCCATCACGTTACCATGTAACCAATAAAATTATATAAAATTTAATTAATTAAAATTAACAACTATCTTAACCTACCCAGTTGGTCATGATCCCTTTACCTAACTTAGTCCATTTATAACAAAGTAAAATAATGACCATTGGCATCTTAGATAATCAATTAAAGAATTAAAAGAAAAGCATTAATTAATTAATGGTCTCACTTTGACAACCCAAAATGAATATTTAGGTACACACCCAAAAATACCTATAAAATTAAGGTTAAATATAATAACAACTTACCTTATACACATGAGGTATCTCTCATTTAATATTTTCCTTTAAATCGAGCTGAAATAAGAGAAATGAGGATTTCAGAAAAACACCCTGAAAATAAAGAAAAAGAGATCACATGGCTATAGCATACATTATAAAAATATAAAAAATAAGAGAATCAAGAGGATTAATTTCCTTAACACTATGATTAAAATGAGATCAACAGGTCTCATATTAGATCTTATAATGAGAAGTTCCAAATGAACATAAAGGATGAAGAAAAAGGAGAGCTACACCTACTTTGTCTGCGGGTGAGGAGGAGAGAAAGGGGAGAAATACTCTTAAAGAAATGAAGTGAAACAATTTAATATTGGACTCTTTAAAAATCAAAATGGTTACTAAATGGTTTGAGAAAACATGCACCAATCATTTTATGCTCTCTATCTAAATGGTCACCGCTTTGAAAAAGGTTGTATGATTTAGCCGCATAGTTTAGAAAGACCTTGCATCAACTATGAAAATACAATGTGAAGACCTATAGAAACCCAAAAGGTTCAATAAAAGGGTATACATTGTTAAATTAGTTCATTAACTATTGAAATTAGGTTTCATTTTTAGGCTGTATGATAAGACAAACTGTGTTCCAACTGTTTTCCCCTATCTGAATTTTCTCAAAACTGGGTTTTTAGATCCCGACACATCCAATACCCCTTCAAAATCTCAAGGAACATGAAGAGTCTTAAAAAAATCTAAAAAATCCTTTGAATGATTAAAATCTTATAATTTTGTTTTGAATTCCAAAAAGGATGTTGGCCCATCTACCCAACTCAAAATTTCGAAATGGTTGGGAATTTTGACCTGCTCAAAAACGTGGGATATTATAGTATCCCCAACATAATATAGCTTGTCCATGAGTTACGAGGTCTCATAACAAGATGGTACCGAACATACCCATCTCATAATAATCAACCTGTTCTACCCCAGTTATTAGTCATGTTCAATTCCTCTTAAAGAGGTCCCCACCTTAGGAATTACTTACCTGGCTGCTTCCCAACCTAAAAAACAATATGATGGTTCCACCAAACATCTTCTGATGTATATGTACTCTAATTACATACTATAATTTCTTCACCTCATTAGGTACTCAATTAATACCATTTTCATACATGACACCCATCAAGTCCCGCATCTCATCAGATTCCCATTTTGTACCCATGACACACAAGACACCCATTAGTATTGCATCTCATTAGATTCCCAACGATCATTAAACAAAAAACATTCTCAAAACATAATTCCACAACACACACACACACACATATATATTCTTGACACTGTCCTGATACCAAAAAAAACTCATAAATATCATGCGTCATATAGATATCTATATACCAACCAACACCTTATTAGTGAAAATACGACACACATGCACCTCATAAAATCAAAATGGAAATGCCAAATCAAAAGGGCCATGTCCACAATCACATTTTACCTCTAACAACCACCATCTCCCATCATTCTCTGATCCTATAAAGTTAATAGTATATATCTGTACTAATGGCCAACTACCTGAGGTCTGGCCTCCCTATGGAGCTATAATAGATACCATCTAATAACCTCACAACTAGGTATCTCTCTGCCATGACATGCATGTGCAGTATAATCCTAGATACTAGATCTTAACACAACTATTAGTCCTACCTTAGATCCCTAAGTCTGACCTCTTTTTTGGATCCCAACTATTTGAGAAGGATTTCTACAGAACCTCACTAAATACCCCATCTGACCACATGCCCAACACTCCTTAGGATCTCACTCAGATAGAGTCCAAACATATCTCGACTACCTGCACTGGAAACACCCCATTGAAGAACCACTCCTCAATTTCATCAATAAGTCTCTAGGCCGACTTACCCAATGAAACTCCCCATGAGTCTCTGGCCTAATTTCCCTTCTGAAAGATCACAACTATGTTTTCCTGTAACCGTTACCTAGCTTAAATATGACCAGTCTGTCAAGTATCCCTCATCTACTAGTACTTGATTGACCAACTTTGAGAATGAGGTGATCCTGAAGATATTTACTTTTACCCTTATGGAACTACACAAACCATCCTCAAACCACATCACCGTGGTCATGTCTTCACCCTCTATAATAAGTAAAAATTAGGATTGGTCTCTGAAATTGAATGTATTATCTATATTTGATGTATCTCCTTACTAGAGGTTCATGAACTCATGGGAAATATCCACCCCCAAAATCATATAGAAGAAGTGTTCGAAGAACATAGTATCAAAATATTTCTAAGATAATCTCTCATTCTTCCCATCCTACACGTGTACATATGATCGTGTTGCCAAGTGCATCAAATTTGATGTTTATTTTTAACTAGAATTTCTACACCATAGCATCAACCCTAGTTCATCTCTCGATGGAGCTTTATATAATTAATTTAAAAATAGGGGATTGAATATAAAAGTATAAGGGGATTGAGGATTTTTAAGACTTGGGGTTTTGATGATTGAATATGAAAACAGAAAATAAAAGCAATAACAAAATATAAATTAAAATAATTAATTAAGCGTGATCAACCTGGGGTACTCTCAGGATGTTCATCCTTCAATGCTTCATGATATAGTTTTATGATATTTTAATACATAGTTTTCAACACCCGGAACCAGAATTTTACTGAGTTTATACATGGATAACTCTTAGGGTTCAGTTGAAAAAACACAATGATTCACCGGACACCGCCGATGATTGGGTGATTTGTGTTCGACTTCATAACCAAAACTCACCAAGGAAACTCACGAAGAACTCGATGTGTTATCAAGTTTTGTATATTATTTATTTGTGATACCATGAAATAAATGTACATGTCCTTGAATGTTTTTTTGTGAGTTCAATTAACCAATATGATCAACACAAACACAACAATTGAATGAGGGAAAAAGGGATGAAAAGTGCGTGAAACATCACATGAAAGGGTACCCCCAAACAAGATCATTTCAGTTTCAATATAACATACTAGTATATAAATAAAATAAATTAAAATAGATGATGAATAAAAACATCATAAAAACTGTAATTAAAAATATCATTCAATATAATACAAACATGATGCTCGGGATTACATCACATTCCTCCCCGGGTGATCACAAGGGGTTTAGAAACCCATGGGAGAGGAGGAAGTGAAAGATGTTGAGGTAGAACTTCCCATAGCCTCTGGAAAATAAAATATTTGTTGTATGAATCTTTTGAGTCTCTAAATGGAAGAACTTTGTCTCTGGTTTGAACTCCCAAATAGAGGGCCAAGGTTCTATTTTATAGGAAAATTGGAAGGTGGTTTTGGGAACACAGATTTCATCAAACCACTTATACCACACCTTTCTTCCAATAGACAATAAAATATCCCTTTCGATAGAACTGGAAAGTTTTATCCCCCCTTATTTAATATCTCTACCGAAAGTTTGGAACTAATTGGACAACTGGATCCAATGATATCGACAGATTATATAACGCCACGTTTGACTTCTCACAAATTTGGTGTTCTCGACATATCAGGTCTGTTGAGCTGATTTCTGGAAAAAATGGGCTTGGGATTATTCATAAGAGTTGTAGAAAATTAAATTTTTTACCAGAAAAAAAATATGATCCCATGTGGATTCATGGGATTTTCTAAAAAGTAAAAATAATGGACAGGTCTTCCTAGATCCATGCAATTTTGTCCCATTTTTCTTCCTCTTCATCATAGGCCCTCCAAATCACCTCCACCTACAATATAATTATCAAATAAAGTATAATTTACCATTTTAACATTGTTAAAAACAAAATAGTTTAATCAAACCTGGATTAAATTTTGTTATTATTCTTTTAATGTTCAATACAAACCAGTTTAATACATTGGTATAAGGGTGAAATAAAACAGTGAATTGTGGTGCAATCACACCCTCACACCTAAATATTTGCACTCCTGGGAAAAGTATAATATCTTAATCATGTACCATTCCTAAATCGAAGGTGTGAAAACATAAAAGATTATTTTGAAATGAAATTCATCATGTCTAATTTCTAGAATCAATTTTCTAATCATTTTTTCTATTCTCACATTCAAATTTGTTTAACTTCATTCATTCAACTATGCAACATGTCACAACCTACCTCACCTAATTTTTTTCTCTTTTTACCAAATGAAGAGATGAATGTGGATTTATGCTATTTTACTAGAGTTCATGTGCTCTTACCATATTCTTTTCAAGATTCTCAGTTCACTACCAACAGAAACTAGTGTGATACTAAAGAGGACATCCAACAGGTTGTTTTGAGGTTCAAGGGTTGGTAGGATTTAATGTTTAAAAATATGAGGTATAAGAGGAGTGTTTTATATCTTATGTAAAAAACATGTCAAAATTTAGCAATTGTTCACAATGAATGTACACACTGAACCCCTCACAAACTGTATCACTTCCAACTATCTCTCCCCATTTCCCAACTTTGTGGGTCACAACCATGCAGTGTATAATAATGAGTAAACCTGATCTTTTCACCATTTTTTTCTTTTGTTCTATTTCTTTTCAATGTACAGATCTATTTTTTAATGTATTGATATTATTTGGATATAAAGAGGGAAACATGTGTAAATAATGATGTAATATGGCTTGTCAACCCATTGCCTAAGGAAAATGTCAACACCCTTTATATCAACCCATAAAAATGATTCTCTCCCCAGTATTTCCAAGGAATAACCCTCTCTCCCACACTTGTTGAAAATAAAATAAGAATATACACAAGGGATGGGTATGTAGGGAAAATTATCTTGTAATTTGGCTACCTAACAGGCATTTCATTGTCTCTAATGCTTAATAAGGATAAAATGTAAAGGTGGAAAAAAATAGAGGATAATTGTACAAAGATATTTTCAATGAATGATTGCCTCTATCATGAATTTTGCATACTTGAATATTATGGATTAAAAGAGAATCAAGGAATGTTCCAGTTTCTCTACATGACCCAAGACTCTCAGGAAAGTGATTAAAAGGAAGAATGAGTAATAAAGGGATTAAAATATCTCTTGGGTAAGGGATTAAAATATTGGTCAATGATAATGATGCATGATATTCAAAAATCCATTAAACACCTAATAATGACTTGAAAATAAAAATTCTAGAGAAATATTCCATGTAAACATTCATTTGAAAAACATTTTTTTTAAAAACAATGGAATTTTCCACACAATTGACTCAAGAATGAAAAATGATTTTGTATATTCTTTTTAAGATCAATTTTTATCTAAAAACACAAAATAATTAAAAAGAAATAAAAAATGAAAACACATTTTTTTAATCCTAACTATGGCATGTCACCCTCCCCGACACCTAAAAGTTACATTGTCCACAATGAATGTATTTTAAAAAAATATACATGTAAGTAAAGGTAGGGAGAAGGTACATCCTGCTTAGTGGTGTCATATGTGAAACCTACCAGTTGGATTTCTTCCACGAGATGCTTTGGAAAAACCTCGTAGAATTATTTGAGCCTTTTACCATTGATAATAATCTTATATCCACTCTTCGCATGAAAAACATGTATGTCACCAAATGGGTAAACATCAGTAATAGTAAAATGTTCGGGCCAATGGGAACGAAGCTTTCCTGGGTGGAGCTTTAGGCTGAAATTGTACATGAGGACCTTCTCACTAATATAGAACTTCCACTAATGAATCATTATCTCATGGATAGACTTTTTATTTTCTTTATATATTCAAGATTTCTCATATGCATCGCGTCGAATTTCATCCAACTTTTGAATCTGTAGCTCCCTATGCTCACTTGCACTTGAAAGATTCATATTACAGAGTTTAACAACCCAATATTCGTGGTGTTATACCTCCACTAGTAGGTTAAATGCCCTTGAAAATACAATCCTGTATGGTGACATTCTGATTGGGGTTTTAAAAGCTATACGGTACACCCAAAGTGAATCATCTAATCACAAAGTCCAATATATCCTATTGGGTTGTGCCATTTTATCAAGATTAACTTAACTTCTTGATTTGAGATTTATACTTGTCCATTAGTTTGCGGGTGATATGCATTGGATACTTTATGATCAACCCCATACTTTTGAAGAAACTTTTACAAGTTTTGATTGAAAAAATGGGAACCCTGATCACTAATGATGAATCTCAACAAACTGAACAGACTAAAAATTTGGGACCTCACAAAATCAATTACAACTCGAGATTCATTTTTCCTAGTAGCCTTTTATTCCACCCATTTAGACACGTAGTCCAAAACTAACAAGATGTACATGAATCCAAATGGATTTGGAAAAGGCCCCATGAAGTCAATGACCCATGCATCAAAGATTTCACATAATAAAATGGGTTGTTGGGGAATTTAATTCCTCATGGAGTTATTCCCTGTGAATTGACAATGATTGCATGAATTGAAAAATTGATGGGCATCCCTATACAATGTTTCCCAATAAATTCTCGAGCCATGGACCTTTTGAGATGTACGTTGAGAGACAAAGTGGTCCCTGCATGCCAAAGTGTGGTAGAAGGTCAAAATTGAGGTGAATTCGTGGTAAGAGACTCACCAATGAACTACTTGGTCACCACAAATTCTCCACAAATATGGGTCATCCCAAATGTACCACCGAGAATGATGATTAAGCCTCTAGGATTGTGAAATGATGAAACATGTAAGGACACTAGATGTTACTAGAAAATTCACAATGTCTGCATACCATGGGGTAAGATCCACAATATCACAAAGGTTCTCATGAGGGAAGAATTCCCCAATGGGGAGGGGTGAGTCAACATGATTGTCCAATGGTGGGGATATCCTACTAATGTGGGCAGTTACCCCATTTCCACTCCCCTCTTATCTCTAATATCAAGGCCAAACTCTTGGAGGAGGAGCATCCACCGTATGAGGTGGGGCTTAGCTTCAGGATTCTTTAAGAGGAATCAAAGGGAAGCATGGTAAGAAAACATAATCACTTTTGACCAAAGAAGAAATGAATAAAAACATTCCAAGTCCAACACAATATAAAGGAGTTATTTTTCATTGGTTTTGTAATTTACCTGGACAGGGTCAAGGGTACGTGAGGCATACACAATGACATGAGGACCTTTTCAACCCTTTGTGATAAAACTTCCCCAACTTCAAAGTTAGAGGAATCTCACATAATCTCGAAGGGGAGATCCCACCTTAGTGAGTGGATGATGGAAGGTGATGTGAGACACCTTTTTAGTGAATTGAATGCATCATCACAATTTTTTTCAAACAAAAAATAATAATCCTTTTGCAATAATCAGGACGAGGGAAGTGTGATCTTACAGAAGTCTTTAATGAATCTGCTGTAAAAACCAGTATGACCTAAGCAAGATCTCACCTCAAGAACATATTTTGGATATAGAAGGGTTGAAATCAATTCAACTTTTTATTTATCCATGTGAATTCCATCTTTTGGAATAACATGCCCAATAAATATCCCTCGTTCAACCATAAAATAGAATTTCTCATAATTTAATACAAGATCTTTTTTCTATGCAACGGCCGAGGATGGAACCAAGGTGAGATAAACAGTTTTCAAATGAAGTTCATTAAATTGTGAAATCATCCATAAAAACTTCCATGAAAGTCTCTAGGTAATAATAAAAAACTACTAATCATACAACACTAAAAAGTACCATGAGAATTATAAAGACCAAAAGGTATCCTTATGTTTGAAAATGTGCCAAATGGACATGTAACTGTTTTCTTTTCTTAATCCTCAGGGGCTATATGGATTTGAAAATAACCCTAATAAAAATCAAGGAAACAATAATGGGACTTACCAGCCAACTATTCTAACATTTGGTCAATGAAAGGTTGAGGAATGTTGACCTTTAATGTGGCTTGATTCAGTCGACGGTAGTCAATACAGACATGCCAACTATTTTTCACACATGTTGGAACCAATTCATTCCTTCCATTTGAAACAACTATTATTCCTATTCTATTAGGCACAACTTTCACTGGGATAACCCATTTACTATCAAATATATGATAAATGATCCCCAAAACATGTAATTTACTGACTTCTAACTTTACCACCCCAAGAAGAGTGATATTTAACCAGTGTTGAGATTGTATTATGGGCTTAGCCTCATCATCCAAAAGTATATGGTGGATATAAATTGGTGGGCTAATCCCAGGAATATCAGCCAATGTCTATACTAATTCCTTTTTTAAACTCTCTCAGAAGATGAAGAAGTTTTGATTATTGCCATTGAGAGAGGTTATTGGCAATAATGGCGGGAAATTGGTCAATACCCTCAAGATAGAAAAATTTTAAATTAGAAGGAATTGGTTTATGTTCCATCACCAGGGGTTTTTGGACTGAGGGAGGGTATTTAGGGGGAGTGAGGTCCATTAAACTATCAATCTACTCATGTTTATTCTCTTAATATATAGATTCTATTGAAATGAAATTTTCATAATCATCGATGGTCATGGATACCTAAAAATGAACACACTCATCAGTTAAATCACAAAATTAACACTTTTCAAAACCCACACAACACTAAAAACATGAATCGAAACATAAATCATCAAAGGGTGAAGAATAAAAAAATGAATCCGAGTATGGGTTGAGGAGAGAAGTGTTTGTTTTTGCATCATTTTAGCGAACTTCCATTGAATAAATAGGAAGAGTGAAGTTCTCTTCAACCATGTGTTTCATAGCCTCATGGTTGTTAAAACATACATATTCTAAACCAACCTCCATGGAAAACAAACTTTGGTGAACATTGATGATCATATCTGGTGTTTTAAGGAACATCCTTCCAAGTATGAGAGGGACATGTCATTGGGTTTTTCTATCTTCTATATCAAGAATGTAAAAATATGTGGGGAAAATGAGATTCTTCACTCTAACAAGGACATACATAATCACTTTTGTTGGATGCATTGTACTATGATTTTAAAGTTGCACGACAATGCCTATTGGTTGAATCTGTCCAACCTGTAGAGAAGTATTCATGGAGAGAAGCATTACATTAATAGAAGCACATAAATATAACAAAACATCTAAAAATAGTTTCTATACTACAGTACATGGAATTGTGAGTGTGCCCAGATCCTTGAATTTGGTGGGCATTGCTGGCTGAATCAAATCTGAGATAATTCTTACCAATTTGACTCTCTCATTCCCTTTCCGACTCCTTCTATGGGTGCAATGATCTTTGAGAAATTTGGCATAATGGGGAATTTTCTGGACTTCATCCAGTAAAGGAATATTAACTTGAACTTGTTTATATGTATACATTATTTCAGTATCAATATCTTTATCAACATTTTTCTTAGATTTAGAGAGTCTTTGGTGAAAAGGAATATAAATGGAATATTTATTTGAATCATCAATGAGAATTTGATTACTCTATTTTATTTCTTTATTAGAATCTTTTATGGGTGGATAAATAATGTTTTCAAGAGCGGGACATACCCATTGCATAGAATCAGCAAAGGGAGAAACTTCTTTACCACTATGAAGTGTAACTACACACACATTACATTTTTCCTTCAGATTGAAAAATGGTTGGGATGGTAGTTGTCCAGAACCATTCATCCTAAGCACAACGATGGTGTTCACCAATTGTTCCACTTGAGTTCATAAGACATGAATTGCCGATTGTGTGGTATGTTGGAACTAGAGGTTCTGAGTTTCCATTTTTTTCACCATGTCCTCGAGGCTTGGATCAGATTTGGGAGGAGGAGGATGATTTTTTTGAGATGATGAAGGATAATAAGGTTTCGTAACTTGGCCTTATTGATACCAATTCTGCACGGGGTAGCTTGAGTTTCCTCCTTGTCGGTACTGGGGTTGTGCTAGCCACCCGAGGTTTGGATTTGGCCTGAATGATTCTTACTTTAAGGGAGGTTTTTGTTGGAATGGACGCCCTAGGAACATGGCTGCACAAGACTTAGGTGAATCTTGAATTTGTGGGCACTAGTTGAAAAAATGAGTATTTTCTGAACAAATACCACAATGTAATTGAACTAGAGGAGACTATGAGTTACCCTGTGCTTGAGCTAATTTCCATAGAAGTGTATGCATCTCATAAATCTTGTTATCTAAAATTTGTTCTAGAGATGAATGACTTACCTCATGAACTCTTCGAGTTGGTGAAATAGAACATGTACTAAATAGTTGTGCATTTTGATCCATATTGGCTATTAAGTCACGAGCGGTGGAAGGTGTTTTATCAACCAAGGAACCCCCAACTACTGCATCAATCATTCCAAAATCCATGGGGATAAGTCCCTCATAGATGTATTTTATTAATAGATGTCCACTAATCTGGGGGTGGGTGTAGAATGAGAGATTCATTTGAATCTCTCCCAGTATTCATGAAGGGTCATTCCTTGTGATTAACTAATGCCCCAAATTTCATTCTTAATTGATGATGTCCGGGAGGCAGGGATGAAATTCTCTAAAAATAATTTTTTCAGGTCATTTCAGCCCCCAATTATGGTAGGTAAATAGTATATCCAATCATTGGCTACACCATAAAGGGAGAAAGGAAGGCCCTAAACTTAATTATTTCCTCTGAGACATTTTGGGGTTTCATGGTGGAACACGCTATGTGAAACCCTTTGAGATGTTTATGAGGTTAATAACCGGAAAGGCCATAGAATTAATGAAGAAGGTGGATAAGGACTGATCTTATCTCAAATTTGGATGCTTCCTTGGGATATCGGATGTACGCAGGTTTGTACTCCACATCTGTGGTGGTGAGTTCTTTTATGGTTCGATTGTTTACAGCCATGTTTTTATTGGGATTGATTGGGTTCAATTTTTGATCTATTTTTGGCCACTTGAGGTTCCAAAAGTGTTACCTCAGTATTACTTGATTTTCCTTCTCTATATTTCTTGATTTATGAATGGAGTGATTTTTTAATTTTAGGGTCAAATTCAAGTATTGTTTCTTTATCAGATCTTGTCATGAAACAATGATGTCCATTTTGATTGATTGATTGATTTTAGTTTTTTTTATTTTTAATTTTTTTTATGGAAAATGAATGAAATAAAAATAATTAATAAATTAAAGGAGAAAAAAAGAGAATGTTATACTACACAATTGGAGAGATATATGGAGAAGAAGAACAAAAATAGAGAAGATGAACACAGAAAACAACCAAAAATTGAATAAAAAAACAGAAACACTCAAATGGGGGTGGGGTATTAAATGTGGTACTAATTAAGAAGTAAAATGAATAAATAAAATTAAATAATTTTTTTTATCTCGACTCCCTGCTAACGGTGCCAAAATTTGCTCGCGTTGTCGAGCGCATCAAATTAGATGATTATTTTTAACTAGAATTTCTACAGTATAGCAGCAACCCTAGGTCATCTCTCAACAGAGTCATAAATAATTAATTTAAAAATAGGGGTTTTATTATGAAAGTATAATGATAATGGGGTTTTGTAAAACTTGGGGGTTTGATGACTGAATATGAAAATAGAAAATGGAAGTGATAAAAAAATAGAAATTAATAGAATTTATTATGCATGATCAGCCCGGGGTACTATCATGATGTTCATCCTTCATCACTTAAAGATATTGGGTTATGATATTTTAATCCCAAGTTTTTACCACATAGAACCCAAATGTTATAATGTTTATACTAGGATACCTTCTAGGGTTTAGTCAAAAACACACAATGATTCACCAGACACCACCGATGATTGGGTGATGTGTGTTCGACTTCATAACCAAAACTCACCAAGGAAACACATGAATAACTCGATGTGCTATCAAGGTTTTTATATATTTCTTTGTGATACCATGAAATAAATTTACATGGCCTTAAATGTGATTCTATGAGTTCAATTGACCAATATGAACCACACAAACACCGCGATTTCATGAGGGAAGAAAAAGGGATGAACGGTGTATGAAACATCACATGAAAAGGTACCCCCAAACATGATCATTTGAGTTTGAGTATAATATACCAGTATATAAATCAATTAAAATATAACAAAGGATGAATAAAAACAACATACAACCTAGAATTCAAAATATCATTCAACATAATACAAACATGAAGCTCAGGATTACATCATGTTCCTCCTCGGGTGATCACAAGGGGTTTAGAAACCCATGAGAGAGGAGGAAGAGAAAGATGTTGAGGTAGAACTTACCATAGCCTCCAAAACATATAATATTTGTGGGAGGACTCATTTGGGACTCCAAAATTGTAGAACCTTACCTCTGGTTTGAACTTCCAAATGGAGATCCCAAGGTTCCATTTTATAATAAAATTGGAAGGTGGTTTTGGGCACACAAATTTCTTCAAACCACTTGTACCATCCGTTTCATCCATTAGAAAATTGTATCTCCCTTTTGAAAAACTTGAAAGGTTTTAGCCCCACTTCTTGAATATCTCCACCAAATTTTTGGAATCAATTGGACTTGTGTATCTAGTGATATGGATAGATTACAGTACGCCACTTTTGACTTCACACAAATTCGGTGTTTTGGACAGATCTGGTGGGATGGGTGCCTTTATGGTTGAATTGAGCTTGTGTTTCTTCATAAGAGTTGTATCCAATTAAAATTTGGAACATAATACAAAATATGAGCCCATTTGGATTCACTTAATTTTCTAAAAAGGAAAAATAGTGGATAGGTCTTCAAGGATCTATGCAATTTTGGACAATTTTTCTTCCCCTTCATCATGGGCCCTCCAAATCACCTGCACCTACAATATAATTATCAAATCAAGTAATATTTCCCTTTTTAATAGTGTTAAAAAAAATTAACCAAAAAATGGAGTGAAATTTGTTATTATACTTGTAAATTTCAACACAAAACCATTTCAACACATTGGTATAAGGGTGAAATAAAAAAATGAATCATGGTTCGATCAACACACCACTAACTCTTTGCCGGTCATATAAGAATACAAGTCACATGATTCAAACTATGACTTTGGGGTGTCTTAAGATATTCAAAGATAGTCTGCATTGATTCAATCTATTTCTTTGTAATATATATTCCACCCTCACCCATAAATAATAGTGTTTGGTGATACTAGAACTCGCGAGTTAGATAATCCATGGAAGAATCAGCTCCCTAATATCCCCTATTAATACTCTGTATGACCTGAACCAATCTCACCATGATCTGATCATATTACCATATAAAAAAATCTATAATCTATTATCACTTAATTTCTTTCCTTGGATCCACTTCTTATAGCTCATGATTATCCCAACCCTTAAGGGCCTCATCACGACCCTCTGGAGCCTCATCTCATGCATGCTCTAGAAACACTATATCTATTACCTCATCACACTCCACCAGAAGCTATCTAAGTGGAATCACACTGAAGAAAAAATACGATGGTAAAAAATTCATAACATTCATATATATCATGGATAGGAAATGCTGTAATAGGCAACACATCTCACCACCCTTACACTCCCCTACCGCACCCATGACACATGACATCAGGCCTCACAATCCATTACCTACCCATAACTGAGTTTGGTTTAATATATCATCTTGCATAATGGTTGCTTGCCTACACATAACAGAGTTAGGCATCATATATCATCCTCACCAGACATCATTAATCCAGGGTAGCTAAGTATAATTCGACCAAAATTTTAATCTAGAAAATGTTTTCTAGATTTTTTGTGACACTTTAAACAACTCACCGACTTTCATCATTCCTGCCTACCCTTATTAGTGTTAGGCCCATATGTAATATATACACATAGCATAAAAAATGATCTTATCATGAACCACATACCTAGGCTAGCATAGTAGAACTCCACCACAAATGTTAATCAGGAAAAAACTATTTACCTTTTTTTGACACTTTAAACAACTGAACTCATGTTAGTACATTATGGATTCCTAATAATAATCATAATAAAATCACACATCATTTTATCATAAGTGCTTAGAATAATGCATAAATAATTCCCCATTTCCTTACTAGTCAAAGGGTCAAACCACATAATCCTATAACATCACACCCAAGTGTTCCAGTCAAGGTGGAAATCAATTAACTATAAAATCAGAAAACATAAAATCAATTTACCACCCCTAAATGTTTTTCTATCTCCTTTTCATGGGCATGTAAGCACCCAAACGTGGCCTATTAACCCATTTTGATAACATCCTAGTCTCAGGTATACCATATAAAAAATAGTAAAAAAGGGAAATAAACTCTATTGATACCATTTTATAGAATCCCGACCTAGTTTTCCACTCAATATGATCTTCATGATGGGTGACCTATAACATCCTGCCTTTTTAATTCATAACTTTTCATTACATTTTTCAGACAGAGGATCTTTAAATTCTAGTGTCTTGGAAATCAGGAATAAAAACACGAGAACTTGAAAAATCATTTAAATCCCCTTGAAAATATTCTTTAAAAGTTCATCCTATCTACAATTACTGAATCTCATAACCTAGAGACATACAATCAAAAGAAAGGGTGAGCAGAAGGACCAGTAAGGAATGCAAGGGAATTAGTTTACTTTCAAAATCAATAGGAACTTGATGAATAACAAAAAGACATGAGCGATGGTAAAAGGGGCATGTAATAATAAAAAGAACATGAATCATAACTTCAATATGTGGCTACATCATTTAATTTATACATTCATGAACATATCACCAAGGTCCATCGCCAAGGTGTCATAAAAATTACCAAGGTTATTCACCATGGTATTGTGAAACATGTCAGGTCTAAAGATTAATTCTTTACCCAATGCATTTAAGTGCTGTCTAGGTGTACCCTAAACACATATTTATTTTTATGTGATCCATATAGATTATAATCAAACATTTCCTAAATACTCCATAGATAATAAAAGAAATGGGTTCATTTCTAAGCCGTGATGTTTTAAAAGTTCTTAAAAATAAGATCGTTATGTCATTTATAACCCATGGAAAGGGAGTGAAGGTTGCATGTTTGTAAATTCCATAATCAAATATATCATTTTTTTATAACTATGAAAACCGATAGAAACTAAATAGTTATGGCTATTAACATATATAAAATAATATAATTTCTTGAGAGAAAGAGATAGAAATTTTGAGGTGAAATATTTGTAGCATAACGACTATGTAACTTGGTTTTAGTAAATAATAAAAAAAGAGGGTACAAGAGTAACAAACTCATAAATAAATTACAATACAGAATAAATACAGAATAAAAAAGAGATAAGAACATGTAATGGAAATTTTAATGACATACCACATGAAAAGGAAACATGAAAGGAAAGATAAGATGCAATTACTTTTACGAAAAATTAACCAGCCTAACAACATCAAATAAAAATTCAGAAAATAAATTGATGAGAGAGGAAAGGGTCTCTCATAATTTGGAATTGAAATGGACAGTAGTAAAGATATATAAGAACAATACCCCACATAATAAAATGGAACTCTAAGACATAACATAACGGAAGTCACGACTTAAAAGAGGAAGGTGAAAGATTCCCTTACCGATTTGGTAACTTTCGAAACATACACCCCATGAATGAAGGATCATATAAAGAATATGTAAATACCAATAAATTAAAGTATATTAAAAAATACTACAATAATGTGTAGTACATACACCACACAAAAGGATATAGTGGAAAATATACCATGAATCTCACAGGAATAAGAAGTGAGATGAAAATCCCTTACCACGTTGTAATCAATCGAATCATATGACAAAAAATTACTAAACAACAAAAGACTCACATAATTACATGATTATAAAGATAATAATGATAATATATATCCAATATCAGTACACAATACACCACATGTAATAAATTAGTGTCAAACAATGGAAATCCCATAGAATTTAAAGTGAGATAAGAAAGCCCTTGCCTCGTTGCTGACTTGACTCACTCGTATGTTCCTTATTCTTCCTAAATAATAAAATTAAATTACTTTATACATTCCTAAGAATATTTTTCAATATTATTATTCTTTTTATATTACTTATTACCTTGCTATAACAATTAGTTAATTATTTGATCTCATATCGAGCATTTTGTCAATGTTCTGAACTTGAGTAAAAAAATGAACTTGTTATAATTATAAATTGTCCATGTGGTCAAAAGTCCATTATCCCTAGAATGATATTAATAATTTAGATTTCATATATATCATATATATCTAGTATATATATATATATATGTATTTATAATGGTACATAACATATGGAGATAATAAATGAAATTAACCATTCATGGAGACGGTAAGCCGTACATACGCATGAACGCTGCCTTCATTTCAATTTCAAATTTTTTATGGAATGAAAACATAGTGATTCATATGTATATTATAATTTCAGTATAATATGTATTTCATATATGTTATATAATTTCATAAATTCTATCCTTTATACACTCCACGTATGGCACGAACGAGTCATATAACTTTGATGGGGCGGTAGTCCGCAGTTCCTCTAATGAAATTATCGCGTTTACCCATTATGGGAACCATACAGGTATGATATAAAAAGAAAAATACAGAATCATAAAGAAAACATAAATATAATATATATCATATATATACATAGTTCCATCATAATTTCCACCATGAGAGGCGGTAGGAGATAATTGAACAATCATCATTTCGTGAGGCAGTAGTTCGCTTTCCACTGAAACAATATGTTCTTTACCCATTAGATGGAGGTGTGTGTAAGTGTAGCTTGAATAAATATCATAAAAATTCCTTTTATATTGAGGATACTGTTTTTGTTATAAATGAAAGGAATAAAAATAGTTTAGGGGGTTGGAGAAGTAAAATAAAACAGAAGAACAGAAGAGAAGATGTTACCTTTATATCAGGTAACTCCCTTTGGTTTGAACCAAAAGAGTTTTTTGAAGTTCTTTCTGTATAAGGTAATGATTATAGGATTAAGAGAGGTATCTTGGGAGCTTATTGGAGATGAGGTTGGACTATACAAGGGCCTGGCAAGTGTGAGAAATGGGTAGGATGTGAGGGATTTTTATAAGGGGGAGAAGGGGAATTTTTCGAAAGTTTGAAAAAAATATTTTATTATTTAATTATTTTCAGTTTCTAAAGGACCAAAAATCATTGAATATGAAGATAACGTGTCCCATGTTTCAAATAAAATCATCCAATAAGAATTGGACAAGTATTGGATATTATTTTAATTTTTTATCTTCTTATTTATTTAAATCATCTATTAATGACGTTAACACCACATCATCATTGTGTCATAAATAAATTTATTTATTTGATGTATAAAATTTTAAAAAACAACCATTATGTTTTAAATTATTTTATCCTTACAATTTATATTTATAGTTTAAAGGATAACTTATACAACCCCATGTAAAAATTGTTTTAGTAAAACAATGCATGTTTATGACAATTTTATTTTTACTTTAAATAAAAAGTTATTAATGTCATTATCTTACCCAAGTGGCGCCATGGGGTACCCAAATTGACCCATGGATTGTCTTGGTCAGACATTACACATCAAATAATGTTAGTACAAGTGTCAAGGTAATTTTTTATTATTATAAGATTATTTTTACATTAAATTACCTTAATTACCTTTAATTGTGGTTAATAAAAGTCAAAAGTTACTATTCACCAAAAATTATTTTCGTCCCATTTAACCACATTTTACTTACTAATGACAACCATGTATGTTTTATTTTTGACATTCAATTCATAGAATCAGTGAAATTTCATTTAAATGAAAAGTTCAGTTTTTTAACTACTACTTAGTGGTTTCACTACTCATAAAAAATTGACTATTTTCAGAAAAATTCCAAAAATTCCCTTTAAGATAAATTTGATTTTATGATTTAAAAAATTATGTATATTTTACCAAATTCAAAACGTAGAAGTTTCATTAATTAATTTTATAATTAATTCCTATCATCAAAACAAGAAAGCGTGTTTTTTAGAAATAACAACCATCAAAATATTGATACTTATTAATGTCCAATTTCAAAGTGAAATTACTTCCAATGGCCAAATTTGGGTTAAATTGTAAATATAAAATCTATTTACACTTTAAAGGCAATTAAAAAGATAATATAACCATATAAATTATTTATATTAAATGGCGGTTTTGAATTAAAATACATCATTTTTTTCACTATTCATTAAAAATGAACATTATCAGAAGAATATCAAAATTTCATCCAAAGTAAATTTTCATGTCCCCATTATAAATATTCATATTATTTTGTCAAAAATAATATGTAAATGTGACAAAAACTATATTTAAAAAGGATTCACCATCAAAAGGTGGTAAATCACCCTTTTAAAGTAAATTATGTTTAAAATTAGATTCATTTACATTTTAAGCCTCTTAATTTTATTGGATGAATGTAAAAACATTTAAGAAACATATATTATCATATTTAAGTTAGTTATATTAATTCCTGCCAATACAACAACTAGGTGTCAACTGCCATTTAAAATAATAATATTATATTATTAGTGTTCAACGTAAGATTTAAAAGAGACCTATTGTTGCATGTCAGGTACACCATTGAATATAGAATCCCCTTTAAAATAAAATTAATATTTAATCCCCAAATATTAATAAATAAGAAAATGTCATATTATTTATATTCCTGGGATGTTACATCCTTCCCCCCTTTTGGAAATTGCGTCCTCATAGTTTTGAAATTGGGCTTGAAAACTTCATTGAAAGTCCCACATCAGAAAAAGAGTCTGAAAAAATATAACTTTAAAAGAAATAAATAGAATTACAAATGTCACCCATGTTAACCCATACTATGATTCCATGAAGGAAAACATGGATATGGAAGACAAGAAAAATGGTCATGTTTTGATGGAGAGTGATAGAAAACATTATTAGGAGAAATTTAACCACAAGAAATCACAAACTTATGATTTGTTAAATGATCTCTAATCTCCTAGTTGGATACGTAAACCAACAACATTTTTTTTATGTTCCATTTCATAATTTTGATAAATTCATTTACTACATAGAATAAAAACATAAGGAAATATACTTACCTTCAAGTAGAGTTTCATCCTTTAATAAGTTTCTACCAGAGAATAATCTTTTCTCCAAACAATGAGCATTAAAAAAGACTTGGTCACATCAAAATCAAATGAATATTCTTCTATCGAGTAACATAATCCAAAAAAGAAGAACTATATATTTCCCTTGTCTTTAGACATCAACTAAAACCAAATAGTTAGTTTGATATCATATAATTCCCAAAAAATCCTTTATAAAAAATACTACTATTAATCTCCAAAATTCAACAAAAAGGTACCCAACGTTCCAGAAATACCATTCAATACACAAGTATCCTAAAATTATTAAAAATAATCTAAACTAAGATTGAAACCCAAAACTTAGAAGGATTTAATCACATAGTCTTCCACAATAAATATTAACATTTATCTCCAAATAACATCAACTACTCTTAAAGTCTCATACTAAATTGTAATTAACCTAATCACATATTCTCTATTCTAGGTTAATCATTTCTCAGAAATAACCCAAATCACCATATTTCCAAAATAAATACATATATTCTTAGAAAATAAAATATTTGACCATTCTTCCACAAATGAAATCATGTTGTATTTTATTTTTATTTGCTATATAGTATTCCAAAAGATAAAACCTCTTCCAAAATAACCTTAATCATTTAATCACCAAATCCTTTTAATATACTAAGGATATCCATTTGATAAAACATAAGTTCCCAAAATCAACTTATTATTGATCCATAAAATCATTTAACTAAAACATATAAGTCATACTAACCAGGGACCTCACATAGATCAGTGGTAGGTGATAAACCCCAATCACACATTGGTTGTGGGTTTGATTCCCAGAGCTTTGTCCGACGTGATGGGTTGTCACATGTTATATGTGTTTTCCATTATATATAAATAAAAAATAACATTAACATATTTTAACCTTAAAAGTTTTTCTTATACCTTTCATTTTCAACCCAACACACTAAGATAGTTCTGCCCGTATCCAGATAGGGATGTATTTGCTTGATAAAACCCTTACTCTATACTCAACAACTACCATGATGTTTTCCCATATTTAAACTTTTATATAGGGTTCATCCTAAAGTTTTAATTTCTTAATTTCCATAAATAACTAAACTATAATTTGATACAAACTATAGTATCCTGCCTTTTTAATACACAACTTTTCATTACATTTTTCAAACAGATGAACTTTAAAGTCTAGTGTCTTGGAAATTATGAATAAAAACATGAGAACATAAACAAACCATTAAATACCCTTGAATATATTCTTTAAAAATTCATCCTATGTACAATTAATTCATCTCATAACTTTCAGACATAAAATTAAAGGAAAAGGTGAGCAGAAGGCCTAGTATGGAAAGCAAGGGAATTAGTTTACTTATGGTATAAATAAGAACATGATGAAAATCATAAAGACATGAGAAATGGTGAAAGAGGAATATCATAATAAAAATAACATGAATAATAACTTTAATATATTGCTAAAACATTTTATTTATAAATTCATGATCATATCATAAAGGTCCATCCCCAAGTTTTCATAAAAATTACCAAAGTTATTCACCAAGGTATCATGAAACTTGTCATCTCTAGAGATTAATTCTTTATCGAATGAATTGGAGTGTTGTTAGGGTGCACCATTTATATGTATTAATTTTCATGTTATCTACATAGATCATAATCAAACATTTCCTAAATGACCTATAGATAATAAAAGAAATGGGTTCATTTCAAAATCGGGACGTTTTAAAAGTTCTTAAAAATAAGATCATTATGTCATTTATAACCCATAGAAAGTGAGTTAGGGTTACATGTATGTCAATTCCAGAATCAAATATAACATTTCTTATAACTATTAACACCTATAGAATCTAAATAGATATGGGTATTGACATATATAATATAAGATAATTTCTTGAGAGAAAGAGAGATAAATTTTGAGACGAATTTTCTGTAGCAAAACGACTATGTAACTTGGTTTTAGAAAATAATAAAAAGAGAGGCTACATGAGTAACCCACTAATAAATAACTTATAATAAAATAATAATTCATAATAACATCGAGATAATAACATGGTATTGAAATTTTAATGAGATACCACATGAAAAGTAACCATGAATGAAAATGGAAGATGCGATTCCTTTTACGAAAAATTCCACAGCCTAACGACGTCACATCAAAATTGCAATAATTAATTGATGAGAGTGGGAAGGGTCTATAATCATTTGGACACAAAATTTATATTATTATTGATATAAAAGAAAAATACCCCACATAATAAAATGGAACTATAAGACATAACATAAAGGAAGCAATGACTTAAAAGAGGAGAGTGAACGATTTCTTCACTGAATTGGTAACATTCGAAATGTACACCCCATGAAAGAAGGATCATATAAATAATATGTAAATACCCATAAATTAAATTATATTACTGAAAGATTAAAATATTGGGAAGTACATACACCACAGAAAAGGAAATAGTGGCAAATATACCATGGATCTCACAGGAATAAGAAGTGAGATGAAAATCTCTTACCACGTCTTATTCAATCAAATTGTGTGACCAAAAATCACTAACCACCAAAAGAATCACATAATTCCATGAATATAAATAGAATAATGATAATATATATCCAATGGAAGTTCAAAATACACCACATGAAATAAATTAGTGGTGAACAATGGAAATCCCATAGAATTAATAGTGAGATAAGAAACCCCTTACCTCATTGTCTGACTTGAATCACTCGTATGTTCCTTGTTCTTCCTGAATTATAAAAATAAGTTAAATTATATTTTATTGTGAATATTTTTCACGTTAATTATTGATTTTACATTTCTTATTAACTTTCTATAACAATTATTTAATTATCCGAGCTCATATCATACATTTTGTCAATGTTAGGAACTTGAGTAAAAAATGAACTTGTTATAATTATAAATTGTCCATGTGATCAAAAGACCATTATCTCTAGAATGATATTCATCATTTTTATTTCATATATATCATATATATCTGGTATATATATATATGTATTTATTTATAATAGTACATAACATTTAGATATAAGAAATGAAATGCACCATTCGTGGAGACGGTAAGCCGTACGTACGCATGAACGTTACCTTCATTTCTATTTCTTATTTTTAATGGAATGAAAACATAGTAATTCATAGGTATATTATAATTTCATTATAATATTTATTTCATATATGTTACATATGTTCCTAAATTATATCATTTATACGTTCCACATATGGCATGAACGGGTCATATCACTTTGAGGGGGTGGTAGTCCGCACTTCCTCAAATGAAATTATCACGTTTACCCATTATGTGAACCATAAAGGAATGATATAAAAATGAAAATATAGAAGAATAAAGAAAAAATAAATATAATATATATCATATATAGATACAGTTCCATCACAATAGCCACCATGAGAGGCGGTGGGAGATAATTGAACAATCATCGTTTCGTGAGGGAGTAGTTCACCGTCCATAGAAACAATATTTTCTTTACCCATTTGATGGTGGTGTGTGTAATTTTATCTCGAATATATCTCATAACAAAATAATTCTATGTTGAGGATACTGGTTTTTTATAAAATAAAGGAATAAAAATATTTTAGGGGGTTGGAGAAGTAAAATAAAACAAAATAGCTTAAGCTAATACATTCCATTTAAATCGGGCAACTCCCATTGGTTTTAACCAAAAGGGTTTTTAAGTGCATTCTGCCTAAGGTAAGGTTTCTAGGATGAAGATAGGGATATTGGGAGCTTATTGGAGTTGTGGTTGGATGAGCCAAGGGCTTGGGAAGTGTGATAAAAGGGTAGGAAGTGAAATATTTTTATAAGGGAGAGGAAGGGCTCTTTTGGAATATTTGTAAATATTATTTTATTATATAATGATTTTCGGTTTCAAAAGGTCCAAAAATAATTAAATTTGAAGATAAGGTGGTCCATGTTCGAAATAAAATAAATCAATAAGAATTGGATAAGTATTGGATATTTTTTTAATTTTTATCTTCTTATTTATTTAAATCATCCATTAATGATGTAAACAATGCCTCATCATTGTGTCATAAATAATTTTATTTATTTGATATCTAAAAATTATAAACAAAATACCATGATGTACGAAATATTTTTATATTTAAAATGAATATTTATAGTCGAAAAGATAACTATATAACCCCATGTAAATATTGTTTTAGTAAAACAATACATGTTTATGACATTTTTTAGTTTTACTTTAAATAAAAAGTTATTAATGTCATTATCTTGCCCAAGTGGCTCCATGGGGTCCAAAAATTCTCCCATGGATTGTCTTGGTCTTCCATTACTCATCCAATATGGTTAGAAAAATGTCAAGGTAAATTTGTTATTATTATAACATTATTTTTACCTTAAATTGCCCAAATTACCTTTAATCGTGGTTAATAAAAGTAAAATTTTATTATTCAGCAAAAATTATTCTCATCCAATTGAACAAAAGTTTACTTACGAATGACAACCATGTATGTTGGATTTTTTAAATTCAATTCACAGAAGCGGTGAAATTTAATTTAAATGAAAAATTCAGTTTTTTAACTACTATTTAGTGGTTTCACTATTCATCAAAAATTAAAGGTTTTCAGAAATCTTTCAAAAAATCACTCTAATATAAATTTGATATTCTGAATTCAAAAATAATGTATATTTTACCAAATAAAAATCATATAAGTTTCATTAATTAATTTTATAATTAATTCCCATCGTCAAAATAAAAAAATGTGTTTTTAAGAAATAATAACCATCAAAAGATTGATACTTTTTAATGTCCAATTTCAATTTGAAATTAATTCCAATGGACAAAATTGGGTTACATAGTAAAAAAATAATCTATTTAAACTATAAAAACAATTAAAAAGATAATCTAATAGTATAAATAATTTATATTAAAAGGCGGATTTGAATTAAAATACATCATTTTTTCACTATTCATTAAAAATGAACATTATCATAAAAATATAAAAATTTCTTCCAGAGTAAATTTTGATGTCCTGATTCTAAAGATGAGAATTATTTTGTCAATAATAATATGAAAAAGTGACAAAAACTAGATTTAAAAACGGTTCGCCATCAAAAGGCGGTAAATCACCCCTTTGAAGTAAATTATGCTTAAAATTAGATTCATTTACATTTTAAGCCTTTGAATTTTTTCGCATGAATGTAAAAACATTTAACAAAAATGTATTATCATATTTAAGTTAGTTCTATTAATCCCCACCATTACAACAACTAGGTGTTAACTACCATTTAAAATAATAATATTATATTATTAGTGTGCCACGTAAGATTTCAAAGAAACTCGTTGTTGCGTGTCAGGTACACCATTGAATATAGAATCCCCATTAAAATAAAATAATATTTAATTCAAAAATATTAATAAATATGAAAATTCCATGTTCTTTATTTTCATGGGATGTTACATGGCCACTAGGTCTTAGGCACACCTCATCGTACGCCAAAGGCTACCAACTATCTACACGGGTCCAATTTGGTAATAGTGGTGAGAATATACCCTATAGTTCTCATAATAATAATGATATATATATATATATAACATGGTGGAAGGATAAAAATAAACAAAAGAAACAGAATCAATACATTAGAACAAATATTATATCAGTAGTAATAAGATGCCTAAAAGAATAATACCATATGCCGATAAATACACATGTCAGGTCATCCACAACAGATAAGAAAGGTATCCCATGGATGAACACGTGAGTATATATACATATATACCCAAAAGAAGGATCCTCCTATTGTAAAGGAACAACCTAGTCCTCTACCATCCATCCCATGAAAAGGCTGTACAACTCTGATTACTAAGGTCTAGCTCTCGAGCCTGATGTCTTACCAAATCTGAAAGACATAAAGTCTACACACATCATGAGGGGCCCATGTTGGGTGTGGGTATGAACTGATTTTGCATCGACCAATGTGTTCCTATCTTATATCTATAATTATATGATTTATGAAAAAATTAATTTAACACAAACGAAACACACACATTTTTAATAATTAACCTACACCACTTATTCCCAAAATACACAATTAAGTGCGTGCCTACTTCATCCATAGTTTTTATAACTCTACTAAATCACCCAAATATATATTTTTAATTCAATACATGTTTTCATATATATTTATATATTTATTTATAGTGGTAGGTACCCATGGAATAATCTCCCAAAGTCCCCTGAATAAGATCAAATATGGGAATCCCTTGGGCACCTCCCATAAGTATATCCCCTTTATCTCATTAAATATGATACCTCATGTGCCTCCAATAGAGTAATTGGTGTCCTATCTGCATTCCCATCAATAATTACTAGGTCCCTAGAACCTCCACTAAAAATGTATCTATCGGATCAACAACCTGATGTCCCCTAGTGAAGTGATGTCCATCCTCTTATATATATATTAAATCATCATCAGCTCAACATACCGACAACTCGAGGCATGATGAGATTGGTACTCCTATAATATATTCCCATTATCTTCAAACATAATGGTGATCCTAATCCCCCAACCAATTGTCTCAACACCATCTCCGGATGGTCCATCACCACAAACCATGTCTTTCTACGGTGAGCATGTCCTCTATAACTAATGGCCAACACCATCCCCTATGTTTCAATATCTATAGAGGCCTCCACCCATAATGAGTGGTAAATACAACCTAAAATGAGTCCTATATCTGTGAAAATGACTCCAACGACATGTATTACAACAATAGTGTGTGACAATCACCAAATAATACCTAAGCCACGTCATCTAACTCCTCATGCCCCTATGACCACATCTTTAAAGTCCGATGGTCAACAAAATCTCAAGTAGCATGGGTCATGCCCTCATCCTGACAACCTTTATGCCTCATTCTCAATGAACTATATACCCTCAATCTGGTTATAATCATAACCCCATGTATCTTGGGCCTAGCCTAACCCAATGAATCTGTTTTCATCAGTCTCGGTGGTCATTATCTCCTGAAATTATCAAGCCATGATCATCACATTCCCCTGGAACCAATACAATTATATCACATTTAATTAATTAAAATAAACAATTTGTATAACATTTAATATTTTAAAAAATCCCCTCACCCAACATAGAATATTTATAACAAACCAAGAGCATGACCATCAGTATTTCATATCATAAATTAAACAATGAAAAGACAAGTATTAATTACTAAGGGTCTCACTCGGACAACCCAATAAGCATATTTAGGTACACACTCAAAAATAACATTAAAAAGAACTATAAATCTAACCACCTAACACATAATCATAAAATATTTCTCATTTAATACCATCCTCCAATTAGAGAAAAAATTAGAGAAATCGGGCTTTTAGACAAACACATTGAAAATTAGGGAAAGGATCTCACATGGATCTGTCACACCTTATAGAAAGATAATAGAATAAGAGTATCAATAGGATATAAGGCCTTACCACTAATATTAAAATGATATGGAAGGATATCAAATCATATATCGTATTCAGAAGTTCCAAAGGAACCTAGAGGCTGAAGAAGAGGAGATATCCCTTTACTATACATGCAAGTGAGTAGGAGAGAAAGAGGAAAAATAGTAATAATTGACTCAAGGGGAAAATTTAATCTATTAATATTTATATATAAACATGGTTACTACATGGTTTAGAAAACTTTGTGCCAAACATGTGGTTATCACTATCTAAGGAGTCACCCCTTTGAAACCGGTCGCACAGTTTTATTGCACGGTTTGGCTAGATCATGTGACAACCATGCATACCCTTTGTTAAGACCTATATAAACCTTAAATCTCGACTAAAAGGGTATCTATAGTTAAAACAAACCACGACCCTTTGAAAATATGCTACACATTTTAGGCCATCTGGTTAGAAAGACCCTACGCCAACCTTGTTCCCCTGTCTGCCTTTTCCCAAAACTGGGTTTTCAAAGCCTGATGCATCTGAAACCCATTAAAACACTTGAGTCACTTGAAAACATTAAAATCCATCTAAAAACAATGCCTTGGAGTGATAAAAATATTATAATTATATTTTTAATCATAAAAAAGATGTGGTCCTGACAACCCAACTCAAAAATTCAATATAGTAGGGAATTTCAACCTGCTCAAGAACCTAGGATGTTACAATGTTAGATTTTATTTCCATTTTCATATTTTCCCATCACACCACCAAAGTTATGTTCCATTTTTGAGTTCTTATCCTTATTATATCCTTGATATTCCCTAATATTCTTCTCAACTTTGAGGGAACATCATATATATTCCTCAAATATGTTGAAGTCTCGAAATGGAAAAATATTTTCATATACTAAGATTTTTCCCACCAAATTAGTGTTCAGATTTACTTTTGGGGGAGATGATAAATTCAAAGGGGTATCATGCAAGTATTGTGAATTTTTCTTTATATTCCCCAATAGATTCATCATCCTTTTTTTGAGGCTAAGGAAATCACTGTCCATTTTAACTCCAAGAGTGGTATGAAATTATTTGTCAAAGAACATTTTCTACAATTCCTTCCATTCTATATCATTGATAACTTTCTTAGTAATTATATTATTTATCAACATCGACCATTTATTGGATTCACCATCTATATAATGAACAAATTATGAAACCTTATCTTGACTATAACATTTAAGGATAGAGAAGATCTTTATAATGAATTTGATCCATTGTTCCTTAATTAAAGGATCATAAGATCCACTTAATGTTGTCGGAATTTTTCACATATAGGTTTCAATTGAAACATTCCCTTTATTTTTGGAATTAAGGAGTTTCTCATAATTTATGTTTAAATTCAAAACATGAGTTAGCTAATAATTTTTTTTTATGAATTTCCCGACCCATACTTCTATCGTGTTGAACATGTCATTTGGGAATTCATCACATTTCCCCTCACAATGGTTGTTGACTAAATTTATCCAATTTCTATCCATTTGAATGAAATAAAAAGATAACAAGGGATGAATATTTTTAAATTATTAAACACATATGGGATAATATATGAACATTAAATGGATAAATCATAAATGACATATATTCCTTAACATATGAATTTATAGGTTTAAACCTTAGTTATCCATCATCTATTTCTTAATATAATATCTTATATGAATTGTTTCCCTTTATAATGGTTCAAAAAGAGTTGGGGAATTTCCAAATCATGTTCCATGGGAGTGACAAACCTTCTGAATAGTAAAACCCATTGTTATGTACCAGGTGACACTTGATTCAATCTCAACACACCATTTTAAAAGTTATTACACCTAGGTACATTTGTGCTAGGACCATATCAAATTATACTATCCTGATTGGGATTTAATTTCTCATAAACCACTCACTCTATACTTCACCATGATTCCATTATATTTTTCTACATTTAGTCTTATACTTATACATATCTTTAGTCCATAAGGATCTCACTAAGTTTTTCTCATCTATGTTCCAAAGGTTAATTAAATGTTTCCTCTAATACCCACTATATAAACCAAACTGTTTTGAACATATTATTACATGAATATTAAACATAAATATCCAATAATTACAACATGAGGATCATAATGTTCTAGGGTATTTAGAAGACTAGTCTCATAATACATCAAATGTAAATAAACTTGAAATCCTTGTTTATTCTCTATATTGAACTACTATAATTCATTTTAGATCTTAATAATTCATGGAGGGAAAACATAAAGAAATGGTTAAGTGAAAAATCCAAGAAAGGTAATAAGCATGATAAAGAAGTATAAAATTTTAATCAAAGGTATAACATGTTATCATAAAATCAAAGATACATGATTAATATATTATAAGCATAACATAAATATCATGGTATCATAATATAATGTCATAATGTAAAATTGGACGTGGCATAAAACATGTTATAAACATAAGTCAATGCTAACTTATATGAAAACATCACATGGTGGGAAGAGTGCTATAATATCTTAGGTTCAGTCCCTAACCACATACATGATGTCGTATGAGACTAAAAAATTACGCAATGAATTATAGGTATATAGAATTATGGTACCACACATCACATTCATTTAATGTACATTTATATTTTTACCACATAAAGATATCAATCATAATGAAAAAAATATAATAATTACACATAAAAAAATGGGATGCATAATCATGTCTCATAACATAATCAATTATATTTATTAAAGAATTCATTTGATGAATTGGAATAACAAATGCATTAAACTATCAAGGGAAGGTAAAATAATATATTTATACATGAAATAAACACACACACACATAAATAAAATTTACTATAATTATATAACTTAAATATAGAGTAAGTGAGTTATAGAGAGAATGGTATTAACCTTTTAAAAAAGGTAGGTTAGACAGTTCACTAACCTAAAGCCTGATTTCTCATGTTAGTTCATTATCTACATAAATAATAGAATTAGGTAAATTATTTAATTTATTAAGAAAATTTTTCAAATTTATTATTCCATTCATTTTAATTTTTACTAAGTAAAATCCAATTACTTGACTAATTAATTCCATGTCAAACCTTTTGATGATAAATGGCTCATATTTCCAAAATCAATTTGGTAAGTTGAATAAGGTCAAATATATTATTAATTAATAATATAAAAAATGTTACATATAGAATAATTTTCATTTTTACACACAAATAATAATTGTTTAACAAACCTTGAATTTTTTTAATGAAATCCCAACTATGTAATAATCATGGAGATGGCGGGTTGTACGTATAATTGCAAAACATTTAAATTTTTAGATTATCATGATGGAAATAAGGTAAGTGTTCTTTAATAACTATAGTATTATAATTATATCCTAAATATCATATTATTTCTTTATAAACCCTTACACATACCATCCATGTGTTGTGCTAATAAAAATGAATCACATTGCTTCATAAGGTGGTAGTCTACCAAACACACGAACAACATTATCATTTAATCAATGAATGGTAAGGTAATAATATATATGATACATTTATTTTCTATAATTGTTAATATATAATTAATATAATATATAAAATTCAAATTTATCCTTATTAACTTTTATGTAAATAGTATGTGAAAAACGTATCACATCTCTTCGTGAGGTAGTAGTCCGATGTTAAAACGAGCGACATTATTGTATTATCTGTTGAATAAAATTTATATGATATTATAATTTCATAAGTATAATTATATCATAAATATAATATATTATTATTATATAATTAATTATATATAGTCTTGATAAGTGGTGATGGAAAATGAATTACGTTGGTTCATGATCCAGTAATCAACCATACACATGATCAACAGTTGCATTTACTACTTGAGGGAGTATGAGATGGTTTTAGGTAATTACCTTAACATAAAAAAATATTATTATATGGAATATACTATGGTTGTTATATAATTATGGTTTAATTATATTTCAAGGAGGTGGAAGAATAAATAAAATAAAATGCTCGCTTAAGGACATTACCTTTTCTTCAAACAACTTCTTTTGACTTTCATCAAACGCCTTACTAATTTGGATTTATGAACAAAATAAGGATTATACAATGAAGGGAGGGAATTTTGGAATTTTTTTGGGTATTTATGGTATTGACCAATTGTTTTTGGAAGTGTTTAAATGATATTATAGTGGGTGGTCTTTGATAAGTGGGAGAGTGGGAAGACATGAAATTTTTGAAAAGAAAGAATCACACCGATGTTTTTCTAATGCGACACGGGTAAAATATGGAACAGTTGTAAGAATTAGAAGACATAAGGTTTAAATATGACCCTAAAATATATATTAGACAAGTTTTGAGTCAATTATAACCCTCATATATTTAGTTTAACCCCTGGTAAACCTGTTTTTAACTTATCCATGATAAATAATTTTTACTATTTTCACTATTCATTCTGGGAAAAAAAACAAGTTTTCTTTATTATATAATATAAATTATTATTATTCCAAATATTTAACCGATTTTTTCTAATAAAAATAATATAAGTGGAAGAATATACTTTAAAATTAAACTTTTTAACGTGATGAAAAAGTTGTTTTTCTAGAAGTATATTTTTCAAGAAAATGATGAAATTATATTAACTCCATGACAGGTAACCATAATTGTATGAATTTTAAATAATATTTATTGATATATAATAAAATAAATTAATTTAAATCATTCCTTAGTATTAATTATTTTAATTAATTAAAACAGAGAAATATTATGCACTTTAAAATAGTTTTCAGAAAAATCACATTTTTTAACTCATAAATAAACATATACTAAAATCTAGAATAAAGATGATTTAATTTAAATTAATTGGATTTAATATAATTAAATAATAATTATTTTAATTTAAGATCAAATTAATATTATAATGGTACTTAATTTATTAAAAATAAATGACAATTTTTTAAAATCGGAATTTTTTACTATTCAGTAATGAATTAATATTTTTTGAAAAATACAAAAATTTAACTATATGTTAATATTGATATAATAATTTAAAAATAGTTTTCATTATTTAAATTACACTTTATAAAATTTTTAAAAATAAATTTTAATTATTTATGCAAAGCACGACTAAACCTCCTTTTATAAAAATAAGGTTTTTTAGAAAACATTTTTTCTTTGAAATCATTGTTATTTTATTTATATTTAATAAATAACCATTGATTTTATTTTATACATGTGTAAAATATATATTTTTCATGATTTATTTTGTTATATTCACTCCATATAACTAAACAGCTAGGTTATAAAGGCCATATTTTAATGATATTTTAAAAGAGTGTCATGTTGTGTTTAAACTCAATATTGCATTCATCGCAAGATATTAAAGAGATATGACTTATTTAAAAATAAATATATCATAATTTATCATGGTGTTACAACATTAGTCGTTTATTATTACTAAATGTGTTGGTCTATTATTGAACATGAAATAATTGGTTAATTATTTATATATCATGAGATTAGTGTGTGCATGGGTGATTATCCTAAGCACAAGAGTGTGCGTAAGAGGTTTTCTCAAGCCTAGGAGGGTACATGTGTGATTAGAAAAATCTATTGATAAAGAATTAGTGGTTTTCCTAAGCCCTATAGTATATAATATATGTTTACCCAAGCCCAATAGAATACATAAGCAGTTGGCCCAAGCATAAAAATTATATGGGATATTGACCCATGAATAGTATATGATGAATATCAAGGTGAGAATCTTTGAAATATGATTTATAATGTTTTTGATTCCAATATTTTATGACACAAACATATTTCTTATTCTTATGGTAAGCACCCATGGATCATGATTGATTATTAATGATGGAATACTCTTATGAATCATGTATTTGTTAATCCGTATTCCATGGATCCTCTTTTATGGTTATGTAAATTTTTGGTATGATCTCAAAATTTGTTATTAGATTATATTACCCTTCTTCATATCCTGTAGTCACTTATTATCATTGATATATATTTACCATGTTTACCTTTACTAATCATCTAAGCTCATTCCTTGTTATATTTAAACTTCCCTAAGTTATAACGAATGGTTTATGTAGTAATTGTGTAAAAAAGGTACTATAGGAGAAGATATTTATGTGAAATATTGATGATCATTCATGAAATAAGTTGATTATGTTTCTAGTATCCAAATACATGAAACTTTTATAGTTTTTAGTAATCATTACAATTATATGTATTGAATATTTACCAAAAATGGTGTAATATTTATGTAAGTGAATATTATGTCACTTCACTCTACAATTGTTACATCGTGAACAACCATATTTTTTTATTATTATTAAATATTAAATATAAAGAAATAAAATACCAATGATCACAAATCACATTTTATCAGTATAATAATGTTAATAATTTAAGTATGGATCCAGGTGTCTAAAATTTAAATAATTATTAAATCATAAAAATACTTCTATATTGAAGGATTTTTTTGTGATATTTCCCTCAGTATTATGACATGATATTTTAAAGTGTGATGAGATGATTATATCAAGATGAACTCAAATATTCTATAACCAATAAACTCTTATAAACATTATTTTCATGTCATGATCATTCATTTTATTACAGGACTACCTAATTTACTTATATCTAATGTTACATTACAATATATAATTTCATATATATCCAAAAAAAATTAAAAATGATAAAACATAAAGAACCTATAGACTATACTTATGTGATATGGGACATAGACTTGCGAGGAGAATTTATCTTGATTTTAGACCAATGTAGAGTCAAGAATATATATTAACCATTCCATCATGTTATTTATTCAGGAAAAATATTTGGGAAAAAATTTCATGTTAAAACCAAAAATGTTATTATATTTTACTCATACATAATAATAAAATACTTAGATACTTAATCACTTTCAGTGTCAAAACTATTTGATTGTGTCCAAAAAGATATTTGTAAGAAAAAAGTATTCTAGTCTAGTTCCAATATCATGGAATAATAAATTCATTCACATATGAATTTCATTTATCTCTGTATAAAATCATTATTTGTCATCTTTTCTGAACCCTAATTAGCCTCTAACCCAAGAGAATGTTTAAAAAAACATTAAAAAACGTACAAATACAATGAATGATTTTATTTATTAAACTAGTAATAGAATTCCTATAATATACATATTTTTTAAATGAAAAAACATATGATAAAAGGGTGTTTATGAATGTTATTCAAAGATTAGTGTTGGTTCAATACCATATTTACCATGTTTCAATTGAGATCAGCTCAAATCTCTCCTTTTTCAATTCACATAATAAATGGATTTTCCCAACTACTACACTCATCAGGTACACGCAATAATCAAGGACTCTTAAATATCCCTAGGTACCATCTATCTTACATTATGGATTTTTTATAAACATAAGAATAAATAATTTACCTCTCTGATCATCATATTTTCCTACTAACACCTCTAGTATATCCCTTAATAATTACTAAAAAAAAGAAACTGGAGCCTCCATACCTTTATAAGAATAATATGTTTTGTATTAACCCCATCTTCCAAAAAATAAATAACATTGAAATAGGAAAAGAAAATAAGAAAATTTACATGGATTTTGGGATATAATTGACTCCCAAAAAACACACTCATGTAATATAAGGAATCCTTTGTTTGGGTATTTTTCAAGACATATGCCACTTACTTCCTTAAAGAGTCGCGCTCTAAAGAAATAAAACCAAGCCCCACATTCTTCATTATGAAGTGGTATTTAATTTCAAAAATGATCAAAAATGATTTATTATCTAGATTATTTTAAAATTTGAGTAAACTTTATTGTAAAACCATAAATGGGTGTGAGGAATTCAGCCTCAATACATTGTGATGTCACATTATCAAATTAAATTGGGTTGTCACTATAGATTCATCAACTAATTAAATATTTTTTATGACCGATGTGATAGAATGTTTCTTCAAATAGTTCCAAGTAATATACATTCCTTTTTTGAATAATATAACTCAATAATTAGACTTTTGATAACCAAAATATCAAACCTAATTAGAATTATAATAAGGATACATCTGAAATGATTCATTCATATAATATATCAAACATTAATTTAGAGTCCATTTTATATTGTAAAAGATATATTTCATTGTTTTAAGATTACACTCTAAGGGATTTCTTTAAATCATAGAAAAAATATAAACATAAATATTAATTCTAGTTTATATATCATCAACTAAATTATGTTACAGATTATACTTTAGAAAATTATTTAATACACACTCATCCCATCTTCATCAATGGAAAAATTAATCCCATGTTCCAAAGGAGTACATTCATCTCTAAATTATTCCATGCTAATAATATTTAGTAACTAATAGGAATATGTATCGTGTGAGATACAGATAGATCCTATTAAATTTGTGAGTTATAATCCCAAAAAATGTAATCTGACATATCATTTATATTTATAGGTGTTTATTTATTAGGATTGAAATTTCATTACAAATATACTCTTTATTTCATATAAAACTCATTTCATCCCAATATACAATTAATATGAAAAAAATATGTAATCTCCCATGACATAAAGATTAAAATACCCCTATATTTCTTGAATTATATTTATATTATGATAATATATAGTTCTAAATACCACACTCAGTGAAATTTTCTAAGCTCATACAAATCCTTAATCTAAATAAATACATTAAAACCATCATTATGAAGGATAATATGTTATATTTGTTCAATGTATTCCTCTTCCTCATTATTAACACTAAAAAACCCTAAATTCAATTATGTTTGGAATTATTTATAATTTAGTTTATAAAATATATAAATGAATATTTGAATAATTTTTGAACATTCAATTATAGTAATTATATCATTAATATAAATACCCACACTTTGATATTATCCCATAAAAAACATATATATTTTATTTACTGATATTTATCCTTCCTTATTTTTTATTTTTCTAAA
Source organism: Viscum album (assembly GCA_963277665.1). Lineage (NCBI taxonomy): Eukaryota > Viridiplantae > Streptophyta > Magnoliopsida > Santalales > Viscaceae > Viscum > Viscum album. Next base: position 1,323,248,952 of record OY728166.1, read on the forward strand.
ACCCTCTTTATCCTGATCACATTCTTACTTTAGGTTGTTGTACCAAATCATAAATATTGTTCTTATCAATTCTGTTCATCTATTCTTATATCACTACTCTCAATTACACATGTTTTAAGGCATCATCAATAAGTTACAGTTCAACTAGTGAATTAATATTTCTATGATTATAATTCCCAAAAAACAGATTAAAATACATTTCTTCTCTCTCAATGGATTTTATAATATTTTACAAGTTTCCATTGTATTAAAAACATAGTTTCACCTTTCCCAAGTAATTCCTCATTGTTTTATATTTCATAATACTCATGTGAGTTTTATAAATTTTTTTGAACATATGAAATTTCCCCATATTTTACAATATTTTCTCAAATAAATTTATAAAATTCACCATTAGTAGGAAATTATTTTGGTGAAGTATTTTGAGTTTACAATAGAATTTCATAAATTATATAAATCAATAGTCTTAAATTCTTATTGTGACATCAATAAATCCTTCCACTATGTCTATATCTAATAAAACTTACATAATATGATCTGTTATCAGACATTCCCAAATGAATTTTGTGGATCTTGATGCAACAATTTATTCCATATACCTCAATATTTTCAAGAATAACATCTTGAAATAAAAATTATCACATGGGCTATTAGTGAATTATTGTAAAACATGTAAATGATTGAAAATATAGAGAGTCACAATTATGTGAATTTTCTAGTTGTATTTCCATGTTCTATGCATTAATAGAACGGTTCTTCACATGTCCACCAAGATCTAGCTCTTCCTATGAACTACTCCATTTTATAGGGTGTGTATAAAGAATGATATTTAAGATTTATTCAATTATTCTTTAGATACTTCTAATACTCTTCATTATTTCATTTAGATATATTATCAAATAGAAATATTTTCATAAAAACTACTCAATATTTATTAGTATTCCTATAAAAGTGTTTTAATATCTCAAAACCTTTATATTTACACTATATAAAGTATAAAAAAGTATTATGAGTGAAATCAAAAAAAATCATGAAATACTGATCACCACTAGTTGACATTAATCTTATAAATATGCACAAATCCTTTTGCTTATAATAAAGAGAATTTGTCACCATGATCTCCAATTTCTTAGTATTGTTACTCAAAAAACATTACTAGTGTTATGTATGACTTGTGTTAATTCTTTTCAAATGAATCCTTTGTAAATTTCTAATAACAACATGATTAATAAGCTTAGTAATATTCTTTTTTGGTTTTTTAGGCCTCTTATGTCATAATTTTATTCCTTGTTCATTATCATGTATTATGAATTGTGATTATTAGAACTTTCAAGTATATTATCACATTTTTTGTATATTTTCATAAATATTATTAATTCCTTCAACTTATTTAAAGAAAATCCATCCTAATAAAGAGAATTTCATTCCCATTTTCACAAAGGTGATAAAATATAAAAAGATTTTTTTAGCCCACAAATAATTATAATTTTAATGTATTATTCTTACCAATTTTTTTGAATCTAACTCCATTGAAATTATGTGATCCATCATTCATTGTTGTAACTACTCCTTTATCACATCATTGGATAAGTGAGTGTTTGTTTTTTGTTAAGTGTGATGGGAAACCTCTATTGAGTAACCAAAGCTTCTATTATTTTTAATCACTTCTTGTGACCTCAATAGTTATCACATGTTTTTTATTATTCAACCTATTCATAAATTTGAATGTATACTTTTGATTTAGTATCTCTTGTTGGGTTATGTGAAAAAAATTATTAGTCTTTTTAGGTTGATCATACTAACCATATGATTATTTAAGAGAATTAAAGGAATTAATCAATTTTACCTTTTCTTTTCCATGTTCTCCATATGGAATCTAAAGACTATAGGTTCAGCCTCTCTCAATTAATTTCCTCTATTTGATTTATTATGTGAACATTTATATACCATGACATGTATGTTTTATATTTATTGACTTTTTAGCACTAATATATTCCTACTATGTGAAATTTCCATGGTTAATAGATAAATTATAATATATATTCTTATTGAGTTTCTATCGAATTTTAAAAAACAAAAATATAATAACTTTGAGGATCATTTCCCTCCACATTTACCTTTCCTTTAATAATAGACTTAGAGTTCATATGATCCCACAAATTATTACATTTGAAATTATTTGAACACCCTCTAAATTTATAAATATGTGTGTTCATTTTTTAGGGGATGTTATAAACATATTTTTCATATTCTCATCACTTCCACTTTTTTTATTAAAATATATTTTCTAAAGTTTGATTTCTAATACAATCAGACAGTATCCATTTTACTTAGTTCTCATTACAACCCTTTCTATAGTTTTACATATTTCACTAATTTCAGGGATAAGTTTTTTAATAAAATTTTAATGTTCCAAATTGATATTTTATCATTGTCAAACATCTCATAAAGATATTTAACATATTCAGTGTTTTCTATAAGATACACTAAGGTAATATAGATAATAATATCATCCACTTTGAGGATTTCATTGAGATATCCAATAATTCCAATTAATTTCACTTATATCATAAAAATTTATTTGGATTTTATTCATCAATAGATTTTATCAATAAATCCATATTTAATTTTATGAATTTCCTTTACCTATATACCTTTCTATTTTATTTCATGGATACCAAAATCACCATTATTAATAGGATTGATTTCTATATCTCATAAAAATATTTTACCTTTCAATAAACCATTATGGTTCCTTGAAATTATATTTGGGATGATTTCATTGAGCTATAAAATTAATTTACCCTTCATTATTTATGTATTCTTTCTATCTTTCAGTTTATTCATCATAATATGTAGAATTGTTTTTTAAGAATAAATTACTTTTGTTGATTATATTGGACTTCCCATTTACATTGATGATAAATCCTCCATTGTGACCATGTTCCACCCTATTTCCCTTTCTTGGTGATCCATTTTATTGATCAGCATCCTCATCTTTTTTTTTTCTATAAAAAAATAATTAATGGTTATCAATATTTAAATATTTGAAAATATTGAATAAAATATTACATTATTATATACCTTATCATCATTGAGTACCGTTACCTAATAATGATATAAAATCCCCAAATATTAGGAAGTGTCATCAAATGTATATTTATTATCATCAGAGTTCTTTAGGTCATGTTTTTTCATACATTTTCTAGATTTATGATCTATCTCTTTCTTAGATTTTTCTTATTTCCATATGGTTATCCCTTTTTCTATATCATATATAAAAAATTGAATTTTTTTTATTATTAAATCCTCTAATTCCTGATCTTCAACCAATGGAATATTTTATTAAAATTTATCATGGTGAATTCTCAACAATTTCCTCATCATAGTAGAATATTGAATAATTTCTCCATATCATTAAATTAAACATATACTATTTTCCCCAATAACAATAAATATTCCAATATTTTATCATTTCCCATTATGATATCCTTAAATTGATCTTGGTGTTTTTGTGAAAATGAATCATTTATTGTTTTTACCTCCCTCATGGACTCAATGAAATGTTCACCATAAGTCATTCACAATTTTTATCCTAATGACTCATATAAACTTATTTTAATAGGATGAATATATTTTATTTCACTCTCTATATTTACATTTGATATTATTATTTTTCATTAGAATATGTGTTGCCTCAATTTTGAGATAATGTACACCATTCTCATTTTGACTCAAGATGAGCCTTCTATATCATTTGTTCTGAAAATTGAAATACACATCAATGAATTAATATTAATATGTTTTTATATTTTATTTTATAAAGTTAAATTCAAATTAACTATTTTTTAATTATTTTATTTAGATACATAATGTTAAGATACTATTACAAACATACCAAACATTAATTGAAATTTCCATTTGAAACGTATTACAACGACATCTATAGTATATATATATGTATTTGAGTAATAAAATATGGATTATATAATTCTAAATAATGTTATATGGGGAGTTAAACAATCTCAGTGTCCAAAATATTTCACTTGTTTTTGATTTTCTTGTGATACCAATAAACTCTTTTTTACATGGTTTTTAATGTCATACCTTTATGTCTATATTTTATAATAATATTATATAGTCTTTCATAACCAATGGGATATAATTTATTGGAATATGATTCTTATAAATATTTATGTTTTATTAATTTTGGGGGAAGGACTTGCTACAAATAAATTTCATCAAAGAGGAGCTCTAGGATAGAGCTTCTTGATGCCAAAATTTGTTTTTGGATGTTCCTGTTTTGGAAATCTTTATTTTTGATTAGGTGTGGTTGATGATGTTTATAGTTTATAACTTTTATACTATTTATATATTAATTGATCCTCATTCTTATTTGGGTTAAAATAAAATATTTCACTCGATTAGAATTATATATACTTTGAATATATTTCAATAGAGATTGGGAATTGTTATCTTAAACAACATAGTATTGGTTTAATTTTTTTGATTTTAATTTTGGAATGGATTTTTTATATTTTTTTATGTTTTTAGCATTCTAATGTCTAAAATTACACTATTCTAAACTTTTTTAAACTATAGACTATTTAGATTTCATAACTTTTTAATAGTTTATATTTTTGAGTTTGAAAATAATATGTTTTCTTTCAATTTCAATTCACCTCCTCTTGAATCTGGAGTATTAGGAAAACACTTGGTGTCAAATACATTATCTATGATTCATTATAAAATAATATTTATAAGGGAATGACATTTATTAAATTTTATTGGTAGATATATTGACATCTAAAACATTATAAAAATTCAAACATAACCATCCACTAATATTTCATGGATTAAATTGTGAATATTGGAATTACCAAATGTATAAGTATATGATTAATACTAATGTTTATAATTTTTTTTATTGACTACAAATTATAAGATTCTTAAAAGTGAATTATAATTTTAAATCATGAAGAGATGGTTATATTTCAGTTATATTTTAATGTTCAAAAAAATATTATCTTTGAAATTCAATGTAGAATCTATATTAAGATATATTCATACAAGACTAATTTTAGTATTTATAAGAAACTTTATGTAACAAATTTTTTAACATTCTAATTGTGTGTTAATAATTCACTATTCAACAACTTTATTCCCACATGATCTAATCTAGTTGTGATAAATAAGAGTTAAATAAAAATTTCCTAATGAGTCAATTTTTTTAGTTTCCATTATTTCCATGATCATTAAACCTCTTCTATGTTACTCTACCTGTATATAAATTCAATCACTATCTACCATTATGAATAAACATATGATTGCTCCCCCTTTTTCAACAACAATGTATCACTCCTAGCCTCTTAAATTTTAAACAATTAACCACATGCAACTTATGGAAAGATTATCCCACTTTATCATAAAACCCTTGAATATCTTATCTAAAATTTCACAAAAATCATTAAAAATATGGACAATTAATTTAATAGAGTCACAATACCTTTAAATCAATAAAAAAATCCCATGGGGTTGGGGGTTCTGTCTCCCACCTAACTAGTTGGATGAACAATGTTACACTCTAATAGCTAACTTATACTTCTCAAAATGATATTTGGGTTGTTGCTTTAGCGTATTATATATAATATGAAATTTTTTTACACACACAAAAAATTTACTATCCCTTGTTCAATGTTATCCTTGATAAAATCATTCTTTATATATATGTTATTTTCCCATGAGTGAGGAACAACATTTTCACTATATCTGATGGAACTTGAATTATAAATCATAATATCAAAATAATATTTCATATAATCTCTAAAATGTTTAAGTGGTTACCTCATCTATATATATTGAGAATCTTCTTGAGTATATTCTGTATATTAAGAGAATGATATTATAAGTGAGATGAAATCTTACCTCTTTCTTAGCTATGAAATAAAAAAAATTCTTAATGATTAAAATAAATTCCTAAAGTAGAACTGTGATAATACATTGAACCTGCTATGTCTTTATCCAGGCATCTTAACTACGTTTTATAAGATTTATATAATAAAAGGTCTAAAATACAAAATTATATTATTATAAGTAAGAATTATCTTCAAATTTATCATATGGATTTCCTTGGGATTATTTTAGTGTTGTGTATATTTAAATGCGTCATACACAATATCAGTACATGTCACTATTTGGTTCAATAGGCTCCCAGTGGTTCTCCTATATTCCATTACATATAACCCCTTTCCATCATCATCTTTTGGAAACATCATCTAGGTAGATGATGTTTTTTATGATCATGGAATCCTATATTCTATACATCTTTTGTATATATTTTTTATATTTTTATTGATAAATGAATGTTTCATGCATACCATGATTCACTGGTAATTGAAGGAATAATGGTAACACTCAAATCATGGACATTTTATACTATTACCTTAAATATCTATCTAACATCTTGAATAATGCTCCGTCTGATCCTCCAAATATTATGACTTTGAATTATATAAACACCAACATATTTTGATAATTCACTATATTGATAAAGAAATTGTGAACAACATCACCTCATTAGAATCCAAGCATTCTCAGTTATTGATTAATCCTATAATATTATGCTCTTTGGGAATGACTTAGTATAAACAATGCCTTCTTCGGCATGTAAAATTTATTTTTGTCTATATGTTTAAAGAAGATATATATTTGTTCAAAATACATTTCCTTAATAAGGATTCCATTATATAAATCATATTTATAATTACTTTTTTAGATCTTGAACATAATTTTCAATAAAATATAATTGAAAATTTACAAAGTTTAAAACAATGATACATGGGAGAATTTATCCTATACATAAATCCCATTCATTTTGGAATAATACTTGCATAATTTGTATGATTTTAGATGAGCCTAATTGATGCCATCACATAGTTTTTTTATGAAACACCCACTTGTTTATGATGAAATCATTATCTTTCATCCTTGAAATAATTTTCCGTATTTTATTATTCTTTATTTATTTAAGCTCCTAACACATTGATTTGATCTAATTATCAACTATTTAATCCTCTTCAAAACTCATACACCGAGATTGATATAAGAAATTGGGGTTTTCTAATGTATTTATCAAATATATTTGTTCCAATTCTATCCAATCCCCAATAATATTTTCCTCGTGAATTTTATCCATGTTTCTTGAATAAATTTTAATTTTTGAACATGCTTTATCTTCGACGTCATCTATGTATTCCTTTTATCCTAACATAGATTTATATTATAACCTTGTACTATTAACTTTATAATCAATTTAATATAATTTTTCATTGATATTTTTCTTAAAATCATTATCAATACATCAATAATTATGTTTTTCCACTAAAATTTATCCCGGCATTGAATTATTTTCAAAATCCAATTACCACATAATTGTTTGGAAATGATTTTGGGTGAGTATCAATGAGGAATTTTTAATACACATGATCATCAATCATTATTTCATCACTTTTTTGAGAATAAATAATTTAATTCCAAAAACTCAAAAAATATTACAATGTTGGCTTCATCCTGTACCATATATCATATTGTGTCTTCTCTTCACCCTAACCTAACAAATCTCTTTTGAAGATATGTACTGATGTAATTACTATATCCTTTCAATATTTCTCCACAATATTTCACTCAATTAATATTATTTGTTCCATTTTTAGATGATTTGGTTCCTCCTATCAATGGAATCATTTGATTTAGGAGTACTCATTACTAAAACATGGAGCCTTATCACATACTTCTTAAGATATTCTTTGACCTAAATATTTGGGATATATTTGTTATTATTAGATTGAAAATTATTTATTTTTGGCCCATAAATATTGTCTGCCAATAATTATAAACCTTTATTAAACATAAAAAATTCATATTGGTTTGAGATTACCATAATCACTACAATCCTACTATAATCATCAATCAATAGAATATTATATCTTTTTTCCTTTAATGGATTTGTGTGATATTACCCCACATATATTGATGTGCACTAACTCAAGAAATCTCTATAATTTTTCATCCGTTTTAATTTAAATATTGTAATTGATTTTCCCCTTTTGAAAAGTATCAGATGTGTGCATGTGATCATGACTGAGTTTAGCTAAACCATGAGCCCATTCATGCATAAAAAATCTTCTCTCTAAATTTGGGTCAATTATAAAATATTATTTTTCTACAACTTTTTATCTACATCAATGATTAGAAAAAAATGTATCCTTATCCACCAATGAAGAATAGATTCTCTTTTTTGTAAATTTAATATAAAATAATTATACAATATATTCCTTAAACAATATATACATTATTTTTCAAATTGAAAAATCACACAATTTACTATAACTTAATAAATTTTGACCACATAATTCTACCACTGTGATGCCTATGCACCTTAAAATATTTCTAATTTGGGTATTATCGATTTCAATGATCTTCAACCCTTTATCATTGAAAAACTGGAAAACATCATCATTTTTGTCTTTGGTTCATGTGACAAGACCTCTGTTTCCCATCATGTGGAAAGTACAACTATTTTTCAGAATTCACACATTATCTCGATATGTAACTCTAAAATCAATACCTATAACATATTCATTCCTATTATTTTATTTCTAGGTCATGGTTTGTTGATTCAATTATATTGGTGGTGAATGTGACTATCCTATATTGAGAACCATTCAACCATCCTAATCATACATGGTTAAAAAAATTTATGTGTTATGAGTCCAATTGATGATTCTTTTATCTATTTATTTCCCCAATTTTGGGTATCCATTTACACACTTGTTTATTCAATTGATGATCAATTTATTCCCTTCAATCTGTATCCTTCACACCAAAAACAATAACCATAAAAAAATATTTCAAGTGTATGAATATATTTTAGACTTTTTTCTTTTTCCATGATCAAAAAATGCATTTTCTCTATAAAAAATACATATTATGAAATCTCCATCATCCAAAGAATTACATATTCACAGTGTATTTTGTGATCCATTTCTACTCCACTAGTGGGTTTTTTTGTTTTTTTGGAGTTACCCAAATTAACATTAAAATGTGGTCTGTGAATTTTTGGGTTCATATTAACTGCAATTTCGTTTCACTGGTGTTAAAGAACCTCAATATATATCCCTTTATTTTTTAACCACTACACATGGGTTAATCATTCATGATTTTTTGTTTACTCATCATGTTCTTCCTTATATTCTCTATATTCCTATATACTTTTACCACCAAAAAACATACCTTGTGTTATATGTCTCTCATGATAAACAATATTTTACAACATAAAAATTAATTCACCTAGAATTTCCTCAGTTATTTGGATATGATTGATTATGGAATAGGTTATGCCATCAATGATCATGGATAACTCTCTAATATTGATCTTTACTGTAATTCCATTATCCAATTTACCAAATTTACCATGATTAATAAATTCAATCGTACTAATTAACTCAGATTTTTTCATGTTGTTTCATATATATATTTCAGATATACACAACTATATTTCCACTCTTCATTTCTTTCATTTAAATACCAATATATTTAAGAGAACCTTCTATATTGAATTTTAAGATAACTCTTCCCAAAACATCATCATTGATGTCCTCTGACTGCATTATGACTCTGGTGTCCCCATGAACTCCCTCACTAATTTCATTGTATTCCTAAATATTTCAAACTTATTTTTACTCTATGAGAAAACTTTCTAGTGGATGTGATATATTCTACTTAATGAATTTATATTGTGAATTTATACAGAATATTATAACCTTAAACTATTTTATAAATGGTTATTCATCTTAATAATTGTCATGAAATATTTATTTGCAGATTCTTATAAGATTCCTAGCTCTCCCCCCCCCCAAAAACATTAAAGCAGAAGATTCCTTGGATTTCCCTTTTTTCCTATTTAAATTATAAGGATAAAAAAGACATCACCATATAAACATCACTACACTTCATTGGGATATTTTTAAAAAATCAATTTCACATTAACTAGAATTTTATTTCCTAATAAATATCCTTTTTAATGGAATTTTTATCATTAATACTCATCATGTATGAAACCATAGTTCTATGAAGACTATCTAGGATTACTTCCTTTGGATCATTTTCATCAAGCACAATGAATTTTCAGTTGAAAGATAATGGTAATATTATTATGATCCCCATTAGTATTTTTATATCATTATGATTTTATCTGAGTCTATCCATATCTTCCACATGAATTTTAATCCAACCACATAACACATCAAGGGTTACATTCAGGTGAATAATCAAATCCTCATAAATGTTCCATATAAACATCAATTTAACATCACATACATTGGAATCACCTTTATAAATGTTGAGATGTATTTCCCATATGGTGTGGGAGGATTTAAATGAAATCATATTCATTAAAATAACATTTTTTAATGATATTTTTAGAATGTTTTATCCATTATATTCAGTATTAAACTATAATTATTATTTTTTTGAATATACTATACTCTCTATTCGGGAAAAAACCCAGGTATATCAGCTATGTAGACATCTATTATCAATTATCAGAAATAGTGGTTCATCAAATTCATCTATAATTTTGGTTATTTCCATTAAATAACGTAACACAATTTTATTTGAATACCACTTCAATAAATTGTAATATAGGGAATTCATAAAAATACTTTTTATTTGATAACATATTTGGGTCTCAAAAAATGTGAATACCAAGAGAGGGGTAAATCATGGTATATCTATTTCTTAAAATATTCATATAAAATGACCTTGTTCAAGATTTATCAATAGACCTATCTATTTTAAAATAATTATAATTTAATAAATCATAGAAAAGAGGGATATAGTAGTTTTACATTGTAAAAATTATGAAAATTGAAATACAATACACCAATAACATACTGATTTACCAAAGAACTATAAACAATTTATTTTAAATTTCAGAGTATCCTAATTGACCCACTAGAAGTAAAAACTTTACAAAACATGGATATTACTACAATAAAATAGTTAGGGAAATAATTAATGCTCTAATAATTATTTTTTTAATATTCATGAACCAAAGTGAATAGTGGAACTACATTAGTTTATTTATCTTCTTCACATTCTTCCACATAAAGAACTATATGATATTTTAGTGAGAAAACCTCTTATTACCCCATTCTCTTATTCAATATTCCATCACTGTTTTAGTATATCCTTATTTTTCCTCTCTTGATATTCTCTTTCATATATCTAGAATAATACATAGGTAATTTTTTTATCACTAGTATAAAAATTAGTTCATTTATTTTTTTCTATTGTGTGAACCCTATATTTATTTTTATTTTAAATAAAGATATCTTTTATATTTTTAGGCTCCTTCTCACCTACAATTATTTTCCTTCAGAACTAAGGATAATAGTTTTTTTTTGTGAATTTCCTTAAATGGATTGATTCATCCTCTTGTAAGATCATATATTCCTCCTAATATTAAACAATTGACCATTAATATAAATTATGGGTTCATGTAATAACTCTTTCTTCATGACATAAATTTATTCTATTATAAAACCTTCATTTCCCACTGCTACCTCCATAGGATCCATCAATAAATGATAAAATCTTTCATAACATAGTCACTTTTACTCCAAAGAAATCAATAATTGTATACCATGTCTTTATAACATGATTCACTATTACCAAATGTATTCCCTAAAAATAAAAGAACAAGTAAAATCAAATTTAACCTCATTATGGTCTGGCTATATTCCCCATGGAATGACAAACAAACAAATTTATTTTTATCCTTGAAATTTTCACAGCATAATCCCTTTATTTATGGTGAAAGAACCTCCACAAGAAATGTACCACTAAAACCTTCCTAATTCAAGTCATGACCCTTCCTTCTTCATCCTGAAATGAGACAATCTCACGCAATTATTATTGAAGTTATTTACCTATAACCAACTTATTTTGTAATTGATTAATTTTTTCCTAATTAGTGTACATTGTTTATCATATATTGATTATTATTCTACATGGTATTTTTATGTGATGATGTCCTTAGAATATATGTTTCACTGAAAGGTCATAGAAGTTCCACTCTCTGATGAGAACCTATAGGTTTTAAGACATTATTATTGAAACTTATTCTATAGAGGGATGATATTGTCTAATTATACATAGAAAATGCAGTAAATGAGGGGTATAAAGCTCATAATAATTTTAGAAACATTCTCATGGTGTTATACCTTGGTAATATATAAAATAAGAGGTAATGAGAATAGTCTCATCAATAGGGAACCATCATTTCCATGTGTCATTGGATGTTCCTATCTACAGATGGGTGTATTGATCCTTAGAATTTACTATTTTCATTAATGGATATCACGACTTGTGTACTTTGATGTATTGAAACTACTAGAAATTTAGGCTATATCCACAGTTTGGAACCATGGATATGAGCCCGAAAATCATGGCAATAGGTCATATCCAAGGTTTAATTAACTTTGGCTAGTATTGGAAATGCTATAGAGAAATTATTATAGCCATGGTTTCAATCTGTGTCTAAAGACCTATATCCAGGGTTCAAACCATAGATAAAGCCATATATCCATGGTTTGAAATCTTGGTAGAAGCTTAAGCCACACATGATTTCTAGCCATAGTTTCAAACGATGGATACCAGGATTTATCCGCTGTTCAAACTGTGGTTATAGGTCTAAAAACACACTTCAAATCGTGGATATAAGTCTACATCCATAGATAAACCACGGCTATAGGTCTATAATCATGGTTCAAATGGTGGCTACAGGTCTATAGCCATGGTTTGTAACCCGGGCTATAGGTCTTCCCATTTCATAGAAAATACCCCCATCCTCCCACTGTATATACCCCCCACTCCCCTTGTAGAAGCCCACACCCTACAAAGCCCCACCCCCTCTTTCATGGATAGACCCATCCCTTCCCTGAACAACCCCCCTCCCTAGATAGACCCCACCATAGGATAGACCCCCCCCCCCATTCCTTAACATACCCCCACTTTTCTAGATAATTCCCCCTCTTTCTTGGATAGACCCCCTACCTCCCTATACCCCCACACTAGACTGACCCCTCTCCCGGGATAGACCCCACACCCTCCCTAAGACAGACCCCCCCTACACCACCCCCACCCCCTACACACCCCCTCCCCTACATACCCCCATGCGCCCACCTATACACCCCTCCCCTACAAACCCCTTACACCCCCACCACCACCCCACCCCCACCACCCCACCCCTCCACCCCCTCCACCCCTCCTTTTTGGATAGAACCCCCATCATTCCTGGACAAACTCCCTCTCTACTGGACACCCCCTCCATCTACAAATCCGCCCCACGCACCAGGAACAGGAAAAGACAAAGTACTAAACATGAATAAACATCACAGAAAACAGAGAAAAAAGGAGAATCATTTCAGCATTGTAATTTATAGGGTCTAAGAAGAAACACTATGAAATTATAGTTTTTGTAGTCCAAATAACTAATAAATTACAACATGAATGAATAATTCTAACTCTTCAAAGAAAAAACATTAGATATCTTCAAATATAGAATTTACACACTCATAAAACACTTGAATTTTGTGTTATAAGATAATGATAAAGAGAACTTATTTTTAAGAGTTAACTAACCCAACTACGAGTAAAAATTAATCAAAAAATTTATCTTTAAACATAATCTGTTATTATAGGAGAATCCACATTATACAGTGATGGAATGTGATAAATTTGTAATGGGAAACCAATCATGTGTAATAAAAGTTAGTTTCAGAAATTTATAAAACATTTAAAAAGTAGATCAAACCACAAAAGAACCAATTGACCTATTGTATGCACACTAATAGTTTTAACTCCCAAATAGTTTTTATAGAAGCATTCTCTACATAATGAGAATCACTTGAAATAGCACCCTGAAGCAACTATAGTGATACAGATCTTCATCGTAATAACATAAAATATAATATGTTTGTTTAAGCATCCAATGCATTTGAAAAATAATTTTCAAATATTTTAAAATTATAGAAAAATTGAAACAAATATATTAGTTTAAAAAACATTTTAATATGATATTGTAATAGTTCAAAATATAAATTAAAAGTGTAAAAAAATATGTATACTAATGTTTTTAATCTGGTTCACAATATATATTAAGAATTGATGTTTCTTTTTGTCCAAATCACTCCTAGAATCATCATAACCTAGATCATTTGAAGGAATTTAGATTTCATAAAATAGCATTCTTAAGGATTCATTTGACATCAACATTGTAGGAATATATTGAACTATATGTTAAAATAATTAAAATATTATTATCTATTTTAGGATTGATTTAACCAAACCTAACTCGAGGGATGTCTAAGATTTGTCAAATAAAAATAGGTAAATAAATTAAATGCCTGCAAATTTTCGGAAGAGCTCATGGCACTAGATTTGGGTTGCGACGAAGCACATGCAACATGAAATCCCTCAATCAGAATATTAACTTAAAGAAAAGGTCCTAAACCCTCAAATAATAATCATAATCGCATATTAAATTTGATGCGAATACAGGGGGATAAGTGACACAAAAAAAGAGTATGTTTATAATTAGAATTTTCATAATTATTTTCACTCTAAATGTACTAACAAGCCTTGGATGGGTAAGCTATGAATATTATTTCAATTAGAAGCCAGAATTATAGTGATACATGAACATATTTAGGAATAGATTACTGGACATTTATAATTACTTGTAGGTAAAAATCAATAGCTTAGTAAAATTCAACTTGATATGGCATAAGAAATTATAGTAATCTGTTTTAAAAAACATACACATATTATTTTATAGAAGTTCCGTGGATCTTCAGGGTCCTTGAAGGAGGAAAAGTGCATTATGTGGAAGACATAATTGATGATGGGATTGAGAAGATTCCTAATAACGGAAAAATAAAATATAATGTGGATAATGAGGTTGTTGGTGGAAGGTATAACATTTCTAAAAACATTTAGATAATACTTGACTACTTAATCAGGATAGAGGGATACATAAAAGAGAAAGAGGGAAACACCATTAACAAATCATGTAAAAACATATAAAGAATATATTTTTCTAGTATTTCCCCCTACCCCACCCCCTCCTCATTACACACCCCCCTTGAACCCCCCCTCCCCCTGGACACTACCTACCCCTCCCCCTTGCACCCCCTGCTCCTACCCCCCTTGCACCCAACCTGCACCTTCCCCCTTCCCAATTGACCCCCTTCCCCATCCTCACTCCACACCCCCTTGAACCCCCAACCACTCACCCTTCACCCTACACACCCCTTCCCCAACCACCTCCCCCATTACACCCCACCTGCACCCTCCCACTTCCCCTTGGACCTCCTACCACTTCCTCATTATGCACCCCTTTCCCCTCCCCATGCACACCACATATCCCCTAACC
The DNA here is from genome assembly GCA_963277665.1 of Viscum album. NCBI lineage: Eukaryota > Viridiplantae > Streptophyta > Magnoliopsida > Santalales > Viscaceae > Viscum > Viscum album. Next base: position 1,323,264,448 of record OY728166.1, read on the forward strand.
CAGCCCCATGCACACCACTAGCACCACTCCTATGCACACCCCATACCTCCTCCCCTTCACTCACTGGCCCCACCCCCATCCCCTATCCCCAGGACCACCACACCAGGACCCCCAGCCCCTGCATACCTGCTTTCACCGCCTTCCCTACCCCTCCCCCTTGTACCTCAACTGCACCATTGCCCCTCCCCCTTCCATATAGACCCCTTTTCCTCTACCCCTTAAGACCTCCTTCCCTTTCTCCCTCCACCTACAGACCCCCTACACCCTCCCCCACACCCCACTACACTATTACCCACCCTACACCAGCACCCCTACACCAGAACCCCCCTGCCCCTATACTAAAGTTGTGCTAATAAACATATGGAATACATTATATTTAATTTATTGAACTATACATGTATTAATTAATGTATCTAGTGAATATGGATAATGATTTCCAACTGATAATTTAATATGGATAATGATTTCCAACATAGAATTGAGGAGAATCTAAAATAAAATTGAAAGAAATTATTGGTGATATTTTATTAATATAAAATAATGTATGTAATGAAGATAATGTGTAGGTGTGTATACTAATTAAATGAATTGATAATCTAAGAACCTAATACACAGTTTTATTATAGATATAAATAATAGATTTTTGTTGGGATCCATTCAAGAAGTAGGTGATCTATGTGTCCCAGTACTTGAAAAGATAAGAAGAATTTAACAGTTGATACTCTAAAGTGAATGTTTGATACTGATAGAATAGATTGTGATAATTGGCTGTCAATTTTATTGATGTGGTTAAACATGAGCATACTAGTTGATCTATTTTTTATGTGGAGGGAGATCAACATTGAGATGTGCTAATTCCACTCATAGTTTAAGGAGACATTTCTGACTATTGAATCATATATTTTTAGTGCAAGTTGGAATGATGAATTCTATAGATGGACCCTAAAGTAGGAATGATGGAGGAATCTATGTTGAAAAGACTTTTATGTTCATTATTGTGACCATTAGAATTTATATTGGAGTATATAATATTTGAGGTCCTATCAAATTAGGATAAGGATTTGGATTTTACAGGTGAAACATTTAACTCGTGTGTTGTGCTCATTTTATTTTTTTCATACAATAAGGGAGTCTTAAATAATTTAATTAATGAAGAATGAGACATTAACATGTCATATAGATTCATTATAAATGAAGTAATTGTAAAAAGTATTCTAAAGAGTCACCCAAACCCCACTAGTCCCCAAATCAATGGTTCCAAATGGTCATGATAACATGTCCTGAAACCATGAGAAATCAATAATTCTATTTTAAAAATTGTACAAGATATTGATATTAAATAAATATTTGTTTGTATTCACCCCACTGTGGTGGTATATGATATAAAAAACTTGTGGAGGGACTTCATGAACATATATATTATGGTATGATATATCCATACCTTACTACGAAGGGATGGTTTGACTTGGGGGATCTATCCTAAAAATAGATGCACTAAATCTTTAAGAAAATAAAAAATGAATGTAATATCACCCATGGTACCTATTCAAAACTATATTTGTTGGGATTAAAAGGATCTATGGTATATTTGACTAGAATTTTTGTCATGAAAAAGAGTGTAAAACCATGATTCTATGTTATAAAAAATAAATTTCCAATGGAAATAAGAATCAATAAATATATAATGTTAAAAAATCTCTTAGTTATTATGTTTCACTCAAACCCAACAAGAAAATAAAGACACAGATACATTATAACACATTATAATCAAGAAACACATGAGATACAAATATCATTAAAAATATTATAGAAAATGATATTTTTAATTATACATTTGGTAGTGAGATACTTTTTTAATGATTAATAGAATTGTATCGATTGAAAAAATGGGGTTTCACCACCAAGATGAAATGAAAAAATATGTTGACACTGTTAATCAAGTCACGAAATAGGATTTTACTCCCTAAATCATGTTATGAAATGCTCTAGGAATTCTCCATCTATTTCTAGATCAACTAAACAAAATCATAAGTATCATACATGATATTATTTATGATTGAAACAGAATCATTCTTATCCAACCAACATAATGTCAAATTCACTAAAGTCAAGCCGTTATCAAAAGAACTAATAAAATTAATATGTATGCTCTCAAAATGTCCTATAAGATCTGAAACGTATACTCAGACTATCCAGTAATCATGCCTAATGAATGAACTAAATTTTACAACTGTCACTGGTTGTAATTATTCTAACACCACACCCAAAACATATCCATTGCTAAAAACTTCACTGACATGTGCACCAAACTACTGCTGATTTTTTCCAACCCTAGAATGAGACACCACATCCAGTAGAATTCATGAATTCAAAAAGTTCCAATATCTTTCCTAGATGTTTTATAACACAATTCATCCTATTTAAACTTATTGTTTTACTCCCAAGATTACTTATAACACAATTATTCTTTATATCATTCATTTTGATAGGTTTCCCTTGAGAAAAGTCCCATTTACCTGATCGTTATACAAACCTATTTCCTTATATTCATATCTGGTTTTACCACATACCTATTATACCTTATATAGTGGTTTTATAAAATCCAAATGTTTTAATTCCACCCAAAAAATTCCTCATCCAAAACTTGTACATTGAATTGTTATATATCCTATATCTAACTCCAGTATTTTTATATATACGATGTCCAAAAACTACAATTAACTTTGGTTTGGGATCATTAACACACCACCTACAAACAAGGAATCTCATACCCTTCCACTGATATTTCATTGATAAAATTTCCAATGATCCTATCAAAAACCTAAAAACTCATTACTAAGGTATAAAAAATCTATTGATCCTTATACCCAACAATGACATGCATGAAATTCTTAATTTCATTACTCAAAAAGGTCTATACTTATTGTAAACATACACCCCAAAATATTTTATCCATATACCATCAATATCGAATGTAACCACCCATAATTTTTATCTATTATTGTGAACTCACCTCATGTGTCATGTAACATTCCAAACTCAATCTCCCTTTCATAGAGATTTTTAATAAAACACATATTGATATATTTCACATGCTATCCATGAAAACCACATAATTTAAAATTTCATGCTTACCTCTATAAGTCTAAACATATGTTTCACCAACCCACTTACCATATAGGTTGGAAAAAAACACTCACAGAGTAAATGTTAGAGGATTGTCTTTTTTAACATTTCCAATTGATTCTCAACAGGTAACGTTACCAATTAAGAAATACCAACAATCATACATCCTAGTTTTGTTATTCTACACCACCTTAAATAACAATCTTGAGTCTTTTCTAACAGATCATACTCACTTGCACCTAAACACCTAGATGGCCATGCTCACTAAATTTCAACTCATCTAAGTTTGGAGTTGTGTGAAATAATTTATGTTGGTGAAATATAGTCATTGATGAAATAGAGAGTTTTCTTGAAAGGGATTCATATGAATAAAGGGTTTTACAACATTAAATGTGTTATTTTTTTTAAAAAATAAATAGTTTTTGAAGAGAGAATTGAATAGGTAGAGAGAAGAGATTTTATTTTGAAGATACTAAGAGCTCCAAAAACACTTATTTCATAAAAGAGGATGTTATGAAAAAGGGTTACATGAACCATTGTGTATTGAAAGTAACATATAAAAACCATTGAATTATATGAATATATTGTTGGTGTGACCCTTTTATTTGTGTGAATAATAGTCTATCACAAAACAAATAAACTTGATTTAGTTATTGTATATAAATTTATACATTCATACTAACATAAATAGAAGTTGTGTGAAAGTGGTCATTGGGTAGTCACACTATGTGAACAATGAGGAAAGTGAATGTGAACTCATTAAAGTCCTTGAAAAATTAGTAATTTTTCCTTAAAGACACATATGATATCATTAAGGAAAGTGAAACTCTTTTCATGGAGTATTTCTCATGTAATGTATGAAAGAGTATTTTCAAGATCAATGAGCACCTATCTATACTTAGTGCAATGCAGAGATAGTAAATCCTTGCCTTAGAATGTCTACTAAAGTGTTATCCCTCTGTTATTAGTGAGTAAAAGAGAGGAAGGACAGAGTGACCCTAGGGATGAGGAGTGATAAAACTCTATATCATGGAGGTGTGAGTGAAACTGGAGAGGTAGTAAACTATACATGAATCATTTTAAGGGGAGTGACCCTTGGATTGGATTTCCCTAGTCTAAACCCACTAAAGAATAATAAGTTTAGTGGAATTTGGAACATGGGAATATTTTTGTTGTATGCTACTTAAATTAACACAGTACAGTTGAACCAATAAAAATATTTATGTATTGAATTCATGATTTACTTACTTTCTATAATACATAAATAGGTGTGTATCAGATAAGTAATCATTAATAAAATTAAATTAAAGTAATGGTAATCTAAATATCAATCATATCATCATTAAAAGAATAACATAAGAGAGACCATATTAGTGGTGAGGTCAAGATAATTTAGGATAATGAGAGTTTAAGGATTAAGTGGTGAAATTGGAACAAGTCTCGTACCCTGATTCACCCACATCCCACCCCCTTAGGTTATCTCTTACAAAAGACCCTTATGGGCCAAACAAAGGTCAAACATAAGGCTCTCCCATAAGAAAACTAGGGTTTCAATACAAACCATCAAAAATTTTAAGATGTTCCTAAAGGGAAACAATGAACATCTCACATATTTCCTTATAAATAATAAGAACTTGCACCTATATCAAGGGAATCCAAGATTTCTTATAAACCCTCCCCAAAAGGATACCTAATCAACATCCCAATAAAATCTAACTAAACATTTATACATGGGTGAGTCTCTCTCATAGTTAATACATTTCAATGAATCATTTTGAAATAATAGTTAACAAAAAAGTAATACATAAATAAGATGGGAATTTAAAAGCAAAAAAACATTAGAAAACTGATCATAACCCTCACAAGGTCAAGTAGACCAAAATGAGTGCTAAAAGTAGGCCCCGTGAATTTTTTTAATTCTATTTAAAACACCAATTTATAAATCTTATGAAAAATATACTACATGTTAGATTTACTCATGTTATCCCTTAGTCCAAAACCGATTTATATCCTCCTGATGAACCCCTTATTTTTTTGAAAAACCATTTCATTAAGAAACAAATTTTCCTTAATACTTATCTTCTTTAAAAATTAAATTTTTAAATAAAATGTAATAAGGAAATCACATTTACCTTTCAAAATGGAAATCACACCCACAAAATAAACCATATGATGGGAAACCAGAACTTGTTCGACTATGGTACCACAAACTAACCATTTATAAAGTTATATGTTCCTTGTTGATTATTATGTCAAAGAAATACCAACCTATTTTATAGTACATATAATACAATTTAAATCCACATTACAAGGATAATATTAATGATTACACAAATATAATATAATCCAAATGTTCAAGAGACATACCAATTTTAAGTACAAATACCTCAACCGATAATCCATAAATTGATCTCAAGCTTGTACCATACACCAGTGATTATTCTATACCCTATATCATCCATGAATATATTTGAATAAAAAACATTTTAAAATTAGAACTACAATAAGTATAATTGATGCTCAGCTCACAAAGTAATATAACTGTACTCGGAAAAGAAGACAAGTGTGGGGATGGCCACCGAGAGGAGAGTTAATGGGGAGGTTGGGTGGCCACATTAGATGGTAGTGTTGGGGAGAGTAGGGTTGTGGAGTGGTCATGAGGGCGGAGGAGGTCTTCCACTGAGAGTTCACCACCAAGAGGAGAGGTCGCTGCCGAGAGAGGAGCTCATGAGGGTGGAGGAGGGCCACTGAGAGGAGTGGTCAAAACTTATAAGAGACGTGAGGGTGGAGGAGGGCTGCCACCGAGAGGTCTCCATTGAGAGGCCATTGTTGAGAATAGAGGTTTTCACTGAGAGATGAGGTCGTGAGGGTGGAGGACGGCCACCCAAGAGTATATAGGGCTACTGGGAGGAGAGGTCACAAGGGTAAGGTTAATTTTGTGAGGGTAATGAGTTGCGTTCAGGGAGAAGATAGATCTGCATGTGAGGGACTGAACCATGTAGCCATAGTTTTAATAAAAAAACATGCCTGTAAACAAAGGTATAGCCATAGATCAAAAAAATATAGCTATAGATCCATGGATATAGATCATTTTTCTAGTAGTGTGATAAAATCTATGATGAAATATTTTCTCAGTGAAATAGGATACATTGGTCATTTCACAAGGTATGTAATATTAATTAATAATGAATGAAATGATTTATCCGTTATATATTATAATGAAAGTTGATATATTAGGACCTTTGATGGAATAATGATACCAACATAAATCCATGGTCATGGTGTTCAGTGGGAGAGATCATTTCTAGAAGGAAAATGAGGGATAAATCAAGAAAATAGGTTGATGGAATTAGTACACAACCCTCTTGATTAGAGATATCTTGGTAAAAGGATTATATACCAAGATAAAAACTTATAGGAGGTTATAAGTAATTATAATGTTAACTTTTTTCTCTTTTGGTTCTTTGGAGTGTTTCTAGACTGTAATTTCCTGGACCTCTCTGGTCTATTCCTTTGTGAAAATTTGGTGTTTGAAGTATTCTGGGAGGTCGTGGTGGCTCATTTCAATAGTTTTTCTTCCTCCTGCAAATCCATTTTTTCATTTTGAAAATACCACTTTTTGGATGAGTGGGAGCCTCACAAAAACCATAAATTAGTTCCCAAAATCACCCACATAAACAATTACATGAAAAACCACATCCCAAAAACCACATTCAAATTTCAAAATTCAGATTCAAACCTTGGAAAAAGAAAAATCCCAGGCAAGAAAGAGGCCCAAGAAACCAACCACTGAGGAGACACCTCACCGCCTTTATCACCACACTGTCCAACCCTTTCAGCACTGTCACCAACTTCATGTTGTCACATCCCCTTAGACAATAACCTCATCAGCGCATCATCATCGACAGCTTCTCGGGACACCACTGCCTGCCTGTACACCATCGGCACCGTCTCACAGTGCCTCCCCCACATGACTATCGTAAAATATGATCCACCATCACCATCTTCATTGCCGATGAAACCCACACCAAAACATTGAAGCATGTTAATAGAATCAATTCATCATCCCCAATCACCATACCACATACCAGCAAAAAAAGGAATCAACAAAATGAATATTTTTCCTCCTAAAACACTAATAACCACTCGAACAACACCTTCCAAATCTTGTGTGATAACCACCTCACCAGACCAACCTAGAGAGGAGAGGTGATACATGAAGACATAGAAGTGTAGGAGAAGTATGTAGTTTTCATAGGGAGTGAAGATCATCACCGAAATCACCCATCAAAACTAAAACCCCGCTGTTTCCTGAACCCAGTTCAGGCCACCTAAAACCCCCAACCACAATGCACAACATAACCCAAAACAACTTGGACTCCATCGAATCCGACTGAACTAGGAGGGAAAAGTGGATGTAGAGGCCAGAGAGTAGTACAAGAAGGAAGGACATCCATAGAAATCCTCAACCAAGTAAAACCTAGACTCACCATAAAACATCAATGACGATCCTTTACAAGAAAACAAAATATCTTAGATCCATTGAAACTTCTCAATAGGAATAAAATCGATACACTTGACAACCATGGAACGATGAATGAGGAAATGGGATTAAAACACTAAAAAGAACATGGGACTGAGACCCAAAGAAGAAGAAAATAAAGGGAAATTTGAAGAGGGACTGTAGATGAAACCATAAGAAAAATGGAATTGGGGGATTAATCCTTGGGAATAATGAAAGAGATCTCTCTAGGGATCTCTTCAGAAGAAATCAGAGGTCAGGAGGACCCACCAACACCAATGGAAGGAAACCAAGGAGGGAGAAGATAAGGGAGCTCAGGGGATCATGTCAGGAGAGAATGAGGTCATTCCTTGATCAAATATAACTAAATTAAAACAATAAACCAAAGGATTTAATTATGAAAAGAAAACACCACAAGGGTGTTAGGATAACTTGGAATAAAGGGGAAATTTTCAATAGTTTTTCATTTTCCATTTTTTCCATCGGTGAGTTGCTATAGTGACTCACCGAATGATGACTCACTGAATAATAGCTCATGTAATGGTAGATAACTGAATGGTATCTCAACAAACGGTGACTCACCGAATGATGACTCACTGAATGGTAGCTCACTGAATAGTGAATCACCTAATAGTGACTCACCAAATGGTATCTCACTGAATGTTAGCTCACTGAACAGTGACTCATTCACCATTGACTCATCCAATGGTGAGTCACCCAATAGTGACTCTTCCACTGGTGTCTCATCCAACAGTGAGTTACCCAATGGTGACTCATCCACCAGTGACTCATGATGGTGACTCACCCAATCGTGAGTCCTTTCCCATAGTTTGTCAAAATTCTTGATTTCTCTAGTTTTTTCAGTTTCTTCCCTTTAAAGATTCCTTTGACGTAAATTGAGTTTAAAATAATATTTGATGGTTTTTGGAACCTTTTCAAGTTGTATCAATCTTCAAAAAAATGATGCTTCCTTTGACTTTAAAACCACATGGTCATGGTCAAGATCCGACTTTAGTGGCTTTTAAAAACCATTTCTCCCCTTCATTTAGGATCTGACCTTTCTAAATATGAGATCCTCTCTTCCTTAAACCCATTCATATTCTCATGTTGAACTCCAAACATGTATTACCTAATGAGTCATGTGGTTGTGTTGAAGACTTTAGGTCACATTTTCACTATAGTTTTCAGTTAGTTGTGCACCCTCTATATTGGCATAATAAGGAGGTGTTGATTGACTATTCTTCCAGGTAGGGATTCCTTTAATCTCTAATTTTTTTTGTGTATCATGCGTGGTGGGAGTATGAATGTATCCATTATGAAGATAGTAGAATAAAAACTTAATAAAGGTAATTATATTTTTTTACTATCAATATGTGGGGATAGAAAAGTGATATGTTCTGCCTTTTTATTTATTGATATTTTGAATGGTTGGGATATATGATTATTAAAAATCGTGGTTGTTGGTGGTCCATAGTTGCACAAAACATGTCTATAAATGCATTTTTCCTTCTAGTTAAACAAATATATGTCATCTGTTACAATGTATATTCGGCCAAAATAAATGGATGACCCAGGATCATATTGTTATGTGATAACACCCGCAATTATGTGGAATTGAATAAATGATTCCCTGCTAAATTTAGAATCATCTCTTGTTATGTTATGTGCTAAAACTTATTGGTGTACATGATTTTGTGTTGTGGGCTGGATCCAGTGATATGATGAAGGGAATATAACTATGTTGTGATATGTGGGGATAGTGGATGAGATGATTTATGCAGTGGGGATGTGATTGTGGTAATGGTACACTGGGGCTTTAATGATGGTTATGGAATGGATTTGTAGCAAGGATTAAGAAAAGGGGATGCAGCTATAAATTGGTGGTGATGTGGGATTATTGGAAAGAACATAATGGGTTTTTGTGTGGTTCTGTTTTGTGTATGTTGGTTACTGTACTAAGTGAATTAATTCTAGCTCATTGGGAAATGCAGAACAAGAATGTAATAAAATTTTTAGGAAAAATCTGAAAAAAAATATTTATTTGGAATGAAATGTGGAATGTGGAATGATAATGAATGATTGATAAAAAATAGTGTATTAATTAAACAGTGTGTTTTTAATATAAGATTATTCTATATTTGTGAAATCTTACAAGCAGATAATTGTGGATTTAAAGTATAATGAGACTTATGGATTGTGTTCTGCTTGTATGCTGTTGTGGTTATGTTATGTGGTTGGTTCTGTTACAACCACCCAAGTGTCAATGTAATTAATGTTGTATGTTAGTAATTCATAATGGGAATGTTCAATGAGGAAATTGATGATGGGTTTTGTTTATTAAATTGATGATGTTTATGTATAAACAAATGGGTTGGAAAAATGAAATAATATGTCCTTCTAAATGAAACATGTTTTTTTAATGAATGTTGTTTTCACAAATCAATTGGATGATAAAGTGTAGATTTTTTATAAAATAAAAACTCTAGAATATGGATTAAATATTGAAAATTAAATACGGATTGTACTATTTTTATGTGTTTATATGCATTTAGAGTTGGTAGTGATTGTGTGAACTCTATGAGATGGTTAGTCTTTATTATAAACCCATTGGATGGGCTTGTGTACTATAAATATAAATGTATATACATGTATTTATTTATGATTTCTATATGAACCCCACCCTAGTTTATCACTATGTATCGAACACCCTCATCATCATAGGGGTGGTCATCTTTCCCAATATCCTAGTGGGAGGATGGATGGTTGGTTACTTGCTCTTCCCTGCTCCCTCTTATAGGAATTGGTTGCCCAAGATTCTTTGGGAAGGTTGTGGTGTGGTTTGTGAGGCCCTGGTTTCTACATGCCAGTTGTTCTTTCCTAGGTGTCTTCGAGAAGAGATGAGTAGTTCTTTCATAGGTGTATACAAGATGAGATGTTTTGTTCTTTCTTAGTTGTCTTCAGGATGATGTTCTAGTTGTGTCCCATGTGTTTATGAGCGGGTTGTGATATAGTTGTGGACCAAGTGTCTATGGGTGGGATGTCACGTGGTTGAGGCCCAAATGTGTGTTGGTGGGATGTAGTGATCTTTATTTTCCCAGGTTGCGAGACTAGATCTAAGGCCTAGGTTTGAGAAAATGGGGTGTGACGTGGGGCCTGTGGAAGATTGTGGAAGCCTCGGAACATTTTTAGTTAGGGTATGAGTAGTTAATCGGTGATAAGTGGTCTGGGGTACCCAAATCATAAATTTTATTACAATATTACATTACTTGAGTTCCATTATTTAGTGAGTGTGCCTTGGTGAGGTTGTTATGGGTAGTATACCTGTTTAAGTTTGTTTGGTTCTACTTCATTCACATTGGTGCATTAGTATGATCTTTTCCACATGTTCACTAGATACTTTGGTTTCTCCTATTGATTATACTTATATGCTCACCCAATGTATATGAGAAATGTTTTTTGGTTTCCATGAGGACTTGGTGGACTGTGATAGTCATTTCTAGTTTAGACATTTGGAGTTGTTGTGGTGTCACTACCTTGTCTTTTATTTATTTTGTTCTTTTATTTGGAGACTTTTATATGTATCTGTTTTGATTATACATGCATTGTGGGATGGTTGGGATTTATTTTATATACATGTCATTGAGTTTATTTTAGTTGATTCATCATATCTACCAATATTCTTTTTTATAAAGGGTATTGCCTCCGATATTTTTTGATCTTTGTACCCTTAGTACTAGTCGCCAACCCGAGGGCTACTAGAGGCAGGACTAGAGGGTCATTCTCTTCATTTCTTCATTTCCAGCCTAATAGGGGTATCTTTGGAGGGAGGAGGTCATGACATAGACACTAACCTTGGACAATAGGTGGTTATGTAAAATTCCATTGAGAAATATTCTTAGAGCGTAACACGCTAAGTGTAATTACAAATTTCAGTTAAATTCAAGTAATAAATTTAATATATAAGAATTAATGATATTTATTCATGTTTTGTGGATCACCATAATTTAACCGCAAGTTAATCTAAATAATAAATTGATTTAAATAATAAATAATATATATACAGTTTTGTTAATATAATATTTATTATATTTATCATATAAATAATGAAGTGACTTTTATTTAATTTAATAGACATTATTTAAGGATAAATAAATGTTTATGAGGGGATGAAAGAAAAGTTTTATGGTCCAATTAGAAATAATTGATAATTATATATATAATTAATTTTTTGTATATTTCAAGAGACTTATATTATTATTATTATCATCAATGGACATGGGGTCAACTATGAGTATTAGAAATGGTTATGGGATTGTGTGAAATTTTCTAAACCTAATATTCCTATAATAAATATATGATTATATATGATTATATCTAAATATAACAATTTCCTAAAGTGAATTTTTTGGTGTGAACAATAGATAATAGAAATATCTATATATATATTATAAAATATATCTATAGATATATCTATAAAGATATTTAGAGATATATCTAGATATATATTTAGATAGATATATTGAGATGGATATCTAGAGTTTTATCGATATATCTCAATTCCTCACCTCTCACATCTTCTATAGAACATGAATAATTATCCCTCTTTGAGAAGAAAATTGATTTGGTCAACCAAGAACAATGTAATCAATCAGGATCTGTCATGCTAGAACATGAAAATTTGACCTCACTGATCAGATACTATTTTTCTCTTTTGGATCACTGTTGGATGGATTATTCACTTGAATTCTGTGGAACAATGATCGTTCGATGAAATATATTCCATCTTATCATCAATTAAAGAATAATTAAATGTTTAGGTAATTTTTTATCTACTTATAAAATAATTGTAAATTACATGTGAAGATCCTCTCCCTACTATTTTGATATATTAATGTAGTCTATTAGTCTACTTTTTTTGGACATGATCGCATGATCATATAAAGAAATGATTAGACATGATTTATGACTAAAATTTTAGTTGGTCATACCTTGAATGGATGATTACACAATGCACAGAAGCTACAAGTTGTATCAGAGTGGATACATGTTTAATTTATAATTACTTATTATTCATTGATTAATTTCATGCATTTTGTGTATGTGTTTTCTTTTACTTAAAACAATTCATTTTATTGATCTTAAATTATAATATCTTATTTTATTCATTCACAACAACATTATCAATATTTTTTTAATGATTAAAAATGAATATTAATCTTAATAGTAAATACGGTGTCCCAAGTGTAACATATATTAGATACACAACATGGAGACTAACATGATGTTGATATTAGTATAAGACATGTACATTCCATGTAAAATATGAAATGCCACGTAGTATTCTACTAGCAGTGTTCTTGAATTTTCATGGAAATAAGAATTAAATGTATAATTAAACCTATGGATTATATTTTCCATGTGTCATTTATTAAATATTATAATCCATGTCAAAGGATTAACAATTATATATTAAATTTATTTTTGTGTTAAAATTTCAATGAACACATAAGGTTTCTCCACGTACACTTTTGTACTTCATTAATTTATATTGAGTGACATTTTTTAAAATTATATATTATGGTTGAAACAAATTATTGGATAGAATTAAAATCAATAAATTTAATTTGATTAATTCTAGGTGAATTACTTCAATTAAAGAATCAATCGAAGTAATTGAAAACAAGATTACAAATGTATTCAAATTTTATGTTGACGTGTGGAAGATCATGATAATAGACCATAAATTTGTATGTGATTGGTTTATTTTAATTTATTTTGATTACTTTAAAATAATTCCCTATGTGTCATCTCATTCCTTTATTATATAGGGGAATGCATGCCTTTGGTTTCTTTTATTTAAACCCATTTATCTAGTTAATTGGATCCTCTCACCTGTGTGTGAGTAAAATATCATGTATATAGAGAGCTTGTAAACTGTTGGAGATGTTCTGATGCAAGGATCCGAAGAAAAATCATTCAATCTGATATGTATGAGGAAAGGAGGAATGTTGTAACATGAACCAATTCATGGTTCAAGGTATTTTTCCCTTGGGTCGAGGGTTATTTTATCACCATATAAATAAAAAATTCATTAGATAATCTCCTGATCATTCTAATAAAATTTTATTTCTTTTAGTTTACGGGTTAATTATTTAAGTTTTTAAATGTTATCCAACCACTTAATAAATGAATTAACAAGATTTCAAGTTGGAAAAAAATATAATTATATTGTGTGAAAATGTTTTAATAGATATGGTTAATCAGCTGATTAAAATAAACTTAATATTAAAACATCATTTAAAAGGATAAAATTTGATTTTTGAATAAGGATAAAAATTCCACTATTAAAATATTAATTTGTCTTAGACTTCCAATAAAAAATTAATAATTTACTTCATAGTTTAAAGTGTTTCACCAACCCATGTTGGATTGATTTCAATTATTGTGAAAATTTTAACTTGATATTTTGGGTTGACATGCCATTGTTTACATCAACTGTTGACTTTCCAAGTAAAAATTGGTGTAACTAAGAAGAAAAGTTTGAAGAAATTATAAAATAAGATGTCAACATTGTGGAGTCCACTCACTAGATCAAGGAACTATGCATAAATTTATTTGGTATGTTATGCGTACCTAAAACAATTCAAATAGCTTGTCATGACAAAGTCTTGGTTATGTGAATGAAATATGGATCCTTTCTACTAGATTATCTAAGTGAAAAGATATTCTGAAACTCATGGTGAGGGAAATTATGTTTTGTAAAATTGTGGTATATTAATAAAGAGATTAATCAAAATTAATTTTTATAATCTCTTTTTTAATAAAAAAACTACTATTTATTTGTTCTTATGTTTTAAAAAATTTAAAATAAAACGTCATCAACATTATCCATAAGATCCGTAGAAGATAAGGATAACCTTCTCACTAGCGTAAATTTCCTGTAACAAAAAATGCACTTTCTTATTTTTCTATTCCATGAATGGAAATTTTATATGTTGAAACCCCATTTCATGAGTCGTATTCTAAAGAGGCTAGTGAGGAAGAGGTATATATCTAATTGAATCATGTGGAAAATGTAATGGAATTAAATGTTTTTTATGATATCCATCATGTGCAATGATCTTTTAAGGTAATAAAATATATGGATGCATAAAAAATTATTTCTCACCTTCAGGATCTCTATCAATAGAAGGAGAGATCTGAGATATATGATATTTCCAATGAATTATTCACATGAAAGCATGAATAGTTATTTCTAGCTAGGGAATATATAGTCAGGATGATTGTACACATTGAGTGCCTAGAAATCATGGGTTCTAAGATCCCAAATGAGATGTTAATAGCTCTCATTCTATCCCCAATACCCAAAAACAAATATAGTTTTATTTTGAATTATAATATGAATAATCATAAGAAAACATTATAGGAAATTCTTACTCATTTCCACCATGTTGATAAAGTCATGGGTATTAAAAACATATTGTTTTAATTGTCAATAAGAACAAGAAGAACAAGGAAAAGGGGCCAAAGACTCATCCCATATCTAAGGAATCATAGAATCACCCATCCAAGATTAAAAAGATCCAAAAGAAAGGAAAATAATAGGTTGAGGAATTTTTTTCATATAGAAATCAAGGCCACTATAAGAGGAATTTCATGCAACCCAAGAAAAAATTGAAAGATTCAGGTGCATTATTTATCAACTGAAATATTTCAATATCTGCTTGTTGTGTATTAGATAATACATGTGGTGATCTCATTTTTTTCCAAATACAAGAACCATGTAGATTTAAAATGGTTAAAAAATTCATAGTGGATCAATTGTATGATAATGGAGTGAGGTTGGATAATCTTTCCATTGTGGATTATAATCTCACATTTCCAATAGGATTTATTTTGGTTATAAAGATCTGTTATCATGTGCCTATTATTTACAAGAACATTATTTATTTTTCTTTTTTAGATATGGATGTATTTATTTTTAGCTTTGGAAATAAAGTATTCTACTTTTATAAATATAGTTTCTGTTAATGTACAGACAATTGAATAACATTCATTATGTATTGAATTATAAAATCCAAATATTATAAATTGATAATAAAACTAATATGAATGACTTATATGATACCAAGTTGTTGCACCATCATCTTGGTCATATAAACAAGAAGTGTTTGAAAAATATTTATCAAGAAGGTTATTTCAAAAACATTAAGCTAAATCCACTTGATATATGTTAGGATAATTTATAAGGAAATATGAACAAACCACCATTTGGTGGTCAAGGTGAAAGGCCCACATATATTATAGAATTGGAAAACACAAATATGTGTGGACCTATTCAAGTAGAAGATATAGGTGAATTATAATACTTTATTAATTTTTTCAATGAATTGAGTAGTTATGGATATATCTACTTAATGAGGTACAAGTATAAATACTTTGAGAAGTTAAAAAAGTTCAATAATGAGGTTGAGAATCAGCATTGTAAGAAGATAAAGAAAATTTAATCAGATCGAGGTAGGAATATCTTAACCAAGACTTCATAAATATTCTATAGGGTTATGTGATATTATCTCAACTCACTCCACCTT
This sequence comes from Viscum album, assembly GCA_963277665.1. Lineage (NCBI taxonomy): Eukaryota > Viridiplantae > Streptophyta > Magnoliopsida > Santalales > Viscaceae > Viscum > Viscum album. Next base: position 1,323,280,687 of record OY728166.1, read on the forward strand.
ATACAGAATAGTGGAATGTTGTTTGTAAAAGTATAAATTGTACCTTATTAGACATTATAAGGCTGATTATGAGTCTCAAAAATCTTCTATTATCCTTTTAGAGATATGCATCTTATATAGTATTATACTTACTAAAACAACTACCAACCAAAGTGAAAAATTGTAATCCCTTCTAGTTATTTAGTGGAAAGAAACCAGTTTTTTCACATGTTCATTCATGGGATTACAAGAAATTTATTAAGGCTAGATCAAGAAACAAACTATCACCTTGTTTCAAGAAGGGTATCATTATAGGGTATACCAAGGAAACCAAGGGATACTACATATACAACACCTTATATAAGATAGTGGTTGTTGCAAGACAAACTATGTTTCTTGAGAAGGAACACATCTTCAAGGAGTATAGTGGGAGTAAGATTGACTTTGACATAGATGGTTCCCAAGATACACATGGGTTGGTATAGGAACTGATTCCATAGTTCCCCATGAAAGGTGTTCCTGAAATACAAGTACTATGTAGGAGCACTAGAGAGGTAATAGAACTAGAGAGATGTTGTTTTCTCATCATTAATGACAATGACACATTTTTTGGTTGATTATAATTATCTTTTATCTTACACAAAGGTGTTATAGATATTAGAAGCTACAATATGGAAAGAATCCATGAATTATGAAATTAATTCCATGTGAAAAACCAAATTTGGGATTTTATTGATCTTTTTGTTGATGTAAAACATATTGGGTGTAAATGGGTATTCTATTTAATGTTGAAAATGAAAGGTAAAGTGATTACGTACAAAGCACATCTGGTGGCTTAACGGTTTACACAACGTCATGACATTGACTATGAATAAACCTTTTCTCAAATTTCCATATTTAAATCCCTTTTTTTCTATAGTATTTTATCATGACTATGATATTTGGAAAATGAATTTCAAAACGAAAATCCTTAATGGGAACCTTAAATAGGATGTATACATGACACATCTTGAAGGGTTTGTGACTCTAGAAAATTTCAAAAAAGTAATAGAAGTTGTATAGATTCATTTATGAATTAAATCAAGCATAAAATTCATGGAACATTCAATTCGATGAATCCATAAATAAATTTGGTTTCATTATGAATGAGTGTGAGCGATATGTTTGCATGCGGTTTAGTGGTAGTATTGTTATTTTCTTAATAGTATATGTTTATGACATATTACTAATTTGAAATGAAAAAATAGCCATACTAGAGGTTAAGGTGTGGTTGAGTAAGTGCTTATCCACGTAGGCCTTAGGTGAAGGAGTATAAATTCTAGGGATCAAGAACATGCGTGATAGATCTAAGAGGCTGTTCGAACTATCTCAAGTAACATACATTGACCAGATACTAAAGAGGATTATCATGGAACAATCCAGGAGGGGATTGGTTCTCGTGTCACATGGTATACATATTTACAATATGGTGTGTCCTCCAACACAATAGGTAAGAGATATCATTAGTAATAAATCATGTGATTCTATTATAGGATCAATCATGTATACCACTTTATGTATGAGGCTTGATGTTGCATATGCTTTTATAATGGTAGGTTGATATCAAGAAGATCAAGATGAACAACATTGTACTACTATCAAGAATATCATTATGTATTTATGGTAATATAAGGACATATTACTAGTGTATAGAGGAGATAAAGAGTTAGTCATCATGGGTTATATAGATACAAGATTTTAGAATAATCATAATGATCAGAAGCAGTCGTCTGGATATATATTTTGTCTCAACAAAGGAGATGTGATCTAGAAGAGTTAAAAGTAGAAAGTTATTTTTGACTTTATAGTTGAGTACTAGTATATTGAAGATTATAATGTAGACAAGGAGGTAGTATGGATTCAAAAATTTATCAAAGGGATTTATCTATTTCTAATTAGTAAAGACCCTAACATAGTTTTCTATGATAACACTACCATAATGGATCTCTCCACGGATCCAAGTTCACACCAAATGAAATAGAACATACATCAGTAGTTTCATATCTTAAGGGATTTTTCTCAATGAGGGGATGTTACAGTGAATAGAGTATATATGGAGGAAAATGTGGTGGAATGCATAAAAAAGACTTTGTCTCATCATAATCAGGAGTATCATGTGAGAGCCAATGGACAGAAAGTTATTTTGAGTTGGCTCTAGTGCAAGTGGGAGCCTATTGGAGTTGGTTCCCTAGAACTAACTTTCTTATTACAAGATTAATTTATTTTTTTAAAAACTATATAAGTTTTCTTATAACAACATTATTAGTCTTCTGTAAGACATTTTTATGTGATGTTTTCTTTAGAACATATGTCACATGGAATGAACAAAGACGTTCTTCACAATGATGAGAACCTAGAGGTACAGTGACATTATTCTTGAATCTTGTTCTATGACTAGTTTATATTATATGATGGGACATAAATGATAAAATCTATTAGGGGAAGGAGGGTCATAAGACAATGATACACCTTCTCATAGTGTTCACCCTTGGTAATCTCCAAAATAGAAGGTTATGATAACATGACAATCAATAGGAAATAAATATTTCCATGTGTCATTAGATGCTTAAATATATGGGTGTATGTATTGATCCATAGAATATAAGATTATAATTAATTTATATCATGACTTTCATACTTTGATGTATTTATGAAAACAATGACAACATATGTTAGTGGCTAAGTAGGATATATTAGATGCATTATGATTTATATAGAAATAATAGATAATGTGAGGAATGATTTATCCCTTTTGTCCTATGATGAAAGATTATATATTAAGACATTTATGGAATAAAACTATCAGGATAAATCGATTTCCATTGTATTCGGTGGACAATTTCATTTTCATAAATTCAAATAAAGAGAAATCAATTATATAGGTTGATGACACATGAATGCAACCTTTTTGATTAGAGAAATCACAATAAAAGTATTATATTACATGGTAAATGTTCCTAAGATATTGGATTTCGTTGTGATACTAACTTTGTTCACTATGGATGTCTTAGCATGTCGTTAGATGATAACCTTGGATTTTAGGCAGCTATGTCTGATGCCATGGAGACATATGCATAGAGGGTCCTAGGTTATGTGTATCAACACTCAAAGTTTAATTAAAATACGAATTTAATATCTAAGAATAAATAATATTTATTCAGCTTCTTTTCATAACCTTAATTTTGTCACAAGTTATTAGAAATAATAAAGTTCTTTTAATAATAAATAATAAATATTAGTTTGTAGGTTTGGTAAATATAATATTTATTATATTTAACAGAGAAATAATTTGTTGAACTTTATTTAATTAAGGAGACTTTATTTGAGGATCACTAAATGTTAATGAGGGAATGTGGGCTGAGTTTAATGGTCAAATTATAATTAATTGATATTTATATATATTATTAATGTGATTCACATGTTAATATATTAATTATTTTGTCTACTAAATATACTAATATTAGTATTTCCTTCAAACCATGTGTTCTTACCTCCACGATCCATGCTCCATTGTTGCCTACCTTCCATATCCACCCTCCATGTTCAGAGACTCCCTCTACGTTCATTGTCTCCCCCCACTCCATCCATCTACGATATAAAAAACCCTAGATTACCTCTCCCACTCACACTGTCCACAGGCGATTCCCCTTGTCCTCTATCCCTCTTCACTACAACGACACCCTATGATTCCTCTCCTACTCATGGTTCCTAACTACGGTTATCAGTGCACTAAATTGTCATCGTTCCTCTGCGTTTAGCGAATAGTCATGCTCCCACTATCTTCCCCGCAACTATACCATATGTTTCCTCTCCATCTTGCATTGTCGAAATATAGTTCTCAGTGCATAGATTCCTCATCTAACACTGTATCCTTCCATTTCTATCCATCCATCTATTTATCTTATACATGATGTTCTTTTATGACTGATCCCTAGCTCACGCTTCATCTCCTCTACACCTATGGTTTTAGTACACCCCACTCATCGTCTAATCATGCTCGACTACCACTACTCATGACCTCTATTTCCTGCATATGTCAGTTGACATGTACCTCCAATTAGCCTTTTCTCTACATTCCTACAGTGCTTCCATGGGAATACCCTGGATGTTTCTTGGGATTCCCCTAACATTCAGGCCGATTATTGATTACCTTCTCAATGTATACCTTATATGGTGTAACAAAGGTAACTTGACCCTATTTTATTAAAAAAAATCATTTCTTCAATGTTCATGATTTCATGCCTCTTTTGTTGTTGATAATTTAAATATCTACAATTACATGACTACAATTACATCTATATGTATTTCAGTTTTTTCCAATGCTATGTATATTACATTAACTTCACTTTATTATCTGACCTAATACTCTATTTTCAGTACAGTTTCTAAGAAAACACCATTAAAGTACTTCTACACAGTTTCTACAACCTCTATAAATAGTAGGAATTACAACTTTCTTTTACACTACATAATATCATCTGAAAGGTGTATTCTTATATTTTTAATTTCAGTAAATATTTTTAAATGTAATGTTTTTTAATAGTACATGTATTTTTCATTACTAACATTGTAATCTTGTTTAATTAAACATTTATACAATTTTATATTTTCATATGAAATGTATATTACATTAACAGTTCATTAAACTATGCACGTGTTTCTTTGATTGCACACCTTGACAATTTATATAAAGAAAAAAGTTTACAAAACACTACTTCCCTGTCAAGCTCTAGAGATGTAATGTTACAGTAGATGAAATTTATGCACGAAACAAAAAATGATGGTGAGTTCTCTGTTATGTTCATTTTAAAAAGTGATAATTACTTCCATTGGTTCATTAGTAGTATTCATCATTACTTGTAGTATTATAGTGCTGATATCTACTGGAAATTCTTCAATGTCTTCTACCAATCGATCTGGTACTACATTACCTAAACTAGTATCAATTGATGTCATCACTCATGGAGTCACACACATTCCATTTTCCTCACTGTCTGTAGAATAATATCTATTTTTATAGAAACTTCTTTGACTAGAAATGTTTTTAAACAATCACTCACTTATTGGTTATGGGAATAACATCTATTTTTATAGACACTTCCTTAACTGTGGAATGACCATCCCTATTATTGTGTGATTCTTATATTTGAATGATATGGAAGTAAAGTCCCAAAGATCATATTTTACCTTTGAACAACATCATGGATTGATCAATATCATTAGTAAATTAGGTTTCCAAAATATCCATTACTATAAATTCATCACAATCCATCTCAAAATAAGCATTACAAAGTTAGATTTCCACTAGTGACATGACATGCTATATTTATTCATAGATAGATAGTTATGGATTGATTTACTCAAATATTATAAAAACAAAAACCCCCAATCTCATGCATCATTTGTTTTCATAGAGTGTTAATTCATGCTATTATATGTAAATATCATTTCCTTAGATTGAATGTTATGTGAGAATGTAACATGGAATAATGAACTAGAAATTTCTAAAAATAACGAAGAATAATAGCACTTACAGTCCATCCAACTGTGACATTAGACAAAGCCTTGAAAATATCAAATAAAAAACTCTATCAAAAATTCCCCAATAATCATTATGTGGACTAAAAATGATGATTGATTATTCTTAATCATGTGATAAAAACTATTTCTATCAATATGTGTAATGTACTCCCATAAAAAATATATAAAGAATACTAATTTTAACCACAATAGAATCTCCACCAATGAAACAATTAAATCAAGTAATTGTTATGATTATTTCATTTCTTTATCTTCTTTTTCATGCTTTTATTTATATTTATCCACTCATTTATCTACTTTCATTAAAGAAAGTTCACATTAATTTTCTCGTCATCCAAAATTAAATTCCAAAATTATTTTATTTGAGAATATTTTCTTGAACTGTTCCTCTTTTTCTAGTTATCATATTTATCCAAGAATCCAATCAACATTTCAGTATGATTTATGGTATTGATGGATTTGGTTTGACTTTTCATTAAATCCTTAAATGTTTCACATTGAAAAAAATAAAATTTAGGGATTTTCATCTGATTATGGCATGATATATACAATTCTGACAAAAACCCCTATTTTTCATCAAAGATATGAAGGCATGTCTATCTATTACATGATGATAAAAACCACTATTGTGTGAAAACATATTTCGTCAATTCTTGAAATGAACTGAATTTTCATGACCAAGAAACAATGTAATAATTTGTGAAATTTACTCTTATATAACTTGACTTTTACTACTTTTAAAAAATACTCATGATATGATATTTTCCCTCATGGTGTAATGAATATCCATCACTTTAGTTTATTCTTAATTAATTTAAATTTAATTTTATGAAAGGTTGATTTTGGTGTGATTAACTAATTTATCCAATAACATCCTTCAACTCAATATACTTGATCATATTATCTAAGTGTATCATGGTGTGATCTACACCTATTATTTTTGACTCCTTAAAATATTTAATCCATAAGAGGAATATTTTATCAAATTATCCTAATTGAAACTTGATTTCATATACTAGAAGAAAAACTTAACACATCTTCATATTAAAACATCAACCATATATTGAACCCTTAGGTTTTAGCATGATTTATTCTTTCTCAATATATGTTACTCTTACTAGGATTTCATTATTGTTTCACCCCATGAATTGGGGAATTATTTATTCTAAAACAATATAAATTACACAAATCTCAATTGTACTATATTCAAAAACCATTAAAACTCATCCAATCACTCCTAAAACATGGAATGATAATTACCTGTATTGAAATTCTACCTAACAATTGATTTTTTAAATTATTTATGTGTTTCAAATAGAACATGAAATAAGAACCTTGTTCACTTCACCACATCTCAAATTATTATTTCATTTTTTAAACATAATAATTTTATAGGATAATTCATCATCTACAAAATTGATCAATCTTCTATAAACCTATTTTAGTTACAATTATCGCCCAATTTTGATTTTGTTGTTGAGCATTGATAATAAATAATCTTTCAAACTCAGTAAACATATCCATGTATAATCATTAAATAACTTTAAGACAAAGGGAGTAAACTCAATGTTGTAGAAAAATAAAATTTAATAAAAATGTCATGTCTCCCATTAAAATGACATACATTAAAGTGAATTATATCCTTTTGTCATAGTTATTTATGAAGAAAGGCATCTACTTCTTAAAACAACTATTCAACAAATTTCACAAAACTATTAATTATACCTATGTTTAACATTTTACTTTATAAATACCCAATAAATATGTTATAAAAATTCACATATATCCCCAATTGTCACCATCATGATGATTTTATAACATCCCCCTATAAAAAATCACCCAAAATATATTATTCCAATCATGAAAATAAATATTCATTGAATTTTTTTATTCTAACCACCTTCAAAAATAAAAATCCAGAGGAAAAATTTTATGGTACAGAATTAAAATACCCTGGCCTTTAATAGATTAAGGATTAAATCCTATCATAAAACTCATTTTGTAAAGTGAATTCTCTGATAGTGACTTTGTGAACCCATGTCTTATCTTCTATTTAGTTCGAAAAAACTCCATTATCAAAACTACTTAATAAACCATCTCTTTAATGAAGTGATAATATATATCAATGTACATTGATTAACAGAGTTAAATATGATTTCTTGAAATATTTATTAAATAATGATTATAGAATTACATAGGTAGTGATAACTTCACATCCACAATAGGATTCCTTATTTGGATCATTATCTACATAATTTGGGTTTTTAATGAGTTATAACAACATAATCCACCTTGGTAGTAAACAATGTCATGTATAAATGTTTCATTATCCTCTAGTGCACACACATATCTCCACAAAACATCTTTCCACTAGATATTCATCATCTCTCAGCCACAATTCTAGAAAAATATTCATCTACCTATCAATAGAGATCAATATTTCCTTTATTTTCATATTTCAAAAAACAATTCAACATGAATTTGATATATTATAAAATTTTATTCAAAATAAAGTTGATTTTCTTTAAGAAAACATCAAAACATGGCACAATGATTAATATCATACATATGATCTATTCAAGAAGCTATCTAACAAATGTTATATAGTCACCAATTTATAGATTGGTTACCATTCAATTTGTGTTAGAAACATGATTTTAATCCTCTATTATAAACTTTTTTAAAATTTATCTGTCATAAATTTATTGAGAAGGGAAAATTCTATCATTCTCATAAGGATTTTGTAAATGTAGGAAGTACCTAATATATTTAAAAATTATATTTCAACATCTTCTTAATCTGAAATATAAAATTCTATAAAAGAAAATTATTTATTTCTATAAAATATTATATCATCTATACCAAAAAAATTAAGGATGCATTTTTTTATCTTTGATGTAGAGGTTATTTTCCATTCTTCCCATCAATAATTTCATCACCTTCAGGTATGAAACTATATTTTAGTACCAAATCATGGGTTTTAATTTAATTTATACAACATTATTTTTATAATGAAAACATATCATTAATATTTTTCTTAAAAAAACCACCATGTTTATCAATGTACATTTCATCTACAGATTCTCTATTAAGTATGGTTGAATCAGAAAATTAAATATTTTCTAAAAAATATCAAAATTTTACCCTAACATAATTTGGATATGAAAATTTCAAAAATGAATGTAATTTTTTAAAATAAAATTTCTGAAATTTCAAAATACTATTTATAATATTTTCTCATAAATATAAATGAAAATAATTTTTGAAGAAAACATATTTTTGAAAACTGAAATTACATTACAAAAAAACTGATTGATTATTTAGTAATCATTTATAAATAATTTATATTGATTAAGATATATATATATATATATATCATAAATTAGTAAATAATATTCATACCCACCAATTTAATGACCATGTTATAACAATTATATATTGTTTAGGTCATTTAAGCTCAATGTTCCATATTGAATACACTATTGAACATAATGATATTTTTTCTAAATAATTGGGTTTTACAACTATGATGTTGAATTATATGAGTCTGAATATTACTGGAGTTATGTATGTTTCTTCCACTTAATCTATAACTCATTTAATTTGGATGATATAACAAGTGGAAAATATTAATTTTCTAGTGACATATTACTTGTTTTGTAATAATCAAGGTGCTATAAATCTATCATATAATCCTATTATTAATCCATAAGTGAGAATATTAAAATAAATTATCATTACATCAAGTATCTTGTGGATATAAATTAACTGATGTTGGAATTTGTTTCCTATAAAATAGATACTAGCCAATGTGTTTACCAATCCATTATCTAAAGACGCCTTTTCGAATTTTGGATTTTATTTCCCTGTTCAGCCTCATCCTTCTCATGGATAATTTATGATATTTTATCCTCTCCCTCATTTAGTCTTTATATATGGTTTTTAATGAGTGAAAAATAGGAAACACAAATCCATTATTCTTTATCATCCAATTTCATTATAAAAGGGGAATAATATTTATTAAGTATTATCCATTGATATGTGTTTCTATTATAAGGGAGCTTGTATTTAGAAATTTTTATTAAATGGGAAAAGCTATCGATTAATCATGTTGCATGTGTGAACTTTTTTAGCATTTTTTTGAATCTTATGTATAATTTTTTTCATTAAAATATTTCTTTCTCAAATCTATCGTGTTGTGTAAAATATTTATAAGAAGATGATGTATTCATTAAATAAAAATATATTCTTATATGTAATGATGATGTATTTTTTAATGAAATATTTTCTCTCAGATTTATTCTCATGTGGCATCATTTCATCATGTATAATTAATGTGAATAATTTTTCACAAGGTTGAAAAGTTATCACATTTTATCGATAAAATGATATTATAATTTAAATATCTTGTTTCTAAAACTGATTTTGCTTATGTGTAATTATAATTATTAAGTGAGGATTAATTTTAACAAATTAAATGTTTTATAGTAATTTATATTCTTTGGTTGACAAAACAAATCTGAAGGGGAATATTATTGAGCCCATGTATTATGATGAGAAAATGTTTGAGAAGGTGAACATATTGGGTGAGTTTATTGAAGACTAGAGATATATATATGGACTGATTTAAAATAATAGTTGTTCCTCTATAATGTTGTGATTATTTATAAAATAATGATTTTATTATATTAAAGTAGTTAAAATGGTTGTGTCATCATATTTTTTTCAACTCATAAATCTAATTCAAACTCCGGTGATATTGGATAATTCATTTGAGGTGAAGATAATTCCAACACATTAGGATTTTTGAAGTAATGTGGAATCAATTATATAAGTAAATTCATTTGTGATGACGTATATTTAATAATTATGTATGTTCTATGTAATATTTATCTTCTGAAATATCCAATAACTATCTTTTATTGAAAAGTGAAAAATGAAAACTTTATGGCTATATTTGAGTTATTATCTGTAATATAGGAAAATCATTCACTCACTGAGTAACCATCATATACTAATTCATAACTATAATTTTACCCTATATAAACACAATATATGGTATGTAATCATTATCAACTGAAACTGTGTGGAAAATAGATGTTCTTTTCTAAATATATATCATTTTAGGAATAGTGTAAACGTCATTTACATAAAAAACAATATGTATAGATATAATTTACCTATATGTAAACATCATTCCATGTTGAATACATGAATAAATTGAAGAAATAAAATTTAAGTGTTTAGAGTATAATATTTTCTCATAATATAATTAAATTTGATTATGCTAAGTAAGCTAATCTTCAATAAACTAAACATCATAATATGGTTTATCATAATTCTAGAAGGTTTTGAAGAATAAGGATCATTCATAGATCATTTAAGTCCACAAATAAGGTTACACTATCATATTTATCACATACATGTATATATTTATGAGAATTTTAAATAAATTTATGGATAATGGATAAAAAGGGGATAAATGTATATATTTTTGAATAAGGAAGACTATGATAGTACTTATTGTTAGCTTATAATTACAAGTATTTATGAAGAGAGTCATCTATATTCTTTTCAATGTAAAGTACTAAGATTAATTCAAAATAAAATAATTAAAAAATTATTTTTAAATGATGAAAACATAAAATGAAGGGGATATTGTTTGGAATATTATTCAAACCATTATTTGAATAAATAATAATAAAATAATAATAAATATATGGATAAATGATCCAAAAATAGAAGATATAACATTTCTATGAGTTTTAGAGAGGGGGGAGGCAAGGATGCTACAACTATATACTTTGAAGAACCTTAATCATGTTCACATTAGTGATACATATTGTTGAATATAGTTTCATGTGTGAAAAATGAAGAGTATTATTTCTAATTCCCCATAATAGAAGAATAAGAACTATGAACACCCCAAAAAACTAATATAAATTTACAGGATGATGAACTACTAATTATTAGACAAATTTTTAATCATTTTAAAGTATGAGATTCATTTGTGTGTGGGATGTTTCAAATAATAGTCTGGAGAAATTCATAATGATTTTTGAAATTTATCTTGAATCTTCTTTCCATATTACCAAAGCCCCAATAATATCAGTGGTTCCCATTAAATGAATACTTTCATTTAAACATAACTTGGTATCTAGAAGTATATTCCTACTATTCTTACACATTTTGACCATCAAATATCCCTTATTTATTCAAAAAAAATTATTCTAGACACAAAACACATTATTCTTCATCCAATAATTCTATCCTAACCTTTTAAAATCACTATTTATATAATATATTTCTTTAAAATTAATATTCCCAAAATTTCATGAAATTGGGTTGTTGTCAAATTTTTCTAAAAACTAAAACTTCACTAACTGTGATGTTTCAAAAACTATTTAAATCAATTTATTCATAAATGTTCCTCTAAATACATGAATATATTTATAATTATTCATTTTCATATTTTTTAATTCCTTATCCAATTTTGTTAATTTGTATCAAACTATTTCAAGAATATTCTTCTTCTCTCTAGGCTTCTCTTATATGAAAATATATTATTTCATTTCCTCAATGTAAATATTCTTCATATTCAGAAAATTATACACTATTTATAACTCTATTTTATCATGTATGACATTATTTTTACTTAATAATTTACCTCATTTTATTATATTCTTCTTTTTATACTCTAACTTTAAAGATAATGAAATATTTACCAATAAACACCAAATTAGAACGAGCACTATTTAACATTCTTATTTACTTAAATAAATGATATCATCACTGTTAATTTATTCAATATTCTCTTTGTAAAGGGAAAAATTTTATTCATCTTAGCTGGAAGTCTTAACATTCTATTTTACCTCACCATATGAATTATCATTACTCATTAATATTTTTTCGTAGGTACTTCTCTTTGATGAAAATAATGACCTATTGTATTTTTAATATTTCTTCAATGAGTAACTAATTATATTCTCGTACTTATCTTCATAATTCTCAAATTCTTTTAATATAAGAATATTTTGGAATGAATTTCCAATAACTCTATAATTGAAGAACATCTTTGATACATTTTCCTTATATTTTCTATTTCTGTTTCTCACAATTATTTCATTGAATGATATGAGTTTATCAAATATCATTTCGATATTTTTTTTTTCATCATAATATTAATCTTCAAAAAGAGATTCTTTTCCACAATTATCTTGATTTGAGGCATTCATGTTTATTTCCCTGTCATCCTTGATCTTCTTCGTAATAAAACTACATTTTATCAATTATTAAGACATTTTGTTGCATATAAATCATCTAATATATGTTTTCCAAGAAAATTATATTCAATATTTTATAAATTTGTTTAAAAGCATTCTAATATGATAATTAGTATCCTCTTGATAAACTTTGAATCAATAAACACTTCACAAAAACACCTAAAGGATCGCATAACATCATTAACTCTAATTAAGAATTCTTTAACTTTTTGACCATAAAACATCATGATATATTACTAATTTTATATATAAACATATATATTTTCTTTTTTTACATTTATATACCCTTTTTATAAATGTTTTGACATATCCCAAATCCCCTTCACAACATTGATACCCTTAACATTTAGAAAATCATTTTTCAAAATAGACGACATGATAAAATATTAATAATGACCATCATTCTCCAAATTACTCATATAAATTTCTATCATAGTATCACCTTTATATTATTGGAGAAAAACCAATATTAGTAGCTACTAATTCATCCAAAATAGTTAAAAAGGTTATTTCTCCATTCAATCATTAAAAATATAATAACTTTTCCCATAAAATCATATAATCACATTAATCTTCATATAAATTATATCCGTGTTCACAACATAAATTTAGATCCCTATAAATAAAACATAGGAGAACTAATTTTCAAAAACATATTTAAACATCTTCTCATTTTCAAATACAACTTTGAAATATTGATACCACTAGAGAAGGGACCACATTAACCATATGGATTCATTAAGAGTGGAGTGAGTAGTTAAATTCATGTTATTCTATTTTTATCCTTCGAAATAAAAACATCACCAATTAATATGAATGATGTGGTTATTTTTTAAAAATTATGGAAAATTCAAAGCACAAACATAGAAAGCACAAAAAATATTTACAAGTTTCACTACTCAAAGTGAGAAATAAAATCCCATGAATGATTCATTAAAACCCATGAGGATAAATTAAATTGGACTAATGAATTTGATTATAAATGAGTAGGTATAGTCAATGAACTCATGATAAAAAATGTGTATTTTGAATTTAATATTAAACTCCCACAAAAAAAACATATTAATTATGAATTTTAACAATAAGAGTCTTCACTAATAATAGAACTCAATCCAGTGGTTTTTTTAGTATTCCACACTTTCTTGTTCTTACACGTATTTTTTATACAAGTTCTATAATTTTATAAAAGTTTGTCCTTGACACTTTATCTTGTTGTAAAATGTAACTCTCATATGATTTTAGGTCAAAAACTCTAATTCAATTATTTTCTCTTTTTTCCCCATCAAATCTATCAAGGGATTCTAGCCAATATGAGATAACATTAATGGGATTAATGGATAAAGTTTCATTGTCCCATGAATATATTTGTAACACAAAAAATAATAACCCAAATTCTATATTATACCTTGACAAAAATGTTATTCATACCCTTATTGTGTAAAAAATTAGTTTTTCTTTGAAAAATAAAGAGCATTCTTCATTCATTATGGCATGATATTATCGACAATGGAATTAACAACCTAACCTTCAATTCTAAAGATGATCCAATTTAACACGACTAAACCACTAGAGAATTATTCTCTAAAATTTACAAATATATAGCTATATTTATACTCTAACACATGACCACCCTCTACACGATCTCTTCCTTCATAAAATAATAAATATCTATCAATTCAATTTATTCTTTCGTATTCTAGGTTTACTCTATCATTAGAATAATTATGACAAGACTACATTTTTTCATAGAGCTACATCCTTTATCCAATTAAACTTGAACTCCAAATTTATGTTTATTGACACCTCACCTACAACAATGATGTGTGACTCATTGGATCCTCCGATCTATAAAATGTCTAATTTATCATGATATATTAATTGAAACTTGATTTAATTTACATTAAGATAATTTAAAAACATTATCATATAAAATATTATTCATTTCATCAATTATTAGTTTATAGAATGATTTAATATTATTATATATTATTTTAATCTTATAGATCATGAATTGTAGTGTGACCACATGAATTTTGGTGTAATATATTTTACTGCACATGAATATATACAAAATTACATCTTTTTTAAATCCAAATACATTTAAAAATATTATAAACTATCATAATTATTTCAATGAACATCAATTCAAATGAAACATAATATAAAACATGAGAGTGAAAATGATATCTAAATTGATAAAAAAGAAAAAAAGGACCATTTACACTTAATCAGTTCCCAAATTATACTTATCATTTAAAAATTTATCAACTCAAGGGGACAATTCGCTTACTATGTATCCAAAAATAATTTCTATTTATCTCTTGTACAAAATAAAATCCTTTTCTAAATTCATAACACAATGAAATATAAATTCATCCCTTCCTAATAGAAAATCCTATTTTCTAATATATTGTATTTATTATGAATTATATAGCATTTAAGGACCTAAAAAAGTTAATAATTAACAACCTATTGAATTAACTGGTACTATTGTTGTGAAAGTGATGAAAATTTCCAATCCACTACCACATAAATTTCATAAACATATCTAATAAAAACCAGTTAATCAATCAGGATCTAGATATTTATAACACCTATATATCTGGAGTTATCAAACAAGAAACATAGATAATTTTTAACCCGAATTATATAACATTGATTTTATAAACACAAGTGAAACTCAAATAATTTAATTGTGAATATAAAAACATTGTTGATAATATTTCTCAGACCTTAAGATATTTTTGTGCTTACCACTTTTTGATTTCAAATCATTATATTGTACATCCTGCTTTTCAAGCTGATTTTGAATTAACAAAATAATTAGCCTAATTATTTCATATGTTTTATGGCCATTTAAAAATATATTAAAATAATAACATCAAGGGATTTTACATGGTGTGTGACACATTTAATCAAAGGGTTTTAGTTGAAGAAAACGTTAGTGGATATAACTCCCATTCTCATATCAATGAGTATCCAAATAAAAGGCTCTATAACATAAATGATAAATAATTCATAGTCTTTGTGATTCCCCACAAACATGATCATATTATTTATATTACATGAAGAAAATATTTCATTACATTAAATTGACAAAATATATTTTTTATAATATTAAAAAATCAAGACAAAATAATAATTATTAAAACCCAATCCTTTTGAAACTAATAGAAAATGTTCTCACCTTATATATAACCAATTATTCTATAATGAGTCTTCAATATCTCCCAAAACATATCTACACAATATGAACATTTAGACTCATCATATGTGTTATTATTCATCATAAAATGGGGAAATAGAAAAAAATTAATGGGGTTAACTCAAATTCTCAATAATGGTAAAGATAAGTGAAGATAGTTAATGATTCTAAGGGACCATAAGATGAGCATATGTGTTTAATCAAGATAGGTTGTAATGTTATACCAAACATAGCATAGATCATATATCATTGAATAAAGAATGAAATAATTTATGAAATGATGAAAAATATTATGGAAATACAAGTCAATAAACATTGGAAAAGGGAGCATAAGCATAAAATCGTGGCACAAACATAAGAATTAGAAATATTATGGGAAAAATAAATCATCCCTATTCCTTTGTGAACAACCACATCAATTCCATTCTTTAAAAATGTGATCGAACAAAATCATAACCATGCATTTTGAACAATTCCAACCATGTTAATGATTTTCTATCTAATGCAATATAAATCCTTAACCAATTCATTAGAGGGTGATATATGATTCCGACCATAATTATCCATAACTATGAGAGCCATTTTAATTCAATCATTCATAATAACACAAATAACCCAAGGAAATAAATTTAGTTTAATATTCTTTTCAACTGTAATAAAATAACATACATATTTATAATTCCATTAATAACTATTACATGTTTTACCCGTGAAAAACAACCAAGTGTTAAAATATATTCAATAAAAATATACATACTACCTATTAATAAAGATAATAGATCATATAGTATTTATAATATATATATAAAGGGTATTAATTTAAGTTAATATTCTCCCCAGTCAAATAATGTATGGAATCTATGCGAACACCCTTCAATCAATGGAAGGAAATATAGTGTATTTATAGGGGGAAATAATTGGAAAGAAACTACATATTTATACACGATAGATGATTAATAAAGAGAAAGGGAGTATTAGATCATTCCTCCAATATATAATAACCATACACAAGAAAACCCGATAATTTTTTACAGTATTATTTAAATAGTATATATGATTAGGCATACAATATGTTAAATGACATTTAATTAGATAAGAATTTATTTTTAGGAGCATTCATAAAATAAATTTGGAAATAAGAACTATCGATCAATTTGAAAAAAAATTATTTCAATAGAAATATTTTATAAAATTAAAACAAAAATATATTCTTTTCAAAAACATGAAAATATAGATTGAATGTTTCATGTAAAAATTAAAAAATAGTGAAAATATTCATTCACATGGAAAACAATAAAAAAAATAATTTTCCTAGTTTGAAGTAAACAACTCATATTGAAAAAGATAAAAATTAAATTAAAAAATTTATATAACATAAAATTTAATACAACTTCAATATATTATTATGGAATAGATATGTTCATTCTTAAAAGAGTCTAATGAATACATTCATGGAAGAGGATAATTTCCAACCCAAAAGAAGTGGAAGGGAAAATTTATTTGTAATTAGTAAATAATTAACCAAGGGGGATTATTAAATATAAAACTCCAAAAATAAAATATTATAATACAAATAATCAGTGATTTAATTTTTTTTAAAAAAATCCCTGAATTGGATTATATATCAAAACCAATACTCTTTAAAATTGATATTGAAGAAATAATCCTTTGATAATGGTAATGAACAAATCATAATATCTTAACAGGGTTACCATGATATGAAAATTCAAATTTCATAAAAAGATAAAAAATCATTTAAATATAGGAAATCAGGTAGTGAATACACCATATATAAGTAATGATAGTGCATAATATCAAACATGTCCCATAGAGTTGAAATTAAAGAAAATATCACTTTTAAGTAAGATAGTTCTTGAGTAAAGAATATTTTGAATATTAGAATCTAAAGAAGAAATTTAAAACCCCAAAAAATGAGGAAGTACAATAAAAAGTATTAATTAGATATAGTAAATCAATCTTGGAATAATAGATTTCAATTAAAAAAATTTGCATCTCAATAGAAGAAAATTAACTTATCAAGAACCCGTAAATTGGTCCCACTTCACTCTTTACATTCACCTAACAACTTTAATAATCAAATTATGTTTAATATATAACATCATAACAACCTTATTCGACTATTTTTAGTTTACTAAGGTCTATGATTTATCTTATTCTATTTATTTATTATATAGTTTTAATTTTGTTGATGATTTTAGGTGGTTTCATTAATTACTATGTAAAAATTATTGTATGTTAACCACAGTTAAAGGAGTTATAAAATATATTCATAATATAAATAGTTGTATGGGTTTATTCCATTTATTATTCTGTTAGAATATAAATTATACAGTTGTATATGATTTTATAAAATAAACTTAGATTTGAAAAGGTACTCTGATATGTTTATTTAATGTGTATAGGTTTACAATAAATGTTTATTACTAATATAACTTATATTATATCCAATATTACATTTAAATAAAAAATAGCATTATAAATGCCATTTTTTACCTCAAATAAATTGTTAATGTCATCTATGAGAGAGTTTTATAGTGTAGTTCACGTAGATGGTTAAAATGTCCCAAATAAATACACGATATAACCTGATGATATATTATGTTTTTAAAGTGTATAATACAATTATGATTTAAGAATAAATATATTATTTATATATTATATATGTTCCCAAATAATGTTGATTTTTAAAAAAAATAATTACATTCCCGATGGAAAATGAAAAATATTTCTTTGCGGTAACTATAATTTGTACAATGATAAGTTAACGACTTTATTTCCCAAGGAATGATAGGGAATAAAGGTGGAGTACAATTTTTATTTTAATAAAAATAATAATTTTATATATTTCACATTTAATTTTCAATTCCATATTTATAATTAGTGAAGGGAGGTGATGGGGAAAACAAAAGGCATCACTTCGTGGTGGCAATAGTTCTCAAAAACACATGATTATCATTCTTCTATTTTTCAAATATAATGGAAATTAATAAACAATACTTTTTTAATAAAATAATATCAATTTTTATACCAGTTAAAATTATTTATTTAAATACATATTTTAATGATAAATTTTGATGGGAATTAATAATCATAAATGGTTTGGTATTAAGAAATACTCACATAGGGACAGTAAATATTATCTAGAAATATTACTTATAAGTGAAGTGATTTATATATATTATGGTTCTAGAGGATTTTTTAGTTTTGTATAATTTAATTAGAGACATGTTTTTTAGGCATTCATGGAAAATTTTAATGTATTTTGTAACTTTTAGATGGTGGAAGTGAACAACTTTTAAAAATGATGAAAATGGAACTTTTGTGAACACCAATTATTTTTCATTAATGGAATGACGTTATCAAATTATAAATAGTTCCAAAATATATAAATATCATATTTTTAGGGACATTTATGGTTGATAAATCCTACAAAAGTTTCAAATAATTTTTTAAATTGTGATTGAATTCATTTACACTTATATTTTAACTTTTACCTTTTATTGTTTTGACAAGGGTAACTAGTTTTTACACATTTAACTTATATTTTATTTAAATTATAAAATAAACAATCATAAAAAATTAATATGTAATGAAGCTAAATTTAATATCATTTTAACCTAAATAAAATTTTAAATAATATAAAATTAAATTATATATTATAAAATTTATATAGAGAAAAATTATTTTCGGTGGAAAAATGATTTTTTAAACAATATTTGTTACTAATTTTATTTTTCATTGATTACTAATTAATTTTATATAATAATAATATTATTTTTGATTAAAAATAATAGTAAATGCATTACTTATGTAATGTTAATGTAATTGATTAGAACAAATACACAATATTAATAATAAAACTGTTTAAAAATAACAGTTTCACTATTACTATTATAATTAACATTCGTACTACTAATATTATTTTATTTTATATAAATAAATGTATAAATAATAAAAAAATTAAATATATTATATAAAATATTAATTCATTTTTTATATTTAATTTCCACAAGAAATGAAAACTAATTCTTAAAATAAGTGAATAAAAATAGTTTTTACGGTAAAATATTACTCAAGTTTCCAAATCGTTAAACAATGATTTTATAAATTCAAAAAAAAATTGAAGTGATTAATAATAATTTTTAAATAAATAAATATATATATATATATAATATAATAAATGTTTCATTAAATTTTATTTCATTAATGTGTTAATATAATGTCATAAATGTGATAGTTTTTAGAAAAATACGTATTTTACTATCCACATAGAAATAAATTATTTCTACAAAAACTAACAAAATCATCTTAATATATATTTTATTTTTGGATTAAAAAAATTAAGTCCATTTTATGATTTGAAAATTGTAAATTTGTTTATTTTTTTAAAAAAAATACAATTTATAAAGGATAACATATTTTTTGAAAAATTTCTATTTTAAGCTTTATGTTTTCTTAAGATTAATTTATATGAATTTCTAATTGATTACTATCATTTCAACTTCTATAGTATTTATTTTTGTATTGTTTTCAAATATATTATTTCATTCATCATTTTATTTTAGTTTTTCATGTGAAACAAGAAATCCATAAAATGATTATTTAATGAAAAATATATTCATAAATTGTGGGGTGTTACATTCCCACCACCAATATAAATTATAACCTAAATTTTAATTATCTCTTACTAATGACAATATTAAAGGAAATATAAATATAATACTAACTCATGATATAGATTCTGTGAGATATAATCCATAAAATCTTAGGGAGGACTAGGTCACATATCTTTTCCCTCATACTAAGAATGTAAATAGTGTTGGGTTTTTTGTTTAAACATTTATGAAAAAAAATCAACATTGTTGGATTCCTCGTGTGTTAATCATATTTTGATCATCACAAATCAAATAAATTTTAAAAATTGTTTTAATCATATTTAAATTGTCTCAAATCATGTGTACAAATGGTTTGTTTCTTTTTGCTTCAAATAAACCTATTCAAGATCTTAATTGTTATAGATTAATTTTGATTATTGTAAACTATATTTACCTTAGAACTATAATGGATTTCTTTCATAAATGATTAAGTCTAATACATTCTATGAATATCCTTTTTATGTCTGTATACAGATATTTGGCTAAGTCTGAGAAACCACGAGTCTGCCACTGATTATGTTTTTCTTGGAAGAGGACCTAGACACCATGAACAGACACCGTGACCTAGACACCATGACCAGACACCGTGACTCATAGACTGTGACTAGAAACCATGACCCAGACACCATCACCAGACACCGTGACCCAGAAACTGTGACCGAGACACTGTGACCAGACACTATGACCCAGACACCGTGACCAGACAAAGAGAACAAGAAAGCATGATCAGACATGATATTTGAGCTACCAGTTCCTGATCTCTATATAACTATTTCATCATAACCATCTCACCACTCCAAGATAAAAGAGAAATAATTTCATGGAGACACAACTTCTAAGTGACACTGTTTCTAGACAGACTCTGAAACCGTTCCTTAAGCTATTTTTCATATTAAATTTAATTTCTAAAGGTCATATTTGAGTCTTTTAAATGCACTAACATAAATAATATTTACTTTTAGACATGTAAACTGAATCTAAGAGGTACCAGGTGAAAAATACATTCTTCCTGTTGGCTCTAAAACATTCACTCCCAGAATAAAAAAATAATTGTGTCCTAGAAACAATGAGATGCGCGATAACAAATAAGCATGAAATTTTTTGAAAACATAACTGACACAAGAAAATCAATACATCTGAAGAATCAATAATTCTTGAATCCAAATTGCGAGGATACCATATATTAGAGTTAATAACGTAGTCACAATACAAAATTCACGAATAACACAAGCCAGATCTAACTAGAAACCAGAGCAACAGGCCTGTGATACATTATTTCTCGCAAGAGGACTCGATTCCTGCATCTACTTTATCCTAGAAGTCCATATCAGCATAGACTAACACCTAGAGAACCTATAACCTTATATCATCATTTTTTCTCTGTTGTGTATTTTTTTATCTTTTGAGTAGTGTGTGTATATCTGTTTAAAAACAAACACTGTCTTCTAAATTAAATTGGAGGATACAATATATCATTTCTCTCACATATTTTTACACTTGATTACTCCCACAGATAAGTGTGGGAGAGGTACCTATGGTATCTGTTAGTTTATACCCATGAAAAACTATAGAAGATGTCCTCTAACTTGGATAGTTCTGTGCACTGTTTTTTACCCCGATCCAGGGTGTGGATAATGTTTATTAATATAAACTTCATAGTGGCAGGCGATCACTATGTGGAGTGGATTCGGTCTCAGCTTAAGACTGAACCAATTGTTTTATATATGCTGTGCTGTCTGATTTAGTTTTCTCTATTTAAATATATAATTCCGAAATCACTAATTTTACTTTGATAGTTAATCTTGGAAATAAGTTATAATTGTTTTTATTTATTTTAATACATCCAAAAGCAATTTTAATAACTGATATTAAAATTACTAAGAATTAATCAATCTTCTGAGAAGTTATTTAAATAATCAAACTTTCATAACCATATTTCATTATTTTAATAGGTTGTATTTAATTTTTACTGGGGAACATTTTAAAAATACTTTTTAAACATAAATTTTTAATAGATACTCAATTCACCCCCTCTTAATTACTCTACTCCGACTATGATTTGGTATCAACGGAGATTTTTATTCTTATTAAGCCTCTATTTTGGAAACTATTCAACTGTGATTTTAGTTGTACTTTAAAAATCATTAAATTTCTTTTAGTTTTAAATTTCTAGCTATTTCAATGTATTTCTGTATTATATATAATAGATTGGAAGGTTCTGCAACAAACATACCACCATTCTTTAATGGAACCAATTATGACCAATGGAAAATCAAAATGAAAATACATTTAGAAAGTATGGGTTTTGAAATTTGGTCTACAATTATAGATGAGTAAAAGCTTCCTGCTACTAATAGAATCAGATGGGATGACCCAACCAAGACTGCCTAAAATTAAAATTAAAAATACATGAATGATTTATATTTATCTTTAGGAGATGCGGAATTTATCATAATTTATGCATGTAAAACTACCCATAAAATTTGAGGCACTTTTTCTGTTTCAAATGACAGAACATATACTGTGAAAGAAATGAGACTTAATATTTATACTATGAAAAATGATATCTCTAAAATAAAACTTGATGAACCTATTTCTGACATGTATCTTAGGTTCAATGAAATTATCAACAAAATGATTTCTCCTGGAATAGAATTTACTTCCAAAGAACAAATTTTGAGGATGCCCCAATCCCTACCTCATAGATGGAGAGGATCCACTGTCTCTATTATAGAATCATGCGACATCGACATGATACCTATACAAGAAATCATTGGGAAACTAATGATGTATGAAGAGGAGCTTAAAGTCAAAAAAGAGGAGGAGGATGAACCCAAAAGAAAATTTACTGCATTTAAGGCCACGACCTCTAAACACAAAGAGAAAGAGAAATAAAAAGCCTTTGTAGAAATTTCCAGTAGTGAAAAATCATCACCAAACAGGGATGGGGAGATGGATCAATTATCCAGAAGGTTTAAGAGATTTTTCAAAATCAATAAATTTTTCATAAATCCTTACTTCAAGGGAATATATGGTTAAAACGGAAGCTGGAAGAAAGATTGGGATGAAGTGACAAGTTTGATGAGATATTATTCTATGAATTTAAGTGAAAGGGGCATATAAAGGATGATTATCCTAAGTTCATGTACAAAAATAAATGCGAGGACAAAGATAGAAAGTATAAAAACAAAATGAAAGAAACCTAGAGTGCTTCTAACGATAGTTATAGTGACTCAAAATCTTCACATGATGAACAAGATAACAAATCTAATATGTGTTTTATGAAAAACACATCTGAGGATACACTGGAATCTCTTGTACACAATTCTTATTATTCTAGAGATGAGAGTGAGTATAAAAATTTGTCTAATAAATAAAAGTTTGAGTACTATAATATTCTTGAAGAGTCATGTAATAAAATAAAAGATAAATATAAATCTTTGAAGAAAAAAATTACTCTTACTTCAACTGTTAAATCTAAACATACTGTAGAAGGAGAGAAAACCGCTCAATTACTCAAAGAAAACAATGAACCAAAGATAGATAATGAGAAATTAAAAAATGATTTTGAAAGGTTTAATAATGGTAAAGATACTTTGTCATAAATTCTTGGTAAATAGATTTATCCTAAATATAATTCTGGTATTGGCTATCATCCAGGTAAAATAAATTTTGGAAGAACTAATTTCGTCCTATGACTAGGACATACTGCTTTACTCATAGTTCTGGAAAACATCCAACAAGTTCAAATTATCATACACTATCTACTATTTCAAGATTTTATGGACCAAATAGAGTTTGTTTTTCAAGAACTTTACATAATTGTTATAGGAAACCTATGAGGTATATATGGGTTCCTAAAGCACAAGTCAGTAAAATTACTGGACCTAAATATATATGGGTACCAAAATCTATTTTTATTTGACTATTTTGTAGAAACGTTTCTTAAAAATTTTCTATATGATCTTATGGTACTTAGACAATGGGTGTTCAAGACACATGACATAAGACTATTCATTCTTCAAGAGTTTAATAAAAATTGATGGTGGACATGTCACCTTTGGTGACAATGCCAAAGGAAAAATCATTGGCCTTGGACAAATCAGTAACTAAAACTCAGTTTTAATTTCCAAAGCACCTTTTGTTGATGGATTGAAATATAATCTTCTTACTATTTAACAACTATGTAGTGATGGATTTCTTGTTAAATTTCAAAATGATGCTTTCAATGTTTTCAATTATAAAAATGAATTTGTATTTTCTACATTGAGAAATGAAAATGTATACTCTGTTAACATAGATTCTTTAGTCTGTCAAAATAATTAATGTTTAAGTGTATTTCATAATGATTCTATGATTTGGAGTAGGAGACTAGAAAACTGTAATATTAACTCCCTTAGAATGATAACTAGAAAAATCGTAGTCAAAGACCTACCCAAACATGAGTTTCCAAATGATAAAGTGTGTAATCCTTGTCAAAAGGGAAAGCAACACAAAATTTCATTCAATCCAAAGAAATAACTGTCAACTTCTCAACCTCTCGAATTGGTTCACATATATTTGTTTGGACCATCTACAGTTTCTAGTTTAAATGGGTAGGAATATATTTATGTTATTGTAGATGAATTTTCTAGATATACTTGGAATTTATTTTTGGATCACAAAAGTGAAACCTTCTTTCATTTTACCAAATATTCCAAAAATGTAGATAATCTTAGTGGAATTAGAATTAAATCCTCAATAAGTGATCTTGGTTGTGAGTTTGAAAAACAAGATTTTGAATCATTCTTTTCTTAAAATGAATATAGTCGTAATTTATTTACCCATATAACACCTCAACAGAATGGAGTTGTAGATAGAAGAAAGAGAACCTGGCAAGAAACTACTTGAACCAGGCCTAGTGAATATGACATACCTATTTATTTTTTGGTTGTTTCTATAAATACAACATGCTATATTATTTATAAATCATTGAATAGACCCATTCTTAAAAGAACTCTATATTAGTTAGGAACAATAGAAAAAAAAAGTAAAGTACTTCGATATTTTTGGTTGCAAAGTCTATATCTTTAATACTAAGGAAAATCTTGATAAATTTTTATCCAAGAGGGATGAAGGAATATTTCTTGAATATTCAATCTCTAGTAAAGCCTATAGAATGTTTAATAATAAAACTAAATGTTTGGAATATTCTATCCATGAAAAATTTGATGAAACAAATCCACATGAGCCTAATACCTCTCTATAGAACCAGGAGAATGATGTATCAAATATGGAAATTATTTAAAAATCATATAACTATCGTGTAAATGAATCTGTGAAAACTTCTAGTTCGGGAAATTCATCAGATTTTTGTCAAAATAAACACAAAACTGCTGATGAACCTGGAATTACTAGTCTTTTTTTATAGAGCTATTAAAAATCTTAAGAACCATCCTTTACATGATATAGTAGGAGATTTAGATAAAGGAACTCAAACAATATATTCCATTAGAAATTAGGTTGAAAATCAAGTCTTCCTGTCACACCGTGAACCTAAAAACATTAATG
Organism: Viscum album; assembly: GCA_963277665.1. Classification (NCBI taxonomy): domain Eukaryota; kingdom Viridiplantae; phylum Streptophyta; class Magnoliopsida; order Santalales; family Viscaceae; genus Viscum; species Viscum album. Next base: position 1,323,306,960 of record OY728166.1, read on the forward strand.
ATGCTGTCAATGATTAATTTTGGGTGATGTCTATGCAAGAATAACTTAATCAATTTGAAAGATACAAAGTTTGGAAACATGTTGAGAGACCCAAAGACACATTTACCATAGGTACTATGTGGGTGTTTAGAAAAAAAGTAGATGAAGCTAGTAACATAGTTAGAAATACGGCTAGACTGGTTGCACAAGGCTATAGTCAAGAAGAAGGAGTTGACTATGAAGAAACCTTTCCACTAGTATCTAGAATTGATGCCAATATAATTTTTCTTGCTTATACTACACATTTTAATTTCAAACTATATCAAATTTATGTTAAGAGGTTATTCCTAAATGGGTATATAACTGGGGATGACTTTGTTGAGAAACCCCCTGGTATTAAAAATCCTCATTTTCCACATCATATTTTTTAATTATCAAAACCTTTATGTGGTTTAAAACAATCTCTAAGAGCATAGTATGATATATTAAGTAATTTTCTTAATTACAATGGTTTTAAAAAAGGAATATATGATCCTACCGTTTTTATGAAACGAATTTCCAATGATGTTTTAGTAGTTCAAGTTTATGTAGATGACATTATCTTGAAATCATAAAAAAATCTTTATGTATTTAATTTTCTAAAATGATGAAAACAAACATGAAATGAGTTTAATGGGTGAATTAAAATTTTCTCTTGGCTTTAAAATGTTTCAAAATAATGATGGTATTTTTTGAAGTCAAAGAAAATATACTAGAGATATTCTAAAATGTCCTGGCCTAGATAGCACTAAAAGTAGTGGCACACCAATGAGTACTACTTCTAAGTAGGATCTTGATAAAGATATAAAATTTGTTGACCAATCCACTTACAGAGAAATGATTGGAAGCCTACTCTACCTAACTGCTAGCTGACTTGACATTATGTTTATTGTAAGTATGTGTACTTGTTTTCAAAAAAACTTTAAGGAATCTCATTTAAATGTTTTTAAGTGAATATTAAAATACATCAAAAATACAACTAATCTTGGACTATTCCATCCCAGAGGACAATAATATGAGTTATTTAGCTATTTTGATGATGATTTTGGTGTGTGTAAGATAGATAGAAAAAGAACATCGGGAACTTGTCACTTTTTTGGCAAGTCACTAGTATTATGGTGTATTAAGAAACAAAACATTGTTCCATTATCTACGGCTGAAGATGAGTTAACACAAATTTTGTGGATGAAACACACATTACTAGATTATGTATATCAATTCTGGCATGTACCTATAAATTGTTACAATACAGCTGCTATTAAGATCTCAAAAAATTATGTTTCACAATCTGGGACAAAACATATTGATCTAAGACATCACTTTTTGGAGACCATTATAAAAAAGGTGATATCACTTCGGAATTCATTGGAACTGAATAGCATCTTGATGATATATTCAGCAAACCATTAAATTATGAAATAATCGACTACATCATACTTGAGTTGGGAATGATAAATTTTAAGTATTAAGTGTATTGTTTCACAACTTATTGTTTCACAATTTACAGTTTCATAAATCACAATCATAAAATTATTGTCTAACTCTAACAGTTCTATAGTTTCAGTGCCTTAAAATTTGTTTCTTCAAACAATATGGTCACACAGTTTTGAAGTCAAACAGTTACAGTCTCACCATAAAAACCTATTATGGTTTCACTGTGAAAATATGTTACGGTCTCACCTTGAAATCCTTTTCTAGTCTCACCGTAAAAGTTTCTAACTGTCTCACCATAAAGACACTTTATCATTATAACCCGTATCACGATAATTAATTGTTTTTTTCATTTACCTTCCCCTGCTTTTGATTTTGCGATGCTTGATATCCTTAAATGATTATAATGAAATACGTTTCACTCATTTCTTCACTCGACCTCTCTTATCTCAAACTGTAACCCCTCCTTCAACCTTTATCTCTCTCTTGAACTTTTGTTGAATGCCCAGAATGAAATTATCATCATCATAAAATACTATGAAGTGAATATCAATGAAGAAGATGAAGATAGCTCTGAAGATAGCGCCTGAAGGTCCACTGAATCCGAACCTGGTGAGGAAAATAGTGGTACCTAAAAAGGAAATTTTTTTCCAAGTGGATACTGTCAAGTAAGTCATTAGTATTAAAATTACTAAGAGATAAAGCATGGTTGGATTGGTTCACAAAACAGAAAATATCGATTTACCGAAATCTAGTTGCAGTGTTTTATCAGTTCGGTCAATTCTCTTTTGATACAGAAGATGATTTTTCTCTGAGATGATACATTAATGGGAAAATATGTAACTTTTTTTCGAGGTTATGAGATGAATTCCTAAGGATACCTCATGAGGGTATTTATAAAGACTACCCGAGAGGTCCTCCTACTCTAAGTGAGATATTTTTTTGGAACAATCCTTCAGAACCATAACTAGGAATGAAACTAAGAGAAGAGCAATTGCTTCTGAGCTAAATGGGGAAACAAGAATTATGTTTATGTTTTTCTAGAATCTGATCAGTCCAAGAAAATGAGACCATGCTACAGTCATGTATCATGATTTATTTTTGATACATCTTATGAATAATGGACACAAGAATAACCTATGTAAGTATGTTATACTCTATATGTGTGAGTTGATAAAGACAACCTTTAAGTCAACCTCTCTATTCTACTCAAGGATAATCTCAGCTATTCTTCATGCAAAAGGGTTGGTTAGACCAGATAAAAAATTAATTAAGGACTATGAATTTTTTATTTCAAAAGATAATGTCATGAAAACGAAAATCATTTGGAATCCATTGAGAAAATCATGGCTGGAAGAAAATGATAGAGTTTATGAAAAGTTAAAACCAGTTGAGAATTCTTCAAGACCTAAGTACATTTCTGGTCCACATTTGGAACTAGATAAAATCATTGACTATTATAATGAGGAATAAGAGGAAGTGGATATTACACATATAGAGAAACTATCCTAGATGATGAAGAAAATTAAATTTCTCCTCAGGTATTAATTGAGAAGGAAGTACCTAGACCTGATGAGATTTTGAGCTGGAAGAAGAAATTGATTCTAAAGAAGTGTCTTCTATTAGTGTAGGTGAAATGTCTGTTCTGGAAGAACTTCTAGAAGAATATTTATCTCTTGAGAAAGAATATTATTATGAGGAATAATTAGAGGAACTAGTTGTTCATGATTTTATCCCATCTTTCAAAGAGATAATTGAGCATGCCTTTCAGTTTCCTATAAAGGAAATAAGTGAGGCTATTAGGGATGAAATCTTGAAAGTACATCAAGGATCTAAATCTATTAGTTATAAGAAAGATGAAATTATTGGGGGGGGGGAGAAGCACCTGAATCATGAAACTATTGATATTCCTAATCCAGTTGATCTAATCCTTGTGGAAACATCGTATAAATTCCCTAGCTATTTTTATGTAAATGATTCCCAGGAAACCTCATTTAAAGGTATAGATCTTTCTACTGTGTTTCAATTGAAACCATTATCTTCTATTTATTTTATAACTACAATGGAACATGAGACTTTCTCTTCTATTCACAAACATTCATAAGAACCGTCCACCATAGCGAGTAAGGATGATTTGAAATATCTTGAAGATAATTTGTTGGATGGGGTTGAAAATCTCATGAATACTCAACCTACTCTTTTGACCAACTTGAGTGAATGAGATGATGAACTATTGGTAGAAAAGATTATATGGAAGATTCAACCAATAGTGCGTTATTAGATTCAACAATTCAGAATTGAGAACAAACTACTCAGCGATGAGGTGAAGTCTCTCAGAGTTATGGTTGATGATATATAGAGAGTGCTGAAGTCAATACCAGAACATGCAGCTCATCATGTTGAGGATGTTAGTGGTAAAATTACCCAGGAAGTTTCCTCCCTGATTCAAACTAACCTAACTTCCTTAGCTGACAAGGTGGATGAAAGAAACAAGGAAATTGTTCAAGAGATGCATGATCTTGTTATTAGTCTTAAAACGTTGACTGATGAGTATAAGTTCTGTCTCCAAAATGTTCGAAATGAACTAAGGTCCCTTAAATAAACTTTTATAGATTCTAGTAACTTTGTAAAATCATCTCAACCATCCTTGGACAATGATCTACTCATAAGAGTTGATAAGGAAGAACTTTAGTCTGTGCTCAGTGTCTTTGAAAAATAGTCTCTATCTGTGGTTATCAAGAACAGTGACATAGTTATTAATTTGTTATGAATTCATTCAAAGATTGAAAATGATGCTCAAGAAGAAATTACTAAAAAGGTGTATTTATACTTTAATAAGATTTTCTATAAGAATGATATGAAAAACCATTTCATGTACATTGTAGGGAATCTGAAAATCCCTCCTGTCACTCAAGCATTCAAAACTCAAGTCGAAAAGCACAAAGATTTCACTCCATTGTTGGCATGTTCATGGAGAACAAGGATGACTTTGAGAAAGAGATGCAGTATGGTGGTGATATTATTGCTGACTTTACCAAGCTATTGAGGCCTTATCTTCATGTGCAGATTATTTACCATTGTGGCTCCTGCAGCTGCACCCTTAAGACATGGTTTAACTACATTCTCATCCTATTCCTTTTCCACTATCTCTCTATCTGTCTCTCCAGATCTGAGTCAGATCAGACCTGTTATCCTAGACCAAAAATTTCTTTGTTCTTTTAGTACACATACCTTGTCCCCTTCTATTTTTGAAGGTCTCCCTTTACCTCCTTTGTAATTTGGTTTAATTCTTTCTTCCACTTCTACCTATGATCTTATGGATTCTAGTGATGCTGCTGCCAAGGAAAAAGAGAAGACAACCAGTACTGAAGAAAAGTGACTACTATCATTTGATAGGTATATTGTTGTATTTTCTTTTGCCTACTATTTCTGATGACCCATTCTTTTCATCTAATTCATTGTAAACTCTTAGTATCTATTCTATTATTTAATTTTGTACTATTTTTGATAATTCTAAAAGGGGGATAGATATGCACTCTAAACTACACACTAAAGAAGAGACACATTCACAATGAATGGATAAAAAGGGGGAGATTGTTGGAATCCTCGTGTGTTAATCATGTTTTAATGATCACAAATCCTATAAATTTTATAAATCTTGTTAATCCTATTTAATCTATCTCAAATCATGTGTATAGATGGTTGGTTTTTTTATACTTTATATAAACCTTTCCAAGATCATAATTGTTTTAAATTATGTTTGATTATTGTAAACTATATTTAACTTTGGTCTATAATGGATTTACTTGATAAATGATTAAGTCTAATCCATTCTATAAATATCACTATTTAAGTCTGTATACAGAAATTTGGATAAGTCTAGGAAACCGTGAGTCTGCCACCAGTTTTGTTCTTATGGAAAAGGACTTAGACACCGTGACCCAGATACCGTGACCAGACATTGTGACCTAGACACCACGACCAAACACCATGACCCAAACACCATGACCAGACACCATGACCCAAACACCATGACCAAAACACTTTGACCAGACAATGTGACCCAGACACCATGACCCAGATACTGTGACCGGACACCGTGACCCAGACACTATGACAAGACACCGTGACCAAACACCTGAGAACCAGACACTGTGATCAGACACCACATCTATGCTACTAGTTCCTGATCACTATAAAACTATTTCATCATAACTATCTCACCGGTCAAAGGAAAATAAGGATACACCGTTTCATGGAGAAACTGCTTCCAAGTGACACCATTTCTAGGATGACCATGACACCATTATTTAATATGTTTTTTTATTTTTAATATAATTTCTAATGTTCATATTTGAGTCTTTTAAATGCATTGAATTAGTTAATATTTCTTTGTAGACATGTCTCCTGACAGTACGAGGTATGTAGTGAAGAATACATGCATCCTATCAGCTCCAACACATGCACTCTATAATAAAAAGAGAAGTGTGGCCCAAAAACAATGAGATGCACGATAAGGTATAAGCATTAACATTCTTGAAAAAATAACTAAAACAAGAAACTCAATACATCTGAATAACACACAAATCATTCTTGAATCCAAAAGGCTAGGATACAATAGATCAGAGTCAAGAAAATCTTCTCAATTCCAACTCCACAAAGAACACGATCCTGATCTAATTAGAAAACAGAGCATCAGTCTTGCAAGAATCTTTTTCTCACAAGAGGACTCGATTAATACATATGTTTCATCCTAGAAGCCTAGAGCTTCATAGAATAATACTCATAGCACTTATAACCTTATCTAATTATTTTTCACAACAGTGTATCAGTTTTATCTTTCAAGTAGTGTGTGTGTGTGTGTATGTATAAAAACACACACTGTCTCTTTAATTAAACCATATGATACAAGATATCATTTCTCTAAAATATTTTTACACTTGTTTAATCCAATGGATATGTGTGGAAGAGGTCCCTGTATGACCTGTTAGTTTATACCCACGAAGAACTGTGGAAGAGGTCATTTGACCTTAACAGTCTTGTGCACTTTTGTTTACCCTGATCCAGGTTTTGGATCAATATTATTAATATAAACATCTTGGTGGAATGTGATCACCAAGTAAAGTGTATTAGGTCTCAACTTGATATTAAAGCACTTGTTTTATATCTTCTGTTTTTTTCATTTAGTTTTCCATGTTTTACTTTATAATTCATAAATCACTAATTTTACTTTGATAGGTAATCTTGGGAAGAAGTTATAATTTTTTTACTTATTAGAAAAACTTCAAAAGTAATGTCAATAACTGATATTAAGATTACTAATAACTAATCAATATTCAATGAAGTTATTTAAAAATTAAAACATTCATAACCGTATTACTTTGATTAGTTGGGTTGTATTTAATTTCTTTTGGGGAACCTTTTACGAAAACTTTTCAAACCAAAATTTTTAGTAGATACTCAATTCACCCCCTCTTGAGTACTCTACTCCTACCAACATGTATAATTTGTATGTATTTTCATAGGTATTTTAATGTTATCTATGTATCAATAGGTGATCATGGATTTTTTTTGATTTTATTTTCCTTTCCTAACAATTATCATTGTCAATAAAGGTAATATTTTCCATATATCACATCAAATTTGACTCCATAAAGTATGATAGTATTTTAAAAGAAATATATTCCTGAAAAAACTTATTAAATAAGGGTTATATTATTGTGAGAAAATAACTATACCACATTATTTGTTTATTAGAAACTCAACATCTTGACATATAGGTTGTGATTTTTTATTTTTAGTAGACTTTATGTGTATAGAGGAGTAGGTTTAGCAAAAAATGAATGAAACAATTATGGTTATTATATGAGTGATCAATGTTATTTATTCAAAATAATTCTTGAAAATAACTTACATAGTTATGGTTTCATATAAATTAACTAGTTCCCTTAGTTTTGGAAAATATTGATGCATATCATCCATGTTTTCCCTTGGATTAGGGTATTGATTTTAGTAAGGCCCAAGAATATACCATTTAAGGAAATAAATAATTATTGGAACCTATGGAAGAAATATATTTCCTTTCACTATTTCCAATGAGATCATTAATTATCCTTTTCAATTAATTTATTTATTCCCTCATTTTCCACCAAAAATCATCTCCCAGATTTTTTAAGACATTCACTTTGGTAAATTTTACCATAATTTTTACACGAAGGAAATTGAAATTTTTTTCTCAACATCATAATCATCAGAACATTCTAGAAGCCAAATATTTCAATTCATTGGTGAGTTTTGAAACTCAAAATTTATTACATTGTTAATAATAATTTTTGATAGTTTATTAGGCACAAATATTAGATTTCTCACACAATATTTTATCCAATTAGGGGTCTCATTAAGATATCCTTTACATTGTCTATAGAATCAATACATAACTTGGTTACATTTTTGTCAATCCATTATTAAAACCATTAGGAACTAATCACAAATAATTAAAAATGAATCCAATTAAAGAATTATTGAAATATAATTACATAAGAAATTAATCCTAAAAATATCCGAGTTGTTATTTAAATTTTTATGTTGTCTTTAGTTCATCATAAATTAATCTAAGTTCAATATATGGTTCATTATGTTGCACATCATATATGAAATAACCTGACTACATAATATAATAAATCCACCATTAAAAACTCTAATGGATATATTATTATCGAAATAATATATCTTAAGAGTTTCTATCCAGGTGTGCAGTCTTAGGCCTACTCATCATATACAAGTTTGAACATTGTGTTCATATAAATGCATACATTTTTGGGTGATTACCCCTAATATAATCTCTATCATAGCAACATCCACATTATAGTGTTGAGATAATGAATTAATTTCATGAGAAACCACACAATCAATACACTATTAAAACTTCATGTTGTTATCCTATGATAATACATTTCTATTAGACCTATTCCTAGGGGTTTCATGAATTTTATCTTATCCTATTCCAAACAATATCCAATATTTATCTTAAAAAACCTAAAGGGATATCTGTACCATTTAAATTTTGGCCAACCTTACATATAACCCCTTTTAGACATTTATATCCTCAATTGATAATATCACAATATCCAATGTAATCTAAACCCTACTTTGGTACCATCTATGATAGACCAAATACATAAAAAATTCATTTACATGGAGTAAATAAAATATTTAATTTAAATACATTCCCAAAATATATTAGGTTTTACATTTTTGAGAATTAGGAAAAAAATATTAACTTAAAAAACATATGAATTTTTCAAGTAACAAACATTTTTTTACTATAAAATAAACTGTTTAATTCATAATGATAAATACAAATCTCTAAAAACATTTCCACATAAGAAAATATTCTATAAAAACAATATGTAATAATTTTAATCATAACCTGGGGACATGAAAATATAATAAAGGTGCTTGATAAAATTCTCAGTTAGGGTACATATTAGAAAAAACCGACAATGTTCATGTTATTAACATAAGCATGTAATGAAGATAAATAAGATGGTTATATACAAATAAATAATAGATCATAAATCATGGAAAAATTAATTTCCTAACATATGAAACATATAAAAATAGTTCGAACACTTGAGTTAATACACAAGAGACAAGATACCACAACATAAGAATAAGAATAAGTATAACATTATTGTATAAAAATATGTATATGATAATTTGTGAGAAAGAAAAATCATGTCACTGCCATTGTGAACAAACTGAATCATGACTATGATTAAAAAATATGGGAATTCAAAATCATTCCCATACCATTGGGAAAAAACAAAGTCATGTTCATGATTTTTTATTTCATGAATTAGAAATACATTATAATGAATTTGAGGATGACATAAGACCCAACCATAATTATCCATATATATGTGTGACACTTGAATCTAATAATTCATCATATCAAAAAGAACACACAAAATGGAAATGGGTTTCAAATCCATTTCCAATGGAATAAAATAAGTAAAACATTCCTAATTCCACCGATAATAATAACATTAAATGATTGTGAAAAATAAGGGGGAATCCAACGATATTTAGTAATATAATATATAAATACCAATCATCCAAGATAATCTAGAATATATTATTTATACCATATAGATAAAGTTTATATAGTTTAGTTAATAATTTTAACAACCAATCGATTTATGGAATCTTGATGAACACCCTTCAATCAACGAATTGAAATATATAGTATTCAAAAAGGAATCACATTGGAGGAAAACTCATATTTATACATATTGGATGATTGGGTAAGACAAAGGACAGATCATTCCACTAATTGAGAAGAATATTACACAAAAAAAACCAAAAAAATTGTCAATGATATTATTTCAACAATATACATGATCAAGAATATACTATCAATAGACATTGACATTGATGGAAAAAAATTGTAGGAGTATTAGGAAAAAATCATGTGATATAAGAAACATTATTGAATTTTTGGAAAATATTTATTTTAAATTAAAAAATTTCATAAAAATAAGAGAATAATAATTTCTTTAAAAAACATTAAAACATAGATATAAAGTAAAATATTATCAATTTTTAATTGTTCTTAAAAAACTCTTTTTAATTTATTTTTTATTTCAAATGTTTGAAAAATTAAAAAATTTCAAGTAAATGTTTACATTTATACAGTACCTATGATTTTTATAAGTGTAGTGTGGTTTTTGAAGAACATATATAAGGAGAAATACCTTATTTTAAGCACTTTTTATGGGCAAGCCCTTTTTTAGGAGGGCTGGGTAAGGGTAAGGTAGGATTTGCATATGGCTAAACTGCCATTTTGAAAACCTACGTAAGGGCACCTCATGCACTGCTTAAGGGTAGGGTGAAAGACACAAGGCAACCAATCCTTTCCAATGTATGTGTAACAAAATCCCTCTACCTTTTTGTGAAAAATACTAGAAATATAATGGTAGACTATATTACCCTTAAGTATATCCCTTTTTGGGAGAAATAATTTTAAAGCTCTTTATTTATGTTTTATTCTTCATAAATCATACCTATAATGAATTTAAAAAATTATAAATGAAAAAACAATAAAATTATGTCCATTAACTCATTTAAAGGATGAAATCCCTTTTTGACATAATTCAAATGATCCTAATTTATGACTAAGATAAAATAAAAAAATAAATTGATAACATAGGTTTGAGGGTTATCACTGTGAACGTTTACACAGTTTTATTTCTTAAAAATACCCCAACCTTCTACTAGAATTATTTTTAATACAATTTCAAGATCAAGTAGTCAAGAAATTAAATTACATTATATCTGTAAATTCTTCTTCGGTAAAATAAATTTCGTCATTCTATTCCTTCAGAATCAAAACCTTGTATCTCTTCTTAGGTGTATCACTAGGTAGAGATAAAATTCAAGGTGGGAGTTTATATTCTATGTTATTCTTATTTCATGTAAAATTCATAAAATAATATTTCTATAGAAATGGGTTGTTTAAATAATATGTTTTCTGGAAAATAATAAATAATTCTAAAATTGATAAATATTATAGAATTATGGAAATTAAAAATAAGAATTATTCTTGACTATACGAGATTATTCTAGATTGAGAAAATTTAAATTACATGTGGAGTTATAATTTCCGCTTGATAAGAAATGGTTAACACATGATTTGACAAAAAATGATAATTTTTAATTATCCATGATATAGTAAACATTTACTTTTTATGATATTTTATTTATTTTTAGAAATAAAATAGTAAGAACTAGTTCTAGGAATATTTTATGAGTGGTTTGTGATCTTGAATAGATAGACATTATTTAGCTGATGATTCTTTAATGATTTTACTGATAACATTAACAATATTTTTAAAGGAATTTCCTTATGATTTGAGTAACTCATTTAAACATGTTTCCTTAGTATAATTCTTATATTGGTAAAAAAAACTTATTATGGTTTTTTGGGATCACAAGTGTGTGTGAGTGTGTAGACTACGAGACCCGTTATGTTATTTGATTCTATGAGTATTTCTCAAGTTTCATGTTTCCATGTTGGTTTATGATCACATGTTGTTATATGTTACTACTATATTCTCATGATGATATTATATGATTTCCTTTTATTATCTACCCTACTATAAATGTTTCAATAACTTAGAGGTTTTTATTAGTACTTAATATAGGTGGACCATCATGTGTTGTTTATATTTTGGAGTGGGAGTGCACATGTATTTCAAAAAAGATGTCAATTATCTCGAGAATATGGTAGGGGAATTAGATTCTAGGGGCCTAAATCAAAGCATATTATTATATACATTGCGACCTAGGGTATTGACTCATGGAATAGACAAGGTATGATGGTCTGGAGGCATGACCCTTTATAGAATAGGGATACGATGATATGAAGGCACAATTTGACTCAATGCCTTTAGAACACCAATAGATGTGTTATAAGTATTGTGGAAATTTTCATTCTCATTGTTTACATCCTATGATTATCCAACCACATTAAGCTAAAAAAAGGTATAGATGGGGGTCTGTAGAATCTTGGTTAGTGCATAATTATTCTTTATGTGTGGTATGATTATTAATCATGTTAAAAATTTATTATTATCATGGAATAGACCTATTATAATTGACCATTCTTGATAAGGGGATAATAATGGTTTTTTATTTAGTTTTATTACTAACACCCCATATGAGCATTTTTATTCCCATGTAGACATCATATATAAGGATATGATTAAAGGTAATATAGATGTCGATGATAGATAAAAGTAGGAGAATAGAGCTAGTGGTGGACCGGGATAAACATCAAAGGAATCTTTAGTTTATTTGATTATTTATTTTTCAACACTTATAATATTATTTTAATGCCACCTTGGGGGGATATTTTTTACATGAATGACATGTATTCTATATTTTAGTTTTTACATGTTACTCTAAATATATATTATATAGTTTTATTATTTATTGTATTATGAGACAATATAAAGGGTATGACCGCCCACTAACAGAAATAGAATCTCACTACTAGTCAATAGTCTCTTGCATAGGTGGTGGCATTCATGAGGCCGTGCGTCCCTACTCTGACTCATTGGTTAAGGTTGGCGTGTTACATGAAATTTTATAAAAAAGAAAAAAATGAATGAAACAGGAATTCACATATAAAAAATTAAAAAGATATTATTTCAAACATGGATGGAAATCAACCAAATAGGAAAAATTAAAAATTCATTTAAAACATTTAATAAATTTCCATGTAATATATAAATACCATAATCAATTAATAATTAATAGATCAGTTCAGTCATAAAATAATCTAATAAATATTTAAATGGAATAGATGGATTGCTAACAAAAAGGAAAGTAGGTGTAAGATTTCTTACAGTGGGAATATAATGATCGAAGGGGTAAGTAAAATATAAAACACCTAATAAAATTATAAGAAACTAAAAAGAATAATTTTTTAGGGAGAAAGAGCATAAAAATTTTCCTGATGTGTCATATATCCAAAGAAATCCTAATTAAATTTTTAATATTAATGAATAAGAACTTATGGTAATGGTAACATAAGAATCAAACGAATATAAGAGGGTTACCCTAAATTGGTCATTAAAATATCATGAAATGAATTATATACTATCCCAAACCAACCTAGGTCAACCCCAAAATGGGCACTAAATCCATCACACAACATGGACTAAGAGGCGTTCCTAATCCTGATGGACCAAAAAATAGTGATGGGGATTGTTCCTAACATAACTAGGAACAATTTCTACCATGAATATCATTTCACTAATAATAAAAAAATAAATAAAGTTAACAAAGGAAACCAAACAAAAATAAACAGCAAAACATATCTCTATCTGACCACATGAGTCAACTCAAACCGTAAAACTATGTTATCTCCCTATATGATCCAAACCAAGGATAAATATGAAACTAAAATGATAAAATTGGTATTTGAACCAATATCCCCGATATATATCCCAAAAAATAAGCCTTATGACTAACCTTTATAATGGAAAACTATTTCATGTTATTTTAAAACTATAACTTTATGAAAATTTGATTTTCATTTTCTTTCAAAACAAGTATCATGTTGATGAATCAAAATTCCATTTTATCATTTCATTTTCAAAATAATTTCTTAGGAATGAAATAATTTCAAAATACAAAATTATAAAATGAAATGTGTGAAAAAATAAGAACCTAAATAGAGAGGAATAACATTTGAAATCATTTTTTAAAACTTTCACCAAACAGAGTAAATTATATTACATGTAAAAAAGTTATCATTGGAAATTCCTAGATATCCAGTTTTGAGACCCTTGATGTACGAAATTCAAAACTATATACCATATTATTAATGTGATCTAATGCCTATAACCATCCCTATTCTCTAATCCAGAATCACCAGTGGCACAACCCTCCCTGGAATTTTCCTACCATGTTGAATGTAGTCTGTCTAATGGGGACTGAATAATAACCATCTCTCAACTCTTACTTAGACTCATATCATGAATGATCGTATATTATCACATATTCCTAACCAACATATAATCACACAATCATGTGAAATTCCCCCATAGAATATAAAGAATCCATGGAGGTTTATACCTTTTTAGAAAGAATTCAAATGTACCAATTGGGCTTCAGTGTTCAAAAATTAACATTGATAATTTAAAAAACCACTTTCAATTCAAATCTTCCACATTCTAAAGACACTCTTTACACTTAAGTACATATGCATCACAATATATATATATATATACCCATTTTACCAATGTATGTATTCACAAAACCTTTCATGAATAGTTGAAAATATGAAACACACACACAGACATATATATCAATACATTTGTATGTGTACAAGTCACATTAGAAAAATAATTAAAAATTGTTTGTAAATCTCCATCAAAATCTACATTTCAATATAACTCTTTGTAAAACTATTTAGAAGAAAAAAAACATACCATCATCAATTTAACGGTAGAAACCATTTGGAAAACCAATCAGGAACCAATATTATTTTACACTTCAAAAACATTTTATAAAATATCTTAGTAAAGGAAAACCTTGGTGGAAACTTAGAGATATCATAAAAACCTAAAATAAACTCATTCCATTCAAAAAAATAATTTTCTATAGTAAAAAGTTTCTTAAATATATAATGTAAAAACCCAGTAAAATCATCAATTTTTTTGAGTTTTGAACATAATGTCCCAGACATATGATAACCTAACTGAAAAAGGGTGGAATGAAAAAACATTTTGGGTTAATGTTTTCTTAATTCATATGCATCATAAATTAAGTAAAATAAACAAAGAATAATGGATTGATGAAGGAGGATGATGAAACGAAATTCCAACCAAAGATGATAACACAAATAATCTGGAATGAAATCAACTCAACTAAGGGAGAGGGAGGAGGTGATGCTTGTGGATAAGCTCCCCTCTTAGGTGTTGAGTGACAGTGGGTGAGGGGAGTGAGAGAGATAGAGAAATGGTGGGAATGAAAATGGGAACCCCCATTAGGGGTATAATATATTAAAGACAAAATGGGGATTTCAATATTTTAAACCCCTGGACATTGAGAGAAGTTTGGATGTATGGTTATTCAAATAATTTTCAAATAGTTCACCTCTATAATAACACCTACAGAGCCCCAAATTGTTAGTTAACATGTTTCTAAAAACCATTAACTATTTTTTCACCATTTATTTAGAATTCATAGATAGCATCTCATGCTTACTACATGATTTCCATAAATCACGCACAAGTCGTGTGTTATATCCTAGAGGCTACCATGCCCCCACATGGTTTCTATTAACTCTCATATATTTTGGGAGAAAACATGTGATACCCATTTAGGAGAAACTATTAAATAATAAAAAAGAACATGAAATAACCTTTATGTATGGATAGTCACAGGGGTTCACTCAGATTATGCATACTAACCTTGTGCCATCAAAAATAATAATAAAAAACCAATATATATGATTTCTCTTTGAATTGAACCCAAAAAATCAATGAAAATATTAAAAATAAAAAAATAAAAAAATAATAGGTAAAATAAAATTTATGGCGTGATAACGCTCTCTACTAAAAAACGTTATGACCCTGAAAAGTCATCAGGTCAATGATGGGAGGAAAACCAGAACCATCATCCCAATAGAAAGAACTCATGAAACTAAATATCCCAACTGAACATAAAACTAAATAAAAACTATTGAACCTAGTGTGATCCCTATCATCACAGTTCACACCAGATTAACTGATAGATAATGACAAAGAGATCCTTCCTAGGTCTCCCCACTATTTATAATTTGGATAACATGATGGTTGAACCATCATAAGAGAAAACTGAAAAGTCTAATAATAAATTTTATTACCTTGGGGTATTAAAAATACACAAAAAATTGATAAATTATTCAAAACAACCATTCATTATCTAAGTGATAACAGAAAAACATTATATAAAAATAAATGAAATAAAAAAGGGGGAATACATTAAAACAGTATGATCCATTATTAATATCCAAAAATTGTAGAGGATCCCTTTCCCAAAAAATTTTTGTGATTATAAAAGTTTTAAAGGTGATATAACATACCATAGTAGTGAAATGAATTTAGAACATCCAAGAAATAGGGATTATAGTTCCTAAACAAATGTATTGAAAGCACACAAGATAATGTTTCCTTTCTAAAGAGGTAGAAACTAAAGAGGGTTCACACAAGATGGCCTCTTATGTTATGTACTTTTCACAATATGTTGAGCCTTCACCAACATCAAAAGGAATAGAGCCTCTACTAACCAAAGGTTTCCCTAGAAAATCGAAGTCTGATAGATATGCCTCATTCTTAAACCCCTTAAATAGTACACGCTTATCTAAAAGGACACAAGAACTAAGACATGGGAGATGTCCCTTCTAAAACTAATATACATTCAAATAATTACTTTAAATAACCTCTATATAAAAGGGAACCAACAATTACAATGTTTTTTTGTACTCCTTTAACATCCATTGACCAAATTGGAATTCCATAATTTATACTACCTTCTTATCCTTAAAATCATCACAGAGGAACCATTAAGAAAATATTGGTATGATTAATTCCAAGTACATCCCAATTTTTAACTATTATAGGATGATAATTTACCATTGATCCTAACTTATCCCTTAAAAAACTATTAGAATTAATTTTACCCTAATCGTTTTAGAAGTTCCTAAGAATCATATGAGTCCATCAACTACCTTAATCATCTCTGATTCCTCTCTATAACCTAGTTGAATTAAATTACATGAAATTATAACAGTGGAAATAAACTCACGACTCCATCTTAAGTCAAGGTGGTGTCATTAATCGACTAAGCTACTCATGAATCCTTATGATTCGTCAAAACTCTTCTGGGAAGAATACTCTAAAATATAAAAAACACACAAATGAAATTTTATAACATTATCAATTAAAATACTATAAATAAAAAAATAAATTTCAATTAAAAAATTTAATCGCAAAAAATAAATAAACCAAATCACTAAACACAATTTAAAAATATCTCCCTTTGAAACCATTTAAAACATTTCATTTCACATTTTAATATTTTGATATTTCAATATCAAATTTGAAACCACTAAAAATATCATAGTTTAATTTTCAGAAAATTTTCTCACTTGAGTCCATCTTATAATATCAAAAGTATTTCATTTAAAATAATTAATGGTCCATGACCTAAATAAACTCACACTTTATTTCAGTAACACACCCTTTTAGAATTTTAAAACCAAAACCATTTCATCATAAAAAAGAATAAATTTCAAAATCAATTTTAAACCCACTTTGGAATTAAAAATAAATCTTATGAAATTATAAACTCACCAATGGTAGTCAATAAATCTTCACATATATATATACACTCACCAGTGCACACTTATTTTGACACCTTCATACACATATAAGCACAATTAGTGCATGCACACACACACACACATTTGTGAATCATTGTAATGAATACTAATTGTAAAATAAAAAGAAAGGGGGTCACTTTTCATTACATTACTTTGAAAAAACCAAAAAATATAAATCCACCGTTTATCATAGAAAAGAATGTATAGATACACAATTTTATCTCTATTATATATTTATAATACATTTGCAACATTTTAAACAATCTTCTTTTCATTTTCAAATAACCTAAGGTTTTTACTTTGAAAAATAAATTATATACCAATCATCATTAGAAACTATGGGGAAACATCTCCAAAATCAATATAAATAAAATAAGAAAAATAAGAAAAATAAGTCAACACTTAATTAACCAAAAGATAAAAATTTTAAATAAAGAAACAACGGCACACAATTTTTCTGTATAGTTTGGTAGACCATGTAATGACCTTGTAAAGATCATTGGAGGTTAATATAGGTTACTATCTAGTATGAAAATTGTTCTCAAACCCCTTTATAAGTAACCATGAACCTTATGAATCCCACAAAAAATCCACTATTAACATTGTAGCTACTCAATATAACCCATAACTCCCAATACAAATAATAAATTTTTAAATAAAGACCAAAACCTTTGAAAACACATGAGAACCAAACTCATATTTGAGAAAATAAAATCTCAAAAAAACATGGAATATCAAAATACATTACAAAAATGTGGTGATCAAAAACCTAACATTGAATAAAAACATTAATTATATAAATCATTCCTCAAAACTTTCATAAAAACCCAAATAATAATGGAAATCCTCACTATGATTACATTTTTTCAAAAACCAACCTAGGTAAACCCAAAACTAAGAACCCAAGTTATACCCCAAAAGGCCTGAGAGGCATTCAATATCCTCCCAGGTTGGGAAATCATTTCAACCATCAAAAATATATTAATTGGTACATATTTATCCAATGAAATGTTTTTAACTATTAAGAATATAATATAAAAATTAAATAAACGATGATGAAGAAAAATGAAACACAACTCCATGTTATAAAATCAGTGACCTCCAAACATAGATCCATGATATCTCCATGAGTGATCCAAATCCATTGAAAACATAAAACATAAAAGATAATTTAGGTGTTATAACCAAGATTCTCATTAGGGATTCTAAAAGAGAAACCACTTTATATGCCTTTCCTTTATAGAGAAAACAATTTCACGCTATATTAAAAATATAAATATATTAAAATATGGTTTTTATTTCCTTAAAAAACAATTAACAAGTTCATTCCTTAGAAAGAAAATTTCCACTTTAATTTTAAAAATCATTTCTATGGAATTAATTACTTTTTAAAACCCCATTTATATTTTGAAAAACATACCAAAATATGAATCTCAGTAGGGAGGCATAAAAGTGGAGCAAACTTTAAAAAAATTTCAAAAAATAGAGGAATGTAGAATAATTCAAAAACTATTATCATTGTAAAGTAATATAAATATAGTTAAGATAACCTAGAATTATAGGGTTTCGAACCTTATTTAGTATACATATGCGATGTAATGTCTATAATAATCCAAACTTCTCTAAACTAACCTCGCCAATGGAACAACCCCCCCCCCCCCCCATGGACTTTCCCTATAATTGGGGATTTAGTCCTTGTAATCAGAAGTAAATAGTAACTACCTCTCAAATATCAATAATACTATTAGTATCCCTGGAATATATTAAAATTTTTGTGTGAGGTTTAAATTTCATAGAACCACACAATATAGAAATAGAATGAACCATCAAGTTTATTAGACCTCCTCCCAAAATAATCCAATGAAAAATACCCCCTGATAATAGAGAGCTTCCATAGATGTATTCTTTTTTAAAAACATTAAAAGGTTCCAACTAAGACTAAGTATTTGGAAAATAATATTGACCATTCATAAAATAATTTTCAATTAAAATCATAGATGATAAAAAACTACTCTTTAAAAATTTTCACTTGTGCACATCAATATATATATATATATATATAAATTTCCCCAATGTATGTTATAAAAACCCTACTCTTTATTTCACATTTTCTCTTGATTTGTTAAAAAATATTACACTTAATACAACCTGAAAGATAAAAAAGTCTAGTGTATTTGGGAATTACGTATATATCATAATATCCTAAACATGGGATATAACAAAATTGTCGAAAACATCCTTAACATGCTTGTAAAATTTCATGGATTTTTAAACTGGATTGGATAACCTGTGGACATACATAAAAAAGGGTGATATATAAATCCAATTAAAGGAATTATCATGGAATAAGGTAATAAATTTCACACAATAGGAATATCAATGGTGAATAAAAAGAGAATGAATAATAAGGCATGATATATAATGATAATCATAACATGGGAAATGTGGCAACAACTTAAAACACTATAACATAAAAATAGGTCAATGATAACTGGAAAGAAATCATGGTGGTAAAATTACCATAAATGAATCAGGTTCACAACCTATCCCAAAAATATGTATCATTCGAATAAACATTACAAATTAATTGGAACTCTATATATGTTTGGTCACACCCATCACATTCATTTCATTCTCATGCTTAAGTTTTCACCATAGATTATAATACCTGGAATCATTTATGATAACATTTTTTGTCCATGAACATGGTGTGTGGAATAAATACATTAAATACAATATTAAAATATGTACATGTGTATAAAGGTGAACAATCATGATAAAAAATGGGTATGGTATTCACTACACAATTGTTTTTGTATGGTAGAATGACAGTGATATTTTGGCAGCATAACTTGGTCACTTAAAAATTTATAAAAACGGATTGTGAGAGAAAAAAGGTATATCAGCATTTTTATATAAAATATGCAATAATAGATACTTTTAAAGACATATCCCAAAATAATTAATTGAAAATATAATACATAAGATAATAAGGAAACATGAATAACGATGAGAAGGAAACGATCCCTTACTTGAGTGGTGTGACTCTAAATGTTTGGTAGGAGCTTATTGATTGATTGGGGGAACATCGGGAGGAGTATAGAGAGAGGAGAGAAGATTAATGACGTTTTAAAATAATTTTTAGTGAATATAAATGGGTTATTGGGTGGGTTTATATGGGAAATTGGTTTGGATTTCTTTATCATTTCTCAAACATTGATTTGGACACTTTGAAATATAATAACAAAAATACCAAACCTTCCCATTTTTTCCCATACCAAATGGTAGTGTCTTCCTTTATTTTATATTGAAACTCAGATAACTTAATAAAACAATTACTTTTCTTATGTGGAGGTGAGTCATACTCTAAAAGAAATGATTTTAAAACCATAAAATATATTAATGGTTTTGAAGGATTCAAAATGGATTTATAAAATTAGTCAAATAAATATAAAATATAATTATTTTAAATATAAAACATATATATATATTTTGGAATCCTTTTATAGTATTTATTACATCACTTTTGGGTCATTATGACGTCATAATACACAAATAATATTTATACAGTATTAAATTTTTACCCTATAATTCCACTAACACAGAAAGTTATGAAAAATTATCCATTATATAGTTTAAATTTTATGATTCAGAAAATAATATCCATTTTATCTAAATAATTGTTTAAATATGTGAATTTTCAATTTTAAAACAAAATCTACATTTATCAAGATATTTTGGGTTTTTTGACAATAACTGTTTTTGATCTCTTATAAAAATTATATATGACTTCATAAAAATTATATGATAATTTATATTTAATGAAAATTATTTTATAATAATATTATATAAAAATAATATTTATTTGAAAAATCCATTAATTAATCAAAATAAATTCTTTATTTGAATTTTAATATTACCAAGGAATACTATTTATATTTTATTGTATCAAAATAATTTTTTTAAAGTAAAAATACTAGGATGAAAATATATTAATTATTCTTTAAAAAATAATTTACATAATCATATCACTAGGGTCTTGATATATATCCCTTTAACAAATGATAAAACACCCCAGGAGTAAGCTATGTGATAATGATATTTTCATGGGATGGTTTGGAATACGTGGTATGTGTCGTGATATCGAAGAGCTTGAACTTATATAGAAAATAGTTTCACTAATTATTAAGTTGTTAAATATTATCACTAGGGTGTTTATATATATCCCTTTAATACAGGATAAAACACCCTAATACTCTTTTGGTGATGGTTTGGAAGTAGTTAGAGTTTTCTCTGTACTTTTTGGTTGATTACCACTAATTCCTTAAGGCAGGAATGTTATATTGTTAGTTATTGATTCTTTAAAAAATTCAGTTGATTTCATTCTGATTAGTGTCACCAAAAAGTTTAAACATCCGAGTATGTTGTATGTGTATAAGATCATGAGGTTAAAAGGGGTTCCTTATGACGTTGTTTCAGATAGGGATCCTAGGATTACATAAAGGTTGTGTAGGATCCACTAAGAGGTGATGGAGACTTAGGACTGGATGGGTATAACTCAATACCCACAGACAGAAAATGGAAACCCACCTTTTTATTATACAAACATTTCATTACATTATAAACAATAGAAGATCTTTTAAATTTTAGTTTCATAAAAAAGTACATAATACATAAAAATAGAACACATCATTCAAATACAATTGAAAGGATTAATAATAAATTAATCCAAAGTAAAATTATTTATTCATATAAATTTTGGACATACATTAAAGGAAAGGGTGAGAATAAAACCCAACAAAGGAAAACAAGGGAAATATTTTACATGTGATCTTGAGGAAAATCAATAAGAATATAGGGAATACAATTTTTTTTCATAAAAAAGAGAGCATGAGGCATATAATAAATAAAATAACCTAAATCATAACATGAAAATGTGGATATAACATTTAAAATAGACATTCATAAGCATATCTCCAAGTTTTTCCATTGAGGTTTCATAAAAACTACCAATGTTATTCACCAATGTTTCGTAAAACATGTCAACTTTAGAGATAAAATTATTTACCCAATACATTAGAGTGATATCAGGATTCTCCCTTAATATGTATTAATTTTCATGTGATCCACATAGTTCATAATAAATCATTTCATTAATAACCCATGGAGAATAAAATAAAATGAGTTTCATATCAAAATTATGGTGTTTCAAAAGTGATAAAAACAAATTATAATTATTTCATTTTAATCCATTGAAAGGGAATGAGGGTTTTATGTATATTAATATAATAATAAAATAAATTATTTTAATATCTTGGTGAATTCCCCTGAAAAAATGTTTGGATATTAAAACGAGAAAAATATAATATAATTTCTAAAGGAGAAGAGAGAAATATTGAGAAATAAATTCAAATGCATGATGGGTATAAATTGTTTTTTTATAAAAGAGGTAAAAAGATAGGGTCCATGGGCCTCCAATTAATAGAACATAATTTTTAGTCAAGTAATTGAATAAAAAGAAAATAATATATAGCTACCTTAACATTCAGAAGACATAAACAAAAAAGAGGTTCTTGAAATGAAGAGATAAGAAGGATATTTCCCTTACCTAGAAAAGTAACTCCTAAAACATGAGGATTGAAACCATGGGGGATTAAGGAAACATTGGGAGGACTCTATGGGAAGTAAAACTATGAAAACATCATGGAGGTTGAATTTTTAGTGAAAGAAAGGGATAATGAGTGGGTATTTATAGAAAACATGGAGGATTGTTTTTATTATCTTCCAAATATAGGCCTTAGAAATCTAAATTGTAGAAAATGAAAAACCATGGGCTTTACTGTGGTATTTGAACATGGTATTGAAAACATGGGAAATATTTTATGTTATTTTATTCCACAACAGTCAAACATCATTTTATTTTACTTATTTTTACAAGAAAAAGTAAGGTTTACTCAAGGAATTTAGGCCACCCAGGCCTTCATATCAGTGAGGATTTCATACCACCTTAAGGACTTAGGGATACCTCAATGCCTTTGGGCCACCTCAAGGCCTTCAGAAACCTGATTTGTAGATTCTAATAGATATATTCTATAAGGAAAATTCTCTAGAAGAGGATTCAGAGTAAGGAATATTCACTAGAGCAGAGCTAAAAAATTTGGAAGAATGAGAGGGTATGGAATTTTATATCAATACCATACCTGTGCACTTCTACAGATGACATCTATCTATAGAACCATGAAAAGGTGGATAGATGATCACAATGCAGACACTAGGGAGGGAATGTTTCAAGTATTCATAGACTATAATAAATGAATTCATTAAGAACTTCAGGTCCTCTAATGTCAAGGGTTCCCCTTCAACCCTCAAAAGGGGGATTATAAAAAATTAAAAAAAAGGAAGGCCTTAGGTCCATTTACGATGAAATCATTATAACATAATTATAATGTCATTAAACATACATAAACACTTAAATTGTAATTTTACTATTTACAAAAAATAAATTACTTTAGAAAATTTTCATAAATTTACCGTAACCTAACTTCGAAATGATTACTGTAAAAATGATATTTATTTTATCATAATAATTTTCTAATTATGATAATTCTAACTTTTAAACATAAAAATCATTATTTATTAAAAATAAGAGTGGATTGAAAATGAATTGTAAAATTTTAGACACATGAAAAAAATTAATTTATTTTATCAATTATATTTAAATAAAAGTGTTTTTATAATAATATTTAATTAAAATAAGTATTATTAATAATATTGTTTTATTATAAATATTTATATCTTTTATGAAAATTTAAATTTCTATCAAAAAATAAATTTATCAAATTCCATCCTAGTTTTATTAAGAAAAACTTTTCTTAAAATGGAATTGATGGAATAATTTTTTTATTTACAAAATGGAATTAAACATTATATAACTAGATCTTAGAAACATAACCCATTATTACACCAACATACACCCTAGGAGTAATCTGGTAAATGGTGGTAGTTTGTTGGGGGTGCCTAGACTAACATTGAACGAGTGGTAATCTCCAATAACTTAAACGTATCCCATAAGAAATTTCATTCAAGATTCACTTGTTGAATCTTGTCTTGGTATTGGTAATGGGATAAGCCTAAATATGTTTCCTCCCTCCAAATTTCTAAAATATGCTCTTCAAATAGCACGAATCTACTGGTCAAGTCCATTAAATCATTATTCTATATCAATTGTCATTTTCCCAATTTTACATATAAACATTAATTATAAAATTATAATTATTATCAAGTGTATAGTTACCATCTTTCATATTGACCAATGAGAATAATTGACAAACGATTATATATTGGTTAAATAAAATGGTCCCATTTTCATTTATATTCACTTTATTATCAAAGAGATGTGTTTTTTTGTGTATAAAATGATATGAAAAACATTTTTAGGAAACAGTTATCATTCAATATGTTTATGTTGTTACATTCTCCCCCTCAAGAAATTTCATCCCTGAATTTTCAACTCATTCTCACATTTGAGAAATGGTGTGGGTACTTCTACATTATTGTATCCTCTAGTTCATGTGTCACTTCTTCACATATATGGTTCCTCCATAACAATTTGATGAGGTGGGTAGTATTGTTGTGTATAACCTTATCTATATTGTCCATGTTCTCCATAGACTGATCCTCATCATATATGTCATGTTCTAGTTGTACCACATCTAGATTCGGTACATTTAAGGGTCAAGTATATACTTACTAAAGAGATATGTGTGGAATAAATCATGATCTTGAGCTAGATTTAGTGTATGTTCCCTCCAATAGACCACTGCTCATATACAATAAAGAAGTTAATAGGTTCCAATGTAACTAGGTCTAAGCTCCCCTTTCTTCCCAAACTACACGACTCTCTTACAATGTGATATATAAATGAATACATTGTCTCCAACATTAAATTCCATGTTCCTTCAACGATTGTTAGCATAGATCTTCTACCGACTCTAGGAATCCTTAACATGTTGTTGGATGACATCAACCTTTTCTGTCATCTCTAGTACAAGACCAATCCTTAAAATATTTCTCCCACCAACTTCATACCCATATGTAGGATTTCGATATCTCTTACCATATAGAGCTTCATATGGTTCCATTTGAATACTCGAACGAAAGCTGTTATTTTATGAGAACTCAACTAATAAGAGATGATGATTCCATCCACCTTTAAATTCCACTAATCATGTTCTCATCACATCCTTGAGTGTTTAAATAGTACTTTAATATTGTCTATCTATTTGGGGGTGATAATCCACAATAATATTCAACTTGGAAGTCAGATCATATTGAATACTTCTCCATAACATTAATGTGAAGCATGTATCTCAATCATAAATGATATAAAGTCACACTCCATTTAACCTCACCAATTACTTTATAGAAATATTGGAATGTTTTATAAGAGATAAGTCTTCCCAAATTGTGATGAAATGGGAATTATTGATGAGATGACACACTATAACCCATATCACATTTTATCCTTTGAATGTCCTCAAGAGACTAGTCAAAAATTCCTAAGTGATATTGTCCCACTTTCATGTTGGTATTAATAGTGGTTTCAATAAATCTTTAAGAATCTGTTACTACTCCTTCACTTGTTGACACACTAGAAAATGTTTTCTATAGTAAGCAATATCCATTTTCATATTATCCCACCAATAATGATCATAAAGGTCCCTATTAATTTTCATGATTCAAGAATGTATAGATAAATTAGATATGTGATCTTCATTAATATGCTCCTTATTTATTTCCAGAATAGATAAAACACAGAACCTTGTATGAAATATCAGTACACCCTCTTGATCAATATTGAACTCATGAAACATCCCATTATTTATAGTCTATAACTTCTTCTATAATAAAGGATCATATATTTGAGATTTTATGATCTTATCTAGTAATGACGGTTAAAAAAAATTTGGGATATGGTCGATGATATCGTTTTACATTTGATTACCATGTCCAGTTTTACTAGGTCTTTGACCAAAGGTTCTCCTTGAATCCTCATTATTGTGAGAACAAAATGGTTTTTCATACTTAATTCATCAGTGACTTTTTTTACCTTCTAGGGAGATAATTAATTGAACAATAATATTCTTTAAGAAGTTCCAACCATCTCCTCAATCTCATGTTCAATTAATTTTGTGGGAAAATATATTTAAAACTTTGGTGGTCTGTGTATATATTACATTTCTACATGTAAATATAGTAACACCATATCTTTATTGAAAGAAATGCATCTAGATCCAGATCATGCGTAGGATAATTCTTCTCATAAGGCTTTAACTGTCTAGATGCATAAGAAATCACCTTTTCATTTTTCAGGAGGATTACCCAAGACCTTTTATAAATGCATCACTAAAAATAATGAATCATTCTTCGATCGAGTGTAGAGTTAATGTAGGTGAAATAACCAATATATTCTTCATCTCTTGGAAACTTTTTTCAAACTTGTTTTTTTTTCATATGAACTTGGCCCATATTCAAATTAACTAGGTTTGTGGATTACAAATTCATGAAATGTTTTTGAAAACCCTCCTATAATATCCTTCTAAACCAAGTGAACTACAAATCAGAGCTACTGACGTACGATGAGGCCACTCCTCCACAACCTTTGTATTGGCAGAGTCAACTGATATTCATTCATTGGTTACAACGTTCCCCAAGAAAAAAACATTTTGTAACCAAAAATCACATTATATTAACTTTTTAAATAGCCTCCCATTCCTCTTGTTTTTCAATATAACCCTTATATGATCCTAATGCTCCTTGTGAATTTTATAATATATTAAAATATCATCAATAAAAACTACCATAATGTTATAAAGGTGGTCCTTAAAGACTCTATTCATCAAGTCCATAAGTATAGAAGGATCATTAGTCAATCTAATGGGAATAACGAAAAACTCATAATGTCTATATCTTTTTTTAAAGTGGTATTTGAAATAAATTATTTCTTTACCATCAATTGATCCTAACTAGATCAAAGATTAATCTTGGAGAAGATTTGAGACCCATGAATCTAGTAAAATAATTCTTCAATCCTTGGAAGAGGGTACATGATCATCATTGTGTTATCATTATGTACTCTATAATCAATACATAGCCAAATTGATCCATCCATATTCTTCAAAAAATAGAATAGGTTATCTCCATGGTGACACAATTGGTCAGATAAACCCCTTATCCCAAATATCTTAAAGTAATTTCTTTAATTTTTCAAGATCCACATTATCCATTCTATACATGTTCTTCGATATCATTTTGGATCCAAATATTAGTTCAATGTATAACTCTTCCTCTTTTTTTAGGGGAGATCCAGGTAACTTCTCAAGGAATACATCAATGCATTGCTAAATGATGTGGTCATTTTCTATTTGTATACTTTCTTTTCCTTTTTCATATTCACAAATTATTTCTATAAAGTAGGATATGATAGCTCCTTCTAGACAAATCACTGGTAAAGATATCTCCTACTTGAAAATAAATAGGTTGTCCCTTCAAGACTACTAATATTTCCTTACATCTTCAGTTAATCTTATTATTATACTTTTAGAGTCGTTTCATCCTTACTATAATGTTGAATTCCATCATGGGAATGGATACTAGATTTATAATGATATTTTGATTTCCAATGTGAATACTAGAGTTTCTATACACTGATGATGGTTGGATAATCCCTCTAGAAGTCTTGAAAAATATATATAATTCTAGAAGTTCATTTATTGATTCTATATTCATTGACCAACATAGTGGAAACAATGGAATTCATAGAACCAAAATCAATAATATTTCATTATATATTTGAGAGACCAATTAGAGTACCTTCCACCACATCATTCGAATATTGAAATATAGATTTCATCGTATAAAAATCCAAAATGTTTTCCCTTGGCCTATGTTGGGGTTTATTGTGATTCCCCTCCATGACCTTATGATTTGAATAGTTATTTGAAGAGTTCCCAAGCTTTCCACTCTTATAGATTTGGACTTGAGGATAGGCCTGCACCATCTTCCCTTTATCGTTAGTATTTAGAAGGTGAGACATCACTTCACTATGATAGTTTCGATCTATATGGAAATCCCTTAAAAACATGAAACATTTACTACTCATAAGAAATAAGTTCCTTGAATGCTTATTCCCACATTTGTTACATGTGGTAAGTTGAAAATGCTTTCCTCCTCTTCCATGATCAAAGTTACTACCTAAAAATGGATAAATTGATCTCTTGTTTTCATTATATCTATGGGACCAATGTATCTCTATGAACACCATTTCAAACTTCATAGCACTTCACATTATCATTTCATATATATTTTTACATTGATTGGCTAGATTCTCCAGTAGATGGGATATTAGTGTATTGAAGAATATATAAAAATTTCTGTTAGGTTCCCTGAAAAATCTATAGGTGTAATGAAAAAGTCTTGTAATGTTCACCACATACCATCCCGCATATTGATTTTCATTTTTCTTTATCTTAAGTAATTCCTTCTATATTTTTGTTATCATTGAATGAGGGAAATATTTATTGAAAAAGGACCCCCTAAACTCTTCCCAATCTGTAGTATCAATATCCCTTGTGGGATTCTTCTTTTTATTCAGTGCACACCATTGATCATATTCTCCCCCTATTCTATACACAACTAGGGTCACTTTATCTTCTTTTGAACAATGGGTTATAGAAACAATCATTTTTATAGAGCTTATCTGTTACTCAACAATCAATGGGTTAGTAGATCCACTGAAATAAGGTGGTCGTTGAGGCATAAAGGACTCAATGGAATGTTGTTCACTTTGAGGTGAATTCAGTATCTCATCTTGATTCAATTTATTGTTCATAAATTTAGTTATTTGATTCATCATTCTCATGAATTTTTCCATTCCAACTTCCATCAGAGGGCCTTTGGCGCATGGTCTATTTCCCTTACTATTTATGTAGTTCCTCCTATTTCACTCCATTTCCTAAAAGAATAAACCTTAGTGATAAATGTGTTTCATTTAAGAATATTATAATTTTTAAAGTAATTTTATGTATAACAACATCATTCTTATATATTTTATGCTTTATCAATAATTACATTTTCTATAAATCCATAAAAATCGTTCATAAAACAATTATGATTAACCAAACTTATTCCCTAGGAGTGTCAATCCTAGAGTGCAGAAAGGCCCTTTGTTGTGTATAATTTCTCATTCAATTCAAGATCAATGTAATGTTTTTTGGTATACCCCTAGATAATCTTATACCATAGCCACATCGAATTTTTTGTATCCAGACATGTATTTCTTTTCTCCGAAACCACTTAATTAATACTTCACTAAAATACAAAGTTATTTTCATATCTTTTAACTTTTCCCTAGGGTTCTTCCAAATGTCTTAAAATAATAATTTAAAAAAATAACTAAAAAATATTTTGATACCTACTATACTATCCTTACTTTTTATTACATAAATGTTTCATTACATTGTACAAAACCAAGGATCTTTTAAAGTTCAGTTTTATGTGGCAAAGGTAAATAATACATGAAAACATAAAACATTATTCTAATACACATGGAAAGAATCATAATAGGTTCATCATAAGTATAATTACTGCATCTCATAACCTAGGGTCACACATGAAAGTAAAGGGTGAGCATAAGTCATAATAAAGGAATACAAGGGAAACAATTTACATGTGATCTATAGAAATATCAATTAGAATATGAGGAATGTCATTATTAAATGACCAATAGAACATTAGGAATATCCTAAATTAAACAAAATTAATCATAACATGGAAATTTTTCTATAACATTTAAAAGAGAAATTTATAAGTATATCACAAATTTTTGTGACTAACGTTTCATAAAGATCACTAATGTGATCCATTAAGGTATCATAAAACATGTCATATCCAGATATTTTATTCTTCGCCAATGATTTAGAGCTATATTAGGGTATACCTTTAATATTTATTAATTTTCATGTGATCCATATAGATCATAATAAATCATTTTATAAATAAGCCCTGAAGTATAAAATAAAAGGGGTTCATATCAAAATCATGGTATTTCAAAAGTACTAAAAATAAATGATCATTATGTCATTTTTATCCCACAAAAATGGAATTTGGGTTTTATTTGTGTTAATTAAAGAATAAAATAATTCATTTTTACATCTTGGTGAAAACCCATATAAAATAAAATGTTTTGGGTATTCAAAAAAATAAAATAAAAGATAATTTCTTGGGGATAAGAGATGAATTTTGAGAAATAAACTCCTTAGCATAATAGGTATAAAACATAGTTTCATAAAAGTGGTAAAAAGAGATGAGAAAGTGGTATCCCATTGATAAAAAATAATTTGGAAGTAATGGATTTAATAAAAAGGAAATAAGTGATATTTACCATAACATCGAGAAGACATATACAAAAGGATGTTCTTGAAACGAAGAGAAAAGAAGGATATTTACCTTACCATGAAAAGAATGTCCTAAAACATGAGGATTGAGACCTAGGGGATTGAGGGAAGCTTGTGAGGAATCATTTTGAGGTAAAAATATCATAGCTTCATGGAGTATAAATTTTAAGTGAATGAAAATAAAGAAATGGGTGTGTATTTATAGAAAAAGTGGAGGATTTGTTTATTAATTTCAAAATATAGGTCTTGGAAACCTAGGATGTGGAAAATACAAAACCATGGGATTGAAAATGTTATTTTACCATGGTATTGTACATTTGGAAAAAATATATGTAATCTTATTCTACATGAGTCTACCATAATATTATATTACGTATTTTGGCATGTTAAAGTAAAGTTTACTCAAAATAAAGTTATAAGTTAATGTTTCCATTTTAGAATTTGGACAGTAAATTATAGATTTGTAAATTGATTCAAATATATTAAAAGACTTGATATTAATAAAGTACCATATTTTAAGTCTTTTATTGTGGTTATTTAGTTATTACATCATTATTTAATGATTATAAACTCAATAAGTATACCGAAAAACTCAAACTACATTTATACTATTCATAAAAAATAAAGTATTTTAGAAAATTCTCATAAATTCACCCTAAAATAATTTAAATGTTCTGATTTTAAAAATGATATTTATTTCACTAAAATAATTTTATAAATATGATAATTCAAAATTTTAAATATAAAAATCTTTATTTATTAAAAATAATTGCAGATTAACAAAGAATAGTAAAATTTATGACACTTGCAAAAAATAAAAATATTTTTCAATTTGTATTTAAAAATGAGTTTTTTATCATACAATTTTATTAACATAATTATTATTCATAATATATTAGTTTATTATAAATATTTATATTTTTTCTAGAATGTACAATTTTTATTTGAAAAATCAATTTATCAAATTATATCCAGATTTTCTTAAGAAAAAGTTTTCTTAAAATAGAATTGATGGAATAGAAATTTTATTTATACAATGTAATTACACTTTAAGAAACTAGGGAAATGACATATAACCTCTTATTACACCAGAATACACCCTAATATTAAGGTGTAAAATGGTGGTAGTTTCGTGGGCTGCCTCAGCTAACATTGACCGAGTGGTAATCTACATTAACTTTATCTTCTCTCATAGGATATTTAATTCAAGATTCACTTATTAAAGCTCGAATTGGTCATGGTAAAGGGTGAACCCCAGTGATGATACCTCCCTCTTAAGTTCCAATATTTCGGATTCAAACATCGTGACTCTACCGATTGAGGCCATCAACTCTTTTTTCTATATCAATTATCATTTTATAAATTTTACTCATAAAAACTAATTATAACATTAAAATTATTTTCAAGATTATAGTTCCCAATGGTCATATCGAGAAACAATTATATAATGTTTGAAACCATATTTACACATTTGTTTTTATACCAACTTCATTAAAAAATAGATATAATTTTTTCTATATAAAATAATATAACACACATTTTTATGAACAAAGTATCATTAAAAAATCAAGTTTGTTACACAGATAGTCAGAAGGAGCATTCTATTAAAATCATAGAGGATATTCTCCATGCCCTATCTTGGATTTTGGAGGATCATTGGATAGAAAGCTAGGAATGTTTGAGTATTATTATAAAAACTGTTATCATTCATTGATTAGAATGAACCCTTTTGAATATTTATATGCCCTCCCATGTATATCACCTATTTGTTGGGAAGATTCAGGAGTAGCCTATTTGGTGGGAT
Source organism: Viscum album (assembly GCA_963277665.1). Classification (NCBI taxonomy): domain Eukaryota; kingdom Viridiplantae; phylum Streptophyta; class Magnoliopsida; order Santalales; family Viscaceae; genus Viscum; species Viscum album. The sequence continues at coordinate 1,323,339,604 of OY728166.1, forward strand.
AGAGTCTCATTCTGGAGATGTAAATGTTGATTCATGATATCCACTAGTTTTTTGTTATAGATCATTGTTAAAATAAGTCATATTAGGAACAAACACATTGTTCTTTATAGTTTTTCGTTATTGAACAGGTTTTGTTGAATGTTTTTCATTGGTTGGGTAACCATCAATTTGTAAAATAGGGAATAGTAGCTCTAATATATGTTTGACCATTTGAGGTCACTGAGTAGCTTGGGAAGATTTATTATTGGTTAGAATTTCTATTTCAATTTATGGGTATTAATGATGTTTTCCACATATCATATCTTAGGGAATTCCCTCATGATCTCTATGACATTTTAAGTTGGGTAGAGATTGAGTTGGAGTATAAAATTTCTATTATGCAGAAATTAGTGGAGATAGTTAAATCTCAATTGAATGTATTTCATGGGAAGTCTATTCCATTGGTTAGAGTGTTATGGAGATAGGAATCATATTCTCATGTTTCTTGGGAGCATGATTCGTTAAAGAGGGAATATTTGAATCACCAAATTTCTTGAAATTAGTCATCCACATGAATTCCTAGGGTTGTAATGTCTTATATTGGGGAATTTTTAACATCATGTTAACATATTTTAGGTATTTATTATATCAATTTTTGTTTCCACCTTTATTTGGTTGTGTGTTTATAATACTAAGGATAGGGATCATTTTTATGAAAAAACCTAATGTTTTTTGGAAGTGTTATTTTTGAAATAATGGAATCTAATTATAAATGTGTTAAAAAGTTTTTGAGTTATCCCTATATTTTGAGAACACCAAAGGTGGTTTTGATTTTTTTAGAAATATGTTCTTTTTTCCTCTACAGGTGAATTACACATCATATAAAATTTACACATCATATAATGGATGTTGGGTATGAGTCATGAGTGTTGTACAAAATTTAAAAGGATGACATACAATGTAATTATTACACAATGTGTAATGGTTAAAATTATGTTTTTCATAAATGTTGATGTGTTTTTTGGAAAGACTCCTAAATAAAATATTACTGAGTGTGAATTGATTACACTCTATGAATGTCTTACTATTTTTAATTTCTATGGTATTTTATGAGTGATTATTGTATTATTTAATGTGAATCCTCTTCTATCTGAACCAAGGATCTCTACCAGGAAATTTTGGGTACTTCTTCTCCATCTAGATTGCTTGATTTGGTAATTGATCATTAGGGTTATTGTGTTACTTATCAATGTTTAAGTGTTCTACTAATCTGTTCATGGCCTTTGACCATAGAAGCACTGCTTCATTTCATTTATATATTATTTTCTATGTGGTGATGATTCTTATTGATCATTTATAGACCTCTCATGTGGTATTCCTCTAGAGGCCGAACCTTATAGTTTTTGTGGGCTGGTGTGCAAGTTTCTTGAGGCATGTGTTCCTTGTCTTCTACACCAACAATTTTTATTGTTGAATCAATTATTAGATTTGAGGATTGATTCTAGTGCCCATATTGTTATCCTTGCATTAATTTTTTGGGGGGTCACATTGCGAGTATGCATGACTGGAATTAGAAATTGTTGGTTTTGTCTCTAGCCTTTATTAGATGAACTTTATTTCTCCAGTTTTGATAAAAAAAATTATAAATTAAATGGAATTATTTGTTGGTTTATTTTGTGTGTGAAAATGTATTTTTGATAGAATATGGTTTCCCATTATTGTGTTAAAATAAAATTATTTTTAAAGAATTCTAAAATGGATTTATGAAATGGTTTTCAATGAATGGTTTCGATGAAATAGTTTGCAAAATGTAGCACATGGAAACCAATGGGTACATAAGTGGATTGTGTAGCTTAGGTCCATCATAAATTTATTGGGGGGGGGTGTACACTCATGGGGTGATCCTATATTCCCCATGAACATTGTTCTAGGGAATTGATATTTACATTATTGGTGTAATTACTCATGAATAGCTTATCTTCTCTTTAGGCTTGTGTTTTAGAGACTTGAGTGTTCCCCAGTCATTGATTGTGTTTCGATTAGTGTACTAGCCTGAACTATAGCGATCCTTTGTATGAAGTTACATATTTTTTTATATTGTATTATTTTATATTATACTACCATAGATTTTATTTGATATGTGATAAATTATTTTTGATGATTTTATATATGTGGAATTCATTGAAAACTTTTACATGTACTATTTTGGAAATTTAAAAAGTGGGAATAAAATGATTTCCCCAGCTTATGATATAAAAACTTTAGAACTATTAATCATGAGTTTTTTTTTAAATTTGGTAATTGTTTATATTTTTGTATAGATACTTGATATTGAACACCTTGGTGGGATCTTACCAATCCAATTTAGCTCACACCATGTGCACCCCTCGGGTGGTGCATAGAACATTGAATGTCTTCTGATACAGGGAAAGGAATGGAACAGTAGTGAGGCGGTGCACTTTTTATCTGCCATGTTAGAGTAGATTCTAGTGATTTGGTGGGATTTTATCCATGATATTAGATAGAGTACTCAGTTTTGGGTTTCTATTTTCCTTTGATATTGGACATTTACTTTGGGATGTTCTGACTATTTTTGAGTTGTATGATATTCAATGTGTTCTTTCAGTTTTTCATATTTTATATCATTCTATATTTATCTCCATTTTGTGTGTATATATATATATATTCCATATTTATTCCTTAGGTTTGTGGAAGATATTTTCTCTGGTTGTTGTTTGATGCCCGAGTAATAGTCGCAGCCTATGGGAATCAAGAAAGCCCTTCGAGTCTGTGGCAATTCAGGTTCGGTACCATTATGAGAAGGTATTCGGGTTAATTTCTCCCCACCAAAAGTATCTAAAATTGAATATGAATATAAAATAATAGTTATTTATGTTTTGGTTCATTTTTAACCATTATCATTTTAGTTTAACCCCTATTAAACCCGTTTTTACCTTAACCATGGAAAATAATTTTTACTTCTTTAAATATTCATTATGTTAAAAAATAATTGGAAATTATTAGATATAATTAATTATTGAAATTATAATTATAGAATTAATTTTTTTAAATATAATTATAGGATTAGAAAATTTTAATTTAGAATTAAAACCCTAGATATGACGACAAGTTGGTTTTCCAATGAGAAAAGATCCAAAAGCTTAAAAAGTTTTTTATGTCAATATTCAATAGAATTTCTTTTTAATGAACTATATTGGGTTTAATATAATATAAATAAACAAATTATAATTTTAAAACCATTTAAAAAAATGGTAACCTTAGAAATTATTTTAACAAAAATATATTTTTGAATAAATTATAATATTTTACATTATTTATCGAAAAATTAGTCCTTTCAAAAAACCCCAAAATCCACAGAAAGATAAATTTAACATTTTTATTCTAGAAATTAATTTTATTTTTTAAAATAAATATGGTAAAAGCATCAAAATTTACTTTTTTATATATTCATAAAAAGAAATAAAATCATTTCTTCTGAAAATAGTATTTTCGAAACATAAAAATAATTTACTAAAAATTAAGTTCTTTTTATAAATATGTTTTATTTATATAAAAATATAATACTTAATATTTAACATGTGGATATTGTTATTCGTACCACCATGTTTAATGGCTTGTTTATAATAACTATGCTAAAAATTAAAATAAATTGTATATTTTGGTTCGTTAGAACTCAATGTTATGTGTAATGAAAACTATCAAATAAATCAAATTTAATCAAGAAAAATATTACATAAAATATCACGGTGTTACACATTATATCAAACAACAACATATGGAAGATTAATTTCCCATTGTCCAATCATATAAAAATAAATATGTAAGATAATCAAATTTATTAGAGATACAATGAAAAATTTCAAGGACATGAATCAGTATAGTATTAATATTACTGTTAAGTCGTTATAGATTAAAAACATAACACATGATCTTTATGTTCACATACTTTTCAAAAATACAACTTACCTTCCAGAATAAGACCATTTTCAATTGATCAAAATTTTGATAGGTCATTTATTTTGTTTTTACAATAGTTTAATCTCTGGGCCATCTCATTACACTATGCCTTTACATTGAAGACAATATGTAATGACCCGGAAATTTCAAGGAAATTTTATTCTTAATTTTCTTTTTAATTTTACAAGAACGCAGTTTCTGACGGCGCCTGCTTCCGAGGCCTGGTGTGACCGGAATCATTTTCTGAAGTTTAGCTCAGGTACATTCAGTGAACGAACGTGTGGGAATTCCTATCTTTTGAACTGGTGGTCGAAATCAAATTCCGAGGGCACCGATGGAACCGCAGCGCCGGTAATTACTTAGGAACTTCTGTTTCGGAGTTGCGTTTACACGAGGGGAGTTATTAATTTTTGTGGTAGTTGAAAATAAAAATTTACAATTTCTATTTTTCCCAGTAGGTAGTTTTATCCTAAGTAAGGATGTTGGGGGTGGGACCCACTTGTGATAACCAAACTTGAGAGGATAAAGTAGGGTGGGACCCACACGAGCCCAACCACTCACCTTCCTAACCCCTCTAACCCCCCCCCCCTTTTACGTTTTGCTAACTTATATCCTCATTAATTTTATAACAACTTATTTTATAACTTAAGTGAGTTAAATGTGGGTTTTGAATTTTAAAACTCTTGAAATTCAAAAAAACCTATGTTGGGTTAATAAAATAAGTGGGAGGCTTATTTTATTTTGGTTGTAAGAGTTTTGTCCTGGAGAGATTTTGGGAAGAACACCTTCTTCTTCGACGAAGAACATGTAGAACACCTCGGACTCCGACGAAGAACACCGTCCTTAGCGAAAAACATCTCCGCCGAAGAATGCGGGGAACTTCTTCTATGACGTTCTTCTTCCGTGACGGTTTTCCGCGACGAAATCTCCATCAACGCCTTCGAATCCTCGCTTCGTGACGTCGAAGTTCTTTTCTGTGATGCCCGACCTCCGCGATGCTCATCTTCCGTTGCTCGTTGACGTGCACCGTTCTTCAAACCGAGGTAGGGGTTTGACTTTTTTTTTAAGTTGGTGATTCTTTCCATCGAATATGAAAGATAAATCTGACGGCCATGTTCCAATTTTTATTTAAATTAAAAATTGTGAAGGTTAAACGTTTTACATTTCGGCCAACTGCTATCAATATAACGGGAGGGAATCGGTCCGCACAAACATGGCTGATACCCCTTCCCCCTTTGCTATTCTTCAGTTTTGATTAGCAAAGACGGTAATGCATCGTTGCACCGCGCTTGAGCGAAAGGAGACGTGAACGATGCGGGCCACAATGAAGAAACGCAGCGCCGTCGCGACGCGCCGAGGATTGCGAACAAGGCCGCGACTGGAGTCAGGCCGCGGTGGAGGGACGCGGCGTCGTCACGACGCGTCGAACGAATTTGCAGCCATTCTGGAAGTAGCGGCCGGAAAAACCACCCACCGGAGAATTCGAAGAAGGCTGCCGGAACTCCGGCCGCCGGCACCGGAAGGCGCGGGACCGCGGAGTCCCGCGGTGAGAAACCGGCCGTCCCTGCGCGGGCCGGCCGTTACAGGGGAAACTCCAGGGGGTTACACCCCCCAGGTTGCACATGGCGTGGCCCCTTAATGGGGGCCGCCGTTTGAATTAAAGGAGGGGCGAAGCCCCTCCCTTGGGCGCGCTCGCGTAGTGCGCTGGCCGCGCCGTCGCGCCGCCGGCCGGGCTGGGCTTCCAGGCCGGGCCGGGTCGTCGGGCCGGGCCGGGTCGTCGGACCGGTTCGCCGCCCGGGCCGGGTCGACCCGGTTCGGCTGAACCAGGGGGTACTGGGTCGGGTCGGGCCGGGACGGGCCGGGCCCAGACCCCCTATTTTCGGACTAAGTTGGTTCAAACACCCATATCTTGGGATATGGACCTCCGATCAATGCACTGTCAGTTGCGTAGAAATACTTGGAACGAGTCGGTCGTTTTGGTATATCGCACTCAAGGTTTCGGATTACATTGTGTTCGGCCAGGTTGTTTGGATACGAAACCAACCGGGCCCTCGGAGCGGAAACACTCGTAACTGGAGCTCCGGATGTCCGATTGACATGCCGTGGACTTTTTTGGATTTCTCTTAATGAGAAGATTCTTTTGGCTTACTCCGCTCCAGGTTTGGAAGCCGTCGGAGTGCGGTCGGGTTGGTTCGCTCACGAAACCAAACGGGCCCCTGGAAAGAAAAAAGCCAATAACTCACAGATCGGGCGTCCGATTGACGCGCCGTCTGTCTCGTTGTTTTCCTCTTGATGAGACTGAACTTTTGGAATAATTTGCCCGAGTTTTGGTTGCTGTTGGATAGGGTCCAGGTTGGATTGTACCCGAAATCCAAACGGGCCCCTGGAATGGAAAAGCTGATATCATTCAGACCAGACATCCTTTTGACGAACCATCAGCGGCGTTGGTGATCACGTTGAGAAACGGTCCCTATGAGTATACCATATGAGTGTTCGGGGTATATTTGAGTTACGGCCGGATTGGTTCGCACACGAAACCAACCGGGCCCCGGGGAAGAAAATGCTAGTAACTCACAGACCGGGCGTCCGATTGACGCGCCGACTATTGCGTTGAGACCCCTATGATGAGGCGGTCCTTTGAGATACATCTTTGTGGGACTTAGTGATACTTGGAGTATCGTCCTATAGCTCGTGGAGCAGACCCTCCCGGAGACGAGCATACGGAGTACGGAGACCGTGTAGACGGCTGAGACCTGACGACTGCTTGACCGACTCGACTTGGAGTGAGTCGACTAGCCCAGTGGACGGAGCGCCCGGTATTTGGCGATAGACCCATGGCCGATGGAGCACCCGGTAGTTGGCCGCAGACCCGCAGTACTCGACAGGAGGAGTACCTCTGTAGGCTTTAGGGGGAGCGCCCGATATTTGGCGATAGACCCTTAGTGGACGGAGCACCCGGTAGTTGGCCGCAGACCTGCAGTACTTGACAGGAGGAGTACCTCAACAGTCTTAGGTTAGTGAGCAGTACCTTGGAGTCATGACAGTACCACTGTATACTCCAGAGACGGGGCTCTTCAATAGTTACATTTTCAATAATGGAAATCCTGGTTTGAGCTGAGTCTATGATCTTTGTGTTTCCTCATGATTGAGAAGGGTCACTTGATAACATAGGTATATGTATGGGCATATACTTGGGTAGTGGTTATCCGTTGATTTCATGATCTTGGTGTTTTCCTCATGATTGAGATGGGATACTTGATAACTTAGGTATATGCATGGGAATACACCTAAGTAGAGGTTATCTCTTGAGATATTATTTGTGGTTATCCTTGTTGGTTTTAGTGAGACCATGAGGGTCTCGGGGTCCCTACTGAGTATCGTTATAATTACCCCTGCACGGGATATGCCCGCACCTCGTTGTGTTGGTTGCAGACGATGGGCAGTGCTGACGGAGGCCGAGTGTTCGAGGACTGGATGGTACCCGGAGGTGGACTACACGACGACTCAGTATCCGGAGGTGGACTTCATGGCGAGACGACACACAGAGGAGGTTCACGGGCGAGAGCGTTGATGAGGCTATCTGTACCTACCCTTCAGGTAGGATCCGTGGTGGATGATCCAGGAGCTGCGCTTTCTGTACCTACCCTTCAGGTAGGATCCGAGGAGGACGACCCAGGAGCTGCTTCCATCTTCTAGTTGTATGCCTTTTTCTGTTGTACTTTCGTTCAGTTGTAGCTGCACTTTCAGTTGGGTTTGTATTCTGGCCCATTTACTTTTCAGCACTTTCTTTTTTACTTAGTGTTTTGCTTCCTCTTGTACAATGTGGTATTTTGTTTACTTTTATAAAGGCAATGCCTTCCCAGTTATCTGGATTTACGCCTTTGGTGCTAGTCGCCAGCCCTTGGCCTATGCATGGCGGGCTTGGGGTAGTCACGGCTCGGGCCCCGAGGACATGTCGTGACAAATTAGTATCAGAGGAGTCAGTTCTACCGCATAACTTATAACTCTGATATCTTCTTTCTGTGAAGCAATAGTGTTAAGGGTACCGAGTGTGGTCTTCAGTTCAGGGAGTCCAGTGTTGGTGCGGGCAGCCGACGTATCCATACACCAGGACCATGACAACGGAATTACGACTTTGTGCACGAAAACAATGATTGCATGTGTGTTTCCAGAAGTTTTATTTAAATATCAGCTCAAAATAGGTCGGCTCACCAGGTATAAGTCTTTTGACTGTGTCATGTTTGTTTCTTTCAGGATGCCTCCCCGCGGATGACCTGTTAGAGCCCCGAGATTTGTTCGTACTGACAGCCCACCGAGCGACGTGGCCTCAGTACAGGGCCCTATTCTAGTTGAGGAACCAGCAGAGGCACCAGCGGTACTACTACCCGTAGGGCCACCGATGCCACCACCCCCAGCAGAAGATGGTGCACGTCGCTTGAGCGCACTTCACGAGTTCCAGCGCCAGAGGCCACCCAGGTTCCGGGGAGAGACGGACCCGCAGGCGGCTGAGGATTGGCTGGAGGTTGTGGTGAGTCTTCAGGCTAGTGGGGACGTCGGCAGACTTCACGGTGATCTTTGCTGCCATACTTCTTTAAGAAGAAGCAGGAAGATGGTGGAGCCTGATGCTTCAGATGCATGATGAGGTGACACTTCTTTGGGCAGACTGCGAGAGCCTGTTCCAGGCAGATTTTGTACCAGCCACCATTCGAGTGGTGCGTATACAGGAGCTAATTCAGCTGCGGCAGGGCAGCATGACAGTGGCACAGTATTCAGCGAGGTTCACAGACCTCTCGCTCTACTCCACAGATATGGTACGGGACCCGTTCATCAGGGCCCGGACCTTCGAGCAGGGGCTCAGGCGAGATATTAGAGCTTCTGTTGTTTCTCACAGCATTCCGACATAGACAGGGGTGTTGGAGAGAGCCCTCTTAGTGGAGAGTTTCCTTGCTGAGCAGTCTCCAGCAGCAGGACCCACCACTAGCCGGCTTGCAGCAGAGTCTTCTGCAGCATGCAGTAGACAGATGACGCAGAGGTCCAAGAGGACCAGACCTACCGGTGGCCGACTGCATGACTCAGGTTCAGTTGTGTGGGGAAACCGGGGTGGAGTCAGAGCCATATGTGCCGAGAGTGGACAGTGTTACTCCTGCGGCAGAATTGGTCACATGGAACGTGACTGTCTGACCCGCCATGTAGATGACCAGCAGTTAAATGAAGAATCTCCCAGCCAGAGGCAGAGGTTCGATCAGGGCAGACCGCATGGGACTGGATGACATGGGAGAGCTCAGCTTCAGGAAGCTGAGGCCTATGGTCATGGGGCTCCGGAAGCAGATGGACAGGAGCGGGACTAGCTCCAGACCTGGAGGCTATTGACCATGTTGCTTCTAGTTTTGTTTGTGTTTGTTTTTATTTGCTTCGTGTCTTTGTACTATGAGCTGAAATATTAATAAAAAAGACACTTATCTTTGTGATGTTTTCTTTCCTATCCCTTTTGTTGGGTTGATACTGAGTGGATTCGGTTAAAACTATTTACTTGACCCTCACTTTCGAGATTTCTACTGGGGGAGACCTAGTGACCTCACACTGATGCTGATAGTGTGACTCGACCCTTGGAGGAGAGAGTGACAGTTGTATCTCTTGGTAGTTACGTCGAGGCCTTACGACGTCATCCATGGCATGAATGCATCATTCATGTCAGGATTGACTCTATTAGGCGATGAATGTGGTTCATCCAGAGGATGAGACCGGATTTCTCTTACCGGCAAAGAAGAAGTCATAGCAGATCTTGTGAGACTAGAGAAGGTACAGGTCATCCAAGAGCGGATGAGGACAGCACAGGGCCGACAGAAGCCTAATGCTGACAGGACTTGGAGGCCTCTAGAGTTTGAGGATGACAATCATGTCCTTATACGTGTCTCACCTCGACGAGGTTTACGGAGATGTGGCCAAGGCGGCAAGTTTTCTCCGAGGTTCAATGGACCTTTATAGGTCCTCAGCTGGGTAGGTGGGGTGGTTTACCGCATGACCCATCCACCGCAGTTGCACCAGGTGCACGACGACTTCCACGTATCTCAACTGAGGAGATACGTGCTCGACCCTTCGCATATCATCGACCATGAGGAGCTGGACGATGGCGATGGGGTGTCATTCACGGAGGTTCCAGTGGGGATCGAGGATCGACAGGAGCGGATCCTACGAGGACGATCGATTCCTTGGTTGCACTTTCTCTGGCTGTACGGGAACCTCCAGGTGAGCACATGGGAGCGGAAGGCTCAGGTGCGTGCTCAATACCGCTTCTGTAACCCTATTTTGTGTTGAAGATTTACGGGGACGTAAAGCCCTGAGGTGGGAGTAATGTAAAGACCTGGAAATTTCAAGGAAATTGTTTTCTTAATTTTATTTGGAATTTTACAAGAACGCAGTTTCTGATGGCACATGAACTTGAGGCCCGGTGTGCCCGGAATCATTTTCTAAAGTTTAGCTCGGGTACGTTCAGTGAACGAACGAGCGGGAATTCCTATCATTTGAACCGGTGCTCGGAATCGAATTCTGAGGGAACCAATGGAACCTAAGTGCCGGTAATTGCTTAGGAACTCCTGTTTCGGAGTTACGTTTACATGAGGGGAGTTATTAATTTTTGTGTTAGTTGAAAATAAAAATTAACAATTTTAATTTTTCCCACTTGGTAGTTTTATCCTAAGTAAGGATGTTGGGGGTGGGACCCATATGTGATAACCAACCTTGAGAGGATAAAGTATGGTGGGACCCACACGATCCCAACCCCTCACTTTCCTAACCCCTCTAACCCCCCCCCCCCATTTAAGTTTTGCTAACTTATATCCTCATTAATTTTATAACAACTTATGTTATAACTTAAGTGAGTCAAATGTGGGTTTTGAATTTTCAAACTCTTGAAATTCAAAAAAACCTATGTTGGGATAATAAAATAAGTGGGAGTCTTATTTTATTTTGGTTTTTAGAGTTTTGTCATGGAGAGATTTTGGGAAGAACACCTTCTTCTTCGACGAAGAATGTGTAGAACACCTCAGACTCCGACGAAGAACACTGTCCTTAGCGAAGAACATCTCCGCCGAAGAACGCGGAGAACTTCTTCCACGACATTCTTCTTCCGCGATGGTTTTCCATGACCAAATCTCCGTCAACGTCTTCAAATCCTCACTTCGCGACGTCGACGTTCTTTTCTGCGACGCCCGACCTCTGCGACGCTCGTCTTCCGCGGCTCGTTGACTTGCACCATTCTTCAAACCGAGGTAGGGGTTCGACTTTTTTTAAGTTGGTGATTCTTTCCTTCGAATATGAAATATAAATTTGACGGCCATGTTCCAATTTTTATTTAAATTAAAAATTATGAAGGTTAAACGTTTTACGTTTCAGCCAACTGCTATCGATATAACGGGAGGGAATCGGTCCGCAGAAACACGGTCGATACCCCTCCCCCCTTTTCTATTCTTCGGTTTCGATTAGCGAAGACGGTAATGCATCATTGCACCACACTTGAGCAAAAGGAGACGTGAAAGATGTGGACCACGATGAAGAAAGGCGGCGCCGTCGCGCCGCGCTGAGGATTGCGAACAAGGCCACGGCCAGAGTCGGGCCGCGACGGAAGGACGTGGCGTCTTCACGACGCGCCGAACGAATTTGCATCCATTCTGGAAGTAGCGGCCGGAAAAACCACCCACCGGAGAATTCGAAGAAGGCGGCCAGAACTCCGGCCGCCGGCGCCGGAAGGCGCGGGACCGTGGAGTTCCGCGGCGAGAAACTGGCCGGCCCTGCGTTGGCCGGCCGTTACAGGGGAAAAGCCGGGGGGTCACACCCCCCGGGTTGCACAAGGCGCGACCCCTTAATGGGGGCCGCCGTTTGAATTAAAGGATGGGCGAAGCCCCTCCCTTGGGTGCGCTCGCGCAGTGTGCTAGCCGCGCCGCCGTGCCGCTGGCTGGGCTGGGCTTCCGGGCCGGGCCGGGTCGTCGGGTCGGGTTGCCGCCCGGGCCGGGCCGGGCCCAGACCCCCTATTTTCGGACTAAGTTGGTTCAAACGCCCATATCTTGGGCTACAGACCTCCGATCGACACACTGTCAGTTGCGTAGAAATCCTTGGAACGAGACGGTAGTTTTGATAAATCGCACTCAAGGTTTCGGATTACTTTGTGTTCGGCCGGGTTGGTTTGGATACGAAACCAACCGGGCCCTCGGAGCGGAAACGCTCGTAACTAGAGCTCCGGATGCCCGATTGACGTGCCGTCGACATTGTTGAATTTCACATAATGAGACAAATATTTTGGATTACTCCGATCGAGGTTTGGATCTCATCGGAGTGCAGTCGGGTTTGTTCACTCACGAACCAACAGGGCCCCTGGAACGAAAAAGCCAATAACTCACAGACCGGGCGTCCGATTGACGCGTCGTCTGTCTCGTTGTTTTCCTCTTGATGAGACTGAACTTTTGGCATAATTCGCCCGAGTTTTGGTTGCTGTTGGATAGTGGTCGGGTTGGATTGTACCCGAAATCCAACCGGGCCCCTGGAACGGAAAAGCTGATATCATTCAGACCGGACGTCCGTTTGACGAACCGTCAGCGGCGTTGGTGATCACGTTGAGAAACGGTCACTATGAGTATAACCTATGAGTGTTCGGGGTATAGTTGAGTTACGGACGGATTGGTTCGCACACGAAACCAATCGGGCCCTTGGGACGAAAAGGCTAGTAACTCACAGACCGTGCGTCCGATTGACGCGCCGACTGTTGTGTTGAGACCCCTATGATGAGGCGGTCCTTTGAAATACTTCTTCGTGGGACTTAGTGATACTTGGAGTATCTACCTATAGCTCATGGAGCGTACCCTCTCAGAGACGAGCGTACGGAGTACGAAGACCGTGTAGACGGCTGAGACCTGACGACTGCTTGACCGACTCGACTTGGAGTGACTCGACTAGCCCAGTGGACGGAGCGCCCGGGATTTGGCAACAGACCCACAGAGGACGGAGCTCCCGGTAGTTGGCCGCAGACCCGCAGTACTCGACAGGAGGAGTACCTCTGTAGGCTATAGGGGGAGCGCCCTGTATTTGGCAACAGACCCTCAGCGGACGGAGCGCCCGGTAGTTGGCCGCAGACCCGCGGTACTTGACAGGAGGAGTACCTCAGCAGTCTTAGGTTAGTGAGCAGTACCTCGGAGTCATGACAGGACCACTGTATACTCCAGAGACGGGGCTCTTCAGCAGTTACGTTTTCGATAATGAAAATCCTGGTTTGAGCTGAGTCTATGATATTTGTGATTCCTCATGATTGATAAGTTTCACTTGATAACATAGGTATATGTATGGGCATATACCTGGGTAGTGGTTATCCGTTGATTTCAGGATCTTGGTGTTTTCCTCATGATTGAGATGGGTTACTTGATAACTTAGTTATATGCATGGGCATACACCTAAGAAGAGGTTATCTGTTGATATCTTCTTTGTGGTTATCCTTGTTGGTTTTAGTGAGACCATGAGGGTCTCGAGGTCCCTACTGAGTATCGTTATACTCACCCCTGCACGGGATATGCCCGCACCTCGTTGTGTTGGTTGCAGACGACGGGCAGTGCTGACGGAGGCCGAGTGTTTGAGGACTGGACGGTACCCAGAGGTGGACTACACGACGAGTCAGTATCCGGAGGTGGACATCACGGTGAGACGACACACAGAGGAGGTTGACAGGCGAGAGCGTTGATGAGGCTATCTGTAGCTGCCCTTCAGGTAGGATCCGTGGTGGACGATCCAGGAGCTGCGCTATCTGTACCTACCGTTCAGGTAGGATCCGAGGAGGACGACCCATGAGATGCTTCCTTTTTCCAGCTGTTTGTCTTTTTCTGTTGTACTTTCATTTAGTTGTAGCTGCACTTTCAGTTGGGTTTGTATTCTGGACCATTTACTTTTCATCACTTTCTTTTGTACTTCGTGTTTTGCTTCCGCTTGTACTCTGTGGTGTTTTGTTTACTTTAATAAACGCAATGCCTTCCTAGTTATCGAGATTTACGCCTTTGGTGCTAGTCACCAGCCCCTGGCCTATGGAAGGTGGGCTTCGGGTAGTCACGACTCGGGTCCCGAGGATGGGTCGTGAAATAATATGTCTAAGAACCTTGGTTGATACTGTTAATATTGGGGTTGAAGAGGAAATTTGATGCTATCAAGTGCTGATGTTTTAATGTTAGACCAAATATGTTTTACACATAGTACCAGTTAGGGAATCTAAAACTGACACTGAATTGAGTTTATGTGAGTAGAAAGACTTCAGTGGATGTTAGTTTAGTTAAACCATAAAACTATTGTTTTGAATTGAACAGTAGGGGTTTTTATCCTGATCCTATTTTTTTGTTAATCCCATAGAGGCCTATACCTGTCTATCCTCGAGGGGTGATTCGGTTTTTAGTGGAATAATCCATCCATTGATTTTTATATGTTGTGTGTCAATATACACAAGAAACAATGAAACTTGGTCAAACCCATTCCAAGGAGTGTGGAACTATTTTTGGTGCTATAAATGATAAACATATTGATATTTTTTGTTGTTAAATGTGATAACCCCATACTCTCCATGTTTTTATAGGAGAAAAATGATTTTATCACAATTAATATATAAAGACCCATACTTTACATACATTGTTATTACGTCAGAATTGAAGCATACTTATTACAATACATAACAAAACCATGAAAGGACCATATAGGTATAGTGTGTTTAGAAACTGGGAAACATAAACGACTGGTTCATAAATCATTTACATTGTCTCCCATTTATTTCATCATATCTAGAGACACTTTTGGAATAATCTACCTAATACCCTTCTTCCAGACCTGGGGAAAAGAAAACATTCAAAGGGTGAGATCAAATTCTCAGTAAGGGTAAACAAAAGAAATATCAATGATATCATATTCTTAAGAACATAACATTTCGAAAATCTTGTCCTACAAAAGAGATCATAATATCATGACATGGGATCAATCATAATAGTAAAATGTAATCCAAATAATCATAAATTAAAACATGAAAATTTGTGTCATACAAACATAATCATAGAGAATCATTTCTTATTCATCTAGAATCATCTCCAAGACTATCTTAGCAGACAAAGTCCATTTCTGAACCGAGATCACTCCTCATTTCAGTCTTATTTCACTGAACCAAATTAACCTGCTGTTCCAGCCATGTCTATCTCATGAGATATAAATCATTACCCAATGAATTGGAGGGAGATATAGGTCCCACCCATATCATAATGATACCATTCTTATGTGTTCCACAAGATTATAAATCATACATCATAGCATAACCCATGTAATTAGAATGGGATTCTAAAACATCATGCCATCATAACATAAATCATATAAGATAAAGGATATCATAAAAATAATTACATCATAACATAATCAAATCAGTGTAAAAATATGGATAGAAACAGAACCCTATATTATCTTAGATGGAAAATAATTTTGGTAAAACACTTGAACTCCATTCTTGTGGAAAATATTCTTTCTTCTTCAAAAAGATTTTTCCTTTCCTAAAATGTCATAAAATTTTAAACTAAAAGAAGTTAATTAAAAGTAAACATGAAAACTTGTAATGGAGGCTTCTTGTAAATAATGTTCTAAAAGTCCATTCATGCCATATAAGTTAAAAAAAACATTCTTCTCGTACTTTGGCTGGAAAACTCAAAAAAGTACCTCGTACTAAAAATGACAAAATATTCCTTTCATATCTTGTAATAAAAACTCACCGAAGGGTAAAATTGGATTCCAAAAATTGTAGGAGGACAGAAATAATATTAAATATTGAGGAAACATGGATGTGGATTATAAATATTCCCCATTAAATTCATAATTATAAACAATCTTGGATAAAAATGAGATTGTGAGATTCTCCCTTACCTTAGGTCCGATTTTCATCGTATGTGTCTGAACCTCCAGTATAATGATTTAAATAATTTTATTGACTCACTACAGAATCATACCAATTGTTATGATATCATATATGGTCATATTCTAAGATTCTTAGCTTCTTATTAGTAATATTTCATTGCTACTTGTTATTCGGGTGTTTATTGATTTATGTTCTTATGTGTGTTTGGTCGAATGAAGTAGTATCCTTCTTTTTAGGTTATAGATACCTCATTTAAAAATTTTATTAGTGTAATATATATCATATTTATTCATTCAATTCATTTATATAATTAATTAAGATCATGTAGAACGAGTCGCATCACATCGTGGAGACGGTAGGTCGTACGTACGCACGAGCGATGATATTGTTCCCAGGATCGTGGAATTATATTAAAGTGTACGTATACTATTTAAGAATCAATATCAAATTAAAATAATCATATATAGTTATTATTTATTATATTATACCATTCCATGTAAGTTGGTGGTGGAAAACAGATTACACCACGGCGTGGAGATGGTATTCCGTACGAACGCACGCGCGGTGATTTCATTTTCCGTAGGATGCATAGAAGGTGAAATAGGGTTGTTTCATATTTATAATAACATATCAGTATATGAGTGATACGGATGTTATTACTTCATAATTAAATAACTATATAAGAAGAAGTAGAAGAAGAAATAAATTTGAAAGAATCGGTAACAGACATTACCTCTTCTTTGAAGAGCCTCTTATTAACCTCCTCTTAGGGAACCAAAGATGGTCATTGAAGAATACAAGTACATCTAGGATGTTTCTATGGAAGTTGAGAATATAATTTAGCAGGGTTTGGCCAATCGTGGTGGCTCAAAGTGGTGTGAGGGGGGGAGGGAAGAGGTACCCTTTTATAAGGGAGGAGAGAGGCACCTTTGGAAAAACTAAAAATATTATTTTATTATAAAGTCATATTCGGTTTTTAATAGCTCCAAATTGATTTATTGCGAATCTTCGGTGGGTATGGGTCAAAAGTCTCTCATCCAATATAATTTATACATGTTTAGGTTTCTATTTTAACCTTATCATTTAGATTTAACTTTATGTTAGATAATTTATCTTGTACTGTGTCTTCTTTTTTTCTTACACTATACGGTTAATAAACTTACTATAACAAGCCAAAAGAACCCCAAGTTGTTTATTATTAATATATATAACCCTATATAAGTAATGTGGCCGAACCATAGATTTTTAGGAATAAAATAACAATTAATAATATAATATTTGTTTTAAAAACTATTTTATGTCAGTTTTGACACTATTTTGTAATTGATTTTTGTGAAAATCATAACAGAATTAATAGATCAAAATAAGTTAATTAAATCAATACTAACATGTCATATTAATCTAGAATATTAGTTGAAATCATAAAAAGTCTCAAATTACATTTATTTGAGTATTTATAACATCAATTATGATAATATTTCATTAATAAGATAATTACTGCATCATTATTGTGTCATAAATAAATTATATTATTTAATGTGTAAAAATTATAAATAAAATACCATTATGTAGGAAATCATTTTATCTTTATAATGAATATTTATAGTCGAATTTATTTTATGTATATCCCTATATTAAAAATGTTTAAGTTATTAAACTTTGATTTTAACTATTTTAACTATTCTTTAAATAAAATAATATTAAATGTCCTAATCTAATCCAAGTGAGCCTAAATGGTCATATGATATTAATAAGGTAGTTTTTGGTCGAATTAAATTTTTCCAATAGAATTAGGACATGTGTTAGGGTAATAATAATATCATTGTTACCCTTAATTACCGTATTTACTTTTAAGCGTGGTAAAAAAAGTAAAAAGTTAATATTTACCAAAAAAACATCATCTCATTGAACCACATTTTAGTCCTTGATATTAACCATGTCTCTCGGATTTTTGAAATTCCACTCACAGAAGCGGTAAAATTATGTTTTATGTGAATTTTTTTATTCTCATAGGAGGTGGGTAAAAGACGGTAAAAGTTCAATAAAATTTTTATATATCTACATTTTTTATAAAATGACTCCAATGAATTAAATTGAACTTATATAGGTATTATGTATCAATTTTGACCTTAAATAAATTTAAATAAAATATATAATTATTTAAATAAAAAGTCGGTTTTTAAATAGTAACCCAGTGTTTTCACTATTCATCAAAAATTGAATGTATTCAGAAAAATACCAAAATTTCACCCTAGGAAAATATCAAAATTACAAATCCTTAAATGAAGTCCATTTTGAAAGATGAAATTTAAAAAATTTCAAAAAGTGGATATTACTATTCATAATGGATAGTTTTAATAATATTTTAATAGCATATCGTTGTTTAGTGAAAATCAGTATTGCGTACGACGCAAGCTATCGAGGAAGGTCGTGATTACATGTAAAGCAAGCCAAGCTAGTGTTGTGTGTAGTGAAGGATTACTTTGATGATTTATATAACATAAAAAAACATTTCTCATAAAAATCTCAGGTGTTACATTCTACCCCCCATAAAATGAATTTCACACTCAAAATTTGTCACTTTGTAACAAACAGATGAGGATACCTCTCCCTCATAATATCCTCAAGATCCCATGTAGCTTCTTCTTATTGGTGTTTCCTCCATAAAAATTTCACCAAGAGAGTGGTCTTGTTCTGTATGACTTTTTCACTATGATCTGGAATCTCTATCGACTGTTCTTCATAAGAAAGATCTTGCTCCGGCGGTACAACTTCTGAGCTTAGTACATGGGAAGGATCGGGTATGTACTTTCTCAGGAGTGTTACATGGAACACATAATGAACTTGAGAGAGATTCGGTGGAAGATCCAATCAGTAATCTACCTTCCCAAGACGATCCAATATTTCGAAAGGACCGATACACCTAGGGCTTAGCTTTCCCTTTTTTCCAAATCTCATTACTATCTCCCATGGAGATATTCGTAAGAACACTTTATCACCCAATTCAAACTCTAGGTCTTTTCTTCGGTAGTCGGCATAACTTTTTTGTTGAATCTGAGCTGCTCTAATGTGTTGTTGAATAGATCTGACCTTTTCTGCCATCTCATCTCTAATATCAAGTCCTAATAGCTTTCTTTCCCCAACTTTATCCCAGCAAGTTGGAGTTTGGCATTTCATTCCATAGAGTGCATCATAAAGAGCCATCTGAATAATGGAGTGAAAGCTATTATTATAAGAAAATTCCACCAAAAGTATGTGTTTATCCCAACCTCCTTTGAAATCCATAGAACAAGCTCTCAACATATCTTCTAGAGTTTGAATTGTCCTCTCAGACTGACTGTTTGTCTGAGGATGATAAGCAGTTCTGAAACTCAACTCTGTATCCAATGTATGCTGAAGACTTCGCCAAAACATTGAGGTAAACCTCAGAACCCGGTCAGATATAATGGAAAGGTGCACTCCATGCAATCTTACCGCTTCCTTTACATATATCCTGGAATGCTGATCCAGAGAGAAATCTTCTCTAATAGAAATGAAGTTTGACGACTTTGTAAGATGATCAACTATGACCCAGATAGCATTATTTCCCTTGTATTTTTTATGAAGTTTAGTGACAAAGTTGATAGTGATGTTTTCCCATTTCCATTCGGGTATGGGTAATGGTTGTAACATCCACTTAGACTTCTGTCTCTCAGCATTAACTTGCTGAAAAACCAAGCATCAGGAGACATATTAAGCGACATCTCATTTCATACAATCCCACCAGAAGTACTCTTTCAGGTCCCTATAAATATTCGTGCTTCCAGGATGAATAGAGAATGAATAACTATGAGCCTTATCCAGAAGTTCCTTCTTTAATTCTGGGATGGGAGGAACCCAAACCTGATTTCTAAACTTTATTATCCCATCACAATAAAGGTTGAATTCAGGAACATTTTTCACCTTATTTTGTAACTCTACATATTATTTCTTTTCCTCATTAATCTTCACATGTATAGTTGGTTGAATATTCATTTGAGAAAGATAATATTTTCCCCTTCCATTATAATTCCAAGATCCATCCGTTGTAAATCCATAAATATTGGAACTTTTGTGATCCTTACCATGGATAATCTAGCATGGTCTTGTCGACTTAATGAATATGCCACCTTGTTTTATTTCCCAGGGTGATAATGAATTGAGAAGTCGTAATCCTTAATAAACTCTAACCATCTTCTTCGGTGCATATTCAACTCCTTTTGTTTGAAAATATACATTAAAATTTTATGATCAGTATAAATATCACACCTTTCACTATAAAGATAATGCCTCCAAATCGTTAATGCAAAGATTACAGTAACTAACTCCAAATCATGAGTTGGGTAATTTTGCTCATGGATTTTCAACTGTCGTGAGGCATAAGCTATCAAAATATCATTTTGTATAAGAACACACTCCATCCCCTTCTTGGATGCATCACTGTAGATCACAAACACTTATCCACTACAAGGAAGTGTGAGTACAGGTGCACTGGATAATTTTCAACTCATTGAAATTCTCTTTACATTCCTCCGTCCACACGAACTTAACTCCTTTTTGAGTCAACCTAGTGATTGTATTAGATAATTATGAAAAATCATTCACAAAACGTCGATAATATCCATCCAAACCAAGAAAACTTCGGATCCCAGTTACAGTTGTTGGTCTCGTCCATCTTTCGATAACCTCTATCTTTTTTGGATCTACAAATATCCTCTCTTTTAATATTATGTGACCCAAAAATGCCACTTTTTGAAGCCAAAATCCACACTTTGTATATTTGTCATAATGCTTCTCCTTTCTCTGGGTCTTCAATATAATTCTCAAGTGATCTTCATGTTCTTCGTTTCTCTTTGAATATCGTCTATGAAGACTACCACAAACTGATCAAGATAGTCTATAAAGACTATATTCATCAGATCCATGAAGATAGTAGGGGAATTAGTAAAACCAAATTCATAGTGTCCATACCTTGTACGGAAAGATGTTGTTTTGGGATATCCTCCCTTTTGACCCTTAATTTATGATACACTGAACGAAGATCAATCTTGGAAAAGTATTGATCTCCCCATAGTTGGTCAAATAAGCCATCAATGTGTGGGAGAGGATATTTGTTCTTGATAGTGATCTTGTTAAGTTCTCTATAATCAATGCCGAGTCTCATTGATCCATCCTTCTTCTTAACAAATAGAACAGGTTCTCTCCAACGTGACACACTCGGGCATATGAATCCCTTATCAATATTTTCTTGGAGTTTCTTCTTCAATTCCTGCAACTCCATTGGGGACATTCTATAAGGTGTCTTTGAAATGGGCATAACACCCGGTATGAGTTCTATTGAAAACTCAACTTCACGATTTGGTGGAAGACCTGGTTGTTCCTCCGAAAAGACATCATCAAACTCCCATACAATGGGAATATTCTTAATTGTGAGTTTCTCTCCAACAATTTGAGATAAATAACCTTCATTTATTGGAATCAAGACCCATAAGATGGAATAAATTTCCACAGGAAGGTTATGTTCATCCTTGCATTAATAGACGATCATAGAATGATCTGGAATATAAAATGTGAATTCCCTTCTTTGGCAACTGATATGAGCTCCATATAAAGAAATACAATCCATGCCAAGAATCACATAAAATTCAACTATAGGAAGGATCACAAGATTTTCAAGAAGCACTTTCCCACAAACTTCAATTGGGGAAAAATTATAAACTTTTGATGTAACTGTTCTGCCATTAGGGGTTGTCACAGCTAACTCAACATCTAATTGTTGAGGTAATATAGCGATAACCTTAGAAAATTATTTAGAAATAAAAGAGTGGGTGGATCCAGAATCAAATAAAACATTTTCTACTTTAGATTAGATGGTAAGTATACCTTTCACCACTTCGTTCTCATACACCACATCACTGATAGAAATTGCATGTGACTTTCCTTTGTCTTTATCCTTAAGAGTTTGTTGACGTCGATCATCATAAAAAACCCTTGGATTAGGGAATTGATTATCATAATTCCCCATTTCCTTGCACTTGTAACATTGAAGTGTAGGAGGTGCACCCTGTGTAGCCATTTCTTTGTTTACATCACTAGACATCTTCTTCCCATCATTGCAGCATTCAAATTCCCAATAACCTTCCTTTTCCCATTTGAAACATTTAATTGTCCCTTTAAGACAACTCCCTCCATATTTCTTTCCACACTTTTAGCATAGGAAAAACTCATCTTCTTTTCAGTGTGCTCTTTAGATTTTCCTCTGAATTCCATTTTCCTCTTCTTACAAACCCATATGACTAATGGGTTACTCCAATCACCATCTCAACTTTGAGATGACATCGACTGATTTCCTCATAGCTATTGAAGTCCCTTATGGCTAACGCCCTTTGAAGACTTGGTTTTGAGCCACTAAAGAATCAATCGATCTTACTCTCATTTTTGATAATAATCCCAGAAGCGTACCTTACAAGTCTTGTAAAATTTGCTTCGTAGGTACCAACAGATTCTTCATCCTTTTTCTTTAGTTCAAGAAACATCTTCTCCATATTTTTTCATAGAATACAAGGAATATACTTATTGAAAAATAAGTTTTCGAACTCATCCCATTCCATGGACTCAATTTCATCTCTTGGCCTTGTATTCTTGATAAGATTCCATCATTGATCAGCTTCAGCTTCCAAAAAATATACTGCTAAGATGAATTTATCATGTTTAGAACATTGATGAACTGAAAATATCTTTTCAGTGGTAATGATCCATTGTTTAGACACTAATGGATCAGTAGACCCATTGAATGAGGGTGGACGCTGCCTCGTGAAGGATTCAACAGAATGTTGCTAATTCTTTTGCTCGTTTGGAAGTCCTTCATGATTCATAGCTTGAGAAAGTTGTGTGAGCATGGATACAATATTTTTCATTCCAACTCCCATAACGTTTCGTTGCTCAGGGGGACAATCATTCCATTTCCCATCGCATTCAGAATTAACAAGGGTCCTTCAGGTTCTGGCCGTTGACTAAAACCAATAAGAATAGTGTGAACAATACTAATTATAATAGTTAAACAACATAATAAAGAATAAAATTTCATGCTAGGTCTTATCATAGGTTATTCATGGCCATTTCTAAAACACTAAGATTTTGTTCTATGCTTAGAATTATCCTTAGGGTTCTTGCTAAGGCTTTCACATCTTAGTTTCCAAAGGATGACTATACCTTTTCTCTGATACCAACTATAAAGACCCATACACTACATACATTGTTATTACTTCAGAATTGAAGCATAATTATTACAACATATAACAAAACCATGAAAGGACCATATAGGTATAGTGTCTTTAGAAACTGGGAAACATAAACAACTGGTTCATAAATCATCTATATTGTATCCCATTTATTTCATCAAATCTAGAGTACCTTTTGGAATAATCTACTTAATACTCTTCCTCCAGACCTGGGGAAAAGAAAACATACAAAAGGGTGAGCTCAAATGCTATTAAGGGTAAAAACAGAAATATCAATGATATCATATTCTTAAGAATATAACATTTCGAAAATCTTGTCCTGCAAAAGAGATCATAATATCATGACATGGGATCAATCATAATAGTGAAATGTAATCCAAATAATCATAACATAAAACATTAATCATTGTGTCATACACACATAATCGTATAGAATCATTTCTTATTAGTCTAGACGGATTGCCAAGATTATCTTAGCGGAAAAAGTCCATTTCTGAACCGAGTTCACTCTTCGTTTCAGTCCTATTTCACTAAACCGAATTAACCTGCCATTCCAGCCATGTCTATCTCATGAGATATAAATATTTACCCAATGAATTGAAGGGAGATATAATTCTCACACATCTTATTATGATACCATTCTTATGTGTGCCACAAGATCATGAATCATACATCATGGAATAACCAATGTAATAAAAATGGTATTTTTAAACATCATGCCATCATAACATAAATCATATAAGATAAAAGGACATCATAAATATAATTCCATCATTACATAATAAAATAATTGTAATAGTATGGATAGAAACAGAACCCTATATTAACATAGATGGAAAATAATTTTGGTAAAACACTTGAACTCCATTCTTGAGGAAAATATTCTTTCTTCTTGAAAAACATTTTTCCTTTCTTAACATGTCATAAAATTTTAAACTAAAAGAAGATAATTAAAAATAAACTTGAAAACTTGTAAATGAGGCTTCATGGAAATAATGTTCTAAAAGACCATTCATGCCTTATAAGTTAAAAAAACATTCTTCTCGTACTTTGGCCGGAAAAGTCAAAAAAGTACCTCGTACTTAAAATGACAAAAGATTCCTTTCATATATTTTACTAAAAACACACTGAAGGGTAAAATAAGATTTAAACAATTTTATGAGAATAGAAATAATATTTCATATTTAGGAAACATGGATGTTGATGATAAATATGCCCCATTAAATTCTGAAGTATATTCAATCTCGGATAAAAATGAGATTGTGATATTCTCCCTTACCTTAGGTCCGATTTGCTTCATATGTGTCTGAACCTCCTTTATAATGATTTAAATAATTTTGTGGACATATTCCAGAATCATACCCATTTTTATGATATCATATATGGTCATATTCTTAGATTGTAATCTTCTTATTAGTAATATTTCATTACTACTTCTTATTTGGGTGTTTATTGCTTTATGTTCTTATGTGTGTTTGGTCGAATAAATTCTTATTCTTATTTTTAGTATATATATACCTCATTTAAAAAATGTTATTAGTGTAATATATATCATATTTATTCATTCAATTAATTTATATAATTAATGAAGATCATGTAGAACGAGATGCATCACATCGTGGAGACGGTTGGCCGTACGTACACACGAGCGATGATATCATTTCCATGATCGTGGAATTGTATTGTAGTGTATGTATAATATTTCAGACTCAATATCACTTTAAAATAATCATATATAGTTATTCTTTACACCATTATAACCATCCAAGTAAGGTGGTTGTGGAAAACAGATTACACCACGGCGTAGAGACGGTATTCCGTACATACGCATGCGCGGTGATTTCATTTTCCGTAGGATGGATAGAATGTGAAATAGGGATGTTTCATTTTATAATAACATATCAGTATATGAGTGATACTGATGTTATTACTTCATAATTAAATAACTAAATAAGAATATGTAGAAGAATAAATTAAGTTGAAAGAATCGGTAGCTGACATTACATCTTCTTTGAAGCCCCTCTTCTTAACTTCCTCTTAGGGAACTAAAGATGGTATTTTAAAAATACCAGTACCTCTAGGATGTTTATATGGAAGTGGAGAAGAGAATTTATCAGGGTTTTTCCAAGCTTGAAGGCTCAATGTGGTGTGATGAGGAGAGGGAGTAGTTGCCCTTTTATAAGGGAGGAGAGGGGCATCTTTGGAAAAACTAAAAATATTATTTTATTATAAAGTCATATTCGGTTTTTAATAGATCAAAATTGATTTATTTATAATATAAGGTGGGGATGGGTCGAAATAATCTCATAAAATAGAATTTAGACATGTTTAGGTTTCTATTTTAACCTTATCATTTAGATTTAACTTTAAGATAGATAATTTAACTTTTACCGTGTCTTCTTGTTTTCTTACACTATAAGGTTAATAAACATACTATATCAATCCAAATGAACCCCAGTTGATTATTATTAATATATATAAACATAACTAAGTCATTTGGGCAAACCATAGATTATTTGGAATAAAATAAAAATTAATAATATAATATCTGTTTTAAAAACTATTTTATGTCAATTTTGATACTATTTGGTACTTGATTTTTGTGAAAACATAACAGAATTATTAGTTGGAACATAGTAAATTAAATCAATTCTAACATGTCATATTAACCTAGAAAATTATTTTAATTCATAAAAAGTCTCAAATTACATTTATTTGAGTATTTATAACATCCATTTTGTTAATATTTCAATAATAAGATAATTACCGCATCATCATTGTGGCATAAATAAATTAGATTATATATTGTCTATAAATTATAAATAAAATACTATTATGTAGGAAATAGTTTTAGCTTTATAATGAATATTTATATTCGAATTTATCTTATGTATAACTCTATATTTAAAATGTTTTAGTTATTAAACTTTGATTTTAACTATGTTAACTATTCTTTAAATAAAATAATATTAAATGTCGTAATCTAATCCATGTGGGCCTAAATGGTCATATTTTATTCCTATGGTTGTTTTTGGTCGAATTACACTTACACAATAGAATTAGGACATGTGTTAGGGTAATAATAATATCATTTTTACCCTTAATTACCTTATTTACTTTTAACCGTGGTAAAAAAAGTAAAAAGTTACTATTCACAAAAAATATTTCCATCTCATTGAACCACATTTTAGTCCTTGAAATTAACAGTGTCTCTCGGATTTTCTAAATTCCAATCACAGAAGTGGTAAAATTAAGGTTTATTTGAATTTTCATATTCTCCTAGGAGGTGGGTAAAAGATGGTGAAAAGTTAAATTAAATTTATATATATATATAATTATTATAAAATTACTCCAATGAATTAATTTGAACTTATATAGGTATTATGTATCAATTTTGACCTAAAATAAATTTAAATAAATTAAATAATAATTTAAATAAAAATTTGATTTTTGTATAGTAACCCAGTGTTTTAACTATTCATCAAAAATTGAATGTTTTCAGAAAAATACAAAAATTTCACCCTAGGTTAATTTCGATATATTCCAAATCCAAATATTAAGTCCATTTTGATATATGAAATTGACAAAATTTTAAAAAGTTGTTATTACTACTCATAACGGCTAGTTTTAATAATATTTTAATAGCATATCGTTGTTTAGTAAAACTTGGTATTGCATACGACGCAAGCTATCAAGGAAGGTCGTGATTGTGTGTAAAGAAATCCAAGATAGAGTTTTGTGTATGGAAAGATTCTTTTGATGATGTATATAATATAAAAACAAAACATTTCTCATAAAAATCTCGGGTGTTACATTATCAATAGGCAAGAGTTATTATGGTTAATTCTTGTGGGCAATGAGTGCTTCACAGTCACTAGATCATAAAATTTGAAAGATCTTGATATCTCTCAAATTAACAAATTCCTTAGGAGACTACCTCCAAAATAATTTCTCACATATAAATAAGAAGGCTATGATACATGATTATCCTTATGGATGCAAAAATGTTTTTTTCTAGATAGAAGAGGAAGCATGGTAGAGCCAATTGCTCTTGGTATGGGTTTGTAGAACTACTAAGATATAGAGTGACCTAAATATTTCTATGAATAATTATAGGGGATAAATACCAATTATATATGATCATATAAACTTTTAAGTATCGTGAACCATTTGTTCTCATTGATCATAATTAAAATAAAAAAATACATGATACATGCGGTATTTAGTTATTAAAGATAAATGAATGATGAAGCCAAGGACGATACCAGGATTTCACAAAAAAGTGACACTAATATGGTATTATAGTTGAATGGATAAAATATGAAACTAAGTTAAACAATGAAATTGAATATTGTTTTTAGGGGACTCCATGAGTTGAAGGCCATACAAAGTATGGTGGAAGGACCATATGACTCTAAAATGCATGCAAATCCCACTAATGTAGTTTACTAGAGTATAGATGAAGAAGGAAGAGGGGATACATTTGAATTTCTATGTTAGTTCACAAACCATAATCTCAAGTAAAAAAATGATTATATATCACCATAAGATAGAATAATGTTATAAAATAAACTATACATTCTAATTAATTATGTGGAGGAGGTGCTGATAAAGGCGAATAACGTCAACGCATCGATTTTTTTTTTGGAAAATTAGTATAAATAAATCAAAAAGACATTGTAAATTAAGAAATAAAGTATTAGTCAATAAAAAAATGCTCATTTTGATTCATGAATCCAATGTAGGGAAGATCAACATGGAATAATTTATCAAGACCTGCGACAACATGGACATCTATTTTGAGGATCTCATAAATGAGGAATTCAAACCTTGAGAAACATTTATTGAAATAATTATACATATGGTGTGTGGTTAAAATGCTATAAAATATTCCTAGAATAACCTAATGATGTATTATGCAAGATAGTTATATTGAAATGTTTGTCAAATTTTTGAGGGTTTACCCTAAAATCAAAATTGTTTATTATAGAAAATAAAAAATATTGAATTTTTAGTAGTAATAAAATCATTTGGGATCCACCAATTGGAGCCCTAATATAATACAAATACATATGAGAAAACGCTAAAATTAATATGAAATTATTAATAGTATGTATATAGTAATGAAAAGTATTCATCATATACATACCTGGCTACAATGAATCTCAACTATACCTGCTTATTTTGGTTCTAGTGAAATATTTAGTTAGACTGCATTTATTCCAAAAACCCACAACATAGTTGTACTATGTAATTCACACACACACACACATATATTATTTTAATATGAGTTTTTAATAATGGTGTAACATATATAAAATATAGATAATATTCAAGGTCATAATGTAATATATTTAGCATCTTCATAGTGTATCCAAATCGTGGAATGTAGTTTAACATAGATAATACCTTAAGAATATTAATGTGTACTATAGAGTTTCAATACACATTTTTCATTACCCTTTAATTTATATTAATGGTATGTCAATCCAAATATTTATTAGTGTTTAATATATACATACTCTAATATAAATAACATAATAATAATCCTCGTATTTCAAGTAATAAAAACATCAAATATGGACCCACTATACTAGTATAATAAAAAATTAATCCCTAACACTCTCAAGTGTCACATACCTATTATGATATTCAATTATCATACAAACCCATAACAAAACTCATTACACAATCTTATCCTTTCTCAAAATATTTTTTCACCTATAGTATAATAATTCTTATTTCAACCTTACAAACAAACAAAAATTCATTTCCCCTTATGCAATTCAAGTTAACCCCTGGAAAGATGGGTCACATATCAATCCAAAATACCATATAATATTTCCTATAAAATTTCACTCATAATGAGACGTATATTATTGAATCCTTTAACCAACTTGTTTAAAATTCAACACTACCACCACCTATAGATGAATCCATAATTGATTCAATATGTGGAATTAATCCAACAAACCTCAAGTGGTTATGTATATTTTTTCTAGCCTAATTAATCTTTATAGATCTTACACAAATTCTCTCCCACCCACTCACCATAAACTATATTGTTTATAGCTCAAGAAAAATAAAAGGTGTCAAAAAATCTTAAGGCATCCAACCTATGGCATATGAAAAATGACTCACCAAGGATTATCTATTATTTCATCCTCAATTGGATAAAATAAAATAACACATAAAACAAAGTTTTAGGATTAATAATAATAAAATTAATCATGAATTTAGAGATTAAATGTGTATATAGTTTTTTACAAGGGAGATCAAACATAACTGATGGTTTATAATACTAGAAAAATAATGAAAAATTTTCATTAGTTTAATAAAAAATTTGAAAAACATGTAGGGTTTGGTTTCCATTCTATTTAAAAAATTACAAGAAATTATAATAATTATATATAAGTAATTCAGGAATCGTAAACATCAGGTACCCAATGCAGATTACAGGGTGTTAGGACCTCCCCAACCAACTTCTTCTAATTCATATTACCCCTTCCTTGGGAAATAAATAAATTTTAGTCTATATTATCCAAAAGAAAATAATTTTTATAATTTTGTTTTCTAATTATAGTGGTTTTTTTACTTTGTTTGATGTGGGTTCATCATATATGATCTTTAATGTCTCTTATATCCCAATGGTATTAGTAAAATAAAGAAATCCCATAAATACCTTTTCAATATTTATTGAGTATAGAGTCATCAAGAAATTTTTATAATAAAATATTTATATTTAAATTATTAAATTAACATCATGACCAATACTCCTCATAAGATCACAACCACAATCCTATAGTTAAGAAATCACATAATTATTCTAATTTTTAATATTACAGACATCACATATTTTATCCTTTAAAATGAACTCATCTGTGTTATGTCATTTAAAAAATATATTTATACATTAAAATCTAATGTTAAGTAATTTTTTTTGTCATAAAACGTTTTCTATACAAAATCACTAAATGCTTTAGAAACATACTGAGAAGGGCATGATATAGGGTGACTATATAATTTAACATATTCTTAATTCAACAAATAAATTTAGATCATTTTTAATATATATAAAAAAATATGATTCAATCTATAAATTATTATATATACACGTGAATGTGAAAAAAATTAAATAAAATATATTACCAAACATTAATTTTTATATAGTCTACTAAAAATATGTTACATATAAATATCATATAACCTCTAGTGAACCAATAGAATAAAACTAAACATGTCATTATTATTTCTACATTATTTTGAAAAGGACACCATTTGGATAGTGTTTATAATAAATTCGTTTAAGGTATAGATCACATCATCCTAAGGGTCTTATCACCCCTCTACTATATCTGGATACATTATTATCCTTAAACACACCAATTCTATATTCAATATATGAAAATATTTCATATCACTACATTCTCCTTCAATGACTATGAACCAATACTTATCCACGTATAAAATACTTTTAATTCTTATGAAATGTCTCTAAAATCTTTGTCAAAAAATGTTTATATAATCTAAAAATATAAATCTCTTGAATCTCATAAGAATTTTTATATTTAAAGGATATTTAATTTCAAAAAAACATGTATATAAACAAAAACCGTCGTGTACAAACCTTAAAAATGATGTACATGTATCTAATCAAATGATTATAAGAAAACTAAAATATTTAAATAAAAAATACCACTGAAATAATTTAATTAAATATTATATAATATATATATATATATTAAATACGATATGATGATATTAATTATGATGTGTTAATATGTTCCTCCCAAAACAATAGAAGGTCACTTATCACGTGTTTAGTAGTAGTTTGAATTTATTCACTCTTAATCAACATATATTTTAATAATTGTATATTTTTGCCATGTAAGACATTATCAATTCCATCTTTTTCAGGTATTACCATCTCTTTGTATTAACTTCTCCTCAATAAAAAATAATATTCACTTCCTTACAAACTGTATGCCCTTATTCACCATGGATTCTAGGCACAGTGTGTTGAGTAACACTTATTGGATAGCAGAACTCATATATAACAAATTTCAATAAAATAAATGTGTTAATTATTTCTTATGAAATGTTTCTCACTATAAATTATTTAACATAATATTTTTACATTATTTTGTGGTGTATTTTTTTAAAATATTTCTCAAATTAGCTTCTACAATTTTTAAAACATCTTCAACAATTCTCATAGTTAATTAACTATCTAAATAATCTATAATTTGTATTCTCTAAGATCTAAATCACACCCTAAATTAATATCGCGATAATTCAATCTTTATTCCATATTTAACCTCTTAAAATAAAGGTATTCCCTATTTTTTCTTTATAAATTCCATATTCAAATTTAACGACTTCAATAATTTCTCTCATTAACACCCAATTATTAGTTACAAATATCTCAGTTTGACTATATTAACCAATTTAATGATCTATTTTACTAACCATTTATGGTATCCTTATATATCTCACCTTTTGTAATAATTTTTTACATATGCTAGAAAATCATTATACCCCTATCATCCATATTTTAATGTATCCACATTCAAATTTCTATTTTTACATATCCAAAATAATTATAGTAACATTTATATATTAATTATTTATACTTTTATGTTAAATTTATTTTTCTTCAATTCATATCTTTATATTTACTGATATTGGTATTGTCTACCCACATTTAAATATCTCACTATGTTATGATCATATTCTCTCTAACAAAGTCAAAATGATTGATCAATGGTTTGAAATTCTTAATATGTGGATAAAAATAGATCCAACAAATTATATAACTTTTTTTGAAATAATTGAAATTACAAGTGTTAATACCCCATTATCTTAGATAAATATATTTTATACATCATTCTCTTATTATTCAAAGTCCTGCCTTTTCAATCCTAAAAGAATCTGTTTATATCATTATCAACATTAATATAAAACAATTTTGATGATATATTTATTAATTATATGTTTTCAATGAAAATAATATCTAATTTTCATATTTATAAATGGTCAAAAAATAATTTTTCCCCTAATTATTTTTTATAAATTTATTTTAGAGTAGTCACTTAAATAAGTAATCTATTTATTAAATTTAGTTATCCCATAATATCTATCCCATAGCTTTAAATATTTTTATTTTTTGTTTTCATTGTTATAGATGAAATTATTATTCGGGACTTTAATCTAATTTTTTTTACTAATGTCATACATATTTTCTAATATCCATCCATATTAATGGTATTTTTAGTGAATATTTATCTCCAATTTGATAATAGTGAAATATTTATTTGTATTATTATATAAATTTATTGGGTATTATATCCTTCCCAAAAAATATAAATTTATTTGTAAAATTACAAATCAATCCATGAATAAATATGGATTACTTTTTATCAAGAAGATCAACAATTTCAAAATTCACCTTATTTATCTATTACTTCCTTTAAATTACCTTCATAAGTCAACTCATTCAATCTTATAACACTTTTTATCGTGTAGAGAGAATCTATATAGTCCATTGATAATATTATAATTCAAGCTAAAATTAGACATTAATAATAATAATAATAATATATGAATAGTTTAGAATATACTTCAATTATAGTGACATGTAGAGTATTCCACATGAAAGAGATATGTCAGCTGACATAGATAGTTGATACACCACTACTCCTATGTTATTGAACATTTAAAAATAAATAATATATTATGGACATTGTATCCCCTCCGTTCAAAAGATCATAACAGCTTTCCATGATGATATATTTTTTAGGAATATTTCACCAAATTTTAACTCAATATATTTTATTTAGCTATCGACATAACTTTCATATATACTCTATTATTCCTTTATTTACTTTGGATATAAATTACTTCCAAATATATATCTTTTTAAATCTATATACGTATACACTACATTTGTCATACTCCATCGCAATATATTAAAGCATGAAAAATCACCCCAAAAAAATATTAATATTTTTCGTTATATATATTAAATAGGTATATTTTATTTTATAAAAACACTACAGTTGGTAAATATTGATACCAATTTCTATTTTTGTCAAGTTATTATATCCTTATCATTTCTGATGATTATTTTAAAGTCCTTTAAAAAAACACATATATTTGTGGATTTTTTGTTTCAATAAGATGAACCATTGTACATAATTCCTTATAAAGAATTAAAATTTATGATATTAACCATGTATCTTGATTAGATAATGTTGATAATGGTGCACCATGAAGCCTCAAAGAATCATTTTTATAAAATCTAGGAAGGAAATCAAGAGTGAAATTTTCTATAATTTCTATCAAATGGTATGATT
Organism: Viscum album; assembly: GCA_963277665.1. NCBI lineage: Eukaryota > Viridiplantae > Streptophyta > Magnoliopsida > Santalales > Viscaceae > Viscum > Viscum album. The sequence continues at coordinate 1,323,373,083 of OY728166.1, forward strand.
TTATATGATACACTATAGTAATAAATATATCGTTATTCCATTTAGGTGTGTTAAAAAACATAGAAATAAATTCTACAATAGTATTATCCCATATCAATTATTGTATAATTAAGTATTATATAACACCTTTGTGTTTTCTTTTAACTGTAACTTTCAGCAAAACAAATGTCTTATAAAATTTTATTAAAATATATCTAATTATTTATCACTAAAAATACACATGAATATACATATACATCCTGATATAAATAAGATTATAGTGAAATTTAGGTTATTCTCAATCCAATAATTTTTTTTATTCCTTCACTATCGACAAGACACATATTTGATTAATAAAAGAAACTAATACATCCCAAAAAGTACTATACTCTTAACTATTACTATTTATAAATACATACATCTTATTTCATAACATCTCATCATATTTTTTATCATTTTTTATATTCTATGGTAATATATTTTGACTAACTACATGGAATAAGTATAATGTTTCCCCTTCCATTATAATACTATGTCCATCTAGTATAGTGGATCGTTACCCATTTGTGATATATTTTTAATATCTAAAAAACAATTCTACATTTCATTTTACTATTTTTAAAAATATTTTTATATTATACATTCATGAAATAATGAATCATTTATATTATATAACATGTTTCTTTCCATGGTTTAACTTGAAAATTCTTGAATATATTGCTTATTTCATGTTATATATGTTCTATGAATATTCACTAAGTTAATATGTCATTATTAACATTATGTATCATTTTTTATGGTTTTGGTATGTTATTGACATATCTATAACAAACCCATATTAGGTATAAAATTACAATATAAAAGGTGACTATATTTCCATGAATTATTGAATTTCAACTCGAAGGGAATTAGATTAGTTTACTGTCACATGATACTATATTTCGACATTTTTAATTAATTTTTACGATCATATCTTAATCCACATGACTATAAATTTAGTGATAAATTTTTTAATAGAAGTATAAAATAATTATTAAAATGTAATTAGACTATACCAAAAATTTACCCTGTTATTTATTCACTTGAATGATTTCCTAAGGATTATGAAGTGATGTAACTATAATATTTATCATGGTAAGTTCAAGATAGTGTCACCATATATATTAAATCCATTTATATGCCTTGAGATTCATTTATATACTCCATCACTATAATAATTATTATAACATTATTTCTACGTAATGGTTTATACATCAATGATTAAAAGTTATGCAATTTTTTAATATCTTTTTTATATTGATTATTTTATGATTTGAAATAAAATTTTCATAAGGATATGAATTGTAATTATTGAACAATATTTATTTATATGTAGGAAGTAAAAATATTTCATAATTAAAATATCAATACATGAAGAGAAAATAGGAAAAAAATAATATAATTTTATTTTACAGACTAATAATAAAGGACAAACTTTTAATAACCTCACTAAACACATAACTAAAAAAAATTCTATAGAATCATATTTTATAAAATTAATTAACCATAAAAAAATTAATTTTTTTAGTTAATGAGGAGTAGAAAAGAATATTTTTCCAAACAAATATGGCATTGATTTTTCAAATATAAACCACATTTACAAGAGAATTCAATACTTTAAAACATGTAATAGCAGAAACAATATTATATTTTTTTACCATGTGAGTGAATAATGTGAGAAATCTAGAATTTAGTCTTATACCATGAAAATAAATATATAAAATCATAATTAAGACAACTACATAATATTTTAATGTAATAATATTCCGTAATGTTTTGATTATTTCTATCAATGGTTGATTATAGATCATTAAATATATTTTTAATCCATTCACATTGGAGTTTGTCATTTTAATCAAAAAAGTACACCATTGTATTGATAATTTAATATATAACCATTAAAATGGTGTTAATATTTATTGATCATTATTTATAATAAGATCGAAGCTGTAAAAATTATATAGAAATATATGCATTGTTCATTCATTACTGGTAAAATTCTAAAGAGGTTTTTTCTTTTTTACAAAAATCTATTTGATTTAAAAGATAACATAGTAGACAGAGATTACTCATATCCATAAATCCTATATCATTAATTTTCTCTAGATTCATAATTATATCATCTATTATAGATTAATATAAAGATCATTATTTTTCTTTATCAGGTTATATTCACTCAATTCAGAAACTTGTTTTTCCACGAATCAAATTAAATGATTAGAAATGAATATCTACATATTAAGTAAGATAATATTCGACAGTTATACTATATAAAGGATTCATGTGGTTTGTTATTACCGCTAAAAAAGTATAATGATGTTTTTTTATTTAAATAAATAAGTGTGAGGTAGATCCACTGGGTATGCAAACAAAAGTTATTGTAAATGTTTATCAGTACCTTCAAAAGTGTGGCTTATAGTGAATCTACATAGATTTATGAATTTAAGGGTGTTTAGAGTAGATATGTTATTTACTAAAAATCGTAAATTTTTTTATATTGTTCTTATTTCATTCTGCCTAAAATATTCACATTAATTATTTTCAACGTTAAGTCATAATTTGTTTAATATTTTTATATAAAAAATTCCATTCAAACTAATTTATTGATCTGATTATTTTAGATTGATAATTCCACCCACATATTTTATTTATCATCATATATTAATGACATTACAATTGGTATTAATGTGTTACCATTTCATATTTATAATGGTAATTTTTTCCTAATAATTAACATTTAGTATCAATGATTGATCCATTTAGATAACTTTTCAATTTGAAATATGTTTAATAATTATTTAATTTATTTATAATTATTTAACTATATATACTCCAGAATTTATAAACTATTGGTGTAATTGTTTTTCATGGAAGGTTAATAAATAATAAAATGGAAAAATCATTGGTACCACTAGTTTTCAATTGAAATGATTATATGTATTGATATGAGAAAATAAATGAATTCTTAAATCATATTATTATTAATTACTAGGAAGCACTCTTTAACCATAAAAATTACCAAAATACTCTCTTAGTAGTTTAGTTGGAAATGGCGTTGTTGATTATGTTTTGAATTAAATGTTATAAAGTATCAATATAAATAAATTTTTAGAAATATTGAAAACTACCTGTCTTCTTATAATAATAAATGAAATAAAAATAGGATATAATTGGTCACAAATCAAGGTTCTGAGATGTTAAAAGGAATTTTTTTCCATATATAGTGATAAATATCCTATCATTAAAATGATAAGGAATGTAAACTTTGAGGAGATATACCATTGCTTTAATATTATTATTAATCGTGTAAATAAAATCAGTGAAATTGTGTAGAATTTTACACTTGTAAAAATAATATATAGAAATATTTCTAATAGTTTAAATTAAAATAATGTTTTTAAGGAATTATATAATCATTTTATTAATGAACTGAATATATAAATACTATAATATTATCTAAAATAATAATATATTGGTGATAGTTAAAAGGTTTCTAATTTAAAACTATTATTATTTCATCTAGTTCATATTCTGATAATTCATGTTCTTATACTAAAATGTTAGATATGAGATGATCAAAAAGCATGAAATGATCTATAATGCACTGTAATATTCAAAGAAGTGAAACAATATGTATCATAATAATAAAAGAATTAGTAATTTGATTCATAAATATTATGGTTTTAAGGAATAAGGACACTTGATATGTAAATTTTTAATGAAAATATGAAAACAACCTTCCATTAATAAATAGATGGTAGATATTAGTTCCAAAATTTTCTATTATAAAGATGAATCTATGAAAGGATATAATATGATAGATAAAATCAATATAGTAAGAATGAGTTTTATGAAGAAATTTTTTGTGGTATCATCAAGATATTCCTCATCCAATTTTTCTTATGGTAAAATTTTTTAATAAATATTTCAATTTATCCATTATGGTTTGTATAACAAGATTATGAAACTCACTAACAAGAACATGAACATTAATAAAATGAAAGGTTTTGATGACTGACATGATAAAGATACAATAATAGAATGAAAATTTAAAAATTTATGCCTCTAATAGTAATGATATAATTTTTATGTGTTTTATGTTTGAAATATATAAAATGAAAATAAAAAAATAATGTTATAAGGAAAAATAATTTCTAAGAAAAAATGACCAATGGATGGATAAATCTTAAAAAAAATGATGAATTTGGAAGGGAATATAAAGTGAAGGAATTTCAATGGATATAGTGTATAAGATAAAAAAATTTATATAAATTTATTTCTGAGTGGTTTCACATGATGTGTTTTTATAGATAATTATTTTATATGTGTTATTTATAGTGATTATGCAGCTTAATTTAATATGTTATTTTCACAATCACTTACAAACATAAAGGAATTAATTTTAAAATCTATGTTTAGTGTTAATATTCCCAATACATTCTTATCTTGGTTTCCCATTGGTTTATAATTAAATCTAGTTTCTCCAAATCACTTTTCTATACCATATAAATGTTTTTATTTATGGATAATATTTACACATTTATTTAAAATCTACTCGTATATTGAAAAATTCTTATATATTTGTCTTAGTTATTTTAATTCATGACATATATTTTTAAAATTCATTGAAGACTAATTAAAATATGAGAGGACCATTAATTTAATTATTTTTATTTATAATTATTTACCTAGATATGGGCCTATATTTTATTATTATTTTCAGTTCCTAGGGAGTGTTTCATTCAACCTTTTATAAGCACAACATTTTAGGTATGTGAAATAAGTATTTATCTTATTTCAGATATATATTATTGTATAAGATATCTTATAAATATATTTTATTTTATTTATTTATATCCTAAAAATCTTGTCCTATTTCCAATTTTTAATTCATTAACAATTATGTTTAACTATTATATACATGTCAATAAAATTTCTCCTTTCAATTTCATTCCCTCTATTATTTTCTATTTACATTATACATGTTTTTTTGATTTATTATTTTAACCATTTTAATTAATTAAAAATGGGGATTAATTGTTCATTGTATTTTATAATTATCATAAAGGGGGATAATTTTTAGTGGTAGCTTCCCATTAGAAAATGTTTTTTTATAACTAAAAATAATTTAAAATTTTCAATGTATTGATTAAAGATTTTTTAAAATTTATATATTATTTAAATAATGATTTATTTTGATTGTATCATACATTTTTTTGGAATGGTTGTAATGAAAAATTCATGTAAAAATTTATTATTTCATTTTTTAGAAGTTCCACAGCACGTCTTCATGTTAAATATGTCATTTTAGAAAATCGTTTTTAGTTATACATGCATTGGGATAGTTATTGGAATAGTCTTAATCACCCATTGTATTTTCTATAATCATGACATGAAGGGAGACATGATTACATAGTTGTTTTTTGGTTCTGACAAAGATATCATCTCATATATTCAATAACTTATGTCCATACATTTCCGAAATAAAAAAGACCTTGTATATTCAAAATATATTGATTTATATGAATCTAAATTTGGAAATAATTGTGGCATTACAAATCTTATAAAAATATTAAAAAATTAAAGAAGTTTATTTTACACCCATGACCTCATTTTCGGGAACATTATTCATTATTTTACACCTACCCTTCTTTTTTGGGACTTTTCCACTAAAAATAATGAAAATTTGGAAATCTAGAGTCGTCACACCATTGGAGAATCGTTAGAGAGAACAATGTGGGAATTTTTTTGAACTTTAGGAATTAATAGAAAAGGAACTTAATATGTTTGGTTAAAAATTTATCAAACCATGTATACTAACCATGCCATATCCAAGGTAAATGTTGTGGGGCCAGTATTACTGTAGAAATATTGGGAAACCTATGAAGCTAAACTCTGTGGTATTTGTAGAAATTAAAAATATCCAAATGAAATATTTTAACTCTCTTAAATAAAAATACATAACTTTACTTTAGTACCTTCACTCAACTATATACCCACGTGATGAATTAGAGACCTTTATCCCTCCCTCTAGGCTGAGATTCATATTGTTTTTGAAGATATTCATTAAGGTAAGTACTAAATAAACTCTTATTATTCATTCTTCAGGATCTAATTTCATTGATTCATATGTTTATATTTTCCCTAAGGTCATGGTGAACTGGGGATCATGTTATTAGATTATTATGAAAAGGATTTTTGTTTTATGGATTTTTATGTTTCTATTAGAATCCATTTTGATGCCCTAGGTTGATTTTTATTATATGTGGAATTTTTAGATTTATTATAGGTTGGTGGTTCCATATGCTTTATTTTTTTTAAAAAAACTATAAATTATTTTTCATTTTTAAATTAGTCTCTAGGGTATTACAAAAATATTATATATATATATATACTAATAAAGTCAATGATCTCTCTTAATTCAATTATCCCTTTTAGATTTTAATAGTAAAATGTTTTTTAAACGATAAATCGTCTTTTTTATTAAATTATTCATATAAAGATATAATTTAGTGATAAAGATATTTATAATAATTATATTGGGAAACCCTATGTTTCGTGGTAGGATAAATAACATTTTACAAGGTTCCCACACTATTATCCATTCTAGGGATCCAGTTATGTCATTCCCCCAGGAGCTAGTAAAGTATTACTAGACATATCACACTAATTGGGGGCTTGACCATAGTTAGTGACATATAATCTCTTGGATCCCAATCAATGGTAACTATAGTGTGTATTCCCTTGATATTTCATATAACTTAATGTTAAAATTATGATAATTCACTCATTAATATATTAGTATCATTCATTCTTATTACTATTTTTATTGTAAAGGTCAGTATTATTTTCATTTACTATGTTCAATATAGAATCTTATGTTATTATAAAATAGGATTGATAATGAAAACGTGCTGGTACCATAATGTGCTTGTTTTAACACCCTTAACACACAAAAATTGTATTCCAAACATTTTTAGTTTACATGAAAAAAGGAAAGTCACTTCATAGAGGAGGTGGGAATTCTAGATAGACTTATTAGGGTTTATGGAGGTTACATGGTGGTGGGATGATAAATCTAGTCACATAGAGGTGAGTTGTAGGTTATTTTATGGTATATTTTTTATTCTCTATATTTCACTTGTATCTTTATACTGTCATTTAATCTCAACACCATTTTTTATTTTACTGATGACTATATTCATTTTGGGTTCTAATATAATTATTTTCTTTGTATTTTTCATTTCGATTTCTTTATAACTTTGATAAGTCCTCATTATTTATTCCCTACTAAAAATAAATTTTTTAAGTTTCTAATATATTCTTATGGACTAGTTTCCACTATGTGGGGATCAAGAAGTAACTTTAGGCCTTCTCATGGACTAACATGAGTACCCATGTTAGGGTATGCCCGTGTTGGTTCATGAATTTTTTTTAGAGCCACATGTTTTGGATTTATATTATTTGGGATATCTAGTTTTAGATGATCAAGGATTATCAAGACTCATGGATGGTCGATGTGAAGGGTTATCTTTTAAAAAAGTGTTAATTCCTTGCCTTGAGTTTGAATAGAATAATAAGGATAATATTTAGACTTTTGGATTTGAATTACTCTATGTACTATGGAAGGATATGTGTAACAGCCCGACCATTTATGAATAAAATTCCCTTTATTTTAATGTATTGTGTATATAGAAATCACATGAACTCTTTTTTTTATTGATGGGTTTTGATGACTACTAAGTATCATTACCATTGATAATATAGACATTGAATAGTGATCACACAACTAATAGAAATATAAGGTTTTAACAAATAATTTTGACATAGAAAAGGAGATGATATCCCCATCAAGTAGACTCAGGCCGTACTATGCTCATTTTTTAGAGTGCAAAAATGAGGTAGCATCATTGTGTTCACTCTTGACCAATCCCAAGATGAGATTCAACATGTAAATCTTGAACAGAATAACCTATGGGAGAAGTTCATGTTAATATAGATTACCACCCGAGCGATGTTATACGGCGGACCAAAGAGTCTGTCACCGTCGCGAAACTTACCCTTAGGTCTTATTAGGGTGTTATAATGGGTTATGTAATAAGTTATTAGTTACTTATTATGTAATACATTTTAATAAGTAAAAGTATTATTCCATCAAATACGTTATGGGAGTAGTATTTCTTATAAAAAATGAGAAATTTGATAAATAGATTTTAATTTAAAAATGATACTTTTGATCAAAACGTGAATTATTATATTAAAATATATTTTTATTAAAAATATTATAATTTTTTTATAAAGGATGATTATATCAATTCTTTATCTATAAATGACTGTGAAATATGTTTGATAATATTTATATTTTTATACTATAAAAAAAGAAAGTGTATTTAATTAATTAAAGAATTAAATATAAGGAATTAATGAATATTTGATATAATTAATATTTTAATAAAATATTAATATCAAATTAATTTTATTAACAATAAATTAGTATATAATCGTTATGAAATTAAGTGTAATGTTTATTAATGTTTTAAAACTGTTTTGTCAAAACCCGTCAATTTGAATTAAATATTAGTTCTCATTTTTAAAAGTGAAAATTCACATATATAAATATTATTTAGAGAAAATGATTATTATTTTTTGAATCAGGATATATAAATTATCCAAAGGGATTTTTTCACAATTTTTCGAGACAGTCAAATATTAAGGTAAAAATTAAATAATATATAAAAATAAAGTATGTTTTATGACACCATAATGACCCAATAGTGATGTAAAAAATAACATAAATAGTATATTAGAAAAAATATATGTTTTTAATTTAAAATAATGTGATTATATATTTATTTGACTTATTTTATACTTCATTAATTAATCCTCCAAAATGTAAAACGTGTTTTATCATTTTAAGATCATTTCCTTAATAATTTGACTCACCTCCACATAAGAAAGGCTAATATTTTAATGTATTATTCCCTTAGCCTTTTAAAATAATTTATTTCCACTCCCCTTGGCTATAAACCATGGGAATAAACTTTGGTTTGTTTTGTGGTTTCGAATATTTTAGTGTGTAGTGTCCAAAACCAAAAATAATAATGAATTCCCTCTCCTTCCCTATATAATCCCACTCAAAAACCCATTAATCTTAAATGAAACTAATTTAAGCTCTTCCAAAATCTTCTATACACTCTTTATAGTCCCCAGAAGGCACACCAAGCTCCCATGAAGCCTCTCTCAAGACTTTGGGATCATACATCCAAGTAAGGGATCCCCACTTTCCTTCCTTTCTCATTTAGTCCAAGATTCATATAGAGTTATAAACATTTATTTTTTAATTAATAATTATGGGGTATGTTTTAAAACATCCCTCATACTTCACTTATTATGTTTTAAAAATTATATACCCTTTCACTCTCATTAATCCCTCCCATTTACATCTGTTACCATTCCAAAATTCCGTAAGGGATTTCTCTATCCTCATTTCCATTCAAGAATTTCTCTTTTATTATGCATCTCAATTAATATTTTATATATTGGAATATTATTATCCATTATCCCCTTACTTCCCATTTCATGTATAAATTATGAGATACCCATTTATCTCTCATCAACCCATTTTATGAATCCCCATGTCATCCATTTATGTTTCTGAAAATTACCCTCTTATTTTCCATGCCAAAATCATCGTGTAGTGAATACCATTACCATTTATCTATAAAGGGTATTAAACTTTATAAACATATACTTATTTATTATATACTTTCATATATTTATTTCGCATCCCTTTATCGTGGAATAAATTATGTTTTTGAATGAATCCATGTTATATGATCTATGTGGCACACTTAATCATGTGATTAAAATGTTCATGAAGGGAGAACCTTGATAGCACTCTAATGCTTTGAGTAATGTTTAGTGTCACGGTAAATCATATTTTGATAGTGTATTACCTGATTTCTTTATAGGAAGTTTTTACATCATGTTGGGAAATGGGTTTAACTGATTCATTTATGTTAATTATGTGGTGTTTTATGTAGTTTCCACATTTCCATGTTATAATAATCATGTTATATCATGTCCTTATGTTCATTTTTCTCTTATGATCCAATGATATACTTATTTCCTAACATATATTTCATTATTCATGTTACATCTTGTTTACTCCCTTTCTGGGCTCTATAGCTAACCACATTCTTGTGTACATCCCTATGTTATCCCATGTAGTTTTATGTACGAAGGAATGTTGTGGTCATGTAAAAGAAGATTTAAATATTGTTTTTCAATTTCATGTTTTAATTTTTCATGTAATGTTCTTAATCCCCAAACACACTAGACCTCTTGATCTTCTGTGTTTTATTACGTTTATTTTTATATAATAAAGCATGTTTAAATGTGAAATAAAGAGTAGGGTTGTCAATGTTGGTATCAGAGGATAGGTTTAGTTATTTTTGGGATTATTATTATAAAACCCTAGTGAAGAACATAAAGATAAGAATACTTATATGAAAAAATACCTAAATTTTGGTGAGTATAGAGTAAGTGGTTTATAAAGAAAATACACCCCTATCTAGATATGAATATGTAGAGGTGACTATAACATAGATGTATTTAGGTATAAAAACCAAAAACACCATTTTGAGATAGACTCAAATGGGAACTGGTGCGTGAAAGCGGGCCTTGGGTCACCCTTAGTTAAACACTACCAAGGGTTATTCTTTGGTAAATTCATAATCTTAGTATGAACCATTATTAAGGGAACAACAAAAACAACCCTAAGAATATATTTTAGGAAGTGGATCATGGATTACATAGATTTATGCAAAGAAATTCATAAGGAAAATAGATAAATGTAATTTATAAGTAATCCATTTTTTTATTTGTATTCCCCTATATGTGTTTAATAGTTTAAAATAATTACCCATAATTTTCCATTTTTTCTATCCAATAGATGGTAATTGGAGGACTCGGGCTAACAACCAATTCAAAGATCAATGTGATGACTATTATAATAAGATTCCCAATTTAATGGGAGTGGGAGTTTCAAACATTGACATGATATTCTCTTAGTTAACTCATGTTTTGAATACAAACATGGGTCAATAGGAACACCCCCCTTGGAAATAACAAGTCATAATTGACATCTTGATGAGACAAAGGCCTCTTAATTTCTATTGATCATTTGACCCCTCAATCACCATACAATAGATCAACTCTATTTTGAAGATCTTCTATATCCTTCAATGTTCTGAACAAGAGAAGGTTATTTTGGATTCTTATCTTATGGAGGGTGAAGTTGGTCAATGGAGTACATTGATCAAAAATACAAAGCCAATGGAAGAGATCAAGGTGATGGGATTGAAGTATTTATGGAAAATATTTTTCAAATAAATATATTCCCCACACCTTTTTTCTTAATATGGAATGAGATTTCATTGAACTCGTGAAAAGAGACAATCTATATATTGGGGAGTATGAGGAAAACATCACTGGAAATGCATGATATGCCTCTGGTTTTGTTATTACACCCAAATGTAAGGTTGACCACTTATTTGGTTGGATAAATCATACCATATAGAAAGCCCTAGTGATCCATGACTTTGAAAGCAATGAGAAGATTTTTTGATGTGTCCTCAAAATTTAGCTGGAGATCGGTGAATCTCAGGGGTATCATGGGGATAAGAAGTGGAAATTGAAAGTTAATTCTAGTAGTCCGATGAATAAATCCCATAGAGCTAATAAATTATAACATCACACTTGAAAAATATGTGGAAAGAATCACCCTAGAAATTTCATGAAGGGGACAAGGAAAGGATTTAGGTGTAGGAAGGAAGGATACCTAGCTATAGATTACTGATAAGAAAAAACTGTTACTATGATAGAGAAAATGAAAACTCTATTTGATCCTCAACACATTTTTCATTGCTACTACTGCACAGAACAAAAGAACATTGATAAATAGTTCCCTAAGACAAGGGTTTTTGGAGGAAACCAATAACATCCAAGGTAGTAAGGGTGAGCTTTTTCTATCACTACTGCCGAAGTGAATCCCAAAAATGATGTGATGTCATTTTTTCTAGTTATTCATTCCAAAATAGGTAACATAAATTTTTATTCTAATTCTACTATTTCTTTTATATCCTGAAAGGTTTGTTGAAAAATTCAAACACCACCACAAATCGTGGATGTATAGTTATTGGTGAGAACATTAAATGGGAAAATTATAGCATATTAGGCATAAAACTCCTCCCTTGTCACAATATTTTGATTGAACTTCCCAAAGACCCACGTCATAATTACCTTGGTAGAATTTGATGAAATTATTGGCATGGATTGGATTCCCATATATAGAGAGAACATAAATTTTCATGAGAGGAAAATCACTCTCTATATGGTGAATCTACCACTGATTGTATATAGGAGAAAGGAAAAGGATGAATATTATTTAGCACCATCATATCAAGCATGGATATTACATCCCTATGAGCATGCATGTATTTCTCAGATAATTGAGTATAAGGAAGAGACATTCCTAAAAAACAAGCCTATTGTGAGGGAATTCACAGATGTGTTTCCCAAGAAATTTCCCATTCTTCCTCCTAGAATAGATATTGAATTCTTGATTGATATTATACCTGGGGCATTGAAAATATCCAAGAATATATATAGAATAGATTTTTTGATCCTGAAGAGATAAAGAAACAACTATAGGAGAATTTAGGTAATGGGATTATGCGCCCAAGTGCTTCACCATGGGGTGCACCAGTCTTCTTCCTCAAGAAGCAGTATGGGTAAATGGGCCTTTACATTGATTATTGTGAGATAAAAAATAATGATAAATAAAAATTATCATTTTCCACGAATTGATGACTTTTTCGGTCAGATATTTGGTGAACAATACTTCTCCAATGTGGATCTACGATTGAGATATTATAAAGTAAGGGTGATGAAGGAAGATATTCCCAAGACTGATTTTTTTACAAGGTACGAGCACTAATAATTCATAGTAACGCCTTTCAGACTCAATAATTATCCAAAAATATTCATCTAATTGATGAATAGAGTCTTTATAGATTACCTTGAAAACATTGTTGTAGTCTTTATAGACGATATTCTAATATACTCCAAAACTAAGGATGAGCATGAAGAGCATCTAATACCATTCTAGAGACCTTGTGAAAGGATAAGATCTATTAAAAGTACAATAAGTGTGAGTTATAGTTGAATTTATTTTCATTCTTGTGGCATATCATCACAAGTAATGTGATATTTGTGGATCCTTTCAAAACAAAAGATATTGAGGGATGGACGAGGAAAACATATGTGATGGATATTTGTATCTTCCTGTGATTAGCTGGATATTGTCGCCAATTTTTGAGAAATGTATCAAGATTATCGAACCCTCTTACCTAGATTACTCGGAAGGGAGTCAAGCTTTCTTGGAATGATGAATGTGAAGAAAGATTCTAGGAGTTGAAGAAAAGTATTATCACTACCCCTATGAACAAACTACCCACAAGTGGGGTGTTTTTTATAATCTTTAGTGATGCTTAGATTAAGTTCATAAGGTATGTGTTGATGAAAAATGAAAAATTCATCAGCTATGCCTTAAAGAAGTTGAAAATTCATGAAAAAAAACTATCCCATGCATGATATGGAGTTCGAATCTTTGTTCATGGCTTTCAAAATATGGTGAAATTATATCATTTTGGGAAAATTGTGAAATATATATAGAACAAAAAAGTCTCAAATATATATTCACACAGAAAGAGATAAACATGCTCCAATAAATATAGTCAGAGCTCATCATGGATTATAACTGCTCAATCAATTACCACCCTAGGAAAGTGAACAAGGTAGTGGATGATGTATAAGTAGAAAGGACCCAACAATTCTATCCTTGATGAGAATTGAGAAGGATCTAATCTTATTAGATTTTATAAATATTTGCATGAGAATAAAAAAAATAGACCATCATAAATACTTTCACAAATTATTTCTCAATAGACTCTTTTAGAAAGGTTAATGGGTGACAAAAAAGATGATGTGGGAATTCAGAAGAAATTGGAAACTACTAGAAAAGGGAAATCCTATGAGTTCAATGTCAATGAAGAAGGAATTGTGAGATTTGGGTCAAGCCAATGTGTTCCATTAAAATGGAGTTAAAGAAAGAACTTTTGGATGATAAACATAGTTTGAATTTATCCACTAACCCCGGAAACAAAAAGATGTATCGAGATATCCAAGGTCATTATTGGTGGGATGACATGAAGAATAAGATCACCAAATATACATAAAAGTTCCTGGTATGTCCGAAAGTGAAGTCTAAGAGGTAAATGTCTAAAGATATGATGCAACCATTACCCATACCGACATGATTATGGGAGAACATCACCATAGACTTTGTCATCGGACTCCCAAATACACCCAATAGAAACATTGTTATTTGGGTTGGGGGACCATCTTAAAAAGACTTCACACTTTATTGTGATTCAAGAGGATTTATCATTGGATCTACTGGAACAAATATACATCATAAATTGTTAAGGATTCATGGTTTAACACTATTTATTATATCCGATTGTGATATAATATTCACTTATTAGTTCAGGAAAAGTCTCCAACATGCTCTAAATACCGAGCTAAACTTCATTACGGCTTTTCATCTTCTAACTAATGAATAGTTTGAGTGAAAAATCCAAACACTAGAGGACATGTTGAGAGTATGATCAGTGGAATTAAAAGGATTTTGTGAACAACATATTACTATGGTTGAGTTCTCTTACACCAACAATTTCCACTCAAGCATCCAACTTGATCTATATGACACCCTTTATGAGAAGCGGTGCAGAACCCTGGCATGTTTGAATGAAGTTGGGGCAAGAAAACTTCTAGGTCTAGAAATGGTCTATGAAATGGTTGAGAAGGTTAAGAACATCCATTAAAAAGAAAATTCTTCTCGGAGTCGATAAAAGTGATATGCTAGAAATCATTGACGAAACATAGAGTTTGATATTAGAGACATGATATTTATCCTTACACCTCCATAGAGGAGAAAAAGAGAAATCTTAGTCCAAGGTACATCAGACCTTTTGAGATCCTTGATCACATTAAAGCAGTTTCCTATCGAATAGAACTCTTTTCAAACATATCTCAAGTACATGATGTATTCCATGTATCACTCTTGAGGAAGTGCATACAAGACCCATTGCATGTACTCAATCCAGAGGTGGTACTATTAGCGAATGACCTATCATATGAATAGAATCTAGTGAAGATATTATATCTTCGGGAAAAGTTTCTACAATGTAAGATAATTCCCCTCACTAATGTTTTGTTGAGAAACCACATGTTTAATGAAGAAACATTGGAACTAGAGGAAGTGATGAGGCAGAGTTTCCTTCATCTATTTTGGTATGGGGAACGGAAATTTTGAGGGTGAAATTTTATAATGGGGGAAGGTTGTAATGAGAAGATAATTTATGAATAAAATTCCATTTATTTAAATATATTATGGATATAGAAAACACATTAACACTTTTTTTAATAATATTGGGTTTATGTTACCATTAAGTATAATTACCTTTGATAATATAGCCTTTGAACAATAATCATACAACTTAATATAAATATAAGGTTTTAAAACATTCTTTAGACATAAAAAAGGAGATGATAGCCTCATCTAGTAGACTTGGGCCATATGAATATCATTTGTTAGAGCTCGAAAAGGAGTCATAATCACTATTATTTTCTCTTGACCAATCCCAAACTGAGCTTCAACACATTATGCTTGAAAGAAATCTCTTACGATAGAGTTTTAAGTTAACAGAGATTACAACCAAGGTAATGTTATCCAAGACACCACAAGAGTCTTTCACCATCGCACAACTTACCCTTAGGTCTTATGGAGGTGTTATGAGGGGTTATTTAACAAGTTATTAGTTATTTATTATGTAATACCTTTCAATAAATAAAAGACTTATTCCATCAATTACTTTATGGGAGTAGTCTTTCTTAAAAAATTAAGAATTCAATAAATTGATTTTTCAGGTAAAAATAGAAAATTTGAGAAATATATTATTAATTATATGAAACTATATTTTTATTTATAATATTATAATAACAATTCTTATAAATTATGATTATATCAATTTCTTATCTATAAATGATTAGTAAATCAGTTTGATAAGAGTTATATTTTTTATACGATAAAATATAAAGTGTATTTTATAATTAAAGAAATTATTTGAAGAAATTAATGAATTTTTTAAATAATTAGTATTTTAATAAATTTTTATTATGAAATTTAATTTATTAATAAAAAACTAGTATCTATTTTTTATAACATCATGTGTAATTTTTATTAAGGTTTAAAACTGTTTTTGTCAACACCTATCAATTTACAATTAATATAGGTTCTCATTTTTAAAAGAGAAAATTCAAATATTTAAAAACATATTTAGAGAACATGAATATTATTTATGGAATTAGGATGTTAAAATTATCCAAATGTAATTTTTTGATAAATTTTTGAGAAATTCAGATTTTGGGGTAAATATTAAATAATATATAAATAGTGTGTTTTATGACATCATAATATCCCAATAGTGATGTAATAAATACCATGAAAGAAATATTATACCAAATCAATATTTTAACACTAAAATAACTTTTTATAGAATTATTTTATTTATTTTGTAATGATTTAGTGAATCCTCCAAATCTATAACATATTTTATGATTTAAACTTCATTTCTTTAATAATGCCACTCACCTACACATAATAAAGGCTAGTATTTTAATTTCTTCTGACCTTGGACTAATAAAATAATATTTTCCACTCCCCATGTATAGAAACCATGGGGTAAAAACCATGGTTTGGTTTGTGGTTTTGATTATTTTAGTGTGTAGTGTCCAAAACCTAAATAATAACGAATACCCACTCCTTTCAATATAAAACCACCCAAGAACCCATTCCAATTCAAAAAAACTTCTTTATTATCATCCTCACTCTGATATCAACTCCCTATAGTCCTCTCAGAGCACCCTAATCTACCATGAAGCCTCTCCCAAACCATTGGGGTCACACATCTAAGTAAGTGATGCACACTTTCCTTCCTTTCTCATTTTGTCCAAGTTTCCTTATATTGTTATACCATTTTATTTTTCAAATTAAAAATTACTGGGTATGGTTTTGAACCTCCACCTTACTTCCCTTATTATGTTTTAATGATTATATTCCCCTTTATCTCTCATTAATTCCTCTCATGTACATCTGTTACTATCCTGAAATTCCGCAAGGGATTTCTCCCTCCTCATTTCCATTCAAGAATTTCTCTTATATTATGCATCTCAAATTCCATTTAATATATTGGAATATTATAATCCATGATCTAGTTACTTTAAAGTTCATGTCTAAATAGTTATATAACAATTTATCTCTCATCAAATCATTTTATGAATCCCCATGTGATGTTGTTATGCTGCTGAAATTGAACAACGTTTTTTCATTCCCAAATCATCGTGTCGTAAATACCACACCCATTTCTCTATCAAGGGTATTCACCTTTTTGAACATATAATTATTGATTATATAATTTTATATATTTATTACACATTCCTTTATCATTGAATAAATGTTGATTTTGAATGAATCCATGTTATATGATCTATATGGCACACTTAAGCATGAGATTAAAATGTTCATGAAGGGTACACACTAATAGCGCTTTAATGCATTTGGTAATGATCAGTATCATGCTAGTTCATATTGGGATAGGGTTTTACCTGATTAATTTATATTATTTTTCCCATAATGTTGGGAGTGGGGTTTACCTAATTTTTTTATGTTAATGATGTAGTGTTTTATGTCATTTCCACATTACCATGTTATGATAACCATGCTATATAATGCCTTTATGTTAATTTTTCTACTATGATCTATTGATATGCCTATATCCTAACATGTATTATATTATTCATTTTTCACCTTTCCCCCCCCCCCCCTTACTGGTCTTTATCTCTCACCCCTTTTTCACATCCTCATGTTATCCCATGCGTTGTTAAGTACGAATGAATGTTCTGTTCATGTAAATGACGATTTCAAAAAAAAATGTTGTATTTCATGTTTTATGTTGAAATGTAATGTCCTTAAGCCCCAAATAAACTAGACCTCTTGATCTTCTGAGTTTTATTAAGTTCAATTTTATGTAATAAATCAGGTTTAAATATGAAATAAAGAGCATGATTGTTATACTATGGGTTATTGTGTCACTTTGATTATAGATTATGTGGTTGTGCAAAAAATGATTATGATTTTTATTTTTTATATGGTTATACATTTTAATGGTTTCCTCTTTATTTGATTTTATGATATACCATGACTATCCAAATACCCCTAGCTAACCATTGTGAGGGAGTGGAGGACGACTTTTAGCATGTGAACCATAATTTATATAATAACTTTATAGAGGTAATTTTCAGAATTTCTTGAGACATAGATCAAGGATAATGTTCTTATCCCACCCAATATTTATAATTCTACATGAGTCTACATGAAGAAAAAGTTAAATAGTTCCTTTTATGTAAGCCTCCTTAAATCCGAGGAAGTAATGATCCTCATAAATCCAATCAATGGTTGGAAAATACAGAGAGTATATTTTAGTTCCTAGATACTCCAATCATTATACATTTAAATGTAATACTTTCTTTCTTGAGGAAATTCTTAAGAAATAGTGGAAATCAGTTATTTAAGAAAACCAACATGAGAACATGGAGTGAAATTAATTTATGGTAGTATTTTCCAAGTAGTTTTATCCTAAAACATTAGATATAAAAAATATAGATAGCTTATAATCCATTTTCAGGAGGATTATAATGTTCTAGATTATAAATATCTCTTTGATTATCTCATACACTTTTATATCAATATAGTTTAAAATGATAAACTAAAAACATGGAGATTACGAATCAATCTTCAACCTAATATCATAAGTAATTATTATTAAAATATAGAATTATAATGAAGTGGTGGACCAAGCACTCAGGATGAAAATAACAAAAATGGACTATCTGGACTGCTATAGACCTCTTCCTTACCAAGTGAAAGTGAAGATATCCTTAAAAAATGAAAAGTAGTAGTTATGGGATAATACGGGGTAATAGTAGTGGTTCTCAACCATTGTATCAGCTATCCTCATCATATACGATAATAAATTAGACTATAGTTTTTCATCAATGCACGAACATAGGTCATATTAAGGATTTATGACTAAAGACAGTAATGGATTTCCTTTAATATTTGAAAGTATGAAATCTCCAAAGAATTTTTAGAATGATTATTTTAACAAAAAGTGGTGTGGGGGTAAATTGATCCTATATAAACCCAAAATCAATCTAATAGAATGAGTTATCTAGATCCCACACATAAGGCTATAGTGGTATTAGTAAATTATCTCATGGGTAAATCCATTTTAGAGATGAAGCTCAAGTTAGTGGTTGGACTCAGGATGAGGTGGAGTGTATATTGAATCATATAGTATAAGAATCCATCAAATAATCTAAGGAAGGTCTAGATACATTTAGAGGTATTTAAATTATAGAATAATATATGGTAATTGATATATTTGATTATAATACATCTCACTCCTGGATTTCTTCTTAATATTTGGGATTTTTTAAAACTTCCTTTAGATATTATTCCTCACAATATGTAAATATTATATCATCTTGGAAAGATGAAGGATCATGGACTCTTTTTCCCTTCTATGTAATCTCTATTTATGAAGTGGAAGTGTCCTAAGATTTCATTTTTTGCGAAACTGATCGATTTGAGTTGATATTAGGGATGGTATGGATGAAACAATTCAAGGTTTATATTGAATCAATTCATATAGATATTTCATTTACATCCATGGATGATAATTTTCATCAATTTTAAGGTAAATGGGATTATTAGTCCATACAAGAAGGATTTTCACTTCATGTAGTGAGTAAACTCTTATTCTAGGCCTTATATGTGTTATAAGATGTCTTGGAGTGGAATTATGGGAGTGAACTACCTATAATAGTCTGGGATATCCTTGAGGTATTCCAAGATTATTTTTTATGGTATCCATATGAGGGAAATATTTAGTTCCATATCAACCTGGTTATAAGCTTGCAACCAATATCCTTCCCATCGTATAATATATCCCAGAATAAATTATGTGATTTTAAAATCCCAATGGAAACATTAGAGTCAAAAAGGGTTATTTACCTAAGTGTGTACACATGGGTGAATTTGTTGTTTTCTACTAATATAAATAATAGTTTTCAATGGGTGTCTATTGAACATAAAAATTTAACACTTTCATGATATAGAATAAATATATCATCTTCTGTATTAAGGAACTACTTCATCAATTGAAGGGGAATTATGGTTCATAAATATCAACCTTAAACCAACATATCATTAGAATAAGTTAATAGAGGGTTACATTCCAATGACGAATTTCTAAATTAGGTATGACCACGTTGAGTATCATATATTTATGTTCCATATTACTAGTTTCCCTACAGTGTTTAGAACCACAATGAACTAGATATTTATAAGGAATCT
Organism: Viscum album; assembly: GCA_963277665.1. Classification (NCBI taxonomy): domain Eukaryota; kingdom Viridiplantae; phylum Streptophyta; class Magnoliopsida; order Santalales; family Viscaceae; genus Viscum; species Viscum album. The sequence goes on from OY728166.1 coordinate 1,323,393,703, forward strand.
TGATATATTCTAAGGAATTTCAATAAATTATAAATTTATATATTATAGGTCAATATAGGAGCTTGGGAAGTTCTTGTTGATTTATTTGTATATTCATCAAGATCATAAAAACTTTTATAGGTTATCTAATTGTTTCTTCTAGATTAGAGAAGTGAATATTTTAGAGCACGTGTTATCTACGAAATGAGTTCTAGTTAATCTTGTGATGGTGATGGTAATTGCATATTTTTAAGAACCCAAGAATGATATTAAATTTTTATGCCTCTTGGGATTAGTAGGTTACTGGTTGATTTTCATAAAGGATTTCTCTATGATTATATCTCCTTTAACAACACACACTCAAAATAGGGTGAAATTTATATGGACACTAGAGTGATACACTTTATCTAATGAGTTGAATCGTGTTTAGATTTATTCTACCATAATGATTCTTGTATAATTAGAACAATGTTATCTAGTTTTTTATAAGTCCTTATGCATGGGTATTTGTTATTTTATAATGTTGGTTGATCATGTATTTACTTACGATTCGTGAAACCTTTTTTCACACAAGTGAAAATTACATGTACTTGGGGGATGGATCTAGCTACCATTATCCAGATGAATAAATATTAGTGATATTGAATATTTGTCAAGAAGTCAATAGTGTTCATTGATCATAATAGTTTGAGATATATTTTCACTTATATGGACTAGAACTATAGGTAGATAAAATAGATATAGTGATTTTAGACATTCACATTAGATTTTTCCTATACATAAAGAAATTGTAATATAGTCCCTAATGCATTGATGATGACATTTAAATTTCATTCTACGAGGAAATACAATGGGGAGTGGGATTCAATTACACCCATGGACGAGATACACCTGGAGGCATTGGAGGATAATGATTCTTTATTTATTTTTAATATCTTTTTATGTCCTTTCCTCCTTGATCTTATCACCAATGATAAATTAGAGTATTTATAACGAATGAACATTAGACGAGAAATATAAGGTGGGGTGAATTTAAGGGAGTGGTCCTTATCTTCCGAAAGATCCCTTATTTTTTGGGGTAGGATTGTGTTCCTTTCACCCATAAGGAATCTAGTTTTAGCTATATATTATTTTCAAAGTAGGTTTCCCATCCTGGTGCAGGAAAGATGTTGTTAGATATGAAGTGAAAATACTAGTGGGCAGGTATAAGGATATATTTTGTAGATTTGGTGTCTCAAATTTACACTTATAAAATGATAATGGTGGAAAAAAATCCTTGGGGTTTCACTAACCTCAACCTATTCTTATATTGAAAAAATATTTTGTGTCTAAAGATTTTATTATCAACATACCTCATACCTCTTGTGGGAGAAATGTTATCTGGATCTAGATTGGGTAAAATACTAAATTTACCCAAATTATATAGATTAAAGATATATAAACAGTGGAAGACATTAGAATGGTGTATCTACATGAGGTTATAAGATTGAACCTTGTTCCCTCCACCATCATATCTATAAGGGGATTTATTTTTATATCTTAGATCTATATTAGACTCTAAGAGGATATGTGCACCCAATTGAGGTTATACATGGATTAACATCACCATATATAGAAGAAAATGGAATGGTCTAACCACATATAAAATATATGATTTTTGTGTTTCTCTTCTAATTCAACATTGAATGGGATACTCATTTAGGATTGGTCGATTTTTCTTATAATAATAGCTACGAGTTTTCTATCTGAATTTCCCAACTCAAATTTGTCTATAGAAAAACATATCACTCTAATTTACATTCAAAAATATATGTGAGTATTCTATTAAAGTACCTTTACATTTCTAAAATATGATATAAAATATCTAGGTAATTAAGTATCACCTTTCTATTAGTTAGAGTCACTATAAATCATCTATCAAATTTTATATTCACCCTTTGAAATTTTGAGTTGGATACAAGGTGTTTCGAGTGTGTCACTACATTTGTGTCATTATGGATTAAGAAAATGGGAACCACACCATGACCAATGTTGGTCCTTTCATGGTCACCCTAACAACTGGAAATATAGATTATGGACTGGTTTTCCAACTGTAGTAATTATAAATTTATAATTTATTCCATGTTTCTGAATTTAATAATTATCAACTTGATTTGTCTAAAGTGATTAGATTTAAATAGTTTGAAATAGAACAAAAAATATCATTTATCAAGAGACTAGTGTCAATCATTGGTTTCAAAGATAAGGAGTTCTTTAGAAAAATTCATTCTATTTGTCCACGTTATATGGTAACACCAATATGATTCACATGAGATATGAAAGTGACAAACTCGTATGTGAGAACAATGGGATATTTTCTTCATAAACCAAGTATTGGGTTGAATTTATTATGTTTAATGTGATATGATGGAAGGAATTTTCAAACCCATGACCTTTTTTATTGAAATGTAGGTATTATTATATTAATTCTATTCATATTATTTTATTACAGGTATTTTCGATTTAAATTTATGAGAATTTCAAGAATTTAGATATCTTACCGTTAGGGTACACTATGTAGTAACCATACAAGAAATTTATAATTCATAGATGTTTCATTTCACTTGGTTGGTGATTAATTTCCCAGACCATGAAGACCCACTATGAAATAATTCTGCTGAAGGTAGTCTAGATTTCATGGTTGGTGCATGGTTTTGAAAAACATATATTATATAAATAAATTAAAATTATTTAAAAAAACTTTTTCCCTCTCCTAAATTAAAACCCTTAACAATATTTTGGAACACTTAATTGAATTTATCCCTCTACTATGAACTAGAATCCTTCTTTTATAAAGGTTTTGATTCAAGTGTTTTTTTACAGATTCATAAAACATGAACCTAATAAACTCCCCCACTTTATTACACTTGTATCTTCATTTAGTAAATCTTGGTCTTCTGCTATCTGTATGGTATAGGTGGAATAAGATTCATATTCCCTGATTCTTATTGCTTGGAATATTGTGTTTATGTTTTGTTATTGACTTTTTAGAATCTATATTAATGTCCAAGTTATATTTCTATATTGGAAATAGTTATAGATTGGTTAAAGGTGGTTGGTAATATATTCATTCATTTTTCAGATTTATTATCATTGATTCCCATTCCAATTTTTTTTAGAAAAGATTATGATAATATATGATAAAAATTTGAAAATTCTATCAAGGATTCCTATTGGTGGAATTTTTCCATTAATTATTTGAATCAATAAACACTTATCTTATATAGAATATAGAATTTATTATGATATTTCTTATGAAATGTCAAGGTTTATAGATAATGTGGTATTAAATGATTTACATCAAATTACATAAGTGATTGGGTATACTAATCTACAATGGAAATGTTTATCCCTGAACTATATATAACTGTGACATAAATATGTGGGTCTCCCACTAACCAGCGACATAGTAATAAGACTATTATAAAAATTAGGGTTCTATCCCTAGTTTTTAATGTATCATCTCTACATTCCCTAGATATTGTAACTATATGGTGTGCTCCCATGAAATTTCATATAATTAGGATTTTAAATATTCTTCTTGCACTCTTTATATCATTAGTTCTTTTACTTCTTTTTACCTGTTTTATTTGAAATCTATAGAGTATTTTAATTTACTCTGTTACATTAATAATAGTTAGTTTATATAACATAGACTTGATATGAAACACTTGGAGGGATCCAACTGGTCTTTTTTCCACACCCTGTGTAAATCCCTAAGTGTATGCAGACCTCATTTTTTCTAATACAGGAAAGGGTAAAGTGTGCCTTGGAGGAGGTGGATATTCTAGAATGACTAATTGGGGTTTATGGTTTTGAAATAGTTATGGGATGATACCTCATGTTACAATAATATGGTTTATGAATTATTTTATTATTTTTGGTATATTTTATAGTTTTTTATTTCTTTCATATTTTTATGTAGACCTCCAATCCAATCACATTCATTTTTTCGATTGATGACTATATTAATTTTTTTATAATTGAATGTGCTTCTATTTATTTATGGTTTCCATTTATTTATATTTTTATGTCATTATTATTTACTCATTGGAAATACCATTCAAACAAGTGTATATATGATTCCAAAACTCAAGTTTTCAGCCTATGTGGATCAATGAACACTTTTCGGGCCAATTCATAGACCATACTAGGAAATCACGTCATACTTAGACTAGGTTGGTTTGTGATAGTGTCAAAAATTTATTTTTTTCATTTAAATCCACTAAATTATACATTTATATAATGAAATACTGATGATATATATTATAGGATGGTTATTAAAAGATGGAATCACATTATGTTTATATATCCATTAGTGGGCCTTATTCTTCATTTTATACTTCACCCTTATTATCATTATAACCTTATTATTATCATATTATGTTTTAATCATATGTTCTTAACCAATATAAATTATTTTAGGATAAAATATTATTTTTTTAGATTATTTTGTGAGGTGTATAAATGTTTAAATGTGATGAAAAACAATAATCATTTAATAATGTTGATATTTAATGTAATATTTATGCTTAAATAGAACATAAAAATGATTTTTGGATATATAAATAGAAAACAAGAGAAAATATTGAGTGTTTTTTATTTTATATAGTGGTAATGTTGGTCAATATCGATATAATATCATTTCAAATGAAATCAATGAGAAAAACACAGAGTCCCACAATATACAATTAATTCATTTTACATGATAGAAAATGTAATTAATTATATGGGAATTTTATTTAGATAATGATATTTAAAAATCATTTTATGGAGCATTATAATGTTTAACAATTTTAATAGGGAACACACTAATTCATAAAATTTAAAAATCTATTGTGATGATTTATAAATATAAAGGAACCCCAATAAAACATTAATGTGATTTCTCTAAATAAAGGAACAATTACAGGAGAAATAACATTGGTTTTATACTATAAACAGAAACATTGTAATGCAACATAAAGAAAACTCCATAAATTTTTTATTTAATAATCACTTTCATGTTTAAGTTATTTATAATCATTTTTGGTTAAAAATGGATGGATATATGTTGAAACTATCTTCCAATGATATTATTATTGTAATAAAAAAATTAAATCATGTAATCAAGTCATTGATAGAACAACTATTGGATTTAATTTCAAAATTAATGGAATTCTTATTTATAGAGACCAATGTTACTCTAGTCATATTTTAAAAATTACATAACTTGTTATTTATTTCTAAATTCAAAGATAGTTTTTTCTTTTCAATCAATTTCATCTAATATCAGTGAATAAATTTTGTTGAATCATTTTAATTATAATAAAAAACTATATATTATTCATTTTATCATTTTATTAAAATTATATTTCAATATAATTTAATATAAAAAATATTAATTCTTGTTATTTTTTTTAATCAACTCACACATTTTTTGTGACTCCAGTCAAAATTCATTTCTTAATTATGGTTACCTAAAGAAAAATAATAATTATAGTTGTTCCATATCATGTTGAAAAGGGACTTTTTAGATTATTCTTTTCACGAAAACAACCAGGGAGTATTTCTATTATGATTACTATTTAATCAAATTATTATATGTTTGTGCCTCTAAATATGATAAATGTTGATATTTTAAAGGGTTTATAATCTCTTGAAAAAATGGTACTATATTGTATATCTATACATCACTATTTTATGGTCGTGAAGAGTGGATTAAGGAATAACAAGAATGACTATAAATACTTTTTATTATTTTTATTTATTCCTACATACAATATTCACCCAATGCATTCACACCTTTTGAGACTGCCCCGTGTAAATTGTTTCCCAACCAAATTCTATTTACCATGTTTTTTACTATAATTATTTGATATTGGAAATTTCATCCTACATAAATTTTCTATCATTTGTGTTATATCAAACAAATAATTATAAAAAACATGAGAATGAGATCATTTTGACCATTCTTATTGTTAATATATCATTATATTATCTACTCAATGAATATTATACCGTAATTTCATTCCATGGGTGATAATTTGTAGTAACATCATAATATTTGTGTAGCTCAATATATCACCCTTGAACCATGTTAATAAATATTTTCATAAATATATATTTTTACATTTCTTGGTCTATGTACATATCAAATTTTAGTCCTTAATTATATTTCCCCTATAAGTTTCGTCCAAAGGTCAATATATCTGACTCTAGACCATGAGTTGCATAATTTATATCTTGGAATACATGATATCCACATATATATACCCCTCTTAAGAAATTTTTATTTTAATCCAACCAAGACCATTCCTTAATAAAAACAATTAAATTGTAAACCATTAATTTTCCATATAGTGGGGTCAATACATGTATATTTACTAAACATCTTCTAAATTTATAAAATATTCTTATAGATTCATTTGTAAATGTCATTTTTTAAGAGTAAATGTAAATATTTATAAATTATTATTCAGCCATTTGTTTCCATAAATCTCTAATAATATTCTTTTAAAGCATGGAATGTAGGTATTTTAATATTTTTGGTGAGTCTTGGACATTCTTTGATAACATTAATCCTATAAGGGTTAATATATATACTACAATTGGTTATAATATAGAAGATGAGATGAATATTTTGAATCCAAAATTAATATTTATTTAATATTACTCATATATACATTTCTTTTAGAGTCTCCAGAAAATGTCACAAAATAGTTTTTCATAAAATTTAAATTATTCAAAAACATCTGTGATAAATATAATAAAAAATAAGGTAAGTTAATTCGTAAAAACTGTAGTCATTTTAATCATCAATCAAGGTGAAATAATTTTTTTTAATAAGTGGTAATGAATATTTCATTCATTTTAGTAAAAAAAATTATTTCCCTATAGTTAATTCATAACTTCATTGACATATCCTTATTTATTTACAACTAAAAGGGGCCTTCTATGATGAACCACTTTAATTAATGAATACCCCGTCATATAAATTCTATTTTTTTCATCTAAACTAATTATAATGGATCGATTATAGAATTTTCCATAGATACAAGTTATAAATCTTTTAGGAGAATAATTGAGAGTTAAAATTATAAATCAAGGGGGAATAAAGTTAAAAAAATTAGCATCACATCAATATATTCCAACATAATGGATATGTTTTTTTTATTATAACCCTATTCCACATTTTAGATTTTATTCCACATAAATTATTATATTGGACTTTAAAAAAATTATCTAGTGAGATTGGTTACAAAAATTATTTAGTTAATGAAAGTTCCCCTAAAAAAATATATAATTCCTTACCATCATACTTTTCAAGTCCAATCGATCTTTTAAAATACCTAAAATTATACCTTTGGTGTCATCATTATATTTTAAACTATATAATAAAATTGAATTATAATATTAATAACTTTGTATAGTTTTATTTTAATTAAATTTCATTTTTTATTTAACTGATAAATATATCAATTTTCACTTATGTGATTATAGAAGATTTGTTGAAAACTCAAATGATATAAAATATTGCAGAGAGCCCAAATATAATAATGCATTAGATAACTATGAATTATAAGCAATGGTATTGATATCTTTTCATTTATAGATTTAATATATGCTACAATATCTATAAAAAAATTCATTTACTTGATAAATCATCTAGATAATTTTCTATAGACACATGAATAATGTATTATAGTGATGAATTTTCTCATTAAAGTTGAATAATTATACTATGATCACATCTCTAATTATTTTTTTACTTGTGACCAAGATGAACCTTCTCTCAACATTTAATGCATAAAACCTATGAAATTAATAAATACTTAGGGTGTTTATTTAATAATGTTTTATACATATATATCCCCACTTTTACATTATTTTTATTTTTATAAACACTTTTAACATGTTGCTCAACCACCCTATTAATTTCTGAGTTCCCTTTGATATTATACTATTTTTTAAACTCATTTTCAATTTTTATATCAAGTTTAACTATCTCATTAGGTATTTAATAGATAAAACTAAGGATATTTAAACTCTTTGTTTTATATTATCAAATATAATTTTTACAATTATTTTTAGCTTATATACATAATCCAAAAATTCCATTCTTTGTTATGTTATCCTCATTATAAAAAATTATCTCTTCTACCCTATAATATAAATTCATATATTTTATCCCATATCAACATACATTTTCAAGGAAAATATCTTTACAACAAAATCATCACAAATGAATTCCACTTTATGATTTTCCCATATTAATTATTAATGTTTTTATTCAAGGACCTCCATTTGTATTAATTTACAATAGGATGTTATAAGACCATGATAACACTTTATCTCTCATTATATTCTAATTCATTTTATATTTTTTTAGATAATAAATATATTTCTTGAACACCAATAATTATTTGTCCCAAAAAATAATTGATATTATTTCCTTATAAATTGATTAGTAATAATAGACCCTTGTCATTGGTTATCTTATTTCATCCTTTAGAAAAAATATTTTTTATAAACTGATTCAATTTACCAATAATATTAATTGATCTATCATGAGTTATTATTTCCACTTGAGCTTACTAATTTTTATAGTCCCTCAATTTTCTATAGGTATTTTTATAGTTTACATTCATTCAAATAGGATATATGATATAAAAAAATGGAAGATCATAATTAGTAACACAATAAAATATAAACATATAATGTATTGTTTTTTCCATTTATTAGTAAAATATCATCCAATATATTCCACATAGTATAATAATCAAAATAATATTAAAATATTTACTTGAAAATTTAATTTGTTTATCATAATAGATATTTTTTATAAATAAGGTTCTCATGGATTCAACTAAAGTCTCTTTGATACTAATTGTAATTCCTCTAAAATTAGTCACTATATGATAGTTGACAGTTTCTACATTGTATTCATATTTCATGAAATTTTATACACGATCAAATTTTTTAATAATTGATGCATTTTGTTATATAAAAAAATATTAAATTATTTAAAAATTAAACAATGAATGTACAAGATATTATTATTTAATTTTATTTTTTATGTCAATAATACATAATATTCTTCATGATAACCTAGGAAATTTTTTAAATAGTTGATAGTGTTGAGATTAGATGCATACTAAAGGATTATATAATTAATAAAATAAATATTAATTTCATACATATTATAGATGTAACGTGTAATTAAAATCAACCGATATCAAGTATTGCATGAGAAAATAATAATAAATTTTTAATAATGGATAAATTAACAAATGAAAGAAATAATGTAAGAAATCATTAACAAACCATCAATGAATTATTCCTATAGATCATTCATAATGTGTAAGGAGGTTCCCACCGTCCAATAAAAATTATTTTATGATATGTACTAATATAGTAAAAAGATATTTACTCATAGGTTGCAATAGTCATATACATTATCCATTTTATTCCATCTAGAATAAAATAAAATACAAAATATTTGGATTTAATATCATTAAATAGAATAATTTAAATACATAGAATAATATTTAATAAGGATTCACATACAATGTTTCTCTATATAAAATAAATGAATATAAAATAATGAAAATAATATTTTATAGTCAATCAAATGATATGGATATATCAGTGAATACACATAAGTGTAATATTGGTGTATGAAGTATTTTAATTTAAGGATTATTTTTAAACTAATAACCATGAAATGCTGTAGTTTCAATGGATATTATTTATTCTATAATGAAATGTAGTGGTTAAAATTATTTCTATAGGATTCTATAATTTTTTTAAAATAAGAAAATAAATAAATAGTTTGAAAATTTTACATAAATACTATCCATTAATTAGGAATATATAGAAATAGATATTTTATTCACATTGGGAATATAATGTTTGATAAGGAACTCTTTGTATTGGAGGAATTAACACCACATATTCAATTATTTCAATATGTGTACCACTTCTATTTGGGTTCCTATAATGGTTGAAAAAAATATATAATTAAATAATATAGACAAAATCAACCTTTAAAAAAATCCACTTCAAAAATTTTTCACATGGATGATACATATTAATGTTCAGATAATAGACCATCGTAGATTTTCAAGAAAAATGTGGTAATATTTTCCATGTAAAAAAATCATGAAATTGATATAAGGAGAGGTAATAGTTTTTATCACACACATAATAAATCTATGGTGTGATAGTAAAATGAAAATATAATCACAATTTTGTATTATCATTGTCTACCCATTTTATTCTCTATAAATCTATTTGAGAAAAATCTATCAAATGATATTTTAAATTCACATGATATCACATAATATATATATATATATACAATGGAATGTTTTATTTTTCGTATATAATATTATTAATAAATATTTAACATATACTAGTTCTCTAAGACAAGAGAGTTTAACTTTGTATGCACATTCAATTTTTTTTATATTTTTCATTGTTTCTAAAAAAACATTTAGTAATCAAAATATTTAAATGCTTATTAGAACATTATTTCATAATGATTTATTTATATATTATATTATTATAATTCTGGGTGATTGGTATTCATAATTTTAATTAGTTAAAATATTGGTTGTTTATTTTATTGCCTTTAAAATTTATGGAAACATACCAAAATAAAATTTTTATACCACTTATTATGTCTATAATATAATATGTTTTAAAACTGATTTATGAAATTTCATTTAGGAAATATTATAGTGACTTCCACAAAATTCTTAGCTATTGAAAATATTCAATCACACATTTGTATAGTATATCACTTTTTATATATCACTCATTGGTTTCTAAAGAAATTAAGATAAACCTAATTTAAAGGTATAAATCGTACTGCCTGACCAAAAATTGTATTTCACACAAATTTAAATTCCAAAAATTCCCCATCATATAATATACCACAAACTATGATATAGATCTTTTTTGACAATATAAAACATCAAATGCATTGAAATAACCATTTTTTACATGCCTAATTAATTTTTTCTTCCACAAAATGATTAAATTACCCTAGAGGTTCGAAACAACATGGCCAGGAAAATAGTTTTGAACTATGTGATGTTGTATAACTTCAGTTTATTCTCATTTATCTTTGGTTCTTCTAACGTAGGTAATTTATCATTTAAGAGATTCTTCATAGTAAATTATTATTTATTTAGAAAATAAATAAAACACCCCTAAATACTAGGATATTTATATACCTCCCTTGTTATCCCTATCACTTTTTACAAAGGAAGATCCTTGGATAGAGACATATTGATTCTATATTAGTGAAAATTTGATCCCACATATCACACATATATCTAATTTATGAGCTTGTTAGATCATATGAACAACCATATGCAGCTATTTCATCGGAAAGAAAAAGCTACCCAACAATCATTTCATTCTCCCCATGTTTTGAATCAGCTATAAAAAACATTCTTTGGTCCATAAGACAATTATTGAGGGGTTTACTATTCAGTTAATAATGTTTTCATATATCTAACCTGGTTAGGAGAAGAGTTATAGAATGAGGAGTGGGAATAAATATTTTTAAAAAATACCAATCACGGTATTTTCATAAAAAATTATGATGAACTTGTGATGGATATTGGGGTTATCTTATTATAAAAATGGTCCATATATTGATTTATACTTTACATTCTACTAGACTCTTAGATTATCACTGAAAAATCATTTAACAATACCATGTTCTGATTTGGACTGCGATATCTCCCTAGATAGGTCCCATTAATGGAAGGTATGGTGATTAGGGTATAGTGAATACACTAATATATACCCAAGATTTGTAATAGGTCTGGTATTAAAATAACCCTTCCTCCAAATGTTATATGATTGATTTCATTTAATAGAGATATGGGAATACTATTGGAAGTGCTAGAGTTAATTATGTCTGAACATACGGTAGTGATCGTACACATTAGTTTTTTTACAATAATAACCTATAAACACTTGAATAATACGCCAAATGTCCCTATATTATGAGTTTTGGATTGAATCCCTTCTGGTTAATTTCCCAAGAAACCTTACAGTGATATACAGATCAAGGTATATTGGGGGTGATACTTCATTGTAATTTTTTGGGGGCCCTCATCACCAAATATTAAAAAAAATTAGTTTTACCATCATCGTAACCCAATAATACATATCCCATACTCTTAATCATTAAATACACAAAATGGTGAGGCTATCTGTGCAATCATGAATACGTTCCACCTTGACTAGCCATTATACCCAATCATGCAATTTCCCATACCAGATTCCACCAAGATACCCTCTTTAATTTCATTAATCCATTCTATTTTCGACCCTCTCTCATATAGAAATCGGATTTAGGAGAAAGTGACCCATTCATAGAGAAAATTCGACTACCCCCAATACAATCTACATATAAATTTCCATTCTAATAGATTATACGAGTTCAAATACATAATGTGTTATCAAACAATGGAACTCACTGAACGATATGATTCCAAATGAATCTACTACAAATATAATATTGGTAGTATGAACAATTTCCCAACTTAACTACCCATAATGAAAACTATTATTTCACTTCCCACAAAATCCATTGGTGGAAGTAATTATAGGGCATAGTTGGAGTTGAATTTTTATTTTTATTCCATAAATAACCTAACTATCTTCTAAAAGTGATCATGGGAAAAAACCGAGTGGGGTTTATTTATAGGTCATCACTCGAAGACATAATGTTTTATAGTTCATCCCTAGTCAATGAGCACACTGTGATGTGGAGTACATAGACCCCTAGCCTAGGAAAAATGAAGTATCCTATTAAAAAATAGGGTGATTACTGACTCTATCTAGTACACCATGAACCTATTAATTATATTTATGATAACCGAACCAAAAAAATTCCATTCTTGTAGGGACCTAAATACTGGTGTTGGAGTTTTTAGAATATATATTCGACTATTCTTTGAGTTACATGATTAACCCCAAAAAAATCCATCATGAACGATAGAATTATTGGATTGTGTCCCTATGTGAAAAAAAATATATGACACTAAAACACCTGAACTAGGACCCTATGGGTAAATACAATGATATATGAAATTCCATGAACACACCCATATAAGAAGACAAATGAAACTAGGGAATTTTATTCTAGAACCCTATGAGAAAACATTAGGAACATAAAAACACAAAATATATGTCCCAAAATGAAATCATTAAGAACCAAAACAATTAATGGTTAATCATTTATTAGAAGATAATATGAACCATGTAATTCATAGTCAGTACCTCTTTGAAAAAACACTGTTAAATGAGCTTCTGATCTGCAAAAAAAAAAATATTTTCCCTAGAATCTCCTCACATAAAATCTGGTTAGGGAAAACCAAATTAAGTTCAGGAATAAGATACAAGAACTCTAGATATCTATTATAATTTCACACTTCCAATGTGTTGTATACCCTAAAACACATCTTGGTTCTTAATTATCCCCATATATTTCCCACACTACTATAACGAAAGATGTCTTCCATTGAGACACATATATTACCACATCATGCCATTTCCCAACTCATAAATAATGGTAAGATAAATCAATATACCTTTTCATCTTACTTTATATAAACTCATTCCCTTAGGTTCCCAAGGGCCTTCCAATGATTCCTACCAATCGTTACCAACCCCATTCATTAGCTCTATAGTATATATATATATATTATAGTCCATTAACAATTGGGGCATAAATGATATGTTTAAAACACAATATCAGTGCTGATGACTCCGATAAATTTCTATAGTAGTTTAATAATCACATTCCTCATTTAAGTTTCCCATCATATCTAAAAATATCAGTGAATCAATTTCTAGTACAAAACCAATATTCTACCACATGTTAATGTATCAAACAATGTTCACTATACCAAAAAATCTTATGATCATATGTAAATTTCTAACAAAATTATTATATATTATTACAAAATTTCTACAACATGTTATTATATTAATTTCTCTCACTCTCTAATGGTCAAAATATATTTGGATGTCAACAATCATTATCCTAGTACACTACTCACAATGAAATCTCATGCAGAGATGCATCAATCCTTGAAATGATTATCCCACTATAGTAAATTTACATGAACTAAATCATTCTTAAAGGATATTTCCATCAATGAAAAAGATATCTGGTTCCTTCAAAAAAATTATATTTATTATTCCTATAGAATCCCTTTAAAATTTTAAATAAATCCCAACCAGGGTTACGTAGTGTTTATCTAAATCTTGATGATTCATTTATAATTGTTTCTCAAAACAATATTTCATACACCTTAGTGACATATTTAATAAGAGATTATAAAATCACTAATAAAGGGTTGGAATAAACATTCCAATTATAATGTTCTCCACACACTCTAACTATTAAATATAGACACCTTTTACCTAATTCCTGACACAAGAAACCAAACCACAATGTAAGAACACCTCAATGTACAATAGACATGAGATAGAAGTAATTATAAATAAAGGTTCACCAACCTCAACATGAAGTTAAAATTATTGTTATAATCTTCTATCATTATTCAATCCATAATGTAAAATATATTTAATTAATTAATCAACTTTAAATGTAATCAATATAAATTACATAAATCATGAGATATTATAGAGCAGTCATGTAGCTCCAAAATCACCAATAATGAAATGTGAATGAACGAATTTATTATCCTAACATCCATATAAAAAAAATATTTATGATTAGAAATGAAAGGTATCAATATTTTTAAAATAAAGTTTATAATGTCTTCTTGAAATATAACTTGGTGTTGTACCTTTATCAAAAAAATGAGAAACAACTTAAAATTTTTCATCATTAATACCCTTTAAACATTACACACAAAATACACTAGTTTTTAATTATATTCCATCATGGGATATTAAAATATGAGATAAATACATCATGGGAACTGATCCAAAATAAATGTAATACAAGATGAAGTAAACAAAAAGAGCATACCTAAATGTGGAATGAAGAACCATACAAAATAACATTATATATTTATAAAAGAAATAATGATTTGGGTAGTCCTGGGAGAACCCAGTCCAAACCATTCAATAACCCCTAACCTGAAACCTTAAAAGGGGTATTATAAAGGTCACTAAAATGAAAAGAATCCCAAATATCATATGGTCTTGGGGTATGTCACTGAACTCTAGTAGACCTCGACTAAGATCCCAGTATGCCACAAAAATATCTATATTCTACCACCAGGTTCTCGGTTCCATGGGTTGTAGAATTGGACCCCTTCCAACCCCACTAAACTTTTGGTGGGGTGCCACCTGGAATTCATTTTTCTCAATTATATCCCACAAAAGACAAGGCTAGTTACTTGATTCCTATGAATGATATCAAGGTATTGTCTTCCAAATAACACCCTTTGTAACTTAACTTTTTAATTCTAATACTAGAATAATTTTTCCTCCTTCTATTATAAACACAAAAAAAATTAAAATTTATAAAACCCATTTCCTTGACACATGAGTTTTCATGGGTTTTACCGACCCATACATATTTTCTTCATTAAAGACACTACCAATACGACTTATCATCATCAAGGAGAATTCCTAAAAATATTTTAACCTCTAGAGTAAAAAATGAATTATGAAAACACACATATTATGCTCTCCCAATATGCCTTATTTTTTAACTAAACAACACATTAGACAATAATTCCTCTTTATAGTGCTTTATCAAACAAGGTAAATGTTGATAAATCCACTACTACATGAATATACATTAAATCATACATTTCTATTTCATGTAAATGGTATATTTAATATTAGAAAAATGATTTTGAAACTCCAATGATATCACAAATACAATTATCCACATATAATAAATCATAATTTGAAACCCTACTATTATATCCCCTTCACGAGCACTAAATACCCCAAAACCTGAAACATAGTTAGTATGAGCATTAGATTCTATACTATGTTAATTTATTAAAGGAACTAATTATACACTATCTAAATAAGTAAATCCTTAATTTCAATATTTTCTAGAAACAAAATACATCTCATTTATTCCATACCTAAGAATTTTTTTTTGAACATATATCTTATAATTAATTACCAAATTTCGTGAAAAAAATATCTTACTTACTTATACCTAAGAATTTATATATACCTCAAGAATAATTATATTTTTACAAAACACATCACCCCTGATGTTCAATACTACTCAATTACCAACATGTTATTCTTTTATCCTTATAGTAAAACCATTTCTCATGAGTGATGATTTTTGTAATCTAATTGACCCTTATACATATCATAAAAGTTTCTAAAAAAATCTTAGTGCTTCAATACAAAACAATCCAAACTTATTTGTAATCCATCATCCTAATTATAAGGCTATAATGAATGCATCATAATACAAGATAATAAAATTGTTATTTCAAGAATAATATAATCCTTCAAACTGGATACACATCATCTTGCAAGAAGTATAATAATTTAACCAATATCCTATTCCAATGTAGATATGGATACCCATAGCATTTACTATACAACATTATATATAACACTACTGAACAATATAACCATGATAATATCAATGAAATCATTCAATTGATGATCCTCAAAAAATTTATCCTCATACCATAGACATATTGTTAAACCACCCAAAGGATCCCTAAGAGATAAATCAGAGGGTGTGGATTAGTGATCCTAAATTAATTTTATGTTTATTTTCATAAAACATTATCTTCATGTTATATGTGTGATATTTTTATGTCTATTAAGATTCAACACACACCAAAATAATGAGAAAAATTATCTATAATGTTCACCTCTAAATGTGGAAAGAAAACTCCTCAGTTTGATTTGGAAATCACAAAGGCTACTCTACCCACTAAAGTACACCTATTATAATAATGAGCTTGGTATAACCATGAAAATCGTTTTTCCCATCTTTTTTACTTTTATTTAATTTATTCCAATAATATTCCAATACCATTCATTACATAGATAGTAATTTTTTGTAAAAATTGATATGTTTTCTACAAATATATTTTTATCAAGTTTTTGAGTGTGATTGGTTCATAATCTTCATCATTTCTTTCATAGAATTGAGACACCTATTTTATTTCCATGCACAATACTACAATAAACCAACATTGTCTACAACATCATTTTGAATGAGTTCTTGTAAGAATTTATTGACAAAAAATTCTCAATGCTTTCTCTCTTATATGAACTACACAAAAGACTCTCTTAACCTACATGTAAAAAATTCAAGATTATAATCTATAGGATATGTTTACTTTAAATCCTTCAAACACTCAAAATCATATTCTTCATTATTAAATATTTTTAATAGATACAACATGAATAATTATACCTTAACATCCTAAATGTTTTACATATTAAACCTATAATAGAATATTTATAAACAATTTAATTTTATATCTTTAAAATATATTTTGATATTTCCCTCAGGATATATAGGTTATTCTATCCTATCTTTCATCTTCAAAATTTGTGATGACCCAGACCCCCTTGGTCCCTTCCTTTGCCAAAATCAGAATCCTTAAGGTGTACGGATCGGTGAGACCGATCGGTGCGACCGATCGGTGAGGCCAATCGGTGAGACCGATCGGTGAGACCGATCGGTGCGACCGATCGGTGAGACCCATCGGTGAGACCGATCGGTGCGACCGATCGGTGCGACCGATCGGTGCGACCGATCGGTGAGACCGATCGGTGAGACGGATCGGTGGACCGATCAGTGGGACCGATCGGTGAGACCGATCGGTGCGACCGATCGGCGGAACCGGCTGACGTCACCCGACCTTGCCAAGTTGTTCCAGTAACGCTCCTTTTTCGCAAATAGGGTTTTAAACCCTTTTCTGCCTCGTTAAAAATGTCTTTAAAACCCGAAACGCGCACAAAAGTTTTAATTAGATGCTTCATTAATTAATGAGTCGGTTTAAACCGCCCAGCGCCTTTAATGATGGGTCAAGCCGTGTGGTCAACCCACGACTTCCACATCTAACACGGTTCAGCGTTTTTATCTCAACCACCCCCGGCTCTTATAAATTAAGGGTTAGGCTGTGGTTTTCCCCTTCTTCGATCGTGGCTCTTCTGGTGCATCGGGACAGCCGCGTCGTTATCCGTAAAGTTCCGCGCCCCCGGCCTAAACGTCGATCATCTATCAACAGGTAGGGAATTTCTTTCGTCTCTCACTTTTGTGTATCATGCGGGGTGGGCGTTATTTTTGTTCCTGTGGAATTGGTTGAACCAAACCTTGATGAATATAATAAATGAAGTTCTAAAGAAAGAAGGGGAAGGGGTTGTGATCGTTGCTTATTATTTACCTTGTTCTTATCCTTTTTGATTTGTGCTGGTTTATGTTCTTCTGGAAATTGAGGCCGTTGGTGGTCGTTGTATGTGCGCTGATGAATCCCTTCGTGATGTTTTAAATGGGTTGCGGAAATTGTGAACTCCTACTGTGAAATTGGTTAATCACGTATATCCGGCTGAATAATTGAAAGCACCAGGATCAACCCTTCTGTGATAAATTCCGGTTAGAACACACGGAAATTTGAAATCATGGAGTGTGTTAAGTCGTTTAAACCTGAAAATCCCTGACTTGTGTTGGTAGTTGGTGGTTGGTTGTTTTCCCATCGGGCCGATTGCTGGAAATGTGGGAGGGGATGGGATTCCCTGATTCTTTTATACTCTCGGTGGTTGTGTGAATTTTGGGGGATGGGATCTCCTGTTGGTATGGATTTGGTGGTTGTGAGTTTTAAACCTGAATGGTCACTTGTTGATATCACAAATTGGGGAGAGATCCTCTGTTAACAGAACCGGGTCTGAGTGTTTTGGTTGATCCTTGCTTTTGACGTTTTCCTCGGTTATGCTTATGGTAGTTGCCCAGTAGTGCTTACAATTAATTGAACATTTTGACTGAACGTGAAACAAGAATGGGACAAATGGTTTTGTGGGAAAGGGTCGTGAACTGTGACTTGGGTGCAGTGGTGTTGTGTTCTGTAGGTTGGTTAGGAAAACCTAAGATTTGGGTGAGTGTTTGTTACCTATATCTATACTTGTAGCTTTGTGTTTCTTATTCGCGCCCCACCCAAGTTGAGCACTCAGTTCCGAACACCCCCATTTATGGGGGAAGGGTGTTTTTCCCAACACTATCCTTAGTGGCTGGTTATTAGCTCCTTTTCTGCTCCCTTTCCCGGATAGCCCATGTATCTTCGGGCAGGTTGTGATGGCCTGAAGTCCATTATTAGCCCAAGAACCTCCGGGCGGGGTGTTGTGGTGGTTGGCCAGGTGTGTGCGGCAGGTGGTTTCCCAAGTGTCTTCGGGATGTGGCCCAGGTGTCTTCGGGCGTGGTGGTGGTTGCTCTGGCCTAGGTGTTTGCAGGAATGGTTACATGTGACAGTTGAGGCCCAGGTGTGTGCGGGCGGGATTCGGCAGTGGGACTGCGTGTGGTTGTGGCCCAGGTGTGTGCGGGCGGGTGTGGCATTGGGACTGCAGTGAGAATGGCGGGATTGGTCTGATGCGTAGGATTTCTCAATAACCAGTGGGAAAGTGGCGTGGGGTACCCAAACATCGATGTGCTCTTACATATATATTACTTGACTTGCGTTATTTGGGGAGCGAGCCTTGGTGAGGCCTGGGATGGATAGTTTGCCTTGTTAGGTGTTTGGTTTACTCTTTCTCACGGGAATTTAGTACGTTTTCCCCACTTGTGCACGAGAGTCTTGGTTTTCCCTACTGAGTGTACTTTTATTCTCACCCTACGTATATAATACTGCTTTCAGGTTTCCAGGAGGACTTCGGGGATCACGCAGGACCTTACTAGCTCGGACTTTTGGAGCAGTTGCAGTTGTTTCTCTTTTCTTTTGGTACTTACCTTGTAGTCACCTTTTTGCACTTTGTGGCTTTCACTTTTGAAACATGCATGTGGGAATGTTTTACTTTTGGATTTACTTTTCCTTCTACCTTGGTGTTGTCGGGTTTTCTCCTCCTTATCTTTCTATCCTATAAAATAAAAAGGGTAATGCCTTCCATTTGCGAGGATTTCCTATACCCTTGGTGCTAGTCGCCACTCCGGGACCTATTGAAGGCGGGTTTCGGGGGTCATTATCTCTCCTTCAACATAAAGAAGGAAGGGCCCGGCAATCTGCTGACACTTCCCTCCTTTTGGTGAAGGCGGGTCGTGACAGAATGGTATCAGAGGGGTGGAGGTTGAGAGATAGGACGGAGTCTGGAGTTAGGCACAGTGAGGATTTCATGGGATGGTAAGGCAACGATGTTGGGTGACCTTGGAGCGTGAATTAGGCCAGGGAAGACCGGCTAGGACACAGGATTTTAGGGCCCCCCGTGATCCGATGCAAGGACTCTGGACCTACCGAACGACCAAGTGAGGCCACACTGATTGCAGGGTAGAGACCCTAGGAAAGGTACATGCATCATAAATGACTTGTGTTCTTGTGTTTCTGGGATGTCTTGGGAAATTAAGAATAAATTAAATCTTAATAAGTATTAAGAACGATTTTCTTTGCACTACTGGGCTTAGGCATTCCTTGTTTACCTTGCAGCTATGGAACCTGGAAGGCGACCACGTGTGGTACAGGCGATCGAGACTCCTGAGACTACTTTGGCCAATCGGCAGAGAGCTGATCGAGAGGAAGAGGACGACCAGTGGCAGAAGAATCTTCGAGCCTTCCAGCGACAGGCCCTCGAGAAGTATGAGGGCAGCACCTCCGATATGAAGACGGAAGGCTGGCTAGAGGAGTTAGTCATAGCCTTCGGCTTGATTCGGGCCCAGACCGAATACTGGGTTCCTCTGGCTGTTAGCCAGATGCGAGGAGCGGCACGCCAGTGGTGGATGCTTCACTTGGGGAGTAGGAAAGAGTCTGAGGTTGCTTGGGCGGACTTCGAGAAGGAGTTCCGGGCGGAGTTTCTCTCCTCGACAATGAAGGCGGAGAGGAGGCAGGAGCTACTCTCCCTCCAGCAGGGGAGCATGTCCGTGAGGGAACTTGGAATCAAGTTCAAGGACCTCCTGCGTTTTGCTCCGGACCTCTTTCCCGATGAGGAGTCTCGGGCAAGAAGTTTGGAGGAGGCGCTCCGACCCTCCCTCCAGTATGATGTTACCCCCTTTACCCTTCCGACATACTTAGAGGTCCAGAAGAAGGCCGAAGTGGTGGAAAGGATGCATGCTCTGGGCGGAGTGTCACAAGAAGGGATCCAGCTAGGACCATCGAAGGGGAAGGCCGTCAGCACCAGGCCTCAAGCATCGGGACCCTCCAGGTTCCGACCCGCAGGGAGCAGACCACAGCAGTTTCAGTTTCGATCCCCTGGCCCACGTTCTTTTCCTTCAGGCTCGGGCCACGGTGCTTCATCTGCGGGAGCCCTGGACATCTCCAGAGTCAGTGCCCCGATCGGGTGCAGTACAGCAGTGGCAGTCATCCCCAGCATCCGCCGCAGCAGCAGTTTCCAGCCAGACCCTTCCGGCAGCAGCAGTAGGGACAGCGAGCTCCCACTCCTCCGCAGGCAGACATAGGAGGAGGAGGCCGACCTCAGGGCGCTCCCCAGGGACCTCGACCAGGGCATGGTCGGGGAGGTGGCCGACTGCCGAGGGGCAGGGGAGGTGGGCGTGGACAGTTACACGCCGCAGAAGCAACAGTTCCAGCAGGGCTAGATGTTGTTCGAGGTACGATCAGTGTGTTTAGCACTCTTGCTTATGCTTTGTTCGATACCGGAGCTTTTCACTCCTTTGTTGCACCCAGTCTAGCCCGCGCCTTGGGTCTAGATGCCGAGAGACTTCCAGTGCCCCTGGTGTTGAGCACACCAGTTGGAGGTCAGACTGACTTGCTGTTCGTTTGTCGGGGATGTAGACTGATGTTAGGGCCACATTAGTCGGTTAGGGATCTCCTTCTGCTGCAGATTCAGCCGTACGATGTCATCCTAGGCATCGACTGGCTATATTCTGTGTGCGCCGTCATCGACTGTTTCCAAAGAAGGGTGGTGTTCTCAGGTTTGGACGGTCAGTGTGTTACCTTCACCGGCGAGCGGAGCAGTCTGAAGGGAAACAGGAGGGAGGAACCTCTCCTCTCCTTGTTGACCGAACTGACGATAGAATCAGTAGATGCGGAAATGGTGGAAGTAGCAGAGATTGTTCGTGAATTTATGGACGTCTTTCCTGAGGAGGTGACGACCCTACCCCCTCGATGTGATATCGAGTTCGGGATAGACTTGCAGCCCAGCTCTCGACCAATCTCGATGGATCCTTACCGGATGACACCTTCAGAGCTACGGGTGTTGCGGATACAGATTGATGATCTGATGAAGAGGGGTTATGTCCGTCCGAGTGCGTCACCATGGGGCGCTCCAGTCTTGTTTGCAAGGAAGGCGGATGGTGGCCTTAGGTTGTGCATCGATTACAGGAGGCTGAATCAGGTAACGATCAAGAATCGCTACCCTCTTCCGAGTATAGATGATCTTTTTGACCAGCTGAAGGGGGCAGGATGGTTCTAGAAGATCGACCTGCGATCTGGATACCACCAGCTGAGGGTGAAGGATAGCGACGTCCCGAAAACGGCGTTCAGGTGCAGGTATGGACACTTCGAGTTCGTGGTCATTCCCTTTGGTGTTACGAACGCCCCGGGCGTGTTCATGGGGCTTATGAACTCCATCTTTTGGGAGTACCTGGATCGGTTTGTGGTGGTATTCATCGACGATATCCTGATCTATTCAAGGTCAGAAGAGGACCATGCAGAGCACCTGAGGACAGTTTTGGAGGTCCTCCGACAGCACCATCTCTACGGAAAGTTGTCAAAGTGCAAGTTCTGGACACGAGAAGTGCACTTCCTCAGGCATGTAGTGTCGGAGCAGGGGGTAGCAGTCGACCCATCAAAGGTTGAGGCAGTTGTTTCTTGGGAAGAACCCAAGAGTGTGGCGGAAGTCCGGAGTTTCCTCGGACTGGCAGGTTACTACCGGAGATTCGTACCCAACTTCTCCCGAGTAGCAGCCCCTTTGACGGCTTTGACCAAGAAGGACCAGGTTTTCGTGTGGAGCGAGCAATGCGAGTCGTCCTTCAGCTACCTAAAAGAAAAGCTGGTTAGTGCCCCAGTGTTGAGATTACCAGAAGAAGGGATGGCCTATGAGGTATTTTTTGATGCTTCATGACAGGGCCTGGGATGCGTGTTGATGCAACAACAAGGAGTGATCTCTTACGGGTCCAGGCAGCTACGCCCCCATGAGCGGAACTATGCCACCCATGACTTGGAGCTTGCAGCAGTAGTGTTCGCATTAAAGCTGTGGCGACACTACCTCATCGGGGAATGCTTTGTGGTCTTCACCGATCACAAGAGCTTGCGCTATATCTTCTCCCAGTGGGGCTTGAACTTGTGACAACGGAGATGGGTAGAGTTCCTCCAGGACTACGACTTTGAAATCTCTTATACTGAGGGCAAGGGCAACATTGTGGCTGATGCCCTGAGCAGGAAGCTGCATCAGGAAGTGGTTCGGGAATCTGCTGATGCTTGGAAGGCGATGGGGGAGTTGGCTGCCTTGCACTTGGATTCAAGGGTGGAAGGTGCTAGAGGCTGCTTGTTTCAGATGACGGTACAGTCCTCTTTGTTGCAGCAAGTGGAAGAGTCTCAGTGGGGAGATCCTGAGGTGGAAGTGTTGTGGGATCGTGTCGATCAGGGGAACGCTCTGGAAGGATGGTCGGAGGACAGCCGACATTGGATGCTCTTTCATTGGAGGTTGTTTGTTCCAGAAGTGATGTGTGATAAAGTCCATTGTGAGTTCCATAGCTCAGCCTTGGAATTACATCCAGGTGTTTCGAAAATGTACCAAGGCCTGAGGGGACGATTTTGGTGGCCCGGGGTGAAACAGGCAGTGGTAGAGTTTGTGGCTAAATTCATGGTGTGTCAGCAGGTGAAGGCTGAACACCGTGTTCCTGGTGGGTTGTTGCATCCTCTAGATGTTCCCGAGTGGAAGTGGGACGACGTCTCGATGGACTTCTTCATAGGACTACCCAGAGCTCAGGGCGGGCATGATGCTATCTGGGTAGTGGTGGATCGATTGACAAAATCTGCTCACTTCTTGGCTATCAAGGAGTCGGGACCTGTGAGTACCTTAGCACAGAGGTACGTGGATGAGGTGGTGCGTTTTCACGGAGTTCCGAAGACTATCGTCTCAGATCGGGACACTCGGTTCACCTCACGAGTCTGGAAGGGGTTATAGCATGCTTTTGGCACCCAGCTACGCCTTAGCACTGCTTTTCACCCTCAGACTGATGGACAGACAGAGCGGACTATCCAGACATTGGAGGACATGCTACGAGCATGTGTTCTGGATTTCGGAGGATCATGGGTATGACACTTGCCTTTAGTAGAGTTTGCCTACAACAACAGCTTCCACTCTACTATCGGCATGGCCCCTTTTGAGGCATTGTATGGAAGACCATGTCGTTCACCCTTATGCTGGGCAGAGGTTGGTGAGACTGGTACTCTTGGACCAGAAGTAGTGCAGAGCACCACAGAGAATGTCCATCTAGTGCGGGAGAGGCTGAAAGCAGCTCAGGATCGGCAGAAATCTTATGTTGATCGTCGGAGGAGGCCCTTGGAGTTCGAGGTGGTAGATCATGTGTTCTTGAAGGTTTCCCCTCGACGGGGGCAGCGGAGGTTCGGAAAGGGGAGTAAGCTCTCCCCTAGGTTCATCGGACCTTTCGAGGTGCTGAGGCGAGTTGGCGGGGTGGCATATCAGCTGGCCCTACCACCTAAGTTGGAGAGGGTCCATGACGTCTTCCATGTCTCCCAGCTTCGTCAGTACTTACATGATGACTCTCATGTAATCAACTGGGGAGAGCTAGATGTGGGAGAAGACACGACCTTCGAGGAACGGCCAGTCAGGATCGAGGATCGCAAGGAGAAAGTGCTCCGTGGACGAACCATCGGCTTGGTTCGTGTGTTGTGGAGGCATGGCGGCATCGAAGAGAGTACGTGGGAGAGGGAAGCACAGATGCGTGCCCAATACCCCGAGTTGTTTTGAGCCTTGTTCCTTTTGTACCTGTTGTGATAGAACGTTTGACTTTTGGCTATGAAATGTACTAGTCCCTTTCCTCTGTTATGTGTGAAAAGCCCCGGCTAAATGGAAGAGGGAACCCGACCCCTAATCAAGACGCATTAAGGTGGATGCGATTACACCCGTGCGGGCAAGTCAGTGCCGCCCAAAGCGGATAATATCTTGACATGGGGGAGGGTAACTCCCCAAACCCACATGACCGGGCGGTTTGGCGTGGTATGTTGCTTGGTTCTTGGCAGGGGAGTGTTTTCAGTCAGCGGGGGTTCACTACTAAGAGGTATCTTTCGAAGATGGTTGTTCGGACCCTCTCTTTTCCTCTGGTTTGTTTTGATTCTCGAGGACGAGAATCGTTTAAGAGGTATCTGATGTGATGACCCAGACCACCTTGGTCCCTTCCTTTGCCAAAATCCGAATCCTTAAGGTGTACGGATCGGTGAGACCGATCAGTGAGGCCGATCGGTGCGACCGATCGGTGAGACCGATCGGTGCGACCAATCGGCGGAACCGGCTGACGTCACCCGACCTTGCCAAGTTGTTCCAGTAACGCTCCTTTTTCTCAAATAGGGTTTTAAACCCTATTCTGCCTCGTTAAAAATGTCTTGAAAACCCGAAACGCGCACAAAAGTTTTAATTTGATGCTTCATTAATTCATGAGTCGGTTTAAACCACCCAGCACCTTTAATGATGGGTCAAGCCGCGTGGTCAACCCACGACTTCCACGTCTAACACGGTTCAGCATTTTTTTCTCAACCGCCCCCGGCTCTTATAAATTAAGGGTTAGGCTGTGGTTTTCCCCTTCTTCGATCGTGGATCTTCTGGTGCATTGGGACGGCCGCGTCGTTATCCGTAAAGTTCTGCGCCCCCGGCCTAAACGTCGATCATCTATCAACAGGTAGGGAATTTCATTCGTCTCTCACTTTTGTGTATCATGCGGGGTGGGTGTTATTTTTGTTCCTGTGGAATTGGTTGAACCAAACCTTGATGAAGATAATAAACGAAGTTCTAAAGAAAGAAGGGGAAGGGGTTGTGATCGTTGCTTATGCTTTACCTTGTGCTTATCCTTTTTGATTTGTGCTGGTTTATGTTCTTCTGGAAATTGAGGCCGTTGGGGGTCGTTGTATGTGCGCTGATGAATCCCTTCGTGATGTTTTAAATGGGTTGCGGAAATTGTGAACTCCTACTGTGAAATTGGTTAATCACGTATATCCGGCTGAATAATTGAAAGCACCAGGATCAACCCTTCTGTGATAACTTCCGGTTAGAACACACGGAAATTTGAAATCATGGAGTGTGTTAAGTCGTTTAAACCTGAAAATCCCTGACTTGTGTTGGTAGTTGGTGGTTGGTTGTTTTCCCATCGGGCCGATTGCTGGAAATGTGGGAGGGGATGGGATTCCCTGATTCTTTTATACTCTCGGTGGTTGTGTGAATTTTGGGGGATGGGATCTCCTGTTGGTATGGATTCGGTGGTTGTGAGTTTTAAACCTGAATGGTCACTTCTTGATATCACAAATTGGGGAGAGATCCTCTGTTAACAGAACCGGGTGTGAGAGTTTTGGTTGATCCTTTCTTTTGACATTTTCCTCGGTTATGCTTATGGTAGTTTCCCAGTAGTGCTTACAATTAATTGAACATTTTGACTGAACGTGAAACAAGAATGGGACAAATGGTTTTGTGGGCAAGGGTCGTGAACTGTGACTTGGGTGCAGTGGTGTTGTGTTCTGTATGTTGGTTAGGAAAACCTAAGCTTTGGGTGAGTGTTTGTTACCTATATCTATACTTGTAGCTTTGTGTTTCTTATTCGCGCCCCACCCAAGTTGAGCACTCAGTGCCAAACACCCCCATTTATGGGGGAAGGGTGTTTTTCCCATCACTATCCTTAGTGGCTGGTTATTAGCTCCTTTTCTTCTCCCTTTCCCGGATAGCCCAAGTATATTCGGGAAGGCTGTGATGGCCTGAAGTCCATTATTATCCCAAGAACCTCTGGGCGGGGTGTTGTGGTGGTTGTCCAGGTGTGTGCGGCAGGTGGTTTCCCAAGTGTCTTCGGGATGAGGCCCAGGTGTCTTCGGGCGTGGCGGTGGTTGCTCTGGCCTAGGTGTTTGCAGGCATGGTTACATGTGACAGTTGAGGCCCAGGTGTGTGCGGGCGGGATTCGGCAGTGGGACTGCGTGTGGTTGTGGCCCAGGTGTGTGTGGGCGGGATTCGGCAGTGGGACTGCGTGTGGTTGTGGCCCAGGTGTGTGCGGGCGGGTGTGGCAGTGGGACTGCAGTGAGAATGGCGGGATTGGTCCGATGCGTAGTATGTCTCAATAACCAGTGGGAAAGTGGCGCGGGGTACCCAAATATCGATGTGCTTTTACATATATATTACTTGACTTGCGTTATTTGGGGAGCGAGCCTTGGTGAGGCCTGGGATGGATAGTTTGCCTTGTTAGGTGTTTGGTTTACTCTTTCTCACGAGACTTTAGTACGTTTCCCCCACTTGTGCACGAGAGTCTTGGTTTTCCCTACTGAGTGTACTTGTATGCTCACCCTACGTATATAATACTGCTTTCAGGTTTCCAGGAGGACTTCGGGGATCACGCAGAACCTTACTAGCTCGGACTTTTGGAGCAGTTGCAGTTGTTTCTCTTTTCTTTTGGTACTTACCTTGTAGTCACCTTTTTTCACTTTGTGGATTTCACTTTTGAAACATGCATGTGGGAATGGTTTAATTTTGGCTTTACTTTTCCTTCTACCTTGGTGTTGTCGGGTTTTCTCCTCCTTATCTTTCGATCCTATAAAATAAAAAGGGTAATGCCTTCCATTTGCGAGGATTTCCTATACCCTTGGTGCTAGTCGCCACTCCGGGACCTATTGAAGGCGGGTTTCGGGGGTCATTATCTCTCCTTCAACTTAAAGAAGGAAGGGCCTGGCAATCTGCTGACCCTTCCCTCTTTTTGTTGAAGGCGGGTCGTGACAAAATTTCACATATAAATTCACATAATTACTATACTAGAAAGAAAACTGTTGATAAATACTCTAATAAATTATTCTTTAATCATGAAACAAGATTTTATTTTATTATATGGAACATTACTTCATGTATCACCTGCTTTTAATCTCATGTTTCATCAATAATTATATATAACTATGATATTAATTTCTATAAATAAAAAATCACCAAGAATCATCATATTAGATGATATTATATTGAATATCAAATTTTGGAGTATTTTGATTTGAGTTTTCATTATACTGAATAATCACTAAGGGCTAATAATTCTACAAATAAAATTCTGGATACACTGATCTTATAATGTATTCCTAGAATTATGTGTTCACAGATTATGTTTAAACAACAACTGAAATAACTATAACAAAGAAAATTATTGATTCTTACATAACACATATGTTTCTTAATAAAATATTGGTTCATGATTATATACCATATATAAGGATTAAATATGGAAATATGGGATTTATATAGGTATATAAGATGGTTATATAGGGAAGATATCCATACTTACAAAACGTTTCCTTTTTTATTTTTGACTCAGCTGGATAAGATGATTGTTACACATACCATAAGATAACTCTTCCAAAGACTAGGAATAATGATTAAAAATACATTATAACTTATTTTTTTTTATTACTTAAAAATCCATTTAAAAAATATTAAAAAATCATTTAACATACTATGGTATTGTGATTAACTTGACCACATATGAATCATAAAACATTACAGGAATTTGATTTAAATGATGATAAAAAAGAAAAAACAACTACAATATATACTTTAACATTATATAATAACTTATTTACAATATTTAAATATTCTAGAGGAACCCTTTGAATATCAAATAAAAACTCTTATGATATGGGTATTCAATAAGCACCACATCTTTTGAAACAATCATCAATATAAGTTTTATTCTAAAAAATCCCCCACTTTAGATTTTGTATTCCACCAACGAACATAAATCAATATGTAAATAAAAAATAATACCAATGAATCGTTTTCCAATAACTCTTATCATACTTGAGAAAAATATGTGTAAAAAATAACATTGAATAATAATATCATGATTTCAATAAAAACAACTATTTATATTGAATCTCTTAAAACCTGATCACCAAGACTCTACATTATGGAATTATTATATGTGAGTATAAATTCAATAGTCGAAATTTATTTAATAAATACTTTACCATCATATAAAATTATTTATTCTATATGAAAGATATTTCCATGGAACCTTTTAATGAAACAATTCCTACATGCACTTTAAAAAAACTATTAAAATAGTTTACCCCTCCAACATACTGAATTCATATGTTACCCCTTTTAAAACATCATTATAAATACATTTCTCCATTAATAGAACTATATATAAATTGATACATACCAAAACAATATTCTCCCCATTTCATTCAAAACATAGATAGAAAAGTAAAAATGATAATTTTGTTTCAAAATGTTATCCCATTTTGAAGGAAATTTCCAAAAACTATGCGTGAGATGGAATATAACACAATACCATACCCTTGATAAGTGCACATTTTTAATCCAAAAATACTTCTTATATTCTTATAGGAATCCTTATTCAATGACATGGGGGAACCCATATGCTATTTTCTCTTTTAGATGAACAAATTCAATATTCAATTCATTTCTTCCCACGAGATCATTAATTATTTGATATGTAATATCCATATTTTTACTTCTATAATATTAATGAAGAATATTTGATAAATTTAAATCATTTTTTTATCACAACCATAGAGAAGTGGAAAATTCTCTTTATCCTTGATATATTAATTCCTGGTATTAATTTATATATTTTGGGTTGTATCTTGGTTAGTATTTACCAATTATCCCTTGATAGTTCTCAAGGTGACCAAAAATTGTTTCCTTATATTCTAAAAATCACAACTCTTTCCAAGGAATAAATCTTAACCAAATGTGAACATACTATCATCAACACACATTGGAAAATTTTTATGTGTAAATAAGTTGATTAATATTCCTTTATTTTTATATTTCAATCCAAAACTTATTATGAATTTAATTTACCTAGGAATCCATTTACACAAATTTAAATTATACTATTTAATAACACAAAAATATATAGAACAAATTTTTATAAAAAATACCAAATATGGTCTTACAAATTTATGTATACAAAAATTATAATAAGATTATTTAATTCAACTGGATAAACGTTTTTTACCTATTATTAGTTGGATATATTTGTTCCGTATGAAATTAGATAGGAAATAGTCATAGAATTATCCTTGGGAAATATCATCTCTCTAAGAGTGAAAATTTAAAATGATATCATAATCTTATGAGGAAACATATAAAACATTTATTCATTATTTCCATAAATGTTTCTATTAACGACATAGAAATAACAATTAGGGATGCCGATTTTTCAACTAAAATGTAGATTTTATTGTCTTCTAATACATTTTTAATGTTAGAAATTTGAATAAGAATTATAGAATAGAATAACAGGCTCATATGGATTGTTACCACCAATATAAATAAATATATAACATACTAATATAATTTGCATCTTCTTCGAGTATAAAAACACAAGGTTGTTCAATATATACATCATATTCCAACTTAATATCAGGGAAGGAAGACCTGGAATCAATATGAAAAATCATTTGTTTATTTTTGGGTGTAGCACAATAAAATGTGATTATAGTAAAAATCATCAAAACCTGGGAATAGGTCTCATAAAAACTCAGTCCATCAAACCGTGAATATCCTTTACACACCAATATTAATATTTCTTTATTTCTCACTATATCACATTTTCCATTCAATTTATTTTATATAACCCTCTTTTCCGCAACAAAATTTTTCTATTTAATCACGGGTTACATTTACCATGTATCATTCTTCCCAATCGTGTCCAATTCGTCTTTTATATAGTTAACGCACACTTGATACATCAATTAATGTTTAACATTTTTAGACCCATATTGATAAAATAATGACATATAATATGTTTTCTCTAATATTCATCTAATTTTTTCCTATTTTATTTATTCACTAATGTTATTTCAGACCAAGAAAAATAATTCTATATTAAGATAATATTCATGATATTGTAACTCATCACAAGAAATGGTTGAATCCTCATCTCAACAATTTTAATATCAATATTTTAATATTTTTATGATATTTATTTAGTATATTTTTTAAAAAGAGTATCTTAATTACTTTGGGTTCATCCATTATCATATAAATCATAATTACTTTAACGTTCCAAGATATTCACATTAGTATAATAAATAATCCCTACATGTCCTTTCAGTAGTTGTTACCATTTCCATTTTGAGGATATAATATTAAGATCACATCCAATCCATGATTTAAATGCTCCCCATGATTTTCCATTATACATTGATAATATAAGTGTTGATAAAAACAATATGACACTTAAAAGATGGATATATTTTATAATACTTATATTTTGGATACATGTTTACATTTTTCAAACATAAATAGTAACATTGAATATGACCCATTTTCAAAATATCTTATCTCCAAAAATTTCAATATATATCATGGTTAAACAACACAGTTTAAGATATCTTTAAAAATAATTTATACTTTAGTTAATCAAAACCATTTCATTTTGATGTGTATAATGTACTGATGACATGTAAGATTCCATGACTATTTAGATATTATTAAATATATTATTTTTAATCTCAATTTCATTAACCATCTAAATACATTCGGCATACAAAGTACATTAATATTCTATAAATATTCAAAATGGTTTAAAAATTCTCAATGTCATTGAAATTTACTTCATAAAAATATCAGAATTTATATGAGTAAAGAAATCAATAAATGTATAATATTAATTATCTTCATTGTTTGATATCATCTATATAAGTTCTCACACATATGAATAAATGATCAAAAACTTTTGAGTAGATTGAATCTCCATATTCTTATGTGAAGATTTAATAATTTTACCTTTTTTATTGATTAATTCGAATATCTTTCTATCATAAAAATGGAAAATCAATATCATTTTTTATTTGAGTTATTTTATTAAAATTCCTTAATAAATTATATTCATGTCTTGAATTAAAAAAACATACTATTTTTTCATGAATAGATAAATGTATTTTACAATGTCTCCCACATGAATTTTTTTTGTTTTCTTCCATTATAATATTATCACCAATATTCCATGTTAATAGTTATTGAACAATAATATATCCTTATAAAAATCCACTTCATTTCCATCAACACATTGTTGGGTTTTCTATAATAGATTGTGTTTTGATCTATCATCATAATGTTTGTTTTCATATTCCATATTTTCCATCCTAATAAATGATGAACCAACTCATTTAAACTTTAGTTACGCATCATTTAAAAAGTTAACTAAGCCTCCATTTCAATTCTAAACTACTTTTATAAGTTTTAAATCG
Organism: Viscum album; assembly: GCA_963277665.1. Lineage (NCBI taxonomy): Eukaryota > Viridiplantae > Streptophyta > Magnoliopsida > Santalales > Viscaceae > Viscum > Viscum album. The sequence continues at coordinate 1,323,426,279 of OY728166.1, forward strand.
CTTTATATGTGAGTTAAACAACCAATATCTATGATCCATTGACATACCTATGTGAATACTTTGGGTGAAACATCTAAAAAATTAATATATATAAAATTTAACTTATTCACTTATTGAATTGGATAATTAAAACTAAAATTATTTTATATTAGTAAAATGAATAATAATTAGTTTTAATTTTAACTAGGGTATTCACGCCGTAAAAAATTTCTTCCACAATATCAAACAGGTTATAATATTTCTATTAATAATTTAATATATATTTCATATTTTTATTTATTTAAGGATATATACTATTACCAACAACCAAGATACCAAGACCCCTAGACATGCTATGTGGTTTTTAAGTGAACCTATAAATATTATCTATATTCCCACATCTATTATATTACCCAAATCGTTCAAAGAAATCAGATTATTCTTTGTATACAACATGTTTTCAAAATACGGTTCTTAATAATCATTCAAATTTAAGCCACCTATAATGACTCATTTTTATGAACTAGTTTTTTAACTCCCAAATCATTTTTCTTCTTCTTATAATTTTTATGCCTTTTTAGAGTCACCAATTGTTTCATTTTTTAACTTTAAATTTTGGTCCCTAATGTTTCTACATTTTTGAGTATCGAAAATTTTTTTTAACACATATCTATTATGAATTAGTTATTCCTTTTTGACTCGTCACTAGAATTTACTATTTTATTTATTTCATTTTAACTTTATTTTATTTGGTAAACTTGAGCCTTAACCTTATTTTAACATTATGTGAATTATAAAGTATAATTTTAAAGATAGTTTTTCCATTGTCTAATTATTCTCTTATTTTGAAAAACATTTATTTAATATATTATTTATCCTTCCATTTATCATTTATTTATTCTTCTATATTGATTTAATTAGTATCGTCATTATAATACATATTTTATAAATCATTAGTCAAATTTTCCTATTTAAAATAGTCTTTAACACACACATTTTTGTTTCTATAAGAGGACTAGTAATTCATTGTAGACATTCTAATTTCATTCTCCAATTTAAAGATCATTTTTAGAAATTAATTTAATTCACTCTACAATATGAAAACTATTTTAGTATATTCTTATTAATTTTTAAAACATATTTTCCGATATTAATTTTTTTATAAAATTTATAATAAGATGTTTATATCATCTTCATCACCAGATATGAGACATGAATTCACCAAACCTCTGACTAAAATACTTATCAGAATAGGATCTTTTTGTTCGTTATTCTTCTCACAGAAAAATATTACTACACTTATTTGGTTTTAATGTTTTAAAATAAGTAACATTTTTAGTCACTCACTAATTCATTAAAAAAAATTTCTTTATCCTATCATAAGATAAAATAATATTATGTAATCCATCAAGAGGGGTGTCATATTAATCTTTATTCTCTATATTAGAGACTTTAACATCAAATTTTTTAGGTTTGACACACAATATCTTTTTCAATATTGATAAATATTTAAATTTCACACTAGAACCTCTGATCATGATCAAAACATAATTTACCCTTGTGAAGAACCTATCAAAAATCTCATTATAATTAATTTGAAGATAATCAAAATTATGTCACCAAAACTACAAATTTTCTTTGTTAACAATGGTGTTTTATTCATATAATTATCCAATTTATTCTATATTCTATTTTAAACTTGAATTCTATTTACATTTAGAAATTCAAACTAATAATAAAATATAAAATTATTGCTTTATCACAAAACATATTTCCAAAAATCCAATTTTTTCCATTGTTATTTCATCCCCTTACAGAAATGGGTGAAATAAATTTGTTATAGCTTACAATACAACATATCTGAAATAAATACGGTATGTAAGTAATATAACATTCCATAAATGAAAACCATTCCTATAAAATTTAGGAATCTCCTTCCTATTCACTAAATAATAGTATCCATTGTAGATAATAAGAATAATTTAAAAATTATTATACAATGCAGTGACTTCAAAACAGAATAATCTAATTTTTATTCCCAAATGAATGAAAGATAGCTATGATACCACTTTTGGAACCAACAAAGGGGTATTTTAGAGATCATTGAGTGGTGGGTAAATCATTGATGATATTGTTTTTTACAAATCATCTCCAACTTTTAAGATGAGTGATATTTTTCTAACCATACATATCCAACACACCCCAAATTATGAAGATTAAAGATTTAAAATGATCACATGTCAGTGTGAGGTAGCTAATCATTGATTTGATTCAAAACTCACTAAGACCTTACTACCCACTAGAATACACCTTTGAGTGAAATGATCCGGGCATAACCTTGAAACATATGTCTTCAGGTATCCAAAATATTCTTACATTAATCCAATACTTAAGTACATACTAAACCATAAAATGATAGTAATTGTTCCTGAAAACATGTATTTCTCAACCAATAAACAATACAACATTTTTGGAGTGTGATAGGATCTTCTTCTTCTTCCTTTTTTATTGTACATTATAAATGTAGACCATCAATATACATTAAAAGTAAAGTATAGAACCATTTTGTTTTATAAATTCATCATGAATATGTAGCATTACCAAATTTTTACTATCTCTCCCTCCTCTATACCGCTCAATGTATCTCTATAATGGAATCATAATTTGTAAATAAAATCCCCCTGTTAATGAATAATTTCAATATTATGTTACAATTTAAAAGAAAAGACATGTATTTTTTTAAATTTTTAATTTTTTATTATTATAAAATATTTAATCTTTTTGTTTTTAGTTATTAAAGGAATTTTATGAATCATAATCATTGTTAATATAACAATTATGAAGTGTTCATTAATCTTAGAAAACATTAATGGTTATAATGAAATCTATTAACCCCTAACAAAGCTTAAATTTCATTGAAAAGAATAACCATACCCTATGAAGCTCATTTAAGAGATTCTGAGTGAGATGGAATCGTTGGGATTTTACCTTGAACATGTCCACGATGATTTTCAATAACACAAATTCTAGTAAAATCTATTATGGGAGAATTTAAAGTATATATAAATCACCCCAAACTATATTCTCCAAACCAACTCAAGAATGTACTACCATCTCACCTGTAACCCTTACGACGTACGCTCATGTAATAAGTGATTATATATCTTGACCTTAGTAGTATGAATTTCTATACTATAGTTTAAATAAAATAATGATCGTATTGGTCCTTTTTTAATAGTACTTTATATATGTGGATTATTATGTAGTCAATTTTATAAAAAAATTGATTTTGTTACGATGATTTGTTTTTTTATTTAATGGAAATATAGAGTTTCAATTGAAATTATCATTTTGATAAATCCATGAGTTTTTTTAAAAAGCTTTATATTCATGAGAATCTATAATTAATTAATATTTATTTAAATACAAATGATAATAAAATTCCATAAAGTACAATATAATTTCTATAATGGTATGAATGTTGTTTGAGTTGTAAAAACTTTTATTTTTAAATAAATATGGTTTTTTAAATTAAAATATGAAAATAGAATATTCAAATAGTTATTTTGTAAGAATTTGTTTTCAAATTAGAACATCAGTGTTATCCAATTATGAAGTTTTTATAATTTACTAAGATAGCTACATTTATAAGTTAAAATTAAATACAATATAAATATATGTTATTTATTATGTCATAATAATATCCCAAACATGTTTTACAAAAGTAAAATAAAATGCATCCATGACTAGAAATATTTTTTCCATTTTAAAATAATTTATTTTTGATGTTATTTTATTAATTTTACAAACCTATAACAAATCCTCCAAAAACCTATATTATATTTTTATTTTGTAAAAACAATTCTTTTTAAACATATCTAACTTACACATCATGAATGGTATTATTTTAATGAGTTTAGTTCTATAATTAATAAAATATTGGAAACAACTCATCTTTATTTTTAACCATGGGAAAGAATCATGGGATGATTTATGAATTGATTATTTTATTATTTAGATCCAAAATCCTATTTTTCAAAATTAATAAATAATTACCCTATTTTTTCTGATAAATTCTCACTCAAACTCCCATTTACCTTAAATGAAAACCCATAACGTTTTATTTTCCTCTCCCTATACCTCAATAAGTCACTCCCAATGTTTTCCTATGCTTTTAATAAGTTCATCCTATGCTTTTAGAAGCACCCTCTCGAAGGTAAGGGATCCTAGTTATCTTCCTCTTCATTCGAGTTCGTTCTTTGTACTTGGCCTTTTGATGTTAAAATTTTTATTTTTTATGTTTTTTACATACCTTTACTATCCTTTTGATTCCCATGTCACGTGATAAAAAATTTAAATATCATTAATCAATTATATGATCCATTTTCTATACCCATTATGCTGCTAAAATTATCCCATTATTTTCTATTCTAAACTATTGTGTTGTGAATACCCATATCGATTTACAGTCAAGGGTATTTACCTAGATGTTACTAAATTTAATTTATTTTGAACTTCCTTTTATGAAACCCCCATTCCATTATCTTTGGAATGAATTTATGGAATATGTTCTTATGTTGTATGATATATGCACCACACAAATGCATGTCCATTATGTGATTATAAATAGTGGGGTCATAGTTATATAACCATCCAATGAATTGAGAAATGTTTTTTAATCTCATGATATACCAAGTATTGGGGATAGTTGGCCATCTTAATAAAACCATGTTATGATGTCTTGGGGGTTTTCCTTGACTTAGGCTTATGATTTAATGTTTTATATTGTTACAACCTTGCTATAATTATTTTATGTATTCATCATATTTATTGATTCAATTATCATGATTATCATTACAACCATTTTAAATATTAATTTTATTCCCTTGAATCATGTTTACTTTTTTACTTAATTATATGCTTTGAATATTCCCACACTGATATTTATTACAAACCCATTTTATATATACATCCCTAAGTTATCCCGTGTAGTATTACATGACAAATGGAATATAAGGGCATGTTATGGAGTTCTTAAATAATCATTGTATCCATGATTAACTTTACTATGATATATATCTAATTACTTAAAGGATATAGTCCCCTTTATCTTTAGGTATTGTTTTATGTGTGACATAATTTAATAGGTCATAAAATAATGTGTATAAAAGTATGAATTATCATAGTTTGTATCAGAATAAGTGATAGTAATTTATAAGGAATAGGGAAGTAATACATTAGTAAAACCCACAGAATATTTTTATGTATTGGAAAAACTCTTGCAATATTGTTAATTTATATACTGAGTAGTTTCCATGAAATAAAATCATTTTCTAGATCTATAAGTGGATGTGTCTCTTGAGGAGATATACCTAGCGTTAATAACTCTAAAAGGAATCATTGGGTACTAACTCGACCTGTACCTAGTGCATGAAAAATAATCCATTTTCAAACCTAGATTGAAATAAACATGGGATATTATTTGGTAATTTCAGAATCTCTTTATTAATGTCTAGGAAGGGAAGAAAATATACTATGAAATTTAATTATATAAAATAGAATATGGAAAACATAGATTTAAACCATAAAATTTTATCTTAAAGAATATTTGTTGTTAATCTATTATCCAATAAATGTTCCTCGTGTTACTTTTATATATTAGTATGAAAATTGTTATCACAAAATGTCATTCATTTTATTCAATGTCTTGAAATAGGGGGAACTAAGTCAACAAACAGTGTGAAATGTGATGACTGTCCAAATGAGACACCCAACCCGATGGGTGAAGAAGAAAAGAACATAAAGTCAATAATAAATCAATCTATTGATGTATTGAAATTATATTTGTACCATAATGAATACTAAAACAATAAATTGAATATAACGTTACAATTTAGTCCCTTATTATATAATGTCTACTGAATTTTATTGGATCTTATGGTCTATTAATCATATAAGAGTGGATTAACTCAATTGAGATGATCTTCACTATACAAAAATTCTATGAGAAAGGGAATATTGTGCTAGAAATTTATCTCTTTGAGTGATAATCTAATCATAATGGTCATTGATCTTGAATATGAAACCCATGTTAGGAATAAATTTAGTGCAATAGAAGGAATTCAGAAAAAATTTATTCATTTTCTCCCATAAACTCACTGAATTAAAATTTTATATGTATTTCTTAAGACTAATGTAAAAGGATGATTAATCCATTAGATAATATGAGTGAAACATCACAATCCATGCATAATATGCCTATGATATTTTCATATAACACAAAATTAATATTGACTAATTATATAGCGGGTTAATGATTAATATACAAATATATTTATTTCTTTCATAATATCAAAATTATGAAGAATATTTTTAATGTTCCCTTAAAGTCAAAATAGTGATTGCTGTGTCTCAAGGGTCTCATAGGTCTGGTGATAGGAATTGTAGAATATATCTTAATTCACATGCAGAAATAGAGAAATATAATTATTATATGAAATTAAAAGTTCTAATATTCAAAAAATATAAGAATAAGAATACAAGAAATTATCTGAATTGGGAAAATATATTTATTAGGTTTGGTAAGGAGGGTAAACATTATAATGAATGATAATTGGAGAGACCCACCCATTTAATGGACAAAAGAAAAATTATCGTCGACCCTCAAACTATTTTACAATGTTTCAACTTCAAGTAACAAAGGAACTATAAGAGCTAATGAACTAAGATAAGGGTTATCAAATATAGTTGGTGAAAAAAACCTCCCTGGGTTAGAGTGAGAGTTTTAAAACATAATATCCCAACTATTGAGGTAGATCCTTTTAATAAAGATGTGGCAGGAACAGTAGTTTTTAATTCGAGGATAGAGAATAAAATATTCTATTCTGGTTCTACCCATTATTTAATATCATGGATGTTTTTTACAACTATTCAAACACCACCTCAAAACATGGAAGTCATGTTATTCATTAAAACAAAAAATTATGCAATTATTTCATCCCAAGCATATAAATTCACCTCTATTAATAGTTAGTGGCTGTATTTCATGATTTACGTTGTGATTATCCATTTAATAGAATATAAGGACATTTAATTCATGTATTTTCTTTCTTTTTATAGTGATAATAAAAAATATTGTGATAATGAAATCACTGTATGTTTTATAAATTTCCCACTGATTATATAGAAGAAGGAGACATATGGATATCCTTTGGATTCTTTATATCTAAAAAATGCTTATTATTTCCTTATGAAAAATAATATCTTATTTAAATGAATATGATTATGAAAAACATCATCCTTAATTACATTATCATTTTAAGAGAATATATTGACGTGTTCTGTAAAACTTTCATTGTTTTCCTCCAAATTTATAGGTTATATTTTCAATCAGACTTATACTTGGAACTATTCCTATGTATATTAGTCCATATATAATGTAAATAATTAAAAAAACAATTGAAGAAGAAATTACAAGGAAATTATGATAAAGTGGTTATGCAGCCAAGTGTATCACTATTGTGGGTGACTGTCTTCTTCATTAAGAAGAAGGTTGGGTCAATGCACCTATGTAATTATTATAATTAGATCAAAAAGATCACAATACAAAAAATATACCCCCTTCCACAGATTAATTATTTTCTATTACATATGAGGATCTGAATACATTTCTAAGGTGGGTTCTTGGTTGGAATATAATAATGTAATGGAGAAAAAGGAAGATATCCAAAAGACTTATTTTCATATAATTTTTATACACTATGAGTTCATAGTGATGTTATTTGAACTCACAAATGCTCCATATTTCATCAAACAATTAATGAATATATTATTTATACATTATCTCAATAAATTTGTGGTAGACTTTTTGGATTTTATTTTTATCAAATCCAAAAGGAATGAGGAACATTATGAGTATTTGAATATTGTTTTTATGAAATTATGAAATAAAAATATATATGAAAATTATATTAAATGTGATTTTATGATAGGGAAATTAATATTATTGAGGAATGTTATTGTAAAATCCCAGGTAAATAAAGAATAAAGCATTCTCATATTTATTAATATTTGAAAATTAAATATTAATTTTACTTTAAAGGGGTTGCTATGTTTGATAGCTTACCAGATACGCAACAATGAGTTTCTTTGAAATCTTACGTTGCACATTAGTAATATAATAATATTATTTTAAATGGTAGTTAACACTTAGCCATTGTATTTGTGAGAAAGAATATAAATAACTAAAATATGATTATATATATTTTTTAAATGTTTTTACATTTATCCAATAAAAGATAAAGGCTTAAAATAAGAAAAAAAAATTAATTTTAGGCATAGATACTCTAATATTCACTAAAAGGTCGAACTATCGACTTTTGATGGTGAACCCTCTTTAAATATAGATTTGGTAACTCATATACATTCTTTTTGACCAAATAAAACTCTTCTTTATAATCGTTACATCAAAATTTACATTGTGTAAATTTTTGGTATTTTTCCGATAAAGATCATTTTTTAATGAATAGTGAAAAATGTTGTATTTTAATTCAAAACCTCTTTTATAATATAATTTATTAATATGATTATATTATCTTTTGAATTGGTTTTAAAGTTAAATTAGAACATATTTTCACCATTTAATCCAATATTGGTGGTTGGAATTAATTTCACTTTGAAATCGGACTTAAACAAGTGTCAATCTTTTGATACATTTTGTTTCATAAAAACACGCTATTTGTTTTGACAACGGAAATTAATTATTAAATTAATTAATGAAACTTATCTGTTTTGAATTTTTTAAATAGATATCATTTTTTAATTCAGAATATCAAATATATCTTAGGGTGAATTTTTGGTATTTTTCTGAAAAACTTCAATTTTGATGAATAGTGAAACCACTAAGTGGTACTTAAAAACTGATTTTTTGGTTTAAATGAACTTTTACCACCTCTGTATTTTTAATTTCAAAAATATTACATAAATGGTTTTCATTACTAAGAAAAATGTGGTTCATAGGGATTAAAATAATTTTTAGTGAATAGTAACTTTTATGTTTTTAATCGCGATTATAGGTAATTAGTGTAGTTCAAGGTAAAAATAATGTTTTAATAATATGAAATTACCTAGACACATATCCTACCCTTATTTTATGTTTCCAGGCCGACCAAGAAAATCCATTGGTCAACTTGGGGACCCCATGAAGCCACTTTGGTAGGAAAATTTCATTAATAACTTTTTATTTAATTTTAAAATAAAAATGTCACAAACATGAGATGTTTTACTAAAACAATTTTTAAATGGGGTTATTCAAGTCATAATTTTGACTATAAATATTCATTAGAAATCTAAAATGATTTCCTACATCATTATATTTCGTTTTATAATTTTTATACATTAAATAAATTAAATTATTTTTGACACCATGTTGATGCAGCGATTACCTCATTATTTAACGATTTAAATAAAATGAAAAGATAATGTAAAATCTAAGGCCTACACATGTCAAAAACCTATTGGATGGATGTATTTTGAACTCTTATAACCTTATCCTCTAAATATATAATTTTGGGACCCTTTTTATCTGAAAATAATTTTATAATAAAGTATCTTTTCTTAACTTTCCAAGAGTTCCCCTCCTCTCCTCTTATAAAAGGCCCCCACCTCTACCTCCTTACCCACACCTCTCAAGACATTGGATCGGCCATGATCTGCTAATTTTGTCTCTCCACATCCCTCTATTACTCTTAGAATCCTCACTTTGGGCAGAAGTCTTCCAAAGGAAGCCTTTGAGCTCAAATCAAAGACAGTTACCCGATTTTAAGGAAACGTCTTCACTTGTGTTCTTTTGTTTTCTTTTGCTTCTCCAACCACCTAACCTCTTTTTATTCATTTCATTTGTAAAAACTACAGTATATTAAATATACTAGGATGTTGTTATAATTATCATTCAAGATACACTTACAGACACCTACATCTAATGGTTAAAGATCATACTGATTCTGTGGATCGCGAATTTCTGCCTCACGAAACGATGATTGTTCAATATTTTTCTAACACCTTCAAAGGTGTCCATTAAGATGTCACTATATTTATATATGAGATATAATATGTTTATTTTTTTCCTTATTCTTATGTATTTTTCTTTTATTTCATACCATTATGGCTTCCATTTTGGGTATACGCGATATCTTCATTTTAGGAAGTGCGGACTACCGCCCCCTCAAAGTTATTTGATTCGTTAATGCCATATGTGGGATGTATAAATGATGGATTTAATTTTTATTATATATTATGTTATACTAGAATTATAATATACCTTTATATCATTATTATTTATTTCCATTAAATTGTGATATAGAAATGAAATCAGCGTTCATGCGTACGTATGGATTACCGTCTCCATGAACGGTGCATTTCATTTCTTATCCCCAAATGTAATGTACTACTATAAGTACATATATATAATGGATATATATGATGTATGTTACATCTAAATGATTAATATAATTCTGGAATTAAAATATACATATCTCTCATTTAGTTTTAATTCCATTAATATGACATAGAAATGAAAGTAGCGTTCATGCGCACGTACAACTTACCATCTCCATGAACGGTGCATTTCATTTCTTACCTCTAAATGATTATGTAATATTATAAATACATGTATATTCTACATATATATGATATATATGATATAGAAATCATGAATATCATTCTGGATATAATGAACCTTTGACCACATGAACATCATTTAATTGTAAGAAGTTCACTTTCCACTTAAGAACCAAATATCGACAAAACAAACGTTATTAACATAAATTATTACTTAATGTTTATAACACTGTAATAAGTGATATAAAAGGAATAATGAACTTGAAAAAGGTTCTTAAGAAAGTATAAATTAACTCAAGTTTATTATTCAGGACGTTAAAGAACGATCAAGTCTAGTCGGACCCGAGGTAAGGGACATCGTCTCAATATCCTTTATTTGGTGAATATTTTGTTTTATTACAAGTATTTCTTTTATATGGTGTATAAACCCCTTTGACTTTAAATTTTATACAAAAGGAATATTTTTCTATGAAGCATTATACAAAACGACAAAAAGGAATGTTTCTTTTAACGTACACGGTGACAATGACCTTTTCTTCCGCCGTGAGTATTATTTGGTCTTTGGCTTCCTCAAAAAGCCATAATGTTTTTAAAATGAAATAAATACCATATACTCTTTTATGTATTTTTTTTTATTGAAAATGGGTTTTATAATGGATTTTTTTATGTCAATATATTTAAGTGATATATTGTGATTGAAATGTGGAAATATTTTATTTCCTTTATAATTGTTATGATTTGATAATGGTACTTGGACATTTGACGGGTGGTTACCTGATAAACCATATAACGGGTGGTGCCGTGAATACCAGTATGGGTTGTTATGTTATAACCTCTAATGCATTGGGTATGGAAGTCGGCCATATGACTATTCTATTAAGTGATATTTTTGGAAGTCGACCGTGTAGTTATTCTATTTAAGTATGTTTATGTCCAAAGTTACCTTTATATGTAATGTGTTCTTTATATGGGTTTTATGGTAATATTTCAGTTACAAAAGGGTAAATAATGATCTTTTATTAAGTGACGATTATTTACTACATCATAAAGGTGAAAAGTATTACTTTGATAATGTATACATGGATTACTTGTGGTTTTGAAAAAAAACTAATAGTTTTCATTCCTTGTGTATCCCTTACTGAGCTTTTTATGCTCACCCCAAGTTTTTTGAAATGTTTTTCACAGGACTTAATGTAGAGTAGGGTAAAGGATGGGATCAAGGGAAATTCATGCTATATAAAACGTGGAACTAGACATGTTTCTTTTTAAGAGTTGTTATTTTTATGGAAACATAGTATAAGTGTCTACTTTGAAATATTTTGAGATGTAATAGTTATGTACTAATTCTCTAAAACTCTAAACCTGAAAAGATCATCAATGTTAATTATTCATTTAATTCAATATTAAGTAAGGTTGAAGTTCGAGGCTTTATAGTTGGTATCAAAGGTCAGTTTAGATAACTTTAGGTGATAGAATTATATTAAAGGATTTTGCAAAAATATTTCTTTGTTGGTCAAATTGAAATGATATTGAATTTATAGATTACCATGTTGCTTCACATAAGATATTTCTGTGTTAAGAATGTTTTTTCATAGAGGAAACATAACATCTTTTCTGGGAAGTCATACAGATGAAAATGACCTTTCAAATCAGTATCCTGATATGGTCAGAATCAGAACTAAACAGTTTGTTGCAGTGATGGCTCAGTTGACTCAGGTGAAAAATGTTGGTTGTTTTTATTGATGATATTTTGGTGTTTTCTAAAAGTAAAGAGGATCCTGAAAGACATTTAAGGGTTATTTTGAAAACCGTAAAAGAAAAGAAAATGTATGTAAAATTCAGAAAGTGTGAGTTTTGGTTATAATAATTTTCTTTCCTTCATCACATTGTTTCAAAAAATGGCATAACTATCGATCATGCTAAAAAAAAAGTTTTTGAAGAATGGCCAAGACCCACAAATGTAACCGATATCCGTAGTTTCCTTGGTTTGGTAGGTTACTACCGAAGTTTTGTTGAAATGTTTTCACGGTTATCTAGTCGAATGACTAAGCTAACTCGGAAGGGTGTTAAGTTAATTCGGACAAAAGAATGTGATGATTGTTTTCAGGAGTTGAAAAGAAGATTGGTGAATGCTCTAGTTTTGGAACTTCCTTCTAGGAATGGTGAGTTTGTTATCTACAGTGATGCTTCATTGAATGGAATTGGTTGTGTCCTTATGCAGAATGATCAGGTAATTGCATATGTTTCACGTCAATTGAAAACTCATGAGGTAAATTACCCTACACATGATTTGGAATTAGCTGTTGTTGTTTTCACTTTAAAAATTTAGCGGCACCATTTGTATGGAGTAAAGTGTGAAATATATACTGATCACAAAAGTTTAAAGTATATATTTACTCAGAAAGAGTTGAACATGATACATAGGAGATGGTTGGAATTAATCAAGGATTATGATTGTACAATTCATTACCATCTGGGAAAAGAATATAAAGTGGCTGATGCTTTGAGTAGAAAAAGTAATGCATCATTAACCATGCTACATTTGGAACGAGATCCTTTGGTATTTTGACTTGATGAACTTTGGCATAGAAGTTGCTGGTGCAGGAAGTTCTTCTGTTTTGTTATAGGTTTTAGTGAGATCATCCTTATCAGACAGAATTAAGCAAGTGCAGAAGAAATATAGTGGATTGTAGAAAAAGGTAGAGCTGGTTCAGGAGGGTAAGTTTCTTGAGTTTAACATTGATAATGATTGTGTTTTGAGGTTTGGGAAGAGATTATGTGTGCCTGGTGATTCACAGTTGAAGAATGATTTGTTATGTGAGGCTCATAGTTCCACATTTTCAATTCATCCTGGTAGTACAAAGATGTACAAAGATCTGCGGGAGTATTACTGGTGGGATGGAATGAAAAGAGATATTACGGATTTTACTATAAAGTGTTTGACTTGTCAGCAGGTTAAAGAAGAGCGGACGTAACCGAAAGGGATGCTTCAGCCTTTACCGGTGCTAGAGTGGTAATGGGAAAATTTATCCATGGACTTTGTTGTGGGATTACCGAGGACATCTCTAGGAAATAATGCAATCTGGGTTATTGTTGATCGCTTGACTAAATATGCTCATTTCCTTCCTATTCGAGATACTATCTCTCTAAATCAACTTTATCGATTATATCATAAAGAGATAGTCAGGTTTCATGGAGTTCCCCTATCCAATGTATCTGATTGTGATCCCATGTTTACTTCTAACTTTTGGAAAGACCTTCAGAAGTCGTTGTCTAATGAATTAAATTTTAGTACAGCTTTTCATCGTCAATCAGATGGGAAGTCAGAAAGAACGATTCAGACTTTGGAGGATATGCTACATGATTCTTCGATGGATTATTAGGGAAATTGGGACCAACATCTTTCTTTGGTTGAATTTTCATATAATAACAGTTTTTATTCCAGTATACAGATGGCACCATTTGAGTCTTTATATGGGAAGCGGTGTCGAACTCCATCTTTCTGGGATGAAGTGGGTGAAAGGAAGTTGATGGGACTGGAATTGGTAGAATAGATGGCAGAAAAAGTTCAGTTGATTCAGAAACACATGAGAACAGCTCAGAGAAGACGGAAAAGTTATGCAGACAACATGAGGAAGGATCTATCTTTTGATGTAGGTGATCATGTTCTTCTCAAATTTTCACCATGAAAAAGTGTGATGCGATTTGGTAAGAAAGGAAAGTTGAGTCCAAGGTTCATTGGACCATATGAAATTTAGAGAAAGTTGGATTAGTTTCTTATCAAGTGTCTTTACCTCCATGTTTATCTCAGGTACACAATGTTTTTTATGTTTCGATGTTGAGAAAGTATATGCCAGATCCATCTCATGTTTTGAGCCCAGATTTAGTTCAGTTGGAAGAGATTCTCTCTTATGAAGAACAACCAGTCCTGATTCTTGACCGTATAGAAAAATTGTTGTGGAATAAGGTAATTCACTAGGTAAAGTTTTTGTGGAAAACCCATATGGTTCAAGAGGCAACGTGGGAATCTGAAAATTCTATGAGGGATAAATACCCCCACTTATTTTGATAAGTGAATAAAATTGTGAGGAAGAAATTCCTAAAAGGGGGGAAGGATGTAACATACCAGGTAAATAAAGAATAAATCTTTTTCATATTTATTAATATTTACAAATTAAATATTAATTTTACTTTAAATGGGTTTCTATGTTCGATAGCATACCCGATACGCAACAATGAGTTTCTTTGAAATCTTACGTTGCACACTGGTAATATAATATTATTATTTTAAATGGTAGTTAACACATATCCATTGTATTGGTGGGAAAGAATAGAAATAACTAAAATATGATTATATATGTGTTTTAAATGTTTTTACATTTATCCAATAAAAGATAAAGGCTTAAAATAAGAAAAGAATTTAATTTTTGGCATAGATACTCTAATATTCACTAAAAGGTCGAACTATCACCTTTTGATGGAAAAACCTCTTTAAATATAGTTTTGGTCACTATTATAAATTCTTATTGAACAAATAAAACACTTCTTTAGATTCGGGACATCAAAATTTACTTTTTGTAAATTTTTGGTATTTTTCCGATAAAGATCATTTTTAATGAATAGTGAAAAATGTTGTATTTTAATTCAAAAACTCTTTTTAATCTAATTTATTAATATTATTAGATTGTACTTTGAATTGGGTTTAAAGTGAAATTAGAATATATTTTTACCATTTAATCCAATAGTGGTTGTTGGAATTAATTTCACTTAGAAATTGGACTTAAACTAGTGTCAATCTTTTGATACATTTTGTTTCATAAAAACACGCTATTTTTTTGACAGCGAGAATTAATTCTTAAATTAATTAATGAAACTTATATGTTTTGAATTTTGTATAATAGACATCATTTTTTAATTCTGAATATCAAATGTATCTTAGAGTGAATTTTTGGTATTTTTCTGAAAAACTTCAATTTTTGATGAATAGTGAAACCACTAAGTGGTACTTAAAAAACTGATTTTTTTTCGTTTAAAAGAAATTTTACAACCTCTGTGTTTCAAATTTCAAAAATCCTACATACATGGTTGTCACTAAGAAGTAAAATTAGGTTCATTGGGATTAAAATAATTTTTTGGTGAATAGTAACTTTTAAGTTTTTAATCGCGATTAGAGGTAATTAGTGTAGTTTAAGGTAAAAATGATGTTTTAATAATATGAAATGACCTAGACACATGTCCTACACTTATTGGATGTGTCATGGCCTACCAAGACAATCCATGGGTCTACTTGGGGACCCCATGGAGCCACTTTGGTTGGAAAAAGACATTAATAACTTTTTATTTAATGTTAAAATAAATATGTCACAAACATGAGATGTTTTACTAAAACAATTTTTAAATGGGGTTATACAAGTCATAATTTTTACTATAAATATTCAATAGAAATATAAAATGATTTCCTACATCATGATATTTTTTTATAATTTTTGGACATTAAATAAATTAAATTAATTATGACACAATGATGATGCAGTGATTACGTCATTATTTAATGATTTAAATAAAATGAAAAGATAATGTAAAATATAAGACCAACACATGTCAAAAACCTATTTTATGGGTGGATTTCGAACTTTTATCAACTTATACTCTAAATATATAATTTTGGGACTCTTTTTATTCGAAAATCATTTTATAATAAAATATCGTTTCTTAACTTTCCAAGAGTGCCCCTCCTCTCCTCTTATAAAAGCCCCCTCCTCTACCTCCTTACTCACACCTCTCAAAACTTTGGTTCAGCGAAGATATTTTCATTTTTTCTCTCCACATCCCTCTCTTACTCTTAGAAGACTCACTTTGGGCAGAAGTCCTCTCAAGGAAGCCTTTGAGCTCAAATCAAAGAGAGTTACCCGATTTTAAAGTAATGTCTTCACTTGTGTTCTTTTGTTTTATTTTTCTCAGTATGTTAAATATACTGGGATGTTTTTATAATAAGCATTCTAGATACACTTACACACACCTACATCTAATGGTTAAAGAATATACAGTTTCTGTGGATAGCGAATTTCTGCCTCACGAAACGATGATTGTTAAATATTCTTCTAACACCTTCAAAGGTGGCCATTAAAATGTCACTATATTTATATATGATATATAATATTTTTATGTTTTCCTTATTCTTATGTATTTTTCATTTATGGCATACCTTTATGGATTCCATTATGGGTATACGCGATATCTTCATTTTAGGAAGTGCGGACTACCGCCCCTCAAAGTGATTTGATTCGTTAATGCCATATGTGGGATGTATAAAGGATGGATTTAAAGTTATTATATATGATTTTATACTGGAATTATAATATACCTTTATATCATTATTATTTTTTTCCATTAAATTATGAGATAGAAATGAAAGTAGCGTTAATGCGTACGTACGGCTTACCATCTCCATGAACGGTGAATTTCATTTCTTATCCCCAAATGTAATGAACTATTATAAGTACATATATATAATGGATATATATGATGTATGTTACATCTAAGTTATTAATATACTTCTGGAATTAAAATATATATATCTCTAATTTAGTTTTAATTCCATTAATATGACATAGAAATGAAAGTAGCGTTCATGCGTACGTACAGCTTACCGTCTCCATGAACGGTGCATTTCATTTCTTACCTCTAAATGAATATTTAATATTATAAATAGATGTATATTCTGGATATATATGAGATATATGATATCCAAATCATGAATATCATTCTGGATATAATGAACCTTTGACCACACAAACAACATGTAATTGTAAGAAGTCCACTTTCGAATTAAGAACCAAATATCGACAAAACAAACATTATTAACTTAAATGATTACATAATGTTTATAACATCGCAATAAGTGATATAAAAGGAATAATGAACTTGAAAAAGGTTCTTAAGAAAATATAAATTAACTCAAGTTTATTATTCAGGACGTTAAAGAACAATCGAGTCAAGTCGGACCCGATGTAAGGGTATTCGTCTCAATCTCCTTTCATTGAGGAATATTTTGTTATAATACAAGGCTTTATTTTATATGGTGTATAAACCACTTTGAATTTTAATTTTATACAAAAGGAATATTTTTCTACGAAGCGTTTTACAAAACGACAAAAATAAATGTTTCTTTTAACGTACGTGGTGACAACAACCTTTTCTTCCGCCGTGAGTATTATTTGGTCTTTGGATTCCTCAACAAGCCATAATGTTTTTAAAATGAAAAAAAATCCCATATACTCTTTTATTTATTTTGGTATTGAAAATTGTTTTTATAATGGATTTTTTATGTCAATATATTTAAGTGATATATTGTGATTGAAATGTGGAAATGTTTTATTTCCTTTATAATTGTTATGATTTTATAATGGTACTTGGACATTTGACAGGTGGTTACGTGATAAACCATATGACGGGTGGTGCCATGAATACCAGGATGGGTGGTTACGTTATAAACTCCAATGCATTGGGTATGGAAGTCGGTCGTATGTCTATTTCATTAAGTGATATGTGTGGAAGTCGACCGTATGGTTATTCCATTTAAGTATGTTTATGTCCAAAGTTACCTTTATATGTTATGTGTTCTTTATATGGGTTTCATGGTAATAATTTGGTTACAAAAGGCTAAATAATGGTCTTTTATTCATTGAAGAGTTTTTACTACTTCATAAAGTTGAAAAGTATTACTTTGATAAAGTATACATGGTTTACATGTGGTTTTGAAAAAAAACTAACTGTTTTCATTCCTTGTATATCCCATACTGAGCTTTTTATGCACACCCCAAGTTTTTTGAAATGTTTTTCACAGGATATAATGTGGAGTAGGGTCAAGGATGGGATCAAGGGAAAGTCATGCTATATAAAATGTGGAACTAGACATGTTTCTTTTTAATAGTTTTTATTTTTATGGAAACTTAGTAGAAGTGTCTACTTTGTAATATTTTGAGATTTAATAGTTATATCCCAATTCTCTAAAACTCTAAATCTGAAAATATCCTCAATGTGAATTATTCATTTTATTCAATATTAAGTAAGGTTTAAGGTCAGGGCCTTATAGTTGGTATCAGAGGTCGGTTTACATAACTTTAAAAGTTAGAATTCTATTAAATGATTATCCAAAAATATTTTTTTGTTGGTCAAATTGAAATGATATAGCATTTACAGATTACCATGTAGCTTCACCTAAGTTATTTCTTTGATAAGAATATTTTTTCATAGAGGAAACAGAACAACTTTTTTAGGAAGGAATACAGTGGGAAACGACCTTTCAAATCAGTATCCTGATATGGTCAGAATCAGAACTAAACAGTTTGTTGCAGTGATGGCTCAGTTGACTCAGGCGAAAAATGTTGGTTGTTTTTATTGATGATATTTTGGGGTTTTCTAAAAGTAAATTGGATCATGAAAGACATTTAAGGGTTTTTTTTGAAAACCGTAAAAGAAAAGAAAATGTATGGAAAATTCATAAAGTGTGAGTTTTGGTTACAACAAATTTCTTTCCTTGGTCACATTGTTTCAGAAAATGGAATAACTATTGATCCTGCTAAAACAAAAGTTATTGAAGAATGGACAAGACCCAGAAATGTAACCGAGATCTGTAGTTTCCTTGGTTTGGCAGGTTACTACCGAAGGTTTGCTGAAAATTTTTCACGGTTATCTAGTCCAATGACTAAGCTAACTTGGAAGGGTGTTAAGTTTATTTGGAAAAAAGAATGTGATGATTGTTTTCAGGATTTGAAAAGAAGATTGGTGAATTCTCCAGTTTTGGAACTTCCTTCTAGGAATGGTTAGTTTGTTATCTACAGTGATGCTTCATTAAAAGGACTTGGTTGTGTCCTTATATAGAATGATCAGTTAATTGCATATGTTTCACGTCAATTGAAAACTCATGAGGTAAATTACCCTACACAAGATTTGGAATTAGCTGCTGTTGTTTTCACTTTAAAAATTTGGAGGCACCATTTGTATAGAGTAAAGTGTGAAATATATATTGATCACAAAAGTTTAATGTATATATTCACTCAGAAAGAGTTGAACATGAGACAGAGGAGATCGCTGGAATTAATCAAGGATTATGATTTTACAATTCATTGCCATCCGGGAAAAGCAAATAAAGTGGCTGATGCTTTGAGTATAAAAAGTAATACATCATTACCCATGCTATGTTTGGAACGAGATCCTTTGGTTTTTTGATTTGATGAAATTTGGCATAGAATTTTTTGGTGCAGGTAGTTCTTCTATTTTTTAGGTGTCAGTGAGATCATCCCTATCAGTCAGAATTTAGCAAGCACAAAAGAACGATTGTGGATTGCAGAAAAAGGTAGGGCTGGTTCGGATGGGTATGTTCCCTTATTTTAACATTGATAATGATTGTGTTTTGAGGTTTATGAGGAGATTATGTGTGTTTGGTGATTCACAGTTGAAGAATGAGTTGTTATGTGAGGCTCATAGTTCCCCATATTCTGTTCATGCTGACAGTACTAAGAGGTACAGAGATCTTCGAGAGTATTACTGGTGGGATGTAATGAAAAGAGATATTGCTGATTTTACTGTAAAGTGTTTGACTTGTCAGAAGGTTGAAGTAGAGCAGCAGTTACCGAAATGGATGCTTCAGCCTTTACCGGTTCCAGAGTGGAAATGAGAAAATGTATCCATGGACTTTGTTGTGGGATTACCGAGGACATCTTGGGGTAATAATGCAATCTGGGTTATTTTTGATCGCTTGACTAAATCTGCTCATTTCATTCCTATTCAAGAAACTTTCTCTCTAGATCAACTTTATCGGTTATATCTTAAAGAGATAGTCAGGTTTCATGGAGTTCCTCTATCCATTATATCTGATCGTGATCCCATGTTTACTTATAACTTTTGGAACGACCTTTAGAAGTCGTTGGGTACTAAAATAAATTTTAGTACAACTTTTCATCCTCAATCAAATGGGCAGTCAGAAAGAATGATTCAGACTTTGGAGGAAATGCTATGTTCTTGTTCGATGGATTATCAGGGAAATTGGGACCAACATATTTCTTTGGTTGAATTTTCATATAATAACATTTTTCATTCCAGTATACAGATGCACCGTTTGAGTCATTATATGGGAAGCGGTGTCGAACTCCAGCTTTCTGGGATGAAGTGGGTGAAAGGAAGTTGATGGGACCGGAATTGGTAGAAGAGATGGCAGAAAACGTTCAATTGATTCCGAAACACATGAGAATATCTTAGAGCAGACATAAAAGCTATGCAGACAACAGGAGGAAGGATCTATCTTTTGAGGTAGGTGATAATGTTTTTTTCAATGTTTCACCATGGAAAAGTGTGATGCGATTTGGTAAGAAAGGAAAGCTGAGTCCAAGGTTCATTGGACCATATGAAATTCTAGAGAATGTTGGATCAGTTTCTTATCGAGTGGCTTTAACTCCAAGTTTATCTCAGGTACACAATGTTTTTCATGTTTCGATGTTGAGAAAGAATAAGCCAGATCCATCTTATGTTTTTAGCCGAGAGGTAATTCAGTTGGAAGAGAATCTCTCTTATGAAGAACAACCAGTCCAGATTCTTGACCATAGTGAGCACGTGTTGAGGAATAAGATAATTCACAAGGTAAAGGTTTTGTGGAAAACCCATATGGTTGAAGAGGCGACGTGGGAGTCTGAAAATGCTATGAGGGGTAAATATCCCCACTTATTTTGATAAGTGAATAAAATTGCGAGGACGCGATTGTCAAAAGGGGGGAAGGATGTAACATCCCAGGTAAATAAAGAATAAATAATTTTCATATTTATTAATATTTTCAAATTAAATACAAATTTTACTTGAAAGGGGTTTCTATGTTCGATAACGTACCCGATACGCAATAATGAGTTTCTTTGAAATCTTACGTTGCACACTAGTAATATAATAATATTATTTAAAATGGTAGTTAACACGTAGCCGTTGTATTGGTGGGAATGAATAGAAATAACTAAAATATGATTATATTTTTTTTAAATGTTTTTTAAATGTTTTTACATTTATCCAATAAAAGATAAATGGTTAAAATAAAAAAAGAATTTAATTGTAGGCATAGATACTCTAATATTCACTAAATGGTCGAACTATCGCCTTTTGATGGCGAACACTCTTTAAATATAGTTTCGTTCACTCTTATAAATTCTTTTTTACAAAATAAAACTTATCTTTAAAATCGAGACATCAAAATTTACTTTGTGTAAATGTTTTGTATTTTTTCAATAAAGATCATTTTTTAATGAATAGTGAAAATGTTGTATTTTAATTCAAAACCACTTTTTAATATAATTTATTAGTATGATTAGATTGTATTTTGTATTGGTTTTAAAGTGAAATTAGAATATATTTTTACCATTTAATCCAATAGTGGTTGTTGGAATTAATTTCACTTTGAAATCGGACATAAACTAGTGTCAATCTTTTGATACATTTTGTTTCATAAAAACACGCTATATGTTTTGACAGTGAGAATTAATTATTAAATTAATTAATTCAACTTATATGTTTTGAATTTTGTAGAACAGACATCATTTTTGAATTCGGAATATCAAATATATATTAGGATGAATTTTTGGTATTTTTCTGAAAAACTTTAATTTTTGATGAATAGTGATACCACTAAGTGGTACTTAAAAAACCGATTTTTTCGTTTAAATGAAATTTTACCACCTCTGTGTTTTGAATTTCAAAAATCCGACATATATGGTTGTCACTAAGAAGTAAAATGTGGTTCATTGGGATTAAAATAATTTTTTGGTGAATAGTAACTTTTATGTTTTTAATCACGATTAGAGGTAATTAGTGTAGTTTAAGGTAAAAATAATGTTTTAATAATATAAAATGACCTAGACACGTGTGCTACCCTTATTGGATGGTTCATGTCCGACCAATACAATCCATGGTTCATCTTGGGGACCCCATGCAACCACTTTGGTAGGAAAATGACATTAATAACTTTTTATTTAATGTTAAAATAAAAATGTCACAAACATGAGATATTTTACTACAACAATTTCTAAATGGGGTTATACAAGTCATAATTTTGACTATAAATATTCATTAGAAAACTAAAACGATTTCCTACATCATGATATTTTTTTTATAATTTTTAGACATTAAATAAATTAAATTATTTATGACACCATGATGATGCAGCGATTACCTCAGTATTTAACGATTTAAATAAAATTAAAAGATAATGTAAAATCTAAGACCTAAACATGTCAAAAACCTATTGGATGGGTGTATTTCGAACTATTATCACCTTATCCTCTAAATATATAATTTTGGGACCCTTTTTATCCGATAACACTTTATAATAAAGTATCTTTTCTTAACTTTCCAAGAGTGCCTCTCCTCTCCTCTTATAAAAGGCCCCCCACCTCTACCTCCTTACTCGCACCTCTCATGACTCTAGATCAGCCAAGCTCTTCTCATTGTTTCTCTCCACATCCCTCTATTACTCTTATTTGCCTCAATATGGGCAGATGTCTTCCCAAGGAAGCCTTTCAACTCAAATCAAAGAGAGTTATCCGATTTTAACGCAATGCCTTCACTTGTGTTCTTTTGTTTTATTTTTCTTCTCCAATCCCCTAAACTCTTTTTATTCACTACTTTTGTAACAACTCAAGTATATTAAATATACTAGGATGTTTTTATAAGAATAATTAGAGCTACAGTTACACACACCTACGTCTAATGGTTAAAGAAAATACTGTTTCTGTGGATGGCGAATTTCTGCCTCACGAAACGATGATTGTTCAATATTCTTCTAACACCTTCATAGTTGGCCTCTAAGATGTCACTATATTTATATATGATATATAATATGTTTATGTTTTCCTTAAGCTTCTGTATTTTTCATTTATGGCATACCTTTATGGCTTCCATTATGGGTATACACGATATCTTCATTTTAGGAAGTTCGGACTACCGCCCCCTCAAAGTGATTTGATTCGTTAATGCCATATGTGGGACGTATAAAGGATGTATTTAAAGTTATTATATATGATGTTATACTGGAATTATTATATACCTTTATATAATTATTATTTAATTACATTAAAGTATGAGATAGAAATGAAAGTAGCGTTCATGTGTACGTACGACTTACCGTCTCCATGAATGGTGCATTTCATTTCTTATCCCCAAATGTAATGTACTATTATAAGTAAAAATATATAATGGATATATATGATGTATGTTACATCTAAATGATTAAAATAATTCTTGAATTATAATATACATATCTCTCATTTAGTTTTAATTCCATTAATATGACATAGAAATGAAAGTAGCGTTCATGCGTACGTACGACTTACCGTCTCCATGAACGATGCATTTAATTTCTAACCTCTAAATGATTATGTAATAATATAAATACATGTATATGCTAGATATATATGATATATATGATATCCAAATCATGAATATCATTCTGGATATAATGAACTTTTGACCACCCAAACAACATGTAATTGTAAGAAGTCCACTTTCGACCTAAGAACCAAATATCGACAAAACAAACATTATTAACTTAAATGATTACATAATGTTTATAACATGGGAATAAGTGATTTAAAAGGAATAATTAACTTGAAAAATGTTCTTAATAAAGTAGAAATTAACTCAAGTTTATTATTCAGGACGTTAAAGAACGATCGAGTCAAGTCGGACCTAAGGTAAGGGACGTCGTCTCAATCTCCTTTCATTGAGGCATATTTTGTTCTAATACAGGGCTTTCTTTTATATGGTGTATAAATGCCTTTTTCTTTTAATTTTATAAAAAAGTAATCTTTTTCTATGAATCGTTTTACAAAACGACAAAAAGGAATGTTTCTTTTAACGTACGCGGTGACAACGACCTTTTCTGCCGCTGTGAGTATTATTTGGTCTTTGGATTCCTCAAGAAGCCATAATGTTTTTAAAAGGAAATAAATACCATATACACTTTTATGTATTTTGGTATTGAAAAGGTTTTTTATAATGGATTTCTTTTATGTCAATATATTTATGTGATATATTGTGATTGAAATGTGGAGATGTTTTATTTCCATTATAATTGTTATGATTTTATAATGGTACTTGGACATTTGGCGAGTGGTTACATGACAAACCATATGACGGGTGGTGCCGTGAATACCAGGATGGGTGGTTACGTTATAACCTCTAATGCATTGGGTATGGAAGTAGGTCGTATGGCTATTCCATTAAGTGATATGTGTGGAAGTCAACCGTATGGTTATTCCATTTAAGTGTGTTTATGTCCCAAGTTACCTTTATATGTTATGTGTTCTTTATATGGGTTTTAAGGTTATATTTTGGTTACAAAAAGGTATGTAATGATATTTTATTCAGTGAAGAGTTTTTACTACTTCATAAAGGTGAAAAGTATTACTTTGATAAAGTATACATGGTTTACTTGTGGTTTTGAAAAAAAATAACAGTTTTCATTCCTTCTGTATCCCTTACTAATATTTTTATGCTCACCCCAGGTTTTTTGAAATGTTTTTCACAAGACTTAATGTGGAGTAGGGTGAAGGATGGGATCAAGGGAAAGTCATGCTATATAAAACGTGGAACTAGACCTGTTTTTTTTAAGAGTTGTTATTTTTATGGAAAGTTAGTAGAAGTGTCTACATTTTAATCTTTTGAGATGTAATAGTTATGTCCTAATTCTCTAAAACTCTAAACCTGAAAAGATCCTCAATGTGAATTATTCATTTAATTCAATATTAAGTAATGTTTAAGGTCGAGGCCTTATAGTTATAACTATAAAAGTTATATCTATGGATCTGTTAAAGATATAGGTAATTGTATCATATCCTAGACCAATATCTATGAAGAATATATATAGCTTCCTTATATTATATGGGAAATATCGTCACTTAATGAGAAACTACTAAGGATTGACAAACCCACTAACCAAGATAACTCAAAATAGTGTAATGTTTTTCTACACCAATGAATATGTGGAGAGAAGAGTTAAGGATTAGGATAATCACTACCCCTATGATCACATTACCAAAAGGTGTGGATGGATTTTTGATCTATAGTGAGGCATAAAAAATGTCTCGGTATGTTTACTTTGTCAAAATAGAAAATAGATAGCCTATGATGGCCACTATTTAATGATCAATGAGAATAACTACCTAAACATGAACTTGAATTATATTTTTTGATATTTTCCTTGATAATTTGGAAACATAATCTTTATAAAGAGATGTATGACTCATATATGGATCATAACAACATCATGTATATATTGTACAAAGGGAGCTCAATTTTCCCCAATTAAAGTGGTCAGAGCTGATCAAGGATAATGAATATCCAATACATTACCATACAAGGAATGTGAATAATCTGGGAGACACTCTAACGAGAATGAAACTTCAATCTTGATCCATGTTGAGGATTGAAAGGCGTCCTATATTCATGGATATGAAAAGGATTAACATGTGAATCAAAAAAGGAATATCATCTAACATTGCTCAAATAATGGCTCAACAACCCACTCACGAGTGGATCTTAGAGGCCCAAAACATCTATATAGATCTATAGGTAATGGTTTCTAATATTCCATAGTTCAACCTTACATGATACGGAGTTACAAGGTTTCAAATCCTGATATGTATCCCAAAAAAACCTAAACAGAAGAGGTAACTTATACATGATGTGCATAACTAATCCTTCTCAATTATTTATGTAAGCACTAGGATGTTTATAGATCAGAATAAAAACATATGGTGGGATTTTATTAAGGGTGATATTGTAGAATTTGAATCTCGATTATTGGTATTCTCACAAGCCAAGGATGAACGATTGAATTATATGTATATAATTCTACCATTTACCATGCTATTAAGGAAATGAGAAAACATAACAAATTATTTTTTTATAAGACTACCCAGTCAACCTAATGGCCATAATTCCATTTGGGTGGTATTTGATCTCCATTCAAAGACAATTCATTTCATTTAAAATAATGAATATTTCTCTCTTGAAAAAATCTCCAAGATATATATAAGAGAAGTGGTAAGAATACATGACTAACCACTCTTCATTGTATCTGATAAAGATATAAGTTTTAACTCGAGGTTCTAGTCAATCCTTCATCATGCATTGGTTATATAGATGAGTTTTAAAAATACTTATCACCCTTAGATCGATGTCCAGTTAGTGATAACTATTAAAACTCTATATAATATGTTTAAATCATGTTCAATGTATTTAAAATTATTTTGGGATCATCACCTTCCCCTAGTGGAGTTCTCATATAACTAAAGTTTCCATCATATAATTCAAATTTTACCTTGTGAGGCTCTATATGAGAATATGCTTCATACTCCAATATGTTGGGATGAAGTTATATAGTGAAATATAATGTGATCTAATAATTTTCATGATATAAAAATTGTTCCAACCATTTAACCTCATATGAAATCCATAAAAATGTTGATAGAAAATCTACACACCCATTCATCGATAAGACATAGAGATTTAGGTCGGATATAAGGTGTTCTTTTGTATAAAACCGTGGATGAAGGTCTAAATTTTTGGGAAGAATGGAAATATTTGTCCTAGATACATACACCCCTTAGAGATTTGTGATGACATTGGAGTTTTGGAATATCGAAAAGTACTCCTAACTAATCCATCTCATGTACATGATGTGTTCCATATATCCCTCTTAGGTGTGTGCATACCAATACCCTCATATGTATATAATTCCGAGGTGGTGCCGTTAGATAATGATCATTAATATGATGGGAAGGCGGTGAGCATCCTAGATCACAAATATAATCTTTTATGAAGTAATAAATCTCACATGGTCAAAATAATGTGGTGGAAACACAAGTTTTGAAAGGTATAATAGGAACCTGAAGATTTAATAAAACAAATTACCATTATCTATTACAGTGAATGAACTAAACTTTTGAGGGAAAAATATCCGTAGGGGGGAAATGAAATGACCCATTATTTTATAATTAAATTCTATTTTAAATCTATAAATTAATTATTATGTAATGTGGTTATTGAAAACACATTAACTATATTTCATTTATTATTTTGGACTATTAGAAAATAGATCCACCTTTTGTTTTTCGATATTAAAAGGCCATTAAAAACCAAAACCATTGTTTTTATATCCTTTATATAGTCATAGTTATGATTTATTTATATTATGTGTCATAGTAAAATAAAATTGACATTGAAGGAAGAAGAAATGTCCTCGACCAGCATAATCGCGCCATATAAGTCCCATTTTTTGGGCTTTTGAGGGATATAGAATCACTGGGATTTTCACATAACCAATGTGGATGTGAGATTCAACAACAAAAACTCAATTAAAACCATTTACATTATATTTTAATGCTTATAGGGTTTACCTTCCAAAACATTCTTTTAAACCATCCTAAGAATGTACAACCATGATTCAAGTTACACATAAGGAATACATTGGTGTGATAACAGGTTACATATGAAGACCATATTAGTATAAATTTTATATATTATTTTTAATAAAATAATTATTATATTTTTCACATTTCATTATTATATTATATATTTACGTTATTAAATAATTAGTTTTATGAAAACTATATTTTGATATGTTCAAAACAAAATTATATATTTTTTGAAATATATAGTTTCAATTAAAACATTCAATTTTAGAAATCAATGAAATTTAAAAAAATGATATATTATATTAGTATTTTAATTAAATATTATTTAATTAAATATTATTTAATGAAATATAGCTCATGATATAATTATTAAAGTGCAAAGCCATTTTTATATGTTTTAGAAAGTTTTTTGTGTCAAAAAATTATAATTTTTCCATAAAAAGGATATTTATTTAAAAGAATAAATTAATGTTTTAATAAAATTATTTTTGTAAAAAAATATTTTTTTAAACGAACACATTTAAATTATCCAATGGTTGTTTTTTGATAATTATATAAGATAGTTAAAATTTTGGGTAAAAATAAATATGTTATAAATATACAATTTGTATTCTGAAATAATAATATCCTAAAAGTGGTGTAACAAATACTATAAAATTAATAGAAAAAAATTATATTCCCTATAAAATAATGTTATACTAATGTTACTTGATTAAATTTACAAATTTTTAATTAATTCTCCAAAACCTATATTATATTTTAATTTTTTAAAAACCATTATTTATTAACCTGACTCACTTTCACATCATGAATGGTATTATGTTAATTATTTTCAATTGTAAATTAATAAAATAATTTAAATAACACTTATTTGGTAAACAATATTAGAAAATATAATTGGAAGGTATGTGGTTTAATTTTTTTACATATATCCCAAAACCTAGGTATAAGAATTAATAAATAATTACCCCTTTCTTATTATAAATACCAAACTAACCACTCATTTATCTTTACTGGGAACCCATTAAACATGAATTTTTTCTCTATAAACATCTCTAAATCCGTCCCATGGTATTTAGTATATCTTAAAAAGCTCCTATAATTCTTTTAGAAGCATCCCCTCAATGTAATGTATTATCTTCATCTTCACCATAATTCATATAATTTTGTTGTATTTATCCATTTATTTATAATTGATCATGTTGGAATTTGATTTTTCACATCCCTTTAAATTCCTTATGGTTACCAGTTAACTATGGACTACCTTTTCCTGCCATTAATTCCTTCCATGAAGAATTATGTTCACCTATAATGTTTTTCAAATTATCCCATGATTTCCCATAACAAAATTTTGTGTTCAAAATACCCATCAATACATCGAATCAATTGTATTAAACTAGTAGCAAAAATAATTTATTGATTTTTTACGTCCATGTATTAATAGCACAGTGCACGCTATTTGTATTAAAATTACTGAAATAAATTATTATATTTTTTGATCTACGTGGAACATAAATATATATATATGATATGATTTTCATAGGTAGAAAAAAAAATATATATGCCTCGAAATCAGAGGGTAAGGATTTTATCTAATGATATAGTATGCTTGGTTCATTTTTATTTATCCAGAGAACACTATTTGATGATGTGTTAGTGGTCTTTTTCTAATAATGTCATGTTTTATATTTCTTCCACATTCCTAGGATACCTCAATGATATCGTCATATTTCACAATTCAATGTTCATGATTATGATTCCAACGTTTTTATTAAATTGTGTTATTCCCTTGACCAACATGAACTAATTTAATTCATTATATGATTTCATTATCCCATTATTGGGATTTATAGCTCACTCATATTTATGTACATCTCCAGGTTATCCCTTATATTATGAGAAGATCAATGGAATATAATGTATTATTATAGGTATTTTAACTAAATGTAATATATCACCATTTAAATTTATTATGATATGTATCTAATTAAAAAATGACACTAGGCCTCCCATTATTATGTTTTTCTTAATTTAATAGTTAATGCAATAAAGTGTATATTATATATGGGTATTCATACATTCTCTCCCCATTTTTTAAAATTCACATCTAGCATTACATCCTTCATAAAATAGATTCACGATAATATTATATAGGATACATTCATTGTTCATCATCCAAACAGAATAATTATTATTTTTATCTGTAGAATATATATTGAGAAATACACTATGAATAATTATTCCTAAACATCCTCTAGATTATTTGTTGTTCAACCTAAAATAAAACAGTTACAAATATTTGAATTTGAATTCTAAAAAATATGTATCCAAATTTTCTTCATGATAGTTATGTTTTTATGAAATCCCTTTCATGTTTAAAATATCAAATAGAAATCCCTATAAAAACTATATAGGATGGAATGTGTCTTTTAACTGTGCCAATAATTTATTCTTCAATCATGACACAATATTTGATTTTTTATCCTCAATCCCTCCACAATAGATCACCTGATAATTTTCTCCAATAATAGTAAATGTAAAAATATTTAATTTTTATATAAATTTAAATTTAGGATAGATCACCATGCATTAATAGAATTGATTACATTCATTAGAAAGTTAAATTTTGGAAAAAAAATTATCTTCAACATCGTACAAAGACATTCACAGAGAGATGATTCTTATGTAGAACAAATGATATATACATAGATAAAATGATGTTTTTGTATACTTATGTGAAAACATGGCATGTCTATATAACACATTAATTAATGTTTAATAGGAAAAATAAATATTCCTATATAGAATATATGTTGTCAATGAAAATGTTGGTTCATGATTAAATACTAATGTTTTTATTTAAAAAAGTTTTTTGATGGTTACACAAGGATACATAAAGGATACATATGGTGGGGATCCAGTATAATAAATCCATAACATTTTATTTTTTCACTTATATACAAAATTTTATGGTTACAAGGATAAGTACATGATAATATTAAAAACTTTACATAATGATTACACAACCCTTATAAAATTTCCATTAACATTAATATTAATTCTAAACACTTATAATTTTTTCCATCAACATAAAACTCTATAATATGTTGGAATAAACTTCATCATGAATGAATATCTAAATAAAAAATGACTTTGAATATGATTTATGTGTTGACATAAAAAACCCATCTTATTAACTTAAAAATTTTGTAAAAATATCTCAAGAAAATTTCCACATTTTGGAATAACTCGTTCATTTTTAAATAAAAGAATCTTCATCTAGAGTCTTCAAAAAATATCTCATCATATCAAACCCTCCTAAATACATGAGTGGGTATCAATAAATACCACTTATATTTCATTCATTTTTTTAAATGGTTGGGGCCGATGAAAAATTCATTCTCAAATTAAGCATATACTAGTAAAACACACAAGTTATTTATATGCATGGCCACTCTATATCATGAATCCAACATTAAAATCATATGAGTATTAAAAAATTTAACTAAAATGTTACATTGAACATATAAACTATTTAAAAGTCTTGTGTACATCATTTTTCTTAACTAAATTATAATAATGAAAGGGTATACCCTCCTATACTACTAAATCTTACCCTTAACTCATTCCTTATAAAGCCACGTCTCATTGAACCCAATATCGTATACTTGTCAATATGATTATTCATATCATTCATATTATCAATATTTCTACACAAAGAATTATACATGATTTCATTTCCAAGGTACTCATATAATTTCTCATGTTAAAACCAATTCCATGCTCAGTCATATCTCAGGTTCCATTCATAATCTCCAAACTTCTACCCTTACCTAATCATTTTACATTATACATCTTGAATAGATTCTGAATCATATAAATCACACTTATTTTCTTCCTTGGAATATGAATATTTATTAACAAAATTTTTGAACAAGTCAAAAAAATATCCTTACATGTCTATAAAAAATATACACCTGTTACCATAACCAAGAGTCAAACCAAGATCCATTCCCTTACAAGTATTGGGTTGCACTAACTCATAACAAGTCTTCACATCTAACTAATCATTCTCATTGAATATAACTATATTCTCATGAGAATTATATATTCATTTCACCATATAAAAGAATACAAGAGTAACTACATTCCTTTCCACCAAAATTTTAAAGTCATATTACAAACCAAGAAATCAATTTATTATTCAAAACAATAATCAACAAATATCATAATAATTAAAAATGAAATTAAGGAGTTCAATTCATGATTAAAAAAATTAATGTAATTTAGAATATCATATCGGTATAACAAAACTATCTTAATGTAAATGTAGTAATGAGGGTCATATGAAAACCATTGGGTTAATTATTTTTCATCCCCAAAATAGGTTATTCATGAAAGAACAAAATTAGTTATTATTATAACTTAAAATATATATATTCTAATATAGGTTACTAGAATATCAATTTTTAATTCAAAATAATTTTTTATAAAATAATTTTTACTTGAAAACTATTTCAGTTTGAAAACCCATTTTACACAAACAATAAGTTACATAAATTTAATATAATCCTAAATATATTTTTATGATTCTTATTGCACACCATCTTCCATGGTGGTACTAGATTAAAACCACAAATATAATACCATAAAAGTTTTATTGAGAAAAATATAATAAAAAATAGTGAAAATAAAAAACACAACCCTAGAACCCCGATAACGTGGACCATTCACTAGATTAGTGTTCTTGAAGAAATAATTCTAGTGTACAAACCATGTTTAAAAAATTACTATCTCAACGTTTTTTACAAAAATATTAAAATATATCATAAATAATTATATGACAATAATTTTAATTCCAAAACCCAGTTATCCAGAACAATATAAAAATTAGGGTTGTTATATCACTATAGGTTCACCTCTCTATATTCAAAAGGATTCCAAATAGAAAAGATATCCCATGAACAATTTTTTGTAGATAATACACTATATATTATAATAGAAACCAAAAATAAATAATAGAATCCTCATTTTCCCATAATATTAGAGTGAACATGTTGACTTAATTTTATGAGATAAAAATAATTACAATAAACATACACCCAAGATAAAAAATAAATTATATAGGTTATACATCATATATATAAATGTAAACCCCCCTAGGATGATTATGTACCAAATACGAACCGATGAACCAAAAAAATAATACTAAAAAAGAAATCATAAACCCCTCCACAGACCTATCTAATAAATACCATAAAGATACTTTATCTGAGTTACATTATACCATGCACATTCTCTTTTATATCAAACAAAAATTATACACATCCACCAAGTATCACATGTAATATATAAGAATAAATATCTATAGGAAACCCACAATCGGAAAGAAAATATATTCCTCAATATAAAAGTGTAAG
Organism: Viscum album; assembly: GCA_963277665.1. Classification (NCBI taxonomy): domain Eukaryota; kingdom Viridiplantae; phylum Streptophyta; class Magnoliopsida; order Santalales; family Viscaceae; genus Viscum; species Viscum album. Next base: position 1,323,459,748 of record OY728166.1, read on the forward strand.
TATAAAGTAGTAAATAAACTAAAAACATATTGTATTTAAAAAAATATCGAGATATTGTGTGCTGACTACATTGACACAACACATAAGCATGCATACTTTAAACTTTTTTCATGGATACTACCATTGACGCTATGTGAATAAACCAAAACCCTAATATCCATAGATTAGAAACAACGGGGCACTATGTATGGTCCCCAATGAGAAGACACTGTAGACCATGTAACTCTATAGTCAAATCCATAATAAATGATATTAGAAACTATAATATTCTCAGATCGGGTCCCTATGATAAAACATGAGGATACATGGATATATTTAATCATACATTTATGATAAAATACTAAGAAATAATGAATGAAATAGGTTATGCGAAACCATGGAACTCAATTACCATCCCATTATATTAAAACATGGAACCATAGAATACCATGACATGAACATTATGAGAAAACACTAATAACCATGGAACTTCCTAACAAAAACCATATAAGTAAAAAGTATAAACCATGTAATTCTATGACCGAGAACTTATGATAAAACACTTAAACCAAAAACTTATTGCCTCTATTGTAAAAATAGTGTTTCGTCACAAGTATATGACATAAGTAATTGTATGGGTAAAAAACACATTAAATGAAAATCTAAAAACCAAGCATTGTTATTTCATATCACACATCTAACACATCCAATACCCTAACTCACAATTTGATATCTAGTCATCCCATAACATATAACACTTAAATATAATGAAAAAATTCCCTAATTAATATTCAAATTAAATCATACCATTCTATACTGTAATTCAAATATTTTAAGATGTAAACCGATTATCCTTATCAAATCACTCTAGAGAAACCAAACTCCTATGTTCCTTAAGTCATACCACATGTATCTCTATACCAATAACAAACCCATATCTATTACCTCCATAGGGAAAATAAATCTTATTGTACCCTCCCAAGATATTCATAGATGAAATTTTCACAACAAAATTCTAAGAAAACCCATTACAAAACAATTTTATAAGGGTTCCAATATCCCACAAAAATATTTCTTGGGAAAATATCAACATTGAAATTAGAAAATACTTCTTTCTTTTCAACCTTTCATTCGAACCTATGTTACTGTATTCACCAATCATCACATCCCAAACTATTTTATTCTATACTTTAATGTCTTAAAATTATTTCTATCTCTCTATCTAGAGTGACTGAAACAAATATTTAACTTTTTTCTTTTAACACATATATGGATCACTTTATATGAGTCTAGTTTCAATAAACAACCTACTACACCACTATAAAATAGCTATTATTAGGAGTTTAATAAATAATATGAAATTTTATCCAATTTAATAAAATTATCCAAACACCAATAAACACTTAGAGAGTGATTTAAAATAACGTATAAGAAAATTGCTTGGATCAAAAACTACAAAAATATTTTATCCTAAAATCCCCTTTCACTATCCTATCAAAGATCATACAAAAATTGTTAATTTTTATCCCACTCATTGAGAATAATTTTATCAATATTCCTCATTAAAATATTTCATACCCCGTAGATATGTAGTCAAAAAAACAATTAACCAAAATTCAAGTATAATTCTCGTTACACTCATTTGAAACTCCTCGAAGTCCAATTCATAGCTCAAAAACCCCATGATCCCAATTCAAGTCTCCAGATATAAAAACCCCATAAAAATCATATAATTTCCCATTGAACATGTGATTTGTGGTTTCATATATATAGTAACACATACTTCAACATATAGTTAATTCATAGTTTTTTATCATCCATCATCATCAAAGGAAATTGCTATGAGATCAGGCCAAAATTATCAATTAATTAATAATCATAATTATAATTACTTCATCAACTTAAACTATAATTAATATAATATTCCTAAACTAATAAAAAACACAGAATATATTATAAACATTGAAATAATATTCAATGGCCAATGAACAAATAATAGTATTATCTGAGAAATCCTAAGAGAAAAATAACTACGATTTAAAACATAATAAATTATAAATTATGATGAATAATTATTACTAATTTATGAAAATTAAATGTGTGGTTTTTCATTATCAAAATCGTTTTAAAAAATTTATACTCATCCTTCCTTGATACCCTTTATATATATTATGTGTTTAGGGTATAATTAAATTCAAAAAAACACACACACACACACACACACCAGAAAGTAAGGTATATTATATATCCCAAAGGGAATAATCCACCCATCAATCCTTATTTATTTAGTACATAGCTCGTAGGCCTTGTGGTCATGAATCCCACTACATGTTCCAAAATAACAATTCAGAATCATGCCAACATTAGTCATATTTAACCATCCTCTAGTGAAATCTAACATAAATAAATCAGTAGAACCAAAAAAATCAACATTAAGATTAGATGAATTAAATAGGAATAGGAAGAGGGAGTCTATAACCATTATATAGTGTAAAGAACCATTATGAATCACCCTAGATCACTAGATGAGAATGGAGGAGAGGGATTGGATTGGGAGTACCCTCTCCCTTTTTATTCATCTTTTGCAGTCAAAAACCCCTTAAATAGATTTATGAATACACTTAATAGAAATAAAATATTCACACATAAGTTTTTTTGGGGTTTTCTATCATACTATCATTGTAACCCTTTCAGATGAAATGCGAGACACTAATATCATGGTTGATTTCCATTATGTTTCAAAGGGAAAAGACAAGGTCACCACACCACTACATTGCATAATGGACACCCAATTGGTTTCCACATAGAAGAAAGTGGGATCTTCCATAGAGCAAGAAGTCCTAGACTTTTAACTAATTCCGAAAAAACCCCTCTATAGGTTTTTGTAAAAAAAGTTATCTCCCCACAAACTGGGGTTTTTTGTATTCAAAATATGACATAAACACCCTCCCTCAAGTTGGAATTATAAAAATTAAAAATTACACAAAATAAATTTTTCTATCATCTATTTTTATCCTTTTATGCTAACATATGATTCATGTCATTACATGTTTCTTTATAAAGTTTGTATGTATTATTCTTTGAAATATTCACAAAAATTGATATTTCAATAGAATTCCAACAACTCATGGTATAATGTAAATATTCAATCATGAGAAAATATTATAACCCTACAAAGAATCTACTAATAAATTCATTTTTGAAGTACTAAATAACCTAATAAAATGATAATTTAAGAATAATAATGTGTTTTCTAATTATTATAACTATGTAATGAGGGTGAAAAAATCCAACAATGTTTTCCTTTTGATAGTTATAATACACCTGATCATTGGGAATATTTAAATTATTATATCATAAACCTATAAATGGGAAATTGAGCATATAAAGTTCTCCTAAATTTTATAAATGAAAGAAATATAAATTATAAGATAAAAATATAATGTTATTGACAAATCATTCTCTATATACATGAATTATGAAAAAAATTAGAACATAAAAAAATATTAATTATTTTTACACCATAGGAAAAGTTAAACATATCAAAAAATGAATACATAATATATGTATCCATAAAAATATATATTTTTTCCCATAAGTAAATATTAAACTCTATAATCTACATAATATATAATTCATTTAATTTATAATATATTTTCAAAAAATTAAATAAAATAAAAAAATATTGAATTACATTCATTGTTTAGAAATTGGTATTCAAGAAACATATGTACTCAAATAATAATAGAAAACACGTTGTTGAATAAATATTAATAAGTATTAGATTCACATGATACCGAGGGGGATAAATATTAAAAATATTATATTTTATTTTATATTTATAATTGAAATATATTTTAGACATGGGTTACTATTTTAATTTAAATTAATATTTTAATGGAAAATGGCCATGAAATATAAACTTATTTATTTAAATTTAGATAATAACATGTTATGATTTGTTTTAAATATATATTAATTTAACTTTAAAAAGATCATTATTAACATAAATAGTCTTTATAAGATTATTTTTTTAATATATAAATATAACTATATTGTTAATCATATTAAATATTTCTATATTTTACATTAACATTACTTTTAGATTAGTTTTTCATTAACAATTATCTTATTTAGTGTATTCTAAATTAATTGAGAAATAATAACTATATTTTTTTTGTTTTATACGTATTTTATTATATGAAGTATGAAGAAGGATAATGGAATATTTAAAAAAAATAAAACCTCATTCAAATAATTTTTTCTCTTTATTTATATTTTTTAATACATTAAAAGGGATCCAACAAATACAATTAAATAATAATTTGTAAATATATGATAATTTTATATAAAAAATTTCTTATAATTACATAATTCAAGGATGGTATATAAATATTATTTCGATCATTATTAGGCATTCAATTGTTTTTCAATGACTAACCATCTAATTTATAATTTTACTAAAACATATTGTTACATCAATAGTCTCATGATAAATAAAATAAAAATATTTTTCTCATGGATTAATATTAAAACAATAGTTCTTCATATCCCATTCTCAGCATGTTTTCACAGAAACACCAAAAAATATTATTATATATTTATCTTTAAATAAATTTTAATTCTTTAATATCTTTCATTATGTAGAACACTAAGATTAAAATAACTGAAATATAAATATTATTATTTAATGTAATAGATATCAACACACTATGCGATTTATGAGTATGAATTAGACTAAATAAAATATAATTTTTATTTTATACATATTTATAAAATTTAATTCATTAGTTTAATTTTTTATATAAATTTATATAAAACAATTTGATGGTAAAAAGAGTTGTTTCTATGATTTTTTATATGCACGGTTTTTTAATCATAATAAATAAATTATTTTATACTTATAAGTATTTTAATTAATTTTTTAAATAAAATAATCATTCTTATCTTTTGACATTCATATTCTATTTTTTCATGGTATTGAATGAATGTAATCACAGTTTTGTGCTAAAATATTCAATTATTAATGTAGTTTTGCTACATTTTGAACACATATTTCCAATTGAATTTAAAATAATTATAGAAATTAAATATTTTTAAATATATTTCAAATATTTAAATATCATAATTAATATAATTTATTAAATTCCATTTTTTCAAAAACTAACAGTAAAAATAGTAAAACTTTCTTTCCATGTTTAAGGTTAAATGGGTTTCCTAGGGGTTAACATAAGAGGTAATATTAAAAATATCACAAAACACATGATTTAACTTGATTATATAATATTAAATCTATTATATACTTAATATATTATATTATATTTAATTTTGAAGCCACATGACTTTCAAAAGACAAGATTATACATTATTTGTTTTGAAAATTCCAAAGTGTGTCCTCTCCTACCCTTATAAATGATACCAAATCACCTCTCTTTCTCACAATTCATGATCATCATAGTTCCACTAAAAATTTACCAAATACCATCCAAAACTTCCTAAAAAAATCATATAGTTTTTAGTTTTCTTGTAATATCATCCATTCAATGCTTAAGTGTTCTGCCCAATGAGGTGTCTAAATATATATATAAAATAATTAACTAAGTTCTTTAAATTTTATTTCATTATCTACATAATATAAATAGGTGGTATCTAGTAAAAAAATAATATATTTTGTATATTAAATATAATAAATTATTATTATGATGATTTATTGACCATTTCACCCTCTTTACCATCAAATGGAAAATGGAAGTATCAGTCATGTTTATGTATGGACTACGACCTCCATAAAATAATGAAATTCATTTTCTACTACCATCATTAATGGTTATTTATTATAATTGATTTAATGTTTTATATAATATTTATGAAATAAATATTCTTATAAAATTTTAATAAATTCTCTACGTTCTAAAAATCTCATTCATTGAAATTGATATTTTCACTCATGCTTATGTGGGACTACACCTCCAAGCAACAATGCGATTTTTATTTCGTCACATCATTATATTTATAATTAAAAAAAGTGTATATGAAAAATAAAAATCAGAAAAATTTTATGACTAATATACTTGAGATGATGAAACCATGACCATGGTGTAATTACCAGAACCATCAAACTGAAACAAGCAAAAAAAATAAACTAGTTTTCACCCCTAATGTTTTATTTAATGATGAAATTTTTCATAAATAGAAAATTTCAAATAATAGGGGAATTATGAATAGTATTTTATTTATGAATATCATTTTTAATATATGTATAATAAATTTATTTTTATTATATAGAATTCATGAACAAGTATGAAGCATGATGGTGTTTGAGGTATGGGGTTTTTGTAACAATCTCATTTTGTTTTGGGATTATCTATGAAAACATTACATTGAGGGAAAATATATGGTTCATATACTTTAAAATACATATATTTTATTATCCTCATGTTATTTCAAAATTATTTTTTTGAATTATTACCATTTACATCCCTTTTTACATAAAAGGAATGAGAAAATATTTCTTTATTAAAATCAAACCTTATTTCTTCAGTGGAAAAAACGTTTTCATTTATGTGTATTCACTAAAAATTTGTTTTATGAATGTTAGTACCTATACATTAAATTATTTTAAAAGGTCATTTTAATACCTATTTACTTATATTCAAGGGTTTAAATATGAATCGTTCTAATATTGTTTCAATCAAACCATATTTTAATTTTTACAAAAGTGGAAAAGAAATGTTTTCTTTCAATGTATACATCGTGGAAGGATGATCCTACTATCACAAACACAATTTTCTTAGATGGTTAATTTAAATGATTCCATGTATTTCTTTGAATAAAAGTTTTTTTTGGTATTCTGGGAATTTTTAATAATATTTTCAAAAACAAAACAGTTTCCCATTTTTTCAAAGAAATGAATGAATGATGCTTTAAAAATATTTTTCATCTATGTAAACATCCTTTAAAGATTGTTATTATTTATTGGGGATATTATATTGTTATACGATCTACTTTATTATCTAGATGGATTATGATGATGATGATTTATGGATGACTCTATGTAACATGTTTCCCTAAAAGAAGTTATTTCATTTAGGAACCTTTACAAACCAATTAATTTTTTTTGGTTAATGTTATGAGGATTTGAAGAAATTATTATGAAAATAGATTCCTTTGTATGTGTTTTGATATGATATGATAAATCTTTTATGATATTTTCACAAAAAATATGTTTTATTTTCATTATAAGATATGTGGGATTGGAATTATATATCCCTCTAATGAATTGGGTAATTATGGATATCCCATGAGATAATAAGTAATGGAGGAATGAGTGCCCCTAGTTTAGTAAGGTATTTCTTCTACTTTGATAGCCATGGTAGTGAAACAAGACTAAGAAAATGATGGAATACAATGTGAACCCAATTCACCCGGATAGCCATCACATGGATCCTTGACAATAAAATGATATTCTATGAACATGTGTAAGAAAATAAATTAGTTATTATACTTATGATATGTTATCATGGATCAGGATATATTGTTGTTGATTATACATGATTATGACTTATGTATTTTTTTATGTCAAGTCATTATAGAAGGAGTTATGATTAATGATATTTTATTGATTGTGTATTATTATTTTTAGTTATGATCATGTTATCATATTTATATTATTATATTATTCTAATATCAACCTTTATTTTATTTACATTCCCTATTTTATGAATAATGGTTTTAATTAGGGAATGACTATGAATTTCACTGTGTGACAATATAATTTGGGGATATGTTAAAGACGTTTAGTTAAAAAAAATTATTATGTATCTGATCTCCAAAAAATAAAATCTTTATTGGTTTTGAAGAGTCCTTTTATATGATTTATAATTAATATTAATTTAAATAATGTAATATAAATGTATAAAATTATTATTTCACCTTATTTGATATCATTTTAGGGTTTAGTTATTCATTTGTTATTATAATTTGGGATTTTTTTAAAAACAATGGGGATAAGGTTATGTATAAGATAACATCATGATGCTTTAGTAAAGTATAAATTATGTGGTTTCCCTTGAAAATAAATAATTTTTTAGATACTAGAAAGTGGATGTAACTATTTAATATATGAAACTTGGGGTATGAAATCTTAAATATGTATATTCGGAAATAATTTTATTGTAATCAGTGAATGATTTGTGGTCCTAAGAATTAGAACCTTTCTATAAAAACTTGAAGGATATTATCCAATTATTTCACATTTTATTTAGGAACTATTATAAAGGGTTTTAATAGTTGTAGAACATTAAGTTCCAAGGTTAAACATAATAATTATCCAGTTAAAAATAAGTTTTCATGATTCTGACATTTTAATAATTATTCTTTATGATTACATAATTACTCACTTTGATTATTATTAACCCTATTATGTTTTTTGGTTTTAGTTAATGGAAGGAAACATGAGGAATCATTTGAATGTCAAATATAATAGAAAATTCGATGAATTTTATTGTGATAAATAAAATGAAATTGGTATTGGAATTATAAATATTATTCTTATTCTCAACTAAATCTTTCAAGATATGAATATTAACACATATGATGATGATCTTCCAAATGGGAAAAGGAAGGACCAGCTCACTATTGATTTTTTTTATTCAAAATTCTACACATTAATTTTGTGGATCATCCAATCCACTAATCATTTATTAATAGATCAGTACCATTGAAAATATATTTTCTATTCTCTAGTATTTGAAACATGAATGTTTTTTCCTGGTAGACTATCATTGTGACGGTGAAGCAAATCAATGGTGGCCACTTATCAAGAATACGACTCAAGAGGATGAAATTAACTCCATGAAAAAGGAAGTGTTTAATATGTGATTTTTCATTAATTAATTTTCATGATATCTTTACATGGAATTGGAAAAGGAATTTATAGATGAAAAATAGAAGTACGATGAATCCACTAGTACCAATGAGGAAACTTTCACCAGACCTTCATGGTATGATTTCAGTTTTATCATTGATCCTAAAATAAATTCTATTATATTAAGTAATATATTAAGACAAAGTATCTAAAAAAATTAAATATATGAAAAATTATTATCTTTGAATAAATATTTTGATGTGATCTCATGGTAGAATTAGAAATTTGAGACTCTTAGTGTATTTATAGTTTCTAGGATAAAAATAAAAAGATTTGATTTTAAGTTATTTTTATTAAACAACCCACATAGTAAATAAAAATAATTTTTATTTATTTCGAAAGTGTAGAAAGATGCATGGAGAAACTTTTGTTATGGGTTCTATTAAAACAATTAACATATTAAAAATATATATTGGGAAAAATAATGATCAATTGATTTGATGCTTCTAGTTAATGAAAGGAATGAAGAAAATCTCAATCAAATTTGACACCCAATCTAAAATGATATAATTCCTAGGGCTATAGAAATAACCCCAATTAGAGTATGAATCTTGGGGTTAATGATAAAAATAATTTTTCATAACCTATTAAGCCTGTAAATAATGAGAAATCTTAGGCAATCACAATTATTGACGTGGGTTATAGGAATGATATTGTAACGACCCAAAAATTTATTAATGAAAATTCCTCTTGGACTATTTAAATGTCTTCTTATAGTTATGAAAAACATATCGACTTATTTGGTTCTATGTTTTGGATTTTAAAATACTGTTAAGAATTGTGACAGTTGCTAATATAGTCGTTGAACAGTGATAACATGATTAGTATAAATATAGGGCTTTAAATGTAACAGCCCAAGATTTTATAAAGAAATATTCTTTTTAATTTTATTAATGTCTTGTGTTGTACGCTACACCAAAAGAAGCTTGCACAACACGCATCATTGACTTTCCTTGCATTACACGCAATCGCAACCTTCCTCGATAGCGTGTGTAGTACGCAATACTGAGTTTCACTAAACAACGATATGCTATTAAAATATTATTAAAACTAGCCGTTATGAATAGTAATAACCACTTTTCGAAATTCTGTAAATATTATTTTTCAAAATAAACTTCATTTTTGGATTCGGAGTATCGAATTTAGCCTAAGGTGAAATTTTGGTACTTTTCGGATAACTTTCATATTCTGATGAATAGTGAAAATTACTAAATTATAATTAAAAACAACTTTTTTAATCGAAATAATTAATAGTGATAAATCATTAATTTGAGTGGTTTTAAAGTATATTTAGAATATATTTTTACAATTTAATACAATGTTGGTCATTGGATGTAATTTCACATTTAAACTAGACATAAACAAGTGTTAATCTTTTGATAGATATTGTTTCTTAAAAACACGCTATTTGTTTTAACAGCGGGATTTAATTATAAAATTAATTAATACAACTTTTATGTTATGAATTTGGTAAAATAGACTTCATTTTTGAATTCGGAATATGAAATATAGCTTGGGATGAAATTTTGGCATTATTCTGAAAAACATCAATTTTTGATGAATAGTGAAACTACTAAGTGGTAGGTTAAAAACTGAATTTTGCATAAAACTTAATTTTACCGCTTCTGTGAATGGAATTTCGAAAATCCGAGAGACACGGTTAATATCAAGGACTAAAATGTGGTTCATTGAGATGAAAATAATTTTTTGGTGAATAGTAACTTTTTACTTTTTTTTACCGCGGTTAATAGTAAATAGGGTAACTAAGGGTAAATATGATATCACTATTACCCTAACACATGTCCTAATTCTATTGGACAAGTGTAATTCGACCAAAAACAAACTTAGGAATAAAATATGACCATTTAGGCCCACTTGGATTAGATTAGGACATTTATTATTAATTTATTTAAAGAAGGGTTAAAATAGTTAAAATCAAAGTTTAATAAGTAAATCATTTTTAATATGGGGTTATACATAAGATAAATTCGATTGTAAATATTCATTAGAAAGCTAAAAATATTTCCTACATGACGGTATTTTATTTGTAATTTTTAGACATCAAATAATTTAATTTATTTATGACACAACGATGATGCAGTAATTATCTTTTTAATGAAATATTGACATAATTGATGTTATAAGCACCAAAATAAATGTAATTTGAGATTTTTTATGAATTCCACTAATTTTATAGGTTACTATGATATATTAATGTTGATTTAATCAACTTGGTTCGAACATTTAATTCTGTTATGACTTTCACAAAAATCATATATAAAATAGTGTCAAAATTGACACAAAATAGTTTTTAAATCAAATATTATATTACTAATTGTTATTTTATTCCTAAAAATATAAGGTTCGGCCAAATGACTTAGATAAGTATATATATATTAATAATAAACAATTTGGGGTTCGTTTGGCATGTTATAGTAAGTGTATTAACCATATAGTGAAAGAAAACAAAAAGACACGGTAAAAGTTAAATTATTTAACTTAGAGTTAAATCTAATTGATAAGGTTTAAAATAATATCCAAACATGTCTAAATTTGATTGGTTGATGAGATTACAACCCTATCTCATCTAATCTTCGAATATGAGTCATTTTTGGAGGTTTTTAAGTGGGGTTAGATTTATTATAAATTAATATTTTTAAGAATTCTTAAGGTGCCCCTCTCCTCCCCTATAAAAGGACACCTCCTCCCCCTCCTCCTCACACCAATTTGAGCACTCAAGCTCGGCCAACCCCTGCCAAAATCTCTTCTCCACTTCCCTAGCAACATCCTATAGGTTCTGGTCTTACTCAAAGACCAATTTTAGTTCCCTAAGAGGAGGTCTCCAAAAGGCGCTTCAAAGAAGAGGTAATTACCGTTACCAATTCTTTCATCTTTATTTCTTCTTCCACTTCTTCTTCTTAGGTTGTTTCATTATGAAGTAATAACATCAGTATCACTCATATACTGATATGTTATTATAAGTATGAAACAACCCTATTTCACCATCTATCCATCCTACGGAAAAAGAAATCACCGCGCGTGCGTACGTACGGAATACCGTCTCCACGCCGTGGTGTAATCTATTTTCCACCACCACCTTACATGGATGGGTATAATGGTGTAAAGAATAACAATACATAGTTATTACAACATCATATTGATTCTGATATATTGTATAATCCACTCCAATTCAATTAAATATTTATAGAAATGATATCATCGCTCGTGCGTACGTACGGACTACCGTCTCCACGACGCGATGAGATTCATTCTCCATTTTAACCATTTAAGAATGATTATAATGTATATATAAGAAATAATAATGAAATATATGACATTATAGAGCTACTGGATTTATGTATATATATACATATGTATGTCATCTACTTACTTCCATTTCAAGACAATAAGGAAAGGAAAACAGCGTTCATGCGTACGTACGGACTACCGTCTCCATGAACGGTGTTTTTCATTTTATTTATCTACCTATTATATATATATATATACTGAATATATATGATATATAAATCATATTTTATATTCTGGAAGTAAGTAAATCATGATATAAGTAATAATGATGTCAAGAACAACAAGTCAAAACACCTACGATAAATGAAACGATTTTACCCAAAACGCTTCTTTAACATGGAATTTACAAAAGAACGTTTAATATAATGTCATAAGTGAACCATATATGATATCATAACAATGAATATGATTCTGTAATAAGTCAATAACATGATTTAAATCATTATACAGGAGGTTCGGACACTTACAAAGCAAGTCGGACCTAAGGTAAGGGAAATATCACAATCTCATTTTTATCCGAGATTGTTTATTCGTAAGTATTTACTGGGGTGTATTTTATCATCCACATCCATGTTCCTTCTATATGTAATATTGTTTCCATCCACTTACAATAGTTTAAATCCAATTTTACTCTTCGGTGAGTTTTTTGTAAAGAATATGAAAGAAATCTTTTGTCGCTTTTTCATACGAGGTACTTTTTGACTTTTCCGACAAAAGTACGAAGAATGTTTTTTTTAAACGGCATGAACGGATTTTTACGGTTTTATAAAGCCTTATTTTCATGAAGCTTACTCCAAAAGATTTCATGACTATTTTTAATAAAATATCTTTCTTTTAAAATTGCATGATGTTTTGTGAAAAGAAATTGATTTTGAAGAAGAAAGGATATTTTCCTCAAGAATTCATTTCAAGTGTTTTATCAAAATTATTTTCCATCTAAGATAATAAAGGGTTCTGTTTCTATCCATATTTTTACATTGATTTGACTATGTTGTGATGGAATTATGTTTATGAATTCCTTTATCTTATATGAATGGTTTTATGATGTCATGTTGTTTTAAGAATCCCATTTTTAATACATGGGTTATGAAATGATGTATGATTTATGATTTTGTGGCACACATAAGAAAGGATTCATTAAGAGATGGGTGGGACCTATATCTCCCTCCAATGCATTGGGTAAAGATTTCATATCTCATGAGATAGACATGGCTGGAATGGTAGGTTATACCGGTTCAGTGAAACAGGACTGAAACGAGGATTACTCGATTCAGAAAGGGACTTTGTCCACTAAGATAGTCTTGGCAATGAGTCTTGACTAACAAGAAATGATTCTCTATGATTATGTGTGTATGCCACAATGAGTAATGTTTTAAGTAAGGGTTTCATTTTCACTACTATGATTTATCCCATGTTATGAAATTATGCTCTCTTTTGCAGGTTAAGATTTCCAAAAATGTTATGTTCTTATGAAAATTATATGATTGATATTTCTTTTGTTTACCCTTACTGAGCATTTGAGCTCACCCTTTTTATGTTTTCTTTTCCCCAGGATATAAAGAAAGGTTTTAGGTAAAAAAAAGGAAGATCTTTGTGGGAGATTTTGAAGATCTTTCACCAGGATTAGAAGATTACGTTCCGAGTTTCCAAACACACTAAACTATTACGATCCTTTAGTGTGTGTTTTTGTTATGTATTAAGTATTCCGCAAAAGTAATGTAAAGTCCATGTACGTCAGGCTTCGGGTCTCTACAGTTGGTATCAGAGGAAAGGTTTAGCCAACCTTTGGAAACTAGGATGCGAGAACTTTAGTGAGATCCCTATAGATATTTCAAAGGTATGTATAGGGATGTCTCTAAGGTTAAGTATACGTATAGGTTATAGTCCTAGAATTGCGCTAACTATCTTCGAATTTAACCTAAAATGCTAGATATTGAGGGTACTAACCCTTTATTATGTTGTTTTCCCTAGCATGATTTTTGCCTCTCACACAATTCTTTTGGGGTTTTAGACGATGGCTGGAACCCGAAGGAACCGTGTTAATGCGGAATGTGATGGGCAATGCAATGATTGTACCCCTGAGCAACCAAACGATATAGGAGCTGGAATGCAAAATCTTGTAGCCATGCTCACACAACTTTCTCAAGCTATGAATCATGCAGGACTTCCAAACGAGCAAAGGAAGGAGCAACATTCTGTTGAATCCTTCATGAGGCAGCGTCCACCTTCTTTCAGTGGGTCTACTGATCCATTAGTTGCTGAACAATGGATTAGAACTACTGAAAAGATATTTTCAGTTCTTCAATGTTCTGAACATGATAAAGTCATCCTAGCAGTGTATCGTTTGGAAGGAGATGCTGATCAATGGTGGAATCTTATTAAGAATACAAGGCAAAGGGATGAAATTGAGTCTATGGAATGGGATGAGTTCAAGAACTTATTTTTCAATAAGTACTTCCCTCGTATTCTTTGAACAAAGATGGAGAAAGAGTTTCTTGAACTGAAGCAAAGGGACGATGAATCTGTTGGTACCTATGAAGCAAATTTTACAAGACTTGCAAGATATGCTTCTGGAATTATCATCCAACCTGAAAGTAAAGTTGATAGATTTTTCAGTGGCTTAAAACCAAGTCTTCGAAGGGCATTAGCTATAAGAGACTTCAGTAGCTATGAAGAAATTGTGCGTTGTGCTATCAAGGTAGAAATGGAAGTTGGTGTTACATATCCATCTCATGGTTTTGACAAGAAACGAAAGATGGAGTTCATGGAGAAATCTCAGAATAATGGTGAAAAGAAGATGAATGTTTCCTTATGCACAAAGTGTGGAAAGAAGCATGGTGGAGATTGTCTAAAAGGGACTAGAAAATGTTTTATGTGTGGAAAAGAAGGTCATCGAGCAGCTGAGTGTCGAAGTAATGGAAAAAGGGTTTCTAATGATAAAGCAAACACTGCAGAGAACGCACCGCCCACACTTCAATGCTTCAAGTGCAAGGAAATGGGGCATTATGCTAATAATTGCCCTAATCCAAGGGTTAGTGATGATCAACATGAGCAACCACTGAAGGCAAAGGACAAAGGGAAATCACATGCGATCACTATTGGCAATGTTGAATATGACAACGATGTGGTGGAATGATTAAGTGTTTATGTAATGGGATAATGTTGTATCATTGAGTATTGCAATATTTATTGATGTGGTATTTTTTGGAAATAAGATGATATGCGCATAATGAAGACGAGAAAATGAAATGTTTAATAGTATTCATGAGCTCATGATTGATATAAGGACTAAGTGATATCATGGTTTGAGTATATAGAATTTTGAGGATTTTGGTATGTGGAAAGTGTTAACTTTTAACTGCACTCATGTTTTCACTAAGGTATTAAAGAGAATACACGATTAAAGACTTTGAATGTTTGGAATGTGACCAACAAGACATATCTTATGATATGTGGGGATCAACGACAGTATTAAATCTCTGGTAATCGATGTCACTATATTATGAGAGTGGACTGCAGTATTATGTATAAGCCTAAAGATTAGACTGGATTATGTTGGACATAGGTTAGTATTGTTTAAGGATAGAAGATTTTCGATATTATTGATGGGATGTTATAGTAACGTAGTTTTAGAAAAAGGACAACCTGCAGGACGGGCGACAGCCCATCGCTTCGGACAAGGCTGTAGGAATCGAACCCACAACCGAAGTGCGACTGGCCTTTATCGCCTACCACTAGCCTACAGGAAGTCCCTGTTTAGTAGAAACAAGTTTTATTATATTAAGAAGTATGATATATGAAGTATAAGCCCATTTTAGGAACCATATATGATTAATCTCACTATAGATCGACTTATGTATATTATTTTTGCTAACCTTTTGTTTGAGACAGATGGAATGACCCGTCATTCTATCACATGATCTGCTAACACTTCACGAATAACAAATTCAACTTCATTTATTTAAGAGATGAAGTGGAAATTGTTAAAGGCACGAACAACAGTGAGATTGTACCAAAATAAAGTAAGTATTTATTCTAATTCAAATTCTTTAACTTTAGGGAAGTGATCTTGAAAACCAAAAATGTTGTCCTAGTTCTCTTATACCTGATGAATCAGATGGTACCTTAGATCGTCACAAATTTATGGATTTGTGATTACTGGCTTTTCCATAGCCATGTTCTCTACCACTCTCCATCAGAACATGATGGTTAGATTTCTCTTCCATATCCATATTTTCACCTATGTGGAAACCCAATGATTAGTTTATTTGGGTAACCGTTACGTTTCATACTTTTGTTTTTAAAGATTAGTTTTGATATTCCTTTTTACGATGTGGGTTTCTATTAAAGAAACTTTAGAACAGTAAACCATTTATAACCCCGACGAATTTCGAGGGCGAAATTCATTTTAAGGGGGGTAGAATGTAACAGCCCATGATTTTATAAAGAAATATTCTTTTTAATTTTATTAATGTCTTGTGTTGTACGCTACACCAAAAGAAGCTTGCACAACACGCATCATTGACTTTCCTTGCATTACACGCAATCGCAACCTTCCTCGATAGCGTGTGTAGTACGCAATACTGAGTTTCACTAAACAAGGATATGCTATTAAAATATTATTAAAACTAGCCGTTATGAATAGTAATAACCACTTTTCGAAATTCTGTAAATATTATTTTTCAAAATAAACTTCATTTTTGGAATCGGAGTATCGAATTTAGCCTAAGGTGAAATTTTGGTACTTTTCGGATAACTTTCATATTCTGATGAATAGTGAAAATTACTAAATTATAATTAAAAACAACTTTTTTAATCGAAATAATTAATAGTGATAAATCATTAATTTGAGTGGTTTTAAAGTATATTTAGAATATATTTTTACAATTTAATACAATGTTGGTCATTGGATGTAATTTCACATTTAAACTAGACATAAACAAGTGTCAATCTTTTGATAGATATTGTTTCTTAAAAACACGCTATTTGTTTTAACAGCGGGATTTAATTATAAAATTAATTAATACAACTTTTATGTTATGAATTTGGTAAAATAGACTTCATTTTTGAATTCGGAATATGAAATATAGCTTGGGATGAAATTTTGGCATTATTCTGAAAAACATCAATTTTTGATGAATAGTGAAACTACTAAGTGGTAGGTTAAAAACTGAATTTTGCATACAACTTAATTTTACCGCTTCTGTGAATGGAATTTCGAAAATCCGAGAGACACGGTTAATATCAAGGACTAAAATGTGGTTCAATGAGATGAAAATAATTTTTTGGTGAATAGTATCTTTTTACTTTTTTTTACCGCGGTTAATAGTAAATAGGGTAACTAAGGGTAAATATGATATCACTATTACCCTAACACATGTCCTAATTCTATTGGACAAGTGTAATTCGACCAAAAACAAACTTAGGAATAAAATATGACCATTTAGGCCCACTTGGATTAGATTAGGACATTTATTATTAATTTATTTAAAGAAGGGTTAAAATAGTTAAAATCAAAGTTTAATAAGTAAATCATTTTTAATATGGGGTTATACATAAGATAAATTCGATTGTAAATATTCATTAGAAAGCTAAAAATATTTCCTACATGACGGTATTTTATTTGTAATTTTTAGACATCAAATAATTTAATTTATTTATGACACAACGATGATGCAGTAATTATCTTTTTAATGAAATATTGACATAATTGATGTTATAAGCACCAAAATAAATGTAATTTGAGATTTTTTATGAATTCCACTAATTTTCTAGGTTACTATGATATATTAATGTTGATTTAATCAACTTGGTTCGAACATTTAATTCTGTTATGACTTTCACAAAAATCATATATAAAATAGTGTCAAAATTGACACAAAATAGTTTTTAAATCAAATATTATATTACTAATTGTTATTTTATTCCTAAAAATCTAAGGTTCGGCCAAATGACTTAGATAAGTATATATATATTAATAATAAACAATTAGGGGTTCGTTTGGCATGTTATAGTAAGTGTATTAACCATATAGTGAAAAAAAACAAAAAGACACGGTAAAAGTTAAATTATTTAACTTAGAGTTAAATCTAATTGATAAGGTTTAAAATAATATCCAAACATGTCTAAATTTGATTGGTTGATGAGATTACAACCCTAGCTCATCTAATCTTCGAATATGAGTCATTTTTGGAGGTTTTTAAGTGGGGTTAGATTTATTATAAATTAATATTTTTAAGAATTCCTAAGGTGCCCCTCTCCTCCCCTATAAAAGGACACCTCCTCCCCCTCCTCCTCACACCAATTTGAGCACTCAAGCTCGGCCAACCCCTGCCAAAATCTCTTCTCCACTTCCCTAGCAACATCCTAGAGGTTCTGGTCTTACTCAAAGACCAATTTTAGTTCCCTAAGAGGAGGTCTCCAAAAGGCGCTTCAAAGAAGAGGTAATTACCGTTACCAATTCTTTCATCTTTATTTCTTCTTCCACTTCTTCTTCTTAGGTTGTTTCATTATGAAGTAATAACATCAGTATCACTCATATACTGATATGTTATTATAAGTATGAAACAACCCTATTTCACCATCTATCCATCCTACGGAAAAAGAAATCACCGCGCGTGCGTACGTACGGAATACCGTCTCCACGCCGTGGTGTAATCTATTTTCCACCACCACCTTACATGGATGGGTATAATGGTGTAAAGAATAACTATACATAGTTATTACAACATCATATTGATTCTGATATATTGTATAATCCACTCCAATTCAATCAAATATTTATAGAAATGATATCATCGCTCGTGCGTACGTACGGACTACCGTCTCCACGACGCGATGAGATTCATTCTCCATTTTAACCATTTAAGAATGATTATAATGTATATATAAGAAATAATAATGAAATATATGACATTATAGAGCTACTGGATTTATGTATATATATACATATGTATGTCATCTACTTACTTCCATTTCAAGACAATAAGGAAAGGAAAACAGCGTTCATGCGTACGTACGGACTACCGTCTCCATGAACGGTGTTTTTCATTTTATTTATCTACCTATTATATATATATATATACTGAATATATATGATATATAAATCATATTTTATATTCTGGAAGTAAGTAAATCATGATATAAGTAATAATGATGTCAAGAACAACAAGTCAAAACACCTACGATAAATGAAACGATTTTACCCAAAACGCTTCTTTAACATGGAATTTACAAAAGAACGGGTAATATAATGTCATAAGTGAACCATATATGATATCATAACAATGAATATGATTCTGTAATAAGTCAATAACATGATTTAAATCATTATACAGGAGGTTCGGACACTTACAAAGCAAGTCGGACCTAAGGTAAGGGAAATATCACAATCTCATTTTTATCCGAGATTGTTTATTCGTAAGTATTTACTGGGGTGTATTTTATCATCCACATCCATGTTCCTTCTATATGTAATATTGTTTCCATCCAATTACAATAGTTTAAATCCAATTTTACTCTTCGGTGAGTTTTTTGTAAAGAATATGAAAGAAATCTTTTGTCGCTTTTTCATACGAGGTACTTTTTGACTTTTCCGACAAAAGTACGAAGAATGTTTTTTTTTAAACGGCATGAACGGATTTTTACGGTATTATAAAGCCTTATTTTCATGAAGCTTACTCCAAAAGATTTCATGACTATTTTTAATAAAATATCTTTCTTTTAAAATTGCATGATGTTTTGTGAAAAGAAATTGATTTTGAAGAAGAAAGGATATTTTCCTCAAGAATTCATTTCATGTGTTTTATCAAAATTATTTTCCATCTAAGATAATAAAGGGTTCTGTTTCTATCCATATTTTTACATTGATTTGACTATGTTGTGATGGAATTATGTTTATGAATTCCTTTATCTTATATGAATGGTTTTATGATGTCATGTTGTTTTAAGAATCCCATTTTTAATACATGGGTTATGAAATGATGTATGATTTATGATTTTGTGGCACACATAAGAAAGGATTCATTAAGAGATGGGTGGGACCTATATCTCCCTCCAATGCATTGGGTAAAGATTTCATATCTCATGAGATAGACATGGCTGGAATGGTAGGTTATACCGGTTCAGTGAAACAGGACTGAAACGAGGATTACTCGATTCAGAAAGGGACTTTGTCCACTAAGATAGTCTTGGCAATGAGTCTTGACTAACAAGAAATGATTCTCTATGATTATGTGTGTATGCCACAATGAGTAATGTTTTAAGTAAGGGTTTCATTTTCACTACTATGATTTATCCCATGTTATGAAATTATGCTCTCTTTTGCAGGTTAAGATTTCCAAAAATGTTATGTTCTTATGAAAATTATATGATTGATATTTCTTTTGTTTACCCTTACTGAGCATTTGAGCTCACCCTTTTTATGTTTTCTTTTCCCCAGGATATAAAGAAAGGTTTTAGGTAAAAAAAAAGGAAGATCTTTGTGGGAGATTTTGAAGATCTTTCACCAGGATTAGAAGATTACGTTCCGAGTTTCCAAAGACACTAAACTATTACGATCCTTTAGTGTGTGTTTTTGTTATGTATTAAGTATTCCGCAAAAGTAATGTAAAGTCCATGTACGTCAGGCTTCGGGTCTCTACATTAAAAATCCATTTTACTCAGAAAAAGGAAGCGATGACCTCATCCAGTAGACTTTCCCCATAAGAAACCCATTTTTTGGAGCTCTAAATAGAGGTGAAGTCATTAGGATTAACTATTGACCATGCCCAATCTATGCATGAATATGTTAAGCTCGAGCAGAACTGCCTATGAGAGAAGTGGAAGTTGATAGAGATTACTACTCGAGTAATGTTATCTAAGCCACCCCAAGAGTCTGTTACCATCATGCACCTTACCCTAAAGTATCATGTAGATCATTTAAGGGGTTATGTAACAAGACCCTAGTACAAAAATTATGTACATTATTCTTGTATAGAGAATATACATTCTTTTTATTATTGTTAGTTTGTAAATAATTTTTAAAAATAAATAGCATTTTTAGATAATATTCAAATATGAAATATATTTTGGTGAATTAATAGATTTTTGAATTAAATAATATTTATATAAAATATTATTATTATTATAAAATTAATTTTTATTAAAAATAAATTTTTATATAATTTTATGAATGCAATTGTAATTTTTATTAAGGTTTGAAAGCTGTTTTTATCAAAACCCGTGAATTTTTTATAAATGTCATTTTTTATTTTAAAAGTAAAAATTCACATACTTAAAAAATTATTTAGATAAAATTAATATTATTTTTTGAATCAGGATGCAGAAATTATCCAATGGTGAATTTTTAACATTTTTTGAGACAGTCGAATTTTTGGGTAAAAATTAAATATCGTTTAAATATATATGGTTTTTTATGACATCATGATGACCCAATAGTGAAGTAATAAAATACTATCAAAAGTGCAGAAAATGTTTTTAACTTCACCATTTTGTATTTCGGTTATATATAACCGATGTCAAAAATACGGAGAGTAAATTATTTACGTCGGTTATTTTAATAACTGATGTCATAAATCACGTGCGTTGGTTTTTTAGGTCGTCTATAAAATAACCAGCGTAAAAAACCAAAGTGCATAATTTTTTACATCTGTTATTTGATAACTGACATAAAAAACGAGTTATCTATGATTTTTATACATCGGTTATAAAATAACCGACGTAAAAAATGCGGCATCTGAGGCCTTTGTGACATCGGTTATCAAATAACCGACGTAAAAACCTAACCTGCTGAATTGTTCACGTCTGTTATATTATAATCGACGTAAATAAACCAACACCCCCGCCGTTTTGAAGTCAGTTATAAAATAACTGACATAAAAACTGTGGTTTCTGATTTGTTTTTTACGTCGATTATATAATAACCGACGTAAAAAACCAACACACGACTTTTTTTAAGTCATCTATAAAATTACCGACGTAAAAACTACGTTATCTGATAAATTTATCACGACCGTTATTATAATAACCGAAATTATAAATGTAATAAAAATAGTTTATAACATCGGTTATTAAATAACCGACGTTATAAAACATTTAAAAAATTAACATGCCCTGTGGACTGTCATTTCTGATTTTTCGATCGACAGACCGGCGGCTCGTCTCTGTTGCATGGAAAACCCTAATCGACTCTTCGTTTTGGTCTCGTTAAACTCATTTTTGCATCATTGTTTATCATCTTTACTCTACTCGGATCTATCATCTCCACTTGCAACACTCGGGTAAGCCTCCCATGGTTTTATTTCCTTTGTTTTTTTACGAATAGTATATATTTAGATTTTTTGATTTATTTGTTTAAACTAGGTATGATTCATCGATTTCAAACCATATTACCTCGTTTTTCCATCATCATCTTATTTATTATAACTAGATCTATTAGATCTACTTGCAATATTCATGTAAGCCTCACCTACTTCTATTTCATTTGTTTTTGTTTCGCGGATGCCTGACATTGATGGTAATTTTTGTTTTCATTGACAACTAATGATCTCATTCACCTATATTACTCCAATTTATATGTAAATCATTGTGATACACCCATTTCGTGTACCAGTGTGATTTATTTTATAAGTATATATGGTTTTTCATGGGGAATGTTTTTTTTGGATCCTTGGTTGTTTCTATTTTGGGTATCACTATTTGTAGTTCCATAATCTATTTATGTTGCTTATTTTAGTGGACTATTATATGTCATCATATGCTATTAAAAATTGATTCATTTCACAATAGATAATTTTAGACTAGTAGGAGATACAGTTCACAGTTCTCATTTTGAATAATGGCATGATACCAAAACTTGTAGCTTGAGGTTAAAATCCCTAGATATGCCAAAACTAGTAGATTAAGGTTAAAATACCATAGTTCTGGGGGGCTATAAAGAGGGTCGGTGGCTTTCTAGGGGGTTGTAGGCTGTCCAGGGGGTTGGGGGCTATCCAGGTTGTCCATAGAGGTTGGGGGGGGGGCATTCCAGGGGTGTTTGTGTTTGCGGGTGGGGGGGGGGGGGGGTGGGGGGGTCCAAGGGGGTGGGGGTGTCGAAGGGGGTGGGAGGCTGTCCAAGTGGGTGGGTGGGTGGGGGGTGTCCAATAGGTGGGGGCCTGTCCAGAGTGATTGGGGGTTGTCTGGGGGTGGGGGTCTGTCCAGATGGTTGGGGGTGTCTAGGGGGTGTCCAAGGGGGCAGGGGGGTGGTGTCCAAGAGGGGTGGGGGTGCTGTCTAGAGGGGTGGGGGCTGTTTACGGGGGCTTTCCAGAGGGGTGGGGGCTGTCCAAGGGGGTGGTGGTGTCCAGTGTGTGTCAATGGTGGTGGGGTGGTGTTCAAAGGGTTCGGGGGGCTGTCCAGAGGGTTGGGGTGTCTAGGATGTCCATGGAGGTGGGGGAGGGGGGGGGGGGGCAGTCCAGGGGTGTGTGTGTGGGGGGGGGGGGGGGGCTGTCCAGAGGATTTGAGGGGTTGTCTGGGGGGTGGGGGCTGTCCAGAGGGTTGGGGGTGTCCTGGGGGTGTCCAAAGGGGTAGGGGGGTGGGGTGGTGTCCAGGAGGGGTGGGGGTGCTGTCTAGAGGGGTGAGGGCTGTCCAGGGGGTGGGGATATCCAGAGGGTTGGGGGTTGTCCAGAGGGTTGGGGGGCTGTCCAGAGGGTTGGGGGTTGTCTAGGGGTGGTGTCCAAGGGGGTAGGGGTGGTGTCTAGGAGGGGTGGGGGTGTTGCCTAGAGGGGTGGGGGTGTCCAGGGGGTGGGGGAGCTATCCAGAGGGGTGGCGGCTGTACAAGGGGGTGGTGGTGTCCAGGGGGTGTCCAAGGGGGCGAGGTTGTGTTTAGAGGGTTTGGGGGGCTGTCCGGAGGGTTGGGGGGTGTCCAGGGTGTCCATGGAGGGGGGCAGTCCAGGGGTGTGGGGGGGGGGGGGCAAGGGTTGGGGGTGTCAAAGGGGGTGGGGGCTGTCCAAGGGGGAGGGGCGCTATCCAAGGGGGTGGGGGCATGTCCAGAGGGTTTGGGGGTTGTACGGGGGGGTGTCCAGAGGGTTGGGGGGTGTCCATGGGGGGTGTCCAAGGGGGGTAGGAGGTGGGGGTGGTGTCCAGGAGGGGTGGGGGTGTTGTCCAGTGGGGTGGGGGATGTCCAGGGGTGGGGGCTTTCCAGAGGGGTGGGGGCTTTCCAGAGGATTGTGGGTTGTCCAGGGGGTGTCCAAGGGGGTCGGGGGTGGGAGTGGTGTCTAGGAGGGGTGGGGGTGCCATCTATAGGGGTGGGGGTGCTGTCTAGAGGGGTGGGGGCAGTCTAGGGGGTGGGGGCTGTCCAGAGGGGTGGGGGCTATCCAAGGGTGTGGTGGTGTCCAGGGGGTGTCCAATGGGGTGGGGTGGTGTTAAGAGGGTTCGGGGGGCTTTCGAGAGGGTTGGAGTGGGGTGTCCAGGGAGACCATTGGACGCCCCATAGTTTTCTTTGATTCAATGGATTTTAAAACTATTATATCTAACTATATTTTCTTTTTAAAATCATATTCAAGCATATTATTTTAAATATGCATAGATTTGTTTTATATTTCAAAATTGTTTTACATTCAAATTATGATATTTTTAATGTAAACACATATTTGTATTATCATAAAAAGAAGTATAATTTTGATATTTGTTATAGGTAATAATTATTTGAAATTGGATTATGGAACATCGAATGAGCAAGGAATATGAGGAAGGTGTTGATGCCTTTTTGGAATTTGTTAAATGAAATGTTCGAAGTAGTGAAATTTTTTTCTTCCCATGCCTGAAATGTTTGAATATGAAGAAGTTGAAAAGTAGAGAGATAAAAGATCATCTGATTTGTCATGGTTTTAATCCGAGTTACAGCCCCTGGA
This sequence comes from Viscum album, assembly GCA_963277665.1. Lineage (NCBI taxonomy): Eukaryota > Viridiplantae > Streptophyta > Magnoliopsida > Santalales > Viscaceae > Viscum > Viscum album. The sequence continues at coordinate 1,323,484,849 of OY728166.1, forward strand.
TTTGGCATGGTGAAACTAGACGGAATGTCACTGATGATGATGACTCACATGATGGTAACTCTGATGGAATTGAATAAATGATTCGCGATATTGCAGCAGAACAAATTGAGATAGAACCAACAGTTGTGCGTCTATATGGTGATGCTTAAAAGCCATTATATCCTGGTTGTACAGATTTTACGGTTTTGTCGGCGGTGTTAAGATTGATTAACCTGAAGGAAAAACATAAATAGAGTGACAAAAGTTTTATAGAGCTGCTACAATTGATGAAATACATTCTTTCAAAAGATAACGATATTCCAGATTTACATTATAAGGCCAAGAAAATATTATCCCCGATGGGATTGAGATAAGAGAAAATACATGCCTATCCGAATGACTATATTATATGTAGGAAGGAATATGAATTTCTATCAGAGTGTCCTAAATGTGGTACATCACAGTATAAGGTGAAAGAAAAATCACAGGCTGATGTAAAGATTACAAAGATCCCTTCAAATGTATTTTGGTATCTTCCTATAATTCATCATTTGAAACATTTATTTGTTAATTAACATGACTAAAAAAGGTTAATATGGCATGCAGATGATCAGTTATGTGAAGGGAAAATATTTCATCCAGCTAATTGTCCACAATGGAAGAAAATTGATGAGCAGTATTCTAAATTTGGAAATGAAATTATAAATCTCATACTGGGGTTGTGCACAGATGGAATGAATCCATACCGAACCCTCAGTAGCACACATAGTTCATGGCCTGTTTTATTGGTAATTTACAACCTCTCTCCTAATGTTTGTATGAAGCACAAATATGTCATATTGAGTATAATGATCTCTGGTCCGAATCAACCCATCAATGATATTGATGTTTACTTGTCATCATTGATTGATGATTTGAAACTTTTATGGGCTAATTGTATTAGGGTGTATGATTCTTATAAAATGGAATATTTTCATCTACATGAAGTGCTTTTGTTCACTATAAATGACTTCCCAGCATATGGAAATTTGTTTGGATATAGTGTTAAAGGGCATAAAGCATGTCTAATTTGCGAACAACAAACTTCATATTGTCAATTGCATCATGGGAGAAAAACTGTGTACATGGGTCATCAAAAGTTTTTTCCTACGGATCACCCTTATAGAAGACTAAAAAAGTAATTCAATGGCTCATAGGAATTTAATATTTTGCCAAAACCTTTATCTCCAAATCTGTATTTTGAGAGGGTGAAAAACCTTGATGTGACATTAGGAAAGACACAAAAAGATGGTAATGATAGTCATATTTGGAAGAAAAAGTCAATATTTTTTGTGCTACCATATTGAAGATATCATGAAGTTGAACATATTATTGATGTCATGCAAGTGGAGAAGAATATTTATGATTGTTTTAATAGAACATTGTTAGATATTAAAGGAAATAAAAAAGATGGGTTGAATGCAATATTAGATTTACTATCAATGTGAGTATGTTTGGAGTTAGCTCCCAATCTTAAAGGAAGACGAACATTTCTTCCCCAGGCTTGTCATACATTATCTATGTGGGAGAAAATTATATTTTTTCAGTGTCTTCATGATATCAAAGTGCCTTAACGTTATTCTTCAAATGTAAAAAATTTTGTCTCCATGAAGGACTTGAAGTTGATAGGTATGAAATCACATGATTGTCACGTCATGATGCAACAAATTATACTAGTTGAATTGTGTGGAATATTTCCCATTAGTGTTAGAAATACTATAATGAAGTTGTGTTATTTTTTCATTTCAATTTGTAATAAGGAGATTGATGTGAATGCTTTGAATATTTTGTAATAGGATGCACTTTTTATACTTTTTCAATTGGAAATGTATTTTCCACCAACTGTTTTTGATATATTGGTGCATTTAATGATTCATCTGGTTCGAGAAATAAAGATTTATTGGATGCATCCTTTTGAAAGGTATATGAAAATATTGAAGGGGTATGTTAAGAATCCATATCGACCTGAATCCTCCATAATTGAAAAGTATATTTATGAGGAGGTTGTAGAGTTTTGTACGAGCTACTTGGATGCGGCGCAGAACATAGGTTTGCCTCCATCTCGCCATGAACGAGTTAATAATGAGGGAAAGGGGATTTGTGGATTGAAATTCAAATCATTTTCAGCTGAACAGATGAAGAAGTTCGAATCATATATCTTGAATAACATAGCTGATGCTCAACCGTATATCACATTGCATATTAATGAGTTGAAACAATTTCATCCAATGAAGAAAGAAATGTGGATTTTGAATGAGCACAACAAAACATTTTTGTCATGGTTTAAAAAGACCTTGCTTGGTAGATTAGATGTATTAGAGACATTAAAATGGATAGTGGGTGGTCCATGTTTAAATATGATAACATGGTCTGGTTATGACATTAATGGGTATACATTTCATACGAAAGCTCAGGACAATAGAAGTGCAGTTCAGAATAGTGGTGCATTGGTGTTTTCAGATGAAATGCATTTTTCGAGTGCTAAGGACAAAAACCCAATTTCTGCATCAAGTGCACATTATGGAGTGATTGAAGACATATGGGAGGTTGATTAATTTAAAATTAAAGTTCCTATTTTTAACTGTAAATGGCTTATCGGTAACAATAGTGTCAAAAACGATGAATTTTTAATGACACTTGTTAATCTGAATAGATTGGAAGACACAAATGATTCATTTATAATGGAAACACATGCAAAACAAATATTTTATGCAGTAGATCAATCAGATATGTAGTGGGATGTTGTTTTACAAGGAAAAAACAATATGTTGGTGAGGATGAACTTGATGAAGATGTTGATTTATGTGAGATCCCTACTTCTATAGAAATATTTACAGAACATAATGATGAGCATGTTGAAGACATGGTTTGTTCCATAAGGAATGATCACGATGAAGGATTTTTGGAAAAAATCAATTTGTACATTCCTAAAATTATAGGTAAAATATGTTTATTTCTTGTTTACATTTATTTTTTTTATAAAATGTAAGATATTGTAAGTTTTTTCTTTATTATAACATGTATTAAAACAAAATAAGTATTATTTTTTATTTTATTTAAGTTTGTTTTGTTTACTTTATCATGTTTACCATTACATAAATTATATATCTATTATTTTTGTTCAGTGAAAATTACTTTACCATGTTTACTAGGTTTACTAGGCTTACCATGTATACCATGTTTACCATATTGACCATCTTGACCATCTTGACAATTATTTAACATGCTTACCATATTAACAATTTTTACTATTATGTAACGTAGTTCAATTTTCTATTTTCTGATAACAGTAGTATTAAAATATTTAAATTTTTATATTTGTGAACTAATGTTTGTTTTTTTTGATTTGAAGGATAATGACCGATCATTCAGTTGATTAACTACATGATTCTAGAGATGAGCATATTGGTCATACCTCTTGGGAGGAACATTCACATGATCATCTTAATGTTCCCCAATATTCCTCATGTTCCCCTATTACGACAAAGAGTTCAGGAGTTGGTAAACATGGGTGCACACGTTTACTAAAGTTAGCACTTTCCCGTATGTAAGATCAGAAGATACTCATTGAGTTTGATGATGATGATATTCCTAGAGGTCCAAATGCAAAAGATTTAAAGAGTTTTGTATCAAATCAGGATAAAAGTAAAATAAGCATTTTTTATGATGACTGGAGAAGTGTGGATAAAGCGATAATCTCTAAGTTGTGGGAGATGATTTTGGTAAGATATTTTTCTATTGTTTGACTATTCTTTAAATTTTTCTAGTATATATAATATGTTTAACCTCTTCTTCATCAGATGAAATTTGATATTCTAGACACTGGAGTAGTTAGGATGAAATGCTTATCGATGGCTGCCAGGAGACGGAGGAATTTCAAATCAACCCTCTCATCTAATTTTATTTTTGGTCATACGAGTCATGACAATCCATGTCGTATATATCTTTTTATAGATGAAGAAACATGGAGACAATTTGTTGAAAGTAGAAGAAAAGAATCATTTTTAGTAATGGAAATGTCAAATTTTATAAGATTTCTCATATAAATGATCTTATTAATGTTTTTTTAATGATTTCTTATTCTTAATTTACAGCAAACAAGGAAATCTCATCAAGAGATCCAATCTAAAAATGTATACCCTCATAGATTATCTCGGGGAGGGTATGAATTTTTGGAAGAACAAATTATGGCAAAATAATTTCAAAAACAAAGAGCTGAGAGCTCAAGCTTTGGAGAGGTGGCCCCTCCTAGAATGGTGGCCCCTCTATCCACTCCATCTAGAAATGAAAAATAGAAGAGAGCTTAGATGGAAAAAAGGGCAATATCTTTCAGAATAATCAAGAATAGTAGATAAGAGGATTGTAAGATATTTATTTTATTTATTTAAGTTAACTATTTTCATCAAATAATTTCAAACATTACAGAAATGTTCAATTAATTAATATGGGACCTTCTTGAAGAGCAGAGCTAACATGGGACATTTACAGCTACTAGGAGGCAAGATATTTTATCTGTATCATTGGGAAAGCCTGAACATCCTGGTCGTGTAAGAGGATATCAGGCAGGTGTATCAGTAAGAAAAGTGTGTCCACATTCTTCAACTTCTAACGTTGAGGGTGTTTATAAAAAAAATAGAATCCTTGGAGGCCGAAGTTCATAATATTAATGCGACGATAGAGGAAAATATTAGAGCATCAGAACAGTCTATGTTTGTAGACATGAAAATCCAATTTCAGACTATAGCTCCCACTCCTCCACCTCCCCTTGCAGACCCAATTATTTATCCTCCGCCTCCTCCAGTAGCTCCCGCTCCCCCACCTCAGCCCGCGGAAGCAATTTTTTATCCTACTCCTCCCCCGCAACATCCTACTAATTGCGAGTTATATGTTGATGATCATCAACATCATAAAGTTTCATATGGGTTGGTATATTGTATATGAGATACAGTTCATCATCATTAATTAGAGGTAGAGAATTAGAGGGCCACTATACATGATATTATAGACAGATCAAATCGAGTACCATTACCTACAGATGAGGTGACGACAGTTGGACATCATTTCGGCCATTTTTTAATTTGGCCATCCAGACTTCTTTGACTCATTACCATAGAGGTATGAATGTTATATATTTTATTTTATTTTTTTAATAAATTTGTTTTATCATTTGAAAACTAATAAATTTTTCTATTTTTTTACAGGAATACTTCAATGTTAAATAAATACTGTATAGAAAACAACAAAGACAAATGGATATGACATCAGATAAAAATTCTAGTAGTCTTGGCAGATTTTCAAGATATTCCAATTTACTGGCGGGTCATTATGAGTTTCCAATGGAAGATCATGTTTGTGGACATGCAATAACTGCGTGGATTATGAAAACTGATATTATAGAGCTTGTTACTGGATATAAGTTGGGCATCAACATGGTGAAATTATTTTCCATGTAAGTCTTAACACCTTTTCCCTGTGATATATTTATTAAAAATTTATACTTATGCCTATTTTATATTAGGTATCATTATATCATTTGTGAGAGGAATGAGATGACAGATGTATATGGATTCATGGAACCACAATTTATTTCCCCTGAAGCATGTGCATTGGATGAGGAACAAAAAATTTTTTATATTGCTGGAAGTCTTGAACAGAATATAGTCACAAAATGTTGGATGACGCCTTTTTGTGAGAGGTATGAAACACATCTCTCTCAAAGAGTTCATTATCTTTTAACATGAAAAATCACTAACCATAAATTTTCTTTTATTAGTGATCATTGGTTGTTAGGGGTTTGTTGGCCAAGGGAGAAACGCTTTATTGGATATGCTCTATCCATGATGATGTGCGGGAATGTTTTATGAATATATTGGAAAAGTTTGTTTCAATTTCTCAATAGTTTTATATATTATAACGAATTTTATGTTAACCCCATTCGTATTATTTTCTAATAGGGTAGGTGTCTATTTCTATAAAACACAAAGAAAAGGATTGAAAAGATAAAATATGTAAATGCAAATGTAAATATCCATTTATAATTTGTACTTTTTGATATATTACATAAAAATAATATATTTATTCTACACTCATTCAAACAGAATTGTCATGAACAACAAGGAGTCCTCAAATGCGGATATTATATGTTATGATTTGTGTATGAAATAACAACAACTGGGGTAGTTGTGAACTTTAACCTGGTAAGATTTCCATTTTAACATTTCCATAATATTTCAATTTGATTTATTCATTATACACGTTAACTACTATCATTTTCATTTGCAGCTATTTGATGACCCTCAGCCCTATACTGCTCAAGACATCAAACACTTACAAGTGGAGTGGTAAAATTATTTTACAGGTTTGATTGAATTTTAGTTGTTTGTAGTGTAAAATGAAAATTTTCATATTCACATTGTAATTGTGTATTTGGTAGTCATTTAGGATGGATTTAGTTTTTTTATGTTGATAGTGTAACTTTTCAATGTTATATATATGAATGTTTAATTTTTCTCTACTTCTTGTTTTGGTCTACTTATGATGGTTTTTCTGGTATGGATTCTGGTCTGGGGGGGAGGGGTTATAAGCGTGTGGGCGGTGTTCAGTGGGGTGGGGGTGTCCAAGGATGTGGGAGGGCTGTCCGATGGGGTGGGGGTGTCCAAGAGGGTGTTGGGGGGGGGGGGGGTGTCCCGGGGTGTGAGGGGGGTCCAGGGGTGTGGGGGGTTGTCCAGGGCGTGGGGGCTGTCCAGGGGAGTGGGGGATCTCCAGGGGTGTGGGGGTTGTCCAGGGGTGAGGGGTGTATCCAGTGGGGTGTCTAGGGGGGTTGGGGGTGTCCAGAGGTGTGTGTGTGGGGGGGGGGGGGTCCAGGAGGGTGGGGGGTTATCCAGGGGGTGGGGGGCTATCCAAGGGGTGGGGGATGTCCAGTGGTGTGGGGGATGTCCAAGGGTGTGGGGGGTCTCCAGGGGTGTGGGAGGGATGTCCGGTGGGGTGGGGTTGTCCAGGAGGGTGGGGTGTCCAGGGGTGTGGGGGTGTCCAAGAGGGTGTGTGGGCTATCCAGGGGGTGCAGGGGCATGTTCAGGGGGTGGGGGTTGTCTACGGGTGTGGGGGGCTCTCTAGGGGTGTGGGAGTTCTATACAGGGTGTGAGGGGTATACATTAGGGTGGTGGGTTTGTCTCGGGGTGTTTGGGGCTGTCCAGGGGGTCGGGGCAGTCCAGGGGTGTGGTGGGGGCTGTCCAGGGGGTCGGGGGGCAGTCCAGGGGGTCGTGGGGCAGTCCAGCGGTGTGGTGGGGGCTATCTAGGGGGTCAGGGGGCAATCCAGGGGTGTGTTGGGGGTTCTCCATTGGGGTAAATACTTAATTTTTCTTTGGTTCTATTTTTGGTCTACTTCTATTTTGTGGTACAAATTCCTGATTTGGTTTCTGGTTGTTTCTAGGGAAAGCAGAGGAATGCATTCCATTTTAAAAAATATTCATTCACATCTATTATTTTATAACCAACGTGAAAAAATGGGGAATGGTTTATCACATCATTTATTATATAACTGATGTGTTAAAAGGCCCCCAGACCTGTTTATCATGTCAGTTATACAATAATCGATGTGATAAACCATTTCTCAGGCCTTTTATGACATCAGTTATATAATAACTGATGTGATAACAGGCCCCTGGACCTATTTATCATATTGGTTATATAATAACCGACGTAATAAAGGCTGCAGAAATGTTTTATCACATCTCTTATATAATAACAGATGTGACAAACACCCCCGCACTGTTTTATCACGTCGGTTATGTAATAACCGATGTGATAAACCCACCCACCCCCCCCCCATGGTTTTTCACGTCGGTTAATTAATAACTGATGTTATAACTAACCATGGGCTGGTTTGTGGTTTTGATTAGTTTAATGTGTGGTGTCCCAATCCTAAATAATAAATAATTGCCTCTCATTTCCTATATAAACCCACCCAAGCTACCACTTTCGCTTCCCTAAATGCCTTTTGAGTTCATCTAACCTCTTTGATCCTCTCTCTAGAATCCTACCAAAGTGCCCCAAGATCTGAAGAATCCTCTCTCAAGCCTCTCTCAAGTCTTTGGGATCACACTTCCAAGTAAGGGATTCCTACCTTTCTTTTTTATCAATGTTTCTTAATATTTTTATGCTCTTTTTTCAATTATAAATGTTGGGATATAATTTATCACTTCACCCATACTTCCCTCTTTATGTTTGGGTAATGTGAGACCCCTTTCTCTCTCATTAATGCCTCTCATGTACACCCGTTACGATATGATGAGACACCCATTTCACTCTCGTCAAAAAAAAATTATGAGTTCTTATGTCACGTCGTTACGTCGCCGAAATTGCACCGTGATTTTCCAAGCCAATGTCATTGTGTAGTGAATACCATGCCCATTTCTATATCAAGGGTATTCACCTTTATGCACATTTACATATTGATTATAAATCTTCATGTTTGTATTCCAAATCCCTTTATCATGGAATAAATGATGAGTATTGATTCCATGTTGTATGATCCATGTGGCACACTTTTTCATGAAATTAAATGTTTAAGAAGGGTGTGCCCTAATAGTGATTCAATGCATTGGGTAAAGTATAGTATCAGGATACGGCATGTTAAATGAGTTTGGAATCATTATAAATCAAGTGAAATGATTGTTTACTCATGATTCATGTGAAATGAGGGATTACTAATGCCTCATGTGCAATGGTCCTTGGCTCATGCTAATTCTATGTTAAGATTTGTTGCCACATTTCCATGTTATGATTATCATGATTTATCATGACTTCAGGTTCATGTTTCTCTTGTCCTCCATTGATATGCCTATTGTCTAAAATGTATTTTATTCTTCATGTAATTCCATGTTTATTCCCTTACTAGGCATTATAGCTCACAGTTTTCTACTGCATGTCCTCAGGTTATCCCTTGCAATGATTTGTACGAGGGAATGTAGTGGTCATGTAAAGGAACATTCCAATAAAAGTGTTGTGTTTCAATGTTTTAAGTTATAATATAATGTTCCTAAGCCCCAAATACACTATACCACTCGATCTTTTATGTTGTATCAAGTGAATATTTTTTGTAATAAATCATGTTTAAGTGTGTAATAAAGAGAAGAGTTTTTATAGTTGGTATCATAGGATTGGTTTAGTTTTTTTGGGATTTGGATTAGAAAACCCTGGTGATGCCTTAGAGAAAAAACTAAGTATAATAAAAATATCCCTTTGTTTTGATGTGTATTGAGTAATTGGTTTATCAAGCGAATACATCAATGTCTGGACACGAGCAGGTATAGGCCTCTTTGGCATAGATGTACCTCGGGGTGAAATCCCTAACAAGGAGTTTCGAGCATGAACCGGGGGATCCTAGTACATGATAGTGGGCCTTGTTTCATTTTTGGTTATAATACTTCTGGGGGATATGCATTGGTAAATTCACAAGCTTAATATGAACCATTATTAAGGTATTTAAAAAAATTTCACAGAGAACATAGAATGAATCCAATAGATTTATAAGTTAAGGAAATAAAAGCTATTTATAAGTTATTTTTTTTGTCCTTAGATTACCCTTTATGTTTTACCTCTAACATTCCTTTTATTCCAGCCAATGGCCTGTAACAGTTCTCAGGCTAACAACCGATGTGAAGATCAATTTGATGACTGTGCTAATGAGATGTCCAATCCGATGGGAGCGAAAATCGTGAACTTTGTTATGATTCCATCTCAGTTAACACAAGATTGGAATAGAAACATGGGTAAATATTACAGTACACCCCCCCCCCCACCCAAGAAAGAAAATGTTGCTATCGAGAGCTTCATTAGACAACGACTTCCTACTTTTAATGGATCATCTGATCCCTCAATCACCGAACAATGGATCAACTCCATTGAAATGTTCTTCCATATCCTTCAATGTTCCTAACAAGAGAAGGTTCTCCTTGCTTCTTATAATATGAAGGGTGAAGATGATCAATGGTGGACATTGATAAAAAATATAAAACCTAAGGAGTAGATCAAGGAGTTGGAATGGAAGGATTTCCAGAAGATGTTTTTTGATAAATAATTTCTGCCCACCCTCTAGCTCAATATAGAATGTGACTTTCTTTCCCTCAAGAAAAAAAGATAACGAATCTGTCATAGCGTACAAGGAAAAATTTACAAGGATTGTGTTTCTGAAGCTTTCGTCGGGGATCGTGCGTCCGTCTCATTTGGGGGACGGTGGTGCTATTTTTTTCACGCATTCCCAATTTTCAAAGGTGGGTAGAATCCATCACTTGTTCAGGGACATTTTCTCCTTGATCAAAACTGGATGATGGAATGTCAGTTCTTCCTTCTGTGGATTCCTCCTCGGAACTCCTCACCTAGTCCCAGACTCCCTTATTGACTTAAGATGTTGTTCATGAAACTCTTCCTAGGACTATATATTCATATACACCTGTTAAGTACACTGATTCTGTCCATAAATTCCAAAAGATCCGATAAGGTAAGCAACCTTCAGTCAGTGGAGTTGTCACATTGGACATCACTGGCGTGTCTTGATGCTGGAACACTGGTTCATCTGTCTTCTGTCCCTTATTATAGGACTTATCGAGGGCGCAAGAGCCTGAGGCATCCCGCATCGAATGTGAGGAATTATATGCCATTGGCTTGTCTCTGAGGTTTTCCTCAGCTTTCTATGTTTAGAACTGGTTATTCCACAAGTTTAACATCCGTTGCATACGGATTTGGCTCCTGGATGGAGTCCCAATGGTGACAAAGCCCATTGGGAGAGGGATTTGGCACTGAAGAAAGGAGGGGAACCATTCCCCATCACGCCCTTTTCTGGCCCTTTGCACTGAAATAGGAAGGAGGAGTAGGGGTACTGCCTCTTACAAGAAAGGCTAGGGGATTACACCAAAATGGTTGCCCTTCCTCGCGGATAGGTGTCGCTCCAAAAGGAGGATATGATTCCATGTGAGGGATGGTCACACTCTCATGGAGACGAGTGGGAATGGATAACGTCCCAGATGGGGAACCCCATGTAGATTGTACAGAGTCAGGTAATAATTTAACGTCATGTTCTAAGGATGATGATGCTTGGTAGTTTAATGTCCTGCAGCTCAGATGAAGTGGGTTCACTCTGCACCCCTAGGACTTACATAACTGACACATGCTTGCCCTTGGGGAAGGGAAGGCATCAGTAATGCCATAGAAAGGGGGTTTCATGAGGTTATCCCATTGGGTTTCCATGTTATAGGGTCTATGCAAAGAAGAAATAACAATTATCATGCCCATGCGAAGAAGCATGTGGCAAAGTAATGCAATGTGAAACATCACCCAAGGGACTTTGAAGTAACCTTGTATGAGCCTAGAAGTAATACGGTAAATCGATGTATGATTTAGATGTTTAGGGCATGAGAGACACCTAATAATGATGTCCCTAAATAGGACATCAGAAACATGCGAAAGAGCATGCCCCAAGAGGATGGGGTGTGCAGAAATATAGCAGTAGGGAGGAAACGATAGGGGTGAGGGGTCCTGGAGGATTGCATGCAATCATGGAGATTTGCACACAATTGGTGCGCAATAGGCACAATTGTGCAGAAAAGACCAGTTTGGCGTGAAATTGAGGAAGATAAGAGCGTAAAGTAGAGTCGAGGTTTTGGGCGCAACTGGAAGGGATTCCAAGCAAGGATTAGGGTTGTGAGAAATTGAAAGGGACAACGTGCAAGACTGGGGGTGGCGTGCAATTTCAGGGTATTGCACTCAATTTGAAGGCCTATGTGCAAGTGGAAGGGATTGCGAACAAGGGAATGACTCGAAGGGATCTGGACGCAGGTTAAGAAAAAGGGGTCCCACATGAAGGCGGACCACTGGGTGACCTGTCATAAAAAATCCAGTACCTGAGAGCCATCTTTTGCACACAAGAGAGGTGAAGTTCGTGCCGGAGGGACGATTCAAATTCATCAGCCATCGGAAGTTGAATGGGTGACCTTATATTTATAGGCACTCAGGGTCTCCAGATCCATGTGGAAAAAGGATCGCATGAAATATTGCGCGCCAGCATCGGCAGCACAGAAGTTCAACCACGCGGGGTGGATTCACACAAATTTCCGTGCTCACATGAAAAAATGTTCCTGGAACCTGTATTTTTCCATGAGAGAGATTTGTTTCACACACTGTTGAATTTTTTTCGCACGGACCCTCTGGGACCCTTGAATGAATCACCAGATTAAAATATGACGTCTATTTGTTCTGCCAAAACCTGCTTCATCCCTTCAGCATTTTTCAGCATCTACAAATGCCCCCCTCATAATCAGATCAGTGAGGGGATGAAAAGGTCAAATTCTGTGGAAGATGCCGAGATGCAGAACTCCCTAGAATCCGCACGTGCCCAAAACTACAGTTGCACAAAAAACCAAAAATTATCAAAAAATCCACTTTTTTCACACGCATGAAAACCCCGCGCGCCTATAAAAAACATCCAGTGTCCCTCAGTCGTACGTAATTTTCTCGTGTGACAAGACCTGAGCTCTCGTGCTTGAAAAACATCCCTTGTCTTGCATGAAGTTTTTTTTAGTTGCACAGAATTACCTGATTTAATCTATCATATTACACGCAGAACTGGTTTTTTCGCACCAATTCCTGAATTTTTCAATAACTACTTGAGACCTCCCCAGAAGAAGATGGCCGACAATCAGGCTAACACTGAGGGAGAACCTGATTTCACTGCTCGAAGGGATGAGATGGAACCCCAACGTTTATGGCACCCAAAGGATCGTATCGAGCAACCATACTCTCTTCAACATGTTGACCACAGCCTAGAAGGAGTATGCACTTTCTAACTACCTACCGATATGAGATTTCAGTATCTTGGAAAAGGTACCTATATCGGGATTTGAAGTCGACACACCGCAGTAATGGGTGACCCGCGAGGATGAACTCCCTCAATATAATATCACTAATAACAAACATCCTGCTTGGAAACCACAGATATGGATGTTTTAGTCCTGAACCCTAGGACCAGAACCATTCCGAGGGTGACCTGGTTGAAGAGGAATCTTTAGACCATTATTCTAGTAACATCCGTCAGAGAGTTACCAACGAAACCAAGGGCTATCTACAAGATTGGGACCTGCACTCTGGATGCAATTTCACGAGTGAATGGGCCTATGCATATTGGTTAAACCAGTCATTTGACCAATTTTGGGCCTAACTGCAGCACATCACTTTCTTCAAGGTGGTGTGGATGTCGTAGTTTCATTTCTACTTTTAGCATGAGATCGGGAAGAGATGTTTACCCGATGGTTCCTCGATACCTATAACTTCCATCTTCACCATGGAGAAGTTGGTATCAGTCTCTGGGACGTTCATTTCATCTTGGGTATCCCTTTGTATGGGTACCAGTACAATGAATTCCTCCTAAAAAAATGTCTGAGGGGGCAGATCATGAATTCCTATGCTAAAATGGCATCTGTTGGATCTCGATAAAGTGAGTTGGGGGGTCAAAGAAATTTTGAAGGAAATTTCTTATAAGAAATGGTTCATCTTGTTCCTGCAAAGCGATCCGGAAGATAAGATACTGGGGCAAGGAAGACGGTGTCCGACCGCAGAACAGAGGAGAAAAAACAGATCGTATTGGAGGATCTTAATGGTGGGGGAATATCAATCATGGGGATTTAGTGTAAATGAGAGTCGGGATCTGAATGTTTGATATTCTGGATTTATCACAACCTTCTTCGGTAGGTGGCTCCTACTGTTGACGGATGCAAAGATGGGAGTTTGTCCGGTGACATAAATAATGGCTGGCATTATGGCTGCGAATCATAGGCTCAATCTGGGGGTCCTCATGTAAGCTTGTTTGTAAGCAATACTAGGGTGCAATTCGAGAGGGGGCTCACTGAGGAGGATCTGTGGTACCTTCCAGATCTTTCATGACTGGATCGCGGCTCATTGTGGAAGATATACCATTACAAGCGAAATTTTTCCTCTGGGTAACATCTTGTGACCTTCCTTTCTGAATATTTCTGGGGGCTATTCCATTGACACTCAATGAGGAGGGAGTAAGGATCAGAATCATCAATCATGCCAATTTCACTTTTATCATGTTCCCTACTCTGACTGGACAAATAATACACAACAGGAAAGTTTCACTGGATCAACGAGAATACTTCCAGAGCATCATAGTTGGGGTACTTGTGGTCCAGAATGATGAGAAAATATTTTGTGAGCCCTACGTGTTGTCATGATTCACTAGGCAGTTTGGGCACCTCCAGCAGATTCCAAAAATAGTGTACATAGATGTCTGGGAGGAAAGGAATCCCTACGTTCTCCGCCAAATGTGGTTGATGTTCACAACCCATGGCTCTAGAAACTTCATTAACTTCCCCCACCTAATTTGACACTGGCCTCTCAACCGAATATACTGAACATTGGTCCATAGCATACCCTGAGGGACTTTTTGGAAAGTGTGTTTGGAAACTCAAGGTAGCTAGTGTAGAACCCGGGCGGCGAGAGAGAATACAAGGTGTTGTTGGGGTGTGGTGGGGGTGAAGGTCGGAAGCATGTTGGGCAACTGGCCCTGCATGGGCTGGGAAGTCAGTAGTAGGGAAGTCCACGACATGGTCGTGCCCTCATCATCTAGGGGGAGAAAAGCTCACGGAGTGTCCAGGGAACTTCCTGGGAAGTAGATAAGGTACCTGCACCAACCTTCTGATGAAGCAATATTCTCAGCTCTGTGGTTGTCCTAGATGACACTACGGTAGTCGATGGGTTCCTAAGTCCTTTAAAAAACAATAATACATGATGGAATCTAGTTTCCAGAGGTTGGGCTCATTCGTATTGATGACGGGGTGAGCTTCCATTGTCATCACAAATACTTTATGGCCATTGATGTGTATGCATGCCAGTGAGTTCAGTGTGAGAAACCATCCATCCTGGTGAAGGAAATGCTCAGCCAGGGGCATGATCCAGACAAGATATCTTTAGATGATGACGACTGCGACGAGGAGTTAAAGGGTAGTGAGATAGAAGAGGAGGAGGCAAAAGGAGAAGGTAAAGGAGGGGGTGAAGGAGAAGAAGATCTTGAGGGTGGAGTGTCTCAGGGGGAGGCCCACAAAGGGAGTCATCGGGAGAGTGGTGAGATCATTGGGTCTGGTATAGATATTACTGAGCTACGTAAGATATGTCTCAGCCCTTATCTCTCCTTTCCCCCTTTGTTTTTTTGTAACCCTCAATCATATCTCCTTATCTTGTTTAGGGGCATATTGGTGCTGACCAAGAGTATCCGTCTGAAGGGGGGAGGCTCCAATAGAATAATGTAGCGAACTGTCACCCATTATTGAGATAATGAGCACTAGGGGATCCCCAACAATAACAGCTCCTATAGCGACTAGAACACTGGAGGCTGATGCTTGGGGAAATTTTAAGTTCATTATTTCAGCAACGGTATTTATAGTCAGAGAACTCAATTGATCATTGTGTTCATTGTTTATGCAGTAATCATAGCCTTGAAGGCTCATCGGGCTGTTGAATCCAGGTCATCTGCATTTGAATCAATGGCCAATGTCCCATCCCATTCAGGGAACACAACCCAAACAGATCTGGCCCTGGTGCTCGATGAGTATAGAGTTGTGTATATCAGTGATACCAATGTCGGGGTGGGGCCAGATGTTGGCGAAGAAGCTACCGAGACCGAGGTGAGATTTGAAGTTCGCATAGCCGTTGAAGCGCCTAACCCCTTGGGAGGAGTCCCCAAAGAAGACCCTGTTGTTGGTCTCTTGGATGCTTTCCCCGACTATCAGCCTGTAGATCCTAAGGAGATATATGATTCTGACTCATAGGCGGCTGAGAAGAGTAGGAAGAAATGGTGCAAAGGGTGGAAGTGTATCAAGCACTTTCTTGATCAGACTCAGACAGAATAGTTAAAATAGATGGGATCACTCCAAACATGTCTATGCTTTCTCTAAGCTGGGGGGTGGTGGTGGATGGATGCTTTTCATCTCCATTCAACAGTCTGTGACTATATGGCCAAGAATCTACGCGAGAGAAGCCAATTCCCCAACATTTCCTGGTGCCAAAAAGAGTCGGGGAGTACCTCAGTGTTCATGAAGGCGGAATAAGAGGTCCAACTCCTTGAAGAACAGGTGAATTAAAAGTAGGTATTCATTTCGAAATGTTCCATGATTTTGGTGCAATTGAGGGCCTCACTGGTGGAATCCCAAGTGTAGCTAGTGGAAGAGGGTCACCGAATGAATAAACATCAACGTGGACAGGTGCAAGCATAGGTTGGGGCCAGTACACTGCACTCTGTGGCTTCTGATGAAGAGAGGTCCCTTAGGAGGCAGGAAGAAATCATGGAGGTCCCAAGGAAAAAGGTATCGTTGCTTGAATGATCCATCCAAGATGATGGTCCTTAAAGCCCAGTTTTGGTCAAACTCATAAAATCATTTCTTCTTACTACCACTTGTTTTGAACTACATGTATGGATAGATTTTTTTACTTGTTCATTTTGTTTAACATCTTCCAGCCATAATCTTGAAATAAATAGAAATCCATTCCTAAGCTCCCATGGATCATACTTGATGTGAGAAATATGGGATGTTCGTACTATTACTTCACTTGAATGTAGGGGTTCCAACCATGCTTCGGGTACCTGAGGTTCGAACAACCAATCCAGATTCTCAGAAAGAGAAGAGAGAGACCTGACTATTGAATGAAGATCTCAGAATAGTTGTATTACTGTTTTCCTGATGTTCTCTTGTGCACGAATGGGGTAACACTAGAGGCACTAGAATAAATCTGAATAGGGGGAATGAAAGGTGTGAATCACAATACACAATATTCAGAACACTGTAGTGATGGCATGACAATTAAGAATGATTTTTGAATGTGTTCTAAACATAGTATCCTTATTACGTTAGCCTGAAATGGGGGAAAAATGAGGGCCGACTACGGACCATGTTCGAAACACAGGGTCGGACTCGAAATTTCATCCATTAGTCTTATGCAATGTTAGCCCTGGATAGTAGGTGAGCCATATGATGTGCATCCATATAGTAATGGGGTTCCCTTAGACTTCAAAGAGGACGAGGTTCCGAATAAAGGGAATGCAAAGCGTGGAGAGTGGAGTGATGGGTTGTTCTACTGGAGTCAAAAACTCTGGAAATTATGACACCTTAGTGGAAATGCATAAGGTGGGGATGTAATTCTGATCAATGATCAAACATACTTCCGAACAAGACCTCTCTAATGAGGAAACTTTCACCTCCCAACGTTATCATGGGGCATCCTGACCTTGTTCAAGGTATAACCACAGTTTAGTGTCATGGGTTGAGGACCAATGGACTCGTGCAGTTTAACATCATATGATGGGATGAGGATTGAAAGGTAAGATCCCAGGAAGGGTGTATGTGGGGCAGTGGCTATAAACCCGGCGTTAATGAGGACATGGTCCGGATCACACCACATATCACTGAATGAAACTCTTTAGGTCAGGGGACCAAGACTGAAAATTAGGTTGGGCCCGAAGCAAAGTGGTCTGTCATTCCTACATACCCCCTGAGAATGAGCATCAAGCTACATGTAGTTCTAAGAATGGCTTGCTAAGATACCAATGTTGGGGATAATAATTTTGTGCAGGTCTGGCACCTGCACCAAAATAAGTCGTATTTGATAGATCGTGTTTGTCTATTAGGATGAATGAGTGTGTTTTTTTTGTAGCAATGGACCTAGGATATAAAGTATAGGAATCACCACAAAAAATCAAGCTGTGTGAAGACGTTGAAAAATGGTATGGTGTGTGACCGATACCAAACATGATGTCCCTTGAGTGAGTACATCACAATGTAGTGTCGTTTTTCATAATGCGGTCAGGATGATATTGTCACAGTTTACGGTCATTTGATGGGACCAACCATGAATTCTAACATCTTGCGGTACAGACGTAGTAGAGACTAGGATAAAGGGGAATGTGCATGGTGCGATAAAGAATACCTTCCATGAATGAAGAAAACGTACATATAACATCATGTGTGATTACAAGAAAGAAACCTCGGGCCGAAGGGCCTGGAAATGATTAGGGGACATGGGACAGGAGAGGGTAACTCTCAGTTGAGATGGACCCAAAAATGAGATGTTTGGGTGTTCCTACGTATCCCATGAGAATGGGAATCAAGCCGTACATAGTTCCTACAAAGGGTAAATACAAAAAGAACCTAGTTTAAGGTCTTAGAACTTGGACCATTGAAAAGTGGGACAATTCCAACTAAGTGTGGGCCTTAATATGATCCCTAAGATTACGTGAGTCGAACTCTATGTAGGAAACAAGGTCAAATAAGGTATTTTCAATACATAAAATACATGCAAAGGAGAAATCAGTGCAGAGCCCTGAATGAACCCCTTACCCTGGATTTTGTCCTCTAAATGTGCGAATGTGCACTGAGGAATAGTACTAAGAGTTTCAAAGTTCTACTTGGACATGATGAGTTGGAGAAGGATGTGATTCATGTAACCGGAATTTTGGGCTTATTGGGGTCGGCATGACGATGGAGGATAAATGTGGACCATGTTCGAAACACAACATTCACATCGTGTGACCTAAAATGGGAGAAAAAATGAGAGTTGACCGATGAACATATTCGCAACATGAGACTTGTATCAATTTGTTTCTCGAAAACCTTAAGGACGTTGACCCGTAATGGTGGTAGGGTCCCTGGGCCAAGCATCCATGTCATTGGGGTCCCTTTGGATGTGAAATGTGATGGAATCCCTAATGAAGGGGAACACGAAGCCTGATAAATGGGTGAAAGCATGTTCAGGTAGAATTCGACATTCCAAGTGCTAAACCAGAGAGCCCTTGTGCACATCGGTAAATCATTAAAGAGGATCGAGGGGCTCATCTTGAGAGCGGATGATTCGAAAAGATGATTATTGAACAAGGGGATGGAGAACTCTCAGGGGAAGGAGGTAAATGATGTGGTTTTTATAAGAACTGATGTGAATGGGGACATAATCCCATACCACACCATTAACTCCCTTCCCTAGGGGAAAGCAGGCTAAGGGTCCAAGATGAGGATAGTCTCAAAGACTATTCAGGCGGTCCTACGTATCCCATAAGGATGGGAATCAAGCCATACATAGTTCTAGAGGAGACAGAGATAGGGGTAGGATACCCCAACAAGGGGGTGTATGGAACGTCTAGTAACCCGACATAAATGAGGATATAGTCCCATACCACACCGTACAACCCCATGTGAGAACTTGGGCCAGAGACCCGAGAAGGCTGGGGGACCTGGGATTCAGAATTCTGACCAACTGTTTTCATATGACCTCTTATACAAGTGATGCATCCTCATAGCTCCTAAGCCCATGTGAGCAATGCTCGGTGTGGGAAACGAGGAGTAGGACTTGGCTCTACCCATTATATAAGGGTAAGATAGTCAGCATCACACTGGGGGAGACCGCAACTTGAAGGTGCGGCAGGGTGGGATGAACCACTACACTCACTATTTGAGACTTATGGGGGTGGAAATAATTTCAAAGGATATCTGTTGACCATGTTCGAAACACAACATTCATATCCGGTGACCAAAAATGTAAACAACAAATGAGGATCAAACGCTAAACGTATTTGCAACGCGGTACATGTATCAACATGTTATTAGAAATCCACGAGGACGTTGGCACGAGATGGTAGGAGGGACCTTGGGTCGAGAATCCTTGCCATCCAGGGGTCCTCTCACACATGAAAGATGATGGAGTCCCAAGAAAATAGTGTGAGTGAAGAATAAGTGTTCCTGTACATTTCAACATCAAGTAGTACGGTGAAAGAGGTGGAAGTGTTCGGTGAATTGGAAGCACAATGGGACTATGATAAACTCAATGTGAATTAGGTAAAAATCCTACACCACACCATATGCATTGACAAAAGGGGAGACTTTGAATTTTGGGTTGGGCCAACAAACAAAATTCCTAGCAGTTCCTATATATCCCATGCGGATGGGAATCAACCCGTACGTAGTTTTTGAAGGCCATGCAATTTTAGCACTGTGTGATGAGGACGTGGGAGGATTGAAGAACAGGGAGGGGGATCACGGTGTGATCACCGTAATCCTGATATGAGTGGGGATAAATAATCCTACACTATATCATGCAAGCACCCTTTGGTAGAACAATAACTAGGGGTGATAGTTGAAGAGAAGAGTCTAGGGGATGGACTCAGGGCCGAGTGTCTGAGCATTCTTACGTAACCCATATGGATGGGAATCAAGCCACACAAAGTTCTAAGGGTGAATTTTAACATCTTGAAGGACTCCATACAGTTTAACGTCACACATGACTTTTTTCAGTTTATTGTAATGTAGGATCGTGTAGTTTATGGTCATGCCAGACCTATCAGTTTAGGTTCATGTAGTACCATGATAGAGTTTAGGGTTGTGCGGGACCGTAATGCAGTTTAGGGTCGTGCGGGACCGTAATGCAGGTTTCGGTCGTGTGGGAATATGCAGTTTAAGGTCGTTCCTGACCATACATTTTACAGTCATGTGGGACCCCTCAACTGAAGAAAAGTATTGCTTGAGGTACTTGGAATTGGTGGAAGGATTTATATGCTCACCATCCATGGTCACCAGTGAGTGTTCACCATTGGGGAATACCTTATGAAGAACAAAATTTCCTTCCCATTTGGGCTCCAACTTCGGTGGTTTCCTACCAGGTATCGTTGGTGTCCTGAGGGCCAATACCAGATCAACTTGCAGGAAAGAGTGGAGGTCGACCTTCTTGTTGAAGGATCTAGACATCTTGTTCGGTTTTCTTTCCAGGTTGTGCAGGTCATGAAGCATATTGTCATCAAGCACTTCCAATTCAGTCAAATTAATTTCAGCTACATTATCTGGCACCTATTGGTCATATACCACTGTGTGTAATTAAGGAAACTGAATCTTGATAGGCAGGAAAAATTCTATTCTATATATACCAGGGAATATGGGGAAACTTGTGTCGAATTACGAGCCGTCATTAGATAAGACCAAAGGGTGTTGGGGAGCTTTTCCGACCAACTCTTCATATTCTGACCTACCATTTTCTACAAAAGGTTAGAGATGGTCTTGTTGAACACCTCAATATTCCCATTTTCTTCTGTGTAGTAGTGAGAGGTATGGTTACAACAGATGTTGCACTTGGCGTAAAACTTCTTCAACTCAGCCGCCTAGAAGATGGTGTTGTTATCGGTGAGAACAATATGAGAAACTCCAAATTGATAGATGATATTGGAGCTCACCAAGTCAATGATAGAATAGGATTTGACCTCCTTGAGTGGAACAACTTCTTCCCACTTGGAAAACAAATCTGTAGTGGTCATAATGGACCAACATTGGAGACTTGTCACCAACGGATATGGTCCCAAAATGTCTAGTCCTCAGACTGCGAAGGGCCAAGAGTACTTGGTAGTGTAGAGAGGCTCCAGTGGTCGATGAACGATGTTGGCATGAACTTGGAAAGCATAAAATATCTTGGAAAAATATATGCAATAATAGATCATGGAGGGCCAAAATTACCCCTGTCTTTGGATCTAGTGAGATAGCTTCGGCCCAGTCTGACGAGCCCTGAAAGAATGGGCGTGAACTTCTTTCATGAGCTAAGAAATCTCAACTCCTTGGATGCAATGGAGGAGAAAACCATAAAACCCATTCTTTTAGAGGATATGATAAAAACTAGGACCACTATGGAGGGCGAACCACATCGTACGACATCAGATTCACTCATTCTCAGGCTGATCAGTATAGAGGTAACCATTTTAGAGATACTCGACAAAAGGGCCTCTCCAGCTGGGAGTCGCTCAACCACTACATCTAGGGGACTTAGGGGTCCTGACGTAGAGGCTCCAGTAGTATGATGGCTCACCTGCAGTCCGTCATTGTCACCTTGGGTGATGAGAGCAATGACTCTCCTATGCGCCATGTGGATAATCAGATCATCTTATTTAGGTTCGGCATGTGATGCAACCAAGCCGTCCAGGCCGTCAGCTCGACCGTTCTGAGATTAAGGGACATGAGTAAATTCAAACTCATATGGGTACTAGTCCATTATCTGAAAAGTGAGCTTCAACAATGGTACGAGGTTCAGCTTTCTGATGACGTAGTCACAATTGATCTCCTTGATGATTAGTTTGGAATCCCCTTTCACATGAAAATGGGGCACATCAATCATGAGGGCCTACTCGAGGCCAGTGATAAGAGCCTGATACTCTGCCTCATTGATTGTGAAGCCTTCTGACAATAGGAGTGAGTAAGGAAGAATGGATTGTGTCGGGTTAATAAAATGATACCCAAGACCACCCTATTGATTCTAGTGTCATTCATCATCCAGTCGGTGGAACTCTGGGAAGTGCCATCAAATTGCATCTGCCAACACTGGATGGAATGATCTACCGAGATGATTGCCTCAATAGAAAAATTGAGATCCAAGGACTGGTCAGCATGATCCGTATGGGAAGAAAGGAAGTCATCCAATGCTTTCCCCTTAATATATTTTTGAGGGACAAACCTTATACTGAACTGCAGAAGAATCACTGCCCACGGTGCCAGTCATCCTGTCAACATGGGACGATTCAGAAAGTACTTAAATGGGTCTACCCGAGACACCAGCTGTACTTCATAGTATTGTAAGTAGTGTCAAAATTTCTATACTGCAAATACCACTGCAAGGTGGCTCTTCTCGATGGGGGATCTTCAGGTCTCCCTATAGAGGAGAATGCAGATGAGGTAGTAAAGGTTGTTCTCTATCTCCTTATTGTTCTTTTGGGAAAAAAGGGCACCGAGAGATCATTCCAGGGTGGTCACATAATGGACCAATGGATTTATGGAGAGAGGTGGCATTAATAACGGAGACTGGAGTAGATATTGATTTATTTCCTCGAACACGGACTACCACTCTTTATCAAATTTTCAAGATATGGATTTTTTCAAAAGATGAGAAAAGGGATTACACTTGCTAGCCAGATTCGCAATGAATCAGCATATGTATGACAAGTGGCCTTGGAAGCCCTGATGTTCTCGAATATTTCTCAGGGGAGACATCTGGATAATGGCCTTGATCTTCTCAGGGGTAACCTCGATACCCCGTTACCTAAAAACAAATCCGAGGAACTTCCCAGAGGTGACCCCGAAGGCTCATTTCAATGGGTTTATCTTCAGGTGGTGAGAACGGAGGAAGAATAACACTTTCTCAAGTTCCTTGAGATGGTCCTGGAACTAGTGAGGTTTGACCAACAGATCGCCCACTTATCATACCATCAATGTCCTTAGGATTGATTAGAATATGTAGTGCATGGCCTGCTGATAGGTGGCACCTACATTCATTAAGACAAAGGTCTTGACCTGGTAACAAAACATACCTTGTGGCGCCCTGAACGTTCTGAGATCCTCATTCTCAGGGTCCATTAGAATCTGGTTGTACCCAGAGTATCCATCCATGAAGAAGAGGGCTTGGAATCTAGCTCCAGCATCAATCAGCAACTCCATCACAGGAAGGAGAAAATCATCCTTCGGACAGTGCTGGTTGAGGTCTCAGAAGTTGATGCATACCCTTATCTGACCATTCTTCTTCCTGACTGGAACAATGTTCGCTAGCCATTTGGGGTGCCGGAACTCCATAATGAAATTGGATCTGATGAGATTATCAACTTGGTCCTTTCCCAAGGAACCATGCGAAGGGTGCATCTTTCAAGGGGGATACTTGAACCAGTGATGTTTTGTTGAGAGACCGAGGCGGTGGATGGATACCTAAGGATCTTGTCTGGGAATTTCATCATAGCTCCAATAAAAAACACTGAAATTATGTTTCGGGAAGTCCATGTATCATTTCTAATCCCCAAGGGGCATGGTGGCACTGATTAATGTGGGTCTTGGATATACCTCGATACCAAGGTTTACATGTACCAACTCATCGACCGTGGTGGAAAATCCCTCTTCAATGGTAGGAGGGGAATCTTATAGGTCCTATTACTCACTTATGGAGAAGTGATCCCCAGTGGGAGGAGAATTATCTATGTTGGGAGGTCCTGAGGAGAAGATGGTTCCATCTTGAGTGGAAGTGGTCACTGCATTGAGAGATTCTGGTGCTACCGAAACCACAGTAATGAAGTCTATCGACCCGATCCCATCTGGTCTTCAGCCCAAGGGGCCACACTCGATAATATACAAGCAATAGTGGTGCTTCAGCTTGAGATGGTTAATTCTAGCTTGGTGGAACAAGTAAGTATGATGTACTGTCATTTCCATGGGGCGGAAATCCCGATACCTTATATGAGTAGGGAGCTCAGGGATCACTAAGGCTTGATTCATACAATAATATGAAGTGATATCCTGACATCTCTTGGACCATAGAATATTCTCCCCCCTGTGCTAGAGACAAAAAAACATTGCCCTATATTGGGGGTCATAGCCACCAATCGATAGATCAAGAAGATGTACGCATTATCCAGACTTACCCAGGGGTTGGTCGCAACTGCAACATGCTCGACCTCATTGGACTAAATCTGCTTGTCCTTTCTCTTGTAAAAGTCATCATCCAGGTAGCGAGCTTCACAAGAGGCAAAATGAGATGTGTCACCTTGTAGCATGCCCACTCGACCATTGGGGGGATACTTGAGGCACTGATGATATGATGAGGGAACCACTGCCTGCAGGTGGGGCTATGGTCTACCCATCAATGCATTGAACATGGTGTCCTCGGAGACAACCATAAACTCGATACTGGAAACTAGGCCTCCGAATTGGGTCTTCAAACAGATCTTGCCGACTTAGGTCTATTATGTCCTATCGTATCCCTAGATTTTCAGGTCGGAGGGATTCAAGTCATCCTCGGACAACCCCAGTTTCTGCAATGTTAGTGATAGAATAAGGTTGATCTCGGAGCCTGTGTCAACAAGGAAGTGGCGAAACACCATTCCGTTTAATTGGATGGTGATGTACAGTGGATTAATGTGCCCCTATATCGGAGAACCTTCATATTCTCTAGATAATGAGATAATGGCCTAGTATTCATCATTCTCTATTGCTTTCACGTGAAAGGCCTCCGTAGATGCTAGCTCTATCTCAAATTGGAGGGTACTTCTTAAAGCCTCAGTGAGGGCCTCACGCATAACTACCAATAATAAAAGTTCCTAGAGGATGGATATATTTACTGGAATAATGGAAAGATTATTGATAACATAATACTTCTATACCATACATGAACTTCTGCTTGCAGGAGGTCGCTCCATGATAGGAGGCATGGAGAGCCCTACCGGCTGGACCAATGGCTGACTAGTGGTTGGAATGTCCCTATTATCACTAGTCAATGAATGAAAAGTGACTACTAAATGGGGGCCAAATGGCTAAGACCGGTCTGTAGTGGGGCGTGGATGATCACGTCGAGGTTTGAGTGGATCTGCCTGATCCAGTAGCAGAAATGGTGGTAGAGTTGGGCCTGATAACACCAGATGAGGAGGCTGCACATTCTGAGCTCTGCGCTGAGTATGCTGTCTAGTCTCAGCGGCATTCATGGCCAGGATGGAGGTGCCAACTAATGTTCCTCAATGACCCATATAACCACAGTTCTGCCAATGCTATCTTCAGCTGGGGATGTTGGGGAGATTCACTTGGAACTCCCCATTGTCAGGAGTTATGTAGTGGTTTACCAACTCTACGGTGTCAACCGAAGTGTACCCTTGACTGTCACTCGAAGAGTCATCCATTACCAAGCCGATCCAAACAAGAATTCCCATTTCTGGGGTCATGAAGTCACAGAGAGTACGAGACGACAATGACATTGGTGGGGCACGTTTCTTTCTCTTGGGTCGCTGGTGTTTTCTCTTCTAGAAAGAGGATGGCTGAGATGACGATGCAGAAGTGGTGGCCGCAGCTTCTGAAGGATCTAATAGATTTAGGCATGCACAAATGATACCAAGGGCACAAGAGACCATTTTTCGATCCATCCAGTAATCATTATTTTGTGTCCCATGGTTAGAAACCTACTTCCACTCGCCCACGATGTTGCCTCTGCAGTCTGGACTTAGGATGATTCATGCCACTTGTGTCGGGTTCAGTCCCAACTAGATTATGTTGTTATTGACCTGGTCTTGAAGCTAGTATTTGAACACCTAATAATGGTTGAGAGTGTTCCCCAAGATCTGGTGATAGGGGCAGTAGTTGGGGAGATCAATGAGGTTTTCCTCTTTTGGCATTATGCACTCAAGTAATCGCACAATCCCCTACTCCAAGGCACTTCAGAAATAGCCAGGGACCTGATTCTCATTGAATGAGTAGGCCCTATTTCTTCTATCTAGAAAAGAGGGCCTTGGAGCTTGGCACTAATGAGGGGCTGGAGGATCCTGTCGAGGAGGCAGAGCCTTATTTTTCCACCTATGTGGTGGATGCACGTTGTGCGGGGGAACTTGTAAGTTCTGAGGGGCCACTGCTGGGCTAGAGGTTGTTCCAGTGGTGGCGGGCCTCTGTGAGGTTGTGGGGACGGCTCCACTGGTAATAATTCCAGCTATCTGGGGGCCTTTATTTGGGACACCGTGACGGTATTGGCTTTGAAAACCCTACTTGCAGGAATTAAATGGGGTAATGGATGTGCTTGACCAACCTGTTTTAGGGCATCTTCTAGGTGCTGGGACTCATCTGAGAAGTCCCTGAATCCTCCAGGGTAGTTCTGGGTGTTCAGAGAGGGAACCAGTTTCGTCTTGACGTTAACTACACACATCATCAGTAATTTATATTGAGTTAGTGGAATGTCAAAAGAGTATGTAAGTCCTTTCCACCATGCGATAAAGTCCACATCACACTCATTGAGACTATTCTTGCCCTTAATGATGTCTACGATGCTAGTTTTTTGTGTGGTGGAGCTGAACTGGTAGAGGAATTGCCTGTAGAGATCCTCCCGCTGGTCACTGATCTGATGGGGAGTTGGTTGTACCAGAAAAATGTAGGCCCCCCAATGTTTTCACAAAACATCGGAGCTTGGTCGTCTCTTACTGTGTTGGGGTCCCTGACATGGGCCTAAACCTTGATGTGATGTGGGATAGATGTTGTGGCGGGTCCCCTATCCCATTGAAGGTGGAAAATGTGGGATTTCTGAAACCCGGAGGTGCCGACATATCATCCACCCATGCTGGATATGGCTTTCCATCAGGTGGGAGTGACACTTGTCACGTTTCCAACACCTCAGGATGGATAATGAGTTCCACCATTGGATCATCTGGGTGGGGGTCCTTGCCTTGACAGAGGTCCCAAACCACAAGTGCATTGACGTGTTCTTCAATATGGTAAGGTGTCTTGGTGGCTCATGGAGCAGCTGGGGGAGAAACCTGTGGGGAATCTGGGGGAACCCGAGCCAGGTTCCATTGATTTCCATGATTCTCCAGAGGGTTTGGAGAGACATAATGCACCCTCTTTCCATAAGTTCTGGTCTCAACCCTGTCTGTGGGGGAAGGATGGTCAAGGTGACCTAGATACAGCTCGCCAAGGGGAAGTTGTTCCTTCCCCTGCTGCCCTGGCCTAGGATTGCTGTAGTCTGGCCATCACTCTACAGCACATTCAGCCAAGAGATTGTCAACCAACTTTTATTGTTTATCCAGTTCCTGACGTAACGCAACCTTTTCAGGGTCTTCCTCCATATTTTGTACTGAGGTCGATGGGTTGAACCATTTGGTGACCCCGATGTTCTCTTTACCCTTACGGAGATTGCGGCTCAGAAATAATGCCTCGGTGGGCGGAGGGAGACACATAAAATTCATCAGTTGGTGAGTAACCCTTCTTTATGGATCCAATAGTGGTGGGAATCCCTTAGGAGTAATCCCCCATCAAGTTTCTCTAGCTCTTCATCCACGTCCACTACGTCGTCCATGTTGATCGTGACCCTTCATGAGGGCATGTCCTCAATATCGGCTGGAAAGTCAAACTACCATCGGATATGACTAAATAAAAGAGTAGCATATTACCCCTTTATGTGGATTTTTTACATTGGGGGAAGCCTTATTGATAATCTTGAAGATTACCTTGAAACTATGAATGCATTGTTGTTAGAGGGCCTTAGGGAAGCCTGGTGACTCATGGTGCTGGGCCACATGGAGTGCGGCCAGTTCAATTAAATGATATTGCTCACCAATTTCTTCAAAATGTTCTTGGATCTTGGGATAAAACACTCACTTATGATGAAGGTGGAAGTTCATCGCCACTAGGGTTTGGTGGAAACACACAAATTCCTCTGGAGTGAGGGATTCCGGTGCGCTGAAATTCGACGCTTCCACGGGCCAGAACATCTCGGGGAAGTGGTCCACTACGAGGATATTACATAAGCTCCTTGGCTAGGATTCTAGGTCCATCCATTCATTAACCCACTAGACAATAGGAGGAGAATGAGGAACTGGGAGCATTACTAAGGCAGACCGCTAGGACGACAGCCTGGCCGGTGGGGAATACGATGAGCGGGCTGACTGACTGCCAAATCATGAGATGTCCTCTAAAGACTGTAGTGACCTTTACACTACATCGCGATAAGATGGGTTGACGACTATAGTTCCTAGATTAGGGTCTAGGTCTAGTGGCGATAGTCCGCGATGCTGCTCGCCAACCATTGGTCCCCAAAAGAGCTCTTCGTGATCTCTTGATGAGGTAGATAACACTTCTGGTGACAACAGTGGTGATTGCATGACGATGACCTATAGGGTTTTCAAATTTTCATCCTCATGGATATAACAGCAGATGGAGGTGGGTATTTGATGGACCTCACATTCTGAGAGTAGTAGGCTGATGTACCTTGTTCCTACCCCAGCCCTTGGCTCGGAGGAGTGAGGGGAGGGTTCTTATGCTGATTCTTATTCCGCATCACAGTCTGAGAAGCAGACTGGTTTGATCTCTATCTGGAACTTCCTGGAATTATTTTATGGTGTCTATGACCCACCTTTCTACCCTTGGGTGGCTCTTCAAGATAGGTATGATTTCAGAAAAGAGGTCCTTCAGCAGCACATGTGCGAGGGTGGAAGGGTTTTCCGCCTGAGTAAGCCGGGGTGCGAGGAGCATCGGGACAGATGTCAAAGGGGACATGGGGAGGACCTCCATGGGTAGAGTTTTAGAAGGTTAGACCTCCACTGGAACTGGTAGGAGCATAGGGAGGACGTCCATTCTTGTTTCCCCTGGTGACCTCAATATGAGGACTGTCCTTGTACCGGTTTAGCAGAACATGGGTAGGACCTCTGGGCTGGGTGCTAGTGAGGGGAGGCTGGCCTTCATCCCTCTAGTTTCTGAGGTGAGGAGGTCCTTTTCTAGCTGATTAGAGGAAACAGGGAGGGTCCCCAGGTTGAAGAGAGGCTGGATGTGCAAGGCCCCCACAGCTGGGGTAGGGGTAGGAGGAACGAATCCATAATTGGTATAGTAGGAACAGGAGAGGCTTCCATACTGAGCGTCATATCCATGGTGAAGAACCTCATTTGGATTGAAGGTGGCACAGGGTGGCCCTCCATGTTGAGACTCAAAGTGGGGAAGGCCCGCACTCTCTGTGGTAACGGTACGGGGAGGACCTCCGTACTAGGTGGCATCACTGCGGGTTAGTCTGTGGCGGCCACAGCCTGTTCTAGCGACCAAGAGAGTTGACCAAGCCTACCCGTGGGGTGGTTGGGGCATCGATCCAGGTTGGGCGTATAAGTGCCCCTGCTTAGTGTATGCTGGGAACTGGTGAAATGCATCAGCGGTGGATCAGGCCACAATAGTCGCTGATGTTGACGCCAGCTGGCAGGAATACTCTTCATTTTTGCACCTAATGCTGGCGTCGGGTCAGATTGACCAGAGTCGGAAGTGAAAGTACATTTCTTACCTACTCATCAGCCAATAAAACTAGGTGGTGGAACTAACGTAGCCTAGTGGGGGCCCTCGCCAAGAGCCCCTGGAATGGGACTCTCATCAAGCTAGCTCAGACATCCCCTACCTCATTAGTGTAGGACATGGATCTATCAAGGTGCTCCAGGGAAAGGCCCTGAAACGATTATAAGTTGCTTTGGGGAGCTTTGGATCCCTACACAGCTCTCGGAGGCGGTGTTGATGATGAGGCACAGACACCTCAAGGTCTAGGCAGGCCATATCCATTGTAGGGATGATCCCATTCTCCTCGTACCAGAGCATGTGGTCATTAATCACCGTTTATTGGATGACTTATAATGGGGAGATGGGGTGTGGGATCATAGTGGTCATGGACATCGAGACTATCATGGAATAGGAAAAACTGGGCAGGATTTACGCGTTGGTATTGCCCCTGCCCTTGCATCGATGGGCAGGTAGTGACCGAGTTTCGGGTACAGAAACTTGGTTCATGAGAACAGTGAGAAAAAACTCATCAGTGTTGAAAGAAAAAGGAAATCGACAACCAATGTCCCAGAACCATACCATCTTCCATGGTTGGTAATATGGGTCCACACCGAAAATGTCATAGACCAGGACGTCCAACATTCTACTGCCCCAACTTTTGGTGAGTTTCATGCCAGGCCCGCTATTTGCTTGACGGGACTCAGCTCCAGATATCTGGATCCAATGACATTCTAATCCAATGATTTCTCGAATGCTAATAATCTTCATATTGAGGAGAATACCTTCATTTCATGTTCACAATTTCTATTTCAAATTCTTTCACCGGGGCGTGCGTGTCCATCTCGTTTGGGGGACGGTGGCGCTATTTTTTGCCCCACATTCCCGCTTTCCAAAGGAGGTCAACATCCATTGCTTGTTCAGGGACGTTTCCTCCATGATCATAATGGGATAATGGGATGTTAGTTCTTCCTTCCATGGATTCCTCCTTGAAACTCGTCACCTACTCTGGGTATCCCTTATAGACTTAAGAAGTTGTTCATTAAACTCTTCTTATCTTCATATGTTCATGGACACCAGTTAATTACACAACTTATGTCGGGACATTCCAAGGGGTCTAGTCTGGGCAGTAACCTTCAGTCATGGGAGTATCCACGTTGAACATCACTGGCTTTGTTGGATGCTGGAACAATGGCATGTCTATCTACTGTCCCTTATTATAGGGCTTCTCGAGGGCGCAGAAGTCCGAAGAATCCCACATCGAATGCGAGGAATTATATGCCATTGGTAGGACTCGGAGTTTTTCCTCATCTTCCCATGTTTAACATAGGGTATGCCGCAAGTTTAACATCTAGGGGAGACGAATTTGGCTCTAGGATGGAGTCTCAATGGTGAAAAATCACAACGGGAGAGGGATTTGGCACCGAAGAAAGGAGGGAAATGTTCCCCATCATGCCCTTTGTTGGACCTTTGCACCGAAATGGGATGGAGGAGTAGGGGTACTACCTCCTACAAGAAAGACTAGGGGATTACACCAAGATGGTTTCCCTTCCCTGTGGACAGGTGACGCTCTAATAAGGAGGATCTCATTCCATGTGAGGGTTGGTCACACTCTCATGGAGACGAGCGAGCATGGATAACGTCTGAGATGGGGCACCATGCGTAGAGTGTATATGGTGAGGTCACAGTTTAACATCATGCGTTGAGGATGATAGTTCTTGGCATATTAATGTCCGGCAGCTCGGATGAAGCGGGTTCACTCTTCACCCCTAGGACATACATAACATACACATGCCTACCCTGGGGGAAGGGAAGACATCATTAATTCCATAGAAAGGGGGTGTCATGAGGTGATCCCATTGGGGGTCCACGTTATCGTGGCTATGTGAATAAGAAATATCTATTAGTGTGACTATGTGAGGAAGCATGAGGTGAAACAACATGATGTAAAACATCGCCCGAGGGTCTTTGAAGTTACCTTGTAGAAGCCTAGAAGGTCATATGTGAAAATTGTGTATGATGTAGATGTTTAGGTCATGAGAGGCACCCAAAAATGATTTCTATAAGGAGGACATTAGAGAAATGTGAAAGAGCATCCCAAAGAGGACGGGATGCACAAAAATGGAGCAGTAGCGGGGAAATGTCTAGGGTGAGGGGTCCCGGATGATTTCTCGTAATCATTGAGGATTGCACTTAATTGGAATGCAAAAGGAATAATTGCACGGAAAAGACCAGGTTGGTGAGAAATCAAGGATGATTGGAGCATAAAGTGGAGATGAGGATTTGCACGCAACTGGAAGGGATTGCTCTCAAGGAGTAGGGTTGCACGTAATTGCAAGGGATTGTGCACAATACTGGGGGTGGCATAAAATTGAAGGGGATTGCACGTAATTGGAAGGCATGTACGCAAGTGGAAGGGATTGCACGAAGCGGACGAGACTTGAAGGATTTGGGCGCGGGATAAGGAAAAGGGGTCCCACGTGAAGGCGGACCCCTGGGCGACTTGGCACGAAACATTCAGTCCCTGAGAGCCATATTTTATGCGCACGAGTGGTGAATTTCGCACCACAGAGACGGTTCAGATTCTTCCGACGTCAGAAGTTGAAGGGGAGACCATCTTTTTATAGGAGCTAAGGGTCGCCAGATCCGCACAGAAAACAAGCTTGCACGAAATATTGCACGCCAGCATCGGCAGCACAACACTTCAACTACATGGGGTGGCTACGCACAAATTTCCACACCCGCACAAAAAACATTCACGAATCTTATAGTTTTCTGTGCAAGAGATATTTTCAGGAACTGTTGAATTTTTTTCACATGGCTCCTCCGCCCCCCCCCCCACTATAATGGATCACCGGGTTCAAATATGCCTTCTCTTGTCACGCCAAAACCTACTACATCCCTTGAGCATTTTTTGTCATCTATAGATTGAATGATACGCCTTTGGCTTTATCATTACCCCCAAATACATGGTTGACCACTTCTTTGGTAGGCTGAAACCTAGCCTTCCGAAAGCCCCTGGGATTCGTGACTAAGAAAGCTATGAGGAAATCGTCTGATGTGCCCTCAAGGTCCAAATAGAGATCAATGAATCTCATGGGTATCATGGGGATAATAATCATAAGGTGGATCTGAATTATGGAAGTCCGATGGATAAATCCATCTGTGCTATGAAGATCTAGCACCCCACTTGCCAAAGGTGCAGAATGAAGCACCTCGAAAATTTCTTGAACGGGAAGAGGAAATTTTTTAGTTGTGGAAGAGAAGGGAACCTATCTATTTACTAACGGTAAGAAAAACCCATGGATTTGACAGGGAAGAGGATTGATCTGTTCGACTCTCAATGCGTTGTTCATTGTTTCAACTACAATGAACCCGATCATCTTTCAAATCAGTGACCAAAGCCAAGGGTTTTCAGAGGAAACCAACATTCTCCAAGGAAGATAGGGTGAGCTTCCTTCAATCACTACCACCAAAGAGAACCCTGAAAACAAAGTGGTGATAGGTACGCTAGTTATTCATTCAATAATTGCGAACATATTTTTTGATTTGAGAACGATGAATTCTTTTATATCCCAAAATTTTAGATGAACTATCCCAACACCACTAAAAATAATATCATTAAAGATGTCGGTGAGTATGGCCAATCAGGAAATCATTGAATCCCATGAATATAACTCCTCCCCTTTTATAATCTGTGGATTGCACTTCCCGTCAAACCTCATCATACTCCCTCTGGTGCAATTTGATGCAATTCTTATCATGGATTAACTTTCCCAATATAAGTCCAACATAAATATCCGTGAGAGGTAAATCACTCTCCATGTAGAGAATAGACACCCAATTCTATACAAGTGGAAGGAAGGAGATGAATCTTCTTTAGCACCATCATCTTAAATGAGGATATTACTTCCCTATGATCATGCGTATCTAGCTCATATGATTGAGTCTAAGGCAGAAACTAACCTTGAAGACATGCATATTGTGAGGGAATTCACTGAAGTATTTCCAGAGGAATTGACTAGTCTTCCTCCTAGAAGAGATGTTGAATTCTCAATTGATTGTATACTTGGGGAATTCCCAATATCCAAGACTCCGTATAGAATGGATGTTGTGGATATTGATGAGATGAAGAAACAACTGAATGAGAATATAGATAAAGGGTTTATATGTCCAAGTGATTCACCATGGGGTGCACCAATCCTCTTCATCAAGAAGAAGGACGGGTCAATTCCCCTTTGAATCAATTTTCATGAGCTTAATAAAATCAGAATAAAGAACAAGTATCCCCTCCCATGAATTGATGGCTTGTTCGATCAGCTTCGTGGAGCACAATATTTCTCCAAGCTAGTTTTTTGTTAGGATATTATCAAGTAAGGGTGAAGAAGAAATATATTCCCAGAACTTCTTTTTTTACAAGATATGGGCATTATGAATTAATAATAATGCCTTTTAGACTCACTAATTCTCCAGAAATATTCATGGACATGAGGTATAGAGTCTTTAGATGTTACCTCAACAAATTTTTTGTAGTCTTTATAGATGATATTCTAATATACTCCAAAACCAGGGAGTTTCATGAGGAGCATCTAAGAACTATACTTGAGACCTTGCGAAAAGTGAATCTCCAATCAATGTATAGAAAGTGTGAGTTCTGGTTTAAGGATGTCTCATTCTTGGGCCATATAATCACAAGAAATGGGATATCTATGGATCCCTCCAAGATAGCTACAATAGAGGGATGACTGAGACCAACATCAGTATTGAATATCTGTACATTTTTGGGGTTAGGTGGATATTATCAACTATTTGTGGGAAATTTATCTGGATTTACCAACCCTCTTACCAAGATAACTCAGAAAGACATAATTGTTTTCTTGGAGTGATGAATACGAAGAATGTTTCAAGGAGTTGAAAAGGAGGCTTATCACTGCGACTGTGCTCACATTACCCACAAGTGTAAAACATTTTGTGGTATTCAGTGATGCTTTGAAGAAGGGACTGGTCTGTGTGTTGATGTAAAATGATAAAGTCATTGCATATGCTTCAAAGCAATTGAAATTTTATGAGCAAAATTATCTAACACAAGATCTGGAGTTGGCTTCAGTAATCTTTGATATAAAAATTTGGTGGAATTATCTCTTTGGGGAGAAGTACGAAATATATACGGACCACAAAAGACTCAAGTATATATTCACACAAAATGAGTTGAACATGCGCCAAGGAAGATGGTTAGAGCTGATCAAATACTATGACTGGTCAATCCATTACCTCCTTGGGAAAACGAACAAGGTGAAAGATGCTCTATGTTTAAAGGACCCAGTGATTCTACCGTTGATGAGAATTGAAAAGGATCCAATATTCTTTGATTTGATGTAGATTTACATGGGAATCATAATGAAGGGAACATCTTCAATCCTTTAACAAATGATTGCTCAACCATCTCTTTTGGAAAGGTTAAAGGATGCTCAAAAGGATGATGTGTGAATTCAGAAAAATGTGGAAGCTATCAGAAAAAGAAATTCCTTGGAGTTCAATGTTAATGAAGATGAAATTGTGTGATTTAGGAAAAGAATATGTGTTCCATCATGTTTCGAGCTAAATAAGGATCTTTTGGATGATGCACATAGTTCAAATGTCTCTATTCACCCAAGAAACACAAAGATTTATCGAGATCTTCGAGAGCATTATTGGTGGGATAATATGAAGAAGGAGATCACTGAGTATACATAAAAGTGACTGGTGTGTTATCAAGTGATGGCAGATAGGCATAAGTCTAAGTGGATGATGCAACCATTGCCCATAACATCATGGAAATGGGATAACATCACCATAGACTTTGTCAACGGACATTTGAAGACATCCAAAGAAAACAATGAATTCTTGGTTTCTGGGGATCGTCTTACAAAGTTTGGACACTTCATTGCAATTCGGGAGGATTTCTCATTGGATCAAATAGCATAGATTTACATTAGGGAAGTGGTAAGGCTGCATTAAGTACCACTATCTATTTTATCTAATCGAGATCCAAGATTCACCTCTATGTTTTGGAAGAGTCTTCAACATGCTCTAGATACTGAACTGAACTTTAGTATGACCTATCATCCTCAAAGTGATGGAAAATATGATCAAACTATTTAGACATAGGATGATTTGTTAAGATAATGTTCAATGGAATTTAAAGGAGATTGGGATCAACATCTTCCTTTGGTTGAATTCTCCTATAATAACAGTTTCCACTCGAGCATCCGAATATCACCTTATGAAACCCTTTATGGGAAGAGATGAAGAAAACCAGCATGTTGGGATGATGTTGGTTAGCGTAAGATTCTAGAACTAGAAATTTTCGAAGACATGGTGGAAAAGGTGAAAACCATTCATCAGCATATCAATGCAGGTTAGAGTCAAAAGAAGATTTATGCAGATAACAGTCAATGAGACCTTGAGTTTAAAGTTGGATACATGGTATTTCTATTCATATCTCCATGTAATAGGGTCATGAGATTTGGACGGAAAGGGAATTTATGCCCTTGGTACATCGGCCCCTTCATGATTCATGATCGTGTTGGGGTATGGCCTATCGACTAGCACTTCCACCTACCATGGCCAATGTTCATGATGTATTTCATGTATCTCTCTTAAGGAAGTACATACCAGACCCTTCACATGTACTCTCTTCAGATTTAGTACAGCTGGAGGATGATATTTATTATGAGGATCAACCAGTTAAGATCTTCGATCGTAAAGAAAATGTTCCATGAAATAAGACAATACCCCTTTTCAAGGCGTTGTGAAGAAAAAACAAGTTTGAAGAAGTGATGTGGGAATCAAAGGAAGAGATGAAGAAAAGTTACCCATATATGTTTTAGTGTGGGAAAAGGAAATTTCTAGGGAGAAATTTCTTAAGAGGGGAAGATTGTAACGACCAAAAAATTTATTATTGAAAATTCCTCTTGGTCTATTTAAATGTCTTCTTTTGGTTATGTAAAATGCATTCACATATTTGGTTCTATGTTTTGGATTTTAAAATACCATTAAGAATTGTGACTGTTGCTAATATAGTCGTTGAACAATGATCACATGATTAGTATAAATATAGGTTTTTAAAAAATCCAATTTACTAAGACAAATGAAACGATGGCCTCATCCAGTAGACTTTCCCCATACAAATCCCATTAATCAGAGCTAAAAAACGAGGTGGCATTATAGGGATTTTTTTTGACCAAGCCCAAGCCGATATTGAATACATAAAGCTTGAGCATAACCACCTACAAGAGAAGTGGAAGTTGATAGATATTACCACTCGACCAATGTAATCCGAGCCACCCCAAGAGTCAGTCACCGTCACACACCTTACCCTAAGGTCTCATGTTGGTGTTTTGAGGGATTATTTAACAATACCCTAGTACTATGATTATATACATTATTTGTTTATAGATAACTTTCATTCATTTTATTATTGTTGCTTTGTAAATAGTTTTTAAAGAACAAATAATATTTTTAGATAATATTAAACTAAGAAAAATATTTTGATGAATTAATGGATTTTTAAGTTAAATAATATTTTAATAAATTAATATTATTATTATTAAATTAATTTTTATTAAAGATAACTTATTTTATAATTTTATGAATGCAATTGTAAATTTTATTATGGTTTGAAAGCTATTGTGGTCAATACCCATGAATTTTTTATAAATGTTATTTTTACGTTAAAAGTAATAATTCACATATTTATAAAATTATTTACATAAAATGAATATAATTTTTGGAATCAGGGCATCAAAATTATCCAATGGTGAATTTTTGCATAATTTCATTAGATAGTCGGATTTTTGGGTAAAAATTTAATACCGTTTAAATATATAATGTGTTTTGTGACATAATAATTACCAATAGTGATGTAATAAAATACTATAGAAAATATTTCGGCCAATATATGTTTTACCATTAAAATAATTTTTTTATATTTGTTTTATTTATTTTACAAATATTTAGTGCACCCTCTAACACTTATAAAATATTTTGTCTTTTTAAATTGTTTTCCTTGAGAGTGTGACTCAACTCCACATAAGAAACCCTATTATTTTAAAAGTTTCAGCCATTTTCCATATCAAATATTGTTTTCCACTCCCATTGGTCAAAAACCATGGGTATAAACCATGTTCTAGTCTTTTTTTATTAGTTTAATGTGTGGTGTCCAAAATATAAATAATAAATAATTCCCTCTCCTTTCCTATATAAACCCACCGAAGATCCCACATCCTCTTCACTCAATTCCTTTGGAGTTTGTCCAAACTCTTCCTTACTCTCTCTATAATCCTCCCAAGGTTCCCCAAACTCCAAATAATCCTTTCTCAACCCTCTCTTAATCCTTTGGGATCACACATCCAGGTAAGGGATTCCTACCTTTCTATTTTAATCCAAGTATCTTAATATTGTTATGCCATTTTATTTTCAATTATAAATGTCTGGGTATGATTTCTTACCTCCCCCATACTTCCCTATTTATGTTTGGATGATGGGATGCCCCTTTAGATTTCATTAATTCCTCCCATGTACACCTGTTACCATTCCGAAATTCCATGAGGGGTTTCTCTCTCCTCTTTTACATCCAAGCACTTCTTTAGTATTATGCATCTATATTCCATTAAATTTGTTGGGAAATTTATCTATATTAACCAATTACTATCCATTTTATTCTCATATTATAAGACACCCCTTTCTCTCTCATAAACCATTTTATGAGTTCTGATGTAACACTGTTACGCTGCTGAAATTGCACCTCGATTTGCCAAACCATTGTCATTATGTTGTGAATACCATGCCCAGATCTCTATCAAGGGTATTCACCATTATGCACATTTACATATTGATTATAAATATTCAAGTATGTATTAAACATACATTTGTCATGGAAGAAATTATGATGATTGATTCCATGTTGCATGATCTATGTGACACAGTTATGCATGAAATGAAATGATTAAGAAGGGTGTTCCCTAATAGCTCTCCAATGCATTGGGTATAGTATAGTATCATGATATGTCATGTGATATTAGTCTTGAACCATGCTAATTAAAGTGAAATTATTGTTTTATCATGCATCTTGTGCAATGACAGATTACTCATTCTTCATGTGCAATGGTCCTTGGCTCATGCTAATTCCATGTTAAGTGGTGTTGCCACATTTCCATGTTATGATTGTCATGCTTTATCATGCCTTCATGTTCATGTTTCTCGTGTTCGACATTGATATTCCTATTGTCTAACATGTATTTTATTCTTCATTTTATTCCATTTTTATTCACATGTTAAGCTTGATAGCTCATATTTTTCTTATGCATTTCCTCTGGTTATCTAATGCAATGCTAAGTACGAGGGAATGTTGTGGTCATGTAAAGGATGTTTTCCATGAAGATGTTGTGTTTCAATTTTTTGAGTTGTTATGTAATGTTACAAATCCCCAAATACAATAGAACTCTTGGTCTTCCATGTTGTATCGAGTGAAGATTTTATTTAATAAATCAAGTTTAAGTGTATAATAAATAGATGGGTTTTCATTGATAAGGTTAAAGGGGAGGTTTCCATTCAACATATAATTTAAAATTTAGTAATTAATTATGGTTAAACCCATTAATTTATATCTATAAAATATTATATGGGTATCACATAATCATCAAAAGTAATGAATATTTAGTTATCAATAAAAACTTATAATGGTACAACGATCACATCTTATGTTTATGGATCATCACTGATATATGTTTTGAGAGTTTACTTCATTAAAATATTCTGATTCTCAATCTAGTCAAATTTTATACGATTTGGGGCATGTATTAGATCAGATTATATATATTCCATATCAATTTCTAAGTAAGGGATGTTAAATTTGATATTTTATATCAATATATGATAATCCTTCGGTACATGGTTGTATAAGAACTTAAAAAATAATATACCTATATTTTATGAATAATACTACATATTAATGATGGATTATTATTTGAAATGTTAATTGAGAAACTCAACATAAAATATATGGAACATTTTCCAGATTTTTATGATGTACTTCTTAATTACTTTCTTAGTATTCACCATAATCTTGAACATGAGTTTTCAATAGAAATCATACTTGGTGATACACTTATTTGAAATAATCTATATAACATTTACACATTTGGAATAAAATAAATTAAAAAGAAACACTAGGATAATATTAATAAGGGATTCATAGGACATAGTCAACCACCATAGGATGAAAATGCATTTATTAAGAAGAGCGATGGTTAATTGCATATTTTCATTGACTATCATGAATATAATAAGATCACTATCAAGAAAAAGTATCACATGCCCTATATTGACGAATTTTTTATCAACTAGATGGAGCTCAATATTTTTTAATTTTTGATCTTTATTTTGGATATCATCACTAATCTATCAAATATATTCTGTATATATTACCTTGATTAATTGGTGGTTTTCTTTATAGAAAATATTATTATATATTCAATGAGAAAGTAATATCATGAAGATCCTTTGAGGAAGGTGTTTAAAACCTTATGGAAGTATAATTTTAATAATAAATAAAAAAAATTATTTTTTCCTAAAGAAATTCACATTTATATGTTATATAATCCCATGTTAGGGAATGTTGGTGGATCCTTTAATGAAAGATGTTATTAGAAAATGGAAAATACCTTCCTTGGTAAAAGAAATATATAGTTTTATTACATTTGTAGGATATAAAAAATAATTTTTGAGAGATTTATCATGGATATCTAACCAATATCCATGTGTTCTAAAAAATTACCTAAGATCCATGGGAAATATAAAGGTGGGGAATCATACAAGGTGTTGAAAATAAGGTTGGTAAGAAAACCTATACATAAACTAATCTACAATGGAGGAGGGTTTGTAATATTTATTATGTATCAAAGTTGTTATTATGATTTATAATAATGAATAACGATGTGGTGATAACTAATTACTTTTACTAATTGGAAATTATTCAGAAACATTATCTGACTCATGATTGAGATTTGTAAGAAGTAAAATTTTCACGGTAAATTTATCAGAATTTTATTTACGATAATGAATATGATATATATATATTGATCATAAATGACATAACTATGTAACCAAATATAAATTTTCGAATATGTTCCTAAGGATATGGTTGGATATTATTATGGGCCATGACTTCCCAATACAAAACCACTTAAGGTAGAAGAACATGGTGGCTGATGCTATATTTTATAAACACCATGCTATTTTGTCTATGATGAAGATTTTAGAAATAAAAAAGATATGGATTTATAAAGTATGGATATTTAATTTATAAGGAAATTGGTCATATCATATCTTTCATATTTTAATGATAAAAAATACATCTACTTAATAATTAAAGAGGTGCAGAAGTAGGATATGGAACAATAAAACATGGTGAGAAATTTCCCAATGTTCAACCAAGATTATGAATAAATAATCACGATTAGAAACCATTCATGTGACCCATAATTATTATATTTGGATAATACGATGTTGGGTAGAAATCATAGTCCATCATTGATTATTCATCTTATATGTAAGATGGTGTATTAGGATTTGAATTACCTTTTCTAGTGGGATTACCTAAAATGTGATACTGTAGAGTATGTATCCTGATACCTGGTATATCAGAAATTTCATATTGTGATAAAACATTCTAAGGGGTTTTTATAACAATTATAGCTACTAGAATAGATATGGGAAAACATTACCCTAGATTTCATTTTTATACTCCCCAAAACTACTAATGGGAATAATGGTGTTTAGTTTATATTTGAGAAGTATGAAATTATTCAAACTTCAGTTATATAAGATAAAATTTATATCTTTATCATTTTTAAATAATATATATCAAGTACATAGTGAATTTATATGGATCACCACTCTCAATTGTATCTGATCGGGATATGGGGATTACCTTGATGTTATGGAGACATATTCAGTAGGTTCTTGATATAGATTTGAGGTTTTTTACTTTTATCATCCTTATAGAGATGGATAATATTATAGGACTATTAAAACCATATAATATATATTGATATCATGATGTATGTATTTAAAGGTTCTTCTAATCAACACCATTCCGTGGTTGAATTTTCATACAACAATATCATTCTCTCGAGTATTCATATGGAATTATATGAAAAACTCTCTGGAAGGAACTAAAAATATCTAACATGATGGTATGAGGTTTATGAAAAAAAATATTGGTAAATAAGTAAGATTAATAAATTATAGATAATATTATATCTATTTAGAAGTTAAACAGGGCAGATCCTAGTCGGCAAAACAATTATGCTATCAATTATCTATGCGGTATGGATTTTGAAGAAGGGGAGAAGGTATTACAATGAATTTGTCCATTAAAGAAGGTTATGAGATCTGTAAATAATTTATAATTGAGACCTTTATATATTGTCTTCATTGAAATTCATGATTATATTAGGAATGTTACTTATCCCATGGTATTATCACCAAATCTATCACAAGCTCATGCTGTGTTATATATATCTATCCTAAAGAAATTGAAACCTACTACCTTAAAAATTCCAAATTTATAGGGGTTACTAATTTATTTTGATATATCGTTTGAGTATGAATTGGTTGATATTTTGTATTGAAGATATATTTTATTTTAGAATAATACAACTCTCAGTTTCAATGTTTTGTGGTGTAATAAAAAATTTTAGGAAGTTACAAGGTATCCTAATGTTGTGATTTGGAAGATGTATACCTAGTTGATTATATGAGTGTGAAAAAATATGAAAGGATAAATTCATTAAATACAGTTAGGATATAACACCCTGAGATTTTATGATATATTTATCTTTAAATATTTTTTCTTTGATATCATTCATTACATGAACTAATGAGTTTAATCAAATTACGATATAAATATTTTTATTCAATATGGTAGTTATTTCCATGTATTTGGATATGTGGTTATGAATATTACTATCTATATTATGAAAAATTACTTTTTATA
This sequence comes from Viscum album, assembly GCA_963277665.1. Classification (NCBI taxonomy): domain Eukaryota; kingdom Viridiplantae; phylum Streptophyta; class Magnoliopsida; order Santalales; family Viscaceae; genus Viscum; species Viscum album. The sequence goes on from OY728166.1 coordinate 1,323,527,737, forward strand.
TATCTATAAAAACAATTCATTTATTTTTAAATGGTTATATATTGAGTTTGAAGGTAAAAGGAGATGTTACTCGAACAAACTTTTCCCATTTTAAGAATTTACATTAATCATAATAAATTAAATTAAACTTGATTTATAGATGATTTTAATTAAATATATATAATATATTGAATCAAATATTTTATCATTCATCTAATTATTTTTACATAGAAATTAATTATGGTAATCACAATTTTATTATTAAAATATATTTTATAAAAATTGTTTTGTTGCATTTTCCAAACATTATTTAAATGAATTAAACCACTTGTAGAACATGAATTGCAGAAAATGGATTCCATATATTTAATATATATAATAAAATAATTTAATAAGTTCAACTAAATTTTTGTTCATAATAAATAAAAAAAGGTGGAAATGTTTCTCCGCGGTTATGGTTAAAATGGGATTACTTGGGGGGTAACCTAATATATAAGTTTTAAAAATAATATAAAACATAATTTAATTATATTGTATTATATTAATTAGAACATATCATTAATATCTTCTAATATTATTCATTTTTGTTCCACTTTACTTGAGTAAAACATTATCAGATTTTAATCTTTTTATAAATTACCAACTCTGTTCTCTCCCACCCTAATAAATGGATACCACTTCTCCTATCTTCCTCTAACATAATGATACTTAAATATCAACCATGACATACCTAAAAACCTTAATAAAATTCATCCCCATTTCCTTGATATCCTATTTTTCTTATAATACCATTCATTCAAGGATTCATGTGTAAGAAAAAAGTGGTTTCTCAATGAAGAGGTGTATCACTTAACCATGTACATTAAATTTTATTTTTTTATACTGAAACCTTATTCATGGTATCCATTATATTATAATTTATTTATTGTAATAAATATACATATATTTTTATTATGTTTATGGTTAAACTTATTTCCACCTCTTATCCATCAAATGAGAAATGAAGGTATCGCTTGTGCGTACATATGGAGTACTGCCTCCACATGACAATATGATTTGTTTTCAATCTCAATAATTCATTGATGCTTGTTATTATGAATTAAATTTTAATATATCATATTTAAGACATAATTATTTTTTAAAACATATAAACTAATATACCTTCTTACTTTTACAGTAATTAAAAAATGACAATGTCTCCCACTCGTATGTGTGTATGACCACCTCTAGGCATCACTGTGATTCATTTTTCATCACCAAATTATAAAAATAAATATAATAACTATTCCATGATTAATATTAATGATATGATTAAACCATGATCTAGTTTAAAGTATTGAAACCATTGAAATGAAACATTCAGGGAAAATTGACTAGTATTAATCTAAATGTTCATTTTAATGATGAAATTGTTAATGAAATTATAAATGGAAATTATAAAGGAATTATTAATAGTATTTTTTCTATTAATATGGTTCTAATATATATATATATATATATAATTTACTATATAGAAAATTTTAATGTGTAATAAGCAATATAAAACATTAGGTAAATGGTTTATGTTATAATTTCATTTCATTTCAGGATTGTTTAGGCTAAATTTCCATTATTGGAAAATATATTTATTTTATCATTTTTTTAATGGTTGGGGCCGAAGACTCATTTTATTATTTTAAAGCGAAGAGCTCTTTAGACTGGGTATAGGGAGACCCATTACATAGCTTGAAGGTCCAAGTCCAAGTGGCCTGAAAACTAGGCTTGAAAGACCATTGTTTTGACCCAAAGGGCCCCTAAGTGAATAATACTGCTATAGTACTCAAGCTGCTATAGTACCGCCACCACTACAGTTCCACCGCTACTATAGTACTTTTACAGTGCCCTACTACAATGCTGATACAGTACCAGAAATTATTCCCTGCCCGTATTTGATCATGGGTCATTTGGATACCAAGCAGTAGTCTGTACCACTAGGGCACATGCTCATTCGATTTATTTTATCATTTAAAAAAGATTCATTTCTTAATATTTTTTAGGGATTAAAACCATTTTCTAATATTTTTTACATAATTATTTTGATATATTTTTAATTATATGTCATCTTCATTTCCCATTTTTCATAAAAAGTTTTCTTCCATGTTTATACTCTTCAAAATATTTAAAATAATTATTATATTTTTAAAAATTAAAATTTTACTACTGTTGAATTTATTTAAAATGTTTTAAAATAGAATATTTTTAAATTTTTTCTAAATAATTCAATTTTTACATTTTATAATAGTGTGAATGAAATTTTTTCTTTTAACCTATATTGAATGAAAGGATTTTACTGCTATCATGACCATTTATTCCTTTTAAGATTACTCTATAAGTTTCCTAGGTTATTTCTAAAGAAAATAATTTTATAAATAATTTAATAATTTTTTGTTAAGAATTTATTATTTAAAAATATGTTTTCTCATGTTTTAATGAAATTATCAATGATATTTTAAATTTATTTTCATATATTTCAACATCATTAATGCTTGTTATGATTCACCAAGTATTTTTTTTTAATTTTATCTTGGACAAAGGGACAATATGATTTATTATAATTAATCAATGAAGAGTTAGAGAAGTAAAAAAGGGGATTTTATTACATTATTTCTCAAGAAGGTGGATTAGATCAGGAATAATATTGTTTAGAAAAGTAATATCTATGTTGATCCCTTTGTTAGAAAGATTTTCTACCACCACATTGGTATTTCGGTAGACATGTGTGATAGTTAAGTTGCATCTTAAGAGGAATGTGGAACAATCCATCCATCTCACTGTGAGATTCCAAGAAATGTGTATTACATCATTTATAATTGGATGAACCAAAGTAGTGGAGTCACATTCATGATTTTTTTTATACCATTGTGGAGGGTGAATCAAACTGCATGAATAACACCAATCATTTTTTCTTCAAGGGATGAAGAAATTCAACACTTATAGAAAAAACACCTGAGGACTTTTCCATTGTGATCTTTAAAGATAGAACCACAGCCTCCATGTCTTGGGTTCCATTTTAAGTATTTTTGTACATTGATTTTCATGAAATCATGTATAAGAGCCTGCCAAAAAACATCAATGAGACCTTGTTGCTTCATATAGTTTCCCTGCACACCAATTCTCCTTATAATTGTGAAACAATGAATAGTATTGTAGTAGTGACCTATTTAGAAATGAATCAGCTTCCTTGGAATTTTTAAAGAGGTGGAATAAGGCCATATGAAGTTAGAAACATGAGTTTTTATTCATGATGTTGTTTCATTTAGTCCAAAGAATGTGCGCAAACTCTGCGATGGTGTACAAAATTGAGTGTTTGAGTTACGGAGAGGCTTGAGATGTGGCGTAGTATTGCAGGAGAGCTGCAATATCATGTCTCTTTGGGATATATATATAAAATATGTCTTTTAGTGCATTCTAGAGAGTATATGTAGTGGCACATGATAAGAATAAGTGGGCTATGTCCTCCCTATGCAGATTGTAAACCTGTATATGGAACATAGAACAATGCCACGATATTGTAAGAAGTAATTAGTAGGTAATTTGTGGTGTGAAATATGCCAAATGAAGGTCATCCTAGAGGGTCTAATACAAGAATTTTCATAGTTTTTAATCCATTAAAATTCACTGTCATTCCAAAAATTAGAGTGGTAGTAAGATTTTGAGTCAATAGTTCCATTCAGAGTATGTTCCCCAATAAGCATGTCTTTAATGGGTGAGAAGACATAGTTTATAAGGAGTTAACTATGATTTATATACATCTCTGGGTTGAATAGGGCCAATAAGTCTTGAATTCAGACATCTGTGTCAATATAATCATGTTGAGGATCAATAGTGGATATGAGAGGGTAGCCCATCCAATTGTCAAGCCAGAAGTTCAGAGTGAATTCCCTACATGAAATCCATCTTGAGTGAGACATAATATTATCATAAGAGGATTTGATGGAATGAAGAATAGAGGAACTTATATGTGAGTTGCAGTACCTATTTAATTTTTCAATGAATCTATTTTTGAGAAAAATGAGGGCCAATGAGTTGCATCTGATACGATTCTATGTGAACTTGCTCAGGATGGCCTCATTAAATAACTTGATATTTTTTATTCTCAAGCCTCCCTTGTCAAGAGGTTTATATCATTTACTCCAAGAAATCATGACTAATTTCTTTTCTAGAATGTTTCCATTCCTAATGATGTTCTTGATTCATATGTTAGGAATATTTTTTAGTGAGACATTCCATTTATAAATCATAAAGTAATGGACTAGTGTATCAATAATGATGCGTTTGACCAAGAAGATTATTCCCACTATAGAGAGAATCTACCCATTCAATGTAGACAAATTGTTTTTATTTAATACATAGTTTTTATCAGGTGACTGTTATTTGGTCTCCCCCTAAAGAGAGGAACACCCTTATAATGAATAGGAAATGATTATTCCTTAATCCCTTGGTTTTAGAGGATTTGTGATCTTCTCCTAGTGGGAATATTTTTACTAATGTTTATAAATGATTTTTTCGAGTTTATAGTTTGTCTTGAAACCTCCTCATAGTGTGAGAGGGATGGATTCAAATTTTGTGAGTTTCTTTTAGTACCTTGGGAAAACATAATATCATCGTCAGTATACAATAGATGTGTAAGGGAAACTACATTCAAAGCAGCGTGGATAAAATTGATCTTCCCCTGATACACCATATAGGTGAGAAGTAGACTTATATAGTCCTCCGCTATGGAGAAAAGGATGGAAGAGAGAGGATCACCTTGCTTGACACATTTAGAGAAAGTAAATATCCTTTAGGAGAGCCATTGATAAGCATAGAGATATGTGTAGACTAAAAGGGAGTTTGAACCCAATAAAAATACATGTCATTGAAGCTGAAACTGTGATGATTATTTAAAATGAAGCTCCAATAAATGGTGTTAAAACAATTATTGATGTCCAACTTGAGAGCAATACAGCCTCCTCTACTAGATTTATTAAGGACTTTGACACATTCAGAGGCCATACTAATACACTCTTGTATAGATCTTCCTTTCACAAAGCCAAACAGGTTCCAGGTAATTATTTTTTCAGAAATTATGGTGAGATTATTTGTGAGGAACTTGGTAATGATTTTATAATAAGTATTGATGAGAGAGATGGGTCTGAATTGGTGGATCTATGAATAATTTTCAAATTTTGTAATAAGGACAATGAATTGTGCATTGAGGCTATGCAGTAGCACAACTGTAGAAAAGAATGATTTAACAACCCTGTAAACATCAGGTTGAATGACCTCCCATTATGTTTGAAAGAAGGCGTTGGTGAATGCATCTGGACCCAGAGCACTATCTGGTTTAAGGATTAAAATCACCTCCCAAATTTCAATATTAGATGGAATACAAGTGAGATTGTTATTATCATCATCACTGAATATGTTTGGGATGACAACATATTATAGGTCGTTGTTGATATCCTGTTAATTGAAAAGATTCTCAAAATTTAAAACAACATGTTCTGTAAGGTATTCCGCATTTTCAAGAACTATATCACCATATCTCAAGTATGCGAGAGGTCTACATGCTTTTCTAGTTCATTAATGAGAATTGTAGAATCTAGATTTTCTATCTCCGTCCTTTAACAATTTATACATTAATGTCATTTTTGAAGTTTCTCTTTCATTGAGATGAGAGATTTCAGCTTGGAGGAGAGTAAAATTTCTTACTTCATGTTTCTTTAAAAATCATAGCATGTGGTGTCACATTGGATCTGATTGAAATGTGCCTCTATAGATGTGATTTCATTCTCCATACCGTGTAAACTATTTTTGATCCAGCTCTTAAGATTTTTCTTTAAGTTCCTTAGCATCATCATGCAAGAATAAACAACGCTGCCATAACTGTTATAAATCTAGATATTTTAAATTATCTTGCTGAAATTGGTGTGAGAGGGCTATACATTGCTGAATCTGAATGGAAACCTTGGTTTTCATTTTTTATTGTTAGTGTTGGCCAAAATAGGATGATGATTAGAGTTTATCTATGTCAAGGTAATACTTGAAAAAGGATCAAACATGTCAAAATATTTTTCATTAGAAAAAGAACAATCAAGTCTACTAGAAACTATTATAGTGATGTGACTCTAGAACTAAGAATACATAGCTCCCATCAGGTTAATCTCAGTCAGATTACTATCTCCAATGCATGATTTGAAGGTATCTAGGATAATCCATGGATCATGTATTCCATGGATATTGAGCACACTATATTTCAAAAGCATTCTTCTTTCCTAAAAGTTGTTCTTAGAAAAATCAAAGTAGAATAAAAATTGAGAATTATCAAAAATGGCTTCACAGGTGATCATTTTTTGATCATTGTTGAAGACTGAAGCACTAGATATAGAGTTGTGAACAAATACCCATAAGGTGTCAATATTCCCAGAAGTACTAATGCATCCTTTTAGAGTGTAATCTCTCTTTCAAGACTAGATTAACTTGTAGAGTAGCAGATTTTGCGTTCAGCAATGCCCATGAAATTGAATTTATGTACATGTTTAAACCTATGAAATGAGGTGGAAGTGTCATGGTTTTCCACTCCTTGACAGTTCCAATAGAATAAATTCATTTTTCTTTAACTTTGGGGGGAGAAACACCTTTTTTCCGTATGATTTTTTATTTATTCAGGGTATTGTCGTTTGTATGCATATTCTTCTAGTTTTTTCAGATGCATCATATCAGCAAGAGAAGATACGTGTGCTTTTTGAACAGCTACGATAGTTAGATCAGTATCATTCATAGAGAAATTCTATTGAGTGTTGTTAATATGTTATGGGATGTTTTCAGGTTCCTTCCCAAGTGAGGTAGTTCCAGTATGCTTTATGAAATCAATAATACTAGGATAAGAGTGGTAGGATTGAAATATGACATAGATGCTCCATATAAAAGACGAGGGGGGGGGGGGTGGGAATTGTATACATAAACAAATTACATTGGAACTTTTTAAATATGGTATAAAATTTTATATTGTTTAACAATGATAAATAGGGTAAATTCACAAGACCTTTTAGTTCTACAAACATTCTAGATTCTAGAAATATGGTTCCAGAAATGAAACATAAGATAAGTTTACAAGGAAAAAAATTCTACCTTAAAGCGTATAGAATCTTACTAATCGGAGTATACAAATATAAAAAAGTATAAGATAGTTATACATTCATTAATATTCAAAATGCAGTGGAAAACAAAACTGAAATAATATAAGTTAAAAGTATGAAATCTTTTAAACTAAAGAGTAGGGTATCCAACAACCTTGGATAAAGGTCCCTTGATTTATACGTTCAAGAAAGTCTGTCATTCCCACACCAGGGTAAGCCCTCAATAGGAATATCAGAGTCTGTCTTACTATCCCTACAAGCCCTCAAACTTAAAGGTATTCAGAACCTTTTTCTTCCTTATAATGGAAGTCCTCTAACTATAAGGTAGTCAGCACCTGTATCTTCCTATCCCCGAAAGCCCTCGAGTGTACACAACAACAATCAGATTCAAACGAAGAAAGTAGAACAAGATGTTCAGTATGCACAAGGCATGAGAGTCTAACTATCTAGAAATCACTTAACATCTTGTAATCTCTAGAGTTTTAGAACATCAATCAAAAGGTAAGATATCATTCAAATGAGATCTTATTTATAGGAATTTCCCAACGGTCGGCTCCCTCCTCAAATGGTCATAATTTTCCTTAATTCTCAGAGGGTCCTATACATGTGTCACTCAAACAATGGTTGGTTAGAAATAGAATGCACGACATCATTTCATAACTATAACAAGGGTATGTAAAATATGGTTTCTCTATCAAATCGATTTTTTGGAGTCTATGTAAAAATAATGTTTAGAGTCTAAGAGGAAAACTTTCAGAGTCTATAGTACATAGATATTCAGATTTTATTTTCCTAAGAATTCAGAAACATAATACTATAGATTTTGGAGTCTTAATTCTAAGGAATTTAGAGTCTAAATTCCGAGGAATTAAGAGTCTGAATTCTAAGGAATTCAGAACCTAACTTCTAAGGAATTTAGAGTCCAAATTGTACGGAATTCAGAGTCTTAATTATAAGGAATTGTATATTGGAAATAAGAGAAATTCGGAGTCTTAATTTTAAGGAATTAAGAGTTCTAATTATAATGAATTCAGAGTCTAAATTCTATGGAATTTAGAGTCAGAATTCTATGGAATTTGTAACCTGACCTCTAAGGAATTCGGAGTCGGAATTCATTGGAATTCAGAGTCTAAATTCATAGGAATTCAGAGTCTAAATTTAAGAGAATTAAGAACCTGAATTTAAGAGAATTCAGAACCAAAATTTCAGAGAATTCAGATTCTGAATTTCAGATAATTCTGAAACTGAATTTCAAAGAATTCGGATTCTGAATTTTAGAGAATTTGGAACCGGAATTTTAGAGAATTCAGAACCTGAATTATTATCTTGAAAACAGAATACTCTATGTCTAATTATTTATATAATTCCAAGGAATTATACGTGAAACTGAATATTTAACTTAGTGAAACTAAATTTTTAACAATGAAAGATAGGTAAGGATAAATTTTCCTTAGGGTAGAAAAATTTTCCTTATTAAAGAAAATCTGAGTAAAAAAGAGAATTTCCATGAGAAACGAGAATATTCATTATTAAAAAAAATCTTAGGGAAAATAAAATTTCACTTGAGATATAGTGTTTTTAATTTTCAAATCATAAAGGAATGCAAAATTCAGAAGGAAACCTTATTTAATCAATAATATCACCCCTTTTTGGAAAGCACAATCATCCTTACTAAAAAGAATAAAAGGACTTTGAAATTTTTATGAACTTGAAAATAAAAACGTATCTACCTTTACTTATGGATCATAAAGAACATGACCATCTCCCCTAAGGAATTGAAATACCTAAGGATCATATTCTTTATTTCATGAATGAGATTTTACATTTTCTTGCATACAAAAATCGTCAGGATAAAAAATTTCCCTTAGATGAACTCCCCCTTACATAGGAAAATTGTTTCTTTACTTAGTATTCTGTTTTTGACATTCCTTTCTCCCCCTTTGTGATTTCCGAGAAGGAATAAAGGGAATGGAAATGAAAATATATTACATAAAATATTAGTACCAAACAACCAAAAATATGAAGTGCAACAAAAATTTCATTATGATATGAATGAATTTGTACAACAAAGAAATACCACAAAATATCATATTTGATGGAAATTATCCTTCTTTCTCTTTAGGGATTGGCTTATTCACAATGGTTTTCATCTTTTTAAGTTCTTTGTGATCATCTTCCACATTCTTGATAATCTTATCTTGATCTTTACTTTTCTTTTCTAAGGATTTAATTTTTTATTCTTAAGCCTTAATCATATTAGCCCGAGCCTTCAAGGATTCTTCTTGTTTAGTTATTTTTCCTCAAATTTTATTATAAGATCCCTTTCCCTCTTCCAACTCTAAGAAACTGAATACAATTTTACATTCAGATCTTTCACTTCTTGCTTCCGAGTTGTTTCTTCAAGAGATAAATTTTCTTCAAAATACTTGGTGAGAACATTGAACTCAGCATCTTTGGTTTCAAAAGAATCCTTGATATTATCTTCAAACTCAACAAGAATTATCATCTCTTAAACATTTTTCCTTGAACAACTAGTAATCTTCTTGCATGATCTTTTATTGTCTTCATAATTAATGAAAAATGTTTTGAAATTGGCCTCATGTTTCACACACTTATCCACCACCATGGATACTAAATCTGTTTTCTAATTAAGGATGCTAAACATCTCTTAAGTTTCATTTCCAGACCCATATTTCTAGAATCTAGAAAGTATGTAGAACTAAGAGGTCTTGTGAATTTACCATGTTTTACATTGTTTAAAAATAGACTGTTTTATTCCATCTTTAAATGTTCCAAAGTAATTTTTTAATGTATACAATTTACCCCTCTTGTATATTGACCATCTAAATCATATTTCTATCCTACAAGAGCATGTAGTGTTCTTCTTTGACATTAGATTTTCACCCTTAGAAGTGACATTCTGGTCTGAGTAATTATGTAAAGGAATCTCAACATTTACAATGTCAGTAATTGTGTCTGTGCTAGTTCCCTTGATGTATATAACCTTTTATGGATCCCTATTACTAGAGTCATTTCGGCAAGAAGTTATTGATAAAATAGGAATGAGTTCCAAATTTTTGTTTCACCTCAGATGACCAGAGTGAGCCAGTAACATATTTCTTGAACCATGCCTAATTTTCAGTGTTATCAATATAGGGAGAAGAGCCGTCATCCCCTAGGATATTGAAGTATTATTAGGTTGTAATGAAGTTTATATCTTTGAGAATATCTTGGTCAATTTATTATCCAAAATTTCATCTTCAATAGAGTTTCCTCCTCATACTCCACCAAGACATCCTAGGAGGTACTAGAAAGAGATGGAGGTGAATGTTTACTTACCCACAATTGTCCATTAATATTTATAAATTTTACACTTTCTTCATGAATCATTCAATACATTTCTTACCCTTATTCACTTCTGTATAGGCATTTGAGTCAAAGGCTGGTTTCACATGCTTTTGGACAATCCTGTAGTTAGAAAAATAGTGGCCAGCAATTTTACATACCTCATAGAATGGTGTCTTGTAGTCATATTCAACATTGACCTCAAGCTCGTGATCATTGAAAATGAAACTGATGACATCTAATATATTATATTTAATGTTTTCCTCCACCTTTATCCTTATATATAGTCCCAATTCACCACTTAGATTTCATTGATATATGTTTAGAGTAATTCTGATGTGTGAAGAAATGTCATTTAGAATTTTTGGGTGCCAATATACCCAGTTCAATCCATATAATCTGATCCAGAATTCATCCAAGGTTATCATTTTTGAGAAAGTATTGAAATTAACATCACAATTTTCAATCTGTTGGAATCCCAACATCAGTTGAAGAATTACATATTTCTAGGAAGTGTCATACTCTTATTTTATCCCCAAAACGATGTGGAAATATCTTTTCCTGATCGGGATGAGTTTCTAGTTCCTTAATCCTTAGATATGAGATATTCATTTTCTGATTTCAGAATAGGGCCACGGTTTGTCCCCATTTGTGTACACAATGAATCTGAGCATGGAAGATCGATATAGATCTTACCTTTGCAAAAGTTCTTCTAGATCTGTGATAAAGAATAAGCTCCCATAATCTACCCGTTTAATGGGCGTCTTGGAGAAAGAGTTGTTTGATATATCTGATCCTTATAGAACCTCCACGAATTAGAGATCACTAGATCTGGAGATTCAATCAACATCAAGGTTATTTTATTTTGGTTCCACATTATTAACCTTTTACAAGGAAAATTCTCAATCTGGGTTGAATTAATATATATATTTTGAGGATCAGATGGTGAAGGATTCATCATACCAGATTTCAGCAAATCGCGATTCAGGATTTGATAGTGGTGAGGTGTGGTTTTGAGAGAGATCTATCTCATTCCCCAGGTATATGATCTCATGATACATTTCAATTTCTTTGACTGGATAGTTTATAATCATGAAGATTCTTTGAAACCAATTTTTTTACCTAGGTTTATATAGTAATGATGGAACTGTATTAACACAAACATTTCACACATAAATATCACATATTAAATGATTAATATCAATTATATAAAATTATGATTCATTTAAAATTTTATATTTGAACTAAAATTGAAGAAATGAAATTTTAAAAAAATAATCATAAGTGAACTACATAATTTACCACTAATTTATTCATAACTACCAACCTTCTTTGACTTATCATACATAATGAATTTTCTTATAACTTTAGGAAACAAACCTTATGAAAGGGTGATATTTGATTCTCATTAAGGAAAAAGGAAGAAATCAATAATAAGATAATCATAACATGGTCATAATGGTACTAGAACATGAGATTATCATTTGAAAAACCACACATTGCATATCAAATATCACAATCAAGAGTCAGGGAATAAATATTGAGAATTTATAAAACTAGAATCTTAAAGGAATAAAATAACATAAGCCATAAGAACAAAATATTGGCATATGATATGGATTTTTGGAACACATAAAATCATAGAAAATCATTTCATTATAATTCAAGACCCATTTCTAAGAATATCATAGTTGAATGGTGTCACACTAAAATCCATCTATGTTGTTATGGTTCACTCCCAAGACTATCATAATGTGAAATTTACCTTAGTTAATTGGGTTCAATCCCTATTACAGTCATGTCAATATCATGAGTGATCAATATTTACCCAATTCATTGGAAGGAGATATTGGTCCCACCCATCACATAATGAAAATCATAAAAATTTGTTCCAAAAGAGAATAAAATATTTATATCATAAAACATGAAATGGAAATGAGTTTCATAGTCATTTAATAATCTAATAACCCAAGAAAAAGAAAAAGGTTTCATATTCATTTTATCATGACATAACCACTATAAAATTAATGGGTTCTATAATCATTTCATCAATTCATTATACCATAACCTATGGAAACAATTTGGGTTTCATAAATATCTTTTCATCATTATCATAAAACATTAGGGTAAAGGATAATGATGGTATCATCATATCATATCCACTGTAAAATACAACCAATCCTGAAATTTGTTTTCATTTATGAATAAAAATTCCATAAAGAGATCATTGAACATCAGTTAGGAAAATATCCTTTCAATTTTAAATCACTTCTTTAAAATCAAAATTTTTTAAATATATTAAATAAACTATGTTCATTGAAAATAAATTTGGAAACTTTTATAGAATATTTTTAATCAATGAGTATTAATGACAGTGTAAAATATTTTCCATGTCATAAAAACTAAAACAAATGAACCATTTTTATTTTTTTATAAAATGTATAAAGAACATCAATAAAAAATAGACAAGAATTTTAATTTTAATCCACTCAAAAAAAATTTAAATATATGTAAAAATTTCTTCAAAATATATTTTTAAAATAGTAAAACCAAAATTAAAATCATTTTTATTGAACATGGACATAGACGATAAAGGTATTTCGATCAACGTGAGAAATGGTGTCACATTTTACTCAAAAAAGTATTTTGGAATCAAAAGTAAATAAAAGGGGGAAATGACAGAAAAATATGTATTCTATAGAAATAAATAGAGGAGAAAACAATTTATTATTTTCTTAAAATATACATCATAATATTTCATCATTGTAAACATAATTATAAACAATCCCGATAAACGATGCGATTGTAATATAAAACCATTACAACATTGTTAACTATTGTATCATATGCAACATGAAATAAATTTTTTTAGATAATTATATACCAATATTTTTCAGGTTAATAATCACAAAATTAATTAATTTTAAGTATATACACCACATAGATGAAACAAGTAGTGAATATAGAATTTGTCTCACAGAAATAAAAGCGAGTCGAAAATAACTCACCTCATTTCTCAAAATTGTTCATAAACATTTTAAAGTCATTTATAATAAATATAGTTTAATTATAAATAAATTAATTAAGTATAATAATATTTATAATATTATATATTACATACTTATAACCTTTAATAATAAATTTATTAACAATTCATTATTAAAATTAATATTCCATGTGACAACTACTTCATTACTCATGAATGTTTCGGTTCGGTGGTTTTGGTCCATTTAATTTGATTATGGTTAAATAATCTTCTAAATGATAATAATAATATATTTATTATATATATTCATCACAAACATTTTTATAGTCATCCATATAATTTATATAAAGTAAAATGAATTACACCATTCGTTGAGATGGTAAGTCGTATAAATGGATAAATGATATTTCCATTTTTACCATAAATGGAATGAATAAAGGTAAATAATAGTTAAACATTCTATAATAATTATTATATCATATATATTTATTAAATATATCATTATTTCCATACATGAAAAATAAAATGAAATACAAACCACATCGCTTCGTGGAAGCTATAGTCCATATGTAAGCATGAGTGACATTATCATTTTCAAACATATTCGAAGGTAAAAAGATAGATGTTATATTACAATTAAATACGAAAACATATGTATTAAATATCATATATATACTTTTAATCAACAATTATTTCCACCCATATGAGGCATTGATGGAAAACAAATTTCATTGGTTTATAAGGTGGTAGTCTTCCACACACAAAATTGACAGTTTCATTTCTTGTTTAACGGAAGAGGAGATGTATTTTTGTTATTAAATTACGATAACAAAATATCAGTATATGGGAGATAATTATTTTTTATATCATCATTTTTTAATAATATTTTAATGATGTGGAATAATAAATTTAGTGTAATTTCATGTTAAAGGAAAATACATCTTCTTCAAAGAACCCTTTAGGTTTATGCCTAAAGCCTTATTTGAATGGTTTGATAATCAAGAAAAGGAATCTAGGACTTTTATTTGGAAGTAAGGAATGGAATTGGTAATGTACTTTCATAATAATAAGCATTTTGGTTTGTGATGAGAATAAGAGTTCCAGTTTCCTATTATAAGTGGGGGAGAGGAGCTTCTTGGAAATTAGATGGAAATTTCCCAAATGAATACAAAATGATAAATATATTCCAAATAAATATGCTTCTGAATGACCCTATATTTAAATTTGTATATTATATAGTTTTAATATGTCCATAAAATAGTATTTTAAAAATTTCAAATGGTAAAAAAACAAAAAACATTTGTTTTAACCCTCCAAGTAAACCCATTTTAACCTGGAACAAGATAATTAATATTTATTATTTTCATTATTCATTAAGAAAAGAAATTAAGTGAAATTTATTATATCATTTTTATTAATATGATTCCAAATAATGAACCCATTTTACCCAATTCAATTCATATAAGTCCCAATATTTAATTTAAATCTAAACTCACAGGTGAAAAGAAAAAGCAGTTTTCCAACAAAAATGTTTCCATAAGTATAAAAACAATTATATCCAAATTCAATATGACATTGTTTCCAATGGCCTAAATTAGAATAATCATAATATTGTTGAACTAGGTTTATTTCTATAACAAATATTCTCTTTATTACATACTTAAACATGATTTATTTCATAATCTTGCAATTAAGACAACTCTAAGGATAGAGATTTATAGTGTCATGGGAAATTAGGAACATTACATAACAACTTAGCACAAAAAATAAAAAATATTTATTGAAAACATCTTTTACATGAACACAAAATTTTGTCATTCTTAGCATTTCATGGGATAACCTTAGTACATAAATAATAAAAGGGTGAGCTATAAATCTAAGTAAGGGAGTAAAAATTTCATAAAATAAAGAATACAATATATGTTAGACATTAGGAAAACAAATGGAGTATAAGAGAAACATGAACTTAAATTCATTATCTGGAATCATTATCACCACATGGTGATGTGGTAGCAACATTTAACATGATATTACCTTAAGGAAAGGATCATTGCACATGCATCATGAGTAGACCATCATTGCACATAAATTATCATGAGTAAACCATTATTACAGATGATTTATCATGGTGATATTCTTTACCCAATACATAGGATCGCTATCAGGGTGCGACCTTTATAAACATTTCATTCCATGTATAAGTGTTTCACATGGATCATATAACATGGAATAATTAAATATAATCATTTATCCCATGATAAAGGAATATGAAATAAATACATGAAATTTTATAATCAATATGTATATGTGCATAGAGGTAAATACCCATGATAGAGAAATGGGTTTGGTATTCACTAAAGGATGATTTTGACTTGGTGAAACGTAGTGCAATTTCGGTAGCATAATATCATGACATAAGAATTCATAAAAATTGTTGATAAGAGATAGAGAGATATCTAATCACATTTATAAAAAATTGAAAGTAAGGGGGTCAAATATATACATGTCCCAACACATGGATTTTTTAAATATAAGGCATAACAAACTTATGAAACTTGATGAAACATGAGAAAGGGAATAACTCTTATATAATTTAGGTATGGTAACAGGTGTACATGGAGGGGATTAATGTGAGAGAAATATGTCTGTAATCACTCAAAAATAAGGAACAAATTATAGAGATGGTTTTATATCATACCCCAACAATTTTAATTGAAAATACATGGGTATTACAATATAAAAACATGGGAAAAAATTAAAAAGGTAGAAATCCCTTACATGGAAGTGTGATCCCAAAGGCTTTGGAGGGGCTTCCGAGAGGCTTCTTGGAAGCTTGGGGGTGCCTTGGGAGGATTTTAAAGTGATATTAAAGATGATTAGGGATGTACTACATGGGTGTTGAGTAATGATAAGTGGGAGCTTGGGTGGGTTTATAAAGGAAAAGTGAGGGAATTCTTTATTAATTATGGTTTGGACACTACACATTAAAATAATCAAACCCACAATCCAAACAATGGGATTTTCCCATTGTTTTTTCCAAAGGGGAGTGGAAAAATTATTTTATAAGGACAATTTCTGAAATTATTAAAATATTAGGCTTTCTTATGGGGAGGTTAGTTACACTCTCAAGGAAATAATTTTAAAATAATAAAATGTTTTATAAGTCCTATATGGTCCAATAAGACATAGTAAAATTAAAAAATATATATAGAATCATATCATTTTAATGTTAAAATATATATTGGCTGAATATAGATTTTATAGTATTAAATTAATTCACTATTGGGTCATTATTATGTCCTAAAACACATTGTATATTTAAACGGTATTTAATTTTTACCTAAAAATTTGATTGTCTCAGAAAATTACAAAACATTCACTGATGGATAATTTTGTCATCCTGATTCCAAAAAAAAATTAATTTTATCTAAATAATTTTCTAAATATCCATATTTTTTACTTTCAAAATAAAAACTGACATCTATCAAAAATTCATTGGGTTTGAAAAAAACTACTTTCAAACAATAATAAAAATTAAATTTATAATCATAAAATTATACGGTCATTTATATTTAATAAAATTTAATTTAGTAATAATATTTTATTATAATATTATTTAATTCATAAATTCATTAATTCATAAAAATTTATTTCTTAATTGAATTTCAATATTAACTAAAAATACTATTTGTGCTTCAAAAACCATTTACAAAGTAACAATAATAAAATTAATATATATTATTGTTTCTGACACTTTCGCCGGGGCACGCGCGTCTGTCCGCCGGGAAGGGCACGCTGCTTGTGGCCCCGCATTCCCGCTTTCCAAAGGCGGGCGACATCAATTCCTTGTTCAGGGACGTCTGCTCCTTGATCGAAACCGGGATGATGGGATGTCGGTCCTTCCTTCTGTGGATTCCTCCTCGGAGCTCGTCACCTAGTCTGGGTCTCCCTCAAAGATTTAAGATGGGTTCGTGAAGCTCATTCCCGGTGCCATATCTACATGGACGCCAGTTAATTACGCTTCTTCCGTCAAGATGCTCCAAGGGGTCTTGTCGGGACAGTAACCTGCGGTGAGGAGAATGGTCACATTGGGGCATCGTCGGCATGTCTGTCTTTGGTCCCTCATCACAGGCCTTCTCGAGGGTGCGGAAGCCCGAGGCATCCCACATCGAACGCGGGGAATGTGTACCATATGAGGTTTTCCTCAGCTTCCCATGTTTAGCACAGGGTATGTCACGAGTTTAACATCTTGAGGAGACGGATCGGGATAAAGGACCCTAGGGGGAAACACCGATGTTGGGGCCAGCACGTGGGAGGCCTCTCGTATGACGTGGAGTGAGAAAGTGTGGCATGAATTCACCGGGATGTGGAGGCCTGGGTAAGGATCAGGATGGATGGTGGGGTGAAGCATGGGGCTTACGTTCTAAGACGACCCAAGTGGGGGGATACAGTTTAACGTCATGCGGGACGGAATACAGTTTAACGTCATGCGGGACGCGATACAGTTTAACGTCATGTGGGATGGGATACAGTTTAACGTCATGCGGGACGGGATACAGTTTAACGTCATGAGGGACGAAATACAGTTTAACGTCATGCGGGATGAAATACTATTTAACATCATGTGGGACAAAAGATTTGGGGCTTGCGCTCTGAGGCGGCCGAAGGTGGTCAGGGAACCGACTTGGAGAGGTCGGGACGACCGGGTGGTGGGCTTGAACCTCGTGGAGGCTTCCTATGTACCATGCGTTAGCACGGATCAAAGTCCATGTAGTTCGCTGGGATGGGCCTTACGCTCTGAGGCGGCCAAAGGTGGTCAGGGAACCAACATGGAGAGGTCGGGACGACTGGGTGGTGGGCTTGAGCCTCATGGAGGCTTCCTACATACCATGCGTTAGCACGGATCAAAGTCCACGTAGTTCGCTGGGATGTGGCTTACGCTCTGAGGCGGCCCATAGGAGGATGTCATGGTCGATGCGCACTCTAAGCCCACGTGAGTCATGCTCGGTGTGGGAAAAAAGAGGCAGCAGGGACCAGACGATCACGTCGCGAAGGGTGCGTCCGTGAGAAGTGGAATGGGGCATACGCATTGAGCGGACCAAAGAGGAAATAGGGGCTTACGTGTGGTTAGCGGCCCTTGGTGTCGGGGCTTACTCCAGGGTGGAGGCCTGTGGTGCGATAAAGCGCAGTGGGAAGAGGACTCCACTAGCCTTGGTAGGGGGGAAGTACGGAGATGCACGGGTGTAGTCATCCGTACGAAAGGCTAGGGGATTACGCACTGAGGCGGCCCTTCCCTCGCGGACAAACGCCGCTCCAACAAGGTTGATCTCATTCCATGTGAGGAAGAGTCCACTCCCGTGGAGACGAGTGGGCGTAAAAAATGTCCGACCTGGGGGGACCCTGCGTGCGAAGCACGGGGTCGGACCACAGTTTAACGTCTTGTGTTAAGGACGAGGTGCTTAGCAGTTTAACATCCTCCAGCTTGGACGAGGTGGGTTTTCTCCACACCCCTAGGGATTACATGCCCAATGTCCTCTACCCCTTGTGGAAGGGAAGGCTTTGGCAAGGCCATGGTGAAAGAGGTTCGCAGGGAAAACCACCGGGGGGTCCACGTTAGCGTTGCAATGCGAAGAAGCAATAGCCGTTAGTGTGCCTATGCGGAGAAGCATAAGAAAAAGCAACACAATGTGAAACATGGCCCCAACGACCTTTAGGTTACTTCACACGAGCCTGGAAGGCCATGTGGGAAAACAACGCATGGAGTGCATGCCCGGCAGGGGAGACATCAGGTGCCGGTGCAGGGGGCAGCCAAGGGGCGTCAAGGTGAGGGGTCCTCGGCTCTGTGCGCGCAAAAGGGACGATTTGCGCCCGCAAAACACCGGGACGACGCGCAATAGAAGTATTGGAATTGCGCGCAAAGAGGGAATTACCCGAAAGGTTTTGCGCGCTCGGCAGGGTATTGCGCGCACGGACCACGGATTGCGCGCAAGTGGGGAAACCGGGGGAAGGGGAAAATTCACTGAAGCCGGTGGAGTTGCGCGCAAAGGCGAACTCCAGGGCAAGGTTTCACGGAATTCGGGATTACCTGGATGTCATCTTTCGTGCGGGGGGAGCCGAATTGCGCGCATGAGAGTCGCTTTGGATTTCTCAACCCCCAAACCGTTCGGGGTCACCTTATATTTATAGGCGACCTCCAGTGCGGAATCCAGGCGGCACACGAAGTTTTCCGTGCCAGGAACCGCTTGCGCACAAAATCTCACCGCGGAGAAATGGGGCGCGCAATTATTGCGTGCCTCACCGGTCCAATTCCGCGAATCCGGGGAGCACTTCACGCGCAGAACATTTTTGCACGCGGATCCTCCTTTATTTCGCGCACCACTTCCCAGACCTCCGGATCGGGCCTCTGGTTCCGAATATGACTTCCCTTCGTCATTCGGAAACATCCTCCTGGAGTTGCGGGATTTTTTCGGCGTCAAAAAATGCCCCCCCTTGGAATTGGATCGGTGAGAGGTCGCAACGATCGGATTCCAAGGGAAACGCCGAAACGCCAAAATTCTAAGTCACCTGATCACGTTGCGCGCAAAAAACCTGACGGGGCGCGCAAAACCTACGGATGCGCGTGAAATATCTTTCCGCGTGGCGCGGAACCTTGGCCTCGCTTATAAAAAGGGGAACTGGTTCCCAGATCCATACTTCTGCTTTTTCCGCACGATAAGCTTATCGCTCTCGTGCACGAAATCGCTCTGCGGCTGCGCGTAATAACGCACTGGCAGCGCGGAATTCCTCCCGAAAGTTGGCCGTGATTTCGCGCCAAACCGGGATCTTCCGCACATAGCGTGCCGATTGCGCTCTCAACTCCAGGATTTCGCGCAACTCAGCCAGATCTCGCGCCGAACTCTCCAATTTCGCGCACTTCATCCTGATTTCACCCAACTCCCGAATAATTCGAGATGGCTGCAAACAGAGTCGATGAGGGGGAAGCCTCTGCCCGTAGGTCAGAAATGGCGGCGAACAAGGAGGTATATGGCGCCAAGGTGATCGTCTCCAACAATCTCACCTTCTTCAATCTGCTGACTCCGGCCCAAAAGGCATATCCCTTGTCGGACAACCTCCAGCTCTAGAATTTTGGCATCCTGGAGGAGGTACCACTGTCGGGCTTCGAGGTGGACACACCGCGGTCCTGGGTGACTCGGGAGGACAAACTTCCTCGCTACAACATCACCAACAACAGCTGTCCTGCCAGGGAAACTAGACACATGGATGTATATGTCCTGAACCCGAGGACTAGGACCATTACCGAGGACGAGCCCGTGGCGGATGATTCTCTGGCCCTCTACGCGAGCACGTTCCGTCAGAGAATCACGGATGGCACGAAGAGCTGGCTGAAGGATTGGGACCTGCGGTCCGGGGGTAACTTCACCAGCGAATGGGTCTGGACGTTCTGGGTTCGCCATACCTGCGACCAGTTCAGAGACGAACTACGGTATATCGGCCTGTTCAAGGCGGTATGGACATCGCAGTTCCATTTCCACCGTCAGCCTGAACTCGGACCGGTGTTATTCACCCGGTGGTCTCCTGACACCAACACGTTCCACCTTCATCATGGGGAAGTAGGCGTCAGTCTCTGGGACGTTCACTGCATCGGCGGTATCCCACTGGAGGGTTACCAATACGACGAGTTCGTTCCTCCAAATAACACCTGGGGAGACAGGGCGCGGACGCCTATGCTGATGTGGAACCTGCTGCAGCTGGCCAAGGAGAGGCTGTGGGTCAAGGACATCATGAAGGACATCGCCTACAAGGGCTGGTTCAGCCTGTTCCTTGAGAAGGATCTCGCCGTCAAGATGCCGGGGCGGGGAAAACGGTTCCCAACCATGACTCAGAGGAGCAAGGACGGGTCATACTGGAAGACCCTTGAGGCAGGGCAATACCAGTCATGGGGATACCGCGTCATTGAGGCCCGAGACCTGAACGTCCAGTATGTCGGGTTCCTTGCCGCCTTCCTGAGTGGGTGGATCCTGCCGTTGCGGGACGTGAGGATGGGCGTCCGTCCCGCGACTTTGGTGATGGCGGGCTCCATGGCCGCCAACAAACACTTCAACTTGGGAATCCCCATGCTGGCCAAGCTGTATACCATTCTGAGGTGCATCTCATGAGGGGGGTCGCCTCTGAGAGTCTGTGGTCCCTTCCAGATCTTCCACGGCTAGGTGGCGGCTCATCTTGGCGGGTATACTTTCCCAAACGTCGTCCGTCCTCTGGGCAATGGCTTGCGACCGTCCTTTCTAAACATTGTAGGGGTGGCGCCATTGACGCTCAATGAGGAGGGCTTGAGGATCCACATTGGTAACCATGCCAACTTCAACTTCGGCCCGTTCCCCACCCCGGTCGGCCAACTGGTGGACAACGGGCGAGGCTCTCTGGAAAAGCAGGAATACTTCTAGAGCATTCGGGGCGGAGTGCTCGTGGCTCGGATCGACGGGAAGGTGATCTGCGAGCCGTACGTGCCATCCCGATTCGCCAGGAAGTTCGGGTGCCTCCAGCGAATGCCGAAGAAGGTATTCACGGCTGTCTGGCAGGAGAAGAATCCATGCATCCTGCGCCAGATGTGGTTGATGTTCACCACCTTCGGCTCTAGTGACGTCGTTACTCTCCCTCCCACCGGGGTCGATGTCGGCCTAGCAACCAAATATGCCAAAAACTGGACCATTTCGTACCCTGAGGGGCTATTACGCAAGCGTGTCGGGAAACTCGAGGTTACTCGCGCGGAAACCGGGTGACGGGGAAGAAGGGAAGGTGCCGTCGGAAGGGGGGAACCAAGGGCGCGTCAGGCAGTGAGGCTTGCGCAGGCCGGGACTTCGGCAGCGAGGACATCACATGGTGCCTCCACATCCTCGTTACCCACAGGGGGGTCACATGAGGAGGCCAGGGAACTGCCTAGGAAGCAGATAAGATATCTGCTTGAACCTTCTCAAGACGCAATTCTCCCGGCACTGTGGTCGGCCTGGATGACCCTGCGGCAATCGCTGAGCGTCGAAGCCAACTGGAAGAAGATAATGCATAACGGGATCCAACTGGCCAAGGTAGAGCTCGTTCGGATTACCGACCGTGTAAATTTCCATCGGCGGCATGCTTATGTGATGACCATGGATGCACACGCATGCCAAAGGGGCGGCTTTTGGAGCCAACTTTCCTAGTGAAAGTGATGCTCGGCCAGGAGCATGATCCGGAGGCGATGCCGCCGGGAGAAGGCGACAGTGATGAAGAGCCGGAGGGGGAGGAGGAAACCGGAGAGGACGAAGGCGATGGAGAAGACGAAGAAGAGGAGCCCTAAGGTGAGGGTTCTCAAGGGGCGGCCTACCAAGGGAGTCTCTGAGAGAGCGGCAAGATTGCCGACTCTGATCTCGACATAACCGAGATTCTCGAGGTTTGTCTCTATCTTCATTCATTTACCTCATTCATCCATTCTCCTTTACAACTTCTAACTCACTTCCCCATCTTACTCAGGAGAAGCTGAGCGGTGGACGAGTGTCCCCACCAGAGGAAGGCAGAGAGGAACCAGTGGGACATGATGGGGATCTGACACCCATCATTGAATTAACTAGCGCGGAGGGGTCTCCCCTTATGGCGGCTCCTGCAGCGGCCGAAAAACTGGGGACCGACGCTATGGATTACTGTAAGTCTCACGCTTCACTACTGGTGCATGGTGTCAAGAGATCATGTCTGACCAGCGTATGCCCCGCACAGTGATCTCAACACTGGAGGCACGTCGGGCTGCGGAGCCCAGGCCATCCGCGAGTGGACCAGCGGCGGACATACCACCTCGCTCGGAACATGCTCTCTGCACTGAGTCGGCCCCGACAATAGATGAATAGAGGGCAACGGACATCAGCGGCACTTTTCCAGGAACGCGGTCAGAAGCTGGTGGAGGTGTCATTGCTGCTGGGGTTAGGGAAGGTCGCCCGGACGTCAAGGATTCTATTCCTCACGAAGACATCCCTGGGGTGGATCCTTCTTCTGATCTGCTGGCGGCCTTCCCCATATACCGACCTTCCGACCCAGAGGAGATTGATGACTCAGACTCAGAGGCAGCAGAGGAGAGCCGGATGACACGGTGCAAGGGTTGGAAGTGTATCCAGTGCTTTCTCAGGCAGCCCCGGTCCGATTGGCTTAGGCGGATCGGATCACTCCAGACCTGGCTGCGTTTCCTGTGCGCCGGAGGGGCTGATGCACAGCGCCTTCATCCAACGGTCCGTGATTACATGGCCGAGAAGATGCGCGAGAGCAGCTGGCATGCTGACATCTCCCAGTGCTAGGAAGGATCGATGAGCGCTCAAACGCTGCTGAGGGTGGAGCAAGAAGTCCGACACCTCGAAGGGCAGGCGGCAGACAAAGAAGTCTTCATCGCAGCATGCTCTGAGCTCGTGGAGCAACTGACTGCCCAGCTGGCTGATGCCCAGGAACAACTGGTGGAGGCGAGTCACCAGATGACAGTGCTTCAAAGCGAGTGGGCGCAGACACAATCTAGGGCTGATGAGCTGCGCTCTGTGGTGGCCGATGAGGAGAGAGTCTTTGAAGAGCGAAAAGCGGTCCGGGAGGCTACCAGCCCGATGGTAGCAGCGCTGGAAAGATCGCTTCAGCACGGTAAACCCTGAGGGCTTTGTTTTCACCAAATCATGAACTTTTTCTTGTATTGCTTATCGTCTCAATTCAATATATGGCCAAATCCACTCTTTTGTACCCTTGGTTTAATGTGCTCAACCATAGCTTCGAAAATAATAACAACTCACCCCTAGGCTCCTGTGGGGCATTCCCAACGCAAAAAGAATGAGGTGCTCGTACCATCATTCCGTTCAACTGTGGGGAATTGACCAAGCTTCAGGCGTCCAAAATCGGGCCTGGACTTTTGAAGAGACCTCAGGCCGATTGATGTGTCGACTTCTCAATGTTCCTTAACACACGAGCGGGGCAATGCCAGGGGCATTGAAATCCATCCGAACACAGGGGGATGGAGGGAAAGGGTGCATCACGCTACCAAAATTCGGAACCCAATTGGGCGCAACCATGGAGGATAACTGTAAACCGTGGCGGAAACACAGCACCCATATCACATTGGCCTGGAATGGGAGGACAATAAATGAGGGCTGACCACTGACCATGTTCGCAACACGGGCCCTAACTCAAATATCGTTGGGCAGTTTTTCGGAACGTTGGCCCAGGACAGTAGGAGGACCATAGGTCGAGCATCTATACTGTTAGGGGGTCCCGTCGAACATGACCAGTTTTCTAGAACGTTGGCCCATGACAGTAGGCGGACCATAGTTCGAGCATCCATACTGTTAGGGGGTCCCATCAAACACGAAAGGAAATGAGGGTCTGAAGAAGGGGGAACACAAAGTACTGGAGGTGGATTGGTGGCTTGTTCGAACAGAGTCCAACACTCTCGATATTGCGCCACCAGGGCGAAGGCGCATTAGGTGGACGTACCAACCTGAGCACGGGTCGTCCCAATTTCTAGGCAGGACCTCTTTGGCGAGAGAACTGCCGCTTCCAATCATTACCATAGGGCATCCCGAACACGCTCGGGGTAGATATCCTGATTACACCATTTCTCATGAAGTCGGGACGAGGGGCCAACAATAAAGAAGGACGGTGTTCAGCTATCCCTGGGGTGGACCCAAGAAGAAACGTCCGGGCGGTCCTACGTACCTCATAAGGAAGAGAATCAAGCCACACGTAGATCATAAAATACAGTTTAACGTCATGTTGGACGAAATACAGTTTAACTTCATGCCGGACGGAATATGGATCTTAGTTTTAGGTCTTAGAGCTCGGACCATGGGGATCTTAGTTTTAGGTCTTAGAGCTCGGACCATGAGGATCTTAGTTTTAGGTCTTAGATCTCAGACCATGAGGATCTTAGTTTTAGGTCATAGAGCTCAGACCATGAGGATCTTAGTTTTAGGTCTTAGAGCTCAGACCATGAGGAAGGGGGAGAAATGGACACATGGCCAGGCGGCTACAAATACCCGACGTGAAGGAGGAGCTAAGCCCTACTTAACATGTGCTCTCCGGGGAAATGCTCGAGTCGAGGGACCGAACACGGAGGTAGGCTGGACCCGCGGGGAAGTGCCCCAGGCGTTCCTATGTTTCTCATAAGGATGAGAATCAAGCCACACGTAGTTCTGAAAGTGACATGGTAAGATACCAGTGCCAAGAGAAAAGGGGGAGTGCGGGCATGGCCGTTTCACTAAAAGAAGCGGCATTTGATAAATCTTGTTTGTCCATTAAGGTGAGTGGTTTTTTTGTTGTGAAGTGAAAGGCCCAGAGTAGCAGGCCACGGTGTTGTCACAAGTATCAAGCCATGATAGGCATTGACAAATGGCATGGCATGAAACCAATACCCAACGTGATGTACTCTACAGCGAGGTCACCACAATACAGTGCCATTTTTTGTCGTGCGGCCAGGAAGATAATGTCATCGTTTAGGGTTGTGTGATAGGACCAACAACACAGTTTAAGGTCATATGGTTTGGACCAACAACACAGTTTAAGGTCATATGGTTTGGACCAACAGCATAGTTTAAGGTCGTTTGTTTGGGACCAACAGCACAGTTTAAGTTCATATGGTTTGGACCAACTGAGAGAGGAGCCTCGGGAAAAAGAGCCTACGAGGGTTCAACAATCAGGGAGGGGCAGCAGATGCTAGCTCCCAGCTATGCTGGGCCCAATATGCAGTGTCTGGGTGACTCCTCACTCCCCTAATGGGATGAAGGTCAAGAGGAACGCAACTCGTAAAGAAGAGACCCAAGCACATACTCTAGCGCTCGGACCGTGGGAGCCCCGAGAGACATCGTTACGCAGCTCGGTCTGTATGATGTGCGGGGGTGTACTGAGGGTTAGTACAAGGAGTTCTGAGATTCCACCTTGGCACAACAGGGCGGAAAATGACATGAACCATGCCACCATCATTCAAGGCCTGGGGAACCGGCATGACGACTGAGGACTACTGTTGACCATGTTCACAACACAGCATCCTGTCGTGTTAGCCATGGGGACAAATAAATGAGCATCAACCGCTGACCATGTTCGCAATGCGGGATTTGTATCAATTCGTTGTCTGAAACCCTCTGGGACGTTGGCCCATGACGGTAGGAGAGCCCTTGGGCGTTGTATCCAGGCCGTTGTTGGGGGTCCCTCCGGGTATGAAAGATAAAGGGGGCCTGAATGAAGGGAACACGAAGCTTGACAAGTGGATGGAAATTGCCTAAGTCGAATCTATCACTCCATGTTCTAGACCAGAGTGCTTTGAGCACCTCAGCAGACCACTAGAAGGGGTTAGAGGGCTCAGTCCGAGAGCGGCCAAAAGATGGCGGATCCCTGGGTAAAAGAGGGGCGTAATGCCAAACATCCTAGGCACTGGGGGATCGTGGGATCTCCTAAGAGATGGGGCTGGACCTGACATCCAGATATTTTGGAGGTCCTATGTATCCCATTAGGATGGGAATCAAGCCACACGTAGTTCTGGCAATATAGTTTAACGTCATGTTGGACGGAATATAGATCTTAGTTTTAGGTCTTAGAACTCGGACCGAGAAGGAAGAAAGGGCAGAATTTGGTAACTCCTGGGATGGACCCGAGACGAAATGTTCAGGCGGTCCGACGTATCTCATGAGGATGAGAATCAAGCCACACATAGTTCTTGACAATACAGTTTAACATCATGTTGGACGGAATATAGATCTTAGTTTTAGGTCTTAGAACTCAGACCGAGAGGATCTTAGTTTTAGGTCTTAGAGCTCGGACCATGTAGAGCCCAAATGTTGGGAAGAGTGTGGTTTAAGGTCATGCTGGACCATACAGTTTAAGGTCATGCTGGACCTTATAGTTGAAGGTCATGAAGGACCATCCTTTTAGGCGAAATACTTCTTGAGGAACCTGGCGTTGGTGGGAGGAGTGAAACGCTCCCCATCCATAGTCACCAGGGAATACACACCATTGGGATAGACCTTGTGGACCATAAAAGTTCCCCCCCACTTGGGCTCCAACTTGGGTGGTTTCCTGCCGGGAATCATTGGCGCTCTGATAGCCAACACTAGGTCACCTTGCAGGAAGGAGCGGAGGCGAACCTTCTTATAGAAATCTCGAGCCATCCTACTCTGATGCCTTTCCAGGTTATGTAGAGCACGAAGCCTACTCTCATCCAGCGCTACCAATTCAGCTAGATGGATCTCAGCAACTCTGTCTGGCGCTTGCTAGTCGTAGACTGCCGTGTACAATGAGGGAAGTTATACCTCGATGGGAAGGACGGCCTCACCTACATACACCAGGGAATACGGGGTCACCTGGGTGGAATTGCGAGTCGTCGTCCTATAAGCCCAGAGGGCGTTGGGGAGCTTGTCCGGCCAACTTTTCCTGTTCTGACCGACCATTTTTTGCAGAATGTTATTGAGGGTTTTTTTAAACGCCTCAATCTGTCCATTCGCCCACGCATGATAGCGGGAGGTGTGGTTCGAGCGAATGTTGTACTTGGCGTACAATCTCTTTAGCTCAGCCACTCGGAAGTTGGTTCCGTTATTCGTGAGGATAGAGTGAGGTATTCCAAACCGATGAATGATATTGGAACTCATGAAGTCGGCGATAGAACCAACCTTGACTTCCCTAAGTGGGGCTGCCTCTTCCCACTTTGAGAAGATATTCGTGGCGGTTAAGATGAACCGGCACTGGCGTGCCGTCGCCGGCGGGAAGGGCCCTACGACATCCAACCCCCAAACTGCAAAGGGCCAAGAATACTTAGTAGTATGGAGGGGCTCCGGTGGCCGATGCACAAAGTTAGTATGAACGTGGAACGCATGGCACCTCTTGGCGTACTCGATGCAGTCGTGGATCATGGAGGGACATTAGTATCCCAGTCTCCGAATCTGGTGGGACAACTTCGACCCAGCCTGGTGGGTTCCACAGGAGCCAATGTGCACCTCCTGCATGACCTGTGGGATCTCAACTCCTTGAAGACAAAGAAGGAGAACACCATCAAACCCACGCATGTAAATGAGTTGCTCACGACTAGGACCACTTTGAAGGGTGAACTGTGGCGCGCGACGCTGGATTCGTTCCCGCTCCGCTCGGTCCATCGAAAGATTGTCGTGCTGGAGGTATTCAACCAGGGGTGTCCTCCAGTCAGGAACTGTCTCGATCACCACTCCTGGAACCCTGGGGGGTCCCGAAGCGGGGGCACCAGCGGTGAAATGGTTCACTCGTGGGCCACGACCGCCCTCCGGGATAACAGGAGCAATGACTCTTCGGTGTGCCACGTGGATGATTAGGTCATCCTGCTCGGGCTCCGCGAGTGATGCGGCCAGGCTGGCCAAAGCATCTTCTCGACTGTTCTGCGACCGGGGAACATGAATGACATCTGGTCGGAAGGGGAACTTATCCATTAGATGGAGGGTGCACTCTAGCAACGGCACGAGTTCTGGCTTCCTGACAGCGTAGTCACCGTTAACCTGCATGATGACTAGCTCAGAGTCCCCTTTCACATACAGGTGGGGTACGTTAACCTCCAGAGCCAACTCGAGGCCAGTGATGAGGGAATGATATTCTGCCTGATTTTTGGTGAAGCCCTCTGACAATAAGAAAGAATATAGCAACACGGCTTGCTCTGGGGTGATGAAGACGATACCCAGGCCCACTCTGTTAAGTCTAGGATCGTTAAGCCTTCTACCGGTAGGGCATCGGGAGGCTCCATCAAATTGCATTTTCTAGCATGGGGTGGCATGATCGACTGAGAGGATTGCCTCATCAGGAAAGCCCACATCCAGTGGTTGGTCCGCAGAGGTTGGATGAGCAGCTAAGAAGTCTACCAATTCCTGTCCTTTGACGGCCTTCTGAGGTACGAACCTAATGTCGAACTACTGGGGGATCACCGCCCAGCGTGCCAATCATCCAGTCAACATAGGCCGACTCAGGAAGTATTTCAATGGGTCTACCCGAGAGACCAATTGTACCTCATGGTTATGCAAGTAGTGCCGAAATTTCTGCATGGCAAATACGAGTGCCAGGAAGCTCTTCTCGATGGGAGAATATCTAATCTCTACGTCGAGGAGCATGTGGCTGAGGTAGTAGAGGCTATTCTCCATTCCCTCGTTGTTTCTCTAGGCGAGAAGGGCGCCAAGGGATCGCTCCAGGGTGGTCACGTAAAGGACCAGCAATCTTCCGGGAATGGGTGGAATCAGGAAAGGAGGTTGAAGCAGATACTGTTTGATTTCCTCAAATGTGGTCTGGCACTCTTCATCCCACCCATAGGCGGCTCCTTTCTTCATGAGCCGGGAGAAGGGATTACACTTTCCGGCCAGATTCCCAATGAATCGGCTTATGTAGGCTAAGTGGCCTTGGAGGCCTCGAAGATCCCGAATATTACTCGGGGGAGGCATCTGACTGATGGCCTTAATCTTCTCGGGGTCGATCTCGATACCTCAATACCTGACGATGAAGGCAAGAAACTTTCCGAAGGTGACCCCGAAGGAACACTTCAACGGGTTCATCTTCAGGTGACGAGAACGGAGAAAACCGAACACTTTCTCAAGGTCTTTGAGATGGTCCTGGCGCTGACGAGATTTAACCACCAGGTTATATACATAGCAATCCACCAGCGTCCCGAGGATCAGCTTGAATATGCGGTGCATAGCCCGTTGATAGGTGGCACCGGCGTTCTTCACGCCAAAAGGCATAACCTGATAGCAGAAAGTTCTCTGGGGGGCCCTGAAGGCAGTGTACTCTTCATCCTCGGGGGCCATCCGGATTTGGTTATACCCGGAGTACCCATCCATGAAAGAGAGGGCTTGGAACCCGGTCGTTGCGTCGATCAAAAACTCTGTCACGGGAAGGGGAATGTCATCCTTCGGACAGTGGCGATTAAGATCGCGGAAGTTGATGCAGACCTCGATCTTCCCGTTCTTCTTCCTGACGGGCACAATGTTGGCTAGCCACCTAGGGTACTGGACTTCCCTGATGAAGTTTGACTTAATGATATTATCAACTTTGGCCTCAACCATGGCACCGTGAAAGGGGTGCATTTTTCTGGGAGGCTGCTTGAACCCGCGATGGTTTGCTGGGAGGCCAAGGCGGTGGACGGCTACCTGGGGATCTAGTCCCGACATCTCGTCATAACTCCAGGAAAACACATCACGGTGCTGTTTGAGGAATTCTATGTACCATTTCCGTTCCTCGGGAGGCATAGCGTCGCTGACCAATGTGGGTCTCGGGTCTGCCTCACTACCGAGGTTCACCTGTACGAGCTCGTCGACCGTGGCGGAGACGCCCTCCTCAAAGGCAGGAGGAGCATCTTCCTTGTCTTCTTCTCTGCTTGGGGAAAGATCGCCCACTGGGGGAGCCATTTCGGGGCGGCTCGACCTTGATGGGGAGCTAGCACCGGCTTGGGCGACCGAGGTCGTCGCGACGGGAGGTTCATGCACCGCGGAGACCGTATCGACAAAGGCGGTTGATCCAATCCCATCCGGCCTACGTCCCAAGGGGCCACACTTTACGACATCGAAGCAGTGGTGTCGCGTTGACCTGATCCGGTCGATCCCGGCTCGGCGAAACATGCACGTATGACGCACCGCCGTTTCCATAATCCCAATGTCCCGATATCGTATGGGGGTAGGAGGCTCGGGGATCACTCGGGCCTGCTTGGTGTAAGAGTACGAGGTGATTTCCCGCCGTCGCTTAGACCTGGAAATATGCGTTCCTCTGGTACCCAGGACATCAAATCACTCTCCCATATCGGGAGTTGTGGCCTCCAACCGTTGGATTTGGAAGACATATGTGTTATCCAAACCTTCCCATGGATCACTCGAGACAGCGGCATGCTCAACCTCACCTGCCAGGATCTGCTTGTCCTTGCTCTTGTAATAGTCTGTGTCCAGGTAACGGGCTTCACAAGAGGCAAACGGGGACGCTGGTGGAGTTTCCTCGGTCCTGTCATACCCTTGGATTCTGAGGTCGGAGGGAGTTAAATCATCCTCAGACAACCCCAGTTTTCGCAGTGTCTGAGTTGGGATCAAGTTAATCCCAGAACCAGTGTCGACAAGACAGCGACGGACCTCCATGCCATTGAACAGGCCGGTGATGTACAACGGGCGGATGTGCCCCTGTATGGGAGGGTCTTCATCTTCACCGGAGAATGAGATAAGCGCCTGACATTCGGCATCCTAAATCACCTCGGTGTGGAAGGCTTCTGCGGCCGCTACCTCCGTTTGAAACTGTAGGGGGATCCTAAGAGCCACGACGAGCACCTCATGTATTTCAGACGACATGAGGAGGGCCTCAAGGATGGAAAGCCTTGCCGGAATGCCGGCCAGATGCTTCAAGACATCATACTTTGGCGCCAAACGCGAGCTTCTACTTACAGGAGGTCGCTCTGAGATTGGGGGCATGATGGGCCCTGCTGGCGGGAACGGTGACTGACTGGTACTAGGCACGTCCCGCTGTTCACTAGCTGAAGCCCGAGATGTGGCTTCCATGCTAGGACCGGAAGTCCGTAATCGGCCAATGGTAGGGCTGGGCTGGTTGCGACATGGGAAAGGCGATTCCTTCCAATCCAGCAACACGAACGGTGGTGGAAGGGAACCTGTTGTCACCGGATGAGGGAGCTGCGAGTGATACTCTATACACCGGGCCCGCTTCCTGGTCTCAGTGGCGTGCACATCCTGACTGGAGGTGATGACCACCGTGCCCCGGCGATTCACGTAGCCATGGCTCTGTCGACGTTGACGATGGCTGGGGACATTGGGGAGGTTAAACCGGCGCTCCTCGTCGTCAGGAGCCACAAAGGGATTTACCAACTCTACGGTGTTAACCAAAGCGTACCCCTGGCTCTCGGGGAGATTCACCCAGTTCTCCTCGTCGTCAGGAGCCACAAAGGGATTTACCAACTCTACGGTGTTAACCGAAGCCTACCCCGGGCTCTTGGGGAGATTCACCCGGTGCTCCTCGTCGTCGGGAGCCAAAAAGGGATTTACCAACTCTACGGTGTTAACCGAAGCGTACCCCGGGCTCTCGGGGAGATTCACCCGGCGCTCCTCATCATCGGGAGCCACAAAGGGATTTACCAACTCTATGGTGTTAACCGAAGCGTACCCCGGGCTCTCAGGGAGATTCACCCGACGCTCCTCATCGTCGGGAGCCACAAAGGGATTTACCAACTCTACGGTGTTAACCGAAGCGTACCCCGGGCTCTCGGTCGAGGGGTCATCCATTAACGGATGGGGTCTCGGAGGGATCCCCATTCCCGGGGGCATGAAATCGACAAGCGTTCGAGAAGATTACTACAATGGAAGGGCACGTTCTTTCTTCTTGCGTCGCCGCCTGCTCTTCTGGGAAGAAGTAGGCTGGGACGACGAGGCCGAAGCGGCGCTCGCGGATTCTGAGGGCTCTGGCCGGTCCAGGCGGGCACGGATGATGCCATGGGCACGGGCGACCATCCTACAGGCGATCCAGTCATTTTACATCCAGGATCCACGGTCGGAAACCTGTTCCCACCCGTCCCTGTCGTTACTACTGCCATCTGACCCCATAAAGACACCTGCTACCTGTGCCGGGGCTGGGCCCAACCTGACTATGTTGTTGTCAATCTGGTCTTGGAGCTAGTCCTTGAACACATAGCATTGTTGGATGGTGTGCCCCAGGAATCGGTGATAAGGGAAGTAGTTAGGGAGATCCGTGAGACACACCTCTTCTAGCTTCCGTCACTCAGGCAGCTGCACGATCCTCTACTCCAAGGCGCTACGGAAATAACCGGGGACCTGGGCCTCGTCAAATGAGTCAGCCCGATTCCTTCTTCCTGGAAAGGGGACCCTTGGGGGCTAACCATGTCTAGGGACCAGAGGAGCATTCCGAGGAGGCGGAGCCGGATTACCTCGCCTAGGTGGTGGCGGTGCATTACGCGGAGGTGACTGCCGATTTTGAGGCGGTCGTAGCTGGGCCGGAGGCTGTGGGGGTGGACCCCTATGAGCCTACTGAGCTGGCCTCACCGGCCGTTACTCTAGCTGTCTGGGGGCCTCTATCTGCGCCGCAGCAGAGATCTCGGATTTGGAGGCTCTCCTTGAGGAGATCACAGGATGCAATGGATGTGCCTGGCTGGCCTGTTGCAGGGCTTCTTCGAGGTGTTGATCCTTGTCTGAGAAGTCCCGGAACCCTCCAGGGTAATTCTGCGTGATCAGGGAAGGAACCAACTCCGCCTTGACTTTCCCCACACACATCTTCAGTAATTTCTCCTAAGTCAGTGGCATGTCTAGGGAGTACGTGAGCCCCTTCCACCGGGCGACGAAGTCCGCGACTTGCTCATCGGGCCTTTGCTTGCACCTGAAGAGGTCTGCAATGTTCGTCTTCCGGGTTGTGGAACTGAACTGGTAGTGGAATTGTCAACGAAGGTCCTCCCAGCTAGTCACTGATCCAACAAGGAGCTGGCTGTACCAAACTAACGCTGGACCCTCGAGCATCTGAACGAAGCACCGGAGCTTGGCAGCCTCCTGCTGCGCCGGAGTCCCCAACATAGGCCCGCACCTCGAGTTGAAGTGGGCCAAATTTTGTGGCCGGTCTCCGGTCCCATTAAAGGGGGAAAAAGTGGGATTCCCAAATCCTGGCAGGGCTGGCATGTCATCCACCCATGCGGTGTACAGCTTGCCATCCGGTGGGATCGCCACCTGCCGAGTTTCCAGGGCCTCCAAGCGAGCGATGAGTACCTCCATAAGATCATCCGAATGAGGATTCATGTCCTGAAAGGGATCTCTAACCACAATCTCATTTCTAGGATCTTTGATACGATAGTCGCGCTCAGCGTCTCGGGGGGCAGCTGGCAGAGCGACTGTCGGAGTGGCGGGAGGAAACCGAGCAGGGTATCCCAGTTTTCCTCGCTCCTCGGGAGGGTTTGGCAAAACATATCGCGCCCTCTTCCCCTGGGATCTAGTGTCTCCCCTGTCAGAGAACACGACACGGTCACGGTTTCCTGGGGGCATCTCAGTAAGGGGTAGATGCTCCTACCCCTGCTGTCCTGGTCTAGGGTTGCCGTAGACAGGCTGCCGCTCTACAATGCGTTCGTCCAGGAGCTCATCAACCAACCTTTTTTGCTCAGCTAGCTGTTGGCGCAGCGTGGCCTTCTCGGGATCTTCCTCTTCCTTCTGCACTAAGGCAGATGGGTCAGCGATTTTGACAGACCCGGTGGGCTCTTTACCCTTGTCGATGTTTCGGCTCAGCTCCAGTGCCTCCGTGGGTACAGGAAGGCCTAGGAGGCTCCTCTGTTTGCAATTAATCATCCCATATGGGTCCAGTAGCGGCCTGTCCTCAGGGGGTGAGTCCCCGTCGAGGGGCTCCACAATGTTTCCCTCATCTGAAAGGTCAGCCATGTTGACTGCTACTGCCCTTGGCGACGTTCCCTCACAGCTGACCAGTGGTTTGGGCTGCGGGCGGATCGCACAGAAGAGGAGAGCAGCGTACTGCCCCCACCCACGGACGTGCACGTGGGGGGAGGCCTCCTCAATAACTCTGCGGAGTACTTGAAAACTCTGGATGCATTGTTGCTGAAGGGCCTCGTGGAGGCCTAGCGACTCGGGGTGCTGGACCGCGGGGAGTGCTGCTAGGTCAACCCGGCGGCACTGCTCACCAATCTCCTCGAGATGGGCTTGGCTCTCGGGATACGGCGCTAGATGATAACGGAGGTGGGAGTGAGTCACCCAAAGAATCTGGCGGAAGCATTCAAACTCCCGCGGGGTGAGTGACTCTGGCACATCAAAACTCGATTCTACGACCGACCAAAACTTCTTAGGGAAGTGGCCCGCTGCAAGAATGGTCCAGATGTTCCATTGCTCCGGCTCGGGGTCCGGAACTTTCCACCCCTGCTCGTCCACCGAGGAAAGTCGGGGAATTGGCAATGGCGCCGAGGTGGGCCGTCGGGGCGGTGGGCTGGCCGGCGGGGAATACGGTGAACAGGCCGATTGGCCGCCGATCCCCGGGTCATCCTCTTGAGGTTGCAGTGCCCTGGCCTCCACGTCGCGATAGGATGGGCCGGTGGATGGGCCTCCTGTCACAACGTCGGTGCTCGCTGAGGGTGTGTCGCCTCACGATCCTCCCGTCGGTCCCCAGATGAGCTCCTCACCATCCCTAACAGGGGCGGGAGGTGCTTCCGAGGAGATCAGCGGCAACTGCGGGCTTGATCCATGGTGGTACGCCAAATCCTCTTCCACCTAGATATACCTTCGAAGGGAGGAGGGAATCATACACATCTCGCATTCAAGTAGTACGAGACTGATGTGCCGCGTCCCCATCCCTGCCCTCAACTCGAAAGGTTGGGGGGGAGGTTCTATCGTCGAGTCGTACTCTACCTCAGAATCCGAGAAACGTACTAGTCTGATTCCCTTCCGGACTCCCCTGACATTCCTCCGACGGTGACGACGCCCGGCCTTCCTGCCCCTGGGTAGTTCCTCAAGGTAAGGACGACTTCCGTCATCGGGTCCCTCGGCCACAATAGAGCTGGGGTAAAGGGGACAGAAGGCCGGGGTGCGAGAAGTACCAGGACATATGTTGAAAGGGACATGGGGAGGACCTCCATGTGAGTGAGCGACTGGATACACAATGGATCCATGCTCATGACCGGTAGTAGGGGGAGTGACCTCATACCCCATGCATTGGGTGCTGGAAGGATTCGTACCCGAAGCATAGTCATCGTGAAGAATCCTTCGGCTTCCCAGATCAATGGCACGGGATGAGCCTTCATGGTGAGCGGCACTGCCGCAGATTGGTCCGCGGTGGCCATTCCCAGTGTCCGCGACCGGGAGATTCGACCCAACCTGCCTGCAGGGCGGTCGGGGTTTCGATCCCTATCGGGCATGCAGCTGCCCCTGATCAACATGCGCATGGATCTGGGAACAGGAGTCAGTAGTGGATGGGGCCACAATGGCTACTGATGTTGGTGACCTAGGATGGGAATTCTCCCCCACTCGCGCCCGATGCTGGCGTCGAGTCAGATGGGATGTAGCCGGCGGTGCAGGCATGAAGATTGCCTACTCCTTAGCTCGGGGAGTCGGGTGGCGGCGTCGATGCAGCCTGGCGGGGGTTCCTACCAGTAACCACTGTGATGGATCGCCGATCGTGTGGACTCGGACATCCCCCACCTCATTGGCGTAGGGGATGGATGTGTCACAGCGCTCCGGGGATAGGCTCCCGAAGCGGTTGAACGTCGGCGTGGGGAGCGGCGGCTCCCTGCGTGGCCCTCGAGGGCGGCAATGGTGGTGAGGCGCGGCCGCCTCTAGATCCAAGCGGGCCATGCCCCTGGTGGGGATGATCCCTTCCTCGTCATACCTACGAACTAGGTTATTGATCATCCTCTGTTGTATGATTTCTGACGGGGAGAGGGGGCGCAAGCGCCTGGCTGCTACGACGGTCGAAGTCGGAGCGACCGTGGGATTGGTGGGACCGCGCGGGGTAGCCGCGTCGGCACTGCCCCTTCCATTGCACCGGTGGGAAGGTGGAGATCGAGCTCCGAATGCAGTGATCTGATTCCCGGAAATAGGGAGATGAACCCATTAGTATCAACAGGAAAGGAGATCGACAACCAAGACCCAGCATCATTCCGTCTTCAGTGGTCGGCGAGAGGGAACCACGTTGACGCTGTCACAGAATGGAGTAGTCAACGTCCTGACGGCCTCGACCCCTGGCGGGTTCACGTCCCGGTGAGGGTTACCCGGACCTGGTGACATGCTATTATTCTGAAGCTCCAATGCCTACCATTCCCCATGTTGAGGAGAAGAGCTTCACGTCGGGTTCACCATTTTTTGTATCTGACGCTTTCGCCGGGGCGCGCGCGTCCGTCTGTCGGGGAGGGTGCGCTGCTTATGGCCCCGCATTCCCGCTTTCCAAAGGCGGGAGGCATCCGTTCCTTGTTCAGGGACGTCTGCTCCTTGATCGAAACCAGGATGATGGGATTTCGGTCCTTCCTTCCGTGGATTCCTCCTCGGAGCTCGTCACCTAGTCCGAGTCTCCCTCAAAGATTTAATATGGGTTCGTGAAGCTCATTCCTGGTTCCATGTCTACATGGATTCCAGTTAATTACGCTGCTTCCGTCAAGATTCTCCAAGGGGTCTTGTCGGGAAAGCAACCTGCGGTGAGGAGAATGGTCACGTTGGGGCATCGTCGGCATGTCTGTCTTTGGTCCCTCATCATAGGGCTTCTCGAGGGCGCGGAAGCCCAAGTCATCCCACATCGAAAACGGGGAATGTGTACAATATGAGGTTTTCCTCATCTTCCCATGTTTAGCATGGGGTATGTCGCGAGTTTAACGTCTTGCGGAGACGGATTGGGTAAAAGGATCCCTAAGGGGAAACACCGATGTTGGGGCCAGCACGTGGGCCGCCTCCCGTATGAACTGGAGTGGGAAAGGGTGGCATGATCTCACCGGGATGTGGCGGCCTGAGTAAGGATCAGGATGGATGGTCGGGTGAAGCATGGGTCTTACGTTCTAAGACGACCCAAGAGGGGGGATACAGTTTAACGCCATGCGGGACGGAATACAGTTTAACGTCATGCGGGACGCGATACAGTTTAACATGATGCGAGACGAGATACAGTTTAACGTCATGCGGGACGGGATAGAGTTTAACGTCATGCGGGACGAAATACAGTTTAACGTCATGTGGGATGAAATATTGTTTAACGTCATGGGGGATGGAAGATTTGGGGATTACGCTCTAAAGAGGCCCAAGGTGGTCAGGGAACCGACATGGAGAGGTCGGGACGACCGGGTGGTGGGCTTGAACCTCGTGGAGGCTTCCTACGTACCATGCGTTAGCACGGATCAAAGTCCACGTAGTTCTCTGGGATGGGGCTTATGCTCTGAGGCGGCCCAAGGTGGTCAGGGAACCGACATGGAGAGGTCGGGACGACCGGGTGGTGGGCTTGAACCTCGTGGAGGCTTCCTACGTACCATGCGTTAGCACGGATCAAAGTCCACGTAGTTCGCTAGGTTGGGGCTTATGCTCTGAGGCGGCCCACAGGAGGATGTCATTGACGATGCGCACTCTAAGACCACATGAGTCATGGTCGGCATGGGAAACAAGAGGCAGTAGAGACCAGACGATCACGTCGTGAAGGGTTCGTCCGTGAGAAGTGGAATGGGGCTTACGCATTGAGCGACCCAAGCGTAAATAGGGGCTTACGCGTGGTTAGCGGGCCTTGGTGTCGGGGCTTACTCCAGGGTGGAGGCCCGTGGTGCGACAAAGTGCAGTGGGAAGAGGACTCCACTGGCCTTGGAAGGGGGGAAGTACGGAGATGCATGGGTGCAGTCATCCGTACGAAAGGCTAAGGGATTACGCTCTGAGGCGGCCCTTCCCCCGCAGACAAACGCCGCTCCGACAAGGAGGATCTCATTCCATGTGAGGAAGAGTCCACTCCCATGGAGAATAGTGGGCCTAAAAAATGTCCGACCTGGGGGGACCCTGCGTGCGAAGCACGGGGTCGGACCACAATTTAACATCTTGTGTTAAGGACGAGGTGCTTATCAGTTTAACGTCCTGCAGCTTGGACAAGGTGGTTTTTCTCCACACCCCTTGGGATTACATGCCCAATGCCCTCTACCCCTTGTGAAAGGGAAGTCATTGGCAAGGCCATGGTGAAAGGGGGTCCCAGGGAAAACCACCGGGGGGTCCACGTTAGCGTGGCTATGCGAAGAAGCAATAGCCGTTAGCGTGCCTATGCGGAGAAGCATAAGGCAAAGCAACTCAGCGGGAAACACGGCCCCAGGGACCATGAGGTTACTTCGCACGAGCCTGGAAGGCCGTGCGGGAAAACAACGCATGGCGCGCATGCCCGGCAGGGGAGACATCAGGTGCCGGTGCAGGGGGCAGCCAAGGGGCGTCAAGGTGAGGGGTCCTCGGCTCTGTGCGCGCAAAAGGGACGATTTGCGTGCACAAAACACCGGGACGGCACGCAATAGGAGTATTGGAATTTGCGCGTGAAGAGGGAATTACGCACAAGGTTTTGTGCGATCGGCAGGGTATTGCGCGTACGGACCACGAATTGCACGCAAGTGGGGAAACCGGGGGATGGGGAAAATTCACTGAAGCCGGTGGAGTTGCGCGCAAAGGCGAACCCCGGGGCAAGGTTGCAGGAAATTTGGGATTACCTGGATGTCATCTTTCGCACGGGGGGAGCCGAATTGCGTGCACGAGAGTCGCTTCGGATTCCTCAACCCCCATAGCGTGTTCGGGGTCACCTTATATTTATAGGCGACCTCCGGCGTGGAATCCAGGTGGCGCGTGAAGTTTTCCACGCCGGGAACCGCTTGCTTGCAAAATATCGCCGCGGAGAAATGGGGCGCGCAATTATTGTGCGCCTCACCGGTCCAATTCCGTGAATCCCGGGAGCACTTCGTGTGCAGAACATTTTTGCGCGCGGATCCTCATTTATTTTGCTCACCACTTCTCGGGCCTCCGGATAGGGCCTCTGATTCCGAATATGACTTCGCTTCGTCATTCCGAAAAATCCTCAGGGAGTTGCGGGCTTTTTTCGGCGTCAACAATTATTAATACAAAAAAATAATGCACATAATCAATGTTCTAGGGAATTTTTACATAACCCCTTATAACTCTCACATTAAACCTAAGCATAAGGTGTTCTTTGGTGATAAACTCTTGGGGAGGATCAGATACCATCACTCGAGTGGCAATATATATTGACTTCCACTTCTCCCATAGGTGATTCTGTTCAAGCTTAACATGTTTTATATCATATTTGGATTGGTTAAGAGTGATGCCCAATGATGCTACCACCTTTCTATGCTCTGAAAAATTGACTTCATGTGGGGAAATTCTACTGGATGAGTTCATCGCATCCTTTGTCTGAGTAAATTGGATTTGTTAAAGACCTATATTTATGATAATATTTTGATCACTGTTAAAAAACTATATTTTCAATGGTAATGATTCTTAAGGGTATTTTATAATCCAAAATCATCAATCCAAGGAAGGGCATATATTTTATATAACAATTTTACATAATATGAAATTTAATTAGATCAAGAGGAACTTTTATTAATAAAAGATTGGGTTTTAAAATCGTCCCCCTTAAGAAATTTGGCCTTCGAAATTTACTTTTCCCACACTAAAATATATGAGCGTAACTTTGCATCCTCACTTCCATTGATTCCCACGTTGCTTCTTCAATCATCTTGTTTGGCCAAAACACCTTGATGATGGGAATTGTCTTAATTCATTGAAGTTTTTTCCTACTATCTAAGATCTTCACTGGAATCTCTTCCTAGGAGTGGTCATTATACAATGGTACCACCATTAGATTGAGTACATGCGATGGGTCAGGTATGTAATTCCTCATGTGTGATACATCGAATACATCATGTAGTTACGATAGGTTCAGTGGGAGTGTTATTCAATAGGCCATCGCTCCAATGTGATCAAGGATCTCAAAAGGGATTATGTACCTTGGACTAAGATTTAACTTCTTCTAAAATATTATAACTGTATTCCATGGTGATATGAGGAGGAATACCAGGTCTACAACATCAAACTCTAGGTCTCATCAATGATTGTCAGCATAACTCTTTTGTCTACTCTATATAGCTTTAACATTCTATTGGGTGTCCTTAACTTTCTCTACCATTTCGTCAACTATTTCTGGACCTAATGGTTTTCATTCCCCTACTTCATCCAAAAATGCAGGTATTTTTTACATCTTCCCATAAAAGGTCATTATAAAGATTCACATGGATTCTTGATTGGAAACTGTTATTGTAATAGAACTCAACCAGAGGAATATATTGATCTCATCGTCCTTTTATGTCTATTGAGAATGCTCTCAACATGTCCCAAAGTTTTTGAACAATCCACTAATATTGGCTATTAGTTTTTTGATCATAAGTTGTAATGAAGTTCATCTCAGTATTCAGATCATTTTAAAGGATATTTAAAAACATAAAGGTGAATCTTAGATCCCGATCAGATACAATCGATAGTGGTACTCAATGCAGCATTACCACTTCTCTAATGTATTTCCGTGCCATTTGAACTAATGATAAATCCTATCGAATTGCATTTTTGTGTGTAGTCTTTGTTTGACAATCCACAACAACCAAAAAAGTATTGTTTCCTTTGGATTTTTTTGGGAGTCCGGTGACAAAGTCCATGGTGATGTTCTCACATTTCCATGTTGGTATAGGTAATGGTTGCATCATCCCCTTACACATATGACTCTCAGCCTTCACTTGATGACATACCAGGCACTTTGATGTATACTCAG
Organism: Viscum album; assembly: GCA_963277665.1. Lineage (NCBI taxonomy): Eukaryota > Viridiplantae > Streptophyta > Magnoliopsida > Santalales > Viscaceae > Viscum > Viscum album. The sequence goes on from OY728166.1 coordinate 1,323,569,503, forward strand.
TGATATACTTATTCATGTTATCCCACCAATAATGCTCTTGGAGATCTCGATACATCACTGTGTTTCTTGGGTGAATGGATAAATTTAAACTATGCGCATCATCCAAAAGTATTTCCTTTAACTCTAGATTTGATGGAACACATAGTCTTGACCAAAATCTAACAATTCCTTCTTCATTAACATTTAACTCTGAGGATTTCCCATTTATGATAGTTTCCACTTTCTTCTAAATTACAACATTATCAATTAAGAATCCTTTAACCACTTCAAAAAAGATAGTTGAGCAATAATTTGTGAAAATATTGATGATGTTCCCTTATTTATGATTCCCATGTCCATGTTCATCAAATATAAGAATATTTGACCGTTTTAAATTATCTTTAATGATATAATCTCTCGGTCCATTATACATAGAGCATCCTTCACCTTGTTCGATTTCGTAGGGTGCTAATGGATTAAGTAGTCATAGTCTTTAATCAGATATAATCACCTTTGTTGGAACATATTCAACTCATTATGTGTGAATATATACTTATGGATTTTGTGATCTGTATATATTTCCCACTTCTCTCCAAAGAGTTAATGTCGCTAATTTTTTTAAGAGAAGATCACTACAACCAACTCCGGATCATGTGTTGGATTGTTTTAGTCATGAACATTCAATTTCAATGAATCATAGGTGATGACTTTGTTATTTTTAATCAACTCACAACTCATTCCCATCTTCAAATTATCACTAAATACCACAAAATGTTCTACACTTGTGAGTAGAGTGAGCACGGGTGTATTGATAAACCTATTTTTCAACTCCTTGAAGCTATCTTCACATTCATTAATCCAAGAAAACCTGACTTCCTTCTGAGTTATCTTGGTGAGAGGGTTTGAAAACCATGTGAAATTTCTCAAAAGTCATCAATAATATCTACCTATCCCATGGAAGTTATAGATAACCTTCATAGATGTTGGCCTTATCCATCCCTCAATTTCATTTTTCTTATAGGGATCCATAGATATCCCATTTTTTGCAAAGATATGTACCATGAATGAGACTTACTTCAACCATAAATCACTACTGGAAATAAGCCCATTTGCGACGGGTCAGTTGCGACAGGATCCCATCGCAAAAGGCTATTTGCGACGGGGGTCCGTCGAAAATGACTCGTTGCGGTAAATGGCGTCGCAACTAACACTATTTGAGAGGGGTCCGTCGCTAAAAATATTATTTGTGACGGTAATATGTCCTGTCGCAAATACTAATTGATATATATATTAAAAACATTAAATAAAAATTTTGTGACGGGCCCGTCGAAAATATTCCCGTGGCAATAGGCAATTTAATTTTTAAAAAAAAAAATTAATCGCGACGGGATACCGTCCTGTCCCAATTACCTATTGTGACGAGATGATTATCCCGTCGCAAATATGTATAAAAAAATAAAAAAAATTAAATTATTAATCAAAAAAATTTAATTAATTTTATAACAGTAATAATACATTTATAATTCATTCAAAAATTATAAAAAAAATCATTCCAATATTTAAAAAATTATAATTAAATTAAATTATTAAAAAATTTAAATTTATATAAAAAAATTAATATTATAAAATATGAATAATATTATTAATCATATTAATATTGTAATATAAATAATATAATATTATATCAAAATAATAATATACCGAATTCATATTATTATAAATAATTAAAAAAATATTATTTTAATTAAAATTTTTGAAACTTTTTATGTATTAAAAATACTGAATATAATATTATTAAAATAATTAGAAAATAAAAATATGAAAACTATCAACAATTGAAAAAAGAAATATAAACAAATAATTAAATACTAAGAGTAATATTATTATTAATAAAATAAAGAAACATTAAAATAAATACCAATAATAAATAATAAAGTATTAAAAATAAATAGAAATTAAATAATACAATATTGACACCAGTATAAGAGAGATAGAAACTTTGACTAATTTTTTTTCATATTTTAAATTTACAAACATTATAACATCAAACAATAACTAATCTGAAGGAGGAGGGGGAAGGGGGGATCTGCTGGTGGAGGAAAATCCATCCCTAAGGCATGAGTGAGTCGGAGCATGTATTCCATCTGCTCCTACTACTGCTGCTACCACCGACTCATCTGGTCCTCATACACCTGCTGCTGTCGTCGGCGCTCCTCCTCACGCTGCTACTGTTGTCGACGCATCTCCTCCTTATCCTTTTGGAAAATCTCTATCAACTCAGTCTGAGATCGAAACCGATCCTCATACTGTGTAGCGGAAGAAGATGCACGAGCTCCTCTCGAGTTGGACGCCGACATCGTGGCACTGCCATAATAATCTCCAGGAATCAGTCGAGAACCGATACCAACTACTCGGACCTTTTCAAAGGAATATTGGGTCGCCTGCATCCATGTCGCCTCATCAAACTGATGGCCACTGGTCTGATCTGATGCCTCAGCCTGACCCTCAGGCTAGGTCTATGATGCTGAGGTCTCATATGACTCCTGTAGTTTCAATTTAAAATTAAAATTGTGAATATGTTATATGCAATTAATTTTTAAACATGAAAAAAAATATTGACCATGATGTGATGCTGGCGATCACCTCTGAGCTCCCCAGTAGCTGGATCACTGTACATCATCTGATATATGTCGTACTCTGTAATATCAGGTTGCTCAACAGCCTATAAGAATATAAAATAAATTGTTAATATTTAAAGTTATATAAAATATTTATAAAAAATGTACGTACCAAATGCTGTCTATGAGTACTGAAAGTACGACTCCCAGCTCAATGAGTCACCCCCTGTCTCCCCCGATTCTACCTCCCCACCGATGATCTCCTCTGAAATCCACCTCTCAACCAGTGTGCACATAATCCATCCCATACGTGGGATGAAATGTACTCTGGTCGGTGTTCTCTACATGACTCGTCAAAATCTGACACTCCTGCTTTCTTCATGGAAGATCTTCTTAAATTGTACAAAAACTGATGAAAGCGATCATGCATGGCCACCTCCCATGCCTCGTGGATGGCTTCACGCATGGTATCCTCGATCAGATACCATAAACCCTACAAATAATTCAAAATATCAAGTTATAAATGAAATAAATTTCAAAATAAAAATTATTTATTTATGTTTGTACCAACCAATGACCGAACATGGCTTGCTGCACATCAACAGGAATATACTCCCATGTCTTCCATGGCTAAGAAAAATAGTTGCGCGACATAGAGCTGCCCTGTCCGACTACTATATACAGAAAACTGTAAAAACAATAATCAAACATTTATTATGTAAATAGACTAATGAAATTTTAGTATAATGCACAGGGTATCACACCTCCGTGTGCGTGGATCGAACCCAAGACGTGGATGTCTCTCGAGGATGGGGTCCGGAATCATCAGTTGTGAAAGACCGTGCCCCCTCCGCGTACTCCCTGAAGCACCCTCAAACTGAGGGTCAGGTGTCAGGAACTCGTCCGCATCGAAAGATAGGTCAGAATCCGGCAACTCAAGAAATTTGTCCTCGTCCATCTGAAACAGAAAACGAATGTAGTTAGAAAATAATTGATAATTATTTTTATATATACATATATGTTAGTTATGATTATATATAACTACCATTGAATTTTATCAATTTTCAGCTTCATCGTCATCTTCATATCTGTCAATTTCATCTTCATATTCCGCCTCAATATCATCGATATCCATTTGAGTTCCAGTTGCTTCATCTCTTACCATTTCAAATTCATTTATGACATCATTACCATCATCATCATCATCACTGACTCTTAATTGAGGGGTGTAATCATCGATACTCATGTATCTTTGTAACAAAGATTGATTTTGGGTACTCTCTTGAAAAACATAAATTCCTTTCACTTCAGTGAATGCACATTCACTTTTACTAAACTGATTGTCTCGAATTTTAATTTTTATTTTTCTCCACCAATCAGTCAAGTCTCTTGACGTAGCACAGTACATTGCATAATAAACTTGATGTGCCTGTTGAGCCAGTAAGAATGGTTCATTTACTACAAGAACACTTTTACATTTAATATCGATGATTCCATGAGTCGGATGAACACACACGCCTCTCTCAGTATCCAACCACCGACATTTGAACATCGTTATGTAATGGTATCGTAGATAACAGAGTTCAATGATTTCATCAAGTATTCCATAAAAGTCAACTTCATTTTCTCTATGATGAGATCCTCTCAAGAAAACTCCACTGTTCATTGTTTTTTTGATTCCCTATATGCATGTGTATGAAATCGAAAACCATTCACCACATATGCATTATAAGATTTCAACATTTTGGATGGTGAGTTACTCAATATACAAAGTCGTTTGTCAATTTTATCAGCATGTTGAGACACCTGAAAATTTGTGAAATAATTATCAATATATTAAACTATAAATTGAATGAGATGTTAAAGTATGAAAAGTTATGTTACCAGTATTTGAAACCACTGAGAAAATGTTTTTTGTCTGCGTTCTTTGAGAGCAGCTGCTATAATTTGTGGAAGTTGTTTCTTTATATGATTACCATACAATCTATAAAAAAAAGTTATTTATTGTAACATAATTGTTAGAATAAGTAATAGAAGAACTTATAGTAAAAATGATGTCATCCCTTCACAGTTGAGCAGATCATACGTATGATCTCTATGATGTTCATCATCTGAAAGCCATCATTCATGAACTCCACCAAAACCAGGCTCTGACTGGTTAAATACATATAATTGCTTTTTGATTTCATCAATATTCCCCTCATTCCATCCCATGCGGTTGAGTTTTGAAGGATACTCATATTCAAAATAGTGGGAGCAGAAAAATGATATCTCCTCCTGCAAATAAGATTCAGCAATAGATCCTTCAACAGATGCTTTGTTACGTACTTTTTTTTAATTTCTTCATGCATCTTTTGAATGGGTACATCCATCGAAACTGTATCAGACATCCACATTTTTCTTCATATGGAAAATGTAATATCAAATGTTCCATTGAGTTGAAGAAATATGGTGAGAATATTTTTTCCAGTTTACATATAATTACAACAACATCTTCTTAAAGTTTTGATAGAGCATCGTAATCTGTTGTCGCCGCACAAATGTCCCGAAAAAAAATATGATACGTCTGTTATGGAATCCCATATCACAGAATTCAACAGACCTATTAATCCAATGGGTAGAATTCTTTCCATTATAACATGAAAATCATGACTTTTTAATCCATTAATATGACCATTATTTACACATCTACCCAAATTGGAAGCACATCCATTTAAAAGTCTCAAATCTGCAATCCATTGACAAAATAATAAGCGGCTTTATTTGGACAATGTATAAGCTGATTTTGGTTTCATTAACCTTTCTGTTCTGACATTCTCAAACAGCTAGAGTTCTGGACGCCTGCAAATTTGAGAAAGATCTAATAGTGCATTTACATTATATTTTCTCTTTCCTGGTGTATCAAAAACTGTATAAAACAAATTATCAAAATAGTTCTTCTCAATATGCAAGACATTTAACATGTGGTGGACCAGCAATTCAGACCAATATGGAAAATCCCAAAATATGATACGTTTTAGCCTATTGTGTTATTTCCCAAAACCAGAAATTTTCTGTTGGTTTATTGTGGGTCCAAATGTGATCGGAGGTAATGAATATACAATAGATTTTAACTCTATAACTGATTGCATTTTTGGAGGTCCATCCCTTTCAACTATGCCTTTTCTAAAATGAGATCTGTTTCTGTGAAAAGGATGATTCGCTGGAAGAAAACTGCAATAAAAATCAAAATAGAAAGGTTTTTTTCCATGGACGAGCATAAATGACTTGTTCTCTCCCATACATTAAGGACATGATTTCGTCCCATGTGTACTCCAGCCAGATAACATTCCATAAGCCGAGAAGTCACTGATTGTCCACTTCAATGCTACTCTTAGTATGAAATTATGTTTCACAGCAACATCATAAGTAATGAAACCAATACTCCATAATATATTTAATTCATCAATCAATGGTTTCAAATAAACATCAATATTCTTCTTCAGATGTCCTGGGATTAGTAAGGTCAAAAAGATATAGGGTCCCTTCATTAACATCCATGGAGGTAAATTGTACGTAGTTAAAAAGACATTCCAACATGAATACTGACTACCATAAGATCTAAATGGACAGAAACCATCATTGTAAAGACCCAGTCGCACATTTCGGGCTTCTAAAGAAAAGGATGGATGCACTCTATGAAAATGTTTCCATGAATCACCATAGGGTGGATGATTCAAGCTTTTACCGGTTGAAATATTCGTTTTGTGCCATGACATCATTGTCGCTGTATTATTAGACATGAATAAACGCTAAAGTATGGATGTAAGAGGAAAATATCTCAACCTTTTTATAGGAATCAAGCCAGACTTTCCATGTTGGGCTTCTTTATACCTCGATTGCCCACAAGTGGGACAACTATCCAATGACTCATTTTCCCCAGAATATAAAATGAAATCATTTGAACATGCATGAATCTTCTGACAACTAAGTCCTAAATATCAAACCATCCTCTTACTCTCATATTAATTTTTAGGAAAAACATATCCTTCAGGTAACAGTGTTTTAACCAAAGAAAATATTAGATCAAAACACGTGTTTGACATTCCATTATCTGATTTGATAGCCATAAATTTTGCAACTACTTCTAATTTGCTTATCTTGCAACCAGGATATAACGCATCCTCAGCAGACCTCAACAACTCATAAAATTCAGAGTGTGCCAACTTAGGAGTTGAATCAATATCATCTTGAGTTTATGTATGTTGAATAGATGGACCTGCAACATCATGTACTAAATTTTGAAATCGGGATGGATTCGGAATCAAGTTAGTATCACCTTCTGTAGAACTGCGTTCACCATGTTGATACCAAAAAACATAATCCGGTTGAAAACCAAAACGTAAGAGATGTCCCCCAACTTTGTCAAACGTGTCAAATGTTCCTAGTGCACATTTTTTACAAGGACATTTTATTGTGCCTTCTGAAACAAATTCTGGATTTGATGCCGCAAATGCAAAAAAAAGTCTCCACACCCTCTATATATACTGTATTTAAACCAGAACCATTTAGATTTCTATGTTGATTTATCCATATGCGGTCATCTAATAATGACTGTTGAAGACCTCCTTGTTCTATTGTTTTCTATAAAATATAAAAGCATTACCGGTTTTGAATAATTTGTTAGAAAAAACACTAAAGCAAGGATAATTATAGAGTTTACATCAGACACAACTGACGCAAACGTTTTCTTGAGATAGACCTAAAAACTGACCTTTTAAGAATTGAACATGTTAAGAATAAAGAAAAACCTGTTACAAATGTTGATAATTTTAATATTTTATAAATTTTTTATTATTTTAATAATACTAATATTATATTTTCATAAGTATTAATTATATAATAATAACATTATTAAATTATTAGTATTTTTTATTATTAATACTAAAATAATATAAGTTTCTATATTATGTTACAATTCTCTTTCCATCTGTGTGTTTAACATTCTGTCTCCACATGTAATATTAGCATTTACTTTCACCTCTCTATTGGTGAGTAGGTTGATAATTTTGAAAAAGAATGCGAATATTACATGTGGAGACAGAAGTTTTCTTACAACCAATACAGAGATGAGAAGATAATTGAGAAAGATAATGATCACGCTAGTTTTTTCCAATTAGCTAATTATTACTAATTATTCCTAATTATTGGTAATTATTCTTAATTATTGGTAATTATTACTAATTATTGGTAATTATTCCTAATTATTGGTAATTATTCCTAATTATTAGTAATTATTCCTAATTATTGGTAATTATTCCTAATTATTGGTAATTATTCCCAATTATTGGTAATTATTCATAATTATTAGTAATTATTCCTAATTATTGGTAAATATTGACAATTATTGGCAATTATTGGTAAATATTGGCAACTGTTGGCAATTATTGGTAAATATTGGTAAATATAGGTAATTATTACAAATTATTACTAATTATTGTTAATTATTACTAATTATTGTTAATTATTAGTAATTATTGTTAATTATTACTAATTATTGGTAATTAGTTGTAACTATTGGTAATTAGTGGTAATTATTACTAATTATTGGTAATTATTACTAATTATTGGTAATTATTTCTAATTATTGGTAATTATTCCTAATTATTGGTAATTATAACCAATTATTGGTAATTATTCCTAATTATTGGTAATTATTCCTAATTATTGGTAATTATTCTTAATTATTGGTAATTATTCCTAATTATTGGTAATTATTTCTAATTATTGACAATTATTCCTAATTATTGGTAATTATTCTTAATTTTTGGTAATTATTCCTAATTATTACTAATTATTACTAATTATTGGTAATTATTTCTAATTATTGGTAATTATTGGTATATATTGGTAATTATTGGTAATTATTGGTAATTATTGGTAATTATTGTTAATTATTACTAATTATTGGTGATTATTGTAAATTATTACTAATTATTGGTAACGATTGGTAATTATTGTTAATTATTCCTAATTATTGGTAATTATTGGTAATTATTGGCAATTATTACTAATCATTGGTAATTATTGGTAATTATTATTAATAATTACTAATTATTCCTAATTATTGGTAATTATTCTTTATTATTGGTAATTATTGGTAATTATTTTTAATTATTCCTAATTATTGGTAATTATTCCTAATTTTGGGTAATTATTCAAAATTATTGGTAATTATTTCTAATTATTCGTAATTATTCCTAATTATTAGTAATTATTCTTATTATTGTAATTATTCCTAATTATTGGTAATTATTCCTAATTATTGGTAATTATTCCTAATTATTGGTAAATATTGACAATTTTTGGTAATTTTTGGTAAATATTGGTAATTATTGGTAATTATTACTAATTATTGGTAATTATTGTTAATTATTACTAATTATTGGTAATTATTGGTAATTGTTTCTAAATATTGACAATTATTGGTAATTATTGGTAAATATTGGTAAATATTGGTAAATATTGGTAATTATTACTAATTATTGGTAATTATTATTATTTATTTGTAATTATTGGTAATTTTTACTAATTATTCCTAATTATTGGTAATTATTCCTAATTATTGGTAATTATTGGTAATTATTATTTATTATTGGTGATTATTCCTAATTATTGGAAATTATTCCTAATTATTGGTAATTATTCCAAATTGTTAGTAATTATTCTTAATTATTGGTATTTTTGACGAGATCCCCTTATCTTTTCATCTGTGTGTTTAACATTCTGTCTCCACATGTAATATTTGCATTTACTTTCACCTCTCAATTATTGAGTAGGTTTATAATTTTGAAAAAGAATGCAAATATTACATGTGGAGACAGAAGTTTTCTTAAAACCAATACAGAGATGAAAAGATAATTGAGAAAGATAATGATCACGCTAGTTTTTTTCAATTAGCTAATTATTACTAATTATTCTTAATTATTGGTAATTATTCATAATTATTGGTAATTATTCCTAATTATTGGTAATTATTCCTAATTATTGGTAATTATTCCTAATTATTTGTAATTATTCCTAATTATTGGTAATTATTCCTAATTATTGGTAATTATTCCTAATTATTGGTAAATATTCCTAACTACTGGTAAATATTGACAATTATTGGAAATTATCGACAATTATTGGCAATTATTGGTAAATATTGGTAAATATTGATAATTATTACTAATTATTATTAATTATTGGTAATTATTGTTAATTATTACTAATTATTGGTAATTATTGGTAATTATTGTTAATTATTACTAATTATTACTAATTAATGTTACTTATTACTAATTATTGTTAATTTTTTCTAATTATTACTATTTTTTGAAATATTCCATTTATTACAAATTATATTCATTAATTACTAATTACATTCATTATCTACAAATTACATTCATTAACTACTAATTACATTCATTAATTACTAATTACTATCTTTAATTAAAATTAATGTTATTAATTACTAATTACAGTCACTTAATTATTAAATATTGTTAATTACTAATAATGAAATCTAACAAATCAAATTTAATACCTTAATACAGCATAATTATATCTAATAACAAATAATAAAAACTAATATAAACATATAAAACAAAAACATTAAATAAATATTAAACTAAAATTCAGAAAAAAACCTTAAACTGGTTTTCGAGCTTTCGATTTGTTGTACTTGTAGGATGATCCCCACAACCTCCTTGAAATCGACTTGCAAAACAAAACTCACTCAACACATATAAACTAGTAAAAAGTAGTTCAGATTCAGAAAAATTGCCAAGGCTGGCTGTATTTATAGGTTAGATTATTTGCGACGGGGTTTATTGCGACGGTATTCCCGTCGCAATTGGTATTATTTGCGACGGGCCCGTCGCAAATAACCTCGGACACATTTATTATGGGCGGCAATAAAAGGGATTATTTGCGACAGGCCCCGTCGCAGATAACCCCTTCCGCCAGGTTATTAGCAATGGGAACCCCTTCCCTTCACTAATAACCTGTTACCGCCGCCGGTTATTTGCGACGAGAAGGGGATCCCGTCGCAAATATATTTCGCGCGATTTGGGGCGCATTCGCGCCAAACCATTTGCGACGGGTGAGATTATCTCATCGCAAATACCCCACCGCTAATACGACTTTTTCCTGTAGTGAATCATTCTTACTGTACTTTTCAAAGAGATTCTCCTTTCACAATGTCTCTTGTATAGTGCTTAGATGTTCTTCATGCTCCCCCATGGTTTTGGAGTATATTAGAATATCATATATAAATACTACCACAAATTCTTAGAGGTAATCACTAAAGACTCTTTTCATCATGTCCATGAGGAATTCTAGGTAATTAGTATGTCTGAAAGGAATTATTAGGAATTCATAGTGCCCGTACCTTGTATGAAAATCAGTTTTGGGGATATCCTTATTCTTCACCTTTACATGGTAATTTCGTGACTATAGATCGACCTTCGAAAAGTATTGTTATCCACTTAGTTTATCGAACAAGTCATCAATTCATGGCATATGGTACTTGTTCTTTATCTTGATTTTGTTGAGATCACGATAATCAATGAAAAGGTGCATTGACCCATCATTATTCATGACGAAGGGGACTAGTTCACCCCATGGTGAAGCACTTGGGTGTATAAAACCTTTATCCGAATTCTCTTGCAGTTGTTTCCATAGCTCCTCAATCTACACAATAACTATTCTATACAGAGTCTTGGATATTGGAAACTCCCCAGGTATAAGATCAATCAAGAAATCAATATCTTTTGAAGGAGGAAGACCAGAAAATTCCTTGGGAAACACTTCAGCAAATCCCCTCACAATAAGCATGTATTCAAGGGTGGTTGCTTCCTTAGACTCAATCATATAATCAAGATACACAGGCTTATTAGGCAGTTATATCCATGATTGGGATGATGTTTCTAAAGAAGATTCATACTCCTCCTTGCACTTGTATTGAATCGAGGGTTGTTTCGCTATATGGAGAATGATTTCCCTCTCACAGACATTTATGTTGGCTCTCTATAGGGAAATCCAATCCATGCCAAGAATTGTATCAAATTCTACTAGAGAATGTATGACGATGTTTTCCAGGAAGTTCAATCTACAAAATGCGACAGATGAAGAGTTATATTCCTCAGATGCAATGATTTCCCCATTTTCCATTCTCATAGACATATTTACTTCCATGATTTTTGGTGGTGTTGGGATTGTTCTACTAATCTTTTGGGATATAAAATAATTCATAGAACCAGAATCAAAATGTACATTCTTTATTCTTGAATGAATAAATTGTGTACTATCACCACTTCTTTGTCTGGGTTCACTTTGGCGGTAGTGATGGAAAAATATTGCCCATTCTTCCTTGGAGGTTTTTGGTTGGCTTCGATAACCCTGGTCTTAGGGAACTGGTTGGGAATGTAACCTTGTTATTTTTAGTTGAAGTAATTAACCATATGTTGAGGGTCGAACAGAGTGTTCCTCTCCTCAACCACAGTAGCGGGTTTTTCATGTAACGCCCCGAACCCATAATCCCAGAGTCGGTGCATTATTATGTATCATTAGTATGATCACAAAAGAACAAGTCTCGAAAAACCGATTATATTAGTAGCCTTGGAAGTATTAGATATATTCATAAGGTTTACATTACATCATAAAATGGAAAACTACAACAGAATTGTTTCCCAAGACAACACTAAAACCCCATAGAAAATCCATACAGGTCAGTCATAATATACTTCTTCACATCCTGGGAAAAATAAAACATAGATAGGGGTGAGATCAGATGCTCAGTAAGGATTACAATAAAGCAGAAACTTTCATAAATAAGAATAAATATTTAAGGAAATGTATAAGACTAAAACAAAAGCCTTATAAACGTGAACTTCAACATATTATAAAAAATATAAAATAAAATAATTCCATTCACTTATTCACATGGATATTATACTAGTCTAATAATCACATGCAATATCAATAGCCACTTTTATAATGATGGAATGAAAAATTCTAGACATCAAACCCACATAGTCAAGCCCTTGTGACAAGACTACAAATAAGATTTTGTCAAGGCCTTATGCCAAGAAACTAGTTTGTCTCATGAGACCTACCAATGCATTGAGAAGCTATAGCGGACTCCACCCGTCACTTACTAACTCCAATGCATTCCTCATATGAAAAGTTTGAAACATAACATAAACATTCATATTAAAACTAGCATATGAAATATCAATACTTTATCCACAAATCATTAATGGTATAGAAATAGCACATCCACAGTCAAACATAACTCATTCAATACAGGATGGAATATTTTATTGTAACAGATTGACCTCAATTGAGAATATTGAAGGATATTGACATAGATGAAAATAACCATAAAAACTATATGGGAGATATATCCCCAATTTTCTTGAAAACATTTAAAAGTCACATTATTTTTCAAGAAACTGTTTAAAAATGGGTTTTTGAATCAAGGTGTCCCATACCACTTTGAAAATTTTAAAAGGAAGTTTAATTTAAAATCATTAATGTCCAGATATATAAAACCTTAGAACCATTTTTAAGACACATACATTAATGAGAAAGATTTAGAAGAATAAAATTTTAAAACATCTAAAATGGTATTTGAGTTAGAGTTACTAACAAAATGAGAAACGCTTGAATAAAAATAATTGAGGTAATCAAAAAATTTAAAATACCATGAGAATAAAGGATTTCAATATATACTATGTCAAAGTATAGTTTATACACTATATAAAAGTGAATTGGTCCATAACAACAAAAAGTCTCAACGGATTGTAAATTGAGATGAAATCCCTTATAAAGATAGTATCCTTAGGTAAAGGATAAATAAATGACATAATTATATGTGACCAAATACTAACAAACTCAATATGATTGGATATTCTGTGTAAATCAATTAGAGTACATTCACACATAGTCTGTTAAAAACAACCCCAATGACCTGTATATTTAACTCAATGAATGGAAATTGAGTTAAGATCAAGTTTATATCAATGACTTGAGAAATTATCAATGGATTTATTATGTGTATCAAAATTATTTCCATGCAAAGGGTAGTGTAAATTCCTACATAAATAATAAATTGTAATTCTACACATAATCTATGAGTAAAATAATCAATGAAGTCTACGTAAAGCCCACTGAGTGGAAATTGAAATTTGTAATTCCCTTACTGATTTGGTAACTAATGAAACATACAACCCATAAAAGAAGTATCATACAATGAAGATGTAAATACACATAAATTAAATTATTTTACACTAATAATACAATCATGGATAGTATATACACCACATAAAAGGAAATAGTGGCCAATATAGCATGAATCTCATGAGAATAAAAAGTGAGATGAAAACCCCTTACTTCATTGTAATCAATAGAGTCATATGAAAAAAAGTTAATAACCACCAAATGGATCACATAATACCATTAATATAAAAATAATCATGATAATATATATCAAATATAAGTACACAATACACCACATTCAATAAATAAGTGGCGAGCCATTGAAATCTAATGAAATTAAAAGTGATATAAGAAACCCCTTACCTTGAACTTTTCCTTGGTATAGGGTAAGTTAGAATCATTTATATTAGTTAAATAATTGTTAAAAGAAGTATATACAAAAATATGATATCATACATGATCTTATAATATTTCTTTGTTAATAATATTTTAGTAGTATTATCATTTCGGGTGTTAACTGATTTTTTTTTTACTTTATATTCATTGTTGTGTGAGTCATATTTGTTATAGATGGGATGTATCTTATTAAAATTCAGAATTATATCAAGACTTTAAACATTATTGTTAATCATCAAATGAAAATTAGTCTTGAATGGATACGATGGGGAATAAATCTTATCGCGTTCGTGGAGACTGTATTCCGTACGTACGCACAAGCGAAAATATCATTTTTTATATTAAAATCGTATATAATTGGATGGAATATCATATATAAAGAATGATTATCATGTCATATTTATTATTTGTAACATTTATACTCATTATTATACCAATCCAAATGATTAAGTGTTTAAATAACAAACAACACCATGACATGGAGATGGTAAGCTGTACGTACAGACGTATGGTGACATGTCATTTATAGGATGGATAAAATAATAAATATGGTTGTAACATATTTATAATAACATCACAGTATATCCAAGATATTGGAGTTATTATTTTAGAATAGAAACCACAATGAAATAAGAAGTGGAAGAAGAAAAGAACTTCAAAGAGGTGATGAAATATTTATCTCTTCTTCAGGTTCTTCCTTTGGATTTGATCAAAAGGCTCCATATGATTGATTTATGACTAAATTAAGGCCTCTATGACGAATGTAGGAGTGTT
The DNA here is from genome assembly GCA_963277665.1 of Viscum album. NCBI lineage: Eukaryota > Viridiplantae > Streptophyta > Magnoliopsida > Santalales > Viscaceae > Viscum > Viscum album. The sequence goes on from OY728166.1 coordinate 1,323,584,514, forward strand.
TTGGGAAGGGGTTTCTGATCCTTATGGCTTTCAATGTGTGAATTTGAGATAAGGTGAAGTTCCCTTTCATAAGAGGAGTGAGGGGCACCTTAGGAAAAGAATGAAATATTATTTTATAATAAAACATTTTTCGGTTTTAATGGCTCCAAAAATAAATTATTTAAAGGATATGCTAGGTATGGGTTTAAAACCACTCAACAAATAGGTTTTAGACAAGTTTGGGTCACTATGTTAACTTTATCCTTAAGATTTAACTTTTAGTTAAATAGTTTGACATTTTCCATGCCTCTTTGTATTTTTATATTATATGGTTAATAAACATACTATAAACTTCCAAGGGAACCCCACGTGATTCATTAATGATATAACTATTATTATATAATTATTTTTTCTAATACTTAGATTTTTAAGAATAGAATAATAATAATTAATAATATAATTTATGTTTAAAAATATTTTATGTCAATTTTGAAACTATTTGGTATTTATTTTTCTGAATTCATAACAGCATTATTAATTCGAAAAAAATTTATCAAACCATCACTAACATGTCCTATTAACCTATAAAATTATTGTAATTCATAAAAAGTCCCAAATTACATTCATATGGATATTTATAATATCAATTATTTTAATATTTCATTAATTACGTAATTACATCATCATCATTGTGTCATAAATAAATTAAATTATTTAATTTCAAAAAAAATAAATAAAATACCATTATGTAGGAAATTATTTTATCTTTCTAATGAATTTTTATAGTTGAATTTATATTATGTTTATCCCTATATTAAAAATGGTTTAGTTATTCGACTTTGAATTTAAATCTTTTAACTCTTCTTTGAATTAAATAATAATAAATGTCCTGATCTAATCCAAGTGGGTCTAAAGGATCACATTTTATTCCTAAGGCTGATTTTGGTGGAATTAAACTTATAAAATAGAATTAGGACATGTGTTAGGGTAATAATAATATCATTTTTACCCTTAATTAGCCTATTTACTTTTAAACGTAGTAAATAAAATTAAAACGTTAATATTCACCAAAAAATATTTTCATCTTATTGAACCACAATTTACTTACTGATGTCAACCATGTCTCTTGGATTTTTAAATTCAAATCACATAAGTGTTAAAATTAAATTTTATGTAAATTTGAAAATCTTCCTCGGAGGTGGGTAAAAGACGGTAACAAGATCAATAGAATTTTATACATCTAATTTTATTATATAATGACTCCAATTAATTATATTCAACTTATATAGGTACTATATATCTATTTTGACTTAATTTTTTTAAATAAATTAATTAATTATTCAAAGAAAAAGTCGGTTTTAAACTATAACACAATGTTTTTCACTATTCAATAAAAGTTGAATGTTTTTAGAAAAATACCCAAATTTTACCCTAAGCTAATTTTTATATTATAAATTCAAATATTAAGTATATTTTTACCAAATTTAAAACATAGAAGTTTAATTTATTAATTTAAAATTAATTCCCGTTATCAAAACCGAAAAGCGTGTTTTTAAGAAACAATAACTAACCAAAGATTGATACTTGTTTATGTTCAATTTCTAACTGAAATTTTTCCGATGAATAAAATTGGATTAAATGGTAAAAACATAATCTATTTATACTTCCAAACCATTAAAATGTATAATTTAACACTACAAATTATTTTGATTAAAAAGGATGTTTTCAGTTAAAATATAGTATTTTTTCACTATTCATAACTGCTTTTGAACGGCTAGTTTGGTATGTAGTGGTGCGCTCAAACTCAGTGTTGCATGTAGCTCAAGCTATTAAATTAAATAAAATAACTTACTATGCAATATTGGGGTGTTACATTCTTGCCCCCTTTTGGAAATTTTGTCCTCACAATTTTAAAATTAGTCTTCAGAACTTTATTGAAAGTCCCGCATAAGAAAAAGAGTCAATAAAACATTCTCTTTAAAAGAAATAAAGAGAAGTAAAAAGGTCACCCAAGATAACCCACACTAGGATTACATGTAGGAAAACATGTATATGGAATACAAAATAAGTGTCATGTTCTGGTGGAGGGTGATAGAAAATATTTTGAGGAGAATGTTAACAATAAGAAAACCCCAAACTTGTGATGAGATAAACGTTCATTAGTTTCATAGTAGGAGAAGTAAATGGATATGTTTTTTGTTTTTAGTTCCATTTCATAATTTAGAGGAATTTATTTATGAGATTGACTAATAACGTAAAGAGATATACTTAATTTTTAAGTAGAGTTTCATACTTTAATAAAATTCTACCACTAACTCATTTTTTTGAAACGATGAGTATTCAAGATGACTTAGTCACACCTGAAGTGCTAGAATCAACTTTTAGAGAATCAGATAATCCACAAAGGATAGACTATATATATTTACCTTGTCTTTAGAGATTAACCATAACCAACATGGTTATTACAAGATCAGATGATATCTAAAAAGGATAATACTTTAGAGAAATAAATGCCTATCATAATTTCAAAAATTAAACCAACAATACCCAAAGTTCAATAAATACCATTCAATAAACAATTGTCCTTAAAATCCATCAATATATTCCAAACTAATATTGAACCCCAAAACATAGAACAATTTGATTACGAAGTCTTCCATGTTAAATTGTATTTCCAAATAAAATCGACTACTCATAAAGTCCCATACTTAAAAGTAATTAACCTAATCACATATTCTCTATGATAGGTTAATCATTTCAACAAATAAACCAAATTTCTATAAATCCACAGTAAAAAAATAGGCAAAAATCCACCATTACTCCTCCAATGAAATCCCATAGTATTCTATTTTTCTTAGGAATATAGTATTCCAAACCGAGCGAATGTCTTCCAAAATAACATTTTTCACTTAATCCACAAATCATTTTCCTATAATAAGGATATACATTTGATAGGATATTAGATCCCAAATCAACTTATTATTGATCAATAAAATCATTTTACTAAAACGATTTAGTCAGACTAACCAGGGAGTTCACGTTGTCCAGTGGTAGGAGATAAATCTCAATCACACAATGGTTGTGGGTTCGATTCATGCAGCTTTGTCTGACGCGACAGGTTGTCATATGATCTGCGTGTTGTCCTTTTTCAAAAACTATATTTTATAACGTTCCCAAAATGAGATAAATTCATCAAAATAACTATAACATAATTTTACCACAAATGTTATCTCATACCTCACATTTTCATCCCAAAATATTATAGCATGTAATTTCCTAATATTCAAGGATCATATAAACCCAAATGGTTATTTATAACTATATCAACAATAGAAAACACAATTCTTCCTAAAATATCATTTTCACACAATAAATTACAGGGTTACAAATAAGAGAAACGTCTTCCAAAGTAATCCCATAAACAAAGTGCACTAATATTTTAAACATTTGACCATCCATTTATTTCCACATAGGTTCTTCCATGACCAAGGGGTTATCCTATAGAATATTTCATTCACTCAGGTAATGCTCAGGTCCCCTACATTTAGGGAAAATGACTATAAATGGATTCTTGGCATCATTTTTATTTTCTTCCATAGTAATCATCATTTTTACACAATAATTATTTAATTCAATTCCTTCTTTCACACACATAAAGAATTTATTTTTTACATTAAGACCCTTCCCTAGGTGTCTCCATCCACATTTACTACATGATGGAAGTTGAGCTTTCATTTCTCCATGGTCTCCACTACTGGAGCTCTTATCATTCACCACCATTATCTCCTTTGTTGAGCCTGGGAGTTGGTTAATATATAGGTTGTAGATCATATTTTTGGAAAACTGATTTGGCATGTACATTATATCTTTTACACCTATCAACATTCCTTTCCGTTTCACATTTCCTCTGTCATGCCCACCTTGTACATCATGTTCAATGTTATTATGACTTCCTTGGAATCCAGCCATTGACTAACAGAAGAAAGCATAGTGTGAGTCATAAAATCATTTAGAGAATATCATAACACCTTATTTTCAATCTAAAATACTTTAGGATTAACGATGCTTATTTATTCTCATCTTATAATAAAATTATTCAAATCATTTTTTAAATAGAATGTGAATTATCCTAATAATATCAACCGAGAGTGTTGTAACCAAGAGTGCAGCAAGACCTGTTGTCGTGTACCAAGATACCAGGGATCAGGCCCGAAACTCCTTGTTGGAGTTTTCACTCCTTGGTACATCTGTTCCAGAGCTGCCTCTACCTACTTGTATCCAGACCGAGATGTATTGTTTAGAAAACCCACATAATCTCTACAATACCATAATTCTAGGAATTTCTTCTATACTAATCATCAATGTCTATCTTAAGGTAATGTGCTATAATTAAGGTTTCTCTAAATCTAGATTCCAAGGATTATACTAAACTTTCTCTGATACCAACTGTAACGCCCCGACCCCAGAAGCCCATAGTCGGTGCATTATTAAGTATAATTATAATGATCACAAAAGATCAAGTCTCTAATGGTCGATCAGTTTAGTAGCCTTGGAAGTACTAGATACATTATTAAGGTTTACATTACATCAAAAAAATGGAAAACTACAACAACATTGTTTCCATAGAAAACACTGCGATCCCATAGACTATCCCTGCAAGTCTATCATAATATATTTCTTCGCATCCTATAAAAAATAAAACATAGAAAGGGGTGAGCTCAGATGCTCAGTAAGGATAACAATAATGCAGAAACATTCATAAATAAGAATAAACATTTAAGGAAATGTATAAGACTAAAACAAAAGCCCATTAAACATGAACTTCAGCATAATATAGAAAAGATAAAATCAAATATTGCCATTTAATTATTCACAGGGATATTCTACTAGTCGAATAGTCACATGCAAATATCAATAGACACTTTCATAATGATGGAATTCATATTGCCAGACTTCATAACCATATAGTCAAGGCCTTGTTCCAAGACTAAAAATAAGATTTTGTCATGGCCTTGTGCCAAGACATTATTTTGTCTCATGATACCTACGGATGCATCGAAGAGCTATAGAAGGCTTCACCCATCACTCACTAAGTCCAATGCATTCCTCATAGGAAATGTTTTAAATATAACATAAAAATTCGAATTAAAACTAGCATAAAATATGTCAATATTTTTTCCAAAAACCATGAATTGTATAAAAATAGCATATACAATGTCAAACATAACTTATTCAATACAATATATAAGATTGTATTGTAACAAATTAACCTTAACCGAGAATAATGTAGGATATTGACATGGATGAAAATGATCATCAAAACTATTTGAGAGAAATATCCCCCTTTTTCTTGAAAACATTGAAATGTCACACTATTTGTCTAGAAACCTTTTAAAAATAGATTTTTGAATCAAAGTGTCCCATACCACTTTGAAAATTTTAAATGGAATTTTGATTTCAAAACATTAATGTGCATATAAATAAAACATTAAAACCATTTTTAAAATATGGACATTAATGAGAAAAATTTAGAAGAATAAATTTTTAAAACATTTAAAATAGTATTTTAGTTAGAGTTGGTATCCAAATGAGAGTCTATTGAATACAAATAATTGAGGTAATAAAAACATTATAATACCATCAGAATAAAATATTTCATTATATACTATGTCAATGGACAATATATATACCATATAAATGTGAATTGGTGCATAACAATAAATAAGTCTTAAACGAATGTAAATTGAGATGAAATACCTTATAAAGACAGTATCATTAGGTAAAGGATAAATCAATGAAATATTTATGTGTAAAAAATATAAATACACTCAATATGATTGGATATTTAGTGTAAATCATAGGAAATTCACACATATTCTTGTAAAAACAACCCCAATGACATGGATGTTTAACCCAATGAATGGAAATTGAGTTAAGATCTAGTTTATATCAATGACTTGAGAAATTATCAATGGAGTGAATATTTGTATAAAAAGTATATCCACAAAAAGGGGAGTGGAAATTACTACATAAATAATAATCGTGATTCAACACATAATCATGGAGTAAAATAATCAATGATGTATGCATAAAGCCCACCGAGTGGAAATTGAAATTTGAAATTCCATTATTGATTTGGTATCTTATAAAACATACAACCCATGAAAAAATTATCATACAATGAAGATGTAATTAATAATAAATTATTTTATATTACACCAAGAATAAAATCAGGGACAGTTCATACGCCACACAAAAGGAAATAGTGGCCAATATAGTATGAATCACACGGGAATAAAAAGTGAGATGAAAAACCCTTACATCATTATAATCAATCGATTCATATGACCAAAAGTTATTAACAACTAAATAGACTTTATAATACCATGAATATAAATATAATCAGGATAATATATATCAAATGGAAGTATACAACACACAACATGCAATAAATAAGTGGCGAACAATGGAAATATCACGGAATTAAAAGTGAGATAAGAAACCCATTAACTTGTACTTTTTCTTGGTTGAGGGTAAATTATACTCTAGTATAATAGTTAAATCATAATTAAAAGAACTATATACATAAATATGATATCATATATGATCCTCTAATATTGCTTTGTTAATAATATTTTAGTAGTATCATTTTTCGGGTATTAACTGATTGGTTTTCCTTTATTTTCATTGTTATGAGAGTCATATTTGTTATAGATGGGATGTATCATATTAATATTAATAAGGATATCAAGTATTAATACATTTTTTTTAATCATCAAATGAAAATTAGTCTTTAAAGGATACGATCAGGAATTAATCTCATCGCGTTCGTGCAGACGATATTCTGTACGTTCGCACGAGCGACAATATCATTCTTTTGATATTAAAATCATATATAATTTGATGGAATATCATATATAAAGAATAATTATCATGTTATATTTATTATTTTAACCATTTATACTCATTATTATACCCATTCAAATGATAAAGTTTTTGAATGACAAACTACACCACGACGTGGAGATGGTAAGCCATACGTACGCACGCATGGTGACATGTCATTCATAAGATGGATAAAAGAATGAATATTATTGTACCATATTTATAATAACATCACAGTATATAGAAGATACTGGTTTTATTATTTTAGAATAGAAACAACCAAGAAATAGGAAGTGGATGAAAAAACGAACTTGAAAGAGGTGATGAAATATTTTCCTCTTCTTCGGGTTCTTCCTTTTGATTTGATCAAAAAGGCTCCTTAGGTTGTCTTTATAACTACAGTAAGGAATATAGGATAAAAGGAGGGGAGTTGGAGGATATTTGGGTACTTTTTGGCCGAGTCTAATGCCTTTTATGGTGTGAATTGGAGAGAAGAGGAAGTGACCTTTTATAAGAGGAGTGAGGCGAACCATAAGAAAAGATTGAAATTTTATTTTATAATAAATTCATTTTCGGTTTCTAATGGCTCAAAAATGAATTATTTAAAATCTAAGGTGGTGATGGGTCTAAAACCACTCAACCAATAGGGTTTAGACATGTTTGGATCATTATATTAACTTTGTCTTTTAGATTTAACTCTTAGTTAAATAGTTTTTCATTTACCATATCTCTTTGTATTTTAATATTATATGGTCAACAAACATACAATAAACATCCAAGAGAACACCAAGTGGTTAATTAATGATACCCCTATCATTATATTAGTCTATTTTCTAAATATTATTTTTTTAGGAATAAAATATCAATTAATAATATAATATTTGTTTTAAAAACTCTTTTATATCAATTTTGACACTATTTGTTATTTTGTTTTTTTAATTCATAATAGCATTATTACTTCGAAACAATTTATCTAACCAATAATAAAATGTAATATTCACCATTTCAATTAGTTTAATTAAAAAAAAGTCCTAAATTACATTTATTTTCATATTTATAATATCAATTATTTTAATATTTCATCAATTAGGAAATTACTGCATCATCATTGTGTCAAAAATAAATTGAATTATTTAATGTACAAAAAATATAAATAAAATACCATTATGTAGAAGTTTTTTTTATATCTCTAATTAATATTTATAGTCTAATTAATCTTATGTGTAACCCTATATTTAAAATGGATTAATTATTAAACATTGAATTTAACACTTTTAACTCTTCTTTGAATTAAATAAAAATAAATGTCATGATCTAATCCAAGTGGACCTAAAGTATCATATTTTATTCCTAAGATGGATTTTGGTTGAATTACATGTATCCAATAGAATTATGACATTTGTTATGTTAATAATAATATCATTTTTACCCTTAATTACCCTATTTACTTTTAACAGTGGTAAATAAAAGTAAAAAGTTACTATTCACAAAAATTATTTTTATCTTATTGAACCAAATTTTACATAATGATATCAATTCTGTCTCTTTTATTTTTGAAATTAAACTCACAAAAGTTGTAAAATTATGATTTATGTAAATTTTCAAATGCTCCTAGGAGGTGGGTAAAAGACGATAAAAAGTTCAATAAAATTTTATACATCTAATTTTAGTATAAAATGACTCCAATGAATTATATTGAACTTATATAGGTATTATATATATATATATATTTATTTGAAATAATTTTAAGTAAAATAATTAATTTTTTTAAAAAAATCGGTTTTAAAGTATAACACAGCATTTTTCACTATTCATTAAAAATTGATTGTTTTTAGAAAAATACCAAAATTTCACCTTAAGCTAATTTTGATATTCTGAATTCACAAATTTAGTATATTTTACCAAATAAAAAACATATAAGTTTCATTTAATAAATAAAAATTAATTCCCATTGTTAAAACCAAAAAATGTGTTTTCAAGAAATAATAACTAAGAAAAGATTGATACTTGTTTAGGTTTAATTTCCAAGTGAAATTATTTACAATGAATAACATTGGATTAAATGATGAAAATAAAATCTATTTATACTTCCAAACCATTAAAATATATAATTCAACACTACAAATTATTTTGATTAAAAAGGTTGTTATCAGTTAAAATATAGTATTTTTCACTATTCACCCACATATGAAAGTTCTCAGAAAATATGGATTCCAAAATTATAAGGAATATATTAATTTCAAAATTAAGTTAATACTATTCATAACCGCTTTTGAACCGCTTGTTTGGTAAGTTGTGGTGCACTGATACTTGGCGTTGCGTGTAGCGTAATCTATTGAATTAAAGAAAATATCTTCCTATGAAATCTTGGGGTGTTACATTTCTTGTCAGAAGTTAATGGACATGTTCCCTTCTCTTCCACACCAAAATCATTTCCTCAACCCCTTCAAGAAATTTTCGGGGAGCTTCTTTCTTCACCTTTGTAATGTGGGATGATGGAATTTCATAGCACCATCAGAATTATCCATTAGGAAACCAGAACTAATGTCCACCTTAAATTTCGTACCGGCATGATACCACTAATATTTTCTAATCCCCATTTCGACTTTGAGGGGACATTAGAGAATTTCCTCATAGTAGTTGATGTCATGGATCGCTAGGGTTTTTTATAGGCTATGTTTTATCCCACCAAAGAAGGAATCAACCTTGAATTGGGGGGTGACAACAAAGATAAAGGTGTATCCTTCAATACTTGGGATTTTTTGCTCATATGATTCGATGGATTCATCGACTTTTTTCTTAAGGACAAAGAAATTCCCTTTCCAACTAATGTCGGAGGGGACGAGGAAAATGTTTATCAAAATTTTTTTTTCTAGAAATCCTACCATTCCAACAACTCGATCTATTCTTTAGGATTCTTATTTTTCATCAATGTCCACCATTGATCAGCTTCACCATATATACAATAAATATCCAGAATAACCTTTTCTTGTTATGAACATTGAAGGTTGAATAATATATTCTCAATGGATTTGATACATTGTTCGACGACTGAGGGATCAGCTGATCCATTGAATGTACGAGGCTTTTTTATCATAAATCTCTCGATTGCAGCTTGGTATTTGGGGGGGGGGTGGATGATCCTATTGACCCATGTTTCTATTCAAAACATTAGTTAACTGAGAGATTACCACGAAAAAGTTTGCGATTCCCTCTGCCTTTGGATTGGGAATCTCATTAAAATAGTCATCACATTGATCTTCACATCAGTTTTTAGCCCGAGTCCTCCTATTACCGACCATTGGATGGAATAAAAAAACATTAAGGGTAACAAAAAAGTGTAATCCAAATTCAAAAATGGAAAACTTATAAATTATATATATTTCCTAAACTTGTGAATTTATAATCTTTAATCTATGATATCTATGATCTACTTCCCACCGTATATTCTAAAGGTTATTTATTTATTCCCTTAAAAATGGTTCATACTGAGCATATTATTTCACCAACTCTTATTCCCCAAGAGTGTCATAACCTAGAGTGCAGTAAATCCCATTGTAGTACACCAATTCCCATTCGAGTCTAGATCAAAGTGGTGTTTTTAGGTTTTACCCCTTGATACTTCTATCCCAGAGCCACCTCTACTTGTTCGTATCCAGAAAGGGATGTGTTTTCTTGATAAACCACATAATATATACTCACCATAATTTAATGAAGTTTTTATTATACCTAGTCTTATTGCTAAGTCTTTCACTAGGGTTTTCTAATCCTAAACCCTAAAATTAATAAACCTATCCTCTGATACCAACTATTAAAACTCTTCTATTTTTTACACAATTAAAAATGATTTATAAAATAATATTGAACTTATGATAACTATGAAGATCGATAGGTCTAGTGTCTTGGGAAATTAATAATATTACATAACAACTTAGATCATAAAATACAACATCTTTATTTAAAACATCTTTTACATGACCACAACATTTCGTGGTACTTAAATTCCATGGGATAACCTAAGGACATACATAAAAAGGGTGAGATATAAATCCTAGTAAGGGATTAAACATGGAATAACAGAAATAATATAAAACAAGTAAGGAAATAGGAATATAAGTGGAGCATAAGAGAAACATGAACATAAAGGCATGATATGGAAAGATTATCACAACATGTAGATGTGGTAACAACATTTAACATGATATTAGCATGAGCCAAGGCTCATTTCACATGGATCATGAGTAATGTCTCATTGAACTATAATTTTCATGATTAAACCACCATTACACATGTTTTATCATGGTTATATTCTTTACCCAATGCATTTGAGTGCTATTAGGGCATACCCTCTGTAAACATTTCATTTCATGCATAAGTGTGCGACATGGATCATATTACATGGAACCATTCACCACAATCATTTATCCCATGATAATGGAATGTGGAATACATACATGAAATTATATAATCAATGAGTATATGTGTATAAAGGTGAATACCCTTGACAGAGAAATGGGAATAGTATTCACTACATGATGATTTTGGATTGGAGAAATGCGGTGCAATTTTGGTAGCATAATAGCATGACATAATAATTCATAAAAATTGGTGATGAGATATATATATATATATATATATATCATGATAGGTAAAGTAAATGTATAGTAATGGGTAATATTTACACATGTCCCAACACAAGTAATTTGTAAATATAAGGCGTAAAATACTAAAGAAACTTGAAAAAAGAGGAGAAAGGGAATAAATCATATGATATTTTAGCATGGTAATGGGTGTAGATGGGATGGATTGATGAGAGATAAATATGTCTATCATCACTAAAAAATAAGGATGGATTAATGGGTGAGGTGTTAAAAAATACCCCAAAATTGTTAATGGAAAATACTAGGGTATAACAATATAAAGAAACTTGGACAAAAAATGAGAAAGGAAGAAATCCCTTACTTGGAAGCATGATCCCAAAAGGCTTCGGAGGGGCTTGAGAGAGGCTTATTGGGATATTGAGGAACCATGAGTGGATTATAGAGATATGAGGGAACAATAAAGATGTGATACATGTTTTTTTAGTGAAGAAAAGTGGGAGCTTGGGTGCGTTTATATAGGAAAAGATAAGAACTTTTTTATTATTTAGGTTTTGGACACTACACATTAAACAAATCAAAACCACAAAAAAACAATTGTTTTTTCCAAAGGGTTTTTCAAAGGGGATTTGAAAAAATTATTTTATATTTCTAATGGATGAACGTATTATAATATTTGGCTTTCTTATGTGGAGGCGAGTCACACTCTCATGGAAATCATTTTAAATTGTTAAAATGTTTTATAAGTCTTTGAGGGTAAACTAAGGCATTTTAAAATTAATAAAAAAATATAAAATAACATTATTTTCAAGGTAAAACATATATTGGGCTATTATACCTTTTATAGTATTTTATTAAATATCTATTGGGTCATTAGGATGTCATAAAACACCTTGTACATTTAAACGGTATTTAATTTTTTCCCAAAAATTTGACTATCTCGAAAAATTATGAAAAATTCACCACTGGATAATTTCAATTTCTTGATTCCAAAAATAATTTTTATTTTATATAAATAATTTTCTAAATAATTTATTTTTAACTTTTAAAATAAAAACTGTCATTTATCGAAAACTCATGGTTTCTCACAAAAACACCTTTCAAACCATAATAAAAATTACAATTTTATTCATAATAATTATACCATAATTTAAATTTATTGAAAAGAAATTTAGTAATTATATATTATTAACATATTAATTAATTAAAAATCCCATTAATTTATCAATATATATTTTTTAATTGAATTTAAATATTAACTAAAAATATTATTTGTGCTTTAAAACCATTTAAAAAGTAACAATAATAAAATTAATGTAAATTATTTATACAAAAAAATCATTCCCAGAATCAAAGTGATAGGGTATTGTTAAATATCTCCTTATAACACCCGCATAAGACCCATGAGTAAGGTTTCGGATGGTTAAAGACTCTTGGGGTGGCTCGAATAACATCACACATGTGGTAATCTCTATTTACTTCCATTTCTCACGTAGGCAATTCTCTTCAAGCTTAATATGTTGAAGATCAGCTTGGTCTTGGTAAAGAGATAATTCCAATGATGCTACATCCTTTCCGAGCGCTGATAAATGGGATTCATATGGTGAATTTTAACTAGATGAGGCTATCAATTTCTCTGTTCGAGTAAATTTGATTTGTTAAAGCCTTATATTTATACTAATAATGTGATCAATATTCAATGACTATATTTGTAATGATAAAAATTCATAACGGTATTTTAAAATCCAAAATCATAAAACGAAGGAAGTTGATATGTTTTAAATAACCATTTTAAATAATAATACATTTAATTAGATCAAGAGGAATTTTCATTAATAAAAATTTGGGTCATTACAACTTATAAATTCTATTTAAACCAAAATGGAACTCGAAAAATATTCAAATGAAACGTCGGTTGTTAATAAAAAAAATTATTTTCCCCTATCAATAAAAATTATCTTTCTTGGAAAATTTTTAAAAATCACCCAAATATAATTTTGACATGTTGATTCAAAGTATTAAGATTATGTATTCAAATAAATTTTAAAAAATTGAAAAATATAGTTTTATTATTCTTTCACAAAAAGAAAAAAATGATTGTTTAGAAGAAATTTTATTTTTAATGTATATAAATACATTACAAAAAATAAATCCCGTATTTATCAATATATTTTCATTATCTAATACCATTACACTTAATGTCCAATATTTTTTTATTCATATTCATACCGCAAAATTAAATGGCATGGATATAATGGTCATATTTTATAAAAAATATTTATAGTATATTGAGGTTTGTTAAAATTTTGTGTTATATGTAACACAATATATCAAAAAAATTGAATATATTTTAAAAAAGTTCCTAAAATATTGGAGTGTTACATTATACCCCCCCTAAAAATGAATTTTACCTTTTAAATCCCATCGCTTTTATAAAAATAACTGTGGATACTACTTATTTTCAAGATCCCTAGATTCCAACATAGCCTCTTCATATTGGCGGTTTTGCCACAACAAATTGACCAAGTGAGTGGTTTTGTCAAATATAACATTCCCTCTGTGACCAATAATCTCAAATTTTTGTTCCTCATAAGAAATTTCTTAATCTATTAGAATGAACAATGTGTTAAGTGCATGTGAAGGAGCAAGTATGTACTCTCTTAGGAGAGATACATGGAACAAATCATGAACTTGGGAGACATAATTCTAATCACCATGCAATAAAAATACCCCTACTCAATAAAGAATATTGAATGTTACAATATTACTATCTCTCAGATTTCATTTCATCCTCAATATGATAAATTTATTCCATAGATACATTATTAGAAACACATTCTCATGAACTTAAAAATCCACATCGCATTAATAAATATCATTATATATATTCTGTTGACTCTGAGAATCCATGATGTATAATGATTGGATTTAATATTCCCTTATATCTACTTAGATAGATCCAGTCCTAATAGATTTATTTTTCTAAAATTATCCTGGAACATCGGAGTTCTATGCTTCTTTCCATAGAAATATTTATAAGAATATATCTAAATTCTCTAGTGAAATATATTTTTGTAAGAAATCCTAACTAGAGGATGGTGTTTATCCTAGGCACAGTTTAAATCCATATAAAAATATCTCAACATGTCCTCTAGGGTTTTTATTTTTCTCTTAGACTAACCTTCTACATGAGGGTTATACGTAGTACTGAAACTCAACTCTGTATCAGGAGATTATAGAGGACTTCGGTAGAACATTTTAGAAACCTCAGATCCTAATCAAATATAATAGAATTTTGTACCCCATGAAACATTATCACTTATTTATTATATATATTGGAAAGATTATCTAGTGAGAAAAACTCTCTTATGGCGATGATGCGTGTGGACTTCGTAAGGTGATAAACTACAACCCATATACAATTATTCACTTTAAATATTTGGGGAGTGTGATGAATGAATTCATGGTAAGTTTTCCTATTTCCATTCTGGTGTGGGTAATTTTAGCAAAATACCATTATATTTTTTTCTATTATCCTTAACATGGTGACATATCAGGCACCGAGATAAAAATTCCCTAATACCTCACCTTATCTCATCTAACCAGAAATAATTTTTTATATATCTATAAATATGTTTACTTAATGGGAGAATATATAATTAAGAATTATGAGACTCCTCTAACATATCCTTATTTAAATCACATATGTATAGAGAAAATACATTGTTCCAAAACCTTACCATTCTATCAAAATCTATGTTATATTCAACATCATTTGCCACCTTTTTTTATATCTTTACATATTCCTTATACAATTATATAATTATTACATGTATTTATGGATAAACACTCATTCTAGAAATATGATATTTCTCCCTTCCTTCAAGATTTTCTGATATATCATTTTCAAATAGAGAAAAAATAAACCTTTTGTGATCCTCATCATAGATTATATAGCATGTTCATTTTGAATCAAAGTGTTTCCTATACAATATTCTTTATCAATTCCATAATGTGTTGAGTATTCATAATATATAATCAGTTAAAACCAAATTTTCATGATCATATTTAACTCATTTTGTGTGAATATATACTTTAAAATTTTAGGATCAATAGATATATCACACATTTATTTATAAAGTTAATTTCTATATGTATTTAGTGTAAAAAATAACTATATTTAAATAAAAATCATGAGGAGGGTAATTTTTCAAGTTAAAATTAAATTTTCATGAGGAATAATATATAAGCATATAATTATACTTGATAACAAATCCTAGTCCATCATTAAATTCATAATTTTATATTATAAAACCATCTCTACTATAGGGTGGTGTAGCACAATTTTTCTAACTAACCACCTCTTTAGTTCCATGATATTTTCCCAAAAATCATATATCTAAATGAATGTGGACGCTTTCCATGTTATCATGGGGATTATATTAGAGAGTTGTGGGAAATTCCCAAAAAATCGTTGATAATATCCATCCAAACAAAAAAACACTGCATCTTAGTCACAGTGGTTGTTCTAGGACAACATTAAATAAAATTTATCTTTAATGGATCCATATATATATATATATATATATCCTATCGTGAGATTATATCTCCAAAAAATGAAAACTTTATATTCATAATTTAAAAATTTTAAATTTCACAAACATACTCTCCTTCCTTAGGAACTTCAGTATAGTTATTGAGTTATCTTCATGCACTTAATTGAACATTTAATATATAATAATACCCCTATAAATACTAATTCAAACCGATAAATGTAATCTATAAATAACTTATTCATTAAATACATCAGATAGTGAGGGAATTATTAAGACTAAATGAAACACACACACACACACACATATATATATATAGTGTCCATACATTGTATAGATTGTTTTCATGGATATATAATCTTTTTTAGCCATAATTTTATGATATTCATAATGAAGGTAAATCATGGAAAAGTATTGAGACCCATGTATTTGATCAAATATTTCATTAATATGGGGTACCTAAAGCTTTTTCTGATTGGGATTGTTTTAGCTCCAATAATCAATCCCATGGCACATCAAAACACTTTTATTTTTAACAAATAGAATTGGTACACCCACTGGATAAAAACATGGCCATATAAATCCCTCTTTGGTATTCTTTTTGAGATGTATAATAACACATAATTTTCATAGATTAATAATAAAACATTTTTATGGACATTATTTTCATTATAAAAACACATTTCAATGTATTTTAAAGGTATAGTTCTATTGGATAAATAGAAACATAAAAAATGGGTTCACATGTGAAATAATTTATCTCCCACAAAGTTATTAATTACTAACACCCTTCTTCCACATATCAACCATCATAAATTTTTTCATGTTAGGGGAAAGGAAACAAATGAAAATGTGAGATCAGATGCTCAGTATGGTAAAAAAATAGATATATATGTATAACATGAACATTAGCTATGATAACATGATCAAAACATTTGAAAACATACCTTGTATATAAAATATAATAATAGTTAGTCATGGAATAAATATTGGATGTTCATAAGACATGAATATTAAGGAAGTCAATGAATAACATCCATGAAACCATAACATTATCACAGGGAATAAAATTTTGGTATACACAGAAGTTTAGAAAATCATTTCCATAACAGTCAAGTCTCACTTCCATGGAAATCATTTTTGAATAGTTTTACTCCCCAAACCATCATTCTAGTAATGGTTAACTCCCATGACCATTATAGTGGAAAAAGTACCCTAATGAAACATGTTCATTCCATATTGTATTCTTATCTATTTTATGATATATAAATCATTACCCAATATATTTGAGTGAGATATAGATCCAACCCACTATATAATTAAGGTCTTACATATGGGTGTAACAAGATCATAACAAATTCATCATATCATAATACATATAATTAAATGGGATTTATAAAAAATTAATCATATCATAACCTATTGAAAATATATAGGTTTCATAACTATTTCATTATGTCATCACAGTATATCTCGTGAACAAAGCAGGATTCATATCAATTACCTAATGGTATAACCCATTAAAGATAAATAGATTTCATAATCATTATTCCATAATGAACATAAACAATTAAAATAATAAATATGAATGATATCCTTGGATAATACCCCTATTATGTCATAGGTAACATCAACAAATATCATCTTAGAAAAAAAATTATTTTGAATGGTCATTTAATAACTTTATTGAGGAAAATATCCTCTATAATTTCAAAAACATATTTTAAATTATAAAATCTTTTCAACATATTTTTCATAAAATATAATCATGTTCGACTATAATGAAATAATAGATTCAATTATTGGTCACAATGATGTATAATTCTTTTCATGCTATTAACATTAATATGAATATGCCTTTAATAACTTTGGTAAAATCCAAATGAATATTGTTTATAAATGGACATGAATATTCCTATAAAACGTTTTTTAAAAAATTTAAATTTGGGTAAATATTTCTTCAAAAAATCATTTGGATAATGTTAGATTTTTTTAATACACTATTAGAAAACATGATTTTAGAAGAATGATGATTTTTTGACTGAAGATAGAAATAAATATGATTTTTATTTAAAAATTATTTTGAAAATATTATTACATAAAATGAAGAAAATAAAGGAAAAAATGCATTCTCATGACATCACCAAAAGATAATAAATGTAATGAGGTTAAATATAAATGGATCACACGATTTTATCCTCAAAAACATTATCATAAATAATACTGATAAATGATGAGATTATAAGATAAAATCTTCACCACTTTGAAAAATTTTAATTATAATACCCATTAAGGAATAAAATTAAATTAATATTAAAATATCATAATAATAAATAATTTTAGGATATTACAAGTCAAAGGGTTTGTATATAAAATCCATAAAAGAATATAAGTTCATATATGTCTCAAGGAATGAGAATTGAGAAAAAAATATAATACCTTAAGTCTGAATTTCCATATTACATGTTCAAACCTCATGTATAATAAATATAATATTATTCTAAATATTGTAAAAAATCATAATTATATATATAATAACATATATGATTTTTTATGACATATTATTAACCATTGTTTCAAACAAAAGCTGTTATATTGTTTGTGTATGTATTGCTCTCTTATTTATGGTTATATTAATTTTATCCAAGTTATAAAATATCCAAAATATTAAAAATGATATAAAAAACATGTATATATATATATATAGTATATTTATTTTTAGATAAATACTTATGATTTATTGGTAGAAACTGAGATACAATGTTCACAGAGACAGTAAGACGTACGTACACATGAATGTTATTTCCATTTTCTCAATGAATTTAATTTAATAATGGTAAATTATATATTATCATTATAAAATTATTTTCATTTCATATATATCACATATTTTCATTTAATCGATTATTATTATCTTCCATGTAAAGAATGAACAAATCACATCACTTCGTGAGGTGGGAGTGCACCCTACACACAAGAGACATTATAATAAACCCATATAATTAAATATAATATTTTATAGGTGATATAATAAATAAATAAGTATAATAGTAACATAAATATCATATATAATTATTTAATCCATCATTATATCCAGTCGTGAGAGGTGGTGATGGAAAACGAATAACATCAGTTAGCGAGGTGATAGGCTGCTCTACACCCGATTGATGATTTTATATCCCATTTAATAGAAGAGGATATTGTTGTATATCATGAGCTTAAAACTAAATTTTTTATAATATTTATTAAGCTAAGATACTGTAACAGAATAGTTTTATAAAAATTTAATGAGTCGGCAGAAGAAAAAAAATATAACACTCTATTAGGATTGTTAACTCTTATTCTGAAAACCTATTTGGGTTTGCACCAAAAGGCCTCTTATGAATAATTTATGACTAAAATAATGCTTCTAAGATTAGATGAGGTAGTTATGGATGGTATTTTGGTAATATTTTTAATTTTTTTAGAGTTTTGAATATAAGAGGAGAATGGTTGGACTTTAAAAAGTGAGTGAGTGGAACACTTGTAATTTTTTGAAAAGAAGAAGGTGTAACAAAATTTAACACATCCCAAAAGGATAAAAATAGACTAGTATTAATTATAGAAGATAAAAAATTCTAAATATGTCCAGGAACGTTTTTTGGACTTGTTTTGGGTCATTTCAAACCGTTATCTTCTTAGTATAACCCCCAGTAAACACATTATCCCATAAACCATTGTAAATAATTTTTATTATTTTTATGATTCATTATAATAAAAAACTATTATTCAATTATTAGATAATATAAATCATAGTGATTGAAAATATGGAATCCATTTTTTCAAATTACTTTTTTCTAAGTGAAATTATTTATTTCAAAATTAATATTGCAGAGGAGATGAGAAAGAATATGTTCAAAGAGAAAATGTTTAAAAGTATAAAAGGTTTTTGTATAAAAATTCATTATCAAAATAAATAAAAATTCTTAAATTATATTAATTGATATATAATTTAATTAATTTTAGCTTTAAATAATATTTTTAAGAAAATTAAAATTTTAAATTCTCTAAATGAAAAAGAAAATTTTCAATAGAAACCAATAGTTTCACTATTCATCAATAAATTAATATTTTTAGAAAATTATAAAAAAAATTATCAAAATATAGTTTTGAAATTATGATTTAAAAAATGAAGTTAATTTTATCATTTCAGTTTAATTAAATTTAGAAATATAATTTTATTATTGTTCATAAAAATAATAAATATCAACTTTTTGAGAAAACAGTAAATTTTAAACATATAATGACTTGACTATAAATTAATTATTTTTTATCAATATGTTTTATTTATATAAAACCATTATAAATAATATTTAAAAAATATTTATTACTATTTATATCCCTATGTTTAACAATAAGGTTATAATGATCCGGTTTAAATAATAATTTCAAAAATATGTTGTGGTTTGATATAATCAAACTAAAATCAGTGTTACATGTAACATGAACTATCAGTGATATTTAATTTATTTGAAAAAAATAATTCATTAAAAATGGTGGTGTTATATTCTACCACCATTAAAATAAATTTCTCCCTCTAATTTTTGTATTAAAATATAAAAAATGTGGATAAGTATGCCTCATTATTTCCCTAGGTACCCACATTACTTATTCAATTTGGTGGTTTCACCACAAAACATTGACCAGGTTAGTGGTATTGTTTCATAGAACATTATTGTAATGACCGTGAATATTTATTGGGAATTTTTCATAAAAAATATCCTGGTCCAACGATACGACCTCCGATTTTAGTATACGTGAAAGATCAGGTGTTTAATTTCTAATGAGAGATGAAGGGAACACATCATTATCTTGAGAGAGTTTTATTGAACCTCTAATTGAAAGGATACCATCCCGATATGGTCAATAATTTCAAAGGGA
This sequence comes from Viscum album, assembly GCA_963277665.1. Classification (NCBI taxonomy): domain Eukaryota; kingdom Viridiplantae; phylum Streptophyta; class Magnoliopsida; order Santalales; family Viscaceae; genus Viscum; species Viscum album. The sequence continues at coordinate 1,323,605,449 of OY728166.1, forward strand.
ATGACAAAACTATGAATTATTTTCCTTTCATTCCAAATCATATTAGTTTCTTCCATCAAAAAAGTCTTAGAAACATTGGCAAAGGTGTTGCAACACATGAAAATTTGCAGTATTTATTTACCTACAAACAATTGTAGAAGAAGCGGGCATGGTTCAACCACAGAGAGAATGTGATTAGACACTAAGAATATCCTCTAGGAAATTTTTTTGGGCAAATGAGTTCTTCATGTGATTAACAACTATGAAGTTATATAAAATAAATGAATATTTAAAAACCACTATTTAAATTGACTAAAACTATTTAAGTGAACTAAATTAAGCTATAGAAGAAACTAGTAGAGATGAAATGTTAGAGTCGTGAAGTTTATTCAGGTGAATGTAATGTAAATTATTTAATTCCCACATCTAAATATTTATTTATTCAATAAAGATTGATTCCATTCCTAATAAAAACATTATCTTGTCTCGTTCTATGTTGTTGTATAATATTTTAATTTTCACACAAACTATCTGTCATTTTGGTCTCTATCCTGATGAATAATTTGTGCATCATTGTAGCACTGAATCACATGGTGAAATATGACAACCCATTTCTCATGAAGTCAAACTATCTACCTGCGTTTGGTTTTCTCACATGATATTACTCATTAAGTATCACTCATGAAAGTTTGAAGGAGAGAGCAGACAAAATATTAAATTTTTTCAATTAATATATTTATTTATTCAGAATTTTCTTGCACACTAGATTTAATTCCAGATATACAAATTCTCGGATGTACTCTGGCATGTGATTACTTAATAGGTATCATGAGAAAGGGCACCAAAGAATTTGTGCAGAGACCAAATGACAATTACATTAAACATAAATATAATTAATTAAATAAACAACCAATTAAAATTAATTCAAACGGAAATAAAATATGGGAATAAATTAAATACATTCATTTATAGTCACATTAATCACAACTCCGACACAATATAATTAGCTCCTCATCACGATGAAAACAAAACACATAAAATAAAAAATTTGTATCACCATGCTTTTGTCCTCGTAGTTTTCATCACTATCTTCTGTTGAGGATCAAAAAATAATAATTTTCACTTCGGAGGTCACCCCAAACATTAACCAAACCATCTCTCCACCGAAAAATGATAGGATGTGCACTCACTCTCGTCGTGGAGTGTCAATATCTACAAGAGAAAGCGAATCTATTCAAAAGTCAATAACACACCCGAATAACCACTGTTCTCTTGGAATGGAGGGGAAGGTGTTTCTACTTCATGTTGTCTGTTAAAGTGGTGGGGGGTAGTGTAGAAATGGAAGGGGAAGGGGAGGGTGATGTTCCATGAGGGAAATATGGGATTGAGGGTGAGTGGGGATAAGGGGTGGTGCTAAAAAAATGGAGAGTAGGGGGGAAACAGGTCTAGGGGTGAGTAAGGGGAGGTTTGGGGATAATGGGGTAGGGGTGGCGGGTCCAGGGGAGTAATGAGGGGCGGCCGATTATGGATTGGGGAATAAAAAATAAAACATAAAAATGGTAAATTCAAATTAAATTAAAAAAACTATCTATCTAAAGTTAAATAAAAAAATAATAATAATAATAATAATAATAATAAATAGTAATAAGAATTAAATATTTATTCGCATGTAATTAAATATAATACGGCTATTAAATATGATAATAAACTAATAAAAACAATTTTATTAGTATAAAAAAATGAAATAAAATTAAATATAAATAAAGAATTAAAATATATACATATTGATAAGAATTAATAAAATAAAATAAAATAAAATTAGAAAAACTAATAATAATAATATAGTTTTAAATATATTATATAAAATTAATATAAATAATAAAAATAGTAAATTACAAATATTAGTATATAAATTAACAAAAAATTAACAAAATAACTATAGTACTATAAAACTACCAAAATAAACTAAAAATATAAAAAAATGGTTAAACTAATTAATTAAAACTATATTAGAAAATTAGAAAAATAAATGTGAAATCCATGTACATCAAATCCCCCACACTTAATATTTTTCCCTCATAGGAAAAACAATCAGAATGAAAACACAAGTAGACCCGTAAACAAATCAAAACATCAAAATTACAAGGTCAAAATTTTTCAATCTCTTTTACCCATAAAATATAATTCTTCTTTAAGAAATCCAATTTTCGAAAACTATTTTTATTCCACATGTATTATTTCTAAAACATGATTGTGAAATCATGTATCATGTTATCTACCTCGCCATCACTTTCATCTCTCAAAATATTTTATCAGTCATGCTCAGTTAACATTCACAGGCATTTTGACCATAGGCTTGCCATGAATTTAAAATATCCACTAGTAAAAATTAAAATAATGCAGAAATATCAAGGACTTTACATAAGGTTTAAATGACTTTGAGGCTACGGGGCGGTGTGTCATAAAAAAATTGTGATCCTTTTTTTTTGGAAAAAAGGAGGGTTGATTCTTGAAATAAATTCATGATAAATTTCAATCCAAATGTCTCCCTCAAACTCCCTCTCCCCCACACATAAAACATTACTTGTCCCCAAGAATATGGTAATCTAATGATTCAATATTTTCTTTCTTTTTCTTCTTTTTTATATTAAAAACTCACTTAAATATGATGGGAAAGAAAAACTAGTATGTATCAATTCCAAAATCCCATTAAATAAGTGTTAGAAAAAAATCCAAAAGAATTGTACAAGTAGCGCGTATGCTATAACATCACTATGGAAGTAGGTCATATAAAAAACTCTCTAGTTCCTAGAGTAATCGATCCCCACATTTATAGGTATCCCTAAATGTGAGGGGTACCACATAATGACCACCAATGTACTCATTATTTGAACTAAAATGATTCTATATTCCCATAGAAAAATACATGTATGGAATGTGGCTAATTTTAAATATAAAACATATGATCAGGAGGATATAATTTCAATCCGTGTGCATCAACAGACTCAATACCCCTCAAACAACCATCTCTATTAGTAAATCACTCCCCCGCACTTAAATTGAAAATTTTCCTACAAATATTAATGAAATGGGTAGGTAAGGTTATTGTCTATGAGCTCATCCTAATAGGCTTATTTATGGCATCAAAGGGAAATACAATGGAGAAATTATATTCATGAATCAGTGGGTCAAAGTATATAAAGAATTAAATAGATGCCTCATTCATTTCAGTTAAACTTTCATAATTCATATTTCTTTAATGGAAAACCATGGAAAGTTCTAGAAGAAAAAACATGGTCGAAACTTTCTCTAGAAAAAAGAAAGATAATATAATGTAAAATGGCCTAGAGTACTCAAGGGTATGGAAATATAATGTCGGACATCACAAATGAGCATGAGTGCAAATAAGTGTCTCAAAAATATAAATTATTTTTAAAAACATTTTCAAAGCATGAAATTATATTAGCAATCATCTAAGTCTTGAGATAAATGATAAATGAATTCCAAATTAGAATTACGTGCTCAAACTGACTAGGGACACTAGTTGTATTCCCCTGATTGTATTACGACAAAAAATAAGTGGCTTACATGTGGGTTCATCAATGACATGAATGTTAGTTTTATTAGTTAGTTGTTTTATATGGTGTGTTTTTTGAAGCAAAAAATATGACAAAAGTAAAACACCTCCCTGTGTAAATTCAGATAGACATGGAAAGGCTATATGTATCCGATGAAGCTCTAGAAATGGTACACCTATAAAACCTACACATTGACAACACATACTTGAATCATATAAAATAAGTCACACCATAATCAAAAGAATTTGGATGATAAAAATATGTATGATGAATTCAAATCCACTGCAGGTCCAGGAAAAAACAGATTGGGGTAAATGCATTCCTTTTAATTTATTTTATTTTTTATTAAAACTAAATGAAATGTAAATAAATGTTGTGAAATGAAAAAAAATGATGGGTTTACTCCCATTGAGTGCTACGTTTACTTCCTCTTCATCCAGACGTTTTTGAATCTCCACCAAGATGGAATGGAAATGTAAACCATGCATCTGCTTCTTTTTTAGTAGAAGTGTGGAATATATTCATTGAAGATGGGTTTATCATGCAAGATGCACAAAATTTCTATGGAATAATTTTAGAAAAATGGATCTGTGGAATGAAATGAAAATATTCCAACCCACAAGGGAATGAATATACCTCGCATGACAAATGAATCATTAAATAATGGAATTTTTGGAAAAAAATCCATCAGTAGAAAGAACAAGAATATTACCCATTGAGCATAAATTGGTGAAAAAGTGCCTTTACTGGTCACCTTCTGTGGTCAGCTTAAATCCATCATATCACTAAATGAAGTATCTAGGATGACGATGTATCCCAATTAATTTTCACACCCAAACACTAGAACATATAAATATATTGATTTCCTACTCAATTCATGCTTTATGGTTTCATTTATTGTGCCAAGGTCAACCATATTGTTAGAATTTGTGGGTATTACAAGTGAAGTGTTTTTAACCATGATGTATGGAGAAAAAGGCATAGGAAAAATTTGCGTAGATGACTTTATTGTGTCTAGAATGAAATATTTTTTGAAATATTCTTCAATACATTACTAATCGTATTTCCTTATTGGTACATGTATCCCCAAAAACTCCGGATCCTCCAGGAAATCAAATTCATCAATTGTTTCTAAAAAATTATGAGTGTTATCTTCAACCAATGCTGACTGATTCTCTTACTCCCAGATTGTTTCAGATGTCTCCATTTTAGAAAAAATATTAGACTCACAAATATTTTTTTAAAAAATGGTGATTCAATATGATTTGAAGTGATGTCCTCTTGCGAGTGGAAATATATTATCTCTTAGTTTAATTATGAATTCATCATGGTGAATAATGGTCCTCGATCAATATCCTATTCTTTAAAAAGGCACGATTTGATAGACGTTGAACATGTGCATTTTCACTTTGGGATGGCTGGGTTGTGAACTCAAAGAAGAAGGACATTAAACCAATTTTTCTGACATACCAGTATGTTTAATAGGGAAGAAGGATAAGCTCTTATATTCTTGAAATGTGATTACATTGGAAGAATTAACATGTGATGGAGAGGAGTCATTAATGTTATGACACAAAGAAGGATGGATCAACGTAGTCTCATCATCAGAATCATGAATTGGATGTTGTTCAAATGGAACCACTACCACACATTCCTCAACATAATTGTTCTAAATTAGATCATCAAGTGGTAGTGAGGTGACTATTTGTAAATATGACTTATTTGATTTTCTATATCATTTATTTGATTTCCAAGACCTTTCGTTTGATTTTATAAACGTTTCTTTGAAGAAAGAAACTTTACATTTCATTCATCTTGAAGTTCGAAAATCCTATTTTTCTTAGTTATAGTAGAAACCAAAATGGGCCCAATTATTGAATAATTAATTTCACAAGAATTATTGAGTTCTAAATTTTTAGGAAGTATGAACTAAAAGTATAATATGGTGAATCATTATCGCATGGATCATGACATGGACTTGAATAAAAATACTTACAATAATAAGGATTACCTTGATAGTTCATGAGTGGTGAATCATTATATATAATACCTTGGGATGTGGTTATGTAGGGTGGGTATTTATTGAAGTTGTGTGGTGTGGCCCACATCATTTTGAAATTCTGGGCGTCTTAAAAATCCCTGCAATGAAAAATTCTACAAGTAGAAAACTTTTTTTTAGTTTTTTTTATTCTCTTAATATATTTTTGAACTAAATCACTTTTTAAAGGAACTTTTAAGGATACTATTCTCCCTGGAAATAACACCACAAATTTGGAACACACATTTCAATGCATGAAAATTTTAAATATTTATATACCTTCAAACTACTTTAGAAGTAGTGAATGAGGTCAAACCATAGAGAGAATGTGAATATACAATGAGAATATCCTCTTGAAGAAATGTGTAATAAAATGAGTTCTTCATGTGATTAACAAATAATAAGTCATAAAAATAAAATGAATATTTAAAAATGTCTGTTTAAATTAACTAAAACTATCTAAGTGAACTAAAATATGTTCTGGAGGAAACTAAGAGAGATAGAAATATCAGAGTCGTGACATCCGTTCAGGTGCATGAAATGTCAATTATTTAATTCCAACATGTGAATATTTATTTATTCAATTATCATCAATTCCAATTAAAATAAAAACATTATATGGTCTCATTATTTGATTTTAGAAAAAATATTTTAATTTTTAGACAAATTATCCATCATTTCATTTTCTATCCTAACAAATAATTTGTGAGTCATTATAGAACTGAATCACTTGGTGAAATATGATGAATTGTTTCTCACATAGTTGAAGTATCTTCCTGCATCAGGTTCAATCACATCAGATTACAGATTTAGTATCACTCATGCATGATTTCAGGAGAGCACACAAAAAATATAAATTTTTTAAATAATATATTTATTAATTTGGAATCCGCTCGTGCGCTTGAACTAATTCCGGATAAAAAATTCTATGATGAACTCCCACTTGGGATTATTTATTTGGTATCATGTGAATAGGCACCAAAGCATGTGTGCTGATCCAAAATGACAATTACATTAAATGCAAACATAATTAATTAAATTAACATCCAATTGAAATTAATTAAATAGTGAATCAAATATAGGACTAAATTAAATAAGGAACTTCCTTTCATGTTTATCAAAACTCCGACCCAAAATAATTATCCTTCCATCACGATGACAACACAACCCATAAAACAAAAAATAGATATCATCATGCTCATTTCATTGTAGTTGTCACCGAAAGCCGTTGTTGAAGACCACACTATAATAATCATCACTCAACGTTGAACTAAACCATCTCGCTACAGAAAAATGATCGGATGTGCACTCGATCTCGTCATGGAGTGTCAATATCCAGAATCCCAAGTGAATCTCTTCAGATGTCAATAATACGCCCAAAGCACCGTTGTAATATCGGAATGAAGGGGGACGGTTTTCCGCTGCTTTTTGTCTGCTGAAGTGGTAAGGGGGTAGGGTAGCAAGGGACTCGGTTGGGGGAGGGTGTTGTGGCGTGGGGGGAAGATGGGATTGTAGGTGAGAGAGGTTAAGGGGAGGCGCTGGAAAATATGGATAGTAGGGGGGGTCCAAGGGGTGAGGAAGGGGAGGCATGGGGAAAATTGGGATAGGCGGAGGCAAGTCAAGGGGTATAATTGGGGGACGATAGGTTAGGGAGTGGGGAATAAAAAAATAAAATAAATTAATGTTAAATTAAAATTAAAATTTACAAATCTTATTATCTATTAATGTTAAATAAAAAATAATGATAATAATAGTAATAATAAATAGTAATAAGAATTAAATATTAATTCACATGTAATTAAATATAATAATACTATTAAATATAATAATAAACTAAAAAATATTTTATTAGTACAAAAAACAATGAAATAAAATAAAATATAAATATATAATTAAAATATACACATACTAATAATAATTAATAAAATAAACTAAAATTAGTAAAACTAATAATAATAATATTGTTTTAAAAATAATATATAAATTTTATTTAACTAATAAAAATAGTAATTTACTAATATTAGTATATAAAGTAACTAAAAATTATTAAAAAATAAAAAAATAAAATAAAACTATAAAAATAAACTAAAATTATAAGAAATAGTTTAAATAATTAATTAAATCTGTGTTGGAAAATTATAAAATTAAATAGGAAATCCATGTACATCAAACATCTTATCTCTAAATTAAAATTCTATATCATGCCGATTATTGTCATTATAAATTTCAACTGACTCTAAGATACCTTAATGTATTAGTGAATGGATCTAAACTTCATTGGAAATTTTTATCTATCTTATGTCCCATTATATTTATTTCTACATCTTTATTCCAATTCATTGGAGCTCAAATCTTTTATCCATAGCGGGCCTCATATGGAAACCTATGAATGCTCGAGTGAAAACTATTTTTATTTAAAAACTATACTAGTGGAAGGTGTTGATCCACCAGATGTAAAATCCATATAAAAGTATCTTATCATATCATCTAGGGTTTGAATTTTTATCATAGGTTGACCATATGTGTGAGGAATATATGTAGTGATAAAAGTTAACTCTATAACAAAATCCTATTGAATACATCGTAAGAACATTTCGGTAAACCTTAGTTCTCAATCAGAAATAATTGAATAGAATACTCCACTATACCATAACACAATATTAATGTATATTATGGGAAGCTGATCAATAGGTTAATATTATAAAATATTAATGAATTATGTTGACTTATAATGTGATTTACTATAACCCATATAGAATAATTACCATTAGATGTTTTTGTGTGTCCAATAACAAAATCCAAGGTGATGTTTTCCAATTTCCATTCTAGTATAAGAAATAGATGTAGCTACCATAATAATTTTGTCTCTAAGACATAACATTATAAAATAACATTCACTGAGATAGAAATAATGTGATATCTCTCTTCATTCCATCCCACCAGAAGCACTCTTTCAAATCTCTATACATCTTCATTATCCTAGTATGATTAGAGAATGAAAAACTATATGATTTCTCTAAAAACTACTTCTTCAAATAATGTATAGATAGAACACATGAATAGTTCCTAATCCTCATCATTCTATCATGAACATGTTTAAACATAGTTAGATTTATAACCTCCTTTTGTAGCTCTACATATTCTATCTATTCTTATTTAATCATCACTTGGATTTATGGTTTAACATTAATTGAGAAAGATAATATTTATCCCCTTACTTCAGGATTCACATATCCATCCTTTGAATATATATATATATATATATCTATTTGTATGATCTTTTTTTATCCTCATCATGGATCAGTTAACAAGATCATTTCAACTAAAGTCATCATACACCTTGTTTTTTTCCAAGGGTGGAAATGTATTGAGAAGTTATAGTCATTAATCATCTCTAACCATCTTCTATGGAACATATTCCAATCATTCTCTATGAATATATAATTTAAAATTTTGTGATCAATATATATATCACACTATTCACCATAAATATAATGCATCCTCATATTTAATGAAAATATTACAACAGTTAACCCCAAATCACGAGTTGGATAATCTTTCTCACGAACATTCAATTATCAGAAGGCATAATCTATAACCATATAATTATTCATAATATTTTATCATAATTTTTTCATATATTTATAAGTATATATTAAAAACCCTTCTCTGCTAATGGGTAATGTTATAACAAGTGTGCTAAAAATCTACTCTTTAGTTCATTGAAATTTTACTCACATTCATCATTCAAGAAGAACTTCTCTATCTTTTCAGTTAACATGGTGAGTGGATTAGGTAGTCGTGAGAAATTATCCATAAACATTCAATAACATCAATATAAACCAAGAAAAATATAGATATATGTCACTATGATTGGTTTTTCCCGTACTCAATATCCTCCATCTTTGATGGACCTACAAATATACACTCTCTTGAGATTATATGAACCCAAAAATGAATCTTTTTTCATCCCAAATTCACACTTTTTAAATTTTATATATAGTATCTCCTTCCTCATTATGTTTAGTATAGTTATCAAGTGATCTTCAGGCTCTTCATTTCACTTTGAATAGATAAGTATAATGTTAATAAATACTACCACAAACTGATCAATGTAATCACGAAAAAACATATTCCCTAAATCCATATGGATAAAAGGGGGATTAGTAAGAAAGAATGGAATCACTAAATATTAATAGTGTCCACAACTAGTATGGTATGTTGTCCTATTCATATTATCCTTTAGGAACTACTATTGATGATATCAGAATGAAGGACAATCATTTTAATTTATTAAGCTCAATAAATTTGATCAAAGATGTCATAAATACAGGGAAGAGGATAATGGTTCATGATCATGATCTTGTTCATCTCCAAATAATCAGTATAGAGTCATACATACCATTCTTACTTCTTAATAAAAAGAATAGGTGCACCCCATGGTGAAATACTAGGATGAATGAATCGATTGATAATGTTCTCCTAGAGTTTCATTTCCAATTATAAAAACTCAAAATAGGCCACTCTATAAGGAGTCTTCAAATTTGTTATTTAACTTGGTGTGTTTTATTTTAAAAACTCAACTTCCCGATTTATTGGAATAGGTAGAATATATTTTAGAAATACATAAAAAAATTCTTGCACAATAGGTATATAATTTACGTCATGTTTTATTCCAACCATTTGAGGTAAACATAACATTAGAATAGGAATCAATACCCATAAAATGGAAAATATCTCCATCATAATATCAAACTTATCATCACATTGATAGCTTCTCATAAGATAATTTGTAATATCAAATATGAATTACAATCTTCAGAAATTGTTGTGGTATTTATCTAGTGAATGTCAATCCCTGACTCAAATAACATAAAATTCAGCTAGAGGAAGAATAAGAATCTATTAAAGAAGAACATTCATTTATAATTAAACTAGAGATTAATCATATTCTTCAAATGTGATCAATACAAAATTTGGTTGTTTTTCTGCAAATTCATTATCTAATTGTTTGGGTGGAATGTTGATACCTTTATAAAATTCTTCAGATATGAATGAATGGGTAGATATGGAGATAAATAATACATAATTTGTTATAGTGTTGATGGTATGTGTACCTTTCACCACCTCATTATCGCCCCCCTCATTGGAAATATTGATCTTATGAGATTTCTCTTTGACTCTTGGATGAATAGGATTCTTATGTCGATCATTTTCATTAACCCTTTCATTTACGAACTATTTCACATAATTACCATAATCCTAGAATTGGAAACTATGGTGTGTCAGTGGTTCATTCTATAGTGTTTTCTCCCTATTTTCATCATTAGCTAACTTCTTCCCATCACTTTAGCATTAAATTTCATGATGGAATTCCCTTCCAAACTAAAAACATTTACTATTCCCCTTAAGAAAATGTTCACCATGTTTTATTCAGAGATTTGGTATTAATCCACTGAAGATTTTATCAAATTTAAATTCAGGTTGGATGATAATACTAAAACTGTACATTGTATGTCTTCTAAAATATTCCTCGTTGATACAATCATATTAATCATCCCTTTGTTTTTTCTCATGGAATTATTTCCCCATATCTGTATGAAGAATATGAGGAAATTACTTATTGGAAAATAATTTATTAAACTCATCCCAATCCATGGATTTAATTTCATTATGTTAAATTGTAGTGTTAGTGATATTACACCATTGATCTGATTCAACAACAAAATTACAAATAACCAAAATGGATTTTTCAACTTACGAACACTAAAGAACAAAAAATATCTTTTTAGTGGAACTGATCCATTTCTTAGTTACTCGAGAATTAGTGGATCCACTGATGTAAATTGGACATTCGTTCTTGAATAACTCAATAGAATGTTTTTCCCTCTATTGATTGATCATATGTTAAGTAGATTCATGGTTTGAGATTGTTTCATGATAAAAAAATGAGAATTTACATTCCATATCCCATAAAAGTTTTCTAATCAAGGATAAAATAATTTAATTTTCCATCACACTCAGCCTCAACATGTTTCCTTTAGGTTTTATCCATTGACCAAACCAAAAATAGTATTGTATGAAATAATAATCATATCGGAAAAACATAATTATGAAAAATAACTCATAGGATGTATAAATCTTAAAACCATATCTTTAATCTATAACCCCATAGGTTTATACTTGGTCGTTACTAATAATCATATATTTATATAATTTTTGTTGCATCGTAAGGGGTTTGTGAATTTACAACAAATATCCCTTGGGAGTGTAAAACATGGATTGCAAGAAGGAAACTTTTCATGGACCAGGTGATGATTGAGTCCATATCACTGTTCTCTTTTCAGTGTTATTATCCCAATGTACCTCTATGCTAGAACCCCATCTACTTTTAGTATCCAAACAGGGATGAAATTGTTCAGAAAATGCTTTCTATATCCTCTATGAAAATTTTAGTATATTTTCTTATACATTGACTTATCCTTAGACCTATCCTTAGACCTTTATTACGGAATCTCACTTATGTTTTATCATCCTTGTTTCGAAAATTTAACTAAAACTATCATACAAAACCATATATAGAGAACCAGTCTTTTAATACATATATATTACATCATTTTTTTTAGAAATATTCATTATTTTGTATAAACCCATGCTAGAAGATCATAAATTTAAAAATCATTTGGAAACATAAAATCATAAAAAACAGTTCATAGGAGAACAACATCATCTCCCACTATGTTCATAATGAAGGACCCTAGGACACCCTGAGAGGGGAGGGGTGAATAAGGGTGACAAAAGTTTTCTTTTAATGTGATGGATCTTGTTCCCATGTCCGTAGGAACTTGTTGAACCTGTATGATGAAAATGATCAGAATGAAAACATTCACATGCACAGAGAAGTCCCAACACTTTTTACTTGGTTCACCACTAAGGGCTACGTCCAATGAAGCATACACCAACAAGTTTTCGGTCATACCAAATTCCCCTAATCATCACTAGCTATGGATTACAAAGGTTCAGGCACAGTCACTCTATCCCAGGCTTACTGCCTTTACGAAAGTTCAGGGATAGCTCACAACGTCCCTCTGGTCACTCTCGTTGACTCCCCCTAGCTCACTGCCCTTGGTGAAGTCACACTTAGTTTATAGACGTGAAGGTCTCTTCATCATTGCAAAAGAATGAATCCTCTGTTGAATGTAGATTCTTTATTGAATTCCAACTTTCACTCGTATACTAATGCCACTTTGCACCAAAGGTATCGGGAAATCATTTCGTTTTCGTGTAGCTCCAAAAGAACCGATGAAAAACAACCTCACCTGGTGCACTTCTCCATGACCGGCACGCAAGTTTCAAGAATGCCGTGAAAGTCACTTGCATGGTACAAAATGGGCGCGTAGGTGACACCAAACCACTTGTGTGACATTGCCTCTTTCAACTCCAAACTTGCGTGACGCTATTCCTTTGATTCCCAAACTTCCTTGGTCGCGCAGCTAACAACCAGCTCACAACCTCTACTTGCGCGACCCAACTACCACTTGCACGACTCACCAACTTTCATGACGAGTGATCAAAAAATCACTATGTCTTGAACTTCATTCCCAATGACCTGGGATGTTCCTCTATTTAAAGGAAAATTAGACCCCATGTATGGTGGCGTGCAAGTGTCCTCATGGAGCGCAAGTCCCAGCGCACAGCTCCAACTACCCATGCCTCTGTCGCGCTACTCACAATCACGAACACACCAATACTTGCGCGACCTACTTTACTTTTCCATATTTTGATGTTCTGATCATGAAGAACAACCACCGTGCATGTTTTCAAACCACCTAGGCATCGGCGCACAAGTCCTTTTCTCGGTGCGCAGGTCACTTGCGCGACCAGCCCAAAACTGGCACGGCCCTTATCCCGTTGCCATTTTTCCATGTTCTGATCTTGAAAAAAATTGGGACGCAAGTTTCCTCTCCTTCAAGTACAAAGAACACAAGTCTCTTTTCCAAAGACACTTTTCTCTATTTCTCGATTTTCAGGCCAAAAAATTTGGTAAACATAGGGAAACAGCACCATCTTCAATACTATTGTCTGTATGAGCTGTATGATCACTTTGCTGATACACATTCTGAACCTCCACTAAGGATTAAAAACAAACAAAAACCATACTCCAATTCATGCATAGAATACCATGGTTCCAACAATCTCCCCCTTTGGGTTTGTTGGGAATCAGAAAATAAATTTAATAGATCCCCATCCAAGTGAAAACCAAAAACGCAAGAATCAACTCAGCCAACACTCTAAGTCTACGTGAGCAATTCTCAGTGTAGAACACAAGAGAGAAAGCTTGAATTGGGTTCCAGTGATTTGGGATACTCAATGATTCCCATGAATCATTACATGACCGATGTATTCCTTCTCATCCTTCTCATCCTATCACTGACACAGAATTCATATCATGTCACAAGAGTATTACATGCCTCAACATACCTGAATTTATTCCTTTATCTCTCATTGAAAATAAATCCATAGACCGGTAATTTGTTCAATGTTTATCTCAAACCATACCCCCCTATATATTATCTCCCCCACAAACCTGCATCACATCCATAAACTGATTAAAACTGTTATCATAATCGGAGATCGGGGAATTGCGTAACCTCCTTATACACTGGTAGGTGGCTGAACACCGAGGTTCATCCTATTCTTCTCATACAGAGCCATAGATAGTTGATTAGTCAGGATATCGACCACTTTTTCATCAGTTCCCACATGGTCCATTCTAATCACTCCTTGCTCAAATTTTTCTTGGATAAAGTGATACCTAATTTCAATATGTTTTGTACAAGAATGATAAACAGTATTCTTCATAATATCAATTGCGCTCTAGTTATCACAGTATATTACCATTGGCTGCGTCACCTCATCACAAATATCTATTAGTTTTTTCTTCATCCATAGTAGTTGAGTGCATGCTTTTGTGGCGTAGATATACTGAGCTTCATCAGTACTAAGAGAAGTACTTTCATGTCTCTTTCTCAACCAGCCAACACATTTCTGCCCAATATAGTAGGATCCACCACTAGTGGACTTTCTGTCTACTACATCACCAACCCAGTCAAAATCAGAAAACGATGATAATTCCCTATCGCTACCTACAACAAAAAATAACTTGATGTTATATGTACCTTGAATGTACCTCATGATTCTTTTTACTATCTCCATATGTTCCTCCTTTGGATTACTCTGAAAGAGGGCCGCAAGACATGTGGAAAAGACAATATCTGGTTGTGTCGCTGTCAAGTATAGTAGGCTCCCAATGATCCTCCTGTACATAGTGGGATCAACAGAGGCCCCATCCTCATGGTTTCCATGTTTAGTTCCAACTACAATCGGAGTTGACATTGGTTTGGAGTCTTGCATATTCAACTTCTTCAGCAGCTCTCTTGCATACTTTTCCTTATAAATGAATGTTCATTCCTTCTTTTGAATCACCTATAGCCCCATGAAATATGTGATCTCCCCAATCATAGAAATTTTAAATTTTGATTTCTTGTGGTTGGAAAATTAATCCACTGATTTCTACCTGCTGCCACCAAATATGATATCATCAACGTAGACTAGAACCATGAATTTATCTTTTGGAGAATTCTTCACATAGATATTGTGAAATAATCCTCCTCTTTGGAATTCCAGCTTCTTAAGATATGAATCCAGCTGTGAGTACCATGCATGTGGTTCCATCTTCAAAACATATAGATATTTCTTCAGTTTGTAGACCTTTGTTCCATTAGTACCTAAAAAAACCCACTGGTTGTTCAATGTAGACTTCTTCTTTGAGTACACCATTCAAGAATGTTCTCTTGACATCCATTAGATATACTTTATATCCTCTTTTGATTTCCATGGAAAGGAAAAGCCTGATTGACTCCAGTCTAGCCAGTGGAGAAAAGGTTTCTTCAACATCAATGCCTTCAATCTGGGAGTGTCCTTTACATACCAGTCGTTACTTGTTTCTAATGAAACTTCCATGCTCATAAAACTTATTCTTGAAGATCAATTTGGTACCTATCCCATTGTGACCTTCTGGTCTCTGGACAAGATCCCATGTCTGATTCTTGGCAATCTGATCTAATTCTTCATTCATGTCTTTCACCCAAGATTCATCCTTTGCAGCTTATTTGAATGAGGATGTATCCACAACTGACAGAAATGAAGATTGCGTGTTATTCCTCATCCTTATTGTTTGAGTGAGTGCACTCCTATCTCCAATTATGTTTGATGGATCAATCTCATCTCTTCGATTTCACCTGCGTGGTTCAGTTGCATTCTCTTCAGCCACAGTTTCTTCTTCAGATTCTTCTTTTGAGTTAACAACATGATGTGACTGCTGAGTGTTTTGTACAACTTCCTCTATTTCTTCATCTTTATTTTCTCCATGTTCACTTTCTTCATCACTTTCTATCACATCAACATATGATGCCCTTAAAGAATTTTTGGTTTTCTCTTCAATTATCATAACATCCCTTCTTTCCACAATATTTCCTAAATTATTGATGAAACATTTGAAGGCTTTGATGTTCATTGAGTAACCGAGGAAAATTCCTTCATCTTCATTTTCTCCATACTTCCCTTGATTTCCTTATTTGTTCCTGATGAAGCATTTACTTACAAAGACAAATAATTATTTTAAAGAGGGCATCCACCCATGCCACAATTCATATGGTGTCTTCATCTCACCCATATAAAGTCATGTTTGATTCTGAATATACACTACAGCTTGAACAGCCTCCTTCCAGTAATGTCGTTGAATACGACTCTCAATCAGCATAGTTTGTGCCATGTTGTTCACCTGTCGATTCCTACGTTCAAAAACTCCATTTTTTGCGGAATTCTCATAGAAGATACCTCATGTTGTATCACATGCTTCTCCAAAAAAAATTCAAATTCAATGGATGTGTATTCTCCTCCATTGTCATATCGCAACACTTTAATTGTTCGTCAGGTATCATTCTCGTCGATTTGTCGGTATGATTTCATGTAGTCAAGGACTTGTCCTTTTCTGTGAATGACCATCACACATGCCATTATACTGTAATCATATATGGAAAGGAAAAATTACCTTTCTCTATTAGTTCGAACAACATTTACTGGCCCACATACATCTGTATGAATCAGATCAAGAAGGTGAGATGTTCTTTTCTTCTTTGGCCAATATGAACTGCTGACAAGCTTCCCACGAATGCAAGCATCACAAGATTTTTCACGCTCACGCTTTAGGTTGGGAATGTCCATGATAATTCTCAATTTTGATATTTTCTCCATGACTTGTTGATTTCTGTGTCCCAGTATCTGATGCAACAAATTGTTTTCTTCTTCAACAGTCATGTAATATGAATTTTCTTCACTATCAACCTGATACAAGTTGCCTTCTATTCTTCATCCCTTCATAAGTGAATTGAATTTCTTTCCCTTGATAGTGCAGCCTTTCTGATTAAAAGAAACTATAAGTCCTGAGTCATAGAGTTGACTCACACTGAGCAGATTATGACGTAAGCCATCTATATAAAGGACTTCATTCTTCTTTAGTTCTCCATTAGCTAATTCAGTACTTCAACTCCCTTTGATTTTCAGAGCTCCATCATTACCAAATCGTATTGTACCATCAACATTCCTTTTGATATCCATTAACATGCCAACATTACCTATCATATGAGATGAACAACCGCTATCCATAATCTAGGTACTGTTGTTCTTTGTAGCTTTGAGGTCCACCTCTACAAGGTTGGAATTCTCATTCTTCTTCCTTTCCTTCCATGAGACATTGGATTTAGTATAGAGTATTGATGGCCTTTCAATTATCTCTTCTGCGCACCTAGGTTCTTCATAGTCGAAATCTTCATTGAGAGGAGAAAACCTGTTTGAATGAAAAACACTATCTTGCTGATGAGACTTGACTTGTCTCGAAATTTTGTATGAGGTGTCCATGTCCCTTCTTTGCCTGCAATTGACAACCTTATGAACAAAGTTAGAACAACGAAAAAAATATCCATAGAAATTTTTTATTATATAATAATTAGGATATGAATTTGTTCTCCTTTGTTAAACTCCTATATCTTCTCCATTCAGATAGCTTCTTGCCTCTTCGCAATAAGGCATGGTATGGCCAAGATAGAAACAGAACTGACACTTCATGAGAGGAAATGTCTTCTCACTTGAATATCATATCATACCTTCTTCCTTGGGAGAATTGTTAGATTGTTTGTCATTTCTGATTGTTTGAGGATAAGTTTCAGTTCTCCTTTTAGTTTGGATTGAGGGTTCCTTTTTCATCACATTAGGAAATGTTTCAACATGTTCAACTTTCATGTTATCATTCTTTTGGATCCTTTCACTTCCAGCAGTTGATGTCTCAGTGTCCTAGCTAATTCTACTCATTCCCATGCAAGCGGGTCTTTGATCGGTCAAGATTTTTCCAACCTCCCTCTGATACCACTTGAAGGACCCCGGGACACCCTGAGAGGGGAGGGGTGAATCAGGGTGACAACTATTTCTTTTAATGTGATGGATATTGTTCCTGCGTTGGTAGGAACTTTTTGAACCTGTAGGATGAAAATGATCAGAAAGAAAACATTCACATGCATAGAGAAGACACAACACTTTTTACTTGGTCCACCACTAAGCGCTATGTCCAAGGAGCATATGCTGAAATGTTGTCAGTTGTACAAAATTACACTAATATTCACTAGCTGTGGATTACAAAGGTTCGGGCACAGTCTCTCTATCCCCGGCTTACTACCTTTACAAAAGTTCAGGGTAGCTCACATCGTCCCTCGGGTCACTCCTGTTGACTCCCCCTAGCTCACTTCCCTCGGTGAAGTCACACTCAGTTTATAGACGTGAAGGTCTCTTCATCATTGCAAAAGAATGTATCCTCTGTTGAATGTAGATGCTCTGTTGAAGTCCAACTTTCACTCGTATACTAATCCCACATTGCACCAAAGGTATCGGGCAATATTTTAGTTTTTGTGCAGCTCTAAAAGAACCGGCGTACAACAACCTCACCTGGCGCGCTTCTCCATGACTGGCGCGCATGTTTCATGAACTGCGTGCAAGTCACTTGCGCGGTACAAAATCGGCATGTAGGTTACACTAACCCACTTGCGTGACACTGCCTCTTTCAACTCCAAACTTGCGCGACGCTGCGCCTTTGATTCCAAAACTACCTAGGTCGCGCAGCTAAAAACCGACGTGCAACCTCTACTTGCGTGACCCAACTACCACTTGCACGGAAGGTACAAATTCTGAACCTCCACTAAGGATTGACAACAAATTCAAACCATACTCAAATTCATGCATAGAAGACCACGGTTCCAACACTTAATAACTATCAACCATATTAGACATCTCATACAATATAAATTTCTTCAAAAACATTGTAAAGAAAACATGAAGGGTGATATCAGATGATCAGTAAGGGCAAACGATTTAAATACATAAGAATATCATGAACATAAAGGTATGATTACATGAGCATAAAATTTGAAAACCATACTCCGCATACTAAAGATCATAATCATGAGTCATGGTGTTATGATTGGACTTTAATAAGGCATGAATCATAAGTATTTAAAATAACCTAATGCATTAGATAATAACCTTTGAATAATGCATAGAAATGTTGAATAAGTATAATTATATAAAATCATTCCCATAGTAGTAATTTCTCACTATAAATGCTATCATAGTGGAATGAGTTCACTCCCCAAACCATCTTATTAGAAATGGTTCACTCTGAAGACCATCATAGATAACGATATCCCTTACTAAAAATTGTTCCCTTCCCATTAAAATCCAATATATCTCTTGATATATAAATATTTACCCAATGCATTGGAGGAGATATATGCCCCACCTATCACATAATGAAACTCATATGTATGTATTCCAAAAGACCACAATACATTCATTATCTCATTACCCATCAAATGTAGTTGAATTCATAAACATTTAATTAAATCATAACCGATGTAAAATTGATATTTTTTCTTATCATTTAATTATATCGTCATAGTATATGTAACACCCCGAGCTTCCACGATACACCTCTCTTTCAATAATGCAATAGCTTGCATTGTACGCAAGTTCGAGTTCTAAAACACCGCGACTAATCAAAGTAGCAGTTATGAATAGTAATAACCACCTTTTAAAATTATAGAAATTTTATATTTCAAAATGGACTTCGTTTTTGTATTCGTAATATCGAAATTAGCCTATGTTGAAATTTTGGTATTTTTCTTAGAACTTCTAATTTTTTATGAATAGTAAAAAATACTTAAAAATAACTTTTTTAATCAAATTAATTTATAGTGATAAATTATACTGTTTAGTGGTTTTAAAGTATAATTAGAATATATTTTTACCATTTTATCCGATGGTGGTCATTAGAATTAATTTAACATTGAAATTGGATATAAACAATTGCCAATCTTTTGATATAAATTGTTTCTTAAAAATACGCTATTTGTTGTAACAGCGGGAATTAATTATAAAATTAATTAATGAAACTTATATGTTTGGAATTTTGTAAAATAGACATCATTTTTGAATTTGGAATATCAATTATAGCTTAGGGTGAAGTTTTGGCCTTATTCTGAAAAACTTCAATTTTTGATGAATAGTGAAACCACTAAGTGGTTGTTAAAAACTGATTTTTCGTTAAAATGAAATATTACCACTTCTGTGATTTTATTTTCAAAAATCTGACATACATGGTTGTCATTAAGAAGTAAAATGTGGTTCAATGAGATTAAAATAATTTTTTGGTGAATAGTAACTTTTAAGTTCTTAATCGCGATTAGAGGTAATTAGTGTAGTTTAAGGTAAAAATAATGTTTTAATAATATGATATAAGCTTGAAACTTGTCCTACTCCTATTTGATGAGTCATGGCCGACCAAGACAATCCATGGGTCAACTTGGGGACCCCATGGAGCCACTTTAGTTGGAAAATGACATTAATATATATTTATTCAATGTTAAAATTAAATTGACACAAACATGAGTTGTTTTACTAAAACAGTTTTTAAGTGGGGTTACACAAGTCCAAATTTTGACTATAAATATTCATTATAAATATAAAAAGATTTTATACATCATAGTATTTTTTTTATAATTTTTATACAATAAATAAATTAAATTATTTATGACATCATTATGATGCAGCGATGACCTCATTATTTAACGATTTAAATAAAATGAGAAGATAATGCAAAATCCAAGGCTTACACTTGTCAAAAGCCTATTGTATGAGGAGATTTAGAAACCTTATCACCTTAGCCTCGAATTATATAAGTGTGGGACCTTTAGAATCTGAAAAGCATTGTGAAATAATGTAACATTTCAATCTTTCCAAAAGTGCCCCTCCTCTCCACTTATAAAAGGCCCCCACCTCTCCCACCTCATTTACACATTCAAGCCATTTGGATCGGCCAACCTCTGCTCAAATACTCTCCCAACTTCCCCCTATTAATCCTAGAATCCTCAATTTGGGCAGAACTCTTCCCAAGGAAGCCTTTGGCTCAAACAAAAAGAGTTACCCGATTTTGAGGTAATGTCTTCTCTAATGTTGTTTTGTTTCATTTTTCTTCTCCAACCCCTTAAAATCTTTTTATTCATTTCTTTTGTAACAACACCAGTATCCTCAATATACTAGGATGTTTCTATAAGAAGGATTCGAGCTACACTTACACACACTTACATATAATGGTTAAAGAACATACAGTTTCTGTGGATGGTGAATTTCTGCCTCACGAAACGATGATTGTTCAACACTCATATAACACCTTCAAAGGTGGCCATTAAGATGTCACTATTTTTATATATGATATATAATATGTTTATGTTTTAATTATGCTTCTGTATTTATCATTTATGGCATACTTTATGATTTCCATTATGGGTAAACGCGATAATTTCATTTTAGGAAGTGCGGACTACCGCCCCCTCAAAGTGATTTGAATCGTTAATTCCATATGTGGGATGTATAAAGGATGGAGTAAATGGTATTATACACTATATTATACTGTAATTATATTATAAATTTATATCATTATGATTTCATTCCATTAAATACGAAATATAAATGAATGTAGCGTTCATGCGTACGTACGGCTTACCGTCTCCATGAACGGTGCATTTCATTTCTTACCTCTAAATATTACGTGACATTATGAATGAATGTATATAATGTATATATATGATATATATGATATCTACATCATGAATATAATTCTGGATATAATGGATATTTCACCACGTGAACAACTTGTAATTATAAGAAGTTTATTTTTGACTCAAGTACCAAAGATCGACAAAACGACCGTTATTAACTTAAATAATTAAATAATGTTCATAACATGGTAATAAGTGATATAAATGGAATAATGAACATGAAAAAGGTTCTTAAGTAAATATAAATTAACTCTAGTTTATTATTCAGGAGGTTAAAGAACGGTCGAGTCAGGACAAGATGCATGGTAAGGGTTATTTCACAATCTCTTCATTTTCTGAGGTTGTTTATACGTAATAATCTACTGGGATCTCTTTATCGTCCAAATCCATGTTTCTTAAAAATGTATTTGAAAACATTTTTATTATTTACAAGAATATGGGTTAAAGTCATTTATACCCTTTTTGACTTTTTATAATAGGAATCTTTCCATCGTTTTCAAAACAAGGACCTTTTTAACCATTTCGACAGAATTATGGTAAGAATGTTTTTTTATACGGCGGGTGCGGTTATTTCCGCCATTATAAAATCTTCAAAGCTTACCTTACAAGCTTATAAGAATATTTTCAAGAAAATGTTTTATTTTATATGGCTCTTAAATGATTTCAAAAATAGAAAGAGATAT
This sequence comes from Viscum album, assembly GCA_963277665.1. NCBI lineage: Eukaryota > Viridiplantae > Streptophyta > Magnoliopsida > Santalales > Viscaceae > Viscum > Viscum album. Next base: position 1,323,627,950 of record OY728166.1, read on the forward strand.
TTCTCTAAAAAGTGTTTTGATTTCATCTATGTCAACATCCTTTGATGGATTTTACACTTATTTGAAGTTGATTTATTATGATACAAAACTTCTATATTGTATTGAAGGTTTTGTGATATTTTTGACTGTGGATGTGCTATTTTTATACCATTAATAGTTTATGGTAAAGTTATTGACATTTCGTATGCTAGTTTTAATACGAATGTTTATGTTATGTTTAAACCTTTTCATATGGGAATGCATTGGACTTAATATGTGACGTGTGGAGCCCGCTATAGCTCCTCGATGCATCGGTAGGTCTCATGAGACAAAATAGTGTCTTGGCACAAGGCCTTGACAAAATATTATTTGTAGTCTTGGCACGAGGCCTTGGCTATGTGGTTATGATAGTCTGGCATTATGCATTCCAACATTATGAAAGTGGTTAGTGATTTTGCATGTGATTATTTGATTAGTAGAATATCCATGTGAATGAGTAAATGGAATTATTTCATTTTAATTTTGCCATATTATGTTGATGTTCATGTTTTAAAGGCTTTTGTTTTAGTTATACATTGCCTTAATTGTTAATGTTTATTTATGAAAGATTTCTCTATATTGTTATCCTTACTGAGCATCTGAGCTCACCCCTTTCATTGTTTTAATATTATCCAGGATGTGAAGAAGTATTTTTTGAATGACCTGCAGGGATAGTCATAAGAGGATATGAGTGTGGACTATGAAGACTTTGTTATTAGTTTTTCACTTTATGATGTAATGTAACATTTATGAATGTATCTAGTGTTTCCAAGGCTAATAAACTAATCGGTCTTTCGAGACTTGATCTTTTGTGATCATGCCAATGTAACGAAGTAATGCACCGACTCTGGGTAGCTGGGGTCGGGGCGTTACAGTTGGTATCATAGGCAGTTTAGAACTAACCTTGGAAGCTAGATTTAGATAAACTCTGATTAGAGAACATAGCCTAAAGATAGACTTTAAGAATTAGTATAGAAGAATTTCCTATAATTTTGGTATTATAGAGATTTTGTGAGTTTTCCGAGCAATACGCCCCTGTCTGGATACAAGCAAGTAGAGGTGCCTCTGGCACAGATGTACCTAGGGTTAAAACCTGAAAAACCGCTTTGAGCTAGACTCGAACGGGAACTGGTGCACGACAACGGGCCTTGCTGCACTCTTGGTTACGACACTCCCAGGGGATATGCTTTGGAGAATTCTCATTTTCTTTATAAACCACTATGAAGGGTTATGAGTATATACTTCCTCAAAGAAAACCTTTTTATGATTATGTATTATATCGATAAATAGTTCAATTTATGTTAAGTATTTTATAAGTATGGAATTATGTATTTTGATTCATAAACTAATATAGTTTATGCCATTGTATAGAAATGGCGCCTAGTAGAAGGAATGTTAACTCCAGCAATACGTATGATCCAAAGAGTAAGAAGTATCGTATCTTTCACGGTATTAAGCCAACATTTCGAAGGGAAATAGTCTCCCATGTGTTATCAACATATGAAGAAATTGTATCATGTGTTAATAAGATAAGTAAAGAATTCTCTGAGTCCTATGGCTTTGAAGCGAAGCAAGAGATGAAAGGGATGGAAGAGAGAATGATGGATAATGGATAATGGAATGAGGGGAATGAAGAATTTTTCAATATGTGATAACTGTGGGAAGAAACACCTTGGAATGTTCCTGAAGGGAATGGGGGTTTGTTATAAGTGTTGAGAAAAAGGACACCAATTGCGTGACTGCAAGGGTAAGAAAAAGGTTTCAAATGTACAATGCTTCATCTGCAAGGAGTGGGGACACTACGCAAACCAATGTTCAAATCATCAGAGTATGCCCCAAATGATGTTATTGGATAATAATCAAGTTATGATACTACCACAGATGAGGAGGAATGATTAGTGTTCTTATGTTGTTATTAAAGAATTTTGTAATTTGAGTGTTGGATCAATGATGTACTGGTTATAATGATTATGGAGTATATAAGGATTGTACTGCAGTACTATTTCATCAAGGACTTGAGATTGTGTGGAACCAAGAAAAGTGACTCCACAGTAGGTTAAATTTTTGGAAAATATACGGTTGAGAAAAAGATAAACCATAATATGGTTCTGATACCGAGATAGTAATTTTGGAATAAGACGTGATTGATTTGGATAAATTATATTGGATATTCTTAAACTTCCTTGAAACTGATTGATGATTTGTATACATTTTTGGATAGAAGGAGTATATCTAGTATTATATAAGGAATAAGGGATCATGGTAATTCAGTATGTTTAAAAAGAATACATGATGAAGGTGTTCACATGTTGTTATGTGGAAAAAAAGGATCTTCATTATGCTTACCTTCCTTATAAAATTTGGACTGTGAGTTGGACAGAAGTACTTTGGATAACTATAAAGGTTGGAGTGGATTAAGTTGATCTTTGGATAGTATTGTTTAAGGTTAAAAAATTTATAAAGATTATTTTTGGAATATTATGATACTATAGTTTTAAGAAAAGGACAACCTGCAGGGTGGGGCATAACCCGTCGCGTTGGACAAAGCTGCAGGAATCGAACCCACAACCATAGTGCGACAAGCCTTTATTTCCTACCACTAGCCTACAGGAAGTCCCTGGTTATTAGAAAATAATTTTACTAATCTAAATTGTATGTGTTAACATTTGGAACCTTATACAATTAGGAAAAATATAATATTTTTGGGTTCTATTAACTTTTTGAGTGAAAGGTGAGTTGAAGGTTGAAACTCTAATTGTCAGGCATAAATATATATATACCTATCTGTTATTCAATGAATAAACTAATTATTAAACTTTAGTAAAGGGATATTAAAACAAAAAAATGCGTTATCCTAATACCTTATGTCTTGTTGAACTGATGATATTTTAAATCAACATAGATTGAAGGCTTTGAGGCCCTCAATTGGACAATTGATTGTGATTGATGACCTCAATCACTCCCTACGAATATTTACGTTTTTCCTCCAATTATATGTCTCTAATTTCCACCAATGTTCTCCTAATCAAGATCATAATTGGGTGGTGACTTTTTCATTTCCATTTCCCTCTTATTAAGGCTAAATTTTATTAACCTTATTTCCGATGTGGGTTTTCCACAAAGGTATTTTCTATTTTCAACCTTTTATTTTCAAAGAAAAATATCAAATTGCGAGGATGCAATTTATTGAAGGAGGGGAGAATGTAACACCCCGAGCTTCCACGATACGCCTCTCTTTCAATAATTCAATAGCTTGCATTGTACGCAAGTTCGAGTTCTAAAACACCGCGACTAATCAAAGTAGCCATTATGAATAGTAATAACCACCTTTTAAATTTATAGAAATTTTATATTTCAAAATGGACTTCGTTTTTGTATTCGTAATATTGAAATTAACCTATGTTGAAATTTTGGTATTTTTCAGAGAACTTCTAATTTTTTATGAATAGTGAAAAATACTTAAAAATAACTTTTTTAATCAAAATAATTTATAGTGATAAATTATACTGTTTAGTGGTTTTAAAGTATAATTATAATATATTTTTACCATTTTATCCAATGGTGGTCATTAGAATTAATTTAACATTGAAATTGGACATAAACAATTGCCAATCTTTTGATATAAATTATTTTTTAAAAACACGCTATTTGTTGTAACAGCGGGAATTAATTATAAAATTAATCAATTCAACTTATATGTTTGGAATTTTGTAAAATAGACATCATTTTTGAATTCGGAATATCAATTATAGCTTAGGGTGAAGTTTTGGCCTTATTCTAAAAAACTTCAATTTTTGATGAATAGTGAAACCACTAAGTGGTTGTTAAAAACAGATTTTTCGTTAAAATGAAATATTACAACTTCTGTGATTTGATTTTAAAAAATCCGACATACATGGTTGTCATTAAGAAGTAAAATTTGGTTCAATGAGATTAAAATAATTTTTTGGTGAATAGTAACTTTTAAGTTCTTAATCGCGATTAGAGGTAATTAGTGTAGTTTAAGGTAAAAATAATGTTTTAATAATATGATATGAGCTTGAAACATTTCCTAATCCTATTGTATGAGTCATGGCCGACCAAGAAAATCCATGGGTCAACTTGGGGACCCCATGGAGCCACTTTAGTTGGAAAATGACATTAATATATATTTATTCAATGTTAAAATTAAATTGACACAAACATGAGTTGTTTTACTAAAACAGTTTTTAAGTGGGGTTACACAAGTCCAAATTTTGACTATATATATTCATTAGAAATCTAAAAAGATTTTCTACATCATAGTATTTTTTTAATAATTTTTAGACAATAAATAAATTAAATTATTTATGACATCATTATGATGCAGCGATGACCTCATTATTTAACGATTTAAATAAAATGAGAAGATAATGCAAAATCCAAGGCTTACAATTGTCAAAAGCCTATTGGATGAGGATATTTCGAAACCTTATAACCTTAGCCTTGAATTATATATGTTTGGGACCTTTAGAATCCGAAAAGCATTGTGAAATAATGTAACATTTCAATCTTTCCAAAAGTGCCCCTCCTCTCCACTTATAAAAGGCCCTCACCTCTCCCACCTCATTTACACATTCAAGCCATTTGGCTCGGCCAACCTCTGCTAATATACTCTCCCAACTTCCCCCTATTACTCCTAGAAGCCTCACTTTGGGCATAACTCTTCCCAAGTAAGCCTTTGGCTCAAATCAAAAAGAGTTACCCGATTTTGAGTTAATGTCTTCTCTAATGTTGTTTTGTTTCATTTTTCTTATCCGACCCCCTAAAGTCTTTTTATTCATTTCTTTTGTAACAACACCAGTATCCTCAATATACTAGGATGTTTTTATAAGAAGGATTAGAGCTAAACATACACACACTTACATCTAATGGTTAAAGAACATACGGTTTCTGTGGATGGCGAATTTCTGCCTCACGAAACGATGATTGTTCAATACTCATATAACACCTTCAAAGGTGGACATTAAGATGTCACTATTTTTATATATGATATATAATATGTTTATGTTTTACTTATGCTTCTGTATTTCTCATTTATGGCATACTTTATGATTTCCATTATGGGTAAACGCGATAATTTCATTTTAGGAAGTGCGGACTACCGCCCCCTCAAAGTGATTTGAATCGTTAATGCCATATGTGGGATGTATAAAGGATGGAGTAAATGGTATTATACACTATATTATACTGGAATTATATTATAAATTTATATCATTATGAATTCATGCCATTAAATACGAAATAGAAATGAAAGTAGCGTTCATGCGTACGTACGGCTTACCGTCTCCATGAACGGTGCATTTCATTTCTTACCTATAAATGTTACGTGACATTATGAATGAATGTATATAATGTATATATATGATATATATGATATCTACATCATGAATATAATTCTGGATATAATGGATATTTCACCACGTGAACAACTTGTAATTATAAGAAGTTTATTTTTGACTCAAGTACCAAAGATCGACAAAACGACCGTTATTAACTTAAATAACTAAATAATGTTCATAACATGGTAATAAGTGATATAAATGGAATAATGAACATGAAAAAGGTTCTTAAGTAAATATAAATTAACTCTAGTTTATTATTCAGGAGGTTAAAGAACGGTCGAGTCAGGACAAGACGCAAGGTAAGGGTTATTTCACAATCTCTTCATTTTTCGAGGTTGTTTATACGTAATAATCTACTGGGATCTCTTTATCGTCCACATCCATGTTTCTTAAAAATGTATTTGAAAACATTTTTATTATTTACAAGAATATGGGTTAAAGTCATTTATACCCTTTTTGACTTTTTATAAGAGGAATCTTTCCGTCGTTTTCAAAACAAGGTCCTTTTTAACCTTTTCGACAGAATTAAGGTAAGAATGTTTTTTTATACGGCGGGTGTGGTTATTTCCGCCGTTATAAAATCTTCAAAGCTTACCTTACAAGCTTATAAGAATATTTTCAAGAAAATGTTTTATTTTATATGGCTCTTAAATGATTTCAAAAATAGAAAGAGATATTTCTCTAAAAAGTGTTTTGATTTCATCTATGTCAACATCCTTTGATGGATTTTACACTTATTTGAAGTTGATTTATTATGATACAAAACTTCTATATTGTATTGAAGGTTTTGTGATATGTTTGACGGTGGATGTGCTATTTTTATACCATTCATAGTTTATGGTAAAGTTATTGACATTTCGTATGCTAGTTTTAATACGAATGTTTATGTTATGTTTAAACCTTTTCATATGGGAATGCATTGGACTTAATATGTGACGGGTGGAGCCTGCTATAGCTCCTCGATGCATCGGTAGGTCTCATGAGACAAACTAGTGTCTTGGCACAAGGCCTTGACAAAATATTATTTGTAGTCTTGGCACGAGGCCTTGGCAATGTGGTTATGATAGTCTGGCATTATGCATTCCAACATTATGAAAGTGGTTAGTGATTTTGCATGTGATTATTCGATTAGTAGAATATCCATGTGAATTAGTAAATGGCATTATTTCATTTTACTTTTGCCATATTATGTTGATGTTCATGTTTAAAATGCTTTTGTTTTAGTTATACATTTCCTTAATTGTTAATGTTTATTTATGAAAGCTTCCGCTATATTGTTATCCTTACTGAGCATCGGAGCTCACCCCTTTCATTGTTTTAATATTATCCAGGATGTGAAGAAGTATTTTATGAATGACCTGTAGGGATATTCAGAAGAGGATATGAGTGTGGACTATGAAGACTTTATTATTAGGTTTTCACTTTATGATGTAATGTAACATTTATGAATGTATCTATTGATTCCAAGGCTACTAAACTAATCGGTCTTTCGAGACTGGATCTTTTGTGATCATGCCAATGTTACGAAGTAATGCACCGATTCTGGGTAGCTAGGGTCGGGGCGTTACAGTATAACACGTGATAAGAATTGTGTTTTATAATAATTTTTCCATGGTATAACTTGTGGAAGAGAAACAGTTTCATAAACATCATGCCTTAATAAATATAAACCATTGAATGAAAAAATAAAAATTGTACCCTTGGATCGTATCCCCAATAAACAATAGGTAAAATAAATTGATTACAACTTATATGGAAAATGATTTTGAATGATCATTTAAAACAATTCATTATTAAAATATGCATTCCATTATAAAAACAATTATAAAACATAAACCATTTTTAGAGTCATTTTATTTGAAAATAAAATTGTATGATTATATAGGAATATTCAACGAAATGATTTTTGATGATGAATGAAAATTCCATTCATGCTTCAAAAGTTAAAACATAAATTCTATAACCATTTTTAGTAAATAAAAAATGGAGATTGTTTGTAAAATGACTAAAATATTCCTTTCAAAATATTTTGAAAAAACATCAAAAATGGGAAAAAATAATTAATAAATATTTTTTTAAACTTAAAAAAAATTAAACTCTTTTAGAATAAATGATTTTGGAAGAAAAATGAGTTTTGGATCAAAGATAGAAATAAAGAAGTAATTCTTTAAAAGAAATATTTTGAAAATTTAACAACATAAATATAGGAAAATGAAGGGAATAAAAGTATTTTCATAACATAACAAGAGGAGAATAAGTTTCACAAGTTTCATGAGATATGGATAATAATATTTTATCATCATAAACATAATAAAAAACAATCACGATAAACGATGTGATTGTAACATAAAATTGTTACCACTCTGGTAACATTATATTGTAATCCCCATGAAAGAATAAAAATTTATGAAACTTAAAATATCATAAGAATAAATAAATTCATGATATTTCAAAACAAAGGGTCTGTATATAAAAATCCTAAAAGAAGATTGGTGCATAACATAACATATGCCTCAAGGAAGGAAAATTGAGACAAAAATCTATAACCTTAAGCCTCATAATTCTTTATGCATGTTCAAACATCTTTTATAATAAATATATATTTAGTATAAATATAATAAATAAACATACCTATATATATAATTCTATATATAATTTTATTATGTCATTTTATTTATTATTTAAGAACAATTCCATGTTAATGTAATATTTCAGGCAATAACTGCTTTGTTTTTCATGTTTGTTTTTGATTTTTTAAATTCAGTCCTCCTTATTTTATCAATTCTACAAATATGAAGAATTTTAAAAATGATATAAATATCATATTTATTCATTATATATGTTTTTATAGTAATCCCTAAGATTTGGATATAGAAAAGGAAATACACTATTCCTGGAGATGATAAGTCGTAATTACACTTGAACATTATTTCCATTTTCTTAATGGATTTAAGGAAAGATATGTAAATAATATATTACCATTAAAAATTTATTTTTATATTATATATATCACATAGGTTCATTAAAACCATACTTAATTCCATCCATTTAAATCCTGAATGAATCACATCACATCACAACGTAGTAGTTCATTGTAAATATTACTGACACTATCATATTACCAAAAAACGGAATGTATGGAGGTAATGTGATAAAATAATTAAATAAGTATAATAATAATATAAATACCATATATAAAAATGTTATCTATCATTATATTTAACTATTAGAGTTGGTGAGGGGAATCAAATAACATCAGAACGTGAGGTGGTAGTCTGTCGTATATGAGAATGAAGATTTCATATCCAATTTATTGGAAGAGAAGATAGATGTAGGTCATGAACATAAAATAAAAAAATATAAGTATATAGAAAATATTCTGGTTATTATGTTATAATTATTTAATAATAATTGAATGATGTGGTGGAACAAATATTATAAAACACTCAGTTAGGGGTGTCACCTCTTCTTCAGACAAGTTACTTTTTTTTCACAAAAAACCTTCATAGGATGGATTTTTTACCAAAATAAGGATTCTTGGAATGTACGAGGGAAGTAAAGAAGTGATTTTGTTTTTTATTTGTATAAAAATGGTTTGTGTGTGTGTGTATATAAGTGTATTAGGGTATTCCTTTTATTAAAGAGGTGAGTGGTACGCTTTTAATTATTTTTAAATGAAAAGGAGTACCCCTATTTTTTATGTGAAAAAAAGATTTCAAATTTACCATTATTAATAATTGATGTTATAAGGTCAAAATATTTCCAAAAAATTGGTTTTTGGAAAGTTTGGGGTCATTTTTAATCATTATATTTATTTTAACCCCCAATCAACCCATTTTTTTCTAAACCATAGTGAATAATTTTCACTATTTTAAAAATTCATTATAGTAAAAAATTATGTTGAACAAATTAGTGAGATTTATTATAGGCCACTGTAGCAGCACTATAGTAGGTACTATTCGGTATAATAGAGGATGGAACTATACACCCTCAGGCCATCAGTTTGTTCGTTGAGTCCTTATGTCTTTCAGGCCACCCATGCCTTTAGGATAGTAAGGATTTCATGCCACCTTAAGGCCTTAGGGTCACCTCAAGGCCTTCATGCCACCTGATGTGTAGATGCAAACCAGAGGGGTTCTACTAGGAACAAGCCCCAAGATAGTATTCATACAAAGGTGATTTCAACAGAGCAGAGCTAATGGATTTGGAATAATTAGAGGGTATGAAATTTCCCACCAGTAATGGGCATGTGAACCTCTGCATAGGATTACTAACTGAACACAATGCAATGGTGGAGAGTTTATCATGATGGAGATGCTGGGGAGGGGTGGTTCCATGTAGTCATAGTCCTTAATGAATTCCTTTATGACCATCATGTTCTGTAATTTCACAATGCCTATGGGCAATGTAAGGGTCCCAATTTAACCCTTAAAAGGGGACTTATCAAAAATGAATAGAAAATGAAGTCATTCGGGATATTCCGGCATTAGATCCCAATTCAATATGAAAATGATTAAAAAATATAAATTTTATTAATTTATATATGAGTAAAGTAATTTTACTTTTAAACCTATTTAAAATAAAAATTTAACCTTATAAAATCTCTAAAGGAAATGCCAATTTTCAAACAAAAAACCATTAATTTTCATTATTCATTGAAGAATTTTTCTTTTTAAAAAAATCTAAAAAATTCATCCTAATCAAATTTTGAAATGTTTATTTATAAAATAATTTTTATTTTGTAAAATTTATTTTCTAGTAGTGTCAAAATTTACATTTATTATTATTCATAAAAAAAATTTGTTAGAAATAATATTTTCAAACCTTATAAAGACATTAATGAAAATTTTGTATTGTTTAATCAAAATGTTTTATTTATATAAAAACATTATAAGTAATATTTAAAAATTGGTTATTACTATTAATATTTCTATGTTTAATGACTATATGATAATGACATTGTTTAAATAATAACACTAATAATAAATAGCATGTGTTATTAAAATGAAATCCAAATTCAGAGTTGTGTGTAATGCGAGATATCAACTAAATTTAATTTATTCAAAAAATTGATATTTATAAAATTCAGGTTGGTATAATTTTCCTATTTAATTAATCCAACTGAATTGAGGTAATTCTATAGGTAGTATTTTAAATAGGTGTAGAAAATGGAATGAATTCTATTGAGAACTATACATCATGATTTAGTTGAGTACTAGGTTACTCTTCTAAAAAGGCATAAAAAAATCCCTCATAATAGGCATATCATAATTATTTAATTTCTCAACAAAAATCTGTGATAAAAACCCATTTTTAATTGAAATCCTAACCAATATGACATATTTTAATTCCATCAGAAGCTCATATTTATCATCACAATGGTAGATGATCATTGGATCATTAAAAATATGAAAAACAACCTCTGTTTTATGGAAACTTTTTTTTTGGGATTTATATAGATAAATCTAATCCATACATTATAGAACATCAAATTCAAAAAATGTTAGATTTTTTTTCAACAAGAACATTCCCAAAGGCCTCAACCATAGAAGAATGATAGACTTCAGATCCAATCATCATATGATTAGGGGGTTTCACTACTAATTCAATATTTAATCAATTAGGTATATGAATTAGTGTTCCTATATACTTTTTTAGATGCACAAGAGTTCATATAACTATGATAAAATAGGCTAATTTAATATTTGATCATACATATTTCGACCCCAACTTCATCATTCTTTCTTCAATCCCATACTAAAACAAAAATGTATTGCATGACCAAAGAAATTTATTGATAAGGGTGACAAATCTTATAAAATAAAGTATTGGTTTTATAAAGTTTTATAAATTATTTTCAATATATGATGAATTAGTATTATACTAAGTTATTAATGGTCATAATCTATTCAAATATTTCATGATGGTTCCTAATGAGTTTTTCAATTTTGAAAAAAAATATCCATCAGAAGAGTCAAACTAGTTGTGTCGGAAGGATCAATGTCATTCAGTAGGGGTTAATCAAGTGAAATCCCAACGTGCACTTTTTTGAGTTATTAGTCATAGGTAAAACTATTCTAGAGCTACATCCACTTATATTACCTATATACGGATGTAATTACTTGGAATTCTCTTGCTATATACTACACCAAAATTCACAAACATTTTCTTGTACTTTGACATATACTTAGACTTTTCTTTTAGGTTCTCCCAAAATATTTCACATCCAAGTTTGAAAATGTTAAATAAACCATTCAATTATAACAAATACAGGGACCCAATATTTTCAAACATTAATATGTCATTTTAAAATATGAATATTTATTATATAACATAGAAATCAATTCTTGAATTATATTGGACTAGTATCTTGGGAAACATGGATATGTAAACAACAGGTTCATAAGTTAACTATATCATGTCCCGATATGTTCTTCATAAATATAACTCTTCTCAAACTTATCATACATAAAACATTTCTTCATAAATCAGAGAAATGAAACACAAAAAATGTGAGATCATTGGTTCATTAATTGTAAAAAATTATGATATAATTGATCACATAATCATTACATGATCATAAGGATAAGATAACACGAGATTAAAATTTTAAAAACCATACATTATATATCAAATTTAATAATATTAAGTCACTAAAAAATATTATATTAGTTCATAAGAGACGAATCATAATGGAATCAAAAAATATGAGCAAAAATCACATAACATGGTCATACGACATAGGTTTGTGGAATAAACATAAGTATAGAAAATCATTTATATAGTAGTGGATGATCATTTTTAAATACAATCATGGTTGAATGGGTTCAATCCCAAAACCATAATAGAAGACAAGGTTCCTTAATAAGTATATCAAAGCGGTTAAATTACATTATTAAACTAGGTTCACTACCTATTCTTTTCCTGTAAGTCCCATGACTTATCAATTTTTACCCAATGATTTTGTGAGATATATAGGTCCCACACACTCCATAATGAAAATCGTAAAATGAGTTCAAAAATATCATAAAACATTCATCATATCTATATCAATGAAAATTAAATATGTTTCATAACCATTGCATTATAGAAAAACCCATACAAATGAAATCTGATTCATAAAAAATTCATCATGGAAAAACTCGTAGAAAAGAAATGGGTTTCATAATCATTTCATCAATTCATCATAACATAACCCATTGAAATGGAATGGGTTTCATAAACATACATTCATTATAATAATAAACCATATAAATAAAGGATAAGGATGGTATCGTTAGATCATATCCCAAGTTAATCACACAAAACACCAAACCTTATTTCTTTTTAGGAATACAAATTCAATAAAAATATCATTAAAACATATTTGAAGAAAAATGTTCATTCCATTTTGAAATTACATAATTAAAATATAAAAAAGTATAAATATTTTTCTTCAAAATGTCTTAGTAAAATTTTGAAGGATGATTAAAATCATTAAGGATTTCTTATAATGGAAAATACCTTTCATACTATCTATATTAAAATAATAATTCCTTTCATATTTTTAGTAAAAAATAAAAAAGTACCTTATTTTTATAATGTAAAGAATATTCAATTTAATTCATTCAAAAAAAATTTAAAAATGAGTAAAAATTTATTTAATTAATATATTGATAATAGTAAAAACATTCTTGGAAACCTTTTTAGAAAACTTAGACAAGGAAGAGAAACTGTTTTTAACCAAAGAGAGAAATAATGCTAATTTTTTCTTAAACAATTATTCTATAATCCTGTGTATATATAGGGAGGAAAGTGAAATAAAAAACATTATTCTCATGAAATAAAAAATTGAGATGAAATTAATGAGTTTCACGAAAAAAGATCATACTATTTTATCATTATAAACTTAATCATAAACCACCACGATAAACAATGAGATTGTAACCTAAAACCATTTCCACATTGGAACATTTTAAATTATAATCCATATAAAAGAATGAACCATCAATTAATATGTACTTAAATATTTTTTTCATTGTTATATTCATAAAATAAATTCCTTGTATGTATATAAACTTCATAAATGAAGCATGTGGTGAATATGGTATGTGTCATAGTCAAATAAAACTGAGATGAAAAATCCCTTACAATAAGTCTCAACTTTTTTATTCACTTTTAAAAATATGTTTTAATAAATGATGATTTATAATAAAAAATTTACCAAAAATTACTCATATTGAAAATTTTAAATGTTATTTACTTAAAATTTTTTACCACATGTTCATTTTCAACTCTTAGTTAAAATCAATTTTCTTGGTGATAACTACTTTTTTCATGTATGTATCATTTCAGAGGTTTTGTTTTGAATTAATTGATGAAGATTACATCATATAAAAAATTATAATAATGATATAATTATAATATATATTCATTATATATGTTTCTATAGTCAAACATAAATCTTATAGGTAGGAAAATTAATTACAATGTTCATGGATATTATAAGCCATACGTACACATAAAAGTTGTTTCAATTTTATCAATGGGTAGAATGAAAGAATATTAAATATCTAATTAAAATTAAATAATAATTTATATGTTATATATATAATATATAAGAAATAACTATTTCTTTATTAATATCCATGTCAAAATGAAATGAAAAACAAGTCACATCACTTTGTGGATGCGGTTTTCCACACGTACACATGAGAAACACTATAATTTTTCAATGATTGAAAGGTAAGAATGAAAATGAGATATGACAATTAAATAAGTATAATTATGACCTAAATTTCATATATATTTTTTAAATAGATCATTATATCAACCCATGAGAGGTGGCGATGGAAATCAATTACATATATTCACAAGGCAGTAGTCTTCCATACACACAATTGACAATTTCGATTCATGTTTGTTGGAATATGATATGAATATAGGTTATTACATTATAATTATAATATCTTATTATGTGGGAGTTATTAATTAAATTATATCATAATATTTTAAGAATATTTTTCATTGGTTGAAGAAAAACTAAATTGAAAATGCTTGGTTATGGACTATACCTCTTATATGAAAAACCATTTAGGTTTAAACATAAATTCTTTTTTAAGAGGGTTTAATAATCTATATAATTCTCTAAGGATCTAGAGTAGGGAAAAAAGAATTTATTTGGGAAGGTATTTGGTGAACCAAAAGGATATTTAGGTGTATAGAGGAGATGAGTGGGGTTTCCTCTTATAAGTGGGGGAGGGGACCTTCTTGTAAATTACTTGGAAATTTCCTAACCAAATAGAAAATGGTAATTTAATTCCCAACCATTATGCTTCCAGATTACCTTGTATTATAAAGGGGGTTTTGTATAAGGTCGGTATATTTCTAGAAAACTGGATTTTGAGAAGTTTAATTTCAAAACATACCCTTATATTTTAGATTAACCCCCAGTAAAATCATTTTATCCTTAACCTAAACAACTAAATTTTACTGTATAAACTTTTAATTAAGAAATAAAATTTAATTTAATGTAATAACAAATTAAAATAATTCATATTCAAAATATGTAATCCATTTCACAAAACTCAATTCACAAAAGTGGAAAATTTTAATTTTAAAATAAACCCGTGGACACGATGAAAATCATTTTTCTAAATAAAAGGTTTCTATCAGTATAAAAAACTTTTACATCAAAATTAAACATGAAATATATTATTGTCAAAAAAAAGATTTATCATAATAATATTTAAATAATTAAACTTATAAATAGTATCTTAAAAAAGAACTTGTAAATCCATTAAATGAAATGACAGTTTTTAATTAAAATATGTACCATTCAGTTTTAATCGAAAAATAAATATTTTTTGTAAATTATAAAAAAATAACTATAATATAGTTTAGATATTCTGATTCAAAAAACGAAGCCCATTTTTTTAATAAAATTTTATAAATGTGGATGAAAATTAATTTTATTATTTGTTCACAAAATGAAATTGAAATTATTTTTTGAGAATAAATTTATTTTAGAAGTATATACAGACTTTATCAATAATTAAGTACATATATGTATATATATTTTATTTGTCTACAAAAATTATAATTTTTTTAAAAATATTTTTATTTATATTAATATGTTTATGTTTATTGGCTAGGTTATAACATTACCATTTAAATAATAACATTATTATCGTATTGTAGTTTGGTAAAAATAAGTGTTGTCAATAACACATGTTATCAAAAAAATTATTTTATTTAAAAATATTATTTCATAAAATATTTAGTTTTTACAGAGAAATTTATAACACTCATTTTCTATCCAACTATTATTCTATGATGAATTTATTTAATTTTTATAAAACATGTTTTTTAAATGAAATATGGTATGATATGATTAATGCTTAAAATCATGTGGCACACATATGTATGTTTTTCAATATATGATGGGTAAGGCCAGAATTTTGTACCCATCCAATGAATTGGGTATTTATGGATATCTCCTGTGATTAGAAAAAATGGAATGGGGAGAGGGTCATGTTATGTATGGGTATTTATCTACTATGATAGTTTTGGAAGTGAACCTTTAATAAGGAAATGATGGAGTGGGGAGTGGACACAATCTATTATGGCAACCATAGTTGTGATATTTGACTAAAGAAATTATTTTATCACCATATATGCATGACACAAGAACATGTATTATGAGTATGATATGTTCTCTTAGTTCTTGATAGATTAATGATGTTTCTACACAATAATAACCTATGTATTCTCTATCAGAAAGCCTTATAACATAATTAATGATTAATGATCTTTGAGTGATAGGAAATAATTATTGTAATTAATTATTAGGTTCTTATTCCCTTTTTATTAACTTATAATCATATATTATAATTCAATTATTTAACATCCGGGCCCCGATTCCACGCACCGGGGCCTTGATCTAGTCGGTTACATGACTTCAAGCACCTCCATGTATGCTAGAGGCTACCGAATAGTAGCGAGATTAAAATATAAAACATTGGAATAATATACCCTCTATATCATAGTAATACAAAATATATATAAACAATAACCAAAATGTAATAACCAATAATGAGAATAATAACAGTATCACATGATGATCAAAACATGATTAAAATATCCAACCAAAACAGTTGGTATGTCTTTCCATATAAGTTTCATGTATCGATATGTAAAACCAACAATAAATACAGTCACTGAAAATTCCATGAGAGTATCAAAACCACATTCGTTCGCCTCATCCATGATCCAACCCAGATCAACCATATAACATGGGTCTCTTTCCCTTATAAGGTCCTACAAACATAAAGTCTATTCGGGTACCGATTAGCCATCCCAAGTAGGGTGCGAGTACAACGTAGTAGGACACCACCAATGATGTCTAAAAAAATATCTAGTCTATAACAATGTATGGAGTTATGTAAATTATAAAATATAATAAAGTCAAATGTTATCACTTTAAATTATTCTTTAATTAACCTCATAAATGACAAGGGATCTCGATGACACCTGAACCATCATTGTATACATCTGCATGTGCAAGAGTCTGAACCGTAACACATAAGGAATAAAAATTCATTACATAATGGTATTTCATTATACATTTAATTCAATTAATATCATGGATACTTGGAACCATAGTCCAATGCCAATATTTTGGGACTAGAATACCATATCTAGCTCCCTTTGGGTATCTGATGCATTAATCGGTGTACCACAACAAGTTGTTATCAAATATGGACTTTTGAATCATCATTCTATCTCCCCACGCATATATCAAAAAAAATCACATATGGGATTTTGAAGCATCAATCCATGCCCCACAGATGTATATCAGTCAATAACATATGGGATTTTGAAGCATATGGTAATGTCCAACACACACATATCACATATATCAGAATATCACATATGTCCCAATTTTATATAAATCAATGTTAAGCATCATTAAAATTCATATAAAACTTTCTAATAAAAGTTTACCATTTCAATTATCAAAATTAAACATTGTTCTTCACTCTAATCACATATAATAATATGAACAATCCACTAATAATCAATTTCTATATGTTTAATCATATAATTCACTAACACTCCAAGGATAAGAAAAAAATCCATAAATATCTATTAATAAATCCATTCAACATTCTATTAATTAATAAATTCAATATTTCTATCACATTAACAATTAAGAAATCCCATTAAATGGCCTATTTCATAACCCCAATCCCATCATTTACATAATCACATCATTCCATTAATTAAATTCCAAATTAATTAGTCCAATTCAAGATGCGTTTTACAAAAATGGATAGTGATATTTCAAAATTCCCTAAAAGAAATTATAATATAGGCAATGAGATTATCAATTTAGACTACCTACCACAAGATTGCTGATGAGCGTTTTCCAAATTGTAAATTCACAAATTAAAGCATAATGTTAAATTACACAATAAAGAACAATATCTAGATCCAAAACATAGTTCCCTGATAAAAAACATTAGATCAATTAAAACCCAGATCTAAAAAATCACTAATATGGTAAAAAAATCCTTTCAAAAGATGTGACAAAGATAGTAGAGAGTGAATAAGTTGATTGGGGTGAGATCTCTTATCGGGAGAGGTGCAGTTATATCAAACAGATACATGGTTATTCATGAATGGAGTTTATATGGAATTTGAATCTTTATTGGAGCCCTTAAAAATATGGGAGAATCAGTTAGGTTGAGTGGGGTTTAGTGAGAGTAAAATAAGGGAGCGGGGGGGGGGCATGATATTTAAAATTAATGTTCGGTGAAATTAATTCCACACTCATAGTTTCCTGAGAAGGGCCGTATGATTTGTTAAACCATGTGGCATGGCCATATACTTCTCCTAAGGGGCACCTAGTTTCTCCTAATATGGGTCAGGGATTGACAATCCATTTTCCAAACTGGCAATCCCACCCTGCTTGGGGTTTCACATTTTTCTAGGGAATATGAGTATGGTTTGGGAAAACTGTGTACCGACCATGCATTGTCTCTTTTCTTTCAAAATTATAATTTTCTCACCAAGAACAACCTGAGAAAAAAACCAATACATGGTATACTAAAAAATGGGTAAAAAGGTATGCATCCATAAGGATAATAAATCCCCATAAATGGTCAATATCTTACAATCCCCCACCTTATAACATCTCTTCCTCAAGCTATACTCCCAATCATCTTCCAAGGTAAAACGATCGGGCCACTAATCCCACATATCTGCTTTCTCTTTCACGTTTCCCTGTAATCATGGCCATATTTATAAAATAATCAAACTATTTTCATTGTACTTTCCTACACATATTTCTCAATTTTATCCACATCATGTATCATATTCTCCTAAAAGGTTTCAATAGTCACAAGCTCAACATCATCCACATCAATCACATGAGAATGGTTAGGGTGATACTTCTGATGATGTGAGACATGAAAAATGTATTACATAGAACTATTACTATATAGAATATCCAATAGTATAACACTGACGAGATCCTCTCCACAAACTCAGAAGTTCCAACAAACATGGGCGTCATCTTTCTTAGCCTCCAAATCATATAGTGACCAAATTTACGTGATATATAAAGGGAAAAATGATCAGCCAATATAATATATAAGGGTGGTTAAATTATACCATCATATAACATCCAAAAATTATAAACCATAACCATATATCTCTGAATTAGCTAAACCTGCTCTGATTACTCCTGCATGAGACTCGGCCCTAGTAGCTCTGATTTACCCACCTCTATCCAACATAGCAGTGATTTTCATGAAGTAATATAAAAATCATAATTTTTTCTATATGAATAGTTCATAATAATTGTTATTATAGGTGAACTCAATGATATCCATGTTTCTCTCCAAAGACCCACCAATTTCTAAAACATATGACTGTATCATATCATTAAGTACCTGAATAGTATGTTATGACTGCCCATCTATTCATGGGTAGAAAGGCAAACTCAGTAATACCTTTGTATCTAATGCATTCTATAATAATTACTATAAGCATGAAGTAAAATATGTTTCATGGTATGAAACTATCCCTTACAAAACCCAATGTAGATGAACTATCCACCAATCAAACAAGTCTCCCAACTAATCCACTGAGAAGGTCTCTTATAGAGGAATGAAATATGCTACTTTTTTCAAGTCAATAGACTATCAACCAAATAACATCATTGTTCCAATGAATCCTTAAAAACACCAAAATTATGACCATTGTGACATAATACCACTTATATTCTAGAATAGGAAATGATAGTATTAAATCACTAGGTTGTTGATGCTCAACCTTCACATGTTGACAGGTGTAGCGAAGTGTCACAAACCATGAAATTTTCTTTTTCATGCCTAGAGACCAATACTATCTATGTAGGTCATGATACATTTTGGAAAAACCAAAATGAATCACCCAAATTGCGTTATGAAACTCACACATCATCTCTTATTTCATGCTTATAGGCACAAAAAACTGATTTAGGATATAAATTATTTCATCCTCATTTATGGTAGAATCTGAAGGTGGCTTCCCACCATAAAGGATTTCCCACAAGGATAAACAATCTCAATCGTCATATTGACTATATCTAATATGAATCATAAGTGTGGATTACACTAATACTGATACGAGAGTCATATTCTCTTGTCCCGGAGGAACCACAACACGCATCTCAGCTAACAATGTCATAATCATCCACTTGGGGTCGGACACTTAACCTACCAAAGTGTGTGTTTTTCTACTCAAAGAGTTGAAAACAATATTTCTATTACAAGGAAAATATGCTAGATAAAAGTTTAATGAATTTATATAATCAATCCATATCCACTACCCGAGATCGAAATCTTTTTGTGAAAAGATATACTTTATTCTCTTGTGATCAATATACATAATAAACATTTCCCCTAATAAATAATGCCACAGGAAATTCAAATCATACACCACTTACGCTAACTCGAGGTTGTGAGTAATGTAATTCCATTCATATAGACACATCTACCGTGACTCATACAGCACAAATTCGATCTTCTAGTATTTACACTACTCTAATTCCTTCACCTGATATATAAAAATACATTGTATAATCCTCCCCTATATCATGTAGGATTAAGATGGAGTAGTAGTCAAACACATACTTAACTCATTTAAATCATTCTAAAATGGTCTATACCAATAAATGTTAACTCAATCCTTGGTCAACCCTAAAAGTGGTGCTTCCAAGTGGGAGAAGTCTTTGATGAACCTCAAGTAGAAGCATAATAAGACTAAATATCGATGAATATCAAAGACATTCTTGTGATAATCCACATGAACTAGTACTTTTAATTTATCTAGGTCAAATGACACACATTCCTCTGAGATTACATGACCTATACAAATTACCTAATTAATTGAGAATTGATACTTAGATAGAATATCATATAGTCGATGATCTCATAATGTACAAAGGTTGATGTCAAGATGCTGGGAATGATAATCATGAGTGTTGGTGGACACACTGATTTCAACCTTAAACAAAACAGAAAACTAATCCATGTATCAGTAGAAAATTTGGTTCATTAATTCGATAAACACTGCCAGATCATTTTTTAGCCCTGAAAACATTACCAAAAACTGTTAAAGGTCATACCGTCTTCAGAAATCTATCCATGGTATATCATAATGTTGAACTCTAAACTGATGATAACCTGATCTCATGGAAATCTTAAAGAGAAAAATAATCTCATCTAAAATGTTCAAAGACATCAATGGTACATAGAAGAGTATATCAATTTTTCAATATAATGTGATTCAACGTATAGTTGTCAACACATAAGCATAACGTTTCATCATCCTTATTAGAAAACAATTTCTAGAGAACCACTAGAAAATGTTCTTGGATGGATGAAACCCTTATCCATAAACTCTTTTAGTAGAGTCTTAAGCTCATGAAGCTCTATTGGTTCCATTCTATAAGTTTGAAAACAGAACAGCTCAAATCTATGTGTGAGAACAATCATAAACTCCACACCTCTCCCAAGTGGAGGTCCTGATATTTTCTCATCAAAGATATCCTAGAACTGATATACAATTGATGGAATGAAATCCTAATTCAAACCCCCCGTCATCTAGTAAAATACTAACAACATACATGGTGATCTTCCCTAGTTGCTGATGAATTGGTCCTTCAGGGCATGCCGAAATATACCACTATCCATGATAATAATAGTTTTCACCCTTAGAAGATTTAAAATTCACTCACTTATGGTAAAAATCAATGTGGGCTTGGTATTCTTCAAACCAATCCATACCAAAAATTAATTAAAATCCTAACATGTCAAGGATATAAAGTTCCCATTAAAACATATACTCCCCAGCCTCAAGATAACATCCCCTGCATACGAAGATGTATCTTAACCAAACAACCAAATGTGTATTGATCTCTATAACCACACTCATAAAATCCACTGCCAGACTAAAACCATTCGTAAGTTGTGAAAATATAGAACAATGAGATGAACCATTATTAAATAAGGTACTTGTATGAATAGAATCTATAAGAATAGTACCTATAACTATTGATGGTACAACCTCACTATCAACAAGAGTATGTAAAATGACATTAAACTGTCCTACCCCTCTATACAATGATGCATTCTAAGTCCCCTGAGCATCACTAGTTTGCTGATATGGGTCCTCTTTCTGAGAAGTACCACTTACACTTCCTCAACTTCTAGTACGAGTAGAAATAAAACTACCAGAATGACATAGGGTCAAAGATTCATTTCAAATACCCTAATTCTAATTATCATCTCTATCATTACCCATCTATCATGGGTTATTATAGAACCGTTGTAGATATCCCATCATACTACTAGATCAAAAATCTACCAATGGTCAAGGAAACATTCAACAAATGTGACCCGACCTACCAAATTAGTGTAAGATCACTTGAGTCATGCCTTGAGTAACTGAAACTTCACCCTGTACACGCTTCTTTCTACTGCTCTGGTTAACATTCTCATAGCACCCCTTCTTACTCTCAGAAGATGTACGTTTTATTCATCCACCAAAAATCACCTATGCCACACTAGAAGACTCTTTTAGGTTACAATCAAATATGAGAGCCTAATTTACAACATATGAAAACATATTCATCCTGAATATGTTAACAAAGGATGCAATTTCAAATTTAATACAATATTGATACTGCTTCCCCAAAATAACCTCATCCACTAGAAATGCTATAACAAAGTGATGAAAATCAGTAAAGAGACCAACATAGTCCATCATGGACATGGTCCCTTAGGTAAATCCAAAAAACTCATCTTCCCTTTCCTACATGAGCATCACAGGGTAAACGTACTCCAAGAACGTCTTTGGGATGTACTTCCACAACATAATCTTCAGTTGTCCATCCAGAGATTGGATGTCCAACCAATGATTCTATTGACCACGTTACATATAAGAAGACAATATGAATATCTTCTCACTAGGAGTCTCTAAATGGTCAAGTATGATCTAGATATTCTTAATCCATAACTCAGCTACCTTGTAACAACCCGAGATTTTATGAATAATATTATTTTAATTTCATTGATGTCTTGTGTTGTACGCTACACCAAAATTAGCATGTGTTATACGCAACACCGTATTAGCTTATATTATATGCAAACACAATTTTGGGCTTGTGTTGCACGAAATAGAAACCTTCCTCGATAACATGTGTTGTACGCAATACTGAGTTTCACTAAACAACGATATATTGTTATAAGATTATTATAGGCTAGCCGTTATGAATATTATTGACTACATTTGGAATTTTAAAACCTTATTATTCATCATACACATTTTCTAGAACATGGTATTAGAAAAAAATAAATTTTTTGGGTAAAATAAGTATCTTTCAATAAATGCACTTTTGCCTCCTTTTGATAGCACACCCACTTTAAATATAGTTTTTGACATGTTTATAAGTTAAATTTGAGAAAATAAATTTCTTATTTGGAATCAGGATAAAAAAATTTACTTTGGATAAATTTTTCATATTATTCTGATAACTTACATATTTTAATGAATAGTAAAAACACGTAATATTTTAATTAAAAACAATTTTTTTCATCGCAATAATTTATATGGTCAAATTATAATATTTAATGGTTTTAAAGTATAAATATAATATATTTTTACTATTTAATATAATATATGTCATTACCATTAATTTTACATTGAATTCATAGGTAAAAACATTTCAATCTTTGGCAAAGTTTTAACTTTTAAAACCCGTTTTCTTAACAACAAGATTAATTTTAAAATAATAACTGCAACTTATGTGTTTTGAATTTTAAAAAATGGATTCCATATTTGAATTCAGTGGGTCCAAATTATGTTAATAGGTTACTTTTAATTTTTTGATATTATGAATAGTAACTACGGTAATTTTTATATACTGTAGTAAAAGGTAAATCATGTAATTAAGGGTAACAATAAGATTATAAAATTACCCTAGTACTTGCCAAAATTCTATTGGATGAATAAAAGAAGACCCATATCACCAAAGGGTAGGAAGATATTCATTTTATGGACATTGTACCTTGAAAATAATTCAATTATTATTAAAACCCAAGAAAGTGACAACATGTCAGTCTCTTAAATATTATAAGTATAATAATTTAAATTTAGTGATAAACTTCATGAAACACAGAACATGAATAGTCTCTCGAAATATAATAAATGTATCTACATTATTTGAATTTATTTAGAATTTTTAGAGATTAAATAAATATTATTAATGGTGACACAATAGTGATGTTGAAATTATTTTATTGATTGAATTATCAAATAAATGGTTTTACAAATATTAAAATAAATATTTTATTAACTATTTAATATTCTCCACTAATTTTCTATAGACAGATGACATGTTATGAATCTATTAATTATTTTATTTTGAACATATCTTTGGTATGTATTTTATTTAAATTCAAATAATAGAATAGTGTCAAAATTTACACTATTGTTATTTTATAAAATAACATAATATATATTTGATTAAAAATTATAAAAATATTTAAAAAATTATAAATTAAACTTTATATGGTCTAAAATGTCATAAATTTTATAATTATTGAAAATTCACAACACATAAGTAATTATTTATAACAATTTAAAATTTAGAAACTTATTACCTCAAATAAGATTAAATAAATTAAATAAGGATAAATCAAGTTGAAAAGATTTAAAATAAATTTCCAACATGTCTAAATATTATTGGTTGATGAGATTACAACCCTATATTATCTAATATTTGAATATGAGTCATTTTTTGTGGTTTTTAAGTGGGGTTTGATTTATTATAAATAAATATTTTTGAGGTTTCCAAAGGTGCCCCTCTCATCTCTTATAAAAAGGCACATACTCTCTCTCCTCTTCACAACACTATGAGCCTTCAATATTGGCCAAACCCTGACCATTTATCTTATCCATTTCCTTTGAAACATTTTGGAGTTTTTTTTTTGTTCTCAAAAGACCTAATCTAGTCCCTTGAGAGGAATCTTAAAGGAGGTGCGTCGAAGAAGAGGTAATCTCTTCTGCCGATTCTTTCAAGTTTCTTTTTTCTTCAACTTCCTCTTATTTAGTTTTTTCATTGTAAAGTAATAAAATAAGTGTCAATAACATAATGATATGATATTATAAATATTAAACAACTCCATTTCACCTTCTATCCATCCTACGGAAAACAAAATCATTGGGTGTGCGTACGTACAGAATACTGTCTCCACGCCGTGGTGTAATTAGTTTTTCCCCCACCCCTTACACGGATGGGTATAATGGGGTACAAAATAATTATATATGGTTATTATAACATCATACTGATTCTGAGATATTATATCATTCACTTCAATTCTATTCAATAATTGTGGGAAGGATATCATCGCTTGTGCGTACATACGGACTACCATCTCCACGAACACGATGAGATTCATTTTCCATGATTAACCATTCAAGTATGATTATAAAGTATATATATAATAAATAATTATGAAAGATATTACATAATAATGATACGGGATTTATGTACATATATGTTTCATTTACTTAATTCCATTTAATTCAATAAGGAAACAAAAACAGCGTTCATGCACACGTACAGCCTACCATCTCCATGAACGGTGTATTTCATTCCATTTATCGATCTATCATATATATTAATATACTGAATATATATTATATATAAATCATGTTTCAAATTTTGGAATTAATTAAATCATGATATGAGTAATAATATCAAGAACAGCAAATTGAAACACGTATGATAAATGAAACGATTTTGCCCAAAATGCTGCTTTAACATGGAATTTACAAAATAACAGGTAATATAAAGTCATAAGTGAACCATATATGATATCATAACAATGAAAATGATTCTTTAATAATTCAATGAAATTATTTAAATCATTATACAAGAGGTTCAAATACATACGAAGCATATTGGACATAAGGTAAGGGATAACTTTTCCAATCTCGTTTTTATCTGAGATTGTTTATTCGTAAGTATTTACTGAGGTTATATTTATCATCCATATAACTATTTTCTAAAACTGGTTTCATGTATGTTTATAGTCATTTTTACCCATTTTTGAATTTTACTATATTGTATGTAAGGAATATTTCTTTTGTTTACCATATGATGTAATTTTTTACTTTTCCCGCCAAAGTATGAGAATGATGTTTTTTAACTTATACGGCATGAATGGATTTTTACGATTTCATAACGCCTAATTTTCATGAAACTTCCTCTCAAAATTATCATGGTTATTTTCAATAAAATACTTTTCTTTTAAAATTTTGTGTCATTTTGTTAAAAGAACATGATTTTGAAGAAGAAAGGTTATTTTCGTCAAGAATTCAATTCAAGTGTTTTATCAAAACTATTTTCCATCTAAAATGACATTATTTAGCATGTTTATGTTTCAAGTATAATGTCTCTATTATTTACATGGTGTGATTTTCCTTATAATGAAATGATATCCATTTGTTTTATATGGAATTATGTGATGATGGAATGATGTTTATGAAACCCATTTTATTCTTTGGGTTATGATGAATGTTTTATGTTTCCTTTGTGGCACAAGTAATAATGATTTCATTATGAGATGGGTGGGACCTATATCTCCCTACAATGCATTTGGTAACGATTTATATCTCATGAGATAGACATGGCTAGAATGGCATGTTAATCTGGTTCAGCGATACAGGACTGGAATGAGGAGTGAACTCGATTCAATATGGGACTTTGTCCACTAAGATGGTATTGGCAGCAATGCCTTGGATAATATGGAAATAATATCAAGTGCTTAATGGTTTTACACAATTACATGCTTTATTACCATGTTATGTTATCAAGATTGATGTTCCATTATGATCTTTTCCTTACGTACTTCCATTTTTTATTTCATTGCTAAAGATTTTGTTGTTTAAACATTATGTTCATGTTTTTAAGTTCAAATGTATATGGTTTGTTTTATTTTCTCCATGCTTACCCTTATTGAGATTTTGACCTCACCCTTTATATGTTTTCTTTTCCCCAGTATGTAAAGAAAGGTTTCTGGTAAGAAAACAAAAAGGGGAAGATCTTTATGGGAGATGTTGAAGATCTTTCACCATGATTAGAAGATTATGTTCTGAGTTTCCGAGACAATAAACTATTACGGTCCTTGAGTGTTGGTTTTTTTATGTATTATGTTTTCCTCAAAAGTAATGTAATATCCATGTACGTCAATTTTTGGGTCTTTAAAGTTGGTATGAGAAGAAATGTTTAATTAACCTTCAGAAACTAGGATGCGAAAACTTTAGTGAGATCCCTAGAATATATTTCTATGGTATTTCTAGAGATATCTCTAAGGTTACGTTTAATAATAGGTTATAATCCTAGAATTATGGTAAAAATCTTAGAATTAAACCTAAGATGTTATATATTGAAGGTACTCCCCCTTTATTATTTTGTTATCCTTGCATTATTTTT
The DNA here is from genome assembly GCA_963277665.1 of Viscum album. NCBI lineage: Eukaryota > Viridiplantae > Streptophyta > Magnoliopsida > Santalales > Viscaceae > Viscum > Viscum album. Next base: position 1,323,655,361 of record OY728166.1, read on the forward strand.
GTCTCTCACACTATTCTATTTGGGTTTTAGAAAATGGATAGAAACATGAATATTCATGTTAATAGAGAATATGATGAACAATGGAATGATATTATTCATGATCTACAAAATGAAACGGTATTTGGAAGGTGAAACATCGTTATTATTCCTAATCACCAATCTCATAATATGATCAATAATCTCAACATTGGTAAGATTCCTGACTCAGCTAATAAGAGAAAGATGGAGTTTCATGGCGATCTTAGAGGAAAGAAAGTTCAATTTAACTCATGTAAATCATGTTGGAAGAGACATCAAGGAGAATATTTCAAAGGAATTGGAAGATTCTTTGGGTATGGAAAAGAAGGACACAAAGCCATTAATTGTAAAGGAAAAGGTTAATTTAACACCATGGACAAGGATAATGGTATTTCTAAGACATCAAAAATAGTTAAATGTTTTAAATGTGGAACGTACAGACATTATAAAAACCAATGACCTAAGGGAAAATATCATGAAGAGAGTCAGCATGGTCATATGGGTAGTATTTATGTTGATGATGATGAAGAGACTACAAATGGTATATGAGATGAAAGAAGTGTTGAGGAATAAAATGATGAATCACGGTCAATGGTTTAAGAAGGTAGTGGAATGATTGTATGTTTATCTAGAGTTATTTTAATGGTACTATTGAATAAAGGAACATCTATGGATTGTTACACTCTTGTTTTTCCTAAAGTATTTTAAAGTATATGTTGAATGGTACCGGTAACCATGAAATATTATTCAGATATTTTTGGAAAGAAGATGATATGCACATAATGAATGGATACAGAGATAATAATATGTTTGATAGTATTAATGAGCTCATGACTGATATATGTACAAAGTGATATCATGGTTTGAGTATATCAAAATTTTGGGATTTTTGTATATGCAAAGAGTTAACTTTTGACAACATTCATGTTTTCACTACAGTTCAATGGGTATTTATTTTTTAAGAGGATACATGATTAAGGTATTCACTTGTTTGAAATGTGATCAACAAGATATATCTTATGATATATGGGGGATAAATGATGGTATTCACATTCTTGTTATGTGACTTTTAAAGTAATCGTTTTCTTTATACTATGAGATTGGAAAGATTTATTTTGGATAAGCCTAATGATTGTAATGGATTATGTTGGACATCATATAGTATTATTTATGGATATAACTTGTTTTTTGATATTATTTATGGAATGTTTTAATAGTATAGTTTTAGAAAATGGACAACCCATTGGACGAGCGACAACCCATCGTGTCGAACAAGGCTATGTGAATCGAACCCACAACCGAAGTGTGACATGCCTTTATCACTTACCACTGGCCTACAAGAAGTCCCTGGTTTGTTGAAACTAGTTTTATTTGATTATATAGGATGATAGATGGAGTATAAGTCCATTTTCGGAATCATATATGATTATAATCACCGTAGATGAACTTATGCATATTTGATAAATTTTGTTAACATTTTGTTTAAGATGGATGGAATGACCCATCATTCCATCACATGATCTTCTAAAACTTCATGAATGACTAATTTAACTTCATTATTTAAGATATGAAGTGGAAATTTTTCATGGAATGACCGACAGTGAGATTGTACCAAAATCAAGTAAGTATTTCTCTTAATTGACAATTTTCAACTTTAGGGAAATTATATTGAAACCAAAAAATGTTTCCTAGTACCCTCATATCTGATGAATCAGATGGTACCTTAGATCATCACAAATTTATGGATTTGTGATTATTTTCTTTTTCATAGCCATGTATTTACCACTCTCCATCAGAACTTGATGGTTAGATTTCTCTTCCATATCCATATTTTCACCTATGTTATCCTTTGTGGAAACCCAGTGATTAGTTAATTTGGGTAACCATCACGTTTCATAATTTATTTTTTAAAGTTTTGTTTTGGTATTCCTCTTTAAAATGTGGGTTTTTATTAATGAAACATTCAAGTAGTAAACGATTTATAACCCCGACAAATTTCGAGGGAAAAATTCATTTTAAGGGGGGTAGAATGTAACACCACTAGATTTTAAGAAAAATATTCTTTTAATTTCATTCATATATTGTGTTGTACCCTAAAACAAAATTAGCTTGTGCTATATTCAATAATGTATTAGATTATATTATACGCAAACACTATTCTTGGCTTGTGTTACATGCAAGAGAAACCTTCCTCAATAGCGTGTGTTGTACGCAATACTGAGTTTCACTAAACAACGATATATTATTATAATTTTATTATTGACTAGCCATTATGAATAGTATTAAATAAAATTTGATTTTTATTACATTATTATTCGCGTTACACATTTTCTAGAAAATGTTATGAGAAAAAAATAAAATTTTCGAGTAAAATAAGTATTTTTTAAAAAATGCACTTTTTCCACCTTTTGATTGAGACCCACATTAAATATAGATTTTGACATGTTTATAAGTTAAATTTGAAAAAATAAAACTCTTTTTTGGAATCAGGATATAAAAATTTACTTTGGATAAAAGTTTCATATTATTCTAATAACTTTCATATTCCAATGAATAGAAAAAACACGTTATATTTTAATTTAGAAATCAATTTCATCACAATAATTTATATGGTTAAATTATAATATTTAATGGTTTCAAAGTATAAATATAATATATTTTTACCATTTAATATATTGTTTTTCATGACCATTAATTTTACATTGAATTCATAGGTAAAAACATATCAATCTTTGCCAATGTTTTAACTTTTAAAACTCATTTTCTTAGCAATAGGATTAATTTTAAATTAATTGTTGCAACTTTAGTGTTTTTAATTTAAAAAAAATGGATTACATATTTGAATTCAGTGGGTCCAAATTATATTAATAGGTTACTTTTATTTTTTTGATATTATGAATAGTAACTACGGTAATTTTTATTTGCCGCAGTTAAAGGTAAATGAGGTAATTAATGTTAAAAATAAGATTATAAAATTACCCTAACACCTGCCAAAAATTCTATTGGATGAGTAAATGCCGACCCATATCACCTAAGGGTTGGTGTAGATTCATTTTATAGACTATTTACTATGAAAATAATTTAATTATTATTAAAACCAAAGAAAGTGAAAACATGTCACTCTCTTAAATCCTATATGTTGAATAATTTTAATTTAGTGATAAACTTAATGAAAAATCGAACATGAATATTATAAAGAAAAATAATAAATTTATCTACATAATATGAATTTATTTATAATTTTTAGGGATTAAATAATTATCATTAAATGTGACATAATAGTGATCTTGAAATTATTTTATTGATTGAAATATCAAATAATTGGTTTAAAAATATTAAACTAAATATGTTATGAACTATTTAATATTATACAAGAATTTTAAAGACAAATATGACATGTTATGAATCTATTCAAAATTTAATTTTGACCATATATTTTGTGTGGATTTTATTTAAAATCAAATAATTTAATAGTGCCAAAATTGACACTATTGTTATTTTTTAAAAATAACATAATATAAAATTGTTTAAAAATCACAAAAATATTTAAAAAATTATAAATTAACATTTATATGGTCTAAAATGTCATAAATTATCAAATTATGGACAATTCACAACACAGAAGTAATTATTTATAACAATTTAAAATTTACAATCTTATTACCACAAATAAGATTAAATAAATTAAATAAGGATTAATCAAGTTGATAAGGTTTAAAATAAATTTCCAACTTGTCTAAATATTATTGGTTCATGATATTACAACCCTGTCTCATCTATTATTTGAATATGAGTCATTTTTGTAGGTTTTAAAGTGGGGTTTTATTTATTATAAATTAATATGTTTTGAGGTTTCCAAAGGTTCCCCTCTCTTCCCTTATAAATGGGAACCTCCTCTCTCTCTCCTCTTCCCAACACATTGAGCCTTCAAGATCGGCCAACCCATGCCCATTTCCCTTCTCCAACTCCATAGAAACATTCTTGAGGTTTTTGTCTTCTCAAAAGGAAACTCTAGTTCCATAAGAGGAAGCTGAAAAGAGGTACGTCGAAGAAGAGGTAATCTCTTCTGCTGATTCTTTCAAGTTTCATTTTTCTTCTACTTCCTCTTCTTTAGTTTTTTCATTGTAAAGAAATAAAATCAGTATCACTAATATAATGATATGATATTATAAATATTAAATAAACCCATTTCACCTTCTATCCATCCTACAGAAAATTAAATCACCGCGCGTGCGTACGTACGGAATATTGTCTCCACGTCGTGGTGTAATTAGTTTTTCCCCCACCACCTTATTTGGATGGGTATAATTGTGTAAAGATTAACTATATATGGTTATTATAAAATCATTGTGATTATGATATATTATATCATTCACACCAATTCTATTAAATAATTATGGGAATGATATCATCGCTCGTGCGTACGTACGGACTACCGTCTCTACGAACGCGATGAGATTCATTTTCCATTATTGACCATTCAAGTATGATTATAAAGAATATATATAATAAATAATCATGAAAGATATTACATAATAACGATAATGGATTTATGTACATATATGTTTCATTTAATTAATTCCATTCAATTCAATAAGGAAATGAAAACAGTGTTCATGCGCACGTATGGCCTACCGTGTCCATGAACGGTGTACTTCATTCCATTTATCGATCTATCATATATATTTATATAATGAATATGTATTATATATAAATCATGTTTTAAATTATGGAATTTTTTAAATAAGTATATGAGTAATAATATCAAGAACAACAAATCAAAACACGTATGATAATTGAAACGATTTTACCCAAAACGCCGCTTTAACATGGAATTTACAAAAGAACAGGTAATATAAAGTCATAAGTGAACCATATATGATATCATAACAATGAATATGGTTCTGTAATAATTCAATGAAATTATTTAAATCATTATACAGGAGTTGTGGATACATACGAAGCATATCAGACATAAGGTTTGAGATAACTGTTCCAATCTTGTTTTTATCTGAGATTGTCTATTTGTAAGTATTTACTGGGGTTATATTTATCATCCATGTCCATGTTTTCTAAAAATGGTTTCATGTATGTTTAATGTCCTTTTTAACCATTTTTTACTTTTAATAGATGTTATGAAAGGAATATTTCTTTTGTTTACCATACGATGTAGTTTTTGACTTTTTCGGCCAAAGTACGAGAAGAATGTTTTTTAACTTATACGGCATGAACAGATTTTTGCAGTTTCATAATTCCTAATTTTCATGAAGCTTTATCTACAAGTTGTTTTGGTTAATTACAATGAAAGCCTTTTTATTTTAAAATTGTGTTTCATTTTGTGAAAATAAAATGATTTTGAAGAAGAAAGGATATTTTCCTCAAGAATTCATTTCATGTGTTTTATGAAAACTATTTTCCAGCTAATATGGCATTATTTAGAATGTTAATGTTTCAATTATAATGTCTGTATTATTTACATGGTGTGATTTTTCTTAGGATTAAATGATGTCCATTTGTTTTATATGGAATTATGTGATGATGAGATGTTGTTTATGAAATCCATTTTATTCTTTGGCTTATGATGAATGTTTTATGTTTATTTTTTGGCACAAGTAAGAATGATTTCATTATGAGACGGGTGGGACCTATATCTCCCTCCAATGAATTGGTTAATGATTTATATATCATGAGATAGACATGGATGGAATGGAAAGTTAATACGGTTTAGTGATATAAGACTGGAATGAGGAGTGAACTCGATTCAGTAAGGGACTTTGTCCACTAAGATGGTCTTGGCAGCAATGCCTTGGCTAATATTGAAATAATATAAAGTTCCTAATGGTTTTCCACAATTACATGCTTTATTCCCATACTATTTTATCATGATTGATGTTCCATTATGATCTGTGCCATACGTACTGCCAGGTTTTCTTTCATTGCTCAAGATTTTGATGTTTAAACATTATGTTCATGTTTTTATATTCAAATATATATGGATGGTTTTATTTTCTCCATGCATACCCTTACTGATCATTTGAGCTCACCCTTTTCATGTTTTCGTTTCCTTAGGATATAAAGAAAGGTTTTAGGTAAGAAAATAAAAAGGGGAAGATCTTTATGGGAGATGTTGAAGATCTTTCACCATGATTAGAAGATTATGTTCCGAGTTTCGAATGACACTAAACTATTTCGGTCCTTGAGTGTTGGTTTTTGTTATGTATTATGTTTTCCTCAAATGTAATGTAATGTCCATGTACGTCATGTTTGGGGTCTCTACATACCTCAGATCCAAAATATTTATTAAAATTTGGAGGGTGATGCACTATAACTTCCATGTGAATTCAGACATACTCTTCACTCGCCATCTTGGGGTCTTTCCATGAATTGTGTAAAACAAGAAATGTTCTCATAGAATTTATCTCTGGATTCCCCACCCAGAACTATCAGAGCCTCTGGTTTCACTACTAGAAGATTAATTATATCAATGTACTTATTTTGTCATATTATCAAGAATTATCATTGGGGCATAATTAAACAATTCCAAAAACACATCTTAGGATACATATCTCAAAATTTACATAATTAACAATGGGGATTCATATATATTCATAACAATTTATCCCCTAAACCATGACTTATGGTAAAAATTTAGACACTATCACTACCCTCATCTATCCCTCATCATGGTAATTGATACTAAGGGAAAAACAATTTAATGATTCAACATTCTCATTAGACACCTGTTTTTCCAATTCAAATAATCACATTTTTCATCATTTACAATTTCCTATTACATATTTGGAACCTTTTTATTTTAAATTAGAGAACCAAGAAAAATATTATCCTTTAAACAACTCACCACAAAAATTTCTTTTCCCGGTATTCCTAAAATGATTCATGACATATAAATCATGAGTGCCTCAAATGATGCGTTTATACACAAATATCATTTTAGACTAGGCCATGAGTAAAATACTATAAAATAATAACATCACAAAACAAGTGTGTCAACCTAGGTAGAAAAAATCCAACAAAAAATAAATCATAAATAACAATAATCCCCCATGTACCGATGATTTTCCCCATAAAAGGTTTAGATAGCCCCTACACGAGCTCATACACATGGTCTGAATCATCCGTGTCTCTTCTCATCCATTCCCAAATAGTAAGACAAAAAATGAAAATAGAACCTTTTATGATACCTATTTGTAACATCCTGACCTAGGTTTCACAGACCAGTTCCCCAAGTCGGTATGTTATATGACCTCAACTATTACTCTCTATATGCTAGAGGCTACCAACTAGTAGTGAGGGTCAAATATAAAACATAGGGGAACTATACCCTCGTTATCAGAGTAATACAACAAAGGAAATATATAAATAATAACCAAATGATAATAAACAATAATAAGAATAATACCAGTCTCACATGGTGATCAAAAAATGAATATTATATCCAAAACAAAAGTAGTATTTATGTCATTCTATATTTGTTTCAAGTGTCAATATGAAAATGCCAAAATAAATAAAGGTATTGAATACATCCATGTGGGTAATAACTTCATGTTAGGTACCCACATCCATGTTTCATCCCAAATCATCCATCTATCATTGGGATCTTTCCCTTTTCCTATCCCAAAAACATGAAGTTTATTTAGGTACTAACAAGGAATTTGCAGTAGGGTCTGATTACAACTTTTTAGGCCACCACCAACAACATCTAAAAAATATCTATTCTATAACATTGTATGAAATTGTATAATGAATAAAATAAAATAAATATTTATCACATTTTATTATTCTTTAATTGACTACATAAATATATTGGAATCATAATGACACCTAAACCCACATAATCAGCTTCATCTCATGAAAAAATTTGAACAGTAACACATAGGAATGATAATTTGTTACATCAATGGAATTAATTATCAATTTAATTTACTTATTATCAAGGCTACATGGAACCATAGTCCAATGAAAACATTTTGGGCTTAGAAATCTATGTCTAGCACCCCATGTGTATTTTTAGTATCACTTCACGTCCCATAACCTGTCGTTATCACATATGTGCTTTTTTATCATCATTCTGCATCCCCATAAATGTATAATAGTCAATCACACATGGGATTTTGAAGAATCAGTACATGTCCCACACACATTTATCAGTCAATCTCATAATATATTTTAAGCATCTTTCCATGTCCCACAAACATATATCTCATATATCACATATGTCAAAAGTTCATATACATCATGGTTAAGCATCATTATCTTTATAATAAAACATTCTCATCAAAGTATCTCATTTTAATTATAAAAATTAAATATGGTTCTTCACTTTAATCACATGGGATTATATTAACAATTAACCATTAAACCATCCATAAATTTTCATCCATATAATTAATTAACCAATCATGTTTAATAAAAACATCCCTTAATTCAAATTAATCAATCCATTCAAATTTCATTTAAGTAATTAATTCCACAATTCCATTAATTGAACAGTTACAAAAACACATTAATTTACCAATTTCATATTCCCAACATCCAAACATTTACATAATAACATCATTTCATTAATTAATTAACCAATTAATTAATTTAATTCAAGATTTGATTTTAAAAACAGGAATTTCTATTTAAAAATTGTATACACTCAATTATAATCATGACTATAGATTCCCAATTTAGACCACATACCTCAAGATCATTGAAGAGTGTTCTCCAAGCTATAAATCTTCAAATTGAAGCATAACATTCAATCACACAATGATGAATGAGATCAAGATTGAAAACAGACATCATAGATCAAATAGATTAGATCCATGAAAACCTAGATCTAAACCATCACCAATGGAGGAAATAATCCCTTCAAAATATTATAAAAATATGGTAGAGAGGTAGGAAACCAATTGGGATGAGATATATTACCATGAGAGGTGGATATCTATTAAAACGTTCATTGATTCATCGAGAATATAGTTTTAAATTCCATGGAATCGATTTGGGAGGCTCTAAAAATGATGGAGAACAAATTGGGTTGATCTAGAGTGAATGAGGGTGAATGTTGGGGGTTTGGGAATTTTGAAATAAAAAATTATAGAAATTAATTGTGTTCAAACGTTTTCCTTTATAAGGGCACATGATTTCCCAAACCATGTACCCTAAAAGTGTAATTCCCCATATGGGAACACTATTTATCCTAATAGGGTTCAAAATATATGTAATCCCCCTCTACCATGGGCTCCACAGTTTACTTGGTGTCGGTGCACAGTTTGGGAAAACCATGCACTAGCCATGCGCTGCCCCTTTTCATTCCAAATTTTCAATTTCTCAACCGAAACACCCTGAGACAAAACCCAGCCAAGGTATACCAAAACATGGGTAAAAGGATACATATAAATGAGAATGAGACATACCCATAAAATTTTAAGATCTTATAATTGATATCTATTATTCCATCCTTTCCCAAACATTTGAGCTCACCATATCATATGTTTCCTTTCCACAGGTTATGATGAAAAGTTTTAAGAAAGGTACATATATTAAGTGTACTATATAGTAAAATCATTGTGATATATTTTTAAGATTGCCCATGAAATGTTAGGATTAGTTATCTATTCTCTAAATAATCTAAAACATTATAGTACTAGTGAGTGACTTTCTATGATATGTGTTGAATTTTTATATGAAATAATGTAATATAATTTATGAAAATAGGGGATCACCTATGAGACTTGATGTGCTCTCTATAATCTTAAGTAGTGAAAAACTAGATATATTAAAAAATGTATTAGTTTTTATTGATGAAAAAATTGTATTAAAAAATTTTAAATTATACTCATATTTTTCATCAATATCATAAGAATGTTAATCAACATCATAATTAGGTTTATAATTTTGTAGTATATATATATATTTATTATTATTGTTTTATCTATTATATAAAAATTCTTTAAATATTCCCGTTATATATTTTCAAAAAAATAATTTATAAAATTAATATATGTTGATGTTGATAAAATCTACACATAAGTATTACCTTAAAAAGTCATTAAACGTATCATTCCCTACGAAATTATTAATTGTAAACATAATTGAAAATAGTGCTAAGAGATATTGACTATATGACACAAAATAATAAATAAATTATAATGACTTGTAGAAATAATATAAAACTACCATTCCACTCTCTAAAAAGTACTGTTAAGTCTCTATAGAAGGTAAAAATATAATAAAAAATTATATTATATTTTAATTTAAATGTTTCTGAAATGATTATTATATAATATTAATGAGTTATATAGTAATTAAAATTATAATATGATAGTAACGGAAACTAAAATAATGAACACATGTATTTTACAAATATTTATATGCAAATAAACAAACATCTACTTAATTCATTAAATCTAAATCAATGTGCTTTTATTTATCCAAAAAGTAGAATTACTTTTAGAGAGACAAAAAATTACAATGTATTATATCTTTTTAAACCTTCAAGAGACAACCCTATAAAATGTATAAATGTATTTCATAGGAAAATAATTTTTTATGGGAAGTGTAACTAATGTGGAATTCCTTTTAAATTAGAGACACAAAAAGTGTAACTATCATTCAAAATAGAGGTATAACCATGTACTTATTTTTATTGTGTAAAGTATGTTAATATTTACTAATTTAATAGAATTTGTTAAGACCCATCCTAGATCACTTATTAACCTAAGGTATACAAATAAAAGACCACAGTTATGAATACCAATAACCATATGATGTTGTATATAAGAAGGGATAAATTAAAAATGTTAATACAAGATTAACCATCATTTATTATGCAATAAAACATAAATAATATTTAAATTTTGTAATGTACTTCTCCATCATAGGTCATAAAAATTTAAATTTTTCACCAAAGGAAGTAGTTTTATATTAGAGGGTCCTATTTTTAGTATGTCATGAATCAATAAAAAATATCTACATTATAGAAACAAAAAGAATTTAACAATAAAAAATAAATACAATGAAAATTAGAAAAACCAAAATATAACCCAGAATCAGTACATTATCCATATAATAAATTTGAAATCCCAATTGGAATATGTGTATGAGATAACAAGTTGTTTGATCACAACAAATAGTATAAACAGTATGTCAGTTTCCTTGAATAATATATTCAGCATCCTGTTTAATGTATAATAACTCAAAACATCTATACCCATCATCTATCATGAATAAAGATACATTACTTTAACATGATTACGTATAAAAATTTCTACATTCATTATAAATTAACATCTACTGGGTGTGTGTACATCCTACATAGTAGGCTATCACCACCCAACCCCTACCTACCTCAAATAAGGTCACATTTATACAGTAGCAACATTGTAATGTATTTTAGGAAAATAATGAAAAATTAATTTAATTTTACGAATTTTAATATATTATTTTAGATTCTATACTACAATGTTGGATAAATAAAAAATAATAATTGTTAATCACTCAAATATTCCATTAAAAATCAATAAAACTAATATTAAGCCAAGATCTAAATACCAATTCTGGTACTAGTTCTTTATTAGAACACTTTTCAATATATAGTCTCATTTTAAAAAAGAGGAAAATAGATAAATATAAAAGTATCCATACCCACCTAGGATTCAACTCACCCTATATAGAATAAATGTAGTCACACACACACACACACACAGATATATATATATATATATATACATGAATCCATTATCATATAAGAGGCCTCTCTGCACATTTAAGTGTGTTCAGTTATTTGTGTGTGTGTGTGTGAATGTATATGTATATATAAAATAAATTTTTATATAAATATATATTATCATTCTCATATATGAGGTCTTAATCCATACTAGGTTGAAATATATCATGTGTTTATATATATAAATGTACTATGTATAAACATATCTATCTAAAACATACATTAAAATATATTATATAAATATATATATATTCAATTTATAGATATACCAAGACTCCTCATACTCTATATCATATAAGTAAGAAAAAAACCAGTTAATAAAAATACATAATCATATATGGAAGCATCAATACATATTCTAAATGACACTAAAGTATTGATAATCCTTAAAACATCTTAAATGTGTCACAAAATATGATTTGTATCTTTTTAAAGAGTATAATAATGAAAATAGATCATAGAAGAATCTAATCAAGAAATAATAGTGCAAAATTATATATAAATAAATTAAAAAATATCATTATTGTCAAATAAAAAACATTTCAACCATGTGTACATATGAAGAGTAACACTAACATAGTTTTGTAGATTATAACTAGGATTTCATAGTAGTAATTAGAATAGAGGTATCAAATTAAACATAAAAATTACACATTAATAAAAACCGCATAGAGATAAAATAAAGAATCTAATTTTGATTAAATAATGTCCATTTTTTCAATAGTGTTTTTAAAGATAAAATTTTTTCAATTTAACACTGACTATACAACATTTCATTGCATGAATCAACACTGTGATGTTATAGGATAAACTAATGTGCCAGCTTCAAATTAACACATTCAATAAAAAACCACAATCCTAATGAAAATAATATTCATATTTATAAATTATTAAAGAATCCTAAGAGTAATAAAATTATAGGTTTTATCATTTATATCATAAAAATTAGAAATTAATATAAAATATGTTATCCTAACCAGAATATCATCTAAAATAAGATCATGTAACCCCTTGAGGTATGAAACAAAAGGAAAATATTGATTTTAAGACCAACATGGAGAATATTTATAATTATTCATTTTAATCCATCAATGAAATTTAGTAAATATATAAGGAAACATTAATTACCCTTATTATTTTTAATTTAATGAAATTTTAAAATAATAACAGAGAATCAAACATCCTTTTTTAAAGGAACCACATAGAGGTGAGAGAGACTGAGAGTGAAACAATATATAGATTATGTGTATGGCTAACCAAGGAAAATATATAGAATGTGGGTTTATATATATTTTACAATCTTCATGTATTAACCAATTTACCACTATGAAGAACAAAAAATGAATAAATTGAGTTCTTTGTATAATTACACTACATACTCAGTGGATCCACCAAAATAACCAATACCCCATAAAAAACAACTGGGTGTTTGTAACCCACTAATGACTACTAATTTATAATCTAAATAAAATACTGGAAAATATTTCTTATATTTTATACTTTTTAAATCCTTCACACTAATTATAATTAAAATTTTATTTTATTAAGATATAGAGATCTTCTATTTGAAAATGTTATATACATGTATTGGTGAAGGTCATCACAAGTTTCTGACTATTGGACTTATCATTTCTCGAATGATTCACAATGATTTTGGTAAGGAAATAACTGGTAATTGAATTTTAACCCAGTTTCTCATTCCTAATTATCATGATGATAAAAATCATGATACCATTATACCCACTAAAATGGAATCATATTCCATTAAAAAAATATTGTCTCTTTAATCATTGTGTTCTATACAGGAAAAATCATATTACAATTCCATAATATAGAATGAAGTAACATTAGTTGAATTATATATTGATTTTATCAAATTTGAAAAATGAAATAATATCATCTTTCACAAACTTATAAAATTGGAAAATGTAACCTATAAATAAATTCATTGATATTTTGGAAAAAATATTCAATGCTATAGATAGTAGAAGGGAAAAGTTTCTTTGAATAACCATTTGTGAAAGACCTAATTTTAGAGAAACATGGAAGAACACATTATCAAAAAACCAAGAATCCAATGTCCTTCACATATAATTATAAAAAACTTATGGTGACTTGTCTTATTTAAAAATTAAAATTAAATTAAATTCATATTCTTAGTTATCTATTAAACTATGCTCAGACCAGTCAATTAGGAATCCATAATCTTTTTCCATAATGATGGAGAATGAAAGGACCCACTAAATAATTATTCATATAGATATCTATATATTTATTAATGATATAAATTTTTATTTGAAATATATATGACTAATATATGTTCATTGGTGTTCTCGTCATGACAAAGGATACATTACCATGATATATAATATATAATATATAATATAAATTTCTCATTATAATTGGTTATCCGTTTACAGTTGATTAGTAGTACCCTATTTCATTAGAGTACTAAGATCAAATTATATTCTATTCTAAAATATAGGGGTAAAAATCATCTATTTTATTTTAAAATAAACTTAAAAAAGTTCAATTAACATTCATTAATGCTAAATTTTATGTCTTGGTAAGAATGCAGTTATCGAAACAATTATTAGTATTTCAACTAAGTGTCTTTCTATGGATTATCAAGGATTATTTTTACATGCTAACTAATATATCTAAAACAATGGTGGGTATCTTACTCTTGTAAGGATGTATAAGATTCTATAAGTTTTATGGTCGATAATGACCTTCTAGATACAGGGTTTTCAGGTAATAAGTTCAACTAGTGGAATAATTGATGAGGATCTTCGAGATTTTGGTATAGGGTCAACTAGTTCCTTTATAATATGCAAGGATCCAACTCTTTCTATCGTTCTTCTATAATTCACCAAACACAGTTTCATTTGAATCAATCTTCTTTTATAGTGTGCCTTTAAATAGGGGGATAGTAGGTATAAGAATTTCCTTTTCTCTAGAAACTGGATGTTGATTAAAGGATTACTTTTTCTAGTAAGATCTTCATTGGATAAACTAGAGGCGGTGGAATCATGGGAGGGCCTATCCATAATTTTTTTAATATAGACATGTTGTAATTTATTAAATCCAGTAACGAGTATGAGTATAATCTAGAGGGGAAAAATTTGTATTTGAGATGATGATGAACATTTTTTTAACATGGTGGCAAAGAAAGGTATATTATCAGAGGAATTGTTTGAAATTGAAAAGGTGTTCAATGAAAAATCAAGAGAAGCTTGGATAATGGAATGAGATAATAATTTGGATTATATTTAGTAATGTTTGAAGTAGAGGTGGGTTTCCAAGATTCTCAAATTTAAAATGGAAGATATATCACATAATTAAGAGGTTGATGTGGTTGGGAAGATGTATTTGGATAACTTTGAGAGTCTACATAGTAGAAGATATAATAATAGACGAATAATGAAGAATTTATTGGGGTTGTGCATGGGAATCCCCTTATGTTGAGTTCAATTAATTTTATAGGATAGGGATAACAATTTTTATGAGTAGTGATAGAGGAAGAGGAGATCAAAAAGGTACTGAATAGAATGAGACCAGATAGTTATTCTAGCCTAGATGGTTTTTTGGGATTTTTATATCTGATTGTATGGAAGATCATCAAGGTATAGTCCAGGGAAGTTTTTCATGATTTTTAGAGGAGGGACTCTTAATGGGGATATTAGTGATTCCACTATAGCTCTTATTACTAATGTAAAGTATCCAACGATGATCAATTATTATAGACCAATATTCTTGTTAACTTTATCATACAATATAGTCACCTATTTGTTAACCAGGAGGCTCAATTGTCAGATTGCAAGACTCCTCAATGGGGCACCACTAATTCATATAGGGGATGAGTTTTCAAGCGGTGATTCGAATTTCTAAGGGGATGGTGGGTCATCCAAAAAACTATGGGGTCCAACACCATGGTTTAGGGAGATATGGAAAAAACCAATGACTATTTATATTAGAGCTTCATCATTAGGGTCACGTGTGATTTTGGTTTTAAAGAATGGGTTTTTGATCTATTTTATCAGTGTTATGTGTCCACATGTGTCCGAATTTCTATATAACATAGGGTATTTGGCCTCTTTATGTATATATAGGGTTTATTATATGGGGACCCCGTGTCTTCAAATATTATTATCATGGAGTAAGTGGTTCTTACTAGAAATATTAAATACAGTCTTAAGGGGGTGAAGATATACCTTTCAGAAACATATTTATGGATGATATAATTTCTCATATTATATTTGCTGATGATATGATTTCATTTATTAATGGTAGGTAAAGATCGATCAAAATCTCCATTTTTTTGAAAACTATGGAAAATGGAGTAGTCAAAGGATGAATCAGTGAAAAATTAACTTTTTCATTTCAAAGAATATATCAAGCTAACATTTCTAGAATATTCAAGATAAACTGGGCAAGTAGTGATGTGAATTCCTAGTGACGTATCTGGGTGCTCACATTTTTGATGGGAGGATGAAGAAAAATATATTTGAAGATATTATTAACCCGAAAATAGGTTTCGTTTATAGTTTAAAAAAATTCGTATCATTCGTATAGGGGTCATATCGCATTGGTGAATAGTGTTCTATATTCCATTTTTATGTATGTTTTGATGTTCCCAGTCAGGATCCAAGTATCACTGAGAGGGGGAGGGGGTGAATCAGTGATATCATTTTTATTTTTAGGTTTCCCCTTTTTGAAATAACCTTCCCCTCCTGTTAAAGATTTTCTTCCCAGCTAAACATACACAACCACAAGAACACAAGATTTACAAGGTTCACTACTCAACAAGACTAGCTACGTCCTTGGTATGGAGCAAAAACAATCCAGTACCACACAATCCACTAGAAAACAATCCATTGATGTTGAATACTATGAGTAGGATATACCCTTACACTCGTGTAGCACTTTGAAAACAATCCAACAATGTGTGTGCAACCTCTTAGTACAAAAAAGTGAAATACAATGGATCAATGCTTCTTAATGAGCTAACACAACTCCAATCCTCAAAAGCAATTCTTCATTTTCCTACCCAGAAGCTGGCAGGAACCCCTGGAGAAAAAAATCTCGCACGCCCACTTCCACTTGCGTGACCTATACTTGCGCGCCTACAACTTGTGCGCCTCTTCTTGTGTGGTGCCTACGTGCACGCTCCCCTTCAGAAGCACTGCCTACTTGCATCCTGTGCACCAACTAACACTTGACCACCTCCAACTTGCGGGTCCCCAACTTGTGCGCCTTCTAACAACCCCTAAATTTCACGCCAAACTCTCTACTTGCGCGCCCAGATCTCAAAGATAATTCTCAAGTATTGAGCCTTAAATAATTAGGAGTCTAGTCGTCTATTTATAGGCATTTTGGTGACTTGTGCACAACATATACTTGTGTGCCAATACTTGCACGCTACCCCATTACTTGCGCGCCGCTTGATCACTTGTGCGCCCTTCCATCACTAGCGCGACACTTTCTTTCCTTTGTCATATTTTGATATGATGATGTTAGAATAAGACTTGTGCGCAACATGCACTTGCATGACAAGACTTGTGCGCCAATACTTGTGTGACACTCTTGACTTGTACGAAAATTTCTAATATGCACGGTAGTTTATTTACTTTTCCATATTTTGATTGGATTATATTTGAAATATGAATTGCGCACCACTTATACTTGCACGCCAATACTTGCGCAACACTCCTGACTTGCGCAACACTTTCTAACTTGCACTCCACTTTATTTCCATTATCATATATTGATTGGATGATTTATGAAAGATGACTTGCACGCCTATTATACTTGTGCACAAAAACATGCACGCCACTCTTTGACTTGCAAGCCACTTTCTTCCCTTTCCCAAAATCACTTATTTAAACTGTTCTTTTATGCCGCCTCCATATGGTCTATTCGTTTTTCATTTATCTCTTCACTGCTTCCCATAACCATTCTTCATATTTCATCATGAACTATACTATTGTGATATATATCCTTTGATAGATCAGCATTAGCATCGTCAGAGTTACAAAGAGAAGTACTAAAACATCCTTATCTTCTAGAAACAACATTCCTTCCAATCAAAAATTTATATGACTCGAATCATCATTTCTCCCCCTTTCCTTCATAAGGACTGCATCACAAGTTCTCCTAACTTATGATATTTTTGAAATACATATCATCAAAGCATCATCTGGTTTCTTGTCCATTTAAAAAGTGAATTGATTTATCTTCTTTGACAACAAAATATAACACTCATCAAAGGCTAACTCTACAAACTTAATTCTCCATTCAACTTGGTCCCAACATGTTTTATCGATCATTAAATCCATCAAAGGTACTGTTGAGATTTTAGAAAAAATATTGGTGCACTTCATCTAGGATTTAAATCAATGAAGAAGATGTCATTGGGAATCTTGGAACAATATGCATTAAATAATTTATGAGGTAAAAATCAACCATTCGAATATCTTGGAAGTCACACAAAGAAAATAGAAAAATATTTCATTGGATTTCATTGAATGATCTTCTCTATTTGTGGGATTAATCTTGGATTACTATTTTCGGGACTGAAAAAAGTGGTTGTAGAACCCTAGGGTAGTGCCGAAAAATACTAGATGTATCGTTGATCACATAGCCATACTGGATAAGAAATATTGATGTATTGTTAGTAGTGGGGGGTGTGGTGGTAAATTATCTACTTCCATGACTTTCCATTATTAGATATATCATTCAAGGAAGAGAGTATTTTTCCTACTTATGTTACCACAACACTTGATCATTATACGAAATATTTTTATGATAACATTTTCATTATTGTTGAACCAAATACATGTGCCTTCCTGTAATTCTCCTCAGTAAGGTTTGGTAGAAGTGAATATCATAATATAATTCATTAAAATTGTGAGAGAGATGGGTGATCATAGATTCTATAGTGTAAGGTGATCCATGATAAGACGTGCTTCCTAATTTTTCAACATAGACAATAGGAGATTCCCAATAATGAAAATGTTCAATGGAAACGTGTCTTCAAGGATTCAAAATGTTGATGTTCTTCTCAACATAATTTTGAAACTATGATGCACTTATTTATTAAAATATAATAGGCTTTGGGAATCTTGAATGTTATTGGGAGAGGTATGGGACTTTATGGAGATGTGAGTTCGAATTCAGAATTCATTGCAACCTATTTTCAAGGTACATGGTTGTATGGTGTCAAAATTTGTGTTTAGAGTATTACATTCATTATTGTGTATTGGGGAATATGTCAGGTACGAACCAAGGTGAAAGAATGAATGCAATGTACCATGTTATTTTTTAGGCTCACATTAAATATTTAATGGTTGATATGTGCATGGTCATCAACAGTTGGGGAAGCATGGTTTTATTGATAATATTTCTCCCAAGGACATATGTTTTCAGGGAAGAGAGAGGTTTTTATGAACTGGGGAGGTGGGTGAATTGGAGAAATCGCAACTCAGGTATCAAAATGAATGTCTACATATTATCTATGCATGGGGAGATGAAATGTGGGGGTATTATTTGAGTTATAGAGTGCTTAGTGATATTATCATTTATTATATTTTAAGGTTCAAGTAATACAATGGGTAAATAATATAGAGTTTTTTCCAGTGTTATGTATTTGTGATGGCTATATAATAATGAAATAATGGAGGATGATTTGGATTCCAAATCATTGTTTTGTCTTTTTCATGGAAGTTTCAGTCCCACTTGGGATTTGGATTATTTCACCTGGAATAAAAGGATGTTCATGGAGCAAGGAATTATAGATGACCACACATAGAGGGAGGGAAATTTTTCTACCGATGCATTGGACAGCATCGAGAATTCTAGGGAGGGTAATACTTTTTATTGTAACCCTCAGACCTTACCGATTGATTCCATGATTATTATAAGGGATGATTCTCTTAGTATGTATAACTTTCATCCACCATGATCTAGGGTAATTTTTTTCTTTTTAATGAAAATTTAATTCTAGTATAAGAAAAAACCTAATAATGATATTTTATTTTTTTGAACATATGAAATACTAAACTCATTAAATGTTAATAATTCTCCAATCAGAAAAAATTATTGTTCTTTGTTAGGTGATCGATAATCACCCAATCTATATCTCCACCTCATAGATATTGATATAGAATCATTATAATTTCTATCACATTCTCATCACATTTTCAAATGATATAGGAAGTCATTGAAACACACAAGTAGGTATTTAATGTTTTTATGTAACTCATTTAAAATTAAGAGATCAGTAAATGAATTCAATGACCACTAATTTCATACAATGACACCAAAACATACTAAAAACATAAAAATAAATTTCACTGATTCAAAGGTGAAATATTTAACAAGATTAGTGAAATCCTATTATAGGCTCTTCTTATATGGGAATTTGAACCCGAATTCTCCATTAACATAATTTACGGAATAAATATATTTCAAGACTCCATCATGGGTCCCCCATTCTTGATTCTATATCGAGTTATGATGTATTCATCCTTATATATATAATAATAAATAATCTATTACATAAAGTATTTTTCAAGATAAATATGATACCATAATATTTATTATGATTATAATATATGATAAGTTTCACCTCTATTATCACATGAAGTAAAAACCATACATAAATTAGTTTATTTACCTTTTCAGTTTTATACTTCCTAATATGAGAATTATCTAAAACATTTCCAACATTTGGTGTATATAAATCTCAAAATTAATAAATTATATGTATTTAATGAACAAAAATTACCTAAGATATTGATATCGTAGTGGAAAGATACACTTGAGGACATTATGTAATGTATAACATAAAAATTTCATTCTGAATAGGTAATATATACAACACATCAAAGCAAAAACTATTATGGATAACTTCATATCATGGGTAATATAATTACTCTTATAATTAACAAGTTTCCTCAATCTAATATAGATAAGGTGATGGTACAATATATGTATACATATATATAAGAAACATAGATAAGGAATTTGAATAAATATTAAACACCACTCTTGATTTATGAATTCTTGAGACATGACCTATAGTTAGAAATGTTTTTTATTTCCTGAAAATACAAAACATATTGTACCAACCAATTGGATTTAAAAAAATTTGTTATAATAGTGGCCATAAAAGTGGATATATGTGAAAGATAAAATTAAAAATTAAAATAATATCATCACATTACTCAAAAACATCAAATATCAATTACATTCGTTGATGTATTATACAAATTTTTGATGAAATCAAAATTTTGAAAATAATGGGTAAATTAATTAACTTTAATGGATTGACTGTATTCTCAAAATGACAAAACATTCAATCTAAAACCATATATGGAATATCCTTAAGAATTAATCAGAGTTAATTATACCCTTATCACAATACATTTATTGAAAAATATTCATTCCATATCAATTAGTCAAATAAATCATTGAGTTGAGTAATTGGATATTTATATATAATAGTAAAATAACTAAAAATTCAATAATTCTACAAATATAATAATAGCAAATAAATGTTTTTATATAAAATAATTAGAGAACCCCTATAGAGACATTTTGGATCAGATAAAGTATTTAAATTAACTCTTTCATAATTTTAATTATCTACGATCTATCAATTCTATATGATTTAGTGGAGTAATAATATTCTCATTTCAAGGTACTAATTCAATAGAAAATTATATCTTACATTTAGGATGTAATAAAAAAAAATTCATCAAATACACTTGGAGAGAAGAATACCAATGGAGGCAATTCCTTTGATTCCAATAATTCCATTACCTCATTGAATAAACTCACAATCTAGTGGGTGACCAGCCTAATAAACCACTAATGTAATCTATAATAGCATTCATGTAATTTCCATTCACCAATAAATTTAGATTGAATAATATTAAGAGAATAAAAAAACTCATCAGCCATAACAATCCTTATGTTCATTAAACTTTTTTTTGGCATGTCTATTCTCAATAAACAAAAGATGATGACCATATCATGGGTTCAAAATGAAATAAATTTCCAAAAATACCACTATAAGAGGATGGTAATTTAATATCTTCCTAATTTCTATTCATTTTTTAAATATGTTGTTAAAACTAATGTGTTTCAAATATATCTACTCCCAATAATAAATAAAATCTGATTTTTCAAGAAATAAAAGATTGAGAAGTATCTATGTTTAAGAAATGCTAATAATAGTATATGATACTAGACTAGAACCTATTACATTAAATGGAATATACAACATATATTTCTCGATTATGTAAATTTTACTAGAGATATCATAATTTATCAGAGTATTAACTTCATTCCCAAAGGAAGAATCTCTATAGAACCTCAAGTTGTTTTTTTGAAATGGATGAAATGATAATAATGCCTCAATTCAAATAGATAGTCAAATTTTACATTTTATTTATTCATTCACTAATATCTTCATAAATGTGGTCTTCTTGGGAAACCAAAAATAGAACACACATACTATTAATACAATGAAGAAAAATACCCATCTCCATCTCTTCCTAACACTATTCTCCTTCACTAAACTACTCTCAATTCTCTAGTTAGGCATCATTGATTCCTCGCACATTATGTTCTCATGTATGACGGGTAAAAATTTACAATAGAAATGTATCCACTAAAAATATTTTTTTTAATCTTATTGTTTATTAATTTTATAAAATTTAGTTTTTTTAATCTCGTAATAGATATTATGTTAAGAGATATCACCCAAAATTGTAAATGTAACCTTATGTACTACAGGTTCCCATCAAGGTAATTACTTCCATTATCCAGAACTAGTTAGGTAAACCACTCAAGGATTTAATAATAAATCATATTTCAAGATGGTGGGGGAAATGAACTAAAAAATTATAATGAAAAATTAATATCAAAATTTATAAATTATATATTAAGTAATATAAATATAGAAAATACAAACATTATATTTCATTTGTGATTTTGGAAAATTACAAACCATATACATAATTTTATATTGGGTATAAAATATAATTAAGCATAATAATATTTGAAAATATATTTACTCTATAATGACTATTAATATTATTTTATATGGAGGTTTATTATAATCTAAAATTGAAATAGAAGGAAAAAGTGATAGCCTAGACACGTAGGACTATAAACTATGAAGGGCACTTAATTGAGAATTTTATGGAGATATAAAACTATGATTTTACCATGACAAATCCAAAATCCAAGATTCAACATCTAAATCTCGTGAAAATCAATTCATGGTAAAATTTATCGCATATAGATATGGCCTTTTGAACCATGTTCACCGAACCAACCCAAGAAGGAACCACCATCACACACATTACCAATAGGGCATATGAATGTTTAGTAAGGAGTTGTGTATCTAGAACCTAGTAGAATGTAGTTGTAAATTTTATTTTTAATAAAATATTTATTATATTTATCCCTTTTCATTAATACTTTATACTTTATTATACAATGATCTTGATAAAAACTATATTTTCATATAAAGAAATCAATTTTTTTTGAAATTTATAGTCTCAATTTTAACACTATATTATATAAAATCAAGAATATTTAAAATAAATTTTATTTTCATTAAATATTATTATTAAAAAATATCTATTTTCAATTATATGACAATATAATATAATAAATTACAATGTAATTGTTTTAGGGTTAGAAAGTTATTAATGTCATAAAACAAGAATTTTAAAATAAATAATTTCTTTTTTAAAAATTTTATATTATTATATTTAAGAAGATAATTTTTTAAAATATATATTATTTTTCAAATAATAATTTCAAAATTATCAAATGTTTAATTGTTTATAATTTTCTGAAAAATTCAATTTTTTTGGTAAAAAATATATATATTAGATATATATGATATGTATAATGATATCTTAATAGACCAAAATTTGTATAATAAATATTTTAAATGTAATAAATAAACAAAATTATATTTCCCCTTGAATATAATATGTTTTCTAAATCATATGAATAATTTTACAAACCTATAATGAATCCACTAAAACCTATATTTTATTTTAAGGTTTTAAAAATAGTTCTGTATGAACATGACCCTCTTCCACAACATGGATGATATTATTTTATGGAATTTGGTACATTAGATTTATAAATATTGAAAACCACTTATATTATTTAGAAACTATTATAAAAAACCATGGGATCTTTTTTCATTATTTTATCATTTAGATTCAAAAACCTATGTTTAGAAATTAATTAATAATTCCCCTATATTTTTTTACAAATATCCACTCCACATCCAATAATTCTTTACCAATAAACAATTTAGTATGAAATTATATATCTATATCACAGTATAAATTCCTTATGCTGGTCCCAAATTCAAATGAATCTCCTAATAATATTTTAGAATCTCCCTCTCAAGGTAAGGTTCTCTCTCCTCTTCCTTTTTGTTTAGGTACTTTCTTTGTACTAGTCCTTTTGATTTCCAATTTATAAGTTGTAAAATGTTTAAAAAATAATAAAATACTATCCCTATGATTCCTAGGTAATGAGAGACCACATTTCACTCTCCTTATATCCTTCCATGAATCCTTATGTACACTAATTTTATACCTATCGTATACATTGATAATCCAAAATAATGTTTTTTATTATGAAGACCCAAACTTACATCCACTCAAGGGTATTTACCTTAGGTAACATATCCTTCTCTTATTGGGGAATTCCATATATGATACCCAAATTCCTTAATCATGGTATTTAAAGTTATAAAAATGATCTTATGTGGTATGATTTATGTTAAACACAAATTAATGCACATAATATGAATGTGATGGGTGGGACTCAAATTATATAGCCCTATAATATATTCAGTAAATTTTTCAATCTCATGAGATAACATGTGTGGTTCTTGTAATATTGTCCTAAGAAAATAATTTTATGATGTCTTAATAGTTATCCATGACTTTTTCTTAGTTTTTCATGTTTTGTGTTGCTTCCACAATCATCTGATGCCTTGATGTTATCATATTATGTCATGATTCAATGTTTATGTTTATTCTTATCACCTATCAATGACCTCATGATATACTTCTTTACTCAAATGATATTTTTTACACTATTATATTCTAGTATTCACTTATTTTGATTTTTATCTCATCCATTTCATACGTACGTCCATAGGTTATCTAATGAAACATTAAAAGATAAATGTAATTTAAAAGGAATATTATAGAGTTTTTAAATAATGTTCTAGTATCATTGTTTCATGTAATAATACATTGTATGTAATTTCCAAAATACTTTTGGACTCTCTATCTATTTGAAATTTTAGATTTTTCATTATATAATAAATCATTATATAAGGTGTACAAAACCATTAGTTGTCATAGTCGCTTTCACTGAAAGTAATTGTTGTATTTAGGGGACAAGATTAAAAAAACATTTTTAAAATAAGAGTGTTAAGACTAAACATAAGAAAAAATCCATGATTTTTGGTAAAGTAAATTTTTCTTGGTTTTTTGAGAAAATACATCCCTGTCTAGATACTATTAAGTGGATCTCATTGTGTAACTATTGTATATTGAGATGATAAATCTGAAAGGGACCCTTGGGTATTAACTCAACCAATACCTAGTGAATGATAAAGAGGACTTACTGCATACCTCATTAGACACACCAATGGGATATTATTTCATTAATCATTTGTTTTTTTAAACTATTGGGAAGGGGGGAAATAATTTTTAAATTTAATGTTTTGAATTAGACCTTTGATAACATAGGCTAAAACCTATATATTCATAGGTTATATATCACATGTCATTTAATAGTTATGCAACAACCCAAGGTTTCATTAATGGAAATTCCTTTTGATCTAGTTAAATGTCTCTTTATGTAAAACGTTTATATAAAATGTCAACATCTTTAGTTTTATGTTAAGAGTTGTGACCGTTACATTTATAGTCGTTGAACAGTGATCACGTGATTAGTATAAATATAAGGCTTTAACAAACCCATTTTACTCAGACAAAAGAAGTGATGGCCTCATCTAGTATAATTGATCCATACGAAGCCCATTTGTCGGAGCTCGGAAAAGAGGTGGAGTCTTTGGGATTTTCTCATGACCAAGCCCAAGCTGAGCTTCACCATGTCAATCTCGAACAAGACTTTCTATGGGAAAAGTGGATGTTGATAGAGATTATCACTCGAGCGGTGTTATCCGAGCCACCCCAAGAGTCTGTCACCATCGCACACCATATCCTTAGGTCTTATGTGGATGTTTTAAGGGGTTATATAACAAATCACTAGTACTATGTTCATGTACATTATTTTTATATATAATAATCAATATACTTTCTGGTCATTATTAGTACATTGTAAATAGTTTTTAAGGTACAATTAGTGTTTTTTGTTATTATTTAATTAAGAATTCTATTTTATTAAATTAAGGGATTTTTGAATTAAATAATATTTCAAAAAAAAATTATTATTATTATTAAATTAATTTTTATTAAAAATAAATAATCTTATAATTTTATGAATGCAATTGTAATTTTTATTATGGTTTTAAATCCATTTTTGTCAAAACCCCTGAATTTTCGATAAATGTCGATTTTTATTTTAAAAGTGAAAATTAACATATTTAGAAAATTATTTAGATAAAATAAATATTATTTCTGGAATCAGGACATCAAAATTATCCAACGGTGAAATTTTTCATAATTTTCTAAGAGAGTTAAATTTTTGGGGAAAAAATTAAGTACCGTAAAAATATATAATGTGTTTTATGACATCATAATGACCCAATAGTAAAGTAATAAAATACTATAAGATTTATGTTCGGCCAATATATGTTTTACGATTAAAATAATGTGATTTTGGGTTTGTTTGGCTTATTTTACAAAGCATTAATGGGCCCCTCAAGAATTATTAAACATCTTATCTTTTTAAATTATTTTCCGAGGGAGTGTGACTGACCTCCACATAAGAAACATCATTATTTTAAGAAGTTCAGACTTTGGCCATATAAAATATTGTTTTTCTCTCACCTTTTCTAGAAAACATGGTCACAAACCATGAGCTTATTTTTGGTTTGGATTAGTTTAATGTAAGGTGTCCCACACCTAAAAAATAATGAATTCACTCACCTTTCCTATATAAACCAACCAAATCTCCCACTTCCTCTTCACTCAATGACTTTTGAGTACATCCAACCTCTGACCTACTCTCTCTAGAATCCACCCACGGTGCCCCAAGCTCCCAAGAAGCCTCTCTCAAGCCTTTGGAAGCACACTTCCAAGTAAGTGTTTTTTCTTCCTTTCTTATTTTTGTCCAATTTTCTTTAAGTTGTTTTTCCCTTTTCATTTCAATTATGAATGTTGGTGTATGGTTTTTCACCTCAATAATACTTAAATCTTTATGTTTCTATGATGGGAGAACTTTTCTCTCTCATTAAATGCCTCCCATGTACACCCGTTACTATGCCTAAATTCCGAAAGAAACTTCTCTCTCCTAATTTACATTCAAGAAATACATTTATATCATGAATCTGAATTCAATTACAATTGATGGGACATGTACATATATGACCTCCTTACTGTCCATTACATTTAAATTTGATGATTAACCCCTTTCTCTCTCATCAACCGTTTTTATGAATTCTTATGTCATGCTGTTACACTGTCGAAATCGCACCGATTTTCTAAGCCAATGCCATTGTGTAGTAAATACCATGCCCATTTCTCCATCAAGGGTATTCACATTTATGCACATTTACTTATTGAATATAAAGTTTCATGTATCAATTACACATTCCTTTATCATGGAATAAATTATTATGTTTTATGAATCCATGTTTTATGATCCATGTGGCACACTTATGCATGAAATGAAATGTTTAAGAAGGGTGTGCCCTTATAGCACTCAAATGCATTGGGTAAAGTATAGTATCATGATACGTCATGTGAAATTAGTGTTGAATTATTCTAATTCAAGTGCACAAGGGTTTACTCGTGCTTCATGTGCAATGATAATTTACTCATGCTCCATGTGCAATGAGCATCGGCTCATGTAAATTCCATGGTAAGTTTTGTTGCCACATTTCCATGTTATGATTATCATGATTTATCATGTTTTTATGCTAATGTTTCTCTTGTTATATATTGATATGCCTATTGTCTAACATGTATTTTACTCCTCATTTATTCAATGTTTATTCCCATACTGAGCTTTATAGCTGACCCTTTTCTTATCTATGTCCTCAGGTTATCCAATGAAATGCTAAGTACGAGGGAATGTAGTGGTCAAGTAAAGGAAGCTTTCAATAAAGATGTTGTATTATATGTTTTATGTTTTGTATATAATGATCCTAATCCCCAAAGACACTAGGCCTCTCGATCTTCCATTTTGTATCAAGTGAATAGTTCATTTAATAAATCATGTTTAAGATTGTAATAAAAGTAGGGTTTTCATAGTTGGTATCAGAGGGCGGTTTAGTTATTTTTGGGATTACGATTAGAAAACCCTAGTAAAGCCTTAGATAAAATAATAGTATAATAAGAATATCCCTATTTTTTGGTAAATACTGAGTTAGTAGTTTATCAAACAAATACATCCCTGTCTGGATACGAGCAGGTTGAGGCGGCTCTGGCACAGATGTATCCTAGGGGTAAAACCCAAAAACACCACTTTGAGTTAAACTCGAACGGGAACTGGTGCAAGACAATGGGCCTTGCTGAACTCTTGGTTACGACACTCCCGAGGGATAAATTTTGATAAAATCACCAGCTTAGTATGAACCCTTATTAAGGGAATTAAAAAAATTCCCCTAAGAATATACGTTAGAAAGTAGATCATGAAAATCCTAGATTGAAGCATATAGACTAATGAGTTAAGGAAATAAAAGTTTACTTATTAGTCATCAACTTTTGTTTTTGGATTACCCTTTATGTGTTACCCCCTAACATTCCTTTTATTCCAGCCAATGACTGGTAATAGGAGGACTCGGGATAACAACCGATTTGAAGATCAGTGTGATGACTGTACTAATGAGATGCCCAGTCCAATGGGAGTGGGATTCGTGAACATTTTCACGTTCTCTATAATCTAACTCAAGAATTTAATAGAAACACGGGTCAAGTGGAATTTCCAAACCCCCATAAGAAGGAACAAGTTGCTATCGAGAGCATCATGAGAGAAAGGCCTCCTACTTTTAGTGGATCATCTGATCCCACGATCACGGAACAATGGATCAACTCAATTGAAAAGATCTTCTCCATCCTTCAATTTTTTGAACAAGAGAAGGTTATCCTGGTGTCTTATCGTATGGAGGTTGAAGCTTATCAATGGCGGATGTTGACCAAAAATAATAACCATGAGTAGGAGATCGAGGCGTTGGAATGGAAGGATTTCCGGAAGATGTTTTTCGATAAATATTTTCCACGCACCCTCTGGCTTAAGATAGAAAGGTACTTCCTTTCCCTCAAGAAAAAAGATGAAGAATCTATTGGAGAATACGAGGAAAACTTCACAAGGCTTGCACGATACACTTTCAGAATTGTCATTACCCCCCGAATGCAAGGTTGACCGCTTCTTTGGTGGGATGAATCCTAGCCTGTGGAAAGCATTAGTGATCCATGGCTTAGACAGCAATGAGGAAATTGTCTGATGTGACCTCAAGGTCAAAATGGAGATCGGGGAATCACATGGGTATCATGGGGACAAGAAGCATAAGGTAGACTTCAATGCTAGTAGTCCAGTGGATAAATCCAATGGTGCTAAGAAGATCCAGTACCCCACTTTCCAAAAGTGCGGAAGGAAGCACCATGGAAATTTCCTCAAGGGGATGAGGAAATGTTTAGGTGTGGAAGAGAAGGGATCCTAGTTGTTAACTATCGGCAAGAAAGATCCGCAGCTACGACATAGGAGAGGAATGCTCCGTTCGAACCTCAACGAGTTGTTCATTGCTAGAACTCCAAAGAACTGGGGCATTTTTCAAATCAGTGCCCTAATTCAAGGGGCTTCGGAGGCAACCAACATCCTCCAAGGCAGCAAGGAAGAGCTTTTGCCATCACTTCTTCCAAAGTGAACCCCAAAAACAAAGTGGTGATAGGTACGCTAGTCATTCATTCAGGAATAGCAAATGTACTTTTTGATTTAGGTTCTACGCGTTCTTTTATATCTCAAAAGTATAGTAGAACAATCCCAGCACCACCACAAATCATGTAAGTGAAGATGTTGGTGAGTATAGAAAATGGGGCAATCATTGAATCCCCTCAATATAAGTCCTCCCCTATTGTAATATATGGATTTAATTTCCCGACAAACCTCTTCATACATCCTCTGGTGGAATTTTATGAAATTCTTAGCATGGATTGACTTTCCTTATATAGAGCCAACATAAATTGTCGGGAGAGGGAAATCACACTCCATATGGAGAATCGACCCCCGATTCATTACAAGTGTAAGGAGGAAGATGAATCTCCTTTAGCTCCATCATCTCAAGAATGGATATTACATCCCTATGATCACGCGTATCAAGCTCAGATGATTGATTCAAAGGATGAAACCACCCTTTAGGAAATGCCTATTGTGAGGGAATTTACTGAAGTGTTTCCCGACGAACTGCCTGGTCTTCCTCCTAAAAGAGACGTTGAATTATCAATTGAACTTATACTAGGAGATCTACCAATATCCTAGACTCCATATAGAATCTTTTTCATTGAGCTTGAAGAGATGAAGAAACAACTACAGGAGAATATGGATAAACGGTTTATACGCCCAAGTGCTTCACCATGGGGTGAACCAGTCCTCTTCTCCAAGAAGAAGGATGGTTCAATGCAGCTTTGCCTCGATTATCGTGAACTGAACAAAATCACAATAAAGAACAAGTATCCTCTGCCACAGATTGAGGACTTGTTCGATCAGCTGTGTGGAGCACAATTCTTCTCCATGGTAGATTTGCGGTCAGGATATTATCAAGTAAGGGTGAAGAAGGAAGATGTCCCCAAGACTGCTTTTCGTACAAGATACGAGAACTATGAATTCATAGTAATGCCTTTCGGACTCACTAATGCTCCAGAAATCGTCATGGACATGATTAATAGAGTCTTTAGAGATTACCTTGAAAAATTTGTGCTAGTCTTTATAGATGATATTCTAATATACTCCAAAACCAAGGAGGATCATGAGGAGCATTTAAGAAATGTACTAGAGAAATTGCGTAAGGAGAATCTCTATGAAAAGAACAGCAAGTGTGGGTTATGGTTGAAGGAGGTCTCATTCGTGGGCCATATCATCACAAGCAATGGGATATCTATGGATCCCGTTAAAACAGATGCAATTGATGGATGGTCGAGGCCAACATCGGTAACGAATATCTGTAGCTTCTTGGGGTTAGCTGGATATTATCGAAGATTTGTGAAAATTTCTCAAGATTGTCCAACCCTCCTACCAAGTTAACTCTAAAGGGAGTAAGGTTTCCATGGATTGATGAATGCGAAGAAAGCTTCAAGGAGTTGAAAAGGAGGCTTATCACAGCGCTCGTGCTCACTTTACCCACAAGTGGGGATATTTTGTGGTATTCAGTGATGATTCGAAGAAGGGATTAGGCTGTGTGCTGATGCAGAATGATATATTGATATCCTATGCCTCAAGGCAGTAGAAAATCCATGAGTGAAACTATCCAACTCATGATCTGGAGTTGGCGGTGGTGATATATTCCTTGAAAACCTGGCAGCATGATCTCTATGGGGAGAAATGTGAGATATATGCTGACCACAAGAGTATTAAATATATATTCACATAGAAAGTGCTTAATATGAACCATATAATATGGATAGAGCTCATCAAAGATTAGGATTGTTCAATACATTACTACCCTGGGAAAGCGAACAGTTTGGCTGATGCCCTAAGTAGAAAGAACCCAGTGATTCTATCAATGATGAGAATTGAGAAGGATACAATCTTCTTAGACTTGATGAAGATGGACATAGGAATCATAAAGAAGGGAACATCATCAATCATTGCACAAATTATTGCTCAACCATCTCTTTTGGAAAATTTAAAGGATTCTAAAAAGGATGATGTGGGAATTCAGGAAAAAGATGAAGCTATCGAAAAAGGGAAATCCTCGAAGTTTAAAGTTAATGAATAAGGAATTGTGCGATTTGGGAAAAGAATGTGTGTTCCATTACATCCGGAGCTAAAGAACGAACTTTTGGATGATGAACATAGTTCAAATTTCTCTATTCACCTAGAGACCACAAAGATGTATCGAGATCTCTGAGAAAATATTTGGGGGGATAATATGAAGATGGAGATCGCTGAATATACATCAAAGTTCTTAGTGTTCCAGTAAGAGAAGGCATAGAGGCATGAGTCTAAGGGGATGATGCAACCATTGCCCATACTACAATGGAAATGTGAGAACATCACCATGTACTTTGTCACCAGACTTCCGAGGAAAACCAATGGAAACAATGTAATCTAGGTTGTGGTGGGTCGTCATACAAAGACTGGACACTTCATTGCTATTCAGGAGGATTTCTCATTGGATCAACTGGAACATATATATATCAGGGAAGTGGTAAGGTTGTATGGAGTACCACAATCTATTGTGTCTGACCAAGATCCAAGATTCACCTCTATGTTTTGGAAGAGTCTTCAACATGCTCTGAATACTGAACTGAACTTCAGTATGACCTAT
Source organism: Viscum album (assembly GCA_963277665.1). Classification (NCBI taxonomy): domain Eukaryota; kingdom Viridiplantae; phylum Streptophyta; class Magnoliopsida; order Santalales; family Viscaceae; genus Viscum; species Viscum album. The sequence goes on from OY728166.1 coordinate 1,323,687,847, forward strand.
CATCCTCAAACTGATGGCCAATCCGAGCAGACTTTCCAAACACATGAAGACATGTTGAGAGTGTGCTCAATGGAATTTAAAGGAGAATGGGATCAAAATATTTCTCTGGTTGATTTCTCTTATAATAATAGTTTCCACTCGAGCATCCAAATGGCACCTTTTGAAACCTTGTATGGGTAAAGGTGCAGAACAATGACATGTTGGGATGATGTCGGTGAACGTAAGCTGCTGGGACAAGAAATGGTCGAGGAAATGGTGGAGAAGTTGAAAACCATTCAACAACATAACAAGGAATCCCAGAGTCGATATAAGAGTTATGCAGATAATCGTCAACGAGACCTTGAGTTTAATGTTCGAGACATGGTTTTTCTCTGCATATCTCCATGGAAGAAGGTCATGTGGTTTGGAAAGAAAGGGTAGTTAAGTACAAAGTACATCGACCCCTTCAAGATTCTTGATCATATCTGGGTTGTGGCCTATCGATTATCACTTCCACCTACCATGGCCAAAGTACATGATGTCTTTAATGTATCCCTACTAATGAAGTAAATACCGGAACCTTCACATGTACTCTCTTCTGAGGTGGTACAGTTGGAGGATGATCTTTCTTATGAGGAGCAACCAGTGAAGATCTTAGATAGTAGAGAAAAAGTTCTACAAAATAAGATAATGCCCCTCGTCAAGGTGTTTTGGAAAAACCACAAGTGTGAAAAAGTGACATTGGAATTGGTGGAAATGATGAAGTTGAGTTACCCACATCTGTTTTAGTGTGGGAAAAGAAAATTTTGAGTGTGAAATTTCTTATGGGGGAATATTGTAATGACCCAATGATTCATTAATGCAAATTCCTCTTGATCTAGTTAAATGTCTCTTTTTGTAAAACATTTATATAAATTTTCAACTTCTTTAGTTTTATGTTAAGATTTGTGACCGTTACTTTTATAGTTTTTGAACAGTGATCACATGATTAGTATAAATATAAGGCTTTAAATAACTCAATTTACTCAGAAAAAAGAAGTGATGGCCTCATCTAGTAAAATTACTCCATACAAAGCCTATTTGTCTGAGATCAGAAAAGTGGTGGAATTTTTGGGCTTCGATCTTGACCAAGCACAAGCTGAGCTTCACCATGTCAAGATCGAACATCGCCGTCTATGGGAAAAGTGCAAGTTGGTAGAGATTACCACTCGAGCGATGTTATCCGAGCCACCCCAAGAGTCTCTCACCATCGCACACCATACCCTTAGGTCTTATTCGGCTGTTTTAAGGGGTTATTTAACAAATCTCTAGTACTATGTTCATGTACATTATTTTTGTATATAATAATGAATATACTTTCTTGACATTATTGATACATTGTAAATCAGTTTTAAGGTAAAATTAGTGTTTTTAGTAATTATTTTATTAAGAATTTTATTTTATTAAATTAAGGGATTTTTTAATTAAATAATATTTTAATAAATAATAATTATTATTATTAAATTAATTTTTATTAAAAATAAATAATCTTATAATTTTATGAATGCAATTGTAATATTTATTATGGTTATAAAGCCATTTTTTTCAAAACCAGTAAATTTTCGATAAATGTCTGTTTTTATTTTAAAAGTTAAAATTAACATATTTACAAATTTTTTTAGATAAAATAAATATTATTTCTGGAATCAGGATGTCGAAATTATCCAACGAAAATCAAATTTTTGGGTAAAAATTAAATACCGTTTAAATATATAATGTGTTTTATGAAATCATAATGACCCAATAGTGATTTAATAAAATACAATAAGCATTATTTTCGGCCAATATATGTTTTACAATTAAAATAATGTGATTTTGGGTGTGTTTGACTTATTTTACAAAGCATTAATGGACCCCTCAAGACTTATTAAACGTCTTGTCTTTTTAAATTATATTCCATGGGAGTGTGACTCACCTCCACAAAAGCAACCCCCTTATTTTAAAAAGTTCGGACTTTGTCCTTATAAAATATTTTTTTCCTCTCCCATTTTCAAAAAATCACGGGAAAAAACCAGGAGCTTATTTTTGGTTTGGATTAGTTTAATGTAAGGGGTCCCAAACCTAAATAACAAAAGAATTCACTCACCTTTACCATATAAACACACCCAAGATCCCACTTCCTCCTCACTCAAATCCTTCAGAGTACATCCAACCTCTGACCTACTCTCTATAGAATCCTTCAAATGTGCCCCAAGCTCCCAAGAAGCCTCTCTCAAGCCTATCTCAAGCCTTTGGTAGCACACTTCCAAGTAAAGGTTTTTTCTTCCTTTCTTATTTTGTCCAATTTTCGTTAAGATTTTTTCCTTTTTAATTTCAATTATGAAAGTTGGGGTATGGTTTCACACCTCCCTCATACTTCCCTCTTTATGTTTGAATTATGGGATACCCTTTCTCTCTCATTAAATTCCTCCCATGTACACCCGTTACTATGACGAAATTCCGGAAGGAACTTCTCTCTCCTCATTTAAATTCCAGCAATACTTTTGTATCATGAATATAAATTGCATTACAATTTTTGGTATATGTATATATATGACCTCCATACTATCCATTACATTTAAATATGATGAAGAACCCCTTTCTCTCTCATAAACCTTTTTATGAATTCTTATGTCACGCCGTTACGCTCCCGAAATCACACCGATTTTCTAAGCCAATTCCATTGTGTAGTGAATACCATGCCCATTTCTCGATCAAGGGTATTCACCTTTATGAACATTTACTTATTGATTATAAAGTTTCATGTATTAATTCCACATTCCTTTATCGTGGAATAAAGGATTATGTTTTATGAATCCATGTTTTATGATCCTTGTGGAACACTTATGCATGAAATGAAATGTTTAAGAAGGGTGTGCCCTTATAGTGCTCCAATGCATTGGGTAAAGTATAGTATCATGATACGTCATGTGAAATGAGTGTTGACTCATGCTGATTCAAGTGTAACGAGGGTTTACTCGTTCTTCAGGTGAAATGAGAATTTACTCATGCTCCATGTGCAATGAGATTTGGCTAATGCTAATTCCATGTTAAGTGTTGTTGCCACATTTCTATGTTATGATTATCATGATTTATCATGCCTTTATATTCATGTTTCTCGTGTTCTCTATTGATATGCCTATTTTCTAACATGTATTTTACTCATCATGTATTCCATGTTAATTCCCTTACCAGGCTTTATAGCTCACCCTTTTTCTTATGCATGTCATCGGGTTATTCAATGCAATGCTAAGTATGAGGGAATCTAGTGGTCATGTAAAGGATGTTTTCAATAAAGATGTTGTATTTCATGTGTTAAGTTGTTATATAATGATCCTAAGCCCCAAAGACACTAGACCTCTCGATCTTCCATATTGTATCAAGTGAATAGTTTATGTAATAAATCATGTTAGAGTTTGTAATAAAAGAAGGGTTGTCATAAGTTATGCAATCAATTTTCATACTCTCCTTTTATATTATTAAAATTTTTAAAATTCACATTTCTATTTTTTTTAATTTTAGTCAATGGATGAAAATATGATGAATTGACTTAACAATGAATGTGATTGGTCATGCGATGAGCTCCCAAATGAGATTCCTAAATCTATAGGAGAAGAATTGGGATGCATTATGACTACACATTCTCAATTATAAAATTTGTGGAAGAAAAATTTCAATTAAGAGGAACACCCACATCCCCTTAAGAAATAGAATGTTTTAGTTGAGGCATTTATATAACATATGAATCTAACATTAATTGGTTATTTTGATCCATCTATCATAAAACAACAGATCAAATCCTTTGAAAAGGCATTCTATTACATTCCATATTCTTACAAGGAGAATGTTATAGAAAATTCTTATCACATTAAGGGATAATATATTCAATGGTTTAGATTAATTAAAAATATGAATCCCAACTAATAGTTAAAAGAAATGGAGTTGAAATAATTTAGGAAAAAAATTTCACTGAAGATTTTCATGTAAGTCATTAATATAAAATGGAGTGGGTGTTTTTTGGACACAAGAAAAATGATGTCAAATCCATAAGTGCATACAAGGTGAACTTAACATGACTATTGTGACACAACTATGAGAATTTAATTGAACCTAAAATTACTTTTACTAATTATTTAATAGAATAAGAAAGAATCTATGATTTTTTATTAATTTTGGTCTTTTTAATATACAAATAAATTTTCCGATGTTCCCCCAAAGTCGAAGTCGTGTTCGGATAATTGTAAGAGTTAAATGGGTATTGAAAGAGGAAGTTTAAAATGGCGTTTAATCCTAGTAGTTTGATGGACAATATATTAGTTTTAAGAAATTCAATCATTCCAATGGTAAAAATTGTGGGAAGAAACATCTTAGAAATTAGATTAAGGGGAAAAATAAAATATTTAGGCATTATAAAGAGAGGAACCAACCTAGAAAATGACAACATGAGAAATACCCTAATATGATATAAGAAAATATTTTTCTAGTATACCCTTATCCTACTACCCAATGTTTAAACAACAAGGAATGTAGACATGATGTAAAAAAATCCAATAAGTCAAGGGTTGTAAAAGATAATATTTAAATAACCTCATGGCCTAGAGAGGTGGGAATAAAATATTCCATCATAACTATTGGGGTGGATCCCAACAACATTTTGGTGATAGGTACAGTAGTTATTCATTCAATAATGTGAATATATTATTTGATTCTGGTAATATATTTTCAATCATATCACAATGGTTTAATAAAACTATTCAAACACCTCATCAAAATATGGAAGTCTAATTATCATTGAAAATATAAAATTTTCCAATTATTAAATCCTAAGAACATAACGTCTCCCTAATCATATTTTTGTGCTGAATTCCACAAAGAACCTTATATTACACCATTTATTAGGATTCAACACAATTTGGGTATGGATTATATTTCCTTGTATATATCCCACATAAATTCCTAGGAGAAATAAATAACCCTCTTTATCAAGAATTTTTCTCTGATTCTATAAATTCATAATGAGGAAGATAGATATCCTCTAAAATCATCATCCTAATAATTGATATTATTTCCTTATGAGAAAGTGGTTATAGATTCAATGATTGAGACTAATTAAAAGATCATCCTTACCTTAAAATATCACTTTGAGGGAATATGATATTGTGTTCACTAAAGAATTAATAGGACTTCCTCATAGACGAATGTTTGAGTTCTCAATAAAACTTGAAACTGAAGAATTTATAATACCCATGAAATCATATAAAATGGATAGTGTGAGATTGAATATATGAAGAAGAAAATATATTAGAATATATATAAAGTGTTTATATTCACAAATGGTTCACCATGGGTGTATCAATCATTTTTTTCAAGATGTAGGATGTGTCAATCCATGTCTATATTAATTATAGTGATCTCAACATGATCCTAATAATGAACAAGTATCATATTCCATAGAATGAGTACTTATTTAATAATACTTTTATAGACTATATTCTTATGTATGCCATAATCATGGAAGAACATGAGGAGTATTTTAATGGTATACAAAAGACTTTTCCAAAGGAAAATATATATACTAAGTATGGTAAATTTGTGTTTTGGATTGAAAAATTATGATTGATAGGGGATTTCATCATCAAAAATGTTTTATATGTGGATCCTTCAAAGATAGAATAAATTTAGGGAGTTCCCAATCCCATATTAGTGATAAATATTTGTATATTCCTAAGATTATAAAGGTACAACGATCAATTTGATAGAAACATATCATGAAACTCAAACCCGCTAACCAAGATACCTTACAAAATAGTGATTTTTTAGATTGGTGAATGTGAAATGATATTTAAAGAGTTAATAAAGAGGATAATCACTACAAATGTGTTCATAGTAACCCCCAGAAGAGAAGGATTTTCAATCTATAGTGATTCTTCAAAAAAGTACCAAGAAGTGTACTCATGAAAAATTACCCTAGCGTACCATATATCTACCTCCATATAAAGATCCATGAGAAGAACTACCCGATACATGATCTGGAATAGGCTGTAGTGATCACATTGATGATTTGGTGATAATATCTATTTGTGGAAAATTGTGACATATATATGGATTAATAAATATTCAAGTATATATTCAGAAAAAATGGGTTCAATATGTTCCTATAAAGGTGGTCATATCTGATCAAGGATTATTAGTATTCAACTTGTTACTATCCTGGGAAGCCAAATAAAGTATGAGATGGTCTATTTAGAAAAATTGTATAACCGTATCCATGTTATGGACTTAAAGGGATCCAATATTCTTATACATGTAAAGTATGCACATGAGGATCATAAAATTAATGTCATTTTAGCTTTATCAAATAACTTTTCAATCTTCAATTCTAGAGAGGGTCATGGAGGCCGAAAAGGATAATGATGTTCTCTAGATAAAGATGTAGAATATTGTGATGTTTATCTTAACTAAAGAGGGATTTATAAATTCTAGAACCTGAATATATATCCAATACAAACTAGAACTGAAGAGGAAACTTCTAGTAGAATCTCACATCTCATCCTTCTCTATTAAGTAAGGAAACACCAAGTTTTATAATTATCTAAATCAACACATCATATAGGATAACATGATGATTGAGATTACATAATTTCTATCCAAATTCTCTGTTTTACAATAAGAAAAGGATGGATAAAATATGTCTATGGGTTGAATGTAATAATTTTCTATTACAAAATATAAATTCAAATCCATAACCTTGGAATTGATTGTATGATATCTTATGACAAATATTGGCTATAAATCCATTTGGGTTCTGATATTTTACCATACAACATTTGAACATTTCATTACAATTAATATTAATTTTTCCTTTATGAAATTATTTTGATATACATAAGATAAGTTTTAATAATAAAAGGGTTTACACACATCATTGTATATAATTGAGATTAGAGGAGATAATCAAGGTTCTAGAGAAGAAATTACCAAGGGATGGATATATATTGGAGTTTCAGTACTACTTATCACCCTAATAGGGATTTCAAATCTAAGAAAACTATTTAAAATAAAAAGAATATTATGAGATCTTTCTTAGTGAATTCACAATTATGTTGGGATCAACATCTTCCAATGATAGAGTTCTCATATTAGAATAGATTCGATTAAAGAATTCAAATGGAATTCTTTGAGGATCTATGGGGGAAGTGGTGTCAGATTCCAACCTATTTAGATAATGTTAAAGAGAGAAAGTTGGAATGACCCGATCTTATCTAAGAGATAAAAGAAAAGTTTAAACTATTTGTTGTCATATGAAATCCATGAAAAGTTGATAGAAAATATATATAAGAATATATTGATCTGGCATAGAGTTTGAGGTCTAAGAAAAATTTATCTTTCATATGTCACCATGGAAGAAACAAATGAGTTTTGGGAATAAAGGAAATATTAGTCATTGATACAATAAACCCATTGAGATACTCGATCACATCAGATCTATAGATTTCCAACTAGCACTCCCACATAAAAAATCTCAAGTACATTATGTGTTCCATGTATCCCTCTTAAGGTACATGAAAACAATTTCACATATACAGGATCTAGATATCATATCTTTAGAGATATGTCGTTCATATTGGGGGAATATGATAAGTGTTATAGATCATTGAAAAAAATTTATATAAAATAAGGAAACTCACTTTTTAAAAGTATTTTAGAGGAAGAACTGGTTTTAGGAATAATTATGGGAATTATAGAGGAGATGAAACATAAGTACCCATATCAATTTTAGTGTATGAAATGAGATTTCAATGCTGAAATTTTTGACGGGTGGGGGGGGGATGTAAAAACACAAAAATTAGTATATGAAATTACTTTTGGAAAAGGTAAATTATTTATTATGAATTGATTTTGATGAAATCACATTAACTATATTTCATATGTTATTTGGGCCCATTAGCCATCCATAATGTCTAATTTCTATGCTCCATAGGTGATGTGGTGGGATCATTCCTGTGTAAGGATGAGAGAACCTCAAATATGCTCAATGATTTTGTGGAATAGATTTTCAAGAATGTGGATATATCATCTACTCTCATATATTATATTATTCTCATAGAATGATCCACTTTCTCTTGGTGTAAGAATCATTCATATGTCCTAGGCACACTTCTGCTCAAAATTTCAATCGCAATGAAATTCATCCTCAACGTGTAAGAGGTATGGTCATAAATCATAGGCTCTATTTTATGGTGGTTCTTATGCTAGTATCCCCTCTTCTATATCCTTGACGATTGTTCTAAGGAGCATCAAAGTATTCCCCTAAATTCCATCTTCCTCTGAACTAATTCCCAGTCTCCCGTCTCTATTCTTTCACGAACCCTTTCCCCCATCCAACCCAATTTTGTTGAGCCTTTTAATTCCTATTTTCCATATTTCCATACATCCCCCATGACCCAAAGAGAACTTCATTAATGGATATGGTTATTTATAGGGACTTGAGATGTCATTTGGATGCTTTGTCCTCCACTCACTTGAGTCTCTGTCTAAGAAGGGTAAAGAAGTGTTTGTTCCTCCTTTATCCCCTATACAAAAATATGATATAGAGAATTTGTGGTCAAAAATCCTCCCCCAATTCAATGGATTTTGTATGTTTTACAAACCCCTCACTCTCTCATAGAATAATATATGATTCTCTCTCCTACATTTGACCATCCTCCTCCTCCCTATGAGATGCGCACCAGGTCCTAGTCCACACATCTGTTCTCCTTGGGTGATAACTCAAGTTTATCCTCAGTGGAGGCCACCAAACACTAATTTCAATATTATCAATACTTATTAGTTTATTTGGAATACTCATGATTTGGGTGCTTGGGAAAATACCACGTTCTTATCCCATCAACTTTAGTACACAATTTATTGATTGTGGCTATGTTTGAGCTAAAACAAAAACTCTAAATGGAACAAGTCAATATACACACTCTCATGATGAACAAAGTAACGAAGTAAAATCATGAAATTAAAAAAATATGATTTTTTGGTAACAGAGTATCTCATTTGTGCTCGTGGTGATCTCAAAATAGTTTTTTTCACTATAGAAATAAACCTAAGAGTTTATAGTTTGTTGTCCAACTTTATTTACACCAAGTGTAATTTACTAGAACTATTAAGAATCAAGCCTTTAATAGAACTAGTAAAAGAAATTTATCATCATTACAGATGTTTTGATAATGTAAGACATTTTATTGGTTTATATCTAATAGTGCTCGTAAAAGGAACTGATAAAGGACCCCTTTAACAATGCAAAATCAAAGTTCTCACAAAGGGAGAATTTATCAGAACGTGATTTTAGTTATAATAAATGGAGAATTTATTAGAACTTTTTTAGTAATTTTAATGTCCGCACTTATCATCCCTTTATATGTCACTGTTAAAGATGGATTTTTATAGTGATAAAAAACACTGAGGAAGGAACCACAGATAAAGGGTGTACTTTTTTTTGTTCACACACCCTATTTCAGTGCATCCCATTCACCTCCTTATCAGTTCTTCCAAAACCCATTTTTTAGTTATTTAGATAATCCCACCCTCCAGGGAAAGCTCCTACCTCTAGCGAGTTTGGAACCTAAGACCTCCAAATTATACACAATCGCATTTTCGACTCCCATTTACTGTTCGGTCCTACATATTATTATATATATATATATATTTATATATATATGTCATTACATTTATATATATATATATATTTATTTAAATACATATATAAAATATTTTTGTGTGTGTATGTGCGTGTTTACAAATACATACAAATATACATATCTATGCATCTCCAAATATAATTATACAAGTTTCTATTTATTTACAAATGTTATATATTAATATTTATATACATATATTTGAATATACAGATTTATATATATATGTTTTTCAGTACACACGCAAAAATATATATATACATATATATATAAACATTATATATATATATATTAATTATATATGTATATAAATATCCATTCATTTTTATTTCAAATAAAATTTATATTATTTTTTTATTTAGGCTGGGTTTATATATTATGAAATATATTTTATATGTAAATATATTTTATTATTTATTTGTAAATTTAAAATTTTATGTGGGAATATATAAAAAAATATGAATATATTGTTATATATTAAATTTTAAATAACATTATATTGTGAAAAATGTTAATATTTGAAATCCATAACATCAATATGAATGTAATCACTAGGAATAGATTCTGTCCCCACTGAAAAAGATGAAATACCCCCTTAAACGAGGCTAGAAATATATCAAATGTTAAAAAGATTTAGTACACCGACTGAAAACTCAGTTTTGGATTCCTTCTAGGGTTTTTTTGGTTTAAAAAATGTGGTATAGGGTTCAAATCTATGATTAGGGTGTATATATCATCAAAGGATTTGAATTGGTACATGGTAGAGCCCAAATGGACACCCAGATCAAAAGTTATGGATGCTTTGCATTTCGAGTTATGTTTTAAAATTATTTTGGATATTTTATTACTTATTTTGATTTTTTATCTTCAAATTATTTTTAAATGACTATTAGTCAATAATAATTAATAGATTATTAATTAAAATTATTTTTTAAATTATTTTATTAGCCATTTTTACTAAATATCATATATATTATATGTAAATGCTTATATATCCATATCTAAAACCTAATTAAGAAATATATATTATATTAAATTCAATATAAATATATCAGTATATTAATATATTATTTTTAATTAAATATTCATTTTTTAAATATAACATTTTTCTATGCTAGTAAAAAATCATTGATAAATGGGGTCTTTATTAACTCTTATAAAAAAATTGATAAATACCCCCTTTGTTGACATTTTTTTACCAATGCAGATAATGAAACCCCTTCATCAACACTTTTTTAGAAGCCCAGACAAATGCCTCATTTTATCAATGATTTTTTACTAACATTAATTGGAGGTTCTATTATTAGCACTTTTTTAATAAATCCTGATAAAGGTCCCCCTTTAAGAGTGTTTTGATTGCTTTTAAATACCCCCTTTAATAGTGCTAAAGAAGTGTTGTTAACGACCCATTTTAAGAGTGATTTTTCTAGCACAGACATAGGGGTATATAATAAAACTTTTAGATAGCACTGTTAAAACCCTATCATTCTATAATCCTTGTTTTGTGGTAGTATAAAGATAGAGGCTCTATGCAAGGATCTTATATCCTTTGATCTAGGGGGATTGCATTGATTGTGGGAGGGCGGTTTTGTCTTATTATGGATCATATAAAAAATAATGGATTGGGAAATTCCAAAGTCAATTGATCCATGATTCTACTTGTTCATTTCTTATAATGTGTGGTTGAACTTGGGATATGTGGAAGACTAATAAACATGTTTCAATAACCAAAAGTGGAGATACTGAACCTAGTAAAGTCTTGAACAATTCTAAGTTAATTTTTATAAAATCAAATTATTCCTAGAAACCTAGTTAACCCACCTATTTTGAGCTATTTTGGACCATTCTCTAGTCTATTTTGATCATTATCCCAATCTTTTCAGATATGTCCATTTGTTCTTTCACCATGGATGGACCTCAATCCAAAGATATCTTTATGTTGTGGCTTCTTCATTATCAAAACCATCACATAGTTGTTTGTGGATTAGAATTAAAAAAAGATGAGATTCCATGATGGAAATCATTAATCTTGGATAAGACACCAACTACCATGCTTTGAAGACCAGGGTATCCTGAACATGAAATTGGAGAAGACAGAGGCAAGGATTCAATATGATTAGGATGAGATTATCTTTCCTGTTTTAGTGCAAATGAAGAATAATTTTCTGGAGATGATCCTAGAATATTATCACATGAATCATGATAAATATAGTTATAAGTGGCTTAAATATTTATATAAAAACAATTTGTATTTTTAATATTTCATCAAGGAAAAATGGAGGGTCATTTGGCCTAATATCCTTCTGGAGGATGGTTATTTCCCCAACAATCGATACACAGTGGGATATATGGCCGAATATTATTTACAAAAATTTATTATATGTAAAAACCCATTCATGAATTTAGTTTATCTGAATTTCCATACTTATCTTTTCAAGGTTATACCTAGGGTGGTGAGGGAGGGTGATAATTATGAACTGGAAACAATCCATGATGAATGATATATTTATGAAGTGGTGATTTCTCTCAATTCTGCCTGTATTTCTGGTCCTAATGGATTTATAGGTTCCTTCTATGTTTCTTCTTAGGATATGGTTAATGATTATATTGTTGAATTGGCTCAACAATTCTTTCATGGTGGCATTCTCCCTCATGAGTCTTTTTCTAATTATTTGGTTTTAATTCCCAAAATCTTATATCTTTTTTAACTGAAGAATTAATTATTGATAAGTTTTTGTAACATTCCATATAATGTTTTTTCAACTGTGATAAATAGGAAACTCTCAATGAATCTACATAGATGTATATATGATGAAAAATATAGATTTTTAAGGGAATAATGATCCAGGTTACAAGTTATTTGGATCGGGATATGATCATAGAATTAAACCAAAATATTCTAGGCTAGAACATCACCATCAATCTATAGACAGATAAATCATATGAACAGATCAAGTGGTCCCTCATTACGAATTTTATTTTACATATGGGATTCTCGAACCGGTTCACAAATATTTTATTCGGATATTTTATTTCTCTAGGGATGTCCATTTTTTTATGGTAAAAAATGAGATTTATTTTATTTAGTTCGGGGAATAAGGAAATGTGACCCATTATCTCCAAGACTTTTCATTCTGATGCAAAACACTCTTAAAATATAAATCAATAAGAACCTTTATGATGGAAATGTTAAGTAATTTTTGTGTAGACCTCATATTCGTGGATTGTCTCATTTTATGTTTGTTAATGATATGATACTCTTTTAATGGAATAATGTGCTCTATCCATGGTATTATTTATCTCATTGAATAATGTTTTTAATAGAGTGTATATCTAGTGAATCATGATAAAATAAGCATGTTCATCTTGAAATTGTGCTCAGATACAATATCACAAGCCATGGGGTCTAGCTTGGGTTTTAATATAATGGTATTTCCAACGGATTATTTGAGAGAACCAATATCCCACATAGGCTTCATGTGAATCACTTTGATATGATGGAAGAAAAGTAACCAATTATATTACCAACTGTAAGATGCATTTTTTTTATCATTTGGTGGTATAATTAATCTTTTTAACAGTGTTTTATCCTCTATCCCAATGAATGTGTTTTTTGATACTAAAGGTACCATTTTTTTCATTTCACAGATAAGGAAAACTATGGAGATGTTTATATGGGATTCCTAAGAAGATGTAAAACATCACTAAAAATTATGGGAAATATTGTAATGTCTTAAAAGGGAGGGTGGTATTGATGTTAGCATAATTTCAAGGATGATTCAAGGTTTTTATAAAAAATTGTCGTGGGAAGTGTTTGAAGGCCGGTCCATATTAGGAAAATTCATTGTAAAGATATATGTGTATATTTTTGGGATTATGAAAGGAATATTATCCCACATATAGTGCAAGTTTCAACCCCATATATCCTTTCTCTAAAAAAATTCAGGATTGATAATTTTCTTAGGTGAAATTATTTTCTGTTATCACAACTGGGGTGGTGTCAAACATGGTTTTCTAGGAGGTCTCATCCAAGACCTTTAATTCCATTAATCTTGTAGGAACATGAATTTCATATAATACACATGGGGCATAAAATAATAGAATTATTTTCATATCATTGAGTTATAAATGAATCTAGACTATTTTTTATTGGATTGAGGATGTGAGTTTTCTATTTATTGGATTATCATAGGGTGCAACACACACAGGTTGAATTGGAAAGGTGGAGTGAGGGGATGTGGTTCAAGGAAATCCCATCCAAATTTATGTTTTTGGTTTGGTATGTAAGAAATAATGATCTTACTACAGAAGATAATATCAAGTGAACTCGTATTCACTTTGGATCCTAATACAGATACCGGAATAATCTCAGAGAATAATTCATTCAACACCTATTCTTAGAGGGGCAATGATCTAGGAGTGTATTGAATTATTTTAAAAGCATCAGAAGTGGGAATAATTATGATATTATAGGGACAAAAATTATTATTATCTCATTTATAGGTGTGGGTAGTAAATGTATAGAGTCTAAATAAAGATCCAATATTCTCATGGAAGGAAGCTGGTGAATATAGAAAGCAAGATACAAACCCCAGTTTGAGGGTACTTCTCGTTACATGATTACCATTGTTCTTAGAACACAGAATACAATTATCGATATGTCTTGTAAGATATAGGAAGAGGAATAAATCCCTCTTTTAGAACTATCATGGTTACTAGGTTGGCCACCCCTTCTTCTCCAATCCCCTATACTGGTCTATGGGTCAGTTGGCATCCACAATATATGAGGTAAAATTCAATACTTATGGTTCATGTAGCTAGAGTGTCATGTGGGGTGGTGTTTTAGTTTGGGAAAACATAACATAAATTATCATTGACCTCAATGCCTTATTTTGGAATGTAAAATCATCATAGGAATGAGAAAATTTTATTTTATCTAGCCTTGAGTTATGAAGTAGGAGATATATTTTACAATCTGTGATGAAAAAAGACTCAAACATTATTCAAAAGTCATTATATGGTCATGAAAACACTCCTTGGACTATGGAATATAAATATTGGAAGTGTTTTAATTTGATCAATAATGGCTTTGATATTACTCACACATAGCATGTGGGGAATATAGATTCTCACAATCTTGCTTACAAGGATCCAATGGATGATTCTTGTACTTGCTTTACTAGTTTGGGGTTTCTTCATTAAGAACTTATGAGCATTGTTATTGGGTACCCTCTTGGTCTGCACTATTTTATTCATCCATAGATCCTTAGGTTTTCTCCTTCCATATTCATGGAGGGGTTTTTTTATTGAAATAAAAATAAACATATTGTACATGTGATATATTAGTCAATTGTTATCCATAAGTTACATAATATAATTAGCACTACTCATACCAGTTGTTCTAGCGACAAGGTGATGAATGTAATATTAAATAAAAATATTTTAATAATAAGTCAATTTTACTTTAGACTCAGTGTTTCATGTATCAAAAGATAAACTCAATGTTGTTTGAAATGAAATAAATATTCAATTATTCATATAACACATGCTAAACTCATAATCGTGTGTAACAAAAAATATTGATGATATTGAATTTATTTTAAAATTAATATATCATAAAGTATCTGGGGTTATATTTTTTTCTAATAACGGTGTTTCATGTGAAACATGATATCAAATAAAATGTTCTTATTTTATAATTTTGGGGTGTTATGAACTTTGTTATCCTTTCACTCCTTGATATAATGATATCATCACTAATGCATACGTATGACATATCGTCTCTGTGAAGTAATGTGATTAGTTTTCCATGTTTAACTATTAATAATTATTTAAAAATGTATCTAATGGATAAATATTTTATTTATTATATTAATATATTTTCAGAGATTATGGATCTATATAATATTAAAAATTATCTGAACATTCAAGATAAAACACGCATTAGAAAACAATTCAATTAACACATGAAACAATGAAAACAGTGAAATATTATTTAACAATAGCTACAAAAAATGGTATAATGAGAAAATATATGATATTATAAATATTAATTTGAATCTAGTATAAATTAATAATATTCATAAAACCATTATACATTAAGTTAATTAATGTTTAACCAAAAGGAAGTGTGATGTTGGAGACTTTGTATCAATTTCCCTTCATTAAGGCATATTGTAATGTTATGTGCCTAATTTATTATATAGGGAGTATATAATGACCCTATTAAATTAAATATCATGGTTCCAAAATAATTAATGGTATTTTGAATTTCAATTAGAATTTTTTAATAGTATTTTACATAAAATTTACCATGTGGTAGATAATTTCAGAACACAATTTCTTTTCATTAAGTTGTATTACTTCTTAAGTATCTTCACTATTCAAAGATTATTATTGTAATGAAATTTAATTATCTTAATGTATATTTAAAATTTTTTCATATGGATTTACATTTGATAATAATAATATATTCATTGATTAATTATCACTTCAATGTTTGGATATTTGTATGTGATTTTGTCTTAATTTCATTTCATTGAGGCATATTTTAATGTTATACAAATTATTTATTTTATAGGTTTTATATACTACTAGTTCTACATGTATAATCATGAATCAATAATACTTAAAGGTATTTTATCTTTCAATTAAAATTATGTCATCAAAGTGGATTTGAATTTAATGTTACCAAGTGGGAAGGAATATCTTAACTGAATTCTTATTCATTGGGTTATATTATTTATCCATTCTCTTTGATATTATACAATGATTTAAATCTATTTTGATTATTTTATGTTGAATTTTCACCTTTTTATGTGGATTTAAATTTGAATCACATAATAAATCTATTTATTAATCCTCACTACAATGGTATTATCATTGTAATGGATTTTGTCTCAATATCAATTCATTGACTCATCCTCTAATATTATGAACATAATTTATTATATGTGGTGTATATACGACCCCTTTTAAATTTAAAATCATGAAACCTTCAAAATTAATGGAAATTTATGTTATAATTTGAATTATTTTATCCAAGTGGACATGAAATTAATGCTACCAATTGGTACATAATTTATTTACTCAATATATTTTTATTGGATTATATTACATCTCCATCATCTTTGATATTCTATGATCTCGTGTGTTGTATTTTGATTATTTGATGTTTTATTTCTCACCTTTTTATCTGTATATAAATTTAGTACACACAATAAATCCATTTATTATGCCTCACTTCAATGGTATTATCATATTAAGGTATTTTGTATCAATTTTTAATTCATTGCTACGTATTTGATTATATGAACATATTCAATTTTATGTGGGGTATGATTAGGCTCTAAAATTTGATTATATCCATTGATTATATATTAATATTCATGTGATTAAAATTCTATAAACATCAATTTTTTTCATTTTTTAAATTGAAATTCATTTCTCATCATAGGAGCAATTAGTGTTTGATGTTAAAATTTCAGCCCAATCAATCATATGTTGGTAGAATTAATTATATTCATTATTTGAATTTGGTATTTTGGGATATAATTGATCACGTTTTTTGGAATATTTATTATTTTAGGATCTATGAATTAATTACAAGAGAAATGAATATTTTTGTTCATGAATTCATAAATTCTCTGGACAAAGCATAATGGGCCTAAGGCCCATCAATCAAATGTAGGGCCCAAAATCCAAGCCCCATGAAGATGAAATTTTAACTATAGAAAGAGAAATATATTGGTATCATTTAACTCAACTATGTAAATATCTAATTCTGAAGATTTCATGGGGATAAAGGGATCTCAATTTGACATTTAAATGGTGGGACAAATTTGAAAGCCCATTAAATCATCCTAGTAGATCGATCATAACTTCAAAATAGATGGCCCAATTTTCCTGAAATTTTGATAGATAGAAAAATATGAAGGGGTAATTGAATGGATATATCATTATCCATATTTTCTCTAACATATTTCAAAATTTCAATAAATTGGACAATCCTTTTGGATGTTATGATTGATCAAGTGGGATGACTTTATGGGCGTTCAAATCTAGTACACCCTTTAAATGTCAACTTGGGATCCCTTTATCTCGATGAAAAATTCAGAATTAGCCCTGACTGTAGTTTAATGAAATGATACTCATATTGATACTATTTCTAATGTTAAAATTTGATCATCATTGGGCTTGTATTGTGGGCCCCACTTTTGTTTAATGGGCCTTAGGCCCATTATGCATTCTCCAGAATTTTTTTGGATTCATACCCATAAATCATCATCTTCCCTTTGGATTCATCCATCAATCTTAAAAATAATATATTCCCAATAAAGTGATCAATCATATCCCAGAATATGAAATTAAAATAATCAATAAAAATAATTCATCAAGTAAATGATTGACTGAGCCAAAATTTTCACTTTAAATATGAATTGCACTTATGATGGAAATCAAGTTCAATTTATATAATTCACTAAAATTGATGATTATAGACTTTGTAACACATGAATATTATGATACAATCTATTAATACTATCCAATTTCAGCGGATAATTAAAGAATATAATATTTATTTGATTTATTTAATGTGGATACCTATTTATTCACGATGATTAATGTTTTTTATTAAGCCAATTCCTTCGAGGGTTTAAAAGTGAAATGTTACAAATAAGGTAAAATTTTATTTTATAATGTCACTTTATTTTGGGATTGCATATATTTTCAATGATAGAATCTTATATTTTATCATTCATAATCTCCAATCATTTATATATCCATATTCCATATCATGAATATTCTTATTTCTTACAATATATAACATTTTTTACATTTGGAATTATGATGAAAATTATTTCATTTACTGGGGAAATTATTGTTAATAAATATTTCTTACTTGATATAGAAATTTTTTGATAAAGAATATTTCACATGAATTATAGAAATGAGCTGATACGAGAGGAATACATTGTACATGAAGTGATGGGATGGGCCCAAAATTAAATATCCCATAAATGAATTAGTAGTTTCAAGAAGAGAATAAATAAGCTAGCATTAAATAGGTTTTACCCATAATTTTGAACAATATTTTGAAAGATCATGAGAGTAGAGGTTTTATTATGCATGAGATCATGGTTTCCAATAATTAAGAATTTTCTTCATTGATAATTTATTTATTTGCATTATCCATGAAATTTTCACCGTCATATTATATTTGAATTCATTTCATTCTCAATTTATTGATTAAATGGGATGAGTGTTTTTTTATTTTCCTTTCTAAATTGATTATTCTTTATATAATTAATATATTCAAGTTATTAACTAAAAGGAATGTGCATTTAGTTATTTACCATCTCATATTTATTGTGCCCTATATAATCATGATTGTCAAGTTATCGATTAAATGGAATGTGTTCTCAGTTATATTACATCCTATATTTGATTGTTCCTTATTAAATTATGATAGTCAATTTACTAATTACTTGTAAAGTGTGTTCAGTTAATTACCTTTATAATATTTATTATTCCTTTTCTAAAAATGATAATCTTTTGATTGATTAAATCAAATGAACTTTCAGTTATTTACATTGCCATATTGATCAAGCCTTATTTATTCAGGACAATTTCTACTATAGATAAAACATACGGGGTATTTGAGTTGACTGTCACTTTCATTCCTTACATAGGAATACCAGAAATTTACTAAGAATTATATTTAAGTAAGTAATAGGATGAATAAAGGTATTGATAGAAAAACGTATTTCATAATTTTTGTCAAATGTAATATGGGAATCATGTATGTATCTACTTTACCAAGACTAATAAATTATTTGGTACTTTAGGGTACAATCAATTATATCTAGTGTCATCATAATAAAGTAACCACCATCTTTGGGCTATGGGGGTTGGGTTCCTTACATCACGGCTCAAAAAATTACCCACATGGGTATTCAAAATCCAAACGTTAAGGAAATCCTCATATTTACCCACTCATAATACCAAACACCAACTTGATGTCCTCTAAATTCATAAAGCATTTAACTATAAAAATCATTACGTAAAAATGATTAGAATGGAATTATATTATGTCCAACTATGACTCCATGCTGAAATATAGTAAAAATACACCAAGGAAAGATAATAACTATGTGTGTACTTGAGGTACACAAAATATAATCCCAATGGTCCACCCTGGTCATATTCCATAAGCCACTTAGCATGTACTTTTTCAATGTAAATAGTGTGTCTGCCCCATACATAGAGTATACCCCACATAGAGTACAAATCCATGTAACTAGCCCTGTACCACCCACACAGGGTGTGTCCAAGTATAGTACCAGTCCACTATCCATGTACATCACACATGATCTAGTCGTGTACCTAACATGGACATGATTATATAACAAGGAGTGTCTGGACGAGTTCTCAACCACATAAAAGCCACCCCTATATAGTTTATACTCAGATTTCATGATTTATGATTCCAAAAGATTCATATTCCCCAAATTTTATGAATAAATGGTGTGGGTTCTATAAACCACATGTTGTTTATGATTGATATTTCCAAATGGGAAACCCTTGCAAAGCCCCCAAAACACCAAATTCTCTAAATAACTCTTTATGAGGGCTCTCCCGACATTGCATGAAAATAATAATGGATTTGTAAACCTAAAAACATATAAAATATATGTAATTTTGAAAACAAAAAAATCTACCTCTATGAAGAAACAACAAAATATTTTCCCTAAATTCATGTCAACCACCCCTTGTGCCCTGATCTACCTCCAAAAAAGTTATTTATTTAGAACCACGTACTCCATATGAATATTATATCATTATTTCTATGTTATTTGAAATCAATTAATGAGTATATTCCCATGTTAATACATAACAATAAAAATGGTTTTAAAAAAAGAAAAATGAATAACATAAAAAGAAAAGAAAAAAAATGGACACATGCCCAGTCCTAATACCCATGATGGGTTTATTCATGGCATAGATTAAACGTCACAGTGCTGAAATCATTCAATATGATGTAATCTCAATTCAATGATCCATTTAAACGATATAATTTAATGATAATGATTTAATAATTTAGTATTTAATTAATTTTATATTAAATATTCTCTAAAAATTTGGGTGAATCATATTTCCACCAAACTCTTGTCTCCGGATACAATCGAAATTATGAGATAAAAAAGTGGTTAGAAAATGTATTTAATATCATGTTATAGAGGAAATTATAATTTTTCAATCTAAATACTTCTAGGAATTTTTTCCCAAATTTCTCTTTATTCTCCCATCACGTGACAAAAGAGGTCATCCAAAACACCCATCCATAAATGTTTCTCAAACTCATGAAGCCACTATGTAAACTAGTAATGATGATCACAATATAATAACTAATGTAGTTGAATCTATCTCAACCATTAGATTAATAGTATTATACATTTCACCACTCTCTCCCAAAATGAGAGACACTATGCAATGACTGATCTGATGCCCCCCTCTAAAAAATTGTCGTTATCATCACACCACATACCGAATGGAAATAAATCACAAGATATGCCCATAATAATTATTTTTATAGATGTAGAAAAAACTCTCACACTATATCACCTACATGAAAATAATATCACCCAATTATCATTCTTGAATCTATAGAATAAATGACCTACACACTCAACAACCCACTGAAAATGAGGGTCACATTGCATGACATTTTTGGTGAACTAACCACCAAAAATTATTCCTTAAACTGCTCCCAAACATACCACATGAATATCGATCACATTCACAATTTCCTAACTAAAATAGGGTAATTCACCCAAAATAACTTACCATGGTCTTCTGGAAGATCAATTACAACAATATAGAACACCATTGGTACTCCCATTAAAAATTAAGGCTTATCCCTAATTCCATGTTCAACCACACAACCACTCTCCACTTAGGCATCAATAAAATTCCAAATTCTCCCAAAAAAACTCTCACTATTCATACCAATGTGAAACCAAAACTGTCAATCCCATAAAACAAACCAAAAAAATACCTCTCAAGATAGACAGGTTACAGATATCACTCCTAGAAATCCACTTCACCAATCAATAGAAATATTCCTTCTTGACAAAACCCTAGTGGAAAAAAACCTCTATGGCCCCACCAAGGAAGAACAATGACACCCACACAAGATATCAATTATAAAAAGAACGTTATCTACAATAAAAATAATAGTATTAACCACATGGAAATAATAGATACCTTTCAAGAAAATCATACATGGTACATAATGGGAACCACCAATTCCTGGAAACTTGAGTCTGATAAAAAATTCCTTAAGAAATACATTCCCTCATCAATCTACGAATAGGGCACTAGAAGCCTACAATTACCCATTAGGGTCTACATGCATCAAAAAATAAAGGTATTGTGTCTCCATCACAGAAAATCTTCTCACCATGTGATTCACATG
This sequence comes from Viscum album, assembly GCA_963277665.1. NCBI lineage: Eukaryota > Viridiplantae > Streptophyta > Magnoliopsida > Santalales > Viscaceae > Viscum > Viscum album. Next base: position 1,323,710,005 of record OY728166.1, read on the forward strand.
ATCATCCATTAAAATAAATATATACATGTGATTCAATAAAGATGAATTCCACCAAGGAGAAATATGTTATAGACCATAAAGGTTATTATTGATATATTTGAAAAACATACATCCTTAACCAATGAAATCACATAAATATGACCATATTTCATGTGAATCAGACGTATATTGAATGATGCATGAATATTGAACTCATTCCCATAGACCAAGAGCCAAAAAATAGGTTAACTCATTAATCCAAAAAATGAGATATATCACATTATGGTAAATTATATTTATGTAAAAATGAAAATGTAAAATAAAAATATCATGCCCTGAAATGGTGTACTCTCCATCAGTACATGTATTCATTACACAATAGTATGATATCCATCTCATGTTTTGACAAATTCCAAAACCACATATATACCAACTCCACAAAAAATAATACCATACCTATTTGATAATATATAGAACATAACAAACTATGTTCAACAAGTCAAGTCACCTGAGATGGCTCTAAATGAGGCCTCATGATCCCTAGATGCTATATGATATTGACTAGTGGTGAAATTCAAAACATATAGTGGGGAAACTACAAACTATAGTCTTAGTGAAGTAATAGTTGAAAATAAATACTCTCAAACAGAAGGATAAACATTTGAGGAAACATAAGAAGTACAAAAAATAATAACTTTATATTATAAATAAAAATTGAAAAATGATAATATAGGCTAAAAATAGGAAAAAAATTCAATATATGATCACCCTAAAGGAATATCAAATGTTTAAAATACAAAAAAAATACATCATACTCTACTACCAACTCCATGAAAAGTAAAATACATGGTCTATATGAATCTTTAGCTGAACTAACCCGATATTGATACTCTGCATGAGTAGATCCACTCGATTAAGAAGCATTAGGCATCTTCCTGATCCACTCTGAATCATGTTCTCTATGTTAAATTTAGATACAAGGACTGCACACACACTGATGTGCATGTATAGGGGTGATAAATAAACATTAGTAGGCCACATCAAGTGGTGAACCTATAATATTATTTTATAATAATTGAATTATCATATAATATGACTATCAATGTCAAAACAAACAATATCTAGAATAAAATAAACAACTGCATAAAAAGGGGTGTAATTAATTACATGGACAACAACTAACCATGGGTTCTAGCCAGATAGCTGAGGCAAATCTATCCTTTTTTTGGCCCATGATATTGGATTTATAGCATGTGGATCACCTATCCAAAGGATATTAGGATGGTATTCTATATCCACATAAGATCTCCCATATGTCTAAAGGCAAAGGAACAAATTTAAGAACATAGGGAATATCCATAGGTGTCTACATGACAAGCCACTACTACTGAGTTCTCAGACTCTAATTTCATGATCTAATTCAGAGATGATAACTAATCAAAATATTTAAGATGATTTCATGTATCGAATGAACTACAGAATGAATCAATCAGAAAATAATGTCTCGGTAATTTACACTATCTCATAGGTCCCTCTATTTATAGAACTAACAAATTCACTATCCTATGGGTCCCATATAAGTAACTTAGAGAAATCAACATCTCTAGAACCATGATATCTTCGCATCCATTGAAGATAACCTATAGCTAGGTTGTGACTCTAAACAAGAGGGGTTCACTCATCTAGATATCCCATTATCTCTCTATGCCCGCCTAATATCAATCGACTAGAAAATAGTGGTCAAAACAAGATCAAATACTTGGAAAACATAGAATACCAGGATGTTCTAGTGGTATCTCCTCAGAAACCAAGGCCTGAGAAAAAAACTCCTCAAACATATTGGCCAAGGATTTCCAAATTATTGGTCATTAAAAATCCTAAACCCATCAACCAAATAGATTATCAATAATTATCGATCAACTCTAGACCAAACTCAAATGAACCTAGGATGATCGTAATATCGACACCAACAACCAAATAGGCTACGTATGTAGTGTTTATCTTCAGTTGGATTAGAAAAATCTGGGATTCCATAGCCCCCATGGTCACAACATAAAGAAGAATATTACTAGGGACTATACTACGTCACTTAAGTTCTTAGGCCACACACATTAGAAGTTACTCAAATCACAAAAGTCTACAATCAAGTGAATCACACACTACAAGGTGTTCCTCTATATCATCTAAGAAATCCAAACACACACATCAAAGGAAACATCAAAAAGTGGCCCTCATCAACCTCCAATAGATCCTCAGTCAACAACACTGCTATAAAATATCCATGATGTAGATAAACCCAACTAGGTATTTCTCAACATTCCTAGAGACCACTTCAAAAATAGGAAAACATATAATGTGATCCTCATTAATAGTTAAACCTGGTAAAAAAACCCCATCCTATGAAATCCTCCACAATCATTCATGACAAAAAACCCAATAAAAGTACTATGATTACAAAAAAGGTATACAAAGAAACCCCATTCACTATGGTAAATATCAGCATCCAAATTTAGAATCCATTGATCAATTATTCAGAAACTATACCAAAAGGGAAATTATAGCAATCCCTTAGACCTTTCTCGAGATAAAAACGATACCTAGTTGTAACCTCAATCCCATTATGTCACCCAAACCCAAAGGATCCAACATATATGATCCTCATACATAAGATCTATATCTCAACTTGTCTAATCTTGAGAAACATGTACTAATATCCAATAACAAACTAAGATCTCATTATAGATACTAATCAATCCCACCTTTAAGGATCCATCCAATAGAAACCCAAATAGATCTTCATAGAACACCCACTGTAAGATAATCATTGAGCTTAAATTCATCACCCAAGATTCATATCTCATAACCCAACCCACATGAGGATTATAAATCCAAAACTCAAGGAAGTAGTCCTTTAAATTAAAAAAATTCCAAACCACCTTCCAAATGACCTCTAAATATCAAAAGGATTTCACCATCTTGATATATGTTGAAAAAATCAATGAATGGAATCCTATTATGTGAAATTATATTTATAGGGAATAAATAGGGAAAATAAACTAAAAAATTATATGATATTTACATTTGGTATACAGTGTGGACTTTCAGAGAAACCCCTATCAATGTTCCATAAAGAACTCGACATGTCCTTTCCCAAAGTACATGGAGTGTTATCCTTGTACCAAATATGTTTCCCAAACAACATTTCTAGAAATCTACCAATCCATGTACCACCATACATGGTCTTGACATGAATAGTATAATGGGATCTGGATATGTACCCCACACAACCTTGTGCCCCTAACACCAGGTGTCTGGTCGAAAACATAGGCACACCCCAAACAACCGCTAAACATTGTTTACTCAAAATACACGACCTTTATTTCAAAAAATATCAACTTCAGCATGTAATAAGAAGACATGGAACATTCCAAATGAAAGACACATCATGTTATTGGTATTTTTGAATGGGAAACCCCTAAAAATCTCCCTAAAACCATTGATCATCTAAAACTGCTCTAGGGGGATCTCACGACACCTTGAGCAACCCAAAAAATAATTTCAAAGCATTAAAAATAATATTTATTGTTGATTAAGTGAAAATAAATTAAAATTCCCCTACCTTATGGAGGAAACTATAGAAACATAGCACTAAATCAACACTATGCACCAGGCGATCCCTGATCTACCTCCAGACGAACACCCCATACAACGCCTCCTCCCCTCTCTCTTATCCCCTCTCCCAATATCATTAAAATAAGCCCAAAGTGGGATAGACCCATGAGTATATAAAATAATCTAAAATGGAGAAGTGAAGAAAAAAAAGGAAAATCAATAATGTAAAAATAAAAGGGGATTGGGAATTTTCTTAGTGCATGCAATGAGTTTATAGCACTTATATGAAAAACTTGAATTTTAAACTCAACTATAGAGATAAAATATGATTTCAATGATTTATATAAATGGTATCATCAAATTAATACTCATGAATAAATTTCCTGATAAATTAATATATAATTAATATTCCTCAAAAATTTGAATGGATTGTATTTTCTACAAACTCTTTTCCAAGGTTAAATGTCTATTTTCCCTTGAAACACTTCCTTGAAAACAAGTTCAAATTTTTGTTAATTGTTTCAACACATGACATCACAGGTCATCAAGAATGGTGTTTTTGATTTTGTGTCTATATATATAAACTATACAAGTATCTATCCAAAAATTGAATAATGTCGTTTAAAATAAAAGAATTTATAATATATAAAAAATACAAATATTATATATCCTTGAATATGGAAAGTAACCTGGTCTTAAAGAATAATAATTGAATGTAAAAGCACGAATCTATGTTATAAATATCACTAAATTGGAGATTTTAATCAAAATTTCTCAATGATATCTGAAAATATTCTTTTTAGATTCTAACATATCTTAATAACGATAGATATTCATTCAATTCATAAATCATTATATAAAATGCATTAATTATCAAAATATTGTATTTAAACATATTCATATTATTGAATAAAAAACATGAAAACCATATATACATGATATAAATAATAATAATAATATTTGAAATATTGTTAAATAGATTTTATATTTATAAAATACATGGAGGTAAAAAATAATAATAAATACGAATTACAAAACAAATCATATAGGGATAATAAAACGTCATTTTAGGTTAAAATAAACACATTTTTATATTTTTTTAAATGAGAACTAGTTATCTAGTTCTCTGTCACTCGACCCCAATGTTGTTTTTATATCATCACTTTGAAAACATGGGAGAAAAGAAATTTTTTCATATTAAATTATTTAATGATACACAAACCATTGGAACTTAAAAGATAATATTCCTATGATAAATAATATTAAAAGTTCCAAAAAGATAAAAGATGATGTTATCTTGATATAATAATTAAAATTTGATACTTTAAGAAGTAATGGAAATATAACATTGATATTATTAAAAAAATTACTTCAAACCCATAGAAAATGAACTATCATTGGAGAAAATTATTGGACACCCAAGATAAATAAGTTTAGATATTTAACTCATTGCGTCATGAAGATGATGAAAATATATACCAACCACCAAATCTCCATAAGATTTTAAATGGTTTAACTTTTGAAAAGAATAAGGAATAAATAGATCATCCTATTATGTAGTAACCACATTGAGATTTTATAGAATGTGGTGAGAATTCCATAGATATTAAAATTATTGGTTAATGAGACTAATCATAGGAATATGGGTGTATATGGGTTTTATCTTTTCCCAAAAATAACCCATTTACCCCCCACCACTGTAATTTACGTGAAACTAAATTAGAGTCTTCTTTATACTAGAAATAATTTCACTATGTAACTAGTGGATTTAATTGAAGAAGAAACACCCTACTATATCCCATGAGTTACCTAATGCTATTATAGAACCTCCACCATACACAATTTACTCAGCATTCAAATAATTAGAATTTTGTCCAATATAAATTTCAATTATTATTATATCATGAGTGTGACAACATAAAATTATTAAAGAATTACATTTTATTCAATAGATTATATGACGCACAACCCCAATAATATAGGGGAATATAATAATATCTGACTTATTGATATATTTACTATTTTAAATAAATTCAATCAATTAAATAGAGTTTAATGACTATAATACAGAGATAGCTTATGCTACACACAAGACCGTGTTTTACATAACAACAATATATTATTAATATTATCATATCGTATGATAGTTTTATCCAAGAAATTAGAATAGAGTTTATAAAAAGTATTAAATAATTTATTAAAATATATGTTTTAATTCATTGTATTGATAATAATTAAAAATTAATATGAAAACCAATTGAATATAAAACAAATGTTTTTATAAAAATATATTTTTATGCGTTGAAGGAATATAAACATACTAAATTAATTTAATTATTGAATGATATTAATTAAATTTTTATATTATATATTTAATAATTTTTTTGACATTAATACAATATATTTAATAGGCGTAATAAAATAAAAAATCCAATTTATACGCATAAAAAGATGTATTTTTTTAAAGTTTGGGTTTTCACCTTTTATTGGATTATTTTAAAACTATATTTTTATAGTTTTAAAATTTTAATTTAAATAAATACACATAATAATTTTAAAAGTAATTTCTAAATTATACTAAGATAAATGTTTGGAACCTTTCTGAGAATTTTCAATTGTTGATGAATATTGAAGAATACTAAATTTTAATTGAAAGTGTAATTTTCATATAGAACATTTATATTTTGAAATTATATTTAAATTTTGTTTTAATGTAATATTTAACCAATTAGAAAAATAATAATAATACAATTTAGGTCATTGGAATAATTTTATTTTTAATTTAGATATAAAAACATTATAATCTATTTGAAAAGCTTCACATTAAAAACCCACTTACTCGTCCCGTTTGTGGGATTAATTTTAAATTAACATATAACAATTCAATGATTTTAATTTGGAAAAATTAATTCTATATTTTAAATGAGAATAATTTTTAATTTATATTAATTTGACCTTAGTTTTTGACAAAAACTAGTAGTGAAATAAATTAAAATTATTTATTAGAAATTAGGTAAAAATGAGTTTTCATAGACGTTAAAATTTAATATTAAGGGGGAAAATGACATAGAAAATTGTCCAAAACAAATTTAATCTAAATATTTATATCATATACACTCTTTTATAAAAAATGGTTCATTATTTTAATCACATTATTATAAGGAGAACTCACAATAGTGTTTTCTTTTTGATATTTACATGAATTCCACTATTCCAAAATTCTAAAAGGGAATTCACTCTATCCCATTAAACACACCACTAAATACTGTTGTATCATCCTAAAAATACTCAAATAAAATCCCAAAACCCCAAAAATTATTCTATAAACGTATTTTAGACATAATAAAATCTGAGGAAGGATTTAATGTTCAATCCAAAAAGACCTACTCTAAGAAGAGGTAACATTAATCAATGAGCACTTTTGTTTTATTTATTTCTCTGATCCATAAATTATTATAGTATATTGATTATATAAAAAACATATTATACTCCACATACTTATATTTATTTATGTGAATTTTCTGACCTTTAACCACAAACACTTCAATCAAATGGGATACACAATCATCGTTTGTGTGTATGTCAAAATATCTCCTTACAAACAAATGTCATTCATTCTACAATTTACATCTCCCATGGTTGGGAATAATTATATAAATAATATTTATATATCATAACCATATATATGTGTGTGTGTGAAATTTATGATGTATTTAGAATTATATAATTATTATATAACATATACATTCATGATTTTCAATTTTTGGTAATCTGAAAACAATATTCGTGGGTACAGGAGACTGGCACATCACAAAGAAATGAGATTCATTCACATCATTCATGTATTATTCTAAGGATGGTTTTAATAAATATATTTCATACAAAAAATAATAATGATATATTAATATATATATATATATATATCATTTTCTTTTCTTTCGATCATTATGATAAGAAAATAGAAACAAGTTTCATGTATACATACAACCAACCATATTCCTAAATAGTGCCTTTCATTTCATATCAATAATTTTTATAGATTAATATAAATAAAATAAAATAAATATTTATGATATTTAAATCATGTTTTATATTTTTTATATTATGAAATCATAATCTAATTAAGAGGAAAACAAACTCAAAACATACTCAAAAATCAACGCAATTAACACTCAAAACAATGAAAATAACAAAATATTATTAATGAAAGTGAAAGAATATGTTTTATAAGAATAATATATGATATTTGAATTATTAATATGGTTATATTTTATGTTAATAACATACTTAAAACCATTGTATAGGTGATTAAATGGTGTTTAACCAAAAGGGGGCTTAAGGTAATGGATTTCATATCAATTTACCTTCAATTTAGAATCATTTTTTATTATGAACCAATTGAAAATAATGATATGTATATACTTTCCATTTGTCATTAAATATATTTATTCACCCCTAATTAATTGTATTATAATTATTGATTTTAATTATCTCATCCAAAAGGATTTTACATGAAAAATTACAATGTGGTAAAAGTTGTCTTACAATTTTCATTTATTTGGTAACTGTTAACTTTACAATGAAACAATCACTTCCTTGTAATAATTTATCATTATAAATATAATTTCTCTTAAATATCATTAGTATTTCATGGGGGATATATTTTTTTTCTAAATTCCAGTCTATTTTTACATACGGTGTATATTTTCAAGGTTATTGTGTATATATGGGAAAATGTTGATAAATCCATATTATTTACTATAAACATATTTAATGATAATGAATATTATTAAATTGAATTTTCAATATTTTTTGAATACACTGGGTCTAATGAAATAGATGGGGTTTGGTTAATGATATCCCCTCGATGCATCAGTAGTCCCCTGAGACGAATTAGTAGTCCAAATCAGATGACATTTACTAAGTAGTTTTAAACATTATTTTGAATAGAAATTAAATTTAAAGGTTTCATGTACATGGGAAACAAAAATTCAAATAATTAAGTGTTTCATGAATTTTTATTTTAGTTATTATTATCCATTATATTTTAATAAGAAAAAAATGGTTTCATTTCATTATCATTTTATTGATTAAATGGAATATTTGTTTAGTTATTTAACTTTACATATAGACTATTTATTTCTGATTCATGATAAATTTCACTGTTTTTAACCCTTACTGAGTATTTGAGATCACAATTTTTTCTCTTTCCCTGTTTTATAGACGCGTGACCTTTGAATGAGTAATTAAGGATGTTGTTTATTAGGTTTTTTAGATATTATGTTATATTTTCATTTCCAAATTTCATATGTGTACCATGTATATAATTTTTTTTTCTAAAACTGATAATGTGTTAGGTCCATATAGATTTGATTCCTTGTAACCATTCAAATTTAATGATAGTAGGCACCAACTATGGGCTTCTTAGTTCATGGACATTATAATTGATATAATATGATGCTTAGTAGAATCCGAGGAAACTATATTTTGGAAAACAAAGATTAGATTACCTAACCCTATGATAGATATTGAGGATATGTATATAAGAACATAAAAAAGAAATCCTTTTTAGGATTATAAGATTAGTTATGTATATTTCTTTAAATTTATGATTATATTTTAACTAGTTTTGGGATTAATAATTATGATACATAGTGTTTTCTTCTAATCGATCGCATTCGATTATTTAGAAATGGAACCTGGAAGGAAAAAGTGTATCAATAATCAGTACCATTTTATAGTTTTAACTAATGAGAATGTCAATGTAGCTAGTATTGAAACATAGAAAGTTGTTGATATATTAGGTTATCTTAACATAGTTATGACACATAAACATTTCCAGATATAACAATATATTCCAAAGATAGATTCTTTAGTGATGGATCTCTTTATGAGATAGTGTACCCTAGAATTTATTGGGACTACTAATCCAATAGAAGTTGAGAAATGGATTAATTCTTTGGATAATATATATATGGAATTAGGATGTTGTTAAAAAGAAGTTGTTAAACTTGGAATGTATTGTATCAATGATGATGAAAATCAATGGTTATTTTTTATCCAAAATACTATAAAGGAAGAGGAAATATAACTCAGGGAAAGGAAATATTTTATAGGGAAATTATTTGAAAAATATTTCCCTCTTGTGAATTAAAATAATATGAATCCTAAGTTCTTTTTTTAAACGAAAAGGTGTAATAACGTGTTTTGGATAATGAAGTAAACTTGATATGGTTAGCAGGGTATACTAAATATTTAATATGCAACATGGAATAAAATATCTAACACTATTTTTAATAGTCTTATCCATGTATCCAAATGGTGTTAGTCTCTCAAATATTCTCTTTATATGATGAAATAGTTCTATGGGCCATCAATATAGAGAAATAATTCTTTATATCCTATGGATTCAAAAGGAATAAATATGGTAATTGGAAGACATAGAAAATAATGGACAATGTGAATAAGGGAATGAAGTATTTTCCCACCTGTCATAACTATAGAAATAATAACCATAGGAAATTCTTGAAGGGATTGGGAATTTGTTTTAGTGTGTAGAAAAGTTTCACCTAGAAAAAGAATTAAATAAATAGAAATAAAAAATAACTATTAAGTGTTTCTAATGTACGGATATGGCACACTACACAAATGAATAACCCTAGAAAAATAGGAATATTCCATAGAAGATTCTATGGGATCAAGGACAACATTATGTAATTGATACTTCTGATGTGGAGTGATTAATGTGAATATGTATTTGGATCCTTTTAATATGTTTTATAAGTACATTATTGTTGATATTGTCATTATAAAAAGTATGAAATTTATTAGGAATTTACTACTGTAAATTTCCATTAAGTTTGTCAAAGATTATGTTAAAAGGTATCGATGACCATGAAAAGTGATTCCATATACAGTTGAAAATCATGGAAAAATTATTATTGAGGGAAAGACAACCCTTAATATTTTCCTAATTATGAGATAATGATGTTCGAATGAAGAGATAATTGATATTATTAATGTTAATAGGATGGTACTATTTACCTTGGAATTTATTACTATGTTGTTGAAAAAATGGTTTATAGCATCTTTGGTGGAGTTTACAACATTTTTGTATTAAACTAGTATATAAAATATCTTTGTTTTAAAGAATAATGAAGCATGAATGTTTTCAATACTATTTTATGGTTATTAATGTTATTACCGTGATTTAAGAAAATAAATTATTGTGATATTCACATGTTTTATATGTGATGATTAAGAGATACTTCATGTTTATTAAAGACTAATCATAATTTCATTTTAAAAATTTAGTTACTATATTTATAATGTTTTGGATATTGATATTTTTCATGGGAAAAAATTTCAACCATTTAGGATATGGTTTAAGTTAATCTATGGACAATGTTATAGATAGTAATATTTTACTTCACCATTTAATGAAACCTACAATAAGAGATTAAGTATAAATAGTTCAATACACAACCAAAAGACAATACTATACTTATAAAATTGAAAAAACCAAGTAATTATATCTCCATATATTATTAGAGACAGAATTAATTACATAACTCCAGAAAACTGTATTGAAACAAAAAATGTTGTCATATTATCATTATTTTTTATAATATCAAATAAAATTTTCACACTGACAATTTAGGAATATTTTTAGTAAATGTTTAATGAATAGTTTCTCTATCACTCTCATTCAGCCTTAAGGTGTTAGTTTTCTCTTCAATATCCATGCTTTTATTTTCCACATATGTTCTCATATCTGTGAACATAGTTATGTGAATATTCTAGATGACTTTTTTACTTCCCTTTAACTATTATTAATAGAATTTTTTATTAACCCTTTTTAGTTGGGGGTTTTAAAACATAATTATTTTCAATTATTAAACCCTTGATTTCCAATATAAAGTTTAAATTGTGAGGACACAATTTATTTAATGTAGGGAGAATGGAACACCAAAAAATTAAAAGGAATAACATTTTATCCAATAGACTATGAAAAAAACCAATAATATAAGGGAATATAACATCTTGATATTTTATGATATATTTACCATTTTAATTATACTCAATATATTCTATATCTTGAAATTCATGCATTACCAAGTTAGATTTTTCTACTCACAAGATCGAGTTCTATCGAACAACAATATACTATTAATATTTTTATTTTATATGACAGTTATCCCCTAGAAATTAAATTAGTGGTTATAAATAGGATTAAATAACTTATGAAAATATTTTTTTTGAATTTTTCAGATACCAAGTAATTATATATCAATATATAATCTAATTGAATAAATGATGGATGGTTTTATAAAAAAAAAATTTATGCAATAAAGGCATATAATATTAATAATTTAAATTATAAATATGATTATATTAATTAAAATTATATGTATAATATCCTGAAAAATATTTTTACATTTATATAATATATTTTATATTCATATGATAAGAAGAAATCTAATTTTTATGCATAAAAAGTTGAATTTTTGAAAGGCAGTTTTTCCACCTTTGAATGACCAACTTGTTTTAAAAATATATTTTTACATTATTATAAATTTTATTTCAAAAAATAATCTTAATATTTGGACATTATATTTCCAAATTTTTTAATGGTGATTTTTATGTATTTTTTTAAAGTTTCATATTTTTATGAATAGTGAAACATACTAAATTCTAATTGAAAACCGAATTTTCATCTAAATAATTTATATTCTTAAACATTATTTTAATTTGGTATTAAAGTAAAATTAGATAAATTATATATATATATATATATCTAATTTATATCATTTTAAACTTTATTATGTTGAATTTAGATATAAAAACATAGTAAACTTTTTTACATTTTTCACTTTAAAACCCCACTTTCTCATCCCATATACTAGATTAATTTTCTTTATTTTATGACACTTATATGATTTAAATTTGGAAAATTGATTCCATATATTTAATTTTAATAATTTATAAAATTTGGTATGTTAATCTTAGTTTTTACCATAAATTTGATTAAAATAAACTAAAATCAATTACAATGATAAAGTTAAAAAAGAGTTTACTTTATGATTAAACATTATACTTAAGGGAAAAATGACCGAAAACTTGTACAAAAATTTTTTTATATAAATATTTATAAATTTCATATTATTTTATCCAAAAGGATCATTATTGGAGGCACCGGATGTAAGGTTGACCTCCTGTTAGTGTTTTCTTTTTGTTATTTAAAAGAATGCCACTACTCAATTATAAAAGAGTATTCAGTATACCCCATTAAACACACCTATACAGACTTTTGGATACTGAATCCCAAAAAAAAATATTAAAACATCCATATCCTCATATTATAATATTTATTTTATAATTAAATCATAAAATGAAGTATTTTGGTATAAGAAAAAAAAGTTTCCTGAAGAAGAGTTAACGTTCATCAACGATCAATTTAGTTTTATTTTTTATGCACTCATTTAATTATTCTTATAGATTTGCCATATAATAACCATTATATATTAAATATTCTAATTTTTTGTTATGTTAAATATTTTGACCTAAAACCACACACACTTCCATTAAATGCGATACACAATCATGGTTTGTGTGTTCAACACACTATCACCTCACAAACTAATATTGTTCGTTTTTCCATTACAACCAATCATGGTTGTGAATAAAGATGGAAATCCTGGTTATATATTATGTATATTATATTAATGATTCCTTTATGATTAGTGAATTATTATATAACAAATACCTTCATTCATTCTATTTTTTGGGAATACGATAATGACATTCAGGTGGACAGTGGACTATCACCTTGTGAAGTGATTTGATTCATTCAAATGTTAGATTGAATGTATTAAAGATGGTTTTATTAAAAATATAATAGATATATAAAATAATAATTATAATAGAAATATATATATACACATCTTTTAATTTTATTTTTCTTAATATTATAATAATATCGAAGCATCGTTCCTACATAGGTACGACCTACCATCTATGTGAAAGGTTCATTTCATTTCCTATAACAAAATTTAATATATTTATCTAAATATACATATAATAAATATGTACAATAAATATATTATATTATATTTTAATCATGTTTTAAATTCTTGAGATGATGAAATAATCATCTGAGTAAGAGGAATGAAAAAATAACAAGTAAAAATAAACATGAAAAACAAGGTAATGAACACCAGAAATAATGAAAATAGTGAATGATTATTAATGAAATGTTAATAAGATATTATAAAAGGATAATATAAGATATCAGTAATATTTATATTGTATTGGTATAAGTTAATAACTTGAATAAAACCATTACACAAGATGTGAAAGGACTTTAACCAAAAGGGAGTTTAAGGTAATGGATTTCATCTCAATTTATATTCCCTTGAGAATTATTCGTTATTATTAAAAAATTCAAATTAATGGTGTGTATATATTTCTTATTTTTTATTAAATATATTTATTCCCTAAAACATCATGTTATTTTATTTTTCTCTTAGATTTATACTCTCTGAGGGTTTTTGACTTAAAAAATAACCTAGTTGTCAAAATTATATTTTCAATTTCACATTCTTTTGTAATTTCTAGTTTTCTCTTAAAATAATCACTGCATTAACAACTATTTATCATTATAAATATCATTTATGCTAAATATCCATATTATATCAAGATTTATATGATTTTTTCCTAAACCGTATATGATTTTAACATATGGTGTATATTTTGAATTTTTTTTGTATTAGTGGGGAAATGATGAAAAGTGTTTATTCCTTAATAAATATAAATATTTTTTGATAAATAAAATTATAAAATAGATTTTTTCATAATTTTTGAAAATATTTGGACATTAAGATTAGGTGGGTACTGGTTAATGATAACCCCCTAATGCATTGATAATCTCATGATGTGAACCAATTGGACAAATCACATTGGTTTTGTGCTAGTACTTTTAAACATTCTTGATAACAGTATTGTTTCTATGTACCTAGGAAACATAGATTCCAATAATTAATCATTTAAAAATTTTATATTTCGATTATTATTATCCATTATATTCATACTATGAAAAAAATATATGGACACATTTCATTCTAAGATTACTAATTAAATGGAATATCAGTTCAGTTGTTTACCTTTATATATTGGTTTTAATTATTAATTCCTAATTACTTCCATTTTACTAAACCCTTACCGATACATTTATCTCACTCTTATTTTGTTTCCTTTCTATATATTATGAATAAGTCACGTTTGAATAAGTTTTCAAGTATGTGGTTTATTATTATTTTTATTTATTATATTTTCTATTATTTTCCCAATGTAATATTGTTACAATGTATGTAATATGGTTTTGCAAAACTACTAAAATTGTTGGTGTTTATAGATTTGATTCCTTGTATTGATTCCAATGTAATGTAAGTATACATTGGAATTGGGCTATTAGGGTCTAGTTTGTTACAAAGATGTAAAATAATGTAATTTTGACATGTAATCAACCTAAAATGGTTATGTATATTAAGGAAAACATAAAATTTATTTGGATAATTATAATATAAAAACATTAATGGCATAGGGATTGTTTATAATTTAAATATATTTTTTATTTACATATAATGTTAATCACAAAAATCAATAATTATAATAATTTTACAAGGAATTATAGGATTATAAAATTGAATTGTAGATTTTAACTCTCTGTTTTATATTGTTTCCCTTGTTTATTGAATAGATCATATGATGCATTTGAAGAAATATAAATCCTCAATGGTCATTACCTTTATAAAAAATATTTTCTTCCTTGTTATTTTTTAATCTTATAATGATTAAATCATAGAGTAATGTTTTAGAACTTGTACTGGCCTTAGAATTCACATATTTCATAATATATATAGTGTTTTCTCATGTTACACGAGAAAATTTCATGATTTATTATCTTCAAATTTCATTAACTCATATATATACTTATATAACCCTTCTTTTATATTTTACTATGAAAAGTATCTCATTACATACTAATCAAAATTTTAATGTTAATATATTATTTTTTATTTTTAATAAAATATATTATATATAAATTAAATGATAATTTTACCTTCTTAAGAAATATCACAACCTTTGTCTCCTTCATATCACCAACATAATTCCTTAAATCCTCTATATCATTTATAATTATTGATTATTTCTTATTGATGTTATACCAAATTACAATATATATTCTATAAATAAGAAGTATAATAGTTTAGTTCATATATTGTGTTAGACCATATCTCACATTCAATTTCACATTACAAATAATTATATCTATTATCGACATAAATTTGAAAGTGAAAATAGATTATGATATAACAATTCTTTAATTCACATGATATCCATGGAAATAATTATCTTAATATAAATTTTCAAAAGTATCATAAACTAATAATTAATATATATTTAAATAATACAAAAAAATCAAATTAATAAAAAACATTAGACATTTTAATTAATGTAAAAAGTTGGGTAATTCATCATATTAGAGTAATGAAGAAAAAAAAGTCACATTAAAATATTAAATGAAAAGTATGATTCTTATAATTGTATAATGGATTGCAATATATTTTTAATTAAAAAAATTAGTATATAATTTATATAATTTATATATTTTTATATAGTTTTTAAAGCATTTTAAGAAAATAAAAGACCACATAAATCTACGTTCAATTAGTAAATTTATATCCAAAATACAATAGTTTTTAAAAATGGAATAAAAATTTTCTTTTCAACGTCACTATAATAAATTAATCTAGATTTTTATGGTCAAAATGACTCATTTAGTTTATTTAGTATTTGATAAATTATTAGATATTTCTCTAATATTTATGATTCCAAAATATTTGATCAATTTCTTGACTTGTAAGAAAATATGTATTTAAAATATGTTAATGTAGCTAATCAAGAATTCTTAAAACATGGCCAATGACAGGAAATTTTAAAAATATTATATATATAATTTTATATCCTTTTAACTTATTATATGTTATGATGCATCCAATTTCTACATGCTCATTTAACATTTAATAACATAACTGGAGGAATTATTCTGGGGATTTTTTATAATTCTTATAGTTTCTAATCATGTCTGTTTAGAAATATGAATTTCAATCAATAAAAAAATCACAACTCAATATATCACTAAAATATCCAGTCATAAAAAATATTTGTTGACCCATTAAATAAACATTTTAATATTTTATTTATGAAAGTAGCAAACCATAGAAAAAATTTTATAATAAATCATCTTAGTGTTTTTATCAAAATAATTTATCACAGGTCTATAATATATTAAAATATATTCTATTATTAAAAATTAAAAATATAAATTACATAAGATATATCATATGATTATTATTCTATCTGTCAAGTATTCCACATGTCTTTTTCAATTTATGTCCAAATACTAATAGTGTATGTTTATGATGTTATGTATTAAGAATGTTCATATGATGAAATACTACAATATCATGTGAAAATTGTTCAAGGATATATACAAATCTCATTCAAGAAAAAAATAATATTTAAAGGACTTTCATTTATAACAAATCAAAATTAAGAAATTATTGATACTATGAACATAATTTAGTTAGGGATTTCTTTGTAAACTATGAATATTTTTTATTTAATAATCACTTTTAATTATAGTCATTTTAATAAACACCCATTGGTTTATGAAGTTTATTATGGGAAAATGTAAGAATAATTAAATTTTCTTTATCATTTTGAATAATAATAGTAAAAAGGCTAAAAATTTAAAAAATAATAGGCATGTGTATGCGTTTGATGTTGTATATTACTTATTTAGATTGAATTAACATATATCAATTAATAGATTCTGATTTCATATTGATCATTGGTTGTTTTTATGGGTGTAATTTGACTAATTTAAAGTAATATGAGTGATTTTAAAGTCATAAGTAAAATTATAGGTGAAGCTAAATGTTTCATAAATGTCACACAAATTGAATAAATTTTAATAGATGAGGTTATATATGCCACATTTAAATTTAATTATATAGAAATATATTTCTATGAAATATTACATATGTAAAACTAGTTTCTTGTCATCTTTTATATATATCAATTTTGATCCATGAAAATGTGTGTGTGTGTGTGTGTAGGATATATAATTGATATGTATAATCCATGATATAAGTACCTATACATATCAAATATCATTTATTTAAATAAATTTGATGTTTTATGAATTAGTATTGGATTGGGAAAAAATATTTCAATTTATTTATTATCTCTATAATATATTTAAAAGTCTGAGAACAAGTCAAATGTGATTCAATAAATTTACATGATAAATTTAGTATCCAATATAAAGCCTATGGTCATCTTATGTATCATGTATAATTTCCTTACATATAAAAATCCCAGCCCCCAGACCCAATCACCATATATATCAAGCACATTTTCAGAACTGCTTATATTAATCATATTTATTAAAGGTATTTTAATGTCATTGGAGATTATATCTCACTATATTTTAATTTTTAACAAATTTTTGATCTATAAGTAAATTTATGAATTATTATTAAATCATATTACCTTAAAAAATATATATATTTAAATGAACTAAAACAATAAACATAATATGGTAAAAATTTATATTAAATTATTCAATGACATGTCTTCCACTTGATATTTACAGAATAAAAAACTCCAAAACTAAAAACATGAATTTATATTTTAAAAATAAAAAAATAGTAAAAAATATAAACATACATGAATGATGACATGATAATATAACACATACTATTGTTGAACTCCACTAGTTGGAAGAAAATCTCCCACCTCCTTAGAAAACTAAATCTTCATAATTGTATACATATCAAGAAACAAAAAAATGTATTGATTCACATACACACCCTAAATGTACATATATAGAGGTTACGGTAAAAAAATTTATGTTATATTCAATATAATTACACAAATATGTGAACTTGAATTGATTATGTAAGTAGTTTTGTTCAAAGGTTATAAAAACAGAACATTAGTTATACTATAATAAAATAAAATATAATAACTGATCATGTAAACAATAATATTAAAACAATAATGATTTAAAATATTAGTGGTCTATTGATACAATAATAATTCATATTCATCTGAAAATACTCTATGTAAACTAGGTGTTCCATAATTCATGTATCGTTACCATTGTATAGATCCCAAACTAATCTCATTAAAGAAACGCTTTGGGATTCATGGAAAAGTTTCCTACAAAAAAACCACAAACATAAAACCGACCATGGTATTTAAATAATTATATTTGGATATACAAATGTTAATCCCTTGTTTTAAATTATTTATGTTGATCAATTTAATATTCAACTAAAAATAATAATTTTATTATGTTTCCTCCCATTGGAAAAAACCAATTTTTATTAAATCGAAATAGAAAGAAAATATGAATTTCCCTTTATGATAAATTAAAAATAAAACATTAAAAAATATAAACAAAATCATTCCCGTTATTATAAACCCAAAGGATTGATTGAATATTTTTCATAGGGATAATTATTTGATTAAAATACAAAAAAAGTATCCTCATAAAAACATATCTTATAAAAAATAATAACATAGAACTGATAATCATGAGTTTATTGGATAATTAATAGTTTCATTACCACGCTCACACTCCTTATGAATAATATCTAAGAGAATATAAATGGGTCACTTCCCTGTAAAAAATAAATTATTTGAGTCTAAATCTCATGAAACTATGTAACTATAAATATCATTTTTAAAAATTATACAATTAATCATATCCAATCATACCCATCCAATACGTGAAAATTTATGGATCATTCCTCAGTAATAAAGGAAAAAATGGGTACTATATCAGAATAAATATGAAATTATTTGGGATTAAAAAATATCACCACTTAAAAATCACATATTTATCATTGAAATGCTAAAAGAACACTTCTCGTACCTAGGTTATTTACATGTTGTTTTTATTTCTATTAAATTTCAACTAAATATTATCTATAGCATTATTAATTTTTTTATTGGTCCTTAATTTACACAATCCATTGTAAATAATTCATATAAAACTACTAATTGATTATCATTATTGGATAATAAATTTTACACCCATAATTCCACAAAAAAACTATTTTGAATATGAATCACCATATAATTGATCTTTATTTATTATGGCTAATGTTTTTTTTAATCCAACTACTAAGAATTTTTTTTTCCAAAATCGCATTATAAAATACAATGCTCCACCAAATTCTAGGTGTAAATAATTCAAAACATAAAATTACTCTTATGAAAAACATACCTCTTAAATAGGTAAATCACATAAAAAAATTTATTTTCTTACATTCCTCTATTTTTTCTCGAAAAAACTCATTACCATTTTACTATTTATAGCAGTCATATTCAAAAATTGATTTTCATACTAAATCCTTTAGTGTCATGTATTCACATCTTGATATAATATATTTTCAAGACACTATGAATCCATTTCAAGTCAAATGATCTATATTTTGATCTCATTATTTGACACCAAAATTCATTTAATGTTTTTTATAGTTATATAAAACAATATATGAAAATATTTCAATATAACGTATCATCGTCTCTTGATTTACCTAATATAGTAATTAATTCCAAAATCACTTTTAAATATTGATTTACATAATCATAAACCAATGAATACATCTGAATCATAATACCTAATATATTGAAATAAAATATAATCATATAAAAACCCAATTACAACATATTAATGTATAAAAAAACAAATAATAATATCAGACATATCAATGTAAAATGTTATATTTAATCAATGAAAAAAATTTGCACATTCATTAAAAAAATTGTGATAAAGACGTAGGTTTCATTATAAAGGTTCATACTTATAACACTAACTTATAAATTGAAGAATATTGTTTCCCATATAAAAACACCATCTCACTATTCTTTTTAAAATAGTTGTGCCTATGAAAATTCCAAAAACCAAAAATCAATATCATCCCCATAAAGGTTATAACTAATATTGGGGTATAAGAATAAAATTTATATTTAATAAAAAATAACCTAAAATATTTCATGGAAGTTAAATATATAAATATTAGAATTTTTTCTATAGTTTACATATAATAAAATTTATAGGGGAATAATTTTTTTTGATTACATGAATTTATTGGGAGAGGGTTTTTAAAATATCAAATGGAGAAGAAATGATGATTTAATAATTTATATCTTTTTAAAAGGAAAATATAGGTAGAGGCATGAATATGGTGGAATAAATCTGATATAATTAAAGAGGAAATCAGGGATTTATAAGAGTTGAAATAAAATTAAATAATAGTACTTTATATGGATGAATAGAAAAATAATATAAATAATTAAAAGAAATAAAAAAAACCAATTGATTTATAATAATTAATTTCTCTTCAGGTCTAATTTTATTTTCTATTTACTATCCTATTTTTAATTTAATTACCCACCCCAAATAAAATATAAAAAACCACTAAAACATACATGAATCACATTAATAATATCTCTATCAGTTTTTAGTTCACATTAGAAACGCAGTTTAATTTCAATTAAATTATTCTAATAATTAAATGAACAAATGATAATTCTATAAATTAATATCACCCCATGAGAAACGATGATATTTAAAACAATATAATTTGATTTAGAAAATTAATTTATTTCCTTACATGATAATTAAAATTAGGTTCTTTTACCACAACCCTAGTATATATTTTTCCTCATTAAAGATATATCAAATGTTGTCCTTAACAATTACTCAAATAAATGTTTTTCCAAAAAATATCATTTCCAATATTATAATATGAAAAGTTCTCTTAAAACTAGATAAAATACTCAGTACTCCCAAAAATCTATTGAAAAATTCATTGAGATAATAATGGGGAAATAAAAATTTTACTAGGTCAATTGGAATGTAAGGGACCATATACCACTCTATATAATTGTCCCTATTTTTGATCCCAAGCCTAGATAATTCTTAAAATAAAAAAATCATTTCATCAATAAATCGTTACCTTATCTACTAATGTTTATTTTAGTATCCAATACACATGTTAGAACAAAACTGTTAATATATGTACTAATTTATAATTGAAAATACCAACACAATCTAGACCAAAAAACATACCACATTTATTAGATAAACCTTATAAAAACTTATATTACCAAAAAGGAGTGAGAAGAATTGAGAGGGAATGAATTGATACTACAAATAATGTTTCCTATAAAAACATATTTTACTATAATTTAATCAAATATATATAATCATTAACTGGTTAAAAAATGAAGGGTTATAATAGATAATTAAAGGGATAGAATAAAATATAAACAAAATAAATTTTTACTAGGTTCATTGACTATTTTTATCAATTTTATTTAACCTTATTGTTTATCATTTACTATCTTGTGTATCAAAACCTTTATTTATTATTAATAAATAATAAATGATGGAGTAGAAATTTTTTATTATACTTTATAAAAATATTAAAGATGAAATACAAGGGAGAAACGATCAATGATGATTAGAAATTTCAAGGAATGATCTTTTTTATATCATCCTCAAATACCTCAAATAAATTAATATTTTTTATACATTTGTATTATCCTTAAACAATACCATTTTTTTATTTGAAATCCCCTAGGAAAAAAATGCGTGGAAATCTATAAGATTAATAACAATTCATCCTATGATTAATAAATTATTTTATAGAACTGAAAAATTTATAGAGTGTTATATGAAACCATATCATTGTTTCAGGTAGCTAAGGATAGATCTAAATATCATATTTAACACCTCGAGTGAAATAGGAGTATTAAATTTATTTATATTTTAAAATTTATAAATTTCACTGAAACCACATCATGTTTTTGTTCTATTTTATGTGTATTCTTTCATTTGTCCCTTATATTTCTAAAAATAATGAACCGTAAATAATTTTTTATAACTGTGACATGGTATATAAAAACATGATTTGGTTTTTTAGGTATAGTACCCAACAAGTTTTGATATTTAATTAGATATTTCCATGAATTAATATAACTAATATTGGTAATTGTTTCCCAAACCACAACAATGACTATATATCCAAGACATGTTTTTTTCATAGTAATGAACAAAAAAATAAATAACCACTTTAGGCTACAATGACCAGAAATTTTCATTTTAAGGAAACAAAGATGTGGTGATCAAGAACCTGACATGTTTTCACTCAACATGAAATCTAGTGAATGTATCCTTAATTAAATAGAAACTCAGGCTAACACAACATACATTAATCTTAATTTAATTGTATATCATTCTCATATATTTGAAAATAAAGAATATTTTTCACAGAACATATTATTGTTTGAGATTACCCTAAATATATTCAATCCATTATATCAAATTCTTCTTAATTGTTATAAATTTAATCTATGACCATATAGAGAATAAATAAAACATGATAAGACACTCATAGATGAGGATTTAATAACCAAAGAAACCAATTCATAGTATTTTTAAAAGGGTATATTTATATAAAAATTACATTGTCAAATATATTAATGTTTATAAGTATGAAAAATAATAGTTAAATTATCACTTCTATATTGAATCAGGCCCTTCGATGCTCTATAATATCCCACTTAGAAAAACCACTTACTTGTTGTATCATTAATTTTCCACTAAATGTTTATTATCAAGATGCATAATAATTAAAATGAACATCTCATATCCTCATGTTTTTTCCTACAAGGGAACTCCCCTAGATAGATTATAACTACAAAATTTTATTCAAATATATAGAATATTAATTTCCATCTCTATTAAAATACTCATAATATATTAGTTAACATTCTCAATATATGAAATGTAGTGGTAGAGGGAAAATATAAAAAATTTATTCATACAGATATTGTGAGAGAATTCACTCCAAAAATAATCTCATTTATTGTAAACCATAATATATAAATATATTTATAATTATATTTATAAATAATAAATATTTGAAGAATATTTCATTTTTTGGATCAAAATATTCTTCTTTATCCTTTTATAATTTTATATTTCATGTAATTATGGTTTGAACATAGTATTTATGCCAAAGGAATTGAAATGTATTGTGTATAATATTTTTCACATCCAATCATCAATAGATATGTGAATTATAGTCTCAGTTATTTATTTTTTGGTTTTATCAAAATAATATATCTTATGGATTTAAATTACACAATATAATTTTCATCTATTCTAATTTTGGATATAATTTTTCTTCTTAACATGATAGGAAAACATCATACAACAATAATAAAAGGTCTTATAAAAGTAAACATTCAATCTACAATATCACATTCCCTGTAAAAATCATAAAAAAATAAATATGAATGTATTTTAGTTTTTCATAAAATTAACCACACTCAATGATCCATTTTAAAAATGATATGATATATTTTATATTAAGATATGGGTCCCTCTAATATCATAAGAATTGAATGCATATTATAATAAGAAAAATGTTATCTAGTCTTGTCACCTTGTAGTAGATTAAAAACCAATATAAAATTTAAATTTTATCTTATTCACATTATTAACATCTTAATTTATATATAATTTAGTATTAATTGATATTAGGGTAGATAATTTTCATAATACATCAATTCCATGTCATTTAAACAACTCATCGATACATTTTTCTTCTGAAATAAAAACAATTTATAATATTCCTATAATTCTAACCATTTGAAAATTGTATTCCAACAGTCATATAAATTTCAATATTTTTCTTCAATTTTTTAGTAAATTATTCCCATGATTTTTCTCCAATACATATAGTAATATAAGGACTGATGTATTGTTCCATTTATCGATATAGTTATGTTTTTCTAATATTCTTCTCTTTAATCGCACTATCCCCAAGCTATTGATTAGTTTTTTATATCAATCCCAAGAAAAATGTTTAATAATATATATTTTTTATTCCACTTACAAGATTTATAACCATCACCATAAATAATTAATTTGTCTTTTTTTATTATAAACATTTTCATCGATATATTAATTTATGATTATTAAATTTATATCTATTTCCAAAATTAAGTAATTCCATATATAAAAATTCATAATATACATTTGTACCATTTAAATCCATACATCTTTAGAAATATAATAATTGAAGAAAATACTATCAATTTAAAATTATCATATTTAATGAAGACACGAATTGTTTTTTTCTATATCTCCTTTTTTAATGATCTTATTTTTGGAAACACAATTTTTCCATATAAATTTATTTTACATGGATTGTGACACTAAATCCCATTTTTCATTCATCAAAATTTAATTTATTTTTTCCTCCATAATATAAATTATATCTTCATGTTATATAGAATCAGTGATAATTTATTTTTCTACATGAAGAATTAAACTTTTTTTATTAGAAATACGCAAATTTATTTTATTTTAACCTCTTTAATTGGAATAAAAATGATATGTTTAGATTAAACATTATATTAAGTTATTTATAATGTTTTTTTATTGTTTCTTGTTACTTATTTATCACTTAAACTATCTAAATCAATATATATTTAATTTTAGCATTCCAAATAAATATTAGATGTTCATTTTTTATCATATGTTCTTCCATGGTCTAATTTAGTTTTATCATTAAATGGAAATGATGCTTGTGATATATCATGATTATCAATGTATATAAATCCAATTATTTTAATTATCATTATTCATTATTTTTATGAATCACATATATTCTTTGACCATTTATATTACCAGCAAATAAAACACCATCAACTCACTCATTAAATTTTTGCAAGTTCTGTTAATTTTTTAATATATTGGCTTCCATAAGGTATAAATATCTTTCTTTTTTTTCCTTATAAACCATATTTCATAAGGGATGTTCACAAAATTATTTTAATGAAAAAAATAATTAATAATAAATATAATTATTATTTTCAACTATAAAAAATAATTTATGTTTCCATGCTACATTAAAGTAATTCTATTCATGTAAACCAATATTCAATTATTCAAATCTAATACTCCAACATGTTTATTCATATAAATAGAGATAATGCGAAATCTTTTTATCAGTATATAAATATATAAATAATATTCTCAATTTTTATATTCAAAAAAATTATCGATCTGATATATTCATTAGAATACCATATTTTCATTTAAACAAATTTTGGAAATGTCTTAATCATACTTGGAGACATTTAATTACTCTATATATTTGAAAAATATTTAAAATGATTAATTTAATCAACAAATGTAATTAAAAACTTATAAAAATTAGTGGATTCTAGATCCACTAGACAATATATATTCAAATATATGAGTTTAGTTGGAATTTTTTATTTTATATCCATTAATGATTACATAGGTTTGGTATGATTAGAAGTGCAGAGCACAACACTACAAATAAAATTAAAAATAAACCATTAACCCGGGGACTCAACCTTATGACTACACCCCAAACCAAAACACACCCACACCACCCCATTTTATTGTGTGGGTACTTCAATTTTTAAATTTTATTTACTATCATAACATTAAGAGAAAAAATATTGTTGTTGCTTCATTCTTAGTTTCCACACCTCATTATCCACATTCAAACTCAGGGGGAAAATAAATCCATCATGAAATATTTGAATTAAGATAAAAACTTAATGTATATACATGAATGATAATTCTTTTATAATTTAATATAATAATGATGTGATCATTAGTTAAAAAAATTAAACTAATTCTCCTTATTTAAAGGTTGAAGTGAACAAGAATAGTTGTGTTTCTAAAAATTAGTAATATAAAAAATAATTGATGGAATATTTTTTTCATTAACTTTTTTACTTCCAATAAATTTACATTTATAATGATATCATTCCAAAAAATAACACCATCAATATTGAATATTTTAATTGTAAAAAAATTATGTTGGTTTTTAGTCATACGAGAGGACAAATTGTTGCACAGGATCCATATTTATTTACCATTTTTAATGATTCATTGGAATCCTCAGTCCCCATTGAATGTTCTTAATTTCTCATATTATTCGTGGAATTATATTTACCATATTGTTTCAATTTCACTAAATATATCATAAAGTTGTTATATGTGGTATTTCTATTTTGATTAAATCCAGAAATAGTTTATTAGTGTAATAAAATATGTTTTCCATGATGAACTTTTATTTGTGTTGTTACAAGGGTTTAGTAGTTCATTTTTTGGCTCAATCTAAATAAAATATTCCTGGAGTTGGCATTCAAATATTTTTTCTTGTGATTTCTGAGAAAGCATGTTGATAATGTTCCATTATAGAAAAAACTATCGGATATTATTAGAAAAAGGATATGTCAGTGTCTAAATTCTATTCGGGAATATTTCATAGATATTTCAAGTAAAAAATGGATTCTCAAATAAATCAGCCTAACACTCTGATCAAGACACAAGTTCACGAAACTGGTTTCCTGAGCATGGTGATGTTTAAGAATTAGATAATATATATCTTTTGGATCCATGAAGGGTTTTTCCATATGTGTTGTTAATATTTCATTTTCCTATAAATAGAGTAATAGTTTTCATTATGGATATGGAATAATCCTTTATAAATTATAATGAAACCATTTACATATATGTTTTACCTGAATATATTAAATGCATAATGTAAATTTAATTTCCAATAATAACATTTAGAAATAACATTACTCAATTTGGTATTTTTGTGGACGCAATTCACATGATTATATAATTTTTATAAAAAGTATTTATCATGAAAGTTTAGGGGATTTGTTTGAATTTTTTCTAAAGTGGAATCCATTATTTCAATGAGAGATAAGTCTCCTGGAACAATAATTTTAGGAATATTAAAAGTTTGAAATGTTCATCTAAGGAATTTCCTAAAGAAAGAAAATGAGTATTTTTCAACCGAGAGAGTAGTGTGTTCTAGATTAATGACCAGTGGTAAACCAGGAGGGATAGTGACTTCACTTCAAATATTGTAAACAAGTAGTGTGGTTATTTGTGTTATAATTTTGTTCTTCAAATGTTGTCTGTAGTAAACTTAGTGGGGGGGATATAAAATCCTCCCCAAATATAATGAAAAAGATATTCAATTTTCAATTACATTGAATAACCACAAAATATTTATATATTACTTTCTTTAGAAAAATGTTTCACAAAATGAAATAGTTAATTTGATTAGAATTCTTGTCTATGTATAAATCATGGTAGCAATAAATCATAGATAAATTATGATCATCATTGAAAACAATTCAACTCTATAGGAATAGAATTTACCACTATTTTCAATCCTTAGGCATATATTATTACTCAAATAATATTCATTGGATCCAACCTAATATATACTGTAGAGAAATATCAAAAAATAGAGACAAAGAGTTGTATGTCTACACCATGTAAATGGGAGAATTTTCAGAAACATTCTACATTTAGGTGATATCAGGTAAATCCTTGGACATCATGTGGGAAATGATACTTAATATCTCTAAAGATGATTAAAAGGTACATGAAAATAAATTACATGTTCTATGGAATAATTATGAGGTCTTGAGGACTCACATGATAGAATATGATAATACGTTATTTTATACAGAAAATGTGACTATGGAGGATATATAAGGACTTAGATAGACCCTAAATGATATAATGTTTTGAAAGAAATTCTGTAGAATATTTACACCTCAGATTAATAAAAATTTCATTGTGATGATGTATAGTGCTCACAATGGGTTTAAATTAGATAGTATTAAACATAGACATGTTTGATATGATATCAGAAGTAATAATATTATGGAATTTTAAAAACATATGTCTTAAGTAGTTGAATTGAAGGTAAAAATAATTATAAAATATATAATAATTACGAAGAAGAATTCGTTGATGATTTTATCTCATTAATTTCATTAAATTATAGAATGGGAAAAAATGTTCCACTGAATATCTTTAGGTGTATAATGTATGGGAACCTTATATCGATTTTTCCTAAGAAGATTAATGATGAGGAATATCCCTCGAATAAATATTCAAATAATGTGAAAGGTAAGATATGTACTAATAAAAACATATTCAATAAGAATATCTTACATTCAAATGATGTTAATATCTCAAAATAAACAATATTATTATATATGATTAATTATTAATACCTTAATTAAGATGTTTTTGTGGCTATTTTAGACTATTAAAACACCCAGGTAGAATATAATAATGATGCAGTTGATGTAAAAGGGATAATTAATCTCAAAGATGGATGTAAATATTAACATATTCAGATATATGTAAAAAACCCAAAATAAATAATGTCCACAAAGCGGTTCTAGATTCAAAACACTAAAATAAGTTAAAATATAAAGGTAAATTTGAGTTGAGGGTGGAAACATAAAATCTCAAAATTTAAAAATATTAGAGTAGGTTATTATGTACAAGATCATGATCACACTGTGGGAGAATATTATTAACGGTTTAATGAAATAGTAAATTCTATATTGAAACATATAAATGAATTTGAGTGAGAAATAATTTTGTTGATATGAATGATTAATGATATGAAAATATTCTTGAACATTTATTTGATATTTGGAAATCCATTCGAACATGCTAAAAATGTTATATAAAATCATTGAGCTCTTCAAAGATAGATAAGGATGTTTCTATAGAAATTAAAAACACAGAAAATTAACAATCTAATATGTGTCTTTATCATAAGAAGAAGGTTGTATTGTTTGATGTATGTCCGAAATACCCAATCATAAGTCAAGAGTTTATTTTCTTTTCTTGGAATCATAACACATATAAATAATAACAAAGATACCAATAAAGAATTATAAATACACAATATAAAACCTTAGAGTAAGTGTTATTATAGTGGAAATATAATACATAATCATAATGTGTACTTTATATTTTAGTGGATTAAAAGGCACAAAATGAACAAATTCAAACAAAAAGAACATAAAATTTCAATAATTCTTTCAATGACTATTGTTTATATTTTTGTGTATATGGTTATATAGAAATATATATATATATCATAAAATATGTCAACGAGTTTTGGTTTGACTAAATAAAGTTTCCACGCATAGTATTTCAATGGATCATCATCCAATCTAAAAACATAAGATCATTTTAAAGCTTTAAATGATTAAGTTGATCCACCATATTAATTTGTGGACTAAATCTACAAATATTCAATGAGAGTGAACTAAATAATAACAATATAATTTTTTTGAAAAGTAAGATTCGTGAATATTTTCCTAAAATCGATATGTGATGTTAGTGTATAGATTTTTTATAGTGGATGTACTTAAATAAGAGTGGAAATAAATATTTATACATAGACATCAAATATCACAATAGAGGTGTTTTTATATTTGAAAATAATAAATGTTTGAATAATGTCTGATCAATAAAAGCTAAATTTGGAGAAAAGACATGATACATGAAGATGTTTTGGTTGTTGAATGTATCAATAAAAAATTTCGTAGTATATATCAAATGTTTGATTGGGGACACATAGTGAGTTTTGGATATATAAATGTATAATCACTAGGAATGGTAGTACAATTATGATCAACGGGATGTATTCCTATAGGAATTTGAAAATCATCAATGAAGAATAATATATATTATATTTATATATAAATGAAACAAATATATTATTGAATAAAATTATTAGTTTTTAATACAATAGTCCTTGTATGATATAGTGAAAAATGGTAGATATATTGGTATCCTTAAACTATCAAATGATCTTACACTGATATGTTATGTATGTAAAAAAGGCAAGATTATTTAGAAACAATAATAAACAATAATTTAATGAGGTCTCATTAATTTATTCTTGATTATTTTTAGGGATCAATATCACCCCTATCCATTGATAGAAGTGATACATTGTGTTATTCAATTATGAGTGCAGTATAAAGTCATGGTTGATGGTCATCACCCACAGTCTTCGGTGTTTAGATATATTTTTTAGAATTAGTCAAAAATGAAATTATTCTTCAGTAGAAAACTCAAATATTCTAAATAGTTAATGTAATGTTGTTAAATAACTTTAATATAGAGGATTATTTGAGGAATCATGAGATATGGACCCATTTTTTATTTGTAATAACTCTTTAATAATATTCTAAAGGAAAGAAAAGATACTCAATCACAAAAAATATAGATATAATTATACATATTATAAAATAAATATAATCAATTTTGAGGAATAAGGAAGTTCTAAGGATGGAACATATTTTTATTAGATCTTCTTAGTTTCCTATATAAAAAAATACTTGATATAATATGGTGTGTGGAATGATGTATTTGTTTAGATACATTGTAATTATTGGAAGTAATTTGTTTATTATCAATAATGAAATATGTATGATTATTGAGTCTCATACTGTTGATGGGATTTTCCATGGATATAAATCCAAGAGTAAGGAATATATGTAATATAATAAAAAGAATTTTATTGATTTTTCAAATCTATGGTTAAAATATAGTGAAAATTGAAAGAGTGTTTAACAAAAGTATGATCATATTCTATGAAAATGTGATTAGGAGTTGAGTAGCTATGGGGGTGGGGGGAAAGGTTTTATTATATATATAATGGTTAAATTGATTCCCAAAGAATAAATTTATACAAGTATTTTCACATAATTTGTAAACCATAAATATAATTAATGATTAGCGTATTATTAGTTACAAAACAAATTCTAGTAAATATGTGTAGAAATAAAAGTCTAAAATAAACATCACTATTAAAATAAATATATCCAATGTTTTTTTTTCAAATGATTAGAAATATCATAAATGGGTTTAATAAATGAATGATGGTCTTGAAAAAAGAAAAAAATATTAAAAAATTGGAATTATTTCAAGTCTGGTATATAATAATATATCAAGCCTAAATAGGGTTTCCAAATCAAAAAAATGAAAAAGATATAGTAATATAGAAAATTTCTTGACTTTTTTATGGGATTCTCTTAAATTGAAGTTATTTATGTAGTCAAAACTGTTTCTTAGATGGCTAGGATGGAAACAATTTGAATATACTAGGTTAGAGCAGTGAACATGCAGTTCTCAGTTTTTAATCGAGTTTCAAATAAAAATTATAAAATATATTTCATGTAGAAGACGTATTCAACACACAAACATATATATATATATAGTTTTCTTATACATGATGATTAAAACAATTTTTTTGGATAAATATGGTTGTTTATTAGATAAATGAAGCACCAATAACAAAATATTCATGACTATGTAAATGATTGAAAAATATCAATTTTCATAATAGTATGGTTGATCATAATCCATATATCAGGATAGGGAGTGATCGAAGGACTATGGATATTATATAGGATTATTATAAAACCAATGGTGAATTTAATAGAGGAAAATCGAATAAATTTAAGAAATCAAATATGTTAAAATTAAAAAAAATCATTGACTGCAGAAATGATATTACCCCTGGACTGTAGGTGATTCAATGAATTAATATAACATTTATTTTTCCATCAAAATATGCCAAATAGGTTCTGAAAAAATTTATAATGTGCGATTCCAATAGAATGAAAAATAATGTTTTTACTCAGTTGAAGTTGTTATGGTATGGAAAAGATAAAGAGGTCAACATCATGAAAATAGATATGTCATTAAGAGATGTATGCATCTAAAAACTAAAACATTTGAGTTTTCATTACACTTTTCAAGATGCAAGACACAATATTATTAAAAATGAAAGTTATATTGTTTTGGTAAAGTGAATATTGTGGAATATCAAAGGAATTATTGATTTTAAATTTTTTATAGTAAAATATCTCAACAATAATTATTTTGAAATATAGATACAAATTGGGATAGTTTAAAAGATGATTGAATGTTAATATAAATGATTGTATTATTTATTAGAGAATTTTTAGTTTTATTTCATTGTATGAATCATGATTTAATTACATTATGAACTGTTGAATATATGTATATTGAAACAACTCATGTTTTCATGAAACAATTATAGATTAATAAAAAACATTAACATAATGGGATTAAAGTAAAAAATCATATTAAAATAATCTAGGTTAACTCTTGTTAAATAATACTTAAAAAAATTCCTATATCAGTTAATGATAATGTTCATTGAAATAAATTATTGATTCTTAATAGAAAATGTGACAAAGCTTTAGTAAAATTTGAATGTGTTCCTTCCCAAATTCTTGTAACAAATATCAAATGAAGGCTTTACCCAAATAGAGTTTTGATATACAACGACATGATCTAATAGTATAGTTCTCAACTAACATTAAAATAGTGTTGAATTAGTACCCCCACTCTCTATAGTATATTATGGATTTCCATCACATGTTATATGTTTTTATTCTAATTAAAAACCACGGAGTAGTGTACTTTGAGTTCTTCAACCAAATGGGATATGCTTATCAAGAATTGGGAAGATACTTATCAATCTTTTATAGGGGATGATTGTAATATGTAGTATGATATAGGGTGAGAGTTCATTCATGTTAAATCAAGGGGTTAATAAAAAATGTTGGTGAGAAAGTTATTTAAACACCATGTGGTGATGATGAACTGAATAATACTATTAATTGACATGTTTTCAAGGTTACTTTGTCTATCAGACCTAGATTGACTATTGTGGGGTTTTAGTACATGTTAAGAGTATTATTGGTTTATATATAATGTTTTATAAAGAAAATGGTGTCAAAAAAATAATTTTTGAGTGAATAGTAGTTTCAAACTATATAGTTATAGAGGGTGATGTTTAAAAAAAATTAAGATGTTGTTTTTCTGAAAAAATAATTCCATCGCTTTGGATTTTTAAGGATTTTTGGATGTGTTTACTAAAATTTACTATTCAAAAAGTTCTATAGTTGATAAGAACTTGGGGTAATCATGAAGGAAATGGTTTATATTAATTTTTATATTTTTTAAGAATATTTTGTAGACATTTTGATCAAAGGAGGGATTATCATAAAAATATAGTAGTGTCCTGCAAAAATAAGGTATCTCATGGATCTAGTTCTATGGACATAATTATGTTTATAAATGAGAGGTTTCATGTTTTTTAAAATATTGATGCTTTTTGTAAATTGGGTTTTATTTACTATTTTTTCAATAAACATGACTTTGATCATCATTATAGAAATGTATGATAGAATGATGTAGAGATAAGGTATTTATGTTAATTAAGGATTATATAAAAATATTCATTACATGAAAGAACTTACATGTACATTGGTTTTATATAGAATGGAAATTACATGATTATGAATTTAGGTGAACATGCATTACACAAACAACATCTATTTATAAGAACATTAAGTGAATTTCAATTGTTTTATATGGTAAAGTGTAATTCCTATATTTGATGAGATATTAGATTCATGAAAGAATTTTTTTGAGGAAAAAATGTTTATCTCCTCTATATAAGGAATCATTGATAGTAATAGTTCATACACTTTAGTTGAGTGGGTAATAAGTTATCATTTTATGATTGGTTGTGAACCAGGACAGATAACGATTATTTTATGGACATTGCAAATTAAGAATTCATTTTATTGATTGACAAATGAGTTCTTTAAACATTATTAGTGGAGAACCAAGGGTATAATGGGTATATACTAAATATTATAAAAAAATTATGCTTAATGATTCAGGTACATCAGTGCATTGCCCTTGTATTATCTATAGATTAGGCGGGTGTAGGTAAACCTAGTAAAAAAATTTGTTCACCTTTTATACTTATTGTGTTTCTTTATATATATTTTAATAAATATATTTTCGCCATAAATATTTGAAGAATATTGATGGTGAGAGTCATTTTAAGAAATAAAAATACCATAATTCACCAACCTCCCCCTATCATGTTGTCTACCATTATTGGGTTCAATATATCCTTAAATAGATACCAAAATTTTATTGATAAAAAGAAAGGTTATTCTAAAAATAATATTCCATGTTACTATACACTCCATAATACCATCATCATTTTTTAAATATGAAATCATAAACGGATAAAAAACAATCGACCAAAATAATATTATTGTATTTTATTTTGATGATTAATCTAAATATTTGACTTAAAATATCATACATGTTTATACTTTTTTTACATTTTATCCTTGAGTTATGCTACTTCATTACCTTAATATTCATAGACATTTAATTTTAGTTTTTATTGGTAATATTAATGTTCAGTAAAACAATGTGTACATCACCCTTTTTAGATGAAGTCACTACCTTCATTCACTTATTACCATTACTTGATCTTGTTTATTTTCACCCATGAGGGTCTAATGTTAGAGTATATTTATTATTTGTATGAGAAAATTTCCATAAAAATCATCATATTAATTCTTCACCTTCAAGAACCAAATATGAATGGATTTTTTTTCTTTTTATAGTACTTAATTCTATATTATGGACATAGTAAAACATCTCTAAAATGCCTATTGATCTTCTAAATATTATCAGAAATCTAAACATGATAATTGTTTCAAATTTTTATGAAAAATAAATTCACTAATTAAAAACGCATTTGCATAACCCCATTCACATAACCCTTGTTGTGAACCTCCTCTATAGTGATGTTGGTGCATAAACCCTAGGAGTGTTTCTCCTTACAAAATCTCTAGAAAGTAACTCTATATCTCCGTCTCTATTTGTGTAACCCAAGGCATTTAAATTCTTATGGTAGATTAATAAGTACATAACTCTTTGCATGAGACCCCAAATAACACAACTCTTTGTGTGAGACCATGGTGTGAGTAACTCCATATGCCTAACACTTCCACATAATCAGTTTTTAATATCATTTTTCTTCTCCACTCACATTCTCAACTGATTAGATGACTAGTATTCATGATGGAGTTTTTTGGATCCCTTTTTCTTCTTTCAAACCCTCACAACTCGCTTTTTTATAGGTTTTCATTAGTAGTCTCTACTACCCCAAATTATGTGAACAATATGTATTTATAGAAGAATTCAACCGAGTCAAACTCTAAAAATGCTATCTATTGATCTTTTTAATGACTTATTACACCATTTCATTATGTGACCTCCCCAAAAAATATATATCCTTCACTTGAAAAGATATCCTTTGATTATGTAACTCATTCGCTCATGGGTCACATAAAATGAACTTCATAAATCACATAAATCCCCTTAGTTATGTGAGAATGAGTCTCCTATCATGAGACCCTATAATCGCCTAACCCATCCATACCCAATATCTTATAATTAGATGAAATCACCAACTTCGATAAAAAAATCTTCAATTTTGTGATTTATGTGACATTCCAGAGATATATAGTTCAAATAATTCATTGAATATATGTGATGTTCCTAAAAGAATCACATATTTTTTCTATTAAATAACTAATATAACCTTAGAATCAAGATATCTTACAAAATATCTATCATTTATTGTGAAACTACACTTTCATGATTTTCATGACAATTCCACTTGATCCATTAAAACCTTTGTGGAATGATCACATTAAAATTAAGGTTTTACATGACACCTCTTATCAAGAAATATTGTATGATTAAAATTTTAACATACACTAAGGCACAAAACCATCTTTCATACTGGTATTTTTAACCTATAAATACGTTCACTTTTTAGAATTTATAATTCTTCCAGTCATCCAATCAATTCAATAATTTATGGTATCCATATAGGAGAATACTAATTATAAATAATAACTAAGCATGCCAATAATTGAATTACATATCCAGTATCTTCATTTACACCATAATACCTTACATATATTCAATATTTTCATCTCTTATAGTATATTTATACCCATTATTTTTAAAGAATTCTTTGAAACATTACTACCAGTTTTTGTATAACACTCTAAGATTTTGTGAAATATAATTTTCAAATTAATTTAGTCTTTTTGATATTTTGTATTTCACATAACACTGAATATAGATTTTGTTATAATAAATATCCAATTTATTTTTTTTGTATGATATACCAGGATAAAATTTAATTATACACATCAACAATATAATATTTCACTACAAACAACACTGAGATAGATTACATTACACGCAAACAGAGTTTTCTCACCTTTTAGTAGCATAATTAATTTATTTTAAAAAAATACACTTTTATAAATATTTTTTTAACAAATTGGACATAATTTTTTAATTTTTAATTTATATATTATATTATGGTGATTTTTTGTATATTTCTCTTATAATATTCACTTTTTGAATAATAGTAAAAAATATTGCATTTTAGTTAAAAACTATTATTTCGTTTTAATAATTAATAATGTTAAAATATATTTTACATTTGTTTTAAAATGAATATTGACCAGTTATATATTTATTATTCCAATTTTGGTCATTAGAATCAATTTTTTATTTAATTTAGATATAAATACTTAAGAAACTTTTGAAAAATTAACTTTAAAAAACTATTTTTATGCCACATATGTTAGATATTCTTTAAATTTAGTCTAGCCACTTATATAAATTTAATTTGGAAAACCATAAATACATGGTTGTAATCGTTATAATATTTATAGTCTAATAAGATCAAACATCTTCAGTGACGGAAAATATTATGGAATGTAATAAAAATTTAATTACTTATATTAAGGTTATATTAATCTTAATAAAGGAATAAACCATAATCTTAAGAGCAAAAATTGCATATAATCTTGCGAAAAAATCATTAGATTACAATAGTTCGACCATATCCCTCTTGGTTCTAATTTTATGAGTTACTGGGCCACAATTTCATGAATGTTACCCTAATAATAAGTTATATAAGGAAAAATAAACAAATAGAAATAATATTTAAAAAGATTTATAGTATGGAAAAAGCTATATAGTTTTGGATATAAATATTATTTTGATTGTTAAATTGGTATTTTTGTCATGTTAATTTAACATTAATTTTTATTTATGATATAATTACATTAAATGATCCATAAATTATAACTCATGAATTATTTTGTAATAATAAAATAAAATAAAGGATACTAAAAACATTAAAAGTAATGTAAATGCAATGAATTATTGTGTTATATTATTTTTTGGATAAATATATCATATTTACCATTTTTTAACTTAACATATATTAATTACACCAATTTTTTATTTTTTAAAATAAAATTAATTTGATAATGTCGAAATTCATATTAATGTCACTTTACAATAACCGATTTTTTATTAGATGATTTAAAATTAATAAAAATAAAATCTTATGAAATGTAAGTTTTAAGTGTTCATAATTACCAAATATGATCCATTAATGGACCAACTAAACTATAATAATTAACATGTTGACCCATATATAGTAAAAATTGTAAAGACTATCTGAGTTAAAGTAGTGTTTTTTCAAGTTAAATGTATTTGTTTTAAAATTAATTTCTGAAACCCATGGCATTTTTAATTTTTAAATTAGATATAAAATTTAAAATTTAGTGGAACTATATTTTCTATTAAATATATCCTTAATTTTTTTCTTATGGGTTAAATTACCTAGGTTGGAAAAATAGTTACCTAAATGAATAACAAATATTTAAAACATAACGAAACATTAAAACTATGGAACAAAATAATAAAAATAAACTTTTTTTATGTCGTGGATATTTCGATAGACTATAAAATCACATTACTTAATTATATGACTATTTTTAGGACATTAGGTAGTGTAGAACACACGATATTCATTACCTTTTAGTATTTAAAAGAGTTAAACTCACTACTAGAAAAACAGGTATTTGCGATGGGCTATTTGCGACGGGATCCCGTCGCAAATAGCCCGTTGCTGAAAACGCCGTCGCAACTACACTTATTTTCGACGGGCCCGTCGCTAAAGACTTTTTTTGTGACGGGCATTCTCTCCGTCGCAAATAGTATTCCGTATTTTTGTAAAAAACTTTTAAAACAGTTTTTGCGACGGTTCCGTCGCAAAAACTCTTTTTAAAAAAAATAAAAAAAATTAATAATACTAGTATTTGCGACGGGAGTCGGGACCCGTCGCAAATACGTTTAAAAAAAATAAAAAACTATTAATAAAACTAGTATTTGCGACGGGCATAGTATCCCGTCGCAAATACTATAAAAAAATAAAAAAATAAATTATTAATAAATTATTTTAATTAATATAATAATAGAATTATAATTTACAAATGAAAATAATAAATTATTTTAATTACTATAATAATAGTAGAATTATAATTCAAAAATAAAAATAATAGAATATTCATAAATAATTTAATTAATATAATAATATTACAATTATAATTCATAAATAAAAAAAATATTAATAAGTTATTTTAATTAATATAAAAATAATAGAATTATTTTACATTCAAATATTAAAATAATTCAAGTATTACAAAAAAAATAATTAAATTATAATATTATAAAATTTTAATATATATATAAAATTTTAATATATATATATAATTTTAATATATATATATAATTTAATATTATAAAATATAAATAATATTATTATTCATATTAATATTGTTATTTAAAAATATAATATTATTAATATTTTATAATGAGACAGAAACTACGAATAGAAAAAAAAAATATTTTGATTTTACAAATTTTATAACAGAAATACAAACTCTAATCTGAAGGAGGGGGGGAGGGGGGGAGGTGGGGGATCTGCAGATGGTGGTGGAGGAAACTCCATCCCTAAAGCATGAGTGAGTCGGCGCATGTACTCCATCTGCTCCTGATGCTGCTGCTGCCACCGACTCGTCTGCTCCTCGTACAGCTGCTGCTGGCGTCGACGCTCCTTCTCATGCTGCTGACGCATCTGCTCCTGCTCCTGTCGGAGACTCTCTATCTATGCAGTCTGAGATCGCAACTGATCCTCATACTGTGTAGAAGAAGATGCACGAGCTCCTCTCGAGCTGGACGCCGACATCGCAGCACTGTCATAATAATCTCCGGGAGTCAGTCGAGAGCCGATACCAACTACCCGGCCCTTCTCGAAGGCATACTGGGTGGCCTGCATCCATGCCGCCTCATCAAACTGACGGGCAATGGTCTGATCTGATGACTCGGCCTGACTCTCAGGTCGGGCCTGTGCCGCTGCGACCTCATATGACTCCTATAGTTGCAATTTAAAATTAAAATTGTGAATATATTATATGCAGTTAATTTTTAAACTTGAAAACAAATAATACTGACCACGATGTGATGCTGACGATCACCTCTGAGCTCCCCAGTAGCAGGATCACTGTACATCCTCCGATATACGTCGTACTCTGTAATATCGGGGTGCTCGACAGCCTATAAGAATAAAAAATAAACTGTTAATATTTATAGTTATATAAAATATTTATAAATAATATACGTACCAGATGCTGTCTATGAGTACTGAAAGAACGACTCCCAGCTCGATGAGTCACCTCCTGTCTCCTCCGATTCTGCCTCCCCACCGATGATCTCCTCTGAAAGGCACCACTCAACCAGTGCGCACATAATCCATCCCATACATGGGATGAAATATACTCTGGTCGGTGTGCTCTACATGACTCCTCAAAATCTGACACTCCTGCTTTCTTCATCGCAACTTTTCTTAAATTGTGCAAAAACTGACGAAGACGATCACGCATGGCCACCTCCCATGCCTCGTGGATGGCGTCACGCATGGTATCCTCGATCGGATACCATAAACCCTACAAATAAATCAAAATATCAAGTTAAAAATGAAATAATTTTCAAAATAAAAATTATTTATTTACGTACGTACCAACCAATGGCCGAACATGGCCTGCTGCACATCAATGGTAATCTGCTCCCATGTGGTCCACGGCTGAGAGAAATAGTTTCACAAAATAGCGCTACCCTGTCCGACTGCTATATGCGGAAAACTGAAAAAATAATAAACATTTATTATGTGAATAGATTAATGAAATCTTAGTCAAATCCACAGGTTATCACACAGGTTATCACACCTCCGGGTGCGCGGATCAAACCCAAGACGTGGACGTCGCTCGGGGACGGGGTCAGGAATCATCAATCGTGCAAGACCGCGCCCCCTCCGCGTACTCCCTGGAGCGCCTGCAGGCTGAGGGTCATCTTCCAGCAACTCATCCGCATCGAAAGGCAGGTCAGCCTTCGTCAACTCACGAAATGTGGCCTCGTCCATCTGAAACAGAAAATGTTAATGTTAGAAAATAATTGATAATTACTATTATATATAAATATATACATATTATGATTGTATATAAATACCATGGAATTCTATAAGTGTTCATCTTCATCATCATCTTCATATATGTCAATGTCATCTTCATATTCCTCCTCAACATCATCGATATCCATTCAAGTTGCAGTTGCTTCATATCTTACCATTTCAAATTCATGTGTGACATCATTAACATCATCGTTATCACCGACTCCTAAATGTGGGGTGTCGTCATCGATACTCATGTCTCTTTGTAAAAAAGATTGATTTTGAGTACTCTCTTGAAAAACTTCAATTCTTTGCACATCAGTGAAAGCACTTTCACTTTGACTAAACTGATTGTCTCGAATTTTGATTTTTATTACACTCCACCAATCAGTCAAGTCTCTTGATGTTGCACAGTACTTTGCATAATAAACTTGATATGCCTGTTGAGACAATAAGAATGGTTCATTTACTGCGAGAACACTTTTACATTTAATATCGATGATTCCATGAGTCGGATGAACACGCACGCCTCTCTCTGTATCCAACCACTGACATTTGAACATGGTTATGTAATGTTGTCCAAGATAACAGAGTTCAATGATTTCATCAAGTATGCCATAAAAGTCAACTTCATTTTCTCGATGATGAGATCCTCTCAAGCTAACTCCACTGTTCATTGTTTTTTTCGATTCCCCATATGCATGTGTGTGGAACCGAAATCCATTCACCACATATGCATTATAAGTTTTAACAAGTTTGGAAGGTGGGTTACTCAATACACACAGTCGTTTGTCAATTTTATCAGCATGTCAAGACACCTGAAGATTTGTGAAAAAATTATCAATATAGTAAACTATACATTGAATGAGTTGCTAAAAGATAAAGAATTTATGTTACCAGTTTTTGAAACCACTGAGAGAAATTTTTCAGTCGACGTTCTTCGAGAGCAGCTGCTGTAATTTGTGGAATTTTTTTCTTGATATGATTATCATACAACCTATAAAAACCAAAGTTATTTACTGTAACATAAATGATAGAATAAGTGATATAAACACTTACAGTACAACTGATGTCATCTCTTCACAGTTGAGCAGAACATACGTATGAGCTCTATGATGTTCATCATCTGAAAGCCAGCGTTCAGAAACTCCACCAAAACCAAGTTCTGACTGGTTGAAAACAGATAATTGATTGTCGATTTCATCAATATTCCTCTCATTCCGTCCCATTCGGTTGTGTTTTGAAGGATACTCAGATTCAAAATAATGGGGGCAGAAAAAAGATATTTCCTCTTGCAAATAAGCTTCTGCAATAAATCCTTCAACAGATGTTTTGTTGCGTACTTTTCTTTTCAATTTTTGCATGCATCTTTCAAATGGGTACATCCATCGAAACTGTACCGGACCTCCACATTTGGCTTCATATGGCAAATGTAACATCAAATGTTCCATTGAGTCGAAGAAAGACGGCGGAAATATTTTTTCAAGTTTACATATAATTACAACAACATCTTTTTCAAGTTTGCCTAGAGCATCATAATCTGCCGTAGCCGCACAAATTTCCCGAAAAAAATGAGACATGTCTGTTATGGAATCCCAAATCACAGAATTCAACAGACCTCTTAATCCAATGGGTAGAAGTCTCTCCATTATAACATGACAATCATGACTTTTTAATCCAGTAATATGACCATTCTTTACACATCTACCCAAATTGGAAGCACAGCCATCTGGAAGTCTCAAATCTGCAATCCACTGACAAAATAATAAACGGTTTTCTTTAGACAGTGTATAAGCTGCTTTTGGTTTCAGGAACCTTTCTGTTCTGACATTCTCAAATAGTTCCAATTCTGGACGCCTGCAAATTTGGGCAAGATCTAAACGTGCATTTACATTGTCTTTGCTCTTTCCTGGCGTATCCAAAACTGTATGAAACAAATTATCAAAACAGTTCTTCTCAATATGCATGACATCTAACATGTGTCGGACCAACAAATCAGACCAATATGGCAAATCCCAAAATATGCTACGTTTAATCCAATTGTGTTCTTTCCCAAAACCAAAAATTTTCTGTTGGTTTATTGTGGGACCAAAAGTGATGGGAGGTAATGAAAATACAACCGATTTTAACTCCGAACCTGATAGCATTTTTGGAGGTCCATCCCTTTCAGCTATTCCTTTTCTGAAATGAGATCTGTTTCTGCGAAAAGGATGATCAGCTGGAAGAAATCTGCGATGACAGTCAAAATAACACGGTTTCTTTCCATGAATGAGAATAAATGCTTTGTTCTCTCCCATACAGTAAGGACATGATTTCTGACCATGTGTACTCCAGCCAGATAACATCCCATAAGCCGGGAAGTCACTTATTGTCCACATCAATGCTGCTCTCAGTATGAAATTCTGTTTCGTTGCAACATCATATGTACTGACACCAGTACTCCACAATAAATTTAATTCATCAATCAATGGATTCAAATAAACATCAATATTTTTCTTCGGATGTCCTGGAATTAGTAAAGTCAAAAAGATATATGGCTCCTTCATCAACATCCATGGAGGTAAATTATACGGAGTTAAAAAAACAGGCCAACATGAATATTGACTACCATAAGATCCAAACGGGCAGAAACCATCAGTGGAAAGTCCCAGTCGAACATTTCTATCTTCTAAAGCAAATGATGGATGCACTCTATCAAAATGTTTCCATGA
Organism: Viscum album; assembly: GCA_963277665.1. Lineage (NCBI taxonomy): Eukaryota > Viridiplantae > Streptophyta > Magnoliopsida > Santalales > Viscaceae > Viscum > Viscum album. Next base: position 1,323,753,590 of record OY728166.1, read on the forward strand.
ATCACCATCGGCTGGATGATTCAAGCTTTTATCGGTTGAACTATTCTCTTTATGCCATGACATCATTGTCGCTGTATTCTTAGAGATGAATAAACGCTGAAGTCTGGATGTAAGCGGAAAATATCTCAACTGTTTTACAGGAATCAAACCAGACTTCCCGTGTTGTCCTTCTTTATATCTCAGTTGCCCACATGTGGGACAACTATCCAACGACTCATTTTCCCCTGAATATAAAACGCAATCATTTGAATATGCATGAATCTTCTGACAAGTAAGTCCCAAATTTCGAACCAACCTCTTACTTTCATAGTAATTTGCAGGTAAAACATTTCCTTCGGGTAACAGTGTTTTCAGCAAAGAATATATCTGGTCAAAACAGGTGTTTGACATTCCGTTATCTGATTTGATAGCCATAAATTTTGTAACTGCTTCTAATTTTCTCATCTTGCAGCCAGGATATAATGCATCCTCCGCAGACTTCAACAACTCATAAAATTCAGACGGTCCCAACTCAGGATTTGAAGCTATATCAGCCGGAGTTTCTGTATGTTGAACAGATAAACCTGCAACATCATGTACTAAATCTTGAAACTGGGATGGATCCAGAATCAAGTTGGTATCACCTGCTCTGGAACTGCGTTCACCGTGTTGATACCAAAATACATAATCTTCTTGAAAACCAAAACGCAAGAGATGTTCCCCCACTTTGTCAAACGTGTCAAACGTTCTCAATGCACATTTTCTGCAAGGGCATTTTATTTTTCCTTCTGAAACAAATTCTGAATTTGATTCCGCAAATGATAAAAAAGTCTCCACACCCTCAACATATACTGGATTTAAATCAGAACCGTTTGGATTTCTACATTGATTTATCAATATGCGGTCACCTAATAATGATTGTTGACGACCTCGTTGTTCCATATTTCTCTATAAAATATAAAATCATTACTGGTTTTAAATAATTTGTTAGAGAAAACACTCAAGTAAAGATTTAATATATTGAGAATAAAGCAAAACATGTTACAAATATTGATAATTTTAATATTATATTGATTTTTTACTATTTTAATAATACTAATTATTCCTAATTATTATTAATTATTGCTAATTATTACTAATTATTGCTAATTATTACTAATTATTGCTAATTATTACTAATTATTGCTAATTATTACTAATTATTTCTAATTATTACTAATTATTGGTAATTATTACTAATTATTCCTAATTAATACTAATTATTCCTAATTAATACTAATTATTCCTAATTATTCCTAATTATTACTAATTATTGCTAATTATTACTAATTATTGCTAATTATTACTAATTATTTCTAATTATTACCAATTATTTCTAATTATTACTAATTATTGCTAATTATTAGTAATTATTGCTAATTATTAGTAATTATTGCTAATTATTATTAATTATTGCTAATTATTAATAATTATTTCTAATTATTATTAATTATTGCTAATTATTATTAATTATTGCTAATTATTATTAATTATTGATAATTATTAGTAATTATTGATAATTATTGGTAATTATTACTAATTATTGTTAATTATTACTAATTATTGTTAATTATTACTAATTATTGTTAATTATTGGCAATTATTGTTAATTATTACTAAACATTGGTAATTAATACTAATTATTGGTAATTAATACTAATTATTGGTAATTAATACTAATTATTGGTAATTAATACTAATTATTGGTAATTAATACTAATTATTGGTAATTAATACTCATTATTGGTAATTAATAATCATTATTACTAATTATTCCTAATTAATCCTAATTATTCCTAATTAATTCTAATTATTCCTAATTATTCCTAATTATTACTAATTATTGTTAATTATTACTAATTATTGTTAATTATTACTAATTATTGTTAATTATTACTAATTATTGTTAATTATTACTAATTATTGCTAATTATTACTAATTATTGCTAATTATTACTAATTATTTCTAATTATTACTAATTATTGGTAATTATTACTAATTATTTTTAATTATTACTAATTATTTCTAATTATTACTAATTATTTCTAATTATTACTAATTATTTCTAATTATTACTAATTATTACTAATTATTGCTAATTATTACTAATTATTGCTAATTATTGCTAATTATTACTAATTATTGCTAATTATTACTAATTATTACTAATTATTACTAATTATTACTAATTATTGCTAATTATTATTAATTATTGATAATTATTAGTAATTATTAATAATTATTGATAATTATTACTAATTATTGGTAATTATTGGCAATTATTGTTAATTATTACTAAATAGTGATAATTATTGGTAATTATTAATAATTAATACTAATTATTGGTAATTAATACTAATTATTGGTAATTAATACTAATTATTAGTAATTAATACTAATTATTGGTAATTAATACTAATTATCGGTAATTAATACTAATTATTGGTAATTAATACTAATTATTGGTAATTATTACTAATTATTGGTAATTATTACTAATTATTCCTAATTAATACTAATTATTCCTAATTATTACTAGTTATTACTAATTATTGTTAATTAATACTAATTATTGGTAATTAATACTAATTATTGGTAATTATTACTAATTATTGTTAATTATTGTTAATTATTACTAATTATTGTTAATTATTCCTAATTATTACTAATTATTGGTAATTAATACTAATTATTGGGAATTAATACTAATTATAGGTAATTAATACTAATTATTGGTAATTATTACTAATTATTGCTAATTATTCTTAATTATTGATAATTATTGATAATTGTTCCTAATTATTAGTAATTAAATGAATAATTATTAATAATTAGAAATAATTACCAACAATTACAAATAATAACATTATTAATATATTTTATTATTAATATTAAAATAATATAATTTTCTAAATTACATACAATTCTTTTTTGATCTGTGCATTTTCTATCTCCACATACAAATAATACATGTGAAGACAGCAAACACACAAATCAAAAAAGAATTGTATATATATATAAAATTATATTATTTTAATATTAATAATAAAATAAACTAATAATGTAATAATGTTCTTATTCCTAATTATTGGTATTTATTACTAATTATTAATATTTATTCTTAATTATTAAAAATTATTACTAATTATTCCTAATTACAATTAACTATAAACAATACTAATAATTTAAATTTATTAAGTAATAAAACAATGTAAACATAATTAAATTACAACTAATTAATAATAATTGAAACTAATAAAAAATTGATAATAAATAAAAAATTAAAAATAAATAAAAAATTAAAATGAAGATAAATACCTTGAAAATTGATCTGTTCTGATCGTTCTTCAAAACTTTAATATCAGCTCCGGAGAAAAAAATTAAACTGGATAAAAACTCAACTCTAGAAATATAATTTTGAGAGAAGGAGAAGATAAGGAATGAGAATGAAATGAAAAAAACGGATGGGGGTATTTATAGGTTAGATTATTTGCGACGGGCCCATTTGCGACGGGACTCCCATCGCAAATAATACTATTTGCGACGGTACCCGTCGCAAATACCTTAGCCAGCATTTATTACGGTCAACCGGTAAATAGTTATTTGCGACGGGACCCGTCGCAAATAACCCCTGCCGACATAGTATTTGCGACGGGGTAATATTCCCGTCGCAAATACCTTTTACCGCCGCCGATTATTTGCGACGGGCATATTCCCCCGTCGCAAATAAGTTTCCCGCGATTTGGTGCGCATCGCGGGAAAACTATTTGCGACGGGGAAAGCAATCCCGTCGCAAAAGCCTCCTTATTTGCGACGGGGAAATACCCCCATCGCAAATAAGTTTTTCACATGACTATTTGCGACGGGATTTATTCCCGTCGCAAATAACCCGTCGCAATTTCTCATTTTTCCCGTAGTGACTCCTACACCATTATAAAATGGCATTCACTCTTAAATTTCATTGCACATATAAATGCACATTGGTGAATTCAAAAACTGGAAAAATAACCTCCCAAAATATCTCCACTATACATATAATCCTCTATTTTGGAATAAATCCAACCAAGACATCTCTTTAGTGCATACCAATAAAATTTACCCATAGAAGAGGTAAAATCATTCCTCAAGATCCTTTGTTTTATTATCATTATCCACCGCCTATAATATTATTATTGCATGATTATATGATAACATAATTAAATTATTTATGCTGGGATGTTTTTATTTTAATTTTTGAATCAAAAATTACACACACTTCCATCTAATGGGTAACAAACTGACTATTCTCATGCATAGTGAACTATTGCCTCGTGAGATGTTAATTTCTATTTTTTTACATTACCACCTATCATGGTTTGGAGTTATGATGTAAAATCCATTTTTATGTGATATATATTATATATTTATTTTATTTATTTTTCTTCAATAATAATACAAAACATAACTTTCTGCTTTCCATTTTACATAAAAATGATAACTTCATTTATAGATGTGTGGACTACCGCTTCTTCAAAGCGATGTGATTCATTAATGCTTTACATAGAATTTATTAAGGATGAGATTAGTGAAATTATATTATATATATTACATAATAATTTTACTTTAATTATTATATATATATATATATCATTTACTTTCTTACTTTGAATAGGATAATAAAACAAAAACAATGTCAATGTGTATGTATGACGTATCGTCTCTATGAATGGTGTATTCCATTTTATATTTCAATATTTGATAGATTATTATAATAAAATATATAATAAATTTATATGATAATTATATAATGCATTGAATTTTGGAAATATTTAGATCACGATCTATATAAGAGGATCGTGAATAACAAGTCAAAACATGTACGAAAAAGAAAGTGGATATTACCTGAAATGCATCATAGACATAGAGTTGTTAATAAATGGGTAGTATTCCATAATAACCAAATAATATGTGGAATTAACTATAAAAATATGATTATCTAATAGATTTAAAATAAAATTTTATTTAATATATTGGATGTTTTTGCAAGTATGATGAGAGTTAGGACATAACATAAGTGATTTCTAGTCTCACTATTATTTTCTGTGACACACAATCCATTTTCACCACTTATTTCCAATATGTGGTGTGTTTTCTGGACATGTATGTGTTCTATGATTCATATAATTAAATTTAAAGGAATTTAAATATCATTTTGATGATATTTATTTTATTGGGTTTATGTTTCATAAGTTACCAAATCGATAATGAAAATTTGTCCCAACATTCCATCATTGAAACACATGCCATGTTATGTAAAAATATTCTTTTTTGAGGAGTATATACTGAAATTATACATGATGTGTCATGAAAAAAATTCTTTTAATGATATTTTAATCTTCATTTAACTGTATTTTATTAAATGGGTAGTATAATTCGAGGCTACTAGGTGGTAAGAGTTTATTTTAATAATCTCATCACTTATCAATATTAATGACGATTATGATTCCACTGATGAAATATTATAATCAATCTATCAACGAATCTGATGACCTTCATTATTCTCTGGGTATTCATGATATATTAATGTATTGGAACCATTTTCTCACAATTTGTTACATAATATTATTAAGAAATTGTTTTTAATAAAATTTAATTTACTTGTCTATATGGCCAGAAATTTTATAATTTCAAAATCATGTTTTCAAAAAGAATCAACTTGTTTTTATGAAAACTATTTATATAAATCATATTTAGAGATCATTTTCAAGGAAAAATATTTTAAAATTTTTAGGGTTTTCCAATTATACTTTATATTTTTTTACTTTATTTTTAAATAAAAGTGTTTTTAAAATGTTTTCAAGCTTCATTTTCAATGAAATGGTTTTCAAAATTATTTCATGATTATTTTATAATTTTTCAAGGAAATTATATTTCAAAAAAATCTCAAGCATCCATTTTATGTAAAATAAATGGATTTTATACTTTTTTTAAATAATTTTTTTAAAGAAGGAAGGGTATTTTCCTCAAAAAAATATTTTTAAGAGGATATTTCCCTATTATTTTACATCTAAGATGAAAAATGTTGGTTTTACACATCAAATCATAGGGAAACCATCCAAAGAATATATTCATATTATTTCCCTAAATGGTGTATCTTTTGATAGAATTATTTTTATGAAAACCATTTCTCTTTTGTGGGATATATTCTTTAAAAACCCGCATATTTTTACAGGTTACGCTTTGATGAAATTGTTATGAAATCTTTTTTTCCATTAGTTAAAATAATATTACATGTTTTTGATACCTATTTCATTTCATGCGTTATGATATGATTGTTCATTATATTGTGGGTTATGTATGATTTCATAATGAGATGGGTGGGACCTTATCTCCATCCAATTCACTGGGTAAAAATTTAAATCTCATTAGATAATTATAGGAATACAGTTGACTAGCTTAATCCACTATGGAGGATAGAGAAAAATGATCCACCATAGCAAGATGGAGAAACCTGATCCCCTGTGGGAATATTGGGAAACCTGATCCACTATGGGAAGATGACGAAACCTGATCCACTATAGGGAGAATGGGAAACCCGATCTCTTACATGGAAAGAACTATAACTGTGGAAGGTGGTGTTCCCATTCAAGTAGGTTTAGTCCCCAGGTAGTTCCCTCATGGGTTCTATAAATACATCTTGACTTATAGGGAATGATGTTACATGTTTTTTGTATGAAACAATTCCTTGTATTACTCATTTGATATACTTTAATGGATAATTATCTTGTTTATCTTAAGATTAATGCTTTATTAATTTCTAATATTTTTTACAGGATTCATGTTTATGATATTTGATATGCATGGTATGTTACTCTAATGTTATGATCATGTTCTCATACCATTATTCTCATGTTTATGAGTAAAAATATCCCTTGTTTACAATTTATGATCATCCAAGATCACATATTTTTAGGTTTCTATCCTTAGGTTATGAATATAAATATTATTTATGATGTGTCCAAGAGTCATTCTTTTCTTGAAGAACCTGGTGGGAGATAATGTAGATCAATCATGTACCATCATTTATATTTCCATGTTTAAAAAGAATGTAAAATACTATAGTCTTTGTGAATTTGGTTTTCTAATGTATTAAGTATTCCAAAAAATGATGTAATGTTAATTTGTGAAAATAAAGGGGTCTCTATAGTTAGTATCAAAGTGAAGGTTTAGTCAACCTTGGAAACTAATATGATAATACTTTAGGGATTATCACAGGAATAATTATATGGATATGTCCAGGGAAGTCTATGGGGATAAGTTTATGGATGAGAAAATGTATCGAAAAAATGACCTAGAATTTTAGTAAAGGAAAGAGAGAGTAGTTTCCTAGAATTAAATCCTTTTTTATAATAAAATATGATGTGATTTTGGAACAGATGTAACTAAGGATAAAAAATCATAAAAGGTGTGTTGGTCCTGACTTGAGCATTACTTGGTACACGATAATGGGCCTTACCATACACCTGGTTTGATAATCCCGAGGGATATTCTCTAGGAATTAATATACTCCTTCCATGTTATAATGAATTATTTATGTTGAATATGGCTATGAATAAGATTGGATAAACATTATGTGTCATAGATTAAAGAAGTAGGATCCATAATTTATATATCCTATAAGTGATTTTTTTATGATTATATGGTTTTCAGTTATGATAAATATTATCCATACTATAATTTATAGTTTTAGTCAGTGGAGATAACCATAATGAAATGGGTTAATGTTGAATGTGATTGAATTTTTTTTTGGAGCATTAAAATGGGATGATCACTGGATTTAAGGATGTTGTAATCATTCATAATCAGTTTTCACAGATCATGATTAACAATGTGTATATTAATAAAATCTCAGACACACCAAAGAAGAGAAGTGAAGAGTTAATTGAAATTTCGAGTAATGAAGACCATCAAGGAAAGAAAATTTAGTTTCATAAAATTAAATAATGTTGGAAGAAACACCCAATTGAATATCTCTAAGGATCATGAATTTGTTTTGAAAGTAGAAAAAAAGGATACAAATCAATTATCTGAAAAGGAAAAATAAAACATTTTTTGGATACATTGGATGAGAATGTTTACCTCCCTAATGAATTATCAAGATATGAAATCTTTAAATGTGTAAAGTATAGGAATTATAAAAACCAATGACCTATGTGGAAGGATTATGAATAGAATCATCTTGTTGGTACATGTAATGGTTTTTATGATGATGATCAGGAGACCACAAATGACATATGAAAGGTATGTTTAATTTCTAATTATATTTTTTATAATAAAGATTAAATTGAGTTTCATAAATTTTAGTACATGATTAATATTTAATATTATAGGATATAGGTATTAAGGAATAAGTTGATCAAGCTTGGGTAATGGTTTAAGAATATTGTAGAATGATTGAATTGTATAAGTTTTTGAGTTATAATATTATGTTATACAAATCAAGAAACATATAAGTATTTTTAGTATAATTGTTTCATCAATAAATGAAAATTTTACTTTGAAAGGAGATGTAGACATAGAAAAATGATATTTGGATTAAGGTAAGGTGTTCCGTAATGTATTTTGATATTGAAAAAATTGTGTTTATCTTGGACAAAGAGATTGTTGTTTTGGATAAAGTAAATTGGATAGTATCTACGACCTTATAACAAATAAAGTATATGTTGAAATGTGGTCTTTTTTATCATTGATTATGTTTACATCTTTCTCTACTGAATGAATATATCTAATGATATTTTGAATAATAAATAATTTATGTTTTTAATATGGTTTTTTAGTAATTTTGGTCATTATCATGTTTCAAGAGAATCTACGATGAAGTTATTCACAAATTCAAAAAGTGACAACCAAAACCTACTCTATAAAATATGGGGCATTAATATTAAGCTGATTTAGTGACCTTAATTCTAAATTTTTGGATTTTTATATTTTAGATGTGTTGTAAGGTTTAATATTTTTGTAATGGTTTAAGTTAAAATCATGAATAAAATTTTGACATTAAATTATTATCTCGCAATATCGGGATTTATTCAAATTAAAATAAGCTAACCAATTTGTTGTGATGTTAACTAAAGAATAATGTAATGGATTATAATTCTATTTAGGAATCTCATGATCTTCTAATGCTTTAGGAATGAAAAATTAATATTTATTTTTTCGTGAATATGAGATGAAGTGGAAAGTGATCAAGGTAAAAAAGGGTGATATTGTGCTAATAAAGTATGAATAAATTCTCTGGAAAAATAATCAACTATAGGTAAGGTATTTGGAAACCAAAATGGTTATCCTTGAAATGTATTTTTCCAATGAATAAAATGGTCCCTTAAGTAATAATAGATTTATAGATTTGTTATTGTTTACATTATCTTTACCTTGTTCTCTATTAGTCTCTTACAAAACATGATGGTTATATTTCTCTACCATGTCCATATTTTCACTTTCCACCTGTGTTCTACTATGAGGATGCCTAGTTTACAGTTAATTTTCATAACCATTATGATTCCATATTTCCCTTTTAAAGTATGTTTTATTATTCATTTTTATTATGTGGGTGTCAATGAAATAAACTTTCAATAATAAAACCATAAACAACCTAGAAGAATTTTGAGGGTGAAATTCATTTTAAGCTGGTAGAATGCAATGCCCTGATATTGTTTGAAATATATTTTTTGAATTAACTTAATATTTTTGATATTTCTTGTTTTACTCAGCACTGAATATATCATTTCTTATACTAATTCCCCAAGTTATTTTTTATTTTTACACTACACAAAGTTAGGGTTTTATTATTTGCTGCACGCAACACCTTGTTATCTTTCATTACACGCAGGATTGCGTTTTATTACCTTTTAGTAGAGCAACTATTCTTAAAACTAAATTTTGACACCTTTATAAAAATTATTTTTGTCACGACCCGACCTCGGGGCCCGTGCCGCGACTCCCCCAAGACCGCCTTCCATAGGCCAGGGGCTGGCGACTAGCACCAAGGCGTAAAATCCCGGTAAATAGGGAAGGCATTGCCTTTATAAGTAACAACCACCACAGAGTCAGCATGCGGAAAGTAACTACAAGTGAAGAAAAGTAAAGGGGGCCAGAATACAAGCCCAACTGAAAGTACAACTGAAAAAGTAAAGAACAACAGTTGAAGAAAAGACGGAGGCCTCGTGTCGTCCACTGGAAATCCCACCTGAAGGGTGGGTACAGATAGCCTCCAGGCTCCTCGGGTCCCACGTCCGCTCCGAGCACGTCCCGCCCAGTGGTCCACCTCCAGGTACCGTCCTGCTCCACGCCCCAACCGAGATAAGCGTTGTCCGTCGTCTGCATCCAACACAACAAGGTGCGGGCATAACCCGTGCAGGGGTGAGTATAAGCTACTCAGTAAGGACCCCGAGACCCCCGAAGGTCTCCCGAAATCCACAAAGGATATAGCACAAAAGAAAGATGCAATCACGAAGTAACATCTGACTCGACTTAGGTATATGCCCATACATATACCTAAGTCCCCAATTCTAGCTCTGCTCACGAGCTCAAGAACAACTCAATCCACGCAGGAAAGCAAGACTCAAATCCACAAGGAGAGTAAACAGTAAATCCACAAAGGATAGTTCAACACAATCCACAAAGTAGAGTAACATAAGATTCAGCTCAACCAGGTATACTTTTTCAGATGACGTCAAAGATGATCACTGATCCATCTAAGTCGTCGGACCCACGAAGGATCGATAGGTACTAACCCCCGCAAAAGACCCACACAGGATCGGGCTCACACAGAACCTGTAGGCAGTGGCTCACACAGAACCGGTAGTAAGGACCCACATAGGATCGGGCTCACACAGAACCTGTAGCACTGATCCACGTAGGATCGCTGAGTGCAGTAGTCGACGCAGTCCACTGAGGATCTCTGCACAGTCGTCGCCGCAGTCCACGAAGGATCTCTGCTCTGCCGTCGTCGCAGTCCACTGAGGATCTCTGCTCTGCCGTCGTCGCAGTCCACGGAGGATCTCTGCTCTGCCGTCGTCGCAGTCGACGGAGGATCTCTGCTATGTCGTCGAAGTCACAGCCAGCGCTAGGGTTCCCGCACACAGCGAGCTCGTTTAGGAAGGTCCGCTCCACGAGCCGAGAGGCTGATACATCAACTGACACGTAGTCCGAAGTTGATATATCCAAAAGTTCCGTATCGACAACAGGATCTCAACGCAACAGACGGCGCGTCAATCAGACGCCCGGTCTGAGAGTTATTCGCATTTTCGTCCCAGGGGCCCGGTTGGTTTTTAGGGAAAAACCAACCCGACCGTACTCTGCCTGTATCTGATCCTCGGGCGGAGTATGCCAAAAGTTCCGTCTCACTTAGAGAAAACTACCACAGCTGACGGTACGTCGATCGGACGTCCGTAGCTCAAGTTATGAGCGTTTCCGCTCCGAGGGCCCGGTTGGTTTCGTGTACGAACCAACCCGGTCGAACCCAAAGTCTTCTGAAACTTTGAGTATAATATACCGAAACGACCGTATCGATCCAAGGATCGTGTAGCCGCTGATGGTTCGTCAATCGGAGGTCTCAGACCAAAGATATGGGCAAAAGACCGAAGAAGGCCCGAAAACAGGGGTTCTGGGCCCGGGGCGACCCGGCCCGAACCACCCCTGGGTCGGCCGAACCGGGTCGACCCGAACCGGGTCGGCCCGACCCGTCTAGGCCGGGTCCGGTCCGGCCTGGGCGCGGCCCGGCCGACCGGACCGGCCGGCTCGGCTTCGGCCGAGCGGCCGAAGAAACCGCCGCGGGTTTGACCCGCGGCTTGGAGGAAAGCGGCCCACGCGGGCTGCGTGCTGGGTGGCCGGACCGCGGATGCGGTCCGGCGGTTCGCCGCCGCCGCGGCTCAGCCGCGGCGGAGTTTCCGGCGGCGCGCCGAGTGCCGCCGCCTCCGGTTGCCGGCGCCGCCGCCGCCGCCTTCCGCGGGCCGCCGGAGTTGCTCCGGTGGCCCGTTTTGCCTCCCGTCTGCGCCGTTGCTCCTCCCGGGGGCCGATCTTCACTGCGGGATCAACGGATCGCCCTTGCCGCACGGTTCGTCGTCGTCCGCCAAATCCGCACAACAAAAGATCGGCGGAGGGTTGCCGGGTCTTGTTCGTTAGATCCGCACCCTCCGCGTTAGTCATAAACAACGGAAGGAAAAGAAAATAATCAACAACAATTTTAATTAAATTAAAATTGTTCGGAGATCAGGTTCTTTATTTTAAAAGAATAAACACGGGGAATAAAATATTCCAACATCCCTTACCTCGAAGTCGCCGTCGTACGTGAGGTCGTCGCGGAATCGCTCGTCGCGGAAGGAGGGGATCGTCGCGTCGTTGCGGAGGAGACGTTCGTCGCACCGCGGGAAAAGCGTCGCGCCGACGATCTCCGGATCTAGAACAAACGGATTTAATTAATTTAAATCCGTTGATATCGAATTATAAAAAGGGGAGAATTAGAAGATTCGATTCTCACCTTAGTTGCCGAACGAGGATCGGCCGCGGAAGAAGAGGCGTCGCCGAAAAACGTCGCGGGTAGAGTTCGTCGACGTCGCAGATCACGGTGTGCGTCGTCGAATTCCGGTTCCGGCGTTCTTCGCGTTCTTCGCGTTCTTCGCATTCTTCGCGTTCTTCGCGGGGAGAGTGGAGGTTTAGAGGATCTCGCACAACAAGAGGATCCTCCAAAATAGACAAGTTTGTCTATTTTATTATTTTTCCAACAAACGCAAAACGCGTAAGTAACGACCCATTAAATTCGTTGAATTAATTCAACGAATGAAACAGTCCATTTAATTCACGAAATAAACCGCCCAATTAAATGGTCTGTTAAGAAATAAAGAAAACGCGTCGGTTGACTTTTCAGTTACTTTGACGGGTTTTCGCGGGTGCATTACATAGCGAAAGAAACGGCGGGGCTCGTGCGGGCCCTGCCTCACAAATATCCTACCAAGAGGGTAGGATATTTCCGGATAGCACCCTATCCGCTTTAACTCAGTTCAAGTGGCTTCCAAGTGACTTCCAAGTAGCTTAAGTGAAATAAAATAAAGTTGTCGCACAAATTTTATTTTATTTCTGACTTAAAGCCCCAAAATTTAAAAACCACGTCTGAGCAAACGCAACTCCGGAAGAGGCGCTTCTAAGCAAATACCGGCGCTGCGATTTCATCGGTGCCCTCAGAATTTGATTCTGGGCACCGGTTCAAAAGATAGAAAAACCCGCTCGTCCGTTCACTGAACGTACCCGAGCCAAACTTCGGAAATTGATTCCGGGCACACCGGGCCTCGAAATCAGGTGCCGTCTGAAGCTGCGCTTTTGTAAAATTCCAAAGAAAATTAAGAAAAAAAATTTCCTTGAAATTTGCGGGTCTTTACAATTTTACAAAATAAACTTCATTTTTGAATTTGAATATCAAAATTATCTTAGGAATTTGTTTTGGTATTTTTCTGATAAGTTTTATTTTCTTATGAATAGTGGAAAATACTGCATTTTAGTTAAAAACTTCTATTTTGTTTAATTAATTATTAATTATAAACTATATTTTAAATGTATTTTAATGTAAAAATAGATAAATTATATATCTATTAATAAAATTTATTTCATTTGAATCAATTTTATATTTAATTTCGTTATAAATTCCTAATAAGCATATGAACAATCCACATTAAAAACATGCTTTCTCGCCACATCTATGATGTCAGCTTTAAATTTAATCTAAAAAATTCTATGTAATGAATTAGGAAAAGTACACATAAATTGTTATAATCAGTATAATTTTTAATGTCTAATAATATCCACATATTTTTTGACCAAAAAAATTAGTGAAATAATTATAATAAATTATAGTGATTAAGGAAAAATTAATCTTTATAAGGGACTAAACTGTAAACATAAGGGCCAATATGACCTAGAATATTGTAAAAAATATATTTACTAACAATATTTTGACCATATCCTTTATTTGTTCTTCTTTTATGTGTTATTGGGACACATGTTCATGAAAGGGACCCACATAATTTGTTAAGTAAGGAAAAAAGAGAAAAGGGTATGATTTATAAAGTTTTAGGGCATGGAAGAAGCTATAATGTTTCAGTTATAAAATTTATTTTGAAAGTTAAAAGGGTTTTTAGTAGGATAATTTATCATCAATGTTTATGGATTATATAATTACATTAGTTTCTTTACAAATGCTAATGCATGGATTATTCAGGAATAATTAAAAAACATAAATGATGCTAAAAACATTAAATATATGGTAAAATTGATGAATTATTATGTTCCATTATTTTTGTAGATGAATATATAATTTTTAAATGCCATGAACTTAATATTTTTAAATTCCAAATTTTTTTGATATTTTTAAATTAAAATTAATTTAATAATGTCAAAAATGACATCAATGTTATTTTATAAGAAATGATATTTTATTATAATATTTAAAATTAATAAAAATCCAAACTTATGAAAAATAATTTTTACATGCTAATAATTACGAAATATGGTCCTTTAATGGACGAATTGATCTTTTATATTAATATGTTGACCCATGGATAGAAAAAATACTATTAGCATAGATTTAGTTAATGTAGTGTTTGTGGGCGTTAAATGAACTTGTTTTAAAATTAATTTCCTACACACATGTAGTTTTTTTTATATTTAGATATAATTTTTATAAATAAGTGGGACTATATTTTTCTAATAAATATCAATTTAATTTAGTATTAATATTTAAATTGCCTATGTTGGAAAACTAGTTACCTAAATAAGAAACCCTAATAAAAATTATAATGAATCTTAATGACTAAGGAACAATATAATAAAAATGAATTTATTTTCATATGGTGGAGATTTTTATCGACTATAAATTCAATTTAATTAATTACTTTCCCATTATTGAAGCACATGAGGTAAAGTATCCATCCCAATAGTTATTTCCTTTTTGTATTTAAAGGAGTGACACTCCCCCTCCGTTATAAAAAGGAATTGACTCTTGGCTTTACTTAAACCTCTCAAGACAAATTTTCATGGACCAATACCCTCAAAAATATCCTCTCAACATCCCTAAATTCTACAGAGAATCCTAACATTTTTCATAAATCCATCTAAGTATTCCCTTTTTTGAAAACTGGAAGGAGTTACCCAAGGAAGAGGAAATATCCTTCTTCAAACTCCTTTGTTTTATTTTAATTCTCTACCAGCTCAAATCAACTTATTCAATTATTATATGAAAACTTCAATATCTTAAATATACTTAAATTTTGTTTTTATAATTTTTATACCTACACTAATCCAAAATTCATTCTAATGTGTAACAAGCTTATCATTCTTGTGTACAATGAGATAAATCATCGCGAGACGATATTGTTCGTTTTTTATTTACCACATATCTTGGATTGAAATAATAATGGAAACTATGTACTTATATGATACATATACATTATTATGTCTTATATAATCATAATATAAAACATACCTTTGTGATTTTTATTTTTTATAAAAAAACATTCGTCTGTGGTTTTGTGGACTACCGCCTCCCCAAATAAATGTGATTCGTTCACACATTACATGGAAGGTATTAAAGAATGTTTTAGTGGAATTACTTTATATATATGACATAATAATTATACTATAACTATTATATATCTACTCACATAGACATACATATATTTCATTTACTTTCTTAATTTCAAAATGACTATCAAAAGAAACCACTTTCATGCATATGCCCAACCTACCATCTCCATGAATCGTGTATTCTAATTCATATTTATATATTATATATATTATTATAAATAAATATATACTAAATATATATGATATTTAGATAATGTTTTCACATAATTTAAAGAATTAAATCATGATATATGTAATAGGATCACGAATAACATGTCAATACATGTACGAGAAAGAAAGAGAATATTACCTGGAAGTAACATAAACATGGATTTATTGATAAATATAAAATATAATGTCATAAAAAAAATAAAATATAGTATTAGACATAATAATATGTTCTGAAATAGTTGTATAATAATATTATATTTATTATATAGTAATTTTGAATGAGTACGATGATATTCAAGACATATGGTTAGGGTTTTCTCTTCTCACTTATATTTTCCACGAGACACACGCCTTGTTCACCATATATTTCTTAATTGTGGTGGGTTTACCATCAATGGATGTATCATATGATTATTATAATTATTGTTATCAGTATTTAAATAAATTTTTAATATGTTTTTATTTAGTTGGTTCATGTTTCAAAAGTTATCAAAACTAGAAAGTAATTTTGTCTCAATTTTCTTTATTTGAGACACATGTCATGTTATGAACCTATATTCTTTTACGATGTGTATAAACTACAATTTGAAATATTATATCATGATAATAATTATTTTAATGAAATTTTATGGTTTTTTTAACTTTATTTTATTACATTAGGAGAATACTTCAAAGTTACCATGTTGTAAGAGTTTGTTGAAACAATGTCACCGTTTATCAAGATTGTATATGATTTTACTTCAACTGATGAAATTATATGGTCCGTCTCTCATAGAGTATCCTGAATTTTATTATCCCATTGTTATTAATAATATATTCATATATTGGTACTATTTTCCAACTCTTTGGTACATAATATGATTAAGAATGTGTTTTTATGAAAATCAGATATTGTTTCTCTTTTCTGTCATAAATTTGTTTATTTTGAAAAACTTGTTTTCAAAAATGTTTCTAAAAAATTATTTTTAAATTATATTTAAATATAATTTTAAAGAAAAAGTTATTTTAAAATTGTATTATGTTTTTCAATGTTTCACTTATATGTTTTGAAAGTTTTTTCAAAGAGATGGTTTTCAAAATTGTTTTCAATATTCATTTTCAAAGAAATAGGTTTCCAAAATGCATTCAAGCTTCCTTTTTAGAGAAAAAATTTCAAAATGTATACAAGATTATTTTATATGTTATCAAGAAATACCATTTCAAAATGTTTTCATGTTGATGATTTCTATTTTCAAAGAAAGATGCCTTTGAAATGATTTATGTTTTAAAAAAAATTGAAGAAGGAAATATGTTTTCCTCAAGAATTATTTTAAAAGGATATTTCAAAAATATTTTCCATTCAAATGAAATCGATTGGGGTTTCTCATGATTTTTAAAAAATGATCCAAAGGTTCCATTAATATTAATTCTTTAATTAGTTTATGTTTCTATTGAATTATGATTATAAATCAATTTTCTCTTTCTTAGGTCGTATAAATTTCTAACCCGCTTCTTTTCATAGGTTATGATATGATAAAATGAATGTGAAACAAATATTTTTTACATAGGTTGAGATATGATTACTTTTTTATGAAATACATTTCATTTCATGGGTTATTATATGATTGTTTATTATTATTTTGAACATGTGTGTATGGTTTAATTATGATATGGGTAAGACCTATATCCCCCTCAAATGCATTGGGTAATGATTTATATATAATGAGATAATAAGGGAAATCAATTTAATGATATCCAATATGGAATATGGGGAAACCCAATACACTATGGGAATATGGGGAAACCTAATCCACTAAGGTAATTTGGAAGAAACTTTATTCAACATGGGATGATGGAGAAACTCAATCCACTATGGGAATATGGGGAAACCCGATTCACTATGGTAAGATTGGGAAACATAATCCCTTACAAGGAAAGGACAGTGACTAGGGATGGTGGTGTGTCTTTCCTATTAGGTTTAGTTCCCATGAAGTTTCTTAATATGTTGTAGCGATGCGTCTTGACATATAGGGAATTATGTTACATATTTATTTGTATTCCATCATTCCATGTATTACTCTTATGTTATGCTTTCATGGATAATGATCTTGATTCCCCAATGATTTATGATTTATGAAATGATAATATTTATTCCAAGATTCAAGTTTACAATCTTTGAGATGAAGGGTATTATCGTTTAATGTTATGATCACATTAACATACCCTTATGCACATGTCGTTTCTTACATATATCCCTTTTTTATCCATACTGAGCATCTAAGCTCACCAATTTTTTTGTTTCCTTCCCCTGGTTATAAATATATATTTTATGTGTGATGTTTTTAAAAGGGATTATAGTATTAGAGAATATAGTGGGAAAAAATGTATCTCACTCATGTACCATCGTTTAAGTTTCCATGTTTCCAGAGGCAATAAACTAATACTGTTGTTGGGAATCTATTTATTTAATGTATTATGTTTTCAATAAAAATTATGTAATGTTAATGTGTGAAAAGAGAGGGTAAATATGTTTTTGGAACCCTCAATCTTGGTACACCAGCATAATATGAAATCAGTTCTCAAATCCATTACATATAACCATGATATATTGACATATCAGGGCATCTCATGTTAATTCCTACACTAGTGCTTCGATGAGAATGATATCCCCAAGTGTTCAATTTTGTCTGGTGTTTGACAATAAATTTAACTCCAAAAATTTGGTTGGGTCCTATATTTCCCCATTACTATTTTATTTTAAAGTCTTCCTATGTCAGATATTATAAATATTTTATGGATTGGGATTTAAATTTTTTATAAATCTGTCATCAGTGAGATACTCAAACATTACAAGGATATAGGTTTATGATTCCTTTATTTTAGTTCCTTATGAAATAAGAATAAAATAGTACATGTGAATCTTAATTTAACATTCACATTCTATCCTCCTTATCGGTGAATTAGATCTTTTCATTAATTTAGAAACCACTTTATTAGGGAAATCCATAAAAATATCCTTCATAAATAGTCCAACTCACACTTGTTGAATAATTTCTATGTAATAATTACCAATGATCTGCAAAATCCAAGTGGGGATACACAATTATATTCCAAATACTAGAATAAAAATACAAAGATATTTTTATCCCCCTTCAATCATGATCATCATCTTAGCCTATGCGATAATAAAGGTTGATATATGAAGACCAATTAGCTTGATAAACCATTTTCAATTTCACCAACTAATCCATCAGGATCCATCTTCCACCATAGATTCCATATATAAATTTTTAATTGAATTTGTACTCTTAATAACACTATTCAAGCTTATATCCACTTATTTATTTATTATTTTACACTATATATAATTTTTTATGAGTTAAATTAAAAAATTTCATTTAAGAATTAAAAAATACTCTATTAATTATACATCAAACAAATTATTGTAAATAATTGTTTAATTAAAAAACACAAATGTTGTTTATTCCACTCACTTTCTTGGAGGATAACAACATGATTTTTCTTCTTATGAAAAATCATCTGGTGATCTCAATCATAATAAATTAAATTCTAGGAATATGAAATTATATATTGTTATGTGAAACATACCACATTTTATTCCAATTGAACCCACTTGTTAAAGATAAACTAATTCTACCACATTGTATTGATTCTATTCAATTTTTCACAATGATCCTTTATTGGATAATGTTTAACATCCTATATTTCTCATCACAAAATCAACATAAAAATCTCCATCATAGGACTGATAAAAAATATTGATACAAGTTTTCGAGACGAATCGAAATGGTTAATTACTCTATAAATTTGGTAGATCACTTTCTAGGAATATTGTTGATATTTTTAAAGCATCCCATTATCATGAATGTAGTTGACTTACACATAGTATGTATTCTATATGTGGTTAAATAAAACTTAAAATGATTATTTATATAAATTATTGAATATATAGAATAATTTTAAAACAATAGGTTCCTCATACATGTATTTGAGGGATCATCATATTTATATCAAGATATTCATTATCAATTCCTCCTTTATCACAACACAAGACTTATAAAATCATATTTGAGTATAAAATTCGTTTCTTGAACAACTTGTTGAGCTTGAAAATATATGTGAAATTCAATAATTCAAATTATTGTTATCAAATAATAAATACTAGTTTGAATATATCTAATATTCTCAAACATTTACACATAAATTGTTTGTATCACATCCCAATGTATCTACTCTACCCATTCATTTTCATCCACTTTAAAAAACATTTATTAAAAATTTAAATTCATGAGGATAGGTGTGGTACCAAAATCCTTAAATAGAGGAATAAAATTGATTATGATAAAAAAATATTTATCTTATAACATTTCTCCAACTCTTAACTATAGTTCTTCATTTTATGAAACTGAATACACAACATTCTCTTTAGAATCCATCATTAAAACATTCATCTATTTTCTTATGATTATTCTCAATTTTCAGAAAAATATAAATTTTTATTCGAAGGACAATTAAGTAGACGTGTGAAACCAAAACCATCTTAACATAATACCACTATCAACCATCGACTTTCCTATCTAATTCTCGTTTACCTAGAGAAATTATTAATCATTATTTTAATTCATGATAAATATTATTTTTGTGTACTTATTATACAAGATTTTTCTTTTTTTCGATATAGTATTAATCACATGATTATATGTTTTCATTATTGATAAACCTTATGTATTATCTCACACTCCCTTCTATACTGGAGGGATATTTCTCCTTCCATAAATTGTCACCTCATTTTATGTCTAATGAATCCCCCATGGATAAATTCACATCTCTCACATCGTAAATACATAACAACCACCCACACCATCTCCTGTAGTGTTGAGTCTGTCTCTATGTGAAAATAATTCTTAATCAAAATTTGAGTAGATTATACATTTTCCTTCAATATGTATTTACATTATTTATTTGAAGGGTATTTTGATTTTACCTTATTATCTTCCTAGTGCAGCATTTGTTGTTATTGAATTTATTCCTCCAAGATTATATACCAATTTTTATATTAATAGTATTTAATCAAATATAGATTTTTTAAATTTATGTCATAAATGTATATGTCATCTTCACAACTTCATTGGTATTCCTCCTTCTATATTCCCACTATATATTTGTGTGTTTAGTATAGATTGAACATCTAACACTAAAATCATACCACATTCCATCATTTATGATTGTGATGTTGGTTTAGTAAGTGTTCTTTTCTGAAATTGAATAATCAGGATTTTAGACATGTACTCATGTTGTGCCTATATCTTCCGCAAGAGTATTATTTCATGGATTATTTTATCTATGTTTATTTTCATTTGTTTTTATTAATGTTATCACTTTTTATATTTAGTAACGTCCATCCTTATATTGATTGAAATTTTTAGAGACTTGATTTCACTACTAATTGACATCTCTCTAGTTGTAGACTCTATAATCTCGTTTCATAGAGACAAACTATGATTTCCCTCAATATTACTGACATTTTTACCCTTTAATTATAGATTGTATCCCATGTTCAACATATCTTATCAAATATCATATAAATATTTTCTTATCTCCTTTAGATTTTCCATTTGTTAAATAAAAAATTACATCAAATCCATTTCTATTATCACCTTCTTCTAAATCATTGGGACATTTCACTAAGATGGTAAATATTTTAATTAATTCATTATCCTAATTTTTTTATAAAATCTCTTGGATACCAAAATTTTATTCATCATATTATTCTCTGAGAACATTTTCCAGTGAATTCATTTTCCACTTACTACATGATTTCACATTGATACACCATTTCATAGAGTGAGTGGATCATTTCCTATTCATTTCCCACAATTTATACATATTTATGACTAAATGTCATTCATACTTATTTATTTTAAAATATCTCAATATATGCATGTGGTTAATATTCATCACCTCATCCTTTTAATCTTTTCCAATCATTAGAGTAATCATAAAAGCGCATAGTAATATTATTCTATTTTGTATTGTATATTTTTATAAAATTTCATAATATGTTAATTTATTTCTTCAACATTACAATTTTAACATTAAATATCATTGGATTATTATTCAATCATTATTTTGAACTCAAAAAATTATTTTAGGTTAACATGAATATATAATTACTTATTTAACATGTCTTAATGTCATTTTATGTCTACTTTAAGATCATTAATATATTCATTAAATTATCTTTACTATCTATCCATTTTTTCTATTCTTCAACAATTATATTTATAATTGTCTAATAGAAAATTAATTGTCTATATCAAGGTCAAACAAACGTATGGTTTTTCTATTTTCAAATTTTCACTTTCATCACTAGTGATAAATTTAAATTTTATAATTTATAAGAAACGTCCACAACCTGGATAGAATTAGATGAAATAATATAATTAGAAACATTCACCAAAAATTTAGTACTTGACCTTATAGGATACATCTACTTATTCATTTTTCTACCACATTACTCATTTCCTATGGTACTATTATTTAATCATTTTCACTAGCTTCTTAGATTTCACAGTTTCCAAAACATATTTTATGTTCATCATCACATGCTCCTTCAAATTATTTTTTTCCATAAATATTTTCTAGAAATTTTTAAACGTAAAAAGTAGTAGCACAATGAATGGTTTTCTTATAATCTTTGGTTGACATTGATATATTCACAATATTTTCAATATGTATATTTACCATTCATAAAATATGTTTTATCAAGTCATCATCTCTTCATATATACTTCATAACCTCTTTAACATAGGCTAGTAGAAACCAGGCCATTTCTTCCCCCCATCCAAAAAGTCAGTAGCTTGGAAAAAAAGAGGATTCATCAAAGAATCAATGAAAATGGAAAATCATATACAAATTATATGTTTGAATAAAAATAAAAAACCATTATACTCTATAGAATCCTTTTGAAACCAAGTACACCCTGAAAGGGATGCAGAGTAAGGTCAATGAATGAATAAAACATGTTATTTAAATGAATTATCATTTATTTAGGATATACTTCCCACATTGGATAGAATAGTGTTAATCCTATTATTATAATAAGTACAATAAATATAAAACACAAAAATTATATAATATAAACAATGCACAAAACATAATGATTTTACATGGTGCACCATAATGGGATATGTCTATGAATAACACATTGATGGTATTTTGAAGCTCTAATACACAAATATAATCACCAGAATTATCCATATATTGTTTTAGTCATATAATGCAAATTACATGCTCACATCAATTATAATGTTATAGGTTCGATAACTCCTCACCAAAGTCCCATTACCACTTTTCCCTTCAACAAACTACTTCATCAAAGGATCTTCAATAATTTATAGACTTCTATGTCTCATAAATTGATAAAGAATGTGATGGTATATCATTATTAAACACATGACTCTTTATGAATAGAAAATAGTTATTTTACACACTATTTCCATTATTTTTTATGAAACATTATAATATTATTATAGGTGATATTATTTCCACATTTTAGAGAGTTCTGTCATTTATTTATATAATATTGAAAGAATATAATTATTAAATGACTATATTTCTCTACTAAAACAATCTTGTTTCAATATTACTCATTAAAAACATTTTTTTATTCTGAAATTAAATTTTTGGATCTCATTTACTATCTAGTATTAAATTATAATTGTTTCTTTACAATACCTCTTAATCTCTTGAATAGCTTTTGAAATAACCACTCGCTAATTTTAAAAAACAATTATACAAATCACTAAACTCATTTAGTGCATAACCATAGTTATATTACTCCAGGAGAATCACTTCTATGTAGGAATATTGGAATGTAACCCTTGGGTGTGTATCTCCTTACGTAATCTTGAGTACAAACGTCTATACACTTGAACATAATCATGTAACTCCATGCTTTAGATCCTTGAGTATATAAATCTATGTAAGAGGCACCTAAGTGTGATACTCTATGCATGATATACTAGTGCATGCAACTCCATCCATACAACTCCCACACATAAGGCCTTCTGTGTATCTTCAATATGATCAACTCTACCATTTGATTTATTACACATTGTACATTCCTTAAGGAGTTTCGGCGGATCTCATTTTATTCTATAAAATCCACTGAACTAGTATATCAATATATTTTTAATACCACTTCGTAATATTACAAATAAATTAAATAATGGGTATTTATAGATGAATTACACTAAATTAATATCTAAAATATATGATCCACCACTAATTCCACAGACTTAGACACCAGTAAAATGCCTAACCCCTCTATATAACTGAGATATTTTACCTAAAAATACTACCATCAATTTCATGTATTAGGATCATAATTGTCATGTAAAATATGTTTCTTTGGATCATGTAAATTATTCATCGTAATTAAGTAAAATTATCCCATATTGAAACCCCATAGCATCCTAAGGAAGCTATTAATTGAATCCTATGATCTTAGGAAGTCACAACCTTCAATGTTCAAACTCCCATTATGCATATCATGGGACCTACCACTGCCATGTAGTTCACTTTATTAATCGATTAGATTTTAATCGCAAAATAAAAATATTTTATTTTCTTTATTGTGAAACTCCACCAATATTTTGATCATGTGATCATACAAACCCTCCATAATTTTCATTATAAATGCCCTTACATGATTTTCCAGACTACATTCCTTGATAACTTCAAACATATATAGTCATGTGACACAATATGACATACGCTATCATGTAACCCTTAATGTATTACATGAAAAACCTTCTCAATAAATATTTAGACTTAATTATATTACCACAACATGGGAATGAAACCATCATCAAAACTAGTATTTTTACTATAAAAATATATTCACATTACAAATTTTATTATTCAATCAACCATATAATGAATTCATTAGACAATTGTATAAATATTAAAGTATAATACAAAGGAAAAAAACAAAGATTCATGAAAATGGGAATATATATTTTTATCTAAATTTCCACCAACATACCTTCCTCAAATTTAGTATCTTCTCCTCTTCGAGTATACATATAATATTTCAAGTAAAATATTCTTCACAATCATTACTTCCAGCCCTGGGATACCCTTAAACTATCTACACGACCTTGATATGTAATCATCAAACCAATCCACACATTAGATTTATGATATATAGTGATATCATGTAATATCAGCTACATTTCTCCTCTAATTATTTTATGTGCATAACATCACTGAGTCATCAACATGCACTAGTGATTGATGAAAAATGTTTCCCCAATAATAAATTTGGGTCCTATAAGAAGAAGTATTTTATAATTGACTCTACATCAATTTTATTATTATGGTTTCATATTAAAATGATTTATCCTAGAGATGAAAATATTTAACAATATAATTCACTCAATTAAATAATTGTACAATTTTTTATTCTTGTACCATCATATATCAACAAATTGAGCATAAAAATTCTAAATCAATTTATCTTTCACCTTATATTCACCCTCGTGAATATAATGGAGTTTCTTCAATACAATTATTACCATTTTAAACCTATTAATATTGTATGTTTTTCATCATAGTTAGATAAGAGACATATATTTTGATCACTTATACCAGATTCAAAAAATTTCTAGTATGTACATGTATGATCTTCTCTATCTCTGAGTTTATTAACAATATAAATTATAATTTCATGAACATCCATCCATAGTTTCATCTAATAGAGAACCATCCAGTCTTTTAAAGAGTGAAATTATTTCCCATTAAATATAGAAAAACCGTTGTCATTGATGTAATTCATACTCTCTATGAATATTCATTAAATTAATAACATATAATAAATATAGTACAGAATCATATCCATGAAACTGGGTCTTGATTATATATCAATGAAATTTCATTAGGAGTAAACACTGAATGTACACCCATATAAGAATTGTGCCTTGTAAAAGAGCGAGAAGCACTAAGAGGCCATTAAATAGTGAAACAACAATAAAAATATTTTCCCATATATTACATGATACATTCATTAAAGGTAGTGTATAGAATTAATAGTTAACCAAAATATTATAAATCACCATAGATAGTGAGATATATATTATGACACTCAAATATAATACATTTTTACTAGTTTCATCAATAGTTTTTATTAAGTGGATATGTATTTGGTGTTTACTGATTATTTTTTCATTGCTTTCATCCTATTTCGTCAAAAAAATATTATATTATGATGAAGGAAGAGTTTTATTAACTCAAAAATGTTATTCAAGATTCAATAAAATTGAATAAAAAATATTTTATGAGTGAATAAAACCATGAACCATATTTTCTTCATCCACCTAAAACACATTTTATCAAAGGATGTTTTGTACACCTTATTCTTTTCCTCACACACAAACCATTAATTCCATGGAATACTCCCAAAACAATTGACAGAGGGTATCTCAATACATCATCAATATTTTCAGAATACATATTCCATTTTTTATAGAACACTTAAAGCCATTTCATGATGCTAAAAATCACAACATTGTTTTTTCATGTCAACTATTTATCTAACAATTATGACAATGATATCTAGATTCTTTTAAATCCAATTAATATTTTAATCTTAAATTTTCTATATTTTACTAAAACCATTGTTCTTTTATATCCCCTCAATATATGCACATCATAAATATTATTCCCATCCTTGCATGTTTAGTAAACAATGTTCATTTTCATTATAACTACAACATAGTTCATAAAACCATGATGGTTGTTTTTTTGGTGTTATGACCAATCAGTGTACTAAATTAATCAAAAATTATCATGAACCCTGATCACTAATCATGTCCAATTTACCTATGGTAAACAAAAACTCTAATAAATTTCTCAAAAAAAGTCATAATCCCATAATATACATCAAAATTAATAGTTTCGTAAATTATGTCACTGAAATAAAAATGATTATTTTTTTAATACTTGTATCCACTAGTGAGTAAAACCTCGATTTTTAGAAAGTACAGGGAGAACCATGGTAATTTCTCACAATTTAGTTAGAAGTTATTTTCCCATATATGAATGGAAATATGTTTTTTAGGAGACAACATTGTGGTTTAATCTCCCAATAAATTAATTCCATCCATTATTGATACGAAAAAACCAATTAATCTAAATATAATATATTATACCATTGAAAATAATATATAATGAAAACATATTAGAAAATTAATGAATCAAATGATTAAAAAATCATGTCATAGTATTATCACAATGTGGCTGTTATGTAGGAAACACAATATGGAAGAGAGTAATAGTTGTGGAAAGACCATATAACATGATGGAAATAACAATAATAATATATTCAAAAAGTCACATTGTGAGTTTTTTAACCCTCTTTTGTAAATTCCCTTCCCGAGTGATCTTAACCAACATTAATGGGTTACTGATAATTGATTTAATATAATCACCATATATTTTATCATTTTAAGGAATTTTTCAATTTTATTTAATCAATAATAATAACATTCAACGCATTATAGTCCTTAAAATGTTAGCCAATAATAGATTACTGATCATCATAATTTAAATATCTAATTAACATATCATGATAATCATACAATTGGACTAATTTCATGTAATTATATCAGGCATAAACATTTGTTAATATGATAGATATATGTATATATTAAAAAACGTAAACTGATTAGTGTGAATAAATAAGTGAAAGCTCGCCAAATTAGAATAAACATATATTCAGTAACAATTCCTCAAATAGAACTATACATGAAGGCCTCTATTTCAATGGTTAGGAGATGATCACTAGGTGCATTTAGTTTGGCTCGATGGTGGATTTTGAGGGGTTCATTTATTTTAAAATCATTAATTGCGGGTCAACATTATCATTCTTAATGGAAACTCCCAGTGGTTCACTCATCCATAACTTGGTACAAAACTACTTTCCAAGGAAATTTGGCCATTTGGGGTTTCTTAACCATTGAATCTTAGAGAATTCATTGGTTGAGAGGATGGGAGGACATGCTCATTGCACCCATTTTGGGGAAATTGTCACCTACTATGGGGCTCTTTTATAGATTTATGATATGTTTTAAAATCTCTCTCTAATCCCTATATGGTTCCAATCGCCGTAAAAAATGATTACATGCTAACATCTCTTTTGTAAAGAAAGAAAAATATTATCTCACAATTGAATCCATCTATATTTATCTAGGTTTCATTAGTCGTTCCTCAGTAATAAACTTCTACATATGTGATAAATTCATATAATGGACCACTTCAAAATTATCTTCTATATAGGGAGGAAATTAATATTCTGTGGGGGGGAGTGCTCCATTATGAAAAATCCCACATCTCTAGTTTATTGTAGGAATAAAAAACTGCATTGTTTATTAAACCCATATTGTTTAATGAAACAATGATATAAAATATGTGTGGGAACTTGGGCACTAGATATTTGAGATTGAGTCTCAAGGATATTTCCTTTGTATCCTGATTATAGTAAAAATAAAAGTTATCATAGTTCATTCACACCCTTGAGACTGGATCCTAGGTAGATACATTTATATGTGGGGCATTTTTATCATGCCCCTCATTGGGGATTACATGCTGAGATTACCCTAGAAGGTGGAGATTAATTATTTGAATGTGGTGACGATGGTAACTCCCTAAGACCATGTGATCCATGGTCAATTTGAGAAACAAGGGATAAAAAATAATAATCATCACTCCATATGGATGCATGGATTATGTACTGAGACTAACCTAGGGAGGATTAATATGAAGCTCAAGCCTTATGACGACATCATAGGTATCCATGTTATAATTTGTATTAGAGTCCTCCTAGTTCAGTTAGCTTCTTATTCTACTAATGGATGAGGTAGACTAATCAACCAATAGGAATTATTTGGTATTGATGATTGAAATATCAAATAAAAGGGGGGATTTACACTGAGGTGGATTCTCATTTGAGTTCGAGCTTGGGTGTTAGCAAGGTATCCTACGTATCCAAGTTATGGTAGGAATCAAATTCCATATAGTTCAATTGGTCAAAGCATATACACAAAAATTGACATAATATGTTAGGAATTTCATATTATGACACTAAATGGGGGTTACACACTGAGGTTTCCCTTATACTGATAGAGACTTGTTACAGGAATGATATGATCAATTATATTTACATAGCCCTTGTGAGCTATTCTTGGTTTGAGAAACATGGGATGGAAAATGATCAATCTCATCACTTGTGGTTGTAGGACTTATATACCTCGACTGAAATTTAGATGGTTAATATAGTTCTTTGGACTTAGATAAGTGTCATATATATATTGGTTATGGCAGGAATTAGAGTAATCACAGTTCAATTATTAGGGATTACACACTAATGGATCCCTTCTGATTGAGGCTTACCCATTAATGTTGGACACAGTTATCATGTTCTGGGATTCCCATAGACCAAACCTGTTGGCCTACATGACATTCTTGACACACCTTGATTTTTTATTTGACATATCAAAGGATGTCAAAAAAATGTCTCGTTATATTGCATACATGTCCAAAGACAATTCCATTATCCAACTGTCTTGTCTATGGGATGTTGCATATCCTGGATGGCATGTTCGAGGGTCATTGCATGACCATGGGTGACTTGTACGGAGGATATCATGAGACCTAGTTAGATGATCTTGGAACCATTACTGGATGATATTTTTAGAGGGTGTTACATGATATAGCTTACATTACCAAGTGTCATCTAGGAATTTGGATGACATGCATGGAGGGAATCACAAGTGTCAATACGACATGTCTGGAGGGTGATGTATGATCCTAGATTACTTTTCTAGATGTCATTATAAGATCTAGATGGAATGTCCAAAGGGCATCACGATAGCCATTCAACATGTTAGAGTTCAATCAAGAGACTCAACTAACAAGTTTTGGTGTATCCACATGAGTTAGGAAATATGTATGAAGAACACTAAAAGGTTTTGGATGGTGATCCCAAAGGGATTCATGATACTTTGGTGGAATGATTGGTGGGAATCATGTTACTTTCTTTGACTAGTCCAGATGACTTTGTATGATCTAAATAGTATACCAAAGGAGAATCACAAGATCTGTGTGACATGTTTTGGATAGTTAACGTAAATTTCATGAGGATTTGATTATATACGTAGGATAAAAATATGAATGTAGATTCTAAATTAAAATTGGGGGTGAATTGTATGTTTTAAAACTATCATTTTTAACCGTTAGGAAAACTATTTTTAACAATGTTAGACAAGATAAAGTCACAAGACCTATTTTATTTCTATTAAAAACATTCTGGGTTCCGGAAATATGGTTCCAGAAATAAAACATAAGGAGTGTTTACAAAGAAAATATTATACCATAAAGCATATAGTATCTTACTTATCAGATTATACAAAAGTACATGAAAGTATAAGAATGTTATACTTTCTTCCATTATCATACTAAAGTGGAAATAAACTTGAAACAAAATAAGTAATAAATATGAAATATTTTAACCCAATGATTAGGGTATCCAACAACCTTGGTTAAAAGTCCCTTAATTTAAACTTTCATGAAAGTCTGTCTTACACACACCCAGGGTATGCCCTCAATAGGAATATTGAAATCTATTTTTCTATCCCCGCAAGACCTCAATATTTAAGGTAGTCAGAACCTCTGTCTCCATATCCTCATAAGCCCTCGATTGTACTCAACAAAAATAAGAGCCGGACGTAGTGAGATGACCAATGTGTTTAGTACCCACAAGTAATGAGAGTCACTCTCTATAGAAATCACTTCAGCAGCATAAAATCTCTAGAGTGATCACCATATTTTGATCCCATTCAAATGAGATCCTATTTATAGGCACTTGCCCAATGGTCTTCTCCCTCCCCCAATGGCCATATCTTTCCTTAAATCTCAAAAAGACCGACACACGTGTCACACAAGCAATGGTTTTTTAGAATTAGACTATATGCCATTCTATCACAACAAGTGTATTGAAAAATGAAGTTACAAAAACAAATATATTTTTCAGAGTCTAAGGAAATATAGAATTTAGATTCTAACCAAATAATCATTCAGAGTCTATAATACATAGATATTCGGATTCTATTTAACAAATAATTTTGAATCTGAAATCTATAGATTCTAGAGTCTGAATTTCAATGAATTTAGAATCTTAATTATCAATAATTCGGATTTTTAATTCAAATGAATTCAGAATCTTAATTCAGAGGAATTAAATATTTGAATATTTGTTTTTAATAAATTCCTTTGGGGACATGAATTGGGAAACCAATTCATGTCACCACCTTCTTCAAAAAAATAGAATGAATTTTAGAGAATTTGGAGTTTGAATTTTATAAAATTCAAAGTCTGAATTTCAGAGAATTTGGAGTCTGAATTTTAGAGTATTTGGAGTCTGAATTTCAGATAATTCGGAATCTGAATTTTAGAGAATTCATAGTCTGAATTTCAAAGAATTTTGAATCTGAATTTCAGATAATTCCAAGACTAAATTTTAGATAATTTGGAATCGGAATTTCAGAGAATTCGAAATATAAATTACAGAAAATTTAGAATTTGAATTTCAGAGAGTTCAGAATCTAAATTACATATTTTTGGAACCTAAAAATAGAATACTCTATATCCCAGGATTTATAGTATTATGAGATTTTAGATGCGGAACCAGTTTTTGGACATTGAAATAAAATGAATTTGATTTAGGGAGATTATGAAATGAAAAAGGAAAATAAATATATGGATAAACATTTCCTTATAGAAATGAATTTTTTTAATGAAAATATTATTTTTGGGAAAAATATTTTTCCAGATATAAAGTGTTTGTGCTCTTCAAAACATAGATAAATAGAAAATTCATAAGGAAATCTTATAGACTCAACAATTTCCCCATTTTCGAAAAGCACAAAAATCCTTAAGAAAAATAATATAAAGAATTACAAATTTTCTTAAAAGAAAAACTTATCTTTCTTTACTTATGAATTATGGTGAATACAAATAAATCCCCCTAAAGATTTTAAATCCCTATGGATTATATTCTTGACGTCCTTAAAGAGATGTTTCTTTTTCTCGCATAATGAAATCATTTTTGATAAAACTCCCCCTTATATAGACTCTCCCTTTCATAGGGAATTCTCCTATTTACATAGTATCCGTTTTATCATTACTTTCTCCCCATTTATGATTTTTAAAATGGAATTGAGAGAATTTAAAAGAAAATATGGTACCTGAAATATTAGTACTATATAACAAAATAGATGAAGAACAACCAAAATTTTCACTATGATTGGAAATATTTGTACAAGAAATTTAATGCAATAAAAGATCCGAGTTTGGAAAAAAATCATCCTTATATTTTCTTTGACATAAGATTCATGAAAATGGCCTTCAAATTTTTAAGCTCCTAATGATCCTCTTCAATATGTTTGAGCAGTTGATCCTGATCACCACTTCTCTTCTCCAAAGCTTGGATCTTTTCTTCCTGAAACAAAATAATTTCTTCCCAAGTCTTCAAAAGTTCTTCTTGCCTAATGATATCTTCTTCAATCTCAATTCTCATATCTCTTTCCCTTTGAAGATTTAAATCAATATAATTAAGTTTCCCATTTAGATCATTGTCTTCCTACTTTTGATCTGTTTGATCAAGATTGAGCTTCTCATTAAAACGACAAGTAAGATATTTGACATTGATATCTTTGGTATCAAAAGAATCATTCACATTATCTTGAATGTCATCAAAGATTATAAACACTTCAATTGTTTTCTTAGTCCAATTAGTGATTTCTTTGAACGATCTCGTGTAAGCCTCATATCCAATGTAGAATGTTTTAAAATTTTCCTCAAACCTCAATAATTTTTCCATAAGAATGGAAACAGAATCAGATTTTTAATTAAAATAATTCTATAGAATCTAACATCTTGAATCAGTAGTTGGAAGAAAATTAATCATATTAACCAATTTCTTCAGGGATTTTACTACTAAATCCTGACCCATAAGAGACGATTCAAAATCAGAACCCTTTTTGGTGATGATTCTTTTTATATCTCATCATTCTTTCTTTTAGAAGATCCACCAACAAATTTTCTTGCCAACACTGCTTTCTTAGGTGAATCATCTAACAACTACTTTTCTTTATCATCTCTCAGTATGATCTCATCTTCCTTTGGGGATTCATGTTCACTGTCTGATAGTTGTACTATCTTATCTCCCTCAACATTTTCATTTTCAGCATCTCCCACAAGATCCTCTTGTTAAACCAATTCATGGTTGTTGCTCTCTTCTTCTGAGGGTTTGTTTACTTCTTCCTGACCTTCTTCTTCATTTATTGGGGATGAAAGTTTAGAAGATTTGGTCTGGGATGTATGGATCAAAAATTTCTTAGAAGGACTCTTCTTTTCATGATATTCTAAAAAAATTATTTATCATATAATCAATATCATCACTTCCTTCGTCTTCTTATAAATCCACTTCCTCTTCTTGAATAGTCTCTTCTTCTTCATTAGGTTTGATAATGACCATTGTCTTTACCAGAGTCACTAGAAGTGATTCTTGTAGAATGTATTCTGGTACCTGGACTTGATAAGATGATTTCTTAGTATATTTGAGAATAGGTTAAAATATTTCAGCCTCAGTCATCATTTTCATTTTTTTCTTCTCATATTCCTCAGTGTGATTAATCTTCATGACTTTTACCTCAGCAGTGTTAATCCAAAGATATTATCTATTTCCTTCTTATTCTTTTTATCTTCTATCCACCTTAAAACAAAATCATCTGGACTGGACTTTTGATTCATATATTTTAGAGGTACTTATTGGGTTTCCTGAACTACAAATGTTTTTTCTTTGACATCCGGTTCTTTCTGCTTTATCTTTCTCAGACCTATCTTGGACGTCTCAGCTATATCTTGCTCCTTGAATAAGGATTCGATTTCACTTTCAGAAAAATCATAAAATTCTCTCGAATCATTGTTAAACCCAACCTTTATCCTTCATAGTGTATCATTACTTAGAAACAAAACATTGATATTCCTTTGCATAGAACTGCATGGGATATTGAACGATTCTAGAAAAAGGGCTATTATCTTGGAATTAATAGATGGATACATAATGATTTGTGATTTTAGGGTTACATTCTTGATATTCATAATTGTAAGCAATATATACTTTACCAGATTAATCTTCCCGAGGTTAACCAAAAATCGAGAATATAGATATCACTTTTCTTCAAGGTATCCTTATCTCCTTTTCTCGAAAAGAGAAATCCCGGAACCCACAACTCAAAAAATCTGTAAATTTTTAGAGAGACAAATAATATTTAGTCTCTTTTCCCCTACTAAACCAAGGAACTCTATGGCCTTATCCTTATAAAAACATCGTGATATATCTGGTAGCTTGTTGGTGCAGAAATCAACTTCCCCCTAATTAGTAATTCCAATTATATAGGTTGTTATACATTAGGAAAGGCAATTAGTTTTCCCATAACTATTAAAAGAAAACTTATCTCCCCCTCCTTTATTAATGAAAATTATGGTCTCCTAAAATTCTTTCAGATACTCCAGATAAACAAGATCATGTGTCTTTGGTTTGGATAGACACAGGATCTCCCAACCGTTCAACTTGATATTTTTTGAAATAAGAAAACCATAATTAGTGAAAGAAATTGGATCTACTGACCACTCTCTATTGATATTCAATTCATAAATTTCCTTAACTAACTAAATTTTGATCTAAGGGAATGCTTCTAAAGACATTCAGATTTGAGAAAACCAAAAAATTCAAAACAACCCTTAAGTATAGCGGTAGAGCATCAGCATGCTAGAGCTTTAAAACCGATGTGGGAAAACTGTTAGAGGGGCCTTTATATAGGAATTGAGTTGATAATTAATATTCCCAGATTGATCCAACGGTTGAAAGAATCTTGATAGGATCTGACTGTTGAGATGAAAGCCAAAGGAAAAAAAAATTTAGGTTTTGATCTTTTGAGATTTTTAGGGAAAAATTTCCGATTTAAGAGTGTGATTTCAAACCAAATTAATGCAAGATAAATATTCCAACAAGAAAAATATTGATGACCAAAACTTAATTAAAGAAATGTACCTTTTGGATTTCTAGGAAAATTATCAGTAATGAGGAAAATTATTCTTGAAGAACATCAGATTCCAGAAAATATTCTATAAGAAAAAACATTTAGATTCTGGAAAATTTTGGGTTCCATGAAAAAAACTAATTATGAAAAAATTTGAATACAAAAAATTTTGAATACATATATTTTTTATGAAAAATTTAATTACAAAAAATTTTGATTATGAAAAATTATGATTAACAAGATAATGTACTCCCGCTATAAAAATGTGTTACTTAATATATGGAGATGAATTTCAACAAGAAATTTAATATGGAAGATTGACTTATGATTATCATTCCTATATATTAGTCAATGTATTGAAATCTATTGGAGGGTAAAGATTTTGGGGAAAATATCTGCAACTTGAGTTGGTGTTCGGATAAACTGACGAATTATATCTCATTTTTTTGGATGATCCCTAAGAAAGTGAAACCTAATATCTATGTGTTTTAATGAGATTGATGTACAGGGTTTTTTCTTAAGGAAATAACACTATTATTCTTATGAAATATTTGTGTTTTTGTAAAACTCATACCATAGTCTGTGAGTCTGTGTTTCATCCACAACTCTTGAGCACAACAACTTCCAACTGCTACATATTGAGTTTCAATAGTGGAAATTGATACTGAGTTTTGATTTTTCATGATAAAGAAACTAATTAATCTCTTAATAAATGACAAGTTCTGGATTTACTTTTCCAATCCATTATACACCCAAAAAATTAAGCATCCAAAAAACTTTTTAAAACATAATCATTTTCCAAAGTATAAAAGAGTCTTAACTCCATCGTTCCCTTTAAATAGTGAAAACTTATTATCACTACTTTTGAATGAGATTCATTGGGATAGGATTGATATCTTGCACATAAACACACTTAAAACATTTATACTGGACGACTAGCTGTCATGTATAATAAACTTCTTATCATCCCTCTAAATGATGTTTGATCTACTGGTTTTCCAGCTTCATCAAGATCAAGAGAATTTGAGGTACCAATGGAATATGCATACTCTTGGTGTTTTCAAATACATACTTTTTAAGAATATATTTAATATAATTAAGTTGATATATAAATGTTCCTTCTAGTTTTTGAGAAATTTGAAAACCTAAGAAAAATGTTAACTCACACATCATACTCATCTCAAACCCATATTTTATTAGATTCACAAACTAATTAGTTGAATATTGTTGAGTCTAGCGAAATATAATGTCATCAACATCAATTTGAACAATCAAAATATTTCTATTATCTTTACTCATAAAAATGGTTGGATCATAAATTCCCTTAATATAGTTATTTTTTAAATAAAATCTTGTAATTATATCATACTAGGATCTATAGGATTGTCTAAGTCCATATAAGGCTTTTGAAAGTTTGAAAACATGTTCATGATGTTTTGTGTCTTCAAAACTAGGATTTTGTTCAACAAAAACATCCTCTTGATCATATCCCTTATAGAAAGAACATTTTACATCCATTTGAAAAAGTTTAAAATTAATGAATGCAGCAAAGGCAAGTAAAATATGAATAGATTCATGTCTAGCTACTAACGAATAGGTTTCTTCATAGTTTATCCCTTATTGTTGATTTTATCCTTTTAGAAACTAGTCCAAATTTATTTCTTACAATAATTCCATATTCATCATAGTTATTTCGGAAGATCCATTTTACTGTAATGATAGAATTTTCCTTATGTATTTCAACCAATGTCTAGACTTTGTTCCTTTCGAATTCATTTAACTCATCTTGCATATATTTTATCCAATCATCATCCCCTAAATAATAATTAGTTCTTTTTTCTAATTATGAAAGGAATGCTGAATTTTTTAATTCATTTCATAAGTACATTCTAGTCCTTCCATGTTGATTTACATCACCAATGATATAATAACTTACATGATTATTAAAAAAAACTAATTTTGGTTTTGTAAAACCTGTTCATCAATATATGGTTAGAATTATTTTGGGGGAAAATGCTTCAGAAATATTTTCATGAAAACTTTTCTTATCAAAAGGATATTCTATCTCAGGTTGAAAATCAATCTTTGAAAACACATCCTAAAATATAGGATGATTTTGTTAAAAAATATTAGTTTTATCAAATGTAACATGTAATGTTTCTCTAAAATGACAAATAAATGTTTTTAAAAACATTATATGCCTTCGAAGTTGTGGAGTATCATAATAAAATTCTTTTGACTGATTTGGGTGTGAATTTATGTAAATTATCTTTATTATTCATAATGAATAATTTTCAACCAAATACCTTGATGTAGGAAAGACTAGGTTTTCTACCATTCCACAATTCCTAAGGGGTTTTTTTACGACAAGTTATAATCCAAACTTGATTTATAGTATAAAAATTAGTACGTATAGCTTAATCCCCAAAGTGTTTAGCAACATAATAATCACTCAACATGGATATAGTTATCTCTTGAAGAATGATTTCATCCTTCAATAAAAAACTCTTTTGAGGAGCTCTTGGAGCTGAGAAGTTATGAGTGTAACATCCCAGGTAAATAAATAATATTACATTCTAATTTTTATCAATATTTGTGAATAAAATGTTAATACTACTTTAAAAATAATGGTATGCTCGATGGTGTACCCAATACGCAAGAATGAGTTTCATTGAAATCTTACGTTGCAGACAAATAATATAATAATTTTATAATAGTTAACACCTAGACATTGTAATGGATGGAATGAATAGAAATAACTATAAAATGATTACATATGTTTGTTAAGTATTTTTACATTTATCCAATAAATGTTAGAGGCTTAAAATCCAAATGAATCCAATTTTAAGAATAAATACTCTAATATTTTTAAAAGATTGTTTTACCACCTTTTGATGGAGAACCTGTTTTAAATCTATCTTCAAACAATTTTATAAGCTATATCTGTCAAAATAAACTTATTCTTTATGATTGGGACATTAAAATTTACTTTGGAAAAATTTCTGGTATATTTCTGATAATGTTCATTTTTTTAATGAATAGTAAAATGTTTTGTATTTTAATTCAAAACCTATTTTTAATATAATTTATTTATATAGTTAGATTATCTTTTTAATTGGTTTTAAAGTGAAATTAGAAAATATTTTTACAATTTAATCCAATGGTGGTCATTGTAATTAATATCACTTTGAGATTGGACATAAATGAGTGTCAATCTTTTGATAGATATTGTTTCTTAAAAACACGCTATTTGATTTGACAGCGGGATTTAATTATAAAATTAATTAATGAAAATTCTATTTTATAAATTTGGTAAAATACACATCATTTTTGAATTTGGAATATCAAATATATCTTAGGGTTAATTTTTGGTATTTTTCTGAAAAAAACTTGATTTTTTATGAATAGTGAAACCACAAAGTGGTAGTTACAAAAACTGATTTTTCGTTTAAATGGAACATTACCAATTCTGTGATTTGAATTTAAAAAATCCAATATAAATTATTTTCATTATTAAGTAAAATGTGGTTCAATGAGTTGAAAATAATTTTTTATGAAAAGTAACTTTTATGTTTTATTAATCGCGATTAAAGGTAATTATTGTGATTTAAGGTAAAAATGATATTATAATAAAATGAAAATATCTTGACACTTGTCATAACCCTATTTTATAAGTCTTTTCCGAGCAAGACAACCCATGGGTAGATTTTTGGGACCCCATGATGCCACTTGGGTATGATAATAACATTAATTCCTTTTATTTAAAGTAAAAGTAAAAATTACACAAACATGTATTGTTTTACTAAAACAATTTTTACATGGATTTATACAAGTCATAATTTTGATTATAAATAGTAATTGGAAAGATAAAATTATATCCTACATCATAGTATTTTTTTATAATTTTTATACATTAAATATATTAAAATATTTATGACATCATGGTGATGCAACAATTACCTCATTATTTAACGATTTAAATAAAATGAAATGATAATGTAAAATCTAAGACCTAAACATGTCAAAAACCTATTGGATGGGTGGATTTCGAACTCTTATCACCTTATACTCGAAATACATAAATGTGGGACCATTAAAATCCTAAAAGAATTTTATAATAAAGTAATATTTTATAACTTTCCAAGAGTGCCCCTCCTCTTCTCTTATAAAAGGCCCCCACCTCTACCACCTAACCCAAACCTCTAAAGCCTTTGGATCAGCCAAAACCTGCCCATTTCATCTTTCAACATACCTATCTTTATCATTGAATACTCAACTTGGGCATAAATCTCTTCAAGGAACCCTTTTGGTTCAAACCAAAGGGAGTTACCCGATTTAATGGAAATGTCTTCTCTTATGTTTTTTTGTTTTATTTTGCTTCTACAACCACCTAAACTCTTTTTATTCCCTTCTTTTGTAACAAAAACAGTATCTTAAATATACTAGGATGTTTTTTTAATAAGTATTAGAGCTAAACTTACACACATATCCATCTAATGGTTAAAGAACATACTGTTTCTGTGGATGGCGAATTACTGCCTCACGAAACAATGATTGTTCAATATTATTTTAACACCTTTAAAGGTGGACATTATGATGTCACTGTATTTTATATATGATATATATGGTATTTATGTCTTATATATGCTTCTTTATTTTATATTTAAATCATACCTTTATGATTTTCATGTTGTGCAAATGCGATAATTTCATATGAGGAAGTGCGGACTACCGCCCCCTCAAGTGATGTGACTCGTTCATGAAATACATGGAATGTATAAAGAATGAAATTTTTGAACTTATGTGACCTATATAAAATATATATTATACTGTAATTATAATATATATATCTCTCTCAATTATTTTTAATTCAATTAATATGACAAAGAAATGAAAGTAGCGTTCATGCGTACGTACAGCCTACCATCTCCATGAAATGTTCATTTCAGTTCTTTTTAACTCCAAATGTTAGGTAATATTATAAAATGAATATGTACTAGATATATATGATATTAAAATTATTAATACTATTCTGGAGATGATTTACTTACAACTACATGGACATTTCTTTTCATACAAGTTCATTTTTGACTCATGTACCAAACATCGACAAAAACATTTGATATGAACTCACATAATTAACTAATAATATGTGATATGAATTGAATAATAATATTTAATGTAGGACCTTAAGAAATTATAAATTTACAAAAGTTTATTATTTAGGAATATAAATAAACGAACAAGACAAGTCAGACTTGAGGTAAGGGATCCTATCTCTCTCTCTCTCTCTCTTTAAGTACTCTCTTTTATGTCATTTATTTTAAGCACATATTTATTATGTTTGGGGATGTTCTTTTATATTCCTCAATTTTTAATTTGTATTTAAATATTATTAGAGACCCTATTTTATCTCATAAATCCATTTTTGGAAGTTTTATGTGGTGTCGTTTGTCTGTCGAATTTTCATATGGGGATTTTCATCTCACTTTTTATCCTCGTGCGATTCATGCTACATTGGCCACTATTTCCTTTTGTGTGGTGTATGTACTGACCATTATTTTTCTATTTGTATAATATACTCTCATTTATGGGTAGTTACATCTTCATTGTATGACCCTTCTTTCATGGGGTGTACGTTTCGTAGGTTTCCCAAATCAGTAAGGGAACGTTTCACCCTCCTCTTTTTAAAAGACTTATTTTGTTATGCCTTTTAATTTACATCTTTTTATGTTGGGATATGTTATCATATATCCTTATTGATGTAAATTTTATGTCCAAGTGATGAGATACCATTTTCTCTCTCATAGAATAATTTTATGAATTTTTAAAGTGACGTCGTTAGGCTGTCGAATTTTACCAAGGTAACTTTTTAACCCAGTTTCGATTTCTTTGGGTTCAACTTGTAGTTATTGAATATGTCATCTTTTGAATATGCGTGAATGACCTCTGATTGTTTTACACTTAATATCCACTTTTATTGGGTGTATTTATATTTGTCACACATAATTACGAGATTGATTTATCCTTAATTTAAGGATATCTTCTTTATAAGGGATTTCATATCATTTTACATTTCTATTGAGACTTAGTTGTTGTTATGAACCAATCCACTCTTATACATTGTATATAATGTCCTTTGGAATATTATATCATGATTCCATTTATTCTCATGATATTATAAAGTTCTGATTAAATGTTATTCCTCAATTATTGTATTCAAGTATCTCTAATTTTCGTAAAAACCCTTTAACTAAAATATCGCTTTAAATGTTTTAATGATTTGTTCTTATAAATATTTCTCATCAATATCCATGTTTTCAAAATAGTTTTAAGGACTTATTTATATGGATATTAATGGTTTAAAATTTTAAAAGCTTCAAAGTGGTACGGGACATTTTGATTCAAAAAATCTCTTTATTATATGTTTTAAATGGTTTTGGAAATGGATTTTAGAATGGATTCATTATTTCAGTATATTAAAATGTTATATTATTATTGAAATGTGGGAATGTTATCCTTCCTTTATGCATATGTTATGTTCTATGATTATGTTATGGTTATTGGGCATTGTTTATGAAGACGGGTGGTTCCATGATAAACTAAGGGTGGGTGAGCTCGATATAGCTCCCCAATGCATTGGGTAATGCGAAGGAGTTAAACGCTAAGGTTTCTCCGAAGAGATTTAGGGAATATACTGTGATGGGTATTCCAAACGTAACCATGAGGTTTACTCCCTACGTAATAATGTTATGAATGGCTCAGGTTACCTTTATGTCTTATTATTTCTATGAGTTATTCATGATTTTATGAGGTATGTTAAAGTGATTATGTTTTATGGGTAAAGTATGATTTCATTGATTCTTATGTATACATGTATTGACATTTCCTTTCCATATTTTCATATCCCTTACTGTGCTTTTTATGCTCATCCCAAGTTTTTGAAATGTTTTTTCATAGGTCAAGGGAAAGGTACATGATATGATTATAGTGTCAAGGAAGTGTCAAGAAAGAATCCATGTTTTATTTTAAATATGTTTCAGTTGATGGGAAAAATGAATACTATCTTTTATGTAACCACTTTGTTTAAATGTGGAATGTGATTCATGTTTTATGATATAATACACTAAAACTCTAAACCTGGAAAGATCCTCATTGTGTATTCTTGAAATATCTCAAGATTAAGTAATTTTTAAGGCTGGTGACTTATAGATGGCATTAGAGGTAGGTTTAGATTACTTTAGTGGTTAGATTGTTGTTTATGAAAAAGTGAAAAGTTTTGTATAACCACAATGGTTAGTATATTAGATAGAGTCATTGTTTTTTTAACGATAGAATGATTTTGAGATAACAAGGATAATTACATCTTGGTGTTTATCTTTCGCTTTATTATATGATGATTTTATTGATATACTCACACTGACCATTTTGGTTTTAGTAAATGGATGGATCTAGTACGAACCAAAGTGACAATGGGTATGAAGGAAACTATGGGGGTTCTCTGATTAAGAGACTGGAGGAAATGTGGGATTCAATGAGAAATCGCATGGTTATTCTAAACCAACTATCAGGAGTCATGATTAACCACTTGAACCTTGGTGATTTCTCTAATTCCACTTATACGAGAGAACCTACACGATGAGGAAGTTCATGTGATAATTATAAAGGTAACCATTAGGGTTTATATGATCCTTACTTTTGAGGTAATTATGGGTTACTATATGTTATGATGGAAAATGAAAGGGATGAGATAAACATGAGTTTAAAATATGTAATGATTATTTTTGAATATTTTATCTCGTTTTGGGGAACTTTTTAATAATTATATAGTTTGGAAAAAGGACAACGTGTAGACCATGTGACAACCCGTCCTGTCGGACGGAGCTGTGGGAATCGAACACAACTAAAGTGAAACTGGTATTTATCGCCTACGACTGGACTACGTGAAGCCCTTGGTTAGTTTGAATGATTCTTTTTAGTTATATGATTTTATGAATTAAGAGTAAGTTGATTTTTGGTTATCAATGGAAATGATTAGCCTATCATTGAGGATATTTGATTAGGTTAATTACTTTTCAGTATGAGAGTGTAAGAGTAACTGATGTTATATTGGAGAAATATGTTAAGATTTATCTTAGGAGACTATGTGATTAAATCCTCCAGATATTTGGGTTTCAATCTTATTTTGGTTTAATTTGAAGAATTTTATGGAAATATGTTTATTGAATGG
Source organism: Viscum album (assembly GCA_963277665.1). Classification (NCBI taxonomy): domain Eukaryota; kingdom Viridiplantae; phylum Streptophyta; class Magnoliopsida; order Santalales; family Viscaceae; genus Viscum; species Viscum album. The sequence goes on from OY728166.1 coordinate 1,323,796,824, forward strand.
TCTGTGTTGAACTTTGGGTTTTGTTTGACAAATTTTGGAGATTAGGAGTTGTTTCTCTTTTTGTAAAAAAAATATCCTTTTGGGTATTATCTGATCTCGTACTAAACTTTTTGGATTGGTTTTGGTTGATATCTAAAGACATGGGGAATATATAGTTCTATTTTGTGGATTAGGTGATTCTCAAGAAGTTGATTACATTACTCTTAATAATAAAAAGTCTTCCTAAATACTCGTCTTTTGGAGAAAATATGAGTTTGATTAAGGAATCTAGTAAAAGTTGAAAGTCTATGTGACAAGTAAGTATGTTTTATTATGATATTGTTAAGATTGAAAATAAATACCTCAATTAAAAGTAACATAAAACAGAAATGTTTTCTGTTAACTTTTCTTACTGGGGAATTGAATACCGTTTAACCCATCACAAGCTTGTGATTTTCTTGTGGTTAACTTTCTCCTAGACATGTTTACTATCACTCTCCATCAGAACATGACCCTTTGTTTTTTCTCCATATCCATATTTTCATACTTGGAATCCTAGTTTGGGTTAACTCGGAGGACCTTTGTACTTCTCTCCCATTCTTTTTAAGTGATAGTTTTACTAACTCTTGTTCGGATGTGGGACGTTCAATGGAGTTTTCAAGCCCAATTTTGAAATTGTGAGGATGAAATTCCCAAAAGGGGGGAAGGATGTAATATCCCAGGTAAATAAATAATAATACATTCTAATGTTTATTAATATTTGTTAATAAAATGATAATAATACTTTAAAGGTAATTCTATGCTCGATGGCGTACCCAATACGCAACAATGAGTTTCTTTGAAATCTTACGTTGCACACTAATAATATAATAATATTATAATAGTTAACGCCTAGGCATTGTAATGGAGGGAATGAACAGAAATAACTACAAAATTATTACATATGTTTGTTAATTATTTTACATTTATTCATTAAATGTTAGAGGCTTAAAATCCAAATGAATCCAATTTTAAGAATAAATACTCTAATATTTTTAAAAGATAGTTTTACCGCCTTTTGATGGGAAACCAATTTTAAATCTATCTTTTGACAATTTTATAAGCTATATTTGTCAAAATAAACTTATTCTTTATGATTGGGACATTGAAATTTACTTTGGATAAATTTCTGGTATTTTTCTAATAATGTTCATTTTTTAATGAATAGTGAAAAGTGTTGTATTTTAATTCAAAACCTTTTTTAATCTAATTTATTTATATAGTTATATTTTCTTTTTAATTGGTTTTAATGTTAAATTATAATATATATTTACCATTTAATCCAATGGTGGTCATTGGAATTAATATCATCTTGAGATTGGACATAAACGAGTGTTAATCTTTTGATAGATATTGTTTCATAAAAACATGCTATTTGATTTGATAGTGGGATTTAATTATAAAATTAATTAATGAAACTTCTATGTTATGAATTTGGTAAAATATACATCATTTTTGAATTAGGAATATCAAATATATCTTAGGGTGAATTTTTTGTATTTTTCTGAAAAACCTTAATTTTTTATGAATAGTGAAACCACAAAGTGGTAGTTAAAAAAACTGATGTTTCATTTAAATGGAACTTTACCGATTCTGTGATTTGAATTTCAAAAATACAATATAAATAATTTACATTATTAAGTAAAATGTGGTTCAATGGAATGAAAATAATTTTTTATGAAAAGTAACTTTGAAGTTTTATTAATCGCGATTAAAGGTAATTAGTGTGATTTAAGGTAAAAATGATATTATAATAAAATGAAAATATCTTGACACTTGTCCTAACCCAATTTTATGAGTCATGGACGACCATGAAAACCCATGGGTCGATATTTGGGACCCCATGGGGCCACTTGGGTAAGATAATGACATTAATGCCTTTTATTTAAAGTAAAATTAAAAATGACACAAACATGTATTGTTTTACTAAAACAATTTTTACATGGGGTTATACAAGTCATAATTTTGACTATAAATAGTAATTGAAAAGATAAAAATATTTCCTACATCATAGTATTTTTTTATAATTTTTAGACATTAAATAAATGAAATTTTTTATGACATCATGATGATGCAGCGATTACCTCATTATTTAATGATTTAAATAAAATGAAAAGAAAATGTAAAATATAAGACCCAAACTTGTCAAAAACCGATTGTATTGGTTTATTTAGAACTCTTATCACATTAGCTTCGAAATACATCAATTTGGGACCCTTAAAATCCGAAAATCATATTATAATGAAATATATTTTATAACTTTCCAAGAGTGCCCCTCCTCTTCGCTTATAAAAGGCCCCCACCTCTACTACCTTACCCACACCTCTCAAGCCTTTGGCTCTACCAAACCCTGTCTATTTCATCTCTCCACATCCCACTATTCATCATTGAAGCCTCACCTTAGGCAGAAAGCTCTTCAAGGAACCCTTTTGGTTCAAACCAAAGGGAGTTACCCGATTTAAAGGTAATGTATTCTCTTATGTTCTTTTGTTTTATTTTGATTCTACAACCCCCTAAACTCTTTTTATTACTTTATTCTGTAACACCACCAGTATAAAAAATATACTAGGATGTTTTTATAATAAGTATTAGAGCTACACTTACACACACATCCTTCTAATGGTTAAAGAACATACTGTTTCTCTGGATGGCGAATTACTGCCTCACGAAACGGTGATTGTTCAATATTCGTTTACCACCTTTAAAGGTGGCCATTATGATGTCACTATATTTTATATATTATATATATGGTATTTATGTTTTATAAGTGCTTCTGTATTTTATATTTAAATCATACCTTTATTCTTTACATGTTGTGCAAATGCGATAATTTCATATGAGGAAGTGCGGACTACCGCCCCCTCAAGGGATGTGACTCGTTCATGAAATACATGGACTGTATAAAGAATGAAATTAATGAACTTATGTGACCTATATAACATATATATTATACTGGAATTATAATATATATATATTTATCTCTCTCAATTCTTTTTAATTCCATTAATATTACAAAGAAATGAAAGTAGCGTTCATGCGTACGTACGGCCTACCGTCTCCATGAACGGTGAATTTCATTTCTTTTTATCTTCAAAGGTTATGGAATAGTATAAAATGGATATTTAATGGATATATATGATATTTAAATCATTAATACTATTCTGGAGATGATGTACTTATAACTACATGGATGTTTCTTTTCCAACAAGTTCATTTTTGACTCTTGTACCAAACATCGACAAAAACATTTGATATGAACTCACATAATTAACTAATAATATGTGATATGAATTGAATAATAAAATTTAAAAGAGGTCCTTAAGAAATTATAAATTGAAAAAAATTTATTATTCAGGAATATAAAGAAACGAACAAGACTTTTCGGACTTGAGGTAGGGGATCCTACCTCTCTCTTTCTTTTTAAGTACTCTCTTTTATGTCATTTCTTTTAAGCTCATATTTATTATGTTTGGGGATGTTATTTTATATTCCTCATTCTGTTTTTATTTTAATATTATTAAAGACCCTATTTTATCTCATAAATCCATTTTTGGAAGTTTTATGTGGTGTCGTTAGGCTGCCGAATTTTAATATGGGGATTTTCATCTCACTTTTTATCCCTGTGTGATTCATGCTACATTGGCCACTATTTCCTTTTGTGTGGTTTATGTACTGCCCATTATTTTACTATTTTTATAATATAATCTCATTTATGGGTAGTTACATCTTCATTGTATGACCCTTATTTCATGGGGTGTACGTTTTGAAAGTTTCCCAAATCGGTAAGGGAACCTTTCACCCTCCGCTTTATAAAAGACTTATTTTTTTATGTCTTTTAATTTACATCTTTTTATGTTGGGATATGTTATTCAATATCCTTAATTATGTAAATTTTATGTCCAAGTGATGAGATACCGTTTTATCTCTCATCAAATAATTTTATGAATTTTTAAAGTGACGTCGTTAGGCTGTCAAATTGTACCAAGGGAACTTTTTAACCCAATTTAGATTTCTTTTGGTTCAACTTGTAGTTATTGAATATGTCCTCCATTGAATATGTGTGAGTGAGCTTTGATTGTTTTACACTTAATATCCACTTATATTTTGTGTATTTATATTTTTCACACATAATTATGTGATTGATTTATCCTTAATTTAAGGATACCTTCTTTATAAGGGATTTCATCTCATTTTACATTTATATTGAGACTTCATTGCCGTTATGAACCAATTCACTCTTATATGGTGTATATACTATCCATTGGAATAATATATTATGATTCCATTTATTCTCATGATATTATAAAGTTCTGATTAAATGTTATTCCTCAATTATTGTATTCAAGTGTCTCTAATTTTGGTAAAAACCCTTTAACTAAAATATCGCTTTAAATGTTTTAATGATTTGTTCTTATAAATATTTCTCATTAATATCCATGTTTTCAAATTGGTTTTAAGGATTTATTTATGTTGATATTAATGGTTTAAAATTTTAAAATCTTCAAAGTGGTATGGGACATTTTGATTCAAAAATCTCTTTATTAAATGTTTTAAATGGTTTTGAAAATGGTTTTTAGAATGGATCATTATTTCAGTATCTTAAAATGTTATATTGTTATTGAAATGTGGGAATGTTATCCTTCCATTATGATTATGTTATGTTCTATGATTATGTTATGGTTCTTCGGAATTGTTTATGAAGATGGGTGGTTCCGTGATAAACTAAGTGCGGGTGAGTTTGATATTGCTCTCCAATGCATTGGGTAATGCGAAGGAGTTAAACGTTACGGTTTCTCCAAATAGATTTAGGGAATATACATTGATGGGTATTCCAAACATAACCATCTGGGTTACTCTCTACGTAAGAATGTTATGAATACATCAAGTTACCTTTATGTCTTATGATTTCTATCATTTATTCATGATTTGATGAGGTATTTTAAAGTTATTATGTTTTATGGGTAATGTATGATTTCATTGATTCTTATTTATATATGTACTCATGTTTCCTTTCCATATTTTTATATCCCTTACTGAGATTTTTATGCTCATCCCAAGTTTTTGAAATGTTTTTTCACAGGTCAAGGGAAAGGTACATGATATGATGATAGTGTCAAGGAAGTGTCAAGAAAGAATCCATGATTTATTTTAAATATATTTCTGTTGATGGGAAAAATGGATACTATCTTTTATGTAACCACTTTGTTTAAATGTGGAATGTAATGCATGTTTTCTGATCTAATTCTTTAAAACTCTAAACCTGAGAAGATCCTCAATGTGTATTCTTGAAATATCTCAAGATTAAGTAATGTTTAAGGTTGGGGCCTTATAGTTGGTATCAGAGGTCAGTTTAAATAACTTTAGAGGTTAGATTTTTTTTTATGAAAAAGTGACAAGTTGTGTATAACCACAATGGTTAGTATATTAGATGGAGTCATTAAGTTTTTTTTGAAAGTTAGAATGAGTTTGAGATAACTTGGATAAGTATATCTTGGTGTTTATCCTCCTCTTTATTATATGAGGATTTTACTAATATACTCACACTGTCCTTTTTGGTTTTAGTAAATGGATGGACCTAGTAGGTACCAATGTGATAGTGGGTTTGAAGGAAACTGTGGTGGTTCTCTGATGAAGAGACTGGAGGAAATGTGGGATTCAATGAGAAATCGTGTGGTTATTCTAAACAAACTATCATGAGTCATGATCAACCACTTGAACCTTGGTGAGTTCTCTAATTCCACTTGTATTAGAGAACCAACTCGATGTGGAAGTTCATGTGATAATTATAAAGGTAACCATTAGAGTTTATATGATCCTTACTTTTGAGGTAATTATGGGTTACTATATGTTATGATGGAAAATGAAAGGCCTGAGATAAACTTGAGGTTAAAATGTGTTATGATTATTTTTGAAGATTTTATCTCATTTTGGGGAATTTTTTAAGAATTATAAAGTTTGGAAAAAGGAAAACACATAGACTGTGTGAGATCTTGTCCCGTCGGATGAAGCTGCGGGAATCGAACCCACAACTAAAGTGTAACTGGTATTTATCGCCTACCACTGGACTACGTGAAGTCCCTGGTTAATTTGAATGATTATTTTTAGTTAGATGATTTTATGAATTAAGTGTAAGTTGATTTTGGGTTATCAATGGAAATGATTATCCTATCATGGAGGATTTGTGATTATGTTAATTACTTTTTAGTATGAGACTGTAAGAGTAACTGGTGTTATTTTGGAGAAAAATGTTCAGATTTATCTTAGGAGACTATGTGATTAAATCCTTCAGAGATTTGTGTTTAAATATTAGTTTGGATTACATTGAAGAATTTTATGGATAGATGTTTATTTAATGGTCTTTGTTGAACTTTGGGTTTTGTTTGAAAAATTTTGGAGATTAGGAGTAGTTTTTCTTTTTGTAAAAAAATATCCTTTTTGGGTATTATCTGATCTCGTACTAAAATTTTTGGTTTGGTTTTGGTTGATATCTAAATTCATGGGAAATATATAGTTCTATTTTTTGTATTAGGTTATTCTCAAGAAGTTGATTACTGTACTCTTAATACGAACAAGTCATGATAAATACTCGTCTTTTGGAGAAAATTTGAGTTTGATTAAGGAATCTAGTAAAAGTTGAAAGTCTACGTGACAAGTAAGTATGTTTCATTATGATTAAGTTAAGATCGAAAATAAATCCCTCAATTAAGAGTAACTTAAAACAAAAATGTTTTCTGTTAACTTTTCCTACTGGGGAATTGAATACCGTTTAACCCATCACAAGCTTGTGATTTTCTTGTGGTTAACTTTCTCCTAGACATGTTTACTATCACTCTCCATCAGAACATGACCCTTTGTTTTTTTCTCCATATCCATATTTTCATACATGGAATCCTAGTTTGGGTTAACTCGGGTGACATTTTTACTTCTCTCCCATTCTTTTTAAGTGATAGTTTTACTGACTCTTGTTCTGATGTGGGACATTCAATGGAGTTTCCAAGCCCAATTTTGAAATTGTGAGGACGCAATTCCCAAAAGGGGGGAAGGATGTAACATCCTAGGTAAATAAATAATATTACATTCTAATTTTTATCAATATTTTTTAATAAAATGTTAATAATACTTTAAAGGGAATGCTATGCTTGATGGTGTACCCAATACGCAACAACGAGTTTCTTTGAAATCATACGTTGCACACTAATAATATAATAATATTATAATAGTTAACGCCTAGCCATTGTAATAGAGGGAATGAACATAAATAACTAAAAAATTATTACATATGTTAGTTAAGTATTTTTACATTTATCCAATAAATGTTAGAGGATTAAAATCCAAATGAATCTAATATTAAGAATAAATACTCTAATATTTTTAAAAGATTGTTTTACCACCTTTTGATGTCTAACCAATTTTAAATCTATATTTTGATAATTTTATAAGCTATATTTTTCAAAATAAACTTATTCTTTATGATTGGGACATTGAAATTTACTTTGGATAAATTTTTGGTATTTTTCTGATAATGCTCATCTTTTAATGAATAGTGAAAAGTGCTGTATTTCAATTCAAAACCTCTTTTTAATATAATTTATTTATATAGTTAGAGTTTATTTTTAATTGGTTTTAAAGTGAAATTATAATATATTTTTACCATTTAATCCAATGGTTGTCATTGGAATTAATATCACTTTGAGATTGGACATAAACGAGTGTCAATCTTTTGATAGATATTGTTTCTTAAAAACACGCTATTTGATTTGACAGTGGGATTTAATTATAAAATTAATTAATGAAACTTCTATGTTATGAATTTGGTAAAATAGAAATCAGTTTTTAATTCGGAATATCAAATATATCTTAGGGTTAATTTTTTGTATTTTTCTGGAAAACCTTAATTTTTTATGAATTGTGAAACCACAAAGCGGTAGTTAAAAAAACTGATGTTTCGTTTAAATGGAACCTGACCACTTCTATGATTTGAATTTCAAAAATCCAATATAAATTATTTTCATTATTATGTAAAATGTGGTACAATGGGATGACAATAATTTCTGATGAAAAGTAACTTTTATGTTTTATTAATCGCGATTAAAGGTAATAAGTGTGATTTAAGATAAAAATGATATTATAATAAAATGAAAATATATTGACACTTGTCCTAACCCAATTGGATGAGTCATGGCCGACCAAGACAACCCATGGGTCGATATTTGGGACCACATGGGGCCACATGGGTAAGATAATGACCTTAATTCCTTTTATTTAAAGTAAAAGTAAAAATGACACAAACATGTATTGTTTTACTAAAAAAAAATTTACATGGGGTTATACAAGTCATCCTTTTGAATATAAATAGTCATTTGAAATTTAAAAATATTTCCTACATCATAGTAGTTTTTTTATTATTTTTAGACATTAAATAAATGACGATATTTATGACATTATGATGATGCATCGATTACCTCATTATTTAACGATTTAAATAAAATAAAACGATAATGTAAAATCTATGACCTACACATGTAAAAAACCTATTGGATGGGTGGATTTCGAACTCTTATCACCGTATCCTCTAAATACATCAATGTGGGACCTTTAAAATCCTAAATTCATTTTATAATAAAGTAATATTTTGTAACTTTCAAAGAGTGCCCCTCCTCTTCTCTTATAAAAGGCCCCCACCTCTACCACTTTACCCACACCTCTCAAGCCTTTGGTTCGTCCAAACCCTTCCATTTCATCCATCAACATCCCTCTCTTCATCATTGAAGCCTCACCTTAGGCAGAAAGCTCTTCAAGGAACCCTTTTGGTTCAAACCAATGGGAGTTACCCGATTTAATGGTAATGTCTTCTCTTATGTTCTTTTGTTTTATTTTGCTTCTAAAACCCCTAAACTCTTTTTATTCCATCATTTTGTATCAACACAAGTATCATAAATATACTAGGATTTTTTTATTTGAAGTATTATAGCTACACTTATACACACATTCGTATATTGGTTACAGAACATACTATTTCTGTGGATGGCGAATTACTGACTCACGGAACGATGATTGTTCAATATTCTTTTAACACCATTAAAGTTGTCCATTATGATGTCACTATATTTTATATATGATATATATGGTATTTATGTTTTATATGTGCTTATGTATTTTATATTTAAATCATACCTTTATTCTTTTCATGTTGTGCAAATGCGATAATTTCATATGAGTAAGTGTGGACTACCGCCCCCTCAAGTGTTGTGACTCGTTAATGAAATACATGGAATGTATAAAGAATGAAATTAATGAACATATGTGACCTATATAACATATATATTATACTATAATTATAATATATATATATCTCTATCAATTATTTTTAATTCCATTAATATTGCAAAGAAATGAAAGTAGCGTTCATTCGTACGTATGGCCTACTGTCTCCATGAACGGTGCATTTCATTTTTTTTATCTCCAAATGTTATGGAATAGTATTAAATGAATATTTACTGGATATATATGATATTTAAATCATTAATACTACTCTTTAGACGATCTACTTATAACTACATGGACGTTTCTTTTCATACAAGTTCATTTTTTACTCTTGTACAAAACATCGAAAAAAACATTTGATATGAACTCACATAATTAACTAATAAAATTTGATATGAATTTAATATTAAACATTAAAGGAGGTCCTTAAGAAATTATAAATTTACAAAAGTTTATTATTCAGGAATATAAATAAACGAACAAGACAAGTCAAACTTGAGGTAAGGGATCCTACCCCTCTCTTTCTTTTTAAGTACTCTCTTTTATGTCATTTCTTGTATGCTCATATTTATTATGTTTGGGGATGTTCTTTTATATTCCTCATTCTCTAATTTTTATGTTAATATTATGAGAGACACTATTTTGTCTCATAAATCAATTTTTTTAAGTTTTATGTGGTGTCGTTAGGCTACCGAATTTTCATATGGGGATTTTCATCTCACTTTTTATCCTCGTGCGATTCATGCTACATTGGACACTATTTCATTTTGTGTGGTGTATTTACTGCCCATTATTTTACTATTTGTATAATATACTCTCATTTATGGGTAGTTACATCTTCATTGTATGACCCTTCTTTCATGGGGTGTATGTTTCGAAAGTTGCCCAAATTGGTAAGGGAACCTTTCGCCCTCCTCTTTTTAAAAGACTTATTCTGTTATGTCTTTTAATTTACATATTTTTATGTTGGGATATTTTATTCTATATGCTTATTGATGTAAATTTTATTTCCAAGTGATGATATGACATTTTTTCTCTCATCAACTAATTTTATGAATTTTTAAAGTGACGTCGTTAGGCTGTCAAATTTTACCAAGGGAACATTTTAACCCAATTTCGATTTCATTGGGTTCAACTTGTAGTTATTGAATATGTCATACTTTTAATACGTGTGAATGACCTTTGATTGTTTTACACTTAATATTCACTTATATTGGTTGTATTCATATTTGTCACACATAATTATGAGATTGATTTATCTTTAATTTAAGGATACCTTCTTTATAAGGGATTTCATCTCATTTTTCATTTATATTGAGACATCATTTTTGTTATGAACCAATTCACTCTTATATGGTGTATATACTATCCTTTGGAATATTATATCCTAATTCCATTTATTCTCATTATATTATAATGTTATTATTAAATGTTATTCCTCAATTATTGTATTCAAGTGTCTCTAATTTTGGTGAAAACCCATTAACTAAAATATCGCTTTAAATGTTTTAATGATTTGTTCTTATAAATATTTATCATTAATATCCGTGTTTTCAAAATGGTTTTAAGGAATTATCTATATGGTGCTATGATTATGTTATGGTTCTTGGGCATTGTTTGTGAATACGGGTGGCTCTGTGATAAACTAAGGGCGGGTGAGCTCGATATAGCTTTCCAATGCATTAGGTAACGCGAAGGAGTTAAACGTTAAGGTTTCTCTGAAGTGATTTTGGGAATATACTGTGATGGGTATTACAAACGTAACCATGAGGGTTACTTCCAACGTAATAATGTTATGAATGCCTCAAGTTACCTTTATGCCATATGATTTCTATGATTTATTCATGATTTGATGAGGTATTTTAATGTGCTTGTGTTTTATGGGTAAAGTATGATTTCATTGATTCTTATGTATACATGTAATCATGATTCCTTTCCATATGTTTATATCCCTTACTAAGATTTTTATGCTCATACCATGTTTTTGAAATGTTTTTTCAAAGGTCTAGGGAAAGGTACATGATATGATGATAGTGTCAAAGAAGTGTCATGAAAGAATCCATGTTTTATTTTAAATATGTTTCCGTTGATGGGAAAAATGAATACTATATTTTATGTAACCACTTTGTTTAAATGTGGAATGTAATGCTTGTTTTATGATATAATTCTCTAAAACTCTAAACCTGAAAAGATCCTCAATGTGTATTCTTGAAATATCTCAAGATTAAGTAATGTTTAAGTCTGGGGCCTTATAGTTGGTATCAGAGGTCGGTTTAGATAACTATAGTGGTTAGATTGTTGTTTATGAAAAAGTGACAAGTTGTGTATAACCACAATGGTTATTATATTATATGGAGTCATTGTTTTTTTTATTTTAGAATGAGTTTGAGATAACTTGGATATGTATATCTTGGTGTTTATCTTCCTCTTTATTATATGATGATTTTACTGATATACTCACACTAACCTTTTTGGTTTTAGTAAATGGTTGGATCTAGCAGGAACCAAAGTGACAATGGGTTTGAGGGAAACTGTGGTGGTTCTTTGATTAAGAGACTGGAGGAAATGTGGGATTCAATGAGAAATCTTGTGGTTATTCTAAACCAAATATCAGGAGTCGTGATCAACCACTTGAACGATGGTGAGTTCTCTAATGCCTCTTTTATGAGATAACCAACTCGATGTGGAACTTCATGTGATAATTATAAAGGTAAACAATAGGGTTTTTATGATCCTTACTTTTGAGGTAATTATGGGTTACTATATGTTATGATGGAAAATTAAAGGAATGAGATAAACTTGAGGTTAAAATATTTTATGATTATTTTTGATGATTTTATCTCATTTTGGGGAATTTTTTAAGAATTATATAGTTTGGAAAAACGACAACCCGTCCCGTCGGACGAAGCTGCGAGAATCAAACCCACAACTAAAGTGCAACTGGTATTTATTGCCTACCACTAGACTACGTGAGGTCCCTGGTTAGTTTGAATAATTCTTTTTAGTTAGATGATTTTTTGAATTAAGAGTAAGTTGACTTTGGGTTATCAATAGAAATTATTAGCCTATCATGGAGGATATGTGATTAGGTTAATTACTTTTCAGTATGAGACTATAAGAGTAACTGATGTTATTTTGGAGAAAAATGTTAAGATTTATCTTAGGAGACTATGTGATTAAATCCTTCAGAGATTTGGGTTTCAATATTAGTTTGGTTTACTTTGAATAATTTTATGGATAGATGTTTATTGAATGGTCTTTGTTGTACTTTGTGTTTTGTTTGACAAATTTTGGAGATTAGGAGTAGTTTTTCTTTTTGTAAAAAAATATCCTTTTGGGTATTATCTGATCTCGTACTATACATTTTGGTTTGGTTTTGGTTGATATATAAAGTCATGGGAATATATAGTTCTCTTTTGTGGATTAGGTGATTCTCAAGAAGTTGATTACAGTACTCTAAACGCAAACAAGTCTTCCTAAATACTCATCTTTTGGAGAAAATATGAGTTTGATTAAGGAATCTATAAAAAGTTGAAAGTCTACGTGACAAGTAAGTATGTTTCATTATGATTTAGATAAGCTTGAAAATAAATTTCTCAATTATGAGTAACATAAAAAAAATTTCTATTAACTTTTCCTACTGGGGAATTGAATACCGTTTAACCCATCACAAGCTTGTGATTTTCTTGTGGTTAACTTTCTCCTAGTCATGTTTACTATCACTCTCCATCAGAACATGACCCTTTGTTTTTTCCTCCATATCCATATTTTCATACTTGGAATCCTAGTATTTGTTAACTTTGGTTACCTTTTTACTTCTCTCCCATTCTTTTTAAGTGATAGTTTTACTGACTCTTGTTCCGATGTGGGACTTTCAATGGAGTTTCCAAGCACAATTTTAAAATTGTGAGGACACAATTCCAAAAGGGGGGAAGGATGTAACATCCTAGGTAAATAAATAATATTACATTCTAGTGTTTATAAATATTTTTTATTAATATGTTAACACTACTTTAAAGTTAATGCTATGCTCGATGGCGTACCCAATACGCAACAACAAGTTTCTTTGAAATCTTACGTTGCACACTAATAATATAATAATATTAGAATAGATAACTCCAAGTCGTTGTAATGGAGGGAATGAACATAAATAACTACATAATGATTACATATGTTTGTTAAGTATTTTTACATTTATCCAATAAATGTTAGAGGCTTAAAATCCAAATGAATCTGATTTTAAGAATAAATACTCTAATATTTTCAAAAGATTGTTTTACCGCCTTTTGATGGCATACCAATTTTAAATCTATATATTGACAATTATATAAGCTATATTTGTAAAAAATAAACTTATTCTTTATGATTGGGACATTGAAATTTACATTGGAAAAATTTCTGGTATTTTTCTGATAATGTTCATTTTTTAATGAATAGTGAAAAGTTTTGTATTTTAATTCAAAACCACTTTTTAATATAATTTATTTATATAGTTAGATTATCTTTTTAATTTGTTTTAAAGTGAAATTAGAATATATTTTTACCATTTAATACAATGGTGGTCATTGGAATTAATATCACTTTGAGATTGGACATAAATGAGTGTCAATCTTTTGATAGATATTGTTTCATAAAAACACGCTATTTGATTTGACAGTAGGATTTCATTATAAAATTAATTAATGAAACTTTTATGTTATGAATTTGGTAAAATATACATCATTTTTGAATTCGGAATATAAAATATAGCTTAGGGTGAATTTTTGGTATTTTTCTGAAAAACCTTAATTTTTTATGAATAGTGAAACCACAAAGTGGTAGTTAAAAAAAACTGATGTTTCGTTTAAATGGAACTTTAACACTTTTGTGATTTGAATTTCAAAAATAAAATATAAATTATTTTAATTATTACGTAAAATGTGGTTCAGTGGGATGAAAATAATTTTTGATGAAAACTAACTTTTAAGTTTTATTAATCGTGATTAAAGGTAATTAGTGTGATTTAAGGTCAAAATGATATTATAATAAAATGAAAATATCTTGAAACTTGTCATAACCAAATTGGATGAGTCATGGGAAACCAAGACAACCCATGGGTCGATATGTGGGACCCCATTGGGCCACTTGCGTATGATAATGACATTAATGCCTTTTATTTAAAGTAAAAGTAAAAATGGCACAAACATGTATTTTTTTACTAAAACAATTTTTACATGGGGTTATACAAGTCATAATTTTGACTATAAATAGTTATTGGAAATATAAAAATATTTCCTATATCATATTATTTGTTTTATAATTTTTAGATATTAAATAAATTAATTTATTTATGACATCATGATGATGCAGCGATTACCTCATTATTTAACGATTTAAATAAAATGAAAAGAGAATGTAAATTCTAAGGCCTAAACATATAAAAAAAACCTATTGGATGGGTGGATTTTGAACTCTTATCACCTTATCCTCTAAATAAATCAATGTGGGACCTTTAAAATACGAAAATCATTTTATGATAAAGTATTATTTTATAACTTTCCAAAAGTTCCCCTCTTCTTCTCTTATAAAAGGCCCCCACCTCTACCACCCTTCCCACACCTATAAAGCCATTGGATCGGCCAAACCCTTCCCAATTAATCTCTCCACATCCCTCTCTTCATCATTGAAGCCTCACCATAGGATGAAAGAACTTCAAATAAACCTTTTGGTTCAAACCAATGGGAGTTACCCAATTTAAAGGCAATCTCATCTCTTATGTTGTTTTGTTTTATTTTTCTTCTACAACCCCCTAAAACATTTTTATTCCTTTATTTTGTAACAACACCAGTATCTTAAATATACTAGGATGTTTTTATAAGAATTATTATAGCTTAAATTACACACACATCTATTTAATGGTTAAAGAACATACTGTTTCTGTGGATGGCGAATTAATGTCTCACAAAACGATGATTGTTCAATATTCTTTTAACACCTTTAAAGGTGGCAATTATGATGTCAATGTATTTTATATAATATATATATGGTATTTATGTTTTATATATGCTTCTGTATTTTATATTATATCATACCTTTACTCTTTGCATGTTGTGCAAATGCGATAATTTCATATGAGGAAGTGCGGACTACCACCCCTCAAGTGATCTGACTCGTTCATGCAATACAAGGAATGTATAAAGAATTACATTAATGAACTTATTTGACATATATAACATATATATTATACTGGATTTATAATATATATATCTCTCTCTCAATTATTTTTAATTCCATTAATATGACAGAGAAATGAAAGTAGCGTTCATGCATACGTACGGCCTACCGTCTCCATGAACGGTGCATTTCTTTTATTTTTATCACAAAATGTAATGTAATAGTATAAAATTAATATGTAATGAATATATATGATATTTAAATCATTAATACTATTCTGGAGATGATGTAATTTTAACTACATGGATGTTTCTTTTCATACATGTTCATTTTTGTCTCATGTACCAAACATCGAAAAAAACAATTGATATGAACTCACATAATTAACTAATAATATGTGATATGAATTGAATAATAAAATTTAAATGATTTACATAAGAAATTATAAATTGGAAAAAAAATTATTATTCAAAAATATATAGAAAGGAACAAGACAAGTCGGACTAAAGGTAAGGGATCCTACCTATCTCTTTATTTTGAAGTAGTCTCTTTTATATCATTTCTTTTAAGCTCATATTTATTATGTTTGGGGATGTTCTTTTATATTACTCATTCTGTAATTTTTATATTAATATTATGAGAGACTGTATTTTATCTCATCAATCCATTTTTGGAAGTTTTATGTGGTGTCGTTAGGCTGCCGAATTTTCATATGGGGATTTTCATCTCACTTTTTATCCTCGTGCGATTCATGCTACATTGGCCACTATTTACTTTTTTGTAGTGTATTTACTGCCCATTATTTTACTATTTTTATAAGATACTATCATTTATTGGTAGTTACATCTTCATTGTATAACCCTTCTTTCAAGGGGTGTACGTCTCGAAAGTTGCCCAAATCATTAAGGGAACGATTCACCCTCCTCTTTTTAAAAGACTAATTTTTTTATGTCTTTTAGTTTACATATTTTTATGTTGGGATATGTTATTCTATATCCTTATTAATGTAAATTTAATGTCCAAGTTATGAGATACCATTTTCTCTCTCAGAAACTAATTTTATGAATTTTTAAAGTGATGTCGTTAGGCTGTCGAATTTTACCAAGGGAACTTTTTAACCCAATTTCGATTTCATTGGGTTCAACATGTAGTTATTGAATATGTCATCCTATGAATTTGTGTGAATGACATTTGATTGTTTTACACTTAATATCCACTTATATTTTGTGTATTTATATTTTTCACACATAATTATGAGATTTATTTATCCTTAATTTGAGGATACCTTCTTTTTAAGGGATTTCATCTCACTTTAAATTTCTATTGAGACTTCATTGTTGTTATGAACCAATTCACTCTTATATGGTGTATATACTGTACTTTGTAATATTATATCATGATTCTATATATTCTCATGATATTATAAAGTTCTGATTAAATATAATTCCTCAAATATTGTATTCAAGTGTCTCTAATTTTGGTAAAAACCCTTTAACTAAAGTATCGCTTTAAATGTTTTAATGATTTGTTCTTATAAATATTTCTCATTAATATCCATGTTTTAAAAATGGTTTTAAGGATTTATTTATATAGATATTAATGGTATAAAATTTTAAAAGAATCAAAGTGGTATGGGACATTTTGATTCAAAAGTCTCTTTATTAAATGTTTTAAATGGATTTGAAAATGGTTTTTAGAATGTATTCATTATTTCAATATCTTAAAATGTTATATTGTTATTGAAATGTGGGAATGTTATCCTTCCTTTTTGCTTATGTTAGGTGATATTATTATGTTATGGTTCTTGGGCATTGTTTATGAAGACGGGTGGCTCCATGATAAACTAAGGGTGGGAGATCTCGATATATCTTTTTAATGAATTGGGTAACACGAAGGAGTTAAACGTTAAGGTTTCACCGAAGAGATTTCGGGAATATACTGTGATGGGTATTCCAAATGTAACTATGAGGGTTACTCCCTACGTAAGAATGTTATGAATTCCTCAAGTTACATTTATGTCTTATGATTTCTATGATTTATTCATGATTTGATGAGGTATGTTAAAGTGATTATATTTTATGGGTAAAGTATGATTTCATTGATTCTTATGTATACAAGTAATCATGATTCCTTTCTATATTTTTATATCCCTTACTGAGCTTTTTATGCTCATCCCAAGTTTTTGAAATGTTTTTTCACAGGTCAAGTTAAATATATATGATATGATGATAGTGTCAAGGAAGTGTCAAGAAAGAATCCATGTTTTATTTTAAATATGTTTCCGTTGATGGTAAAAATGAATACTATCTTTTATGTAACCACATTGTTTAAATGTGGAATGTAATGCAGGTTTTATGATCTAATTCTCTAAAACTCTAAACCTGAAAAGATCCTCAATGAGTATTCTTGAAATATCTCAAGATTAAGTAATGATTAAGGATGTGGCCTTATTGTTGGTATCAGAGGACGGTTTAGATAACATTAGAGGTTATATTGTTGATTATAAAAAAGTGACAAGTTTTGTATAACCACAATGGTTAGTATATTAGATGGATACATTGTTTTTTTTTTGAAAGTTAGAATGAGTTTGAGATAACATGTATAAGTATATCTTGGTGTTTATCTTATTCTTTATTATATGATGATTTTTCTGATATACTCACACTGACCTTTTTGGTTTTAGTAAATGGATGGATCTAGCAGGCACCAATGTGACAATGGGTATGAAGGAAACTGTGGTGGTTCTCTGATTAAGAGACTGGAGGAAATGTGGGATTTAATGAGAAATCTCGTGGTTATTCTAAAACAATTATTAGGAGTCCTGATCAACCACATGAACCATTGTGAGTTCTCTAATTCCTATTTTACGAGAGAAGCAACTCGATGTGGAAGTTCATGTGATAATTATAAAGGTAACCATTAGGGTTTATATGATCCTTACTTTTGAGGTAATTATGGGTTACTATATGTTATGATGGAAAATGAAAGGCATGAGATAAATTTGAGGTTCAAAAATTTTATGATTATTTTTGATGATTTTATCTCATTTGGGGGAATGTTTTAAGAATTATATAGTTTGGAAAAATGACAACACGCAGAACGTGTGACAACCCGTCCCGTCAGACGAAGCTGCGAGAATTGAACCCACAAAACAAGTTCAACTGGTATTTATTTCCTATAACTGGACTACGTGAAGTCCCTGGTTAGTTTGAATGATTCTTTTTAGTCAGATGATTTTATGGATTAAGAGTAAGTTGATTTTGTGTTATCAATGGAATTGATTAGCCTATCATGGAGGATGTGTGATTAGGTTAATTACTTTTCAGTATGAGACTGTAAGAGTAACTGATGTTATTTTGGAGAAAAATGTTA
Source organism: Viscum album (assembly GCA_963277665.1). Lineage (NCBI taxonomy): Eukaryota > Viridiplantae > Streptophyta > Magnoliopsida > Santalales > Viscaceae > Viscum > Viscum album. Next base: position 1,323,815,631 of record OY728166.1, read on the forward strand.
ATATTTATCTTAGGAGACTATGTGATTAAATCCTTCAGAGATTTTGGTTTCAATCTTAGTTTTGTTTACTTTGATGAATTTTATGGATAGATGTTTATTGAATGGTCATTTTTGAACTTTGGGTTTTGTTTGACTAATTTTGTAGATTACGCGTAGTTTTTCTTTTTGTAAAACAAATATGATTTTTGGGTATTATCTGATCTCGTAATAAACTTTTTGGTTTGGTTTTGGTTGATATCTAAAGACATGGGAAATATATAGTTCTTTTTTGTGGATTAGGTGATTCTCAAGAAGTTGATTACAATACTCTTAATGTGAATAAGTCTTCCTAAATACCCTTCTTTTGGAGAAAATATGAGTTTGATTAAGGAATTTAGTAAAATTTGAAAGTCTACGTGATAAGTACGTATGTTTCATTATGATTTAGTTAACATCGAAAATAAATTCCTCAATTATGAGTAACTGAAAACAAAAATGTTTTTTGTTAACTTTTCCTACTGGGGAATCGAATACCGTATAACCCATCACAAGCTTGTGATTTTCTTGTGGTTAATTTTCTCCTAGACATGTTTACTATCACTCTCCATCAGAACATGACCCTTTGTTTTTTCCTCCATATCCATATTTTCATACTTGGAATCCTAGTCTGGGTTAACTCGGGTAACCTTTGTACTTCTCTCCCATTCTTTTTAATTGATAGTTTTACTGACTCTTGTTCTGATGTGGGACTTTCAATGGAGTTTCCAAGCCCAATTTTGAAATTGTGAGGACGCAATTCCCAAAATGGGGGAATGATGTAACATCCCAGGTAAATAAATAATATTACATTCTAATGTTTATCAATATTTTTGAATAAAATGTTAATACTACTTTAAAGGGAATGCTATGCTCGATGGCGTACCCAATACGCAACAACGAGTTTCTTTGAAATCTTAGGTTTCACACTAATAATATAATAATATTATAATAGTTAATTCCTAGCCGTTGTAATGGAGGGAATGAACATAAATAACTAAAAAATTATTAAATATGTTTGTTAAGTATTTTTACATTTATCCAATAAATGTTAGAGGCTTAAAATCCAAATGAATCCAATTTTCAGAATAAATACTCTAATATTTTTAAAAGATTGTTTTACCGCCTTTTGATGGAGAACCAATTATAAATCTATATTTTGACAATTTGATAAGCTATATTTTTCCGAATAAACTTATTCATTATTATTGGTACATTGAAATGTCCTTTGGATAAATTTCTGGTATTTTTCTGATAATGTTCATTTTTTAATGAATAGTGAAAAGTGTTGTATTTTAATTCAAAATCCCTTTTTAATATAATTTATTTATATAGTTATATTATCTTTTTAATTGGTTTTCAATAGAAATTAGAATTTATTTTTACCATTTAATCCAATGGTGGTCATTTCAATTAATATCACTTTGAGATTGGACATAAACGAGTGTCAGTTTTTTGATAGATATTGTTTCTTAAAAACACACTATTTGATTTGACAGCTGGATTTAATTATAAAATTAATTAATTAAACTTCTATGTTACAAATTTGGTAAAATAGATATAATTTTGGAATTCAAAATATCAAATATAGCTTAGGGTGAATTTTTTCTATTTTTCTGAAAAAACCTTAATTTTTTATGAATAGTGAACCACAACGTGGTAGTTAAAAAAACTAATGTATCGTTTAAATGGAAATTTACCACTTCTATGATTTGAATTCCAAAAAAAAAATATAAATGATTTTCATTATTAAGTAAAATGTGGTTCAATGGGATGAAATTAAATTTTGATGAAAAGTAACTTTTAAGTTTTATTCATCGCCATTAAAGGTAATTAGTGTGATTTAAGGTCAATATTATATTATAATAAAATGAAAATATCTTGAAACTTTTCATAACCCAATTGGATGAGTCATGGACAACCACGAAAACCCATGGGTCGATATTTGGGACCCCATGGGGCCACTTGGGTAAGATAATGACATTAATGCCTTTTATTAAAAGTAAAAGTAAAAATGACACAAACATGTATTGTTTTACTAAAACAATTTTAAATGGGGTTATAAAAGTCATAATTATGACTATAAATAGTCATTGTAAAGATAAAAATATTTCATACATCATAGTATTTTTTTATAATTTTTAGACATTAAATAAATTAAATTATTTATGACATCATGATGATGCAGCGATTACATCATTATTTAACAATTTAAGTAAAATGAAAAGATAATGTAACATCTAAGGCCTACACATGTCAAAAACTAATTGGATGGGTGTATTTCGAACTCGTATCACCTTATCCTCTAAATAAATCAACATGGCACCTTTAAAATGAGAAAATTATTTTATAATAAAGTAATATTTTATAACATTCCATGAGTGCCACTCCTCTTCTCTTATAAAAGGCCCCCACCTCTACCACCTTACCCACACATCTCAAGCCTTAGGCTCGGCCAACCCCTACCCATTTAATCTCTCCACATACCTCTCTTAATCATTGAAGTCTCAACTTAGGCATAAATCTCTTCAAGAACCCTTTTGGTTCAAACCAAAGGGAGTTACCCGATTTAAAGGTAATGTCTTCTCTTATGTTCTTTTGTTTTATTTTGCTTCTACAACCCCCTAAACTCTTTTTATTCATTTATTTTGTAACAACTCCAGTATCTCCAATATACTAGGATGTTTTTATAAGAATTATTAGACATAAACATACACACACATCCGTCTGGTTAAAAAACATATTGTTTCTATGGATGGAAATTACTGCCTCACGAAACGATGATTGTTCAATATTCTTTTAACACCTTTAACGGTGGAAATTATGATGTCACTGTATTTTATATATGATATATATGGTATTTATGTCTTATATATGATTTTGTATTTTATATTTAAATCATACCTTTATTCTTTTCATGTTGTGCAAATGCGATAATTTCATATGAGGAAGTGCGGACTACCGCCCCCTCAAGTGATGTGACTCGTTCATGCAATACATGGAATGTATAAAGAATGGAATTAACGAAATTATGTGACCTATATAACATATATATTATACTGGAATTATAATATATATATATACTCTCTCAATTACTTTTAATTCCATTAATATGACAAAGAAATGAAAGTAGCGTTCATGCGTGCATAAGGTCTACCGTCTCCATGAACGGTGCATTTCATTTCTTTTTATCTTCAAATGTTATGGAATAGTATAAAATGAATATTTACTGGATATATATGATATTTAAATCATTAATACTATTCTTTAGATTATGTACTTATAACTACATGGACGTTTCTTTTCATACAAGTTCATTTTTTACTCATGTACCAAACATCGACAAAAACATTTGATATAAACTCACATAATTAACTAATAATATGTGATATGAATTTAATAATAAAATTTAAATGAGTTACTTAAGAAATTTTAAATTGAAAAAAGTTTATTATTCCGGAATATAAAAAAACGAACAAGACAAGTCGGACTTTAGCTAATGGATCCTACCTCTCTCTTTCTTTTTAAGTACTCTCTTTTATGTCATTTCTTTTAAGCTCATATTTATTATGTTTGTGGATGTTCTTTTATATTCCTAAATTTGTAATTTTTATTTCAATATTATGAGAGACCCTATTTTATCTCATCAATCCATTTTTGGATGTTTTATGTGGCGTCGTTAGGCTGCCGAATTTTCATATGGGGATTTTCATCTCACTTTTTATCCTCGTGAGATTCATGCAACATTGGCCACTATTTCCTTTTGTGTGGTGTATGTACTGCCCATTATTTTTCTATTTGTATAATATAGTCTCATTTATGGGTAGTTACATCTTCATTGTATGACCCTTCTTTCTTGGGGTGTACGTTTCGAAAGTTGCCCAAATCGGTAAGGGATCCTTTCACCCTCCTCTTTTTAAAAGACTTATTTTGTTATGTCTTTTAATTTACATCTTTTTATGTTGGGATATGTTATTATATATCCTTATTGATGTAAATTTTATATCCAAGTGATGAGATACCATTTTCTCTCTCATCAACTAATTTTATGAATTTTTAATGTGACGTCGTTAGGCTGTTGAATTGTACCAAGAGAACTTTTTAACCCAATTTTGATTTCTTTGGGTTCAACTTGTAGTTATTGAATATGTCATCCTTTGAATATGTGTTAATGAACTTTTATTGTTTTTCAATTAGTATCCACATATATTGGGTGTATTTATATTTGTCAGAAATAATTATGAGATTGATTTATCCTTAATTTAAGGATACCTTCTTTATAACAGATTTAATCTCATTTTACATTTCTATTGAGACTTCATTGTTGTTATTCACCAATTCACTCTTATGTGGTGTATATACTATCCTTTGGAATATTATATCATGATTCCATTTATTCTCATGATATTATACAGTTCTGATTAAATGTTATTCTTCAATTATTGTATTCAAGTGTCTCTAATTTTGGTAAAAACCCTTTAACTAAAATATCACTTTAAATGTTTTAATGATTTGTTCATATAAATATTTTTCATTAATATCCATGTTTTCAAAATGGTTTAAAGTATTTATTTATATATTTATTAATGGATTAAAATTTTAAAATCTTCAAACTCGTGTGGGACATTTTGATTCAAAGATATCTTTATTAAATGTTTTAAATTGTTTTGAAAATGGTTTTTAGAATGGATTCATTATTTCAGTATCTTTAAATGATATATTGTTATTGAAATGTGGGAATTTATACTTCCTTTATGCTTATGTTATGTGCTATGATTATGTTATGGTTCTTGGGCATTGTTTATGAAGATGGGTTGCTCCGTGATAAACTAAGGGTGGGTGAGCTCGATATAGCTCTCCAATGCATTGGGTAATTCAAAGGAGTTAAACGTTAAGGTTTCTCCTAAGAGATTTTGGGAATATACTCTGATGGGTATTCAAAACGTAACCATAAGGGTTACTCCCTACGTAAGAATGTTATGAATTCCTTAAGTTACCTTTATATCTTATGATTTCTATGATTTATTCATTATTTGATGAGGTATGTTAAAGTGATTTTGTTTTATGGGTAAAGTATGATTTCATTGATTCTTATGTATACATGTACTCATGTTTCCTTTACATATTTTTATATCCCTTACTGAGCTTTTTATTCTCATCCCAAGTTTTTGAAATGTTTTTTCACAGGTCAAGGGAAAGGTACATGATATGATGATAGTGTCAAGGATGTGTAAAGAAATAATCCATGTTTTATTTTAAATGTGTTTCCATTGATGGGAAAAATGAGTATTATCTTTTATGTAACCACTTTTTTTAAATGTGGAATGTAATGCGTTTTTTATGATATAATTATCTAAAACTCTAAACCTGAAAAGATCCTCAATGCGTATTCTTGAAATATCTCAATATTAAGTAATGTTTAAGGTTGGGGCCTTATAAGGAGTAATGCCTTTTTTACTATAGAATGTTTCAAAATCAGAATTTTGAAATTCTCCTCCATGATCACTATTAATAGTTTTTAATGTAAGGTTTTCTTCATTTTAAACTTGGTATCTAAGAATTGTGAAATAAGAAAAAGATTCAGAATTCATTTCTAGAAAATATACTCACGTAAATCTAATGTAATCATCAACTAAGAAAAATACATAATATTTTCCTCTAATACATCATGTTTGTGTTTGACCTAAAAGATCCATATGCACTAACTGTAATTCATCATATGTTTTGACTTCACCAATTTATTTAAAAATTTATTTATGTTTGTTTCCATATTAACAAGTATCACTAACTTTTGAAGAATCAAATCAATGCTCCGGTAGATCCTTATCTTGTCTTTTCTTCGAGAGTTTACATAGGTTCCTAACATTACAGTGTCCTAACATTCTATTCTATAACCAATATTGATCTTCAATTTAACTAAGGCAAGGTAGATCTTGGCTCCTAAGGTATTCTACATTAAGTGTGTATACATTCCCTTGCATATGGGAAGAAATAATTAACTTATCCTTGTAATTGTGTAATAAGAACTTGTGATTCCTAAAATTCACAAGTTAACCTTCATCACATAATTGACTTATGCTAATGAGGTTGTTCTAAAGACCCTTAAAAAATAAAACATTTGAAATTAATCTTTTCTTTTGAAGAACAATGTTACCTATATTAATAATTTCTCCTTGAGCATTATCCCCAAAAGTTACTTTTCATCCTTTTGTATTGATAATCTTTTCAAAGAAGTTTTTGTTACTAGTCAAATGCCAGGACCATCTACTGTCGATGTACCATGTATTTCTATTTGTAATTTTTTTCCTAAAAATAAAAGAGTTAGGCTTTCAGAAAAAAAACTTTATTGGATCTTTTAATTTAAGAAAGAAAAATTTTAGGAATCCACATTTTCTTAGAAAAGTATGATTTCTGAAAACATAATGATTGAGTTTTTTTAAAAGAACAATTTTTCTCCCAATGTCCACCACACTGACATTTAGTTCAAAATGGAGCTCTTTGAGGAAAAAAATCGTTATTACTAAACACTAGTTTAGAATAGGTATAAACAAAACTAGAAATATTCCTTATAGGATGAATTTGAGAATACATCTTCTCAATTTTTCCTTATCAGAGGTTAAATTTGATAGAAATCTTCTTATGAAAAATATTTCTGACATTAGTTTAATAAAAAAAATTATCCTCAAGAATAATAGTTTTTGAAATATATTTAGTATATAAGGAATTTTTCTGAGAAATTATATTTTCAAGAGCCTTAGAAAATTTATCCTTCTTAGAATTAACTTCCTCAAGGTTTTTAGAAACACTTTCAAAATAAAAAATTTTCTTATCAATATATTTTCAATGATTGGGTACTTATTTATTTAAAATAGAAATTCTAGAATTTTCCGTATCAAGAATTTTCATGAGTTTAGAATTTTCATTCTCATGAATTTTATGAACATTAGATACATCTAAAAATTAAGGTATGCTATTATAATCTGACGAGAATGATTCATGATCTAAAGATTCATAATAATCATCATTGAAAAAATTTAATTTAAAGAAATATTCGTTAGAGATTCAGCAGTGTGTACCTTATCCATTAGATAATGATTTTCAATTGGTACTCTGGCTATAAGACCAAGATTCCTCTAATTAGAAGATTCATACTCTTAGGATTCATCAGATGTGTCACCACCACTTGCACTTCTTGTATCATTAGCCTTCAAAACGTTCTTAGTGTTATAATTGTAATAATTCTTCTTGTTTTTCTTAGGATTCTTTTCCTTCTTGTATTTTCTTTTAATAATTCTACAATCTCGCCTTATATTCCATCCTCTTTGGAATTTATAGCAACTGACTTCCATGTTTTTCTTGTAATTTCTTTATTTCTTCTTATATCTATAGCAAATGTATTTTTTCCAACTATCTTGTTCGTCCTTTGAGAAAGATAAGCTCGATCGTTCTCAAAATGATCTCTTTCACTAGATTCATATAAAATAGTGAATTTCTTATTGTAAGATCTTTTAACCCTTTTTAGAGTCTTAAAGTTAGTATTAGTAAAGGTTAGAGTTCCATTTTCCATTCCTCTTCTAATGCATATCACCATCTCTTTTCATTATTTTCTCATGTTGAAGAAGAGTTCCAAAAATCTCATCAAGGGTAATTTGAGATAATTTTTTATTCTCATCAATACCTGTTCTTTTAGATTCCAACTCATTAGGTATAATATCAAAAATAGTGTCTATAAGAGAAATATCATCTAAATATTTCTCTCCCATAGATTATAAACTGTTGAGAATAGTCATATATCTTTATTGCACTTTGAAAACTGGTTCTCGATAGGGAAATATAAATCAATGATGTTTTTCCCTAAGAATATGTCTTCTAGTTTCTATAACGTGGGAATTAACAAAATTAGTAACCTAAAGTTTCTACCATATATATTTATTAGCCATACAAGAATAAATTTTTCTCTATATATTCATAGTCGTAGAACACAAAAAAGTATTGTGTACCTTGTTATTTAGTTGATATTCTGACTTATTTGTTTGGTGATGATTTTGACTTCCTTTTCAGGAATTTTTTATTCTTCAGTAAGCATTAATAAATTGCCTACTCCAGTATTAATAAAAAATGTCTTCATCTATCTATCCAGTATTCATAATCATTACAACAAAAATTAGGTGGTCTAGTAGGATTGAGATTTTCAATTTAACCGACATTCATTCCTTCCATTCTATAAGAAAAATACTTTTCCACAAAAACAAGTTTGTAAAAAGGTTTGTAAACAAAGATAAAAATCATCTAAGAAAAACATAAGTAAGAAAATTTAAGAAAGAACATTTTTAACAAGGAAAAATTGAGAAAGTAAACATATATGTGAATATGAGTATTTCAGAGACCTATTTTGATACCAATTAGAGGATCAAAATATGAATGTAGATGCTCAATTACAAGAGGGGGTATAATTGTAAGATAAAAAACATTCATTTTTAACCTTAAGGAAAACTATTTTAAAAAAATTTAAATTAGATAAATTCACAAGACCTCTTTTAGTTCAATTAAACAAAACCTTTGGGTTCTGGAAATATGGTTCCGAAAATGAATCATTGGGAGAGTTTACAAGGAAAATATTCTACCATAAATATTATAGAATATTACCTATACGAGCCTAAAAATGTACAAAAATGTATAAGAATGTTATACTTTTTTTTATCAAAATACAGTAGAAATAAACATTAAACAAAATAGGTAAGAAATATTAAATCATTTAACCAAAATATTAGGGTATCCAACAAACTTTTATAAAAGTTCATTGATTTATATATTCAAGAAATTTTTTCTTACCCACACCGGGGTAATCCATCGATAGGAATATTCGAATCTGTCTTTCTATCCCTTCAAGACCTTGATCTTTAAGGTAGTTTTCACCCCTGTCTTCCCATCCTCAGAAGTCTAAAACTTTAAGGTAGTCTATACCTCTATCTTCTAATCCCCAGAATCCCTCGATTGTACTCAGAAACAATCAAAGTCGCACGATGGAATATGAACAAGGTGTTCAGTATGAACAAGGCATCAGAGTATCTCTCTATAGAAATTACTTCAGCCGTATGCAATATCTATGGTGATCAACATATCTTGAGCTCATTCAAAAAAGATACTATTTATAGGCACTTCTCCAATGGTCAGCTCCCTCCTCCAACAGTCAAATTTTTCCTTGAATATTAGAGGGACCTATACATGTGTCACTCAAATAATAGTTAGTTGGAAATAGATTGTATGAAATAGTTTCATAAAAAGTGTAAAGAAAAATATGGTTACTTAAACAAATCATTTATTTGGTAATCTAATGAAAAATAGAATTCAGAGTCTAACATAATAATCATTTAAAGTCTACAATACATGGATATTTGGTTTCTGTTTAACAAAGAATTCTGAAGCTGTAATCTATAGATTCTAGAATCGGAATTTCTATGAATTCAGAATCTGAATTATGAGGAATTCTGAATCTAAATTTAGAGGAAATCAGAATTGGAATAATGAGGAAATAAATATCTGAATTATGAGGAATTCAGAATCTGAATTTCAATTAATTGAAATCTAAATTTAAAATAATTGAGGCTCTGAATTTGAAAGAATTTGGATTCTAAATTTAAGAGAATTTACATTCTGAATTTCAAAGAATTCAAAGTCTTAATTTCAGAGAATTAAGTGTCTCAATTTCAGAGAATTCGGAATCTGAATTTCATAGAATTTGGGGTCTCAATTTCAGAGAATTCCGACTCTGAATTTCAGAGAATTCATAGTCTGAATTTTAGGGAATTGAGAATCTTAATTTCTGAGAATTTGTAATATAAATTTCAGAGAATTTATAATCAAAATTTTAGAGTATTCAGAATATGGATTTCAGAGTATTTGGAACCTGAAAATAGAATACTCTATATCGAAGGAATAATAAGATTCTGAGATTTTAGAAGTGGAACTGATTTTTATACATAGGAATAAAATGAATTATATTTAGAGAGATTATTATATGAACAAAGAAAAAAATGATATGGATAAACATTTCCTTAGAGAAGGGAAATTTTTCTTATAAAATTAATCCATAGTGGAAAACAATTTTCCTTAAGATAAAGTGTTTGTGATTTTCAAAACATAGAGGAATGGAAATGTCATAAGGAAACCTCATTGACTGAAAAATATATTCTTTACGTAATTATCTTATATTTTATTAAAATTTTTCTAGAATTTTATTGCAATTTACTTAGATTTGATCGGTGTAATCTTCATTTCTGTCACGAACCAAGTTGTGTCACCATCAGTCTAGGTGCTTGACCCAGTCCATGGATAGTCTCGAAGGGCGTTCCTGATCTCCATGAGGTGACACAGGTGCCCAGGTACCAAAAAAATGCGAGGTAATGATTTACCCAATATGAGAGACATAAAAACAATCAACAAGGTAGATAAGTAGAAGCTAAAAAACTATCAACCAAAAATTCCCTTAAACAAAAAACAAACATTATGGACTAAAAATAGAAACAATAACTAAAACAAAACAATAACTATGAAAACTAAATCTCTGACTCAAACCTCTTTGCAACAAGTGAGGCCTCGTCAACACCAACCTACTTAAGAACACCAACTACAACCTGAACCCCCATTGCTGAGCACGATGCATCAAACTGGGATACACAAAGAACAAAGTCTACATACACCCAAAGATGTATGTAGGGTGTGAGGAAAGATCATATTAGGATTCCACCATATAAAAAGGTTTCATGTCGCAGCATCAATGCGATAATTTAACATGCTAATTTAAAACCATTCTTTTAAACCACATTGTTTTTAAGGAAAACATTTTACAGGTTAGAAATAGATAACACTATGAAAAGACTTTTCACAAAAAAAAATTAATGTGGAAAACAAATTTACATGAATACACACACAAACACTCATGCACACATACAAACACATGTGGTACTCTGTATGCTGATGGAAGGCACCACGTTAAAGATAGTACATCACTATGGGTGAATCCCCTAAGATCTATCATGGTCAAGTGGGACCCTAGAACCTCGTATCATGGTGAAAAGTTACTATAGAGATATCATTTCTTGTGCACACAAGCCACTATTAGGGAGCTTACCCATAACCTAGTGGCCCTCCAGCATCATCATCATTATAGTTTAGTTAGTGTAGTCATCATCAAATGTGCTACATGAAACCAGGGCCAGACCCCATGGGATCACTAGCAGACTAGTTCTAGTCCACCCACCTAGATACCTAGGGATTCCCTTGTGCTCAATTAGATTCCACATTCACATGGTATATCACTTTCATATATCACAAACCACACAATAAATTATACACCAAATCCATCACTTGCATACCTAACACAATTTTCAAAACACTCACACACCAAAATACCTTTCAAAAATACAATTTTTGTTACTTAATCATTTCACAAATCCCCATTCAGCAATAATAAAATAATAAAAAAAATTAATTTTCACAACATAGAAAGCATTAGTAAATAGCAAAAAAGGTCTTACAAAATAAATCTACCAAATTACATGTAAGAAAGTTATTTCAAATCACTTTCTTAACAAATTATCCTCTAGACTAGTTTTTCACTACTTACACAATTAAATAAACCGTTTGTACCACTTATAAAACACCACCAAGTGATTTAAAGTGGTTTTACACAAAAAACATGACTCATTTTACACAAACACGCTAATTTAAAAACAAACACATTCTCAACTCTCCCAAAACGCTATTTTCATGTCATCTAAATAAATTAATAAATCATTTTAACTATTTGTTAAATAATTTAAAGATAAACCAAGAAAAATTTAAACCAAAAACCACTTTATCCCATATAGGGATGTCACATTAAAACCAATTACTAAAGGTAACAATATAGAAAAAAAGTTTCCATTATTTAAATAATTTGAAATTTAATTTAAAAAGTGCACAATAAGGCAACACACCAAAAGTGAAAAATTTTCCTTTGAAAATCGCCATTTAAATATTCACACACATCAAAGGCATTGAAAATTCTTTTCGATTCAACCAAACAACCCCAAAAACCATTCCAACCATGTTTCACATCTCAAATTCCACTTAAATAAACAATTTCTCAATTTATAAAACATCATGTGTGTATACCACAAGGTATCACTTTAAAACACACAATGTTTGATACCAGAACAATTTTTCAAAGAAATTGCACATCCCAACCATTTAAAACCCCATTCTCACCCCTATAACATACTCAAGGTTCATAATAAAAGTATACACGTCAAAATATTGTACATTATTTTGACAAAAACTCTATTTAATCACACTGGAACCTCAAGAGTTCTAGGAAAATCTATTTTCACACCTTAAACAATTAACTAAACACATCGAAAAGTGTTAACAACACAATGAATATAGAATACATAGGCATTTCCTTTCAAAAAACTTCAAATTTATCAAATAAGCATATCAATGTATATCCAAAATAAAATTTGCACCACAACATTTATCATTTAAACACATTATAAATTAATTATGCAGCATGTTAAATCATCTAGTGATGCTAGGGCATGGATCCTCTACCTTGAACCAGGAATATTCCAAATAAAGTTGTAAAATCACAATTGCACCTCAATCGCACCCTAAGAAACCTATATTGATCCCAAAATCAAAAAATTGAACCAACATTATCACAAATTAACCCTTAATCTAACATCCTACCCACTCAAAACCTAAAACCCCAAATATAAAAATTAGAATAAAAAACCTATGTAATAAGAAAAGGGTGTCTACCATTGGTGGTTGTGCCGACAAGGAGCCTTGTTGGAAGGGGGGTGGTCGCTTTGGAAGGGAGCTTGGCCCGGGGTTCGTCGTGACATAGGGCTGCGCACTACAGGTGGGGATCACAACCAGGATGGAACTAGGAGAAGGATTGAACAAGCTGGGGTGTCACGCTAGAGGACTTTCAGGAGGGCTCTCAGCCAGTTGTAGGGGTGCAACAGAAAGTTTATGGGGAGTAGTGGTGCAACAATAGTTTATTGGGGTATGTCGTGTGATGATGCAAGCCGGGGAGGCGATGAGTGCTAGAGGGAGTCACCGACTAGGGTGGAGGTGTGAAAGATTGGAGAAGAGCGACACTAGTAGGGGGGTGCGCTAGGGTTTATCACGTGGGCCAAAGTTGTCCTATGAGAATTGAGGGAAGGATGTAGAGGGAGGAAACAGGGAGGAGATAAAAAGAGAGAAAAATATAAATGAAACCCTAAAAAATCTAAAAACAAAAAAATATAATAGTAATATTAATAATAATAATATTCTAAATCTAAAACCACAACTATATTAATAATATCATAATAAAAGATACACCCTTAAAATGATAACGTTTTTAATTAAAATATTAACAATTTTAATGATAGTAATTAATAATAATATTATTATAATTATCATTAAACCTAAATTCAGTAAATTATTAACACTCTTATTTTGTATTATTATTATTATTTCCACTCATTTATTTATACTTTATTATTATTATTAATTCATTTCTTAATAATTCGAACATCAAGCAGGTCACACAGCGGCCCGAGCGAAGTCATACGGCTTCACAATCATGCTTCGCTCGTGCATGACACGCTGCCAAGCCTTGAAGACTCATTTATTGATAAAACTCAAAATTCAACCAGGACTCATCTTGCAACTTAACAGAATATTTTAATGTCAAAAACGTATTAATGTGATAGTAACTTATTATAATATTAACAATAATATTAATTATTATAATATAAATAACAACTTAATAAAATTTATATTATTAAGGCCTTTGATAATAATAATAATAATAATATTCTCAATCAATATTATTATAATTAAAATAGTCCTATAATTTTTTTATTATACTTCTCATTTTTATTTTATTTTAATTTTACTATTCATTACATTTTATTTACCTACCTTGAAAAACATGCGGGTCATGCAGTGAACCGGGTGAGGATGAGCAGTGACTCGGGCGAGGCCGTGCGGCTTCAACTGTGGTGCGATGGATGTTGTCAAGGACAAGACATGCATTCATTAAATAAAAACTGTAAAATGTTAAGTTGGGCTTCAACCCGGACTACCCAATGCCCATAAAATTATTAAAAAAATAATTTTAAAAATGACGGGTGTGACAATTGTCCCACCACAGTGCTTTATGTCCCTGGAAAGCCACAACTAAGGATGAACCCTCAAAGCAGGAACTGATCCCCCCCCCCTTAGGGTTAAAAAAGTATGCCTAAGAAAAACAAGTGAAAAAATGAAAACACACCGTGCTCAGAGAATATGACTTAAATGAAAACCTCATGAAACCCGTAAAATACATCCCGTTAAGTGTCACCTACCCCAAAATTTAGAACACCTCTAGTTGATTGATCAAGGTAAGGAACTCTCTCTCCCACGGAAACCAACTTCAAAAACTGAAACAAGATTGGGGAAACTGAGAGGATAATGTTAAACTACCATGGGGTGACTGACATGGGGATGCGCGAGCAGAATCCCCACTATAGAAATAGGCTAGCATCAACTTACTCCAATTGGATTTCAGTGAGACTCACAGTGGGTCTCATTTCCACAAGAACTGACATAAGATACACAAACATTTAAAATCAAGTCATCCACACTTAAAAATCCATATTTTCTAAATTCTTAAATATAGGTTTTCAAAATGATTTGCCAAAAACCAAAGGGACACAATACAATGAAAAAAGGGAAATTAGTTTCAACAGGGGACTTGGACATATGGTTGGCAACCATACACCAATCCCTCCACCATCAAAAATAGCATACTAAGGAAATATCTCAGGCTCCACACGGCTTTCCAGGCCCTGCGATCTCAATTTGACCATTGACCCTAACCCCCTTTTCATTTCTCCCAAGCAAGATTAACCACATGGACTAAAAACTGAGAAACAAATTCAATTTTCTAGGGTAACTCGAGTCCCACCACGACGTGTTCTAGCTAGGAACCTTACTCATGGCCAGAAAATCAAGTTTTTACAATATTGACTCCATTCTACCTTGAATCTTCCTAAAGGAACATGACCCAAGAGAGCAATCCTTCCCTCTGATACCATTTTTTCATGAACCAAGTCAGATCTCCATCGGACTAGGCACCTGAACCGGTCTGTGACAATGCCTAAAGGGCATTCCCGATCCCCACGGGTTGGCACAATTGACCGAGTACCAAATACATTTAATGGAATGATTTACCTAAAATGAGACACATAAAAACAATAAAAAAGGTAGATAAACTGAAACTGAAAAACTATCAACCATATAGGCCCTTAAACTTAAAACAAACATTATGGTCTACAACTCGAACCAATAACTAAAAAGAAACAACAACAACAAAAACTAAAACTCTGTCTCAAACCTCTCGACAATAAGTGAGGCCACATAAACACCAAACTACATGAGAAGACCAACTACAACCTGAAGAACCATCACTGAGCACAATACCTCAACCTGGGATACACCAAGAACAAGCTCTACATGCACTCAAAGGTGTATGTACGGTGTGAGCCAAGATCCCAATAGGATGCCACCATATAAAAAGGTTCCATGTTGTAACATCGTAGAGACAATTTAACATGCTTATTTAAAATGATGCTTTTAAAACACTTTGTTTTTAAGGAAAACGTTTTACAAGTACAACTAAAGGAAAAGACAACACTATGAAAATCCATTTCAAAAATGTTATTTTAAATAAAAAGAAAAAAATTTACAGGAAAGCACACCCACAAACTCATGCACACACACACACACTTGTGGTCCACTATATGCAGATGAAAGGAACCTTGTCATGGATAGTAGATCACTATGGGTAAATCCCCCAAGGTCTACTTAGGTTAAGTGGGAGCCTAAAACCTCATGTATCGGTGAAAAGTAACCATGTAGATATGATATCTCGTGCAGATGAGCCACTAGTAGGAATCATACCCATAACAAAGTGGTCCCCCAACTTGATCATAATTTTAGTTTAGATAGTGTTGTCCTCGTCAGACTTTCTATGTGAAACAGGGGCCAGATCCCCATCGAATCACTAGAATAGTAGTTCTAGTCTACCCACCTAGATACCCAGAGTTTCCCTTGTGCTCAATCATGTTCCACATTCACATGGTATATCACTTTCACATATAACAAACCACACAATACATTATACACAAAAGACACAACCTGCATACCCAATATGATTTTCAAAACACAGACACACAAAAATACCTTTCAAAAATACATTTGTCATTACATAATCATTTCACAAATCCCCATTCGGTAACACTCAAAGAGTAAAATAATCAATTTTCACAACATATAAAGAGGTAATAAATATCACAAAAATGAATTACACAATAAATCTCCCAAATCCCATGTTTTAAAGTAACATCAAATAACTTTCTTAACAAATCCTCCTTGAGACTAGTTTCACACTACTTACACTATGAAATGAACCATTTACACCACTTATAAAACACCAAAATGTGATGCAAAGTGGGTTTACAACGAAAACATGACTCATTTTACAAACACATACTACTTTAAAAACAAACGCTTCCTCGACTCTCATAAAAAGAAACATTAACTCCATCTAAATAAATCAATAAATCATTTCCAATATTTGTTAAAAAAATTCAAGGTAAACTAAGAAATCATTAAACCAAAAACCACTTTATCCAATAAAGGGACATCACTATAAAACCAAATATTTAAGGTAACAATATCAAATCATGTTTTCCATTATTCAAACCATTTACAATTTAATATCATAAGCGCACAACAAGGAAACAAACCCATGTGACTTATTTTCCATTGAAAATACCCTTTTAAATATACACACACCACAAAGTCCTTGAAAAAACATTTCACACCTACCAAAAAATCCGAAAAACCTTTCCAACCATGTTTTCCATCTCAAACTCCACTTAAATAAACAATCTCTCAATTTATAAGACACCTCACATGCATACCAAAATGTTTAACTATAAAACACACAATGTTTTGACACAAGAACCATTTTAAAAACAATTGCACAACCCAAAATATCTAAAACCCAATTTTCACCACTAGAACATACTCAAGGTTCCTAATAAAAATCAGCATGTAAAAATAATTTATATTCTTTAAAAAAACTCAATTTCATCACACCCGCACCTCAAGAATTTATGAAACACAATTTCTTCACCTTAAAAAATTAACTATAGATGTCCAAAAATTTCAACAACACTATTCATATAGAATACATAGGTATTACCTTTAAAAAAATGTTCAAATTCATCAAACATTCATTTCAAAGTATGTCCAAAATAAAATTCACACCACACAATTTATCATTAGATCAAATTATAAATTAATTAAGCTGTAATTTAAATCATATAAATATGCTTGGGAATAAAACAACCTACCTTGAACAAATATTCCTCCAATAAAATTTGAAAAATAACCATTCCACATCAAATGCACCTTAAGCTACATAACACTAACCCAAAATCAAACAATCAAACCAATATTATCAAAAAGAAACCCTAAATGTAACATCCTACCCACTCAAAACCTAAAAAACCAAATATAAAAATTAGAAAAACTACTAGGGAAGGAGAAAGAGGTGTCTCCCATTGGTGGTTGCACTGACAAGGAGCCTCCCCGACAGAGGTTCACTTTGGAAGGGCACACAACCTAGGTTTCATCATGCCATAGGTTTGCGCATTGCAGGTGGGGGTCACGACCTGGATGGCACTAGGAGAAGCTCCGAGCAGGTCGGGGTGTCGCACTGGAGGACTGCCCCGATAGCTCTCGGCTGGGTGCAGGGGTCTGGCGATGGGTTTTCAGGGAGCATGGGTGCTAAAATGGGTTTTCGATGGAGGTCGCGCGACGTCGTGAGCCAGGAAGGCGATGAGCGTTGGAGGTAGTCGTTGGATTGGATGGAGGCCTAGCCAATTGGAGAAGAGCAGTGGTAGTAGGGGGTGAGCAATGGTTCAGCGCACATGCCAAAGGGGCCTGATGGGAATAGGGGGAATGAGGGAGAGGGAGGAAAGGGGAAGGAGAACAAAAGAGAAAGAAAAAATAAAAGAACCCTAAAAAACTAAAAGAACAATAATAATATTAATAATAATAATAATATTCTTAAACTAAAACCATCACAATAATAATAATAGCATAATAAAAGCTACACCATTAAAATGATAATGTTGTTAATTAAAATATTAAAAATTGTAATGATAATAATTATTAATAATAATATTATTATTATTATTATTAAAATAAAATTCATTAAATTTTAAACACACTTATTTTATATTATTATTATTATTACCATTCATTTAATTATATGTAATTATTATTAATTCATTTTATTTAATTTTTTGGTCATAGAGCAAGTCACACGGTAGCCTAGGCAAAACCTCACGGATTCGTAATCATGCTTCACTCGTGCGTCGCACACTGTCAAGCCTCAAAGAATCCTTTATCAACAAAACTCATAATTCAACCAGGACTCATCTTGAACCTTAAAAAAATATTAAAGTCAAATAAATAATAAGTTAATAGTAACTTAATATAATATTATCAATAATATTAATTATTAAAATATTAATAACTACTTAGTTAAATTTATATTATTAACACCATTGATAATAATAATAATAATATTCTTAAACAATATATTTATCTTTAAAATGGTCCCTTAATTATTTTATTATACATCTCATTTTTATTTTATTTGAATTTTACTATTCATTACGTTTTATTTACCTGCCTTGAACATCAAGTGGGTCGTGCAGTGAAACGGGTGAGGTCGCGTGGTGACTCGGGCGAGGCCGCACATCTTCGATCGTGGTGTGCTGGATTCTATCAAGGCCAAGACTTGCATTCATTAAATAAGAACTGAAACATTTTAAGTCTTTCATCATCCTAGACTATCCAATTCCAATAAAATTAATAAAATAAATAAATTAAAAAACAACGGGTGTGAAAATTTGAGTCCCGGGTGTTCTAGTAGATACATGGAATGTTCATCATGTAACCCACTAATATTCCATCACCTGATCAGTGAGTGATGAAACAAAGTGATTTTTTATGATTCATTGTTTCTCTGGTTTCCCCCCTGATATTACCTAATGGGAATCTTTTTTGGTTGCAATATCAGTCCCTACAAAAATCCACTTTGGTGCATGGGTCTGGTGGTGTGACGTTTCAATATTTTATCTTCATGATGTCTCAGTATTTTTTATACTGATTATGTTGGGATTTATAGGCTTCTTAATCCTTGTTATTTTCCACTATACACTGCGAGTATCATAAATATCTTGTCTAGAGCTGGAGAAAGGATTTTTCATTATGTGTTATGCAAGTTCCCACTATAAATTATTCTTGGGGTGTCACATGATTTTCGGCCACTGTAAGGTCATCCCTTCAATATCTCCTTTATTGAATTATTTCTAATTGATAGATACTTGTTGAATCATGTGGGCATACAAAAGGACTTTCATATTTTCATATCAATATGTCCAAGAGAATTCGTGATATGAGGTCTCCTATCAAAATTCCATCACGTGATATTAGGAGACATGATTGGGACTTTTTATAGGGCACAAATAACTTGTTTGGGGGTTCTCATGAGATAAGGAAAACATGTTTCAAAGATATTGTCATATCTTTCGGAACACCAAGGGTTTATCACATGTTTTTTACAACTGAAAGAGGATCATGACTCCCCCTTTTATTTACTTTGTTTATTTTAAAGAGGATGGTGATCTCATGAGGTTGTATGAATGTGGTTGAAGACAATCACTCTACCTCTTGGTGAAGTGTCATATGACCAACAAAGGGTTTTGTGGATATGCATGATCTCTTCATTGAAAACACAATATTTTTTTCCATATGGAGACAAAGGGGAAGCTTGATGTCACATAGACATGTTTGATGCCCTTTGGGTGATCATGATGAATGTCCAAATGGATTTCACTGGATGAGGCAGTCATATCAGTGGGTTTTTACAGTGTATTGTGGATCACTAGGGGTGTGTGACATCATGTTTTCAACCCCAAATTGCTCCACCCTTACCCGTATTTTATTTCCTTCCAATATTTTAAAAATGCCTAGGGTTTTGGTGATTTTTCTAATGTGTTGTCGGGGAAACTCATACTCCCCATTGGTGATGTCTTGTGTGATTTTTTTTACTGCAAGAGGCTCTTAAATTTCGGATATTTTCCTATTATTTTACAATGTTTTTTGGATGGTTTTTGTGGTGTTATCTAGTTTACAAGACATATGACCTAGAAAAGATTATATGCCTATTTCCACATGATTACGATTTCCTAGGGCACCTTCTCAAGAGCAAAAGGACCTGTCGAAAATAATTCACCGGACCTTATGCAGGTTTTGTGTTTCCCATGATCATCTGCATGTCCTTCCAAAGGTCATGTGGTCATGTTTTCAATGGGGGCTCATGCGATTTGGGTGATCCTTTACCACATTATTCTTCATTTTAATAATGGTTAAATTAATAACCATATTCAAGTATTTATTCTCTGATGGATTTATTGATGCTCATTTGGAGATCATAAACAATTAACCCCCTTCAAGAGTGATGTCTCCAAGGATGAGTGCTTGGTTTTGAGAAAATTAAATTCCCTCATGACACTTTGGAATGAATTCCAAATAGTATCTTGGGTAAAACATTGTTTGTTGGGATACATATTTTATTCCCCAATATGATTGATAAATATTGGAGGAAAGGTATTATTTGACTAGTTACTCCATTATCCAGAGCCCTTATGCCTTGCTTCTATCACGTGACTTCATTGCAATTCCATCCCACAAGAACCCATCATGATGCCTCACCGTGAGTCCATTTTGTAGGAACTTATCCACATGATTCATTTTTTATATTCCCCTGCTCAAACCAATCTATGGAATTATCTTGGGTCATTTATTGAACTTCATCAGTGGGGATTTGATCATTTTGAGGGTTCCATGAGATCTTTTAGTTTCATCACAATATTATGGGCATGACAGGATTTTATATTCATGATACTAAATACTGTTTTGCTATTGTTTAGGGTATTTAAGCTTAGACTATAAATAATTGTTGTTTAGGGAATTTTATCTAGGATCTTCTGTCACATTAGTTTAGGGACGTTTTTCTTGGATCGTCTATTGATTTATTTTATGTTCTTTTACATCATATATTCTACCATTTTATTTTAGGGTATTAATCTTTAACCATATATCACTTTTGTTTAGGGTCATTTAGCTTGGACTTTATATCATATGGTTTATGGGGTTTTATCTTGGACTATCGATTGTTGTAGTTTAGGGTCTTTTGGCTCCGACTTTATTGATGATCATGAATACAGTAAAGACATACTATGAATGACCCTAAACACTTTAGGGTGTTCAGTTATACTGTGGTTTTTTTGAGGCTCATGGGGATTAGAGATCATTTCTTGCAAGGAAGATATTCCTCATGTATGTAGTTCAAATCCCTAATGGGTTGGTAGCATTTCCAAACAGAGGTGTCTATACTATTTTCAAGGGTCACAGAAGGTTTATGGGCGTAATATGGGTTGAGGGAGAAATAGTAGGGATACTAGGTCAGAATAGATAGATGGAATATGGGTGATATAAGTTATAAACTAAAAGTTTGAGTCTATGAAAATGTAATGAGAATGACATGTCAGGGATGAACCCTAACACCCTGAGGTTATAGCTTCCTACATGATGATTCTATGGCTCATAAGGATTGAAGCTCCATTCTTTCAAGGATGAGATGACTTTAGTTGGTTGGTCAAGACCCTTGTGAATTAGAATCATAGAAATTAAAATATGGTCTCCACTCCTTTTGAAGTTATGATATATTTTTTTGAAGGCTCAAACATTTAAATGATGATGTTGGGTTTGAAAAGAATTCTATCTAGGAAGGGTTCTGGCACCCTAGGGTTGTTCGACTCTAAAATTGTGAAGCTCAATCCCTACACCATGTTGTTTCTAATCAAGAATGGTGGTCTATAAAAATTTCATAAATGGAATATCATGTTCTTACATTGAGAAAGGGTACAAAATATGGTGATATAACAACGAGGATGTCAAATACACTTGGATAATTTTGAATAGATATTGTAAATCATGGCCTAAAGCACTTGAGTCAGAAAGGTGATATGGGAAAATCATATCGGGATTACCCAAAACACATGAAGGTGCTGAATTTTTCTATAGTTATGTTAGGGAGCAAAAGGACTAGATTTCCTCTTTTTTTTGAGTGACACATTTGTTTGACGAACATATGAGTATATGCATGAGACATAGATATGAAATCATAGTCAATAAAAGGGTCTCTTGAAGCTAGTATGATTTTCTAAGGGCCATGGAATATTTATAGAGATCTAAGGCGCCCAAATAATGAATTTTGATTCATGGAAAGTGTAATATAAAATAAGGGTTTTAGCATCCTAAAATTTTTATCAGCGCCTATAGAACATATTATTGCAATGATGAGATGTGAAAAATAATTATGTCAACTTTTTACTAAACTAGGGTGTTCAATGTGCATTGCGGGGATTTTACTAATACTACAGAGTATAGCCCATGAGATTTATGCCTTATTTATTTTAACCTTAATTTTTGCATAAAATATAGATATAAATATTTTATCATGGGAAGACATTAATTTTACTCAAGATATCATTTTATGTTCTTTAACTGGAGAAGTTTTTTGTCTCTTTTTCTAGACATTTACGGTTGTGTGATTCATAACATTCTAGGATGGGGTTTAAGGTCATATCGATTTTACCAAAGTGAATGTAGTTTATGTCTATGACACACATGTACAGGACATAGAGGATTGTACACAAGAGCCAAATTAGGATTCCCAGGGTCAAGAGTACTCCAACATCTTCTGAATTGAATATGGAAATGTTGTAAATCATTGATCGAGTATCATAGTTTAGGAGTAAAAATATTGTACAATCATACCGGTAGTAGTTCATATAACACTGAGGTGTTTAGTTCTACCACGATGATTTCAGGGCTCACAAGGATAAAAAATATCTATTTACTGAGTGACACATTTGGCTGATGACCATAGGATCTTATGTAGAAGCCATAAGCATACATGCATAGTCAAACAAAGGGTTGCTTGAAGATTGGTATCCTTTACAAGGGATGTGGAAGATTTTTTGAAACCTCATGCACTCAATACATGAAGGGAAATTAATGGATTGAGGTTGTTAAAAGATGATGGAAGCACCCAATACACTAGATGATCAGGGAAATCATCCCATGTTCCATTGATAATGGTTAAAAAATGGGTGATGGTATGCATAGTTTAACATCATATAGTGGGGAGGTTTTCTCTTAGTGTATTTTAACATCATGAAGTATGAATGTGGGAATACATGTGAAAAATTGGTATAAGAAATATTACCTAAACAAGAAGGCCATACATGGATATAATTTGTATGTAAGTAAAATAGAAGGGTATTGATCATTCTCTATTTAGTTGGGGTGCATTTTTTTATCAGTTATTGTAGCTGGAACCAGTATTTGAGATATTGGAATCACTACATATCCTATTATGATAGGAATCAAGAGACACATAGTTCATTAATGAGAAGCACACTATGCAGTCCTGGCCAGTATGTTGAGGTGGTTGTTGTTTCTATTTATTGTTGTAGTTGAGACCATGATTGGATATTTGGTTGTAAAAATGTATCCTAAGATAGTAAGAATCAATTCACAAGTAGTTATTGAATAAATTTTTAGTTTAGCATCATGAAACATGTAAATTAGTTTCCAAAAGTGAAACGGGGTATGATGGCTAGACACAATGATAGAAATATGGGTGTTAATTAATATCATATAGATGTAGGAATCAAGCTTTATGTAGTACATGAGGAACCATGTAGTTTAATTTCATGAAAAAAAGACATCAGCTTCTCTATGCTTAAATGATTATAGTGGCTAGACCCAATGATATAAATCTCAGAATCACTACATATCCCATAATTATAGGAATCACGTTGTACATAGTTATTGGGAAAGGACCTTCCTTCACAAGTATAAAATATACATAGAGTGTAGATATTTTTATTTTAATTGCATCCAATAATAGAATTTGATATCCAGGGGTCACTATATATCTAGTGATGTCATGAAATAATTAACACCTAGTTCTTGAGGTTAGAGGTGATGTTGGAGACCAATCACCCACCATAGTGGTCCTCTCGAGTGAGGTCCATTGGTATTTCTAGTTTTATATTTATAAAAGTAAATCTACAATGAAATTTAACATCATGTGGTGAGGAATCATGTTGTAACCTTTACGGTCATGAATATATGACCCTGAGAAACCCATTCTGACCTGTTATTCGTTTTCTATGTGAGGAATCCATTACCAAAATTCATAATATCATGTGAATTATGCTCAATGTGAGAAAAATAGAATGGAGAGGGTTCCTCCCACAATGAATAGGAAATTAAAGAAGTAATAGGTGAATTAATAATCATTTGGTGGATAAACCAAGATATTGGATTGATGGATCCCTGCATATTTCATTAAAAATGAGAATCAATCCACAAATATTTCTAGAAACTTGTGATGTTTAATTTCATGTTGTAAGGAAATCAACCATACAGTTCAAAAAATCTGGTAAGGACATGGGACACCTAACATGAAGGGAAAGTAACACTATGGATTCTTGATGATTTGTGGTATGTGGTAAAGAAATCTTCCACATGGTTTGATGGAATTAATTAATGGTTAATTATATAAAATTTTAATTCATATGATAGGACAAACATGTAGTGTTTAACATCATACAACCCATGTAATCTTTTTCAATTTAACATCACAAAACTAGGATGATGGTTAGTTGATGACAACTATGAAAGGTGTTTATTGAGAAACATCGCATTGGTGGGGGGGGGGGGTGTGACAGGATCCCTATCCTTCGTGGGAATTGTGTAAAATCTATTGTGATAGAAATTATATATTATGTAAGGACATTCCTTTTTGGGTTCTAGAATTTGAGGATTATTTCTGGGTATCATTGGGATCACAAGATCTAACACCGATTCTCCTTAAGGTAATGAATAGAGGCGAACATTTTTTTTCTATTCTCATGTGATTTGATTATGATGCACTTCAAGGTTGTGTGATGTACGAAACCCTTTATCATAGAGTGTCTCTATATCATCCACTCTCTTTTGTGATTTCCCATTATCCAAGAGATTTCTAAAAGTGTAAATTTTAGAAAACAATATTGAAATTCTATGGGTAAGACTTCCTTGATTCCATACACCAATGAGTATGGTGTTGCTTGTGTAGCAGTAAAATTGTGGTATGGGAGGTCCATAAATAACTGAGGAGGTTATCTAGACTAGAATTCCAATCCTTATTAACCATATTCTAGAGTATATTTTACAGATTATAATTCAAGGAATCATTTAATCAATTTTCCAATTCATGATTGAGAGATAATTGAATAGACTTAATGTTGTAATACTGGTGTAGTTTCTTGAACTCTATAGAACATATCTTAGTTTCATTGTCCATAAAAATTGAACGAGGGACTCCAAAACTTGTGATGATATGGAAATTATGACGTTAATGATATTATTCACCCTAAAGTATTTGAGTGTTATTATCTTAAACCATTTAGAAAATATGTCGGTAGTAGTAAGGATGAATTTTAACTTATTAACTATGGTTGGAGGATATGGACCCATAACATCCATTCCACAAAAATAAAATAGCAAGAAATATTTATCTATATCCATTAATTCTGATGGTTAATACATGAAGTTTTAGATTATCAGGAATGAATGAAATTTCTTATTGAATTCCACATAGTCTTATATCATGGTTCTCCTACAATAACCCCGCCCCATTATTTTGTGGGAGAGTCGGGTCCCCGACTGATGAGTTCCATATGAGAGTTTATGGAATTCATCCACGACAGAAATAATCTCTCCTTCTACTATGAATACGGGGAATATTCCTTCTAATACATTCATTTAGAATTCGCTCTATTAATTTGTACCTCTCTTCAGGGTAATTTCCATTGCTCGGTGAGAAATATTTTACCTTTCGGCTTAGTCTATTGTAAGAACACCTTTTTGGAGATAATAGATTATGGGATCCATCTATACAGGAGAGGATTTTAGTTCAAAATTCTATAAGGTGGTGTTAACCTGATTTATTTCTTCCTTATCACATACTATGACTAATGAACAATTATTTGGTGTGTTATATGAAAGATAAGTTCCTCTTGATCAGGGTCGACCAAGACTATGTATAGAATAGAAAACAAATCGGTATGAGCATTCTATTATTTTGGAAAATAAGGGAATGTGGGATTCAAAGAGAACTTTTCCATCAGTTCCCTGACATATCTATTTATTAGGGAAATTTCATCCTTTTTTATGATATATTATCCATTGATCTGTTTTACCACTGGTTTTGTATCCCCTTGGATATCCAGGTAGACTATTGGAAAGTGTAGTTATAACTATAACCCAATGATGAGGGTTTGGTATTCTGCCTCATTATTGATGTAGCCATCATATATTGAGAAAGTGTAGGGGAAAACTTCTTTTTCTGGAGAGATAAACACTACCGATAATACTATTGAACAGAGTCATTGGTTTTCCATCCTTTTCAGGGTAAGAATTTGAGATGCGCCCTAAAAATCCATCTCTCATGTCTAAGGAGTATCGTGGGAATAAAATACCTCGTCATCTTGAATCCCAATATCCATCAATGTATTCTCATAGGAAGCATGTTCTATGAGGAAATCTAACAAGTAATTTCCTTTCATTGATTTCTATGATACAAACTGAATATCTTATTACTGCTGAAGGACCACCCATTGGGCCAAGCGCCCAGTCAATATAGGAAGACAAAGTCTATACTTGAGTGGATCAATACAAGAGACCAAACAGACATTGTTTTTCTGCATGTAATGACTTATCTATTTCAATACAAATACTAGTGCAAGGAAGTCCTTCTTAATATCATAGTATTAGGTCTCAACACCTAGCATTGTTCGGATGAGGTAGAGTGACTATTGTTACTCCACGAATGTTTTTTATAATAAGAGGGTGCCAAGAAATCATTCCATGGTGTCCACATATAATATAAGTGACATCACATTAACTAGAGACATTATAACTATTGTGTGTAGTAAATACTTCTTGAGTCTTTCAAATTCTTCTTAGTAGTCATCATCACATTAATAAGTCATTCCCCTCTTTATTATCCTAGTTAAGGGGTGTATTTTTCTATCTAGATTGTCTATGAACAACTGAATATATATGAGGTTCCATTGGATTACCCTTATCTATTTGAGATTTTTGTGTGTGAGATTGATAAAATATAACTAGTCTTCTAGGGTTCATCCTCGATGTCACAATGGTGTACTAAAAAGGAAAGGAAATTCCATAATGTTACCCCAATGGTGAATTTCAGTGGTTTTATCTTCAAACGGTGTTGTTGCAGCATGTAGAATAGCATATGATGATCCATGATGTGATCACATAATTGTAGGGATTTGAAATCCAATTCATCAACATATCACTACTCTATTATTACTATGAATTACTTAATGATAGGATTCATGGAACATTGATAACTATTTCCAATCATCTTTAAGACAAAGGGAATGAAATTATAAAAAAATATACCATGAAGTGCTCTGAAGGCAATGGAATCATTATATTAAGGTGCCATATTTATCTAAATGTAACATGAATACCAATACATGATGTATTAGGATTGGAAGCTAGTAGTTTCATTGACAAAAATTTCTGCAATTGACAATGGGAAATCATCCTTTAGGTAGTTCCGATTAAGGTATCTGAAATCGATGCATACACTAATATTCAACATATTTTTCTTCAAATGGATGATGTTGTTGAGCAATCCAAGTTATTTAACATCTCGTAAAAAAGTTTCATTTAATCAGTTTTTAAACCTTTTCCTCTATATTTGTTACATGAGTAGGGTGAATCCACTTAGATGCCTTCCCGAATCCTCAAGGATAATTTGGAATAAGAGATGGTGTGTATCTAAATATATATTTAGTGGAGGAATTTATGTATAGTTCTAAAATAATACATATGAGTGTTTATTTAGTAATTCCATATTCATCTCTGGCACTTCAAGAGGCATGTTGGTAGTAATCAGGGTAGTCTGTGGGTCTTCTTTTGTTCTCAGATTCACCTAACTGAGCTTGTCAATTGTGGTGGATAGGCCTTCCTTGAATATGGAAAGGTAGTTCTTGTGTTAGTACTCATCTTCTTCCATATTTGATTCTGTGGTGACATTTTTAGATGAGGTTGGAAATCAAGGGGCTTCTTTGTCACTATCTGGGTGTGAGAGTCCATGAGAAGATACATCATCATCCCCTATTATATTAATTATTGTAGAGAGATGATGGATGTAATTTTATTTTGGACCATAATTGGGGATATAATGGGATTGTACCTATGGGGTCTAGCCTATCTCCTCAACTAGATTGATGGGTAGCATATATTCACCATTGATCATACTCTATGGATTGGAATGGGTAGTCCCCAAGACATTGGGGGGGTGGGTTGACCTCCATATCAATATATACCACTGGTTTTTTTTTCATTCCCTTTTATAGAAACGTGCTATTTTATATGTGGATCCAAATTCCTTGAAAGGGGAACTATCACCATATATAATGTCCAACTTTCCATTGATGGGGGTGTTCCTAACACAGATAGAGCTTTAAGGTAACACCACATGGTTGTGGATATAGTTCCTTTTGAGTGAGACATCATATGTAGTGACTCACTAGATAACCATAAACTCAACATCAGAAGGGATATCCACAAACCGAGATCTGATCTTGATCTTCTCAAGAGGTCTTTTATCAGGATTATCATACCTTTAAATGATCATATTTATGGGGGATAAGTCCCCTTTTATATATACCAAATGCTGGAGTGTTTTAACTAGTATATGGTTTATAACAAAACCATTATCAATCAGAGCCCTTTAGATATCATAATTACTAATTCTTCGTAAAACATATAGGGTCCTAATGTGTGGTTGAATGACCTCTTCATGATCCTAGTTCGTAAACGAGATGGTGGAATAAAGATTGGATGACATGATCTCTACTCGATAAACCTTAGTTGCACAAAATTCTACGTTGAAATCCCATGGGATATAGAAGGCCTCAACAAGTTCCTCTTTAAGTTCATTTGGGAGATAGAGGCCATCTGGTATTGTGATATTGGTGGGGTAAAATCACCAGCTATTTTAGAATGTCTAACTTTTTTGCTAAAGGTCGTTGCATCCTATTATGGGCCTACCCCCTAACATGTGGCTCAAGACTTGAGGAACTCTATGTGGACTAGTCTGGTGATTGTATATAGGTTGAGGAAGCATTTTCATCTAGGAGAACAGGTGACGTCGACCATCCTTGTTTCCAAGGTTGATCAGGCAGTCGCACCCTTGTAAGGTTTTCATATAATAAAACAAGGCATGGGTGACTTCTAGAGTGTTCTGGGACACGTACATATATTTTATTATCCTTATAGAGCACTTTAAATTGAGTCTTGGATTAATATTTGTCACTTATAGATATCTGAACAATGTATTATGTCTGACCACAAGTGTGTTGTAACATGTATCCTCAATTCCTACAAAATAAGCCTCACATTCCTCAGTTATGGGTTGGAAACACTTATTATGAGTAATTTTCATCATTATAAAAGGGTTCTACCAATTGAATTACATTTATAAAACCTAATATGAGTTCATGGTCTAATGATGGTTTTATTAGGTGGGGTCATTCCCATGCTTTAAATGACACATGGAAGAAATATATAGGATCCAAAATCTTACATTTGAGTAGAATATAATTCCTCTTCCATTTCATATTAATTCTAGTGGTCTCGACCATTTTAAGAGACATATATGATCTAACATTATTAGGTGGTGGATGTATTGTGATTCTCCACATCTATGCTTTTAGGGTGGAAGGATCTCGATAAACTATTGTTTAGTCATCCTATTATCAAACTTCAACCCACACCCGGAGAGAACCATATGCCAACCACCTTCTTCTTCAGACTAGGTAACAGTTATACAGGACACATGATATGAGGAGTTATCTAACACCACCTATATAGAATCCACCATACCATGGAGGATGTGTTTGAATATGAAGAAGTATTGGATATTATGACTGAGCCTTCTATGGAAAGGGCAGTAGTTGGTATGGTCAGTGAGGTTGACCTCATTGGGCTTCCTGCGACGTGGTAGCTTGAGTAGGTTATTTTCCATG
This sequence comes from Viscum album, assembly GCA_963277665.1. Taxonomy (NCBI): domain Eukaryota; kingdom Viridiplantae; phylum Streptophyta; class Magnoliopsida; order Santalales; family Viscaceae; genus Viscum; species Viscum album. The sequence goes on from OY728166.1 coordinate 1,323,845,999, forward strand.
GTCTCGAGGAAATAACAATGTAATTGTTCATTTTGGATGGTGTATTATTTATTCATCCATTCCTGAAATCCTAGGAGTACTTTATTTCATAGTTCTTCTAAACTATGGAATTTTGTTTCGTTTTAACTACCCGACAGGAGGTGTTGGGAATTTTTGGACCTTCCTTAGTGCTTGGATTGGCATTAATACTAGATTGAGAGTGAAAAATATAGTTTATACCTTTTCTTCTATTTTCACTTACGATGAGGGCATGATCCTAGATTTTCATCGAGTTTTCTGAATAGATTCTTCCAAACATTGGGAAATTCCTACAAACTCCTGGGAACCACCAAAATATTTCATTTGGATCAAATGTGTAATAACTCATCCCATATATTTTGAGCACAAAGTTCTAGTAGTTCTTCCTACAAGATATGTAATCTAAGTTAATATGTGTATCCTTTCAATCTAGATATAATTTCAAAACTCTATAATTTTCTCATTGTTTCTGTTCTTTGAGTCGAATATTGTTGTTTTCTCCGTGTGGAGCTGAACTAAAAAAGGAATTTATTATTAATTTCTTCCCATATTTTAACATTTCCTAATAGAATACTATTCTTCCAAAAAATGGTTGACCCTACAGGATTTAGTACAAAAACCACATCTTTTTCATCTCTCATTGAAATTGAGGTTCCATCATTGCCCCATAGCAGGATACGATGTGTGTAAGTAGCAGTTTAGGGTCACCTACACCGTTAAAGGTGTAGGTGTGGGGATTTCCTAAATTGGGTGGGGAAAATGTTTCATCCACCAACTCCGGATATGGCCTCCTCTCAGGATGCACATGTGTGTGTCAACCTTCCATGGCTTCTATTCATGTATCCTAGGAATCAATTGTGTTACGAAACTTAATGTGAATTGATTTCTGAGATTCCTCCCATATATAGAGAGTTGGTGGAGGTCGATGAGGTGGACCTACCATTGTATCTTTCAATTTCCTGGTTCATCTGAAGCCTAAATGATCTCCCTAGAGAGGGATAGGTTGTCACCACAATGAAGGGAAGTCACGATCATTTTTTACTTCTTCATTTATATATAATAGATTCATAGATCTGCTTCGAGTTTGATGTTTAGATGACACTTTTTCTATTGGATAAACTATGGGTGGGAGAATATTCATCAATACTAGGAGATGATAACTCACAGTGATATTTATCTTATGTTTATCCTTGTTTTTTTGTTTTATAGTTTTTTCCACACTCTCATATTATGAAAATTATTCCTCAATGTAAGGAACATCAACTCTATTGTATGGTGATTGGGATGTACCCAAAACATTTCCATTGTAATTGGTAGTATTCTACATGAGAGTTGGAAACTCAATATTAATAGGATCCAAATTTTTTATCCTTCTTTGGTTCTATTTGTGTGAAACCTCAATTTTTTTATCCAAATCACCCTCCTTTGTGGGTATATTTTAAATTTTTTGGCCCTCTATATTTGTGTCCTGATTCACCATAACTGATATGTTGATAGTGAAGACATTCACAAATGTATATCGAGAAATGGTGATTGTACCATTACTTTGGATGCAATAAAATGATTCTTTATTACCATCATTATAGTCATTATTCAAACCCTAGCTATATTTGTCCATTTTTTATTTAAACCCCAATGGGGTATAATAACCATCGCCCTACATTTCTTACATATTGGTCTATGAATAATGACATTAAAGGAGATTCGGATAATGGTTTCTGAATGGGCCCTAAATAACAGAGGTTTGTCTTGTGGTAGGATAAACAGATAATATGTTGACTGTTAATATTTAACTTCCATTCTAGAGAATAATGATTATCTATGTGGTGATGGTGATGATAAAAAATCCACCAGTCCTGGGAGTTGGGGGTTATACAGGGCCGCAATTTGTATTGATTGATCCTATTTTTTGGATAAAGTTGATTTTATGGCTCCTAGAATGGAAATTGAGATATAAATATCGATAGAACAGTGGGATGAGTTTGATTTGGAATGAATATATATTTCCCTAGGAACCTCATAGGGGATGATGAACATGGTGTGGGTGGTTAATATTTAACTTTCCCCATCCTTACTGTTTAGGGATTATTTGAAGGTACTGATGATATGTTTCAAATCCTCTGGAGACATAACAATCTGAGAGGTGAATGCAATGGTAGATATTCTCCTAACTCAACTGGAGATAGTGATTCAAACTACCATTGTGGCCTATTGGATATGGCACAACTATGATCATGTAGGATCTAGGTGTGATGGATGCCCATGATGGGAGTCATTCTTCATAGGAAGTTGTTTGGTTGATTAGAACATCCACTTATGTAGAAGAAATGTATTATTATTGTTTTAAGGGGAACGGTTTATAGGTTTTAAGGCTATCATATCCCTCCATTCATGATGTATGGGTATCGTGGTAGTGTGGGGATTCTATTGTAGTGACCAACTAGGATGAGTGTTACCCGGTCCCCTAATTTTTCTAGAGGCCATGAAATTATTGGATGCTGTATTAAAGGGGTTATACTATTATAGGGGTGTGACAAAGTGTAACAGTCTATACATTAACCATCCTTGGATTCAAATACATGATTTGGATTTGAATGTCAATTTTGGAGGGTTAGGATGTTATGATAGCAAACGTGTTATCGATTTACTTTGAGATTTTCTAGTTTTGGATCTTGGTCCATGTGGATAGTGACCAGGTTCTATTGAAAATAGAGTGTAATGAAAGTATGACGGTGACCCTCTTATTCCTGATAATTGAGGGTTTTATTGTTTAGTCTCTCTTGAGTTTCCCACATATTGTGGTGAAGATAAGGCATGGACTTGTTTTTTAACTCATCTAGGATATCATAGTCATAAGTGGCGAGGGGCCAGAATGTGATGCAGAGGTTGTTTCTAGGTAACTCTCTCCATATTTGAATTTTGGATTCCACTTCATTAAGATTACATTCCTCCATTTGATTATACCATAGTATATGGTTCTTGGGTCTTCTCCTAACTAGAGTGGAGTGCTTTAGGAAGTTTATAGGGAACTATAAGCAGTTGAACCAAATGTTTTTAGAACCTCAATATACAAAGGTTTTTTAGATTTTTAACCTATTTATATGATGTTTTCAAGGAAAGGGAATGATTTCCATATTAATGGTATATATATCCATGGAGATGTTGACCATGATGGATGTTAGGAGTAGAGTTCCTATTATCCATCTCCAAACTACCCTGAGGAGGATTATAATGACAATGATCATCTTCTAGTTCGATTGAAGAGTTGACAGACCATTTTGGTGTGGAATATTTTTCTTAAATGACCTCAAGGAAAAGGTAATTGATCATATTAGGGATATTATTATCATTCAGAATCATGAACAGAATAGGCCGACATTATTTCTGGGAATTTTTATGGATACTAGCCTTTTGTAATATGGTTTCTAGAATATGTTTATAATTTTGTGGTTGTGTGGGAGTATGATTCCACTGATGAAAAGTAACTACAATATACAAATGATCTTCCTCATTATATAAAGGAATATGAGCCCCTCTTAAGGAATGTACCATTATCATTTGGGGAGACTTGGTTATAATGGGACTGTGAGCCTGATCATATCCCATTGAATATACCATTGGTCTTTTGTGGAAGGGATATGAGCCTTCACTAAGGCATGCGCCATTATAAACTAGTGATCCACGGTTGAAATAAGAATATGATCCCAGTCAGAATATACATTCCACACCATAATATTTCGAAAGACTGCCAAAATGCTAAAAGGTATGTGAGCCTCCTCTTGTATTACCTTGGAATGATTCTAGGGAAGTTATTCATCGGCAGAAGTGGGTATATGTTCCTGGATTCTATGATCAACTGGAATATGAGAGTAAGATTCACTAACATGAATATGATCTTATCCCAAGGAATATTTTATTCTCACATGTTTATATATGATAAGAATGGTGATATGAGCCTAACCCTAGGCCTTTCGAGTATTTCACTGGTCATCTTCAATATGAGAAAGAGACATTCTCGTGTCTTGTTCTAATCTCATGTAGTGAGACCCTTCTAGAAAAGTCATCTGAGAAAAATACTAGTCCTTTGGAATACGTTGTCAGACATTTTCAACAAGAATGTTCCCCTATACTAAGGCATGTTCCACTCTCACCTGTGGATCCCTAATTGGAACATGAATATAAGATTGTTCCAACACCTCATCCTTTACCATAATATTGCATTAATCCTCTTGGATGGGAGAAATAATATTCAATTTCTCCAAAGAAACCATTTATTCATAATTATCATAGAGTTATACTACCACGTCTATAGAGATAAGAATATGAAACTATCCCTATATCTATACCAATTATAGAGTATTCTAGAAGAGTTCTTCAACTATTTCTATGATGTATTGGCATTTTAGAAATGTTCTCATAGGGATATAATGCTAAATATTTTCTGTCTCAACTATATAAGGAAGGTATCATTGATTTAATTTGGGATATGATTTCACTTATATACTTCTTATTCCATTATAATATGTTGATCAATTTCATGCATAGGGGTAGGGATATGCTCCTCCCCCATACCGACTACAATAGGAGGCTCGTAGACTTGTTCTGAGTGAGTATGGATAAGGGCTTTCTCATTGGTTACTACTAGAATTTGATGGTATATATTTTACTTAGGAGTGGTGATATGATCCCACACTTGGATATCCATTGTCCCCCTTACCCAATGTGTCTTCATCGCTTCTCATTCATGGGCGTAAGAGGTGTATGTGTGTTGGGTGGTGCCCTTAGTAGGTGATTGGTGGGTACCTCTTTGATAGTGCTGATAATGATATTTTACAAGATACCTCCTCTTTGTTACATAATCTTGGAGGGATCTGTACATGACTCCATATTCCATCATTATTATATATTGAAGGTGGTGATTTTCGTGCTCTAGGGATAAGCTTCTGAAGGAATATTTTATGTAAACGAGGGACACTGGCTTAGATGTAACTTTCCCTAGACAATGAGGTCTCATAAACTTCAATACTCAGATACCCTCATTGGAATATTTGAGGTTTGGGATTGTACCACATCGATTGTACCCTCTAACCATTGTGTTCGCCACTTGACATTGAAGATGTCAAGCAGGTGAGATAATTTGGTAATCCACGAGGGTTGCAGCCACAGTTGAATTGATGGAATGGTCATTTTATGATGAAATTATCTTGGATCATGATACTGTTGATGATATCAAAACCTATAGTCATGAAAACAATAATGAACAAAGTCACATATTAGTAAAAAATCATAAAAATGATGGGTGATCAATCAGATATATAGGGTTAACACATTTTTCATTTTATTTTTGTTCTACCCATTCTGATCACATGGGATTTCCAATGAAAGGATGGACTTATTTAATGGGATCCCGAATTATAGATGACCAATTTTTAGATTTATTTCTGACTTATAATCTTTTTTTTGTAGGTTATGCAAGTCAAAGTTGATTGGTTTATGATTAACCTTTCATTGTCTTATTTGAGATATTCACACCAGGTTAAATAGTGGTGTTTGAATATATTATGAAGGTGAATGTTCTCTAAACATAATAACCTAATAATTATTTTATTTGAGATATTCACATCCGGATTACCATTTTTGTTTAAGTGGGAAATAAAAGACCTCTAGGGACGATTATCTTGTCTTGATGGATGATTGTGAGGGGTTCATTTCTTGCACAATCATTGACATGTGTTCACAATATTAATTATTAATTGAAACTACCAATAGTTACCTAATTTATAACTGGGTACATATATAATTTACAAAGGTATCTAGTCATTTCGGGTTTCAAACACAATTTCACTTACAGAATATCTTTATATGAGAGGATGGGAGGTCAGGTTCATCACACCCTTATTGGGGGAATTGTCACCTACTCCCGGACTCTGTTATAGGTTCAAGATATTTTCTAGAATCAGTTACCAATCCCAATATAGAGATGGCTATGTAATGAAAAAGATTACAGGTATACTCCTCTTATGTTAAAAATAAAATCGGGATATCATTATTGAATCCATATCTATGCATTTGATGTTCCTCATCCATTTATATATAATGAACTGCTGCTTATATATTGAACCATATATCCGAGCACTTTGAATTTTTCTTCCATCAAGGGAGGTTGTTAATATTTGAAGGTGGGGATTGAGATATTATGAGTTTTCCTATATTTCATATTTATTTTAAGAATCAAAAGTCACATAGGTCTTTAAACCCATGCAGTTTAAACTCATTTGGAAATGACATATGTTTGAGCATCTAGGAATCTAATATTTGAGCTCAATTATTGATAATACACCCTACATATCCTGGTTAAAATAGTGATCTGATTTATCATAGATAATTCATGCCCTTGGGATAGGCCCCAAGGTAGATACCCTCATATGAGGGATATATATATATATATATATGTTTTCACTAATCAAGGATCACATGTTGAAATTTTCCTAGCTAGTAGAGATTCATGATTTGAATTAGGTGACCATCATTACTCCCTAATCCCCTAATATCAATTCATGATATGAAAAAAATGGAAAACAAGTAATCATGCTCACTATATATGGATGCAAGGATTATGTGTTGGGACTTCCCTTGGGGTGTTTAATATGAAGCTCCTTCGTTAGGAAGGCATCCTACATATCCCTGTTATAGTAGGAATCAATGTCCTCAAAGTTCTGTTGGCTTCTCAGTCGACTGATGGGTGAGGTACATTGATCATCTCAATGGAATTATTGTGTCAAAATGGTTGAAATGTTAGAGATATAAAGGTACTTGCGCCAAGATGGATTCCCATTTGAGTTTTTTCTCAAGCCTTAGGAATGCGTCCTATGTATCATAGTTATGGTAGTAATTAGAGTCATCTTAGTTCAATTGGTGAGGGATTATACACTAACATGTCTCTTATATGAAGAATAGATCATACTATGACACTAATGGAGGATTACACACGATGGTTTCTCATATATTGTTATATTATTTTTATATAAACGATGTGAACTTTGCTAGTTCCTCTACCCATGTTATTTATTCATAGTGTGAGAAACAGAGGATAGAACATGATTAACATCATTTGTTTTGGTTGTGGGACATATGTGTTTGGAATACCCTTTGGATGGTTAATACAGATATTGGAACATGGAGAGGCATACTACGTATCCTTGTTATGGAAGGAGTCATCATGATCATATTTCAATGATTGGAGCTTACACACTGAGATTCCCATTGACTTAGCCTGTGTGCCTTCCTAACATGATTTACTTCCTTTTGTAATGTCTTGATTATTTATTTCACATGTAGGAGGATATCATGACATGTCTGGTTTTATTTTGGACATGCCCAAGGACAATCACATGATCTCATTTCCTTTTCATGGGGATGTTTCATATCCAAGATGGATAGTTCAAGGGTCATTACATGACATTAGATGACTTATCTAGAGGTCATAATGTGACCCTGTTAAAAAAATCTTGGAAGCCACCACATGATCATGGATAACATGATTAGAGGCAAGTGCATGATTCATATGACATTCCTTGGTGTCATCTCGAAAACTGTCTTCCAAGATTGCAGGGTGTCTTGAGAGTTAGTAATACATGTCAAGAGGGGGATTCATAATCCAAGATAACATGTATGGATGCCATCACATGACTAGATAGAGTACCCAGAGGGCATCAAGGTAGCCAGGTCACATGACCAGGTGCTATTGTGAGACTCGAATGACACGTACTGATATTGCCACTTGAGTTCTGAGACATGGATGACATAGATTACAAGGTTTTGGATAGATATCCTGATGGGAATTGTTAGAACGGGGTAGATTTCATGGGGGTGCCTTATAACTTTATTAGAAATCTATAAAGGACTTATCATGGTCAAAATATTATACCAACGGTTCCTCATGAGTTCTGGGTGACATGTCCTGGGGTTATTGCATGTCTAGGATGGTTCACACAAAGTTTTTAAGGATTAGTGTATATGTTTGTTGCATAATTCACCCAATATTTAGTCTTTTGTTCCAGTATGTTTTTGAAAATTGCTTAATGTTGTTCAATTTCAATGTTTTCATTCATGCGTGTTCTAGAAGATATGATGGATTTTCTTCAAATGAACTACCACAATTCCTTCGTGTGATCAATGAGTGATTATGAAATGTCCTTATGCATGCTACATGGTCACTCCGGTTGTTCCCCAAGTTTTTTATGGGAAGCTTTTTCAGTCATGAGATCAATCGCTTTGAGAGATCATCTTTGGTGCTTAGGTCCGCCAGTGTGGGGTTCTTAGATTTCTCCTATGTGAAGTCTTAGAAGTCATATTTCAAAATGGTGTGGTGGATTTAGAGGCCTCTCTGACATGGTTATTCACCTCTTTTAATGGTGCATATCACGTGAGATAATGATGGATTTAGTGAAGGGATTTAGTTTCATGCACTCCATGTGTTCCCACCACAAACCATTATGGGGGTATCACATGATTTTCATCAACCATTGGATCATCCTCTCAATTATTCCATTATTAGATTATTTCCAATTCGTGGGGACTTTTTGAATTATGTTGTATTTCCAAAGGACTTTAATATTATCATATTGACATGAACAAGGGCCATTATGAGACTAGGGATCCTATCAAAATGACTTTTCATGATATTAGGAATCTTTTCATGGAACTTTCATTAGGCATGGATGGATTGGTAGGGAGTTCTCTAGTGATGTGGAAGACCTGTTTCTTGGTGCTTACAATGACTTGAAGACTAGAAGGGGTGCGCCGAGTTATATTTACAACATATATATGCTTCAGCCTTATCATCTTTTTGTTTTACATATTTATTTTACATTTGAAATGGATCTCGTAAGGTTGAATCAATATTGTTGAATATACCCCCTCCACCTATTTGTGATGTGTCACATGACCAACATTGGTTTTTGCGGAGATAAAGAATCATTTCATTGAAAAATTCTTATATTTGTCATTATGAATCCAAAGGGGGGCATGAGGTCACCTTGAAATGTTTGAGTAACTTCACATGATAAGGATGACATGCCAGTGGGATTCCTTGGGATAAGGAAGACTTGTTGATGGGTTCTTTTGGTTTCTTGTAGATATCTAAGGGAGAGTTGTGTGATGTTTATGACCACAAGATGCTTCCTTATTCTCCCTTTTTTATTTACACTATTTAGCTTAAAAAGGCTTAGGGTTTTAGGGTATTTATTGTGTCTTTTCTAGAACAATCCTTCTCCCCTTGGGTGATGCATCATATGAGTTTTATTACTATAATAGGCTCCCTCCTTTTGGAAATTTCCACCTATTTTCAAAGGATTTTGGGATGGCTTGTTGTGGTTCATGAGCTGACAAGTCGTTTGACCTAGTGGAGCTTGCCTAGATACAACGGTGTGTTTAATGATTATCTAGGGTTCCTTCCCAAGAGTAGAAGAACATGTCTAAGGGACTTTATAGGGCCTTCCATGGGTTGTGCACAAAACATGACCATCCCTGTGACCATCCAAAGGTCATGTTATCATGTTTCCTCTAGGATTTCATGATATCCACATGATCCCAACCACCTTTATAATGACTCAGATTTTCAATGTATTATTTTTAAATAATATATACATTGATTTAGAGCCCAGGTGTTCAGTTTCCCCGAAATTAATGTTCGAAAAATAGTAAAATATTAAATAGATAGCATGCATGATTTTATGAAAAAAAGTGGGATGAAATATAAATGGATGTCTAGATTATAAATATAAGGGCTATAATGAGTTTAGAATCATAGTTTTACCCTTGGAATTACCTAAAATTGGTTAGTGCGGGTCATTTGTGGAAAGTCACCAAAGGTGCTTAAATATATAAAATAAATTTGAGAAAATTTATATTATTTCATTGATGCAGTGACTTGTTTATTTTTGATTAAAATATTTGTGTGTGATCCATGTTTAGACATATAATCTTGAAATTCTCTAGATATGTTTGAGAGAGAACCTATGGACGATCCTTCAAATGAATGACAACAGAACATCAAATCGATGATCAACACACACTAATCATGAAATATCTCTCCAATGATGACAATGTGATGACCATTATTCAACATTGAATGATTTGAATCAAGGTAGTGTACATTATTTCATGTTCTTTTTCACTATTTCAGATTCATATGATGAAAACAGACTAATTGACAAATATATTAGCTCGCAGAATGATCGTATTTGTAGGATTGGTTATTTTGCAGGAACAATCGAAAGTTAATTCTTGATAATTATTTGGATTCATTTACCGTTATAATGGAAATGAACCTAGATCAATATGATCATGGATTGTTGTTTGTTCCTCCTGTTTGGAGTTGTGATTTTATCCCCCAGTTCACCATTCTTCATTAAGTTCTTTGTTTTTTTTCATATCTCAATGTTTCATTGTATAATCGATCATTTCAAATTCGATTCTTGGAAGAAATCTAAAATTGTATATCTAGAAGCGATACGACTCAAAAGAGGTGTGACAGTGGTTGAGGAAACTTATCAATCAATAGTTGGTTTTAATATTTCTTTCTTTTGGGCACAATGAGGAATGACAACGATCTTGTTTTCTGAGAAATTTAAAGGTCCTAATCTCGTATATTTGGTGATGGCATGGAAAAGTGACACAGAATATTCAGTTTTGTGGAAAACCAATAATCTGAACTGTGACTGGTGGATCGATATGTGTGAGAAGGAGGATGAAGTTGGGCTCTAAAAAAACCTGAAACCCATGGTGTTTAGTCCTTGAATACATGGCACGTTTCTCCCATGGAATTAATAGACGTGTATGTTAAAAATTATACAGACATGGGGTGGACTACGTGGGATACCTACCCATCAAGTACTATCCCACATGGCTTGGCCTAGACCATTTAGAATGGATACCCCATGTACTAGTACATGGGATACTCTGTGTACTAGTACATGATAAACAATACATAGGATGACATTGTGTACTTGCACATAGCTTTAGTACATGGGTAGGACCCCAGATAGAGGGACTCAACATGTAGTCCCCCTTACACGCTATTTTCTATTATTTTATATGACATGGTTAAAATGACACAAACCATTGTACACAGGTTGTACATAGTGTCATGGGACATGACATGTGACCCTAGTACACACCGTGTACCCCTTCTTTCAAGACTGGAGCCACTTTTCCTCTGTGTCTTGGACATGTTTTGTTAGGGTTCATCCCCTTCTTATTTTTTCATGAAGGTTGGTATGAATCATTTCCTACTCATTGGACTACGATCCCTTCAGCAAGGCTTACTGGATAGAGTAATTGAAATCCCCTATGATTTCCATGGTAGGATTTTCAATTCATTCATCATTCCCTAAGTGGGGTTCTTGGTATCGACGTGACCATCACTATGTGGGAACTGATCATCTATAAATAAGGTTAATCTAGATTGAGTTTTTGGTATCACCAAATGTCATTGGATATTATCCTCATTAGTTGTATCATATATCACTTTATATCTATCAATTTATCTTTCTCATTAGAAGACCCAATGGGACGTACCTCTTGGACGAACATCATCAATGCTATCGAGCTCATGAGTGTGTTCTATTAGATGAGTGATTTATGGATCTTGTAGATGAATTCATTATTCTAGTATATAGTGTTTGTGACATACCTCTATAATGTCTGTCTTGGTTGAGTATATCTAGATATTGTTATTATATGTGTTATATACATATACATATGTAGACATGAGTGTATCTTTTCATTTCGATAATGATTTTTCGTTTCGATGTTTCCTACTAATTAATATTATAATCAACCATGCATGAGATTTTTCCTCCATGTATCATGTCTTGTTCTTACGATTGACCTTTTGATGGATTTCTAGGTAGACCATGACCCGACAGTGATTTTTGAGATCGGAAAACTGAGGTGTGTCCTTATTTCTACATACAACTGTCCCAATACCTTTTTATTGTAGATTTTTTTTTTACAAACTCTTTGTGGTGGAATTTTATTATGGCCCTATTAACATTACATTAGATCTCATCATACTCTAGTTGTGGGATGTAGTACTTTGCGTTCATTATTTACTTTTTGGTTTTAACATTTAACTATTTTTTGGGATTGGAGATGTGTGTGTACGTACATGTTCATTGAAAATTCCTCCCATGTAAGTGATATTCCTACTAGGTTATAGTCATAATTCCTTGTCTTATTGGCAGTAGGCTTAGGGAGTTGTGGCATAATCCCTTGTGGGAAGTTTCATGAGAGAGTGGTATAAAAGGAGGATAGTTCTACATTAGGACCAGAAGATATTGAGACTGGTTTGAAAAAATAATTTTATGTGTTTTGAGTTTGGATTTTAGGGAAGGGACTCCAGTGTTGGTGTGGCGGCTGACATATCCATACACTAGGACCCTGATAATATTCTTTTCGATTTGGTGCATAAGAGAATTGGTTATAGGTAAAATAATGGCACATTCCACTTATATGAATGTGTTTTATTTACCATGTACTTCTTGATTTTTATTTCTAGATATACTTATTGGCCAGGGTAAATCCTGTTTTTGACAGGATGCCTTCATGACATATTACAGCTAGTATTCAACAACTTGATCACACAGATAACCTCTATAGTGATGAGGCTTTGATACTGGTACATGTTCACCGTATGTTATCTCCATGTGGTTTATAATCCATACCACAACTTGTAGAGAAGCATATGGTACCTATAGTACCAGCATATGAAGAGAACGAGATGAGTGCACTTCATGAGTTTCAGAGGCAGAGACCCCTCAGGTTCTATGGTCAGCTTGATCCATAAGAGGATGAAGAAGGGATTGAGGCAGTGACCTGAGTTTTCTGTAATGTTAGGTTAATATAATATCATATGGTCGTCTTGGAGATGATCCTTCATTGCGACTGAGTAGAAATATGGCGGAGTTTGGCTATCCAGACTTATGATTAGATAACTCTTTCATGGACGGAGTTCAAGTGCATCTTTAGATAGGAGTTATCACCTGTTACACTAAGATATGTTCATATCAATGAGCTTCTCCAGCTTTAGTATGGCAGTATGATAGTACCTAACTAGTCATCGAGGTTTACCATCCTTTCTAGGTACCCGATAGATATAGTTTAAGATCATTACTTCAGGCCTCGGAACATTGAGTGAAGTCTACATAGAGATATCTATGAAAAACATTCTCCCTCTAGGCATTCCAACATATGGTGGGGAGGTTGAGTGGGCTTTGGTGGTTTAATGATTCTTAGCTGAGAAGATACAGATGTTGACAATCAGTAGTAGACAAGGACGAGTGGAGTCCTCGATAGTAGGGAGCCGACATCAGTTCGAGGGACATGGAAGTGGGAGACGCTTTAGGATGGGGTACCAGGATAGTGTATATGAATTTCAAAGCTCACATGGTGGGTCTAGTCATCATAGAGAGAGGTTGTGCTGTTAATTTTAATGTAGGAGAAATCTTTCTTGAGATTTCCCAACCCATCGTGCCACTGATAGAGAGACTGTGGATGGACCTCTGAGTCAAAGACAACACAAGGAGCTAGAAGATGCATATTATTGTGGATGTGTATAGGTATATAGGATATAGGAGGAGGTTGATGTTTTGAGTTGTTACTACCTCCACCGCTAGGTCTTCCGTGCTAGGCCAAAGGAGCTTGAGGGCATTGGTGGGGACAACTGCATGGGGTTGAGGTGTATGACTGAGGGGATCTATGAATTATTCAAGGTATGATCTATGTATATTATACTTTGGATTTACTAATGATAAATAAAGGTGTTAATTTTCCCTTTATCACCAAATATCTTGTACAATACCAAGAGATTCTAGTTTAAACTTTTACTCAACCCTTATTCTTAGGGAGACATATTGGTGAAATCTCAGTTATCACACAATTGTGTCGACAGTGTGACCAGACCCTTGGAGGTGTGAGTTTTGGATATAAATACTTGGTGGTAGTTTTGAGGCCTTATGACATCATTATTGGTATGGATTGGTTATCTACGATCCACTCCCATATTGGTTGTTTTAGTTGAAGGGTGTGGTGTGTTCGCAGTGATGGAATGAGGATTACCATTTATGGTGAAAATAAAACCAAAGCAGCATAGTATGGAACCATGAATAGGAGGGAAAAACCTATTACTTATTAGTTGTCTATACTGACCTTTGGTTTAGTGGATGTTATGATTTTATAGTTTCATGTAGTAGTGGTGGAGTATGAGAATGTATTTCCTGAGAATGTTCCTAGTTTACCTCCCCACATTGATATAGAATTAAAAATTTATATACACCCCATGATGATATTGATATCTATACCAGTATAGTTAGTTTCTCTAATAAAACATTTTGAGATGAGGGTGCAGTTGGAGGACTTTCAGAGAAAGGGATTTGTGAGACCAAGTGTTTCACCCTTACTCATTAGTTGGCTTTCATGAAGTTCATTGTAGTTATCATTGGTGGATGGAGTTGGAGAAGCTTACCTCTAGATGATTATTATCACCCCTCTACTCTTAGTGTGGGTTTGGGAGGGAAAAATTAGGGATACCAAATGCGAAACTTTATGTGCTCAGATTTCCATAGTTCATGCTTCTGATGGATATTAAAATGGTGGTGGGGAGCACATAATTATTTTCAGAGGACTCATAGTCGTACCAGGGGCTTTGTATGATAACGTTGTGAGGGAGATTCATATGTACCTTTTGGCGGTACATAAACCTATGGAAAAGATGTACCAGGACCTTTGACATTAGGTTTTGTGGCCAGGAACAAATAAATGTTTTTTAGAATTTGTATCTTGATTCCTTAATTGTCCACAAGTGAAGGTTGAGCAAAAGTTTACAGTAGTTTTAGATCATCCCCTTGAGGTTCCAAAAAGGAAGAGGGATGAGGTATCTATTGACTTTATGATAGGTTTACCATGTACATATAGGGAATAAAATTCCATCTAGGCGATTGTTGATCAACTCACCATGTCGACCCACTTCCTAGATATTTGGGAGAAGAGTTGAGTAGAGATATTTAAACACCTCTACAATTCGAAGATATTCTTACTCCTTGGCATTCCATAGATGATTGTTTCTTATCATGATTTTCAGTTTACATCCCAACTATGGAAGGGATTACTCTGGGATTTTGAGACCCAGTACAACTTCAAAACAACATTTCACCCACAAACAGATGACTAGATAGAGGAATCATTCATGTTCCAGTGGAAATGATGTGAGATTAAATGTAGGAATTTGGTTGTAGTTGTGAGGATCACCTACCACTGGTGGAGTTTGTTTATAATAGCATCTAACATTCGACCATTGGTATGGATGCATTTCTGGAACTGTATGGGCAACCATGTATGTCACCACTTTGCTAGACTAACATAGTATAATCGACACTCGTAAGATAGGAGTAAGTGTGAGATAATAAAGAAAAGTTGAAGATTATCCAAGATAGGATGAAGAATGCACACAGCCACAATATGTCTAATGTTTTGGGATAATAAGTCATTTTTTTTGAGGAAGTATACCATGCGTTCCTACATGTCTAACCGCGACCTGGGTTATAGAGATTTGGCCAAGGTGGAAATCTATCTTTGAGGTCCACCTACCCTTTTCAGCTATTGCATAGAGTTGGTGATGTGGCATACCACTTAGCTCTACCATGTAGTTATTTCAGTTATACGACATCTTCCATGTATCATAGCTAAGGAACTACAGGCATGAACCATTTCAAGTCATCGATTCGGGTGAGCTGGACATCAAGGATGGAGTGAGTTTTTTAGATTAACTTGTAGAGATCGAGGATCAATTGTAGAAGATCTTTTATGGGTGATCGATTCCCTTGGTGTTTTTTTGGTGGCAACATGAGAATATACAAGAGAGAACATAGGAGTGAAAGGCTCATATTCATGTTCAATACCCTCGTCATTTTTAGTATCAATTGTTATGGATTTTTAGGGATGTAATGTCACCAAGGTGGGGAGAATGTAATAAATCATATTTTCTAAGTATAATTGTAAAATATTATATGGATAGATTTCGAGAATAGGCACTGAGATGATGTGCAATTATGAGGCCCGGTGTGGCCAAAACAGATCTTTAAAAAATATTAAAATATTAGATAGCACATGGATACCTTTTTCCTGAATAATTAGAATAACATCAAAAAAGGTCCCAAGATCAGAAATCCAAGGGCACCGTTGATTTCATAATAGTTTCTTTACCATATGTGCCATTTACAATTGATTGGCATGAGATATTTGTGGAATGTCTCAATGAGCACTTCAATGAATAAAACAAATGTCATAAATTTTATTTTATTTATATAACATAGTGATAAGATTATTTTTAAATAAAACCTTTCTCATAGTTCTAGGTTAGCCTCATAACCCTAGAATTCTCTATACTCATTAGAGAAAGAACCTTTGGAAGATCCTTCAGACAAATGATAACAAAACTTCTAATCGACAATCGATGCACAATGATCTTGATGGATCTTGCCAACGATTATGACATAATGGTCGTTCTTTATCTGGGAATGATCTGAATATAGGTAGGATGCCTTATTTATATTTTATTTTCCTCTTAATTGATTCCTATGATGAACATGGAATAGTCCAAAAAAATATTATCCCACATATTGATCATATTTGTAGTACAGGTTGTTTTTTTATGATTTATGATGAGTTGATTATTGAGAATTGTTTGGATTCATTTACTATTATAAAGAAAGAAAACCAAGATATGCATGAAAATTTATTAAGGTTCATTAATCTTTTTGGTTTTTTTATTTTCTACCATGATTCACTGTTCTTCATGAAGTTCTAGATTTTTCCCTACCATTTGACATTTCTTCAAAAAAAATTGATCATTATTCATTAGACTCTTGGTGAAATAATAAAAAATCATTGATCCGACATTGATATGACTCAACAAAGGTATGATGATGATTGCATTGATGGATTGAAAAATGTTTGGTGCTAATTTCTAATTCTTTGGTTTGTAATGAGTAATAGAGACTATCTAGTATTTTAAGCAATTCAAAGGCCCAAATCTCAACGATTAAGTGATGGCATAAAAAAGTGATCATGGATATTGAGTTTCTTGGAAAAAATATT
Organism: Viscum album; assembly: GCA_963277665.1. Taxonomy (NCBI): domain Eukaryota; kingdom Viridiplantae; phylum Streptophyta; class Magnoliopsida; order Santalales; family Viscaceae; genus Viscum; species Viscum album. The sequence continues at coordinate 1,323,863,174 of OY728166.1, forward strand.
AGAGGAACGGAGACAAGAGGATCGATTGGAATGAGCTGGAGGATGAATATGGGTTATAAAAAAACCTAATAGACATTGAATGTATTCCTTGACTATGAGATTTATAACCCCCTTTAATGACTCAACGTGAAATTTTGGAAGTACACGGGAACAGGGTGGAGTACATGGGTTGCCTAAATGAAGAGTACTTCCCCACACGACTTATCCTGGGACAAGTACAGGGGATTCCCCATGTACTGATACACATGAAAAAAATACACGGGATGGTTTTATGTACTGGAACAAAACTGTCGTACATGAGTGGGACCCTAGATATAGGGACACAATGTGTAGTCCCCCTTACATGAAGTTTACTCCTCTATTACATAAAATTGTTGTAATGACATAGGAAATTGTACAAGGGAAATACCTGAGGTGATGGGACACAATGTGTGACCCTAATACATGTCTTGTATCCCTTATTACATGGATTCAGATACTTATCCTTTATGTCTTGGAAAAGTTTCAATGGGGTGAATCCCCTTCTTTGTTTCATTGAAGTTTGGTACGAATCATTTCCTACTCATAGGAATATGATCCTTCAGTGTAAATTCATGGATAGAGATATTGAAACCCTCGAGAGGCCAAGAATGAGATCCTCTATTCATTATTAAATCCCTAGGTGTAGTTATTAGTATCGACGTGACCATCACTATAATGGACTTGATCCTTTATATAGAAGGTTAATACAAAGAGAGTTCTTGGTATCACCCCATGTACTTGGTTGTGATCCTCATCTATTATATCATGTCTATATTCAAATCTGTTAGTGTATCATTCTCTTGGAGAGACCTGACGAGCAGTACCTTTCAGAAAAATGACATCAGTGCTATCAGAAGTGTTCTCTCTCAGACGAGTTTTTAATGGAATGTTCGAGTTGAATTCATAGTGTCGGTATATAGTGGTTTTGACATACCTCTAGTGTCACGGCCCGACACTACCCAGGCTCGAGCCGCAACTACCCAAAGCCCGCCTCCATAGGCAAGGGGATGGCGACCAGCGCCGAAGGCACAATCACTCGGGGAGGCCTTTTCCGAAGTACCTGTACACAAACACATGCAGCACACTCAATGAAAAAGTGCAGAGTAAAAAGGGAAGCAAAGTATAGAAAAGGAAAACTGCTATAAATAAACCACCATGTGCATCAACCTCTAAAAGTACAAAGTACATGCTGAAGGTAACTGAAAATAGCTGGTAGGGTCCCCCACCTGGAACCCGACTCCGACCACCGCACGCGGTCCAAGCTCCGAAGCACCTAATCTCCTCTGACATCACGACCAATCTATATGTTGTCTGCAAGGGCACACCACGTGCGGGGAAATCCCAAGAAGGGGTGAGTAAAACAATACTCAGAAGGATACCCCAAAGGCTCGAGGGAGCAATAAGGAGGTATTGAAGGGTGAGCAGTAGAGCGAATAGGAAAAGTATAGGAGTACAACTGAAGGTGCAGTAAAGAGTAACAGCTCAACCCAACAAGATAAAGGTAGAAGGCTCGTCCTAACACAAGGAGCTAGGAATGGTGAGAAGATGAACTTATCATCAAGCTTTCACTGCCTATAGTAGGAGATTATACTCATCCAACCATGAGAAGCTAGACGTGGAAAGCACGTGGCATACCTCGCGCGTCTTCGCCTCTCCTGGAAGGAGACCAACCAAACCCAAGAAGTGGGTACCGTAACATGGTATATACAAATCCATATGCTCTTTCAAGAAGCCCGAACAAGACCGTAAGGGGATCTCCATCCCGTAGCTCAGCCCAAGAAAACAAGTAGCCAACAGTCCCAGTAGTGAACTCCATTGATGCCCAGCATCCCGCACATCTACCCCAAACCACACGACAAGGGGATCAATCACCGCACTTCGACACTATCCGCTTTGGGCGGCACTGACTCACCTGCACGGTTTTAGATCGTGTCACAAGAACTCTTCTCAGTGGGGAAAGTTCCCCCCCCCCCCCGTACATGAGAGTTCTAGGGAAAGTCAAACCACACCTCGTCACTGCCCCAAAGTCGAGAGGTCTTCTCAAAGACAAAGTCGTTCCATCACTGACCCGTACAACCAAGGGTCCCACTCCGATAATCACAGAGGAAAACCACAGACTAGCCTCGTAGAAAGGGCTGAGTCTGGAATATCAACGGGTGTCCCACTGCCCAGCCCTGCTGGAGGATAATTCATAATATGATACTGGGTGACCCACTGCGCAGCCCTACTGGAGGGTAAACCCTAATACTTGATCAGGCGACCCACTGCCCAGCCCTGCTGGAGCGTAGACTATAATACATCAACAGGCGACCCACTTACCAGCCCCACTGAAGGGTAGACCTGGAATATGTCGACAGGCGACCCACTGCCCAGCACTGCTGGAGGGTAGACCTGGAACTAGACGATGAGCGACCCACTGCCCAACCCTGCTGGAGGGTGGACCCTAAGAGGTCGTCGGGTGACCCACTGCCCAGTCTCTGCTGGAGGGTAAACCCTAAGAGCATCGGGTGACCCACTGCCCAGTCTCTAAAATAGGGTAGACCCTAGAAGCCGATGAGTAACCCACTGCCCAGCCCCGCTGGAGGGTAAAACTCAGAACTGCTCTGGCCATATCCACTAGAGGGTACAACACTGGCCAACCGAACATGGAGTGGGTATCGCGCAACCACCCAACTCCAGAACAACTCACCCAAAAAAAGGTCAAGTGCATGCTCCATCAATGGGTGTCACTAGCACCGCTACCGGACAACCCATCGAGAACGAAACCAGGGGTAGACCACTCAACCCTATTGGTCAAGCAAACGAGCACAGAGGGACCCTCTACATCGCGAGACGTTAAAGTACGAAACCAGAACCAGGCACACACGTGGGGCCCACACAACGTGTGGCCCCATCTCAACCCCCAAAAAGTGCACAAACGTTCTCAGGTATGAACAACCACATGTACCTCCAAGCATTCCCGTATACTCCCAGAGAATACCATATTCTCAGCCCAAGGGCCATCGTGCACACGGCACCCAACGTCAACATGAAGGCGTGACGTAACATCTCCAACTTGCTGACTCAATGACTGGGTCACATCCAACCACATCTCTTTAGCCACCAACATCACTCTCCCAGGAGTGCACGCGATCACATGCCAAGGGTCCGCTACGAACACAGTAGAGGAACCGTCGTTGGGGCACCTTCGCATTTCCACATATAAAAAGATCGTGTATGAGGCTCCACACAACCAAACGGATCATACCGTTGTAATCCTCGGATAAAAACACGCGAGATAGACTACATACTCACAAGAAATGGTCAACCAGTGAAAAAGGTACTATTCACCATAACCAACCCTTGTGGGGCCCACCCAAAGATCCCGAAACTGAACAAACGGGGCATACCACAGCGATCCCCTTGGAAAAACACATAGAAATGACTAATCAATCGCCCAAAATGGACAGCCGGTGAAAAGTTACTATTCACTGTTGCCGGTCGGGTGGGACCCACACCACGTCCCTGAAAAAGTTCGGGCGAGCTGCGCCATCGCAATGCTCTTGGAAAAGCCCGTCAAATTGACTGCTTACTTGCGTGGAATGGGTATCCGGAGAAAAAGATGCATTCCGGCTTACCACGCATGAGCGGTACCACACGGGACCCACACCCCGGTCCCGAAACACAACGAACGGATCGCACCGGTGCGATCCTCTCGAAAAAGTACACATGATGGACTATTCAATGGTTCAAAACGGTCGTCCGGTGATAAAGATAGAAAATCACCGTCAACGCCCAAACAACCCTCGTGGGGCCCGCACCATTGTGCCAAATTAGAGTGGGCAGATTGCACCATTGCAATCCCCTCGGAAAAACATCCAGAAACGACTGCTCGCACGCCCCGAACGGACATCTGATGAAAAAGTCGTGAAACGCTGTACGCAGCTCAAAAGACGGGTCGTGGGGCCCACGCCTCAACTCCGACTGCATCACCAAAACCCACCCTAGAGAGCTTCGCCCCGGCGCCAGGGTCCCAACGCCGCTGACGGCGCTCAAAACGGACGTCGGGATGCATCCATGCCGTCCAAAACAAGATCTCAGAAAAAACGCTCGTCCACATAAAGACACGTCGCACCTCCACGGCCCCCTTGTTTCGGGAATTAAAAATTCCCAAAACCATCTCAAAATGTCCGCCTTACTGTTAGGTCTGCACTGCCACAGACGACGCCCAATACGGACGTCTGTAGCGAAAGCTACGGGCGTCGGAAATTTAAAAGGGGGAACACCCCCCTTGGGCCGGACCGGCCCGGTCCGGCCGGTCCGCCCACAGCCGGCCCGCGGCCCAGCGACGGGTCCAGTTTGCTCCGCCGCGGCCAGCTGGCCAGGGCCTGCCGCCCCCAACCACCGTCAAGGCCCGTCTCTTTTCTCCCGCAGCAACCCGCGTTACGTGGGTCGCGGTCGCGCCACAAGCCTCGTGGCCCCCCTCTGCCCCTTGCCCTACCCCGGAGCCGCCCCCCGGAACCCCGCCTCACCTCCGTCTGCAGCCGCTTCAGCCGCCGCCGCAGGATGGAGTCTTCGTCGCCGCCGCCTCCTCGGACCGAAGCCGTGCCGCCCTGGAAACTCGCCGGACCGCCAGAAACCGCCGGAACAACCCAAAATCCGGCCGGAAACAAATTAAAAACCTACAAACATCAACGAGCTGTTGCGACCTCCTCTGAACTCTGATTTTTGATCCGAAAGATGTGTCAGAAAGTAAAAAAAACTACTACACATTCTTGGGCTTTGATTTGACGATCGAATAACAATTGACACATATAATTGAGATTGAAATATGGATCGGAAATTAAAATGCAAACCAAGACCTCCTACCTCTTGGGCGTTTCCCGGAGCTTCACGGAGGATCCGACGGCCGCACCGCTGCCTTGCCAGAGTTGCCTCATAGTAGTGGAAGAGGAGAGGGAGGGAGATTCCGCCTGCTACTGTCCAGGCTAAGAATAAGGAGAATAAGAGGTTGGGGGTGCGTTTAAGTAGGAAACACTTAAACCCCCCGCCCGGCACGCCCCCGACTCCGCTACCGATGCAGACAAAAATGAGGATTCCCCTGGAGTAAAAATGACCTCCCGAGCACAACGGTGATCTTGGAATTTCAATTAGAGGCCCCGATCAAAAGTTATTAAACTTAGTGCCTGAGGCCTCCAAATTACGAGAACGCCCCTGGGGCCATTTTTTCACAAACGGCCCGCGCCCGCGAAACTTACACCCCTCCTAGGGTAAAAGGAATGCTCCGAACTCAACGGTACCCTCATTTTTTCAATCCGAGCCATCGTTTAAGAGATAGCTGCATTTCAACATTAAATGAATAAATAAATAAATTAATTTATCAGTTTAACGTTCCGAAAGCGAGCGAGGGGTCCAAACGTCCTACGCCGACATGTTTTATGTTGTTCCTAGGGTAAAAACCCCATTATGGACCCATCCGTACACTTGTATCTCTGATCCGAATCACTGTTTAAAAGTTATCGTATTAATTTGGCATTTCCAGTGTGAATGCACAGAAAATTTAATTCCGGCCACATCGGGGCTCGGAATCGGACGCCATCTGAAGGAGCTGCTCTGGAATATCAGAAAGAATATTCCAAAGTCTTCCACAGAAAAAACTGGGTTCTTAAATCATTCCCTCCTTTATGATTTTCATCCCTGAAAAGAAAAACTAGGGAGCAACACATGGTACTAATCCCACACCTGACTTTCCCATACCCAGAAGAACCCACGCACAGCTCTGCATCACCGCACACAAACCAAAGGATTGATCCGTTCATGCGAGGTCCTCCCTTGACGATGTTGTGCACCCACTCCAGATTTTGGGGTTAGTGCAAGGCGGTAGGGTACCTATCCATTCCTTTTCACGGTCTCAAACGGCCCGAAGGCCGTCGGGGGTAGCTCACCTCCCCGGTTGAACCTCTGTGTCACACGCCGCGACTGGAATCACCGCCCACACCTAGAACGAGGCTCGGTGATTCCCTCCTTCAAAATATCTAAATGGTGGATCACCCAAGGATATATGGTCACGCAAGATTCCACAACTGATGTCCCACAACTAGGGCTCTCTCATAGTCTTAAAAGGTGAAGGAGTTGACACCATCAACTAGAGAAAAAGGTCTCACACCTTTTACCTTACCAACATAGGGTTACACCCGACGCCCTGCGTCAACCTGGTAACACACCAAACAAGGAGCAGGGAGGAAATGGGTTCACACACAGAGTCTAACAATTATACTGCAAAAAGGTAGAAGAGCTGTTGAGCGTACCTCTTATCACCTCATGCTCTGCAGGACCGTAGACATCCAAAGCTCGTGGCTGTCAGTGGTCCCAACTGTCAACTCCCGGAGCTTGACGTGGACCGCCTAGTGGTGATGGGAAGACCTCGTAAAGTCTTCCCCCACTACTAGCTCCTCCCGCTCCTCGGCCCGCACCACCTCTCTTTGTACTACTCCGATCACGACGCTGCCTCCGTCGTGGTGGTCCACCTGCTGCCTGCCAGAAGCTCTCAGCAACTCGGGTTGGGCAGTCTCGTGCCAAGTGACATCGCCCGTCACCAACATAGCACAGACTCTCTTCAGGTTGCACTGGTGCCCTCTGGCGCCATTGTGGTGTACGACCTCTCCCCTGAGTCTGGTTGTCAGAAATCCACCTGCGTCAAGGTTCTACTTGCTGACGCCCACTAGCTGCGACAGACGTCTCGACTCCAACGTACCTGCTTCCACCACCGACTCCAAAACGTGACAGGAATCTCTCTGTCACCAGTGCTTATTCTACCACCCCGGCCTATGTGGAAATGCTCAAAGGTACTATGACAGCATGAATCTCTTAGCGGAGACCCTGCTGAAACTTTCGCGCTTGGAGGTTGTCGTCATGGACCAAGTTCGGGTAAAAGTTTGCACGGTCTGCAAAACTATCCGCGTACTCGGACACCATCATCCCTCCCTGCTGAAACTGCAGGAGCTCCTGAATCCAAATGGATCTCAAGCAGGAGGGGGAAAAACTCCTCATGAAACAACAACTGAAAGTCACCCCACGAAAACGACGACTCGTCAAGAAGCTGAGTCACCAGACTCCACCAACGCCAAGCTGCTCCATGAAAAAGGGTGACTGCCAAAGCCACTCTCTGATCTGCTGGCATCTGCACAAGCCTGAAAAGGCGAACCACTACCTCGAGCCAAACCTCTACTGCCTGAGGGTCTGGCTCACCACTGAACCTCAGCGGTCTCTACTACTGGAACTCATGGAGTGTGGTCAACCTGCGCTCAAGCTCAGCCTGCTCTGCTAAAACTGCCTGCAACTCAACAGGTGGGGTTGCTTCTACCAGCCCACCCGGAGAAAGGGCCTCGTATGATGGGTCCTGGACTGTGTCCTCGTAGCTCACAGGGTCGTTGTCACGAACCAAAGCTGCTATCATGGCTGGATGTCCTCACGGAGACATCCTGAAATTTTTCAAGAGTGCTGCGGTCAGATGAGCATATATGTATATACCAACACAACAACGATGGGTAGATGACTCAAGAAGGGCAGTCAATACTCAGTCTTATGTGATGCAAAAACCAAATTATCCCTACAACAAGTGTCTCAGCATGCCGAGTCGACAAGCGGGTCATCAAGGTCCCGGTGAATGGATACGTCGGCCACCGCACCATCACTGGACTCCCTGACCTGGGAGCCGCTCTTGAGATACATTAACACTATTTCCCTAAATCTCAAATAATTCTTCTTTTAGGGACGTATGAACAGCATCCCAAAGAATGAACCACCTCTGATACCACTTTTTCACGACCCGAACCTACCCGGGCTCGAGCCACAACTACCCCAATCCCACCTCCATAGGCAAGGGGCTGGCGACCAGCGCCGAAGGTACAATAACTCGGGGAGGCCTTTGCCTAATTACCTGTACACAAACACACACAACACACTCAATGAAAAAGTGCAAAGTAAAAAAAAAGGAAGCAATGTAAAGAAAAGGGCAACTACTATAAATAAACCACAATGTGCATCGACCTCTAAAATTACAAAGTAAAAGCTGAAGGTAACTGAAAAAAACGAAAAGGGGAAAAACACATGCCCAATCAGAAAAGTACCACAACCCAGCAATAGGTAACCAAAAGAAAACAGCTGGTAGGGTCCCCCACCTGGAACCTGACTCCGACCACCGCACGTGGTCCAAGCTCCCAAGCTCCTAAGCTCCTCTGACGTCACGGCCAACTTGTCTGTCGTCTTCATGGGAACACCAAGTGCGGGCAAAGTCCAAGCAGGGGTGAGTATAAAAATACTCAGTAAGATACCCCTAAGGCTGGAGGGAGCAACAAGGAGGTAACGAAGGGTGATCAGTAGAGCAAATAAGAAAAGTAGAGGAGTACAACTGAAGGTGAAGTAAAGATAAACAGCTCAACCCAACAAGAGAAAGGTAGAAGGCTCATCCTAACACAAGGATCTACGAACGGTGAGACGATGAACTTCTCGTCGAGCTTTCGCTGCCTATGGTAGGAGAGTAGACTCATCCAACCATGAGAAGCTATATGCGGAAATCACATGGCATACCCCGCGCGTCTTCGCCTCTCCTGGGAGGAGAGCAACCAAACCCAAGAAGTGGGTACTGGAACATGGTATATACCAATCCATATGCTCTGTCAAGAAGCCCGAACAAGACTGTAAGGTGATCTCCATCTCGTAGCTCAGCCCAAGAAAACGAGTAGCCAACAGTCCTAAGAGTGAACTCCATCGATGCCCAGCATCTCACACGTCTTCCCCGAACCGCAAGCCAAGGGGCTCAATCACCTCATTTCGACACTATCCGCTTTTGGCGGCATTGACGCGCCCGAAAGGTTTTCGATCACGTCACAAGAACGCGTCTCGGTGGGGAATGTCCCCCCCCCCCATACTTGAGAGTTATAGGGAAAGTCACACCAAACCTCTTCACTACCCCGCGGTCGAGTGGTCTTCTCAAAGTCAAAGTTCTTCCATCACTGACCCATACAACCAAGGGTCCCTCTCCGGTAATCACAGAGGAAAACCACAGACTAGCCTAGTATAAAGGGCTGAGTATAGAATTTCAACGGGTGTCCCACTTCCCAGCCCTGTTGGTGGGTAATTTATAATATGATACCGGGAGACCCACTGCCCAGCCCTACTGGAGGGTAAAACCTAATATATCATCAGGTGACCCACTGCCCTGCCCCGCTGGAGGGTAGACTATAATACATCATCAGGCGACCCACTGCCCAGCCCCGCTAGAGGGTAGACTTGGAATAAGTCGACAGTCGACCCACTGCCCTGCCTTGTTGGATGGTAGTCCTGGAACTAGACAACGGGCGACCCACTGCCCAGCCCTGCTGGAGGGTAGACCTCAAGAGGTCGTCGGGTGACCCACTGCCGAGTTTCTACTGGAGGGTAGACCCTAAGAGCGTCGGGTGACCCACTGCCCAGTCTCTGCTGGAGGGTAGACCCTAGAAGCTGATGAGTAACCCACTGCCCAGCCCCGCTGGAGGGTAAAACTCAGAACTGCTCTGTCCATATCCACTGGAGGGTACAACACTGGCGAACCGAACACGGAGTGGGTATCGTGAAACAACCCAGCTCTAGAACAACTTACCCAAAAGACGTTCAGTGCCTGCTCCATCACTTGGTGTCACTAGCACCGCTACCCGGCCGATCCATCGAGAACGAAACCAGGGGGAGACCACTCAACCCTGTTGGTCAAACAAACGAGCACAGAGTGACCCTCGACGTCGTGAGAGATCAAAGTATGTAAAGCAGAACCTGACACGCATGTGGGGCCCACACAACGTGTGGCCCCATATCAACCCCAACCAAGTGCACAGATTTTCTCAGGTACGAACAACAACATGTACCTCCAAGAATTCCCGTATACTCCCAGAGTATACCACATTCTCAGCCCAAGGGCCATCGTGCACACGACCCCCAACGTCAACGCGAGGGCGTGACGTAACATCTCCAACATGCCACCTCAATGACTGGGGAACATCCAATAACATCTCTTTAGCCACCAACATCACTCTCCCAGAAGTGCACGCGATCACATGCCAAGGGTCCGCTACGAACACGGTAGAGGAACCTCCGCCGGGGCACCTTCACATTTCCACATTTAATATGATCGCGTATGAGGCTCCACACAACCAAACTTATCATGCCGTTGTAATCCTATCGTAAAAACATGCGAGATAGTCTACTTACTCACCTAAAATGGTCAACCGGTTAAAATGATACTATTCACCGTAACCTACCAGTGTGGGGCCCACCCAAAGATCCCGAAACTGAACAAACGGGGCATTCCATTGTGATCCCCTCGAAAAAAACACAGAATTGAATGCTCAATTTCCAAAAATGTACACCCGGTAAAAAAAGGTACTATTCACCATGGCCAGGTCGTGTGGGACCCACACCACGTCCCCGAAAAAGGTCGGGCGAGCTGTGCCATCGCACTGCTCTCAGAAAATCATGTCAAATTGACTGCTTACTTGCGTGGAACGGGTATCCAGAAAAAAGATGCATTCCAGCTTACTGCGCACGAGCGGTACCACACGGGACCCACACCCCGGTCGTGAAACACAATGAACGGATCGCACCGTTGCGATCCTCTCAAAAAAGTACACAAGATGGACTATTTATTGGTCCAAAACGGTCGCCCGATGATAAAGATGGAAAATCACCATCGACGCCCAGACGACCCTCGTGGGCCCCGCACCATCGTTCCGAATTAGAGTAGGTGGATTGCACCATTGCAATCCCCTCTGAAAAACATCCAAAAATGACTGCTCGCACGCCCCGAACGGACATCCAATGAAAAAGTCGTGAAACGCTGTACGCAGCTCAAAAGACGGGCAGTGGGGCCCATGCCTCAACTCCGGCTGCACCGCCCGAAACCACCCTGGAAATCTTTTCCCCAGCACCAGGGTCCCAACGTCGCTGACGGTGGTCAAAACGGACGTCGGATGCGCCCGCGCAGTCCAAAACAAGATCTCGGAAAAAACGCTCGTCCACTTAAAGATAGGTCACACCTCCGCGGACCCCTCGTATCTGGAATTAAAAATTCTCGAATCCATCTCAAAAAGTCCGCCTTACTGTTAGGTCTGCGCTGCCACAGACGGTACGCAAAACAGACGTCTGTAGAGAAAGCTACAGGCGTCGGAAATATAAAAGGGGGAACCCCCCCCCCCCGGGCCGGACCGGCCCGGTCCGGCCGGTCCGCCCACAGCCGGCCCGCGGCCTCGCCATGGGTCCAGTTCGCTCCGCCGCGGCCAGATGGCCACGGCCTACCACCTCTGACCGGCCGTCAAGGCCGGTCTTTTTCTCCCACAGCAACCCGCGTTACGCGGGTCACGGTCGCGCCGCACGGTGTCGCGCGCCTCGCGGCCCCCCTCTGCCCCTTGCCCTACGCCGGAGCCGCCCCCCGGAACCCCGCCTCGCCTTTGTCCGCCGGCGCGCCGTCCGCAGCCGCCTCAACCGCCGCCGCCGGATGGAGTCGCTGCCGCCGCCGCCTCCTCGGACCGAAGCCGAGCCGCCCTGGGAACTCGCCGGACCGCCAGAAACAACCAGAAGACCCCAAAATCCGGCCGGAAACAAATTTAAAAACCGCAAACTTCGACGAGCTACTGCGGCCTCCTCCGAACAATGCTTTTCGATCCAAAAAATGCATCAGAAAGGAAAATAACTCTACTACTCATTCAGGGGATATGATTCGATGATCGAACATCAATCGACACATATAATTGGGCTTGAAAAATGGTTCGGAAATTAAAACGCAAACAAAGACCTCCTACCTCTTGGGCGTTGCCCGGAGCTTCACGGAGGATCCGCTGGCCGCACAGTTTCCCTGCCAGAGTTTCCTCGTCGGAGTGGAAGAGGAGAGGGTGGGAGCTACCGCCTTCCGTTGTCCAGACGAAGAAGAAGGAGAAGAAGATGGTGGGGGTGCGTTTAAGTAGAAAACACTTAAACCCCCCGCCTGGCACGCCCCCGACTCTGCTGCCGATATAGACAAAAATGAGGGTTCCCCTGGGGTAAACACGACCTCCCGAGCACAACAGTGGTCTCAGAATTTCAATCTGATTCCCCGATCAAAAGTTATTATACTTAGCGCCTGAGGCCACCAAATTAGGAAAACGCCCTTAGGGCCATTTTTTCACAAACGGCCCGCGCCCGCAAAACTTACAACCCTCCTTGGGTAAACGACATGCTCTGAACTCAACTGTTCCCTAGGGTTTTCAATCCGAGCCACCATTTAAGAGATACCTGTGTTTCAACATTAAACAAATTAATTAATTAATTAATTTATCCGTTTAACTTTCCGAAAGAGAGCGAGAGGTACAAACATCCTACACCGACAAGTTTTATGTCGTTCCTAGGGAAAACACCCCATTTTAGACCCATATGTACACTCGGATATCTGATCTGAATTACCGTTTTGGTGTTATCACATTCATTTTGCGTTTCCAGTGTGAACGCACTGAAAATTTAATTACGGCCACACCGGGGTTCGGAATCGCACGCCGTGTAAAGGCGCTGCTCTAGAATATCATCAAGAATATTTCAAAGTCTTCCGCAGCAAAAACTGGGTTCTTACATCTATATAGTTTTTATTGTTTGAGTATATACAGATATTATTATGTGTTGTAGACATATAACTATGTATAGAGGACTGTGTCATATAATTATGTTATTTCTTTATGGTTTTTAGGTGTCCTACTGTGTATTGTAATACACACCACTGTACAGGCGTTTCCCGCAAATGTCATGTCTTGTGAAGATGATCGATCTTTTCACGGAGTCCTATGCAGAGAAGTACCAAATATTTCTTTTCGAGACTGGACAGATAGAGGTGTTTTCTTGCAGCTACAAACAGTAGTCCCAATACTTTACTCTTATAGGTTAGAATTGAGCTCACTGACCCATTGTGGTGGGCTTTTATTATGGACTTTTTTATTTTACTTCACTTCCAATCATACTCTATTTTTGGGATATTGTGGTTTGCATGAATTTTTTACGTAGTGGTTTTCAAATTTCATCATTTTGTGGACTTGGAGATGTGTGTGTGCATACAGGTTATAAGAAATTCCTCCCACGAAAGTGACATACCAACTCGTTGCCAGTCACAAACCGTTGTCCTATTGATGGACGGATTGGGGAGTTATAGAATGGGCCCCACAAGAATAGTTCATGATTAAAATATTCTTCCTCAATATTATAAAGAAAATAATACCCATATTCAGGAATTTCCTCCTTTATGGATTTTTCGATGCTCATTTGGCTGGTGTCAACACTCTCATAATTGAAATACCATATAGTGATTTACATCAGTGATCTTGGAATGACTAAATCTCATAATTAATAAAACATTCCCACAAAGGTTTATACATGAAAGTCATGTAATTTTCATACCATACTGTGTTTCCAATTGGCCTACCACGAATTTACTATATTCATAATTTTAATCAAGTATTCATGTAAAAAATATAGAAAATGAATAATGATTCATGTCACTAATGGGTGAATAACCTATGTAAAAGATAATTATATTCGTGTCACACCACATGATAGAATAATCGTTGTAATGATCTTCTCCAGCAATATATAGGGTTACACAGTATATTCAAAATCAAAATATTCCATACATGTGCATTAGAAATTTATATTATGAAAAATAACCACTCTATTAAATTATTTATTTATTTCATATTTTATATCTTTATTTTCATTGTATCTCATTCCCTAATGATTTACATTTCATCCCTCCACAAAAGTTGTGTGCCTATTGCAATCAGGAAAAAGGATCATTTAGGTCATGTTGTTTTTTAGCTATGCATCATTGTGTATATCATGATATACACACTATAAAGTTGTATTAGCACATGGATTAAGTTGATTCATTTGATTTTTAAGCTAAATTTTAAAAAAATTATAGTCAGATCACTAACCTACCAAATAAAAATACAATGACATTTTTGATAGTGAAAAATTATTACATTTGATGTATATATTTGATTTCAATTTAAATTAATTTATCCCCTTGATTTTATTAAATTTTATGAAGATAGTGACATATTTAAATTATTGAATATATAGTTTTGACATTTAAGTTATTATCTAAAATCAATTTTATTTATAAAATTAAATGAATATATTATTATTTGAAACAAAATATTCCTTAAGAATTAATAATTTTTTGATTTGTATTAGGGGAAGTGATGTTAACTGTTGGTGCTAAAATATCATCTTAGGCCTCAAATGACTATTTTTGGATGAATTGATCACACACCTAACCCCGAAATACCATGATGGGATGTGTGAGCATACTGTGAACAATTATCACATGTTTTGTAAAAGATCCATGTCTTGAAAACTAATATAATACACGCCAAAGATGATTCTATTTTCATATTTTTTTCCAATTCCAATGATATTTAAAAGGAAAGTGTGAAAAAAATTTGGGATTCACGTAGGAATTTATATTTTCACCGAAAAAACCCCTTACATTCAAAATATGACATCAAACTAGGCTTATTGCACTACTATACCCCCAGAAAAAGAACAATTTGTGCAAAAAGAACCTCCCATGCTCAATGCCTTGCATTCCCAACATTGAAGATTTCATCTATAAAGAAAATCTCACCCCTCCCCTATAGAGGATCTTCATAAGACAAAGATGAACTCTGTTTTGTGAAAAATAGATATTTCATGACAACATGCAACATTGAACACCAACAGTAGAGAATATTATGGAGAAACCTCCCATGGGCCCAAACATGACTTGTTCTACAACCAAGTGATCCTTATGCAACACCTCTTAATGTTTTAAGGGATTGTGCAATATAAGTTAACTAAACCCAACCTTGATCTTCATGCAATCCCAATCTTGTGTGCAATAACTCCTTAAAGATTCATGACCTTCCATTGTACTGGATCCCTCTGATCATGAAACTCTTCATTGTAACCCTCCAAACATGCAAAAAATATCTTTTCGGTCCTATACTTGATATCCCATATGTCTCAAGTACACCTATTATCTTACCTTATACTTATGAGCACTGGTACACTAACCCTGATTGATTTTGAGAATGGGGAATCTAATTGGGACCTCTTTATTGACAACTCATCCTATCATTGTACCCTATTAGTGATAACTCCATTACCTTCCCAAAAGTGCATGAGTTATGTTCATGTAAGCCTAAGGGGTGAGGAGTGAGTCCACCCTTGTTTGTGCTACATGATGTAAAACATCCAAGGTAAATTTACTAGTTTTATGAGTTAAAAAAAATGAAATTTATTTAATAACATGATGAAAAATTATAGTCTTACCCTATGTATCATGTATAAGATGATCCATGTATGATTGGTACGGGATCATCCTCACACCACTACCATTCACAAATAATGATATCATATAAAGAATCTCAATTTGTAATCCCCCCATCATCCAACCAAGGGAAATTCTCTTATGATGGGAATATTTAATGCATAACTCCCATAGAATCGCTCATTGATTATCCTTTCATGACATTTGAATCATTATTTTATGAAATTAAATCTCATGTACTAGTGTTTTCAGAATACCTTAACCTGTGGCATCAAACTACATCGGTTTTGATCACTGTATCTTAATCTAGGTATGTTGTATTCCTCCATGAGTTTCAATCTAGACCAATGATAAACTTATGTACTCACTCCATGGGGAATACCTCCTTGATCCACTTCATGGGGAATTATAGTAATCTCTTTAGGAATTCCTCAAGGGTAATCTTGAAAAATGGTAAACTCAGGTTTTCCTTCCAATGGACACACATCCCTGATCCCCCTCAAGGGGTATCCTGGTGAACCTTTCAAGATTGTATCAAGGGGAGTTCTGATCTATCCACCCCAGATCTACCACATGGGGCATACCATTTCATCATGTTGTAATATCTTCCCTCCTAGGGACACACCTCCCTGGAACTTATCATGGAACATTTTTATCCACCCATCAAGGGTTCGCCTAAAGGGGAATCCTCTCCCATCAACCCATGTGTGACTTCATACATCCTAGGGACAACCCTCCCTGGTCTATCTCAAGGGTAATTATAATCAACCTTCTAGATCCATCTCAAGGGGAGTTCTAATCCATCTATATTGGGATCTCTGAAAAGGGTGTTCTCACCCATTCATCTATCCCCACAACACATTAACTATGTGACTATATCAACTGGAATTTATTTGCATCACCTAACCCAAATACCCACCCCATACATAAACATGGGATTCCTGATGTAAATTGAAATATAATATTCCCCCACTGTATTGATACATCATGATCTAAATTATATTCCTTGGTTACGACCATTAAGATACCTCATATGAGATTCCCTCCCAAGAAGAATAATATTGTTTACCCATGATCCCAGCATCCAGACACGCATAGGGTTGCCCAATGTGACTACTGTCATAACCGAAGGATACTTACCTATTAAAAATAACACATTATTTCATGAAATAAGTAATATAATTGACTGGAATTAGAAAACATATAGCCCTGAGAATGAGATCCATGAATATGAATTAAATCTATAAGGGAGACCCGAACTAGCAGAAGATCTCCAAAGAGGAATCCCTATAAGGAGAAACAAACATTCCATCATCACATTTCAATCAAGGAGAACAAATAATCATTGAAATAGATGGAATCTTCCCAACCATCTAAAGTGGTAATGTAGGGAAACATAAATGTGCATCACGCACAAGCCCTGACGAAAGAGTCAGAAGTAGAAATATTGAACCTAATGTGAAATTCATCTCATCAGCATGGGGAATACTAGCATTTGAGACACAAATAGATTCACATATCACCATATATTGGTACTGTCACCTGATTCAATCATAAAAATGGTGGGATTCACATAGAACTCGCCATAAATTGGGGTTGTTAGTATTTGGGAATCCTCGACCTATGACATTTTCATTATAGATCTCTCTTTATGTTCAAAAGAACAGATGACATTGGGGAATCAGGCCTCAATTTCTGTGCACATGTACTGAAGGAGGAATCCAAATTATTTATAGGTGTAAAAATTCATGAAATTAATAAAGAAGTGATCATATGATTTAGGGAAAGGGAAATATGTGTGTGGAAATCCCAGGTGACTCTAAAACTACCACAACTTTAACTATGACTTCAGTTATTGGTTTCTTACACCCTATCGCTGCCACAGATATCATCTAGAAATGGGTGATTGACACCCTCATAAACTATTACAAGAGTAAGGATTCATTCCAATTAATAACATAGCCCTCTAGTACATTGAGGCGTCATAAAGTCACCCAAACCAATTTCATAAATGGATGCACATGGATCAACCAATTGTCATTCCCACAAAAAACTCTTTCAGTAGCCTCTCCCCAGAGTGATCCTATTGAAACATATCCTATGTCCAAAAGGTGGTGGATGGATGAGTCACTCTAGACAAGACTAATACCTAGGATCCATTGAGGAGGGCTCCCACGTGAACCCATTAGCACCAAAAACAATCGGACGCTTAGGCCGAAGAACAGGTGGACATTACCCTTGCTCCACTGACCCCTATCTAAACATTCGATACCATCTTTGGGGGGAGGCTCATGTGAATGAATTAAATGGGTAATCCACTTCCATGGCTCTAGTGGTCTCTTCCACCATAGAAACATTATTCTTGGTCCTTGTAATCCATGAAATAGGAAAAAATGGTTTCGTATTCACCCGATTGGGAATGAGGCCCTAGACACCTCATTGACTTGCTAGGTTGACTCTGTCAATAATTGTCACCACTAGAGGACATTAAAAGCCATACTATAATGAGTATATGCAGTTCATAAGTCTTCCCCACACAATAACCAACCAAAATGGAGGACATTTCCACACCGTCAACAATTAGTATGGTGGTCTTCTATATACTACTATTCCTCAACATGGAGCTCCTTTCTATTTCCCATTAAACTAGCTTGATGTTACTCATTTCCTCCAAAAAAAACTTGTGCATAGGTATTATCCATCCCAAATCGGTACCCTTACATGCAGAAACATATCAGGGAATAAGGGATGGAAATTTCTATCAAATTCAAAATCATAGGAAATTCCAATTTGTCATTGATCTCATTAATCATTATGATTCTGCGAACACATATGACTTGGTGATGGTGTTTCAATCAAAAATTATAATTTATAGAGAAATTTTCTGATAGGTGAGACTTTACATCCCTAAATCAATGGTCCATAGGTTATTTAGAGCCCTCCACAGTTACACACAGGTGCACGATGTTCGGGCCCACTTCTAGGGCTCATGGTGTAACCATAATTTCCTATTTTTCTCTCCTCCTCCACAAATGATAATGGAGATCTATTTTAATATTTGACGACTCATTCAGATGATGCTAACCTTGAGAAGACAAATACATATGTCCCAAAAATGATCACCATCTCTATTTCACATTAGGCAATTTTGAATACACCGTCCTATAGAAATGGGATTATGTGATCGACACCATCACCAAGGGATGTTCTGGGGCTCAGTGAACATGTAACTTATGCTGTGACACATATACTAGTAAAATAGATGTAGAACCAATCCATATAAGTAGCACCGCCCATCTCTTGTATAAATATGATCAAATCTTGTGTTTTTCATGAAGAAGGATCTAAGCAAGGGGGCATGTGGGATGTTCTAGCCACCGACCAGTTACCTATCAGATTCTAGTAATATGTCACTCCCAACATAAACATCCTAGAATCCATCACTAAGCTACCAGATGTGTGTTTTCTATATACCATTTAATAGATGTTTCACTACATCCTTGTTTGTTAGTGTATGTATATAGGAATCCTGGGGAATCCTATGTACATTGATCAGTAGTGCTGACAGGTTGAATTGGAAGCACTCATAGTGGCTCAGTACCCTGAGTCACCCAAGAGTTGTTAGACCTTGCAACAAAATTTCCTAAAGAACATTTCTATGCTCATCCAAATTATAGTGGAGGAATCTCCACATGTACAGATCATGGGAAGGAGAATGTATGTTACTCTCCATTTCAACCTTATACTTTGACATCCCAAATCACCCTTCGATGAAGAAAATTATATTTTGGGTATAGTCTTGGTAAAAATGGTTATTGAAGAATTACATAAGAGAGAGGTAACTAAAACCGAGTTTAACAAGGATGCTCTACCCCAACAGGCAGTGCGGTACCATGCATAACCTCATACATGTTTTCTCACCAACTAGAAAAGGAAGGTACTCAGTCTTAGAGATCCCAACGATGAATCCACATTTTCTTCCCATTGTAATACCAACAATGGTAAGAAACATGTTGGAAAATATGATATTTATGACATTTCAATAAATAAAGAGTCATATCTTTCAATTTTTACCGTGATATAATATTTGGAAGATCATGAAAGTATTACTGGTGATATCATTGCTCATCGACATCATGAATATGGCATGACTCGATGGGATAACATTTCTTCCCCAGCGGGAAAACAAGTCCTACATGGTCAGTTTTCCCTAGTAGATCTTTGATGTTCTTTGGATTAAAACAGAGAAAAAGTAGGGGTTTGTGATAATTGGCTGAGATATGAGTCACAAACCCTTCTCATTCAGAAAAATTACGCTCCTCAGGATCAACTTCATGTCGCTCCAGGATCTGTTGATCCTACTTATAGAGTTTATGATCCTGTCAATGACTTGGTGGTTAAGTATCGTTATCAAGATAAATATCCTCACCAAGAAAACATGACACCTTCTAACAACATTCACCTCAAAACCAAGAGACACTATAGTTGGTGATCCACTTGACAGAAATCCATACCCGACATGGGTGGATGACATACGAGCACCCTCATATTTTGGGAACTCCATCTTTTCCCTATTCAATTAGATGAGTGACCCCTAAAACATTAGAGGACTTCCTCTCAATGTTAAGGCCCTTCATGGGATCCCCATAGCAGTAGGAGTCTGTAATGTTCTAGTGTTTCTTCTAGACATTGGTAGGTCCTTCATTATTTTGGTATATTCAGTTACCCATATGACCAAAAATTAGATTGGATGATATTAGTAGATAATTCCTCTACCTGTTTATCTCCATCATGGAAAATATAAGTATTGATGACCTCCTTAGGTTCTAGAATAGTCCCGATGAAAAAGTCTTATAATTTTTTCAGGTTGAACGTTCTCACATGTTTACTTGACATGACACTAATTAAAGGGAAATAGTTGATGATGTGAATGGGGAATGGAATGATGGATCTTTTCCCAATCCTCATTAGCCAAAATTTCCCATGTGAGTTCTGGGATTTTTAGGATAAGGCTAAATGACTAAAAGAAGCCTTATAATGGGCCATGAAGTCAAACCCACTACCTCTACCATCTTCTATAATAAGATCCATAAAATCAGAGACCTTGGTATCCATATGTATATAGGATGATGAGGCTCTAGTTTTTTTAGACCCATTATTGGAAGAACCTCATCAAGCAGTGAAGCCTTATCAAGGTCAGCATCTCCCATCACAGAAACCCCAATACGACATCATCAGGTCCGCACTCCTTGATAAATAGAATGTTTTCCAACCCCATATTAGTATCCATCGCCTCATTAGGTATAGGATCCTAGATCTCCCTTCTCAAAATTAAGGAACTAGAACTACTCTTTCAAATATACATAGGTCCCTGACCATTTTATTTGTTCCCAGTAGAATGGAATTTTAAAGCTGCTAAAGTGGTGGAGGCATGAGGAATCCAGACAGACTAACCAGCTATACCCTTTCCCTTATAACCGAATCCTCATACGTACTATCAAACAATGTTATGTGTTCAATTATTGACTCTAATACCATGTGGGTAAAGATTCAGACATGTTGGGAAATGTTTCTAAATGTGTAACACATATAATTGTTAATCCCAATAGATATAGTGAGTTTTTAGGTGAATGGAAGACATATTCCTGCCATATAACCTAGAATTATGATGTATAGTTGGCCTACAGAGATGTTTATGAATCCCATGGGATCATCCATTCCAATTTTGGTAGGATAAAACCTCCTATGGTCATCGCTCCTCCTCCAGTCATTGCTTCTTCGTCTACATTGCACCCTTCTAAGTCCCATAAGAGTATAATATGATTACACAAGGTAAATTAGAGTCCCCCCGCTAATGCGAAATTCATCTAATACCCTCTTTGATTTCATTCCCCCTTATTTGGAAATTTACTCAAGGGTCCACCTAGCATGAGAGGATAATTATGATAACAAGTAAGAGTATGCCTCTATAAATTCCATAAATTTGACACAACACTTCACAATCCCCAATGATTAGGAACACTAGTTAAACCCCCATGGTTTCCTTAGGATGATGAAATCAAAGGAGAGGCCAAAAGAATGAGGATCACAAGAATGATCAGGCTATGAATGGTATCGAGACCATGTAGAGGGAGTTTCATAGAGCTCAGTAGGCATAATACTCTCAACGATCTCCATCTAACATGCCTATGAAACCAGTAGTGTTGGTTGACCAAGAAGATCATCCATGATCAAATCTTCATCAACAACATCTAGATAGAAATAATCCCTATCCTATTAACATGTAGTTGGAAGTCGTTTTGGGTGAGTTAGTTGGAAAACAACAGGATATTTCAATTACTATAAAGTTTATAGTAGTATAACTAGAATCAACTATTGTGCATACTTCCAAGGAACATCCTTATATGGGCATAAACATATTTTACATAGAAGTATGAATTGATAAAGAACCTCATCGGTATACCAGAAAGGCTCTGAATCATCGTGGAGCTCCACCTACCGGATGAAATGTGTGAGGTCCTTACAGAAGCCTTAAAAAGACCCCTCTAGTTTTTTGTAGAGGTAGCTACCACAGACGCCTACAATAAAGATTAGATAGAGTGAGAGGAATTAAAATTCATCATACCATTCACTAGATATAATGAGAGTTCCATCATGCAGTAGAACATACACACACTATACATAAAATTCTAGTTCAATGGTGTAGAAGTTCATCACTTCCTGGTCGACATGGGTTCTGGGATTAAACACATCACAACATAGATTCTTTACAAGTTGGTATTTTATAGATACAATCTGTATCCTTTTGAATTGTAGATACATGTTTATGATGAACTAACTAGATACCATGTTGAAGGATTCAGTTGAAGACATAGTTCAGTGGCTTAATAGAAAGTACTGAATTCGTGATTTTTTCACAAGATAATGCCTATAATTCACTTCTGGGTGGCCCCTGACTTCATTTTCATGTGGAAGTCCCATCCTCATATCACTAGTACCTCAAATACTCCCTCAACGGTTGAGTGGGGTACTTCAAGCTAATTCATATCCCTTCAACTCCTATGAATTCCGCTACCATGAAGATGAAAATTACTAGAGGGTGGGGAATCAACTTTAATAAAATGTGGTTGAGTGAAAAGACATCACAACCATTCCATGGGTTGTCTTGGATGACACTTTCATTCTATTAATACATCAATCTGATCCCACAACATCAGATATGGGATGTTTTATTTGTATTTGAGAGAAAAGGTCATGTCATACTTAAAAGGAACAAGAATTTGTAGATTACCTCATACTCTTACACAAGATATGCCCGAGTGATACCAAAAGACCCCACTATTGTATGATTCGGAGAGGTTTGTCTTATGGCCACCATTTCATGGAACTCCTACAGGTCTTGTAGAGTATGGTGTAATCATTGTAAGATGACTTCACACCTTTCCTCTTACATCATGAATGGACCCCATAGTTCAAGGCCTTGTGAAAATGGATTGTCAAACTTTGTTGCTATGGTTTTAGAAACACATTAGACACCCAATGAAGGTTCCTTTTCTTCCAAAGTAAGAAACATGTCCCCCATAAGTTAGTTGTCATGGATGAAATACCTCATAATAATTCTCCAACATAAAATGATGAAGAGAATTTTTAATATGCTCCTATTTCATTTAAATAAGGTGTCTCCACCATCGTCGATTAGTTGATTCGGGTGATCCTCAATAAAAAGGTAGAACTGGGAACAATAATGATCAGTGTAACTATAAACCCAAGGAGATGCAGCAGTACGAGGCGTTCATGAATTGGTATTATAATTTATTCTCTTTCAGCTACAAAGAGATGCCCATACTAGACCCTAATGTCATCGTCCATAGACTTGGTCTCTTAGGAAGTCATCTTGTATTTATGTATCCTATAGAAAAATGAACCCCTATCATGGTTCCATGGTAAGGATGAGGTTTATAAGCTTATAAAATCAAAAAAAATTAGAGAATTATAGTACCCCAAGGGGATAACCAACATCACTATGGTCAGCAAGAAGTATGATAATATTAGAGTTATTATCAACTTCTAGGATCACAACAAACATTTCTCAAAGGATGATATTCCCCTTCTAGAGAAAAATATATTGATCAATACTATAGCCAATTTCCAAGAACTCTCTATAATATATGGATATTCTAGGTAAAACCAGATCTATATAGCCCTTGAGGATGAGGAGTATACTACCTTAAAGGTGGCATATGGAACCTTCTAGTACCAGGTGATTCCATTTTCCTAAATAATGAAGGTGCCACATATTAGTGGTCGACACACCACATATTGAAATGATCATTGGAACATTGGAGGAAAGATATATTAATTACTTGATGGTCAAATCCTACCAGTGTCAGGTTCATTTTAGATATCATGAAAAAGTGTTTGTATTCCTTCAATCCTAGAATTTGAAGATGAAACTCTTACATTGTGTATTTATAGTTACCTCTGGTTAGCTTCTCAGTTTTTTTCCAAATATAGAGGTATCATGATCATCCAATAGAATATCAAATCCATCACATATATACCTCCCTTGAGAAACCTCATAGGGCTCTAAGGCCTCTAAGGCCACAATTCCTATATAAACTGATTCATAAGAAATATAGACATAAATTGAAATCCATTTTCAAGGCTCATGGAGAAAGGAACCACCTATAAGTGGGATGAACGGTTCCAGATAGCCATTAAAGAAATAAATAGGTATCTACTATAGCCTTCAGTTATGATTCTTCCAATCATAAGGAAGATTCTAGTCTTTTATGTGACTGAAATGGTATGTTCCCTCGGTTTCATTCTCTCCCTGATGAAGAATGATATAATTGATAATTTTTTATGTTATCTAAGTCGTACGATCTACTATATAGAGACCAGATACACCCCTATCAAGAATAGATTAATCAAATTGTTTCTTTTAGTGAAATATTTGATGAATTACTTACAATATCACAAGATAAATCTAGCATCCCAATTTTACCCGATATATTATATCATGAATATCCCCATTCTTACATAATGATTGGAACATTGGGCGGTTTTTCCTCAGTATTTTGACATCCGGTTCATTCTGTAAAATGATGTCAAGGGTCGAGCATTGGAAGACATACCATATTCCCATACAGTCCCTAAATAATTTCCCATGGATTTTGATTTCCGAGATGAGGCTATCTTCTCATAGGAGCAGGTTATGCCATGGTGGAATATGTTTATTGATGGTGCCTCCTGAATCCCAAATTTTAAGAAGATAAATGATTATATGCTCAACATAGTAGTCATGGGAGTCATTGTCATCACTCAGATACTAGATATCCTTACATATTCATTCTCATTGTAAGACGGTTGTACCAATAACATGGAAGAGCATCAGCCACTCAAAACCTGTCTCGATCTGGATATCAATATTGATTTCCCTCACTGTTATGTGAATGGAATCTCTGATTTATTCCTCAAATATATAATTGATGATGATATCATTAGATATATAGAGAAAATTTCCTTTCTAGAGTAGAATAGTCAGCCAAGAGAACAATTTCCATCTCATTTGAAAGAGTCTCATCTTTCCTAGTTGTAAAATGGTCAAGCTAATGCCTTGTATTGTTTAGCAGCATCTCTTAAAGAGCCTCCCAAGGATAAAATGTTTATTCATGTATAACATAATATATTCACCACTCCCATTATTCAAGATAAATCCTAAATGGTGAAGGTAAACCAGCCCATCACTGATGCTTCCATGTTTGGATCCTTGGGTTCCCTTTTAAAAACTGATACTCCCAACAGGACAAATCCTTTCATTTAGTATCTCCAGCATGTAATTCTCCAACCAGATCAAGCCTAGCATGAGCTAATACATTATCATGTGGTGCCAATCACCCTTCCAAGAATCACCAAACTTGAGGATACACTCTAATGACATGGGTTTGATGGAATTATCATATGTTATATCCCTGGAGTTCAGATTCCCTATGTTATGGAGGAAGATCATGCCAGGTCATATTGTTCCATTCAAGGGGGATTGAAGCTCTCCATACAGATCCAAATGTTGGGCTACTTATATCCCACCATGATCAATAATTTCATTGAGTATTCCAAGAGGTTTCACACATGTCATATTCACAACATTATGTAAACACCACTGGATCCTTTCTACACCACAAAGTATTCTTAGACCATTGTAGTATGAGGAAACGATGTCATATCCCCAGACCTGCTTTCAACAACTCCCTTGTGTAGGTTTATTTTGATATCAACATAATTATTATCCAAGTGGGAAGAAGTGATTCTTCTCAAGGATTTCATGGACCTATCCATGATATATTTCATAATCGCCCACACCAACCATTTAGTATGATTCCCTCATGCTATAATCATCGAAAATGGTGCCAACATCAAGGCTTCATTGATGTATATACTGTAAATCAAGTAAAATACCTAGTCAAGTCACACTTCTTCTATCATATGAATGCACATGGATAGATTTAGCGATTCAAGAAGATCCTATCTAACAATTTGTAGAAGATGGTGGGATAGAAAAAGAAATTTAGGTAAAAAATATTCAAATCTCTCAATGGTCCAACTGAATAATGACTCAGAATTTCACCTTCTTGACCTAATATTCCCTTGTGTACTGAGAATAGAAAGTTGTGCCCATTGAGGTTCAGTTTCCATCACTCAAAACAACGTTCTATGACTATAAGGCATAATACAAATAGTGGAAGTTTGTTTATATAAACTATAATCCCTTGAATAGAATATGATCCAGACCTTTCATAATGCAGAGAGTCAACAAAACGAGATAGTGAGGGAGTTCAACAAAAGGTTCACTTACACTCTTTCATCCAGGGTGATACATTACTGGCTCTTAGAACGCCAATGATACCTAGAAGGAAACATCCAATGTTTGAGCCCAAGTGGGAAGGAACTTATATCATTCAAAAGGTCTATTCAAATGGTGCATAATATTTTATCATTATGGATAGAGTGTGTATCACACCCGCACCAATTCCAATCATCTCAAGAAATAATTTTTGATATAGTTTTTAGTTCCTTTCAACAGGACCTTTTATCTTCTCATAGGGGTGTGAACTCTATAACCTAAATCAAGGAGTCCATATACAAGATCCCTAACTTTAAACTATATGAAATACCCCTTAGGAATATGTGGTCTGGCGTTGTACCTCATTATGCCTAATTCAAGTTAGTTTTTCCACTTCACAGTGCTAAATATAATAGTACATCCTCAGCGAATGATGTTAATCTACAGTATTACCTTGGAAATTGTTTGGATTCCTGATATAATAAATATGGGATGAAAAGGTGTCCTCAGCTCATGACGTTAAACTGCTATTTTAACCTGAAAACATATGGTATGTCTCTTAAATAAATAAGATAAGATGTTTATCCTATCCTGAATCTAGATGATTCATACGATAAGAGTGGGATGGATAACCAACATTGCCACATTTTCTAAACATTGTAAGACTCAAAATAACCATGGGATGATTCAATTCCCTCATTAGAGACAATCACCTTCACTAGTATTGGTCTATTTCCACATCGTGTTCTACAACTATGTGTGGTTTCATTCCCAAATTATTGTATATATAATGATACTCTATGTTCATAAACAAATTCCTATCCACAAATTAATAAAATCCCTTATCCCCTTTTCCCTATAATGGTATGATATTTAAGACCATAAACTAATAGTTGTATTTTGTTATAAGAAATACAACCTTATACTAAGTGAAAGTTCTTATGGAGGTGTGGTGGTTGGATTTGGGCCTCCTTGGTCCATATTCATATTAGAGTTGGAACTCCACCCCCACTAACCACACTTGATTGGAATTCGCCCCTAGTCTATTCAAAATGACCTTAAACTATTTACATACCAAGCTCTGAATCCTAATTTCCTATATAGTCCATTGTCATTATCAAATATGATGTGGCAAAGAACCCGACGTGTTGAATCCTACATTGATATTTCCCCAATTCATTTCATAAATTGAGACTTTTTAGGTTTGTATTTTATCATCAATAAAATAAAAATTTGATCCCTAACTATGATGGATCTATCCACAATGTCTCACCCCATCTCAGGCCAACTACATGATGAATATCTAGAACAAACAGTGTATCATGTGTTTCAAACATTGTCAATATCCATTATATCATTTTATATCCCCATTCTGGACTGGTGTGGTTATGGTCCTCGTGTTTCAAACAAAGTAAAAAGTCATACCCTACTCACTAGTATCCCCTTTAACCAGATCTCAAAATTCTTGACTTACCATCTTCTCACATCCCTATATATTTGTGGAATTCCGAAACCCATGGTGTCACCTCTCTATGAATCTACATGTGTTGAGTAGGTAGGTTAGTGTTAATATGAAATTATCAACCTGATACCTCCTTGACACTACTATTCACTTCTACATGTACGGGAAATCCATTACCACTCCATGTTTCCCACATTGAGCATGACTCATGTTGACTAAAGAGTCCTGGTATGGTGTGTACTAGCATGGCCGAACATCACAAAAGAGTTTGGGTTTTGAAATAAATGACCATAAACTATGAGATTATAGTCCTAGTATCACAACATTAAACTCTATGAAAGCCTCTCTTAGGAATATTTTTTGTGGGTCAGGCCTTCTAGGAACTCATTCATATCAAGTCAGTATTTCCATCGTGCTGCACATATACATTTTTGAATTCCACCAAGTTCTATATTCTATGAACTTAATCTAATATATTATAGTTTAAGCATCATGAACATAAACATTGTGTGATTCTCTTAAAAAATACATGTTTCACACTGGTCCTCCATGGACCCATTCACGTCAGGTTTGTCAAGATACTGTACGAAGAAAATCCATTTAAGATACCCACCACAAGTCCAAACTCTATGACTTTAAACTAAGATCCACTCCAGGTCCAAGCATTATGACAATTAAACTTTGTATCATTTTCTTCTTGGTACTTGTGTGGTCAAAAAATCCTATTAAGATTATTTCAATTTATGTTTTACCATTCACATTCCACACATATATCCTTTTAACAAAAATTTATAGAATTTAGTCTAAACAACATGACAGTAAACTTTTTTCCATGGAAAAGAACAGATGACCATTAACTTTGTGTAACTAGCATCAAGAATGTTTCATGTCACGCAAGTCCTCATTAGATCATTCATGTTGAGTTTCAACTCTCACATAACATGAAAATTATTAAACCCCCTTTCATCTCAAAGTATAGACCATATGACATAAAAATATGTCCATCCACCTCCATAACTTCATGTGGATGGATTCTCATCCACATAGGATACAGAGTGATGCCTAGACATTTCATATTTCGAACTAGCTATGGATTCACTGTAGAATTGTATGTTTTATATGGTAAAATCACCTCAAAATTTCCACATGCATCCTTTTGGGTATATGTCTCATTTTATTACATTGATCCATCTATGAGCCATGATTCCGTCATAACCTGGTCTGAAGAATAAATGTCCTTAGCAGACAACATAAAAATATAGTCTTACCCTGTAAAATTATGTGATGTCTCTTAATAAAATATTATTTTATTATGTATCAAACCAAGATGTCCCATATAAAAAAATACAATATGGATAAACACCTACACACATAGAACATGATGTTAAACTATATTTCTTCTCCATGTAAATCTTGGATGAATCATTTCTGTGTATAATGAGATTCAAACACCCATACAAGAGGGAGACCCTCTACTAACATTGATCTTCCACCACACCATGATTTGTAGTCCAGGAATCATGATGTTAAACTACCGAACACATTCCTTGTATGTTTATCATTGAATGGGGGCCTTCCCATGTTTCATTCATGTCATGTCAACACCCTTTCATGATGATCCAAACACCATATAATTCATTATGGTCCATACACCATGAATTTAAACTATAAGTCCATATCCAGGCATCATTTACACTAAACTGTGTGTGAATCCTTTCAAGAATATTTTCTGTATTATTGGGCCTCCATGGCCTTTATTCACGTTGGGTTTTTCTACTCTCCAAACTAAACCTACCTATTTGGGAAAACCTATGTACCAAACTCTACGACCATAAATTAATATTCTATAGTCCAAACATGATTACTTTATACTAAGAGTATATTCTATGAAACATGAATCGTAAAATGTATAAAACCCATCCCAAATTCTATTTCTCAGTGCAGGGTATCCTATCATGTTACCTTCCTTCACCCTCATACACTATGGTCAGGCATGTATCATTCATGTCAGTTTATGATTTCCATTTTTTCATAATGTTATACCATGACTTTATCCTGTGATAAAAATGGGATACTCTCTAAACCTGACATGAGGAAGAGATATTGGGTGGACCAGTGCATAATCCCCACAGACACTATGTCCCAATCACATGATGATAAATTGTACAATGCAAAAACCTTACTGTATGAAGTTAAATATGGGTATATAATCCTCATTAATGGAAGTAAAATTACACAGAATCATAGGCCCTATTTTAAAAGGCCCTTTCCACCAGAGTTAGTCACTAACCACATCAAACTTTACTTGGTATCGTAAATGATGCTTCCCAAGGATGTTGATCTTAAATATTTCTCAAACTGATATGAAAACTATGATTTTCTATAATCCATGGTGGCATAATTCCAATAGTGTTGGATAACATTTTAACATTATCTCACATTATATCCACACTTATGTGCCACACATTTGGTTCACCATCCTTTATCTTGTTTAAAGGGACTACCTAATGGAATGGTCTCTAGCCAAGGCTCACCTACCATCCTATGTAAATTCCTCGAACGACTTTTAATGAAATTCTAAGGTAGGATCTGTGTTTCAAACATGGTCAGTACTTGACCACCGTTTGATTGTCAACATTATGGGATAATAAATATGGATAGTGTGTTTCGATCATGGTAAATATTTATCCTTTAATGTGATTCCACTCTCCATTGGTTCCTAATATCGAGCATTATGATTCTAAATATTCACTCCCCTTTGTCCATTAAGTATTTAACGCCCCTGAAGTTAACCCATTCTTCCACTAGTACACGTTAGAAAAAATATGGTTGTTCCAAGAGCCCCATTATATAACCACAACCTCTCTTTTCCTGAATAATATCATTGGTTCATCAGCCGTATTAGACCCTAATTGTTTGATTATTGTCTAAAGCTTTCATATGAATGAAAAATCATTTAGTTATACCTTGTTTATGAGACTGATCATGACATGTAGAAGCATAAGGATTGGTTTTTGGTTTTCGGACAAATATGATCAAGATGTGATAAAAAAATACATTCATGAACTCATAAGTTATTAAATACAAAAAATATGGAATTTAGTGATTGTCATCCAAATACTGAAGGAACTCTTGAGTCATGGAAAAATTTTCCCAATAACTCTGCTCAAGTAATTAAAAAATTAATCTCCACTATCCTCTAGTGTGTGGCCTCAAGAACCTACTAACACCTCCTAAACCCAAATCCCCACCTCCAGTGTAGGAAAAATCTCATAATCCTTAATTTGAACTAAGTACTAATCATCTTGGATCTCGACAATCTATGATATCACTTACCTAACTTGATTCTAGGACTCTTTTAGTTGAGCACTCAGTTTTCAGATGACTTGTAACTTAGCATTCAAGAAGGTAGCACACTCATTTCTAACTCTTTTAGATGTTGTATTTTCTATTGGTCCTCCAAGAGTCTCTATTTTCTTTCCAAAATCTATTTGTGCCAGAAAATATTTATGTGTTGGATTTATTCACACACCCACTCAACAAGGAATTTTGGGAAAATTGCATGGAGACTATGAGTATCCACCCCTCCAGTGACCATATTCAGTAGCCAATTGCATAGGTATCCCATCTAGAGCACTAGTTATGGATCTAGATTCTATGTGATGAAACCCTATATTTTCTAAATTCCATGTTCCAGACAATTCAATTATCATTGACATCCGCAAACCCAAATTATTCATTCTCTTAAATGGTTTAGGCTTGTATTTAGGGAAGTCCCCAAGGATGATTGCTACAGGGTCATATTTGGGGATCCTCTTATTTAGATAAATCTCAAGATCAAGAGGTCGATCATCTTCCCATGATCATTACTCGGTAGTTTTGTTGCTTCCAATATCATGATTTACCACCAATGATATCACCCATGACCATAGAAAATTTTAAACCTGATATCAATATGAGATCAGTCAAAACGACCCTCTCTTCATGGACCAATACAGCCATTAGAGAAAGGCCCATGGATGTCCCAGCCTCAACCACTTCCTGAGTGTGAAACCATTATAATACTTCTTGGAATAGGAAAATTTTAGTAAATTTCACTAGAATATGATCAATAGGTATTTTATTAGATTGGAAAAAACATATATATTCTATGCATTGAAATTTTGATTCCATGAGTCTCGGTAGGGAGTTCAACTATAGGAGACCCCTTAACTCTAATTGGTACCTCACTAACAGGCACCTGATCTCCTAACATTGAATAAAAAAGATATTCATGAGGACCTACATAACGAAAAAACACATTGAAACAAAATCATCGTGAATGGTTCAAAATATGTAAATGAATTGAGATGCACTTTTACCTTGATGAAGGGTGATTTCAATGATGAGCAGCCTTGGGTGTCTTACTTCACTAGTGGGTGTAGTTGTTGGGATTCAAGGGATTCTATCATTATTGATGAAATGGATGACCTAAGGGTATGAGGCCATCACCCTAATCTCCTCATCTATCCCACAAGCTACTTTGACCACAAGCATAGTCCCCAAAGTGTGGTCTCCAACACCCAGTAGTGCAGCTTCGCCCCATCCAGAAGGAGAACCATTCCCATTGTGAATTTTATACTATAAAGATAAAATCTAGTTACAGATTTTTGATAATAAATTGGATGAATATAAGTAAGTATATAGGTTAATATGATTACCTCAACAAGTGTTACCAAGTATTCCTTGAAGGCCACAATTTTTCCAGTCTCCCAGTAACTCCTCTTATTGGATGTTGATCCCCGGGATTATTCATTACTAGTGCCCTATGCATCATTGTCTTCCAATTTCTCTTCAGATGAGTCATATATAGGTGGTTTATCCTCCCACCGAGGATCTCAACCAAAAATCACCCATACCAGGGTGGAAGGAGGCTCATAGTCCCACTACTGGAAGAAAAGGTGTCCATGGCCGTCAAGTACATGTTTCTTTTGTGGATGCTCAACATGTCCATAATATGAATAGGCCCATCTTATGGTATCTCGATTCCATCATGTACCGGCTTAGGTCATAGGTCCACTGTTGACGTTGACATTCACATCATCCTTCATGTTTCTTGGAGAGATGGTAAGTCAACATCAATAGTTGTTTATAGCATGTACTTTAGATTCATCCCAAAAGCCTCCCTAGCTATGCTCATCCTAGCATCGGAGGACCCTTCTTGCTCCAAAGATATCTTCCAGGACCCCTATAACCCATGGTGTGGGGGTCCAATGACGCCTCACACCACCCACTATTTAGCTCCATCTTATTTTACCCCCAATTCCTAGATCTATCCTCAAAGATCATCCTACTGACCGACCAACTTCTACAGCACAACCCTCACTGGATTGATCACTTGAATTTAGATCTGCAATATCATTTATAGATATGCTTCCACCCAGTTGTTTTCCCTAATCCATCAATAGTAGAACATGAACATTGTTTTGTAGTATCACAATGGTCTCCCATGAGACTAAATTTACTAGTATCCACCAGATATGAAAAAGTTTACATGTATTATGCTCCTCATGGAACCCCATGTAGACTATATTCACCACTAATTGGAGGCACCCAAACTGCCTAGAAAATTGGGATGGTGTATATGGTTTTTAGTAGACCAAGGCATTGATCATGGTCCCCAAAAATCCAACCACAAAGCTCTGTAGGTACACTATATTCTCCCTTTCCCCTTCCAGTTATCCACCATCGGGACAATCAGGGTTTAGAAGGGGTGGATGTTAAATTTTTCATGGTTTTTTATCCTGATCGTATTCCTAGACTCATTGATCACCACTGTCCTAACCCCAATTATGTAGAACACTGATGTCCATGGTTCGAGATACTTATGGGTGATGGTGTTCGAGAACTCATAGTGCCAGAAGTTTGTCATGATCTAGTCATGAAAGAATGAAAATGACCCGAAAATACTACATGGAATGATTTCCATTTCTATATGGCCTAGTATGTTGTAGGTCCAGGACAACATGGGTATGTATGGGTTAACTATGTTACCAGACACCATGATTACATCCATCACTAGCATACCTGGGTGAAGGTTCATCTGGGTGTCCCTAACTGGATGTAACTATTCACTAGGGAACGTGGAATGAAACATGGTGTAGTGCATGAGTGGCTCCATGTCTTCCACTATGATATTCCCCCACTAATCAAACTACTTCTCTTCCATGATCAACCATTTCAATCTTGGCCTCCTCTTTTATGTTGTCTTCGGGAAATCCATTACTTTTCATGTCATCCTCAAGGTGGGATTATTTGTAAAAAAATATTTCATCCCATTACTAGAATATGAGATATATTTTAAAAACATGAGAATGATCCATCTTTTTAGTCAAAAACTCCATGAGGTGTAGCATATGGATATGTGTGTGCTGCCTATCACCCTATGTGTTCTGTGATGGGAGGAACTCATCCTACTAAAAACCATGTAGTGGGATTATTCCAATATATTGAATGTCGCACAAATTGATACTCACCCCCACCACAGTGAAGATTAAAGGTGTTCATATAGGGATTATTAGTTGAGGAGCTTCACCACTAGCTTCAGTTGATGGTAGAAATTGAGCTCCAATGTCTGTACTACATCATGTAGTCAATCCTGGCATAAATCCCCTCTATAGTCCAATAAAGTGATTCATACATAGTAATTCCATGACCATTCATTGGTGAAATTAAAACCATATTGTAATCCCCATCCCAATTTTTATCCACTGTTTTTATTCTGCATGCTGCTCTGAATAATGAAAATATAGTGGGAGGGAAATTCAACTGCTTCTATTTCCTTCCTGGAACCTTCCAGTAATTCAACACATATATGTATATGGATATATGATCCCTATAATGGGGGAAATTAACATAGATATTCCAATGACAGAGATCATCCTCACATGTGAACCATGATCGTGACATGTGGATTTCCAAGCCTATGATTTTAATTTTATCTTCCATCCTGGACTTCCACAATAAAAGATATTATCTCATTAGATAATTCTTATGGGAATATTTCATAATGTTCATGAATGATTGGTCATATAAAACAAAACACTCAGCTCTGAAATGTTAGGTTTTACATCCATTTTAGATATTTGAGCAACAACTATATCCTGAATATTAGACTGGTTCTGTTGGTGGGTCACTTATGAGGATTATGGAAATTCTATGTGATTTGAGAGAAAAAGAGGATATATAGAAAAAAGTATTGGAAGATTGTAAAAAAATGAGGAATTGGTCATAGAATCATAAGAACAGAAGTAATTTTCATGAATGATATGGTAGGAGCGTTGGTTTTCAATAAAAATAACACATAAGTGCATAAGATCAACAACCTATCACACTTAAAGTCAATGTAAAATAAAATTCCCCCTATGACTATTTATAGGTTAAAAAATCCATTTTTCACATGAATATATTAATTTTTCACATGAAACACCAAATTTTTCATGCACCCATGGGATTGGATCACTCATTTTAGTGTTTCCTTCAAAACCCAACATTATGGAACCCTTTCAACTAAAATTTTAAAGGGGTACTTGTTGGCACTAAAATCTTATCTGAAGCCTCAAATGGATATTTTTGGATGAACCAAACCTAAAACCCACACTGAAAGACTATTTTGATACTGATGAGTGTGGTACGTACAAATTTAATCTATTGTGTGCAAGATCCACTACTTGTATGAAATGATCTTATGCACCAAATATGAAAGGATTTTTCATATTTCATGATGATTCAAACATTTTTTCCAGGTAATGTGCATGAAGGAAAGATGTAATTTGAACAATAATTGATAGATGCACGAAATAGACCCCATGCATTCAAAATACGGTGTCCAATCATGTATATTTCTTGAACGATCCCTAGTAGAAAAATAACAATACATGATAAAATCACTTTCCTCACCCATGGTGTTGTACACCCACTATTGAGGATTTATTCTAGAAATATATTCTCACCACACCCTATTGGAGGGGATCTCTAAAGTACCACGTGACGTTCTGCTTTATGTAAAATAAATATTCTATGACAGTGTGCAACATCGAACCCCCAACATAGATAATATTGCACGAAAGACCTCATGTAGGCTCAAAATTCGCTTTGCCCAAAGTTAAGAAATCCAATCACAATACCTATCAAATGTAGTTTGGGTGTGTGCAAGAGAGGATTCCTAGGTGAAACCCTGATATGTGCACAAACAAAATATTTTGTTGACCTCATATTAATGATCTTTTAGATTCCACTATGCTAGAGCCCCCTAGTTATACAACAATTTCAATAAACTATTCAAACTTGCACAAAACTACTTATGAGTCTCCACTTGGTGTTTCAAATTCCTTCAATGCACCAGTTATCTTACACTGTGCTTTTGAGCAAGGGTACTCTAATCCTGGTTTCTTCTGAGCATGAGGGTTGTAAGGTGGACCTCATGATTGTCCACACCTCTGGCTATTGTACCCTTATAGTGAATACTCCATGCCCCTCCCAAAGGTGCATGATTGATGGTTATGTCAGCCCGAGGGGGAGGAGTGATCCATCCAATGTATGAGTTTTATGACACAAAACATCCTAGCTTCACATATTAGTCATATTAAATTAATTCGTACGACAACATTCTTAGTACATAACGTAAAACTATAGTCTTAACCTATGTAACAAGCATAGGATGCTCTCCATATGAGTTTCATGGGATGATCTCGAAACCATTTCTAATCACATGGAATTAGATCCTCCTGGGAAGCATAATTTGTAAGTCCCACAGCATCGAAGTAAGAGAAATACTCTTGCAATGGTAAGATTCAATGCATAACCCCCACATTATCACTTGTCGATTCTCCTTTTGTGACATTTATATCCTTACCGCATGATGTTAAATGGTAATGATCTATCCTATCGCACGAACGTAAACTGAATTATTGAACTACAAGGGTTTTAATCCTTTTCTTCTAAATACGGTATGTAGAATGCCTCCCTAGGTATCAATCCTAGAAAATAGTAAACATAGGTTCACTCTCCAAGGGATGTACATCCCTAATCCACCACATGGGGTATTCTAATCAACTTTTCTGGTTAGACATAAGGGTAATTCCAACCAATGGTAAACTTAGGTGATCCCTCCTAGGGACAAACCTCCCTGATCCACCTCAAGGGGTGTCCGAATAAACCTTTTTGACTCGTATCAAGTATAGTAAGGATCCATCAATCCCAGATCTACCTCAAGGGGAATTCTAGATCACCATGTTGTGACATATTCCCTCCTAGAGACACACCTACTAATCCCTCTCAAGGGGAATCCTGGTACACCCATACATGGTTTTCCTTAAGGGGTGTTCTCACCCATCAACCCTAGTATGACTTCCTTGCTCCTAGGTACACAACTCTCTAGTCCATATCAAAGAGAATTTTGGTTAACCATATAGATCCTTCTCAATGGTAGTTTTGATCCATCCATATATGGTTCGTTTGAAGGGGTTTTTTCACCCATTCATCTGTCTCCACATGAAATTGACCCTGTGATCATCTCCCTAAGATGTTAAGATTGATCCCTAAACAAAATACCTACCCCATGCATAAGCATTAATTGCCTGAGGTAAAGATACCTTGAATATTTATTCACATGGCGTCATTAGCTCTTGATGGACATGGGATGTCGTTGGTTTCATGCCTTAAGTTTCATCATATGTGATTCCCTACGAAGAGGAAGAATACATATGACCCATGCTCCCAACATCCAGATATACACAATGATTCCCAAAGAGACTCCTCTCTAGAACAATGGTTGCTTCCCTATTAAGATGAACACAATATGTCCAGATAAAGCAGTGTAATTAACTGGTGTCCACAAAGAGATGGCTCAAGGAATGAATTCATTAAACTTGAATTAAATCTATGAGGGAGACTTGGAATAGTCAACGATCTCCATGGAGGAATCGATGGAAGGAGAAACTGACATCCCATCATCTCATTTTGATCACGGACAAGACATCACTGTTGAATGTGATGAATGTCTCCCACCTTTGGAAGGTGGTAATATGGGGAAATAGATGTGTGTCTGGGGTGAGGGATCTGAATAATGTGTCAAAAAACTTATCATCAGTGGGTAAGAGGAGCTTAATGACATAATAGTATTATTTAATGATTAAATAAGTCACCACAAGTCACCCTACTTGATATCCATGCGTCATCCATGAATATTGAATAAAAATGTAGACTGTGTGCTTAAAAGGTGAAACACTCCATATTCATGCATGAATAAATAGTATTCATATAACAAAGAATAATTTTTTTAAATCTACGTATTCCAGGAAATTATATCATTTATGAGTGGAAATAGGTTAATGAAATTGGTGTGATGTAACACTCTCAAACAACTAGTGGAGAATTTACAGATTAGAAATCTAGTGGGTTCATGATTTATGTACATTGGGATGTACTAAAATCCAAGTATAATATATAGACCGACATTGTACCACTCTCAAACAACTAGTGGAGTACCTCATCCCCAGATATATATAACCATCACTATTAGAATATTACACTTTACCAATGGTTTAAAACCGTTGGTAAAGGATTGGAAACCATTGGTATACTATATAAAAATGGTTCCCTCAACTGTGGGAAAGTAAGGTGTGATAATAGGCTCATACCAATGGTTTTGTGAAAAACGTTGGTATAGGTGTCAAAATTGGAGGTATACCAACAATTTTCTACAAACTGTTGGTATATGTGTGTGAAAACTCTGCCAACGGTTTATAACCATTGGTATAGAGGGAATATGCCAATCCATAAGGCTATACCAATGGTTATAACAAACGATTGGTATAGATTATATAATAGTATCAATACCAATGGTTCTGTAACCGTTGGTATAGCCTTATATAATAGTATTTATACCAACAGTTGTAGAACCGTTGGTATAAAATATAAAATAGTATCTATACCAATGGTTACAAAACTGTTTGTATACAATTGCACAGCTCCACAGCAGCAGGCCCCTATCCCCTCTCTAGACCTGCAACAACACCAATACAGAGCCCCATCCAAAGTATTCAAAATTTATAATTCATTCCATAATTCAAAAATTTAGAAATTCAAATGAAATAACACTCATAAGAGAAAGCACATACATGTTATAGGAAATGCAATAACACCAATAAGAGTATTCAAAATTTAGAATTTATTCCTCACTCAAACCACAACACCAATACACATAAGAGAATTCAAAATTTAGAATTCATTCCTCACTCAAACCACAACACCAAAACACACAAGAGAAACAACCTACATGTTATAGGAAGCACATGGGATGTGTAGTCATGGTCTTGGGATGAGTATCTTAAAACCAACAGAAATGCTTGGGTAGTGTTGCAAGGATCATGATACCCTTAAGATATACAATAGCAGTTCTCATGTGCTTAGACCTAGGATGAGTAATAGGAAGCACATGGGATGTTTATACTCCTCTAATGATTATGTATCCATGTATAAATGGTTCCTGATGTGTTAGTGGGAAACATTGGCCAATCTAGACATATGAGATGGGTTATCAGAATAGCCTACATGTTTTTCATAGATTTCTCAATTAGAATAAGGGGGCATGTGGCTTACTGTAATTTTCTCTCATGGGTGTGATGTGAGATGAATCCCCATCTTCGGTAGTGGGTATGAATTTTAAATTAAGTCTTTGGTATTGGGTTCCCAAAGGGACTTTGTTTTGGTCCTAGAACTCACTGTTTGAAGATGGGATTGAGGTGATCCAAGGGGCATTGGTGTCACCATATGTATTCCTCACCATTGGGGTATTTTTATGAGACATTGAAACTTATTTTTCAAGAATCTATGTGTAGCCTTATTGACCAATTTGTTATATTGTATGATTGAGTGTTCATAGGTTTCATATGAAATCACTATATGTTATTTATTTGTTGTATGTTATTGTATAGAATGAACGACCCGTGATTGAGAATTAGAACATGAGTGTTGGTATATGTTCATGATGGGATGTCAAGACTCATTCCTAATATAATTAATGTTTTTCTATATATACCATGACCCATTGTGTTTCGATCTATGCCTTGTGAATATTTTCTTTTAATAAAGTATGACAAATAAACCATATTTTATTTTTTATCCCTTAATTTCAAGAATCTATGTATAGCCTTGTGAAGATTTTTCGTTTGTCAGTTGTTGTTTTCACTTAAAATGTTGTCTGTTTCAAACAAAAGTGAGAAACTTTGAGTGATACCAATCACACCGTGCCTTGGATTGAGGATGGGTTGACTCGTACCGTTCACAAATGATCCATGGATCATTGGGTGGGTGGGGTGGGGGGTTGTCCGGGGGGGGGGGGCTGTCTGGAGTGCGTTTTCAGCCAGCGTAGTCACACGACACCTCTGATTGATGTTACGTCTGGACAAAAATTTCAAAATTCGCCCAACCTTTGTTGTCGTCTGATTTCATGGAATTCTGATGTCGTTCGGCTGGTTTCGACCACCCCACGCACGCTTTTCAAGCGCACTGAACACCTAAAAAACACATATTCAGGCGTGCCGTGCAAACCGCGCGTTCAAATGACGTGTCGTCTCCTGGTTCACCTCGAGAATAATAATTAGGGTGTTTTAGTGTGATTTCAAGTCATTCAAATGTCGTTCGACATGCAATTGAAGGTAAACCCATGTTTTGGCCATTTACGACACGCCGAGTGCATTCTCGGCCA
This sequence comes from Viscum album, assembly GCA_963277665.1. Taxonomy (NCBI): domain Eukaryota; kingdom Viridiplantae; phylum Streptophyta; class Magnoliopsida; order Santalales; family Viscaceae; genus Viscum; species Viscum album. The sequence goes on from OY728166.1 coordinate 1,323,903,585, forward strand.
GAGCAGTCACACGACGCCTCCGATTGATGTGTTGTCTGGCCAACAATTTTACAATTCACCCACCCTTTTTTTCGTTTGATTTCATAGCATTCTGAGGTCGTTCGGCCGGTTTCGACCACCCCACACACGCTTTTCAAGCACACCAAACACCTAAAAAACACATATACAAACTTGTCGTGCAAACCGTGTTTCCAAATGACGTGTCGTCTCCTTGTACACCTCCCAAATAATAACTAAGGTTTTTTAATGTGTTTTCAAGTCATTCTGATATTGTTCGGCATTCATTTGAATGTAAAACCCTTGTTTTGGCAATTTACGACACGCAGAGTGTCGTTTTGGCTAGCGCGATCACACGACACCTCCGATTGACGTGCTGTCTGGATGAAAATTTTACAATTCACTCATCCTTTGCTTTCGTCCTATTTCATGGAATTCCGAGGTCATTTTGGTAGTTTTGACCACCCCACGAATGCTTTTCCAGAGTACCAAACACCTAAAAACACATATTCAGATGTGCCGTGAAAAACGTGCTTCTGAATTACATGTCGTCTCCTCGTACACCTCACGAACAACAATTAGGGCGTTTTTATGTGATTTCAAGTCATTTCGATGTCGTTCGACATGCATTTGACTGTAAAACCCATGTTTTGGCCATTTACGACACACCGAGTGCATTTTGGGGTAGCGCAGTCACATGACACCTCCGATTGACATGTCGTCTGGCCAGCCATTTTACAATTCTCACACCCTTTATTTTCGTCGAATTTCATGGCATTTCAAGGTCGTTTGTCTGGTTTCAACCACCCCACGCACACCTTTCAAGCACACCAAACACCTAAAAAACACATATTCAGCCGTGACACACAAACCGCCCATCCGAATGAGGTTTCGTCTCCTCGTACACCTCACGAAAAACAATTTGGGTGTTTTCACGTGATTTCAAGTCATTCCGATGTTGTTCGGCATGCATTTGACCGTAATACCCATGTTTTGGCCATTTAAGACACACCGAGTGCGTTTTCGGCCAGCATGATCACCCGACACCTCCGATTGACATGCCGGCTGGCCAAAAATTTCATAATTCTCCCACCCTTTATTGTCATCCAATTTCATGGAATTCTGATGTCGTTCGGATGGTTTCGACCACCCCACACATGCCTTTCAAGCGCGCCGAACACCTAAAAAACACATATTCAGTCGTGCCGCGCAAACCACGCATCCGTATGACATGTCGTCTCCTCATACATCTCACAAATAAAAACTAGGGTGATTTCACGTGATTTCAATTCATTCCGATGTCGTTCGACATGCATTTGACTGTAAAACCCATGTTTTGTCCATTTACGACACACAGAGTGCATTTTTGGCCAGTGCGGTCCCACGACATCTCTGATTGACGTGTCATATGGCAGAAAATTTAAAAATTCCCCCACCCTTTGTTGTTGTCTGATTCCATGGCATTCAGAGGTATTTTGGCTGGTTTCGAACACCCCATGCATGCTTTTCAAACACGCCTAACACCTAAAAAACATATTCAGATGTGCCGCACAAACTGTGCGTCTGAATGAGGTGTCGTCTTGTTGTAAACCTCACGAATAATAATTAGGGTGTTTTCGTGTGATTTCAAGTCATTTTGATGTCGTTTGGCATGTATTTGACCGTAAAACCCATGTATTGGCCATTTACGACACGTCGAGTGCGTTTTCGGCCAGCGTAGTCAAATGACACCTCCGATTGATGTGTCGTCTGGCCGAAAATTTTACTATTCTCCCACCCATTGTTGTATTCTGATTTCATGGAATTCTGAGTTTGTTCGGCCGGTTTTGACCATCCCATGCATGCTTTTCAAGCGCGCCGAACACCTAAAAAATATATATTCAGCCGTTCCATGCAAACCGTGCATCCGAATGATGTGTTGTCTCATCGTACACCTCAAAAATATCAATTAGAGGGTTTAGTGTGATTTCAAGTCATTCCGATGTCATTTGGAATGCATTTGACCGTAAAACCCATGTTTTGTCCATTTACGACACGCGAAGTGCGTTTTCGGCCATCGCGGTCACACGACACCTCTGATTGACGTGTCGTCTGGCTGACAATTTCCAAATTCGCTCACCCATTATTGTCATCCAATTTTATGGCATTCTGAGGCCGTTCAGCCGGTTTCGACCACCCCACGCACGCCTTTCAAGCGCGCCGAACACCTAAAAATCTAATATTCAGTCGTGCCGTGCAAACCGCGCCTCCTAATGACGTGCGTCTCCTCATACACCTCATGAATAATAATTAGGGTGTTTTCGTGTGATTTCAAGTCATTACGATGTCGTTCGGCATGCATTTTACCATAAAACCCATGTTTTGGCTATTTACGACATGCGGAGTGCATTTTCAGCCAGCGTGGTCACACAACACCTCCGATTGACGTATCTTCTAGCTGAAAATTTCACAATTCTCCCACAATCTGTTTTCGTCTGATTTGACAGAATTTTGAGGACGTTCGTTTGGTTTTGACAACCCCACACACGCTTTTCAAGTGTGCCTAACACCTAAAAAACACATATTTAGCCATACCGCACAAACCACGCGTCCGAATGACGTTTCATCTCTTTGTACACCTCACAAATAATAATTATGGTTTTTTCGTGTGATTTAAAGTCATTTTGTTGTTGTTCAGCATCCATTTGACTGTAAAACCCATGTTTTGGCCATTTACGACACATCGAGTGCATTTTCAGCCAGCGCGGTCACACGAAACCTCCGATTGATGTGTCGTCTAGCTGAAAATTTTACAATTTCCCCACCCTTTGTTGTTATTCGATTTCATGGAATTCTGAGGTCGGTCGGCCGGTTTCGACCACCCCACACACACTTTTCAAGCATGTCGAACACCTAAAAAACACACATTCAGCCGTGCTGTACAAACCACGCATCCGAATGATGTGTCGTCTCCTCATACTCCTCCCGAATAATAATTAGTGTGTTTCCGTGTGATATCAAGTCATTCTTATGTCGTTCGGCATGCATTTGATTGTAAAATCCATGTTTTGGCCATTTACGACACGCCGACTGCGTTTTCAGGGTTCACAAGACACCTCTGATTGACATTCCATCTGGCCGAAAACTTTACAATTCTCTCACCCTTTGTTGTTTTCTGATTTCATGGCATTCCGAGGACGTTTGGCCGGTTTCGACCACCCCACGCATGCCTTACAAGCGCGTTGGACACCTAAAAACATATATTCAGTCGTGCCATGCAAACTGTGCGCCCGAATGATGTGTGTCTCCTCTTACACTTGAATAATAATAAGTAGGGTGTTTTGTGGGATTTCAAGTCTTTCTGATGTCGTTCGTCGTGCATTTGACTGTAAAAGACATGTTTTGGCCATTTACGACATGTGGAGTGCGTTTTCAGCCAGCACAGTCACATGACTCCTCTGATTTATGTGCCGTATGGAAAAAAATTTCACAATTATCCAACACTTTATTGTCGTCTGATTTCATGTAATTCCGAGGTCATTCGGCCTGTTTCGACCACCCCACACACGCCTTTCAAGCACTCCTAACACCTAAAAAACACATATTCAATCATGCCATGAAATTCGTGCGTCCGAATGAAGTTACGTCTCCTCCTAAACCTAACTCATAATAATTAGGGTGTTTTGTGTGATTTCAAGGAATTCTGATGTCGTTCGGCATGCATTTGAATGTAAAACTTAGGTTTTGGCCATTTACGACACGCCGAGTGCATTTTCAGCCAGCGTGGTCACCCGACACCTCCGATTGACGTGCCGTCTGGCTGAAAATTTCACAATTCACCCATCCTTTATTGTTATCCAATTTAATGGAATTCTGAGGCCGTTCGGCCAATTTCGACCACCCCACGCATGCTTTTCAAGCGCGTAGAACACCTAAAAACACATATTCAGCCGTTCCTGGAAAACCGCGCCTCTGAATGGCATGTCGTCTCCTCGTACACCTCATGAATAATAATTAGGGTGTTTTCATGTGATTTCAAGTCATTATAATGTTTTTTGGCATGCATTTGACCGTAAGACCCATGTTTTGGCCATTTACGACATGCAGAGTGCCTTTTTAGCTAGCACGATCACATGAAACCTCCAATTGACGTGCCATCTTTTCGAAAATTTTACAATTTCCCCACCCTTTGTTTTCATCCGATTACATGGAATTATGAGGTCGTTCAGCCAGTTTTGACCACCCCATATATGCTTTTCAAGTGCACCGAACACCTAAAAAACACATATTCATCCGTGCTGAGCAAACCACGCTTCCGAATGACGTGTCATCTCCTCTTACACCTCACAAAAAATAATTAGGTTTTTTTCATGGGATTTCAACTCATTATGATGTCATTAGGCATGCATTTGACTGTAAAACCCATGTTTTGGCCATTTACGACACGCGGAGTGTGTTTTCGGCCAGTGTGGTCACAAGACACCTCTAATTGATGTGCCGTCTAGACAACAATTTCAAAATTCACTCACCCATTGTTTTTGTCCAATTTCATGGCATTCTGAGGTCGTTCGGCCAGTTTCGACCACACCATGCACGCTTTTCAACCACTCCTAACACCTAAAAACACATATTCAACCGTGCCGCGCAAACCGCACGTCTGAATGACATGTCGTCTCCTTATACACCTCACAAATAATAACTAGGGTGTTTTTATTGGATTTCAAGTCATTCTGATGTCGTTCGGCATACATTTGACTTTATAACCCATGTATTGGTTATTTACGACACGCGAAGTGCATTTTCGGCCAGTGCGGTCACACGACACCTCCGATTGACGTGTCGTCTGCCCGACAATTTTAAGATTCACCCAAACTTTATTTTCGTCTAATTTGATGGCGTTTTGAGGTCATTCGGCTAGTTTCGACCACCCCACGCACGCTTTTCAAGCGCGCCAATCACCTAAAAACACATATTCACTCGTGCCATGAAAACCGCACATTCAAATGACATTTCTTCTCCTCGTACACCTCCTGAATAATAATTAGGGTGTTTTCATGTGATTACAAGTCATTCCGATGTCATTCGACATTCATTTGACCGTAAAACCCATGTTTTGGCCATTTATGACACGCCAAGTGTGTTTTTGGCCAGCGTGGTCATACGAAACCTCCGATTGACATTTCTTCTGGCCGAAAATTTTACAATTCACTCCCCATTTGTTGTCGTCCGATTTCATGGCATTCCGAGGTCGTTCGGCCGGTTTCGCCCACCCCCTGTACGCTTTTCAAGCGCACCAAACACTGAAAAAACTCATATTCAGCCGTGCTGCGCAAACCACATGTCTGAATGACGTGCTGTGTCCTCGTACACCTCACAAAGAATAACTAGGGTGTTTTCGTGTAATTTAAAGTCATTCTGAGGTCGTTCAGCATGCATTTGACCGTAAAACCCATGTTTTGGCCATTTACGACACGTGGAGTGCGTTTTCGGCCAGCATGGTCACACGACACCTCCGATTGACATGTCGTTTGGCCGAAAATTTCACAATTCTCCCACCCTTTTTTTTCATCCGATTTAATGTCATTACGAGGTTGTTCGGCCAGTTTCGACCACCCCACGCACGTTTTTCAAGCATGCCTAACACCGAAAAACACATATTCAGCCGTGCTGTGCAAACCACACGTCTGAATGACGTGTCATCTCCTCTTACACCTCAAGAATAATAATTATGGTGTTTTCATGTGATTTAAAGTTATTCCGATGTCGTTAGGCATGCATTTGACCATAAAACCCAGGTTTTGGCCATTTACAACATGACGAATGAATTTTTGGCCAGCGCGGTCACACAATGCCTCTGATTGACATTCCGTCTGGATGAAAATTTCAAAATTCAGCCACCCATTGTTGTCATCCGATTTCATGGCATTCTGAGGTCGTTCGTCTGGTTTTGACCACCCCACGCACGCCTTTCAAGCGTGATGGACACCTAAAAACACATATTCAGCCATGCCACACAAACCGCACGTCTAAATGACGTGCGTCTCCTCGTAAAACTCTCGAATAATAACTAGGGTGTTTTCATGTAATTTCAAGTCATTATGTTGTCGTTCGACCTTCATTTGACCGTAAAACCCATGTTTTGGCCATTTACGTCATGCAGAGTGCGTTCTCAGCCAGCACGGTCACACGACACCTCTGATTGATGTGCCATCTAGCCTAAATTTTTACAATTCGGCCACCATTTGTTGTCGTCCAATTTCATGGCATTCTCAGGACATTCATCTGGTCTTAACCACCCCACGCACGTTTTTCAAGCACACCAAACACCTAAAAAACACATATTCATCCGTTCCATGCAAACCAGACGTCCAAATGATGTGTCGTCTCCTCTTACACCTCACGACTAATAATTAGGGTCTTTTCGTGTGATTTCAAGTCATTCCAATGTCGTTCATCATGCATTTGAACATAACACCCATGTTTAGGCCATTTACGACATGCCGAGTGCGTTTTCATCCAGCGCGGTCACACAACACCTCCGATTGACGTTCTTTCTGGCCGAAAATTTTACAATTCACCCACACATTGTTTTAATCCAATTTCAATGCATTCCAAGGTCGTTCGGCCGGTTTCGACCAACCCATGCACACTTTTCAAGCGTGCCGAACACCTAAAAAACACATATTCAGTCGTGCTACGCAAACTGCATGTCCGAATGACACTTCAAATGATACCTACAACACCGTACCTCGGATTTATGCTAGTTCTTTTTAGCCTTCCAACCATCTGATGGTATTGGATAATGATTATTTTTCTAAAGAAGGCATATCTGGAAGGATAGACTTTAGAGGAGCTTTAGTGGATGCAATAATATATGCAGCACCAACTTATGTTTTATGAACCAATCAATTAAAGGGAAAGAAACTCCTCACAATAAACCATAAAATCTCAAATAGCATAAATCACCTCCAAACCATTAAAACATCATTAGGCTTCCATATTTTGTCGAAAATAAAGAGTTATAATGAATTCAAAAATATACATACCAAAGTGAAAAACTAGGTTCAAAAATAAAGAGTTATACAGAATTCAAAAATGCCATGGATTAATCTGCCCCTGATCACCATCACCATCACCACTGTCATCATCGGCCTCATCCTCACCACTATATCTCTCATCGTCGTTTTTCTCATCAGCGTCCCCATGCTCATCGTTGGCCCCATCCTCGCCCTCAGCCCCATCCTCACCCTCAAACCCATCCTCACCCTCGTCCTCATCCTCACCCTCACCCACGTCCTCTTTAGCATCCTCGTCATCACTAGGAACATCATCATCTCGACCACCACTAGAAATGATGCCTGGTGCATTGGATAATTCACCCATCGATGACATAAATGTTTGAAAAGTTGCGCTGGATTCTGGTGGAAGTGATGAAGATAAATATTTCATCAGTTTCATAAATTTTTGTCCCCCATTTGAACTTGTTCTTCCAACTCTGTGACCCTTTTATCATACTATCTGGCAAGCTCCTTGACCTGTTCCAACATGGTGGTACTATAATGGATACCTGGAGAGGACCAATATAACAACCCATATATTACATACATTGTTATTACATTAGAATTGAATCATACTTATTACAACATATAACAAAACCATGAAAGGACCATATAGGTATAGTGTCTTCAGAAACTGGGAAACATAAACAACTGGTTCATAAATCATCTACATTGTCTCCCATTTATTTCATCATATCTAGAGTCCCTTTTGGAATAATCTACTTAATACCCTTCTTCCATAACCGGGGAGAAGAAAACATACAAAAGGGTGAGCTCAAATGCTCAGTAAGTGTAAACAAAAGAAACATCAATGATACCATATTCTTAAGATCATAACATTTCAAAAATCTTGTCCTGTAAAAAAGATCATAATATCATGACATGAGATCAATCATAATAGTGAAATGTAATCCAAATAATCATAACTTAAAACATGAAACTTTGTGGCATACACACATAATCAAAGAGAATCATTTGTTATTAGTCTATACTCATAACCAAGACTATCTTAGTGGACAAAGTCCATTTCTGAACCGAGTTCACTCCTCATTTCAGTCCTGTTTCACTGAACCAGATTAACCTTCCGTTCCAGCCATGTCTATCTCATGAGATATAAATCTTTACCCAATGCATTGGAGGGAGATATAGGTCCCACCCCTCTCATAATGATACCATTTTTATGTGTGCCACAGGATCATAAATCATACATCATAGCATAACCCATGTAATAAAAATGAGATTCTTAAACATCATGCCATCATAACATAAATCATATAAGATAAAAGGACTTCATAAAAATTATTCCATCATAAAATAATAAATTCAATGTAAAAATATGGATAGACACAGAACCCTATATTATCTTAGATGGAAAATAATTTTTGATAAAACACTTGAACTCCATTCTTGAGGAAAACATTCTTTCTTCTTCAAAAACATTTTTCCTTTCTTAAAATGTCATAAAATTTTAAACTAAAAGAAGTTAATTAAAAATAAACTTGAAAACTTGTAAAGTAGGATTCATGGAAATAATGTTCTAAAAGTCCATTCAGGATGTATAAGTTAAAAAAACATTCTTCTCGTACTTTGGCAGGAAAAGTCAAAAAAGTTCCTCGTACTAAAAATGACAAGGGATTCCTTTCATATCGTTTACTACAAACTCAAAGAAGTGTAAAATTGGATTTAAAGAATTGTATTAGGATATAAATAATATTACATATTGAGGAAACATGGATGTGGATGATAAATATTCCCCAGAAAATTCTGAAGTATAAACAATCTCGGATAAAAATGAGATTGCGAGATTCTCCCTTACCTTAGGTCCGATTTGCTTCATATGTGTCCAAACCTCTTGTATAATGATTTAAATAATGTTATTGAATTATTACAGAATCATAACCATTTTTATTATATCATATATGGTCATATTATTATATTCTTAGATTCTTATTAGTAATATTTCACTGCTAATTGTTATTCGGATGTTTATTGCTGTATGTTCTTATGTGTGTTTGGTCGAATAAATTCTTATTCTTGTTTTTAGGTTGTAGATAGATCATTTAAAGAATGGTATTAGTGTAATATATATCATATTTATTCATTCAATTCATTTATATAATTAATTAAGATCATGTAGAATGAGTCACATCACATCTTGGAGACGGTAGGCCGTACGTATGCACAAGGGATGATATCGTTCCCATGATCGTGGAATTGTATTTAAGTGTAAGTAAAATATTTAAGAATCAATATCACTTTAAAATATTCACATATAGTTATTCTTTACACCATTATACCCATCCATGTAAGGTGGTGGTGGAAAATAGATTACACCACGGCGTGGAGATGGTATTCCGTACGTATGCACGCGCGGTGATTTCATTTTCCGTAGGATGGATAGAAGGTGAAATAGGGTTGTTTCATATTTATAATAAAATATAAGTATATGAGTGATACTGATGTTATACTTCATAATGATATAACTAAATAAGAAGAAGTATAAGGAAAAATAAAGTTGAATGAATCGGTAACAGATATTACCTCTTCTTTGAAGCACCACTTCTTAACCTCTTCTTAGGGACCTAAAGATGGTCTTTGAAGAAGAACAGTACCTCTATAATGTTTCTATGGAAGTGGAGAATAGAATTTAGTAGGGGTTGGTTGTGCTTTAAGGCTCAATGTGGTGTGAGGAGGAGAGGGAGGAGGTTCCCTTTTATAAGGGAGGAGAGGGGCACCGTTGGAAAAACTAAAAATATTATTTTATTATAAAGTCATATTCGGTTTTTAATAGCTCAAAATTGATTTATTTTGAATTTATGGTGGGTATGGGTCGAAATCCTCTCATCCAATAGAATTTAGACAAGTTTACGTTTCTATTTTAACCTTATCATTTAGATTTTACTTTAAGTTAGATAATTTAACTTTTACCGTGTCTTCTTGTTTTCTTACACTATAAGGTTAATAAACATACTATAACAAGAAAAACGAACCCAAAGTTGTTTATTATTAATATATATAACCTTATCTAAGTCATTTGGCCGAACCTTAGATTTTCGGAAATAAAATAACAATTAATAATATAAAATTTGTTTTAAAAAATATTTTATGTCAATTTTGACACTATTTGGTAATTGATTTTTTTGAAAATCATAATAGAATTATTAGTTCGAAAAAAGATAATTAAATCAATACTAACATGTCATATTAACCTATATAATTAGTATAATTCATAAAAAGTATCAAATTACAGTTATTTGAGTATTTATTACATCAATTATGTTAATATTTAATTAATAAGATAATTACTCCCTCATCATTGTGTCATAAATAAATTAAATTATTTAATGTCTAAAAATTATAAATAAAATACCATTATGTAGGAAATATTTTTACCTTTCTAATTAATATTTATAGTGGAATTTATCTTATGTATAACCCTATATTAAAAATGTTTTAGTTATTAAACTTTGATATTAACTATTCTTTAAATAAAATAATATTAAATGTCCTAATCTAATCCAAGTGGGCCTAAATGGTCATATTTTATTCCTAAGGTTGTTTTTGGTAGAATTAAACTTATAAAATAGAATTAGGACATGTGTTAGGGTAATAATAATATTATTTTTACCCTTAATTACCCTATTTACTATTAACCGTGGTAAAAAAAGTAAAAAGATACTATTCACAAAAAATTATTTTCATCTCATTGAACCAAATTTTTGTCCTTGAGATTAACCGTGTATCTTGGATTTTCGAAATTCCACTCACAGAAGTGGTAAAATTAAGTTTTATGTGAATTTGCAAATTCTCCTAGGAGGTGGGTAAAAGACGGTGAAAAGTTCAATAAAATTTTTATATATCTAAAATTTTTATAAAATGACTCCAATGAATTACTTTGAACTTATATATGTATTATGTATCAATTTTGACCTAAAAATTTTAAATAAAATAAATAATAATTTAAATAAAAAGTCGGTTTTTAAATAGTAACCTAGTGTTTTCACTATTCATCAAAAATTGAATGTTTTCAGAAAAATACCAAAATTTCACCCTATGCTAATTTCGATATTCTGAATACAAAAACGAAGTCCATTTTGAAAGATAAAATTTAAAAAAAATCAAAAGTGTTTATTACTATTCATTACGGCTAGTTTTAAAAATATTTTAATAGCATATCATTGTTTAGTGAAACTCGGTATTGCGTACGACGCAAGCTATCGAGGAAGGTCGCGATTGCGTGTAAGGAAAACCAAGCTAGTGTTGTGTGTAGTGAAAGATTCCTTTGATGATGTATATAACATAAAAACAAAACATTTCTCATAAAAATCTCGGGTGTTACATTCTACCCCACCTTAAAATGAATTTCTCCTTCGAAATTCGTCACTTTGTAACAAAAAGATGAGGATACCTATCCATCATTATATCATCAAGCTCCCATGTAGCTTTTTCTAATTGGTGGTTCCTGCATAAATCTTTCACCGAGAGGGTGGTCTTGTTCCATAGAACTTTTTCGCTACGATCCAGAATCTCTATCGGATGTTATTCATAAGAAAGATCTTGCTCCAGCGGTACAACTTCAGAGCTTAGTACTTGGGAAGGATCAGGTATGTACTTTCTCAGGAGTGATACATGGAACACATCATGAACTTGAGAGATATTTAGTGGAATATCCATTCGGTAAGCTACCTTCCCAACACGATCCAGTATTTCGAAAGGACCAATATACCTAGGGCTCAGCATTCCCTTCTTTCCAAATCTCATTACTCTCTTCCAAGGAGATATTCTTAAGAACACTTTATCAACCAATTCAAACTCTAGGTATTTTCTTTGGTTGTCGGCATAACTTTTTTGACGACTCTAAGATACTCTAATGTGTTGTTGAATAGATCTGACCTTTTCTACCATCTCATCAACAAGATCAGGTCCTAATAGCTTTCGTTCCCCAACTTCATCCCAGTAAGATGGAGTTCAGCATTTCATTCCATAGAGAGCTTCATAAGGATCCATCTAAATACTATAGTGAAAGATATTATTATAATAAAATTCCACCAAAGGTAGGTGTTTCTCCCAACCTCCTTTGAAATCCATAGAGAAAGCTCTCAACATATCTTCAAGAGTTTGAATTGTCATCTCAGACTGACCGTCTCTCTGAGGATGATAAGTAGTGCTGAAACTCAACTCTGTATCCAGAGTATGCTAAAGACTTCGCCAAAACCTTGAGGTAAACCTTGGATCCCGATCAGATATAATGGAATGCGGCACTCCATGCAATCTTACCACTTCCTTTACATATATACTGGCAAGCTGATCTAGAGAGAAATCTTCTCTAATAGCAATGAATTGTGCCGACTTTGTAAGACGATCAACTATGACCTAGATTGCATTATTTCCTTTGGATGTTTTAGGAAGTCCAGTGACAAAGTCCATAGTGATGTTTTCCCATTTCCATTCGGGCATGGGTAATGGTTGTAACATCCCCTTAGACTCCTGTCTCTCAGCTTTAACTTGCTGAAAAACCAAGCATCGAGAGACATATTCAGCAACATCTCTTTTCATGCCATCCCACCAGAAGTACTCTTTCAGGTACCTATACATCTTCGTGCTTCCAGGATGAATAGATAATGAAGAGCTATGAACCTCATCCATCAGATCCTTCTTTAATTCTTGGATGGAAGGAACACAAACACGATTTCTGAACTTTATTATCCCATCACAATCAATGTTGAATTCAGGAACATTTCTCACCTTATTTTGTAACTCTACATCTTCTTTCTGTGCCTCTTTAATCTTTACATGTATAGATGGTTGAACATTCATTTGAGAAAGATAAGATTTCACCCCTTCCATTATAATTCCAAGATCCATCCTTTGTAAATCCATAAATATTGGATCTTTTGTGATCCTCATCATGGATAAGCTAGCATGTTCTTGTCGACTTAATGTATCTTCCACCTTGTTTTCTTTCCCAAGGTGATAATGAATTGAGAAATCATAATCCTTAATCAACTCCAACCATCTTCTTTGGCGCATATTCTATAAGGCCCCAGCCTTAAACCTTACTTAATCTTGAGTTATTACAAGATTACACATTGAGGATCTTTTTAGGTTTAGAGTTTTAGAGAATTAGATCATGAAACTTGCATTACATTCCACATTTAAACAAAGTGGTTACATAAAAGACAGTATTCATTCTTCCCATCAACGGAAACATATTTAAAATAAAACATGGATTTTTTCTTGACACTTCCTTGACACTATCATCACATCTTGTACCCTTCCCTTGACCTGTGAAAAACATTTCAAAAACTTGGGATGAGCATAAAAATCTCAGTAAGGGATATAAAAATATGAAAAGGAAACATGAGTACATGTATACATAAGAATGAAATCATACTTTACCCATAAAACATAGGCATATCAAATCATGAATAAATCATAGAAATCATAAGACATAAAAGGTAACTTGAGGCATTCATAACATTCATACGTAGGGAGTAACCCTCTTGGTTACGTTTTGGAATACCCATCACAGTATATTCCCTAAATCGCTTTGGAGAAACCTCAATGTTTCACTCCTTCGTGTTACCCAATGCATTGGATAGCTATATCGGGCTCACCCACCCTTAGATTATCACAGAACCACCTGTTTACATAACAATTCCAAAGAACCATAACATAAACGTATCATATAAACCATGCGTAAAGGAAACATAACATTTCCACATTTCAATCACAATATAACAATTTAGTATACTGAAATAATGAATCCATTCAAAAAGAAACCATTTCCAAAACCATTTAAAACATTTAATAAAGAGATTTTTAAATCAAAGTGTCCCATACCACCTTGAAGCTTTTAACATTTCAAACCATTAATATCCATACAAATAAATCCTTAAAACCATTTTGAAAACATGGATATTAATGGGAACAATTTATAAGAATAAATCATTAAAACATTTAAAACGATATTATATTTAAAGTGTTTTTAACAAAATGAGAGACACAATAATTGGGGAACAAAATTTAGTCAGAACTTTATAATATCATGAGAATAAATGGATTCATGATATAATATCCCAAAGGACAGTATATACACCATATAAGAGTGAATTGGTGCATAACAACAATGAAGTCTCAATAGAAATGTCAAATGTGATGAATTCCCTTATAAAGATGGTATCCTTAAATTAAGGATAATTCAATCTCAAAATTATGTGTTACAAACATAAATACACCCAATATAAGTGTATATTAATTGTAAAACAATAGAAGGTCATTCACACATATTCAAAAGATGACATATTCAATAACTACATGTTGAACCCAAAGAAATCGAAATTGGGTTAAGAAGTTCCCTTGACAGCCTAACAGCGTCACATAAAAATGAGTTGATGAGAGATAAAAAGTGTATCTAATCAATTGGAAATAAAATTTACATCAATAAGGATATATGAGAACATATCCCAACATAACAATATGTAAATTAAAATACCCAACAAAAGAAGTCTTTTAAAAACAGAGGAGGGTGAAAGGTTCCCTTACCGACTTGGGTATCTTTCAAAACATACACCCCATGAAAGAAGGACAATAAATCATTGATGTAAATAATCATAAACGAAATTATATTACACAAAGAGTAGAATAATGGGCAGTACATACACCACTAAAAAAAAATGTGGCAAATGTAGCATAAATCTCACGTGAATAAAATTGAGATGAAAAATCCCTTACGAAAACTCGGCAGCCTAACGGCGCCACATAAAACTTACAAAAATGGATTGATGAGATCAAATAGGGTATCTCATCACATTACAATAAAATTTACAGAAAGAGGAATATAAAATAACATCCCCCATCATAACAAAGAGGAGCTTAAAAGAAGTGACATAAAGGAGAGTACTTAAAAAGAAAGAGAGGTGTAGGATCCTTTACCTCGGGTCTGACTTGACTCGATCGTTCTTTAACGTCCTGAATAATAGAAGTGAGTTAATTCGTAATTTCTTAAAAACTTTTTTCCAAGTTCATTATTACTTTTATATCAATTATTTACATGTTATAAACCTTATGTAATCATTTAAGTTAATAATGTTTGTTTTGTCGATATTTGGTTCTTAAGTCGAAAGTGGACTTCTTACAATTACATGTTGTTCGTGTGGTCAAAGGTTCTTTATATCCAGAATGAAATTCCTGATTTGTATATCATATATATCATATATATCTAGAATATACATGTATTTAGAATATCACATAATCATTTAGAGGTATGAAATTAAATGCACCGTTCATGGAGACGGCAAGCCGTACGTACGCATGAACGCTACTTTCATTTATTTGTCATATTAATGGAATTAAAACTAAATGAGAGGTATGTATATTGTAATTACAGAATTATATTCATCATTTAGATGTATCATTCATCATATATATCCATTATATACATGTACTTATAATAGTACATTACATTTGGTGATAAGAAATGAAATGCACCGTTCATGGAGACGGTAAGTCGTACGTACGCATGAACGCTACCTTCATTTCTATCTCATACTTTAATGGAATGAAATAATAATGATATAGAGGTATATTATAATTCCAGTATAACATTAAATCCATCCTTTATATGTCCCACGTGTGGCATTAACGAATCACATCACTTTGAGGGGGCGGTAGTCCGCACTTCCTAAAATGAAGATATCGCTTATACCCATAATGGAAGCCATAAAAGTAAGCCACAAATAAAAAATACAGAATCTTAAGTAAAAAATAAACATATTATATATCATATATAAAAATATTGACATCATAATGGCCACCATTGAAGGTGTTAAATGAGTATTGAACAATCATCGTTTTAGGAGGCAGAATTTCGCCATCCACGGAAACTGTATGTTCATTAACCATTTGATGTAGTTGTGTGAGAGTGTAGCTCGAATAAATCTTATAACAACATACTAGTATATTTAAGATACTGGTGTTGTTACAAAAGAAGTAAATAAAAAGAGTTTAGGGGGTTTGAGAAGCAAAATAAAACAAATGAACATGAGAGAATGAATTACCTTTAAAAGTGTAACTCCTTTTAATTTGAGCCTAAAGGCTTCCTTTGAAAGGATTATGCCCAAATTGAATCATATAGGATGAGGAGAGGGATGTGGAGAGAGTAAATGGGCAGGGTATGGCCGATCCAAAGGCTTGAGGAGTGTGTGAAATGAGATAGAGGTGGGGGCCTTTTATAAGAGGAGAGGAGGGGCACTTTTGGAAATCATGAAACTATTATTTTATTTTCAAAAGTGTTTCAAATTCCTAAGGTCCCACATTGAAATATTTAGAATATAAGATGATAAGGCTTTGAAATATTCCCATAAAATAGTCTTTGGACAAGTTTAGGTCTTAGATTTTATATTATCATTTCATTTTATTTAAACTGTTCATTAATGAGGTCATCGCTGCATCATCATGATGTCATAACTAATTTAATTTATTTAATGTCTAAAAATTATAAAAAAAATACTATGATGTAGGAAATCGTTTTAGATTTCCAATTACTATTTAATATCAAAAATATTATCTTTATAACCCCATGTAAAAATTGTTTTCGTAAAATAACTCAAGTTTGTGTCATTTTTACTTTAACATTAAATAAAAAGTTATTTATGTCATTTCCCAACCAAAGTGGATCCATGGGGTCCCCAAGATGACCCATGGATTTTCTTGGTCTGCCATGACACAACCAATGAGGGTAGGACATGTGTCAAGTTCATTTCATATTATTAAAACATTATTTTTACCTTAAACAACACTAATTACCTATAATCGCGATTAAAAACTTAATAAGTTACTATTCACCAAAAAATTATTTTTATCCCATTGAACCAAATTTTACTTCTTAATGACAACCATGTATGTAGGATATTTGAAATTCAAAACACAAAGATGGAAAATATTCATTTAAACGGAAAAATCAGTTTTTATAAGTACCACTTAGTGGTTTCACTATTCATCAAAAATTGAAGTTTTTCAGAAAAATCAAAAAATTCACCCTAAGCTATATTTAATTTTCCGAATTCAAAAATGAAGTCTATTTTAAAAAATTCAAAACATATAAGTCACATTAATTAATTTAATAATTAATTCCCGCTGTCAGAGCAAATAGCGTGTTTTTATGAAACAATAAGTATCAAAAGATTGACACTAGTTTAAGTCTGATTTCAAAGTAAAATTAATTCCAACAACCACTGTTGGATTTAATGGTAAAAATATATTCTAATTTCACTTTAAAACCAATTCAAAAGATAATCTAATCATACAAATAAATTAGATTAAAAAGTGGTTTTGAATTAAAATACAACATTTTACACTATTCATTAAAAAATGAACTTTTTCAGAAAGATACCAAAAATTTACACAAAGTAAATTTTGATGTCCCAATTCTTAAGAAGAGCTTTATTTGGTCCAAAATGATTTATAAGAGTGAAAAAAAATATATTTAATGATGGTTCTCCATCAAAAGGTGATAAGTGAACCTTTATTGAAAACTAGGGCATATACGCCTAAAATTGAATTCTTTCCGTATTTTATGCCTTTATCTTTTATTGGATAAATGTAAAAACATTTAAAAACATATATAATCATATTTTAGTTATTTCTATCCATTCCTGTCAATACAACGGCTACATGTTAACAACCATTTAAAATAATATTATTTTATTATTAGAGTGCAACGTAAGATACCAAGAAACTCGTTGTTGCGTGTTGGGTACGCCATCGAGCATAGCACCCCCTTTAAAGTCATATTAATATTTTATTAACAAATATGGATAAATATGAAAATTTCATATTCTTTATTTACCTGGGGTGTTACATCCTTCCCCCCTTTTGGGAAATGTGTCCTCGTAATTTTTAAAATTGAGCTTGGAAACATCCTTGAACGTCCCACATCGGAACAAGAGTCGGTAAAAAAATCACTTTAAAATAAAGGAAGATAAGTACAGAGGTCACCCGAGTTAACCCATACTAGGATTCCATGCAGAAAAACATGGACATGGAAGAAAAAGCAAAGGGTCATGTTCTTGAGGGAGAGTGATAGTAAACATGTCTAGGAGAAAGTTAACAATGAGAAAATCACAAACTTGTGATTGGTTAAACGGTATTCGATTCCCCATTAGGAAAAACTAATAGACAAAATTTTCGTGTTAATTTACTTTTTATTGAGGAATTTATTCATAAGGAAACATAATCACTTCTCATGTTGACTTTCAACCTTTACTGGATTCCTTAATCAAACTCATATTTTTTCCAAAAGACGAGTATTTAGGGAGACTTGTTCGCATTAAGAGTACTATAATAAACTTCTAGAGAGTCACCTAATCCAAAAAAGAGAACTATATACTTCCCATGTCTTTAGACTTCAAACAAAACCAAAAAGGTTATTAGAAGATCAGATAATCCAGAAAAGGATAACCCTTTATAAAAAGAAAATATATTCTTAATCTCCAAAATTTGTCCAATAAAACCCAAAGTTCAACGAGGACCATTCTATAATAAATTTGTCCATAAAATTATTCAAAGTAAACCAAACTAAGATTTAAACCCAAATATTTGAAGGATTTAGTCACATAGTCTTCCAAGTTAAATCGTAACATTTATCTCCAAACAACATCAGTTGCTCCTAAAGTCTCGTATTGAAAAGTAATTAACCTAATCACATATCCTCCATGATAGGTTAATAATTTTCATAAATAACCCAAAATAAACTTACTCATAATTGATAAAATCATATAAATAGAAAGAATCAGTCAAACAAACTAGGGACTTCACGTAGTCCAGTGGTAGGCGATAAATACCAGTCGCACTTTGGTTGTGGGTTCGATTCCCACAGCTTTGTCCTACGCGACGGGTAGTCACACGGTCTGCGTGTTGTCCTTTTTCCAAAACTATATAATTCTTAAAACATTCCCCAAAATGAGATAAAATCTTCAAATATGATCATAACATATTTTAACCTCAAGTTTATCTCATGCCTTTCATTTTCCATCATAACATATAATAACCCATAATTACCTCAAAAGTAAGGATCATATAAACCCAAATGGTTCTTTATAACTATGTCCACAAAAGAAAAGATAACTATTCCTTGAATATAATTTGCCTATATTAAACATCAGGGTTACACATAATATAAAAAGTCTTCTAATGTAACCCCATCATCAAAAGAGACTTAATACTCTTAAGAATTTCACAATAACTCTTGAAGCCCTTATATGTTGACATCTTACTAATTCAACATTCTTCATGATCTATTAACCATTCCTTTCCAACTTATTCTAAAATACCTCTTTCCTACAAACAAAATAATTAATCATATCGTAAGATTCCAAAATAGGAAAACAATAGTCATGAAATAATACATACCTTTGATTGGTCATTGTCAGTTTCTTCATCCTCAATCGGAATGGAATTAGGTATTGGTAAATGAACATTTGTACGCTCTTGGTGATCCCATTCATGAAACTGCTTCATAGGACATGCGTTTCCATAATGACCATGCACACCACAATTAAAACATTCAATTGATCCCTCAGAAAGAACTTCATTCCCTTTCCTAGAGTCAACTGGGTGCTTCCTTTTTCCATTGTAGGTTCTTGCTTTATGACCTTCATTTCCACATCTATAGCATATTCCTGTCCCTTTGAAACATTTTCCTAGGTGTTTCTTTCCTCATCTTTGACATTTAGGTTTTTGAACACACTTACCATTATGATTATTACCTGTACTTCCGTAGGGATTTGTTTCTCGCATATATGATGCCATAGAGAAATCTCCAAGGTTTAGGTGGTCAATCATAACTCCAGATAGTTGGTTGAGGATAATCACAAAAGTTCTCATTGCATCTCCCATATCATTCAGTTTCTTGCTCAAAAAACTGTTACAGTTTCCTTCACATCCACTACTACTTTGGTGCCTGCTAGATCCAGCCATTTACTATAACCAAAAAGGTCAGTGTGAGTATATCAAAAAAACCACCATGTACTAATGAGGAAGGTAAACACTAAGATATACTTACTCATTCAATTTATCTAAAACTAGGACTCTTTCTGAAATCATAACCATTATGGTAATGTCACTTATGCTTAAAGAATACCGTAACCTCTAAATTTATCTAAACAGACCTTTGATACCAACTATAAGGCCCCAACCTTAAAACTTACTTAATCTTGAGTTATTACAAGATTAAACATTGAGGATCTTTTCAGGTTTAGTGTTTTAGAGAATTAGATCATGAAACTTTCATTACATTCCACATTTAAACAAAGTGGTTACATAAAAGACAGTATTCATTCTTCCCATCAATGGAAACATATTTAAAATAAAACATGGATTCTTTCTTGACACATCCTTGACACTATCATCACATCATGTACCCTCCCCTTGACCTGTGAAAAACATTTCAAAAACGTGGGATGAGCATAAAAAGCTCAGTAAGGGATATAAAAATATGGAAAGGAAACATGAGTACATGTATACATAACAATGAAATCATACTTTACCCATAAAACATAGGCATATCAAATCATGAATAAATCATAGAAATCATAAGACATAAAAGGTAACTTGAGGCATTCATAACATTCTTACATAGGGAGTAACCCTCTTGGTTAATTTTTGGAATACCCACCACATTATATTCCCTAAATCTCTTTGGAGAAACCTCAATGTTTCACTCCTTCGCGATACCCAATACATTGGAGAGCTATATCGGGCTCACCCGCCCTTAGTTTATGACGGAACCACCCATTTACATAACAATTCCCAAGAACCATAACATAAACGTATCACATAAACCATGGGTAAAGGATACATAACATTTCCACATTTCAATCACAATATAACATTTTAGTATATTGAAATAATTAATCCATTCAAAAAGAAACCATTTCCAAAACCATTTAAAACATTTAATAAAGTGATTTTTGAATCAAAGTGTCCCATACCACCTTGAAGCTTTTAACATTTCAAACCATTAATATCCATAGAAATAAATACATAAAACCATTTTGAAGACATGGATATTAAGGGGAACCATTTATAAGAATAAATCCTTAAAACATTTAAAACAATATTATATTTAAAGTGTTTTTAACAAAATGAGAGACACAATAATTGAGGAACAAAATTTAGTAAGAACTTTATAATATCATGAGAATAAATGGATTCATGATATAATATCCCAAAGGACAGTATATACACCATATAAGAGTGAATTGGTGCATAACAACAATGAAGTCTCAATAGAAATGTCAAATGTGATGAATTCCCTTATAAAGAAGGTATCCTTAAATTAAGGATAATTCAATCTCAAAATTATGTGTTACAAACATAAATACACCCAATATAAGTGGATATTAAGTGTAAAACAATATAAGGTCATTCACACATATTCAAAAGATGACATATTCAATAACTACATGTTGAACCCAAAGAAATCGAAATTTGGTTAAGAAGTTCCCTTGACAGCCTAACGACGTCACATCAAAATGAGTTGATGAGAGATAAAAAGTGTATCTCATCACTTGGACATAAAATTTACATAAATAAGGATATATGAGAACATATACCAACATAAAAATATGTAAATTAAAAGACCCAACAAATGAAGTCTTTTAAAAAAAGAGGAGGGTGAAAGGTTCCCTTACCGACTTGGGTATCTTTCAAAACGTACACCCCATGAAAGAAGGACAATATATCATTGATTTAAATACTCATAAAAGAAATTATATTACACAAAGAGTAGAATAATGGGCATTACATACACCACTCAAAGGAAATTGTGGCAAATGTAGCATAAATCTCACGGGAATAAAAGTGAGATGAAAAATCCCTTACGAAAACTCGGCAGCCTAACGGCGCCACATAAAATGTACAAAAAATGGATTGATGAGATCAAATAGGGTATCTCATCACATTAAAATAAAATTTATAGCAGTAGTAATATAAAATAACATCCCCCATCATAACAAAGAGGAGCTTAAAAGAAGTGACATAAAGGAGAGTACTTAAAAAGAAAGAGAGGTGTAGGATCCCTTACCTCGGGTCCGACTTGACTCGATCGTTCTTTAACGTCCTGAATAATAAACTTGAGTTAATTTCTACTTGATTAATAACCTTTTACAAGTTCATTATTCCTTTTATATCAATTATTGACATGTTATAAACATTATGTAATCATTTAAGTTAATAATGTTTGTTTTGTCGATATTTGGTTCTTAAGTTGAAAGTGGACTTCATACAATTACATGTTGTTCATGTGGTCGGAGGTTATTTATATCCAGAATGAAATTCCTGATTTGGATATCATATATATCATATATATCTCAAATATACATGTATTTATAATATCACATAATCATTTAGAGGTAAGAAATGAAATGCACCGTTCATGGAGATGGTAAGCCGTACGTACGCATGAACGCTACTTTCATTTCTTTGTCATATTAATGGAATTAAAACTAAATTAGAGGTATGTATATTTTAATTACAGAATTATATTAATAATTTAGATGTATCATTCATCATATATATCCATTATATACATATACTTATAATAGTACATTACATTTGGGGATAAGAAATGAAATGCACCGTTCATGGAGACGGTAAGCTGTACGTACGCATGAACGCTAATTTCATTTCTATCTCATACTTTAATGGAAAGAAATAATAATGATATAGAGGTATATAATAATTCCACTATAACATCATATATAATAACATTAAATCAATCCTTTATACGTCCCACGTATGGCATTAACGAATCACATCACTTTGAGGGGGCGGTAGTCCGTACTTCCTAAAATGAAGATATCGCTTATACCCATAATGGAAGCCATAAAAGTAAGCCACAAATGAAAAGTACAGAAGATTAAGTAAAACATAAACATATTATATATCATATATAAAAATAGTGACATCATAATGGCCACCTTTGAAGGTGTTAAATGAGTATTGAACAATCATCGATTCGGGAGGCAGAATTTCGCCATCCACGAAAACCGTATGTTCTTTAACCATTTGATGTAGTTGTGTGAGAGTGTAGCTCGAATAAATATTATAACAACATCCTAGTATATTAATTATACTTGTGTTGTTACAAAAGAAGTAAATAAAAAGAGTTTAGGGGGTTTGAGAAGCAAAATAAAACAAATGAACATGAGAGAATGGATTACCTTTAAAAGTGTAACTCCTTTTGATTTGAGCCTAAAGGCTTCCATTTAAAAGATTATACCCAAAGGGAATCCTATAGGATGAGTAGAGGGATTTGGAGAGAGTAAATGGGTAGGGGATGGCCGACCCAAAGGCTTGAGGAGTGTGTGAAATGAGGTAGAGGTGGGGGCCTTTTATAAGAGGAGAGGAGGGACACTTTTTGAAATCATGAAACTATTATTTTATTTTCAAAAGTGTTTCGATTTCCTAAGGTCCCACATTGATATATTTCGAAGCTAAGATGATAAGGCTTAGAAATATTCCCATCCAATAGTTTTTGGACAAGTGTAGGTCTTAGAATTTATATTATCGTTTCAATTTATTTAAACTGTTCATTAAAGAGGTCATCGCTGCATCATCATGATGTCATAAATAATTTAATTTATTTAAAGTCTAAAAATAATAAAAAAAATACTATAATGTAGGAAATACTTTTAGCTTTCCAATGAATATTTAATATCAAAAATATGATCTTTATAACCCTATGTAAAAATTGTTTTTGTAAAATAACTCAAGTTTGTGTCATTTTTACTTTAACATTAAATAAAAAGTTATTTATGTCATTTCTCAACCAATGTGGATCCATGGGGTCCCCAAGTTGACCCATGGCTTTTCATGGTCGGCCATGACACAACAAATGAGGGTAGGACATGTGTAAAGATCATTTAATATTATTAAAACATTATTTTTACCTTAAACGACACTAATTACCTCTAATCGCGATTAAAAACTTAATAAGTTACTATTCACCAAAAAATTATTTTTATCCCATTGAACCAAATTTTACTTCTTAATGACAACCATGTATGTCGGATTTT
Organism: Viscum album; assembly: GCA_963277665.1. Classification (NCBI taxonomy): domain Eukaryota; kingdom Viridiplantae; phylum Streptophyta; class Magnoliopsida; order Santalales; family Viscaceae; genus Viscum; species Viscum album. The sequence goes on from OY728166.1 coordinate 1,323,927,697, forward strand.
TAAAATTCAAAACACAAAGATTTCAAAATTTCATTTAAACGGAAAAATCAGTTTTTATAAATTTCATTAGTGGTTTCAGTATTCATCAAAAATTGAAGTTTTTCAGAAAAATCCCAAAAATTCACCCTAAGCTATATTTGATATTCCTTATTCAAAAATAAAGTCTATTTTACAAAATTCAAAACATATAAGTCACATTAATTAATTTAATAAATAATTCCTGTTGTTAGAGCAAATAGCGTGTTTTTATGAAACAATAAGTATCAAAAGATTGACACTAGTTTAAGTCTGATTTCAAAGTGAAATTAATTACAACGATCACTATTGGATTTAATGGTAAAAATATATTCTAATTTCACTTTAAAACCAATTCAAAAGATAATATAATCATATAAATAAATTAGATTAAAAAGAGTTTTTGAATTAAAATACAACATTTTACACTATTCATTAAAAAATGAAATTTATCATTAAGATACCCAAAATTTACACAAAGTAAATTTTGATGTCCCAATTCTTAAGAAGAGTTTTATTTGGTCCAAAAGGATGTATAAGAGTGAACAAAACTATATTTAATGACGGTTCTCCATCAAAAGGCGATAAGTGAACCTTTATTGAAAACTAGGGCATATACGCCTAAAATTGAATTCTTTCCGTATTTTGTGCCTTTATCTTTTATTGGATAAATGTAAAAACATTTAAAAACATATATAATCATATTTTAGTTATTTCTATCCATTATTGGCAATACAACGACTACATGTTAACTACCATTTAAAATAATATTATTTTATTATTAGAGTGCAACGTAAGATTCCCAAGAAACTCGTTGTTGCGTGTTGGGTACGCCATCGAGCATAGCATCCCCTTTAAAGTAATATTAATATTTTATTCACAAATATGGATAAATATGAAAATTTCATATTCTATATTTACCTGGGGTGTTACATATTCAGCTCCTTTTGTGAAAATATAATTTAAACTTTTATGATCAGTATAAATATCACACCTTTCACAATAAAGATAATGCATCCAATTCTTTAATTAAAAGATTACCACAGCTAACACCAAATAATGAGTTGGGTAATTTTGATCATGTATTTTCAACTGTCGTGAGGCATAAGCTATCACCATATCATTTTGCATAAGAACAAACCCAATCTCCTTCTTGGATGCATCACTGTAGATCACAAACCTTTATCCACTACAAGGAAATGTGAGTACAAGTGCACTGGATAAACTTCTTTTCAACTACTTGAAATTCTCTTCACATTCCTCTGTCCACACGAACAGAACTCCTTTTCGAGTCAACCTAGTGAGTAGATTAGATAATCGTGAAAAAGCTTTCACAAAACGTCGATAATATCCAGCCAAACCAAGAAAACTTTAGATCTCAGGTACAGTTGTTGGTCTTGTCCATCTTTTGATAACCTCTGTCTTTGCTGGATCCACAGATATACCCTCTTTTGAGATTATGTGACCCAAAAATGAAACTTTTTGATTCCAAAATTCACGCTTGGTAAATTTGGCATAAAGCTTCTCCTTTCTCAGGGTCTTCAATATAGTTATCAAGTGATCTTCATGTTCTTCCTTGCTCTTTGAATATAAAAGAATATTGTCTATAAAGACTACCAAAAACTGATCAAGATAGTCTCTAAAGACTCTATTCATCAGATCCATGTTGATATCAAGGGCATTTGTAAGACCAAATGGCATCACTATAAATTCATAGTGTCCATACCTTGTACGGAAAACCGTTTTTGTTATATCCTCCCTTTTGACCCATAATTGATGATACCCTGAACAAAGATCAATCTTGGAAAAGTTTTTACCTCCGCGTAGTTGGTCAAATAAGTCATCAATGCTTGGGAGAGGATATTTTTTCTGGATAGTGATCTTGTTAAGTTCTCGATAATCAATGTAGAGTCTCATTGATCCATCTTTCTTCTTAACAAACAGAACAGGTGCTCCCCAAGGTGACACACTAGGGCGTTTGAATCCCTTATCAAGATTCTCTTGGAGTTGCTTCTTCAATTCCTTCAACTCAATTGGGGCCATTCTATAAGGTGTCTTTGAAATGGTCACACCACCCAGTATGAGTTATATTGAAAACTCAACTTCACGATTTGGTGGAAGACCTGACAGTTCCTCCATAAAGACATCATCAAACTCCCGTACAATGGGAATATACATAATCCTTAGTTTCTCTCCAACCATTTGAGATAAATAATTTTCATTTATTGGAATAAAGACCCATAAGATGGATGAAATTTCCACTGGAAGGTTATGTAAATCCTTCTAACGATAGACGATCATAGATTTATCTGGAATATGAAATGTGACTTACCTTCTTTGGAAATTGATATGAGCTCCATATAAAGAAAGCCATTCCATACCAAGAATCACATCAAATTCCACTATAGGAAGGATCATAAGATTTGCAGGAAGCACTTTACCACAAACTTTAATCGGAGAAGAATTATAAACATTTGATGCGACTTTTGTGCCATTAGGGGTTGTCATAGCTAACTCAACATCTAATTTTTGAGGTAATACGATGATACCCTTAGAAAATTCTTCAGAAATAAACGACTGGGTGGATCCAGAATCAAATAAAACATTTGATACTTTAGAGTGGATGGTAAGTGTACCTTTCAACACTTCGTTCTCATACTCCACATCGATGATAGAAATTGTATGCGACTTTCCTTTTTCTTTAGACTTAAGAGTTTGTTGACATCGATCATCATCAACAACCCTTTGATTTGGGCATTGATTAGTATAATGCCTCATTTCCTTGCACTTGTAACATTGATGTGTAGGAGGTGCACCCTGTGTATCATTTTCTTTTTTTGCATCACTAGACATCTTCTTCCCATAATTGCGGCATTCAAATTCCCGATGACCTTCCTTTCCACATTTGAAACATTTAATTGTCCCTTTAAGGAAACTCCCTCCATGTTTCCTTCCACACTTTAAGAATAAGGGAAAACTCATCTTCTTTTCATTGTGCTCTTTATATTTTCCTTTGAATTCCATTTTCCTCTTCTTATCAAACCCATATGACTGATGGGTAACTCAAATCTCCATCTCAACTTTGAGAGCACATCGAACGATTTCCTCGTAGCTATTAAAGTCCATTATGGCTAATTCCCTTCAAAGACTTGGTTTTAAGCCACTAAACAATCAATCGATATTACTCTCACGCTGGATAATAATCCCAGAAGCGTACCTTGTAAGTCTTGTAGAATTTTCTTCGTAGGTACCAACAGATTCTCCATCCTTTTGCTTAAGTTCAAGAAACTCCTTCTCTATCTTTTTTTGAAGAATACGAGGGAATTACTTACTGAAAAATAATTTCTTGAACTCATCCCATTCCATTGAATCAATTTCATCTCTTGTCCTCTCATTCTTGATAAGATTCCACCATTGATCAGCTTCTCCTTACAAACAATATACTGCTAAGATGACTTTATCATGTTCAGAACATTGAAGAACTGAAAATATCTTTTCAGTTGTACTGATCCATTGTTCAGCAACTAATGGATCAGTAGACCCGCTGAATGAGGGTGGACGCTAACTCATGAAGGATTCAACAGAATGTTTGTCCTTCCTTTGCTCATTTGGAATTCCTACACGATTCATATCTTGAGAAAGTTGTGTGAGTATGGCTACAAGATTTTGCATTCCAGATCCCAAAACGTTTTGTTGCTCAGGGGGACAATCATTGCATTGCTCGTCACATTCAGTATTAACACGGGTACTTCGGGTTCCATCCATTGACTAAAACTAAGAAGAATAGGGTGAGAAATACTAATTATAATATTGAAACCACATAATCAAGAATAAAATTTCACGCTTTAGGTCTTATCATATGTTATTCATGGCCATTTTTACAACACTAAGACTGTGTTCTATGTTTAGACTTATCCTTAGGGTTCTTAAAAAGGCTTTCACATCCTAGATTCCAATGGCTGACTATACGTTTCCTCTAATACCAAATATAATGACCCATACTTTACATACATTATTATTACATCAAAATTGAATCATGCTTATTACAACATATAACAAAACCATGAAAGGACCGAATAGGTATAGTGTCTTTAGAAGCTAGGAAACATAAATTACTGGTTCATAAATCATCTAAATTGTCGCCCATTTATTTCATCATATCTAGAGTCCCTTTTGGAATAATCTACTTAATACCCTTCTTCCAGACCTGGGGAAAATATAACATAAAAAAGGGTGAGCTCAAATACTTAGAAATGGAAAACAAAATAAATATCAATGATATCATATTCTTAAGAACAGAACATTTCGAAAATCTTGTCTTGAAAAAGAGATCATAATATCATGACATGGGATCAATCATAATAGTGAAATGTAATCCAAAAAATCAGAACATAAAACATGAATCATTTTTATATACACTCATAATCATAGAGAATCATTTCTTATTAGTCTAGACTCATTTCCAAGACTATCATAGTGGAAAAAGTCTATTTATGAATCGAGTTCACTCCACTTTTTAGTCCAGTTTCACTAAACCGGATTAACCTGCCGTTCCAGCCATGTCTATCTCATGAGATATAAATCATTACCCAATGAATTGGAAGGAGATATCAGTCCCACCCATCTCATAATGATACCATTCTTATGTGTGCCACAATATCATAAATCATACATCATAGCATAACCCATGTAACAAAAATGGGATTCTTAAACATCATTCCATCATAACATAAATCATATAAGATTAAAGGACTTCATAAAAATAATTCCATCATAAAATAATCAAATCAATGTAAAAATATGGACAAAAACAGAACCCTATATTATCTTAGATGGAAAATAATTTTGATAAAACACTTGAACTCCATTATTGAGGAAAATGTTCTTTCTTCTTCAAAAACATTTTTCCTTTCTTAACATGTCATAAAATTTTAAACAAAAATAAGTTAATTAAAAATAAACTTGAAAACATGTAAATGAGGCTTCATGGAAATAATGTTCTAAAATTCCATTCAGGCCGTATAATTTAAAAAACATTCTTCTCGTACTTTGGCCGGAAAATCCAAAAAAGTACCTCATACTAAAAATGACAAAAGATTCCTTTAATATCTTTTACTAAAAACTCACCAAAGGGTAAAATTGGATTTAAAAAATTGTAGGAGGATAGAAATAATATTACATATTGAGGAAACATGGATGTGGATGATAAATATTTCCCAGTAAATTCTGAAGTATAAACAATCCCAGATAAAAATGAGATTGTGAGATTCTCCCTTACCTTAGGTCTGATTTGCTTCGTATGTGTCCGAACTTCATGTATAATGATTTAAATAATGTTATTGATTTATTCCAGAATCATAACCACTATTATGATATCATATATGGTCATATTCTTAGATTATTATCTTCTTATTAATAATATTTCATTGCTACTTGTTATTCGGGTGTTTATTTATTTATGTTCTTATGTGTGTTTGGTTGAATAAATTCTTATTCTTCTTTTTAGGTTATAGATACCTCATTTCCAGAATGTTATTATTGTAATATATATAATATTTATTAATTAAATTCATTTATATAATTAATGAAGATCATGTAGAATGAGTCGCATCACATCGTGGAGACGGTAGGTCGTACGTACGCACAAGCGATGATATCGTTCCCATGGTCGTGGAATTGTATTGAAATGTAAGTATAATATTTCATAATCCATATCAATTTAAAATAATCATATATAGTTATTATTTACACCATTATACCCATCCATGTAAGATGGTGGTGGAAAACAGATTACACCATAGTGTGGAGACGATATTCCGTACGTACGCACGCGCGGTGATTTCATTTTACATAGGATTGATAGAAAGTGAAATAGAGTTGTTTAATATTTATAATAACATATCAGTATATGATTGATACTGATGTTATTACTTAATAATGAAATATCTAATTAAAAATAAGTAGAAGAAGAAATAAAGTTGGAAGAATTGATAACGGACATTACCTCTTCTTTGAAGCGCCTCTTCTTAACATCCTCTTACGGAACTAAAGATGGTATTTGAAGAAGACCAGTACCTCTAGGATATTTCTATTGAAGTGGATAAGAGATTTTATCAGGGTTTGGCCGAGCATGAAGGCTCAAAGTGGTGTGAAGAGGATATGGAGGAGGTTCCCTTTTATAAGGGAGGAGAGGGGCACCTTTGGAAAAACTAAAAACATTATTTTATTATAAAGTCATATTCGATTTTTAATAGCTCCAAATTGATTCATTTCGAAGCTAAGGTGGTGATGAGTCGAAATAATCTCATCCAATAGAATTTAGACAAGTTTGGGTTTCTATTTTTACCTTATCATTTAGATTTAACTTTAAGTTAGATAATTTAACTTTTACCGTGTCTTCTTGTTTTCTTACACTATAAGGTTAATAAACTTACCATAACAAGCAAAAATAACCCCTAGTTGTTTATTATTGACATATATAACCTTATCCAAGTCATTGGTCCTAACCTTATATTTTTAAGAATAATATAAAAATTAATAATATAATATTTGTTTTAAAAACTATTTTATGCCGATTTTGACACTATTTGGTAATTTATTTTTTGTGAAAATCAAAATAGAATGATTAGTTAGAAAAAAGTTAATTAAATAAATACTAACATGTCATATTAATCTAGAAAATTATTGGAAATTATTAAAAGTCTCAAATTACATTTATTTGAGTATTTATAACATAAATTATGTGAAAATTTCATTAATAAGATAATTACTGCATCATCATTGTGTCATAGATAAATTAAAATATTTAGTGTCTAAAAATTATAAATAAAATACCATTATGTAGGAAATATGTTTATATTTATAATTAATATTTATAGTCCAATTTATCTTATGTATAACCCTATATTAAAAATTTATTAGTTATTAAACTTTGATTTTATCTATTTTAACTATTCTTTAGATAAAATAATATTAAATGTCCTAATCAAATCCAAGTGGGCCTAAATGGTCATATTTTATTACTAAGGTTGTTTTTGGTCTAATTAAACTTATCCAATAGAATTAGGACATGTTTTAGGGTAATAATAATATCATTTTTACCCTTAATTACCCAATTTACTTTTAACCGTTTTAAAAAAAGTAAAAAGTTACTATTCGCCAAAAATTATTTACATCTCATTGAACCACATTTTAGACCTTGATATTAACCTTGCATCTCATATTTTCAAAATTCCACTCACAGAAGCAGTAAAATTATGTTTTATGTGAATTTGCATATTCTCCTAGGAGGTGGGTAAAAGACGGTTGACAGTTCAATAAAATATTTATATATCTAAAATTATTATAAAATGACTTCAATGAATTACTTTGAACATATATAGGTATTGTGTATCAATTTTTACCTAAAATAAATTTAAATAAAATAAATAATTATTTAAATAAAAAGTCGGGTTTTAAATAGTAACCTAGTGTTTTCACTATTCATCAAAATTTGAACGTTTTCAGAAAAATACCAAAATTTCACCGTAGAATAATTTCGATATTCCGAATCCAAAGATAAAGTCCATTTTGAAAGATTAAATTTAAAAAAAATTCAAAAAGTGGTTATTACTATTCATAACGACTAGTTTTAATAATATTTTAATAGCACATCATTTTTTAGTGAAACTCGGTATTGCGTACGACGCAAGCTATCGAGGAAGGCTGTGATTGCATGTAAAGTAAGCCAAGATAGTGTTGTGTGTAGTGAAAGATTCTTTTGATGATGTAGATAACATAAAAACAAAACATTTCTAAAAAAAATCTCGATGTTACAACTAATACCTCGTCGGGACTATATTATTTCCAGGTCAGCAGCGTACTCAACCAGAGTGCTCATCTCCAAAAACCAGATATAAATGATCATGTGGCCCAAAATTGTTAGGCTCCTGGGCATTAAGGGCCTCTAAAGAAGCCTGTTAAAAATATTAATATATTATCAAATTTCAAAATAGATATTAAACATTGAAATAAACAAATTAAAACTTGAAATCTTTTACTGTGTCGGTTCATTAACCATAGTTCCATTTTTTCCTTCTACTCGAGAAAAAATATTTTGCCCGAGGGATACGTCCTTCAATATTCAATTTGTGATTTTGTAATGACATTGAAACAATATAAAGTGCATGTATAATCATATATTCACTATTCAATAAATCCCATAATTTAAGTAGAAACAATAAAAAGGGAAAGTCCTAAAGCAAAATTATAAACAAATCTATCGTACCACCTGCCTCTCATGTTCTGACATAGTCGTGTGCCCCCAAGTGTGGAGGTATTTCTTTAAATCAATGTTTTTTTGTTTTTTTTCAGATGATTCCTAAATAATGTTTAATAATAAATTAGGTAATATTAATGCAAAATATGAAAATAGTCATATAAATACCTCAAATGGGACTAATACCTTAAATTTGGCAGTCGCCCAATGGGTAATCATTTGGAAATATTGCTCTATTAGGAAGTCATCCACGATAGGTAATGTCTCCAACTCTGTGCCCAATCAATCACACTAGCCAACATAAATCTCAAGATTATAAGCTCTCCAGAGCTCTCCTAGCTCCTTTAAGTGCACCGGTCGTGCACCTTCACCATCAGGGAAGTTATACCAAAGCTGACACCCAATATATTAATTCATATAAATAAAAAAAAACTACCTTAAATCCAATAGATTTTTGCACACGTGCCCATGCATTATCCTTGACATCATGTGGCAGATGTCTCTAAGAGAGAGGTATGACCAGAATGATGTCAGAGTATTTGGCAAGCATCGCCAAAAAACCCCGACATTCCTACCCAGATTTATCAATCATTTTTCCATCATCATTGTATTCAACCATAAACTGTGTCTGGTGATTCCATACTGAACGCAAGTGAGTACTCCCCCTCCCCCACCTCATATCATTAGATAAATCAATTATTAAAGAAAAAAAATATCAGTACAAGTTATAATAAAAATAAATTTCGGTATAAAAATTTGTTAGAGTTATATAAATATACCTCTGGTAGTCAGATCAATGGGCATCACTGGATGTGCAGAAGCTGAAGGAATATCCTATACAGGTGGAGTGTCCCTCAATGTATGCTCCTGAGCCACATACTGTGTCGGAGCAGGGGTCGAAGAAGGTGGAATATAATAGCCTGGAGATAATGAACCAGAAGGAAAAGATGACGGCACAGATGTCTGGCCAACTAGTGTGTAAACATCGGAGGCCTAAATATCCCATGTGTCCCTAAAGACACATCATGATCAAATTGGGGTGTAGAAGGTACGTCTGTGGTAGGGGCATAATCCAATCGGGTACGACCAGTGGATCGTCTAACTCTCTCACCACGAGCCCTTGTACCGTCGGCTTTAGTACCGGGACCACCAGATGGTCGTCTAACTCGGAGACCACCCCCCTTCAACCACCAACCTCTATACTACGATAAATATCAGGCTCCTCATTGGATATCTCTTTTCTAGGGGGTGTATCCTGAAAAAAAGGTTAACAAAAAAGTAAACACATGATATTATAAGTTACTGAAATATATATATTTGATATAAAATACTCAAAACAGGGATGAGTGGAGGAAAGCCCATCTGTGACTTGTGGTGATTATTTTCTGTCATATTTTTCGACTTCATCTCTTCAATCGGTGTTATTTCCTGCAATGAAAACAAATATGGAAGTAATTATAAATATATAACTAATGTGTAACCCAAAACAATATATAGAAAAACCATTCTGATAAAAAAACATAAAGAAATATAAGATTTATGTTAGTTTGAAGGTAAGTACTAGGACCTATACTCTAAATGAAGTAGGTGAAACATACAGGTGAGAACATGACCGTATGATTCTATATATTTCCCACCACAACTTCGGGTTCACAATCAACTCTGGAAATTGAGCTATTGTAGTAATCATAAGTAATAAACGGATTTCTTCCAATTGCAGTAGGGATATTGTCAACTTCATCGTCACCATCATCAAAAAAATGTCTGGGAATTACTTCAATAATTACACAGAATTTAGGATGATGATGATCTTTCACATAAAAAACTTATTTCACCATTGATGACAATATATATAGTTCATCAATGGAAAGAGTGCGAGTCATGTCAATAACATGAAATCCACAATCATCAATAAAGGTTCCTTTCCTCGTCATTGAATCAAACTAGTGACATTTCATCATCGTGACTCAACCATGCGAGTAATAATCCAAAATTATTATTTTCTCAATGACTCCATAATAAGCTACATTTTCAAAATGAGGTCTATTATCTAATGAACTGGCATAATAGTCTGTTGTGGCTGTTAGCATAACACCGTCATGTTTTTTTATCATGTTTCTTACTCGTTCAGTAATAATAAATATGTGTCCATTGATTAGAAGTGATTTACATGCAAGAACCATGGTATTAGGAACAAAAGCCAAGGCTCTTATTTCCTCAGAAACAAAGTCTGTCGGAAAACTCGATACCTGAAATATAAACAAATAGTAAACTTAATTAAATATTATTTTTATTTATTTATTACATTAATATTTTTACCTTCAATTTTTACCAAGCAGAAAAACCTTTTCTATGAAAAGTTTCTTTCCTTCTCAAAGATAAAGAACGATGCTTTCTATATATCAATTCATTATGTTCCCTGTAGATAAAAATAATAATATTTTAACAAATATTTATAATTACAAGAGATAAGATAAGTGATTCATGTACAATTTACTTAATTAATATACTCATTGAAAAATTCACAATTGAACAATAATGTGCGATGTGCCATCTCTCGCTCTTCAAGTCTTAATGTCGTCAATGTATATGATCCCGAAATTCCTCCTGTCTAAAGAAGTGATGGAAAACTGGGTTTAATTTTCCCATACTATTCTTCTTCATTTCTCATTGGTCTGTTTATTCTCGTTGTAAGATCAGGAAAATACATTGACCAGAAATACATACATTCTTGAGCCAAGTAACTGTTCATAATAGAACCTTTGGGATAATTTCTGTTCTAAAAATATGATTTCAATGTGCACATGTTTCTTTTAGTTGAATACATCCTATGGAAAGCAACAGGTCCTCCAAGAAGTATTTAGGCCGGAAGATGGACAGTCAAATGAAACATGAATGTAAAAAATGATGGAGGGGATATTTTCTCTAACTCAAAAAAATTAATGGTGTCTCTGACAACAATTTTTTCAAGAATTATTTGGACAAATTATTATCACAAAGACCTCTAAACAAATAGCACAACCGAATAAATGATACTCTTACATTATTGGACAATAGAATACAGATTAATATTGGAATCAACTCATGCAAAAGGACGTGATATTCATGAGTCTTCATAGATTTCATCTTCAACACTTTTCTATTGAACCATTTTGATACATTGCTTGAATATCCACCAGGAACATTAATAGTCTCTAGCACTTCCAGAAATTGGTTTTTTTCAGCAGGTGTCATCACATAAGAAGCTCATGGAACTTGCCATTTATTTTCACTGATACAGACAGGATGCAATTCTGGTATGATCCTCCAATCTACCAAGTCACGTCGAGATCGTAAATCATCTTTTGTATTCCCCTAGTCATTTAGAATAATGAAAAGCAACTTTTCACATATATTCTTTTCCATGTGCATTACATATAAGCAATGACGTAACAAGTTGGTTAACCTATACGACAACTCAATGAATATACTCTTATTCTTCCAATTGTAATAGGTATCATTGAAAACATTTTCCCTCTTTATAGATTTCATTATACCCTTCACAAATGAATAACAGAATTCTTTCAATTCATTAAGCACATCAGTTCTAGACATAGGCTGAGGTGGATCGTCAGTCTCCATGGTATTGTCAAATATTCTACGATTGTTTCTATATAGATGGTTCATTGGAAACAATTGTTGATTTCCCATAAAACTATAACTACGATGATACTTCAGTCTTCTCGATCGAGTATTCTTCATACAAATAGGTCATGACAATTTTCCTTTTGTGCTCCATCCAGACATCATTGCATAAGCAGGAAAATTATTGATCATCCACATAAGTGCAACATGCATCTGAAATATGTCTTTCAAACATGCATCGTATGTGAGCACAACCACATCCCAAATAAGTTTCAACTCTTTTATTAAACGTTTCATATATACATCTATATCATTACTGGGATCATAACGGCCATATATCAGTATAATCAAGAAAGTGTAAGGCTTTTTCATACAAAACCATGGGGGAAGGTTATAAATATGTATGAAAACTGGCCATGTGCTATGTGATGTAAGCATCTGCCCAAATGAATTAAAACCGTCACATGAAAAACCTGGTCTCATATTACGCATTTCGGCTGCAAATTCTATATATCGAGCATCAAATCTCTTCCATGAAAATCCATTTGAAGGGTGAACCAACTCTTCATTATTATTTTTTCTCTCGGTGTCATGCCATCGCATTTTTACTTATATTTCATCAGACATGAAAAGGTTTTGTAATCTAGGGATCAATGGAAAGTGCCACATTACTTTTATGCACACAAGATGGTGTTCCGTTATATTTTTGCTTCCATCGGGAGGTTCCACATTTGATACAATCATTTCTTTCAGCAGTTTCCTCCAAAAATAAGATGCAATCATTCGGTCAAGCATGAATTTTATTTTGAAAATCCATGTTTATCAACTAACTTCCATGACATATAGTGGTTTGAGGGAATATCTACATCATTTGGAAGTAAGTCCTTCAAGAAGGTAAGAATGTAATCAATTTTAGTATTTGAAATCCCATACATAGTTTTCCCATGAATCAATCGGATTAAAAATTCAAAATTTTTCTTTTTACCACATTGTCGATATACTGTAGTCGTCGCAAGATCATTCAATTTTTTCACCCTATCAACATCAATATTTTCGTTGGATGAATCATGTGTGCTTGAATCAAAATCTTGATGGCTAGACATCATTTCCTTCTCATGATGCCGAATAAATGGAAACTGATCATATATCAAACTCTCCAATTTAGTCTTATCATTTGGATCATCAAAGTTTTGAGATTCTATTTTCTCTCCATTGTTATACCACACATAATATTTTTTTTTGGAAACCATGTTTGGTTATATGATAGCTAACTGATGCATGACTAAACCAAGGTCTTCGAACACAATTAGAACATGGGCAGTGTATGCAACCACTATCTGAAGCCTTGTCAAATGAAAAATATAGAGAGCTGTTCAAATTATTTTGAAAATCGGGTGAAATCCAATCAGTTTCATACATTCAACTAATATCTATTCTATAAAATAATTGAAATAAGTCATTTCAAAGCAATTCAATAATATTTATGTTCAATCAAAAAAATATTTAGTTTAATGTCAATTTATTACTTTAAATAAAATCATAACTGAAACATTACTCTATATGAGAATCATTTTAATAAATACAAAAAAATACAGTGTATATAAGAAAATAGGATACAACATTTCTAATTCCAATATTAAATGATTTCCCAGTAAGATATTCAAAGTGGATCAATGAATTCATAATCCTTAAGGCTCTTGTTGGGAGTACATGAGTTTTTTTACTTTAACATCTTCAGGGATATCAGGATGAGGAGTAGGATGGGGATCAGGGGAGTGGCGGGGCTGTCCAAGGGGGTGTGGGGTGTCTAGGGGGTGGTGGGGTTATATAGGGGGTTAGAGGTGTCCAGGGGGGTGAGGGGCAGTCTAGGGGGGTCTGGGTGTCTAGGTGGGTGGGCAATCAATGGTGGTGGTCAGGCTAGGGGTAAGGGGAGTCCAGCGGGTGGGCGGGCTGTCCAAGGGGGTGAGCTGGGTGTCGAGGGGGTGGGTGGTGCTATCCAGGGGGGTACGAGGTGTCCAAGGGGTGGGAGGGCTTTCCATGGGGGTGGTGGGGATATCTAGGGGGTTTGTGGTGTCCAGGGGGTGGGCGGGCTGTTCGGGGGGGGGGGGGGGGGGTGGGCGGGCTGTCCACGGGGGGTGGTCGGGCTATCCATGGGGGGTGGTCGGGCTGTCCACGGGGGTGGCGGTGCTATGCAGTGGGGTCAGGGGTGTCAAGGAGGTGGTTTGTGGGGCTTTCTAGGGGGTGGGGGAGTCCGGGGGGATGGGGGGTGTTTGAGGGGTGGTGGGAGGGTGTTCGGGGGTGGGGTGGGCGGGCTGCCAACAAGGGTGGGGGTGATGGGGCTGTCCAGGGGGGCACAAGCTGTCCAGGCGGGTGGGCGGGCTATCCACGGGGGTGTTCGGGCTATCCATGGGGGTCTGGGGTGTCCGGGGGGTGGGGGGGGGGGGATTTATAGGGTGTGGGGAATCAACACATTATTTTTTTATTTGCATTTTTGGTTTTAGAGACGGTTTCACCTGCCAAAAAATGGAATGGATATAGTAGTGGTTTGAACCGCCATTATATCCTCACCATTTTTTGTCATGGAAAATAACTGCTGAAACAAAAAATGGTAAACAAATATTGACCTTACATAGTGGTGGTTTAAACCACTACTAAACAACCATTAGGAATATATAGAAGGGGTTTAAAATGTTTCTATATATCACATTAAAAAAATCCACTGCAGAATTTGCAACCCTAGAAGATAAAAACAAAATTCCATAAATATGTTTAAAATTATATCCACATTAACCACACCCAAAAATGAGATAATATAATCATGAAGGTTATCAACATGGTTTACAAGATTGTAAAAATTAATTGACTATTCCATGAATACATTACATTATTTAAGCATGGAAAAAAATTCAAGTGGATTTTAGATTTCTAAGACATCCTTGGAAGACATTAATGAAAGAAGAATTGAACTCATTAAAAAAATATAATGAGATGTACACAATATAAAAATGTTATTAAGCTATGGGATAATATTGGTAATTATCAAACATGGATCCAAACTTATAAAAGAATCACTAAGTATAAATATGTTTAATGAGATTTTAGAATACAATAACAATTCGATATGTATTTGTACAGTTCCAAATAAACCACTTAGAAAAAAATTTACTTATTTTATAAACATATTTTAAAAATCCACTCATTTATATCATGAAAATATAAATAGGTTTCATTATTAAAAAAACGAACTTTGGAATTATAAAAATATAACCAAATAGTCACTCAGTGAGTAGACACCACTTACAAAAAAATTAGGCACACTTTATGAATACAATGATCTCTAAGAAGAAATTAAGAATAACTCACTAGAAATTCATGACCGAAGGAACCCAATATATAATCACTATAAATCCATAATAAAATAAAATACATTAATGACCAACACTTAAAACTATATAGAACAAAAGAAGAGGAACCCCATGATCCTAGGAAAATTCCACCATTCTTAGGTGGAATCACCATATTAGTGGTAGTATGTCATATGTTTAGTTACACATGATATATGAAACCAAATTCAACCCTATTCACATACATCTACCAATCATGTATTAGTCATTTATTCAATATCAAAGAGTGTGAATCACAAAATTTTCCAAAATCCCTAACATAGAAAAAATGACTTGATCCTTCTAGATATTGAAATAAATGTAGAAATTAGTGGAAGAGGGCTTCTATGTTTGTATTTGGGAAGAGGTTTAAGGAGTCTAACCTGGATGGGGAATTTTCAGCCGATCTAATGGAAGAACTTGGGTTAGGGTTCACCTGCATGCTGGGGCTTCTGGAAATTGGGGGAAATGACATATGTGTTGTGCTAGGGGGCTTATGGAAATCGTGGTAATTTGAGGAGACCTTTCCCAATGGTTTGTAAAAACCATTGGGAACTCATGACTTTTCCGAACGGTTTGTAAAAAATGTTGGGAAAAAATGGACTTTGCCAATAGTTTTCTATAAACCATTGGTAAAGGGTGCAAACAATTTGGCATTCCCAACGGTCTCTTTAAACCCTTGGGAAAGCCTTCACAAAACCAAGATTTACCAACGGTTTTTAAAAACCATTGGTAAAAAACACTTATACCAATGGTACTGTATAACCATTGGTATACAAGTGTTGGTAAAACACTACTTTCTAGTAGTGCATCTATCTCAAACCAAATTGAAAAAAATAAGAAGATAAATACTAAACACACACAAAACAGAATGTAAATAGCCTATTGTTATATAAAGGATCAAACTATAATTTTATATGCGGTAAAAATCCTAAGATAGTCTCTATAATTTCTATAATTTTGAAATCATATGAAAATATATCTAAATATCCATGATGAGATATCACTGAGTTATTCACTATAGGGATACAAGGAGTCCAAACATAATCTATATTATCCCACCACAAGTTCCATTCCAGGTAGTTTTATGTTGCCATCGATGTTTAACATGTCACAGCTAGTGTCTATATTAATTCTCCTCATTGAATTATCCACATTTCTATGTCATAATGAACTCCATCATAGTGTATCCAAAATTATCATGTTATAACTCTCATCATGTATGATCAACTAGAAAACTCATATCCTCTATGTAATATTTTCTCAAAATATTTTAATGTAGTAATAGGAATGAGATCACAAGTCAATTTATAGTGTTGTGATGTGATCCTACCAATTCGGGATATGGTAAATATATGAAACCCTTACATCACAATGTTTTCATATTTGTACTACTATAAAGAGACACCCCATTAAAAAAACTTTGTACTCTCATCATTTCCCTATTGTAATATATGATACTGGAAACACCCAAAAAAGGTTCATTCATGAATGAGAATAATCATAGTTTTCAATAAGGCTAGAAAATAGATATATCATAAATAAAATGATAGACACAAGATCAAATATTCAATGTCCACATAAAAAACAAAGGAGTATGAGACCATTAATAATTCTAACCATATATCTTGTTCATACAACCAACAAAATCAAAACTCTTCAATTTCAAAGATAACACTAGGTACTAATATAGTAAAGGATCCTCTAAGAGGATGATGGATCCAAAAAACTAATCAATAGAAGCTATATATTTGAGAGGATAAAATGAACATTTAAGTGAGAGAGAGGGTTAAACATATATTTATAATGAAATATTAGGTTGATCTTATCATTGTGAAACAAAAAAAATTCAATGTAATTACTGAAATCTAAATGAAAATCAATATGTAAATAGTACTATTTCACTTCATATGACATAAGTTAATTCAAGATCCAAAAAATATGATAAAATCAACCCCTACATCAATCCCTAGAAAACTCAGTGAACCATCAAAACATAATGTAGCTTGACCTCATCTAAGACATAACAATAAGTGCTCCATCATAATACATTCAACATAGATTAACTATAAACGAAGGCCATGAATTATTGGTCCCCACCACTATAGAATTTATCTAATTAAAAACTAATTTGAAGGGGAATGATACTTCATGCTGAAAAGTATTACACCATTGTAAAATTATTTGAACCATGATGAAAATTAAAACCTCAAATCACAATGTGGTTTTCCGAATCAAAATCATACAAGGTGTTTATATAAAATATTCATGCCCATTAAATATTAACCACTTTTATTGATTTTTGACCAAAAAATCATGAACTACAAAAACATTTTAGGGAAATAAACCTACATTAGAATCTCTTATTTCAAAAAGCTATCATGATGGTTCATGTAATTCTAAAAAACCGCACCAATGGTTTCTCTTAGACTTAATGAGTCCTCTCTAGTCTATACATATTTTCCACTTGGTACTCTAACAAGGTTGAATCATTCTCAATTTTTAATTCTCCACTGGTAAGTAATTGTGATGGGTCGTTCATGTGTCTTCTCATCTATAGAATGTGGAAGATGTTGTGAACCTAGTTATCAATATGGATAATTATTAGTTATAAGAAACATATCCAACCATATTTAGATTTATGAATAATCCACAGAATCATGGTTTTTGTTTCTATCCTAACCAAATCTACATATTACAAATTATTGTGGGACTATAATGACCACATGATCTCCATCCTTAACCTCTAAATGAATCCCTCACCAGTTTTAATATGACTTTGGTTGACAATATGTTTTCATCATCCATTCCTAAATCAATTCAATTTATCTATCATTAACCAAAACAAATTTTATCCTTCACTATAAAAAATGGCCTATACGAACATAAATTTTTTGAAAGGTAATATATATGTTGGAACAAATGAGCAATTCAAAAAACTATATATTTTCTTTTATATATTTTATTTACCAACACTTTTTTACCAATAGTTATATCTTGTGATATTGATCCTTTAAGAGGATTTTTTTTCCAATAGTTAAATCTGTTTCATAAACATTTTAATACTAAATTTTTTTACTAAAAAATAAATATGTTATTATTTACCATTATTACCATGACATTTTTACAATTATAAAAATACATTTTAATAAATTATTCAATAACATAAAAAATTTTACTAAAAAAATAATATATATATATATATATTATTTTCAAAAAATGTAATCAATTATATATATTTTAATAAAACAATATAATCTTATGTTTTCATAGAAAACTGATATGTTTGTGATATTATATATATATATATATATATTATATATAAACCTCATGATAAATTATTATAATTTTTTGAGACTTGAATATGATCAAATGTACACTAGTAATCACTAAAAAAAATTTCACTTATACAAAATTTTATAATATGTATATCATCTAATTTTTTATTAAAAATATATATAAATTTAAAAATATTTTCAATAAATATTAATTATATATATTTATTATGCATCATGATTATTTTTTTAAATCATAACAACAATATGACACTATATTCTGTAAATTAAATGTATCAAGCTACATAGATCAAATAACAGTTACTATGATTTCCATTATCACATTTCCCCTAATTAATTTCTTTGGAGAAAATAATGTTTTAGACATGTCAAAAAAATGTTTTTATTGGTATTACTATTCTATTATTTTATTTTATTTGTAATTTTCTTCTTCCCCTCTCCGTTTATCCCCTATATCGCCCCACCCCCTCCCTTTCAAGATTATATCACATGACCCAACCTAGAAGAACCCCAACTGTGTGCCTCCCTCCTCCCCCAACCAAAGAATTATGGCCATATGTCTTTATGATTTCTCACACGATCTCCTTCTTTTATAATTTATTCTATTCCACACGCTTCTTATTATCTTTTCAATGTGACTTTCCTTTCACTTCGTTACAGTGGGTGGAACCCGTTAGAACCCTAACCAGATTTTGGGTGTTTTATTTTTTGATTCTTGATGGTAAAGGTTGGTGATCCCCAATTTTGACCCATTTTATACATAGTTGTGGAATGGTTTATAGGGTAGTGGATAAGTTGTTCATGGGTTTGGATTAATATATGTGAAAAAACATGATTGTTTTAGAAGAGATTCATTCTATACATTCTAATACATTGGAGAATTTTTTTTTTCCATCATCGTAGAATATTTATTTCATTCTTTTATATCATCAATGAGTAAATTTTTTTCTTTAAAAGTGAATGTCATGTTAAAAAACATAATAAGATCAAGTAAACCATCATCTAAGGGTTGGGGCATGTCTGGAGCATTCAATTTGAATAAATATGTCCATGATAGGGGATTAGTAAGGAATCATATTAGATTCAAATGAATTAGTTGAGTGGTATTGGGGTCAAAATTTTGACGCGCTTATGTATTATCCTACATAGAAATGATTTATGTCTAGATTTCATTACTTTGTCTTGTATTTTCCTTTCATAATGCATTGAGATTTATTGTATGTTCAGGTTTCACTGTTATTATAACTTTATTTCTTTAATCTAGATGTATTTTCATATTGGATGCATGGTGTTATGAATTATTATATCCTAGAAATGTCTAAAGGTTTTATCATTGCGCCTAATAATATCCTTTTTTGGTGCCTAATGACAAACACTTGAAAAAAATTCATGAACAAACTAGTATAAATTTCTATATTCTTGAATTATTTTATATAAACATTTTCATGAAGTATTTTTTTTATATTTTTACAATATCTAGTTACTTAGTCGATACCTATGAAATTTAATTATGTTCATGGTGTGGCTAAATTCATGAAACAATATTTTCGTGATTCTTAACTGGATGATCTTTGAAGCACTTCCCTACATCAATATTTTTTACTAAATGTAATGGAATCATTTCTTTTAACTAGAACAACATTAATTTATGCTTTAGATTTGTTCGAAATTATTTTTATTTGTGGTGATATTCTTATAATTGGATATAATTATATACAGAAAACAATACTCTATTTATTCCATCTATTTCTAGATGTTTAACTTATATCTTTTGATGCATTGAGGTCAGAAATAAGATTCAGTTTGATTATTGTTTCCATTTTTTATATTTAATTTATATGGATTTTCATACTGGTTTTATGGTGTTATGAATTATTATACAATCTTTACATGATAGTTGTGTTATTTTTTCCATTAGTATTATTTGACCATTCCAAAATACATACAACTGAAAGAAATTTATTCACACACATGTATGAAATTCCAAATCCATGAAATATTTTTTATTAACATTTTATAGAAAAATTTGGTTATCTTTTTTCAACATCAAGTTCTTTAGTAAATTATTGTGAGGTAGCATCTCACATTTTTTGATAACTCTGACAAATATTTTCTTAAGGATGAAGTGTTTTATAGATTTGATATAATTGGATGTATGATCATTGAAATTGATGTTCAAATATTAATAACTCAACCATATTTAAAATTCAATTATCATAATCTCAAAATTTAATCAAAATCAAAAAAACCCATTTGTTAATTAAAAATTATCAATACAAATAATTTACCTTATTTTTGAGAAATTCATTATATTTTTCATTATTTTATCCATGATATATATTTAGTTTTTTTAGAATTTTATAATAGTTTACTTTTTTAACTTATTGCATAACCAAAATTAAATGATACCCACTATCCTATTATGTTAAAAATACAATTTTATCCTCACTCTTATAATTTCATTGTTAAATTTATTTTCACTAAATATGAACATTATTGAGATCTTTATTAATTATAAATCCTTGAAAATATTTTATTTATCATTCATTATTCTTCTCTGTATTATCTAATTTCACTAAATTTATATTTGGATATATCATGATACATTCTTTTTGAGAAACAAATTTAATTGGTGTCATAATATCTGAAATTCTTAGAAATCATAGTGTGAATCATTGGAACCCATGAATGTGCTTGGAAATGAAATATTCTGGATTACAAAAATACATAGATGTGGGACCACCAATTAAGATATATCAATCATCTTTGAATCAATATTTCCCCCTTCGATGCTTTGGTGGATTTGTTTTGACTCTAAATGAATAATAGTTCTACCATAGGTTATATTTATATTAATTCACTCAAATATCTTCTTTATTACATATGATTTAAAAGTGAGATAGAATTAATTTTTAATGATACTCACTTTTACAGTGCAAAGTGAGTAATCTCAAAACAATTACTTAGATAAAGATCAAAGAGACTGAGCAGTATTTTATCCTAACTATACTTAATTTGTTTACTATAAATCCATAACATATTTTTTTACTTGAAAATTTGTATATCTCATGAGGATAATTTTTTTTTTCAATTTTAGTGTATTGTCCTTAGTAAATTTCTATTACTATGATGCATATTTTTTCAAGTATTTATCAGTTAAATTCATTATATATTCACTTACTTTTATGGTTCTTTGTTGTTGACTCAACCCGATCCTAGAGGTTGTGACATTTGTATATGGGGTGAGGTACAATTCCGACTATTTGTTTTTAAGTATATTTCCACTACCCATGTTATTTTTTTTAAAAAAATTTTGGAGATTAAACCCCTTAAGGTGAAATGTTTTGTAGCTCATTCCTCTTAAAAAAACTATTCTAAATTGGACCCAAAACAAAAATCCATCCAGATAAATTCGATCATTAGTTTGGGAAATGATGTTCATTGTTAGCCTCTACTTTAATATTGACATGAGGTTTTGAGGAAGTCAGGCATTCAACAAGAACATATTTCTTCATTATTCCACTCCCAATATCGTCAATCATTAGAATAATACATGAAACCTTGGTGGATCTCTTGAATGTTTATGCCTTTAGGCCATATTGTTTTTCTTTCATGTCAACAATGGAACCCAAAATCCCATTTTTTTTTATCCATGCATTTTCCAATTTTCGAAGATTTCTTTATAAAACATTCATAGTCCTAATCACATTAACACCATAATTTTATTCTAGGATTTTGGGTAGTACCTCATACAAATAGAAGCTTCTCGGCAAGTCCACTTATCAAAACCTTCATTAAATGAACTCTCAAAAAATTTAGTAGATGAATTGTTCTACTTCAATGAGGAAGACATTATCAACTCAGTAGCACCACTACATTGTAATAGAGTTTCATTCTTGAGACTATTTATTTCTATGGAATATAAAATAACAAAATTCCTTTCCATGTTATTTAAAAGATATTTTCTTGAACCCATTAAAAGAATTGTGTAACATTTTGGAATCGAACACTCCACTATAATGGAAAAATTTTTGTCAATGTTTTCTTGACCAAATATATCCCTTATTTTTTTACCAAGTCTGATTCTTGATGTTAATCTAGTAAATTTATAAAAACAATACCATAAGCCATTGGTACCCTGTTATTGTCTTCTTTTCTCATTCATCTGATGGAACTGACTCCATATTTTCTGAGTGTATTTCTGAAGCACTCATTCATTTCATGATTATAACCAAATAAGGTTAGTAATTCTGGATATATATGTAAATATTCTCAATATATTTTCATTTTTTTGACTTCCCAGCTATATTTATCACCCAACATTTAGTTGTTTTGTTCTATGCATTCGTGAACATTAGAGGGCAGTCAAGAATGATGATACTTTTCTCATTTTTTCAAGAGAAATAATGAAATTTCCAAATAATAAACCATTAAGAACTATTTAATTCTCTAATTGAATAGCATATACTTTTTAGACCCTAATATACATAAGTTTAACCTTACACAAACATTGACCAAGGATGACTCCAACTGATGTTATAGAATAAAGTGTTTAATTAGTTTTTAGATCCCCAAACTAGCTACTAAAGTTTGTATCAATGTGACTATTTAGTAGTCCACGCATTACAACATTACCATTCACATCGATATTCTTTATAATCATGTTAATAAATGTATTTATAACCTTAAAAACCTTTTTATACCTAGAAATATGAATATAGACCCATTTTGGTGAAAATTATTTTAGCTACGACCACTAATGATTGTATATTATGATGGTGCACCTTATACACTGATTCACTTAATAAAGAGTCATTGAATAGGATTATTGTTGTGTTCATGATTGAGAAATAAATGATTAAACCCATATATATTGTTATTATATGGGATTTGAGTTGGGTATTATTATTTCCCAACATCTCATTTATCATTCATTTACATTGTTACACATGAAAAAACATAAAATTATCAATGATTGAGATGTAAAAATTTATTCTGTCTATATATGAATAGAATTTGGTAATATTGGAAAAATATGATAACTGTAATGTAGAATTATTTTTTGCAGAAGAAGAAAACCCTACATGAATAACTATGAAATGATATAGAAAACATTGTGCATCAAATGAAATGTTGTAGGCAACACTGGTAATCACAAGAAATTATCCATCGCTAGAATTAATAGCTTGATATTATAACTTTAACCATATGGCCAGGACTTCCTAAATATCATGTACTAGCTCTACATTTTCTATTATATTCATTCCCAACTTATTATACTATTGGAAAAAATAAATTTTAACTCCATAGTAGACTGTTCAACATTAATAGTCGTGATAGAATATTCAATTGTTATCATTATAGATTGTAACACACTTTTTCATATCATATTAGACTGTTTTTCATTAATATTCATTGTATTATATTCTGTATTTATCTATATTTTTTTATTAATAGTCATATTTAATTCGATTTATTCGAAATGAAAGAAGAAATCCAACTTATAGTGAATGTCTTAAAAACTAACATCTCAACTAAATGAGATTATATTAATAATTTAGACATTAATATTTAATCTCTTTTTTATTTAGTTATTTTATTTTATAGGCATATACTATTCCATTATTTTATATTTTAAACATGTCATATTTTTGTTTCAAGTGTTACATTGAGGATGAAAAAGTTCAAGAAAGGGAAATTTCTTACATTAATGAGGATGACCTGCTGCTTCCATCCACCTATGTTCAATATTGTGGATGATTTAATTCTTGCAGCCAATGTGATCCTATAACTGTTGATCTTTTCCATTGTGTCCATGTCATGACTATGTGGAAGAATTTCATGCATGAACCTTGGTGTCAGTGTTAACTATAATAGTGATAAGTGAAGTGTAAGAGATACATATTGGGGATGAAGTATGATGAATTTTCATGTAATTTCTTTTAGTGTTTGAGCATTTTTAACCATGATTTTGACATGATAATTGGTTCTTCATTACTTTTATTTCAGTTTGAACATGTTTTTAAATTATATTTGAATATTTTTTCCCAATAAAGGCTCTGTTCATTAGAGTTTCAAACAAGCTAATTTTATAATTATTATATAATTATAAATATATTATATTAAATTATATTAATATATATATATAATATAACATTTTATCTATAAATATTCATATACCCTCAAATAGAATATTATTTAAAATATAATTGACAAAAAAATATTAATTTTTCGTATGGATTATAAATTTTGATAATGATATTACAAGTATTTAAAATTTTCATATGAATCTATCGCTAAATTGTTTGACCAAAATATATATTATCTATTGGTATTATTATAATTGAAACAAAACTATTTTATCTGTTGCAAAAAAAAATTTGCAATAGATTTTTTACCAACAATTTAATGAAAGGATAATTATTGTTCATAAAATGATTTACCAACATGAAATAATCTTGTACCAATATATACACCCTTGTTTTAAAAAGATAATTATTTTGTAGTGCCTTCAAGGATGTATCTCTAGTCTCTTAACAGAAAAAGGATAAATACCATTATATGATGTATAGTTCTATAAATATTTCCAATCTAGTGGTGGAGTAACAACTATTATAATATAAAAAAATACTATGATTATGTAATATTCTTACATCCTACAAATTTAATGCACACAATCCATAAATATTCATTTATGAACCTAAATAGTCCTATATTTTGGGATATATTTCTAAGGGTGGAATATTTTATTCATATGTAATTGAGTCCTTAATGAATCAAGTAATCTTTTCTAAATATTATATATAAATCAATCATCTCAATATGAAATGATAATTAAAGGTACACCATAAAATTAAAAAATATCATCTACATACTAGAATCCAAATATTTATAATAAAACATTATTTTCAAAATGAATTTATTTGTAACAAACTTACATTAGTAACCCAGAAATTGTGTTTAATTTATTACATTGGTACAAGATAAATTGTACCACACTACCAAAAATAGACCAATTTTGAAGTCTTGGAAATATATAAACATACATGAATTCCATATTTTATGGTAAATTAATGATATATCATGAAAACAATTCTTACAACCATGAAATTATTCAAATATTACATCATACCAGGGGGAATGGAAAATAATAAAGGGTTGTCTAGGATGCTCTAATAAGGTTATGTAAAATGGAATCTATCAAGAGTATATAATGAATTATAGATATGAATGAGTGGATGACCATTGCAAATGAAATTCAATAAAAAATTTATTTTAATGACCACACATGGTTAATGTAAATATAATCACCACATGGATAATTGAAACTGAATTCGTAATAAAGTAAATTTGGGATTTTATACAATAATGATCAAGTCCCTCAACAAAGATAGCATTAACCATAAAATGAATGAATCTAAAACATTTCACATGGATCCAAATTTCTATAATTTTTATGATAAAAGTATACAATTTATACCAAATAATCTAATTATATTAAATAATGTGTTTTTTTGTTATTAAAAACATTATCTCTTAGGTTGACATCACTTCTATCCCCTTTTAACCCCTACCGCGGTAACAAGATTCTTACCAGGGTAACTATTATTCTGGGTAAACATTAGATTATAATATTTCATAACATTACTATTTATCATTAAAAATATGAAATCTAGTTTACAAGGCTTAATTCCTAAAAGTGAAAAAAACAATTCAAACATCATCTCACAGAATGTGTAAAAGCTATTTGTAGAGAAAATGTATTTTAACCATAAAAGTAATTTTATTCCAATTACAAGAGTAGTATAAACTATTATAATTATTATAATATATTTTATTTAATATATTTTTTTTAATAAAACCATTCCTTGAAACCGATTAATTCATTTTATAATGATAAAATAGAGTGCATATTTAAACAAAATTCACCAAAAATATATTTTTTCCATAATCTAATTTTATGCTCATTTCCCATCAATTAATAATGAAAATATAAATTATTATTCCCTATTTATATTAATTATAAATATATTTCATATTTTATCAACATGGAAAAATATATATTATTTAAATAATAATTCATATTACATAGAAAATCAAATTTATGGAAAAAATTATTCCATAACTTTTTTCTTATTTCCAAGATTTTAATACATATTTCATATTCGTTAATATAAAAAATTTCATTTAGAAATATGTTTATAAATATTTTTGATAATTTATTTAATCTTATTAATAACCACTAATTCAATATCTAAGGAACAATACTCATATTTAGAAATAACATTTCAATATTATATCACACACATAAAATTTTTTAAAGTGAAATACTTATCAAAAAATGATAGGGTATTAAATTCTACCACCTTATAATAATTTCTCTAATGAACTTCCATTACTCTGATATAGATAAAATACATTACATTTGTCTCATCAAGTCCTCATGCACCCACATAGTTTATTTGATCTTATGGTTTCCCCAAAGATCATTGACTAGAGGACTAGTTTTTCTTCAAGCCACATTATATCTTTAATAAATAGTAGCCATAGGTTTTTCCTTCAAATAAAGATCATGATTCGGTGATACAAACTTTGAGTTTAGTGTATGCGAGGGATCTGGTTTATACATACTTAAAAGAGATAAATGGAACAAATCCTGAACTTAATAACGGTTTTATGGAAGCATTATTAAATAACTTAAAACATTATAAAATCATGAATCTCAATGGGATAATTATATCAATTTCTAAGTTAACCCTTATTTCTAAATCTCACAACCATATTTCAAATAAATATTTAAATGAATACTTAATCACCAACATTAAAAACTATATCTCATTGCTGATTATCTGTATAACTTTTCTACCCACTATGATGGTGCTAGATGTGATACTAAATTTATTTACTCTTTTTATCCATTTCCACAAGTAGTTTATGCATCAATTTCTTATATTAATCAACATCATCACAATACATTGATGTTTTTCACTTCATAGAATAGAGGGGTTCATGAGGATGTATTTTTATTATTTAGTGAAGGAAACTGTTTTATGAAAATTCAACCATGGTGATCAATGATTCCCAAAGGATGCATTATTAAGGACTTGGTAGAGTAAATTTTCAACATATTTTTTTTTCATACCATTTATTTTCAATACAATTACATTCTAAAATGTTATTTTCATTTTAAAAGAATGATAATATTCTATTTTTATCCTATAAGTATCAATTTCATGAGTCACAAAAATTTTACTGAATCAAGGAGTGAACAAAATATTTTATTTATTATATACTAAAGATAAAGTGACACCAAATTCTAATAATGGAAAATATGTAATTTCATGGCGATAGAGAAATATAGTTGACTATGAAAATGCCTTTACCTGATCTATAAATTTATGGGGAAGTTTGAGAGAGAATTAAAACCACTATTCACTACAACTTATAATCCATTGATGGTAGTAATTCCAAAATCATTATATCTCTGAATTAAACAAATAACATTAAGATACATATTAGTCTGATTCAAATTTTTAAATTATGGGAAATTTTAAATGAATCAACTAATAATATTCACATGAATTCTTGTTAAATTTATAAAAAAAATAATTGGGACACATAAGTGGGAAAGAGTATATTGGGATGTTATATATTTGAGTGAATTAAATTTACCATTAAAAATCATGGATAATGGTTGGTTAATTAATGTGTTGAAATACTCTATTACTAAATGAATGGTTTTTTTCAAACTTGTTTCTTAACTTATACATTATACATTCGAATATGTCAAAGCTATCAAATATTATAATAACATTATCCAATAAGATAGGGTTTTGGAATTATATTTGGATTTATACAAGTTTTTTCTATGTGGAAACCCATATCAAATATTGACCATCTAGATCTAAATTAAAAAGTTTTACAATGAATTTCTGTCAATTTTAGGTGTCATGATTGATACCTTAATATATAGAAATATAATGTTCAAAATACTAAAATTCATAAGATGTATCATTGATGAGATGCCTCCCAGTTAAAGCCTAGGGGAATGAAATTAAAGGCCATAAAGAATATGTATACAAAAATTAGAATAAAAAACATTCTTGGGAACCCAAATAAAAGTCATGTTGAAAAATAAAGAAAACCTCATAGTATATCATATATCTGTTATGTTCATTATAACCTACCAATATTATTATAACACATGATTTTAGGGTTGAATATATATTTTAAAGGATAATAATCTATTTAAAGATAAGTATAGGAGTTATAACTAACATCCATTTCATTTCTAAAAGCATAAGAAACTCACATGGTCTTAAAATAAAGACAAATTTGACCCATGATGCTAACCCAAATAGGCCAAAGGTTATCTACTGTCACTGTGGGTGTAATCACAAGTATATAGAAGTAATTACTATCATAATACTTGTAACCCATGAAAAACCCATAAATAACACTACTTTAACATTAAGATTTAAATAATGATTCCAATTGTGGTTAAAAAGATATAATATGTAGTTATAGTTAATATACTTGGTCAATATGGATATGGATGCTCTTGGAATGGATATAGGGTGGAACTCATACAAACTATTTGAACCATGGACACATTTATATTACTAATGTGCTCTCCATGGATATATTTTTATATTTACGGTTCTCCACTATGGCATATATAATATCCACGATAATTTAGATGAAATTTATTTTCATGGTTATAAACCATAGGTATTTCTATTAGCATTGATATTTGTTCAAAATCTATATCTATGGTTATAAAATTTGTAAATAATACTATATCAACAATTAAAATTATGTAAATTCATATATATGAATAATTTAAACTAAAAAATACTAATAAAAGATGTTATTGAAAATTTATATTTATTTATTTATAATATCCAGTTAAAAATTATTTTTTCTATTGAAGTTACTTTATAATACAGTTAATGAAAAATTCCATGGACACAAGGTTAACTGAGTTGGGTGATATATGGTGAGCATCCATTTATGACCTGTATGTTGGTGGGAAAGAAAGATTTGATACATAGAATGAATAAATACCGAACAATTTTTATTTCGCAATATCAAAATATTGAGAAAATATTGGGTATTAGAAGATTATATAGGATAAAGGATTAGATAAATTTATATTTATAATAATTTATTAATTTTAAAGTTATTTATAAATTATAAATTACTTATTCTATTGATATTAATGAAAATTTAAAAATATTTCATAAGATAAATCAAATCGAAATAAAAGTGTAATGAAATATTTTCACAATATTCGATACATCTATATCTCATATCATGATTAATCCCAGGTATTTTACCATTTAAAATATTCAGATTCATGTTTTTAATTATATTTTTATTATCTATAATGTTTTTTGTTGATTTTTTTATATTTTTATGTTTTTTAGACAACCATTGGTCTTCCATATAACAATAAAATAATCCTATCACTAATAGATGATATGTTTAATAGAAAATACATAGGCTCCTAAATTATTCACCTTCTACTCAAAAAAATGAACATAATATATTTAATAGTTATTATTATGAATAATAATTGAAAAACAATCCAACCAGTCTGATCAACAATATTAATGCCTCTATTTTATTATATACATATTAATTCACATTGAATTTTTTTATAATAACCTCTTATAAAAATCAATAATTGTGTTCTTGAAATTTCATTTTAAATAATCCTCTTACATGAACAAAAGTTATCGAACTATTCCTTTGAGAAAATCTAGTATTTTTTATTTTATAATAAACAATCATAACCATTATGTAAATACTTTTTAATGATTCCCATAGATCTCTCACACACATTTTAAATTGAAATCATTTGAAAATTTTAAATTTTAATATTTTCCACATGTATATTTAATAATTTCATTGGGGAATGAATCTTGTAATGAGGTATCCATCCATATAAACCCATGTAGTTATTTAATTCGAGTTTATGCATCAAATACACTTATTTTAATTATATCTTCATGAAAATTTTGATATTTAAATCTTGATATCATCCTCAAATTAAAAACTAAATAAAAATATATTAAATTTTTATAATTTTCCTTAGTATTCATTCATATCTTCTTATGATATTTCAATTATGTTAATTTAAACAGATATAACTTGAATTTTATTTTTTGGACACATTGTGATTGAAATCCAGATAGTTAAAGTAGAAATTCACACAACCAACAATTATATATACAATATTTTTTGATAATATACAATTGGTTTTTGATAAATACATAAGTTTTACATATACTAAAAATGTGAGAAATAACACTTAAATATGAAAAATTCTACTTTAGTGGAGAGAAATCCAATAAATATGTGATTGACTACCTCACTACAAAATGCCTCGAAATCATAAAGTTAATTCATACAATTATGGAGGTCACAATAGTTTTAGAATCCATAGAAATAAAACCACATTACATATTTTGAATGTAGTTCCTTTTTTATATACAAGTATCATCATGATAGTATCATGAAATTCACTAATTTATTAATAGAGGAAGTCTTTTTTATATCAACATGAAACCTATACCAGAACCTAAATAAATTCATTCCACGACAATGGTCCTTGTAAAATAATTCATTAACAATATTACTGTAGAATTCACAAAACCCATTAGGATGTCAAAGTAATTCAATTATTTCAACATTCACCTGAACCCATAATTCATAGTTCAAATTTTCTATGATTATGCGGTCTCTCTGTAACATCTTATGATAATTTTTTAATACCAAATATGAAAATGTAATACCCATAATTGCTTCAAAAATAAAAATGTTGACTATATTTTATCAACCTATAGTTCAATTTTTCTATAAAACCCCCCATCGAATGAAATAATGTATCTAAAATATTCTATATTACTCCTCCCAAAGATACAAATTTCTTAATGTAAATAATTTTTTATTCTCTCATATAAAGAAAGGGAGGTATCTTATCTATGTGTTTATCCCAACAAAAATTCCACATCAATTAATCATCAATGAATACCCAAACCCAATTCCATAACATGGGATGAAAAATTTCAACTGTAATACATGAGAATTTAGAAATAGAATTATTCCGTCCAAATGATGTTAGTAACATTTTTGGTAACTTTTATGAGTTTTTAATATAGTTTTTCTTACATATCATTCCTTTATTTGTACCTTGTAAAATCCATACATGATATTTATTTTAATGATGTAGGACATGTAAATTTTCTCATCTATCAAATCA
Source organism: Viscum album (assembly GCA_963277665.1). Classification (NCBI taxonomy): domain Eukaryota; kingdom Viridiplantae; phylum Streptophyta; class Magnoliopsida; order Santalales; family Viscaceae; genus Viscum; species Viscum album. The sequence goes on from OY728166.1 coordinate 1,323,959,539, forward strand.
TATATATTAAGGATTATGTACCTATAAAGTATTATCTTTATCAGTACCAAAGATATTATGGACTTTATCTTCTAAAATAAATTCAATTTTTTTCATAGCTTACATTTCATGCAACATTGATCTTAAATGAATGGTGATATACTATTAAATAATAACATGACTTTTAATGTTGTAATGTGACCATTAGGAATAGTAAAATAGCCATTAAAATAGTAATATAACCTATGAAATTATAAATAAAAGTTAGAAATCTCATAAATTAAAATATTATATATTTATATCATGTAATAATTAAATAAATATTTTTATAATGATAAATTAACTGTTAGTATTTTGTGGAACATAAATATTTATTTAAAATTATATAATTAATATAATGATTTAAAAGAAAAAATATTTTTATAAAATATATCCATAAATTAATATTTTTATCTTATTATTATAATATATATTAAGATACCATAGTAATTTTTTTCATAGATTCATAAAATTAGTTATAATTTCAAAATCAGTATTTTTCTAATAAATGATTTGTAACATCCCTAACCCAAGAGCCACTAAACTGGTTCACTTAGCTGAGTCACCACATAACCTTAGGTGCACCTCCCCATAAGCCAGAGGTTCCCGAATAACTGCGGGGGTCTAATAGGTCACATGGGGATACTATACCCTCTTTACCAGAGTAAGCCACAACATAACACAATTCAATTAGGAAAAAATAAGAAAGAATTAATAAATTGAATAAATAGGCAATTCCCAAACTGGGTATAACCATATTCAATAGTAAATATGTTATTCCATTCGACACTACTGAGTGCACAAAATCCCAAATGAAATACAAACAGCTGAATCCCCAAATGTTCTAGACTCCAGGTCTATAACCTCACCCATACATGTCCCATGTCCATCTCAACTCCCTAACATAGGGCCCTTCCCCTATTCCTAACATGCAAGTATGAAATCTGCTTGACTACCCAGTAGTGGCCCAAGAAAGGTGTGAGTATAACTTAGTAGGCCACCACTAGTGGTGTCTACAAAATATCCAGTAAAAGTGTATAGTGCATGAAAGTGATAAATAATGGAAATTAAAGGTAAACAATTCAATTGAATATTCTAGTCCATATTACATAAAATTATACTAACATTGAACCAATTTTAACTACTTAGACATCCCATGGTCTAATCTACCTTTTTCATGTGTTAAATATATTAGGAAAGTTCATTATTATTTGCAATGTGGGAATAAGATCATGACCAATCTCTCTAGGAATCAAATTGTAAAAACCTCATAATACTAACCAATAAGACTTCCTCCAGGTGTAATACAATCATTAAGATAATGGAACTACATCCATTTCCCTATCCTGTGAATTTAGTGGAGGAGCTAGCACTTTAGTCCAACTCGACCCATTGGAATAGAAACATCAAGTCTATACCCCAATCTATAGAGCCATGTGCACATTATTATTTATCATCCCCACAATTTACAACATCACATCAAAGCATAACCAATATCAATTGTTTCATCACAATAAAATCAATAAATAGTAAATTAAAATTTTTCCTCAATCCAATAACACATTTACCATATATAATACTTAACCCCTTATCCCTATTTTCTATATCCCCTGTCCATCTCACTATGAATATTCAAGTGAAAAAATAATTATTTATCATATTCCCAATCATTTCATTTAACCCAATTACATGTCAAACCAACAATCCACTATCCTTTGACCACATTAGACCCAACTAACCACAATCCATTCTAACTTATTACAGAAGATAATTAACCTCTTTATTATGTCTCTACATCATCATGTGTCAATCCACACCCAATATTTTTGTTAGCCCAATCGGGAGGGCCAACACACCCCATGGGTGGCCCTAATTTGGTCAACTCATCCTCCTTGAATCCCTGGGGGATCAAGAGGGGTTCAATTAAGCATTTAGACACACAATACACCACATCTAGCTAATTTTATAAACAACACATCATGAAGGGAAAAATAATGAACCCCCACATAAAAAAATATATGAATAAACTATGTGATATATCTTATAGACCACCTACCTTGAATCTATTCGTGAAAATAGTCTTAATCGAGGCCTTAGATCTCGATTCAACCAACCTTGGAATCCTGAAGCTAAAACTAACTAGAAAGAAAATGGATTAGAGATTCAGAAGGAGATGGAGAAAGGGTGTGAATCCTATCCCAAAAAGAGAAGAAATAAGGGGATTAGATGTACCCTAATAATAATTACAAAACTGAAAAAACATCAAATAGCATAGGATTGAAGCAGAAAAATCTCTTGAAACATCATGAAAGCTTGGCTCGTCACTAGGGTTGAAGGAGGAATAAGGGGGATAAATCATGAGTTGGAACTTAAAATCCCATAATGGAATTTTTGTAATTTTCTCAATGTTACATGGACACATGGTTTACCACTAGGGTTTAAAAAACCATGAAAAAACTGTGCGGATGATATTTTTCGAAAACAGCCCCCGTGCACGATTACCTAGGATTTCCACACAGTTTTCACTAACCAGGTGCAAATTGTGAAGAATGCCCAAAAACCTCCTTCTCCTCCCTATTTCGTGCACCGAACCCTGTAACACCCCTGACCCTCCACATGAACATTGGGAAAACACTTATTAAACCAAAATAAATGAAATTGAAACATAAAAAATGACCTACCTTAAGGGACATTCAGGACCTTAAATCATCCCCAACATATGATGGATCATCCCTGAGCCGCTCTTCTTGAGCATGATTATGTTCCCAAAGGAAAAAGATTGGACCACTGGACCCGCATACCTGATTACCGCTCCCAATTCTACTCCTGAAAGTTTCCATGGAGTCATATAATAAGAACCAATGGAACTAACTTTCCCCTCAAGACCTTCTCACTATGATCCACAATACAAACTGGGTGCTCCTTAAAGGACGCATTAGCCTCAATCTCAACATACTGAACATTTATCAGATGAGATGGATCTGGGTGATGCAGTCGGAGCTGTGAAAAATGTAAAACATCGTGCATCCCACTATACCACTCTAGGACACTAATCTGAATGCCACAGGTCCTATCCTCTCTATAATCTCAAATTGCCCCAGATACTTTGGTTCCAACACTCCATGTTTTCGGATACATCGATGATTCATACTTGGATAAACCTAGAAAAATTAACTACCACCCACTATAAACTCTAGAGGTCTACGATGCCAAAATGCATATGACTTTTATCTACTCTGATCTATTTCTATTCGCTTCAAAATCAATCGAACCTTATCTGATGTATCCTTCATCAAAATTGTTCATAACATCTTAGAGTCCCCAACATCAAACTAATAGAGTGGAGATCTACACGGTATCCCATAGAGTGCCTCAAATGGATCTATCTGAACTATAGCCTGAATGTTGTTGTTGTATGAAAACTCATAAAGCGACATGTAAATTTCCCACAAACCACCAAAATTTTGAACACATGATCTGAATATGTCTTCTAATACCTTAATTGTATGATGAGACTGCCCATCTATCTGGAGGTGGTCAGTTGTACTAAAAAAATCAAGGGTACCAATTTCATTCTGGAGTCCTTTCCCAATGCTCTTGGTGAATCATGGATCACATTCTGAAACCATAGTCCTCGGCACACAATACAACCATAGTATTTCACAAACTTACAATTCTCCCAACTGGTTGACTATACTTGTTTCTTTGGATTAGTATGAAATGAGACTCTTTTTTCATCCAATCTAATACCACCCAAATTTCATCATTATTATAGGGTGTCCTTGTAAGACCCACTACTAAATCCATCAAGATTTCATTCCACTTCCACTTTGGAATAGTCAATGACTGCAAAAACTGACCAGGATATTGATGTTTAGCCTTCACCTGCTGATAGGTGAGGCATAGTTCGATAAAATGCGCTACTTATCTTTTTATTCTTGACCACCACAACCGACTATGAAGATCATGGTATATCTTAGTCATGAAAGGATGCACTTCCCACTTTGATGCATGACACTCGCACATCTTCTCCTCCAGTACAACTACCAACACAACATCACACCCATGAATGTAAGAAACTCCATCGGCCCTAATAGTATAACCATAGGGTGACTCCCAAACATTAAGAAATTCATTTTATAGTAAAACACTTAGGATCCACTAGCTAACTATATTTAAATAGGCTTAACATCAGATACTCAATTACTATACAAAAAAGGTTCATCTACCCATGCCCATCCTGTACTTGCAAATGCATCTCAACAAACAAGATTATTATCTTCCACTGTGAAATGGATTCTTGAACTACCTAATTCCATGTCTTCCATCTTAGAGAATCACTAGATCTATTAACTTTACATGGTGTGTAGATCAACTCCATATCAAAAGACTATAAGTACTTGAACCACAGTTGTTGTCGAAGAATAAAATACTGCTAAGAGAATATGTACCTGATACTTTTATAGTCAGTGAACACCATGAAATGTTATCCCAATAAGTAATGCCTCCAACAATTTAAGACATGAATCACATCATCTTTATCTAGGTCATGAGTAGGATAATTCCTTTCATGAGGCCTCAACTGTCTCAATCCATAAGCTACAACTCAATCATCCTGAATCAACACTTCCCCAATTCCAACTCTGAATGCATCAAAGAACATGGTTTACCTCTTACCTAGTTTAGGTAAGACCAAAATTTGTGCAGTATTCCACTGCTTCTTTATCTACTAAAAAACATTTTCACATTAATTTTTCCAAAAAAACATAACCCCCTTCTTGGTTAAGAATATGAGAGGCACTTCCAAATGAGAGAAATCTCTAATAAACCTTTGTTAATAATAAAAAACCCCGGAAAACTACAAATATCAGAGATTTTCATGGGATTCTGCCAAGACACCATATCATGTACCTTTTCTAAATTCATCGAGGCACCTGACTCAGAAATGATGTGTCCAAGAAAGTGCACCTCATCAATTCAAATCTGACATTTTGAGAGATTGACTGAACACCTATGATCTCTTAGTGTAATCAAAACATTGTGAAGATGCTTGGACTGATTTTTATAAGTTCTAGAGTAAACCAATATTTCCTTAATGGTGAAAAATAAAAACTAATCTATATATGGGTGTAATATTTGGTTCATAAAGGCCATGAATACATCCAGTGCATCGGTCAATCCAAATGGAATCACAAGAAATTTATTCAGCCCGTAACTGCTTCAGAAAGATTTTCATGGTATCTCATAAGGGCTTACCCTCAACTGATGGTACCCTAATATAAAATAAATATTGGAAAACACCGATGAACCTCTGTGCTGATCAAACAGGTAATTAATTCTAGGAAGAGTGTATCAGTTCTTAACTGTCATCTAGATCAGTTTCCAATAATTGAAAAACATCCTCAGTGATCTATCTTCCTTCTTAGAAAATAAGATAGGAGATCCCCATGGTGATGTACTAGGAAAGATAAAACCCTTATGCTCTAACTCCCCTAGACGAACCTTCGATTATTGGAGCCCTACTAGAGCCATTATATATGGTGGAATTGAAATTGAATCCACTCCCAGTTGCAACTCAATTGTAGACTCAACATCTATCTCAGGTGGTAACCCCGAGTAGTCCTCTAGAAAAACATCCTAAAACTGGTCCACAAAAAGAGGGAGGAATGACTGCTCTTTCACCCTATAATCCATCATAAGGCAAGATACATGGGTTGTGAGTTCTCCCAACAGTTAACATAGTGGCCCTGCATGACATGCGTGAGTATCCCACTCACCACGAAGGACATAACTGCTTCTATCTAGAAATGTGAATGTTACTTAATGTCAGTAATAGTTGATACATGCTTCATATTACACCTACCAATCCATACCCAAGATTTGGTATAAACCTATCTACTCTAGTTCAAACAAATCCCATATAAACAATTACCCACCAATCTGCAGAGCAAAACCATTACATTTCATGATTTCCAAAACTCGTACCCTTAGTGGAGTATCAAGAGACATTACCCCACATGCAGTCTCCACGGTTAAACCGAACAGATATATGAATTATGCAGAAATAAATGAATTCATAAAACCTATATCAAATAAATCAATAGCAAGCATGGAAGCTACATGAATTATTACTAGAATATTAGATTCTCCCACCTCACCACCATTATTTAGTGTTTGAATAGAATGGAGATGTCTTTTCCCTTTACCCTACATTCCTTCTTAAGTACCTTTCACCACACGACCCTGTTGAAATGGATGATCTCACCCTAGTGTTCCACATCCTCCACCTCTACCAATATGTTTTTGTGGAGCTCTAACTTTTTGCCTGATATAATGAAACCGACCCCCTACCTAAACTCAAAATCTACCTCTAGCCTACATAATTCCCTGACTTTTTTGTATTCCATCATAACCTATGCACATGGCCTAGCCTTATGCACAATTAGTTCTCAACCAGTGGGTGGAGAAACTTGTCAAGCATGTGCCCCAACATGCCACACTGATAACAGAATACCTATCCTGCACCCTAAAAGGATGACCCCCTATTCTAACTACTTGGTTCACTTCCACCCTACTGAAAATTTCCAAAATAATGCTTCCTACTATCAGAAGTCGCACCACATACCTACCTAGCTGGCTCCACAAGTTCACTACATGAATCTTCCTTCATGTTCCCCTCTAAGATACGGTATTTTTTCAACACTTGAAAAAAACTGTTCAGATGAAATATATTCACCTGAGACCTAATATCGTGTCTTAGCTCATCCTAGAAGCATTTTTTTCATGGCTACCTCATCTCCTGTCAACGTCTGAGATAGGTGTCTCAAATAGGTTAAATGACTATCATAGTCCATTACCAAAACTGTCCTCTATGTTATCCTCATAAAATTCACTAACTTTTCCTTCCTCAAGGTTTTTGGGTTGAAGTTCTCAATAAAATTATCCTCAAAAACATTCCACAACATTCCTTTAGCCTGGTCCATCTAAACCAAGATGTTGCACCAACGCTTTGCTAGACCTCTCAGCTAATAGGCCGCTTACTCGACACACTTTTCAATAAGAGTCTCTAGATGGTCAAGAATAGTTTGGATTGACTTTATCGAGAACTCTGCGGCCTATGGACCACCCTATCCAGCAATGGTTGGAGTGAGCTACAGTTGAAACTCCCAGGGCATCTCAAACATACACAGTGGAACACGCCCAGGGTCCCGTTCTATCATTTTAATAAAACGAGAAATGTTCCCATGAAACTCCTCTTCTATATATTCTTGTACCACCACGTTATCTAGATCTATTACTGGAGGAGTTTTATCAGAAATTTTCTCATGTCACCCAACCGACACACGTCTTCGAGGTGGAATTTCTCTACATTTCAAAAAATGATCTTTAGAAGGAAACTATAACTCTTTTATGAAAAGGAAAACCATATAGGTTGCATCGTCACTAGTCTGAAAACATTTTCACATGAAATAACCAAACAAGACCACTCACAACAGAAACACTACCGATTTTAATCTCTGTAAAGGCCATGGATAACATGGGCATCTAATTCACACAGTTACATGCCTCATCTTTTAAACAAACTAAAAACAATTTTTTCATCCCAATTCACTATTACAATAAGTTAATCCACTTTTAATTATTTATTAAGTACTATTATCGAATTTATAATTACCTTTTTCACATTCCATTTTACCCATTCATACCATCCTATTAGGCACAATTTCATAACTTTTAATGAAAATAAATTAATTGTATCCTTTATATCCCGCAAACCCATCCCGTTTGTGTTCCTACCATGATGCATGTCACATACCTACATAGGTGTTGAGAATAATTCTTGAATGAAAAACATCATACCCTTTCCATTCACAAAAAAATATCACAAAATCGTAAAATCATACAATAATTTCATCACCATATGGTGAAATATCATCAAATATAACAACACACACGGAGAACAAAAATCCCCTCCCAGGGAGACTTGGGTTTTCCCAAATACAACCGTTAGATACTCCCAAGTACAAGCTCATTACTAAGACCTAACAATTTACTAACCTCTAGTCTACCATATAATGTTATTAATATTTTCATATATTTTTAAATACTCCCTTTACTTATTTTATATAAAATGTTCATAATTTGTGTGAAATATTAATGTATAAATATTAAATATAATTTTTGAGCACTATTTTAATTCATCCTGATTCAAGTCTATTAAATTTTATAATAATAACTATCCCTTAATGACCCAAATTGTATGATTATTCTTTTTTAGGATTTCTCATTCAATATATAACATTTCATTAGAAGGGATCTTGGGCCAATTCTTCTATTTTATGGGTCATATGGATCACACAAGAGGGCCCAAATAATCTGTGAAGAAACTGGACTATCTATGAAGATTGAATTACTGGTCTCAATCCATAAGTCCAAATTTATTTATTATTCTCCAATGTTCTGGGTTCAATGCAAGGAGTCCTGGATAAAACGTTCAGGTCCTAGCTCAAAAACCAAGTGTCGCAAATGATACTATTAAGTCTGACCCACCATTCTGTATGAGAAATGAAAGCAGGACACTAAAATGGATTGTTCACTTTATCTACAGATCAATTAGAGATGATGATTTTAGAGTGAAAGTGTAGATATAGGTGGAATTTGTTTTTTAGAAAACATTTGGATTTGAAGTCTTCATCCTATTCAAAAACCCATTCAAATTTCTGCCTTTGAAAAAGTGTTGATAAAAATAGATTGGTGAAAAATGTTAAGTAAAATAGAAATATCTTTGGATCCAAAATTCTAATGGATGAAAACGTTTTAGGTATGACAGTAAACATCAATATCTATAACTGGTAAGAATAAATAATCTCGATATTTAACTGTCTGAATGGCTAAACTGGCAAGACAAGTGGATGGATAGATTTGAAATACAAACATTCCAACTCTTTGGGCTATAAATACATCTCCCCATCATTCCATCAAAAGGGTTGGAATTTCTGAATATAGGATCATACATTGACATGGCCAAAGCCTTATCAAAGGGTTGGGAGGACCTTCCTTACTATTGATTTCACTTTAGATACCCTTCATCTTCTCTTTGTTTTCATTGACTTTTGTGTTCTTTTTTGTCGCAATCTTGTTAGTATTTGTTTTTGTAATTCTAGTTTAACAGAATTTTATTCTTCTTAATCTATTATTCTCAACAACAGTCTGTTAAATAATTTTAATGGTATCGAAATATTTTAAATATAGTTCAATCCCATTCACTTATTTTTCTTTGTCATTTAATCTAATGTCAGTATTTGATTCCCTTCATCGTTTTTGTGTGTGTTCAACACACCACTCTTATATGATCCCTTTCATTTACTTATCTTCATAATATATCATCACAATCATTATAACCATATTAATAACCATTTCAATGGATAATTAAATCTATAATTGGGGTGAGTTATAATTTAGGTATATTAAGAGATTGAAAGATTTTTCTCGATTATTATTCTTTGAGTTAACATTGTGTATGTTGAACTTAACATGATAGGGATTAATGACTTGTTTTGTTTAACGAGTGGTTTCCATGGATTATTGGAACCATAAATACACTACCATAAACATTATATGACTATGATTAGAACCATACGTTATGTTAAAGCTTTGATTAAATCATCAATACATAGGAATTACAATCAACGTCAACTTGTTACATGGGTGTTAATTTAATCCTATATAAAGCCAAGTTCATGGCTATCAATATCATAACTACCTAATGATTAACCCACCGCAATATTTGTCAAATTTTTAAATCCATATTAATCAATTAATCATTTCAATTATTCTTGGTAAAGAAACCCCCGAATCATAATAAAATCAACTAAAAACATTCAACTCTTAAAAATTATCATCCTCGAGGATTCAACCTGGGTGCTATTATACACATTAGAAGAGAATCAGAACATTGAATAGTTAATAGGTGACAATCAGCTACACTTTAAAATGGAAATATTACTGGGGATAGTGCATTAGGTAGTCATTTGTTTTTGGTTATTTAAAAAAACAAAATAAAATAAATTTAAAAAAAATTGAAAAAAACACAAAGGAAACCCCATCTTCCTCATTCATCCAAAATCTCCAAGAATTCCCTGTAGCCTCTCAAATAACCCCTCGTATTTGTTTGACCCTGAAATTGAGCGAACACTTCTCTAACATAGGAGGGACATAATATATAATCAACTCATTCAAGAACCTATCCTTATCTAACCAATTGAGTTAGATATGCCCAATCCTAGGGAACAAACCCTTAATGAACTTGCTTCCCCTATTTGGAATTTCCAACCTCGTGGTATTCAATATCTGAACATAGAGTCTGAATTCAAACTCAAATCGGGTTTGATTCATCTTTTTCCTCATTTCCACGGGATACCTGGTGAGGATCCACATCTCCACCTTAAAGAGTTCGAAGTGGTGTGCTCTACCACGTAGCCTTAAGGGGATTATGAGGAACAAATAAAACTCAGAAGATTCCCCTTCTCCTTAGCTGACACAACTATGTCATAGATTTACTAACTTTCTCTTGGTTGCATAACCACAATTAATGCCATTAAGAAAATCTTCATAGAGAAATTCTTTCCTTCTCCTTGTACTGAATCTATCCAAAATTTAATAAGTGGTATCCGTCAATTCCCAAATGAATCACTCCATGAGTATTGGGAGAAGATCAAAAATCTTGTTGCAACCTGTGCACACCACCAAATCCAAGAAATAAACGTGATCCAATATTTGGATGAGGTATTATTGGATATGTAGAGAACTCTTATTGATGTCGCAAGTGGTGGTGCTCTTGTTGATAAAACTCATGCTACTGCAAGAGATCTCATAAGAAACATTGCTGAAAACACACAACAATTCAATACTCGAGGACATGATAAAGTCAAACATGAAAAAATATAGTCAATCTATAGAACCAAACAAGATGATTGTGTGAGTGAGTAAACTTAATGGTCTTGTGTGACAACTAGTTGTAGCTTCCAAAGCCCCAACCTCATCTTCTATACAATCATTGTTTCCTGCACCTGCAAAAAACTGTGGAATTGGCATCCCTCCAGCTCATCCAACAGAAACTTGTCCCTAACTTCAAGATGATCCATCTAATTTATCTGAACCAATGCATTTCAATGCATCCTATGCTCAGAAGAACACCAAACCCCAACTACCATATAAGTTCATTAGAAACTCTAACCAACCTCACATTGAACCCTCCTTTTATTTTTATATCTAATTCTTAAGGTATGGAAACCCCGTCCCTGAATTTCCTCCTCAAACCCCAAACCAGTTCTAATATGGTCTAGGTGGTGGTAACTTCAAAAAACCTTATCCGGTTTTTCCTTATAAACAAAAGAGAAATCCGCCTCCTACTCATCCAGGATTTCACAATCCTAGTGAGCCTTATCAGTTCCCAAACCAATACAATCGCTTTTCTAAGAAATAGAATCAAGGTAATACCAATTTAGGATAAACCTCTTCTTCCATGAAACCGTGGGAAAGTGAAGTGGAAGATCATTCCTCCTTCAACCACTCTATCCTTAAAAACATTGAAACACAAATTGGTCAACATGTATCCCACCTGAACTAGCAACAACAATCAAATTCTTCCCAACTCTTGGCTCAACCATTCCCCAACCCCAAGGGTAATGTAAGTGAAATTGCACTTAGATTGGTAAATAAAATTGCTATGTCACATGATGAGTCCTCCAACTCCCCTTAAATTTTGATCTATAAAATGAAAAGAAAAAGAATTATGAAAAGTAATTTAAATCCATTCCCACACCTCCTTCCATTGTAATTAGGAACCCAATTTTTTTCCTCAAGCCATTTCTATGCCAAAGAAGTCTGTTGAACATGATCATGAAATGCTTGGCATGTTTAGAAATTTTAAAGTCAAAATTCTTCTATTAGATTCCATAAAAAAATTCTTAAATAAACAATGTTTCTTAAAAATAATTTCTCCCACAAGAAGAAACATAGGACCTTCAAAATTATTTCCACCCAGTAGTCTATTCCCATAAACTAAAAAGATCCTGGGACCATTACGGTTTCATGAAAAATTTGGAGTTCCAACTTTAATGATTCACTCATATACCTAAGAGCCTCAATTAATGTCATGCCCAAATCCATCATCTCCAACCTTTGTCTAGGTCCCTTACATCCAACGAGTTTTTTCATCTAGTTAGCCAATCGAAGAACAACTAGACCTGAAGGGAATAATTGAGGATGTCCTTGTTCATGTCAATGATCATATCATCCCTGCTTATTTCAATGTCTTTGACATGGATGGTGAGATGAACTATTCTTGATCTCCCCTAAATCTTTTAAGACCATTAATAATGACAATGAGAACCATGATTCATGTCCATTCATGAATCCTATCCATTGAATTGGGTGAGAAACTTTTCAAGTTCAACCTTTTCCAAGCCATGCGATACCCATTTGAGGACCACTCTACATTCTCAATACAAGCTTCCGAGGAAACATCAGAGAGTCAATTGAACCCTAATCCATCTTTTTCATCCTATTCTAATGAGATAGGATCTTGTGAAATCTACACCATGATTAACTAAGTTATAAATGGTTAATTTGATGTAAACCTATAATTCATAAACTCAATCAATATAGAGGATCACGAAAACTCTCTTGAATCACACATCAAATTTGATCTCTACTACTCCACATTGAATATTATCAAGGAAAATGAATAAAAAACAACTGAAGTCCATTCCTCTATTCTAGAGTTGTCTAACCCACAAATGATAGATGATGCTGATCTAAAACCTATTCCTGAACACATAAAATTTGTATTCCTTTTTCATGATCACTTTTATCCTATAGTTATCTCCACTTCACTTACTGAAATTGAATATTCAAACTTGTTTAGGTGTTATAGGAAAACCAAAATGCCTTAGGTTGGAACATAGATGATATACCAGGAATCAACCCTACCATTTACAGGCATCACATCCATCTTGAAGAATCATCCAAACCAATTAGACAAACACAAAGAAGACTCAATCCATGAATACTTGTGGTAGTTAGGGAAGAGATCACCAAGCTTCTTCAAGCTGGTATTATCTTTCCAATTTCTGATAGTGAAAGGGTTAGTCCAATTCAAGTTGTACATAAGAAGGGTGGGATAATTTTTGTCAGAAATGAACATGGGGAGGTATTCACAACTCGAGTGAAGAACAAATGGTGTCTGTGTATTGACTATAAGAAACTGAATGTTGAAACAAGAAAATACCACTACCCTCTTCCATTACTTGATAAAATGCTATAACGATTAGCCGGAATGTCAGACTATTGTATTCTTGATGGTTACACCAGCTACATCCAAATCCCAATTGCACCCCAGGACCATGAAAAGTCTACTTTCACAAGCCCCTTTGGAGCTTATGCATATAAGAGAATGTATTTTGGCCTTTTTAATGCTCCTGCAACATTCTAGAGGTGTATGATGAGTATCTTTTCTAAATTCATTGAACAATGCATGGAAGTCTTCATGTATGACTTTACCAGTTATGGTGAATCATTTGGATCGTGCTTGAATTCACTCTCTCTAGTACTTCAAAAGTGTTACAAGTGTACCCATGTATTAAATTTTGAATAATCTCACTTAAGGGTTTAAAATGGAAATGTTCTTGGGCACATAGTTTCAAAATAGGGTATTGATGTTGATCCTGCCAAAATTGAAGTGATCCAATCACATCCTAAACCCACTTCTATTCGAAACATCCATTACTTTCTCGGTCATGCCAGTTTCTATCATTGATTCATCCATAAATTTTGTAGGATTTCCCTCCCACTCACTCGGTTTCCCCATAATGATGCAGCTTTCCATTTCAAATAGGTTTGTAAGAGAGACTTCATTGAAGTAAAAAAATGTTCTTACATATGACACAATAATCCAACCCCTAGATTGGTACTTACCCCTTGAGATCATGTGTGAGGCTTCTAATAGATCCGTTGGGAACGTTCTTGGTCAAATAAGAGAAAAGAATCGGCATGTCCTCTATTATGCCTAAAAAACATTGGTTGAAACTCAATATAACTACACTAGGACTAAAAAAGGGACTTTTAGCAGTTTTTTTCCTTAGATAAGTCCTGGCCCTATATCTTAGGTGCCAAAATCATTATCTTCACAAAACATTATTCTATAATGTTATTACACATGAAAACTGTTTCCAAAATGAGGCTAATAATATGGATCCTAATTCTCCTAGAGTTTGACCTTGAAATCAAAGATATACCTAGAAATGAAAACCCTATGGCCGATAAAAGAGTAGAATTTCTAATGCTTCTCTTTCAAAAATCATGGATCCTGAAATCCACACTGAGCACCTTTCATCTCTCACTCCAAAAACACTATGGTATGCCTCAATTGTAAATTACACGATTTTTTCTATTTTCTCCAGAAATATTTTCAAAAGAACCAAAAATTATGTTGAAAAGTTATTAAAAATACTATTTTTGGAAGAAAATAAACATGGGAAAACTGTGGCTAACATGGTAATGATGAGATGTGTCAATGAGGATGAACATTCCTCCATCTTAGAATTATCTCAATCAATACCTGGTGGTGGTCACTTTAGAACACAATGGACGACCCAAAAGGATCTAGACTATGGATTCTTCTAGAATTCACTCTTTAAGTACTTATATGAGTTATTTTAGTCATGTCCTAATTGTCAAAGGTTTGTCACAATTTCAAGTATAACTGAAATCCCCCAAAATCCTTTACTTTTATTTTTGAGATTTTAGATGTTCGGGGTATTGATTTTATAGACCCATTCACCACTTCAAATGGATTCTCATACATTACACATACAATTAATTAGGATTATAGGTGGGTCAAGGCCAATCCCACTAGAAAAGATGATTCACATAATATTAGTGAGTTCTTATAAACAGTCATCTTCCACTGATTTGGCACACCACATTCCTTGATAAGTGACTTAGGAACCCATCTATTTTAATAGAACCATGGAATATATTTTGTGAAAGAATTCAGTTGTACACAAAACTTCAAATGCATATCACCCCCAGTCAAATAGCATGGATGAACATTCCTATAGAGAAGTGAAATGTGTTTTTTAGAGAATTGTAAAACCCACCAGAAAAGACTAGCCTGAAATTCATGGTGAAACACTTTGGGCTTTTTGAACATCCTATAAAACACCCATTGGGATGTCTAATTTTAGGCTAGTTTTTGGTAAAACATGTCATTAGTCAGTTGAAATCCAACATAATCCATTTTGGGCTATGTAAATATGGAATTTTGATTTTGAAAAATCTGGTGAAGAAATATTGTTGCAATTGGCTGAACTGGATGAGGTTCGACATGATTCTTACAATAATTTAAATTTCAAAAAAGAAAAAAATAAGGTATTACATGATAAACACATCCTGAGAAAGGTATTTCATGAAGGTGAAAAGGTAATCCTCTTCAATTTTTGATTTTAGATTCACCCAGGTAAGATTAATTGTCATTGGTAATGTCCTTTTGTTATTACTAATGTTTACCCATTTGGTGTAGTGAAAGTCCAAGACCCCTCTTCTCAAAGGACATTCACGGTTAATGGACATCGGTTAAAGTGTCCCCATGAGAGGACACACATCCCCAGAACCACATCCACCTACATAAAATCCACAACTTCTACAGTACACCCACCACCGGATGGAGATGGCAACCCACCAAATCCAATATCGTGGGAACCTCTTTCCCTTTAACTTATCTCACTCTCTCTCCCTCTTTCTATATTTCTTCTTCATCTTCCCTAATTGTAATTTTTTTACAACATTCCACAACACAGTTTGTTTATTTACTCTTTCTCTTCTGTGTGGGTTTGTCTTTGTAAAAATCTATTAAAAACCATACAAAAAAAAATTATTTAGTAAATATATAAAAAAACAAGAGTCATACTTACTCACCTTCAAATTTTAAAAATTTTCCAACCATTTTAGAGAGTCAAAAGACATGGTTTTTATATCAAAAATTTTGTGGTTTCTTCATAAATTTGTATAAAGAATATTGTGTCAACACCAACAAATTTTGACTTCTTAATTTTTTATTTAGAAGATAATTTTCTACGCCCAAGAGGAAAAAAATTAGCATTCATGCCAATATAACCTATGACCATATTTTCAAAATATGTGTTTTCACCTCCATTTGTGAGTCTTTAGATTGTGGACCTTCAAGCAGAATTTACTAATTTAGTGTGCATTAATATGATAGTGCCATTTTCAAACCACATGATAATTATAGTTGCCAAATAGACTCCCATTAACCACACATTAATCCTCCTTTGAAAGCCCCTTCAAGCCTATGCAAAAATATTCATTAATAGACACTTTACAAGCGCAATACATTATTACACCCAATATCAACATCGATTTTCATTACATATTTTTTTTGATATTTAAGTATGGGGGAATGGATTTCATTTTGGTTTCCCTTTTTTAGATTTTAACCAAGTTATCATATGCTAGAGGGAAATAATATATTTATTTATGGAGGAGTGGTTTTCCTTCAGTGGGGTTTGGGAATGTATATATGTTTATCGTGTACAAATGATATTGAAAATTGTTCAAAAAAATCAAAAAAACCAAAAAAATAAAAAAAGGAAAAAAATGGGTTGTGTCTTGGGAATGTTAAAAATAAATTTTCCTCGACCTTTGATCTTATTATAAATATTAAAATTAGTGTTTTGAGGAGATCAATCATGGGTTGGGATATTATTGTGAGATCTTTTTCATGTTCAACTTTCTAAAAATGCAACAACAAAGAGAAGAAGAAAATAAAGAAATAAATGACACTTAAGTCATTGGGAGATGTTTTATGTTTTGTATATATTTCAATTCTCATACCCTTAAAATATTCTTCCTCAATTTTGTATTTATTCTAACAATCATTCCATTTTAAATATGTTTTCTCATTTCCTTACATGTTTCATTTCAAAAAAATTGTGAATTGTTTTATCCATGATGATGTTTTTCCCCAATTCTCATCTCTCTATGACATTATATTCCTACCATCCCATAGCCACAGAAAAACCCCTTAAAAAGAACTCTTTATTCTTGTTCACTTTAGGATAGGGAATTGAAGTTGATAGCTCTTTCAAACTCTAAAATTTTCACATTTGGTTGGTGAATGAGTCAAACTGCATAAATTAAATTTTTCATCATGAGAGGAGTAAGTTTTGTGTTCCACCATTTTCCATTGCTAAATTGTAGCATGAAAAAATGATTTGTTATTGGAACATTTTTTCTGTAACAACTTTTGGTGGAATTCAATAGGGATGAGTGAAATTTTCTAAACCTCCCCTGAGTGGGGAAACATGATTTTTATATATTTTGGTGAGTAAAAATTATTTTGTTATGTTTTTATATTTACTGCACATGAGTAAATGCACAATACTAAGTGTTCTGGATTTGATGTTATTAATATTTTCATAACATTATATATACCGCCTTTACTTATTTTATATAAAATGTTAATAATTTTTATGAAATATTAATGTATAAATATTAAATATAATTTTTGTACACTACTTGAATTCATCCTGATTTATGTATATTTAATGTTTTAATACCAACTATAACCCCAATGATTCGTAGTGTGTGATTAATTTTTGTAGGATTGAGTAATCAATATCCATCATTTCATTGAAAGGGATATTGAGCCAATTCTTCCATTTGAATGGACATATGGATCACATAAGAAGGCTTAAAGAATCTGTGAAGAAAATGGACTAGCTATGAAGATTGAAATACTGGGATCAATCTAGAAGTCCAAATTCCTTTATTCTCCTCCAATGTTCTGGGGGAACTGCAGGGAGTCCAGGATTAAAATATCATGTCCCAACCCCAAAACCAAGGGGCCAAAAGTTTTCTATTAATTCCATCCCATGATTTTGTCTGGGAAACGAAACCAGCACAGTAAAATTGAATCTTCTCCTTATCTGCACATCACATTGAGATGATATTTTGAATTGTGAAATAGTAGATATAGGTAGAAAACATTGTTGAATAAATAATTTTTATTTGAAGGCATATTTGTATTAAAAACCCATTCACATTTCAGCCTTAAAAAAATTGTTGATAAAAAAGGACAGCTGAAAACTATTTTGTAAAATAGCCATATCTAAGGCTCCACATGTCCAATGGCTTCCAAATTTTTAGGGATGAAAGTACACATCAGTATATACAACTTGGAAGAAGATATAATCTCTAGATTCAGTTTTCCGAAAGGCCAAACCGGTTATACATGTGGAGGGATAGATTTGGAATTCCAAAAGTCCAACTCCTTGGGCTATAAATACACCCCCACTATTTCCTTCAAAAGGGATGGCATTTTAGAAGAGAGGATCATACATTGGAATGAAAAATTCCTTTAAAAATCCTTGAGAGTACCATCCATACTCATTTTTTCGCTTGAGACACCCTTCCTCCTCTCTTTGTTTTCATTTAATTTCGTGTTCTTCTTTGTTGTAATCTTGAATGTCTTTATTTTTGTATTTCTATTTTAATGAATGTTTATTCTTCTTCATCTATTATTCTCATCCAACTATTTGGTAAATAATATTAATGGTCTTAAAATAGTTTAAATACAGTTGAATCCCCTTCCCTTATTTTTCTTTCTTATTCTATCATTGGTCAGTATTTGATTCCCTTTATCGTTTGTGTGTGTTCGACGCACCACACTTTTCTTTATCCCTTTCTTTTTATTATCTTCTTAATTTATCTACATAATCATTAGAAGAAGATTAGTAATCATTTCAATGGATGAGTAAATATTTCTTTGTGGTGGGTTACAATTTAGAGATATTAAGCGACTGAGATCTTTTTCTCAATGAGTATTCTATGAATTAACATTGTGTATGTTGGACTTAACATGTTATGGATTAATGGAATTTTATTTTTAATGACTGGATTCCATGGATTATTGGAAACATAAATACCCTACTGAGGTGCATTGTGTTGCATTTGTTGTCAATGAGGCATGATGTTGTCATAAGATGAATGGTTGTCAAGGAATGTCAAGATGTGAATGACAAAGGATGTGATGGTGTTGGTGAGGAAAGGAGAATGGCCATGGTACTAAGATGAATGTCACTTAGGAGATTCACTAAGTGACATAGGATGTTGTGGTTGAAACATTCTCTATGAATATCAGACGATTGTAGAACTGATCTTAATGCTTCAATACTTGTATCAAGATGATACTAAGTTACACCACTTAAAGAATTGATGATGATGGAGAATCATTAAATCAGACGATTGTTGAGCTGTTCTTAAAGTTCCAAGAACTTGTATCAACTAGATACAATGTCACAACAATGTTTGAAGACCATGCATTGTATTGACAATGCATGATGAGATTAAGTGATCCATCCACAATCACTAAGTGGATGAAGTGGTGCTAATGAAGTCCATGTACTATTTCTTAGTGCATGTGAATTAGAATAAGGACCAACTTAATCTCTGATTGGATCAATGAAGAACATTGAAGAGTTATTTGATGCAGGAGTTGGGTGATAAACCACGGAAAAACCGCGCGCCGTTTCGATGTGGGATGCACAATTTTCACCGGGAGCGAATCTTGGCCGCTCGATCGATCGCGCGCCAGATCTCGACCGCATGATCGATCCCGCGCGAGATCTTCTGATCGCGGCCGTCTGATGTCTTCTCAACTCCGCATCCGACGGCTCCGAGGTGTCTCCTTCCTCGAGCTCAGCCGAACGCCACCCGCGACGTCACCTGAACCAGAGGCCATCCGACCACCGGATTTCGAGCTCCCGACCACCATTGCCAAAGTCGAAGGCTCCATTGAGCTCGTCCAGACCTACTGAACCTATCCATGCTTAAAAGTGGGCTTGCATGCAATGAAAGGAGAATTTGAAGTTCGGCCGAAGAAACCGAAGGTGCGAGGCCATTCGGTGTTGATGCTTTGCATGGATTGGGTTTAAAAAAGGCCATGCGTACATTTCCATGCACATGCATGAAGTGGAAAATAATGAAGGAAAAGAACCCGTGTGAATAGAGGAGAAAAAGAAGATTTCAAAGAATCTTGAAGATCCGAAATCTTCGGGAGATCAAATATTTATCGCACGCGGATGATCCGAGACATTTCTTCCTATAAGAAGAGAGCTGAGGCTCTCATTGTGCTTGCTGAATTTCTTGTTGAAGATTTGTGTCCCGTGAGAGCCCTCTGCCTCGCGAAGAAGAAGCCACCACGCAGGTATCTTGCGCAGCTGAGTTCCTTTCGCGCACACTTTTGCGAAAGAAGAAGGGTCCCCTGCGCTCCTACCCCTTGCGCGGTAGGAAGTACCCATGGCCGCAGCACCTTGCGCACCCAGCGGTTGGCAGTGACCTTGCACGCCCGAGGGCATGTGCGCCCCGCGGCTTGGTACCTTGCGCGGCTACGGCTAAAGAACTTACACGGCCGTCCGAGGACTGGCGCGACCCTTGTGCACCTTGAGGACTTGCGCGCGGCATTTGAAGAGAGTAGAGGCCACACTCTTGCAACCTTGCATGGAGAAGAAGTGGAGAAGAACCCGAGGGCATACCTTTGTGTGAGCCAAGTGAAGATAAGAACTCTCTACGGGCAGTAGGTGTTCAAAGTGGAAGGCCAAGGCCTATCCCTTGTGTGTGAACCAAGTGAAGACAACACCTAAGCCTACATGTGTGCAAAAAGAAAACAAAGAGGTCGTAGCCCTTGTGTGTACAAAATGGAGAACCAAGTGTGTGCATAAGTGAAGTGCACACTTTGAAGAAGATTAAAAGAACAAGGAAGTGTGTGTTCTTAGTAAGTGAAGTAGGCCAAGCCTTGTGTTTGCTAATTGATCAAAGGAAGTGTGTGTGAGAAAACAAAAACAAGAAGGCCGAACCTAGTGTGTGTGCACTAAGTGGAGGGAACACACTTAGAAGAAGTAGAATACACTCACACAAAGTACAACACACATTTTAGTGTGTAATCAAAAGGAACAAAAAGTGTGAAGGACAAGAAGAAGGTGTGTGCTAAAAGTGTTACAACCTTTGTGGGTTTGTTGCACCGAGAATAAGAAGGGGAGTGCATGCTTACATGCATGCACGTGCACACGTGAATAAAGCTTAAATCAGTGGTGTGCATCTGAGTTGTCCAAGACCAGGAGTTCTTGAAGAAATTGAGAAGCCATGCAATCAGTGCATGAGGATGCAGAGATGCCATGCACTCAGAGCATGAAGTTGATATGAAGTGACACTAATGCAAGACTGATGTTAAAGATATCAACTGCCTGAGTTTTCAGTAATTGAGAAGACCCTGATCAACAGAAGTGATCAGAAGCTGTGAGCAAGACCAAGAGACCTTTTCATAGGTTGTTGAAGTTTCTTGAAGAGAGAAGCCATGTCATCCTCAGAAGAAGGAGATAAATCCTAAGCAAGACGAGAAGACCTGATCAACTTAAGTGATCAGAGGTACAGAGCAAGGCCAGCAGTCTTTATCCCAGACTACTAAAGATACTTGAAGAACTAAAGTGAAGAAGAGCTACTCGTATGACTCGAGGAGCCAGGAGAAGCCCCCTGTGAGACTCAGGGTGGAAGAAGTCTTCAGTGGGATTCTGGAGCAGGCCAGTGGGACTCTGGTAACACTGTGAGACGCAGTATAAAGACCGTCCTGTGGGACTCAGGAGAGATACAGTGGTACTCTGTATCGAGAATTGTAATACTAACAAGTTATAATGGAGAAACCATGTTGGGGCGTATAACCAACATGGCAAGGACGTAGGCCTTTGGTGCCGAACCTTGTAAATCCTTGTGTCCAGTGCCTTTACATTTACTGCATTACTCGAGGAAAGGATGAGAGATACAAGAACAGTGGATCGAGGCCTTAACAATCCATAGAGGTTTAATTGATAAGAATCAATTAGTTAAAAGTTTTAAGGGATCACTGATTCACCCCCTCCCCCTCTCAGTGATTCACACTGATCTGGGCACTTCACCTACCATAAACAAGATATGATTAATATTATAACCCCATTTTATGTTAAATCTTGGATTAAATCCTTAACACTTTGGAATTCTAATCGACATCAACTTGTGACATAGTTGTTAATTTAATGCAATATAAAGAAAAGCTCATGGATATCACACACTTAACCACCTAATGATGAACTCACCCCAATATTAATAAAATTGTTAAATCAATTTAAAAAAATCAGTCATTTAAAATATGCTTTTCAAACAACCCACCAATCCAAATACAATCAACTAAAAACATTTGACTATTAAAAAGTATCATCTCGAGGATTCGACCCGAGTGCTGCTATACACATTATCAGAGCATCGAAACATTGATCTTTCGATAGGTGGAAATCGAATGTGATTTCACCATCCACAAAATATTAATAAAGATAAAATAACTCTTTCGATACCACCATTTAATTTCCCCACCGTAAGAGCCACTAAATCAGTGCCCTGAGTCGAGTCGCCACATGACCTCAGGTGCTCCTTCCCATACACCATAAGTTCTCGACTAGCGGCGAGGGTCTAATTGGTCACATGGGGAGACTATACCCTATTTACTAGAGTATTCAACAAAATAACACAATTGAAATAGCAGAAACTTTAAAAAATAATTAATAGCATTCATAAATAACCAAGTTCTATACTGGGTACCACCATGAAAAATAGTAAATATGGAATGCAATGCTATAGTGCTGAGTGAACAAAACCCCAAAAGAAATAAAAAAATAAGAATACCCAAATGGTCCGTACTAAAATTCTATAACCTCACCAATACATGTTCCATTTCCAACTAAGCTCCCTATCATAGGTCCCTTTCCCTTGTCCCGAACTGCAGACATGTAATTTGCTCAGGTACCAAACGATGGCCCGAGTAGGGTGTGAGTATAGCTTAGTAGGACACCACCGACAGTGTGTACAAAATATCTAGAAATAGTATATAGTGCATTAAAGTCATAAATAATGGGAAGTAAAGGTAAAAAGTTCTATAGTTCATTCTAGAGTATGTTACTTTAAATTATACTACCATTGATTTTAGCCTCACTACTTTGGTATCCCATGGTTTAATATACATTTTTCATGTGTTCAATGGATTAGACAAGTTCAATATTCTCCAGCATATGGGAATAAGATAAATTCATGTCTCATTAGGAATGAAATTATAACAACCTCATAATCCTCACCTCAAAGCCCCAGTCTGAGAGGAATGAAACTATTATGGGAATAGAAATTCATCCCATTTACTAACCCGTGTATTTAGAGGTGGAGCTAGAACCATGACCCAACTCGACCCATGGGGGTACAACCTCAAGTCTATACCCTACTATACCAAGCCAAGGGTACATGCATATTTATCATGACCACAATTAACCACATTGAAAAAAATCATAAAAAATATCATTAGCATTATCACAACAATTTTAATAAATGGGAAATTAACATTTTTCCTCAATCCATTTACACGTTCATCAATTATAACACTTAACCATTTGGAACCATTTCGCATTTTCCCTTCCTATCCAACTAAGAATATTCAAGGATAAAAGTAATTCTTTATAATATTCCCAATAATACCATTTAACCCAATTACAAGTCAACCCAAAAATCCCGTATCCTTTTACTAGATTAGACACTACGAAGCACAATACATTCTAACTCATTACATAAGCCAACTAACCCCCTTTCTATGTCTCTACATCAGCATGTGTTAATTCACTCCATATATTTATGTTAGCCCCATCAGGAGGGCCGACACACCCAATGGGTGGTCCTAATTTGGCCAATGCATCCTCCTTGCATCCGATGGTGATCAATAGGGGATAAATGAATCATATAAGAACCCAATACACCACATCCTGCTAATGTCATCAAGAATACATCAAGGAGGGAACAATAATGAAACCCTACATGCTGAAATATATGTGTAAACTATTTGATATAATTTTTAGAACACATACCATTAATCCATTGGAAAAAACACACCTAATTGAGGCCCTATATCCCGATTCAACACACCTTTGAAGCCTATACCTAATAATCTATGTAATGAAAGGGTTTTAGATCTTCGAAAGTATATGATGAAATGGTGTGAACCCTAAACCAAAAAGATCAGAATGTATAAGATTAGACATACCTGGATCATCAATATGCAACTGAAGACAATCCAACTCACCTAGGGTTGAAGGCGAAACACCACATGGAAGATCTTGGAAGATTGGCTCATCACTAGTGTTGAAAGAGGAAGAAAGGGGAGAAATCTTGAGTTGGAACTTAGAATCCTGCAATGGATTTTTTTTAAATTTTATCAATGTTATAGGGACACAAATTTTACCCAAATCGTTTGAGAAACAATGCACAAACCATAAAGATGCACTGTCCGAAAATATCCCCCTCGCACGGTTACCTGGGATTTTCGCACAGTTTTCACTAACCGTGCGAAAACCACACATCATGCCAAGAAACCCCCTTATTCTCCCTCTTTCATGCCCTAAATCCCCTGGTATTTTAATTATAAATTATATTTATCATTTTTAGAAAATTATTATAATAATGTGTAGATAATTTATGAAATCTACACATTAAAAAATGGTTAGGTAGAATTTTTGGTATTTTTCTGAAATAGTGGAATATTTTGTGAATAGTGAAATAAAGTAATTTACGATATTCATCTTTTAGGCCAAATACATGAATTTATGGGTCCTGAATGATTTAATAAACCATTATTTAGAACTGACATGCATTAGTTACTATATTTAGTTACAAGAATGAAAAACTATTGATAGTATTGATCAAAAATAATAAGAAAATGAATAAAATAATAAAAAAACCCCTCTCCTACCACTATAAATACCACCCCTCACACCACTTACACTAACACCTAATAAACAATGAATAATTTCTAAATTATATCCAAATATCTTCCCATGACTCCTTCCCATTTCCAATTACTTTTTTTATTACAAAAATAATTAATCCAATTGTCTTAAGGAGGTTCCCAGGGAGATGATATTCGAGAGCAAAAATCCTCTACCTTTCTCTTTAGATTATTTTTCATATATTCTCCTAAAAATCTATATCTAAATTGAAATGGTAACTATAGTATGATATATATACAATAATGTTACTTTGTTAATTTAATATTCATCATTAAATGTTTTCTGCACTACTTTTAATTCTTAAAATGAAAACATCGACCGTGAGGTGACAATTCACGACATTCATGGATAGAGAGTTTTTGTTTTTCATTACCTCCATAATTTATAATTATAAAAATAATGGTTAAAAAAATTATAATATTGTTATTAATACTTTTAAATTTTATATAACTTGTACATAAATATAATAATAAATAAAATGACACTAGTTTTGGATAGTCATAAAAACCACATAAATATACAAATCATTTTCAATTAATGTTTTATAAAATGAATCATCCTCATAATATATAACCCAATTATATATGAGACCATTTAAAATCATTTAAGTATATAAATATAATTCCATTCATCTAATGTATTTTTCATACCAATTTACAAGAAATTCCATAATTATACACAGGTAAACTGAATATAAAAATCAAGAAACAAATGCTCACTGAACTAAAAACATTAAAATCATAACTTATCAAAATATGTACAACATAACTTAATAAAATTAAAATAAATTAAATATATATTTAATAGATTATATATTATGTAATAAATGAATATAATTTTATTATCCAAGAAATTTATTACAAGTGAATAATGAATTCAGACATAAGGTAAGGGGTTTTCTCCTCTCACATTTAATTATGTGGGATATATTCCACATTAAACCCTATTTTCTTGTGTGTGGTGTATATACAACCCTTATATATTTCATATCAATAATTAATTATATTGTTTTTATTCAATTTTATATTTAATAATTATTACTTTAAGGGGGAATACGATTCGGTTGATTAAAAATTGGTAATGGATTTATCAACTTAATTTTATCTCATTGGGGTAAACAACTTTTCCATTGATTATGTCATGCTAAGGTTATGTGTAAAATTAATTTTTCATATTATTTTTCAATAAAATTTTTTATGTGTATTTATAGTAAGTACACATAATCTAGTCATTTGATTAATGATATGATCCTTTTATGGGACATCATCTCAATTTTCTTTCATTGATGAAATTTTTTGATGTTATAAACATATTTTTTATGGGGTATATACAGACCAATTTATTTATTATCAATATTAATTTAATATTTCATTTAATATCTATATTTCTCATATAATGGATATGATCATTTTTGTAGATGTATTCCATTTCTCTATATGGTGTTTAATTTTAATTTTATTTGATTAACTAGGGAAGTAATGTTAAATATGTATCCTTCAATTAATATATATATTTTTGATAAGGAATATTGATTTATGAAGTAAATCAATCAGTTTTATATTTTAGGAATGCTTCGGACATGTCAAAATGGGTGGGTCCCAGTTATAGATATCCCCTAGATGCATCAGTAGTCTCATGAGGCAACAAATCTGGCCAAATTAAATGGGTTTTACCCATAATGACTAAAACATATTGTAAAAGGTATTTATTATAATGGTAATATGATTCTTTAGATCATGATGTGCAAATTATTGATAATTTCCTTAATTATGATTTTTTTTTCATTATTATCCATGTGATTTTTACTATATTATTATCCATGAATTCATATGTTTCGGAATTTATTTATTAAGAAGAATTTATTTCCATTATTTAACATTTAAATAATTATTATTCATTATCCTCTCATGATGGGAATGTTTTTAATTAAATTAAATTTATTTTAGTTATAAATATTCAATTCCATATTAATTATTTTTCATTTATTATTGATTGCTGAAATAATTTATAGTATTTAACCCTTATTGAGCACTTGAGGTCACCCATTTATTTGTTCTCTTTTCCCCATATTATAAAGATGAAATTATTGTATGAATTCATGGATGCAATTTCATTCCTTTTTTATGTTTTATATTTTATTTCCAATATAATGTGGGTATTAGGTATGTATTTATTTCATCCAGAAAACTAAAAAACTATCCTTTGGGATTTGAATCTAATATCCATGCCAACATATAAAGTAAGGATATTGTTTCAGGCTAATGGGGTCTGATTCTTCATAGTTGGTATTAGAGAATGTTTATTAGAGTCTATGTAAACTATATTTTAAAATAAACACTACCAATATTGGATGGAGACTAATTATTTATAGTATTTAATTTTTTTTACCATTAGCAGAATTTTTATTATGTGGATCAATACTAATGATGAGTGTGGGGAACATATTGTGTGCCATTATTTAGTGATGAATCCTAATAGAATGTAGTAAATAAATACCCATTTAAAATGGTGGGTTTTCCCCACTGACCATGTAAACATAGTTATTGTTGGATATGAGAATATCATGACCATATTAGGAAAAATTACTTAGTTAATGATGAATAACCACACTACTACTATTTTAGATTGATTTATGCAACATAATCCCACATATTTTAGAGAAACTACTAATTTAGTGGTATCTAATTGATGTATATTCTACCATGAAAATATATTTTTGGAATTGTGATTTGATTATTGGGCAAAGTTATCACTAGTGGTATATTGCCTCAAGGGTGATGCTAATAAATGGTCATCATTGATCAATAATACTAAGGATTAAGATGAAATAGAAGACATTAAATGAATAAATTTTAAATAAACATTCTTAAAAAATATCCCCCCTAATAAACTAAGTGAAATGAAGATAAAATTTTGTATATTAATGAAAAACAAAGAAGGGAGTGTTGTAGAGTATGAGGCTACATTAAGAAGACTATCCATTAATGTTACAGATTATATATGAGATTTGGAAAACAAGATTGATCATTTAATTAATGGTCTTAATCCAAATATATTACGGTAATCATATTCTAAATAATTTTTATCATATAATGAAATAGTAATATGTTCCATCACAAAATATAATTAACTTTCTATAACTTATATATTCAATGGAATTCAAGGGAATATGATGTTCTATGAGAACCATGAGAATGGTGAAGCACTAAAGAAGGTAAAGTGTATGAAAAATTTTAAATATTGTTAAAATTTTTGGAAGAAACACCTGGGAAAATGTTTGATGGGAACATGAAGGTGTTACAAGTATGAATACAAGGTTCATTGTCTCATGAGTGAATGTGGAAACTAAATAATGATATCCAGTGCTTTAACTACAATGAAATGGGAAATTATAGAAAATAGTGCCTCAAGAGCCATGGGAATCTTCCCCATAAGAGGACAATGGGAGAGGAACAAGCATATAAAATCACTGTAGCTGAGGTAGAAGTACCCAATGATGTGTTATAAGGTATATTAATATTATCCTCAATTTTATCCAATGATTTATTTGATCACGTATCATTGAATTATTTTATTTCTACATATGTTTCCAGGAAAATTATATATTTTACATTTTATTTAATAATGGATTTTCCAATAAAAAATCATAATAGAAGATAGAATGAAACAAATATGTATCGAACAGTCCCCATTAGAGCATATAAACATTAATTATTTTCTGATGTTATCATCATACCTATGGTTAAATTTGATACAATCCTCCATATGCACTTGATTTAAAAATATGAAGTGAAATTTTATTATAACAATAAAGAAATTACAAATTGTTAAGAAGATGTTGAATACCTTATCTTTAGAGTAGAAACTTAATTACCCGAATCTTATGTAGATCCATGCCCAGTAGATCTGCTGAATGAAATTCTTGTGTAGGAAGAGGAAAAAACGTCTACTGATGAAGAAGGTAGTATTAAACTTGAGGATGTACCTATTATACATGGATATATTGATGTTTTTGTTGAGTAATTACGTGGGAAAATATCAGAGTGGGATTTTATGTTTACCATTGACTTAATCCTAGATGAAAAATCAAATTTAAATATTCCTATAGAATTTCCACTGTGGAAGTAGTGTAGTTAAAGATACAACTAGAGGTGTTTATTAATAAGATATTTATTCACCCTATTATTTCTTGATGGGGATCCCATTTCCCTTTATTGAGAAGAATTATGGATATAAGAGGATATGCATTTATTATAGATAAATCCATGAAATTCCGATAAAGGAGATGTATCCACAGCCTCACATTGATGATTTAATTGATCAAATTCATGGATCTAAATATTTTTCAATGATTTAACATTATAATGGATTTCATTAATTAAGACAAATTAATGAAGGAAATCTGAAGAATTTTTTTTGAGGAGGTATGGACATTAATATTTTACAATAATTATGTTTGGATTGCCTAGTGAACATTCCGTCTTATATAAATGATGAAAAAAATATCCAATGAATATGTTAATTATTTTATCATGGTATTCATTGATGATATAATGCTATATTATAATACTTATAGAGACCATGATGATAACTTGATGATCATTCTTGAGACCCAGATGAAGAATGTGATATATAGTAAATTTAGCAAGTGTGAATTTTTTCTTCAGGAAATTTATTTTCTTGACCATATTATTTCTAATGATGAAATTTATTTTGACCTCAAGAAGATAATGTAAATTTAAGAATGGGCTACACCAACAAAAATAATTGTGGAATATAGTTTTATTAGTTCATTAGGTTATGATAAGAATTTTGTTTAGAAATTTTCACGATTGGATAACCCGCAAACCAAGCTCACATATAAAGGCATTAAGCTCATTTGGAAAAAATAATATGAATAATTTTTTGAATAATTTAAGAGAAGATTTTTAAATGATAGAATCTTGAATTTACAATCAGGTAATGATGGGTTTCTGATATATAGTGATGCATCAATGAAAGGGTTGGGTTATGTCCTTATGAATAATGATAAATTTATTTCATATTCATAAAGGTAGTTAAAGATTCATGACCAAATTATCCAATTCAGGATCATCAGTTAGTAGTTATAATATTTTACATAAATATATGGAGACACTGTCTCTATTGGGAATGATGTGAGATATATACAGTTCACAAGAGTATAAAATATATCTTTATAAAGAAAGAACTCAACATGAGGCAAAGAAGATGGATCTAGTTTGTCAAATATTATGATTTCTTAATACACTACCTTCCTAAGAAAATAATATAAGGTAGATGGTGAATTGAGTAGGAATGAAAAAGGAGTTATGACAATGATGATTATTTAAAAAGATCCAATGTTCATGGATTTAGTAAATATAGATATGAGAATTGTAAAGGAATGGAAAACATCACTATTTTTTCAATATTTCTCTAAATAATATTTACTACAGAAGATACAATGTTATCATTATGATGATGAAAATTTTCACGGAATAAATTAATGTTAGTAAGGATGGAAAATTTGATGACATCATGTAGAAGGATAGAATTATAAAATTTGGAAATGGGATGTGTGGTACATAAATAGCAAAACTAATAAGTGAACTATTATATTATGATCATAGCTCAAATTTCATTATACACCATGGTAGTAACATGTTGTATAAAGATATGAAGGAACATTTTTTGTGGGAGAATATGAAATAGAAAATTTCTGACTATGTGTTAGGATTCATACCTTTTCCCAAAGTGATTATTTAGAGATATCAACCATGGGGATTCATGAATCCTACACATATTCTTATGTATACGTAAGATGAAATACTAATGTACTTTCTCACAAGACAACCAAGGACACATAGAAGTAATGACTTGATATGAGATTTTGTTTATTGTCTTACAAAATAAACACATTTTCTAACTACAAGAGATGATTTACCTCTTGACCACCAAGAAAGTCTCTATATTAAAGAATTTGAAAGACTTCTTCGTTCACCTTTTCCAATTTTTTTGATTGAGGTCTCTATTTTAAAAGAAATTTTTTGATAAGTTTTAATTTTTCTGATTCTTCATTGTATTATTTTTAAATATTGTATGGATTTATTTTGAGACTAAAAATTGAGGTGGCATGTGATTATGAGGCCTAATGTGTCTGGAATAATTTCTTGAAATATATTAAAATAATAAATATCACACACATGTGATTTTCCTGAAAATGTGAAATAACATCTAAATGGGTTCCCTGATTAGAATTCTGATGTCACTGTTGAGTTCAGAATTGCAGTTTTACCATTGGTTGGACCTAACAGAAGTCAGTGCAGGCCATTTATGGAAAACCCATCACAAGAACATAAATGAATAAAATTATTTTGTTTCATGTATCTATGTAGTGGTTATTTACTGTTGAAATAGACAATTATTAGATAATTTTTGGGTTAGCTGTATAACCCTAGAATGTTCTAGCGATTCCTTGGGGAGAGATCTAGAGAATCCTTCCTGAAGAAGGATGATGAACTCACATATCGAGGATATACACACACTGATTTTGAAGGATATTGGTAACAATGATGGAAAAAATGATTATTCATCAAAAGTGACCACACTGAATTAAAGTAGGGCATGTTATTTTGATTTTATTTTCCACGTTCTTGATTTATATTTGGAGCTCCACCAATCAATGAAAAGATTGTCTCATAGATCAATCCTTATGCGAGATGGGTTATTATTCGGGGTTTATCAAGAGTCTGATCTTGAAATTTATTGGATTTTATTATTGTTTTAACAATGATGAACCAAGATAATCACAAACATCAATTGAGGATAATCCATATTGATTTGGTCTGTGATTTTCACCCACAATTCACTGTTCTTCATGGTATTTACCATTTCTCCCATGGTTCAAATTTTCATTAATGATCGATCATTGAACATACGATTCAAGGAGAAATGATCCAAAATAATAGAAATGGAATTAGTACGAATCGAGAGAGGTCAGATGGTGGTTTCATCATTGGTTAGAATGATGTTGGGTGCCGATTTTGCATTCTTCTTCGATAAGGAATAATGGGGACGATCTTATTTTCCAATATGATTGGAGGATGAAATCATTACAATTCAGTGATGGTATAACCGAACTACCAAAAATATATAGTGTCATGGAAAAAAAATCTGAACGGTAGTCCGAATATCGATCAACATGAGTAGGAGGAAGAAGAAGTGTTATGGGAAAACCTAATACACACGATGTGTACTCCTTGACTACATGACATGTAACCCCCTTCAGCAACTTGGTGAGTACCTCAATGAGTATGTGGACATAGGGTGGAGTACATGAGTTTCCTACATGGTGTGTACTCCCCCATATGGTATGACCTGGACCATTTAAATGGGTTACCCAATGTATTGGTACATGGAATGGATACATGGTATGTCACTGTGTACTGGCAAATGACTGGAGTACACGGGCAGACCCCTGATGTAGGGTCATAACATGTAACCAATTCAAATGATGTGTACTCTTCTACACAACACATGTTTAATGACACATTCCATTCTACAAATATAGTACCTAGGGTCAAGGGACACGGTGTGTTCCACTACAACACATTTTTTTAAACTTTCTACATGGATTCATTCCCTTATCCTTGACATCTTAGACATGCTTCCCTAGGGTTCATTCTCCTTAACATTTTGCCAAAGGTTTGTTTGAATCATTTGATACTACTGGGAAAATGATCCCCTCATCAATACATCTGGGATAGTGTTTTTGGAATCCCCCTAAGAGATCCATATTGGGATACTCTATTCATCTTCATGCCCTATGTGGAGTTCTTTGTATCGACGTGACCAACAATATGCGGGCACCGATCCTTTACCATGTATTCAATGAATATTGTGCTATTTTAATCCCCCCATGGCCCTCACAGTGATCCCCATTTGTCTATTGAAATATATTTTGTCTATCTATGTATCTTTCTCACGGACAGACACAAAGAGTAACACATCTCATACAAATGTCATCAGTTCTATCAAACTCAAGAGTGTTTTATCCCAGATGAGTGATTCATGGAATCTTTGAACTGAAATAAAAAGAATGATATACTATGGTTGTGGCTTACCTATAGACTATATGTCTTGTATTGAGAATATATATATATTCTTTTATTTAGACTGTAGACATATACCTGTGTAGAAATAATTATTCTTTCCCTTTCTATATTTATTTGTGGTTTAAGAGTGTCATACTGAGTATTGTAATAATCATCTCTACATAGGTTTTTCCCACACTGGTCATGTTTTGATAGAGTTATAGGGGGACAAAGACCAAACAATGATTATGAGACCATACAAATAGAGGTGTGTTCCTGTGGATTTCAGATATCTATTCCAATACCTTTAATTTCAGGTCAGACTTGTGTTACAAGATTTATTGTGGTGGGATTGTATTTGGAAAATTTTACGTTACCCAATTTTTTCGTACTCTGGCTGGGGGATGTTGATGTATGCATGCAATTGTTAATTAGTAGTTTATAAATTTAATCATTTTATGGGATTAGAGATCTGTGAATGTGTACAGGTACATAGGAAATTCCACTAAAGTTAGTGATATTCTTACATAGTGCTAGCCACTAGACCGTGGCCTATTGGAGGTGGGCATGGGGTGTAACGACACGGGACCCACTGGTATGGGTTGTGACATAGTGGCATATGAGGTTTTAGTTATAATTTAGGACCGGGAGTCTATGATATTGGTTTTGGGTAATAGTGTTAAGTGTTTTGAGTTTGGATTTGAGGTTAGGGACTCCAGTTTTGTCATGACATCCAACATGTCATTACACCATGACAATGATCACCTACTTTTAGACTCAGTACATGAGAACACTGGTTGTAGGGAGAACATCGGTACATGAATCATTAAGGAATTAGTTATGTTTTCACTATAATTATTAAGTCATATCTCTATATATACTCATTGATTATGGTACATCATGTATACATTTAGGATTCCTCTATGACACATATTATCTTGGATATAGTAGTTTGATCCTGAGGATGACGCTATCATTAATTAGGATTTGATACAAGGACCAGTTCCTCTGATGATACCTATAGGGTTTCACCAACCATACCACCACATGTAGAGCATCACACAACACCCATAGTACTAGAATATGAGTTTCATAGGCTAAGCGTGCTTCATGAGTTTCCCTTTACGAGACCCTCATGTTCCAAGGTGAGCACATCCCACAAGTGGATGAGGACCGACTATAAGAAGTGAACATAGTTTTTCTTCTAGTCCCGACACCATCCAATTAGATGTTGGTTCTCATGGATATCCTTTTTTAAGGTTCTGTAGTATGGTGGTGTAGTTTGGTTACCCAGAAAAACGATGGGGAAATTCATTCATGGATAGAGTTAGAGTGCCTCTTCAGAGAGCAATTCTCACATGTTACGCTAAAGGATGTTCATATACATAAGATACTTCAGCTCTATTTTGGCATCATGTAAGTCAATGATTATTCATCTAGGTTTACCAACCGTTCTAAATACATGATGGATATGGTTCGAGATCAGTACTTCAAGGGTAGAACCATTGGGAAAGGTTTATATAGAGACATTAGGGAACGTTTTATCCCTATATGGATTCCTACTTATTGTGGGGTTTTTAGATTCTTTTGGTGGTTGAAAACATCTTAGATACCTCTAAAGCAGGGAGTCAACATCAGTCTTAGGGACCTAGATGTGGGAGATGCTTCTAGGGGAGGTCCTAGGAGAAAGGATCAATAGTTCAGGGATCATAGGGTGGGTCTAGTTATCCTAGGGAGTGGTGGTGCTATTCATGTGATGAAATGAGACATATTAATCGAGATTGTATGACCCTATATACTATTGACAAGGAGAATGTAGATGGACCACTAAGGAAGAGACAACGATAGGAGTGGACACATCTACAAGATGTAAGATGTGGAAGAGGAGATAAGAGATAAGTATGAGGTGGTCATCATTTTAACTTGTTACCACCACCAACCCCATGTGGTCCATGCCTGGTTCATGGGGATGGAGAAAAGGGTAGGGGAAAACTATAGACAATTGAGACTTATGACCAATGGACTCCAAGAATAATTCGAGGTATGATCTGTGTCTTTTATATTTTTTCTTCAATTCTGATAGACTCATGTTATATCCATTCATTTGTTACCAAATATCTTGTATGAGATTTTATATTCCAGTTGATCTATTGAATCAACCCTTATGCTGGGAGACTCTTAGTGGAGAAGACTTAGAGATCACACACTTGTGATGATAGTGTGAACTATCTGTTGGAAGAGAGAGTTTATATTTGAATCTCTTGTTAGTAGCATTGAGGATTTATGATTTCATTGAATGTATGTATTTATTATATAAATTTCATTACCAAGTTTACTATTTTAGGTGAATGGTGTGGTCTGTCTATAGTGACTAAGAGGGGTTTTATATTGACATAGAAAGGGAAACCCAAAAAACAGAGGATGGATTATGGAATATGATGGTGTTTTCGATGACTCATCTGTTGGATAGCCTTACCCTTGGGGTAATTGATGTTGTGATTTCATAATTTCTTGTAGTGGTGGAATAGTATGCAAACATCGTTGATGAAGATGTTCTAGGATTACCTCCATGTTGAGAGATAAACTTATGAATTGATATACACCCTAGGACGACATTGATATATGTTCCAGTATATCAGTTAGATCCCATAGATCTTCATGAGTTGAGAGTGTAGCTGGAGGACATAAATCAGATGTGCCTCATGAGACCTAGAGTTTCACCTTGGGTAGTCATGGTTTTGTTTGCTAAGAAGTCAGATGAGATCTTGAGGTTGAGTGTGGACTATCAGAGCTAAAACCAAGTGATTGTGAAGAACACGTATACACTACTGAGTATCGATAATATATTTGATCATCCAATAACAACATGAGGGATCTTAAAGGTTGACTTCAATTCAGGTCATCACTAGTTACATGTGTGGGACAAGGATATACTGAAGATGACATTTTGAAGTTTCTACGGTCACTATGTGTACATTTTGATGTCCTTTGTAATGATAAATACACTATATGTGTTTATGGTATTCATGAAATGGATTATTCAGCCTTACTTAGACTGGTTCATGGGGATATTTATCAACTGTATCTTTGTGTACTCAACATCTGAGGAGGAGCACATATGACAGTTAAGGATGGTTTTAGAAATACTCCATGAGATCCATCATTATGGTAATCCCTCGATGTTTCAATTAAGGATTCAGGCATTCAACCTTTTAGGATATTTGATCACAACATATGGAGTGGCAGTGGACCTAGGCATGATTATGGTGGTCTTAGCATAAGAGCCACATATGATCATGATAGAGGTGCATAGCTTCCTTTGGTGGATATGATATTACAAATATTCATACCTAATTTCTCTAGGATATCATCTCCCATGACATCATTGACATGATAGGGATATCCTTTCATGTTGGCAAAAAGGTTCTGGTAATCTTTCCAGCTATAGAGGCAGAGTTTTATGAGTGTTCCCATAATGAGATTATCGTAGGAATGTGTGAGTAGGTAGTATTCTATGATGCATTTGGAACTAGGCTTGTTTTTGATCCTATGCATAGGTGAGATGTGATTACCTATGGTTTACGCTAGTTGAGGCAACGTGAGTAGAACTATGAAACCTAGGTTCTTGAGTTTGGAGTGGTAGTCTTTGATTTGAAGACGTTGCAACAAAACATAATGGGAGGGAAGATTATTGTCTAATTTTATCTCAAGAGTATAAATTATATATTATCTCAAAATATTCATAACATGAGATAGATTTAATGTATATAATTCCACTAGGACTATGAATTTTTAATTTTCTATACTCTAGGGAAGGGTAAAATGGTTCGAGAGGCTGTGAGTAGGAGATCTAGTTCACAATTACTGAACGTGATGTCAGAGCATTTTGCTTCATTTTAGATATCCTTTGTGGAGGGAGATGGAACATCTTACCAACAATCGATGGTTTTCACCCATCAACTCTTACAACGACCTGGGAAGGCATATATTGGGGATAAAAATTGTGAGACCCTACATGCTCAAACATCCATAGAGAATGCTACTAATAGATTTTTTAAAGGTGAGGAGAAAGTCATTATTTTTATAGGACGCATGATGGTACCTGTGAAATTATAGGAGGAGGTTCTGAGGGAGTTTCATACGTCCTATTTGGGAATACATCAATGTGTGGAAAAAATATACTACGACCCACAACAGCAGTTTTGGTGGCCATGAATAGGGAAACGAGTTACAAATTTTGTCTCTCAATTCCTTACGTGTCATCAAGTAAAGAACGGGCACTTGTTCTAGTGGGTTTAGCTGAAATCCATAACGTAATGTAATTGAAGTGTCATGGGATATTTAGGGACTTCATGATTCCCATCACACATTATCTACTAGGGCGATCTGGACCTCAAGGATGGAGAAACATTTACTGAGTACCTAGTGAATATTGAGGATTAGTAGGAGAGGATCCTTCATGGGAAATCAATTCATTTGTTATGTGTCCAATAGTAGCATGAGAATCTCAAGGAGAGAACATTGGGAGTGGGAGGCTCAGATTCCTTCCCAGTACCCACATATTTATGAGTACCTTTTTCTAGATTTTCAAAGATGAAAAGCCCGAAGGTAGGGAGAGTTTAATGTCTCATATTTTTCCGTGCATTATTTTTAAATATTCTATTGATTTATTTAGAGACTAGGTTTAGAGATTATATGAAATTTTGAGACCAAATGTGCCTAAAATAAATATTTAAAATATATTAAAAAATTAAACATCACAAGCATGATTTTCTTAAAAAGTGGAATTACATATAAATAGTTTCCCAAATCAAAAATCTGAGGGAACTTTTTTGTTCAAAATAGTGTTTTACCATAGGCTTAACCTAACATTTGTCAGTGTGGTCTATTTGTGGAAAATTCCTTATGAGAGTTTAAATAAATGAAAAAATTTGAAAAAATAATTTTATTATATATATAAACAAAGTGGATGTTCAATCTTTAAAAGGACTATTATGTTATAATTATAGGGTTATCTGCATAATCATAGAATCCTATGGAGAGGTTCAAGAGGGAGATTTGTATAATCCTTCCGGATGAATGATGATAGAATCACGAATCATTTATTGGGAAGCATTGATTTTGAATGATCGTTCCAACAATGATGATTCATAGATATTTCATCATAAACAACTGATCCTAATTTATATAGGGTGTGGTATTTTAATTTTATTTTCCCCATTATTGATTTCATTGATGAACGCAGACTAATCAATAAACATATTGGCCCCCAGATTGATCAATATGTTGGATTGGTTATTTTAGGGGATTATCAGGATTATGATCTTCAAATGTTTTTCATTTGTTTAATGTTCTAATGGAGATGATCCAATATCGACACAAACATCAATTGATGTTCATCTCTCTTTATTTGGTTTGTGCTTTTCTCCCATGATTCACATTTATTCATGGTATATAACCTTCTTTCCCACAGTTAGACTTTTCTTGAACGATTGATCAATACAGATATGATTCTTTGGGAAAAGATATAAAAATGTCGATTTGGAATCAGTATAAATCAATGAAGGTGTGAAAATGGTTGGGCCTACAAATTGAATAATGGTGTGTCTTGATTTCACATCATTCATTTGAAATGAATAATTAGGATGATCTTGTTTTTTGAGATGATTGAATGCCCATGTTGTAACGACCCAGACCCAAAGAGCCACCTGAATTGTACTAAACAGGTCGGGTGTCACCACCTTAAGCGCACCTCCACGAATGAAAAAGGCTGTCAACAAGAAATGAGGGTCTTATTGGTATATTGGGAAGGCTATACACTCTTGGAGGATAATAATAGTGGTTCTAGTCTGAGTATAATAATAAAGATGCAGCGGAATAAATGACTCAGAAGAATCAAACCAGACCCGTAGTGTGGAAGCACATTCAATAAAAATAAATAGTAAAAGAAATAAATATGAATAACTGTAGCAAAAATAAACAAAACATACTTTTGATCACTTGTAACTCCTACTGAATGAAAAAATATACATCCAAAGGAGGTCATACATATCTAAATATAAAGGGCGCCTATGGCTAACCAAATGTAGCTACAAACAAGCATGATGATACAGGAAAGTACCAAAAACATAGTAAAATCCATCTAAGAAAGATCTCAATGACTATGCCATCTCCATGCAACAACTAATAGAACCCAACTCCTGAATCTGGCATCTTTCCTGCACGTAAATCCATAAAGTCTACACACGTCCTGAGGGACCCATGTAGGGTGTGAGATAAATCTCAGTAGGAGACCACCAAATGGTGCATACCTAATATAATTGTTTAAGTAGCCAAGAATTTATAAGGAAAGTAGTAAACAAAATGATTCACAAAAAAAAATGAATCTCCACTGGTGGTTAGAAGCCACCACAGAGTGTCACCTATTTTGGCCAACGCTGTAATCTTTGTGATGTAACCTAGCACCATGTGCCCCCTGACACCGCGTGTCTGAAGCACCGATGTCCCGAAGGCACGCCCGAGAAACATTAACCTAGAGGAACAACGATTCCTATCCTCAATATGTAACCAGAGGGATAGCGATGGATGCCCTCATATAAGTAGCCAGATAGACAACGATGTCTTCCCACAAAATGAAGTATTCAGGGAGACAATGATGTATTCCCTCAAATAACGGCGAGCCTCTTCCCCTAACCCGATAGCCTCAATGCTATCCCCTGAAGGCTCCTCACCTACCATGAATATTACTACAGCAAGCACACCAAAAACATTAATACCTAAACCACAACTAACAGGGACCTCTACCTACACGAGTGGTCAAAACCAACTCATCACGAAGTCTCTCTATGTGCACACTACTCAATGTTTTCGGGTGAGTGGTAATCACAAAAATAGTAACCAAGCCACTACACCTATGAAACCTCATGTCCTTGTGAGCAAGCCACTCAAGACTGATGGCCTTTCCATCCCAGTAACCTGGTCCATGCCCAACCTGACCGTCATCCAACCTCAAACTGACACCCATGACGCCCAATCCCGTGGTCAAAACCACCCAACATTACCCGGGCCATGCCCAGTATGCGATCAACATCACCCAACAATACCCAGGTCATGCCTAGAACAACTTAAAGGTTCTAGAATATAAAATATCACACACCACATATATAATCACACTGGAAAACATTAGACAGGAAAGAAAATGAAACAGTTAAATTACACTATAAAGGTGTTGTCCCATACCAACACTGAGGTTTTGAGAGCCTCTAACAGTTCATATCAAGGCTTAATAAACTAACTTATCAGATAAAACATCATAGTTCCATCATAACCATTTTGGCTTTCCTCGGTCAAAATGCCACAATTGAGCAATGACCCCTCGCCCAGCCCCGCTCAAGCAAAACATGTAGAAGGGCATACCCAAAGGCATAAGCCAGGTCTAATGAAAAAGTTAATATGCAATATCAGATAAAAATGGGTCATGCTCAAAATACTAAAAAAACGCATTGAAGTCCGCACCACCAAAATAACCATGAAAACACAAAAATAGGTTTGCACCACATAGCTGAGACTCGTACAATGCTACTACTACAATAACAGGATCCAATTAGTTATGAAACGAGTTATATCTACACAAGAATCAAAACCACACAAACCACAATAACTCTTTATAGAAGAAAAATCAAGAAAAACAACTAAAGAGGAACCAAGGACACACCGAGGGGGTCTAATGGATCAAACAGTGTTCAAAACAGAGATTGGACGGACAATCCTGAGAAAAAACAAGGTTCAGCGGGGTCTCCCCACTCAAACACATCGAAGGGTTTGAGTTCTGCCTCAATATGAGGGTACTTCCCATACTAGCAAAAAAAAGAAAATACACGACATGTATCATATTACTGTTAATATGAAGGCTAAAATTCCACCAAATTACATTATAGAAACTACTGACAAGAGTGCACGGCGTGTACCAGGGGTACTCGACGTGTACATAGTTTATCTTCTCTTCCTCGTCGACTTACCCACACGCCATATATATCCCTAAAACCTAGCTAGACATCACGGCATGTCCAAGGAGAACATGACGTGTACTCGGTTAAACGATTCTACCCAACCAACAAACCTACAGGTCATGTATGGCCTCCACACGGTCATGGATACACAACATGTTTATAACTACACGCCTTGTAGTAAGAAGTTCTTACATGGTCATAACGCGGCATGTACTCGGTTGCACAAAGCCGATGCTCTCCCAACCCATACATGATGTGTACTCTATAGTACACAGCGTGTATTCTGGAAATTTCTAGAAACTGCCCAATCTATCTAGTTTTCTCAGGGATAGGTCAAAAATTCAAACAGGGATGGGATTTTGACCAGTTCTAAAAACTAGGGTTCTTACAATCTCCACCCCTTAATATAGCTCATCCCCAAGTTATCTAATGAA
Source organism: Viscum album (assembly GCA_963277665.1). NCBI lineage: Eukaryota > Viridiplantae > Streptophyta > Magnoliopsida > Santalales > Viscaceae > Viscum > Viscum album. The sequence goes on from OY728166.1 coordinate 1,324,001,019, forward strand.
TCACAGAGATGGTACCAAACATACCACCCCGATCAAAGTAATGTAGTGTTCTCTAGCCTCAAAGGTCCTGGATAAATTCCTCAAGGGGCACCCCACCTTAGAAATCACATAACTCAGTCTCAACACGAAAAAAATCCAAACAAAAAAAGGTTTACTAACCTGTTTCTAGATGCATAGTCCTTCCATGACGCATCGTCACCCTTGTGCCTCATTGGTGCTCCTGTTTCATTCCTGACACCCAATGTATCCTGCTCCGCATCGGTGCCCACCTCTAAGAGGTCCTGCATCCCATGGACGCTAAAAAACGAACCTGGTGCCTAGCACCTCAAGTAATCCGCATACTCGATTCCCCGATGCCCAAGGAACCACAAGTAACCCTCATCCTTGATGCCCGGATTCCCAGGACACCTCAAGTAACCCGCATCCTTGAGGCCCCTGATGCTATGCATCGCATACATATATATAATATATCACACACCCGATATGGTGCTAATCCCACTGACTAGCATCTAGTCAGTCCACATAGATCCTGGGCTTCATGTGCACTCAAAACGAACATTCCTCTACAGGTCATGCCAAAAAGGAAACATGGAAATCAGGACCACACCCGTTGTGTACCTATTACCCTCATCAGCTCACCAGCCTACTTAGCCTCTGGAAACTCCACGGTGTGCACCTGGCCTGAAGTATGACTACCTAATTCCTGACCTCCCTATCGTGCTACTCCAACCACTAGCCACTGGCCCCTTAATTTAATTCCTCTTTCTATATCACATCCTACACATTTAACTGAACCTTAGCTACCCGATCCTGGTACCGAACCTGAACCAAATCCAAATGACACCATCTATCCTGGTCCCCGTCTGCTGACCATTTAGGAAGGATGCCTGCAAAACCTCTCAAAGTGCCCGACCTGTCTACATGCCCGACACTCATATAGAGGAATATCTCACTGAGTTCGAACATTACATGGTTGTCCACACTGAAAGGAAAAAACTGAATAACTGCTACAAGGTGGTCTAGTTGAGTCCTTGGCCTGACTGTCCTACTGGAACTCATCCCATCCTCGCTTCCTGCTGTTTGAACCCTCACCTGAAGCCATCGTTCGGCTAACCTGAGGCCTATCCCTCTGGTTTCTCTCCGCAATGAGCACATGATTCACTGCCGCTGAAAATGATCCCAGCCTGAAGATATTCACCTGGACCATTATGGGATGTCGTAAGCCATCCTCAAAGCGCCTCACCATAGCCGCGTCATCACTTACCATACTAGGTGAAAAGCGAGACAACCCAGTGAACGTAGGTACATAGTCCAGGACAGACATGGCTCCCTGTTGAAGACTTAAGAACTCGTAAGCTCTCTCTCGGCTATTAGTGTCTTTGGGTAAAAGTGGTCATAAAACATGTCCTCGAAGTCCTTCTAGTTCAGTCCCTTATGCCTCTGAGATTGAACCTGCATATCCCCCCAATGCTTTGCCGGTACTTGCAGCATGTATGTCGCCAGCTTGACCCTCCGCCCTGGAGGTGTCTCGAGCTTCTTGAAGATCATCTTCATGCTCTCTATCTAGTTTTCAGCCACCTGCAGACCACCCTCATCCTAAAAAAGTGGCGGGTGCTACGACTGGAACTCCCATGTCAGATATGCCATAGATGGCTCTGCACCATGCGTGCCTCTGTCGATCACCTGTAAGTCACGTACAAGGATACCTCAGAGCTTCTTGTCGAGCCATGGTCCGAACACTTCCAAACATGGCTGTTGTTTTTCCTGCACTAGATAATGGACTTGATTCTGTCCTTCAGCCTGTACCTGCGGCTCCTGCTATACCTGCACCAGATCCTGAACATGATCCTACACCTGCGAAACTGTGTCATCACCCATCTAACGCTCCATCGAGACGTCTAATAGGAACCCGCTGAATACCATAAATGGGTAGACATACCACATACATAACAATTTATACATATATAATGCAGATAATGAATATAGTAAAAGGTAGTGCATAACTATTAACCTTACTCTCCCCCATCGCAACCATGCCCCATGACATCCTGACCCCGTGGCCTCCTTACCCACCCTTAACAAGGCCATGTATCAAAAGTAATTTGTGCCATGCACGTCCCGACAAACAACGTTGCCTCAAACCGACGACCGAGTCGCCCAATCATGGTGATCAAAATCATCTCAACCAATTGTACCTTCCTTCTCGTACAAGAGCTAGTCCCAAATACTATGTCACATGAAATTCTTCAAAAATATAAATCATCGCATCCACATTGTAACAAACAAGAAATTCTGTCCATAATTTCACCTATTCACATTTCAAAGCATACAAAGCATGGAAAATGATATCATTCACATCGAATTATCGCATCACAAAGAATACGTGAAGTTATGAAATTCAATACCCGAATAATGTGCCTATCAAAAGCCAAAAAAACAATCCATGATATACTGGGCCAAGGTCTGATTCTCCCTTACCGCAGTGGGTCAATGGTCACATATGACAATCAATAAAATCACAAACTTAGTGAGCCACCGAGGTGGAAGTCATATAAACTGTAATCTGAGAAAAAATCAAATAGAAAATCCCACCCATGGCTACTTGGTTCATCCCTCGTACTTGGGGTTGTAGGCACCCAAACACAAGCTAGAAACCTAGTTTCTGTAACAACCTATCTATAGGATACCAAATCCCAAATAGTAAAACCACCAAAAAAATAAAATAGAGGCCTAAATTACATTAGTAGTGAGTAAAATGCTGCTACTAAATCCCTGTCAATAACTCATCTGATACTAATTTGTAATGACCCGGACCCGAACAACCACCCGAAAAGTGCTAAATGGGTCAGGTGTTCTACCGTAAGCACACCTCCCCAAAATCAAAAGAATACTGAATAGAAGAGAGGTTCTTATAGGTATAGTGGAGAGTCTATACCCTCTCGGAGGATAATAATAATTGTACTAGTCCGAGTATAATAATAAATATGCAGCGGAATAAATGACTTAGCAAACTCGAACCAGGCTCGCAGAGTGGAAGCACATTCAATAACAATAAACAGCGTAAGCAATAAATATGAACAACTACAGAGGAAATAAACACAATAGATTGATGACCACTTATAACTACTACTAATTGACAAAATATGCATCCAAAGCAGGTCATACATATCAAAATATAAAGGGCGCCAATGGATATCCAATTGTAGCTACAAACAAGAATGCTGATACAAGAAAGTATGCAAAACATAATAAACTCCAGCTAGTCAAGACCACAAGGTCCATACAATCTCTAGGAAACAACTAGTACATCCCAAATCTGGATGCTGACCTCTTTCTTGCACGTAAATCAATTAATTCTTCACGCGTCCCGAAGGGCCCATGCAGGGTGTGAGACAAATCTTAGTAGGATACCACCCAACGGTGAATACCTGATATAAGTTCTTAAGAAATAATGAATTTATAAGGAATGTAGTAAACAGAACGATGCACAAATAAAAACAAACACCACTAGTTCTCAACAGCCACCATGGAGTGTCACCTGCTTCGGCCAATGCCAGAATCTCTGTCATGTAACCCGACACCATGTGCCCCCTAACACCATGTGTCTCAAGTACCGACATCCTAAAGGCATGCCCGAGAAAATAGTAACACGGAGGAACAACGATGCATGTCATCAATAAGTAACCGGAGGCACAACGATGTCTGCCAACAAATAAGTAGTCGGATGGACGAAGATGTCTACCATCAAAATGATGTATCCGGAGGGACAGCTATGTCAGCCCTCAAATAACGACAAGCCTCTTCACCCAACCTGATAACCTCAATGCTATCCTCTGAAGGCTCCTCACCTTCCACGTGAATTCCTATGGCAATTAACCCCAAACCATTAGAACCTAAACCTCAAATAACATGGGCCTCTACCTACATGAGTTGTCAAAACCACCTCATCATGGAGTCTCTCTATGTGCACATGACTCAAAGTTTCAGGGTGAGTAGTAATCACCAAAATAGTACCCAAGCCACAAAACCTCAGAATCCTCTTGTACCTACAACCATGCCACTCATGTCTGATTGCCTTTCCATCTTAGTAACCTGGACAATGCCTAACCTAACAGACATCTTGCCTCAAACCAACAACCTTGGCGCCCAATCCCGTGGTCAGAACCACCCAACGTAACATGGGCCAATCCCAACCTGTGATCAACATCATCCAACAATACCCATACCATGTCTAGCACATATTTAATGTTCCAGCATATGAAATATCACACATCATATATATAATCACACTGGAAAACATTAAACAGGAAAGAAAAAGAAATAGTTAAATTTCACTAGCAATGTGTCGTCTTATACAAACACTGAGGTTTTGAGAGCCTCTAATAATTCATATCAAGGATTAATAAACTATCATATCAGATAAAACATCACAGTTCAATCATACCCATTTTGTATTTCCCTGGAAAAAATGCCCCAATTGAGAAAGGACCCCTCACCCGACCCCGCTCAAGAAAAACAGGTAGAAGGGCATACCCAAAGGCATCCCACAGGTCTAATGAACAAGTTCATATTCAATATCAGATAAAAATAGGTCCCCCTCAAAATACCCGAAAATGTACTGAAGGATGTGCCACCCAAATTACCATGGAAAAACAATAATAGGTATGTACCACCTACCTAAGACTCGTAAGATACTACACCTCCGATAATAGCATCCAATTTGGTATAAAACGTGGCATATCTATAAAAGAATCAAAACCTCTCGAACCCAAATAAATCGTTCTAGAAAAGAAATCTAGAAAAATGGCTCAAGTAGAATTAAGTCCTTATTGAGGGGGTTCCAATGGATCATAAGTTGTTCAAAACAGAGTTCTGATAGATGATCCTGAGAAGAAACAAGGTTTGGCCAGCTCTCCTCGCTCAAACCTATTGAAGGGTTTGGGTTCTGCCTCAATATGAGGCTACTTCCCGTTTTAACAAAAAAAACACACGACGTGTACTTTAAGTACATGGCATGTATCATTTTACTATTCATATGACGACTAAAATTCTTCCGACTTACCTTCCATAACCTACTGACATGAGTTCACAGTGTGTACCAGGGGTACACAACGTGTACTTATTTTTTCTTTTCTTCCTCGCTGACTTACCCACACTCCATGTATATCCCTCATGTTCGGCTAGAATACACGACGTGTCCAAGGAGGACACAACATGTACATGGTTAAACAATTCTACCCAGCCAACTGGCCTACACACCATGTACAACCTCCACATGGTCATAGATACACATCTTGTCGATAACTACACGTCATGTAGTACGAAGATCCTACACAGTCATCACATGACTTTTACCCAGCAGCACACAGTTGGTACTTTCCCAACCCACACATGGCGTGTACTTTATAGTATAAGGCATGTAGTTTGGAAATTTCTAGAAAATACCCAATCTCTATATTTTTCTCAGGGACAAGTCAGAAATACAAATATGGTCGGGATTTTGACCCGTTCTAAAAACTCGTGTTCATACAGAGGCCATACATATTCGGTGATGGCATGACCAAAAAACCAAATATATGGAGTTTCAAGGAAAACCGAGCACTGGAACCAAAGTTGAATGATCAACTAGTGTGAGTGAGAGGAAGAAGACATGTTCTTGTAAAACCCAATACACAGGGTTGGTAGTCCTTGAATACATGACGTGTAACCCTCTTGAATGACTCGACAAGTACTTGAATGAGTACATGTACTTGAAAGAGTACCTGTACATGGGGTGAAGTACATGGGTTTCCTACACTGTGTTTACTCCCCCACACAACATGCCTAGGAAAATGTACAGGGGCTACCCCATGTTCTGGTACATGGAAACTGACACACGAGATGATGTTGTGTACTGGAACATGACTACAGTGGATGAGCATACCTTGAATGCAGGGACCTGGCATGTAACCCATTCATGCACCATGAAATCTTATACACAACATATGTTGAATGTCACGTTCCATTCTACACTGGCAGTACCAAAGGTCAAGGGACATGACATGTTTCACTACTACACTCCATATACCCCTTTCTATATTGATTGATTCTTTTGTCCATCATATCTTGGACAAGATTAATTATGGTTTTTTATTTTAATAATTTTCTTGAAGATTGGTGTGAACCATTTCTTACTCTCAGGTCTAGGATACCATTAGTAGGAATTCATATATAGAGTTTTTGGAATCCCCCTGAGAGGCCTGGAGTGAGATCCTCTACTTATCTTTATTCCCTAGGTGGTATTCATGGTATCGATGTGACCAACACTATGTGGGTGTTGATCCTCTATATAATAGGTTAATCAAGATTGAGTCTGTGGTATCACTACATGGATAGAGCTGTGATCCTCATCTGTGTATCTTATTATATTCAGACAATCAATGTATCTTTCTCATTTTGAGACCCGTTGAGCATCTCCTCTCTAATAGATTTCATTAGAGCTATCGAACCCATGAGTGCGTCATGGAATATTTGAACTAATATCCTAAGGATAGAATATTATAGTGGTGGATTACCTCTAGAATATGTGTCTTGAATTTAGTATATCTAGATATTCTTGTGATATGTACTATATACATTTACCTGTGTAGAGATGACTATGTTTTCCCTTACTATATTTCATTGTGGTTTTAGGGTGTCCTACTTTGTATTGTTATTATCATGCTTAAGAGTTATATACCTACAAATGTCATGTCTTGTGGAGACGATCAACCTTTTGATAGATTCCTAATATGACAAGGACCAGATGGTGCTTTGTGAACCGGGTAGACCGATGTGTGTTCATTTAGATTCCAGAAAAGAATCGTTGTTCCTTTACTTTCAGGTTGTACTTGTGTTATAGATTTACTTGTGTTGGGATTATATTTTTCCCTGTTTACTTTTCCCTACATTTTCTATTATCTGGTTATCAGATATATATGTATCCATTCATTGGTTACTTAGTAGTGTTTACATTTCATCATTTGGTGGGAATGGAGATGTTTGCATGTGTATCAGTATGTAGGAGATTCCTCACATTTTATTTTATATGCCTACTCAGTCCTAGTGAAATTCCCCTAGAATATTGAAGGTAGGATTGGGGAGTTTCGGAATGAGCCCCACTAGGACAGGTCATGGCACAATTCTTCAGAAGGGTGGAGATACTGATCTTCATTTGAGCATTTCCTTCCATCCTCATACTGATAGACAGTATGAAAAGTCTATTTATACATTGGAAGACTTTTTGAGATCATGCTCACATTACTTTTATGGTATGAATGATCAATTTTTACCTTTGGAAAAGTTTCCTATAATAAAGTATTCCTTTCAAGTATTAAAATGGTACCATATGAAAATTTATATGGCAATATATTTCTTAATCCAACTTTCTAGAATGAAGTTGGTAAAAAAACTCATAGCCTAGAAAATTATTATTGAAACAATGAAAAAGATAAATATTATTCAGGATCATATTAATATAGCTCAAATTAGGTAAAAGTGTTATGTTTTTAATAGGAGGAAGGATTTATAATTTCATTTCGGAGATCATGTCATTCTGAAATAATATCTATTGAAGGGTGTTATACGGTTCGGTAAGAAAGTGATATTGATCCCCATGTAAATAAGACCATTTTAAATTCTATAATGAATTGGATCTGTAGCTCTTTGAATTAAAATAACACCACATCTCTCTAATGTTCATGATTTTTTCCCCATATCCTTGTTAAGGAAGTACATGAAAGACCCAATAAATGTACACACCTATGAAGAAATTTAAATGGATCCCAATTTTTATTACTATGTAGAACCTAACAAGATTCTTGACAGATGATAGAATGTATTGATAAATTGTATGACTAAAATGGAAAAGGTTATTTAGAGAAAATATAAATTTGAAGATGCAATGTGGGAACATGAGGATGTTATGATGAAGAACCACACTAATATGTTTAGAAGGCAATATTCATGAAACAATTTGAGGAATTTTTTTAATGGATGGTTGAATACAACACCCCATGATTTTATTATATATATATATTCTTAATTAAATTCATTTTATTATATAGCTTACATTTCATATAACACCATGGTTAAACGAACCATGCTATACTATTAAATATTAACGTGTCTTTTGAATAGTAATATGAACATCAGGAATAGTAAACTATCCCTTATAATAATAACCTCACCTAAAAAAGTGTAAATAAAATTTTGGTATATAATAAATGAAAATAGGATATATTTACATACTTGAATATGTAAATCAATTTTTTTAAAATTAAAACTCTAGTGTTGGAATTTTTGTGAAGCATAAATGTTGTTTTAAAATATTAAAATTAATATAATTATTTAAAATTAATTTTTTTTCATATGATTAATATATAAATTATTATTTTTTATCTTATTAGTATTATTTAATTTTATGAGATCTTAGTTAATTTTTCAAAGTGTCATAATGTTAGTTATAATTCTAAAATAATTTTTTTAAATAAATTACAATTTTGATTTGAAATTAGATTTATCATAATCTGATTTTTTTTAATAAAATGGAGTCCATTTTTTAAATCTATATGTCAAATAAATTTTAGGGTTAATTTTTGGTATTTTTCTGAAATAGTTGAATTTTTAGCGAATAGTGAAAAACAATAATTTGTGATATTTATCATTTTGAACCAAATACATGATTTTTTGAGTCATATGAAGTAAAAAAACACTATTATACACTTATATACATTTGTTAATATACATAGTTATAGTAATAAAAACTTTTAAAAGTCTTGGGAAAAAATAATAAATGAATAAATAAAATAATAAAATCACCCCTCTCCTCCAACTATAAGTACCACCTCTCATCACCCCTTCTCTTCACACCTTCCAAGGCATGAATATTGTCAAAATTATGAACAAATCCATTCCCAAGACTCATTCCCATGCCCAAAACCTAATGGTATTACCAAATCATCAAATCCATATTTCTTAATGAGGTTCCCAAGGAGACAATATTTGAGAGATAAAATACTCTTTATTTCTATTTTAATTTGTTGTCATCCCCTAAAATTCCCTATTAAAAGTGGAATGATAACTTTATTATGATATATATATATATACTGTATTTTTATTTTTTTAATGGATAATTCTTCATCAAATATCTTCTCATATCCTTTTAATTATAAAAATAAAAACATCGTTTGTGAGGTGTCGATTCACCACCTTCATGGATGACAGGGTTTTGTTTTTAATTACCTCCTTCAAGGATGAAAATAAAACCATATTATGGTTAAAAAAGATAATAATAAGTTTGTTTCAACATCCTAGTTTATGATGGTGTTAAAAACAATAAAAATAAACATATAATTTTTCATTAACATGTCATCTAATGAAACATGTGACACCCCAACCACAAAATCCCACAGCAAGTGCATTATTTTAATAAATTGGAATGATTATAGGGAATGAAATCCCTAATGAAAGATCAATTTCTAAATCTTAGAAAATAGATTAAATTCATAAACCATACATTACAATTCCAACCATAAAATACAATATAAATAATCTTTGACAGTGCCATTATTCTTCTAGCTTAACCCTATATATCATTCATAATACCCATCACAGAATCCTAGAAAATAAAACATAAGAAAGGGATAATATCATATGATAAATAATGGTAACAATACAATAAAAGTTATTATGAATAATTGATCATAATCCTTAGGGGAAGTTGTATGACTGAAATAGAAGAACTTTAAGCACAATCTTTATCATAATATTGAATGAATAAATAATACCATATAAAATAAGCATTAACATGTATATTCTACTAGTCTATTAATCACATGTAATATCAAAAACTAATATCATAACGAGGGAATGCGTAATGGTAGAAATCTACACTATAAAGATATATAATCAAGATAGAAATTATTAAGATCTATCCTCATGATAGTTTATGTCTATGGTTAGAATCCCATCGGATTGGTGTCAATATCTATCCTCCTGAAAATTTTAAACTACTTGGAAAACAAACGTGAAAGGTATATTGCCAAAAAATTTCATCTCATGAGACCTACCGATTCATCGAGAGGAAATAGGGGGCTTGGACCGTCACTTACTAAGTCCAACACGTTCCTCATATGAAAATGGTGAAACATAAACGACATAATAATTCATATTAATATTGGTATAAGAAATATGAATACATTAACCATTACCAAAAATTGTCTCTAAATTGAAGATCTATAATCAAAATGATCATAAAGCATTCAATAAAACATAATAAATAAATTCATGAGGGTTCAAAATCAATTACCAATAACATCCAAAAAAAATATTTCCATAGATGAAAAAAATATATTAAAATCATTATATATATCTTCAGAAATATTCCCCTCTTCCTTTGAAAAAATTTGTTCAAAAACCTCGAACATAAAAAAACACATTAAAAAGAGATTTTTAAATCAAATTGTCCCATACATCTATGATAATAATAAAGGAATTAAATTTTGAAACATTCATATTCAAATAAATAAATCCTTAAAATCATTTTGAAATCATGGACATTAATGAGATAAATTTAAAAGAGTAAATCTTGAAAACATATATTATGATGCTTTAGATAAAAACACCCTCACACAGATATTTATAAATATTCCATTTGAAACAATTTGAATGAAATTAAGAATACAATTAAAATTTACTTTATAAACCTTTATATACATATAGATGAATATGTATGAAAATATCAAGAATATTTAAATGGTGTTATGATTAATTCTTTAAACAAGCAAAGCATCTCATTCCACTTAGAACATTTTAGTAACACGCCCTATATCATCAAATGAATTTTTAAATACCATGAATATATATTTATTCATGATATAAAATATAATAGGGAAGTAGTTACACCACACACAAGAAATATGCGGTGAACATGGCTTATATCTCACGAAAATTAATAGTGGGACAGAATTCCCTTACCTTAGGTATGATACTCATAGTATGCGTCTGAAACTCTAGTATAATGATTTTAAACAAATTATTAACTTATACTAGATTCATAATAATATTTATGAAATCATATATTAATTATTTATTACTTTATATTACTCTTTCATTAATAACATCCAAGTTAAAGAATCATTCCGGGTAATAATCGCTTTGTTTATTGCACGTTTTATGACTTTTTATTCTTGATCATATTAGATAGATCATGATTTTATTACATAAAGAATATATTACTTGATTTACATATCATATATATTCATAATATAAATAAATATAATAGATAGATACATTAAATGAAACACACCATTCATGTAGATGGTAGGCCATATGTACGCATGAATGTTGTTTCCGTTTTCTTATCATATTGAATGGATGTAAGTGACTGAAATATATGTGTGTATATATATATTATTCAAATATATTTATTATTTAATAATTTAATACTTATTATTAATATATATTTTTATAATCATCCTTGAATGGTGAATGTGGAAGTGAATATCCTCGCGTCTTGGAGACGGTAAGCTGTACGTACGCACGAGCGATGATATAATTTACTTAATGGTTAAATGATATAGAATTATGTGTAATATTAATTTTATATAATCAATATCTTGTTTTATTTATTATTTATATCCATTATAAACATAATCATCACCATTTCAAAAAATTAGTGATGAATAACAAATTACACCACAACATGGAGATGATAAGTTGTACGTACGCATGCATTGTGATATTTTTATTCCTAAGATGGATAAAATGAGTAATATGGTTTTCCCATGATTATGATAACATATTAGTATATGTATGATACTTTATTTGTTAATTTGGTTATGAGAAAACATAAAAAGGGAAAGTAGAAGAATAAAAGATCTTTGAAACAGGGGATAAAACAATTACCTCTATTTCAGGTGACTTATTTTTATATGAAAAAAGGACTCCATAGGATGGATTTATGCCCAACATATTCACTCAAGGATGTATTGAGAGACGATTAGAGAGGAAATTGTTAGGGTTTTTTGAGACAAAGTGATTTGATGGTGTGAATTAAAGTGAAAGATAAATTTTCTATTATAAGAGAGGTGAGGGGAACTTTTGGAAGATCATGAAATATTATTTTATTAAAAATTGATTTTCCATTTCAAATATATCCAATGTGATTTATTTAGAGGCTAATAAGATGACTAAGAGTCAAAATACTCTCAACCAATGAATTTTTGACATTTTTAGGTCAAAAAATTAACATTATCATTTGGATTTAACAATTAGTGAAACAGTTTAACTCTTACCATGTCTTCTAGTATGTTTATACAATAGGGTTAATATTTTGACAATAAAATTCCAAAAGAAACCGTATTGGATAATTTATGAAATATTTTAAATTTTACAAGTTATTTGGATGATTCTTTTATTTTTATTAATTTTATAGCATTTTATAAAATAGTATTTATTTTAAAATACCATTTACATCAATTTTAATACTATTCATTTTTTTCATTTTTAAAAATATCAACCCAATATGATATCTTTGAACTAATACATCCAATATGTCACTAAATGTCTAGGTTATCAATAACATTATTTTATATCATTAATTACTTTAAATTATATTTATTTTAATATTATTAATATAATTTATTTGATTATTCCATTAGTAAATAAATTAATGCATCATCATTGTGTCATAATAAATTTAATTATTTAATATATATAAATAATAAATAAATTATCGTGATGCATATAAATTTTATATATTTCTAATTAATACTTATAGTCTAATTTATCTTATGTATAACCCTATATTAAAAATGATTTAGTTATTAAGTATTGAATATTACACTTTTAACTCTTTTTTAAATAAATTAAAATAAATTCCATAATCAATAAATAGTTTATTAAAAATAGTCCTATTTTTGACCAAAGGTTGATTTTGGTCGAAAAATAGATATTAAATTAATTTAGGAGATGTGTTAGGGTAATTACATTTTATTATAATATTGTTATTACCTCAAGTTAGCCTATTTACTTTTGACCATGGTAAATATATTTAAAAACCTACTCTTCACCAAAAATACTTTTGATCTAATTAGACCACATTTTTCATATTCATTATATCCATCTATGTTTTATTTTTAAATTAAATTCATAGAATTGTTAAAATTACATTTAATGCTCATATGAAAATGTTGCTAGAAGGTAGGTAAAAAGATGTTAAAAAAGTTCAATGAACTTTTATATCTAATTATATTATAAAAATAATAAAATGAATTAAATTCCTTAAATATATGAATTATTTATCTATTGTGACTTTAAAACAATTTAATGTAGAATAATTATTGAAAGGAAAAAGTTGGTTATTAACAATAATGCAGTGTTTTAACTATTCATCAAAAAAAGAAAGTTATCCTAAAAATTCCAAATAATTAACCCTATGTTAATTTTGAAATTTCAAATTGAAATTTTTTTTTAATTTTACTAAATTCCTTTTCTATTAGCGTATAAAAATAATAATATTATTTTTCAAAAAAGGTCAAAAAAAAGGAGTTCCTTTATGAAAATTAAATTTTTAAACATATAACTAGTTTACCGAAACTTATACAATTCATTATAAATTTTCTATATTTACATGAAAACAATAATTATTTATTAATATTTATATTACTATATTTAATGAATATGTTAAAAAAATATCATTTAAAATTTTTTAAAACTAAAGTGTTGTTTCGTAGAAACTCAATCTTTCATGTTACGCAACCCGAGCCGGTGTTGTGTGAAACAGAAGCCATTGAAGATAACCTAGTATTAAATCATGGGGTATTACATTTTTCCCTACATTAAAAAATTTCATCCTCGTAATTTGAAATTGTACTTCGAAAATAAAAATATGATACTATAAAAAAACGGTGGAAAACCCACATTGGAAATTGGGTTACTAAAATATATTGTTAATAAGAAGGAAATAGAAATGAAAATGTCAACAAAAAAATAGGCATTGGAATAAGATAACATTAGTGGAATATAGAGATATATAAATAGGGAAAACCCATAAATATTTATAGGGAGATATTTCTGTCATCAATTAGAAACAAGTGAACAATAAATGAAAAATTGAGGGTCTCAATGCCATAAATTTACGATGGTTTAAAAAATCATCGGTTCAAGATAACATAAGGTATAATGATAAAAAAAATTCTAGATGATTTTTCTTTGAGTTGGGGGATTATTTTACAATCCAGATAAAAACATGAGAAAACTTACCTGATTTCATTCCATGTATTAATGTTATCCTTTGGTTGTGATTTGATCTATTTTCATCTCATTTAATTGACCTAGAGATGGATATTCATGAAGAATCTTTATGTATTAAACACATTTAATGAATCATAGGATCCATGAGTACATCATTCATATATTAAATTTTTACCAATACTAAAAAGGTTAGCACATAATATCCAATTAATCTAACCTAAAACCCAAAACTATAATATCAAATGTTTATGTTATCCCCTTCCAACTTTAAGACATTTCCAAAATGCTTCTATCTAAATCCACTATTTAGAAAGGTCACTAAAATTCCAAAATCAATATTCATAACATATTCTCCAAACAATGTAATGTATCTCCTATTTTCACAAACCAAATTTGTTATTAAACTTAAATCATAAATGAAAAATATTATGCTTCAAACTATATAAATAAAAATTATTCTTGTACAATACATATATATTTCATGAATATTGTAACTATAGAACCATTTATGTAATAATTATTGAATCTAGAACAATAATCCAAATCATTCCACTTCACTCTTAAATACTTAACTAGGATTCAACATAATACTCTTAAATAACTCCTTCATCTAAAATTTATTTTTTTCCTCCTAATTATTTATAGAACAACCATTTCATATATAAAATTAATGATTCAAATCATTCACCAAAAATGAAAACATAAAGTGATAAATACTAATAATAGTGATTTAGTAAAAAAGAATAATTTATATGATCTCTAAATTGTGGAATTTTATTCTAAATCCATTTTTCCATAGGATTTACCTAGGTTATCCATTACCAAATCTGAAAGATGATATTCTATACATAGACATATAATAAAATTCTATGTAACAATTATGTTACCTAATATATGTTTTATAAATATAATTTCAAAGGATATTGTAAAACATCCTTCAATACCAACTATAATTCCCTGACCCGAGATGCCTGATGCTGATGAATTATTTTAATACATTGGCCTGATTACAAGGAATAAAATCACAAAGGACCAATTAGTTTATAAGACTATGAAAATATATTAAATTCATCAACATTACATTAAAATTCAAAAAATAAAAGAAAACATAAACAATTCTTGTAGAATGCCATTATTATTTTAGCCTAATCTTGTATATCATTCATAATACACTTCATGGAATCTTGAAAAATAAAACATAATAAAGGGGTAAGATCATATGCTCAGTAAGGGTAAGAATACAAAAAAAGGTTTTATGAATAAATAATAATAAACTATAGGGATATACGTATAACTGAAAGAGAAGCACTTTAAATATAATCTAGATCATTTTATAGAACGATTAAATAATAACATATAAAATAAAAATAAACAATGATATTCCATTAATTGAATAATCACATGGAATATCCGTAAATAATAAAATAATGAGTGAATTCATAATGATGGACATCTGCAATATCAAGATATATCGTCAATATATACACTGTTAAGATCTATCCTTATAAATGTTCATGTCTATGGGTAAAAACCTATCAGATATTTTTTAAGGTCCTTCCTCCTGACAATGTTTAACCATTGGAAAACAAATGTGAGTGGTTTATCACCAACTAATTTCGTCTGATTAGTCCCATCGATGCATCAAGGGGATATAGAAGGCCCCACTAATTAGTTACTGAGCCCAATAAATTTCTCATATGAAAATGGTGAAACATTAACAACATAATCATTCATATTAAAATTGGTATACTAAATATGAATACTTTTACCACAAACCAAGAATGGTATCTAAATAGAATATCCATAAACAAACTAATCCTAAAACATTCAATAAAATATTGTAAATGATTTCAAAGGAGGTCAAACTCAATTAAGAAATAGATAAAACAATGGATGTTGAAATATATGAAAATACTCTATTAATATCATTTACAATATCTAGAGAAAAATAAAAATTTTCCTTTAAAATCATTTATTCAAATATGACACACATAAGAAAATAAATTTAGAAAGAGATTTTTGAATCAAAGTGTCCCATAACACTTTGAAAATTCTGAAAGAATTAATATTTTAAAACAATCCTATATATATATAAATAATAATAATCATTTTTAAAATAAGTACATTAATGAGAATTATTTAGAAGAACAAATAATTTAATATTTAAAATGATTTATAGTCAATGTTCCATTAATATAAAATGTTAATAATATAACTTTTGAAATTTTTTAAATGAAATTAAAAATAGACATAATATTTTCTTTGTAATAATTTACATACATGTAGATAAATAGTTATGATAACATTACGATTATTGAAATGGAGAAAGGATTAATTCTTTAAACATTCAAAGAATCCCATACCACTATAAAAATTTAATTCATAAGCATGATATCTTGAAATAAAGATTTAAACACCATGAAGAAAAATTTATTCCAGATATGAAATATAATAGTGGTAGTACATGTATCACACATAAGAAAAAGGTAGTGAACATGGATTTAATCTCATGAACATTAAAAGTGAGTTGAAATTCCCTTACCTTAGGTCTGATACTCTCTGTATGTGTACGAAACTCATGTATAATGGTTTTAAACATATTATTATCCTCTAAGAGAATCATAATAATATTTATTAAATAATATATTATTCATTTATGACTTTACTGTTTTCATTATTAATAATTTCCATGTTAATGAAACATCTTGGGTAATAATCGCTTTGTTTATCATATGTGTTATGACTTTTTATTCTTGACCGTATTTCCGAGATCGTGATTTAGTTAATTAAAGAGTGTGTAACATGATTTATATATCATATATATTCATAATATAAATATCTATAATATATATATATATATTAAATATAATACACCGTTCATAGAGATGGTTGGTCGTACATACGCATGAACACTATTTTTGTTTTCTTATTGTTTTTAATTGAAGTTAGTGAATGAAATATGTGTAGACACACACAAACATATATATTACTCTAATATAATTGTTATGTCATATATTTAACACTTATTAATAATTAATATATATTTATAATCATCCTCGAATTGTGAAAGTGGAAGATGAATCTCATCACGTCATGGAAATGGTAAGTCGTACATACACATCAGTGACGATATCATTTACTTAATGGTAAAATAGAATATAATTGGATGGAATATGAATATTAAATTAAAAATATCTAGTTATATTTATTATTTGTAGTCATTATACTTATCATGATACCCATTAAAATAAATTAGTGTTAAATAACAAATTACACCACTGCGTGGAGATGGTAAGATGTATGTACGCACACATGGTGATATTGTCATTATTAGGATAGATAAAATGCGTAATTTGTTTTTAACCTGATTATAATAACATATAATAATATTTATGATACTTAAGGTATTACTTTGTTAAATAAAAAACATAGAAATAGGATGTAGAAGAAGAAAATAACTTTGAAAGGGGTGATAAATAAATTACATCTTTTTTAGGTGTTTCCTTTTGATTTAAAATAACAGACTCTATAGAAAGCAGTAATGCCAGAATTATGGATTCCAAGATTTATTAAGGGATGTTTTGAGATGAAATGAAATTTTTAATTGATCCAAAGGGCTTTGTAGGTGTCAATTAAAGAGAAGTATAAGTGGACCTTTATAAGAGATGTGAGGGGCACTTTAGAAAGATCTTAAAATATTAATTTATTATATATTTATTTTCTATTTAAAATAGCTCCAATGTAATTTATTTTAAGGATAAGGTTAGTATGGGTCTAAATCCTCTCAAAAAAGGAATTCGAGACATCATTAGGCTATAAAAGTGACCTTATTTTGTGGATTTAACCCTTAGTTAAAAATTTTAACTCTTACCGTGTCTTCTAGTATGTTATCACTATAGGGTTAATATAGTTACAAAAAAATGTAAAACAAAGCCCAATTAGATCGTTATTAAAATACTTAACAATATAAAAGTTATTTGGCTAAATAGTATCTTTTATGACTGTTTTATTAATTAACAAAATATAACTATTTTTAAAATATTATTTATGTCAATATTAAAACTATTCAATATTTTCATTTTTAAAAATAAAAAAACAGCATGATAAATTATAAAAAATAAATATTAATTGTCCCTAACATGTCTATTTTATATATTAAATTACTTTATTTCATTAATTATGTAAAATTATGTTTATTTTAATATTACTAATATCATTTATTTGATTCTTCCTTTAATAAATAAATTACTGTATCATCATTTTGTCACCATTAAATTTAATTAAATTATATATACAAATTTTAAATAATTTATAATGATTTAGATTAATATATTATATTTCTAATTAATATTTTTATTCTAATTTATAATATTTTAAACCTATATTAAAAATGAGTTAGTTGTTAAAATTTGTATATGATACTTTTAACTCTTTTTTAAATAAAATATAATAAATTTCTCTATCAAACACAAGTTACATAAAAAGGATAATATTTTACTCCTAAGGATTATTTTTCTTCCAAAAAATACGTATAAAATGAAATTAGGAAAATCTCTAGTGTAATTATATATTATTATAGTATTTTTATCACCATTAATTACATTATTTACCTTCAACTGTGGAAAATAAAATTAAAAAATTTCTATTAAACAAAAATAATTTTATCCTTTTAGACCATAATTTTCACATATATTACACCACGTGTTTTTTATTTTTTAAATTCAATTTAGATAAGTGGTAAAATTTAATTTAATTCTAATATGTAAATGTGGCTCGAAGGCGGGTTAAAAGATGTTAAAAAGAACAATAAATATTTAAATATAATTCTGTAATAAATTGGTTCTAATGACCTAAATTATGTTAATATATTAATTATTTGTGTATTTTTACTTTAAAATCAATTTAATGTAAAATTATTACTTAAATGAAAAATTTTATTTTTATCAATAATACAGTGTTTTCACTATTCATCAAAAATTAAATGTTTCTAGAAAAAATACATAAAATTTACCCTAAGAAAAATTTGATATTATGAATTCAATAATGAAGTATATTTTATCAATATTAATTTCTATGAGTTTCTAAAATTAATTATATTATAGTTCCAAAAATTTATATAATGTTGTTCCTTTATGAAAATAATATTTCTAAACGTATAACAATGTTACCAAAACATATATATTTCATTACAAATTTGTTGGATTTAAATGATAAAATTAATTAATTAATATTATTTATATTACTATACTTAATGGATAATTTATAAAAATGTCATTTAAATAATGTTAACACTAAATTGTTGTTTTGTAGAAACTCAATCTTGCATGTTACGCAATCCATGTCTGTGTTGCGTGCAATACAAGATATTGAGGATAAAGTAATATGAAATATTTGGGTGTTAAATTTTTTACTACTTTAATAAATTGATTTCTCCCAATTTGAAATTATACTTCGAAAAAAAATATTGATAGAAGAAAATACTTTTTTGGAAAACCCACATAAGAAATAGGATTAATAAAATATACTCATAATAAGAGGGAGAGGGAAATCCAAAATTCACCACCAAATTAGGCTTTGGAATAGAAGATCATTAGTGACATGTATATATACAAACATGTAGGAAACATGTAAATTTTTATAGTGAGATATTGATGTTATTAATCATAAAAAAGTGAACAATCAATGGAAAATTAAGGGCCATAAATCCATAAATCTATGATGATTTAAAATATCATTGGTTCAAAAAAACATAATGTATTAAGATAAAACATTTCCTAGAAACTTTTTTTATAGATGGTGAATTATTTTACTATCTAGATAATAACTCGAGAAAACAAACTAGATTTTATTCCATGAATCAATGTTATCCTTTATTTGTGATTTAATCTATTTTAACTTAATTTCATTCACCTGGATAAGGATATTCAAGATGAATCTCTATGCATGAATCAAATTTAAAAAATCATACCATACACAATAACTTCATTCATATTTTAATTGTTTACCAAAACTAAAAATGATACCACATAATATCTAATAAATCATACGTAAAACCCAAAACAATAATATCCATTGTTCAACATATCCCATTAAATCCTTAAGACTTTTCGAAAATACTTCTGTCTAAATCCACTGTCCAAAAAGGCCACTAAATTTCCAAAAGAAATCTGGACATAATATTCTCCAAATAACCTAACATGTCTGTTATTTCCACACATCAAATATTTGATAACCCTTAAATCCAAAATGAAAATTTTTATTCATCCATGTCCTTAATGATGATGTACAATAATAAAATACTTATATATATTATGAATCATACAACCATATAACCATTGATGTAATAATTCTTGAATCCAAAAAATAATAAACTTAATCATTCCACTTCACACTTAAACCCTTAACTATGCTTCAACATAACATTCATAATACCTCCTTCATCTCATATTTTATTTGGTAGCCTCTTCACTATTAGTTTTATAACTATTTCATGTATAACCTAGACGATTATAACCATTCACAAAAACTCAAAAACATAATGTGATAAATACTAATAATAGTTATGTTGTTATGAAAAATCATTTATAGGATCTATAAATGGTGGAATATTCTTCTCAATCCATTTTTCCATAAGATTAACATATGTTGTCCATTACCAAATATAAAAGATTATATTCTATACATATACTTATCCTCAAAAAATATCATAGGGTTATGTTCCCTAATCAATTTTTTCTAAATCTAATTTCAAAGGATGTTTCTAAACATCCTCAGATACAAACAACAACACCCCGACCCTATAATCCCAAATCTAGTGAATTATTTTAATACATTGGAATGATTACATGGAATTAAATCTCAAAGGATAGATTAGTTTAGTAGTCTTGTAAATTAAATTACATTCATCAACCTTAAATTATAATTAAAAACATAGAATGACACATACATAATCTTTTGATAACACAATTATTCTCTTATCTTATCCCTGGATATCATTCATAAAACACATAATGGAATAAGAAAAATAAAATTCAATAAAGGTCAATATCTGATTCTTAGTAAGGGTAGGTATACAATAGATGATATTATTAATAAATAATCATATGAAATTGAGAAATATGTATAACTGAAATACAAGACCTTGAAACATTTTCTTAATCATAATATGAAAAGTATAAATAACACCATAAAAATAAGCATAACCATGCATATTCTAATAATTGAATAATCACATGGAATATTAATAAATAAAATCATAATTAGAAAATTAATAACGATGTACACTAAAACAATCAAGATATATCATCAAAATAGCTGCTTTCGTGATCTATTCTCAAGATGGTTTATGTTTTTGCGTAGAAAACATTCTAATTTATGTCAATATCTATCATTATTATAATGTCAAACTGCTAGAAAACAATCATGAAGGGTTTTTCACCAACTAATTTTTTTTTCAGGGGACCCACCGATGCATAGAGAGGCTATAGAAGGCCCCACCAATTACATAGTAATTCCAATACATTTCACATATGAAAATGGTGAAACATAAATAAAATAATAATTTATATTAAAACTATAATCTGAAATTTAAATACATTAGCCATAAACAATGAATGGTATCTAAAAATAATATTCTTATAAAAAATGATCATAAACCATTGAATAAAATATTATAAATGATTTCATAAGAGATCATCCTCGATTAAGCATAATATCCAATAATGGATGTTGAAATCAAAAAAATAATCTATTATAATCCTAAAAAATATCTTGAGAAAAATACCCATTTTCATTTGAAATCAATTATTCAAAAACCACTCAATTAAATAATATTTTTGAAATAATATTTTTGAATCAAAGTATCACATACCACTTTGAATAGTTTTAAATAATTAACATTCTAAAATAGTCAAGTCCATATATATATATTCTTAAAATAATTTTAAAAACATGGATAACAATGAAAAAGATTTATAATAATAAATATTTAAGACATTTTAAATGATGTTCTAGTTATAGAGAAACTTGGATAAAACAATATAAATATTCATTTTGAAAACATTTGAATGAAAATAAAAAATTTAAATAAAATTATACTTATAATACTTTATTTATATATAAATAAATATGTATGATAATTTCAAGAATATTGAAATGGAGAATTTATTAATTCGTTAAAAAATCGAAGCATCCATTACCACTTTGAAAATTTAATTCATAAGCCTTATATCATCAAATGTATGTTTAAATACAAAAAAGTAAAATTTATTTGTGATATGAAATATAATATGGGTGGTACATACACCACACATAAGAAATAGTGGATGAACATGGCTTATATATCACGAAAATTAAAAGTGAGAAAAAGTACATTACCTTTGGTCTGATACTGTCTATACATGTATTAAACTCATGGATGATTTTTTTAAACAAATTATTAACTTCTACCATAATCATAATAATATTTATAAAATCATATATAATTAATTTATGACTTTACATTACTTGTTTATTAAAAAGTTCTAAGTTAATGAAACATTTCGGGTAGTAATCGCTATGTTTATCGTATGCGTTATGACTTGTTATTATTGATCACATTACATAGGTCATAATTTACTTACCTCAGTAATGTATAACATGATTTATATATAATATATATTCATAATATAAAAATATATATTATATTGATATATGAAATATAATACACCATTCATTGAATTCTATGGCAGGCGGGATAGGGAGCGCTCGTCGAAGCGATAGAGGAATCTAGGGTTTTCTTCGCGAATGGCATACCCTCTCGATTTGGATCTCGAGCTGCTATCTGGTGCAGGTCCTCTTCCTTCTTGTCAATCGGCGCCATCAACACAAGATGGGTGTGGGAGAATAGCGAAAGGGGATGGCGCTAACAGGAGGCATTTTGCATCGTTGAAGGCCTTCACTCCCGAAAGAATCATCTGAAAAGGTAAGATTTCGCAAGTCAAAGTAAATGAGGATGCTATTACAGATAGGATTAAGATTTTCTGACATTTGATTCTTGCCCGTTTGATTTTACCAGTTGGGGAAAGCCATTGAGGGTGAAAGATTTTTCGGAAAGACTCTCTTTGGTCTGGGGTTTCTCGGAATATCGATGTATTCCTATGAGGAGATGTTTCTTCCATATCCTCTTCCCAAATGAAGATCTGAAACACAGGGCTTGGGGATTTGGATCCATCTCTATGAAACCAGGAATGGTTACCATTCAAGAATGGAATGTCCAATTTAACCCATTTTCTATCAAGAACACCAGGGTCCAGGTATGGACCAAAATTCTTGGCTTAAACTGGATTTCTTGGCACCCTTGAATACTGTTTGACATTGCTTCGGGTGTGGGTGTTCCCATTAAAATGGACAGAGCCATAGAAATGACCATGTATGGCTACTTGGCTAGGATTCTTGTTGAAATTGATCTAAATTATGACTTGGTTGAGCAAGTTGTTTTTCTACATCTGCGGATGATATTAATCTGCAGATTAAGTATGAAAATTTACCTCAATTTTGTGTGGAATGTCAAACCATTGGACATCAAAAGAGGAACTGTTTTAGGAATGATATCTTCTCTTATTGATCTATTAAGGGTCATAACCAGAAGGTATGTAAGAAACTGTATAAAATACACCATAAAGATGGAGATGCTTTTCCAGAAACTAGAAAATTGGGTGATGCCAATGAAGGAAATGGCTCTGGTCCAACACAGCTGCAGGCTACCCAATCTCAGAAGGAGGATTGGTGCACCTCTGAGGATTCACAACAGGCTGTGGATGAAAAAATTCTTCCAGAAGATTGTTCTGATCTTAAGGTTGTGAATCAGCATGAGGTCTGCGGCCATTCCGAGGAGTTCCATGGACCTATTGACAAACCGGCGGGGCCTATGACTCCTATGCATGGCCCATCTGCACATGAACAGTACAAATTAGATGCAGTTTTGGTGGACTCCACTCAGGAAAATGATGCTGAAACTCAGGTAAAGGATGATGCCTTTATCATTAACCCTGACATGGATGCTTGCAAATCTTCGGATGTAGTCTCGCAAATTATTGAGGAACTCAACAAGCAGTGGAGCACAATGAATATTGTGGGAAAATGGTCTGACACAGAGAATGATGGTTCTCCCAATAAATGTTCATATTGAGACGCTGTTAAAGGAAAATCAGTTGCTATTGAAGGCTTTTCGCCCTCAATGACAAAGTCCCGGCCAAGGAAGGACTACTCACATTTGAATCCCACTATGGTGACTAGATCTATATCTAGTGGGAGAAAGGCTAGTGGTAATTCTTTCAGTCCCTTGGATGATGAGTCTGATTGGGATTATGATGAGTATAATCCTCTTGAATTTGATTGCTGATGTCATTGACAATTTATGTTTTAGAATGAGGGTATTTTTTTTCTTGTCTGACCCCATTCCCTTGATACACCATTCATGGAGATGGTAGGCTGTACGTAGAAATAAATGCTGATTCCGTTTTCTTATCATATTGAACGGATGTATGTGAATGAAATATATGCATATATATATATATATATTATTATATTAGTATTGTTATGTCATATATTTCATACTGATTAATAATATATATTTTTATAATCATCCTTGAATTGTGAATGTGGAGGATGAATCTCATCACGTTGTGGAGACGGTAAGTCGTATGTAAGCCCGAGTGAAAGTACCATTTCGTTAATAGTTAAATGTTATATAATTGGATAGAATATGAATTTTACATAAATAATATCATGATAAATTTATTATTTATATCCATTATAGTCACCGTCATACCCATTACAATAAATTAGTTTTGAATAAAATATAACACAACAACATGGAGATGGTAAGTCGTACGTACACACACATGGTTATATTTGTATTCTTAGGATAAATAAAAAGGGTAATATATAGGTAACATGATTATAATAACAAACATATATATGTATGTTACATGATATTTTAATTTGGTATGAAAACAAAATAGAATGATGAAGTTGAAGAAGAACAGAACTTTGAATGAGGTGATAAAACAATTAACACCTTTTTGGATGTCTCCTTTTGATTTTTACAAAATTAATCCTTAGGATGGATTTAGGACCCGATTAAGGCCTCTAAAAAGTATTGAGGGAATTTTGGAGAAGAAATCGGTAGGGGTTGGGCAAGACAAAGTGTTATATATGTCTGATATATTGATAAGGATACGTGCACATTTATAAGAGAGGTGAGTGAAACTTTAGGAAGATCTTAAAATATTAGAAATAGTCAGAGGGTTTTCCTCTGGCAATGATTTTCTGAAAATATTTTAATTTTAAAAAATATCAAAAAAACATGATAACCTCAATACAATAATTATAATATGTCACTAATATGTTTAAGTTATATATGAAATTATAGGATATCATTTATTAAATCGAATTATATTTAATTTAATATTATTAATATTGTCTATTTTATTCTTCCTTTAACAAATCAATAACTGCGTCAACATTGTGTCATAATTAAATTTAATTATTTAATATCGAAAAATATTAAATATATTTTCATGGTGTGGATAAATTTATTATCATTATAATTAATATTTATAGTTCAGTTTATCTTATATATTACCCAATATTAAAAATTATTTAGTAATTAAAATTTTAATATGACACTTTTAACTCTTCTTTAAAGATAATATAATAAATGTCCTAATAAAACACAAGCAGATTAAAAAAACATATTTTCGAACTAAGGATTATTTTGGTTGAATCATTCATATCCAATAAAATTATGAAATATTTTAGGTTAATTTTTATTATTATAATATTATTATTACCTTTAATTAATTTACTTACATTTAACCATGGTAAATAAAATTCAAAATCTACTATTTTCCAAAAAATGTTTCGATCCTTTTAGATGAAATTTTTCATAATTATTATAATAGTTTATGTTGGAATTTCCAAATTCAATTTAAAGAAGTCATACAATTAGATTTAGTGATCATCTGCAATGTGGCTTGAAGGCGGGAAAAAATATGTGAAAAAAGTTCAATGAATTTTTATATCTAATTGTATTATAAAAATGATTCGAATGATGTAAATTGGGTAAATATATCAATTACATTTCTATTGTGACATTAAAATATTTTTAATGTAATATAATTATTTAAATGAAAAAGTTGAATTTTTAACAATATTGTAGTGTTTTCACTATTCATCAATAATTGAATGTTTTCAATAAAATAAAATAAAAAATTTACAATAAACTAATTTTGATTTTCTGAATTAAAAAATGAAGTATATTTTTGAAAAATAAATTTCTAAGAATGTCTAAAATTATTTTCAGTATTGTTCAGAAATTGTGATAAAAATTATTTCCATTAAGAAAATAATAGTTTTAAACATATATCTAATTTAAGAAAAATTAATAATTTCATTATAAATATGTTTTATTTACATGAAAAAATAAGGTATTTACTACTATTTAAATTATTATATTTAATTGATAAGTTAAAAATATATCATTTAGATAATTTTAACACTAATGTGTTGTTTTTTAGAAACTCAATCTTTCATGTTACACAATCCAATTTTGTGTTGCGTGCAACACAAGCTATTGAAGATAATGTACTATGATATTTTGGGGTGTTATAAATCATCCTAATACCATATAACCAAATGATACATGAAACCACTTGAAATAATTTGAGTATATTTATATCATTTCATTCAATTTCTAGACTATTTCTTCCAATTTTACATTAACATCCATATTTATACATAAGAAAACCGATCATGAAACCATGAAACGAATGCTATTGGAACATCAATATAAAACATAATAAATCATCTAAATAGAAATATATGAATTTAATAAAATGAAAATAAATCAAATATAGGATTGATATGTTATGTATTAATTAATTATTTAATTAATATAATTTCATTATTTTGGATATTATGTAAATGTGAAGAACACTTTTAGACATAAGTTATGCAGGCTTCTCATCTCCCTTTTACTTCTGTGAGATATATTCCAAATTAAAACATTATTTCTTAAGAGTGGTTAACATGCTTCTATTTGATCTATCATATCTTTAATTTAATTATCTTCATGTTATTAAATTCTCAATTTTATAATTATTACATTTATGTGGAATGCTATTCGACTGATTAAAAAGTTGTAAGGGAATTAATAAGTCAATTTTCATTCATTCGTTTAAACACCTATTTCATTGATTTTTTCATACTAAATTTATGTGTGATGTTAATTTTGATTATATTATTTTATATATCCCTTTGTGGTATGTGTATATATATTAGAGTCACATAATCTATTAATTAAATTAATTATATTATTCTTTTAAGGTAATTCATCCCATTATTCTTTTGTTGATGAATATTTTTGATGTTTTGGACTTGTATTATTTTCTATATTGTATATACGAGCCCTTTTATTTATGATAATTAATCAATGAATATTTTTTTAATACCCATATTTAAAACTAAAAATAATCCTAAAACTAATTTCCTCTTATAAAACCATATGATAAATATTATCCAATGATATAGTATGAGAACCATGGAGAATAATACATGAACAGACATCAAAGAAGTGACACATTATAGTGTCTATGTTTTTTTGGAAATTACCAATTTTTGTTATATAAGTATAGTTGATGTGTAAGAAAGAAAAGTATGATTTTTTAAAAATATAATCCCAGGAGTATATATAAAAATTACATATAATTGAAAATGAATCATGAAGTCCAATATCCATTATAGAATTTGAAGTAAGAAAATATTCTTTATCCATTCCAAATGAGGATTTGGAAAGGAACTACTGATGAAAAATTCAAGAAGTTATCATAGGACCTAAATTAGCTTCTTATCAACATATCATATTAAAATTTGATCTATTAATATCAATGATTGAAAAAATTTAGAGGAACACTTTAAAAAATGAATTTTTGGGGACAATATTCTTATTTGATGCGTAATCCCATATAATTCAATGTAAAATACTTCCAAATATTAGAAAAAAAATAATTATTTTCCATTTCAAGAACCATTTCTTTATACACATATGGTACTCACTATGAAACATTGGAGAAAGAATTACATTTATACAAAAATTATTATTCTATAATTTTGTATTTGATGAGTATAAGATAATATTATTTCCCCCCTAATTCATGTACCAATTGATGAAATATCCATAAGGTATTAATGATGATGTTATTTTTAAAAGTGGGTCACATTGAGTTTCCTAATAACATATTTTTACTGTATAGAGAGGATAATGGATAAATTTGTTGAATGGGAATGACATTGATTGATGTCAAACTCGGAAGAATAATATTTTTAATGGGTTTTGACAAAGTCACCCCCAGATTTAATTGAGGCTATAAAACATAGAATATATTTTGATGAATTCTATCAAAATGTATCTCGAATAATGACCCCTGAAACATGTGTTTGATGTGATAATACATTGATAATATTATGGATATCACTAATGAAATAGTGTAGAATAATGTAGATCACAATAGATTAGAGGTTGAAGAAGGTGTAAGAGAAACTATGTATTTATTATAAGTTTCATAAAACATATTCTTTAAATTCAATCCATTCAATCATGAATCCACTAAATCATGAACTAAAGTAACTATTTATTACATTAAGTATCTCAAATTCCAGAAAAATGAGACACATAAATTGATCATTAATATGGATTTATTAAAATAGTAAGAATAAAAACTCATTAATGTGATATAGAATCAAAAATAATAACAGTATGGGGAATTTCATATATCAAATGAAAAAAACATATGGCTTATACATATATTTTTTCCCAGATTCATGTATAAATATAAGTTTTAAAACTCAAAGAAGATATACCCTAATGGAAATTTATTTTGATGAATGAAATTTTAAATATACTTAGTGATGGAATATTTGTTTTATTTAGGAAAAAATTATTAAGGATGCTTTATGTTGTTTCGAAGAATAATAAATTTATTTTCATGAAGAAGATATATAATTAACTGATTTTAATAATTAAATTCACCACATTTCAAGTTTTATAATGTATTATAAGATGAATACATAAACATGAATGAATGACTTTGGAACTTAATATATAGATTATATACTTTAATTGGTATCTAGTCATGGATTCTAATATTTTTCTGATAGATAATAAAGCTATAAAATAATTCTAATAGATATGACTAAATAATCAAAGATGATGTCCACATATCTGTATTAAACCTTTTCCAAATATAGCATAGTTTTCGGTATGTTTCATTTATAGTGACCTAAAAATTTTATAAATAAATATTACATCTTATTGCATGATTAATGAATGAAATAAAATTACAATCCATTATAAACCCATATTGTTATATGTATTTGGAAAATTAGATATATAATAACATGGTTAATGAAATAGTTACATCACCTACCACAAATTTTGTCACAAGTAGAAACCTTATAATAAACTTCATAATTAAATCATTTTATCACATCTTATGGAAAATGGAAAATTAAAAAAGGTGGGATCAGATTCTTCGTAAGGGTAATCATGGGATATATATATATATAAATTGATGATCACATGAAAGAATATTTTATGAAAAATGGTATGATAACAATTTCATTACATAAAATAATCCTACCCATTCAATCAGATATTGTTAGTCATGAATCATGGAATAAGGTTTTTTCATTTAAAAGATAATATTTAGAAAATTACCGAGTCATCAATAATCAATCATGAACTATGAGGTTAATGTTTAAAACATAATATTAAAACATTTTGATAATGAATAAATACAAAAATTCAACTCATTAAATGAATGACTTGAAATCAAGTCCCTACATAAAATAATGGACATGATAACTATTCCACACTAAAACCAATTGACACGAATCGAGGTCTGCACGTCCACTTATGGATATGAAATTTAGTCTACTCATTATATTTTGAAAAATAAATCAGGTTAAACCATCTCATAGTTATCACATGATATATACATATTTACCTAATTCATTTTTTGATTATAATGGCCCCAAACATCGCATAATAATAATCCATTTATAAGAAAACAACAAGATGATGAAACATTATTTATAGCATCATAATATATCCAATGAAAAAATAAAGGCCTCATAAACATCTCACTATCACATTTTTGAACCATCCATAAAAATAAATAAGAATGATATAATTGTATCATATCCTCTGTAATTCATAATTAACTTCAGAGGATGTCATCATAAATGAATATTTTATTCAAAATATCATAGGGAATTTTATTTAAGAAACAAAAATTTTATTTTAAAACCACATATTTAAAATATAAATAATTAAAATCTTTTTTGGGAAATATTTATTTTGAAAATAATCATGGAAAATTTTCATATAACATTCAACACATTGAGTTGTAATGATGGCATGGAATTCTTTTCATGTAGTTATTGGTAAAATAATGATTTCGTTCACACCTTTTGTAAGTAGTACCATGTTTAGAAATTGATAAGAATATTATTCATAATTTTTTTAAGAAGTCAAACATAGGTAAACATGACATGAAAAAATAATTGGAGAATATTAAAAAAATTAAAACATTTTATAAAACCTTAATATTGATGAAATGGTTTTTCTGACCCAAAGATGAAATATGGTCGTATTTTTTTAAAATATTTTTTTGAAACATTTTTATTACCGAAGAGAGGTAAATGGTATTGGGATAAAATTTTTTATAAAAAAATATATTTATAAAAATTTGAATTCTGTATTAAATAAAGGTCACATAATATCGTAAATTGAAATTCTAGCATAAATAATACCAATTAATATTGGATTAAAATATAAATCCCATAAAGATTAAGTAATGGAGAAATAAAAACCCAATGAAACAGAGAACCCTAGATATATTTTTAAATCCCCATAATATTCATTATAATGATTATTAAATACATTCAAGGTTTTTATATAAATCACAAAAAGGACATATGTCTCAAAGAAATAAAAGTGAGATGATAAACCCTTACCTAAGGTATTATATGTCATCATACCTGTTGAAAACTGCCATAAAATATATATTTATTTATTATACATATATCCAAAAACCATTATCATATATCATAAAACCATAATAATATATTCGATACCATCATATTATATGCCACTGTATTTATGATTTACATATAACATCTTATGAATTATTTTTTAGTACATCCTTCTGAAAAAAACTCTTCTGGGTGATGACTATTTCATTTTTCATGTATGTTTTAACTCCGTATTTCTGGTCCATCCACTTTTATTATGAAGATCCCCACCATATATTCGAAAGTCAGTGGTTACTTTATTATATTAGTATAACATACAAAGAATCTTATCGTGAAGGAAAAAATGGTTTGTAGTAATGGTCAACAACATATGTATTTGAATTTAAAAGTCATTTGAAATCATAAAATTCAAAAAATTATTTTCATTTAGATCATATTTATTCCCTCTATAATATCACTACATATAAATAATAAAACAAATTCTAGAATCATTGGTAATGTAAATATATGAAATGTGAGAGAGATCTAATTCTCATTAAGGTTAAGAGTAAAATGGAACCTATAAAGAATATATAATATATAATAAATATATAAAGAGAAATAACCAAAATACATTGCATATAATTAACAATGTGAACATATAGAATAATATAATAGGAATAAATTATAATAAAAATTCCAAATAAATAATAACGTGATCTTAATTCATAACTATTGATATTAAATGTAATCTATTAATTATATGGAACATCAATAAATAATCTCATAATTATGGAATATATATTTTTTGAAATCATAAACATACTATTAAGACATTTCACATGAAATTTTAAAACTATGGGTAAATCAAAATTTAATTTTTCTAATTGATTTGTCTCATGAGATCTACAAATGCATCAAGGGTCTATGTAATTTTGTTCAATACTCATAACTAAATAATTCCAATACAATCCTCATATGAAATGGGTGATTCGTAATCAAGATATAAATTCATATTGAAAAAATTATATATAAAGTGTTAACAATCACCCCATTCAAAAAACAAAAATATAAACCATTGATAATAATATGGAAAATTGTATTAGAATACAACATCAGTGTCAACTGATCATAATCTATCCATAAAAATAACTTGTATGGAATTATTAAAAATTATTCCCTATTTATAATAATATTAAATTAGGTTTTTTATCATTCATGAATAGTGGTAACATAAAAAATACCATGAAAACATTCATGGGGAAAATAAATTTTTTCATTTTGAAAATCACCTTTTAAAACTAAAATCTAAAAACAAATTAATTTTCATTGAAAATATCAATTAAAACATGTTAAATAATAGTATAAACATTTAGTGGTCATGAAGGTGGAATTGTTTTGTGCTATACATGTTAAAAATAAGTTTCCTTTTATATTTTTGGTAAAAAAATAACTATTGTATGGAAAAAATGATGTATCCTATCAATTATTATAAAGTCAAACATGGGTAAAAAATCCCATATTAAATCATTTATAGAATATTTAAAAGAGTTTTTAATTTTTTTTAGAGAAAATCATTTTGGAAGGAAATTTTTTTGATAGAAGAGTGGAAGAAATTTAGTTTCTATTAAAAAACATTAAAAATAATTTTATATAAAAAAAGAGAGTAAAATGGTATAATTAATTTAAATGTTGACTAATAACCAGATTCGAATAAAATTAATGAGTTTATTGATTGATATATTATTATATTTCATCATAAATATGGTATACCTCTCATTGATGTAAAAGTGATATGGGAAACCCTTATCTCATGTTTCAGTTTTTTTATATGTGTTCAAATATAATAGCCCAATGCCCACACTCCCAGAGCCTATGCTGGAATCATAAATATTTAATTTACGTCTTGGATACTGATTATTGGGACCTATATTTTCCTATTCTAACCTTATTAAATTAAATAGGAATAACATGATCACTTATATTCCTGAAGAACATTTAGGTTTAGAGTTTTATATAATTATGGAAAACACCTACACAATCAATACCCTTGTAATAAAATGACAATTCCTCTCACTTAACACAAACTTTCTTATTTCATATTAATACTTCATCATCATACAAATTAAATTCCTTACAGTCATAACTTATTTATCCTCATTCATTTTAAACTAGGGGAATGGAAACATTATATGTGTGAGAACAAATTTTCAGTATGGTTAAAAATAATAATTAACGATTAAATGTTCTCAATGAGAATAATATGTTCATAACGGTATTCGAACTTAATCAAAGTGCATGAGTGTATCATTGAATAATTCATACCCATCAATTATTGGATCATAAAATATAAAAACATGGAAAAGGTAAGAGTCATATTAATCAATAATCATGATCTATGTTATCTCAATATTGATCATAAGAAAAATTATGTACCCATATCTTGGAATTAAACCCATTATTTGTAACTTATAGATTCATATTAATGAAACCATTTTAATTTTAATATCTATATAGATGGATTCTAATATAAATATTATCAAATGAATTGGAGAACTATCTAGGAGAATTAATCGTTTAATCTATAATTATCACGGTTGATGCTATATGTGCTACACCAAGATATGATGTAACAGAATTACCTGAATCTATTAATTCCATGAAATAATTACCCATCCAATATCATTGGCTTGATATTACAGTGAGTCATTACTTGGCCTTAAGGAAAATCCCCAAGATTCCAATGGCTGGAAATAAATGTCGAACGGTTTCAAAATAATGTGGGAAACAATTTACCCTTTAATAAGTAAACCACAAAACAAAAAATCACAACCAAACAATAACCACCAAACAACCACTATATAATCCATGATGAAAAAGAAGAGAAACCGACCACATTATTTAAATAATTCAACCCAAGTGCACAACAATGAAAGATAACCAAACATCAAAGTACATAGTGGAAAATAACTATAGACTCCAGGAAGACCTAAAGACTCCATGCTCCACCAGCTCCAAACTCCATTATCACCAAACATCCCAAGTCTCATGTTGTGATACTAATAATGTGAGACACTTTACCTTTTCCCCTATCTTGGATGATAGAATATTCAAAAGCACCAAAGTGACAAAGTAGGGGTGAGTATAAAAATTAGTAGGGTTTACCTAAATACATCCATACTAACACCACTAGGATAGAAGAGTTATTAACATTTATATAAAATATTTTATATAAAAACATTTATCAAAATAGTATATAAGCAAATATAAACAAGTTTCCAAAAACATTTATAACCTAACGTATACAAGTACGATTGAAACCAATTTTTCTATCAAGTTATTCTTCTGTAAAAAATAACTAAACAAGCTTCAAAATCATTTCACAATATCCCTTTTTGTCATACCCCACCGTTTTAAAATACCATGAAACCAACCATGCATCCTATGTTATGACAGTTTCATACTCAAGAGCGGTTTCTCATTCATCTACTATGTTGTCACAAGGTTATTATATACCATGTTCTATTAACAGTTTGGCATTGAGTACAAGGTCATATATCAACCAAGACTCATTTATGAATTATGAATACACACACACACCAACTTTCCCAAGGATCATGCCAAAAAATCTTTTCAATAAAAACATATTTTTATTAAAAACCATTTTCAATCAAAATCCAGTCAATGCTCAACCATTTATATAAAACACCCATTTTATTTAAATCCCCCTTCAATTCAAACTATTTTGATATTCGATGAAATTAATAAATAAAAATAATCATTTTAAAATCAAGAATCCAAATCACATTGCAAAGCAGTTCACCAGGATTTCCCAATTTCACTAAACTAATAAATCATCAAAAAACCAGATTTATACCATGATTTTCACAATCAATTCCTTTCAAATAAACAAATTTGAAACTAAGACAATCAATTATAAAAAGTTTATTTGAGAGTGAATCCAAATACCTTGATGTTTTTGATAAAAATCTACAACAAACAAAGAACGCTAACAAAAACATGGTTGATTCTTCACCAAATGTCCTTAGATATCTTCTCTTATCAACAAAAAATCCAAAACGAAACATTTTGTTTGGCATTCAAAAACCTAGATCTACCCATAAAGGATGTATATCTGATAAAATATGAGTATATGAGAATGGATATAATTATAAGGAAGAAGAACATTGAACCATAACAATGAGACGGATGAAAAACCCATACCCTGATGGTGGAACGCCTCTAAAAGTCTCCTAGGGTTGACTAGATTCGAGAGCCCCGAAGATACAAGAAAAAAAATGTGACACAATAGATGCAAGTGTTATTTTAAACTGGACAGATGTGGGCTCATGATGTGTAACTTAGGTACATGACCTGTAGGCCATGTTAGAGCAGTATTCCAAAAGATTTGTCACCTCAATCTCAAAATCCATTATATAAACTTTACATGACGTGTACCTTAGGCACTCGATGTGACCCCCACCACACGACCTAAATTCTTCACAAAGTACATGTCGTGTACTTTAGGTACACTGTGGGTACCTATCCAGAAACCAACAGTAAACCCTATACATGTGCATATAAGGATTTTTTTACCAAAAGGGCCTTAGTATTGGGAGAAACATACCCGATCAAGGTATCAGAACGTTAAAACCTCTTCAACAATGAATTTCCATCCCCAAAAAGCCATGTAAAATATAAAACTAAAATAAATGGGGTACTAAATTCTCCCAACCATTGGTTTTTCCATCCTCAGAAAGTAGAAAACCCTCGCTACCATGAATGAGTTCTGGACATTTCTCCTTCATTTCTTTCTCTTATTCCCATGTCTTTTTCTGAATCCTACCATGTTTCTATAAAATCTGCACTAGACTGATTCTTTTTCCATGAAAGAGTGTCTCTTTCCTATCCACAACCAGCATTGGGATATATTCCAAAAAAAATCCAACTCTAGGTCAACGTGATCCCATCTTATCACATGGTCAAGACCATAGTCATACTTTTTCAATTGGGATAAATGAAACACATTATGCAACGAGCTGAATAATGGTGGTAATTCCAACTGATATTCCACCTCTCCAACATGTTCTAGTATCTCTAAAGGGCATAAATATCAAGGATATAACTTTCCCTGCATCCCAAAAAATGATGATGTTCTATCCTTGGGGTATCTAAATGACTAAATTCTCACTTACTACAAAGAACAACAGTCGTTGATGATGATACACATATTATTTTTGATGACACTGAGCTGTCTCCATCCTCTTTTTGATCAATTGGATCTTCTATATTATTTCTTGGACAAGTCTTGGCCCGACTAGTGATGTCTCACCTATTTACACCCAACATAGTGGATAACGACTAGGACACCCATATAATGCTTCAAACGTCACCATATGTATTGATGTATGATAGTTATTATTATATGAGAACTCCACTAAGGGTAAGTTATCCTTACATGAGCCACCAAAATCCATTACACAAGCTTGTAACATGTCTTCCAACATTTGTATCATCTGCATAGACTGGCCATCTGTTTGAGGATGATATGTCGTGGTCATAGTCCAATGAGTCCCAAGTGATTTATGTACGGATTACCATAAATGATATTTGAACCTTGGATCACTATCTAACATGATTGAAATAGGTATGTCGTGTCTCTTTACAACTTATTGGATATAAATTTTGGAAAAATCCACTAATTTATGAGTTTTAAAAATTGAGTTGAAATTGGCTGAATTTGTAAGCTGATCCAATATCACCCATATGACCTCATGTTTCTGAAACCTTCTTTGAATACCTTTAACAAAATCCACCACATTATGCTCCAATTTCCACACTAGGATGGGAAAATATTGCAAAAAACCAAATGATCTCTAATTCTCTGCATTAACCTAATGAAAAGATAAGCACTTCGAGATGAACTCAGCCACCTTCCTTTTCATGTCTCTCCACCAAAACATCAACTTAAATTCCTTATACATGTTTTGTGTACCTTGATGTATATCCTATCTAAAATAGTGGTATGTAGGAAGGAGTTGTTCTCGGAAATACATAGGTACAACCATCCGATCTTGAAAACACAAAACTAGACTCCCATCAAGTTTCCCGCCCTCAATGGTCTCCACACCATTGAGTTTTGAACTCATAACCAGACATTCTACATCATAATTTTGTACCTATATAACCATAGTTACCAAATCAGAAACATGAGTAGCTCAAAATTAAACCACAACATCACCTCGGTCTTCACATTCCACACGCATGCCCACTAGGACCGATATCAACTTCCATTCATCTAAGGAATCCTCTTCCATATGAGAATATGAATTTCTAGTCTATGTATCTTCCACTGAAATCCCTTTTACCAGTGTATACATCTATTCAAAGTCAAAAATCATGAGATACTACATCCTTCTAATTTTCCATAGATTCAAATCTCACTATCAGAAACTGTGTTTCATGATTTTATGATCTCTAAACACAGTGAATTTATCATAAAAGAGATAGAGACTCCATGTTTTCAAGGCATGTAATACTACATATTACACTAAATTGTGTGTTGGGTAATTCTTCTCATGCACCCTCAACTGACTTGAACCATAATAAACCCCCGCGGTCTATTTGAATGAGAACGCCACACAACCATGATCTCAAAGCATCAGAATAGACCACAATGGCCCCTCCTATTTCTGGAAAAATCATGATATATGCCAATATAAGACAGACTTTCATCTCCTAGAAAGACGTATGTAAATCCTCTATCCATTGGAATGGAGAATTATTCATTGTTAGTGATTTAATTATCGAAGATAGTCGTGAGAAATAATGCAAAAAGGGACGGTAGTATCCAGCTAGACGAGGAAAACATAATATCTTGAAGACCTTCCTTAGTGGTTTCCATGAGATAACAGATTCTACCTTTTCACGATCCACTAAAATACCTTTTTCTGAAATCACATGGCCAAGAAAGCATACCTCCTATAACTAAAAATCACCCTTTGATAATTTGGCATAAAAATAATGATCTATCAAGATTTATGACACTTTTTCTAAGTGCTCCTCATGGCCAACCCTTGTCTTTGAATACACTAATATGTCATCCAACAACACCACAACCAATGAATCCAGATATCTCTCAAATATTTGATTCATCAAAGCTATGAAGATTGTTGGTTCATTCGTTATACCGAAAGGCATGACTAAATATTCATAGTGGCTATATATGATTTTGAAAGCTATATTTGGAATATATTCCTTCTAAACTCGCAATTGGAGATATCCTGATCACATATCAATTTTAGAGAACCACTGAGCTCCCCTCAATTGATCAAATAGATCATCAATGCATGGAAGTGTGTACATGTTATTTATTATAGCATGGTTCAACTTATGATAATCATTACACAACCGAAGAGTTACATTTTCTTTCTTCATGAACAAGACCAGTGATGCCCATGGATACGTACTTAGCTGAATGAAACCCTTTAATTTCTGTTCCTCCAGGTACACTTTCAATTACCTTAACTTTTATGGTGCCATCCTATAAGACAAAAGGGAAATAGTACTGGTCCTTAGAAGGTGATCAATCGTAAAGTCCACTTCCCTTATAGGTGGTAACCTTGAGATGTTCTTGGGAAAGACATATGAAAATTTATCAGCCACTACCGGAAAAAAAAATTCTTCGATATCTTCCATTGATGCCAAAGTCATCTTTGATAACTGATAAGATATTGTTCCCACCATTAGTGACAAAAATCTCTTTCAACATTTCTTTACAATCTTATCTCTATTGAAGAGATTCTCAATGCCATCCTCAGTCATGAATGGAAATTTTCTCCTATAACAATCGATTTGAGACTTGAAAATTTTCGTCCAATCTATACCAAAGATTACATAATAGAAATCCATCTCCAATATCGGGAAGTCCCATTTCAGCTTGGCTCCATAAAACATTATTGCACATGATCTACACACAAAGGCATGACATTATCTTTCATAGAGAGGAGTTTTCAATTTTAAAACAGCATTCATCATTTATAGTTTTAAACAAATCAATTCAACAACATGAGAAGAAATAATGGAATGTGATACACCAGTATCAAACCACACTTTCAAAAAGCAAGAATTCAAAATAATCATATATTTCACTATAGATGGTCTAGCCTGATCAATGAACATCACCTGCTCAGCTCCATACAAATTCTTTTTTGATTCACTTTTCTCCTTATTGCCTTACTGAGAATTCCCTAGTTGAGGAGTCAAGTTATTTAGATAATCACCATGGCTAGAAATGCTCTGTTGATGAGACTGATTCTATTGTCCTCTCCTTTTCGAAGCATACAATGCTTGCAATGCCTGATATGTGTCCCGAGCACCAGACCATGGAGCACTATGAAAATAGCACTGATATTGTCCCATCATGATTCAATTATGGAATGCTCTTGGTTATGCCGTATACTCTATCTTTATGTGTTCAAACAAACCACATTGAATGCAACATGCTTTGCTCTTGGGTCATGGAGGAAGGTTCATTGATCTAGCTGTCTGATTTTGATTTCCACTTCAACTATGGATATATGTGCCTCTTTTACACTTACTCCAAGCTATTGAGTTCCCACAATTCACTAGAGGTATCATCATACCTCCTCCTATCGATCCTAGGAGATCATGTTCATCCAAAGTCACTCTATTCACCATCTCTGTATAATCTGTAATACAGAGCACAAAATTCTTTGATCGAATCTCCTACCATAGCTGTGATTCAAAGATGTGTGCCTCTAAGGATGCACATATCGCAACCTCTATTGAAAAACAGACTAAATTCATGAACATTGGTGCATATTACATGACTGAGTGACTCTCTTGTTTCAGGATAAAGAATTAAAATTTTTTTATTGATATTGAACGTGTGAGGATAGAATTGTTTTTTCAACAAATCCTTAAAATCCTCCCATGTAAGGCTTTCATCCAATTTATCCTGCTCTGCTAAATCCCACCACTGGTGTGAAAGATTCTTGAGAATATACATCACCATCCTCACCATTAGATCCACTGTTGTGTCAATGAAATCAATGATACTATTCATCCTAGTCACCTACATCTCCTCCTTTTCAGGCTCAACATCACCCCAGAAGTTATGTGGATTCTGCTTTATGAACTAGATGGTATGATCCACATGCCTTGAGATCCTTCCTCCGATTCCCTGTATCCGCATCTTAAAAATCCTGGACAATACTCTGAACCATATCTTGGTTCACATAAGGTTTAGGTGAATCCACATTCTCCACATCTTCTGCGGGTGGGTTTTGATGATTCCTAACATGTTCCATTTTCTAAACCAACAACAAACACCATCAATCTCACTCTCTAGCAACTGATGGCTTTCCATTTCAAATTCTATCACATCAAATATCACAAAATTGTTTTCCAAAACCACCATTCTCCATGTTAAACCATTTTTGAAAACATTCAGAATGATTTTTGAAATTAAACCATTTTCAAAATTGGCCAAGGATTCCATTTTTCAATATCTTTCTTATGTAAAACAATTTCATACTTTTTCAAAAATCAAAAC
Source organism: Viscum album (assembly GCA_963277665.1). Lineage (NCBI taxonomy): Eukaryota > Viridiplantae > Streptophyta > Magnoliopsida > Santalales > Viscaceae > Viscum > Viscum album. The sequence goes on from OY728166.1 coordinate 1,324,041,925, forward strand.
TTTTTCACAACATAAACGATTCCTCTAAAATGATGTATTCCCTCTTATTGGGAAGTCATTCCTCTATATTGAATGACATTATCATATCATTTTCTAAACCCCTGACAATGAGATACATAAATCCTAGAAGTGTCACAAAACAATTATTCACACAACTACCTACTAACATGATATTCAACAGAAAATGGTTAGATACGTCCTTTTATTCTATATATTTTATGTTCTGACAATCCTACTCATGTCTATGATTTAAACAAAATGTCTAAACAAGAATAAATTTCAACTCCAAGACCAAGAACAATAATGAACACTTGATGGGGAAGGGATGAACAAGCATATAACATTTATACCTCAAAGGATGGACAAGACTAATAGAATTTCTAACGACCCACCCAATATCATTATCTGGAGAGTACAACAAGTCATTAGTTAACCTTAAGTGAAATCCCCAAGATTCCAAAGGCTAGAAATAAATGACTAAGATTTTAAAAATCCATTAGGGCATGATTTACAATTTACAAAACAAATCCAAAAAACACACAACCATAACCAAACAACCACTATATGATGGATGATAGAAAACAAGACAATTCAATTGCATTATTAAAACAAGTCAACAAAAATGTACAATAGCAGTAGATAAAAAAAATTAATGTACACCGTGGAAATAAACTATAGACTTTGGGAAGACAATAAGAATCCATGATCCACCAGCTCCAAGCTCCAACATCACCAAACATCCCATGTACTATGAAGTGGTAATAAAATTTTGAGACACATTACCTTTACCCCTATCCCAGAAGATAACATCTGAAAAAGAAAAAAAGTTACCAAGTAGGGGTGATTATAAAACTCTGTAGGTTTTTCCCAATGACATACCTACTCATGAAAATAGGATAGAAGATTTTGAATCATTTAAATAAAAAAATTTATATAATTTTTTTTCTCAAAACAGTTTATAACTAAATATAAACATGTTTTGAAAAAAATTTAAAACGAAAATCATACAATTGAGATTGAAACGAATTTTTCCAACATGTTATTTTTCATGAAAATTAATTAAACAATAATTAAAAACAATTAACAATATCCCTTTTTAGCATACCCCACCATTCCAAAAACCCATACAACCAACCATGCATGCTACGTTATTACAGTTCAATACTCATGGGCAGTTTATCATCGATATATGAAGTCATCATAAGGTAATTATATCCCATGTGACATTAAAACTTTGGAAACAATAATAAGGTCATATTTTAACCCATACTTATTTATGAAATATGGATACACACACCAACATTCCCAAGGATCATTCCAAAACATCATTTCAACAAAAAACTCTTATTATTGAAAACCATTTTCCATCAAAATCATTTCTAGGCTCAACCATATAAATAAAACCCCATTTTCATTGAAAAACATTTCTATTAAAACTATTTATAAATTGTATTGAATCAGTAATTTAGAATCAACATTTTAATTTTAACAAAATAAATCACTTTGCATGACAAATCTCCAAGATTTCACGATTTCACTAAAACTATAAATCAACACAAAATAAGATTTATCCCATGAGTTTCACTATCAATTCAATTCAAATAAAAAAAATTTGAAAATAATACAACCACTAATAATTAGAGGAGTCGAGAGTGAAGAAACCTAATTTGATGTTTTTGATGAAACATAACAACAGGTGAAGAATGCTAAAAAACCAGTTTGATTCTCCACCAAACGACCTTAGATCTCTTCTCCTATCAAAAAAAGAAAAAAACTTATTTGTCATTAACCAACCTATACTTACCCATAAAAGGTGTAAATATGAGAAAATAAGAGGATATGAGATCTATATATATAGAATAATAATGGTGTATTACAACAATGAAACGGATGAAAAACCCTAACCCAGATAGTGGAACGCCTCTGAAAATTACCTAGGGCCGACTAGAGTTGAGATCAATGATAAATAAAGAAAAATAATGCGAGGAAACATTTTCAAGATTGATTTTTAACTGGGAATGTGCCGACTCCTAATGTGTACCTCAGGTTCACGATGTTTAAGCCACGTTGGATAAGTACACCGAAAAATCCATCTCATCAGGCTCCAAATCTATTATTTAAACCCTAAACAATATGTACCATAGGTACAAAAATTTTACCAACACTTGATGTGACCAATACCTCATGACTTGAATTCATCCACAAGTACATGTCATGTACTTCAGGTACATAGTGGGTACATATCCCTAAACCAATTGTAAACCCCAAAAAACTACATGCAATGAATTTTTTATCGAAAGGACCTTATTGAGGGGGAAACTTACTTGATCAAGGTATAATAATGTTAAAACCTCTTCAAAAATGAATTTAAATCTCCAAGAAGTCAGGTTGGTTATGAAACTCAAGAAACCGAGGGTACTGCATAACCTATGTTAAGATATATTGGGCTTACCCGACAATATCTTGGCCACCCAATGTTAAGTTGTGATGGTCTTACCCAACACTATCTGGGAACATTCATTCTTCATGTATAATGTTAATGTATCATATAATTAATAAAAAATTATAATTATTTCTCTATTAATCTTTAAAACATTTGAAAAATATTTTAAACTCATGAATAAATCACATTTGGATATCAAAATACCATTTTATATTAAAAATTGATAAACAAAAGAAAATACTATTTTTCTTTTGAAAACTATTTTCACTACAAAAATACCACCCAAAATGGATTTTCATTAAAGGAAACATGAAAACATAAAATGGTATATAGAAATAAAATAATGTTCAATGCATAGAAAAAGTCATTATTGCAATGCGTGTTAATAATAGAATATCTCTTTAGTAGTTTTTCAAAACATTCCATATAAAACATGTAAAAAGATTCCATTTGAAAACCAATTAATGTAAAGTATAATGATATAAAATTTAATTTATAAATAATTTATCTCTATTAAAAATATACTCAAATCATTTCCCAATCATATACATTGAAAAGGATGTGTTGGAAAACATTAGAAGAGAATATTTCTTAAAAGAAAAGTCCCTTATCACATTAAAAATATTTTAATCACAAGCCCCATAAAATGATAAAAATTAATAGAAAATTAAATACCATCCTAATAGAGAAATTAATGTCATATAATGTCAAAGGGGGTGTATATACAAAATATAAAATGATAAAGTTGCATAAAATGAAGATATTCCTTCAATAAAAGAGATTGTGATAAATTCCCTTACATTGAGTATGATTCTTCATATGTGTCCTTATCTTATGGGATGATGAAATTATGTTCATTATTTACATTATTAATTTATTTTTTTTCATATTTATTATTATCTTTATTTACCTTATTAATTATATATATATAACTACTTAATAAAATTAATATAAATCAGAATTGTTGACCATATATAGGTTATGTGTCAAAAATGACATTGGTAGGTCAACTAATTAAAATGATGTAATTATTTAAACATATATAGAACAATATACATGAAATAATTATCATATTTATATTTAAATTATAATTTTAAAATATATCGTGAAATAGTTTTATGAAAAATGAACCAACATTACACTCATGGGGATGGTAGGTCGTGCATACGTTAGAGTAGCATTCCAATTTTCCAATGATGAGTATGAAAAAATATAAATAACACTTATGTTTTTAAAATGATAATTATTTTAGAAATATCATATTATTTAACTATATATACTAATATATATATCATTCATATTATGTGGCGATGTAAAAATAAGAATCACATCGCTTCAAGGAGGCGATATTCCACATATCTATGAACGACGTATCAATTTTTTGTGAGTGAAATTGTAAGAATGAAATGATATATTATATTTATTGAAATTTAATTATGTAAATATTATAATATTTATTTCATGTAAGTTATATATATTAATTATAATTACCCTTATTTCTTTCCATGTAACATGATAGTGAAAAATGATTTATATCACTTCATGAGGCGGTATTCCGTCATTCACAAGAGCTACGTTATCGTATACCTTATGGAATTAAATGTAAATAGGGTGAAAAAATATAGTTAATACTGAGGAATAATTAATTTATAAAAATAATAAATATAATATATAAATCGTATTACTATCATTATTCTCAACCATGAGAGGTTAAAATGGGAAAACTAACGACATCATTTCAGGATGTGGAAGTTCGCTGTATAAACAAATAATGAATTTGTAACACATTTGATGGAAGTGAGTGTGTTTTTGGAATTAACTTTAAATAATAACATATAATTATATTTAGTATACTGATTTATTATATAATCAAGTTATATGATGTATTTAATGGGGTGAATAAATTAATAAAATAAAAACTAATTTTGAGGAATGTTACATATTTTTCAAGTAACTCCTCTGGGTTTTCATAGAAATCCATACTTGGTAGAATTTATAAAAAACATAAGGATTATAGGATTGGATTAAGAAATTGGAGAATTTATTTTGGTAGGTATTTTCTGAGGAAATAGTATTTTATGATGTGATTAGATGAGGATTGAGGGTAGCCTTTTATATGATGGGTGAGTGGGAAACTCATAAAATCATGAAAGAGTAAATTCCACCAATGATTTTTCCATGTAATGTGCATAAAATAATTAAAAATACATTATCCTAAAATTAATTATGTAAACATATTTCTAGGAAATTGGTTTGTATATTTTTCATGGTCATTTGTCCTCTTATTATTCGTGTTTAATCACTAAGTGAACTCATTTTTTTTACCTTAATCACTATAATAAATTTTAATTACTTTCACTACAATTATTTTTCCATTTTTTTGAAATTACTAGAAAATATAATTTTTTTGATTCAAAATATATAATCCATTTATAAAAATTCAATTTAATGAAGTGTAAAATTTTAATTTAATAATAAACCCATAGACATGGTGAGACAATGAGTTTTTAAGATGTGTATTTTTTTTTTGAAAAATATGATTATATATGTACTCTATGACTAATAATAAACATTATATGAATAAATATTAGTATGTATTGATATATATTCTATAAATTTATTTTTGGGAAATTACCAATAAGGTATTATTTTAATTTTTTAAAATTAATACACATTTTGAATTTTATAATAGTTTTTAGAAAAATCCATTCTTTAAACCTAAAATAAGAAAATATATTTAAAATACAATTGAAAGTTGATTAAAGTAATTAGTGCTAAAACCATTCTTTAAACCCAAAATAAGAACATATATTAAAAAAATAGAAATTTTATTAAAAGTAATTAGTGGATTAAATAAATATTAGGATACTTATAAATATGTTTAAACCATATTTTAGTTTTTAGTTTACTTAATTTGTTGAAAATAGAATACTTTTTTAACAATAATTAGTATTTTTCAGAATTCACTAAAAATTTAATATTTTCCAGAAATTGAAAACAATTTCACAAAAATTAAATTGAGATATTATGATTCAATTTTTTTTATTTTTTCATATTAATTTTATAAAAGTATTATAAAATCTTTTTTAATAATATATATACCATAAATATGTGACAAAAGAGTTTTTTAAAAGAATGTAAAGTTTTATGCATAAAATTGTGTTTATTATTATGTCATGTGTAGAGAAAAAATATGATGAGTGTTAAAATATATATTAAATACTATCTCTATATATATATAATCTAATAAGATTTTGTTTAATTTATATGTTTATAAAACACTTTTTCTTATTAATATAGTTTTTTTGAAAAGAAAATTATATTTATTTAAAAATCATGTTTATTTTGATTGGTAATAATTTTTTCACCAAGGAATATATTTAATCGATATTTTGATATTTTAGTTAATTATTTTCCTTCATGAAATTTAAATTTATTTTTTATAATGTCAATATATATCATTGGTCATTTAAGTTCAATAGTTCATGTTGAATACACTATTAACCATAAAAATCCTTTGTTGCATTTAGTTCTTACTAAAAAGAGTGTTACATGTAACAAAATATAAAAATAATGCTTCATGTCCTTTATTGTATGAAATATAACAGCTTATTGTAATTTGTTTTGTCACCACCTCCCCCATTTAAAATGTTATTTCATCACAATTTGAACGCCATCTTTGTAATCAAAGGGTGGATATTTGAAAAGGTTGTTTTGTAAACACATATCATAGAAAGGTTTAAAAAACATATTATTGTTAAAAATTAAATTTAAGTACATGGTTTATCAAGATTAAACATAACTATGTTTCTAAAGTGGAGAACATATATGGGAATGGAGAAGAAGTGTAAATAAGTATAAAGGTTGACTCATGTCATTGGTCACAATCAAGTTAATGATCGATGGAATGTTAAGGGAATGAAAACCATAAATATGTGATAATATAAAATACCATTAGTTCATCAAAAATTAATGTAATTGGATAATACTTGTTTTTCAAGATCCCTTTTCTCATTTTTAGGAATTCTCTCCCCATCTAAAATGAATACATATTGAAATATACTCACATGAAATGTAAAATATCATCCTTTAGCCAATTTCCACAAGAATCTAATATTTTTCTCCAAACCATGAGTATTCAAGAAGAATATTTTACAAATTAAGAACTAAAATATCATTTTATAGACTACATAATAATAAAAAGGATAAAAAGTGATTCTTTATGTCTTTAGAAATTAATGAAAACTCAAATGGTTAGCACAAGGTAATATAATTTACAATATCAACAAACCTTCATGTGATAAATTAATATTCAAAATTAAATAGTATAATGTTTTTTAAAACTTCATCATTTCATTATTAACTATCCTTAAAATTAATCAAACATTTCTTGATTAACATTAAAAACCAATGATTAGAATGATTTTATCATACATTCTTTTGAGATAAATCTACCATTATTCCTAAAATAAAATACTATAGGTTTCCAAAATAAACATATCCATTACCTATATATATTAAATACTAACTACTACATCATATATGAATATGGTAGGCTATACACCCTTATCACATCTCGGTTGTGGATCAGACCATGTAGCCTTGTCAGATGCAAGGGATGTCACCCAACCTTCAGGTTGCACCTATTTTATTTAAATATGAAAAAAAATTCATACCTAAATAAAACTACATGTTTATCCTCAGGGTTATAAATAAACAAACCCAATAAAATGTCTCCTAAAATATTATTAATAACATAAAAATTCGAACTTCTTGAAACACTCGAATGATGCGTCTAATAAGTTTAACTTTTGATCTAACTAAATCTTATAGACCTGTGATTATATCCATTACTCTTAAGATATCCATAAATTTAAATATACTAATATCCAACTTTATCTAAAATAAACTCTAATAGCAACTATTATGGAATAAGGCCCTCACACCACGATCTTATGATGAAATCCTAAATATTACATTTATGGATTTGATACAAATAATAACAACTCAATGATTTCTCATTCAAACCTTAATACATCAAAAGAAAAATAAGGATCACTTACAATCTGAAAGGAATTTTTGGTTTATAGTTTTTTATAATTAGGCCAAACACCTACATAAATAATATCGTGTCATTAGATGATAGTTCCTCCCACTTAACACAACCTTCATTATTTGACATTTAGATGTAATTATCATTCTTATGAAACCCCTTATAGATATAATTTGTTCAAACTCATTCTTAAAAAACTGGGAGGAAAAGAAAACATAAGATGAATGAGCTCAATTTTTTTAAGGGTAAGCATAATAATTAATAATTAAATTTCATAAATGATATTAACAAGTGAATAAGGGTTTGATGATATAATTAGAGTGCATGAGTGACTCATAAATGAACTCATACACATTAACACATGGATAATAAAATAGGAAAACATGGAAATGGAAGGATTCATCAAAATAGATAATCAAGATACATATAATTTAAATCTTGATAACAATAATCATTATAAACCATTTACAATAAATTAACAAGATAATTGTAAATTTGGTTATCATATTCATAAAACCCTTTCAAAAACCTTTTAATTTAAATAATTGTATTGTTGACTTCCAATATAATAATTACCCAATGAATAAGATTGATATCTCGTAGAACCCATCATTTGAGTTATAAATATCTCACCTGTTTCTATCTAGGACTCCCCTTGATAAGTTATAACATGATTACATGGAACTATCTGGGCCACACCAAATTATGTGGTAATGGGCTTACATGGAGCTATATGGGCCACCTCATGTTATATTTTAATGGGCTTACTCAACACTATCATGGAACACTATTTTCTTATGAATATTGAACAAGTACCATTTAATGAATAAAAAAATTATTCTTGAAACAATCAATTATAAAAATTTGAATAACTTTTTTAAACTCATGATAAAATCAATTTTAGATATCAAAATACTTTTTTCCTTTAGAAACCCATTTTAAAAACAATATAGATTATTTATTTTGAAAATAAAATCAATAATAAAATTAGAGAGAAAAATAAAATGGGGTTTCCTTAAAAAATACATGAAATATTCCAACATTTGATAGAAATAAAATATAATTTTGGTGGTGAAAAAGTTATTGTTACAATATAAATTAAAGATTGAACATTTAATTTTTTTATTTGACAAAATGTTCTCTATAAAAAATTTAAAAATATTCTTTTTAAAAACAATTATAGTAAATTAAAAATTTGTAGAATATAATTTAAAAATCTTTTATTTCCATGAAAACCTTAATGTAATTATTTTACATCCATTAAAAAGGAAAATAAAGAGTTTTAAAAAATTAAAAGATAATTTTTTTAAAAATAATTATCCCCTATCATATTGGAAATATTTGAATCAGAATCGACATGAATAGATATCATTAAAAAATAATAAAATACATTGTTAACAGATAAATGAATGATATAAAATTTAAAATAGTATCTATATACACCTTATAAAATAATAAATGTGCATAATATCAAGATAATCCTCAGTGAAAGGAGATTGAGATGAATTCCCTTACCATGTGTCTGATTCTTTAAGTTTTTCTTTATTTTCTAGAATTATAAACTAATATTAAATATTTATTTTCTAGAAATTTTTTTCATTTTTTATTATTTTTATTATTTTTATTAATATTTCATATACAACTACTTAATCAATTAAATTTAAGTCTGATGTTTTGACTACATTCTATTTATGTGTCAAAAATGACTTTTCTTGGTCAACTAAGATCATTGTGTTCATTATAAAAAAAATCAAAATAATAATAGTAAATAAATAATATTAGTATTTATAAATTAATTATAATATTAAAATCATTCATTAAATACCTTTATGAAAAATTATAAAATTTTATGATTATAGGGATGGTAGGTCGTACGCATGCATGACTAACGTTCCCATTTTTCAATGATCAATATGGAAAGTAGGTATATAAAATTTATTATTACGGTATGATAATAATATATTAAATACCATACTACATAATTATATATAATTATATATATATATATATCATTTATTTGATTTTGTGATTAAAAAATAAGAATCCCAACGCTTCTAGGAGGCGGTAGTCCACACATCCTTAAATGACGATATCACTTTTTATGTGAGTGAAATGGTAAGAGAAAACTAATATATTAAATTTATAGAAAGAAAAATTTTTCATTTATATAGAAATTATGTATTTTATATCATTCATGTGCACTATATTTACCCATGTTACCTTCCATGTAACACATTACTGAAAAACACTTTACATTGCTTCAGGAGGTGATAATGCTTTCTACACACGAGCGACATTATCGTGTCCCCTACGGTATGAAATGTAAATTTTTTTATAGGATATATTAAATAAAAGGTGTAATTATGTTATAAGAATATTAAAAATCATATATAAATTTTATTTCTATCACTATTCCAAATAATGATATGTGGTAATGAAATAATGAATGACATTGTTTCATGAGGCAGTAGTCCATTGTATAGATGAATGATGATTTTGCAACCCATTTGATGGTAGTGTGTGTGTTTGTTAGTCCTTAACATAAAATATTAACTTATACGTATATTTATTACATTTATTATATTATATAATCATGGTATAAGAATAATTTAAGGAGGAGGAGAAAGAAAAAATCTAAAAAAACATGTTTATGACTTCTACCTCTTCTTCAGGTAACTCTTTTTGGTATTCACAAAATCCTTCCATGGTTGGATTTATTATATCGTTAAGGATTATAATATGATATGTTGGAAGAAGAGGATTTATTTGGGAAGGTATTGTCCAAGAAAAAGGGATTTATTGGGGTGAAGAGACGAGAAGAATGTGTGGCCTTTTATAAGTGCGGTGAGTGGAAAATACATAAAAATTTGAAAGAGTAAAATCAAACAACGTATATTCCTTGTAAAATGGAACCAGTAATTCATAAAAATAAATAATATAAGATATATGATGCAAAATTTTCAATAAAATAGGATTTTGATATATTTCTTGGTTATTTTACCCATATGTTTAATTTTTAACCCCTAAGTAAACTCGTTTTTTACCTTAATTACATTGATTAATGTTAATTGTGTTAAATAATATTTTTGTTCGAAATCTAAGTTGACCTTAATAAAATGTATAAATAATTATGATAATTTTTTTTCAATTTTTTCAAAATTAAATTCATAGAATTGGAAAATGAAATTTAATATAATTCCACCAGTCGCAGTGAGACAATATGTTTTTAAAAAAAGTATTTTTTTGAAAAAGACAATAATATATTTCATATTGGACTAATAATAATAATTTTATGAAACTGTATTAATATTTATGTAATATATTCTTCAAATCTAATTTAATACATTTTATATTAGGTAATATTTTAATTAAATAAATAGAAGAATGATTTTGCAATTTTATACAATTTTTTATCAAAACCCATCTTTAAACACACATACAATCCTACATTAAATACCAACATATAGTTGATTAAATGTAATTAAGTAGACTAAATATAACATTGTTTAATCTAAAAAATATTAAAAACATATATTTACTTTTAAATTATATAATTTATTGGAAGGGAAAAGACTTTTTTTAACCAAAATCTATATTTTTCACCATTCACCAAAAAAATATATATTTTCGAAAGAATCCTGAAATTTCACTCAACGTAAATTTTGATATTTAGACTCAATAAATAAATTTTATAAATGTGTTAAAAACTATTTAAAAGTAACATGTGATCCATAAAATAAAACCAAAATATTTTTTAATGTACAATTTTAAGTGCAAAATTGTGATTATTTTTATGTTATATCTAAAAAACACATATGGATAGTATAAATCCTCAGATTGAATATATTACATCTAAATATAATTAAAAAAGTGTTATTTATTTAATTTATTAGTATAAAACATAGTTGTGTGTTTTAAATAGTTTTTTAGAAAAATATTTACTTTTTCAAAAATCAATTTTTATTTTCATTTCTAATTTATTGGTCACCAATGAATATATATAAACCAAATTTTGATAAATCAGTTAATATTATTCCTTATTTCCATTGAAATTTATAGGTTATAATAGTAATATATATCATTGTTTGTTAATTTTTAGTTTTTTTTATGTTGAATAAACTATCAAAAATAATAATTTTGGGGTTGTTGGTAGCCCAAGTTTAACTGAGTATTACTTGTAATGAAAGCTAAACCAATATTTATGATTCCTTTGTGCTATCAAATATAAATTTTATATTTTAAAATCTTGTGATTTTACATATAAAATCATTTAAAATAAATATATGTTTATTATAAATGTTTATAAAAAACATACTCATATATTTAAAACCATATATGATTTAATAATTTTATTTTATGAACTGTTTATTATTAATTAGTTGTTAAAATCACTCCTTTGGGTGATAATTATTTTTTTTCATATATTTTTTGGTTTGGTAATTTTGGTCTGTTTATATTTAGAATGGTTATAAGAAAACTATATTATTAACCATTATATAGGTTTCATATATATTCATTATATATATTTATAGTAATCTATATATGATATAGATAGAAAATATATTACATCGTTCATAGAGATGGTAGGTCATTCATATGCATGAACGCATTTTCCATTTTCTCAATGGAAGTAATGACATAAAAATAAATATTAATAAACCATTTAAGAATAATTATAATGTCACATATATCATAAATATTAATCATATAAATCCTAATTACCGTCCCTGAGAAAATAAATTGAAAAAACAGTTGAAATAACTACATGAATGTGGTAGTCTTAACATACACATGAGCAATGTTATTTTTTTTAAATTGGATATGTAGGCTGGAATATATTTGTAAAATTATATTTAAATTATTTTTTAGGTCATAAATATTATATATTTTAATTAAGTTAATGATTACCACCTTTTATGTAAATCATATGTGAAGAACTAATCCCAATCCCTTGTGAGGTTTTAGGCCACCATATACATGATCTATGTTATCATATCCCCTATAGAATGTACATTAAGAAGGTATATGTGATATAATTGTTAAAGAACTATAATATTTTAAAAAATATCATATTTAAATTTTCAATACATCATTATACCCATCCTTTAAAGGTGGTTATGGAAAACTAATTACATCGGTTCGTGAGGTGATAGTTTATCGTACACATGATGAATATTTTTGTTTCCCATTTGATGAATGTGGGGATTGATATGGATTTTATTATTATAATAATATAATATAAGTATATAGGGGAAAATGATGAAACTATATGAATAATGTTGAATATTATATTATGGTGTTGTAATGAAAAATAAAATTAATACCCCCATTTTGGAATTTTACCTCTTATTTAAAGATCCTATTTAAGATTTTATATAAATAATTCATAGGATAAACTATGAATAAAACAATGAAATAGATGATGTGGTTAAGTAAAAAAGGAATATATTTGGTTAGGTATTTTCAAAAAAAATGTGTTTTGGAATTTTATCATGGTGAGGAGAGAGTATTTCCTTTTATAAGCGGGGAGAGGAAACACATGGAATTTTTGGAAAGACAATGTGATACCCATAATGTTATCTTACAAATTGCCCCCAAAATAGATTATAATCAATAATTAGTGTTTGTATGGTCTAAATATGTCTATTATATGGTCTTTGTACAATTTTTAGTGCTATTTTAACAATTATATTTACAGATTAACCATATGATAAACCCAATATCCCTTTTTAATGATAATATTTTTTGGCCTTTTCCATATTTATTGTGGACCAATATTAATTTTACCCTATTGAATAATATGATATATTATTATTAAAAATATTTAAGCTATGAATCATAATTTAATAACTATAATTTTTAGAATTCAAATGAAATTTAAATCCACAGACGTGTCGAACAAAATGTTTTTCCAAAGAAATGCTTATAAAATCTGAAAACGTTTTCTTCCTAAATTCATTATGAAATTTAATAAAATGACCTAAATTAGTTAAGAAAATATAATTGATCTAATAATGCACCAAAAAATGTTTTAGATAAAAAATATCCTTATAAATAATTTGAAAAAAATAAATAATTTGAAAAAAAATTATTTTTCACTATTCGTTTAAAAAATAAGCTTTTCAAAAATTTCTATAAAAATAACCCAATGATAATTTTTTATTATATATTTGAAAAACTATTTTAATTTTTTTTCAAATTGTTTCATAAAATATGTTAAAATTAATTTTAAAATGTGTGTTCAATGGCAATGAATCCATATTTTTGAAAAATACTATTTTTTCTAAGAGCATTTATTTTTATTTCAAATGATTATTTTTTTTATTTATAATAAATAGACTACCATGGAATTTATTATATAGATTTTTAAACTATATAATTTTTATAATTTAGTTAGTTATTTTCATACCATCTATCGTAACATCTTGTTTATAATGGTTATCCTTAAATACATATATTTTATTAGATTATTTCATTTCATTTATAACTGGTGTTGTGTGCATAATGAACTATCAAATAAATTAAATTTATTTAAAAATTAATATATATATATAAAGTTTTAGTGTGTTACATTATCTTATAATATTAGAGTTTTGTGACATATAATCTTTAAAAGATTATGCTTCTCTTTTAAAATCACATTGAAATAAATTCTCACCACCTTTAATAAATTTCATATTCACAATTTAAACACGATATCGATAATAAAGGAATTCAAATTTGAAAACAAAATTTTTGAAAATCAATATTTTGAAAAGATTAATAAATATTCTTATTCATATGAATCAATGAGAAAAATTATATTCATCTATAATAACACATAAATTGGATTTGTAATTAAGGGAAATTTCATGGAAGTGAAGATATAGTCATGAAATAAAAGCTTAAATAATTATGGAATGTGACACAAATTATTGATCCCAAGAAACTGGGTTATATAGATAAGGTTAACAAGAACAAAAAAATAAATCTATAATGGTTGAAAGTATAATCGGTTCATTATAAATGAATGTATTAGGATACCATTTTTGGTGATCATTTTCCTAGATTTGATGAATTATCCTACTATCTACGAATATAAGTAAATATAATTACAAGATATCATTCTATTTCATAATAAAAATTTAATCCTTTGATTGTGATTCAATAAATTTTTACTTTATTCCTTACTCCAATAAATGAATGTCCAAAAACAAGTTTTTTATAATGAATCCCTAAAATTAACTTATAATTGACCATAAGACCTATAAAAGAGTAACAAGATATTTTTATTGTCTTTTACATGACAAAAATGGTTAGAATAATTCATATAATATCATATATTAATCTATAATTCATCAATTTTAACTCTAAAAATTCTAATTAATCCATATCATAAATGGTTATTAATAAGAATGATCCAATATATGGTTGAAAAAATTCAAATGTACCAAACATTAGAAAGAAGGTCACTAAATCATAATTATATAACCCATAAAATATAATGTCTCTCTTAATATCACATGAAAAATATGTTAATACCATGATAAATACAAATCCTTAATGAAAGCATGCATGCATCCAAAAATAAAATCACAGATTTTTGAATTAATTCAACAAATCCAATGATATAGTAAAGTCCAGGAATGATATCATAAACTATCAAATCACCAACTAATTTTGTTGTTGCCAATAATATCCCACAAACATCACTTTATTATTATAATATCAACATAAAGAACATATAATGGGTTATCATCGCTCAGCCATGTGTATCTCAAAATGATCCAACAGGACACTAAATCACTTTTCTTGGTCATTTGTACCATTGAACCTATACTCTGAAATCCTTAAATGAAATTTACCACAGTTGAATTACTATAATTTTTTTTTGCATTTTTATAATTAAAATTTCATATATAAATTACTCTTATAAAAAAATGTGTTAATAAAAAAATAGTTACATTAATCATTCCACTTTATTAGCAGTTATAGTTTAAGCTTGACATTAATCTCTTATCTTCTTTCGATATATAATACCTTGAATCTTGGGGAATTAATTCTTATTATCCACCTATATCCATACAGTTGAAGAATTTTAAATATGGAGTATTCATTTTTAACACTATAATCTTGACAATGGTGGCCTTTCTATCCACATTTGTAACAACCTAACATTCCCTTTGAGTATGTACAATGCTTATCCTCTCTACAATTATGATATGTAGGAAAATACATCTTTCCCTACATCCCCTTATCTATTTTTCAATGTCATCATCTTCCTCACTTTCTTCCCTCTAAAACCATCATACATAGATAATTTTCTCTCTGTATTGATATCAAATTTATATCTACATTTATTGTATACCTTTTTGTTAAAAATGAAATGAAATTGATGATTTAATTATTAATTAATCTATTTTTCCATGATTCTTTTGTCCCATCCCCAAATGCAAAAAATTATGAAAAAACAAATAAAATGATCTAAAATTACAAATAATTCCATAAAAGTAAGGGTATACACAAATAAATATCTTCATGGAGAATATATTTGGCATGGAACAATAGGACCTAAAAAAAACTAGGCTTTCGGAGCTGAAATCTGACTTTACAGGTCATTTAATTATTACATGCCCTGTACTAGTGCATGTCATGGAAGTAATTCATGTCATGAAGTGGAAGAAACTATCAATTAGTTAATTTTACATTTATCATAGTGGGACACACATGTGTCACTCCATGACACTTGTGAAGTATACCTAACAAGTTCAGATTTCATGAATTTGATTAGTGTGGTGAAATATTTACACATAGTATAATTTCTATAGGGAGTTTAATGTTGTATACGGGAATCAAATGGAAATATTTTGTGTATAAAGATGTTTTGACATGTTTTAAGACTTGGGACCCACATGTGGCCAGTTAATGACCCAATCATAATGAAATTTAATGCTTCAAAAGCTCATGTGAAGTCTACAAATAGAGTGATAGACTACTGTTCTTAGGGAGGGCCCAATGAAAAAAGTAGAGTAAGAAACTAAATGATTCATGGTCCTCATGAGTTCTATTTATTATTTGTAATTATGTTTTATTTTTCATTTTTCATTCCCTCCTCTTATCTCATCTCTAAGATGAGGAGGTAAACCCTCCTTATTGTTGGGTTATGTAGCTAAAAGTGGACTATTCCATTGGAATAATTAATTTTTCTTTATTTATGTATTTTGAAATGCTGAAGTTTATAAAATCAATTTATAGTCTATTTCATTTAATTTTACATTAAGAATTGGTTTTTTAATATTAAATAAACATTGTAAATTGCATAATTGGTTACCCTATATCAAGTCATGACCATTGTCACATTTATGGTCACCTAGTTAAAAAATGGTATCAAGACAAACTCTATTCATAAAACATCAATATTACAAGTATGAAATTAATTAATTGATTTCCATGTCATAGAGGGGACACCATGAACATTGGATCTCCCTCATATCGACTCCAACCAAAACCATGGATTATTTTTTTAATTCCAATTTCACATGAACCATAAAACTATAAAACCCTCACACGCTTTCAAAAATGATATCAAACCAAACAATCAATCTAAATTTTCATTTTTCTGATTTATTTAAATTAATAAAACCAATATGATTCTTCACCTCTTCATTCAATTTAATTAAATAAAATCTTTTGAAAATTTAAATAATATAATTCATCATCTTTCTAGGTTCGACCTTAGACATTACTAATAATACATTTCAATTAATTGAGTAGAATAGTTTTATATTTTATAAATTTTTATTTTTATTATACCCATCGAGAAATAATGACACCCATTCGTGTATTTCAAAATTATTTTCATTATCATGGATGGGTGGATGTTATTTTTTAGGGGTTATTTAATTTTTAATTTTAATTAATTTATTTATTTCAATTTTCTTTTCACACTGAGTGGATTTATGCAATTTTCAATCTTTTAAATAATAATGCCTGACCAAAAAAGAAATTTTAATGTAAAATAATTTTTTTAATTCATTTATGATCTTGTAAAAATCTTGAGAAAGAATAAGGCCATTACCATAGCTGGAATATAAATACTCCAATCATCTAGATGATTATTGAAAAAGATAAGAGAGGAAGAATGCACTCACAAACCGTGAGAGTAAAATAAACAAAATATTAAAATGAAGAATCCTAACTCCCCTTATTTTTGAAAATCACTTTGACATGAAACCAACTATCATCTAGATGATCTGAAACAATTTTCAAAACATGATTACCTCATGATGATCTGAACATGCATCTTGGAAACTTCCTTAATCTCTTTGACATATTCCAAATCTATAATTTTTCAAGTGACATTATAGGGTTTCAAATAATTAAATTCACATTAAAAGTGAATGAAAAAGAGTGGATTTAAAATTCTATATTGGCTTCCATCACAAAATGGGATGAACTGGAATGAAGTTTTATTTCCTGATTCATACAACCATCCAAATCAATGGACCCAAGGGTGGATATTCTAAAAAAAAAATTTGATTATTAATCTTTATATTATTTTTTGGAATGATATAAATATGTGACTCGTAAATTCCTCCATCATGGTATAGAGATATGACTTCGAATATAGATATTTTAAATGTTTTTATCATTGTGAAACATATCATTTTTTAGTGATATAGCTGGAGTACAATTGATGAATAATTCCCTAGAAGAGATATGCAACTTATTAGATGAAATTGAGAGTAAAAAGTTTTTCTAGTAAGGATAAGGGAACCAATGACAAGGTTCTCATGGAATAAACAATAATTATTATATGGAAACATATATGGAATAATTAATAGAAAATATGGACATGTTGTTAGGAAATTAAAAAAATCCCCAATGGTAAGTCTATATAATAAGAATTTTCATTGATTAAAATCATGTTAATCCATTTTGGGCTTGATAGACTTCATAGAAAAAATTATAAGAATATCAAAAAAGGGTAAAATGGTTACTATAAAAATAATCCAAAGGGCCCACACTGATAATCTGGGTCCATATCTTTGAATAGATCCTGGGTACATTCATGACCAAAATCTGGGATGTAATATTGGAAATAAAAGAATAATTAATGAAAAAATGCAGTATTTCAAAATTTGGAGTGTTATGTTAGCCAAATTGATGAGCACGTTAGATAGATGCTCATAGGAGTACCTCTAGGATGCACTGAAGTATGCCTACATGAATATATAAAATAGGTATAAAATAGAATTAGTAAGAAGACAGAAATAAGTTCTATATAATTTATAGGAAACAAAAAAGTGGAAGGAGTAAAGAAGTAGTCTAAAAAAGAATGAAACATGTAGTTGAGTAAGATAAGAAGAAAAAACATTGTATAATCCAAGAATAAGTTTTATAGAATTAATGGAGCAAGTAAAGTCCAACACATAAAGAGTTAACTTTCTGGGTCACGTGAAAAAATAGCATATCAGTATTCCTTTTGGAGAGGATCTCAAAAAACATGATGACATATTCGAAATTTCGGAATGGCCAGGTAACCAATAAGAAGAAGATTGAAATATTGGCACCATTACACTCACATAGAAGTGTATGGAAATTAAATTTAAGGATTTATCAAAGATTCAATGTGATCCATGTGTCTTTTCTCTTCCCATATTTATCAGAGCTAAAAAATGTGGAAAATATTTATGTGACCTATGTATGAGTGTCAATAAAATGTCACAAATAAATGTCAAAAGGTTAGTAATGTAAAGCTGTAACAACATTAGAGTACTTATTCAATTAGAATAATCAAACTTAAAATCCAAAATAATACTAATTGAAGTCATCCTAATCAATGTTGAAAATTTTATCTTCCCCATTAACTTCCTAGTTCATGATATGTAGGAGGATTGAACTCAACACAATATTGGGAGACTAGTTTTATCAATTTGGTGTGTATTGATTGATGTCCAAAGTGGGGAAATTTTCCTTAGAGTTGTCATTGATCAAGTAAGTTTAAATATCCAACATGCAATGAGGAATCGTGATATGAGAGAGGGAAATGAGTTTAGAGAATGAAAAACCCTAAAAGTTTTCCCTTTTAAAAAAATTGAAGTTTTAAATAAGTTAGCTACTATTGTGTAAGAGTATTCTCAAGTTAGGAAGAAATAGATAATGAGGACCAAGATCTCTAACATAAGAGGAAAAACTGAATCCACCACATTTGATAAGGGAAAACATGTATGGATGGTACATGATCATCCCTTTAATTTATTTGGATTATGAAATAAATGGTTGATTTGTCCAATGGTTTTAAAATATCTAATTTTATTCAGAAGAACTAAGCAATTTAGAGAGGAACGATAGGTGCTAATCTATGTGGACATGAAAAAACTAAGACCATTCATGGAACCCAATCCTCTTTATCTAGGCACATGATACACTATCAAAGAATATGAATTACAGTTTGGTGGAGGGAAGAATGAAACCTTTTTGTGGTAGGCGGGGTTTGTAGAGTATTTCCCATCTTATATTTCTTAATGATGTGGTGGTTTTCATTAATTGAAGGAGTAGGTCTCTTCTCTACTTCATGGAGTTTTTTCATAAGTACAATCACAAGAGTGGTTAGGGTAACAAATACTCAAAATTTCATGTGTTTATTTTAAGAAGAAGATTAGCTAGAAGATGTAGATGTATTATAAATATCTTTGGTTGTTAGCCGAAGTAGTTACGAATCCAGTACCGTAGTGCCCCAATTTGATGCGGCCGTATCAAGAAGAAACACATCGATAATATTCGAGACTTATTTCTAGGAAGGATCATTAGTAAGATGAATAGGTTTCTATCGTTTAGAGGGTGAGTCATGTTGATCAATAGTGTACTCACATCTATTCTAATACAAGTTTTCACCATCGTTAATACTCTACAAGGTATGGTCAGTAAAATGGAACGAATACTGAATGATTTTATATAGGCTGAGATGCAATCTGGGTGAAGTCACTAGGATTCCTGGAAGTGCTTAGAGAATCCATTCACCGAAGGGGGTGTTGGCCTTCAAAATATTAGTGAAACCATCACAGGAATGCAAGGTCATTTGGATTGGGATTTTATTACTGGGTAATCTCTATGAGAAATGTTTTTAAAGGTGTATTACAACTCTCAATGGGATGTGATTGGGTATTGTGGTATGTAGGGTTTGACATTCTGGATGTCTCCGCACATCGAGGTGTTTTGTGATTACATGTGGTGGATTATTGGAAGGGTAGTTTTCAATTAATAAGAAGCTAACTTGGCCAGGGAAGGACTGGATTTCCCAGGATTTCTTGACCTGGATACTTCTTTCAGTGAGGAAATGACACAATATGCCTTCATTAAAAAAGCGTTGAACCCTCACCATATGCCCATCTATGAATTTATTTTCATGAGTGACGAACAAGATATCTGCTGCTTCACCAGATCAGGTACGAGCAGGATTAACATAAGGGATTAGAGAGAAATTTCCCATGAATAGGCTTCTTCAGATGTGTGGGAACCAATAGTTTGGTTCAAGGATATTCCTACGAGAATGAACATCATGGTCTGATAGATTAGAAATAAGGATATTTCAATAGAAGATAACATTCAAAGAAATTTAATATCCCTGGCTTCCTGCAACTCATACTATGTTCACCCAAGGGAGGAGTCAACATTACATATTTTCTTCTAAAGCAACTAGCCTTCTTACATGTGGTCCTTGTTCATCTACCATCCGGATAAGGGGAGGTACTCATTATCCTTGAAGGGTTTTTTGTCTGAATGGTTTCACATAACCAAGAACAAGATCTTGGAGCGCTCTGCTCGGATGATAAGTTTTTTTCAATATGTTAGACTATTTGGGAGGCTTGTAATAATGTTCGGATAGGATCCAAATACACTATATAATTCATTTAGAAGTAGTTAAGAGCTATCATCACTGGGATGGCCTCGTTAGTTAATGGAGTGTAGGCATTGGTGTCTGTATACAATATTGTCAATCGGCCCCTTAATCCGAACATAGGGAGTGACTATTGGATTACATGGAAACCACCCAAATGTGGGATGAAGCTCAATGTGGATGAAACATTTATGAAAGAGTTCATAAGGGGAGGTGTGGTTCTACGTGACTCTGGGGGCTTATTTCATCTTGGTTTTAGTGATTTTTATGGTCTGTGCAACTCAATGGGAGTGGATGTGCAAGCCCTTCTCTCTAGGTTTATGTCTTACAGCAGGCATGGTTTTTTAGTGGCTGAGATTGAATTAGACTCTAAATTCCTTTGTGAGGGATTTGTAGGGATGTCATGTGATCCCTTGGGAGTTGAATTTTATTATTAGTCAATGCCAAAGATAAAAAAATGAAGGGTGCATATTCCATCATAGTTGGAGGGAGAACAATTTCACGGCAGATTCTCTAGCTCGGTTAGGTAGTTATTATGAGGAGATTCAAATTTATGATAGATTAGACTCTCTACCTGTTGAGTGAAAGAGTGAAGTCCACAGGGTTTCCATGGTTCTACATCACATTCAACCTCCATGAAGGGTTGTTACGGTGTACTTTTTCTTATCAATATGAAATAACATTAAGTTAATAATGGAAAATAAAAGCACTTCTTGGAGGGAAATTGAGTTTATTTTTATAATTTTCCTTTATTTTTTTATTAGGCATGTATGATCTTGCTTAAAATATTTAAAAATTAATTTCATAATGGCATATGATTTCAAAAATTTATTTTTAAATTTGAGGACCATGATGACTAAGATGGTTGGGATAAGGAGGAAGAAGAAAGAAGAGGTTGTAGGACCAGTACACACCATGGATTAAGGGTAGGCAGAACCTACACATCCAACATAAAAGAAATATTAAAAGGGGTATAATCATCTGAATTTATAATTTTTCTATTGTATGGAACAAATTTAATTTATATAAGGATTTTAATAACCAATTTCAAGACATTCATTTGATTTTTGTTTAATCAACCAAACTGGGATACATAAAATGATTATGATAATTACCATGTAATTAATTTAAATTTGTATTTCAATAAATTATAATTACATGAAGGGGAATTTTAGTTGGGGAAATAATATGGATTTGGATTTGATAAATCAAGAATTATGGGATCATGCAGATCATTATAAATGTAATTTTTTTAAATATTTGGACATGATTTTAATTTTTGATATTTTCATTAGTTGATTTAATTATTAATATAAAATTTCAGGGGATATTTTTCCAACTATTAATCTCATTAATGAGATATTATCTATGCCTAATATTTTACATTCTTCTTATAGTATATTTCTTGTGAAACTTGGGTATATTATCTTCTAGAATTTGTTTTTTCATTCGACCAAAAATAATATTGAAAAAAATAATTTTTAATATGATTGAGAAATATTTTTTTAGCATTTATCCTCAGACCCACATTAAATTAATCAATTTTAAAACCTATATAAGACATTAACGTCCTTTTTAGGGAATATCTATTCTACAAGATTAATAATTTTCCCTTCCATCCTCTACGTATTTTCATGATTGCCAAATATAAGAGTGGGGATGATGGAAACTAGTAGAATGGATGGTTTTTATAAAATGAATAATTTTATTAGGTATTTGATGAGATTTAGTGATGGAAAATTCAGTTTATTTATTTCACACCCCCTTGAATTAATGACAAAAAAATAAAAAATGGGTTGTGTCTAAGGAAATTCTAAAATCACAATTTCATTAGCGATGATATTATTATATCTATTCAAAATAGTATCATGAGGAGATAATTTTGCGTGGTGTGGTGGTAGTGAGTTTTTTCCTGATAATTGTTTTTAAAATGACAAGAAAAATATATAATAATAAAAGTGGGTGTTTCGTTTATTTATTTCAAATCGTTTTGAGTGTTCTTTGGGATATTTTGGAAGAAGGGACTTCTATTGAGTTATTCTTTATAACCAAGAAATGCACATTAAAGAAAAACCACTATTCTAATCTTTACTTTATTAAGATCATTCACCTTCCTCCTCTATGACTTAGAGTCATTTGATCCAAAATAGTGAAGCCCAGATGATTATTTTTGTATTTTTATTTATGTTGTGGAAATGATAGATTACTTGAAACCCTATATTAAACGACATGTTCTCGAGGTATGTAAATCAAACTATTCTATTTTTCCATGATGATGAGAATGAAAATTCACATGATGTTAAATAAAAATGGAACACATTTTAATAATGAATTTAAAAGAGAAAATGGTTGAATGAAATGAATTGAATATTTAAAAAGATAAGATGTCAAATAAATGGTTGAAAATGTATTTAGTAAAATAAATAGAGTTAAATTTTTTTTTACATATGATGTTTAAACATTTAATTTTCTATTTGATTAATTGTTTTTTTACATTGAATTTAATGCACGGTTGAGTAAGCATTCCTTTAGTATGTTGAGATTCCATCCTTGAGGTAAAGTATGAATTTATGTGAGGGGATTTGATATATTTATTTATTGTATAATGTTCTGAAAATAAAATGAATTTTTTTGAATTATTTAGTTGTTAATGCATGCATATTTCCCTGATGCATTTTTCATATTAACATGGATGCGAAAACTTATGAAAAATTAATAAAAGGATCTAAAAAACAATAAATTACACCAAAATAATGTTTTATTGAAGAAAAACGACCATTGTGAACTTCTAGGAAATAATAATAAATGAAAAATGAAAAGGGAATCATGATATGAAAACTAGCTTTACATATTATGTAATCATTACAGATCATATACCGGTATATATGGGGAATGTAATGCAAGTCATGAAGTGTATGAAAGATTCAAAAGTGATGTTTACAAGTTTCACCACATGACACATATGTGTCATGATTTGATACATATTAAGAATTCCTAGAAAGATAAAATGTTGTAAATTTGATGCACATGAGGTGATATTTACATGTTGTGTAATTGCTTCATGGCGTGTAATAACCAGTACATATAAAAAATTGCTAAATTTAGCACATCATGATTTTTAGACACGTTTTGAGATATGTGACCCTCATATGAATACCTTTTTACATATATTTATTAATATTAATGGGATAATTAACCCATATAGAGTCTCTAAATAGAGTTCTCAGCTACATTTACTAGTGAGATCCCCGACAACAAATCATAGAGCAAGAAGATTCACTATGTAGGGACCTAAGATTTTCTATCTTTGGTTTTTAATTATGATTTATTTTTCATTATTACTTATTTTTTATTCTCTCATAACTATGATAAGGGTGTAAACATTCCATTTTCTATGATTTTATATCTGAGGGGGGGAGGTTTCGTTGTATTGATTTCTTTTGATTTATTCATTAATTTGGTATTATTATAGTTTATTAAATTAAATTGAAATCACCTTCTTGTAATTTTATAATGAACATTAGTATTTGGATCTGAATGAAACATTTTAAATATTCAAATTGGTTACCCTTGTTCAAGGAAAGAAAAATTACATATTCAGGGTGAGCAGGTTTAAAAACAGTATCAAGAGAAACATTATTAGAAAAAACCCTAAATTACTTGCATGAAGGAAAATCCATTTCCAATGGATCTAACTTTTCTCAACTATGAACCCAAACTTGTATTGATCAATTTGTTTTTATAAAAATAATATTTCACATGAACACTGAAACAATACAACATTTTCAATCATTCAAATCTGATTTCAAACCAAAAAAACAATCTATGTTGTCTTCATTCATCATTATTTTAATTAATCTATACATTTTTATTACAAATATCATTCTTAAATTTAAATAAATAAAATATTTTGAAAAAAAATCCATTTCACCATTTCTATGGGTTTGACCTCAACCATTTCAAATTCTATATTTTCATTAATTTTGTAACATAGTTTTAGTTTCTATAAATTTTTATTTTTTAGATGCTTCATGAAATAACGACACCTTTCAGCTCTGTCACATGTGATATTATGTCCTAATATAATAAAAATGGTTTGGAGAGTAGTTACATTTGAATGATTATCTCAATACCACTAATAAAAAATTCATTCTTAGTAGTTGGATTATATTCATTTATAAATTTCTAAAACATTCCACTGGGTTACATTTAAAAAAATGGAATCCAATAGATTAGATCATAAAACTCTGAAATAAAAAGCATAATACTAAAATATGTGAAAATCTAAGCATAAATTGAAAATCTCATCCATTGATTATCTCATAATCATAATCATGGTTTCCTTTGGAAATTATTCAAATCATAATTTTTTTCAAATCCTTCATAATGGTTTCTAAAGAAAATTTCATTTATCCAACGTATATACTCTAGGATTATAAAACCATATGTTTTTTAATGCTCATTGTTGTGAAATATCTAATTATTGAGTTCATCCTAAAATTAATTATTTTTGTTTTTACCCCTATGTGCATCTATTCAAGATCCAAACACACTTCTAGTATCTATACAGTGATCTAATTCTAGGAAAATCAACATAATCTATACCTTACAAAAATAGTAGGATGTTATCTTATACTTATTTGAGATGTATATTATAGGGTTATTTTACCTAATATATGTGTTCTTAATGATATATCCTATTATTTATACTAAATATTCATTTATACAAACTATAAAGACACCAACCCTAGTATCATAGTGTCTGGGGTTACATTGTTACATTAGTATACGATACATAGAATCACAACCTAAATGTCAAATATTTCACTAGTATTTGTAAAATAAATAAATACTTGAATTTCGCATAAAATTTAAAAATAAAATAAAACAAAGTATTTTATTTTGAGATCATATTTATTCAATATATTATATACCTGTATATAAATTATAAAAAACACTCTCTAATCTGGGGGAAAGGAAACATAATATTGGGATGTTATATAATGGTGAGTATGGGTATGTGTATAGGATAATATATTAACAATAGAAATGTCATAATCAATTTGACATGTTAAATTATGGAAACCCAATCCATTTAATCACTAACTTGATCATGAAAAATAATATAATAGGAATACAACATGACTAAATCATTCCATATAAATAATCACATGAGTTTGAAACATAACCAGGGATATTATAACTAATAGAATAATTTCATGTAAAATCAATAACTAATCTCATAATGTGGAAATGGATAATGTAAAACTCAAAAAAATATTTAATGACATTTCAAAAGATAATTTAAAACTATGGGTTGTACCCCATAAAATTGGCCAACTAATCTGTCTCATGAGACCTACCAATTAATTGAGGGGACATGTAGTTTTGGTCCCAACTCATCGATTAATAATGATAATTAATCCCTAATATAAAACTTGTGAAACATAGAAAACCTAAATTTTATTATTGAAAAACAAACATATGAAATGTTAATACTATATCCAATCAATAAACATAATTAGAAACCATTCAGTGTAATATACAAAATGGTATCAAAATAGTAACTCTCAATCAATTATACATAAAAAATACAATGATATATTTGGTATTCCATCATTACAACATATTCCAAATGTATAATTAGGTAAAATTAGTGTTTTTGTGTTTTATGAGTTGAAATTAAATAAAAATTCTATTAAAACACTCTTGAGGAAAATAACCATTTCATTTTGAAAATCACCATTTAAACGTAAATGATATCTATAAATTTTAAGAATAATATTTTTTAAAATAACCATGGAAGAACGTAAATTAATTATCAAAACCTTTAGTGTTCATGAATTCATAATATTTCATTCATGTCGTACACATTGAAACAACAATTCCATTGATATTTTTGGTAAAATCCAAATGATAATTGTTTGGAAAATGACAAGAATATTCATTTAATATTTTTAAAAAAGATAAAAAAACTTTTAAAACTAATTTAATCAATTAATAGGGTTATGTTAAAAACATTTCTGAAATTTTTGATGAAAATATTGTATTGGATGAAATATTATTTTCAACTGAAGAGAGAAATAAAGTATATATTTTATAAAACCATTTTCACAATAATTTTAAAGACAGAATAGAAAAAAATTGTACTATTTATTTAAAATTTTATGAATAACTAGAAGAGAATAAATTTAATTTGCTTTTTCAGTGATTGATTATAATATTTTATGATCATAAATGTAATCTCAAACCATGTTGATAAAAGATGAGATTGTAAAATATACCATTATAATGTTGGTAACATTGGAATTGTAAGCCCCATGAATGAAATAACATCAACTGAGACATTAAATACCATTAATATAAAGGAATTAAATATATACCATATCAAATGTATAGTATATACACGACATAAAATAAATAAGTGGCTAATATGACATATGTCTTATGTAAGTAATAGTTAGATGATAAATACTTAATTTACGTTTAAATTACTTCATATGTGTTTGAAACACTAGTATAATAAATATATGGGTTTAGAAATATATTACAAAATAGAACTCATATATTTAATACCATATATGACTTACTTATATTCTTTTATGCCCCATTTATTAACAATTCTTTGTGAAGATCCCTGGTTTAAGTGATAATTGAATCATTTTTCATGTATGTATATATTCGTTAATTTTAGTCCTTTATATTGATCATGGTTACATCACATAATAAATTAGAACCATGATATAAATATCTTATATATATTCAATATATATGTATTTATTTTTAATCAATAAATGTTAGGGATAGGAAATATATTATACCATTCATGGAGATAATAAGATATTTGTATGCATGAAATTAGTTTCCACTATTCTAAAATGAAATAATGAAATGAAAAAAATATCAATTCACCATTAAATGTTTATTATTATTTTAAATATAAAATTTATATTAATCATATACATCCTTATTACCATCCATGTAAAAATAAAAAATAGCTTTCACATCCATGGGGTGGTGGTAGTCCACACGTACCCACAAAGGATGTTTTTCTTTACCAATGGATGAGAAGTAATGAATTTAAATCTGAGATTATATTTAACTAATTATTTTTATTTAAAAATATCATATATATTCATTATATTTATACTTACTAGCTACAGTGTAAATCGTATGTGAAAAATAAATCATATCGCTTCGTGAGGAAGTTGTTTTCTATATAGATGAATGTCATTTTCATATCCACCGAGGAAAAGAAATTAAAATGTTATATGTGATATAATAATTACATAATTATAATTTTTTTTAATAATAATAAAAATAAGTTAAGTCCATTACTATATATATAATTCAATGGTAGTGATGGAAAATAAATTTAATCGGTTTGTAAAGTGGTAGTTCACAGTACCCCTGATTGACGATTTCATTTCCAATTTGTTGGAAGTAGAGATGGATCATTATTATGCCATTATCATAATATAATATAAGTATATAGTGGATAAAATTGTTATTAATTTATAATATTTGAATATTATTTGAATGAAGTGGAATGAGAAATAAAATAAATATATTGGTTTATGAATTTTACATATTCCCCAGAGAGCCGCTTTAGGTATATACCTAAATCCATATTTGGAGAGATTATAAATAAAAATAAATCCTCAATGATGTAGGGAAAAAACTGAGTAATGTATTTGGGTAGATATTGTTTGAAAGAAGGTGTTTTCAACATGTGAATATGGGAGGATTGTGGGTGGAATTTTGTAAATGCGGTAGAGGTTACACATGTAATGTTTGAATTAAAAAAGTGATACCCACATTTTATCAATCCAAAAACCTTTAAATTAGGAAATTATTCAAACTTAATGGTGATTAGCTCTAAATATTTTATTAAAATTCTTATTTCAAATGTTTTAGATCATTTATTTACTCTTAAACAATTAACTTCTTATTTTAACTATTTTACCCATTTTTACTATATTCGTTGTAATTAATTTTTTTATTTCAACAATTCATTATGGTAAAAAATTATGAATAATACCTTAGATAATGTAAATTATAATTATTTCAAATATTGAATCCATTATCCTATTTTTAATCCATATAAGTGGATGAATTCAATTAAAAATTAAACCAGTAGATATGTCGAAAAAATGGAATTTTCAATGAAAAAAATTCAATCTTTTAAAAAGTTATTATATCATAATTCAAAATGAAATTGACTCTAATTAAATTAATTTCTTAAATATTACTAAAATTTTAAAAAAATTACATTACCAAGAATTTAAAATAATATTTATCCTAGTAAATAATTTAAATGAAAAGTTAGTTTTTATCAAAAATTGGTATTTTTCATTATTTATCAAAAACATTAATCTTTTCTGAAAAATATGAAATAATTCACCCCAGGATAATTTTTGAATGTATATTTAAAAACTTGGTTTTATATTGTAAAAAAAATTATAATAATGGTAAAACCCAATTTTAAAATATGTGTGATGGAGAGATGAAAGTACCTTTATGAAAAATACATTTTTCAGAGAACATTTATTTTTATTTATATTGATTATTATTTTGTTTTATAATCAATAGATAAATATTGAATTTATTTAATACATGTATAAACCATATAAATTTCATAAGTTAGTTATTCATATTTATACCAGTATAATTAATGACTTTGTTATAATTTCCATCTTTAAATAAAAGTACATCAATGGTATATCTTCTTTTGTTTAAAGTCATTATTGGGTAGATTAAAAGATATCAACGAGATTTATTTTATTTATAATTCAATGTAGAAAAAACTCTCAGTTTTTTACTATAACATCCCACCCCTCCTTATAGGCTTGAGATGAGGTGGAATTACTAATTGGACTTAGGATACATCCCTAAGATGCAAAAATGATGAAATAAATACCACGGAATTCAAAAACGTTAGGTGATGATTTTACCATTGTTAATAAAAAAACCATAACCATATATACCATAACAAAACAAAAACTATATGATGCATGATAATAATGTAATACAACAAAAATTATTACTAAAATTTCAAAACACCAAACTACAACAAAACCATTAATAGAGTACCATTGTGGAAGACTACAACAAAAAGCACAAAGACTCCAAAGATATCAACACAGAGACTCCTAATATAATTCAAACAGTAAATACAAAATCCAAGAAAAATTTTCATGAAGCACTACTAAATAAATGTGATAATTTCCCTTTACATGTGTTTTGATACATAATATATGAAAAATCACCAAAGTTCCACAGACGTGGGTCTGTAATGAAAGTCATTAGGTTTTCCGCAATTTAATTCCAAACTCACACCAATAGGATAGACCATGTTAGAGAATTTTATAAAAAAATTATATAAAACCATTTAAAACAATTTCATCAGTTTTTATCAAAGTTGATCACTTTTACAAAAAAATTTCTAACCAAATATTTTCCAAAGAAAACAAAAAAACTCTTTAAAATCACCTCTCAACATTCCATTTTGGTATAATACATTCCATTTTACACAACCACACACACAAATTCAACCAAACAAACATGGTGTTACCATTGACGGTGGAACTTCTTGTCCATAACATGTCCCTTTGATGGCATTACTTGATGATCATTTTCCATCCCATTCAATTCATGACAAACCATCACTTTGCAACAAAAAGTGCCAAAACATATTATTGAAAACTCATTTGTTTGAAAAAAATTATAATTGAATATTAAATTTTCCAAAAAAATAAACCATTTTAAAATCTTGTTAACACTTTATCTTTCAACTAAAACATCCAATTTTCTCAGTTCAATAAACTTTCAATAATATGGGTTTCCATCAAGAATTACACAAAAATTTCACAGTAAATTTCAAGAAAAATATACTAATTTGATATAAATAATTATAGTTCTAGTAAGATTGGTGGTGAGTTAATCCAACTACCACGTAAATTATGGAAAAAATGAAGAATGGTACTTTATTTTCAACAATGTTGTGTTGAATCTCTAAAAACCCATGTCAGATCTCATTTTGTGACATAAACATATCCAAATATCATTATTATTGGCATAATATATATATATATATATACATATATATATATCCCCAACATGCATATTTATTAATCATAGAGGTGGAAACAAGTTTATCTAAGAAAAACCGCTAAGAATGTTGTCTTACCAATAAAGTTGGTCTTCAACAAACCACGATTTGCCTATGGATCACCCCTTGATTAATGGAGGAAGTGTCCATAGACATTGTAAGGTATGCAAATGAATTTAGTGTATAAATATTGAAAAAAAAGTGGATTTATTAGATACAAATTTTAAGATCTAACTTTAAACCATGCACGATTAGTCGCACAGTTAGGAAAAGCATGCACTAACCGTGGAAATACCTATATCCATAAAATTACAATTAATCATTTTGGGAAACATTGTTGGGATAAACTGTGCACCTTAATATATGCCTACCTAGAGCCCATTACCTCACTTTTTATGGATATATATATGTGTTTCATGGTTTTTACTAACCATGCTCAAACTGTGCACCTACGGAAAACCTCCAAAACATTCCAAATTCATCAAAACCCTATAAAACATCACCCAAAAACATTAAATACATAGAAAAAATTTATAAAGGGTACTTACATGAAATATGGTGTGCTAAATTCTCCCCACCATTGGCATTTATGTCCACAAAAAGTACAAAACCACCATTTCCGGAAAGAGTTGGTTCCACTACTTGACCATTTCCTTTTCCAGTTCCCATGTTTCTCCCTGAATTTGACCATGTTGGCACAAAACCAGCACTAAGACAATTATTTTTTCATATAATACTTTCCCTTTATTATCCAAATATTAAAATGGAATGTGCACCGATGAAGAATCTAACTATAACTCGATGTGATCCCATTGAATCAAATGTTCAGGATCATACTGATACTTTTTCAACTAAGATACATGAAACTAATTATGCACTAAACTGTACCATGGTGGAAAATTATAACTCTATTTCACTTCACCAAACCATTCATGTACCTCCAAATGATCTATGTATCATGGAGATAAGTTTCAATGCTTTTCAAAATGATGATTCCCCTTCCTCAAATATGTTATAAATTACACATGATCAATAATTAAAATGAAAATATCCATCGATAATTATCTGCATATGATTTATAATGACTCTAAGGTGTCTCCATAATTTTCCTGACCAATTAAATCTTCTTCATAGTCTCTTAGACAAGGCATGACCTGACCAATGAAGTCTATCCCATTTTCACAAAACAAATTGGATAACAAAAAGGATTCCCAAACTTTGATTCAAAAGGACACATATATATCAAGGAAAGACAACTATTGTTATAAAATAAGACCACTAATAGGTTTTAATCATCTAATAGGACAATAAAATCCTTTCCAAAACCCCTCCACACGTCTTTCAATATTTTTAGCATTCATTTGGATTTTCCATCAACCTGTGAAGGATACACCTACTCATTGCCAACTGAGTACCAAGGACTTACAGTAATGATTTACATAAATAATAAATAAACCTCATATCTCTATCTGATACTATTAAACTATTACTCCATAATTTTTTACCACTTTTATGTATATATATTTCACATGTCCACTATCTCAATAGATTCATTAATAGTGATCAAATGTGATAATTTTGTGAGTCAATCCAAAATCACCCATATGGAATCATGTTTCTGAACTATTCTTGGAAGAGTTTTACTAAAATAATTTCTTATCTGATCCCATTTCTAGACAAGAGAAGTTAAATACTACAACATACACCCTAGTTTCCAATTCTCTACCTTATCATTCTCCCAAGTGAGGTATATCATCACAAACTCAGTCAGATTAATATTAATGAAAACCCACCTAAACTATGCTTTGAATGACTTATACATATTATACATTCTATAGGATGAACCATACATCTTGAATATTGGTATGTATGAAGTAGTTGTTATTGAAAATACCTTGGTACAACCATCATATTTTGAATAAAAAAAATAAACTCTAATCCAGCTTCCAACATTCAATGGTCTTCCCACCATTGAGTTTTGACGTTATTAAAACACATTCTAAATTAGACATCTGCACCTCTTTAATGTTTTCTACCAAATCATAAACCAATGAAACTGGAATGAAAACTATTGCACTACCTCGGTATTCACAATCAAAGTGAACTTAACCTATCACCAACATCAACTAACCCTAATGTAAATCATTTTTTAACTGACCATATGACTCCTTTCTCAATGCATCTGCCCCAAAATTTTCATTACCCGATATATACATCAATTCGAATTAAAACATTTAGAGATAGTCTATCCATATTATTTGAATCATATTCATATCCCTTTTTAAGAAAATATGTTTCAAACTCTTATGATCTAGTAAGAATGTAAATTTCTAACCAAAGATGTAATGACACCATGTATTCAAAGTATTTATTACTATAGATAACTCCAAATCATGTGTTTTGTAGTTATTCCCATGAAACCATAACTACCGTGATTCAAAATAAATAACATTATCTCATTTCATGAGAACACTCCCCAAACGAATTCTCAAAGCATCACAATTCACCATATACCCTTTTCCCAATTTTGGAAATGTAAAATACAATGTGGAAGTAAGGTGAACATTTAACTCTTTAAAAGACATTAAAATTTATCATTCTAATGGAATGGAAAATTTTTCCTTTTCAAGGCTATCATAAGTGAATCTAGTCATGAAACATCACTGAAAAATCATTGGTAGTAAGTAGAAAAACAAAGGAGAATGTGTATTGTGAAGGAATTATTTTGTGGTTTCCAAGAGAAATCATCTTTTATATTTTGTGGATCCATAGAAACACTTGTTGTAGGGATTACATGTCCAACCAAATGTACATCTTGTATCCAAAAACAACACTTTAATAATTTGTAATACATATGATGATTTTTATGATTCCCAACACTATCACTAATTGTTTCCCATTCTCAACCCTTGTGCTTTAATACAACAATATGAAATCCAAAAACACGACCCTGAATTACTAAAAAATCCAATAAAATATTGTATTCCTCCATGATATAAAGAATACTAGTTTATTCTTAATTTCAAAAGTAATGACCATGTACTCGTAATAGCTATATGAATTCCTGAAAGATATCTTTGCAATATAATTCATCTGACCACAGAATTTGTGATATCCTGATCCGATGTAAATTTTATAGAACCACGAGGCTCTATTCAATAGATCAAAAAAAATCACCAATGAGTTGAAGTGGATACTGATTCATTTTCGTAACATGGGTAATCTTAATATAATCCACATACAATCGAATAGTTCCATCCTCCTTCATCACAAATAATAATGTTGTTACCCAAGGAGACATGATATCCCAAATATTCCCTTTACATTCTAGTTATTTGAATAGAAAATTAAATTCACTTTAATTTAGTTGGTGTAATACGATAAGAAGGAAAAGGAAATATGATTGGTCCCTAGTAGGAGATCAGAAATATTTTTCACTTATCTTATGGGTGGAAACCATTAGATATTATTAAGAAAATATCTGACAAATTATCACCAGCCAATGGAAATCTAATATTCTCAATATCTCCCATCTATGAAAAATTCAATGATTCCAATTAGTATGAGATTTTTTTGATTTCTAGTTACCACAAGATTGTCTCACCTTCCAATACATTCAGGTCCCCATAAATTGATTATTAGTTCCATCATTAGTCGTAAAACTAATCCTTCAGGTATATCGATTTATGTGATATTTGAACATTGTCAACCAATCTATACCCAAGATAATGTCATAGATATCCATTTCAAGCACATAGAAATTAGATATCAACATATATCCATCAAATGTTATACTAAATTATCTACAAATAAAGGCTCAACATTCACTTTGACTATGAGTTGTTTTATGTTTTAAAATTGAAGTCAACATCTAAACATTTTTCCCAAAAGTATAAATAGTACGAGAAACAATAAATAAATCAGATGCACCATTATAAAATTATTCTTTCATAAGGGTAGAATTCCAAAAATAATCATACACCACACCATTAATGGTCCATATATATCATTTAAAATCACATTCTCGACATTATATATCTGTTTACTCACTGTACATTGTTCTTTATTTCCCTATTGGGATCGAACTACCAGATAAGTCATGGTAATCTGGAAATCAACATATATATCTTTTTTATACTAACGATAGGTATTTTAATTCCCTCAACTCGTCAAATCATACAACTTCTGTGACAAATGGGATGTGTTTCTAATACTCTACATAGGATAACTATAATAAAAACACTAAATATTCCCCATCTGGTAGCAATTGTGGCATGCTCTAGGTGGTTCCATACAATATCTCATCATGTGGTCCATAGAACTACATGGAAAACATCTTATATTCCTATGAGGTTTTTGAGTAATATTCACTGATCCCACCATTTGATTCTGAGTAATTACACTACATTGGAAATAGGTTCCCCACTTTATTCTATTCACAGAATTTGAGTTCACACTATTTCCCATAGGTATAAACATGATCCATTCAAACTTATCTCCTAATATATACCTTTATATATCCATTATTACTATTAAAAATCTCCATAAAATCTGTTATACAAATCACAACAACCATTGAGTGAATCTCTTTCATAATCCCCAGGTGAAATTTTTTTCCTTCAAGAATTCTCTAAAAACATCTTCTCTGAAAAGTGGGCTAAATTCAAAGATTTATCCACGTACTCTATCACTGAGATATTTTCCTACATCATGATAAAAATGATTTACATACCTATAATATATAACATGTGAGGATACAATGTTTGTTGAAAAATTATTCGAAATCCTCCCATACAATTCCATGGTCCAATTTTGCATGAACAACTAAATCCCACCATTGGCATTCAACATACTCCATCATATACATCGCAAAATTTACTTTCAACATTGCTTGTGTGCCTAGGAAATCAAATATTTGATTCATCATATTCATCCTCACCTCTACTTTCTCTAGTTTTGAAATACATTGAATGATTTGTGGATTATTCTTCTAGAAATCAACAGAATGATCCACATTCCTTGTTTCATCAATTCATTTAACTTTGTCCACATTGTGAAAATCTTGGACTATACATTAAACTAGTTGTCGGTTAACCTATGGATCAGGTGCTACCACATTTTCAGCATCTTATTTTGTTTCATTTGTACGATACCTACTGGGTACCTTTTCCTATAAAAAAAATTCCATAAGTATCACTCTCCAGAAAACTAAGGCTTAAAATTTTCAAATTTTACCACATCAAGTCTATCAATTTTTTTTTACCATAATAACAAACTTTTCTATTTTCAATCTGTTTTTCAAAATCCCACCATGTTTTATAAAATAAAAACGTTTTTAAACTACCACTATCATATCGTTTTCAAAATATAAAATTATAAAGAAATTTCAATACATTTCAAAAATCTACATTTTTACATTGAATGATAAATGGTTGTTCAAAATTAAATTTGAAATTATTTTGGGAATTCATTTATATCAATGCATGGAATTCCTTTTTTTGGAATAACCCATGAAAATGAGATTAGAAATTTAATAAGTGTCTTTAGAACACTTTTGTACCCAATTACCTATTAACCTGATGTTTAGAATAAATAGGTTAGCCACATTTTTTATTCTCTATATTACATTTTTTTGACAATCCTACTACGTTATACTATCCCAACAAAAGAACAATCATGAATGATTTTCCAACTCCAATACCAATAATCAAATTCCACTTGTCCTCAAAGATTTCAACTGAACAAGACTGATAGTATTTATCCCAAAAATATATTTTTACTAACAAATAATGATACCACATGTAACATCCTTCCCCACATCATAGTCTTGATATGAGGAAAAATTTATACTTGGACATAAGTGACTTCTCCATGATACCAAAAGTTGCAAATAAATTACAATTACTTTATAAAAGTCATGGGATGATTTTACATTTGATGATAATGCCACCACAACCAAGTATACCATAAATAAACAGTAATTATATAATTCATGATAAAAATTTAATGCAACTAAAAGAATTACCAAAATAAAGAAATACCAAAATAAACAATAACCAACAACAAAGTACCATAGTGAAAGACTACACTACAACATAAATAGCATTTTGTTGATTTTTTTGCAGTGGTTTACTAAAAAGTCGGTACTTTTTTATAAATGATTTCACAGAGGTTTTTAATAAACCACCTCTAAACTATTTTTTTCAACCTTTACACTCTTCCCCACAACCCCCGAAAGACCCCACTTATGCCTTTGACCCCTACGAGACCCCCCCCCCCCCCGAGGAGTACCCTGCGAGAACCCCCTTCTCTCTTTGGTGACCCACGAAGCCCTATGCCTCCCCTCAGTACGCCTCACCACCTCTCAGCACAAATCGTTGCCCATCAATGCCAACCCCCAAAGCCCAAGCTGACCTCCCCGTTGTAGGTCCTGACCCATGGCACCGCTCGATGCTTCTTTTCACCCCAATGTATCTTTTATCTTCTTCTTATTCTATCTTCTATTCATATAGATCCTCAAATTAATTTTTTTTATTTCTTTTTCCTCTTAGACTATTATACATTATTGTTTCATATTTCTTTTTAAAATCCAAAATATTTTCATCACAAGATATTCTATAGTATGAATATAATTAAGAGATGTTTAATTATATCATATGTCAGTAATGTATATAAATGGTTAGTTTTAATGAATTATTTGAAATGGAATTTCAAAGTGGATTAATGTGACTTAGAATTCCGATTATTTTAATAAGCCTCATTTATAAATTTCATAATTAACTACTTATAATGTATGTAATACCCAAGTTATTTTTAAGACATGGATGATATTTTTGGGGTTGTTTATTGCAAGGGTGTTGGTGGTGAGGTTAGATTAATATTTTGTTGTTTCATTAATCATGTAACTTGTTTGATTACTCATCTCTTATTATATATAATAGGGACACTTGGAACTGAGAGAGAGGTCTATATTTATGTTATAATGGATAGTCAAACACTATTGGTGACCCCTAGTTGTTTTTTATACCATGGATAGTGGTGAGTTACCCCAATGACACTAGGTGTAGGATACTCAAGTGACTTGTGTTTTTTGGATGAAATATATGTCAGTGGGAGGTATCGTGTATTGGTAATGTCTAAGACTATATTACTTTATGACCATTTTTGTTTCCCATGATACTATATGTATTCCATTTGGTTACTCTCATTCCTTGTGTCCCCTACATTGATTAATATGGTGGGAACCATGAATTTTTCTCCTTGATTACACTTATCACGTTATTGATGTGGTGACATGGTGTTTTATTTTTACATTTTATGAGAATGAATTCTTTCATTAAATAGTTTTTTAAGTGATTTAAAATTTCTATTTCAAAAGTATATTTAAAATTAAAACTATATTGGGTGGTTTTAAAGAATGTATGGGTTTTAAATTAATATTTTTAAAATGATTATTTTCATATAAATAATAACTAAATAGAAGTATATAAAATGGATATTAAGGTGATATTTGGTTTTTCATATGAATATCAATAAAAATAAAATTTCTAACTATATTTAAAACTATCATAAATGAGATGTATTTTGAAAGGACTTTCACAAAATACTGGTTCAGATCCTACTAGGATTACTTTTTCTCACACCCTATATACATCATTAGATATTTAAAAACATTATTGTTTTCTTTGTTAGGTTCCCTAAACTTTCTTAGGATTCATATAGAAGGGGGTGGGGCTGTATAGATGGGGGTGGGGGTTGTTTATGTGGGGGGGGGGCTGTCCAGGGGGGTTGGGGTGGGGGTGTCGAGGTGGGTGGGGGGATGTCTAGGGGGTAGGGGGTTGAACGGGTGTGGGGGAGGGGGTGTGGGCTATTTAGGGATGTGGTGGGCTGTCTAGGGGGTTGGGGTGGGCTATCTAGGTGGGGTAGGGGTGTGGGATTTTCTAGGGGTGGGATGTCCAGGGGGTCTCCAGGGGGGATACATGGGGTGGTAGGGGTGATGCAGGGGTGTGGGGGGGGGGGATGGGTGGGTGGGTTTTCCAAGGAGGGGGTTGGACTATATAGATGGGGTAAGGGATGCACAGGTGGTGGTGGGTGGGGGGATGTCCATGTGGGGGTGTTGGGGGTGGTCTATCTAGGGGGGGTTTTAAGGTAGGGTGGGATGGGGGGTTTTCCAGGTGGGAGAGGGGTGTCCAAGTCCGTAGGGGGCTTCAGGGGTGTGAGGGAGGGGGTGGGCTGTCCATGGAGGGGGGGGGGGGGTGGGCTATCCATGGGTGGGGGTGGGCTATCCAGATGGGGGAGGGGTGTGGAATATTTATGGGTGGGATGTCTAGGGGTGGAGGGTGGGATGTCCATGTGGGGGAGGGGTGTGGGATGTCCAGGGGTGATGTCCAGGTGGGGTGGGGTCTCTCTAGGTGGGTGGGGGGGCTATCCAGGGGGATGCAAGGGGTAGAAGGATATAGAGGGTGGGATGTCTGTGGAGGGGATGTGATTTCTAGGTAGGGGAGGTGGGCTCTCCAGGTGGAGGGGGGGCTATCCAGGATGGGGGGGGGGGGCTGTCCAAGTGGGGGTGGGGGTGGGCTGTCGAGGTGGAGGTGGGAGGGGGATATCCAGGAAGGGGTGTTAAGGTGGGGGTAGGTTGTCCAGGGTAGTAGGGATCTACAAGGGCGTGTGGGAGTGGGGTGTGGACTGTCCCTGGGGTGGTGGTGGGTTATCCAGGAGTTGGTGGGGTGAGGGTTGTAAGGGGGGCTCCCGGCAGGGGGTTTCCTGTCTAGGTGGGGTGGGGGATCTCTATGTGTGTGTGGGGGGGGGGGGTTCTATGGGGGATTCATGGGGTAGGGACTATAGGGGTGTGTGTGTGGGCTCTATAGAAAGGTGGGGGTGTCCATGAGGGGTGGGTTGGGATGTCTAGTTGGGGAATGGGTGTGGGATGTCCATGGAGGAGGGGAGACTATCTAGGGTTGATGGGGTGGGGTGGGTTCTCCAGGTGGTGTGGGGGCACTATCTAGGTGGGGGGTCTATCTAGGGGGGATGTAGGGGGTATGAGGAAACATGCGTGTGGGGAAGGGTGTGGGATTTCTAGAGAGGGGGTGGGCTGTCCACTAAAATATTCTAAAAATAATAATAATCCCATATAACCATTGTATAGTTTCTTTCACATGTTATAAATTCTCTTGAAGTTTCATACCAAAAAATCACACTTACCCTTACAAAAAGAAGTGATCTCTACAAATAAATCTCACTCAGGTTTTTATACACTATCCATATTGATCACATAATAATTTTACAATAATACAACTCCATATCACCTAATTAAATAACAAGGCTCATACTCCCATGAGTAGTGTCCCCTAGAAACCTTGCTCATATGTCTAAACAACGTACATAAGGCCATATTTGACACACTCAAAATTTTGTAAACATTGAAAATATTATATTTACCCCTTGTATCATAACCTGGATTTAGCTCTCAACTAGCCTCTCAAGGAATCAATAAGCCACATACCCGGCTATAAATTTGGATGTGAGTTTACAATTAGGTGTGTTTTTTAAGAATTCATGTATGATATTTATAGTGGAAGATAAAGTATGATCCACATATGATATTTGGAGGTGTTCTTACAATTAGGTGTGTTTTTTCAAATTACTGTATGATATTTAGAGTGGAAGATAAAATCTGATCCAAATATGATATTTTGAGGTGTGTTTACAATTAGGTGTGTTCTGATTTATATGTATGATATTCATGGTTTTCCCCAACAGTGTTTTTGGTCATCTATAATAGGTTTGAAGTCAGGATACAATTGGATACAGAATGGCTCTATGGGTCACATAGGAAATATTATTGGGGAAAGGGGAAATCACATACATGGTTAATTCAAATTAAAAAATTGGGCCAAGAACTTAGGATATCATTATATTATTTTATGGGTCTTTTTAAATTTCATTCTATGGTTTTCTTGTAGGAGGGTTCATTATTTACTGTATGTATTAATATAAGAAAACCTCATTTAACATATTGATATATTTTATCAACTAGTTTATATGAATCTCTTTCTCAATTTATTAATAATTATGTATTTTAATTTTTTTAATATCATGTAGAAACATTATGATATACATGGATAAAAGTTTCATCACATTACCTTGATACACACCTCAGTATGTTAAGGGTTTAGAAAAGTTTTTATATTTTGAAATTTCCAATCAATACGTTGAAGGGAGAATAAGATTTTCATGTCCTAAATGTATATTTAGAAGATGGATGAAAAGAGATGAAGTTAATGGACATTAATATTGAAGCAATTACCTAGTCAATTTTGTGTAGGATTTGGTATGGAGAATCGAACGTTACAGAAATGTTGAGCACTGATGTCAATCCACAAAATGAGCTCCCAACTTTGTCGAAAATGGAAAATAAAATGCAAAACCTTATAAATGATGCATTCGGCACTACAAGACACCACCATCAATTTCAAAACATATCAGAACAACCAGATGAGGGTGCTACAAATAGAAATGTGACATGTGATGTTTTTTTAGACTGTAGGAGAACCAGATCAAGATTGTAACATATCAGTGGATCTTCATCATGTTTATGTACATAATAATGTAAGAAAATCTTCATAGAGTAAAATACGTTTCATTATTTAGTTGACAATAGAAATCAGGAGTTTTATAGTGGTTGTTTGAAATATTGAAAACATTCATTTTGACTATAGTTGTACCATATAAAACTTCTATAGGGAATTAAAAATAAGGAAATGTCTATGATATTGGAATTTTTTCACGATTAATTTCTTGAAGAAAACATCCTTGAGTATTTTTATGATATGAAAAAAGTTTTAAACATGCTTGGTTTGAATTATACAAAAAATTCTTTCATGTCCGAATGACTGTATGCTTTATTATAAAGAGGATTCAAGTAGAAAGGATTGCATAAAATGATCATCTTCTAGATGGCAGTCAATGGGTGATGATGGAAGTCTGAATCAACATATTATCATTATGAAGATGAAAAGGAACACAAAATCAAAGGTTTTGCATTAATTTCATTTAAATCTTCGATTTAAATGATTATCAATTTCATCAAAAACCATCGAACACATGAAGTGACATTTTGTAGATAATAACAATGATTGGATAATTCAACATCTGTAAGATTCACAATCATGGAATTCATTTTATTCCTTGTATCCATATTTCTCAGTTGTTTCTAGGAATATTCATTTGGGATTGGATGTTAATGGATTCAACCAATTTAGGAATTTGAGTTCCAATTATAGCATTTGGACTGTTGTTTTGATCCCTTACAATATGCCTACATGGATGTGTATACATAAAATTATTTTATCATTTTGATGATTATTCCTTGAAAACAAATTCCTAGAAATGATATTGATGTATACTTGTAGCCTTTAATTGAATAATTACAAGAGTTATAGAGAAACGGTGTTGAGACATTTGATGCTTATTATAAAAAATGTTCAAAATGCATGCTCCTTTAATGTGGACCGTTAGTGACTTCCCTAGGATTGGAAATTTAATATATTAAAACAAATACAAGGGTTTGGATGGTCCTATTTGTAACATTGATTTTTAGCCCAAACGGCTATGTCATAGTGGAAAATGGTGCTTCGTGTGCCATGAAATATTTCATGATGTATCTCAAAGATTTCTGCTAAACAGATCAAAACTTAATTGTTTCATTGATTTTAGACCACCTCCAAAGTTGTTAACTGGTTTTCAAATATTAAAACATCTTAGAAATGTTGAA
Organism: Viscum album; assembly: GCA_963277665.1. NCBI lineage: Eukaryota > Viridiplantae > Streptophyta > Magnoliopsida > Santalales > Viscaceae > Viscum > Viscum album. Next base: position 1,324,085,184 of record OY728166.1, read on the forward strand.
ATGGAATTTGGTAAGGTTCATCATTTGAATGATAGTAGGAAATAAGTTCGAAGTGCATCATCAAATGAAATAGGAACGTAACAATGGACGACAAAATGTATATTTTTCAAACATCCATATAGGGTATTTTAATTGGTTGCATCACATTCATAATGATCGTGGAAAGTTAAAGAATCATATCAATGCTTAGAAATACATACAAGTAATGGACCAAAAATGTGATCTCGGACTAGATGAGAATGAAAAGTATGTTCCAGTAATTTTTGCAATGAAAAATAGGGATAAATATACATTCCTTCTAATTTTAAAGCATGTGAATGTTTTTGATGGGTATTCAAGTAACATATTAAGGTGTGTTGACATAAATAATTATAAGTCACATGTATTGAAAATTCCAGATTAACATCTTTTGTTACAGAAGTTACTACCATTAGAATTACACACATTATTCTGTAGAAAAGTTACTGTTGTTGTACTCTAATTTTTCCAGACAAATATGTGTGAAATCACAACATCCATTTGATCTAGTAATCCATCAAGAGAGGTTCTTATTGAATTTTTTTTTTCAATAGAGATAATCTTTAGTCTATTGTTTTTTACTATCATGATGCATTTAACTATGAATTTGGTTGAGAAAGCTATATTAGGAGGCCTTGTTCATTATCAATAGATATATCCAATTGAGGGGAACTTTATTTATATGTTTTTCCTATATGTAAACAATTTTGGGAACTTAATTAAGTGCCTAATTATGTTTTTTTATTTTATTTCATAGATATCTTGGTCATTTGAACTCATACATGAGAAATAAATCTCAACAAGAAGGCTCAATTACTGATGGTTATTTGGCAGAGGAGTGTCATACCTTTTTTTTCTAGATACATGGATGATATGGAGACATGATTTAATCGAGTTGGACATGCTAAAGACACATCGAATCAATCTCAAATAAATGGTAAATAAAAAATATATCCTGAAATTGGCCAATTATTTTAGAGCACCTCAAATGTTACATTAATAGAAATTGAATTATTACAGTCACTAAGATATGTGTGGCTGAACAGTGAAATTGAAAATCCATTTATTGAATATTTGATGATACAAACACATAGACGAATGAGATGTCGGGCAATAAATGAGAAAGATATAATGAAATCTTTTAATAATTTAATTGTAGAATAGTTTGCATGACGAGCATGTTCATAAATATTGCAATAAATATGAATATTAGGTTGACACATATATTTAGTAATTCTAATAAAGTATATTTCTTTATTTAGATCCTGAATACTAATAAACGAGCACATTATTCAGAAGATTTGATGTTTCTTACTCGAGGTCCTCTAAAACAAGGTAGAATGTTCGACGCTTACAATGGGAATGGATTTAGATTTCATACAGTCGATCGAGAAGTGGGTTTGAAAACAAAGAATAGTGATGTATTTATATTTTTTAAGTGGGATACTATGGAATATTGGCCGATATTATTTAGTTAAAATACCACGGTAATTTTTCAGTTGTATTATTCAAATGAAATGAGGTTGATATTATCAGAGGTGTTACAAGATATTCCTTGCAATTTACTTCAGTGAACTTCTATCACTTAATGAATGTTGGTGATAGTGAAATACATGATACATATATCTTATCATCATAAGAAAAAATGGTATATTATGCGAATGATGTTGTGGATAAAGGGTGGAGTGTATTTTGTCCTATAAAACAAAGAGATTTTTATGATATGGGTGATGTAGTGGAAGGATTGACCTTTGACATTGAATCTCATCAACCACAAGAATTAGAATTATTTTTCCATCATGATATTGATAAAAATATCCTAGCAAGGATGAATGAAGTGGATAAACTTATGGAGAAGGGAACCAATATGATCGATGGAGAAAATGACTGTATGTACAGTTATGAATTCATTTATAAGCCACTTATCTTGTTTGTGTAATCATTCATTATTATTTTTATGTATATTTTATTTGTTAGTACTATGAATTTGTTATCATTTTTTATTTTTATTTTCTGCATATGTTTTTTGAAATATTTATTTTGAACTAAATTCTATTTGATTAAATGATAGGAATCCCAAGGAGGTGGAAATATAATGTTTCATCGACCACTGAGATAGATAAAAATCCATCTCTCTCCCTACATACAGCATTTAATCCACCATCCACTTGCCGCCCATCACCATCTCCCCATGCACCATCCGTCACACCATATGTGAGTGTCCCTTTTGCAGCTCAGTCATCAGATCCCACTTTTTGTGCCTCAATAGTGGGGGAGTAGTATGCCACTTCTAGTTCATCATAGTGGTACTGGAGGGTGACTGTAATAAGTACAAATTTTAATATGAATAAATTTATTGCATAGTTTTTATTCTAACTAATCGTTCAATAATGAGGGAAAAAATACAAGTGTGGGGAAAAATATAAAAATTTCAAATGTATGGAATCTGATCAGAGAGAAGATAGATGTCGCATTTTATTCATATGGGGTCCCTACGGATGATGCTACAAGAATACGTGGCTAGATTTTAGGCCAGCTGGCCTCGGATATCACTTCTCTTCCTATTTCGTATGATGATTGGAGGTATATTCCTGAAAGTTAGAAAGAATAGAGATTTTGATTCCCAAATAAATGTAATTTTAATACATTAAAGAGTAATTTAATATCAAGTTATTAATATTTTCAAAATGAATATATTTGTACATATGTTTTTCCACTTTACAGTTTTAATGTGATATCATAGATGCGGGCATTGAAAAATCATGGAAATGTGGAAATAATTTAAATAGAGTTTGTGGTTAAATGTCATCTATACTTCATTGACAACCCAACAGATGTATGACAAGCTACCCTATGGGGTACCCAAAGAGAAATGAAATGTTTTTTTGATAGAAATCATGATGTGAAGAAGCTGGTATTTAAATATATATTACAATATTAATATCATTTTAAATTTATACATGTATATGAAGAGTAGATGACATTTAATACGTTACTATTAAATTAAATTTTATTTATATGAGGATCCTTCAAGAAATAATGCATCAAGCTAGGATAATCAGGCCATCCCTCACACTGTGGGGTCAAAGAGTTTTTCAAGAAGCCGATATGATCTAGTAATCTTTTCATTAGTTTACATATTTATAATAAAATGTTTTTTTAATATATTAAATTTGTGACTTATGTTTGTTTAATGATTTCACAGTGTTTAGGGCACCAAGCATCTTGAACAGAAGTGTGGTTAAATGTTCACCAAAAATCTAATGGATGTTTTGTTAATGAGCCATCCAAAGATGTTGCGGTATAAACTAATTTTTCATTATAATAACTTATTATCAATTGTTAATATGATAATATACATTGTTTCTAATATGGATTCTATTTGATTCATTGGTAAACAATAAATAACTATGGGATTCCAATCTTGCGCAGTACTACACAATTTCTAGGATGACCTAGTTTCTAATGACCTTAGGAATGAAAATCCTGGTAGAGTGCGCGGGATGGGTTTGGGACTCGTACCATCTGAGGACTTTGGCATGCCACTAGGGATTGAACCTACATCTACTCTTGGTTTTAATCAATCTATACCCTAAGATACTCAGAGAGATATTGTTTCTCTATAAATCACAATTAAATACCAGGGGGCCCATATATCCTGTTTATAGAAAGAGTTGATTGATTTATTTCAGAAGATGACTAGATCTTCCCTTGGTGGTATTGAAACAACTGGTGGTGAGAAGGTAAATCAAGAAAATTTAAAATCATTTAGTTTACAAACTTTTATTGGTTTTATTCTTAAAAATAAATATACAATAGTATTTAATTTTCAATATAATGTTCATACAGGTGGTAGCAAGAAGTATAGATGGAGGTGGAGAGGGTTATGATATGTGTTCATCATTGGACTGTGATTAGTTATATTATTGATATTTTGGACAAATATGCTAACATTAAGTTTGTATTGGTATCATTTGTATCATATAGTTACCACAAACAAATTATGAAATAACATTTTCTTGATTTCCCATGTTCCCTTTTATGTATTGTTTTTATTTATGATTTTTCCTTTTATGTCATGATTTCTAGAGTGTGGAATGGACAATATATATCAATTATTTATCGTCATGAATCATATTGTTTTATCCACTTTTCCTAAAAATTTTAGGTTTATTCCCCAAGGTTGAATAATCAACCTTCTTATTGATTTTCTTGGGAATATATATTTTTATAACTCACTTCAACTTGTTTTTAGTGGATAACCCTTCTTTATTAAAATTTATATTATTCTCTTATGATGTTTTATAGTTAGCATGTCATCACTCCCACTAATGATTTACTATGATTTAAAATATTTTTGATACAAATTTAAAAATATTAGTCGAACACCTGAGTGTCTTTATCCTCTTAAAGTAGAAGGACTAATCACATTATTAATAGAAGAATTTACAAATATCTAGAGAACACTAGAGTGTCTTACACTACCAGAAATTTTATCTCCCTAAAAGAAGCATCTAGTGGCTAAAATATACAATACAATCTAGAAGTATGTAAAATTTGGTCTGTTTCATCCTTCCTAATTTCTCATCGGTCTGGTGGTTAAAGGTAATACACAACTTCAACTATCAACTCATAGACTTCTATTATTATTACCAAATCTATGAGGTAAAACAGATCGGGCCTGGGTGAACATCCAACTTTAACTATAAACTCTGTCACTCATTGAGAATTTTTAGACAAGTCTATCTATGGGAAACCAAGCCTTCAATGTGTCTTACTATAGAGGACCACGAGAGAATCAACTTTTCATTATTGTAAATCATGGTCAGCCCTGGGTGAACATCCCACATCAAATCATTATAAGATCTCATAAAATCACCATTTATGGAATATGTTACCATTACCCAGCTACGAACTATAAACACTCCATGTATATCAAAATTCAATCATGAAATTATTTCAAGTTCTTTTAACCTATCACACATCACGATACATTCTAGACCAATATTCTAACTTGTATTTAGTTGTTTAACCAATGAAGACATAATCTCTATGGATACCCACATTGCTTCCCCTAAACCCTCAACTACACCCACCAACTTGTCTTACAGTAAAGATATGATATACATTTCAACTAATGATATCTGTTATCCCATATCCTATATTTTATATCCCAATGCGTCTACCACAACATTTCCATTTTCTAGTTGAATACTATTTATTGATGACAAACATATAAAAGTACTCTAAAAAAATTCATATTTTGATGATTATGTCCATGTAGTGAGAAAATAATATATACACTCTTGGTGCCAATGTACCCAACAAATCTCTCTCCCAAGAGGTTCTGTAATGATTATTTCAATGCATGGACAACAACTACAAACTAAAATACAGGATTACAGTATTTCATCTTGTGGGTTAAAAGATGATGAATCCAAAAGTGACTAATTTATCACTCTACATCATAATATATCCAAATCCAGAACCAGATGCATCACATTTTACTACATGTCCAACATTTGGCTCTGGAAGGCTTAGGATCAAATCTGACAACAACCACTTCTTCGAAACAATGGAAACGTCCTCACACTAGTATGTATAGTCAAATGCAAATCCATTCATAGTAACTAGAGTCATTGGAAATGCTAAGTGAGAGATATCTAAAATGATTATCCTTCAATTCCTATACAATCTAATAAAACATAAAATATAGATTATATTCATCAGTTATGATAGATACACAAATATATCATTATGCTCGAGATCAACTACTATCCTTGATTATGAAACAAAGATATCCAAAATTGATATTTCATGTACTTAGAGTAAATTTTATTCACCCAAATCATACTAAACCAATTATTCATGTATCTATAATGTGATTAATATGGAAATTTTGTTCTTTTAGTATTCTTTTAGATGTTGGATGTATGTGAATGTGAAATTGGAATGGTTTTTTTTCTGGCAACTGGTATTGGGGCTGCAGAATCAGCTTCTTCTTTTTTTGTAAATCTGGCTTTAACAGCAGTTTTGACTGCTCCTAAATAAATAGATTATACATCGTTTATATTTTAACCACCTCTACAATTTCGGTATTTTGCAATCCACGGTGGTTAAAATGGCCTCTATGAACAATAATTTAGAAGTGGTTTTATCCACTGCTAAAAAAAGTTCATATTCCATTATCATTTCGCTATTGTTATCTTGGTTTTAGGGGTGGTTTTCCCAGTGAAAATGAATTTTTTTAGAAATGGTTGTAACCACCACTAAAATAAATTCATACTCAGTGGGAAAACCACCACTAAAAGTAGAAAAATCCACCATTAAATTCTTACCTTATGATAGATACCATAAAATGCCACTACATCGAGTAAACCACCACGTATTGTATGCTGACAAATATTTTAGTGGTGGTTCAAACCACCACCATATCTAAAATACAACTGAGAAAGGGTCATTTTTCTGTAGTGCTATACCAAAAAGCTAAAATACTCCAAAGACATCAACATAACAACTCCTAACATGGTTTAATATCTAACTCCACAATCTTGGACCAAGTATCATAATGAAGCACTAAATAAATGTGATACTTTTCCAATTATGTGTGTTTCAATAAACAATATATGCCAAAGGACCAAGGTTCTAAAGCATGGGGGAGTAAGGAAAATTATTTGATACTCCCCAAATGACATCCCTACTCACACTACTAGGATAAAACATGTATGAACATTTATATAAAACATTTTTTATATATCATTTTAAAAGAATTTAATTAGTATGTATCAAATCCTATAAGTTCACAAAAAAATTGTTTTCCAATAAAATAGTTATCAAGGAATGAACCCAATGAATTCATTAAAATCACTTCTTATCATTGCATTTTTGTATAACCCATTACATTTCACATAACCATAGACACACACATAGACACACACAAACACACACCCTACCACAAAATTTTTGGCCTCCATTTATGGTGTAACTTCACATCCATAACCTATCACTTTGATGGTGGTACATCACAACCATTCTCTATCCCATTCAATTCATTCTAAAAAAAATCCAATTCCCTAACATGAATAAGTGAAAACCCTTTCAATGAATAAATAATGTTATTGAATAAACATTACCAACAAAATTTTCTATTTATAAATACAATCAACTATTTTAAAATCATGTTACCACTTTCACTTTCCACGAAAACTACAAATTTTTTTAAGTATATAAACCATAACCAAAGTGTTTTTACCTCAAAAATTTTACAAATATTTCACAGTAAAATTTAGGTAAAATCATAAATTTGAGATCAATCCTTCGTATTTTATCATGAAGGGTCATGATTGAGGCCACCTACCTCAGAAATTATGGAAAAAATGAAGAAGGACACAAAAGCCTGAACTAACCAGGTTGAAACTAAAAAAAGTAGATATCACTAAATAATTTAAAAATTGAAACAATTGTTAATTATTGGAATCCAATATCATAGATATGTTCCCAAAGGATTATATATATGAATCCATTAGAGGGGAAAAGTCTAGATCTATGAATACCCACTGAGAACATAGATATACTCAGAAAAATAGGATTCAATGCACCAAAATTTGCCAATGGGTCACTCCTGGATTGAATTGTAAAGTATCCACAACATTTGGCCAGATGAAAATCCAAATTAGGGTCTAAATATAGTTTAAATTATTTTATTTGGGGATAAACCATGTTTTATCCTTATTTTTAGGATGTAACTTTTTACTATGCATGATTAGTCACATAGTTAGGAAAACTGTGTGTTTACCATAAAAAGGCCTCAATCCCCAAAACCATGGTTACTACTAGAGGCCATAATGTTTGAACAAACTATGAACTTTATTATTCACATGGCCGGATTCCAATGGCTCTCATTTTACAGTTTTTATAGGAGTTGCTTAATTTTTACTAAGCATGCTCAAATCGTCCACCTCCAGAAAAGCCCCAAAAAATCCAAAAGCCCTCTAAAACCCCCCCAAAGACTACCCAAACACATTAAATACTAAAAAATAATAAATAAATGATTACATATAATAAAAACTTTTTTTTTAAAATTACATTCTCTTCTAATAATTGTGCTTCATTTCATATATGATATCAAATATGGTGCTCCGCTTTTACGAATAATGGGGAATTTCATTGACTGTAGTTACATCATCATCAGAATGTTAATAATTTAATAATTATAATATGAAATTTTTTTTCTCACAATTATTAGTATTTCCCTAAATAGTTAATGAAAATTTATTAAATCACTTTTTGGAGGTGCCAATCTTTACAAACACACAAGAAATGTTTCAATTTCTTGATGGATGGAATGAAATAAAGATAAATAATAATTAACCATAATAGATTCATTAATATAACATAAATATCCTATATATATATTCTAATTACATTTTCATAAATATCTATTTTTATTGGAAATTAAAAATGAGTCACATTTATTCATGGATGTGATAGTGTAAACGTACACATGAGAAAAAGTATCATCTTTAAAAAAATGTAATGAAGGTAGATAACATATTATATATGTAGAATAATAGTTTATTAATAATTATAATTGAAAGAAACCTATAATAGGTCATGAAAAAAATATTTATTATTTCCTATGTATAATCATGTGGTCAGACCTTAGGTTATTTTTGAAGGAGGAGATCACACAAAAAAGTTGACACTTTTTATTGGTTTTGTGAAAATTTTATTTTAACTCATTTTTAGACAGTTATCATCATAGTATGTTTTATTAAAGTTATTATAAAACAATTGAGAAAGATGATAACTAGAGTGGGTTTGGACAGACCTAATGTTTTGATATCATTGTTTCCAAATTTTACTCTTTTTTGTTCTGTTGGATGGTAAGAGAGATATTAATTTACCAAGTCCTCTCCCCTTGAAAATATGGTAATAATGATAGTATACCTATATAGAAACATTTGTAGGACTACAATACTTCATGTGTGTGTTGATTTGAAGCTGGTTACCTTGATTAATTAGGGAAATCCCTGACAATGAATTTTTGTCCCATATTAAATCAGAAATCCTAAAATAAAATTTAACACACATGATGAGGAATTTTGAGTAGTCACCACCCATCCCTAATATGTTCCACTGCATATAGGAGAAAATTGGACAGAGGGAGAAAATTATCACTGACCATGAAAATTAAAATTGAATAAATCAAAACATAACTTAGCTGCATTCAGAATTAAAAAATGAAATTAATAATATACACTAGGTTTATAAATAAGAAATAATTTAATTAATGGAATCAATTAAACTTAATGAAATCACATAGGTCTACCTTCCCCCAATCTCAATTAAACACAGAGACTACTCTTATATGGATGGAGAAATCTGGTTGATTTGGGTGAGGGGAGACATCACATAATAAAGAATCCAAAAGAAAATAAAATAAAATAAAACTGGGGGAGTTTTATAGAAAACTATCATCTAGGTGTCATTGACAAGTGATCTCTTTTAATCATCATCTATCCGTTTATTTATAGTCACGGAAGAGCATTCAAGATATCATAAATAATCTATAATGGATCTCAAGCTGTCCTGTGGTAAAAAACTATCATCCACATTAATTCCCATAGATGCTAAAATTGTTGACTCTATTTGTCATTTTAAATAATTTATGTGTAACATTACTTTCAATGTTCAGAGTTAAGTTCTGATTTTGATAATTTTACACGCATTGAATACTGGACTCACGACATGAAATGTACAAGACTATAATTATCATTGCTAGATTTAAAACTATTTAAATCTTTATATTACACATCATTAATGACATACATGATGTGAAATTTTTATTTGATGTAAGAGTCTCACATTTATTTGTGTTTATTATTTTTCATCCTCCCGTTTTGGTCTTTAATTAAATTTCACCATCCATATATCTTAAAAATAGTGGTTTCATATGATGCTAATTTACAGTACACCATTTTTCCTTTTATGCTTAATTTATTCATATAGTCTCATTAATTTTTATAAAAATATATATCCTTCCACAAAATAGAAAGAAACAACATGTTTAATCACTTAATTTATACCAACATGACACTTTATATACAAAAATACATGGATTAAATGGTTATGTCAGTTCCCTCATACATAGAACATATTTTTCCTAAATCATTTAATCTCAACCTAAATAAAAGTAGAACATCTTGTTACCAATATTCACATTATAATGAAATTAAATAATATTTTTTAAAAATTAGGCAGATTATTTCAAGATTCCCAAAAAACATCAATTCAACTTCCCACTATATAAAGAAACTAATCAACATAGGTAATTTACTTTTTCCCATTGTGAACTGGTGGGTCTTCTCTTATCATTATTTCATATATTATAGTTCATTATTTCACACATTCCAATTCAATATTTTCCAAAAAATGGTGTTTTTTTCTCATCCCACATGATAAAATTTCATGTAGGGTTATTCTCTTATCATGAGTCCATTCTCTTTTTCGAATGGCTTTCGAAGAAACTACTTTATCCACCTTGTATAGTCAAAGTTCACATAAAATCATTGTTTTTTTCAATAAATATATCAATGATTATGATTCGTAATGTTGGGTGGATTGATATTAAAAATATTAACACTCAAAAAGAATGATATCTCTAAATAATACTTCATGATATCAAAATTATTTTCCAATGAAAATATATTTTGTAAAAATAAAACTACTCATCCCCAAGGCTTATAGTAAGGTCATGATCAGTGTAAGTATAGTAAAAGAGACTCACATACTTGATATTTTGGTTTATTATTTTTCTATTTTTTGAATTTTCTATTTTTTTAAAATTACTCTTTGAAAAAATAAAACATCAACCACAAAAACACATATGATTGACAGATCATCTGTTTGGTAATATTGATTTTTTAATTTCCAAACCTTAACCCATCTTTTGATTATTTTTCTATTATTAGAAACTTGTAAGTACAATGAATGAAACATTAAATCTTAATAATACCAGAAAATCAGTCCCACAATTTTTTCATACAACATAATACATTTCTTCTATATATATATATATATTCCATATCCCCATCACGTAAAATTTAAAATTTCATTCAGTATAAATAGATCATGGCCAAAATGGATAAATATGTCCAGTAATGTTGATCATTACAAGAAATATCATTCATGTAATCTATAGTATCAACATAGATTAATTTTATCCTATGTCAAATGATAATTTCTTAAAAAAATAATTGACGCAATCTTTATAAATGTTTTTTTTCACAATAATATCATTGAAAATATCCAATTCATCTTCTAGTTGGTGTAATGCCCCAATATTACTCAACAAATTTTTTAACATAAAAATAGGAAGTATTTTTTTTCTAGAAATACTCTTTTAAATTGAACATATAATTTTGGAAAATAACTGATGGCGTGCAATACCAATATAAATTAAATCCAAATAAATTTAAAGAGATAAAATTGTAGGAATTTTTCATTTCCATAAATCAAATTATTCCATAAAAATAAAAATTAATCAGTCTAATATCCATGCTTCAATATAATTATTCAATTCCCCATTTTACTTGTTCAATCTTATTTAACTAAAAATATAAATCAAGGAATCAAGGGATTCATAAATAAGTTGTGTCTCCTAGACTAGTCACGTAATGCAAGAACGATAAATATGGGTATTAAATTTTCTTTAAAGGCTCAAAAATAGTTATTTAAAAAACAAATATGGAAATTGAAAGAAATTTAATTTATGATAAATCTATATTTAGAAAATATTCTTCAATTAGGTTGTGCATGTCATGTTGTTTAAATTTTTTTTCTCCACAACTTTTATGGTATATATTTTATTACGTTTCTCTATTATTGTTTATAATTATTTTATAGATCTAAAAAATAATAATAAAAAATGATAGTGTAGGTATGTTCAATTATATTAAAATTGGATTTATGGGATGAGTGGACTAAGGAAAAAATCTGGGTTTCATCCCTCAAGATCTTATTTTAACATCATTGGCTCGACACAAAAAATGATTTTTTTGAAAAAATAAAATAATAATAGATTCCCTCCCCCACACATAATCAATATAGTGAAATAAAAGCATTTAAATTAATTTTTCTAGCATGTAGATTTAAATGGATGTACTAAATTTACTCAACTGTAAATGAAGATACAGCCTGGTCGGCTGTCATTGGTAATCAGGGTTAAGAAGTGTGATATCCTCTACTGGTTTTTGAGGTATGATCCCATGAAACAAATTCTACGTCTATCCGTTTATAGTGAAAAAGTTATCTTATCTTACATTTTGAACACGCATAACACCAATGTGGTATGAATCAATAATAGAAATGAGACATTATCATTTAGAATGAATCACACTTGTCCCCAGTTTATGATTGGATTTGTATAAAAATACTTGATATCTAGGGTTAAAGGTTCTTGGTTAAATTATCTTTTCTTATGCCATCCTTTTTCTCTCATTAATGATATTTGAATATTATAAATCCTCCCTCATGATATTATCTAGCTTCAATAGAACTAATCTCCCCAATTTCACATATTTATCAAGGTCTAGACTTATCCCTCTTACTACCCCATATGATTTATTTTCTAATTACACATGAAATTGTAACATGGTGTTAAAAACAATGATCAATCAATTAGTAGATATAACCGATCATCTTCTTGGTTAGAATTATCCACTCTGATACCTTAGTGGCATCAAGGTAGGCTATAATACCACAAATATCCATGATACGTTTCTCTTTGAATAATACAATAGCGTGCGATGTACACAACACCAAGTTCAAACCCACCACGACCTATCAAACTAACCATTTAAAATCAGGAATGAATAGTAATAACATCATTTTAAATTTTACATATTTTATATATTATTTTAACATTCAACTTTGGTATTTCTAAGATATAATATAAAGACTAATTATTTTTATCATATAAAAGAAGTATTTTTTTTTCAAAATTGTAGTTTTTAAACCTTTTAATGATGAGCACTTATTATATCCAATATTTTACACTTTTATATATTCAATTTGATGAAATTAAATTCTTATTTATAATCAGGTCATATAAATTTATTTTGGATAAATTTTTGGTACTTTTATAATAAATTTAATATTTTGATGAATTGTAAAAACAAAGAATTTTAATTAAAAACAACTTTTTTAATAGAGAAAATTTGTAGTGATAAATTATACATTTGATTTGTTTTAAAGTATCATTAAATTATATTTTTCTAATTTAAAAATATTTAGGTAATTGGATGTAATTACAATTTTAAATTTTACATTAATACATGTCAATCTTTTAATAGTTTTTACTTCTTAAAAAACCACTCTATTGTTTTAACAACGAGAATTAATATTTAATTAATTTTTTAACATCTGTGTTTTGAATTTGGAAAAATGGATTCCATATTTTTAATAAGGAGATACAATATTTGTAAAGAGGAAACATTTATTTTTAGGAATTATGAATAGTTACATCCGTAAATATATTTTTTACCAAGGTTAAAGGGTAAATCCCGTAAATAATAGTAAAATAATAATATTATTATTAAAATTAAAATAAGACATGTTCTAGACCTATTTTATGATACATGGACCACCATGGGATTCCTTGGGTCAATTTTTGGATCACATGGAGCCGCTTGTTTGTGATAATGACATTTTATATTAATTAATTAATAGTAAATCCAAAAATAACATATTCATGTATCTTTTTGTAAAATATCTTTTATATAGGGTTATCTAATTGATAAATTCAACTATAATTATTCATTGATAATATAAAATTATTCCCTACATCATTATATTTTATTTATAAATTTTAGACATAAAGTAAATATATGTATTTATGAAACAATAATGATGGTGTATTTTTCTTATTAATGAAAGAATCAAATAAATGATATTAAAAATATCCTAATAAATGTAACATGAGAATTTTTATACCATACATGAATTTAATAGGTTAATATAAAATTTTAGGGTTGATTTAATTTATTTTCTAGAAGTAATCAATCTTTGTTTACATTCACAAAAACCAAATACTAAATAGTGTCGAAATTGACAGAAATACGTTAAAAAACAAAAAATTATTAAATGTTATAATATTTCTAGGAATCTAAGGATCGGAAAAATGACTTATATAATAATTGATATGTAATTAATTATCCAATTTAGGTTATCTTGACATTTTATGGTATGTTTATTAACTATATAATATAAAAATACAAGGAGACATGGTAAATGTTAAACTATTTAACCAAGAGTTAAATAAACAAATAAGGTTAATATAATTGCCTAAACATGCCTAAAACCTATTGGTTGAGAATATTTAGACCCATAAACACCTATGTATGTAAATACATTCAGATTTATCCATTAGAAACTGAAAATGAGTCTCTAATAAAATAATTTTTCAATCTTTTCCTAAAGTGACCCTTACCTCTCTTATAAATGGGTACTTCCACTTATTTTACTTTCACACCACAAAATCCATTTGACTTGGCCAAACCCTACTCAAATATCCTCCAAAATACCCTAACTTACACCTAGATTCCCTACTTATATCATAAATCCAACCTAAGGACCCCTTTTGATACAATCAAAAGGAAGCACCCGTAGAAGATGTAATAATTTCATCTCCTCTTCCAAAGTTCTTTTCTCCTACCACTTCCTCTTTAATTGTTATTTCCATACCAAAATAATGAATCCATTACATTCTAAATTCTTTGATTTTATTATAAATATAGTACAACCATATACGTTATTCTATCCATCCAATTATTGACCAAGTCACCATACGTGCGTACATTTGGCATACCGTCTCCATGTCGTGGGGTAATTTTTCATCAATACTTCATTATTTGGATGGGTATAAAAATGACTATAATTTATGTAAATAATAAATATTATATGTTAATTATTATCTATATATGATATACCATCCAAATACAAATGATATCACCATTAATAGAATGATATTGGCGCTCATGCGTACGTACAGATTACCGTCTCCATGAACGTGATGGGATTCATTCCCCATCGTAAACATTCAAAAATAAATTCAATTTTATGATTAAACAACAATTCTTATAAACATTATATCATCCATGGTATTAATAAAATACATCCTATCCATAAAAAATATGACATACATAATGAAACATATAAAGAAAAATAAATCTGTTTAACAGCCGAAACGATGATACTACTAAAATATGATTAACAGAATAGTATTAGAAGATTATATATGATATCATATTTATGTATGTGGTTCTTTTATAAATTAATAAAAATTATTTCACTATTATACATGAGGTTAACATAATGACTACCAAGGATAAGTACAAGGTAACGGTTAATTTTACAATCTCTTTATTATCTGAGGTTGTTAATATGTACGTATCTACTGGGACCTCTTTACCATCAACATATGTGTTTATTAAAAATTTATTACATAACTTTGTTAATATTTACTAGAATATGTGTTATATTAATTTATAACCTTGTTTTAATTTTTATAAAATATTTTTAAAGGAATCTTTCGGTCATTTTCCAAAGAAAGTACTTTATGACCTTTTTGACAAATTAAAGAACAAATATTTTTTAACTCATACCGATGGGGCTGCTATTTTCCACCATTATAACACATTAAAATATCCACATAAAATATTATAAGAATATTTTTAAAATAAATGTTTTATTTTATAATTACGTGGCTTTTAAAGGATTTCAAAATGGAAAGAGATATTTCTCTCAAATAGTTTTGATTTAATCTATTTCATCAACCTATGATGGATTTTATACTAGTATGAAGTTGATTTATTATGATACAATATTCCATAATGTATAGAAGGTTTTGTGATATTTTTGACTTTGGATGTAACATTTTTATATCATTTATGGTTTATGGTTAAATTATTAACATTTCTTATGTTAGTTTTAAGACAACTTTGTATTATATTTTAAAATTTTCATATGAGGAATGCATTGGACGTTGTATGTGATAGGTGGATCCCTCTATAGCTCCTCGAAGAATCAAAATGTCTCATGGAAAAACTAGTGTCTTAAAACAATTCCATGAAAATATTTTATTTGTAGTATTATAATGAAGCCTTGAATGTGTGGTTATGATGTCTGACATTATGCATTTCATCATTATGAAATTGGAAATTAATTTTACAAGTGACTATTAAAATAGTATAATATCAATGTGAATATGTAAATAGAATTATTTTATATAATGTTTCTATATTATTCTGAAGTATAAGTTTAAAAGTCTTGTGTTTTAGTCTCTTACATTTCCTTAATTGTATATTCTTATTTGTGATAGTTTCCGCTATATTGATATCCTTACTGAGCAACTAAGATCACCCCTTTCTATTTTTTATTTTTCCCAGTATGCGAAGAATTATATTATGATTGACCTTTAGGAATACGCTACGGGATATGAGTGTGTTCAAAGTGGAAATAATGTTTTATTTGTTTTTCATTTCCTAATGTAATGTAAAACTTATGTATGTATGTATCACATCCAAGGCTACTAATCTAATCGGACTTTTGAGACTTTATCTCTTGTGATCATTCCAATGCTATGTATTAATGCACTGACTCTTGGTAACTAGGGTCGGGATGTTATAGTTGGTATTATAGGAAGCTTAGAACAAACCTAGGAAGATAGATTTAAAAAATCTCTGATTAGAGAACATTATGATAAAGTAGACTTTGAGGATTAGTATAGATGAACATCCTAGAATTTTGGTAATGTATAGATTTTGTGAATTTTCCATGAAATACATCCATGTCTTCAAATGAGAAGGTAGTGGTGGCTCTGGTATAGATTTACCTAGGAGTGAAAACTCTGATAAGTAGTTTTGGGCTTGACCCCAGGTATCCGGGTACACGACAATGGACCTCGATTCACTCTTGGTTACGACACTCCTGGGGGATATACATAAGGTAATTCACATTTAATTTATAAACCATTATGAAGGATTTATGAGTAAATACTTCTTTAATGAAAATATTTTTATAATTATGGATTATATCCATAAACTGTTTATTTATGTTAAGTGTTTTACAAGATTGGAATTATGTATTGTGATTCATAATCTAATCTAGTGAATTCCATTATTTAGAAATGGCTCCTAGTTGACGGAATGGAAGACGTATCAAAACCCATAATCCATGTATGGATTTCCCTCATACTCAAGATAATTATTGTGGATCTGGTGATGTAACTGGTGTGAAACAACTTATAACTATACTAGGACAACTCACTCAGGTTAGGAATAATAACCTTCCCCATATAGAGCACCCTGATCCACAACATATAGGATCAATATTAGACTTCTTTATGAGGCAAAAACCATCAAAATGAAATCAGACTACAAATCCATTTATAGCTAAGAAATAGATAAGTTCTTTAGAAAATATATTTCATGCTTTGGGGAGTAGAAAAGGAGAAAAGTTGTCATGGATGTTTATCACCTCATTGGAGATACAGATAAATGGTGATCAGTGATTCAAAACACAAAGGAAGATGATGATATATCAAATATGGAATAGAATGAGTTTATAGAGATTTTCTTATAAAAATACATTCCTTGTGACCATTGAGTGGATATGGAAAGGCAATTTCTGAGTTTGAGGAAAATGGAGGATGAGAATGTCGCAAAGTATGATGCTAACGTTAAAAGGTTATAAATCCATACAACAAATTATATACATAACCCAAGGAGTATAATTGATAGATTCTATGATAGGTTAAATTCATTTCATCATTGAGCATTAGTCTCATAATCCTTTTCAACGTATGAAGATATAGTCTCATGTGCTGTCAATAATGAAAAGGAATTATGTAAGTCTTATAAAATTACTGTTAAGTAAGAGAAGAAGAGAACGGTGGAGCACGATATGGATAATGGGAAAACAGGAATGAAATATTTTCCCTTATGTGATAATTATTGGAAGAAACATCCTGATACTTGCCTAAAAATAAAGGGAGTTTGTTTCAAATGTGAAAAAACGTCACCAAGCTCGTAATTGTTAGGGAAATGAAGAGGCTATAAATGTTGGATGATATAATAGTAGATAAATGGGGCATTATGAAAATGAATTTCTTATGCACCTAGGAAACATACCTCTAAAAAGGCCAAAGGAGCAAGGCCAAGCTTATGTTGTAACTATAGTTGAATTGGAATAATTAATGTATTCATGTTTTTAGATTCATGAATTATATTCTAGTTATAAGAAGAATGTGACATATATATGGGTTGTAATACAATACATTTTTTTTCATTAATGTTTTAATATGATGAAGGTAATCAAATTTTTAGTATGTGACAATAAGAGAATCTTTATGTTGTTTGGGGAATCTGATGTTACATTTGATTTTGGAATTTAGAGGCCTTTTAGAGTGAGTTTTGATAGAAGTATTTTAGATAACTATAAAGGTTAGAATGAATTAATTATAACATTGGATAGTATTGTTTAAGGTTAAAATATTTCTAAGGATTATTTTTTGAATATTATAATATTGTTGTTATAGAAAAATGAAAACCTGCAGGTCGGGCGATAACCCATCGCATCAAACAAAGCTGCATGAATTGAACCCACAACCAAAGTCTGACAAGGCTTTATCACCTAACAATAGACTATATGAAATCCCTGGTTATTAAAAATAGTTTTCTTCATTTAAATTGTATATGATTATATTTGGAACACTATACAATTAGGATAAATATTATATTTTTGAGTCTTATTACGTTTCAGAGTGAAAGATGAGTTTGTGGTAGAAATTAGTAAAAGGAAGTAACTCCACATGTCAATTATTTTTTTTCTTATTCTATGAAGAAATTAATTCTTAAACATTAGGTAAAAGATCTTAAAACCAAAACTGTTTTATCCTAATAACATATGTTTTGTTGAACTGGCGATATTTTAAATCATTATAGTTTTATGGCTTTGAGGCCCTCAATTTTCCATTCAATTTTTTTGATTGATGACCTAAATCACTCCCTACATATATTTATGTTTTAAATATAGTAATAATTCCACCAATTTTCTCCTATTCTAAATCCTAATTTTTGGTGACTTTTTCATCTCTCTTTCCCTCTGATTAAGACTAAATTTTATTAACCCTATTTTTTTATGGGGGATTCCTCAAAGGTACTTTCTATTTTTAACCATTTATTTTCTAAGAACAATTTTATATTTTGAGGATGTAATGTATTGAAGTATAGAATAATGTGACCCCCCAAGCTTCCACGATACATTTCTCTATGCATAATACAATAGTGCGCGATGTACACAACACTGAGTTAAAGCATACCATGACCTATCAAACTAGCCATCTAAAAAGAAGTTATTAATAGTAAAGACAAAATTTTGAATTTTATATATATCTATTATAATTTTAAAATTCATATTTTTTGTTTCTTAGACATAATATAAGTACAAATTCAATTATTCCGATAAAAGAAGTATGTTTATAAAAAAATGTAGTTTTTCCACCTTTTAATAATGAAACCTTTTAAAATACAATATTTGACACTTTTATATATTAAATTGGATAAAATTAAATTATTCTTTATAACTAGGACATAAAATTTTAATTTGGATAAATTTTTGGTACTTTTCTGATAACATTCAGATTTTAAATAATAGTGAAAATCACTAAATTTTAAATTAAAAACAACTCTTTTAATAGAAATAATTTATAGGGTTAAATTATAAATTTGAGTGGTTTTAAAGTATAATTAGATTATATTTTTATCATATAATATAATTTATTTAATTGTATTCAGTTAATCATTTAAATAGTACATGAACACATGTTAATCTTTTGATAGTTTTTACTTATTAAAAACCTACACTTTGGTTTTAACAACAGGAATTAATTTGAAATTAATTTTGGTAACTTATGTGTTTTTAATTTGAAAAAATGGATTCCATATTTGTAATAATGATGTTTAAATTTTTTAAATAGTTAACTCTTATTTTTAGACATTCTAAATTGTTATTTCAGAAAATATTTTATTTACCATGGTTAAAGGGTGGATCTAGTAAAAAGAAGTAAAATATATTATAATTATATTAAAATAACACTAACACATGTCCTAACCCTATTGAATGATAAAATATAGACCGGGAGAATCCTTTGGTCGATTTTGGGATCCAATAGAGCCACATGGGATTCCTAATGCCATTTTATATTAATTAATTTAAAGTAAAGACAAAAAGAACATATGCATGTATCTTTTAGTAAAAAACATTTAATATGGGGTTATATAGTTGATCCATTTGACTGTAATTATTCATTTTATAGTAAACTATATTTAATATATCATGATATTTTTTTAAAAAAAATTAAATGTAAAATAAATATATTTATTTATGATACAATAATGATGCAGTATTTTCCTTATTAATGAAAGAATCAAATAAATGATATTATAAATATCAAAATAAATGTAACATGAGAATTTATATGCCATACATGAATTTTCAAGGTGAATATGACATTATATATTTGATTTACTATATTATTTTCAAAATAATCAATCCTTTATGACTTTCAAAAAAACCAAATACTAAATAATTTAAAATTCACATAAATGAATTTTTTTTAAAATACTTTATTATTAAATGTTATAATATTTCTAAAATTAAAAGGTTTTTATAAAATAATTATATAATAATATATATGTCATTAATGAACCACTTTAAGTTTTCATGTCATTTTATAGTATGTTTATGAACTATATAAGGTAAAATTACAAGGAGATATGGTTAATGTTAAACTATTAAACCAAGAGTTAAATAAAAAATATTACGTTAATATGGTAGCCTAAACTAGTCTAAAACCAACAGTTTGAGAGGATTTCGACCCATAACCACCTAATTCTCAAACTTATTTCATTTGTATCCATTAGAAACAGAAAATTATTTTATAATAAAAAACTATTTCATGATTTTCCTTAAGTGACCCTCACCTCTCTTATAAAAGGGTACATACACTTCTCTTAATATAACACATCCAAATCCAATTGGCTTGGCCAAAAACTTCTCAAATCTCTTCCCAAATACACTCAACTCGACCAAGATTCCTTGCTATTATTAGAAATCCAACATAAGTAGACCTTTTGATAAATCAAAAGAAAGCATCTAAAGAAGAGGTAATTATTTCATCACTTCTTTCAAAGTTCATTTCATCTTGCACTTCATATTTAATTGTTGTATCCATACCAAAATAATGAATCTAGTACCTTCTACATAATTTTATGTTATTATAAATATGGTAAAACCATATTTCTTATTCTATCCATCCTATAAATGAAAAAGTCTACATACATGCGTACGTACGGCTTACCGTCTCCTCGTCGTAGTGTAGTTTTTCATTCAACACATCATTATTTCAATGGGTATAATAATGAGTATAATTAATTTAAATAAAAATATAATATTTTATTGATTCTGTATATATGATATATAATCCCATTAAATGATATTTCATCATCAATATAATGATATTGTCGCTCATGCGTACGTATGGATTACCGTCTCGACAAAAGCGATGAGATTCATTCCCCATTGTATCCATTCAAGAATAAATTTCATTTTACGATTCAAAAATAATGTTTAAGAACATAATATCATCCCGTGAATGGATCAAATACTTCATATCCATAATAAGCAGGACTTACATAACAAAACATATAAAGGAAAATGAATCAATTAAACACCCAAAACGATGATACTACTAAAATATCATTAACAAAACAATATTAAAAGGTCATATATGATATTATATTTATGTATGTGGTTCTTGTATAATTTAATAAAAACTATTTAACTATTATAAATGATGATAACTTACCCTCTACTAAGGAAAAGTACAAGGTAAGGGTTAATTTTAAAAAAATTTTATTATCTGAGGTTGTTAACACATGAGTATCTTCTGGGACCTCTTTATCATCCACATCCATGTTTGACAAAAATTTATTTCAATGTTTTTTTTAATTTTTACTAGACTATCGGTTAAATTCATTTACACCATTTTTTTAATTTTTATAAAATATTTTGAATAAAATATTTCCATCATTTTCCCAACTAGGTATTTATGACCTTTTCGACAAATTAAGGTAAGAATGATTTTTTTATCAAATACGGCATGTGCGTCTATTTCCCTCCATTATAACACCTTCAAAGATTCCCTAACAACATTATAATAATATATTCAAATTAATAGTTTTCTTTTATAATTATGTGACTTTTAAATGATTTCAAAATAGAAAGAAATAGTTATCTCAAATAGTTTTTAATTAATCTATGTCAACATCCTTTGATAGATTTTACACTTGTATGAAGTTGATTTATTATATACAATAATCCATATTTTATCAAAGTATTTTTGATATATTTGACTGTGGATGTGTTATTTTTATACCATTCACAGTTTATGGCTAATGTATTAACATTTATTAAGCTAGTTTTAATATGAATTTTTTTATTGTGTCTGAACCTTTTCATATGAGGAGTGCATTGGACTTAGTAAGTGATGGGTGGATCCCGATATAGCTCTTTGATGCATCAGTGGGTGTCATGAGACAAACTAGTTTCCTGGAACAAGGCCTTGACAAACTCCTATTTTTAGTTTTGGCACAATGCTTGGACTATGTGGTTATGATGTCCAACATTATGCATTCAATCATTATGAAATTGGCTATTGATATTACAAGTGATTAATCGACTAGTATAATATCCATGTAAATAAGTAAATGGGATTATTTGAATTATCTTTTCCATATTATTCTGAAGTATATGTTTAAAAGGCTTGTGTTGTAGTCTTGTAAATATACATAAATGTTTATGCATATTTATGAAAGTTTCTTCTAAATTGTTATTGTTACTAAGAATCTGAGCATACCACTTTCTATGTTTTATTTTTTCCAGGAAGTGAAGAAGTATATTATGATTAACCTATAGAAACAGGCTGACGGATAAGAGTGTGTTCAAGGGGACACAATTTTGTTGTTTTTTCCATTTCATGATGCAATTTAAAACATATTTATGTATCTAGAACTTCCAAAGATACTAAACTAATCGGTCATTCATGACTTGATCTCTTATGATCATGCCATTGTTATGTAATAATGCACCAACTCTGGGTAACTAGGTTCTGGGTGTTACATGGACTCCCTCATTCTTAATGGGGTAAAAAATAACCTTAGCATTGAGGATATATTCCATTAGATAATTCCAAATGGATTAGTTTGAATAAGTAAAAATGATCATCTTTACCATGGATGATCCCTCTATTGAATTTTAATTCGGTAAAATTCGGTGGAGAATATGAATAAAAGAGCTCATCATTGCGTCCAGAACATATGAAAATGGTGGAATCAGCTCTTGGATCATAAAAACATGACATCGATTGATCATGATATGATAAAAAAAGTATCAACGGTCAAGATCAAATGATGATGTGGTGAAGATGTGTCATTGATGTGGCATGACAGATCAATTTCCAGAAACTCTTACGAAAAGTTGATAACAACGAAACAAAACCTTCTTCTCCAGAAAGGGGGTACTGTAGCACCTTAGGTTTGACTGAACTTTGACAAATCCTTGGAAGCTCAATTTATCTTCATTTTTAACCCCATTTGGGCCATTGGAATTAGCTCACCATGAAAATTAAGAGTCTTCCATCAAAATGGAATTCTGAAAAACCTAAATTTTATGATCACCAGAAAAAACTCAACTACTCACCATCATTTCACCAGAAACTCCTCTGATACAACTTTTTGTGGTTTGCTGACAATTAAGGGATACAAATAGAGGAAAAACATGACTTTTATTCAACCATAATAATTCATACACACGAACCATTGCACACCACCCTTTATTTATATCACATGGAGATCTCTAGGATCTATAATATAATGGATCTTTTTTTATCTTGGATTGATGATTCTTGAAGATCCCTTTGACCTGCTTAAATAGCCCTTGTGGTGGTGTCTTGTTTGAAACAACTCTCTTACCAACACCTCCACCATCTATTGGACTTCCATAATTTTTAGCCACCTGCCATTGAATTCCTCCATGGTGGCTATGTTTAGTGCACTATCCAACTACCATGTTTGCTGGAAAAGGATATGGTCTATAATAGCTGAGGTCCTCAGTTCTAAATATTAGAGGATACGTTGCAAAAAAATGGGTTATGGATTTATTAATGGGAAAACATCATCCTTACATACTCCAATCAGATATGTTGATGTCATTACTGAATAACCTATCAGTCCATCCTTGTTTTCATAGGTGTTTTCATTAATAAGGATCGAGAAGGAATTAGGCATGTGGGATTCTTGATGCCCAATTTGAAATCCATACCGAAGATCCATTAATTGTACCGCTCTCTCGAAGGGAAATTTTTTCTATAAGTTCCAGTTCTGATGACAACCATGAACCTTACACATTTACATCACCATCACAACAAGGCCCCCATAATGATCACTAATAATAACGGTCCCTCTTGAAATACACACAATATCATAACACTGATCCAATGAAACTAACCTCATTTCCCGTACCTTCTACCTTGGTGATGAAATAACCTTCAAAATTTGTAGTGCCTTTCCAAAAAAACTATTAGTGACATCATCTCGTAATGTGAACATTAATCTCCTATACAGAAAAACTCCATCGATTGCCCCTATTGTTGGAAATGAACACAGAAAAATGTGACAGACAATAAGAACACCTTCTTTCACCCAGAAAAATATTCTTCATTCATTATGAGAACTTGTAACGATAAGGGGTCATTCAAACAAAAATCCACAAATAAAAGGAGAGATGAAGTCATAATAAAACTTTATGTATCCTCATTAGTGTAATGGTTTTCCCTACTATATTACCCACTGACTGGATAATTGTTTATTTTTGAAGCGGAAGAGGATGACCAGGTAACCTGAGCCACATCACCTCCAAATTAGATTATAAACCAAAATGTAAGCCCATTGACCACAGATATAAGGATAATATCAATGAGACAAAAAATCAATTCTACATAGTCCAAACCTTGAAAAAAAAACTCAATGAGAAGAGTTTAATATAAAAGATCAACCTAGAGATGACCAAAACCACTGCCTGATGTTGAAGGCACCCTAAGGCCACACAGTTTCTTAAAAACCCCAGGAGAGGTTTTCCCCACCCAAAGGTTATGATAAAGGACGAATTATGATATAATGTTGCATTTTTTAGTTCAAAAGATGAAAATTATACTCTAGGGAACACATCCACTCTATCTGCACAATGAGGAGACACTTGAATCAGAGGGATGTTTGGAAATTCTATCTATGCAGGCCCCAGAATCCCTATCTGAATAACATTGAATGACCGCCTACCGGAGGCCCCAAAAATTGAAAAAAACCAAATCCATCAAAAAAAGAATCCATACCTATAACCTCAAAACCATTCAAAGACCCCTTGTCTATGTTCACCATTGGATGGTATGCTGATGAAGAAAACACTAAAGAGAGCAGAAAAATGTGGACATGCAACATTTTCTCTAGACAATAAGACATATCATCGGATAGTTTTTCTCCTTGATGTGGGAAAAATACATTGAATTATTCAACATTGGGGATCTATCCATTCATGTAACTCTCATGGTTTAAGACATTACAACCATTCCATTGTTGCTCCCTAAATGGAGAAGGGGAATTACCTCCACTTTACCAATTATTCCATTACTTTTTAGGGATACAATTGAAACACACATGTGAGAATTCATGAATATTTCTTTTTGTTATTCCCCAAAAATATTATAGAATGTAGGAAAAATTTGAATCATTTTAGTTAAAAATAAAATAACATTTGTTAATTAAATTAAAATTAAATGATTATTTGGTTAGGAAATTGTGGTGTAGAGAGATCATGTATTGTTTGGTTTGGATTTACAGCTTTTTTGTAAGTTAATATTTATCAATAAAAGTGTTAATTTAACATTTGAGTTATATTTACTATAAATATGTTCTAATTTTTTTATAAACTGTTATGGTGTCTTTTAAATTTCATGATCAAATTCAATTAAATGTTCAGGTAAACTATTGGTCATTTAACCAATTTTTTATATTTTTTTGTTATGATGAACCGACTCCTCAGAAACATTGTAAATTATTATATATGCATATCATATCGAAAGAAATATTTTATTACTATATACTATATATTGTATAGTGTTTAACTCGTAGGTTCTCTCCAAATGAAGAGATCCCACAAAATAAGGTTGTCACATTTTGTTGGCTTCTTGACAATTTTTTCATTAATTTTGAAAAATCGAGGGAATGAAATAGTTTGATATTGATGATATTAAAATATTTGATAATTATGGTGGAAATAGGGGTTTTGGCATGACCAAGTTCCACACTATCTTGGTTTTAAAATTTCACCCCTTTTGGTTCTAGTATCTAGAAAGAGAGAGATTCATCGACCGATTCCTCTCCCACTTGGCCAGATAGTTATGATGAGAGAATTACTATATGAATCCTCATGATTTTATACACTTTTTTCAATGTGTTGGTGTTGTATTGGGTTCTCCAAATTAATTTTAGAAATAACAAACTATGAATTATTGTTCCTTAATAAACCAAAATTTCCAACTTACAGTTTTACACATGTGATGAAGAACATCAATAAATCGTCACCAAACCACATTCTATTCTATATTATAGAAAAAATAATTGGGTGCAGGTAAATATTTATCATTGGAAATGGAAATAAAAATTAATAGAATCAAAATCTAATAGAACCACATTCATAATTTAAATTCCAAATTAATAATTAAAATTGAATACCGAAAGAATAAATAATTTTATTTAATTGAATCATATGATCTCAACCATGCACATATGTCCAACTTCATATTTTCTTGATCACTCACTAAAACTACTCCTCCATGGATGAAATTTTTATTTGATTCGGAAGAGGGGATAAATCGTAGAATAAACAAAAGTATTGAAAACTATGGAATAACTACATCAGACCTTTTCCTTAAGCCCCTAACCAATAAATACCTTTTAATCAACCGCAATCCACTTATTTATAATTATGGAATATTCTTCCGGCTATCATAAATGAGAAATTTTAGACCTGGGGCCATTCCATGGTCAATAATATAATCTTCATTAATTCCCACAGATGCGGAAAATTTTTAGCCTATTTGTCATTTTTACATCATGTAAGTGTAATATGATGTGTAATGTTCTTGTTAATATTATAATTTCCAAAATATTACAAATCATGAATAGTGGATCAATGATGTGTAATGTGAAGGATTGCATTTTCATTGATTTTTTTCCATACTGTGAAATTCTTTATGTTTCAAATTTTGAGTGACATACAAGTTTTGTAAAGTAAATTTCCTAGTGGTTTTCCCTAGTTCAGTTTGGTTGTTTAATTCCATGTTCCTGGTTTTATCCTTGACTATGTTTTATATTCAATATATATTAAAAATATCATTATTGTGTCACATCCCTATGCATAACTATGTGAATTGTATTCATCTTAATTTATTCATCTCTTTCTATTAATTTTTGATAAAACTCTATATCCTGCCTGAAAACATAAAAACAATTATGTATTAGCAAGTTTAATCAATTAATTTATACAACAAGGCAATTTTATTTAAACAAATACATATATAAAATGGTCTTATAAATTCCACCATAATTTAACCTTTATTTTCCTCAATAATTCAATATAAACTTAAAAAAATAAGAAAACCATGTTTGCAATATTTAAATTATCAATAAATTTAAAAAATTATTATAAAAGGAGGTAAACATTTCAAGATTTATATAAAAAATAAATTCAAATACCCACTCTATAATAAAACTAATCAACCATGGGATTTTACCTTTTACCACTGATAACTAGTTGGTATACTTCTCTCATTCATTTATATATTACAACTAATTATTTTCACACATGAAAATTCACGATTTATGCCACAATGAATTATTTTCTCTAATCAATCATGACACAAATTTAGGTGAAGTTATGCTTTTATCAGGAGTAAATGAACCTTTTCTAATGTTTTAGAAGGGAATAACGTTATGCATCACGAAAATAAAAAATTCCCATAAAATCATGAGTTATATACAATTAATGTTATCAAGAATATGAGGCATAACGTTGGTAGGATTGATATTAAAAATATTAAGTCTAAAAATGAGTTTATCTCTAAAAATATAGCATGATATGAAAATGTAATGTACAATGGAAGATTCCTCTATAAATTACAACTCCCTATACACAAGACTCAGATTTTGGTAATGATTAATGTTATCATAATTAATGGTTTTCACCTATATTATATATATTTTTTATTTTGTTTTTTGAAGATTAGCATTAGAACAAATCCCACATCCACATTATAACCACATACAATTGATAGATCTTCAATCTCATAATGGGGATTATTTATTTTTCTAAATCCTAAATTATATTATTTTTATAATTTTTAAGATGGGATAAAAATATAAAAAATGGGTAAAATAAGATACCCTTCAAATTCCCAAAAATAAAACCCCCACAAATTTTCATACTATGTAACATATACCTTCTTCTAAGTTATCCTGCTTCCCCCACACTCAACCTATAAAATATCATGCATTATAAATTGATCAAGGTAGGAAAAGATAAATATGGATTATAAGGTGTCATATTTTTGGAAAGGTTATTCATTGATCCTATATGCTAAACAAGGATTAATTTCATAGTGGCTTAAAGGATAAAGGATTATTAAAAAATATACACAATCATTCTAAATGTGGGTTTTCAGAATCATAGATTCGATATATTCCAATAAATGATCTAGTAGATGGAATCACCATCATCAATCAAGAAATATTCGAATGATATAAATATGAACTATTTTGTGTACAAATACTCTCTATAATTGAACATGTAATTTAGGAAAATCACTCATGGAATGCAAGAAAAATAGGAAATCAATCCAAATAAAATTTGGAAATTTAATGTGATAAAATGCTAGGGAACGTTCCTTTAACTAAATAATATTATTCCATCAATTCATGAGTCGTTAATTTAATAATCATTATTCAAACTAATTATTTGAATTCAAAATTTTATTCATTTAGTATTATTAACCAAAAATTTAAAACATGGTATCATGGTATTCTTATGAAGTTTATGTCCGCAATTTCATCCATGTAAATAAAAAAACTCTCTATGTGGGTATTGAATATTATTTAAAAGTAAAAAATATATATTTAACAGAAATATATAGAACATAAAATAAACTAAATATAAAAAAATTCCCATTACCGAATATTATTTAATAATGTTGGTTAGGATTGTTTCCTTCATTTTTATTTTTAAAGCACTTTCATGACGTGTATTTAGTTCAATTTATCTATTATTATTTTGACATCATTGATAGACTTAAAAAATAAAAATGAAAATAAATGATAGTGTAGTCCTATTAAATCATGCTTAAATTAGATAGAGGGGAAGAATATAATAATAAAAAAAGTGGGATTAGCCCTAAATTTTTTTTACCATTGTTGGCTTGACTCAAAATATGAAAAAATCTGAAAATTCATACACTAATGGATTCCATATACTAAACATAATTGATACCGACCCCTAAATGAATTTAATTTTTTCCCAAATATATAGATTAAAAATATATTTACTACATTTAATATACTGTAAAAAATATAAAACTTGGTTGGACATCATTCGTAATTAGGTTGAAGGAGTTTGATCTCCTTTACTAGTTCTTAATGTTTGGTGTAATGAAAGTTCTTCATCCTTTGTCTATTTATAATGAATGGGTTTTACCATCTTTAATTTTCAATAAGAGTAGTACCAAAGGGACATACATAAATAATTGTAATGGGATATTCCAATATGGACTGAAGTTTACTTGATATCATTTTATGTGTATAATTTTATAACATCCCATGATCTCCAAAGATGAATGTTCTTGGTTGAATTATATTTCCATGGGATATCCTTGTTTTCCCATTGTAGATATTTTAATTTTTAAAATCTCACTAATAATTTCCTCTAGCTCCCACAGCTACAATATCCTATTTTTTAGATTTAGAAACGTATGTATTCATGTCTATTAGAATATATTAGTCCTTAGGTTACAATTATATAACAATGTGAAAGATCATTCTATAAATGAATCTATAGGGGCTTATCATAATGGGTTTCTTGTTGGTTATCCTATAAGCCCATAAGGTATAATATAACCCTTTTCTCTAGTACTTCTTTTTGGGTTTAATAGTATTTTCAAAATTTTATTAATTTATCTTTTGGTGACTTCTACTTGGGCATTGTTTTATTGATGGTATGGTA
Source organism: Viscum album (assembly GCA_963277665.1). Taxonomy (NCBI): domain Eukaryota; kingdom Viridiplantae; phylum Streptophyta; class Magnoliopsida; order Santalales; family Viscaceae; genus Viscum; species Viscum album. Next base: position 1,324,115,646 of record OY728166.1, read on the forward strand.
TTGAAATTTTATGACCTAACACATAATTTTTTAGTAATGCCTCCATATTCCTATTGAAGTAATGATTTACTTGGTTATTGATGATTTCTTATGGTAATACAAACATATAGAATATTTTATCTAGGAAAAAATAGAAAATGACAGTAGCATCATCAATTTATATATCTTTTGATTCAACCACTTTTACAACATAATCCACAGTTGAAAAAATATAATAATTTTTAAATGAAATTGGGAATGGTCCCATTAATTATATTCCTCTATAATTAAAATTTTTATAAAAATTATTTGTTTATTCTAGAATTTTCTATAATTTTAAGATATTACCAAAAATTTGAATTTTTCATGCCTCTTAAAAAATTCATAATTATCTGGGAAAATGTACCCCAATGAATTCCAAAATATAAAAATTTTCAATCTCCATTTTATGGTTTGATGTTCACCCCACAAGATAATGAATGAAATAGTTTAAACACTTTTTCAATATCACTTCATGGAAATCTTCTTATTATGATTTCATAATTAAACAATTTCTATAGAAATGAGTTATCCAAAATATATAAACATGATTTAGATTTAAGCATGTGATTTTGATTAGAGTTTTTATGAGAAGATAACAAAGTTGTGACTAAATAATTGACAATGTCGACATACAATGGTATTTATACATCCACTATGGAAATAATTTCTCCTGGTATTTTATCATTGAGTGGTTTTTGATTTGGAATTTCTACTTCAACAGTGTGGGGTAGTTGATTTAGAATATTAGCCATTTTATTTTAAGTTTGTTTTTATCATTGATCTCCAAGTGGAAATCCTATAAGAGTAAAATCCACCTCAATAGCCATGAATTAGCCTCATCATTTCTTATTAGATACCTGAGAGATATATGATCCAAAAAACCAAAAAAACATCCCAATAGGTATTATGTAAATTTAAATATATAAAATTAAATTTTAAGGAATTCATTTCCTATAGACATGTAATTGATCTACAAGGAATCATATATTCTTGATGCACAACAAATGACATGAGTCTTGTTGTTAATTTATTTTGAGAGTGAGGATCCTAGAACGTGGTTTGATGTTTCGCAATGCAAATTGAAAGAATGGTACTAGTTTGGTGTTTGCATTAGTGGTGGTGTAATTAGCCCTTATTTTAACTCATCGAGCATGTTTTTACACTAATCATTAAAATTAAATTTGGTTTCTTTTAATATTAATATACATACAGTTAGATTAGTTAGATTTTAATTTATGATAAATTTTTAGTAGAAAACTACATGCCCTAAAAATGATATAATATTATTATGGAAAGTAGGATATATAAAATAGTTCTTTACCTCATCCTTTGAGTTATCTACCAAAACTCCTTTCTATGTGATTATGTAACCTACCACTATTCATTTCTCAACCATGAAATTTAATTTTTAAACGTTTAAAATATGATTTTTATTGATCAATGTTTTCAAAACATCTTCCAAATCCCATAAACATTGATAGATATAATTACACAAATAGTGAAATCATTCAAAAATAAATCAAGGAAGTCCAGAATATGATCTAATAAAATACTCATCAAACAATATTGAAATGTGCATATGGAGTTGAATATCATTAATAATTACTATTTGATGCTAATGTACTAAAAGGATAGGTGATGTTCATCTTCAATTAGTCTGCTGGTGCAATTTGTAGCTATAAGTATCTTTATAAACCACATAAAATGCAATTGTGATATTTTTAGTTAATCATTATAGAATTTGATCGATGAATATAATAGAGAAGTGAGATTTATGGGTGAATTGATTCATATTTCTATAATCTATACACATTGTATATCTATTTTTCACTATCATGGGTATAAATTAAATAAGTCCATTTTTAAGAGTGTCTTTCCAGTCTTCTTCGTAAGTTTATCTATTCGTAAAAGGGTGACATTTTATTCTCAAACTTAAGTGGGTAACAATTTCAACTAGTATTACATTTCAAAACAGATATAAGATCATTTTACTAATATAAAAACAATTACTAAAGGAAATCTATTGATATTAATGAACACAAAGACATATTGGTTCCCAAGCTATTTTACCTTAGTATACTATTTAAAAATAAAAAAATGAGCTAATTTTATAAGTCGATTAATGATCGCAAAAATTAATTTTTCCCACATAGATTATATGATAAAACACAATTTATTTTATTGTATTTATCATTTCAATTCATAAATATAATTGTTATTGGATACAAAAAATAGTAATAACTTTGTTGACACACCATAATCTTCATGCTATTAAGGAATCATGATATGAAATCTACATTCAAACACCTCATCTGTGATCTCCATTACTGATTTCATGAAGCACAATTCATCTTGTGAGTCCTAGTTTTTATATAAATATTATTAATATTTCCTTTATCCATCAAATAATACCTCAAATATTTTAGAAAGACCACTCTTCATTGAAAATGTAGGCCACTATCAAATTATCTAATCCAGTCACCCGGTGTATCGCCAGCATAGTCTAATTCACTAAAATATTGACAACATTTGTCTCTTTATTTTCAATGAAAAATATGTTCATAAAATGAAGAACCATTTTTCACACAATATAATAGAATCTTCCTATCTAAATCTTTGGTGTCCAAGCTCATCACTGTGAAAATACTCATCAAAGACAAATCTTTTTCAAATTCCTTCAATGTATCAGTTGGTAACATCGTAAATAATGTTTTTCTTACAAAATTAACTTCTATAATAGTTTATGAAAAATTAACAACCTAATTCTAAAGATACAAAAATATAGGTATTTATCATAGTTCATGTCTCTCTGGGTAAAAATATATTTCATGTTCATATGATTCAAATACATAATAAACTGCTCAACCAATATATAGTGGCACCATATACTAAGGGAATGCATGACTACATCGAAATAAAGATAATTGTATGGATACTTATTCCCATTAGGGCATGGTTTAATAGATCCATATAATATAAAATTATTTCATTTCATGATAACACATTCTAATACCATACTAGAGGAATCACAAAAAATATCATAGTTTAAACTCGATTCTAGAATAATTAGAACCAAATATAAAGTCAATCTCAAATTAGATCCTCAAATGACCTTCAACACTTTTAATATCATTAAATCTTAAAACCATCATGGTTAAAATATGTAACATGATATGTATTCTTGGATAAATCCAAAAAATTTGTGGTAAAAACCAGGGAATCCCAAGAAGTATCGAATGTGAGACACTATTTAAGGTTTCTCCCAAGACATAATCCCTTGAATCTATTCCTTATTCATTGGGAATACTCACTTAAATGTAACATCATCCAAAAAATCATATTATTAAACCAAAAAATACATTTATATGGAATTAAACACAATTTCTTTTATTTCACTTTTGTGAGATTGATATCCAAATTAACCATGTGTTCTTCCTGTTACATAAATTACACCAAAATATAGGCCATAAATATATCCATTAAAGAGTAAAAATCATATGAATAAAATGAATCATCAAATCCATAAACACCAAAAGATAATTATTACGAACAAATGGTAGAACCATATTCACATAATCCTCATAACAACTCTTAAACACTATCTTGGGAGTATCCACATTTGATTCCCTTACTTGATGGTACCCAAATTGATGATCAGTCATAGAAATACATCATTGTCACCAATGATGATCAGATAGATTATTATTCCTATATATTGTATAAATATTCATAAAAATCACTTTTATGGATATTTATAAGAATACAATGCTACATCTTTCTATATGGAATACTTTATAATAGAATTAATGATGCTCAAGATGGCACACTAAGATGAAAAAATCCTTTAGCCTCATGATCCTAAAAATGATATTTATGTTACGTGAAATCAATGGGTTGTATGTGATAATATAGACATAATATTAGAATTTTCTAGGTGAGTAATTCAATAGAAAACCTTATCACTTTTAAGGGTGATAATCCTTAAAAATAATCAAGAAAATTATAAGGGTCCTCATTAAATAGGTAGTAATTGGAACTCATAAACAATTTTTGACTGTATGAGGAAGCATGTTTGAATATTGTTGAGAAATGATTATAGAATTTGGTAGAACAATATTTTATATAAAAATACCATATAATACTCATCATGAAAGTTATGTTTAACTACAGTAGGATATCAATGTTAAACATAATAATGATAATGATCCATAGGGGAATGAAAAATATTCATAATATCAACTAAAATGATGAATTTAATGATATCAATATCATGAACAACAAATGAAACACAAGATTTTGGTAAATAAACATATCCCCAATATCAAAAAAAAATTAAAACAATGTTCTTTTAACCACCTTAAGGGAGTGAATAGACCCATCAGTTAAGGAATATGGTCTAAGAGTAATCCCAAAAAAAGGATCAACATATATGACATAAAAAAAGTGAGGCAATAATATCAAATAAATACACTAAAATAGATAATTCAATTAGCATAATACATATCATTGTAGTATGTCATACATTATATTTCATTAGTGTATTCTCTACTACATAATGTTTTCTAGAATTGACCTCCCCTTACGCATTATTCATAACAAGAGTATCACCTCATTCATGAGAAGAAAATACATTATATTTCGATATGTCAGGGTGCACTTGGAAGACATTGAAAAGGTTGGAACCATCTAAAATATCTTAGGATACATTTCAAAAAAAAATAAGATGAATGTATTATCCGTATTGATGAAAAATCATTGGTGATAACAAATATTTTGTGTAATGCCTGGAAAATCAAAAAGATGAACATTGTATATGATACCATTTATGCCACTCAACACCAAACATATAAAGGAATATAATATCCATAAGTATTACAAAATAAATACTATTTTAAATATATTCAATCTTTGATATTTCTTGTAAGTTACACAATACCTAGTTACCTTGAATTATATGAAACATAGTCTTTCTTTGATAGCTTACGTTACATGAAAGACTGAGTTTAACCGAATAATAATATATTATTAAAATATTATAATTTAATAAGTATTAACCTTAACATTAAATTATAGATTATGAATAGTATTCAAAAACATAGGAAAACATATGTTTTATAAAAATATAAGGTGAATTTGTTGATTACTAATTAATTATAAACAAAAATATAAACTAATTGAATATAATGGATATATTTTTATTATCATGCCCAGAAATGATATTTTTCTTAATAAATTAGATTCACTAAATTTAGTTAATTATATTAATGAAATATTTATATTATATATTCTATAAAATATTTTTAATATTAATACAATAGGTTTTATAGGCCTAAGAAAAGAAGAACTCAATTTTATGTAGAAAAACCAATATTTTTTAAAGGATGTTTTCTAGCCTTTTAATGGAAAACATATTTAAATACAATTTATGTAATATTAATAATTTTTATATATAAATATAAGCTAAATTATTTTAAATTAAACCTAAAAAATTATATTACGGTGAATATTTGGTATTTTTCAATAAAGATTCAATTATTTATGAATAGGGAAAATACAAAATTTTAAATCAGAACAGCTTTTTTGTATAATTTATTTATAAGATTAAAGTCTAATATTTACTTTATTTAAAAAATATTTTAAAATATTTTAAAAAAATTATTACAATTTTAATCATCGCAATAAAACTCACATTTAAATTGAATATAAAAACAAATTAGTCTTTTGAACTTTTATAATTTAAAAAATCGATTTGTTATCCCATATGCGAGATTAAATTTAAATTAATTTCTCTAAATATTTGAAAAATAATTTTGAAAAATTGATTAAATATTTGGAATCATCATAATTTTTAATTTATAATATGTTAAACTTATTTTTTCACAAAATAGATTAGTGACAGTGAATAAAATTTATTACAATGTTTAAGAAAAAATGTTTCTTAATAGGGGACCAAAACATAAAATAAAGAGAAAAATGACCTATAAAATTGACCAAAATCCATTTTCTATTAATATTTTGACCCTATAATCCATTTTTTATAATTTCTAACATTATTGGATCCACTTTACATTAGTGAAATATGCATAGAATTCCATTTTAAATAATTTAAAAGAATATGACCTCTCCTCCACTATAAAAAGGAACTCATCCCTCCAACATATTCCAACCTATAAAGAAATTTAGCTCACCCGAAATATGATAACATAAGATAAAAAACATAAAATATAAATACAAGACTCATATTTGTAATAAATCCAATAATGTGATTCTTTTGGTATAAACCAAAAGAAGTTACCTGAAAATGATAAGACATTCTTCAATGATCAATTTCATTTTTTCCTTAACCACCCTATAAATTCTCATTATTATAAGATTATATAAAACCATTGTATCTTAAATAATATTATATGTCATTTTTAATAGGTTTTGAAAAACACTTATACAAACATACTTATAATGGGTAATGAACTTACCGTTCCTATGTATGGAAGACTACCGCCTCGTGAAATGCTGATTGTCCGTTATTCCTTTACCACCTATAATGGTGATAATTATGACAAATATTCTATTTATATATGATTTTTATAATTTTTTATTTTTTCCTTGTTTTTATAGAATACATAACTTTATACTTTTTATTTTGTGGGAATACGATAACATTGTTTGTAGAAGTGTGGACTACCACCACCTAAAAGCAATGTGACTCATTCATGCTATACATGGAAGGTATAAAGGATGGTTTTAATAAAAATCTGTGAAATATATGACAAGAATAAGATAATATAATTTTAATATGCATATAATATATTTATATATATCATTTAACTTTCACTCCATATAACATGATAATGGAAATGGAAGTAGCATTCATGTGTGTGTAGGACCAACTGTCTCCATGAACGGTGCATTTCATTTTCTATCTAAACATATTATATATTATTATAAATAAATATATAGAATATATAGGATATTTAATCAATGTATTAAATTATTTATATGAGTAAATAATGATCTAATTAATAGAAACTACAAGTGACAAGTAAAAATGTACTCGGAAAACTTGGAAATTAACACCCAAAATAGTGAAAATGATGAAATATTATTAATGAATTATTAATAATATTTTATAAGAATTTAATATATGATATTATAAATATTTATACGATTTTTTTAAGTTATATACATCTTTAAGATTATCATACATAAGATTAAAGGATGTTCACCCATGAATGATAAACAAGGTAAGAGATTTTCATCTCACTTTTTACATCAATGAGATAAATATAATATTCACCAATAAATTATTATTTGTGGTGTATATATATAAAATTGTGGTATATTATGTTAGGAATAAATTTATCAAATTGGTATTTATATTTTAAATTATGGTACAATTATTTATGGGGTTTCCCATTCAGATGTTACCATAGTAGTAAGGGACTTCGTCTCAATTTCCATTCATGGGGGCATATTTTATTATTGTTCTCTTAATTTATAATATATTGGGTACATACATATGATATTAAATTTAATATCAGGATTAATTCATTATTAATTTTAATTTTTGATTTAATTATTACTATTCCATCTATAGGGATTTAAACTTAATGTTACCCTGTGGTAAAGAAATTTTATAACACGAATCCTTTTCATTGGGTAATATTACAATCACAGTGTAATTAATATTCTAAGACAATGAGTTTAATAAACTATTAAAATATATTGTTTTATTAACAATTTATATATATATATTTATATTTTACGCACAAAATTTTCTTCAATGGTTGATTCTCACATCAAGGATAGGGTATATTCAAGGGTTTAATTTGAAATCTCATTTAGTTCAGGAATGTTTACACTTGAACATTAATTAAATGAAATTATTTGAAAATTATTTAATAAAAACATTAATATTAATATACTATGTAAATTCAAGGCCCTTCTCTTGTATTAATACCATTTTTACAATATTTGATACTCAAAATGATTTCAAGATAATTCGATTTTATTTATATCTTTAGTTAGAGAAATTTTTTTCTTCTAAAAACCCCATTTTATAAAGAAATTTAATTTTTTTCATCATTACAACATTATTTATTAAATTAATTTTACCATTTTTATAATATAAAAATTCATAGGAATATTCTTTTCACTTTTTAAACAAGACCCATTTCTAGAATTTTTTCCATGAGAAAGGAATGTTATTTTTATATTGTACGACATGTAATAATTTAACTATAATAATATCATTGAATATAGTTTTACAAGTTTTAAAGGTTACATAAAAAAATGTTTCATGAAGTGATATTCATAGAAAAGGATTTTCAAAAAAAAAATAAAAACAAAAAAGTTACTTTCCTCAAGAATGTTTTTAATGTTATTTTATTTCATTAATAAAAAACCCCTTATTCTCATTCCGATGGGTATATGTCATATTGATACCATCATTATCCTTCATCATGATGGTTAATGATTTATTTGACTATGTATTGTATTGGAATTTACTACTTTTATTCCATTATTAGTACCCTTGAAATATTTACTTTCCTACGATCCTTAAACATTGTATGTCCCCAAATGGTCTATATTATTTATCATGGATATGTTAATTTATAAACTATATTCCTTTTTTATGAATGTTAATTACATTTATTATTATTATATAATTTTGGAAAGTATTTATAAATCAAAATCCTCTATTCAATATGGATATTTGATAAGGCACATTGGTCATGAATTAAATAAATTATTAGATATATGAGGGTTTTGTTTGAAATGTACGACATAGGTGGGGATTGATTATTGAATTCCCATAGACGCATCAGTATTTTCATGTGACAAATAAAATTTATGGTCTATGTTAATGGGTTTGTCAAACATTATGATATAATGCATCCAATTAAAGGTCCTGGAGGTAAAGGTACCACGTACCTAAGAAACCGTGCATTCAATAATTAAGCATTGCCTTCATTTTGATTTACTTAATATTATCTATGAAATTTTTTATTTGATATTATCTCAAGATACATTTCATTTTAATTTCATTGATTAAAGATCATTGGTTTTAGTTAATTTCCTCTCCTGATTGATTATTATTTATCTGGTTATTTGAATGGCTTGTGTCTTCAGTTATTACCATGAAATTTTGATTATCCTTTCATTTTATTGCTTATATGGAATGTTGTTTTAGTTATTACCATGCCATATTTATTATTCACAATGATTCTATATTTCTTTTGTTGTACTTACCCATACATATCATTTTAGATCAGCCTTTTTATGTTTCATTTCCCTATGATTTTCTATAGTGTTCAATATAATATATTCACGGACACCACAAATGAAATTCATTTTTTATCCGCAGAAGAAGAAAATTATGTTGCAATTTTGTTGTTAGTTTAAAATAAAAAAATAATGTATCTATATATTTTACAATGAATACTAAACTTTTTGGGCCTTTGTGGTGAAATTTAATTATATCATATGCCCACATAATTGTTGCATGACACCGACTCTGTGAATTATGGAGGTTGGTCACTACCGTTTGTATTAGAGATGGTTTATTAGTAATCATGGGAACTATATTTATGAAATCATATATTTGAGAACATAATCCTAATGTAATCATTTAGGGCCAGTAAAGAAGATCATCCTAAAGTTGAAGTGGGATTGAAATTATATGGTTTTCATAACAATACATCACTATCTAGATACTACAATTGGACATGGTTCTGGAACAGATATACCTAGGTGTAACAACTCTAATAAGGTGTGTCTAGCCTAACATGAGTATAACATGGTACACGATAATGAGCCTTACTCTACCCATGGTTTGAGACTCCTAGGGTATATGCTTATGATAACTCAAATCATCATTACAAACCATTATGAAGGATATGAATAGATAATGAAAAATAATTACATAGGTTAAACCTTAGAACCATTAATGGCTTATGTTGAAATAAAATATTTGATGTATTTTCTTGGGTTCTATAGATAAATTAAAGAACTGTTTTACCAATAGAATTTTAGATATAAAAATAATGAAATATCTTTTGATTGAATAAAATTTAAAGCCGGAATGTATTTTTTATCTTAATAGTGATGGATACCATCATGGGATTTTGAGATTTTGGTTTACTGAAAGTCCAAAGTCTAAAAAACGTTTTTGTTTTTATGTGATGAAGGTTACTCTAATAGAAGTTCATGTCAATATAAATCATTAGTTTAATGTATTTTTTAGTGGAAAATCTATATGATCATTAATTCCATTAAATTTTAGAGAAATGAGATTAAATGTATGAATAAAAAATAGTGTTATTATTTTCTTTAACTACATTTTAATAATGGTTAAAAAATATTAGTAGAATTTGAAAAAAAAAGTCGTAATAAGAACCATAGTCAAAATTAAATTATGATTAAATTTAAAGGATTCCCATTATATTTATTTTAGTAATTATATTAATATAGTATAGAAAACGGAAAACTATATGCAGGGTGACTACCCATTGTGTCTTGAAAGGGAATGAGACATAAACCCATGACTAATGGACAATAAGGTTTTAATTCTAACTACTGACATATAAATTTTTTTGGTTAAAATGTAATTTTTTAGTTAAAAAATTAGATGAATAATTATTATTAATAATCCATTAATTTTAATTTATCTTAAATATTAATTTTTAACTATACTTATATTGGAAAATTGTTAGAGACAACTAGTTTTACTTTTCACTCTTTTATGGGCTTTAAGATCCTTTAGAATATTATTTTAGTCTTCAGGCCTCAAAGTTAATTTTTTGGATATCAACTTATTGATGTAATGTATGAATTACGACCTAATATAATCCTAACCAATAGAAGATGTAGTTATTATAGAAATATATCAATTATATATATTTCTTTATATTAATGGTCAATAAAATAATTAGTAAACATTAGGAAATGAATCTTAAAATAATTGTTCCCTAATAAACAAGTTTTTATAAAACTGTTGGTCTTTTAAATCATTATAGATTTATGGATTTGAGGCCCTAAACATTGCACTGATAATTCATTTGTTTTCAATTGATGACCTCAATAACTAAATATAAATATTTAACCTTGTCCTCTATATATGTATCTTTACTTTCAACTAATTTTATATTACTTAAAGAGCTATTTTTATGTTAGTCAGTATGACCTTTTTACTTCCAATTATCCCTTTTCTAGTTGTTGTTTTACAAAACATTATCACAATGTGGTATTTGAACATATGAAATATCAAATCATTTTTTACTAATGCTGATTTTAAATTTTGAATATGTAATATAATTAATGTATAGATATTTTAACACCTCAAAATTCTAAAATAAGAACATTCAATTGTTGTGCGTGTGTAAAAAAACACCATGAACGTAAAGGGAATACAATATCTCAAGAATTTGTAATATTATTACTATTTTCAAACATATTAAATATATAATATATCTTTAATTTCACATGATACTGATCTATATTTCATTACACCCAACAAGTACTTTCTTCGATATATTACATTACACGCAAGACCAAGTTTTACCAAACAACAATATAAAATTAAAATATTATTATTTAATAAGACTTAACCTAGCCATTTAATTATCAGCTATGAATTTTATTAATTTTTTTTAAAAATATATGGTTTAAAAATATAAGATGAAATAATTGTTTATTAATTAATTTGAAATGAATATATAAACCAAATGAATATGAAGGATATATTTTTATTTTTATGTTTATAAAATAATTTTCTATTAATAAATTAAATTAATTACCATTTTGAATCATATTTATTAAATATATTTGTTATATATTCAATAATTTTTTTATATTAATTAAATAGATTATATAAACATAAGATAATACAAACGAAATTTAATAGATAAAAACTATAGCTTTTTAATGCCAAATTTAGCGCCATTTAATGGATAACCTATTCTAAAACCCATTTTTTGAACTGTAATAAATTTTATATGTCAATATAATCATTATTTCTGAAATTTGAACCTAAAAATTATCATAGTGTGAATTTTTTGTATTTTGTTTTGTGAAGTTTCATTTTATGATAAATAGTTAAAAATACTAAATTTTAATTCAAAAATTTTTCAACTAAATAATTTATAACGTTAAATATTAAATTTTATTATGTTTTAAACTCAATTTGAACAATTTAATATCATTTAATATAGTATATTTTATTTTATTATGTTTCAAAAATTAATTTAATATAAAAAAAAGAAAACTTTTGAACATTTTTACTTAAAAACCCCTCTTTGTTGTCCCATCTATGAGATTAAATTTAAATTATTTTATTACAATTATGTTATTGGAATTTAGAAAATTTGATTATGTATTGGAATAATCATAAATTAAAATTTATAATAATTTCAACATAATTTTATCTACCAAAAAAATTGTTATTATAATGAAAATTAATTACAATGATTTAGTAAAAAAAAAGCTTAACAAGGGACAAATACATAAATTTAAGTGAAAACATTACATAGATTTTTTTCAAAAGATAATGTATGTTCATGTTTATAAACTATATTCAATTTTATATAATTTTCACCATTATTTTATCAACATTACATTGTAAAAATGTGGGTGGAATTCCCTTTTCAAAATATTACAACAATTTAACTCCTCCTCCACTCTAAAAAAGAACACACCCCTCCAATTTACTAAAACCAGTAAAACCACTAAAGCCCATTACCCCACCCAAAATATGATAAAATAATATCCCAAAATCCTACCCTAAACATATAATCATCACCATGTGAGTAAATACTACCATGGAAGTCTTTTGGTATAAACCAAAAGGAGTTACCCAAAAATTATGTAACATTCCTCAATGATCACTTTTAATTTATATCTTCTCCACCCCATAAACTATCATTTTTAAATTTTTATAGAAAAACCAAAGTATCATAAATATACAGATATTTTTGAATTATAAATTTTAATCCAAACTTATACACACATATATCTAATGGGAAATGAACATGCCATTCGTGTGTACGATGGACTACCACCTCGTGAAATGATGATTGATCATTCATTCTTTACAACATCTCATGGTAGGAATTAGGATGTAAATGCTATTTATATATGATATATATGATATCTATAATGTATTTATGTTTTTTATTTTTTATATAACCCATAAATTTATTATTTTTATTTTTTGGGAATATGATTACATCATTTTTGGAAATGTGGACTACAGCCTCATCAAAGAATAGTGAGTCATTCGAGCTATACGGGGAATGTATAAAGGATAATATTAAAAATACAATGTGAAATATATAACCCGTATAAGATAATGGAATTATAAAATACATATATTTATATTTATATTTTACTTTTCATTATTTTTAATATGAAAAGAAAATGGAAGTAGCGTTCATGCGTACGTACGACCTACAATCTCCATGAACGGTGCATTTCATTTTCTATCTCCGAATACATTGGATTATTATTAATACATATATAATAAATATAAAAGATATTTAAATCACGATTTACATTCTTTAGATGATGAAATAATTATCTAATTGATATGAAAAACAAGTAACAAGTCAACACATACTGGAAAACGAGGCAATTAACGCTCGAAATAGTGAAAATAAAGAATGATTATTAAAGAAAGAGTAAAAAGATATTATAATAAGTTAATATATGATATTATAAATATGAATATGGTTCTCTATTAAGTTATTTACATGTTTAAAACCATTATACAAGAGGTTAATGGATGTTCACTCAAAAAAGAAATATAAGGTATGATATTTTTATCTCACTTTTTACATCTATGAAATAAATGTCACATTCAGAACCTAATCATTTTTTGTGCTATATCTAATAACCCTATTTGTATATTATATCATGAATCATTTTATCATAATTTTATTTAAATATTTCCATTGGTGACTATTATTTTTTTGGGTTTATGATTCTAATGTTACCATAATTATAAGGGTCTATCTCAATTTCCATTCATTGAGGCATACATTATTATTGAATACAAAATTCCTTATATATGTTGTAAATACAACAAAATTTGATGTTTAATATAATGATTCATTCATTATACATGATATTTATAGTTTTAATTGGAATTATTTTATTTAAGAGGAATTACACTTACTGATACTAAGGGGTAAAAAAAATTCATAACCTGATTCTGTTTCATTTCACTGTATTACATCATCATTATATTTAATATTATAATATAATGTGTGTGATAAATTTTTACTATCTATATATTTATTTACCCATGTTTTATATAGATTAAAATTTTACACACTAAATATATTCTTTGATTGATTCTCACTTCAATGTTAGTTTTTTTTCAGGGGTTTACTTAACAATATAATTTTGTTCCCAATTGCTTGCACTTGAATTTACATTAAAGGATATAATTTGATATTTTTTTAATATACCCTTTAATTTTTTCTCATCTTGTCACGACCCGTCCTCGGGGCCCGTGCCGTGACTACCCCAAGCCCGCCTTCCATAGGTCAGGGGCTGGCGACTAGCACCAAGGCGTAAAATCCCAGTAAACAGGGAAGGCATTGCCTTTATAAGTAACAACCACACAGAGTCAGCAAGCGGAAAGTAAAGTGCAGAAAAGTAAAGGGGGCCGGAAATACAAGCCCAACTGTAAAGTACAACTGAAAAGTAAAGTACAGCAACTGAAGAAAAGACGGCGGCCTCGTGTCGTCCACTGGCAATCCCACCTGAAGGGTGGGTACAGATAGACTCCAGGCTCCTCGGGTCCCACGTCCGCTCCGAGCACGTCCCGCCCAGTGGTCCACCTCCAGGTACCGTCCTGCTCCACGCCCCAACCGCGATCAGCGCTGTCCGTCGTCTGCAACCAACACAACAAGGTGCGGGCATAGCCCGTGCAGGGGTGAGTACAAGCTACTCAGTAAGGACCCCGAGACCCCCGAAGGTCTCCCGAAATCCACAAAGGATATAGCACAAAAGAAAGATGCAATCACGAAGTAACATCTGACTCGACTTAGGTATATGCCCATACATATACCTAAGTCCCCAATTCTAGCTCTGCTCACGAGCTCAAGAACAACTCAACCCACAAAGGAAGCAAGACTCAAATCCACAAGGAGAGTAACAGTAAAACCACATAGGATAGTTCAACACAATCCACAAAGGAGAGTAACAGTAAATCCACATAGGATAGTTCAACACAATCCACAAAGGAGAGTAACATAAGATTCAGCTCAACCAGGATTTTCATTATCGAAACCGTAAATGTTGAAGAGCCCCATCTCTGAAGTGTACAGTGGTCCTGTCACGACTCCGAGGTACTGCTCACTAACCTAAGACTGCTGAAGTACTCCTCCTGTCGAGTACCGCGGGTCTGCTGCCAACTACCGGGCGCTCCGTCCGCTGAGGGTCTGCTGCCAAATACCGGGCGCTCACCCAGATAGCCTACTGAGGTACTCCTCCTGTCGAGTACCGCGGGTTTGCCGCCAACTACCAGGCGCTCCGTCCGCCGTGGGTCTGCTGCCAACTACTGGGCGCTCCGTCCACTGGGCTAGTCGACTCACTCCAAGTCGAGTCGGTCAAGCAGTCGTCAGGTCTCAGTCATCTACACGGTCTCCGTACTCCGCACGCACGTCTCCACCGTCGCGGGTCTGTCGCTACAACCAAGCGCACACACTCCGTAGAGTATCGCGGGTCTGCCGCTACAACCAAGCGCTCCACCGCCAAGGGTCTGTTGCTGCATCCAAGCGCACCACCACTGTCAAGTACCACGGGTCCGCCGCTACACCCAAGCGCTCCACCGCTCAAGGTAAAAAGAAGATTCAGCTCACACAGGTTCGGTAGCACTGTTCCACGTAGGATCGCTGAGTGCAGTAGTCGACGCAGTCCACGGAGGATCTCTGCACAGTCGTCGCCGCAGTCCACGAAGGATCTCTGCTCTGCCGTCGTCGCAGTCCACGGAGGATCTCTGCTCTGCCGTCGTCGCAGTCCACGGAGGATCTCTGCTCTGCCGTCGTCGCAGTCCACGGAGGATCTCTGCTCTGCCGTCGACGTCACAGCCAGCACTAGGGTTCCCGCACATAGCGAGCTCGTTAGGAGGGTCCGCTCCACGAGCCGAGAGGCTGATACATCAACTGACACGTAGTCCGAAGTTGATGTATCCAAAAGTTCCGTATCGACAACAGGATCTCAACGCAACAGACGGCGCGTCAATCGGACGCCCGGTCTGAGAGTTATTGGCATTTTCGTCCCAGGGGCCCGGTTGGTTTTTAGGGAAAAACCAACCCGACCGTACTCCGCCTGTGTCCGATCCTCGGGCGGAGTATGCCAAAAGTTCCGTCTCACTTAGAGGAAACTACCACAGCTGACGGTACGTCGATCGGACGTCCGTAGCTCAAGTTATGAGCGTTTCCGCTCCGAGGGCCCGGTTGGTTTCGTGTACGAACCAACCCGGCCGAACCCAAAGTCTTCCGAAACCTTGAGTGTAATATACCGAAACGACCGTCTCGATCCAAGGATCGCGTAGCCGCTGACGGTTCGTCAATCGGAGGTCCCTGGCCCAAGATATGGGCGAAAGACCGAAGAAGGCCCGAAACGGGGGTTCTGGGCCCGGGGCGACCCGGCCCGAACCCCCCCCTTGGGTCGGCCGAACCGGGTCGGCCCGAACCGGCCCGAACCGGCTCGGCCGGGTCCGGTCCGGCCTGGGCGCGGCCCGGCCGACCGGACCGGCCGGCTCGGCTTCGGCCGAGCGGCCGAGCAGGCCGCCGCCGCGGGTTTGACCCGCGGCATTTGGAGAAACGCGGCCCCCGCGGGGGGCCGCCTGTCACGCGGACGCGGCCGGGCCGCCGCGTCCGTTCCCGGTTCCGCGCGGCCGCGGAACTGGCCGCCGCCGCCGCGGCTGAAGCCGCGGCGGGAGATCTCCACGGCGGCGCGCCGGGCGCCGCCGCCTCCGGTCGCCGGCGCCGCCGGAGTTGCTCCGGTGGCTCGTTTTGCCTCCCGTCTGCGCCATTGTTCCTCCCGGGACGCGTCCTCCACTGCGGAATCAACAAATGGCCCTTGCGTCGTGCTTTTGCCGTCGCCCGCCAAATCCGCACAAAAAGGAAGATCGGCGGAGGGTTGCCGGGTCTTGTTCGTTAGACCCACTCCCTCCGCGTTAATCATAAACAACGGGAGAAAAGAATAAGATGATCAACACATGATCCAACAATTTTATTTAAAGATAAAATTGTTCGCTTGAAACTGGCTTTTTAAATTTTCAAGAACGTTCACGAGAAAATTTAAAAGGGGTAACTTTTCCAAAATAAATCCCTACCTCGAAGTCGTCGTCGGACGAGAGGTCGTCGCGGAATCGCTCGTCGCGGAAGAAGGAGATCGTCGCGTCGTCGCGGTATCCGGCGTCGCGTCGCCAATCTCCGAATCAAGAACAAACGGATTTAATTAATTAAATCCGTTGTTATTGAAATTAAGAAGGGAGAATTTAGAAGTTTCGATTCTCACCTTTAACCGCCGATCGCAGGTTCGCCGCGGAAGAAGAGGCACCGAAGAAGAAGAAGGTCGCGGAAAAGCTGTTGACGTCGCGGATCGTGCGTCGTCGGATTCCGGTTCCGGCGTTCTTCGCGTTCTTCGCGTTCTTCGCGGAGAGGGTGGAGGAACGAAGATTTTCTCAAATCCTTTCCAAGGATTTTTAGGTTGGTCTTATTTTATAAACATGCCAACACGAAACCGGTTAAGAAACGATCCATCAATTCGAAAGAAACGACCCATTTAATTCACGAAGAAACAGTCCATTTAATTTACGAAATAAACCGCCCAATTAAATGGTCTGTTAAGAATTATAGAAAACGCGTCGGTTGACTTTTCAGTTACTTTGACGGGTTTTCGCGGGTGCGTTACTTAGCGAAAGAAACGGCGGGGCTCGTGCGGGTCCCACCGCACAAATATCCTACCAAGGGGTAGGATATTTCTGGATAGCATCCTATCCAGTTCAACTCAGTTCAAGCCGCCTTTAAGTGACTTTAAGTGGCTTCCAAGCAGTTTAAGTGAAATAAAATAAAGTTGTCGCACAACTTTATTTTATTCTGACTTAAAGCCGCAAAATTTAAAAACCACGTCTTGAGCAAACGCAACTCCGGAAGAGGCGTTTCTAAGCAAATACCGGCGCTGCGATTTCATCGGTGCCCTCAGAATTCGATTCCGGGCACCGGTTCAAAAGATAGAAAAACCCGCTCGTCCGTTCACTGAACGTACCCGAGCCAAACTTCGGAAATTGATTCCGGGCACACCGGGCCTCGGAATCAGGTGCCGTCTGAAGCTGCGCCCTTGTAAAATTCCAAAGAAAATTAAGAAAAAAAATTTCCTTGAAATTTGCGGGTCTTTACATTACTCCCACCTCAGGGCTTTACGTCCCCGTAAAGATACATCAAAAACTAGGGGAACAAATGGGGGTACTGAGCACGCATCTGAGCCTCCTGCTCCCAAGTGCTCTCCTGGAGGTTCCCGTGCTGCCATCTGACGCGCACAAGAGGAATCGACCGCCCACGTAGGACCCGCTCCTGTCGATCCTCGATCTCCACTGGGACCTCCGCAAAAGTCGCCCCATCGTCCACGTCCAGCTCCCCAAAGTCGATGATGTGCGTCGGGTCGTGCACGTATCTCCTCAGCTGAGACACGTGAAAGACATCGTGCACCCGGTGCAACTGAGGTGGTAGAGCCAGGCGATAAGCCACCTCTCCTATCCTGCTGAGGACCTGGAAAGGCCCATCGAACTTCGGAGATAACCTGCCGCCTCGGCCACATCTCCGAAACCTCATCGGGTTGAGACCGTATAAGAACGTGTTCGTCCCCCTCGAATTCAAGAGGTTTCCCTTTTTAGGTTAGAACTGAAACTCAAAACTCCTGCTGCCACAAGGGTAGGGTTGACCAACTCAAGAGTGATCGGCCACACCCTCTTATGCCTGAGTTTAACATGTGCTGCCCAGGGTTTCCTTTTCGCCGACAAGGAAAACCCATTCCGACGTTTGCCTAAAACAGTCAACCGGGGTATGATTTGTGAATCATACCCAGATCAACGTCGTAAGGCCTCTACGCTGCCACCAAGAGATTCCAACCGAAACTCTCGCCTCGAGGTCAAATCACACCGTCGGCGTAAGTGTGATTATCGAGTCTCCTCCCAAAGGTATCTCCAGACGTGAGGGTCAAGTCTACGGCTTACCCGGAACCTCTAGGTCTGGGACATGATTCGTGGAAGGGTTGAATGATCGGTTCCTATGTCTATAGATATGGCAGCTCGTAGTAGACATAATTCGTACCCCGAATCATTCTTAGAGTTCCTGGGTCACACTCCTTGACCGCAATGCAGCTACTCTCCTCCCCAGCCCTCCTGCTCCCTGAGCCTGGCGGGGACTACTAAGTCGGGTGGTCGTAACATGTCGAAATGTACACCACCACATGCTGCTCTCTAAGCTCCACTTCCACGTCTGCTACCCTGCAGATTCATCTGTCCTTAGCACTTCCTCCTCCTGAAACATTTTACACGCCCGAGTCTCTGAGACTGGCGCTAGTTTCCTGCCTTTCACTGCTAACGTTCACAACCACAAAGGTTCTCTCTAGCATCCTAGCATAGGTAGAAATGCATAGAGGAAAAGTAATGGTTCGGATTTCCCTTAGACACACTTCGCTCAGAAGTTCGAGTCTAAGGAACTGATCACAACGTAACCAACGAGTACTATGATTGATTGGTAAGCCACGATGAGTGCTCTGCTTCCGACATGTCGTACTGTCGAAGCTGTATTAGCTCCAGAAAACTCACAACCACCTCCTCAAGCCAGTCCTCAGCCGCCTACGAGTCAGGCTCACCTCGAAACTTGAGGGATATCTGGTGCTAAAACATATGTAAGGCACTAAGCCTGTGATTCTCTACTACCGGTACCGCCGGTAGTGTCTACTGACCAACAGGTAGTGACATAGCTGGCGCACTACCCGTAGGTACTATCCCAGGTATCGGTTCGCGTACCGAAGCCTCATTACTATAAGAACCAACCTCATGGTCACTCACTGGAAACAACAGAAGCTAAGATCATCATCCGCTCTACTAGTATCCAAGCTAGGCGTAGAACTCTAGCAACCGCCTCCATCCAGTCCACTGCTGCCTGGGAAAACTGTCTCGCCTCGTATCCTCAGAGGCCTCTACTGCTGGAACTCGTGCATCGCGCTCTGCTAGCGTGCACTGTCAGCTAGTGGCATCCTCTGCCTAACGGGTGGTGGTGCTGCTGGTACACCACCCGAAGGTGCCAACACTGAAAAAGGGCCCTGCACCGGAGTCTCGCTGCTCGGTGGGCCATCATCGAGAACTCTCTCGGAACTCCAGCTAACTATCTGCATGGTGACATCCTGAACAGTTGTGTCACGGTCAACGATTTATACCTGGTGAGCTGACCTGGTTTGAGCTGACTTTAAACCTTTTGGGAAACACACACGCAATCAGTGTTTTCGTGCATTAAGTTGGAAATCAGAAGTCAGGGTCCTGGTGTACGGATACGTCGGCAGCCGCACCAACACTGGGCTCCCTGAACTGATAACCACACTCAATACACTAAACACTATTGCTTCACATAGAAAGAAAGGACGATCAGAGTCCGCGGTAGAACCGACCACCTCTGATACCAATTTGTCACGACCCGTCCTCGGGGCCCGTGCCGTGACTACCCCAAGCCCGCCTTCCATAGGTCAGGGGCTGGCGACTAGCACCAAGGCGTAAAATCCCAGTAAACAGGGAAGGCATTGCCTTTATAAGTAACAACCACACAGAGTCAGCAAACGGAAAGTAAAGTGCAGAAAAGTAAAGGGGGCCGGAAATACAAGCCCAACTGTAAAGTACAACTGAAAAGTAAAGTACAGCAACTGAAGAAAAGACGGCGGCCTCGTGTCGTCCACTGGCAATCCCACCTGAAGGGTGGGTACAGATAGCCTCCAGGCTCCTCGGGTCCCACGTCCGCTCCGAGCACGTCCCGCCCAGTGGTCCACCTCCAGGTACCGTCCTGCTCCACGCCCCAACCGCGATCAGCGATGTCCGTCGTCTGCAACCAACACAACAAGGTGCGGGCATAGCCCGTGCAGGGGTGAGTACAAGCTACTCAGTAAGGACCCCGAGACCCCCGAAGGTCTCCCGAAATCCACAAAGGATATAGCACAAAAGAAAGATGCAATCACGAAGTAACATCTGACTCGACTTAGGTATATGCCCATACATATACCTAAGTCCCCAATTCTAGCTCTGCTCACGAGCTCAAGAACAACTCAACCCACAAAGGAAGCAAGACTCAAATCCACAAGGAGAGTAACAGTAAATCCACATAGGATAGTTCAACACAATCCACAAAGGAGAGTAACAGTAAATCCACATAGGATAGTTCAACACAATCCACAAAGGAGAGTAACATAAGATTCAGCTCAACCAGGATTTTCATTATCGAAACCGTAAATGTTGAAGAGCCCCATCTCTGAAGTGTACAGTGGTCCTGTCACGACTCCGAGGTACTGCTCACTAACCTAAGACTGCTGAAGTACTCCTCCTGTCGAGTACCGCGGGTCTGCTGCCAACTACCGGGCGCTCCGTCCGCTGAGGGTCTGCTGCCAAATACCGGGCGCTCACCCAGATAGCCTACTGAGGTACTCCTCCTGTCGAGTACCGCGGGTTTTCCGCCAACTACCAGGTGCTCCGTCCGCCGTGGGTCTGCTGCCAACTACTGGGCGCTCCGTCCACTGGGCTAGTCGACTCACTCCAAGTCGAGTCGGTCAAGCAGTCGTCAGGTCTCAGTCATCTACACGGTCTCCGTACTCCGCACGCACGTCTCCACCGTCGCGGGTCTGTCGCTACAACCAAGCGCACACACTCCGTAGAGTATCGCGGGTCTGCCGCTACAACCAAGCGCTCCACCGCCAAGGGTCTGTTGCTGCATCCAAGCGCACCACCACTGTCAAGTACCACGGGTCCGCCGCTACACCCAAGCGCTCCACCGCTCAAGGTAAAAAGAAGATTCAGCTCACACAGGTTCGGTAGCACTGTTCCACGTAGGATCGCTGAGTGCAGTAGTCGACGCAGTCCACGGAGGATCTCTGCACAGTCGTCGCCGCAGTCCACGAAGGATCTCTGCTCTGCCGTCGTCGCAGTCCACGGAGGATCTCTGCTCTGCCGTCGTCGCAGTCCACGGAGGATCTCTGCTCTGCCGTCGTCGCAGTCCACGGAGGATCTCTGCTCTGCCGTCGAAGTCACAGCCAGCACTAGGGTTCCCGCACATAGCGAGCTCGTTAGGAGGGTCCGCTCCACGAGCCGAGAGGCTGATACATCAACTGACACGTAGTCCGAAGTTGATGTATCCAAAAGTTCCGTATCGACAACAGGATCTCAACGCAACAGACGGCGCGTCAATCGGACGCCCGGTCTGAGAGTTATTGGCATTTTCGTCCCAGGGGCCCGGTTGGTTTTTAGGGCAAAACCAACCCGACCGTACTCCGCCTGTGTCCGATCCTCGGGCGGAGTATGCCAAAAGTTCCGTCTCACTTAGAGGAAACTACCACAGCTGACGGTACGTCGATCGGACGTCCGTAGCTCAAGTTATGAGCGTTTCCGCTCCGAGGGCCCGGTTGGTTTCGTGTACGAACCAACCCGGCCGAACCCAAAGTCTTCCGAAACCTTGAGTGTAATATACCGAAACGACCGTCTCGATCCAAGGATCGCGTAGCCGCTGACGGTTCGTCAATCGGAGGTCCCTGGCCCAAGATATGGGCGAAAGACCGAAGAAGGCCCGAAACGGGGGTTCTGGGCCCGGGGCGACCCGGCCCGAACCCCCCCCTTGGGTCGGCCGAACCGGGTCGGCCCGAACCGGCCCGAACCGGCTCGGCCGGGTCCGGTCCGGCCTGGGCGCGGCCCGGCCGACCGGACCGGCCGGCTCGGCTTCGGCCGAGCGGCCGAGCAGGCCGCCGCCGCGGGTTTGACCCGCGGCATTTGGAGAAACGCGGCCCCCGCGGGGGGCCGCCTGTCACGCGGACGCGGCCGGGCCGCCGCGTCCGTTCCCGGTTCCGCGCGGCCGCGGAACTGGCCGCCGCCGCCGCGGCTTCAGCCGCGGCGGGAGATCTCCACGGCGGCGCGCCGGGCGCCGCCGCCTCCGGTCGCCGGCGCCGCCGCGCCGGCGACCCGCGCCGCCGCCTCCTTCCGCGGGCCGCCGGAGTTGCTCCGGTGGCCCGTTTTGCCTCCCGTCTGCGCCATTGTTCCTCCCGGGACGCGTCCTCCACTGCGGAATCAACAAATGGCCCTTGCGTCGTGCTTTTGCCGTCGCCCGCCAAATCCGCACAAAAAGGAAGATCGGCGGAGGGTTGCCGGGTCTTGTTCGTTAGACCCGCTCCCTCCGCGTTAATCATAAACAACGGGAGAAAAGAATAAGATGATCAACACATGATCCAACAATTTTATTTAAAGATAAAATTGTTCGCTTGAAACCGGCTTTTTAAATTTTCAAGAACGTTCACGAGAAAATTTAAAAGGGGTAACTTTTCCAAAATAAATCCCTACCTCGAAGTCGTCGTCGGACGAGAGGTCGTCGCGGAATCGCTCGTCGCGGAAGAAGGAGATCGTCGCGTCGTCGCGGTATCCGGCGTCGCGTCGCCAATCTCCGGATCAAGAAAAAACGGATTTAATTAATTAAATCCGTTGTTATTGAAATTAAGAAGGGAGAATTTAGAAGTTTCGATTCTCACCTTTAACCGCCGATCGCAGGTTCGCCGCGGAAGAAGAGGCACCGAAGAAGAAGAAGGTCGCGGAAAAGCTGTTGACGTCGCGGATCGTGCGTCGTCGGATTCCGGTTCCAGCGTTCTTCGCGTTCTTCGCGTTCTTCGCGGAGAGGGTGGAGGAACGAAGATTCTCTCAAATCCTTTCCAAGGATTTTTAGGTTGGTCTTATTTTATAAACATGCCAACACGAAACCGGTTAAGAAACGATCCATCAATTCGAAAGAAACGACCCATTTAATTCACGAAGAAACAGTCCATTTAATTTACGAAATAAACCGCCCAATTAAATGGTCTGTTAAGAATTATAGAAAACGCGTCGGTTGACTTTTCAGTTACTTTGACGGGTTTTCGCAGGTGCGTTACTTAGCGAAAGAAACGGCGGGGCTCGTGCGGGTCCCACCGCACAAATATCCTACCAAGGGGTAGGATATTTCTGGATAGCATCCTATCCAGTTCAACTCAGTTCAAGCCGCCTTTAAGTGACTTTAAGTGGCTTCCAAGCAGTTTAAGTGAAATAAAATAAAGTTGTCGCACAACTTTATTTTATTCTGACTTAAAGCCGCAAAATTTAAAAACCACGTCTTGAGCAAACGCAACTCCGGAAGAGGCGTTTCTAAGCAAATACCGGCGCTGCGATTTCATCGGTGCCCTCAGAATTCAATTCCGGGCACCGGTTCAAAAGATAGAAAAACCCGCTCGTCCGTTCACTGAACGTACCCGAGCCAAACTTCGGAAATTGATTCCGGGCACACCGGGCCTCAGAATCAGGTGCTGTCTGAAGCTGCGCCCTTGTAAAATTCCAAAGAAAATTAAGAAAAAAAATTTCCTTGAAATTTGCGGGTCTTTACACATCTGAAAATTAATGACATGTTTAATTTATTCATTACATTTTTACACTCTTTGGTAATCAATTGTTTTTAGAAAATCTTTTAAAAAAACCTGACTTCATTTCTCACGATTGTCAGAGAAATGTTTTTCTTCTAAAAACCATATTTTCTAAAAAGATTTTACAAAATGTTATAACCCTTGTAGAATTATTTATTAAAGATATTCTTACCAGTTTTTTCTTTTTCAAATGTTTTTAAATTAATCCTCTAGTCACTTTTTGAACAAGGAACTTTTCTAATAATTTTATTTTTGAAAAGGAATGTTCTCTATAACTTTTATAACAGGTATAGAATAACCTACCATAATTTACATAAAATATTAAATAAAATATTAAAATATTAATTTTTTTGGAAATTTTTTTGAACGTGATTTTCTAATAATTATATTTTCATGTTTTTCAAAATAAAAATGTAATTTTCATAAATTATTTTTAAAAAAATATTTTACATTATCAACAATAGGAACCCTTATTATCATTCCAAAGGGTATTTTCGATATTGATACTAAAATTATCCTTCCTCTTCATGGATTATCATTTCATTTACCAAGGATAGTATTGACATTCACTACCTTGATTCCTTTATTAGTACCATAGAAATATTCCTTTTAGAGTGACTATTGGACATTAAATTTCTCCTAATTTTCCCTTTAAATTATCATAAATATCTTCATTTTATAATCGATTTACCATTTTTACATATGGTAATTATTTTTTTAGTGATTTGATAATTTATGGAAGTATTTATAAATCGGTATCCACTATTCAATAAGGATATTTAGTAATTAATATTGCTCAATAATTAAATCAATTATTCAATATACGAGGAATTTATTGGACATGTATTACATGGCTGAGGCCTAGTTATAGATATCCAATTGATGCTTATGTATTATCATGGGATTAATCAATTGTGTGTCCTATGATAATTGGTTTTTTCTTCTAGTATGTTATAAATTTTATTGTGAAAGGTGTTGACGGTAAATGTACCTTATATCGAGGAAACATGGCATCAAATTATTGTGAATTTCCTTCGATTTGTTTCAGTTATTGTTATCCATGTAATTTTTTATTTTAAATCATATATGGATACATATAGTTGTCAGTTAATTTATTAAATTTCATAGGCTTTTGTTATTCTCTTTTCCATATTGATTATGTTTTATCATGATATTTTAATGGAATTTATTTTCTAATATTACCTTGCCATTTTTTATCAATTAAGTTTATTGATTATTTGGTATGTGGGATTTGTAATTATCTTCTTATACTAATTATATGAAATTATTCATTGTTTTTTCCACTATAATTACCAACAATGAGAATTTGATCTCACACATATTGTTTTTTCTTCCCCCAGGATTTTGTAATGTGTTCAATGTAATATATGAAATGATACGCTAGATACAATAATGTTATTCACCTCAAAAGAAAAAAAAATACTATGTTCTAATTTGCCTATTTATTCTTAATACTAGACTCATGTATGTATCTAGTTTACCTGGACTACTAAATTATACAGTCATTAGGGATGTAATTTACATGTCTCTTATGCCAATATAATGGTAGCATGAAACTACATCTAGATTTGTAGGGATGGGTTGTCAATGATTTTCATGGTATGACTATGTTTTTCATACATGAAGAAAACAAACAATATTTTGACTGAAGAAACCTCAAAAAATGACCCTAACATAAACTAACCTCTCATACTATACATGATTTTCTTGTTATATAACACACATTATCCACCCCCAACTACAAAAAATGCTCTAATATGACATTTATTATCAACTACGTATGCCTTATCTATATCTTTACTGTTAAATACCTTAACAATGGTCTATAGTATAGTACTATAAAAACCCTAAGGCTTAAATATAAGAAATACTTACAGAGAGAAAATAGGGAAAATAATATTGTCTCTTATAATAATTGAAGGAAATTTCATATTGAAAAAATATCAGAATTGAATATATGGAATTTACAACATAATCAATTTAAGGTAGAACAATCTAGTTATATATTTGTGAGAAACATACGCATAATTTTGAATCTATCAGAAAAATCAATGGTAATCTTGATTGATGAAAAATATTATTAAATATTACATGGAATATTTATTGATGAAAATATCATCTTCAAATTGTAAACAATTTTTCAAAAT
This sequence comes from Viscum album, assembly GCA_963277665.1. Classification (NCBI taxonomy): domain Eukaryota; kingdom Viridiplantae; phylum Streptophyta; class Magnoliopsida; order Santalales; family Viscaceae; genus Viscum; species Viscum album. Next base: position 1,324,142,537 of record OY728166.1, read on the forward strand.
AATTTTTAAAAGCATATTAGAAAAAAATTCCTTAAAAATGATACTTGTAAACATATAAAAAATAATTTAGATAATTGTGTGGCCATGAAAATGGGTTATTTTGTACATGTCTTATATTTTAAAAAACATTCCTTTCAGACTATTGTAAAATGTTCAAAAAGATCCTCCTTAAGAAAATGATAATAATATTCCCCTAAAACCATTTAATAAATAAGAAAATATGGGTAATTATTTTAATAAATATTTTGCATACAACTAAGTTTTTTTATTTTTATTTGAAAAAATAGATATTGTAGTAAAAGAATTTTGACAGAAGAAGTAAATTACGCTTATATTTTCATATAATCATTTTCAGAATAATTTTTTGTGACAAAGTGGGGAAAATAGTAGCATTACATGAAAATTTAATGAAAAAACATTGGAGAGGAAAATTTAGTAGTTTTATTACAATGTAATCAAATATTTTCCTATAATGTAAAATCAAGCATAAATAATCCCATATAAAATGAGATTAAAATAAACACCCCTCCTGCTATAGAAACATTTCAACCATAAATACCCTAAATGATGTAAATGTATTATAATATATCTTATCATGAAGTATGAATGAGTAAATATTTATATTAAAGGTGTAATTATATAAACCATTTAAAATAAATTAGTTTCATAAAAGAATATTTGTCTTATAGAAGGATGTTTTGAGTTGAAACCCTTATATTTAATATATACTTTGTCTCATAGGACTTTTATCTCTTTTTAAATAAATTTATATAAATTATTTTTTTATTAAGAACCATTTACTATTTAAATATATTATAAAATAAAATTTTCATCATTTATTATAATTATATATTTAGTTCCTTAATCGTTTATATCCACACAGTGTGTTTTGAGCATTCTTAGTTCATAATTTAAAAATGTCATCAGTTTCCTGACCATTGTAAAAGGGGTAATAGTTAATTTATCTCCAAAATAGTTATCATTAAATTATTATAATTTTTATAAATAAATTATGATTTTTAATATAACTAGGTAGTATGATTTTGAGAAATAAAATATGCTATAATCAGGGAGATATTAACTCATCTCCATTCATGTCTAATGTTTCCATTTTTCAAAAATCAAGATAAATGAAGGTAATTCTTATTTTATATTTAATAAATTATTATTATACCATAAATATAATTTTATTTTTTTTGAATAATTATACATAAACCATCAAATATATTCATTAAGAAAAAATTAATAATATCATTTCACAAGGTGGTAGTATAAGGACCTAGCCTTAAAAATTACATAATATTGAATTAAACGAATAATTCACAATGAGGATCTTTCCAGGTTTAGAGTTTTAGAGAATTAGGACATAACTATTACATCTGAAAAGATTACAAGGTAGACACTTCTACACAGCTTCCATTTTTTTCATAAAATATAAACTCTTGAAAAACAAATTCATGTCTAGTTCCATGGTTTAGACCGCATGATTTTTCCTTGATCCCATGCTTGACCCTATTCATCTTTAAGTCCTGTGAAAACATTTCAAAACATGGGATAGTCATAAAAGGATCAGTAAGGGTTATAAAACAATGAAAGAAAACATTTTTTCATTCATACATAAAAAACATAAACTCTTTTACATACCTCATAATAACATAAGATTTATGAATAACAAAAATAAATCATAAATCATAAAGGTAACGTGTGGCATATATATCATACACACATTGTAGCTATCACAACTACATAGGGAGTTACTTTGGAATACCCATCATAGTATATTCCCTAAATCTCTTAGGAGAAACATTCACATTTACTTATTTCATGTTACCCAATGCATTGGAGAGCTATCTCGGGATCACCTGCCCTAGGTTTATCACGGAACCACCTGTATGCGTAAATAATGCCCAAGAACAATAACATGATCATAACACATAACAAAAGAATAAAGGAAAGATAAAATTTCCACATTGCAATAAAAAAATATCATTTCAAGATATTGAAATAATAAATCCATTCTCAAAATCATTTTCAATACCAAAAAACATAAAAAGTGTATATGGTATTTATTTTTCTTTTGAAAACATTGCGGCTTGTTAAGGAAGCCATATATCAAATAATACTCGCAGCGGTGGAAAACTTCATTGTCACTGCTTACGTAAAAAAGAAATATTCTATTTTGTCTTTTAGTAAAATGATTCATATAAAAATATTCCCTTTGAATGAAATGAAAATTCAAACGTTTTTATACAGTGTATAAAAGAAAATCATGTATTAAAACAAAATATGCCTCAATTTAATGAGATTGAGACGAAGTCCACTACCTCGTGTCCACATGACTTGATCGTTCTTTAATATCCTGAATAATCAACTAAAGTTAATTTATACTTGATTAAGAACCATTTTCAAGTTTATTATTCCTTTCATATCAATTATTACCATGTTATAAACATTATGTAATCATTTATGTTAACAACGTCGAGTTTGTCAATATTTTGTACTTGAGTAAAAAATAAACACCTTATATTTATAATTTGTCCATGTGGTCAATAGTCCATTATATCCAATATTATATTAAGGATTTAGATATCATATATATATCATATATATACAGTATATACATGTGTTTATAATAGTACATAACATATGTAGGTAAGAAATGAAATGCGCCGTTCATGGAGACGGTAAGCCGTACGTATGCATGAACGCTACTTTCATTTATATTTCTTATTTTAATAGAATTTAAACATAATTATACATAGTTATATTATAATTATAGTATAATATCATATAAAATATCATTAACCCTATCCTATATACATCCCACATAAGGAATTAACGAGTCACATCACTTTGAGGGGGAAGTAGTCGACACTTCTTAAAATGAGATTATCATATTTACCCACTATGTAAACAATAAAGGCTTGATATAATTGGGAATTAGAGAAGCATAAGGAAATAATAAACATAATATATATGATATATATATACAGTTCCATCATAATGGCCACCATGAGAGGCGGTAAGATGTTATTGAATAATCATCGTTTCGTGAGGCGTTAGTATTCTATCCACAGAAACATTATGTTCTTCTTCAATTAGATGGAGGTGTGTGTAAGTGTAGTTTGAATACTTCTCATAACAACATCCTAGTTTATTTATTATACTGGTTTTGTTACAAAATAATGGAATAAAAAGGGTTTATGGGTTGGAGTAGTAAAATAAAAGAAAACAAATTAAGAGAAACTCTTACCTTTAATTTGGGTAACTTCCTTTAGTTTGAACAAACAAACATCTTTAAGTGACTTTTGCCTAAGGTAAGACTTCTAGGAGGTGTATAGGGACGTAGGGAGCTTAATTGGGCAGAGTTTGGACGATCCTAATGGCTTTAGAGGTGTAAAAAAATTGGATAGAAATGGTCTCCTTTTATAAGGGAGAGGAGGGGCTCTTTAGGAAAGTGTGAAAATATTATTTTATTATATAATGATATTCGGTTTCTAATAGTCCAAAAATAATTAAAGATGAAGATAAGATGACTCATGGTCGAAATAAAATCAGCCAATAGAAATTGGATTGGTTTTGTATAATATTTTAATCATTATATTCTTATTTATTTATATCATTTATTGATAAGGTAAATACTGCATAATTATTGTGTCATAACTAATTTAATTTCTTTGATGTCTAAAAATTGTAAAAAAATACTATCATTTAGGAAATATATTTATCTTTCCAATGAATAATTATAGTCGAAAATAGGACTTATATATCACCCTATAAAAATTAATTACTAAAATATTTTTGTTAAGGTCAATTTTGTCTTTATATTAAATTAATTAATCTAAATTGTTATGATCACTCCCAAAAGGCTCCATGGGGTCCCAAAATCTACCCAAATATGCCCATGGTCGTCCTAAACTCACCCAATATGGTTTAGACAAGTGTTAAGGTAATTTGTAATTATTAAAATATTCTTTCAACCCTAAATTACCTTATTTACCTTTAACCGCCGTAAATAAAACTCAAAAGTTACTATTCACCAAAAAATATTTTCATCTTATTGAACCAAATTTTAGTTCTTGATAATAACCATCTATGTCGGATTTTCTAAATTCAATTCAAAAAAGTAATAAAATTTCATTTAAATCAAAAATTCGGTTTTTTTAACTACTACTATGTGGTTTCACTATTCATCAAAAAATTGAAGTATTTCAGAAAAATAACAAAAAATAAGCCAAAGATTTCTTTGATATTCTAAATTCAAAAATGATAATTATTTTCTCAAATTAAATACATAAAAGTGTCATTAATTAATTTTAAAATTAATTCTCATTGTCAAAACAAATAGATTGTTTTTATGAGACAATAACTACCAAATGTTCGACACTTGTTTATGTCCAATATCAAAGTTAAATTAGTTATAATAACCAAAATTGGATTAAATGGTAAAAGTATATTCTAATTACACTTTAAGACCAATTAAAAAAAATAATCAAACCATATAAATAAATCGGATTAAAACATATCTTTGAATTTAAATACAATATTTTCACTATTCATTAAAAACATTAACTTTATCTGAAAAATACCAAAAAATTACCCAAAGTAAAATTTGATGTCCCAATTGTAAATAAGGATTTAATTTGGTTATTTATAATGTATTAAAGTGACCTAAACTATATTTAACGAGGGTTCTCCATTAAAAGGTGGTAAATCAGCCTTTTAATGTAAATTATTCTTACAATTAGATTTATTCACATTTTAAGCCTCTAACAATTATTGGATTAATGTAAATACATATAGAAAACATGTATAAATAAATTGTAGTTAGTTTTTTTCATTACCTCTAATACAACAGCTAGAGGATAACTGCCATTTAAAATAATAATATTATATTATTAGTGTGCAACGTAAGATTTCAAAGAAACCTGTTGCTGCGTATCGGGTACGCTATGGAACATAGAAACCCCTTTAAAGTAAAATTAATATTTAATTCACAAATATTAATAAATATGAAAATATATTATTCATCATTTACCTGGGATGTTACATCCTTCCCCCTTTTAGAAATTTCATCCTCGCAATTTTTTTTCACTTATCAAAATAAGTGGGGGTATTTATCCCTCATAGCACTTTCAGATTCCCACATTCCCTCTACAATCATATGGTTTTTAAAAAAAATTACCTAGTGAATTACATTATTCTACAACACTTTCTCTCTACGGTCAAGAATCTGGACTGGTTGTTCCTCAAAAAAGAGATTATCTTCCAACTAAACTACATATGGGTTCCAAACATGAGATGGATCTGGCATATACTTTCTCAACATCGAAACATGAAAAAAATTGTGTACCTGGGATAAACATGGAGGTGAAGCCACTCTATACGTAACTGATCCAACATTCTCCAGAATTTCATAAGGTCCAATGAACCTCAGACTCAACTTTCCCTTTTTTAACAAAACACATCACACTTTTCCATGGATGAACTTTGAGAAAGACATGATCACTTACCTCAAAAAAAGATCTTTCTCTACCATCTCATCTACCCATTCTGGTCCCATCATCTTCCTTTTACCTACACTATCCCAAAAAGCTAGAGTTTGACACCGTTTTCCATATAATGCCTCAAGTATACCCATCTGTATACTAGAATGAAAATGGTTATTATAAGAAAATTCAACCAAAGAAAGATGTTGGTCCCAAAATCCCTGATAAATCAGTGAACAAGCACGTAGCATATAATCTAATGTCTGAATTGTTCATTCTGACTGCCCATCTGATTGCGGATAAAAAGCTGTACTAAAATTTAATTCAGTAACCAATGAATTCTGAAGGCCTTTCTAAATTTTAGAAGTGAACCTGGGATCTTGATCAGATACAATGGAGAGGGGAACTCCATGAAACCGACTACCACTTTAACATACAACTGAGAAAGTTGATCTAAAGACAATATATCTCGAATAGGATAGAAATGAGCATATTTAGTCAATCAATCAACTATAACCCAGATTGCATTATTACCTCGAGATGTCTTTGGTAATCCCATAACGAAGTCCATAGATATATTTTCCCATTTCCACTCTAGCATCAGAAAAGGATGAATCATCCCTTTCGGAAACTGTCTCAATGCTTTAACCTACTGACAAGTCCAACACTTCACAGTAAAATCAGAAATATCTCTTTTCATTCTATCCCAACAGTAATACTCACGGTGATCTTTGTACATCTTAGTATTTCCAGGATGAACTGAAAATGGAGAACTATGATCTTCACATAACAACTCATTCGTCAACTGTGAATCACAAGGTACAAATAATTTCTTCCCAAAACTCAATACACAATCATTATCAAGATTAAAATTAGGAAACATAACCTTCTGAACCAACTCTACCTTTTTCTGCAACTCACATTCTTTATTCTATTCTTGCTTTATTCTATCTGATAGAGATGATCTCACTGAAACGAGATACAAAACAGAATAATTTCTTACACGAACAACTTCTATGCCAAATGTTATCAAATAAAAAACCAATGGATCGCGTTCCAAATGTAACATGGTTAATGAATCATTACCTTTTCGACTCAAAGCATCAGCCACATTATTTTATTTTCCCAGATGGTAATGGATCATTCAATCATAATCCTTGATTAATTTAAACCATCTCATCTCTCTCATGTTCAATTATTTTTGACTGAATATATACTTTAAACTTTTGTGGTCAGTATATATTTCACATTTTACTCCATACAAATGATACCTCCTAAATTTTAAAGCTAAAACAATAGCAGCTAATTCCAAATCAGGTGTAGGTTAATTTAACTCATGATGATTCAACTAATGCGAAGCATAAGCAATTACCTTATCATTCTGCATTAGGACACAACCCGATCCTTTCAAAAAAGCATCACTGTAGATAAAAAACTCACAATTTCTAGATGGCCATGCCAAAACTAGAGAATTCACCAATCTTCTTTTCAATTCCTGAAAATAATCATCAAATTCTTTTGTCAGATGAAATTAACACCTTTTCGAGTTAACTTAGTCATTAGACTAGATAGTCGTACCAAATTTTCAACAAACCTTCAGTAATAACCTTCCAATCCAAGAAAACTATGAATCTTGGTTATATTTGTGGGTCTTGGTCATTCTTCAACAACTTTAATTTTAGTAGGATCAATAGTTATGCCATTTTTTTAAACAATGTGACCAAGGAAATAAATTTTTTGTAACCAAAACTCACACTTTCTGAATTTCCAGAATAGTTTCTTTTATTTTTATGTTTTCAATACAACCCCTAAAGGACTTTGATGTTCCTACTTACTTTTTGAATATAACAAAATATCATAAATGAACACAACTACAAACTTATCAAATAACTCACAAAAAAATTCCTTTCATAAGATTCATGAATACAGTAGGTGCATTGGTTAAACCAAAATGAATAACTACAAATTCATAATGGCCATATCTGGTACGAAACACAGCCTTCAGAATGTCTGCTTTTTTTACTTTCAACTTATGGTACCCCAACGCCAAATCAATATTCCAAAAATACTGAGCTCCCTGGAGTTGACCAAAAAAATTAACGATATGAGGCAAAGGATACTTATTATTAAAAGCGATGTTATTCAATGCGCTATAATCCATGTAAAGTCTCATTGAAGTATCATTCTTTTTAACAAACAAGACAGCATCACCCCATGGTAATGTGCTAGGTCGAATGAAACCTTTATCTAATAACTCCTGCAATTGCTTATTTAACTCTAAAAGTTCAATTTGTGCCATTAGATAAGGGGGTTCTGAAATTTTCTTAGCATCGGGAACTATGTCAACAGTAGATTCAACTTCCCGATCAAGTATAATACTAGGAAACTCATCAGGAAAAACATCAAGGTACTCATTTACAATGGGAACATCATTAATCTAAATAGTTCCTTTCTTTTCAACAATATGTGCAAGGTAACATTCATTTCCATCTTTTACTAGTTTCTCAGCTTCCTGATATGTTATCAAAATCAAGGGTTCATTCTTGTATACAAACTGAAAAATCATTCTGAAGAGAAACCTATTTAGCTCTATAGTCAATATTAGCATGATAAACATAAAGAGAATCCATTCCCAAAATAACATCAAACTCTACTAGAGGCAAAACAATAAGGCTTGCAGGTAGATTCGTTACGCACACAAGTACATGAATTTTCTTATGTTTTCTTTTTGTGTCAACATTTCCTCCGGGTTTTTTTACCGTAAGTTTAGTATTCATATAATGAGGTGGAATTCCCAATTTACTAGAAAACTTCTTAGAAATGAAAGAGTGTGTAGACCCTCAATCAAACAACACATTGGCATAATCTGAAAAAACAAATAGTGTACCTGATACAACTTCATCTGATGGCCCATCATCTGCTGAAGTAGTTGCAAAAGATTTCACCACCCCTTTCTGCTTGTAGTCTGGCTGATTTCCTTCGGTTGAGTTCTTTGTTGGACACTCATTCTCATAATGACCCATTTCATTGCACTTAAAGCATTTTACTGATTGTAAATCATATTTTGTATTACCATTACCCTGATCTTTTTAAGTAAAATTACGACCCTTATGTCCCATTTTACCACATCAGTAGCACTTACCAAAATTCAAAAGACATTCCCCAGCATGATTTTTACCACAATATTCACAAAATTTAAACTTAGTTTTCTTACCATCATAATTTTTTGAAGTGTTCTTCCCTTTTACCTGCCTCCTCGACCTCTTAGTTTATTGTTTGTCAATGAATACCTGATCATCGAGAAATTCCATTTCCAACTTCTCTGCACAACGAACAAGTTTGTCATAAATTTTGAACTCACAAGAAGCTAACGCCCTTCGATACTTTGACTTTAATACTGAGTAAAAACATTTTATTTTACTATCAAGATCTCGTATGAAATTTGGAGCATACCTTAGCAGTCGAGTGAATGTTTCTTCATAAGTAGCCACTGATTCATCCTCCTACCTCAATTCTAGGAATTGTTTTTCCATCCTAAGCCGAACCACCTTAGGAAAATATTATTCAAGAAACATACCTTTGAATTCATCCCAATCAAGAGCATTAATCTCCTCACTATCCCTGATATTTTTCACCATCGACCACCACTGATCATCTTAACCTTCAAAATGGTAAACACCGAGACTATCCTTTTGATGTTCTGAACAACCCATGATATTGAAAATCTTCTCCAGTGCTTTAATCCACCCTTCAGTTAGCAGAGGGTCAGATGATCCTCTGAATGATGGGGGATGTTGCCTCATGAGATGCTACACTACTATGATGTTCTTCTGTTGTTGATATGTATAATCTCGTGCTTGGATACCACCACAATTTATAGCCTGAGTAAACTATTCCATCACTGCAACAAACTGTGTTGTTCTGATTCCGACCATCTCAGGTTGCGGATTTGGAAGGTTTTCTTCCTTCTAATGTCGTCCCAACATAGCTGCCCTGTTTTGTAACACCTGAGATTTTAATGATAAATGTTTTGTTCTCATGTTATATACATCATCAAAGGAATCATTCAATACACAAAACACTATCTTGGTTTGCTTTACATGCAATCACGACCTTCCTCGATAGCTTGCGTCGTACGCAATACCGAGTTTCACTAAACAATGATATGCTATTAAAATATTATTAAAACTAGCAATTATGAATAGTAATAAACACTTTTTAAAATTTTGTAAATTTTATGTTTCAAAATGTACTTCATTTTTGGATTCGGAATATCGAAATTAGCCTTGGGTGAAATTTTGGTATTTTTCTGAAAACATTAAATTTTTGATGAATAGTGAAAACACTGGGTTACTATTTAAAAACCGACTTTTTATTTAAAAAGTTATTTATTTTATTTAAATTTTTTTAGGTGAAAATTGATACATAATACCTATATAAGTTCAAAGTAATTCGTTGAAGTCATTTTATAATAATTTTAGATATATAAAAATTTTATTGATCTTTTGACCGTCTTTTACCCACCTCTTAGGAGAATATGCAAATTCACATAAAACATAATTTTACCACTTCTGTGAGTGGAATTTAGAATATCAGAGAGACAGTTAATATCAAGGACTAAAATTTGGTTTAATGAGATGAAAATAATTTTTTGTGAATAGTAACGTTTTACTTTTTTTTACCACGATTAAAAGTAAATAGGGTGATTAAGGGTAAAAATGATATTATTATTACCCTAACACATGTCATAATTCTATTAGATAAGTTTAATTTGACCAAAAACAACCTTAGAAATAAAATATGATCATTTAGGCCTACTTGGATTAGATTAGGACATTTAATATTATTTTATTTAAAGAATAGTTAAAAAAGTTAAAATCAATTATTAATAACTAAAACATTTTTAATATAGGGTTATACATAAGATATATTCGACTAAAAATATTCATTAGAAATCTAAATAGATTTACTACATAATGGTATTTTATTTATAATTTTTAGACATTATATAAATTAATTTATTTATGACACAATGATGATGCAGTAATTATCTTATTAATGAAATATTAACATAATTAATGTTATAAATACTCAAATAAATGTAATTTGAGACTTTTAATGTATTACAATAATTTCCTAGGATAATATGACATTTTAGTATTGATTTAATTAACTTTTTTCGAACTAATCATTCTGTTATGAGTTTCACAAAAATCAATTACCAAATAGTGACAAAATTGACATAAAATAGTTTTTAAAACAAATATTATATTATTAATTGTTATTTTATTCCTAAAAATCTAAGGTGCAGCCAAAATACTTGGATACGGTTATATATATTAATAAAAACAACTTGGGGCTCTTTTGGCTTGTTATTGTATGTTTATTAACCGCATAGTGTAAGAAAACAAGAAGACACGGTAAACGTTAAATTATCTAACTTAAAGATAAATATAAATGAAAAGGTTAAAATAGAAACCTAAACATGTCTAAATTCTATTGGATGAGATTATTTCGACCCATCCCCGTCATATCTTCGAAATAAATCAATTTGGAGCTATTAAAAACCGAATATGACTTTATAATAAAATAATATTTTTAATTTTTCCAAAGGTTCCCCTCTCCTCCCTTATAAAAGGGAACCTCCTCCCTATCCTCCTCACACCACTATGAGCCTTCATGCTTGGCCAAAACCTTCTAAATTCTATTCTCCAATTCCATAGAAACATCCTTGAGGTACTGGTCTTATTCAAAGACCATCTTTAGTTCCTTCAGAAGAGGTTAAGAAGAGGCGTTTCAAAGAAGAGGTAATGTCCGTTATCGATTCTTTCAACATTATTTCATCTTCTTCTTCTTATTATTTAGTTATTTAATTATGAATTCATAACATCCGTATAAATCATATACTAATATGTTATTATAAATATTAAACAACCCTATTTCAACTTCTATCCATCCTACGGAAAATGAAATCACTGCGCGTGCGTATGTACGGAATACCATCTCCACGTCATGGTGTAATCTGTTTTCCACCACCACCTTACTTGGATGGGTATAATGGTGTAAAGAATAACTGTATATGATTATTTTAAATTTATATTGATTCTGAAATAGTATACTTACACTTCAATACAATTCCACGATCATGGGAACGATATCATCGCTCGTGCGTACGTACGGCCTACCGTCTCCACGATGTGACGCGACTCGTTCTACATGATCTTCATTAATTATATAAATGAATTGAATGAATTAATATGATATATATTACACTGATACCATTATTTAAATGAGGTATCTATAACCTAAAAAATAATAATAATAATTTATTCGACCAAACACACATAATAACATAAAGCAATAAACACCCGAAGAACAAGTAGCAATGAAATATTACTAATAAGAAGCTAAGAATCCAATAATATGACCATATATGATATCATAACAATGGGTATGATTCTGTAATAAGTCAATAACATTATTTAAGTCATTATATAGGAGGATCGAACACATACGAAGCAAATAGGACATAAGGTAAGGGATAATCTCGCAATCTCATTTTCATCCGAGATTGTTTATACTTCAGAATTTACTAGGGAATATTTATCATCCACATCCATGTTTCCTCAATATTTAATATTATTTCTATCCTCCTATAATTTTTTAAATACAATTTTACCAATCAGTGAGGTTTTAGTAAATTATATGAATGGAATCTTTTGTCATTTTTAGTTCGAGGTACATTTTTAACTTTTCCGGCCAAAGTAGGAGAAGAATGTGTTTTTAACTTATACGGCCTGAATGGAATTTTAGAACATTATTTCCATGAAGACTCATTTACAAGTTTTCAAGTTTATTTTTAATTGACATCTTTTAATTTAATCTTTTATGACATGTTAAGAAAGGAAAAATGTTTTTGATGAAGAAAGAATATTTTCCTCAAGAATGGAGTTCAAGTGTTTTATCAAAATTATTTTCCATCTAAGATAATATAGGGTTCCTTTTCTATCCATATTTTTACATTGATTTTATTATGTTATGATGGAATTATTTTTATTATGTCCTATTATCTTATATGATTTATGTTATGATGACATGATGTTTAAGAATCCCATTTTTATTACATAGGTTATGCTATGATGTATGATTTATGATCTTGTGGAACATATAAGAATGGTACCATTATGAGATGGGTGGGACCTATATATCCCTCCAATGCATTGGGTAATGATTTATATCTCATGAGATAGACATGGCTGGAACGACAGGTCAATCCGGTTCAGTGAAATAAAATTGAAATGAGGATTGAACTCGGTTCAGAAATGGACTTTGTCCGCTAAGATAGTCTTGGCATTGAGTCTAGACTAATAAGAAATTATTATCTATGATTCTGTGTGTATGACACAAAGTTTCATGTTTTATGTTATGATTATTTGTATTACATTTCACTATTATGATTGATCCCATGTCATGATATTATGATCTCTTTTGCAGGACAAGATTTTCGAGATGTTATGTTCTTAAGAATATGATATCGTTGATATTTCTTTTTTTTACCCTTAATAGGAATTTGAGCTCACCCTTTTGTTTGTTTTCTTTTCCCCAGGTCTAGAAGAAGGGTATTAAGTAGAATATTCCAAATGGGACTCTAGATACGATGAAATAAATGGGATACAATGTAGATGATTTATGAACCAGTTATTTATGTTTCCCAGTTTCTAAAGACACTATACCTATACAGTACTTTCATGGTTTTGTTATATGATGTAATAAGTAGTCTTCAATTCTAATATAATAACAATGTATGTAAAGTATGGGTCATTATAGTTGGTATCAGAGGAAAGGTATTGTCAAATTTTGGAAACTAGGATGTGAAAGCCTTGGTAAGAACCCTAAGGATAAGTCTAAGCATAGAACACAATCTTAGTGTTTTAGAAATGGCCATGAATGACCTATGATAAGACCTAAATTATGAAATTTTATTCTTGATTATGCGGTTTTCCTATTATAATTAGTGTTGCTCATACTATTATTCTTGGTTTTAGTCAATTGATGGAACCTGAAGGACCCGTGTTAATTCTGAATGTGACGGGAAATGCAATGATTGTCCCCCTGAGCAACCAAATGTTATCGGATCTGGAATGAAAAATCTTGTCGTCATTCTCACACAACTTTCTAAAGCTATGAATCATGCAGGAATTCCAAACGAGCAAAGAAAAGAGAAACTTTCTGTTGAATCCTTCAAGAGGCAGCGTTCACCCTCACTCAGCGGGTCTACTGATCCATTAGTGGCCGAAAAATGGATCAGTACCACTGAAAAGATATTTTTTGTTCTTCAGTGTTCTGAATATGATAAAGTCACCTTAGAAGTATATCATTTGGAAGGTGAAGCTGATCAATGGTGGAATCTTATCAAGAATACGAGGCCAAGAGATGAAATTGAGTCTATGGAATGGGACAAGTTCAAGAACATATTTTTCATTAAGTAATTACCTCATATTCTTCGAACAAAGATGGAGAAGGAGTTTCTTGAACATAAGCAAAAGGATGGCGAATCTGTTGGTACCTACGAAGCAAATTTTACAAGACTTGCAAGGTACTCTTTTGGGATTATTATCCAACGTGAGAGTAAGATCGATCGATTTTTTAGTGGCTTAAAACCAAGTCTTCGAAGGGCGTTATCCATAGGGTACTTTAATAGCTATAAGGAAATCGTTCTATGTGCTCTCAAAGTTGAGATCGAGATTTGAGTAACCCATCAGTCATATGGTTTTGATAAGAAGAGGAAAATGGAATTCAAAGGAAAATCTAAAGAGCACACTGAAATGAAAATAACTTTTCCCTTATGCTCAAAGTAAGGAAAGAAACATGGATGGAGTTGTCTTAAAGGGACAATTAAATGTTTCAAATGCGTAAAGAAAGGTCATCGGGCATTTGAATGCCACAATGATGGGGGGAATATGTCTAGTGATGCGAACAAAGAAAAGGCTACACAGGGTGCACCTCCTACATATCAATGTTACAAGTTCAAGGAAATGGGGAATTATGCTAATCAATGCCCTAATCCAAGGGTTGTTTATGATGATATACATCAACAAACTCTATAGGCTACAGATAATGGAAAGTCACATGCAATTTCTATTAGCAATGTGGAGTATGAGAACGAAGTGGTGAAAGGTACACTTACCATCCACTCTAAAGTAGAAAATGTTTTATTTGATTCTAGATCCACCCACTCTGTTATTTCTGATGAATTTTCTATAGGTATATCTGTATTACCTCAACAATTATATGTTGAGTTAGCTGTGACAACCCCTAATGGCACAATAGTTGCATCAAAAGTTTATAATTGTTCTCCGATTAAAGTTTGTGGGAATGTGATTCCTTCAAATCTTGTGATCCTTTCTATAGTGGAATTTGATGTGATTCTTGGTATGGATTGGCTTTCTTTATATGGAGTTCATATCCATTTCAAAAGAAGGGAAGTCACATTTCATATTCCAGATCAATCTATGATCATCTGTCGTTGCAAGGATGAACATAACCTTCCAATGGAAATTTCTTCCATCTTATGGGTGTTGATTCCAATAAATGAAGGTTATTTATCTAAAATGGCTGGAGAGAAACTCCCGATTAGGAATATGACCATTGTATAGGAGTTTGATGATGTCTTTCCAGAGGAACTTCTAGGTCTTCCACAAAATCGTGAAGTTGAGTTTTCAATATAACTCATACCGGGTGGTGTGCCCATTTCAAAGACACCTTATAGAATGTCCCCAATTGAGTTAAAGGAATTGAAGAAGCAACTCCAATAGAATCATGATAAGGGATTCATACGCCCTAGTGCATCACCTTGGGGAGCACCTTTTCTGTTTGTTAAGAAGAAAGATGAATCATAGAGACACTGCATTGATTATCGAGAACTCAACAAGATCACTATCAAGAACAAATATCCTCTACCATGCATTGATGACTTATTTTACCAACTACGTGGAGCTCAATACTTTTCCATGATTGATCTTCGTTCAGGGTATCATCAATTAAGGGTCAAAAGGGAGGATATACCAAAAACGGCTTTCCGTACAAGGTATGGAGACTATGAATTTATAGTGATGCCATTTGGTCTTAATAATGCCCCAGCTATATTCATGGATCTAATGAATATAGTCTTTAGATACTATCTTGATCAGTTTTTGGTAGTCTTTATAGACGATATTCTTGTCTATTAAAAGATTAAGGAATAACCTAAAGATCACTTGAGAATTATATTGATGACCCTGAGAAAGGAGAATATTTATGACAAATTTACCAAGTGTAAATTTTGGCTTCAAAAAGTTTCATTTTTGGGTCACATAATATCAAAAGAGGGGATATATGTGGATCCAGAAAAGATAGAGGTTATCGAAAAATGTTCGAGACCAACAAAATTAACTGAGATCCAAAGTTTTCTTGGTTTGGATGGATATTATCGACGTTTTGTGAAAGCTTTTTCACGATTATCTAATCCACTCACCAGGTTGACTCGAAAATGAGTTAAGTTAGTGTGGACGGAGGAATGTGAAGAGAATTTCAAGGAGTTGAAAAGAAGGTTATCCAGTGCACCTGTAATCACACTTCCTTGTAGTGGAGAAAGGTTTTTGATCTACAGGGATGCATCCAAGAAGGGGATGGGGTGTGTTCTTATGCAAAATGATATGGTGATAGCTTATGCCTCACGACAGTTGAAAATACAAGAGAAAAATTACCCAACTCATGATTTGGAGTTAGCTGCGTTAATATTTGCATTAAAGATTTGGTGGCATTGTCTTTATAGTGAAAGGTGTGATATTTATACTGATCATAAATGTTTAAAGTATATTTTCACACAAAAGGAGCCGAATATGCGCCAAATTAGACGGTTGGAGTTGATTACGGATTACGACTGCTCAATTCATTATCACCCTGGGAAAGCAAACAAGGTGGCAGATGCAGTAAGTCGACAAGACCATGATAGCTTATCCATGATGAGGGTCACAAAAGATCCAATATTTATGGATTTACAATGTATGGAACTTGGAATTATAATGGAAGGGGAAAATCTTATCTTTCTTAATTGAATGTTCAACTATCTATACATGTGAAGATCAAAGAGGCACAGAAATAAGATGTAGAGTTACAAAAGAATGTGAGAAATGTTCCTGAATTCAACCTTTATTGTGATGGGATAATAGTGTTCAGAAATGGGGTTTGTGTTCCTCCCATACCAGAATTAAAGAAGGAGCTGCTGGATGAGGCTCATAGTTCTTCATTCTCTATTCATCCTGGATGCACGAAGATGTATATGGACCAGAAAGAGTACTTCTGGTGGGATGTCATTAAAATATATGTTGCTGAATATGTCTCTCGATGCTTGGTTTATCAGCAAGTTAAAGCTCAGAGACAGAAGTCTAAAGGGATTTTACAACCCTTACACATACCTGAATGCAAATGGGAAAACATCACTATGGACTTTGTCACAGGACTTCCTAAAACATCCAAAAGCAATAATGCTATCTGGGTCATAATTGATCATCTTACAAAGTCGGCAAACTTCATTTCTATTAGAGAAGATTTCTCTCTGGATCAGCTTTCCAGGATATATGTAAAGGAAGTGGTAAGATTGCATGGAGTGCCACATTCCATTATATTTGATTGGGATCCGAGGTTTACCTCAAAGTTTTGGTGAAGTCTTCAGTATTCTCTGGATACATAGTAGAGTTTCGGCACTGCTTATCATCCTCAGACAGACGGTTAGTCTGAGGGGAAAATTCAAACTCTAGAAGATATGTTGAGAGCTTGCTCTATAGATTTCAAAGGTGGTTGGGATCAACACCTACCTTTGGTGGAATTATCTTATCATAATAGCATTCAATCCAGTATTCAGATGGATCCTTATGAAGCTCTCTTTGGAAATAAATGCCAAACTACAACTTGTTGGGATGAAGTTGGGGAAATAATGATATTAGGACCAGATCTTGTTGATGTGATGGAAGAAAAGGTCAGATCTATTCAACAACACATTAGAGCAGCTCAGAGTCGACAAAAAAGTTATGCCAACAACCGAAGAAAAGACCTAGAGTTTGAATTGGTTGATAAAGTGTTCTTATGAATATCTCCTTGGAAGAGAGTAATGAGATTTGGAAAGAAGGGAATGATGAGCCCTAGGTATATCCGTCCTTTTGAAATACTGGATCGTGTTGGGAATGTAGATTACCGATTGGCACTTCCACCGAATCTCTCTAAATTTCATGATGTTTTCCATGTATCACTCATGAGAAAGTACATACTCGATCCTTCCCTTGTACTAAGCTCAAAAGTTGTACTGCTGGAGCAAGATCTTTCTTATGAAGAGCAGCCGATAGTGATTCTGGATTGTAGCAAAAAAGTCCTACGGAACAAGACCACTCGCTTGGTGAAAGTTTTATGGTGGAACCACCAATTAGAAGAAGCTACATGGGATCTTGAGGATATGATGAGGGAGAGGTATCCTCATCTATTTGTTACAAAGTGACGAATTTTGAGGGAGAAATTCCTTTTAAGGGGGGTAAAATGTAACACCCGAGATTTTTATGAGAAATGTTTTTTTATGTTATATACATCATCAAAAGAATATTTCACTACACACAACACTAGCTTGTCTTGATTTATACGCAATCACGACTTTCCTTGATAGCATGCGTCGTACACAATACCACTTCTAAAAAAACCAGCATTAGCGACCGCCAATGGCGGTCGCTATCGGAGGCCTGGATTTCGGCCTTCAGCGACCGCCAAGCGGTCGCTGCAGGCCTCCTGCTGGGCAACCTCTAGCGACCGCTTTTGGCGGTCGCTATAGTGAATTTTTTTTAAAAAAAAAATGTCCAATGAAATAAATAAATATATATATATATATATATTAAAAAATATATTCACATATATACTTTTAAATACAATATTTTAAATATATATATATATAATATATTTTAAATGTTTTAATATATATAATATTAAATATATGTATAATATCGAATCATTGTGCTATAATAATTTAAAACCCCTGATTTAAGAAATGCTATCATTTCAGGTTTTTCGGAGTACGTTTGCTCCGAATTCGACCGCCGCACGCCGTTTTGGTGTTTTATGACTCCAGAAACGCGTTTCCGGCCGCCGTGGTCAAACGGAACCTCCGATTGACGTGCCGTCTCTCCGACCATTTCACAATTCATGCAACGGATGTTGTTATGCGGTTTCGTGGCATTTAGAGGTCGTTCGGGTGGTTTTGAACCCCAACGCGCCATTTCAGCGCGCACCGAGTTGCTGAAAACAACGCATTCGGTCGTGCCGCGCGCACCACACATCTGATGGACATGCCGCCTCCTCCTGCATCTCAGGAATAATATTCCTATAATTCTTGTGTGGTTTCAGGTTTTTCGGAGCACGTTTGCTCCGAATTCGACCACCGCACGCCGTTTTGGTGTTTTATGACTCCAGAAACGCGTTTCTGGCCGCCGCGGTCAAAAGGAACCTTCGATTGATGTGTTGTTTGTCCGAACATTTCACAATTCACGCAAAGGATTTTTTCGTGCGGTTTCGTGGCATTCGGAGGTCGTTCGGGTGTTTTGACCCCCCCAACGTGCCATTTCAGCGCGCACCGAGCTGCTGAAAACGACGCATTCGGTTGTGCCACGCGCACCGCACGTCCGATGGACGTGCCGCCTCCTCCTGCATCCCAGGAATAATATTATTATCGTTCTCGTGTGGTTTCAGATCGTTCGGAGCACGTTTTCTCTGAATTCGACCGCCACACGCCGTTTTGGTGTTTTATGACTCCGGAAACGCGTTTCCGGCCGCCGCGGTCAAACAACACCTCCGATTGATGTGATGTCTGTCCGAACATTTCAAAATTCACGCAACCGATGTTGTCATGCGGTTTCGTGGCATTCAGAGGTCGTTTGGGTCGTTTTGACCCCCCAACGCGCCATTTCAGCGTGCGCTGAGCTGCTGAAAACGACGCATTCGGTCGTGCCGCGCGCACCGCACGTCCGATGGACGTGCCGCCTCCTCCTGCATCTCAGGAATAATATTTCTATCATTCTCGTGTGGTTTCAGGTTTTTCAGAGCACGTTTTTTCTGAATTGGACCGCCGCACGCCGTTTTGTTGTTTTATGGCTCCGGAAACGCGTTTCCGGCCGCTGCGGTCAAACGACACCTCCGATTGACGTGTTGTCTGCCCTTCCATTTCAAAATTCACGCAACGGATGTTGTCGTGCGATTTCGTGGCATTCGGAGGTCGTTCTGGTGCTTTTGACCCCCCAACGCGCCATTTCAGCGCGCGCCGAGCTGCTGAAAATGACGCAGTCGGTCGTGCCGCGCGCACTGCAAGTCCGATGGACGTGCCGCCTCCTCCTGCATCTCAGGAATAATATTTCTATCGTTCCCGTGCGGTTTTCAAGTCGTTTGGAGCACATTTTCTCCGAATTCGACCGCCGCACGCCGTTTTGGTGTTTTATGACTCCCGAAACGCGTTTCCGGCCACCGCGGTCAAACGGCACATCTGATTGATGT
This sequence comes from Viscum album, assembly GCA_963277665.1. NCBI lineage: Eukaryota > Viridiplantae > Streptophyta > Magnoliopsida > Santalales > Viscaceae > Viscum > Viscum album. The sequence goes on from OY728166.1 coordinate 1,324,162,588, forward strand.
GCCGTCTGTCTGACCATTTCACAATTCACGCAACGGATGTTGTCGTGTGGTTTTGTGGCATTAAAAGGTCATTTGGATGGTTTTGACCCCCCAACGCACCATTTCAACGTGCGCCGAGCTGCAGAAAACGACGCATTCGGTCGTGCCACGTGCACCGCACGTCCGATGGACATGCCACCACCTCTTGCATCTCAGTAATAATATTCCTATCATTCTCGTGCGGTTTCGGGTCATTCGGAGTATTTTTTTTCTGAATTCATCCGCCGCACGCCGTTTTGGTGTTTTATGACTCCGAAAACGTGTTTCCGGCCGCCGCCGAAAAACGGCACCACCGATTGACGTGGAGTCTGCCCGACCATTTCAGAATTCACGCAAAGGATGTTGTCGTGCAGTTTCGTGACATTCGGAGGTCATTCGGGTGGTTTTGACCCCCCAACGTGCCATTTCAGCGCACGTCGAGCTGCTGAAAACGACACATTCGGATGTGCTACGCGTACCGCACGTCCGATGGACGTGCCGCCTCCCTCGGCATCTCAGGAATAATATTTCTATCGTTATCGTGCGGATTCAGGTCTTTTGGAGTACGTTTGCTCCGAATTGGACCGTCACACGCCGTTTTGGTGTTTTATGGCACCGAAAACGCGTTTCCAGCAGCCGCGGTCAAACGACACCTCCGAATGACGTGCCGTCTGGCCGAACATTCTATAATTCACGCACCGACTGTTCTCGTACGGTTTCGTGGCATCCGGACGTCGTTCGGGTGGTTTTGACCCCCCAACGCGGCATTTCAGCGCGCGCCGCGCTGCTGAAAATGACACATTCGGTCGTGCCACGTGCACCGCATGCCCGATGGACGTGCCACCTCCTCCTGTATCTCCGGAATAATATTTCTATCGTTCTCGTGCGGTTTCAGGTTGTTCGGAGCACGTTTGCTCCGAATTGGACGGCCGCACGCCGTTTTGGTGTTTTGTGGCGCCGAAAAAGCGTATCCGGCCGTCGCGGTCAAACCAAACCTCCGAATGACGTGCCGTCTGGCCGAACATTTCACAATTCACGCACCGGCTGTTTTTGTACGGTTTCGTGGCATTCGGAGGTTGTTCGGGTGGTTTTGACCACCCAACGCGGTATTTTAGCGCGCACCGTGCTGCTGAAAGCGACACATTCGATCGTGCCGCGTGCACCGCACGCCCGATGGACGTGACGCCTCCTCCTGCATCTCAGGAATAATATTTCTATCGTTCTCGTGCGGTTTCAGGTCGTTTGGAGCACATTTTCTCCGAATTGGACCGCCGCACGCCGTTTTGGTGTTTTATGGCACCGAAAACGCGTTTCCGGCCGCCGCGGTCAAACGACACCTCTGAATGACGTTCCATCTGGCCAAACATTTCACAATTCCCGCACCGGCTCTTGTCGTACGGTTTCGTGAAATTCAAAGGTCTTTTGGGTGGTTTTGACTTCCCGACGCGTAATTTCAGCGCGCGCCGCGCTGCTGAAAACGACACATTCGGTCGTGCCGCGCGCACCGCACATCCGATGGACATGCCGCCTCCTCCTGCATCTCAGTAATAATATTTCTATCATTCTCGTGCGGTTTTAGGTAGTTCGGAGCACGTTTGCTCCGAATTGGACCGCCGCACGCCGTTTTGGTGTTTTTTGGCACCGGAAACGCGTTTCCGGACGCCACGGTCAAACGGCACCTCCGAATGATGTGACGTCTAGCCGACCATTTCAAAATTCATGCACCGGCTGTTGTCGTACTATTTCGTGGCATTCGTACGTCGTTCAGGTGGTTTTGACCACCCAACACAGCATTTCAGTGCGCGTCGCACTGATGAAAACGACACATTTGGTCGTGTCACGCGCACCGCACGTCCGATGAACCTGCCGCCTCCTCCTGTATCTCAGGAATAATATTTCTATTGTTCTCATGCAGTTTCAGGTTGTTCGGAGCACGTTTGCTCTGAATTGGACCGCTGCACGCCGTTTTGGTGTTTTGTGGCGCCGAAAACGCGGTTCCGGCCGCCGCGGGCAAACGGAACCTCCGAATGACGCGCCGTCTGGCCGACCATTTCACAATTCACGCACCGGCTGTTGTAGTACGGTTTTGTAGCATTCGGAGGTCATTTGGGTGGTTTTGACCCCCCAACGCGCCATTTCAGCGCGCGCCGCACTGCTGAAAATGACACATTCGGTCGTGCCGCATGCACCGCACATCCGATGGACGTGCCACATCCTCCTATATCTCAGAAATAACATTTATATCGTTCTCATGCGGTTTCAGGTCGTTTGGATCACGTTTTCTCTGAATTGGACCGTCGCACGCCGTTTTGGTGTTTTATGGCGCCGGAAAAGTGTTTCCGGCCGCCGCGGTCAAACGGCTCATCCGAATGATGTGCCGTCTGGCCGAACATTTCACAATTCATGCACCGGCTGTTTTCGTACGGTTTCGTGGCATTCGGAGGTCATTCGGGTGGTTTTGACCCCCCAACGAGCCATTTCAGCGCGCGCCGCGCTGCTAAAAAATGACACATTCGGTCGTGTCGCGTGCACCGCATGTCCGATGGACGTGCCTCCTCCTCCTTCATCTCAGGAATAATATTTCTATCGTTCTCGTGCGGTTTCAGGTCGTTCGGAGCACGTTTGCTCCGAATTGGACCGCCGCACGCCGTTTTGGTGTTTTATGGGGCCGGAAACGTGTTTTCGGCCGCCGCGGTCAAACGACACCTCCGAATGACATTCCGTCTGTCCAAACATTTAACAATTCATGCACAGGATGTTGTCGTACGGTTTCGTGGCATTCAGAGGTCGTTCGAGTGGTTTTGACCCCCCCCCCCCAACGCGCCATTTCAACGCGCGCCGCGCTTCTAAAAATGACACATTCGGTCGTGCCGTGCGCAACGCACGTCCGATGGACGTGCCGCCTCCTCCTGCATATCAGGAATAATATTTCTATCGTTATCGTGCGGTTTCAGGCCGTTTGGAGCACGTTTTCTCCGAGTTGGACCGCCGCATGCTGTTTTGGTGTTTTATGGCTCCTGAAACGCGTTTCTGGATGCTGCGGTCAAACGGCACCTCTGAATGATGTTCCGTCTGACCGAACATTTTAAAATTCACGCACCAGCTGTTGTCGTACGGTTTCGTGTCATTCGGAGGTCGTTCGTGTGGTTTTGACCACCCAACACGGCATTTCAACGCGCGCTGCACTGCGGAAAACGACACAATCGGACGTGCCGCGCGCACCGCCCTTCCGATGGATGTGCTGCCTCCTCCTGCATCTCAGGAATAATATTTCTATCGTTCTCGTGCGATTTCATGTTGTTCGGAGCACGTTTGCTCCGAATTGGACCGCCGCACGCCGTTTTGGTTCTTTTTGGCGCCGTAAACACGTTTCCGGCCGCTGTGGTCAAACGGAACCTCTGAATGACGTGCCGTGTGGCCGACCATTTCAAAATTCACGCACCGGCTGTTTTCGTACGGTTTCGTGGAATTCGGAGGTTGTTCGGGTGGTTTTGACCCCCCCAACGCGACATTTCAGCGTGCGCCGAGCTGCTAAAAACGACACATTCAGTCGTGCCATGCGCACCGCACGTCTGATGGATGTACCGCCTCCTCCTACATCTCAGGAATAATATTTCTATCGTTATCGTGTGGTTTCAGGTCGTTCGGAGCACGTTTGCTCCGAATTGGATCGTCGCACTCCGTTTTGGTGTTTTGTGACGCCGGAAAAGCATTTTTGACCGCCGCGGTCAAACGGCACATCCGATTGATGTGCCGTCTGAACGACCATTTCAAAATTCACGCGCCGGCTGTTGTCGTATGGTTTCGTGGCATTCGGATGTCGTTCGGGTGGTTTTGACCCCCCAACGCGCCATTTCAGCGCGCACTACGCTGCTGAAAACAACACATTCGGTCGTGCCACGCGCACCGCACGTCCGATGGATGTGCCGCCTCCTCCTGCATCTCAGAAATAATATTTCTATCGTTCTCGTGCTATTCCAGGTCGTTCAGAGCACGTTTGCTCGGAATTGGACCGCCACACGCCGTTTTGGTGTTTTATGGCGCAGGAAATGCGTTTCCGGCTGCTGCGGTCAAACAACACCTCCGAATGACGTGCCGTCTGGCCGACCATTTCACAATTCACGCACTGGATGTTTTTTACTGTTTCGTGGCATTCGGAGGACGTTAGGGTGGTGCGGGGGTGCAGAGTGCTGTTCGGGGGTGGGGGGGGGGCTGTCCGGGGGTGTGGGGGGCTGTACGAGGGTGCTGGGGGAGGGGGCTGTACGGGGGTGAGGGGGGCTGTACGGGGGTGTGGGGGGCAGTACGGGGGTGCGGGGGGCTGTACGGGGGTGCAGTGGGGCTTTACGGGGGTGCGGGGGGATGTACGGGGGTGCGGGGGATTGTACGGGGGTGCCAGGGGGGCTGTACGGGGGTGCGGGGGGCTGTAAGGGGGTGCATGGGGGCTGTACGGGGGTGCTAGGGGGGCTTTAAGGGGTGCGGAGGGCTGTACAGTGGTGCGGGGGGGGGGGGGGGGGCTGTACGGGGGTGCGGGGGGCTGTACGGGGGTGCGGGGGGGGGGGGGGGGTGTCCGGGGGTGCGGGGGGCTGTACGGGGGTGCCGGGGGGGGGGTGTATGGGGGTGCGGGGGGCTGTACGGGGGTGCGGGGGGGGGGGGGGGCTGTACGGGGGGGAGAGGGGTTGTACGGTTGTGCAGGGCGCTATTTGGGGGTTCGGGGGTGCGGGGGGTTAGAGTTTTTAAATGCACGTCTTAGATAATATTAGCTATCATATAATAAACAAGAAAAGAAAGAAATTATAAGTACACAACCTTCTAATTTAAATTAAATGAATAAATACAGTACATCAATGTCAACCCCACCAGTAAAAACATAAAACATATCTTGTGAATATATGATGTGTCACGTGTTGTCATCATTGCTACCTCCTTCTTGTGGGCCACAGGCCTACAAAAAAAAACATTATAAATATTTTAATAACAAAAATAATTTAAATTAAAAAAATAAATACAGTATATACCTGCGTCGTATTATCCCCTTCACCATCAGCTCGACGCACATATTCCCGCAGTGCTCTAACCTCAGCTGTCAATTGCGCATTTTCCTCCTCAGAAGCGCGCAACCGTGCCTCAAAATCTGACATCTGCTATGTCATATGAGCAACAGCAAGACCGACAACCACAGCGCGTGACACTATAGAATGAGGAATCCCTACTCCATATGTCAAACTATAGCCATGCTCATCCCGACCGATAATGCGATGAAAGATCTCATCTCGTCGCATGGGAAGTTGTCGCTGGTCCTCTGGCAGATGTTCTAACTCAACTTCAAATTGATCCTGTGAAATATTTAAATATATATAAATATATATATATATTAATATATAGATTTATGTAATTATTGGTAAGTACAGGCACTTACTATCAATGCTGCACCCTCTAGATCATTGCGATCACGAGTCCTCATCCACACCGACATTTTATCAGTTGTTTCACCTTGCTCTCGCAACTGTATATTAAAAGAATATAAAAAAACCATATTAATTAATAAATTAAAAAATGAATAATATATACCTTATGTCGGATCTGAGACATGTGACGAGTCCCGAGCCTGTGAGGTGGTCCCTGCAATGCTCGATTCTCAGAATGGTGTGTTGACACCTCCTACATTCAATTCATTCAAATTTCAAACAAATCACATATCCTTGAAAATATATATACACTAAAATAATTAATATACAAACCAAAACACCCTCAGTAGACCAATATGCATCCAAGTCACGCCACTGAGCTGGGAGGACACCTCTCGGGACTTTTTCCAAAATGTCTAGGGCACCCACATTTGGTACCCAGTGGTCCCTCTTCACTTTGCCTTTATAATCTTTCCACATCATACGGCATTTTCTCATACACACGGGCCGAAACTCTACAGGGAATACTTTTAAATTTTTCTATAAAGAAAATAATAAATCATATTAGTATTCTTTATACATAGAAAATAAAGTAAAATGATTTTCTTACCTGAACCTCCCTCCATAGATGATCTAATGTGTCCTGAGGGATAGAAGCCCAGTCACGCGTGGTCAATGGAAATCGATGTGGGTCACGTATGAATGACCCAGCTGACGAATAAATGCTGGGGCATTCGGTCCCACAGGATGAAAAACCTCATCAAATGAAACATCTATCGTCGTGTCGGAATTCCAAGATAATATGCCCTGACCAGGGCCTCTCCTGCGAGAGGAAGAAGCAGCTGAGTCTGATCCTGTTGAAAACAATTTTATATATAAATTGACAAATGTTATATATATATATATGTATGTCAATTACATAAAAAATATAGACAATGACATTCAAACATACCTCGACCCTGAGACGTAGATGCCTCAGATGGATGATGTGGATCTTCTGCCTCTTCCCCTGACATGTCTGTAGTCATAGAAAACATCAGTAAAGAGTCCAATGTGTTTAAAAGATAAATTGGATTGTTATTAAAAAATAAAACTTGTACAACTGTTAATCAAACAAAAAATGGATTGAATAATTAGTTATGAATGAATTTTAAAAATTCAGAAATTTAACAAAACAGATATACAAATTATGTAAAAAACCAGTCAATGCATAGCCAAATTTCAGATAGAACTAAAAAAAATTCAAGCAGCACATGAATCAGTTGAAGAATACCTCAATGGGATGATACACCGACCATAACATCAATAGATCAAGAGTAAAAACATCCTAAATATTTATGATTGAATTAACTTACAAAAGTGAGGATTAAAACTTATAAAGATTTATAAAATGATTAGATAATTTATGTTATCCTAGGAAATTCTACTGAATAGCGGGAAAACAATTATACCTTTCATTAAGCATGCAAATCGACCGTTTCTCCTTCAACAACCACTCTTATCCAATAAATATCTTCTTCACATTGAACTACGGTATGTTGATCAAGTTGTTGGTAAACAAACGGAACAGTCTCGGGTTCATCTTCTTCAAATAAAAACACTCCTCGCCGAGACATTTTGACAACAACTTTAAAACTTGGATCCGAAGGCAATGTAATGAAGAATATTTGTTCCGCTTGTGATGTCAATATGAAAGGTTCATTCTCAACTCGTTCATTATTTCTGTATAACATATAGTTAAAATTCACCAATGAAAACTGATATTGATCGACTTTACATCCACGCACTGGATCTACCCAATTACACTTTAATAATATGTACTTCAAACCGTGTGTGTATAAAACTTCAATGATGTCTATCAATTGACCATAGTAATAACCAGAATCGACAAAGGGACAACTGATGCCACTGTTTTGTGATGCTCATTTGTCGACAACATCTTTAATGCGAAATCGAAAACCATTAGCATCAATAGCTTTATAACGACGAGCCATTATAGATGGACCCTCAGCCAGTTGGATAAATACTTCAGGTAGCGTGGGGTCCCCTAACTCCCTCATCTTATGAACCTACATAATTTATCAAAATCAATACTGATATATGCAGAAATAATTAGTATAATACTTCACTCATAATGAAAATCAATTTATACATACATAATCCTTGAACCAATCATGAAATGACGCATAATGAGATTGTTGAATTTGCAACTCAGTCGCAAGATGCATCTCTTCTTTTATCTCATTAATGTGTTTCCTGAAAATGATAATTTTATGTTTAAAAGATCATCTTATGCAAACAAAACATGTAAAAGTTATACAAGCACATTGATAAGATACTTACTGCATTAATGGTGCAACTGATGGAGTATTGAACAAGATATATCGATGTGCTTGTATCCACTCGATGTTGTCCATAACAAATGTGGTTCCTTCTCCAACTGGACCATACTGACTCCAAGAGGGCTTATTTAATTTTGTTTCAACATCCATAAGATATTCTGCACAAAAGGTAGTACACTCATCCATCAAATAACCATTAGTATTGATGCCTCTGGACGAGCTCTGTTGCGTACAAATCTTTTCAATGTACTCAAATACCGTTCAATATGATACATCCACCTGAATTGCACTGGACCAGCAGCCATTACTTCATCAGTTAGGTGCTCTGTAAAGTGGACCATAAAATCGAAAAATGAGGGGGGGGGGAAGTTTCTCAAAGTGACAAAGCGTAAGTCCAATTCAGTCCTGCAAACGTTTTAAATCACTCATTCATTGATTTCTTAAACAAAGCTGTCTAAAAAATTACTCATCTCAATCAAGGGCTGAACAACATTGGGGGGTAAACCATCACAAATTGCGATTGGAATCAACTGCTGATGTAATATGTGATTGTCATGACTTTTCAACCCTTGCAATTTCTTGCTCGTCAGATTCACACACTTTGAAATATTAGGAGAATAACCATCAGGCACCTTGACAATCTTCAAAATGGAAAGAAATGTCTCTTTCTCCTCTGTAGTCATCGTATACTGTGCAGCAGGCATATATGCCTTGTTTCCCTCAGCTAACTGTAAATGCAACTGTTTCCTTAAACCCATTTCTTTCAAATCATGGCGTGCATTGACATGGTCCTTTGATTTTCCACTGACACCTAAAATGGTCCACAATATGTTAGCACAAACATTTTTTTTCAATGTGCATGACATCCAAATTATGCCTCAACATGTTAGTTTTCCAATAAAGAAGAATATAAAAAATAATTTTATTTTTCCAGTTGTGACTGCGCTGCCTACCCGCAGCACAAATATTACGTACTGGAGGAGACACCAAATCCTAAATTTCATATACCGTGCGGATGTTTTCTTCCTCAATCTGTGATAACATTTCGACTCCTATCATGATCTTTGGTGCTGGGCTGAACTCTCTAGAACCATCAAATGCCACTCTGTCCTTTCTGAATCTGTTCTGAGGAGGGAGAAAACGCCTGTGACCCTTGTATGCCAATTTTTTGGAATGTTTAAGACATACATATTTTTTACTTTTATTGCAACAAGGGAAAGTAAATTCCCCTTTCGTACTCCAGCCTGATAAATTTTCATATGCTGGGATGTCATTGATTGTCTACAATAAATCAGCATACAGTTTGAACATTTCATTCGTTTTGTAGTCATAATTCATCACACCATCGCCCCAAAATTCATTCAACTCATCAATCAATGGCCGAAGGTAAACATCAATATTATCCCCCGGACTTTTAGGTCCATCAATAAGAGTGGAAAGTAATATAAATTTTTGCTTCATATAAAGCCAAGAAGGAAGATTATATGGAACCAAAACCACGGGCCATGTGCTATGAGTTTCACCAATGATAGACTTGAATGGATTGAAACCACCTGCTGCCAATCCCAATCGGACATTACAAACATCTTTAGCAAAGTCGGTATGTCTTTTATCAAAATCCTTCCATGCATGAGAGTTTGTCGGGTGGGTTAACATATCACTTTCATGAACTCTTTCTGCATGCCATCTCATTAAATTAGAAACTTTAGATGACATAAAAAAAATTTCAACCTTGGTTTAAGGGAAAGTAACGCATTTGCTTTACGGCAATCAGTTTCCCCTGTATCGCAATCTGACATTGATGAGTATTATTTCCCCTGTTCTCTTTCCACCTAGAAGAACCACAAACCGTACAAATATAAAAATGGGCAGTTTCTTTTCTAAACAATATACAGTTGTTTGCACATGCATCTATGGTCTCATATGTAAAACCTAAGTTCACTGTCAACTTACGAGCATAGTAATACGACTCCGAAATCTTAGCGTTGACAAGAAGAACTTTTTTCAATAAAACCAAAAGTATGTCGAATGATGTGTCTGAACAATTATTCAAAGTCTCCAAATGAAACAACTCCACGATAAATGACAGTTTATTTTATGAAGTACATCCAGGATATAATTCTATTTTCGCGTCATCAAGTGCTTCATAAAACCTCCTCGAATCACGATCTGCACCAGAGCGAAGATTTATCTCACCGGTCTCAAGATTCTGGATGTCAATGCCTTCAGGATCAAACCCACATACCATTTCAATAAGCATTTCATGCATTGGATCAGTCATCCTTGCATCAACATCCATCTGAGCTCCATCTATATTTTGACAACGAACATATTCTTCTCCATGACGAGTCCAACTCTTATAATTTTTTAGAAATCAATTAATGAAAAGCTGCTCCCTCACAGTATCTCATGTGAATTGATATCTGTTAGCACATTTTCTACTTGTCCAACTAATATAGTCACTTTCAAATCCTCTCGTGAAGTCAATAAACTGCATAATGCCATTGAAATATTCTCTAGACGTTCGATTTGGAAGATCAATCCAAATCTTATCCATAATTATATCTGTATAACAAAAATTTACACAATACTTTTTACATTTACATTTTTCAAATGAACTATATTTAAAATAAATATTAATCATTTTTTTATGAACCATTGATAAAATAATAATGTAACTAAAACCCATGTTACTTGATTGAGCTACAAACTTGAAAGGGAGGGGAGCCGAAGGCGGTGCAGCGAGAGAGAGGAGGAAGCGAAGGGGAGCCGGAGCCAAAGGCGGTGCAGCAAGGGAGGGGACGGGCGGCGGCGGCGGCGGGGAGCTGGAGGAGAGGAAGCAGTGAGGGGACGGGGGACGTGCAGCGGGGGGGGGGGGGGATGTCCGGGGTCGGGGGGGGGGGGGGGGGAGGGGCTGTTTGAGGTGTGGGGGGGTGTCCGGGGTGTGGGGAGCGGTCTGGGGTGGGGGGGGGGGGGTTGTCCGGGGTGCCGGAGCCATCCGGGGTGGGGGGAGGGTTGAGGGGGCAGAGGCTGGAGGCCGGAGGGCGGATGGCGGAGGCCGGAGGGCCGAGGGCGTGCGGCTGGGGAGGCCGGGCGGCGGGGGAGGCTGGGAGGCGGGGGGGGGGGGGGGGGGGGCAGGGTTCGATCGAGTGGGGGGCGCGGGGGGGGGGGGGGGGGCAAAAAGGCTCGGGTTTTTTTTATCAAGGCCAGCGACCGCCATTGGCGGTCACTATTAGATATCTATAGCGACTGCCAATGGCGGTCGCCCGATTCTGGGGGGCTTCAATGCCCCCTTTTCTAGTTGTGTACCAAGTTTCACTAAACAACGATATGCTATTAAAATATTATTAAAACTATCTGTTATGAATAGTAATAACAACTTTTGGAAATTTTGTAAATTTCATCTTTCAAAATGGAATTTATTTTTGGATTCGGAATATCAAAATTAGCCTACGGTGAAATTTTGGTATTTCTCTGAGAACTTTCAATTTATAATGAATAGTGAAAACACTAGGTTACTATTTAAAAACCGACTTTTTATTTAAATAATTATTTATTTTATTTAAATTTATTTTAGGTAAAAATTGATAAATAATACCTATTTAAGTTCAGAGTAATTCATTGAGGCCATTTTATAATAATTTTAGATATATAAAAATTTTATTGAACTTTTCACCTTCTTTTACCCACCTCTTAGGAGAATATGCAAATTCACATAAAACATAATTTTACCACTTCTGTGAGTGGAATTTTGAAAATTCAAGAGACATGGTTAATATCAAGGACTAAAATGTGGTTCAATTAGATGAAAATAATTTTTGGCGAATAGTAACTGTTTACTTTTTTTACCACGGTTAAAAGTAAATAGGGTAATTAAGGGTAAAAATGATATTATTATTACCTTAACACATGTCCTAACTCTATTGGATAAGTGTAATTCGACCAAAAAACCATAGGAATACCCTATGGCCATTTAGGCTCACTTGGATTAGATTAGGACATATAATATTATTTTATTTAATGAATAGTTAAAATGGAGAAAATCAAAGTATAATAACTAAAACATTTTGAATATAGGGTTATACATAAGATAAAATCGTCTATAAATATTCATTAGGAAGCTAAAACGATTTACTACATAATGGTATTTTATTTATAATTTTTAGAGATTAAAGATGTTAATATATTCATGACACAATGATGATGAAGTAATTGTCTTATTAATAAATTATTAACATAATTGATGTTATAAATACTCAAATAAATGTAATTTGAGACTTTTTATGAATTAAAATAATTTTATAGGTTAATATGATATGTTAGTATTGATTTAATGTACTTTGTTCTAACTAATCATTATGTTATGAGTTTAAAAAAAATCAATTACTAAATAGTGTCAAAATTTCCCTAAAATAGTTTTTGAAACAAATATTATATTATTAATTGTTATTTTATTCCTAAAAAACTAAGGTTCGGCCAAATGACATAGATAAGGTTATATATATTAATAATACACAACTTGGGGTTCGTTTGGCTTGTTATAGTATGTTTATTAACCTTATAGTGTAAGATAACAAAAAGACATGGTAAAAGTTAAATTATCTAACTTAAAGTTAAATCTAAATGATAAGGTTAAAATAGAAACCTAAACTTGTCTAAATTATATCGGATGCGAGGATTTCGACCCATCCCCACAATAGATTCTAAATAAATCAATTTTAAGCTATTAAAAACCGAATATGACTTTATAATAAAATAATATTTTTTGTTTTTCCAAAGGTGCCCCTCTCCTCACTTATAAATGGGAACCTCCTCCCTCTCCTCATCACACCACATTGAACCTTCAAGATCATCCAACCCCTGCTAAATTCTCTTCTACCCTTCCATAGAAACATCATAGAGGTACTAGTATTCTTCAAACACCATATTTAGTTCCCTAAGAGAATGCTAAGAAGAGGCGCTTCAAAGAAGAGGCGCTTCATTAGTTATTTCATTATGAAGTAATAACATCAGTATCACTAATATACTTATATGTTATTATAAATATGAAACAACACTATTTCACCTTCTATCCATCCTATAGAAAATGAAATCGCCGTGCATGCGTACGTACAGAATACCGTCTCCACGTTGTAGTGTAATCTGTTTTCCACCACCACCTTACTTGGATGGGTATAATAGTGTAAATAATAACTATATATGATTATTTTAAAGTGATATTGATTATGAAATAGTATACTTACACTTCAATACAATTCCACGATCATGGGAATGATATCATCGCTCGTGCTTACGTACGACCTACCGTCTCCACGATGTGATGCGACTCGTTCAACATGATATTCATTAATTATATAAATAAATTGAATGAATAAATATAATATATATTACACTAATACCATTCTGGAAATGAGGTATCTATAACCTAAAAATAATAATAAGAATTTATTTGACCAAACACACATAAGAACATAAAGCAATAAACACCCGAATAACAAGTAACAATGAAATATTACTAATAAGAAGCTAAGAATCTAAGAATATGACCATATATGATATCATAACAATGGATATGATTCTGGAATAAGTCAATAACATTATTTAAATCATTATACAGAAGTTTCAGACACATACGAAGCAAATCGGACCTAAGGTAAGGGAGAATCTCGCAATCTCATTTTTATCCGAGATTGTTTATACTTCAAAATTTACTGGGGAATATTTATCATCTACATCCATGTTTCCTCAATATGTAATATTCTTTCTATCCTCATACAATTTTTTAAATCCAATTTTACCCTTCGGTGAGTTTTTAGTAAATTATATGAAAGGAATCTTTTGTCATTTTTGGTACGAGGAACTTTTTTGACTTTTCCTGCCAAAGTACGAGAAAAATGTTTTTTTAACTTATACGGCCTGAATGGACTTTTAGAACATTATTTACATTAATCCTAATTTACATGTTTTCAGGTATATTTTTAATGAACTTCTTTTAGATTAAAATTTTATGACAATTTACGAAAGGAAAATTGTTTTTGAAGAAGAAAGAATATTTTCCTCAAGAATAGTGTTCAAGTGTTTTATCAAAATTATTTTCCATCTAAGATAATATAGGGTTCTATTTCTATCCATATTTTTACATTTAATTGATTAAGTTATGATGGAATTATTTTTATGAGTTCCTTTTATCATATATGATTTATGTGATGATGGAATGATGTTTAAGAATCCCTTTTTTATTACATGGGTTATGCTATGAAGTATGATTTATTATCTTGTGGAACACATAATAATGGTATCATTATGAGATGGGTGGGACCTATATCACCCTCAAATGCATTTGGTAATGATTTCTATCTCATGATATAGACATGGCTGGAACGGCAGGTTAATCTGGTTTTGTGAAAGAAGACTAAAATGAGGAGTCAAATCGGTTCAGAAATGGACTTTGTCCACTAAGATAGTCTTGGAAATGAGTCTAGACTAATAAAAATGGATTCCCTATGATTATGTGTGTATGACACAAAGTTTCATGTTTTATGTTAGGATTATTTGGATTACATTTCACTATTATGATTAATACCATGTCATGATATTATAATCTCTTTTAGAGGAAAAGATTTTCGAAATGTTATGTTCTTAAGAATATTATATCATTGATATTTATTTTGTTTACCCTTACTGAGAATTTGATCTCACCCTTTTGTATGTTTTCTTTTCCCCAGGTCTGGGAGAAGGGTATTATGTAGATTATGCCAAAAGGGACTCTAGATATGAAGAAATAAATGGGAGACAATGTAGATGATTTATGAACCAGTTGTTTATGTTTCCCAGTTTCTAAAGACATTATACCTATACGGTCCTTTCATAGTTTTTTTATGTTGTAATAAGTATTCTTCAATTCTGAAGTAATAACAATATATGTAAAGTATGGGACGTTATATGTTTCTTCTAGGGAAAACCATTCTGAACACAGAAATATCTTAGGAGAAACATGGTAATCTGTAAATGCTATATGATTTCAATATTAACATAAATTACTTTATGGATATTAATTTAACAATACCCTAACTCCCATAGTTGTCTAAAATGACCATTGATACCAACTATAAGGACCCATCCTTAAGCATTACATAATATTGAATTAAATGAATAATTCACATCGAGGATCTTTCCATGTTTAGAGTTTTATAGTGTTAAGACATAACTATTACATCTCAAAAGATTACAAAGAAGAAACTTCTACATAGAATCCATTTTTTTCATAAAACACGAACTCTTGAAAAAAAGAGTCATGTGTAGTTCCATGTTTCAGACTGCATGACTTTTCCTTGATCCCATCCTTGACCCTATTCATCTTTAAGTCATTTGAAAATATTTCAAAACATGGGATGAGCATAAAAGGCTCAGTTAGGGTTATATAAAAATGAAAGAAAACATTTTTTCATTTATAAATACAAAACATAAACACTTTTACTTACCTCATAATAACATAAGATTTATTAATATCACATATAAATCATAAATCATAAATGTAACTTGTGGCATCCATATCATACATACATTGTATCTATCACAACTACATAGGGAGTTACTTTCGAATATCCATCAAAGTATATTCCCTAAATCTCTTAGGAGAAACATTCACATTTACATCCTTCACGTTACCAAATGCATTAGAGAGATATCTCGGGCTCACTCGCCATTGGTTTATCACGGAACCACCCATATGCGTATATAATTCCCAAGAACCATAACATGATCATAACACATAACATAAGTATAAAGGAAAGATAACATTTCCACATAGAAATAAAAAAATATCATTTCAAGATATTAAAATAATAAATACATTCTCAAAATAATTTTCAATACCAAAATACATAAAAATAGTGTATGGTAATTAGTTTTCTTTTAAAAACATTACGACTTGTTAAGGAAGCCATATATCAAATAATACTAACGGTGGTGGAAAAGGTCGTTGTCACCACTTACGTAAAAAACATTATTTTTTTTTGTTTAGTAAAACTCTTAGTATATAAATACTCCCATTGAATGAAATGAAAAGTCAAAGGTGTTTATACATCGTATAAAAGAAAATCGTGAATTAAACAAAATATGCCTCAATGGAAGGAGACTGAGACGAAGTACCTTACCTCGTGTCTGACTTGAATTGATCATTCTTTAATCTCCTGGATAATGAACTAAAGATAATTTATACTTTCTTAAGACCCTTTTTCAGGTTTATTATTCCTTTTATATCAATTATTACCATGTTATAAACATTATGTAATCATTTAAGTTAATAACGACCATTTTGTCGATATTTGGTACTTGATCCAAAAATGAACACCTTATATTTATAAGATATCCATGTGGTCAATAGTCCATTATATAAAGAATTATATTCATGATTTAGATATCATATATATCATATATATCGAGTATATATATGTATTTATAATAGTACATAACATATGGAGGTAAGAAATGAAATGCACCGTTCATGGAGACGGTAAGTCGTACGTACGCATGAACGCTACTTTTATTTCTATTTCTTATTTAAATGGAATTTAAACAAAATTATACATAGGTATATTATAATTACAGAATAATATCATATATAATATCATTAACTATATTCTTTATACATCCCACATAAGGCATTAATGATTCACGTCACTTTGAGGGGGCAGTAGTCCGCACTTTCTCAAATGAGATTATTGTATTTACGCACTCTAGAAACCATAAAGTCTTGATATAATTGGGAAGTAACTAAGAATAAGGAAATCATAAAAAAATATCATATATAAATATAGTTCCATCATAATTTCCACCATGAGAGGTGGTAAGATATAATTGAACAATCATCGTTTCGTGAGTTGTTAGTTTTCCATCCACAGAAATATTATGTTCTTCGTCCATTAGATGGTGGTGTGTGTAAGTGTAGTTATAATACGTCTCATAAAAAAATCATATTATATTGAAGATTCTGGTGTTGTTACAAAATAAAATAATAAAAATAGTTTAGGGGTTGGAGATGTAAAATAAAAGAACAAATTAAGAGAAACTGTTACCGTTAATTTGGGTAACTTCCTTTGGTTTGAACAAAAAGGACTTCTTTAAGTTCCTTCTGCCTAAGGTATTTCTTCTAGGAGGAGGAGATGGATGTAGGGAGATTAATTGGGAAGATTTTAGAAGAGAAAAATGGCTTGAAATGTGTGAGGAATTGGATAGAAATGGTCTCTTTTTATAAGGGAGAGGAGGGGTGCTTTAAGAATGGGTGAAAATATTATTTTATTATATAATGATATTTAGTTTCTAATGGACCAAAAATCCTTAAAGATGCAAATAATATTACTAATGGTCTAAATAAAATCATCATATAGAAATTGTAAAGGTTTTGGATAATATTTAAGTCATTATATTCTTATTTATTTATATCATTTATTAATGAGGTAAATACTGCATCATTATTGTGTCATATATAATTTAATTTATTCGATGTCTAAAAATTACAAAATAGATACTATCATGTATGAAATATTTTTAACCTTCCAAATAATATTTATAGTTCAAAATAGGACTTATATAACACCATATAAAAATTAATTACTAAAATATTTTTGTTAATGTCAATTTTGTCTTTACATTAAATTAATTAATCTAAATTATCGTGATGACTCCCAAGTGGCTCAATGGGGTCCCAATATCGACCCAAAGATGACCATGGTCAGATAGGACTCATTAAATAAGGTTTGGACAAGTGTTAAGGAAATTTGTAATTAATATAATATTCTTTTAACCCTGAATTACCTTATTTACCTTTAACCGCGGTAAATAAAAGTCAAAAGTTACTATTCACCAAAAATTATTTTCATCTTATTGAACCACATTTTAATTCATGATAACAACCATGCATGTCAAATTTTCGAAATTCAACTCACAAAAACTTTAAAATTTCATTTAAATCAAAAAGTATGTTTTTTAAAGTATTACTATGTGGTTTCACTATTCATCAAAAATTGAATTCCTTTCAGAAAAATTCCCAAAATTCAACCTAAGCTTTATTTGATATTCCAAATTCAAAAATTATGTTTATTTTTCCAAATTAAAAACATAAAAGTGTGATTAATTAATTTTAAAATTAATTCTCGTTGTTAAAACAAATAGCATGTTTTTAAGAAACAATAACTATCAAAAGATCAACACTTGTTTATGTCTAATCTCAAAGTGAAATTAGTTCCAATGACAAACAATGGATTAAATGGTAAAATTATATTCTAATTACAGTTTTAAACCAATTAAAAATATAATCTAACCATATAAATAAATCATATTAAAACATATTTTTGAATTAAAATACAATATTTTCACTTTTCATTAAAAAAATTACATTATCAGAAAAATACCAAAAAATTACCCAAAGTAAAATTTGATGTCCCGATTCTAAAGAAGGATTTTATTTGGTCATTTAGAATTTATTAAAACGACTAAAACTATATTTAAATATGGTTCTCCATTAAAAGGTGGTAAATCGACCTTTTAATGTAAATTATGCTTAAAAGTATATTTATTCACATTTTAAGACCCTAAAATTTATTGGATAAATGTAAAAACATTTAGAAAACATGTATAATCATATTTTAGTTTGTTTTTTTCATTCACACTAATACAACGGCTAGGACCTAACTACCATTTAAAATAATAATATTATATTATTAGTGTGCAACGTAAGATTTCAAAGAAACTCGTAGTTGCGTATCGGGTAAGCTATCAAACATAGAAACCTCTTTAAAGTAAAATTTATATTTAATTCACAAAAATTAATAAATAAGAAAATCTATTATTCTTTATTTACCTGGGATGTTACATCCCTCCCCCCTTTTGGATATTGTGTCCCCGTATTTTTGATTCACTTATCAAATTAAGTGGGGGTATTTAGCCCTCGTAGCATTTTTAGATTCCCACATAGCCTCTTCATCAATATGGTTATTCCAAAAGACCTTTACATGGTTAATTACCTTATTCCACAAAACTTGCTCTCTATGGTCAAGAATTTGGACTGCTTGTTCCTCATAATAGAGATTCTCTTCTAACTAAACTACCTCTTGGCTCAAAACATGAGGTAGATCTGGAATATACTTTCTCAACATCAAAAAATGAAAAAAAAACTATGTACCTAGGATAAACATGGAGGTAAAGAAACTCTATATGCAATTGATCCAACCTTCTCTAGAATTTCATAAGGTCTAATGAACCTCATACTCAACTTTCCCTTCTTACCAAAACACATCACACTTTTCCATGGAAAAACCTTGTGAAATACATGATCACCTAACACAAAAAAATATCTTTTCTCTAGTTATCTTCATAACATTTCTGTCTGCTCTGAGTTGTTCTCATGTGCTTATGAATCAACTAAACTTTCTATTCCATATCATATACCAATTCTAGTCCCATCATCTTCCTTTCACCTGCTTCATCCCAAAAAAGCTGGATTTCGACACTGTTTTCCATATAATGCCTCAAACGGAGCCATCTGTATACTGGAAGGAAAACATTTATTATAAGAAAATTCAACCAAAGAAATATGGTGGTCCCAAATTCCATGATAATCTAGTGAACAAGCACGTAACATATCCTCCAATGTTTGAATTGTTCATTCTGACTGCCCATCTGATTACGGATGAAAAGCTGTACTAAAATTTAATTCAGCACCCAATGAATTCTGAAGGCCTTTTCAAAAGTTAGAATTGAACCTGGGATCACGATCAAAATCAATGGAGAGGGGAACTCCATGCAACCTGAATACCTCTTTAACATACAACCGAGCAAGTTGATCTAGGGAAAAAGTATCTAGAATAGGAAGGAAATGAGAAGATTTAGTCAATCGATCAACTATAACCCAGATTTCATTATTGCCTTGAGATGTCTTTGGTATTCCCACAACGAAGTCCATGGATATATTTTCCCACTTCCACTCTGCCACAGGTAAATGATGAAGCATCCCTTTAAGTAACTATCACTCTGATTTAACCTACTGGAAAACCAAACACTTCACAATAAAATCAACAATAACACTTTTAATTCCATCTTACCTATAATACTCATGGAAATCTTTGAACATCATAGTACTGCCAGGATAAACTGAAAACAGAGAACTATGAGCTTCGCATAACAACTCATTCATGAACTTTGAATCACAAGGTACACATAATCTCTTCCCAAACCTCAATACAGAATCATTATCAATATTTAAATTAGGAAACTTAACCTTCTGAAACAACTCTACCTTTTTCGGCAACTCAGGGTCTTCTTTCTGTGCTTTCTTTACTCTGTCTGATAGATATGATCTCACTGACACCTAATACAAAAAAGAAAAATTTCTTGCACAAACAAATTCTATTCAAATGTTTATAAAATCAAAAACCAACGGATCTTCTTCCAAACATTACATGGTTAATGAAGAATTACTTTTTCGGCTCAAAGCATCCGCCACATTATTTGATTTTCCCGGATGGTAATGGATCGTGCAATCATAATCCATGATTAATTCCAACCATCTCCTCTATCTCATGTTAAATTCACTTTGAGTTAATATATACTTTAAAAATTTGTGGTCAGTATATATTTCACATTTTACTCCATAAAAATGATGCCTCTAAATTTTTAAAGAAAAAACAACATCAACAAATTCCAAATCATGTGTAGGGTAATTTAACTCATGAGGTTTCAACTAACGTGAAGCATAAGCAATTACATGATCATTTTGCATTAGGACACAACACAGTCCTTTCAACGAAGCATCACTGCAGATAACAAACTCACCATTTCTAGATGGCAGTGCCAAAATTTGTGCATTCACCAATATTCTTTTAAATTCCTACAAACAATCATCACATTCTTCTGTCCAGATGAACTTAACACCTTTTTGAGTTCAATTAGTTATTGGACTAGATGACCGAGAAAAATTTTCATCAAACTTCTGGTAATAACCTAAAAACCCATGAAAACTAAAAATCTCGGTTATATTAGTTAGTCTTGGACATTCTTTAACAACTTTTGTTTTAGAAGGGTCAACAGTTTTGCCATTTTTTGAAACAATGTTACCAAGGAAGGAAATTTGTTGTAACCAAAACTCACACATGCTGAATTTCCCAAATAGTTTCTTTTAATTTATGGTTTTCAAGACAACCCTTATATGACTTTCATGTTCCTCCTTACATTTTTAATAAAACAAAATATCATCAATGAACACAACCCCAGTCTTATCCAAGAACTAATGGAAAATTCTGTTAATAAGATCCATGAATACAAAAGGTGAATTGGTTAAACCAAAAGGAATAAGTATAAATTATTAATGGCCATACCTAGTAAGAAACATAGTCTTCGGAATGTTTGATTCCTTTACTTTCAACTGATGGTACCCCGACCTCAAATCAATCTTTGAAAAATACTGAGCTCCCTGGAGCTGATCAAACAAACCATCGATATGAGGAAATGGATACTAATTCTTAACAGCGATGTTATTCAATTCTCTATAATAAATGAAAAGTCTCATTGAACCATCTCTCTTTTTAAAAAAAATACAGGATCACCCCATGGTGATGTGCTAGGTCGAATGAAACCTTTATCTAATAACTCCTGCAATTTTTCCTTTAACTCTAAAAGCTCAATTTGATCCATTTGATAAGGTGGTTTTGAAATTGTCTTAGCATCATGAATTAAGTCAACAATAAATTCATCTTCCCAATCAGGTATAATACCAAAAAACTCATCAGAAAAAACATCAAGGTACTCATTTACCACTAGCACAACATTAATTTTATTAGTTCTTTTGTTTTCAACAATATGTGTAAGGCAACATTCATTTCCATCTATTAATAGTTTCTCAGCTTCCAAATATGTTATCAAAAGAAAGGGTTCATTTTTGTATTCAAACTGAAAATCATTCTGAAAATAATCCTCTTTAGCTCTACAATCAATCTTAGCATGATAAACAGAAAGCCAAACCATGCCCAAAATAACATCAAACTCTACTAGAGGAAAAACAATAAGGTTTTTAGGTAGATTCTTTCCACACACAAGGACACGAATGTTCTTATGTTTTATTTTTGTCCCAACATTTATTCCAGGTGTTTTTACCGTAAGTTCAGTATTCATATCATGATATCGAAATCTCAATTGACTATAAAAATTCTCAGAAATGAAAGAGTTTGTAGACCCTGAATCAAACAACACATTGACATAATCTGAAAAAACAAACAGTGTACCTTATACTACTTCATTTGATGGCCCAACATCTGCTGAAGTAGTTACAAAGGATTTCACCACCCCTTTTTACTTGTAGTCTATCTTATTTCCTTCGGTTGAGTTCTTTGTTGGACACTCATTTTCATAATGACCTATTTTATTTCACTTAAAAAATTTTACTGACTGTAAATTAGATTTTGTCTTACCATTACCCAAATCTTTTTCAGTGCAATTACGAGCCTTATGTACCATTTTACCACATTGGTAGCACATACCAAAATTCAAAAGACATTCCCCAGCATGATTTTTACCACAATTTTCACAAACTGTAAACTTATGTTTCTTACCATCAGACTTTTTTGAAGCGTTATTCCCTTTTGCATGCCACCTCAACATCTTATTTTTTTGTTTGTCAAATAATATCTGATCATCAAAAAATTCCATTTCCACCTTCTCTGCACAATGAACATGTTTTTCATAAATTTTGAACTCATGAGAAGCTAAATCCCTTTGATAAATTGGCTTTAATCCTGAGTAAAAAAATGGTAGATTTTATTATCAATATCCCATATGAAATTTGGAGTATACCTTGCCATTCGAGTGAATTTTTCTTCATAAGCATCCACAGAGTCATCCTCCTACCTCAATTACAGGAATTGATTTTCCATCCTAAGATGAACCAACTTAAGAAAATATTTCTCAAGAAACATACCTTTGAATTCATCCCAATCAAGAGAATTAATCTCCTCACTATCGCTGATATTTTTCACTATCAACCTCCACTGATCAGCTTCACCTTCAAAAAGGTAAATAGTGAGACTATCCTTTTGATGTTCTGAAAAACCCAAGACATCGAAAATATTCTCCAATATTTTAATCCACCCTTCAGCTAGCACAAGGTCAGATGGTCCTCTGAATGATGGCAGATGATGCCTCATGAAATGCTCCACGACTGTCATGTTCCTCTGTGGTTGATCTGGCTGATCTCGTGCATGGATATTACTACCATTTATAACCTGTTTCAACTGTTCCATCACTACAAAAAATTGTTCAGTTGTGATTCCGACCATCTTAGGTTGCTGATTTGGAAGATTGTCTTCCTCTCGATGTGGTCCCAACATAGCTGCCCTGTTCCCTCTGCGGAAAACCATTCTGAACAAAGAAATATCATAGGCGAACCAACACGGTAATCTTTAAATGATTTATGATTTCAATATTAAAATAAATTACATTATGGATATTAATTTAACAATACCCTAACTCCTAATTTTTTCTAAACCGACCTTTGATACCAACAATAAGGTCCCAGCTTTAAACATTATATAATTTTGAATCAAACGAATAATTCACATTGATAATCTTTCCAGGTTTAGAGTTTAAGAGAATTAGGACATAACTATAACATCTCAAAATATTACAAGGTAGACACTTCTACACACCTTCCATTTTTTTTCATAAAATATAAACTCTTGGAAAAAAGAGTCATCTCTAGTTCCTTGTTTTAGACAGCATGACTTTTCCTTAATCCCATCCTTGACCCTATTGATCTTTAAGTCATGAGAAAACATTTGAATACTTGGGATGTGCATAAAAGTATCAGTAAGGGTTATAAAATAATGATTGAAAACATTTGTTAATTAATACATACAAAAAATAAACTCTTTTACATACCTCATAAAAACATAATATTTATGAATAACACATATAAATCAAAAATCATAAAGGTAACTTGTGGCATCCATATCATACATACATTGAAGTTGTTATAGCTACATAGGGAGTTACTTTGGAATACACATCACAGTATATTACCTTAATCTCTTAGGAGAATCAATCACGTTTACCTGCGTCATGAAACACAATGCATTAGAGAGGTATCTCGGGATCACCCGCCCTAGGATTATCACAAAACCACCCGTATGCATAAATAATGCCCAAGAACCATAACATGATCATAACATATAACATAAGCATAAAGGAAAGACAAAATTTCCCCATTGAAATAAAAAAAATATCTTTTCAAGATATTGAAATTATAGATCCATTCTCAAAATCATTTTCAATAACAAAATACGTAAGAAGAGTATATGGTATTTATTTTTCTTTTAAAAACATTCCGTCTTGTTAAGGAAGCCATATATCAAATAATACTCACGGCGACAGAAAAGGTCGTTGTCACTGCTTACATAAAAAGAAATATTCTTTTTTGTCGTTTAGTAAAACACATCATATAAAAAGATTCCCTTAGAATGAAATGAAAATTCAAAGGTGGTTATACATCGTATAAAATAAAATCATGTATTAAAACAAAATATGCCTCAATGGAAAGAGATTGAGAAGAAGTCCCTCACCTATTTTCTGATTTGACACGATCGTTCTTTAATCTCCTGAATAATAAACTAAAGTTAATTTATATTTGAATAAGAAACTTTTTAAAGTTTATTATTCCTTTTATATCAATCATTACCATGTTATAATCATTATGTAATCATTTAAGTTAATAACATCCATTTTGTCGATATTTGGTACTTGAGTAAAAAAGGAACACCTTATATTTATATGTTGTCCATGTGGTCAATAGTCCATTATATCTATAATTATATTCATGATTTAGATATCATATATATAATATATATCCAGTATATACATGTATTTATAATATTACATAACATATGGAGGTAAGAAATGAAATGCACCATTCATGGAGACGGTAAGCCGTACGTACTAAGGAACGCTACTTTCATTTCTATTTCTTATTTTAATGAAATTTAAAAATAATTATACATAGTTATATTCTAATTACAGTATTATATCATATATAATATCATTAACTCAATCCTTTATACATCCCATATAAGGCATTAACGAGTCACATCACTTTGAGGGGGCGGTAGTCTGCACTTCCTCAAATGAGATTATCATATTTACCCGCTATGGAAACCCTAAATGCTTGATATAATTTAAAAGTAGATAAGAATAAGAAAATGATAAACATAATATATATCATACATAAATATAGTTCCATCATAATTTCCATCATGATAGGCTGTAACATGTAATAGAAGAATCATCGTTTCGTGAGGCGTTAGTTTTCCTTCCAAAGAAACATTATCTTCTTCATCCATTAGATTGAGGTGTGTGTAACTGTGGATCGAATACTTCTCATAACAGCATCCTAGAATATTTAGGATACTTGTTTTCTTACAAAATAATGGAATAAAATGAGTTTTTGGATGGAGAAGTAAAATAAAAGAAAACAAATTTAGAGAAACTGTTACCTTTAATTTGGGTAACTTCCTTTGGTTTGAACCAAAAGGACTTCTTTAAGTGCCTTCTGCCGAAGGTAAAGCTTCTAGAAGGATGAGAGGGATGTAGGGAGATTAATTGGGCAGAGTTTGGTTGAGAAAAATGGCTTGAAAGGTGTGATGAATTGGATAGAAATGGTCTTCTTTTATAAGGGAGAGGAGGGGATCTTTAGGAAAGAGTGTAAATATTATTTTATTATATAATGATATTTGCTTTCTAATGGTCTAAAAATCAATACATATGATGATTATATGACTCATAGACGAAATAAAATAATCTAATAGTAATTTGATGGGTTTGGAAAATATTTTAATCATTATATTCTTATTTATTTAAATCATTTATTAATGAGGTAAATACTGCATCATTATTGTGTCACAAATAATTTAATTTATTCGATGTCTAAAAATTATAAACAAAATACTATCATGTATTAAATCTTTTTATCTTTCCAATGAATATTTATAGTCAGAAATATCACTTATATAACACCATATAAAAATTAATTACAAAAATATTTTTGTTAATGTCAATTTTGTCTTTACATTAAATTAATTAATCTAAATTATCATGATCACTCCCAAGTGGCTCAATGGGGTCCAAAAATCGACCCAAAGATGATAATGGTCGGCCATGACTCATCAAATAAGGTTTGGACAAGTGTGAAGGTAATTTTGAATTATTATAATATCCTTTTAACTCTAAATTACCTTATTTAACTTTAACCGTGGTAAATCAAAGTCAAAAGTTACTATTCCCAAAAAATTATTTCCATCTTATTGAACCAATTTTTAGTTCTTGATAACAACCATGTATTTAGGATCTTCTTAATTCAATTCATAGAAGTGGTAAAACTTCATTTAAATCAAAGAGTCAGTTTTTTTAACTACTACTAAGTGGTTTCACTATTCATAAAAAATTGACGTTTTTTAGAAAAATACCAAAAACTCAGCCTAAGAATTATTTGATATTCCAAATTCAAAATTTTTGTTTATTTTTCCAAATTCAAAACATAAAATCTTCATTAATTAATTTTAAAATTAATTCTTGATGTTAAAACAAATAGAGTGTTTTGAAGAAATAATAACTATCAAAATATCGACACTTGTTTATGTCCAATATCAAAGTGAAATTAGTTCCAATGACTGAAATTGGATTAAATGGTAAAGTTATATTATAATAACACTTTATAACCAATTAAAAATATAATCTAACCATATTAATAAATGATATTAAAACATAGTTGTGAATTAAAATACAATATTTTCACTATTCATTAAAACAATTATCTTTATCAGAAAAATACCATGAAATTACCCAAAGAAAAATTTGATGTCCCCATTATAAAGAAGGATTTTAATTGGTCATTTAGAATGTATTAATGTGAACAAAACTATATTTAGAGAGGGATCACCCTTAAAAGGTTATAAATCGGCCTTTTAATGTAAATTATGCTTAAAATTAGATTTAGTCACATTTTAAGCCTCTAACATTTATTATATGAATGTAAATACATTTAGCAAACATGTATAATCATATTGTAGTTAGTTTTGTTCATTCCCGCCAATACAACGACTAGGATTTAACTACCATTTAAAATAATAATATTATATTATTAGTGTGCAATGTAAGATTTCAAAGAAACTCGGTGTTGCGTATCGGGTACGCTATCAAACATATAAACCCCAATAAAGTAAAATTAATATTTAATTTAAAAATATTAATAAATAAAAACATATCTTATTCTTCATTTACCTGGGATGTTACAGGTAGTCCACTGTACAGGATAACAATATTATAATTTATCCATAAATGGGAAGGAAAGAAAATAAATAATATATTAATTTTATAGAAAGATTATTATTTCCTAAATGTAATATATAATATTAAATCCATAATCATGATTGTCATTGAGAGTGTATTTTGGAAATATAATTACATTGGTTCATGAGGCGGTAGTCCACCATACACACAGATGATGGGTTCATTTCCCGATTGATGGAAGAGGGTGTGGATATAAGTTATTTTGTGGAAACAATTATATCTTAGAATATGGTAGTTACATATTTTATTATAAAAAAATATTATTTAATATATAAAGGATGTGGAAAATTAAATAAAACAATTGGACTCAGTTAAGAACGTCACCTCTTCTCCAGATCACGTCTTTTGGATTATATATATGGTTTCCCTAAATGGAATAATGATCAAAAAATGACTCTAGGATGTGGGGATGGAAATAAGGAATTTAGTGGGATAGGTAATGTTTCTAACAAAAGAATCTATAGGAGTAAATATTGGAGGGGAGGGGATTACCTTTTTTAGGTGGTGGAGAGGACACACTTGGAATTTTTAAAATGATAATTTTATACCCACATTTTACATATACCATAATGATAAGAAATGGATAATTATTGAATATTAGATGATATAAGCTATAAATATTTACATAATATAAGAGTTTTGAATTTGTTTAGTTTATTTTAACCATATTTGTTAAGATTTAACCCTCTGTAAATCTATTTTAACACAAATTGTGATAAATTATTTTGACAGTTTTTAAAATTAATTTTGACCAAAAATTAAGTTCACCATATAATATAATATCAATTATTCAAAATAAAAATATGAAACTCAGTTTTCAAAATTCTAATAATATAAGTGGAACAATTTAACAGAAAATTAGTCATGAAGATGTAATGTAAAATGTTTTTCAAATGAAAATGTTTTCATAAGAATAAAAAATAATTTAAATAAAAATTCTACATGAAATTGATTGCAATGACCAAAATAGAATTTGTAATTAAATTTTTAATCTAATGTTACTTTTAAACAATTTTAAAATAAAATTTACATTTTTAAATATTTTAAACAGAAAAGTTGTTTTCAAATGAAACCATATTTTACTATTCAATAATAAATTAAACTATTTAGAAAAATATAATCAAGTTATTCAAAGGTAATTTTGAAATGATAAATAAAAAAATGTATTTCATGCTGTCAACTAATTTTTTAATATTTTAAAAAATTAATAATATGTTTTTTTAGAAAAAATTATGAAAACCAATTTCGTAGAAAATGTTATTGTTGAATCCTACAATATAAGAAAGTTTGGTTTTTTGATTGAACATTTGAGATTGATATCCATAAAAAATGTTCATTTGGGAATGGAGTTTGTAAAAAATGTTTCATTTGAAAAAACATCATCACAAATGATGGTATTTGCGACAAACCTTCACAAATGAAAAATAATTACAACTGTTAAATCATCCATAGAAAATGATTTTTATTTTATTTAAAAAATGTCAATTGTGATGGTCCATCACAATATATAGTATTTGTGATTAATACCTGATCCATCACAAATAAATAGGTTTTTTAAAAAAATAAAATTTTAAAATGTTAAAAAATTAACAAAAATTTAAAAAACAATTATATAGTTAAAAAAATTATATATAATTAAAAATATTAAAAAATAATAATTTCTTTATAAAAATAAAATTGATTTATATTATTAAAAAAATATAAATAATTGAAAAATTTATAAAAAATTAATTATTTTTAATAATTTTAAAATATTTGAAAAATGTTTAAAAAACAAAAAATATATAAAATTAGCAAAGAAAATACAAATGTAATACACAAAAAATAATATGTTTTTCCTCCAAAATTAAAAAAAATCCGAAAACATCACAAATCATCAACTTGTGTTAAGTGGAGGAGGATTAATGAATGGATTATAAGAAGGAATCTTCATACCAATGTAACACGCAAGTCATTACATACACTCGATCGTCTATTCCTCTCTCTGGTAATGCTTCTCATACTCCTCATCCTCCATCTATGCATCTGTCTTATCATCTCTTCCTGAACTCTCTATCCCTTTAAAATTAGTTTACAAAATAAGAAAAACTGAAAAAAATATATAATAGAAAATATGATAATAATTATGAAAATTATAATAAATTAAATTTTAGACATGTAGAATAATGAAAATATTACACAAAATAATTTCATTTATATTTTAACATAAAAAATATTTATATTATGTTTCAATCACTATAGAGGTATAGGTGGAAGTGGAGGGTAGGGTATCTTGAAGTGGATGAGGAGGGAAAACCGTCCATAAACCTCGAACCAACCATCACATGAACTTATTCTCCTCCTCCTTCTATTTTCACATATGCTCTTGATGTTGGTGGTGTTTTAAATGGATATATTACTACTACATATACATGGACTATATAACTTCACTCTAATACCACATATTCCCCTCATACTATGAAATTGACGATTATGACTCTCTATGATCTCTCCTCGAGATGGAAGTTGACCGTGAAACAGTACCAAAGAAACATCCACGTATCAGTTGAGAAAAAATTCCAACTACTTGACCTTTTTAAAAAGAATACTACATCACTGGAATCCATTTTCTATCATCAAATTATTAATCAATGATGGCTTGTTTTCCCATGGTGTTTTTCCTCCCTTAGTTGTTTTTAGGAAATGTATTCCCTTCTGGCCACAACTATTTAAACAAAAAATAATATTTGATGAAAACAAATATTTGACATCAAAAAATAATATTTAATAGACATACATTTTATAACATATTCATATATTATTATCCAATATATGAGATAAAATTCAACCTATTCATATTTCAAAAAACTAAAAAAACGTGATTATTTTTAGTCGGATGTGTAATATTGAATTTGAGTTTCGATTTGAAATGATGGTTAATCAGAATCATATAAGAAATTTTAAAATTATAAGGTTTCAAGAAATAAGTATTTATATTTTCATTTAAATTTAGTTCACCATTTTGATACAAAATGAAATAGTCATTATGAAAGCTTGACAACAAAAGACAAATGCTAATATTATCAAATGTTTCTTATCTTTTGAGATCAAAATTCATAAATGGTGACATTATTGTACACATTGAAACAAACTCTATATTTTACATTTCCAATGATAAAAGTTCTTCGACACAGTCAATATAGAAGGGATTCATAACATAATAACTTGGATTCTCATCATATAAAATTTTTCCTATTTGTTGGGTGCATAATTATCCAAAACAATTAATATATATATTTATCCTTTAAATTATATGAAATTTTAAAAAATTATTATGGAAGTTTAACTATTTGGTATTCGATCTTATTAAATCAAATTATTAAGATTTTTTTTACGATTTGATATAAATTATATTCAATTCATCATTAATTAGTATAAATTAATATATTTTTAATAAAATAACAAAAATTTGTTTAATTTAACAGAATGTAAAAAATATTTTATTAATTGAGAACTGAAAATTAGAGACCATTACATTTACACTATTATAGTCATTTTTAAAAATAGATATTATTTCATAGTAATTTATAAAAATTTATACCAATTTAAAATATTTTGAATAATTTATTCAAAATTTATATGTTTAATTTTTTAATTAAATATATCAGATTTTTTTATTAATTATAATAATTTATACAATTTTAAATGATTTTAGTGCAAATTATATCAAATTATAATATTTTAATTAATTATTCATAATTTATACTAATTTATAAAAATCTATGTTAATTTTTAAAATTTTTACTCATTTATACTAAGTTTTATTTTTTTATAACAAATTATTTAAAATTATATCAATTAATAATTTTGTTTCTATAGTTTAAAACAAATATAATACGTGAATAAAACATTAAGAAAATTTCTAATTTTATTTATAATAATTCATACTAATATTTTAAAAATTTATACAAATTTATAATATTTTACTATAGTTTCTAATTTATACTAATTTTTATAAATACTTACCAATTTTTGTTTATTTATACTAATTTATACTTATTATAACTATGTCCCACTAATTATTACTAATTAATACTAAATACTAGTAATTATTACGATTGGATAGTTATGTTAACTGTGTTTTAATAAATATTACATATTTAAAATTGATATTGTTTTTTCAATAAAAAAAATATAACTTTTTTATTGAAAAAAACTTATAAATAATGTCTTGTTAAATTTTTTTCTTTAAATGAATGTTGTCATCGTTAGAAAAATAATAATTTCAATTTTTATATTACATACTTTTTTTTAATCAAATCTATTTACATCAAATTTATTTTTACATGTTTAAAAAATTAACATTTCAAATCTAAACACACACAGACATGCACACACACAAACCTAGATATATATATTTATATAACCATACATGTTTTCCTAAATATAATTATATTTATTTATGAAAATTTTAATATATACACACACACATATATATATATATATCTTCAAATGTTTACAAAACTATATTTACATGATTAAATAAATGAAAAGAAATCATAATATAAAAACAATATCTAACATCATTGTCGCAATCCAAGTATTATCATAATTCACAAAAACATTATATAAATATATCAGTTTCATACAATTTACCAATTATTTAATTTTTTCTAAACTTCACCAATATCAAACATCCCTATACATAATTTCCATACTCATCATATTTCAAATAATAATATAAAATAATAATCTTCCAATAACTCTAAGAAACAAAAAAATATTATAACTAATGATCAAACAATGAGAAATATAACTCAAATAAAATAAATGAAATTCCTGTGGAACCAATAGAAACCCCAATATGAAATAATTACAGCATCTACAGTTTTTAAAAATAAATACAATGTTTGATAATGAACATTATAAGCCACATCAAACATAAATAATCAAGTAACAATTATAATTTAAATGTTACTAATATACTAGTCGTTATAATGGTGGGAATGAAAATTTATATCAGAATTATGAGAGTATGGTTTACATATGTATATATAGTAAATTCATTAGTGATGAGTTAATTAAAAATGAACGTAAAAAAATTAAAAAAAAGAAATGCTTTTCTAAAAACCTATTTAAAAGTGCATAATTGTTTTTTATACCAATAAAAAATAAAATAACGCTTTTTGGATTATATAAATATAATATATATATATATAATATTTATTACAATTTATAAAATTTATCTTATGTGTTTTGTAGACATGATATATGGATAAATCAATTTTTAGGCAAGTATTAAGAAAACAGGTGTCTCTCTTTTTGATGGAACACCTATTTTAAATCATGATTTTAAAATTTTCATAAAATGTACTTGATAAAATAAACAACTTATTAGAAATTGAAATATCAAAATTTACTTTGGTTCAATTTTTGGTATTTCTATAATATGATTTATTTTTTGGTAAATAGTGAAAAAATACTTCATTTTATTTAAAAAATAATTTTTATAATAATTATTTATACAGTAAAATTATATTTAATATCAGTTTTAATGTATAATTAGTAAAATTATACATCAATTAAACCAATGTAGGTCATTGGAATCAATTTCATCCTAAAAATAAAAATAAAAATATTTCAAACTTTTAAATGTTTCCCTTTTAATGCCCCCTTTTCATTTTGACTTTGGGATTAATTTCATATATAATTATACAAATTATGTGAATTTAATTAGTTAAAATAGATTCAATATTTGTAATCATAAGTTTCAAATTAGGTTTTAAGCTCAATTTCATTTTTATGCATAATAAATGTAATGAAATGAAAAAAAGTATTTATCCTCGTATAGGTTAAAAATGAAACCTATAAAATCTAAAAACGATAAAGGGTTATAATACCTAAAAATAAAAAATTTAACAGTTGGTTGAGGTTTTTCTTGATCCGATCCATAATCCAAAATATTAATTTTATCACTAATTATTTGAATTTATTTCCATCTATAAATGGGTGGCTTTAAATTTAAAATATTTATTATTTAATCACATATACCCACCTTTCCTCAAGTATAATTAAAAACACTAACAACAAAATTTCTACCCATAAAAATTTTAATTCTTCAAAGCTCTACCAAAACATATCCTCCTCAATATCCTCATGTAAAAATAACTGTGGTTTCACAAAAATACCAAATCTGAGGTCCTCAAGTATCTCTAAAGGAGGAGATATTTGAGAGGTAATTTTGCCAATATACCACTCTTAATTTATTTTATTTTTATAATTTCTACTCAACTGCTTAATCAATATATTCATGATAACCCCAAAATAATTTATATAATTGAATTTTATTCATATAATGTAATATATCATATCCATTTAATTTTTTCATATCCTCTTATTCAATGAAATAAAATTGGTGTCCATGTTATGCCGATTAATCACCATCGTGAATAATGTGTTTTGTTAATTTTACATTACATCCTTCATGGATAGTATTAAAAATATTTTTATTTTCAAATAATTTTTAAAAATGTTTATTATAACCTATTTTAGATACATTAAATAATATATATTCATAATTTTAAATAAAATGAACTAGTTCATGGTGTTTTTAAAAACCGCAAAAAATATACTAAACATTTATCATTAATATTTTATCAAATGAATCATGCTCTTGTAAGAAATAAATATTATATATAAGTCCTTTACAGTATTGGTAATTACATTAATAAAATTCCATTCCACTTATATAGTTCTAATCTCATTTTAATATACATAAGTTTACACAAATGAATCGATCATGAAACTATGAAACAAACACAAATTAGACCATAAAAATAAAGCAATATTATTAATGACTAGGTCATAAGATGTAATGAAATCCTTATATAAGGTACTATAATATTTATATAGTTCGATAATGAGTTAATAACATTATTTATACTACTATATAATAGTTTTGATAATGTTTTAAGGAAGATTAATGTAAGGTAAAGTAATTTAATCTTACTTTTTATTTCATTGAGTTACATCCCTTATTCACCAATAATTCCTTTTTGTGGTGTAAATAATTCCCAATAATATATTATATTACTTTTATAATTTAATTTAAGGTTATTTACATATCCATTTGTTAATCTCTATTTCATGGGGTTTAACGTTTCAAAAGTTACCAAATGAGTAAGGTTTATCTCATGTCACTTTTACTTCTATGAGATATATGTCATATTCATTAGTTATTTCTTTTTTGTTGTGTATGTATAATTTCCTTGATATATAATATCATGAATCTAATTATATTAATTGTTTTAAATGTTTTATTTTATAATTATTACTTTTAGGTGGTATACGATTTGACTGATTACAAGTGGTAAGGGAACTTCATAACCAAATTTCTATTGTTTTGATTAAACTTCTACTTCTTGATTATGTTGTGATAATCATATTTTTTAAAATTAATTTTTATTATATTATGTTTTATTTATAATTTTTTTATTTTTATTTATAGTAGATCTGTATATTCAATTCATTTGATTAATTTCCATGTATATGATATGATATTTCTAAGGGACTTCCTCTCAATCTCTATTCATTGAGACCGACAATGATATTTTGAACCATATTATTTTATAAGGTTTATATACATAAAATTTGAAATTTTCTATCCATAATTTTCCTATTCACGTGTTATTTAATTTTCAGATATTTTAATATTTCATTTGGATTGTAATTTAAATGTTCATATGGGACGCTTTGAATGTTTAAAGACATAATATAAAAACATTTATTCCATTCCAATATTCCATATATTATATTACACATTCCTTTAAATGCATATAGAAGTGTTATAAAGGAATTTTTATGTCTATTTTTAATTGAAATAATTTTACAAAGGAATATTTTTATGTGCTTTACATTGATCTTTTTCACAAATAATAAAGGAATGTTATATTTTTATTTTACATCGAGACAATGAATTTTACATTTTATTTCTATAATTTATTTTTTAATTCATTTGAAATACATTATATTTCATTAAATTAAAATAAACCTTATAATATTTTTGGATTTTTGGTATTTAAAATTATTTTTCAATAGAAATTTTTATTTTGTATTGAAAATAGGTTTTTGAAAGACAATAGTACCAAAAAGTGATATTCATATGAGTTTAAAATGGTTTTATCAATGATGGATAACTTTATTTCAATATGTGGTTCTTGGAAATTATAAATTATTTGTTCACCCAAATAGTACTGAGTGATCCCATTATACCTCTAATAATGGGTGAACTCAAATATCTATATGATGAATTAGGTACTCTTGAGATGAAAGTCAAACATATGGTTTTTCAATTTGGGTACTCTGATGCATTTTATTAGATTTGTTTTCAAGGTGTTGATGTAATAAGGTTCCTACATTAATTCAATATTCATTGTTAAGAGTTTTTTTTGGAATTATTTATTTTAAAAAGTTTCTATAAATTCTATTTAAAATGAATATTAATTACATTTATGGGTAAAAGTTATATTTTCCATTAATTTTTTCCATGGGTTCTCATGTCTTTAATGAACTAACAATTTAAACACCTTTTATGTGCATTATTTATATTTTTTCTCTCATCCCAAGGATTATATTTTTTCTTCTGGGTTTATGGAAGTCTTGGTTCAAGGATAGGATCAATGGAAAATTGTGAAGACACGTCATGAAAATAAACAAAGTTTTATATTAAAGGGGCTTAATTTTCATGAAAAAAGTGGATACTAATTACAGGAGTCCACTTATAATGTAAGTGTTTATTATGTAAGAGTTTTTAATAATTCTATAAGACTTAATAAATACACAAACTATGGTATATGAATGTGATTTATAGTTTTAAAATAACTGTAATTACATATATTAATGGTTGGGTCCTAATAGTTGGTATCAGATCAAGGTTTATAGAAATTTTAATATTATGATGTTTTCTTAATAGTTAGAGATATCATCATGATTTTATAATTTTTAGGTTTATCAGAAATTAAATATCTTAGAAACCCATTTATAGGCGTAATGTTGTGAAATTTTACTTTGAAAAATATTATTTTTGTATATTTTTATATTTTTGGTAATTACAAGTTACTATTTTTTGGATATAAAATGAAATTTATGAAGTAAACTTCATGGGTAAAATACATTAATGATATTTAAGGTGGATTATAACAAACATTATATATTTCTATAAGGTTTAGAAGAATATATTTTTAGAAAAAATACAAATCAAAGGATGGCTGACAACCCGACGTGTCTGACAAGGCCGTTAATTTCAAAACCACAACCAAAGGGTGACAAGGGTGTATCCCCTACCACTAGGCTACATGATGTCTCAGTTAGTATGAATTTTTACTTTTTAATTATATGATTTTAGGGATAAATCATTAGTTTATTTTGGGGAAATATATTTTATTGAATAGATAACCATGGGATTGGAATATGATTTGTTGATTAAGTTAATAATGTTATTTCAGAATATGATCACTATTTTGGGAATACTTATGATTAATATAAACATAATACTATGATATTTTCATTGATGTAAAAGTTTAATTGTATTTTTAAATAATTTATGAATTTCTTTTTGAGTAATGGTAATTCTTGTTATTAATGGAAATGAGTAACATATCTTGGAGAATATGTTATTAGGGTAATTAAATATTGGAATAATTTATAAAATGTGATTAATGTTATTTGGAGAAAAATGTTAACAATTATATTGGAATAACATGTTATCAAATACTTCTAAAATTTGGGTTTCAATATTTGTTTTCTATTATTTTGAAATATTTTAATGAAATTTATTTATCAAATGTTCCTTGTGGAACCATTAGTGTTTCTATTTAATTTTGAAGATTAAAAGTTATTTTCCATTATAAAATGTTTTATTCTTTCTAAAAAATAGTTTTATATTTTCCAAACAATTTAGGTTTGGGTTAATGTTCAAGATTAGATAAATTGTTAGTATATTATTTTATTCTCTATAAATTTATTCTAGTTCTTTAGGTGTGAATAAATCATATTGAATTCTAGTCATTTGGAGAAAAAATAAGAATATAAGGGAATTTTATTAATAGATGAAACAGTACATGTAATGTAAGTATATTTCCTTATTTTATAGTTATATTAGTAAAATTATTCATCCTATATATGAAAATGATGTTGAGAAGAAAATGATATCCGTCTACGTTTCTTACCAAGGAATATACGATCTT
The DNA here is from genome assembly GCA_963277665.1 of Viscum album. Taxonomy (NCBI): domain Eukaryota; kingdom Viridiplantae; phylum Streptophyta; class Magnoliopsida; order Santalales; family Viscaceae; genus Viscum; species Viscum album. The sequence continues at coordinate 1,324,199,962 of OY728166.1, forward strand.
TTTACCATTCATAGATTTATGGTTTTGTGATTGTAAACCTTCTCTTGACCATGGTTTCTATCACTCTCGATTAGAACATGATGGATATATTTATCTTCTATGACCATGTTTTTTATATGGAAACCTAGTTTGTGTTATCTTAGGTGACCATTATACTTCCATTTCTTTATTTTAATGTGGAAGTTTTGTTAATATTTTTTCTAATGTGGGATATCAATAAGGGTATTTTTACATGTGAAACCACTAGTTTTTTATCTCGAATTCAAAATTTCATGGATGTAATTTCTAAAAAGGGGAGAGTGTAACATCCCATGTTTTTAAAAAATGAAATACTATGTTTGATAGTGTACATTATATGTCGCAGTAAACTTAAACAAAAAGATAAATATTAATATTAAAATTTTACCATTAAACTAGCCATTAGAATATTGGGAATGAACATTTTTAACTGAATTATAAAAATAAGGCTTACACATGTATATATATTTAATTTATTTGTTACTAATTATTTACAAATCAATGTAAAACCCTTTTTCAAATAAAATGATATGTTTTTATAAAAACTATTTAAATGACCTCAAATGTGTTTTTACCAAAACATAATATTTTTTGTTGGGATAATATTAATAATATTAATATAATATATATTTAATATAATATTTAAAATTCATCTTATGTGTTTTATATACAATATATTTTAATAAATCTAATTTTAGGCATAAAAAATATTAAAAAATATTTTTTTCCACCTTTTGATGGAATAGATGTTCTAAATCTAGTTTTTGATATTTTTATAATTTAAATTTTAAAAAATTAAATTCTTTAATGAAATTGGTCTATAAAAATTTACTTTGGTTTACTTTTTTTATTTTTCTGATAAGATAAATTTTTTAGTGAATTGTGAAAAAATACCGAAATTTATTTGAAAATGGTTTATCAATATAATTTATTTAGATAATTAAAATATATTTTAAATTATTTTAAAATTAAAATTTGTAAAATTATAAAAAAAATTATCCAATCTAGGTCAATTAAATCAATTTCATACTGAACTTAGATGTAGAATTTTCCAACTTTTGAATGTTTCACTTTAAATGCCCGCTTTTTCATTTTATATTTGGGATTAATTTTAAATCTAATTCATTCAATTATGTGAATTTTATTAGGTAAAATGTATTCCATATTTTGAATTATATGTTTAAAATTAGGTTGTAATTTCAATTTCATTTATTTTGAATAAAAAAATTTACCATGGTAAAAAATAATTTACCATGATATAGGAAAAATGAATCTTATTAATGTTAAAAAGGATAATGGCATAAATTATAAAGAGAATACACTTTTTATTGTTTTTTGAGGTATAGATAGACCCATTCTAGCCTCCAATTTATTAATTTACATCCATGCTCGTTGAATTTATTTCCACCTCAAAATAGTTGGATTTAAATATATCATATTCAATTTTTAATCACTTAATCTAACCTATGCTCAAGTATAAATATCATCCGTCACCACCAACATTTGACTCAAAAATCCTTTTATGTCCTCAAATATCTTCCCAAAACCATTATTCCTCACTCTACCCACATGGATGTGTTTCTTGTCTCACCAAATGACCAAGACAATGTTCCTCAAGTGTCTCTCAAGGAGGTCAAATTCAAGATGTAATTTTCACAAAGTACATCTCTTAATTGCTTTTTGTTTTCTAATTTATCCTCACTTCCTTCAACCATAAATGAATTAAAACTCCAAAGTAATTTAAATACTTTAGATTTATGTTTCTAATGGAATTTATAATATTCATTTCAATTCTCATATGTTCTTATTCAAAGAAATGAAATTTTTGTCCAAGTTATGTCGATTTATCACCTATGTGAATAATTTTTTTTGTTATTTTATGATTTCCACATTCATGGGAGGTATTAAAAATAATTTTTTTGGATATTAATATTTTAATATATTTATTATAACATATTTCATTTTCTTGAGCTAATATATACTCATAAAAGTAAATAATATGAAACTAGTTGTGTTGTTCGAAAAAATCTGCAAAAAACAAACTAAACATTTATAATTATTGTTTTATCAAATTAATCATCCTCATGTAAGAACTAAAAAATATATTTATGGCTATTAATAAATATGGAAAAAAATTAATAATAATTAATTACACTTCTCGATTTTTAATCTCATTTTATAATAATATTCATAATTTTACATAAATGAGTCGATCATGAAACTATGAAACAAACACATCAGAATCCATAAAAATTACAATATATTATTAATGAAAAGGTCATAATATGCTATAAAATAATCATATAAGGTACTATAAATATGAAAATAGGTCTACAACGAGTTAATAACATTATTTAAACAATTATACATGTGGTTTGAACATGTTTGAAGGAAGTCGAGCGCGAGGTATGGAAATTTCTTCTCACTTTATATTTCTATTATATACATGACTTAATAACCCATAAATAATTTTTAGCGGTATACATAAATAACATGAATTTATAATATGGGTTTTATAATCTAATTTATAGGTATTTACATATCAATTTTATGATCTCTTTTTCAAGGGGTTTTATAGTTCAAAAGTTACCAAATGAGTTAGGTTTTTCTCTATTCAATTTTACTTCTATGTGATATATTCCTTTTCACCATATATTTCTAGTGAGTCATGTATGAATACTAAAATTTAATATATAATATCATGAATCTCATTATTTTCTTGGTATTCAATAATTAATTTGATAATTATTACTCTTATGGGGCATATGATTCGACTGATTACAGGTGATTAGGGAATTTCTTAACCCAATTTCCATTCATTGGGTTAAACCTATAATTCTTGAATATGTTATTATAATATTATCTATGAAATTAATTTTAAATGTCTTATGTTTTATTTAATCATTTTTAAGTTTTTTTACATTAGATACACATATTCTATTTATTTGACTAATTTCTAATTCCAGGATTTTTTATTTGAAAGAGATATCCTCTCAATCTTATTTTATTGAGTCATATCATGATGATATTAAGATTATTATTTTATATGGTGTATATAAAGCCCATTTGAAATTATATATACATAATTTATCTATTCTATTTTTATTTTATTTTTTAAAATATTAAACATTTATTTGGATTATGATTTAAATGTTCACTGTGGTTTGTGACACATTAAAAGTATAAAGGCTCAATTTAAAATATTTTCACCATGTAAATATTCATGATATTATATTGTGTATTTATTTATATGGATATAAAAGTGTTTTAAAAGACATTTTATATCTATTTTTAATCGAAATGGTTTTAAAAAGGAGTCATTTTAGGTGTTTTATTATGATCAATTTCCCAAATTACAAAAGTATTATTCTCTATTAACATACAAGCAGACAAATAAATTTCCACCACCAATGAAATTATTCTATTTTTTATTCATTTTCAGACATAATATTTAATTAAATTAAAAAAATTTCTATCTTTCGCGTATCATGGAATTTAAATTATTTTTTTAAAATAAATGGGTCTAGTGTTGAAAATTGGATTTTGAAAGATACTACTATCTGAAAGTGATTTTCATATGTGTTTAAAAGATATTTATCACATGTTTAATTTTATATTTCAATTTTTGGTTCTTAGACATTATAAATGATCGGTTCTCCCATATAAAACATATTTGTCCCATTATAGCTTTAACTATGGGTACACCCAGATATCGCTCTCATGCATTGGGTACTTTGGTGATGGAAGTAATCTACATAGTTATTCAATTTGTACAGGTTATGTAAGGAATCTTTAAGGGTTCTATTTGATGATGTTACATAGTATATAATTAAATTTAATGTTATTTATAATTATTGTTTCATTAATAATTTACGTTCAAAAGAAAAAAACAAATGATCTTTTAATGTAATGTTACTTACCTTTATTGGAAAATCTTATATTTAAAAGAAAAGTGTTTTCCATGAGTTCTCATGTTCTTAATGAACTAAAGGATTCTTTATATTTTATATATATTAATGATATCTTAGGATCATGCAATTTTTTGAAAAACATTCAAAGGGTATAAGGAAGAGTGGGTTGAAGGATGAGATGAAGGAATAATTTGGAAGACGTGTCATAAAAAGAAACCATGTTTTATTTTTAAAAGGCTTCCTTTGGTGGAAAAATTAGAAGTTAAGTATATGTGTCAACTTTTAATTTAAGATTTTATTATTCATGATTTTTTCCTAATTCTCTAAAACTCTAAATATAAAATATATTTGGGAAAATAATTTGATTTATAGTTATAAAATAATCGGAATATGTTATTTTTAATGTTAGATCCTTAAAGTAATAAATGTATATTGACCCTAAATATAATAGTAATTCTATAATTTAGGAAAATTTATCTCTCTAGTTTTTTATCAAAAAAATATTTATAATATTGAACTAAAATATGAAATAATAATGATGGCAGAAAGAAATGGAGTATACACCAAGGAGATCATAGCCTAAATCAGAAACAAATCAGGATCCACATGCATTTTTAGTGGAGATTTAGAAATCATTATCAGGTTTGGAGTGTTGGATGGTGGGATGGATGAGGTATTAATAACATGGGAGGATAATAATGGGTTCTCGGGATTTTAAAAATAAATATTTTTTGTTGGGGTAATTGGGACAAAATTATTCCAACCAGAAATGGTGTTCTGTTGATGATTTTTGTGCTGGATTATCATTCTAACACAAATACCAGTCACTATATATCCTCATGTGAGTTGGAGAAAAGTACTGACAAAACCATTAGTTAAATTCAAAGAAATTTCATTGCAAATAAAATTTATTCTAAATTTTATAGGATATACATCACAAATAACCCCATTGGCGAAAATATTTGCGATAGGTATGCAGTCTGGTAGAAAAAAATCTATTGAAAATAATTGGTTTTCCTATAGTTCTATAAATACATTCCAAATAATTAATTACATATTTATCCATATATTTTCTTTTTCATCAATAATTAATTTTAAAAATATTTTTATTCATATTCTGACAACTAAATTTAATGGATAGTTTATAATGGTCATGTTTAAATAATAATATTTTAAAAATATATCATGGTTCGTTCAAACATCATTTTTCATGATGTATATTCTATTGAATGTAGTGTTATTTTAAAACCATAAGTTGTTACATTATACCCCTTAAATAAATTGGATATTTTAAATATATAATTTTTCTTAGTAATTAAGGGTTCGATATTTAATTTTTTTTGTTTAAAACCCACAATGTAATATTTGTTCATTAAACATCCTCTTAAAATGAGGAAAAATGGAGACATTAAGGAAGTCACATAACTAGGATTTAAAATATTATAATATAATTGGGAAATGTAAACATGGATTTGAAAATAATTTCAATTTATCTGATAATGTTATTATTTTTTTAAATAGAGAAGAGACTTATAATTTTCATAAGTGAATATCATTTTTTGTTCAATATCATTTTCCTAAATTATAGGGATACATTTATGATATATAATTGAACATATATAAATATATTTAATTTACAAGTATAATTTGATATTTTAATAATTTTTAACTATAACCTCTTATACTTCTAAAAATAATATGTATTAAATATGAATTTTTACAACCCCGAAGCACTGAAAATATCATCTATGAATCATATCCCTCAACAAAATTAAATCAATATACTCTTCATATATTCACTAATTATCCCGAATAATAAATATTTATAAAATATTAAGATAATTTCCAAAATTGAAACACATTTATATAAATATCCCAATATATAGATCAAATTAAATCGTTCTATAACTAAATAACCATATATCCTAAATAACCTCAACATTCAAATATTTAATTGTGTTCCTATTAGAAAATAATTCCTTTAAATAAAAATTTATATATAAGGGTGACATATACCTCAAAAAAATGAAACATTTACCAAAATAACATTAATCATCTTAAAATCATAAAAAAGTTAAAACAATTACCCTAAAATATGTCTCCCAAAATTAACATATTATTTATATATCAATTTTTTAAGTAAAAAACCCATACAAAACAGTTTATTATGTTTGACAATGGTGGGAACTATGCCCTTATTACCCTTCGACTATGGGTTCAATCCCAACGACCATGTTGTATGTGAAAAGTTTTCACTCGGCTTAGACATTCCATTTTTCTAAAACCAAGGAAACGTAAAAGAACAATCATATTCCAAAGTCTCCATGATGCAATAACATTCTCAATAATATGATAAAAATATCCAAAAACATCATATGTCATCATATCATATTTTTTTAACATATAAGGTTTTATATAACAATAATCCTTTTCCACAAGATCTAATAATTTTAATTGACTATAAATTCCTCAACATCAAGAATAATGAAACGAATATATTTTCATCAATAATGTGTTTCCTATAAAATATCACCATCACATTAAATTATATTTATATGTAATTATTACCATTCAACATATTCATATAATTAATTAATGAAAAACTGCTATAGAATAATACTTATATGTGTTTTCCATCATATAATAATGATACCACTAATAAAAATAGTCCAACAACATGATTATAACTTTTAAATATATAAACAATTAATCATTCCATATTAGTTATTGAAATAAATTCTTCCACTAATATATAATCCTCATTTAAAATGATTGACTAATATAATTATCAAGTTCCCCACATATAGTATATTGAATTGTAAATGATGCATTAGGTTGAGCATTATTTCCCTGCAACTTATTAAACAGAAACTTTATGTTTCTTCATAAATTATTTTTTTATTCCCTCCATTTCAATAGATAAAGTATAAGGACCCAGCCTTAAACCTTACATAATATTTAGTTAAATGAATAATTCACATTGAGGATCTTTTTAGGTTTAGAGTTTTAGATAATTAAGATATAACTATTACATATCAAAACATTACAAAGTAGACACTTCTACTCAGTTTTTTATTTATTTCATAAAACAAGAACTCTTAAAAAAAAGAGTCATGTCTAGTTCAATGTTTAAGACAACATGACTTTTATTTGATGCCATCCTTGACCCTATTCCACATTATTCCATGCGATAAACATTTCAAAAACTTGAGATGAGCATAAAAAGCTCAGTAAGGGATACACCAAGAAGGAAAACTATTAATTTTTCAAAACAACAAGTAAACCATGAATACTTTAACATAAGTAATACAAATCACCTTTATGATTTAGTAAATACTCTTCACTGAATAAAATACCATTAATTACCCTTTTGTAACCAAATGATTACCATAAAACCCATATAAAGAACACATAACATATAAAGGTATCATGGGACTTAAACATACTAAAATGGAATAACCATATAGTCTACTTCCACACATATCACTAAATGGAATAGCCATATGGAAAACTTTCACACCCAATGCATTGGAGGTTATAACGTAACCACCCGTCCTGGTATTCACGGCACCACCCTTCATTTGGTTTATCACGTAACCAACCGTCAAATTTCTAATTACCATCATAAGATATATAACAAATATAAAAGAAGGAAAACATTTCCGCATTTTGATAAAAATATATCACAAAAATATATTGGAATAAAAAATCCTTTATCAAAAGCATTTTCAATACCGAAATATATAAAATATTAGATGGTATTTATTTTCTTTTAAAAACAATACGGCCTGTTGAGGAAGACAAAGATCAAATAATACTTATGGTGGTAGAAATGCAATTGTCACCGCATACATTAAAAGAAAAATTCATTTTTTTCGTTTAGTAAAAGTCTTCATAGAAAAAGATTCTCTTTGAAAAGTCAAGGGTGTTTATACAACATATAAAAGAAAGTCGTGTATTAAAACATAATATGGCACAATGAAAAGAGATTGAGATGAAGTCCCTTACCTCGTGTATGACTTGAATCGATCGCTCTTTAATCTCATGAATAATAAACTAGTGTTAATTTCTAATTTCTTAAGAACATTTTTCAAATTTATTATTACATTTATATCACTTATTACCATGTTATAAACATTGTGTAATCATTTAAGTTAATAACGTTTGTTTTGTTGTTATTTGGTACTTGAGTCAATAATGAACACCTTATATTTACAAGTTTTCCATGTGGTCAATAGTCCATTATATCCAAAATTATATTCATTATTTATATATAATATATATAATATATATCCAGTATATACATGTATTTATAATAGTACATAACATTTGGAGGTAAGAAATGAAATGCACCATTCATGGAGACGGTAAGTCGTACGTACGCATGAACGCTACATTCATTTCTATTTCTAATTTTTATGGATTTAAAGCAAAATGATACAATGGTATATTATAATTACAGTATAATATCATTTATAATATCTTTAAATCCATCCTTTATACATCCCACACAAGGAATTAACGAATCAAATCATTTTGTGGGGCGGTAGTCCGCACTTCCTCAAATGAGATTATCGTATTTACCCACTATGGAAACCATAAAGGCATGATATAAATGGAAATTACATAAGAATAAGTAAATAATAAACATAAAATATATCATATATAAATACAGTTCCATCATAATGGCCACCATGAGAGAAGGTAGTATAAAATCGAACAATCATCGTTCCGTGAGACGTTAGTTTCCCATCAACATAAAAATTATGTTCTTCACCCACTAGATGGAGGTGTGTGTTTGTGTAGTTCGAATAAGTCTCATAAAAAACCTAGTATATTGAGGATACTGGTTTTGTTTCAAAAGAAATGAATAAAAAGAGTTTAGGGGTTGGAGATGTAAATCAAAAGAAAACAAATTAAGAGAAAATGTTACCTTTAATTTGGGTAACATTCTTTGGTTTGAAACAAAAGGACTTATTTAATTGCCTTATGCCTAAGGTAAGGCTCCTAGGGGGAATGGAGGGATGTAGGGAGCTTAATTGTGTTGTGTTTGGACGAGATAAATGGCTTGAGAGGTGTGAGAAATTGGTTATAAGTGGTCTCCTTTTATAAGGGGGAGGAGGGGCTCTTTAGGAAAGTGTGGAACTATTATTTGATTATATAATGCTATTTGGTTTATAATGGTCCAAAAATAATTATATTGGAAGATAAGATGACTCATGGTAGAAATAAATTTATCCAATAAGAATTGCACAATTTTTGGATAATATTTTAATCATTATAATCTTATTTATTTAAATCATTTATTAATGAGGTAAATAATACGTCATTATTATGTCATGAATAATTTAATTTAATTGATGTCTAAAAATTATAAAAAAATATCATGATGTAGAAAATCTTTTTATATTTGTAATGAATATTTATAGTCGAAATGATAATTTATATAACCCCTTATGAATATTAAATTACTAAAAGATATTTTCTTTTGTCATTTTTACCATTACTTTATGTTAATTAATCTAAATTGTCATTATCACGCCCACGTGGATCAAAGGGGTCCCAAAATCGACCCAAAGATGATCATGGTCATATATTTCGCAACCAATAATGTTTGTAAAAGTGTTAAGGTAATTTTGAATTATTATAATATTCCTTTAACCTTGAATTACCTTATTTACCTTTAACCGCAGTAAATAAAAGTCAAAAGTTACTATTCACTAAAAATTATTTTCATCTTAATGAACCAAATTTTACATCTTGATAACAACCATGTATTTAAAATTTATTAAAGTCATTTCACATAAGTGATAAACTTTCTTTTAAATAAAAAATTCTGTTTTTTTTACTACCACTATGTGGTTTCACTATTCATCAAAAATTGATGTTTTTCAGAAAAATACAAAAAAATCAGCCTAAGATATATTTTTTATTCAAAAATAAAAAATGATGTTTGTTATACCAAATTATAATCATAAAATTGGCATTAATTAATTTAAAATTAAATCATGTTATTAAAACAAACACCGTGTTTTTAAGAAATAATAACTATCAAAACATTACCACTTGTTTATGTCCAATTTCAATGTGAAATTAATAACAATGACCAAAATTGGATTTAATGGTAAAAATATATTCTAATTACACTTTTTAACCAATTAAAACGATAATCTAACCATATATAAAAATTTATATTAAAAGGCACCTTTGAATTAAAATACAATATTTTCACTATTCATTAAAAAATGATCTTTATTCAAAAAATGCCAAAAAAAATACCCGAAGTAAAATTTGATGTCCCAATTATAAAGAAGGATTTTATTTGGTCAATTATAAGGTATTAATGTGACCAAAACTATATTTAAACAGAGTTCTTCATTAATAGGGGATAAATCAGCCGTTAAATGTAAATTATGCTTAAAACTAGATTCATTAACATTTTAAGCCTATATGTTTTTATTGGATAAATGTAAATACATTTGAAAAACATGTATAATCATATTTTATTTACTTTCATTTATTCCCACCGATACAATGGCTAGGTGTTAACTACCATTTAAAATAATAATATTATATTATTAGTGTGCAACGTAAGATTCCAAAGAAACCCGTTGTTGTGTATTGGGTATGCCATCGACCATAGAAACCCTTTTAAAGTAAAATTAATATTTAATTCAAAAATATTAATAAATATAAATTATGTCTTATTCTTTATTTGCCTAGGATGTTACTGTTGAGCAATGTATTGTTTTTAAACAAATCAAAATAATGTTTTTTAAAGGGGGAGATTATTTTAAATAATACTCTGTCTCTTTATGATGATTTTGATGCTCACAAATACCCTTAATTATTTACTAATTATTTCGTTGAGTATTTTGCAGGAATTTATTTTATATAACGAGATTTTATACTTCATTTATTCCGAGATCAATTTTAGCGTATTCTGGAATCACTGTAGCGCGAGATCAATTTTAGCGTGTTCTGGAATCACTGTAGCGCGAGATCAATTTTAGCGCGTACTGGAATCACTGTTCATACCCTACGTTGATGAACGTAACGTATGGATGAAAAGTTTACTTTTTATGTTATTTTGAAACGTATGGTTAATGAACCTTACGTTGTTGAAAAGTATGGAAGAAGAACATTACGTTTGGAAGGAACCTTACGTTTTCGTTGTTGAAAAGTATGGAAGAGAAACCGTACGTTAGTTTTCAGTGTTGAGTTTGTTTCTCAAAAGTATGGATCATCAACCTTACTTTTATAATCAACCGTACGTTCTTTGGAGAGTTGAAGCAAGACAAAGTATGGATGATCAACCCTACGTTTGAATGCTGAAGAGAAAGTATGTATGTTCAACCTTATGTTCTGAACCTTACGTTCTGAACCTTACGTTTGTGAACCCTACGTTTGGAGCCACGTCATCAACCCTACGTTTGGCGTCGGGATATTTTTGACAGACGATATTTCCTTTTGAATTAGTCAATCAAGCGGATTATTAGGCGGATTTCGAGCTGATTCTTAAATACGACTTTGACTGAATCAAAGACGGTTTACAACGGATTAATGATTGATTTAAACGGAGCTTTTTATGCCGATTCTTCAGGGGAGTTACAACGGCTCTGTTATTTCATTTAATATCGCGAATCTAAAGGAGATTTTCATGGATCTATTTATGCGGAAGATTTTCTCATATTTGAATATATATGTTCTATCTTGGAAACTTCGGAGATATATATATGCACAGGAAAGTGTGTGGTACTGATTGATCTTTTGACGAGCAAGAAAACAGAGACTGCGTGAAAGCGTTCTTTTTTGGTGATCGAGAAGAAGCGTAAGACCTTTATTACTGAAGGAAGATCTTGATAGCAGATTCACGTGTTCTACATCGACTACCTGTTGTGAATCTACTGTTGCTGAAGTTGTGAAGTTTCTGGTAATATCTATTGCAACTGGATCGACTCAGAACTGTTTTTGATTACGGATCTTTATTTTCTGAAGACGACGATCTATCTACTGTCAATTGCATTCTGTTGCAATTGTGAAGAACAACTGGAGAAGTGTTTCTTTATCGAAACCCTTTTATTTTTGAGTGATCAGCTTCTCGTTCTAAGCTGTGTGGGTTCGTGTTTGAACCAGGAAGGCTGTGTTTTCCTGAATCTTGTAAAGGTGTCAACTGCCTGTACTCAGTTGTGGACGGGTCTGTGGAAACGAGGACCAGATAGTGAAAATCGCCAAGCTCGTGGATTTGAGCGTTGGTGGAGTGGACTAGGGGCCTTCTGTTCCCCGAACCACTATACATCCGTGTGTTCATGCTTTTATTTTTTCCGCTGCATATTTAATCGTGCAAAAGCATAGTGAACAGAATTTGTCTAAATTGAAGAGATTGTAATAATTTGAAAAAGACACAATTCACCCCCCTCTTGTGTATAATCCGTAGATTCAGATCCAACAATTGGTATCAGAGGAGGAGCTTCTTATTTCTAAAGTCCTATCAAGCTAGAAGTATTTAAAGATTATACATAGTGTATCATGGCTGATATGAGAGAGGGAATGTCAATGGTCAGAGCACCTTACTTTAATGGAGATAATTATGGCTGCTGGAAATCACGTATGATTATTTATCTGAAAAATCTTGGTTACAGAGTCTATTCAAAGATTCTGACTCCCTATGAAATTCCTGAAAATCCCGATACATGGAGTGCTGCTACAGAGGCTGAGTATGACATAAATTCAAAAGCTATGAATGCAATCATCTGTGGTCTAGGACCAGACGAATTTAACAGAGTATCTCAATGCCCGACTGCATATGAAATGTGGCAAACAATAGCTGTTGCTTATGAAGGAACAGATAATGTAAGACAGATGAGATATGCAACTGCTAAGTTAAAATTCGATACTTTCAGAATGATTGAAGGAGAGAGCATCACTCAGATGAATGGAAGATTGACAGAAATTGTCAATAATATAACAGCTTTAGGAGAACCAATCAAGCAGGCCGATCAAGCGTTGAAGGTACTGAGAGTACTTCCTACTCGATGGAATGGAATCTCTGCAGCAATCAGACAATCAACTTCTGTTAAAGATCTAACTATGATAGAACTGATTGGTACACTGATGATGTACGAAGCTGAAATGCAAGATGAGGTAAATGAGCATAAAGTCTACATAAAAAGGGAAAATACTGCTTTGAAAGTGACTTCTCAACAAAAGGATAGAAAGATGAAGAACAAAGAAGTGAGTGCTAAATCAGAAAGCTCTGATTCTTCAAATTCGGATGAAGAACTGGCACAGCTAGCCAGAAAATTCAGAAAGTTTTATAGTAAGAAGAAAGACTTCAAGAAATCCTTTAAAAAGGATAGCAAGGAAGTGAGATGTTATGAATGCAAAAAGATGGGACATATCAGACCAGATTGCCCAAAATTGAAAGATGCAAAGAAGAAGAAATTCTTCAAAAGAGATGATTATGAGCAGAAAGACAAGAAAGCTATGAAAGCTACTTGGAGTGTTTCTGAAGACTCAAGTAATTCTTCTGAATCATGCTCAGAGAAGGAGGAAGCCAATTTAAAAGCAAATATGTGTTTCATGGCTGAAACTGATGAGGTACACTCATACTATTCCTCTGACTCAAATAATGAATCAAACTCTGAAACAAGCCTCTCAAATAAAAAACTTGCAGCTTACTGCAATATGCTTGAAGAAAGGTATGACTCATTATTTAATAAATATAAATCTATAAAGAACTTGTACAAAGCTATTTCAGATGAGAGAAATACTTTGCTAAAACAACATAAGGAATTAATTGACAAATACAATTCTGCTGACTCAAATAAAATTAGTTTTGAATCAAAAATAAAAACTCTACAGGATGAAGTAGAATCTTATAAAACGGCTGCATTAATTTTTACAAAAGGAGAAAACACCTTAAATGAGATACTTGGAAAAACTGTAATTAAAAAGGAAAGGTTTGGAATTGGAAGTAAAGGAGAAAAACCTAAGTTATACAAAAATTATTTTGTTCCTAGCACTAAACATGTTATTTGTAACTTCTGTGGAACAAGAGGTCATATAGCTAAAAACTGTTTTCTAAGACAACCTCAGATATGTGGAATTAAGAAAGCTTATATTTCCAACGATCTATATGATTCAATCAATTTTAAGAAAACAAAGCAAATCTGGATACCCAGATCACTGCTTGCTAACACTCCTGGACCCAACAAAATATGGGTACCAAAGCAATTTGTTTGAATGTCTTTGCAGGTAGCAGGTCACCAAAGAAAGAAAGAAATATGGTATATGGACAGTGGCTGCTCAAGACACATGAGTGGAACTTCAGCTAATTTCTCTTCTCTTACTCGAAAGGAAGGAGGACTTGTCACCTTTGGTGACAATGCCAAAGGAAAGATTATTGGTATTGGAACAGTTGGAGATCCAGAGAAAGTCTCAATCAACAAAGTACTTTATGTACAAGGGTTAAAACACAATCTGATAAGTATCTCTCAACTCTGTGATGATGGATACACTGTTGATTTTACTAACAATAGTTGTACTGTTTCTAAAGATAAACTGTTTAAGTTTAGAGCACCCAGAACTGATAATGTTTATACTTTGGATTTGTATTCCTTGTGTAAACAACAAGTAAACTGCTTAACTGCTAATATAAGTGAATCCTGGATCTGGCATAGAAGACTTGGTCATTGCAATATATATGCTTTACATAAATTATCTAAGAAACATTTAGTTTCTGATTTGCCTAGTCTCAAATTTGAAAATGACAGATTCTGTGATGCATGTCAGCTTGGCAAGCAATACAAATCATCATTCAAATCTGTTAATAAAGTTGCTACAACTAAACCTCTAGAACTTATCCATATGGATTTGTTTGGACCTTCAAGAGTAGCAAGTTTAGCTGGTAAATTATATGTTTATGTATTAGTTGATGATTACTCTAGATTTACTTGGATTTTCTTTTTGAAATTTAAAAGTGAAGCTTTTAGTTTATTTGAAGGTTTTTGTAAATCTATTCAAAATGAAAAAGGTTTTAATATAATCTCATTGAGAAGTGATCATGGTGGAGAATTTGAGAACCAGGAATTTAATTCCTTTTGCTCAAACATGGGTATTAAACACACCTTCTCTGCTCCAAGAACACCTCAACAGAATGGGATTGTAGAAAGAAGAAATAGAACTATTCAAGAAATGGCTAGAACTATGTTAAATGAATATAGCCTACCTATATATTTCTGGGCAGAAGCTGTTAATACAGCTTGTTATATAATGAATAGAATTTTAATAAGACTTATTTTGAAAAAGACACCCTATGAACTATGGAATAACAGAAAACCTAAAGTAAATTACTTTAAAGTTTTTGGATGCAAGGTTTACATCTTGAATACCAAAGATAATCTTGGTAAATTTGATCCAAAATCTGATAAAGGTATTTTCTTAGGATATTCTGCAACCTCCAAAGCTTATAGAGTCTATAATAAAAAGTCAAGGATTGTTGAAGAATCAGTTCATGTGAAATTTGATGAATCTGATCCTTTTGAGAAAAGGATAGAACAAATAGATGAACCTGATTCTAATGAAAACATGAGACCTGAGAATTTAAAGAATGATTTTGAAAATGATATAAAAGAAATTCAGTCCAGTTCAGAAGAACATGATACTGAAGAGCCTTTGAATGTAATGCCTAGACAGTCTAGAACCTCAAAAAATCACCCTTTAGAATCTGTGATAGGTGACTTAGAGACTGGTATTCAAACTAGAAGAAACTTTGGAAACATAGTTGAATTCTCTGCTTTCCTATCCCAACAAGAACCTAAGACCATAGAAGAAGCCTTAGATGATGAGAGCTGGGTAATAGCAATGCAAGATGAATTGAACCAGTTTAAGAGAAATAAGGTTTGGGAATTGGTTGAAAGACCACATGATTATCCAGTAATAGGAACTAAATGGGTCTTTAGGAATAAACAGGATGATCAAGGGATAATAACTAGAAATAAAGCAAGATTAGTAGCTAAAGGATATAATCAAGAAGAAGGAATAGATTATGATGAGACCTTTGCACCTGTAGCCAGGTTAGAAGCCATTAGAATCCTTTTAGCCTATGCATCTTATATGAATTTTAAATTATTTCAGATGGATGTTAAATCTGCCTTTTTAAATGGTTATTTAATGGAGGAAGTTTATGTTGAGCAACCTCCTGGTTTTGAAAATTCTCAAAAACCAGATTCTGTTTTCAAACTTACTAAAGCTCTTTATGGCCTTAAACAAGCACCAAGAGCTTGGTATGAAAGACTAAGTTCTTTTCTTTTGAAAAATGATTTTACTGTTGGACTAGCAGATCCAACAATCTTTAAGAAAACTGTGAAAAATAATGTTTTGTTGGTACAAATTTATGTTGATGATGTAATTTTTGGATCGACCAATAAAATTCTTTGTCATGAATTTTCAGAATTAATGCAAAAAGAATTTGAAATGAGTATGATGGGAGAATTAAATTTCTTTTTGGGTCTTCAAATATTTCAAAAAGATTTTGGAAATGTTTTAAATCAATGCAAATACATTACTGATTTACTTAAGAAATTTGGGCTTGAAAACAGCAAGACATTTACAACTCCTATGTGTACTAATATAAAACTTGATTTGGATGAAACTGGAAAATCAGTGGACAACAAGTTATATAGAGGTATGATTGGTAGTTTGTTATATCTTACTGCTAGTAGACCAGATATAATGTATTCAGTATGTCTTTGTGCTCGATTTCAATCAAATCCCAAAGAATCTCATTTAACTGCTGTTAAACGAATTTTTAGATATTTAAAAGGTACTATTTATCAATCTCTGCTTTATCCAAAAACCTCTGATTTTAATTTAATTTCATATTCAGATGCAGACTTTGGAAGCTGTAGATTAGATAGGAAGAGTACTTCAGGAACATGTCACTTTTTAGGAAAGTCTTTAGTATCATGGTCTAGTAAGAAACAACACTCAGTTGCCCTGTCAACAGCCGAGGCAGAATATGTGTCTGCAGGTAGTTGCTGTGCACAGGTGTTGTGGATGAAAAACACTCTTATGGACTTTGGATTAAATTTCAATAACACGCCTATTTTATGTGATAATACTAGTGCAATTAATATTTCAAAAAATCCTATTAGTCATTCTAGAACTAAGCACATTGATATAAGACATCACTTTTTAAGAGATCATGTGTTAAAAAAGGATATATTTTTAGAATTTGTAAATACAGAAAATCAATTAGCAGATATTTTTACTAAACCACTTCCCACGGCAAGGTTTGAATTTATTAAGGGGGAGTTAGGTTTATTTAATTTTAAATAGTTTCTTTTTAATCTTATTCTGTTTTCGAATTCTACTTAATTTCTGTTTCTCGCTATAAGTTATTTTATTTTGTTTTAAATAAAAGTAATGATTAGTGATTACACGGGAATCAAGGCTGTCAGAACCGTTTCACCTTCTAAATTGTTTTCACCTTTTTCGGAAACCCTTTCGAAAACCTAAAACCGCACATCTGCTCCAAAACCCTTTTCTGAATCTTCAAACCCTAAACTTACGAACCTTCAGAAATCGTTGTTGAAATGGCAAAGACTAAGCGTCCAGATGAAGCCGAGAGCAGTGCTGCAAAGAAATCTAAAGTAGTTGGTCGGAAGATACTGCAAGGTAAAGTCATCGATTTAGAATGGCTGTTTGAAACTAATTTGCTGTTGAAGCAAGCGCTATCGTTTCAAAGCCTTGAGCAAGCTATTAATAGTGAAAACTCTGAGTTTCTATATGAGGCAGAAATGAGACATTTCTTTAGAACTGTTCAGTTTAGCCTTGGAGATATGGAGGACAGTTTGTTGGCTCAAATAGAGGATAAGGACTTTTCCATATCATCTGTAGAGATAAGTCAAATTCTTAACTGCCCTCATGAAGGAGTTTTTCATTTCGATTTACGGAATATTGGAGATTCTGTACATAAGTCTGAAGACATTATGTCTTTTCTGTGTGGAACCAAAGTGATAAAGAAGATGTTTATTAAAGATTTGGAGCCTGATCATAAAATCTTAGTAAAGTTTGTTCAGACTGGTTTAGCACCAAGGATGGCTGAGATGGAGAAAATTCTGTACCCTGACATGTATATAATGTATCTTTTGATGAGTGATATTAAGTTTAATTTTCCTCGATTTATGATAAGATATCTGAGATACTGCTGTCAGAGTGAAGCAAGAATGACCTTTTTCCCTTATGGAAGGTTCATTTCTTTGTTGTTGTTTAAAAGAGGAATGATCAGATTGGTAAGTGCTGGGGTGAAATGTCACCACAGTAATGTTTTTAATGCTGGAACTTTGAGGAAAGTCGGATATTTCTGGAGCACAATTAAAGGAAAACTCTTACCTGTTGGAGCTGAGGAAGACTCGGAGAGTGCTCAGGCTCAACCGGCTAAGTCCAAAGAGGGACAAGCAGAATCAAGGGTTAGTACAGTGGCAAGGAGAATTCGCTTTGAGATGGAGGAAGTTGAGGAAGAGAGAAGTCAGGAAGGACTTCAATCTAGAAGGAAGAGGTTAATTGATGAAGAAATTATCTCTCCTGTCTTGAAATCTTCTGAACCTGTAATTTCTTATTCATTTGTGAGAGAAGCTGTTGTGGAGAGGACTGCACCGATAGAGGAACCAGTAGCTCAACCGGAAATTCAGCTAGAACCTCAAACTGCTGCTGTGGCTGTTGAAGAAGCAATTCCACAAGAACAACTTATGGAGGCAGTGCCTGGTGAAGAAGTGGCCCGACCTCAAGAAGTTCATGAAAATATTGTTCTTGATCATTCAGTAGAAGTCAGAGAGACTACTGTTCGTGATGAACACACTTCTGAAGTTAATACAGAGGTACTTCAGGAAGATTTTTCAGTGGAAGAGTTTCAGGCTTCAAAGAATAGTTCAGTGGATCAACCTTTTCAGGACAAAGAACAATCAGATGCAGATTCTTTACCCCTTGTCCTGCTTCGTCAATCTGATTCTGGACATGAGAATCAAGCACAGGGTGCCCCTGATTCGAGAAAAGAAGAAGTTGTTGAGTTATACAAGCGTATTTCTCAGTTAGAATCTGAGAATGTTAGTCTCAGAAGTTCTCTGAACTTGGAGCAGTTAAAGTTTCAGAAGCTGAAAGAATGTACTGTTTCAAGACAGGAAGTAGATTTGTTTAAAACTGATATGTTGCATGCTGTTGATCAGTTGAAATCAGAGATGGTAACGAAAGATGATTTGGCTGAGATGAAAATTTACATGGAGAATAAATTTGAGTCTGTTGCAAACAATGCTGTGAGTGGATCAGGTTCTTCACCTGATTTGATTCGAAGATTTCAAGCAATTACAGGAGCACTAAGCAATATGAGTGACAGATTACACGATCTTCAGTGTAATAGTGCCCCTTTGTCAGTTTTGCTGGATAATCAGAAATTTTTGGTAGATCAGTTGACATCTGGAGAGCAACCGATTAGGATTCTTTTGAATCAGTTATCAGAAAAGCTGGCTCTTTTTGTTGAAAAAGAAGAAAGAATGCATGAGTTTTTCAGAGTTAATTTGATTGAAGATATTCATATGACTCAGGAGAACAGAGATCTTATCATCAAGTTAGGAGATGGGATGATGAAGAGGCTTCAAGAACAGTTTACAGAGATCAAGACCGCAATTCAAAGGAGATAGACACCTTTTTCCCTGTCTTATCCCTAAACCTTGATTCCTCTGTATATCACTGTCGTAGCTTGTGAATAAAAATTCTTTTCTTATCTTTTTTTTTGTTTTATTATTTATTGATTTATGATTAAGTTAGCCAGTATAACAAATTCACTTATTCATATACAGTTAATTATAGCATTTACTTATAGTTCAGTGCAATATTGAATGTGTTCAAATCCGTAATTTTTCATTCTTTTTGATATCACAAAAAGGGGGAGAATTTGGATAAACACAACATTTAAATTCATTCGTTTCCTATGAAGAAATTTGGATATATAGGAGCATTTGGATATATACGACATTTATCTTTTATCTATTTGAAAATTTATTTTTATGGGAGAGTTATGGGGGAGAAATTTTATAGTTAAATATTGTTTTAATCCTTTCAAAATTCTAAAATTTTATAAAACTTTTTTTTCAATCAAGATTGCAATTAAATTAGTTCTATTATTTTATGGGTTTTGTGATCATCAAAAAGGGGGAGATTGTTGAGCAATGTATTGTTTTTAAACAAATCAAAATAATGTTTTTTAAAGGGGGAGATTATTTTAAATAATACTCTGTCTCTTTATGATGATTTTGATGCTCACAAATACCCTTAATTATTTACTAATTATTTCGTTGAGTATTTTGCAGGAATTTATTTTATATAACGAGATTTTATACTTCATTTATTCCGAGATCAATTTTAGCGTATTCTGGAATCACTGTAGCGCGAGATCAATTTTAGCGTGTTCTGGAATCACTGTAGCGCGAGATCAATTTTAGCGCGTACTGGAATCACTGTTCATACCCTACGTTGATGAACGTAACGTATGGATGAAAAGTTTACTTTTTATGTTATTTTGAAACGTATGGTTAATGAACCTTACGTTGTTGAAAAGTATGGAAGAAGAACATTACGTTTGGAAGGAACCTTACGTTTTCGTTGTTGAAAAGTATGGAAGAGAAACCGTACGTTAGTTTTCAGTGTTGAGTTTGTTTCTCAAAAGTATGGATCATCAACCTTACTTTTATAATCAACCGTACGTTCTTTGGAGAGTTGAAGCAAGACAAAGTATGGATGATCAACCCTACGTTTGAATGCTGAAGAGAAAGTATGTATGTTCAACCTTACGTTCTGAACCTTACGTTCTGAACCTTACGTTTGTGAACCCTACGTTTGGAGCCACGTCATCAACCCTACGTTTGGCGTCGTGATATTTTTGACAGACGATATTTCCTTTTGAATTAGTCAATCAAGCGGATTATTAGGTGGATTTCGAGCTGATTCTTAAATACTACTTTGACTGAATCAAAGACGGTTTACAACGGATTAATGATTGATTTAAACAGAGCTTTTTATGCCGATTCTTCAGGGGAGTTACAACAGCTCTGTTATTTCATTTAATATCGCGAATCTAAAGGAGATTTTCATGGATCTATTTATGCGGAAGATTTTCTCATATTTGAATATATATGTTCTATCTTGGAAACTTCGGAGATATATATATGCACAGGAAAGTGTGTGGTACTGATTGATCTTTTGACGAGCAAGAAAACAGAGACTGCGTGAAAGCGTTCTTTTTTGGTGATCGAGAAGAAGCGTAAGACCTTTATTACTGAAGGAAGATCTTGATAGCAGATTCACGTGTTCTACATCGACTACCTGTTGTGAATCTACTGCTGCTGAAGTTGTGAAGTTTCTGGTAATATCTATTGCAACTGGATCGACTCAGAACTGTTTTTGATTACGGATCTTTATTTTCTGAAGACGACGATCTATCTACTGTCAATTGCATTCTGTTGCAATTGTGAAGAACAACTGGAGAAGTGTTTCTTTATCGAAACCCTTTTATTTTTGAGTGATCAGCTTCTCGTTCTAAGCTGTGTGGGTTCGTGTTTGAACCAGGAAGGCTGTGTTTGCCTGAATCTTGTAAAGGTGTCAACTGCCTGTACTCAGTTGTGGACGGGTCTGTGGAAACGAGGACCAGATAGTGAAAATCGCTAAGCTCGTGGATTTGAGCGTTGGTGGAGTGGACTAGGGGCCTTCTGTTCCCCGAACCACTATACATCCGTGTGTTCATGCTTTTATTTTTTCCGCTGCATATTTAATCGTGCAAAAGAATAGTGAACAGAATTTGTCTAAATTGAAGAGATTGTAATAATTTGAAAAAGACACAATTCACCCCCCTCTTGTGTATAATCCGTAGATTCAGATCCAACAGTTACATCCTTCCCCCATTAGGGAATTGCGTCCTCGTAATTTTTTTTCATTTATCAAAATAAGTGGGGGTATTTATCCCTCATATCATTTTCATATTCCCACGTTTCCTCTTCAACCATATGGTTTTTTTCACAAAACCATTACCTAGTGAATTACCTTATTCCGTAACACTTGCTCTCTTGGGTCAAGAATCTAGACTGGTTGTTCTTCATAAGAGATATTCTCTTCCAACTGAACTACCTTTCGGCTCAAAAAATGAGATGGATCTTGCATATACTTTCTCAACATCAAAACATGAAAAACATTTTGTACCTGGGATAAACATGGAGTTAAAGGCACTCTATATGCAACTGATCCAATTTTATCCAGAATTTCATAAGGTCCAATGAACCTCGGACTCAAATTTCCATTCTTACCAAAACGCATCACACTTTTCCATTGAGAAACATTGAGAAAGATATAATCACCTACCTCAAAATGAAGATCCTTACTCTGATTATCTGCATAAATTTTTTGTCTGCTCTGAGCTGTTCTCATATGCTTCTGAATCAACTGAACTCTCTCTACCATCTCTTCTACCAATTATGGTCCCATCAGCTTCCTTTCACTTACATCATCCCAGAATGCGGGAGTTCGACAATGCTTTACATATAATGCCTCAAATGGATCCATCTATATACTAGAATGAAAACTGTTATTATATTAAAATTAAACCAAATAATGGTGTTTGTCCCAACTTCCCTGATAATCCATCGAGCAAGCACGTAACATATCCTCCAATGTATGAATTGTTCATTCTGATTTTCCATCTGATTGAGGATGAAAAGTTGTACTAAAATTTTATTCTTACCCAATGACTTCAGAAGTCCTTTTCAAAAGTTAGAAGTAAACATGGGATCACGATCAGATATAAAGGAGAGGGGAACTCCATTAAACCTGACTATCTCTTTAACATACAATCGAGCAAGTTGATCTAAAGAAGAAGTATCTCTAATAGAAAGGAAATGAGTAGATTTAGTCAATCGATTAACTATAACCCATATTGCAATATTTCCTTGAGATGTATTTGGTAATCCCACAACAAATTCCATGGATATATTTTCCCATTTCCACTCTGGCACCGGTAAAGGCTGAATCATTTCTTTTGGTAACTGTCGCTCTACATTAACCTGATGACAAGTCAAACACATCATAGTAAAATCAGTAATATCTTTTTTCCTTCCATTCCACTAGTAATACCCCCAAAGATCTCTGTAAATCTTAGTACCTCCAGGATGAACTGAAAACGGGGAACTATGAGCTTCACATAACAAATCATTCTTCAACTGTGAATCAAAAGGCACAGATAATCTCTTTCCAAATCTCAAAACACAATCCTTATCAATGATAAAATCAGGAAACTTAGCCTTCTGAACCAATTATAACTTTTTCTGCAACTCACTGTCTTATTTATGTGCTTGCTCTATTCTGTCTGATATAGATGATCTCACTGACACATAATACAAAACAGAATAATTTCATGCACCAACAACTTCTATTCCAATGTTCATCAAATCCAAAACCAAATGATCTAATTCCAAATTTATCATGGCAAATGAGACGTTACTTTTTTGACTTAAAGCATCTGCCACTTTATTTGATTTTCCTAGATGGTAATGAATCATGAAATCATAATCCTTGATTAATTTCAACCATCTCCTCTGTCTCAAGTTCAATTCATTCTGAGTGAATATATACTTCAGACTATTGTGATCAGTATATATTTCACACTTTTCTCCATTCAAATGATGCATCCAAATTTATTAATCATAAACAACACCATCTAATTCCAAATCATGTGTAGGGTAATTTAACACATGAGGTTTCAACTGATATTTAGGATAAGTATATCCTACCTTATGAATAACTATGTTTCAATCTAGATGTTCCACAATAACATTTCCAATTAGGATTTCTAACATAAAAAAAGTTATCACATCCTTTATAAGGGTTCATAAAGATGTTGGAAATTTACAAAACATACCACCCATGTGTGTTAAATAGGGTGTACAGTAAGGCCCATTATCATGCACTAGGTAATGATTGAGTCTAGATCAATGCTTCATTTTCGAGGTTTTTACTCATAGGTAATACTATTCTAGATAAAAATCCAATTGTAGTATCATGAAAATAATTTAATTCCTTGTAACCCAATCCCTCTATACATTTTTAAAATTCATGGATATTTTGATTTACTTAGTATTATTCTTATACTAATCTCTAGGGTTCCCACTAAATTATTTTAGTCCATATCTCCAAATATAACTAGACATTTATCTTATAGAAACTATAGTGACCCACACCTTTTGCACATATTATTACATTCTTTTTCACATAAACATATATTAATTTAAACTTTAATATCGTGAGGCCTAGTGTATTTAAATAACAAGGTACATAATACATCAATGAGTTAAAAAGAAAAAAAATATCTATTTTATTCCTCATAATGAAATCCTAAATAATTTTGATCTCCCATAACTTTACATTATAACCTAGGTAATACATAAAAAAATGGGGTGAGGTGGAATTCTCAATATGTGAATAAAAATTACAAGGAAACAAAAAGTTTGAGCCAAAGGTATAAAATGTTATCATAAAAGTGAATATTGAAGGGTTAAACAATGGTATATTAACATGATGAACAAGTTATAATAATATATTGGAATCACATGAAATGTGGAATCAAAATAATACATGAAAATAATATGATTCAAGGAAAAATACCCATACGATATCATAAGGAGTGAAATGTCCCATACTGGATTAGGTTTACTCCAAAATACATACATGATGTCTCACGAGACTAATGTTCTCTAAATGCATTAGAGAATTATCTAGGCTCACGTACAATAAAATATTCATGATTTATTTATCATATAAAAAATAAATCAATCACAAATTGTAAACATTTGATTTAATTATAGAGAGAAAATGGGTTACATAATCTCATCTCAAATCATAATGAATAAGAATTTTATATTGGAGGAATTTTAGAGATGAAGAGAAAGCATGTATTACCCCTTCAAACCAAGGGAGAATAATATAGCTATATATGTGAATTATATATATATATATAATTTAGAGGCAATCCAAGAAACTAATTCTAGTATCCATTGATGTTAATATATTTAAAATATATCATTTATTATTTATTATAAAATATAATTATTAGCTTTGTAAAAAAATCATAAAAAATAAAAAAATTCATTTTTTTAGAAAACAATTATATTAAAATAACAATAAAAATTAAAAATGAATTGTTAAATAATTTAGTGGTCATGATGGAATGTAACTTCATACATGTAGTGTAAGATAAACAAATTACATTCATAATATTAAAAAATCTTAAAAATTACATTGTTCAAAAAATGACAAGAAACATCCTTTAAATTTTTTGAAAAATATATTAATTAGTAAATATATATATACTAACTCATTGTAAAATGTTAAAAATATTTCTGGATATATTTTTAGAAAACATGGATAAAGAATAATAATTCTTTTTGTCTTACGAGGGAAATAATGTGTACTTTTCATAAAAAATTATCTCAGTATTTTAAATATCAAAAGAGAGAATAGTTGTAATATGAAATTATGATTTCATGAATAAAAATATTAGGATAAAAATAAATTATTTTATTGTAAAATTATAAAATAATTTCCAACAATATAAATTCAAGAAAAATCTATCCCAATTAGAATGAGATTGAAACATATACCCTTACTACTTTACTATATTTGGAATCATAACAAACATGAATGATCTATGTGAATTTTAACATAAAATGTCGTAAATTGTTAATTATTCAAGATGTTACATTTAAATAAAAAGTATTTACACTATTTAAATGGAATTAGGTGTGTAAAATTACATATCTCTCAATGACGAATGTTCAAAGTTGAAACCCATACCTCAAGTCCATACTTTCTCATGTATGTATTTTATATACATATAAAAACAAATATCAACTATTTTTTCCTAATAAAATTTTACAGGTTTAATATCTAACATATACAAAATTTAAATCCTTTAATTTAAGCATATATTTAATTAACTAATCATTTATCTGCACAATGAGTGTTTTGAACACTCTTAGTACATAATTTAAAATCAACATCAATGTGTCTAACATGGTCAGAGAGGTAATTTTCAATACATATCCAGAAAAATAATTATTAAATATTTTTTTTGTATATATACAATAATTTTTAAAACAAACATGATTTATGGTACTTAAAAATTAATTATATTTCAAGCCTAGAGATTGTAGGTTGTATATACGCATGTGTAACTTCTACATTTTTCAATGATTGTGATGGATGGAAGTTAAGTGTTGATTTATCTTTCTAGAATGATAATAATATAATAAATATCATATTATTATCTAAATTAAACTTACAGTCACCATCCATGTGATTTGGTAGAAAAAGTCATATTGATTCATAAGTCGGTAGTCCGCCATAAGCACCAATGATCTTAATATTTTTCCAATGATTATTGGGTATGAAAATATATGATATATTAATTTTAATGAATCATTAATATTTAACTAATATAAAATATAAATATTCAATCCAAATTTGAAAACTATTAATGGAGGTGATGATGGAATGTTAATTATATCTGTTAATGATATGGTAGTCTGACATACTCATAAACAATTGTTTCATTTCCCATTTTATAGAATATGATAAATATTTAAGTGTTGAAATTTTTATAATAAAATATCAATATATGATTTATACTAATGTTATTATACTAGAATAATTAAGGTAGGTTTTATAGAGTTGTAATTTGAAATAAAAAACATTCTTAATTAAGAATGATACATCTTTTTCAGACCACTTCATTAGTATTATTACTAAAATATCCAAAGATTGGTTTTATAATTAATAAAGGGACTATAAGATTCTGTGAGGGAATGAATGAAGGAATTTTCTATGGTATTTGAAAAACAAAATGTTTTTATAAATTTAAATATGAAAAGAGAGGGTATGCCCTTCTATAAGTTGGGGAGATGATCCAATTGGAATTTCATAAAAAAAATTACCACTGTTTTACACCATCCATGTGCATAAAAAATGGTTCATTAGTGAACCATATAAGACATATGATCGAAATATGGATATAAAATAATATTTTCAAATTATTTTAAGTCATTATAGAACATAACCTTTTTGTCTAACCATAAATAAAACAATTTTATTTTTAACAATGATAATTAATTTTTATTATTCATTATGAGTAAAAATTAAGTCAAACATATGATATAATATTAATATTATGATTAATAATATGGAAAATATTCTAAAAAATAAAATCAAATGAGTGATATAATATTATTGAATAATTAACATACAGACGCGACGAATAAATGTTTTTTAAAAAATATGTTGTGGTTAATATAAAAAGTTTTTATATAAATATTCAATACGAAATTGTGTCCAATAACATAAATTGGATATATAATAGATTAATTTTTATAATTTTTATTTTAAAAAAATTAATGAATTAAATTTTTAAATCATTTAATCGAAACTATATTTTTTAATAAAACTAGTTTTTAACTATTCATTAAAAATATTAAACATTTTCGAAAAATACCAAATAATACTCCAAAGCTAATTTTCAAATTTCTATTTTTTTGTTTATTTTTTCAATTTTTTTTAAAAGTGTCAAATTTTAATTTTAATATTTTTCAAAAAATGAAGTATAATTCAATTTTTTAAGAATTAATATTTTCAAAACCTATAAATTCATTATGTGATTAATAATTTTTTGAGTGAATATTTATTTTTAAATTGCATAATTATTCTTTTAGGAACTGTTGGTATGATGAGGGGATTTTTGTGAGTTCATGCAGCCAAGGCCTTCCAAGAAATGCATTGAAGGCTGTATTATTTCATACCACCAGAAATTCGGGGTGAGCTGTGATGTCACTGAATCAGGTTTCAGGGTTGATTTGATATAACAGCTTCTGTTAACTTTTTTCATAGCCCAATAGAGTTGTGGTGTAGGGAATGAAATAATAGTCATTTTATCCAAGTTGAAGAAGTTTTTGTAGTTGTAGGAGATTAATCAAAGATCCATTTTCAATGAAGGCTTTTTAAATATTGATTTCATTTATTTGGCCAGACACATATATGTTTTGATGTTTACTTGCATGATGGAGACTTCAACTTGATCCATGATGGAGATAACTGTATGGAATTATATAGGAATGATATGTGTCTGGATGACTTTTTCACTAGATACTTCATATTCAAACTCATGGGGACTCATCAATGTTGCTAAGAGAGCTTCCCTTATAACTGTTGATAGATTCAGCGCATCCATGATTAAGAGCTTTGTTGGCATGAATGCTAATTATTTCTTAATGTCCTATTTTTGATCTAAATGATGGATTTTCCCAACTTGGTGATTCTTTTCCACAGGTTATTTAAGGGATTGTTCATTCAATGAATATGGTTCATCCCTTCTCATTGGATCCTAAGGATCATCCTTCCTTTATGGATCAGGATGGGTATATTTACTCACATACTGAGGGAAATTTGTTATTTGTTCCCCCATTGATGAATATTTTAGAAGAATTGGAATATTGTGGTTTTCTAGGAGGGTTGGAGGATTTTACTATCTCTATCGGATCTGTAGGTGGGTCCTTCCATGGGTTTCTACAACAGTAACAGTTTGAGCCGGGGTGCAGCCATAAAATTGATTTCTACAACGACAGTTTCTCCCTTGATATCTCTAAATTCTGGGGTTTCTTCCTCCATCCCCCAAATGGGGTTCAATGAATTATGGTTGATAAAAATAAACATCCTTTTAGAAGGGATCCATTATGTGTAAAAAATGATAGATCTAGAAATCTACTCCTCTTCCGATGATGACTTTACATCATCATTTTCTTCCGGTTGTACCATTTGGTGGAGCGATGATCGTATCTTTTGATTTTCCTGCATGAAATCTAAAATTGTCAAAACCAACCTTGTTGTTGGTGTATGTTTATCTTCATGCACATTATTTTCACCCTTATGAGTGTACTGCTTTTCAGATAGTTGTTAATTGTAGTATTGTAGACGTAATGATGGAAATAATGTTTCATTAGGAGCCTTTAGAGGAATGGTTGGTAACTTCAACTATTCCTGGAGTATTACACGAAAATATCTAACTTTTTTATGAGTCATCCAACTATAAATCATCTATTCATTTTTTTAACAGCCTTTTACTATTCCCCTCTTCATTTGGGTTAGCGGCTGAGACAATTGCCACTTGCACTGAAGGTTGTCCAAACGTGTATGGTATTTAATTGAACATCTTTTGTAGGAGGTCCTTAAAGAAAAAACACTCTTAGATATTGTGTCCCAATATCTGATAGAAGGGATAGTAATCTGGCCGGTCATCAATACATAATTCATCATCTTACATTGTATCTAGAAGCTGATGTAATATTGAATTAATGGATGCTATGATGTAACCACATAATTAGTCTTCCTGTAACAAGTTAACATTATTTCTATATTCCTCTAAATCATTTCACTTGGCTCCCCTTCACTTATCTTGATAGGGTAGGGGTGGGTGCAAACGTCCAGAGGGCCCTACATGGTTTTGTGGGGGCCTTGGATCTAAAGCTGTTGTATGTATGGATTAAATGCGACAGAAGCTGTTTAAACTCATCCTTCTCTTTTTTTGGGTTGATGGGGCTTTCCGAGACTTTAGATTAGTCCATTTCAAGGAATCTTCTATCATTTTAACAATGTCTGAGAAGTCCCAGAACTCACTTATATATTTCACAAAAATAAGTGGTTTTGGAAACTCATCTCAGAGATAATCTATGCACATGGAATGTATATCATCATGGGGGAGTTAGTGGTTCAAGGACCAAGTTAGACTATTCCATCTACTGCTGAAGTCTGAGACATTCTTATTCTCTCTCTATTGGATATTCATGAGATCCATGACCATTTTTTTGAAACACCAAGCTGAATTGAAATATAAACTGGCATTTTAGATCAACCCATCCTATTATTGAGTTTTCGTAATAATTGGTGTACCACACAACGTCTTAACATTGAAGAGTTGTCATAAATCATCTACGCTTCACTGCTTCTTGTTGCTTTGGGGTTCCCTTAATGGTATCACAGTAAGAAGAGAATTACATTAGGGGCTACTCTAGGTCCCATGAGCCATTTAAAAATGGGAATATCATGTTCTTGAACATTGGTGGTAAAGGGATGTTTCTCACTCAATCGGGGTATGTATTCTGTTCCGGTTATATTGGAGCATGTATTCAATCTATTTCTACATTTCGAGTTTTCATGAACACAAAGAAAATAAAGATTCCATAATTCATATCTTTTGGGACCAGAGCATGAGCCTGTACATGAGGCGGATATGCAGCTTCGGTAATCCATTATGTATTTTCCGGAATCTATTAGGGTTGCTTCCCCAATAGAGGGAAATCTTGATATAATACTAGGATTAGGTTCTGGTAGACTGATGGTCCCGATGCTACCTTTAATGATCTTTCCATCCTTGCTTAATCCATGAGGATGATCCCATGAGTCATAGTTACATGTGATACAAGTGCGTGTTGATGCTCCACCGAAGGAAAATACATAGTATGATAGATTACTCTTAGAATCTCAGCATTTAGTCACCTCAACTCTTTAATTTATTCCTCTTGTCGAGTAAATCTCTACTCAAGCATAAGGGAATAATATTTATGGGAAGGAGGAGTTGGTGAATAGACCTTGAACTTATTCTTATCCTTATTGAGGATTCACATGGGAGGTAATGGTGGATTTACTATGGGGCACCCATGATTAATCCATCTCTTTGATTTCAAGTGTTGACACCTCCAGGATCGGTGTGGACCATCTCTAGGAGGGAACCCTATTCTCTTATTTCCCCAATATTTGTGTCCATTAATGAAATGTTTCTGGGGATGATGTTCATGATGTTCACTAATGAATTCCAAATTTCGGGTGGTGTATGAGTTGATGAATGGTAGGATAGATTTTTTGTCCTTTTTTGGATCTATATTGGCCATTCTGTGATAATCTTCAATTTTCTTGGAAAAGAGTGAGTCAAAGAGAGCCCTAATATGACCTTATAGTACGTTTCCATTTTGGAGGATGTGATCCATGGGATGGGATGGAATGCGTGATGCATATAACCACTATTCATCCTAGATGGAAGAAGATAGACATCCATTGGGAAGGAAATTGTTGTAAAAAATGAACTCATCTCTTTGTACTTGGGTTTCAACCATTCTTTTGTTGACATAACATAGACCAAATTTTATAGAATTAGGAGGTAATTTTGTGGTAATGTGTCCCACTAGCCTGTGGGATGCTGTTGATCCCGAGTTTCTAGGACTACTACTGTTATAGCCTCCTTCTTGATCTCATGTGTTTATATTTGGGTGTGAGCCGGATGTGGTGTCAGTTCTGTGTGTAAATCGTTTTCTCTAAAACACATTATGAGTGCTCATTGATTGGATTCCCTTTTACAGGAAGCCTATTGGATGTTCTTGGTGGCCTTGTTCATGATATTCTCATTGGATTTTTCTCATCGGGCCTTTCACTTATACGACTTACTTAAGGTTGGTTCTTGTCGACCATTCCACCATTCATGAGCAAGGAATTAATTTGACTGTAGTATGGGGATGATGAAATTGAAATATGTAATATCTACTGGGTTCCACTATACGGGAAGTTTTGTAAAATTTAGAGCTTCGTTTTATCCACATTCATGGATCTAAACACCATATGGGGTGTCACCAATGAGGCAATACAACTTGTGATGTGAATGGAGGAAGGCTAGATCGAGGTCTATCATTCGCCGAACTAATTGTGGCCACCGTGATGATAAAAGGGATTCTATGGTAATTTCATGGTTAATCTCTCCTAGGACATTAACATGTACTTTATACCCATCATAGGGAAAACACTTTTATTTTAACTGTTTGAGAGTTTTCCACATATTGAGGTGAATGTTATGCATACATCTGTTTTGAAAATTATTTTGGTATATTAAAGGCAGAAGTGGTCGGGGCCCAATACTTTAGGGGTATGTCATCCATATCCATAGGACTTCTCCCAAGAAACATATATATTTTTTATTCCATCGTGGAACCTTATTCTTGATCCACCTAGTTGGGAAGCTCCCTAATAATTTCATTATAAGAAGGATGGTTAGCAAGAGTCTCATTCACATATGAATGGCAAGGGGTTTTTTTGGAAGATGAGCGTGACCCCAGGAAGACATCTAGTTGTGAAAACATATCTCTTTTCATAGATAGAGTATAAAAAATGTCATACTCCTTTTTTTCAAGTGCCAGAATATATGAGGTATTTCTTGAATTTTGACCGACAAGGGGCAGACATTCTCGTGGGCATAAATTTAAACTACTGGGAGGACCTTCGCATTCAGTGTCTTGATGGAAAGGACAACCATCACAACTCAGTGTCCAGCCATAGATATGAATTCTATGATGTATACCCTAGGGAGGACCATTAGGTAGGATGAAACCAAGGGGTAGTTCTTCTATCTACATATAATCATTGAGGGATGGATTTCACAATGACTACTATCATGGAGAGGACTACCATCATAGATCTATACACAAGGATAGTATATACAGTGTACATTTTGGTTCAGGCTTGTAAGTTATAATGAAATAAGTGGGTGGCCTTCACTTTTCTTGATGTCACTTTAGATATGGCCTTCATAGAGACTACATTCAAGGAAAGGAATTCCATCACATATTGACACCCGACTATTGGGAGAAACATATCTACAATGTACCCCATGGGGAGGACCATTTGGGTGGATAATAGAAAGGGTATGACCATATTGATTTTCTATATTATGGTCAAGGGAAGTACAACCATGGCGTGCATCTATAGATATTCTCCCATGATCGATCGATTCTAGACCATGGAGTAAGCCCCCATGCGTGCTCTGGGGAGGACCTTCAGAGCTACTGGTAGTGACATTGTAGGGAGGACCTTTGCAAATGCTACATCAACATCCATAATTTGGTAATGGGATGATAGAATCATGTGCCTCTATTGATAAATTTTTAATGGAATTATGAACACATTCTTCTAATAAAGCAAAATCATGATTCTGCTTTTAATTTTTCGATTTCCTTTGGTGATTTTTATTTTTAGGTGATCTCTTGCATGAAATTAGGGCCATCTGTTGTTGGTAATGACCTTCATGTACGGGTTTATTTTTGGTTGGTTCCCACAATGTATCCAAAATATAATGAAGAGAAACTTGTTTTCTGGTAGTGATATGTAGCTTTTCTAGAGTGGCCACCACATTGGACTATCATCCTCCAATTGGAATAGGTGTTTTCCCCGATCTGGTTGTCCTTGTATTGCAGAATATGGCCTTCAACCCTCCTTAAATGGAGTCGGGATGTGGGTCTAACCCGAGGTGACTATTAGATTTTTTGGATTCATCACCCCACTCATGGAGATGGGTTCTTGGGCCCAACTCCTTACTTTTTTAACTAACACAATTATGTCTCTATAAGTATATAGGATATAATTTGGGATCAACGTGATATACTCTATCAAGGACAAGATGTGTTGAGATACATCTTTGGATAGAATGGGTTGGAATACCTATTTCGATGATAGGGAAAGAGTATGTACCTTCTATGGTCCTCCATGGGTTGCCAATGGGTACTGTCAGTTATCATGTGTCAAGGAAATGGAATGAGTCTAATTAAGGGAGTTCTCTCCAGTTTCCATCATATTTGGCTGGTGGGATTTGTATTTGTGGGTAGGAAATTGCATCTGCTCATTGGAAACTATATTTGTCTCATAGGATTTATTTCCATCCATATGAATTTTATTATAATTATATCTTTCTTCCACTATATTTTACATGTGGGAATTGTTGTGGTATGTAGGAATTTTTATCTGCATGTGGATTTCCACCGTATTTGACTAGTGGGATTTATATTTATTTTATGTGATATAAGATTACCCATGGTTTTCCACTATATTTGGATGATGGTATTCTTATTCATTGGTAAAGAATTTCATTTTCCTATAATTGGTCTCTCTATCTACATGGAAGGACCGACACACACTATCATGATTGTGAATTTTCTCATATTGTTCTACCTTATTTCTGTGGTGGGTTTTTGTAGGAAGGGAATAATTGATTGTCACTCGTTATATTCCCCACATATTTTTGGTGGACCTCCCCATCAGGAACCAAGTTAATAAACTATTCCTGATTATAAATTTTCCACCCTTAGCAGGATTCCCAAGGAGTCTGTGTCCATTGGACTTTAATAGGAGCCTACGTCCTGGGATCCTCTTCAGAAAAAGGATATTGTGTTATACTACGCTGGTGGTGACATACTCCAGTAGGATCCCTTGAGTAGGATTCATTTATAGTTGAGATGAAATCATTAGTGTCAACCTCATCTTCCTCCGAAAGATAAATGAGGTATTCGTTGGCGCATTCTGGGTACAGGCTCCCGAAATGATTGGACATGGCCAGTGGGGACATCTTATTCTAGATTTATAGTCACGACTAAATAGGCGACTCATTAGATTTCAGGAATTGGAGGTCATGTCTTGTAACCTCCACTAATGGGAGACTATATTTTTGTGGTACTCTATAATCAGCACATTTTGATCCCATTTTTTGAATATTTGGGGAAGGTGAGGGAGTCCTGTTTTTTTGGGGACCCGACACCCTCTGTGGTCATTGACATGCATGTTTGACAGAATTTTCGTGATTCCATTTGGATCAAATATAGCTCTGTGAAATTATTGTAATATATATATAACATATACATAAAACACAATTCCATCAAACTAGCATATAATTATGAGATTCAAAATTTATGTTCTTTCTTGGAACTCTACCTTTTTAGATTAAAAGGGATTGTGGTGGGATAATAACACCACCTTGGTTTGGGATTCTTGTCAGGTTCACCATCTTTGTTTCGACCCAATTTGAATTTTTTGCGCAATGAGGTGATTAAAATTATTCTATGTGGACAATCCACATTTCTACTATAAGTGGGATAATACCAGAACCATGGATAGGGATTCGCATCAGGTTCACCATATTTTTTTCGAACCGAATCACCTAGTTTTCTTACATGGGTGAATAAAATTGTCCGACACGGAATAATTTATTGTCTGTTATCATTGTAGTGAAACCACTACCTTTAGCAGATATTTATATCAGCTGCACTATATTTTTTATGGCTTTGTTTATGTCATTTCTGCACAGATGGAATGCCCAATGTACAATAGGTGATTTCTCACTATTATAGAGTTTCACATCAGTTTTTTCGATTTTATTTTGACTCAATTCACATCATGATCCTTTTTGGTGGAAGATATGGTTACACCAGGATAGGGTATTGTTTCCCTTTTAATACTGTGAAGGAGGTTCTATAGTTGAATTTATGGGGGGAGTACTATTTTCTCAAATGGTCTCCAACGTGTTTATTCGTGGCGCCAAAAACAACCAATGACCCTTGTATCCATGATTCATGGACCATCTTTCCAAATGATGATGCTCAAAGGATGAATATTTATCCAATATAACTTATGAACTCCCTTGGTCGATAGGATGGGAGGTTTGGCTCATCACACCCTATTTGGGGGAAATTTTTTCATTATTTTGGACTCTCTTATAGATTCAAGCAATGATCATATGTTTATGAATCCTTGGTTTTTCCCAAGCCTGTGTTTTCATGGTACCCTAGGGATGAAATATAAAAAATATATATGCAGGGGTCAGAAATTGCTAGGAAAATGCTAGTTTTGGCCTTATGATGTGGCGCTATGGAGTTTATCAACATCCATGGAGGAAAAAAGTTACTTCAATATCTAGATCGATCCAAATAGATGGTCTTCCTATGTACCCCCATGAGAAGAATCATAACCCGTGTAGTTTGGTTTAAGTTGGGGCTTATAACATCTATGGGGACCTATTTGTTGGAGGGGAAATTATTTGGGAATAACCTTTATAAAGTAATCCCCCTATTCGAGCTCATTCTTTCATAAAATCATACTATATATCCAATTTAGAGCAGGAATTAGAGTTCTTTTTGTTCATTTAAATATGGAGTATGGTTGGGGATTATGCATAGGGGCCACCCATTTGAGGATGGGCCTTCATAGGGGTGTCCTATATTTCCTATTTAGAGCATGAATCAATGTTATCGTAGTTCATTTAATGATAGTGTATGGTCCGAGCATATCCATGGGAGTTTCCTATTTGAGATCAGGACTTCAAACATGGATCATACATATCAAGTTTTGAGAAAGAATTTGAGTTCTCGTAGTTTATTGCTGGTTTTTGATATGATTGGGGATTACATATAGAAGATTCCCATTTGAATGTGGATTGATATCTAACTTCATGGATGACGTGATATAGAGCTCGTTCCTAGATAAAGTCTTTATACATATCCCAATTCTGTTGGGAATCATAGATCTCAATGTTCATGGATGGGTTTTTTGAATGTGTTATCCTCACAAACCACTAAGCCCACGCGAGACATGATCAATGTGAGAAACAATAGGATTTTAAATATTTATCAAAGGCACACTTTTTCTTCTCCACTGATGGGAAAGGAGGCGTGAGACATTGGATGAGGACACATCTATGAGCCCATCAAATGAGGAAAATGTAATTTTAATGTGTCATCCCCTCACCCATGTTGATATACTGGATAGTCGCGTCTAGTGAGCTATTTGGACACATACAAAGATGATATGGGAGTAATGAAAGAACCACCTCTCCTAAAAAGGATAGGGGCTTACCTTTTGAGGAGTGCCTTGAAATAGGTTCTAGGAGAGGGTAGGAGCATAATCCCATATCAAAGGGGAAGGAAGGCATGAGGTATTTATATTTCACCGGTACTCATGGAAGGGAAATGATAGTGACTACTTTTATCCCAAGAATAAGGAGGTTCAGATTTGTTTACCAATGTTGGACTTCTGGTTACCTTGGGTATATGGACCTAAAGGATGTCCTGGGGGCCTGAACTATTGTGTAGACTACTTTTGTACCATCGCTTAACTTCGGAATGTAGACTTAGAAGGGCACACTAATGTGTCTGATGGTCTAGTCATTCGGGTTCGGTTGAATTGGAAGAGGATTTGGCCTGATACCATTATACTCATTAGTAGAGGGGAAATGGGGGAGTAAATGTAATGGAATGACAATATTTTAATGAGAAGGAGGAAAACCTGAAGACACCCCATTCTGTGTACCATTTTCTCAAACCAGATGGTGGATTTTTTCCATACCATACTACTATGTGGGTGAAGGGGTTTTATATGTACCAAAGTTGTAGAAAGGACCTAGATGTGACCCGCTATATACCATGATGCTTCACGGTCTCAGGTTCCATCCACATAGCATGGTTCTATGCGGCATAGGTTCTTGTATTCATAGTGATGCACCCTATAGTTTTTCAGACTGAGGGAGGGTTACTGCACCAGACTAAAGGATCGACACTGCACCAGACTAAAGGAGGGGCCTTGTGCCTACGATTCACTAGATGTTCATCCATTAAGGGCCATTGGTTTGCAGATTTCCAATTAGGTTTGTGGCCAACTGATTAATATTATTTTTCCTTTTTTTATGGTTCCCAGTGAGTTTATTCCTTCTAGAAAATGGTTTGTACTCCTTTTTCAATCATTCAACATTGAAGTCGTCAATACATAGTCTTTGAATGCTCAAAGTCTAAAATCCCCAGTGTGAAATATAACCCAATCTCTGGAATCCTATTCCATATTTCTCTATTCTTCATTACTTTTTTTGTTCCACTGGTGGCCCTTTTATTGAGTTTCAGGGATGATGTATCTATGGGAACATGACACCTTTTTTCGGATACCCTTGGAGGGATTTACTGACCTCTAATAGACTTGGTCATCCAAGGTTCTTGGTGTTGCAGTTCGCGATGTTGTAAATCACCACCTCAATTCTATGAACAATACGGTTGGTTGGATGATACGAGCCCCACCTCATCAATGAACTACACAGTCCATGGGGATGGTACGCGAGGATTTACTTCTCTATCATGTTTTTAGCAACGACAAGGTTAAATGTTCCTTGGTTCGCTATTTTCACATTATCTATGAATAACATGGTTCACTGGTCAATTATTTATAGGCTAGTAATTTGTGTGCCTTCTGTAAACCATTTTATTTGTAGTCTATGCCTTCCACAGACCATTCCTAGTAACTAATACGCAGAACAGTTTGGGTCCTTTTCCAAACTGGATTTCTTAAATCTTCTCTTCAAAATTTAATCCCCAAATTAATTTGTCTCATTTATCAAAATTTCTAGAGTATTTTCAATCCATTTGAGGATATTTCAGGACCCT
This sequence comes from Viscum album, assembly GCA_963277665.1. Taxonomy (NCBI): domain Eukaryota; kingdom Viridiplantae; phylum Streptophyta; class Magnoliopsida; order Santalales; family Viscaceae; genus Viscum; species Viscum album. Next base: position 1,324,238,261 of record OY728166.1, read on the forward strand.
AAACAAATAATATAAATTTTTAATATTTTAATAGTATATTAGATTTCATTTTCACTCTGTGTTTGATGAGCATTGTAGCACACACTCTCAATTTTTTTTTTGTGATTTAGCTATGTGAAACATAGTGGCTAACCATGGTCATTCTCTCATGAAAGAAGTGAATTAAACAACCCTTAATAGGATTGAATAAGAAAACAAAAAAATGAAAAAATTTAAAATAATAATACACAAGTTGGGGGGGGGGGTTGGCTTGGTGACATTCAGACAATAAACTAAAACAAAAGATGAACCAAAGGAACCATTTCATGAGAAACACTTATATGAGAAGATGTAGTTGATCTAATATTCCTACTTCATCATTAATTATTCCTTATCTCATTTTATTAAAATTCCTTCAATTATAATACCCTAACCTTGTCAACACCCAAACCCTACAGAAATTGTCACAACTAAGAATATTGAAAAAATGATCCTTTTTTCAAATTCGGGACTTGAAATCGCATCACCCTATTGTGATTGTGATCCAAAATCCAACATATGGTTAATGGAAAATTAGGGTTGCATGTTCTCCTTGGATTTGAAAATAAATTGAGTTTGGGATGATACTTGAAACCTATAATTCAATCTGAAGTTGATTAGATTTTTCGATTGAGGTTTCACTCACATGATTTGGACAAGATCGGCCACACAACCAAGTGAAAGTCAGTCATGTATCATAAATATTAATACTCAATTAATTGATCACAATTTATGAATTACATTATTTTCATGTATTCAAAATAAATAAATGAAGGGAGTAGGTATTATATCAACTATGAAAGAAATCACTCTTCCATGGGAATATTTGTCATCGTTGAGGCATTTTTCATAAGCAATGGATTGATTGGGGAACACTCAATTTCGTCTCCACAAATAGATTAAATCCAAAGAAAAAAATTAAGGTACAAATGGGAAACAATGAATATTAATTGATCAAAATTCAAGATAAAATCATGAATGCATTGAAATAAAAAGAGGAGGTGGGAGAGGAGAGCCTTCTTGGAAGATATATTTTCACAATGCCTTACTTTTTCCAAGATATGTTAGGGTTCAAAAGAGCCAGCCTTTCGCCCACACTGTTCCAAAGCTTCGACCAACCCTCCAAAAGTGCGAAAACATCCTTTAAATAGAATTGGAGAGGGCTAAGGTTAGAAAACATTTTTAACTCTAAAAGGATAATTCGGCCTATGTTTTTAAAATCACATACACCACATAGATGACCTATGAAAAGCCTAGATTTGTTGGCCTATATAAAAAGGATTTGTGCATAATCATGTCCTTGAGCTTCACTACAAATTTAAGCCCAATCCAAGTCCAGATGAAGAATATACGACCCCAATGGTGTAGTGATTTTCAATCTTGATAGTTTATTAAAACACTGTCTTCATGGCCCATTTACTCTAGGAAAATGCATGATCCTGCTCTCATGTCCTTAATGTAATTGTAGCTTATTAAGTACAAAAGATATTTAAAAAATTTTAAATCAAAATAATTCACATAAAAATATTTATTTCTGAAATACTATAGTGAATATTAAAAGGTTGAAACTGGAATTTCCATAAAATTATCAAATGAATTATCTAATACCAAATATTCTATAAATTATCATATTTAGCACAATGTGAGAAATTTTTTTCCTTTATTACCGACAAAATATTTTATAAAATTATGTTGAATAAACTCCTCCACACTTACCCTTTGCACTCTAGGGAAAAACCTTATATCATGTATTTGAGAAAATTGTCACAAGATATGCGTGTTTAATTTTCTCAGTCCACACTGGAAATAAAGGAAATGTAAAAATCCAAAAATGAGTCAATATTAATAATTATTAATTTCATTGTCTCATAAATTTTTTCTAAACAAAATCCAGTGATATTTATAACACAAATCATAGCGAAATAAATCATCGGTCTACCATGCCACTAATTCTCCACGTGTGTTTGTGACAACCATTCCATGCTCATAAATCTGCCCTTTATTCAGTATATTCTGGTCATTTAAAACCATTCTTCTTACATTGATTAATTCACCGAACCTGTTTTTCATTCCTTTGAAATTGAATTTCAGGACCCACACATTTAAGCATTCCCAAAATTCAAACCTTAAGCTCTCTACCTAGATATCCCCATATGTTGTAGATTTCATCACTACCCTCATTTTTTAGTTTCACAGAGAAAACATATCACACTCAACTCTCAACCGGTGTTTTATCTCCACACAAATACAATTTAAATGATTATAACAAGATCAATGGTTGTTTAAGAGTTGTTTTTGACCTGTCTGAGACCCAACCCATTTTTTTCTGAGGGTGTAAAACAATTGGATAATAGGTACACACACGTAGGTGAATTCGATACAGTAATGAAACTGATTGGAAGAAAAAACTGCATATGGATCAACCAATGAATATTTTTTCTAACTGGACTACACCGTCAATTGAGTATGATAAATTTCAAAAGTTATGGTTGTGTGAAAACTGTTGTGGATAAATCAATGACACCAATTACCATGGAAAATTTTCAAAAATAATGATGTGAAAATATAAAATTTTTTATAATGAAAAAACCATTCATCTCATCAAAAACTTCAATTTTTATAAAAATCAACCTTGAATGATGAAATCATACTAATGCTTAGCATGGTACCAATGAATTTTGGAAACATGTTTTTTTTCATATTTTCCCTATCAAAATGATCATGTTACATGATATGTTTTTTTGAGTTTTTTTTTGTTTTTTGTTTGTTTTTTAATTTATAACCAAAAACATAATAGAAAATACACACAAAATTGATGAAGGAAAATCCAAAATATCTACCCCAAAATGTTGTCCCCTCCCCCACACATAAAATATTGAATTATCCTCAATTTGAACCTTGGAGATGATATATGAATATAAAATGTATAATTTTAAATTGGAGAAAGAATATAAAAGTGAAAGTTTTAGGAACATCTTGTTATGCTCACGTGATGACGGGGTCATGCAGGGTGATGAATTCGACTACATCAGTAGAAAGTCCCTCAATGTATTTCTTTAAATGTTTCCCATTGACTGTAAATATCCTTTAAGTATCCAATTGTGCGATATTTACTACACCCTAAATAAAAACATTAGATACAATATAAGGACCTAACCATCTAGAATGAAACTTACCAGGCATCATCTTCAATCATGATCTATAGAGAAGGACATTCCCTATAACTTTAAAATAACTTTGTTGGATCATTATATCATGGGATACATTTGATCTTTCTTTGTAGAGCCTTAAGTTCTCATATGATGAAAATATAATCTACTCATGATCTTGAATTTGAATCTTTCATTGAATTCCATCATGGGTCCAATCGATGTTGCATTCCATTAATTCCCAATATGCATGATGCTCGACTTCCATTAGAAGCTGACAAGAATTCCCAAAAACAAATCCAAAATGGGCACATACCTATGGGGGTATTGTATGTTGTCCTATAATCCCACAATGCATCATCCAAGCTCTTTCTCCAATCCTTCATATTTAGCTACACAGTTTTCTCCAAAAGAAATTCAATTCAGGATTTGAAACCTCAGCCTGGACATTTTGTTTTGGGGGTGGTATAGTGTTGATGTTTTTTTGTGTCACCCCATATTTCTGAAAGAGGGAAGCCAAATTAAGATTGCAGAAGTGTGACCCCTGGTCACTGATGATAGCCTTTGGTACTCCAAACCTTCAAAAAAATTGGGTCTTAACAAATTCTACTAAAACATGAGAATCATCAATCCTGGTGACCTTATCCTCCACCCATTTTCTCACATAATAAACAACAATAAAAATATACAAAAAACCAAAGGAACTAGGGTAATGGCCCATAAAATTGATGCCCCATAAGTCAAAAATCTCAATGAATAGTATGGGTTGTTAGGGAATCTCTTGTCTCCTAGAAATTTTCATAATGTGTTGAAAACGAGAGCATGACTTGAAAAACACATGGGCATCATGGAATAAGATATGACAACATAATCCATACTCTAAGACTTTTTGAGCTGTCCATTAGGGTCCAAAGTGTCTACCATAAGCCAGTGTATGAAAAAAATGTAAAATATACTCCAACTCATTATGAGTAACACACATACTAATAACGCTATCACTACACATTCACTAGAGGTAGGGGCCAATCCACACATAAAACCTAGAATAACTTTTTAACTTCTAGACATGATGTTTCTTTAAATTTGAAGTGATTTCAGAGGCAACAAGGTAGTTAACTAAATCTTCACACCATGGATGAATAAATGAGATGTAATAATGATTATCATTGGGGAAAGTGTCCCAAAGTGGTACCTAGTCCAAGTTGTCATCCTATAGTGTGTGAGTAAGCCTACTCTTGTGGTCCACCACCAGGTTTTCTGACCTCTTCATATCATTTATTTCAATATAAAATTCTTATAAAAGGATCATCAATCATATAAGTCTGGGATTTGTGTCTGGATACATCACAAGGTACCTCATAGTTTCATAGTCAGAAAAAACAACAACTTTAGAGCCTAATAAATATAAACTGTATTTATCTAAACAATATTTGATGATAAGAAACTATTTTTCCAAGGTAGTGCAATTTTATTAGGCTTAATCTAGTGTCCTTGATGGACAGGAAACCACATATGAACATCCCTCCACACTTTGATATAAGAAAACCTCAACCGCGACATTAGAGGCGTTACACATGTTCTCAAATGGAAAGTCCAACTATATGGGTTGTATGATCAGTGGAGTGGTCAGACACTTCTTTAGCTCATCAATGGAAGTCCTGGAAGAATCATCAAACACAAAATCAGAATCCTTTTGATTTAGTCATGACATAAGAATAGAAGTCATACTAATTTTTTTATGAATCACTGATAAAATCATGCATTCCCTTGGAATGATCTAATAGCACACACACATGAAGGATAGGGTAATGATGAAATGATATATACCTTAAATCTATCAACCTTTATTCCCTATTTTGACACTACATGCCCTAAGAAAATCTCATGCTCTACCATGAAATGACAATTTTCAATGTTTAAGATGAGATTCATTTCAATACAACGATTCAAAACCTTTCCCTAACTATAGATACAATCATCAAATTAATACCCATACACTAAAAAATCATATGTAAAAACCGCTATGTATGTCTCAATTAAATCAGAAAAAAAATACTCACCATGCATCTCTAAAAGGTAATTGGTGCATTGCAAAGTCTAAATGGAATCCTTTGGTAGGAAAATGTACTGAATGGAAATGTGAATGTTGTCTTATCTTGATCCTTCAGAGTAATAGGTAACCAAATATAACTAGAAAATACCTCCATGAAATAGTAGCGTGTTTTCCTATATAGTCTCTCATACATATGATCAATAAATGGGAGGGGAAATGGTTCTTTCGAGTGGACTGATTTAGTTTACTATAATAAATAAACACATGACTAATTTTTTGTACCCTCATTGAAACAAACTCATATTTCTAATTTTTAACAAATGTAACACAACTTTTATTAGGCCCAACCTAAATAGGACTTACCCACTGAGAATCTGAAATGGGAAAGAATATATCTTCCCCATGCAATTTCAAAACTTCTTTTCTAAAAACATCCAAAAGGGTTGTATTGAGTCTCCTTTGTGGATGCCTCACTTGTTTAGCCCCATCCTCCAAAATAATCATATGCATGCAAACAGAGGTGATAACAACTGATATGTCACCAAAGTTCCACCAAATTGCCTTGATATTATCCCTCAAAATATTCAAATGTTATTATTTGTGTTCAGAAGATATATTGTTTGTAATTATAATATATCATATTTTACCAATAAATAAGTATGATTACCTGAGATTAAGAAGAAATGACTTGAGTTCCAATAAATAGGGGTGATGTATTGATGGATATAGTGATGGAACTGAAATATGTGCACAAATAACATCAGTATCATAAAATACATCATCAAAATGTGAGAATATTTCCTCAAATATATTAGTATAATCAACATCCATGTCATAGTTAGAGTTTACATGATCAAAATTAGAATATGAATCCTTTTCTAAATTAAATATAAAATAGTATTGTTAATTAGATATGGGTGTGGAAGTTCTCGTAGATATCAAACTAGAACCGATGCTCATAATCTCTCTAAGAATAAGAAAATAAAATTCCATCAGGTTTTAACTTGGTTGTTCAGAATGAGAGCTAACCAAAAAAGAATGGTCCTCGGAGGGGTACTTCATTGAGTCCATAACAATAAACATCAAAATTTCATATCCAAAATCCATTGAAAGTGTACTTTTATGGATATTTATGATATTTTCTTTCGTCTTTAGGAAGGGACTGCCTAAGAAAATTTGAGAATGAGAACTTACATGATCATCCTCTATGATAAGAACGTAGAAGTTTAATGGAAAAATCATGTCTTTTACCCTAACAAGTACATCCTCAATGACTCGCACTTGATATGTTGTAGCTCTATTCACTAAATGAACCACTACTCTTGTCAGCTTCATCTCTCTAACCTGTATATAATAGAATATAGTGTGAGAAATAAAATTTATAGAATCTTCTAAATCACATAAACTATCTGAAAAGTGTAACTCCAATGTGGTGCATGGTATGGTGAATATATATGGATCCTTTTACATTGTTGGCATTTCTTGAGTTGGTGTAATGAGTGCTGACACATTCCTTACAATGTTGATCCTCTGATTTCCCTTTAGCTCACTTCGATTTCTACAATTTTATTTTATGAATTTGGCATACCTTGTCATTTTTTTAATGGATTCCAATAAATGGATGATGGTCTCCACATTCTTGAATGTATCCAAATCTTTTTTTTCAATTGTCTCTTAAACCATCTTTTGGCTTTGAAAAACTCTACATGGAAATAGAAAGGGTTTAAGAGGAACATCATTAATATTTTTCTTATCTTTATATTTCACCTTTGGATTCTCATTAGTTGGTTTTGAATGGGGAATCTCCAGGGTTGAGGTGAATCCTAGTGGAATGGTAGGTACAGATGTGTCATTAAATTTCTTCCTAATTCTCTATGTTATGGCTCTAACATTCCCCATGGGATTTGGAGTAGGTTTGGAGGTAATAGTTCCATAGGTCTTACATACCAGTACCTGGAGGGCAGTAGAAATTTTGATCATTTCTGACTTCAAATCCCCCAGCTATGAAGCATGAATTTTCATCTCACATTGCTGATTAAGAAAAATTTTCTTCGAAATGTCATCAGTTTTAGAATCTAACATTGGCGGGGGATTCCATTATTTTGCTTGTTGATGCTTGGGATTCAAATATCCTTTTTCATTGTTGGAAACCCTACCGGTAAGGAAGAGGATACTAGAAGTTCCATTGAAAAGTGGGCCTTTGTGGTTTTCCAGACCCATACCTCATGTCTGATTGATCCTTCCACCCATGGTTGTATGATGGTGGAATGGAATAAAGCTACATTTGGGTATATGGTTTTATAACTTCTGATATGGTCTCCCAACTAATACTACTAAAAAGTCCTCTAACTCTGGTAGTTGGGGTAAACAGTCATTTGGGTGGCTAATCTAATTGAAAATTCCACAGGGCCTTGAAGATGGGGGTTGTCATGTCTTTTGTGCCAATGAAAACGGTCTCACCGTAGTTGTAAATTCTTCGAACATGGTATTAATAAAATTACATTTAATAGAAGATATAATTAACTAATTGTAACACCCCAAGCTTCCACGGTATGTTTCCCTTTCAATAATTAAATAGATTGGATTTTACGCAACTTCAATATTATTACACACCACAACCAATCAAACTAGCCGTCATGAATAGTAAAAACCAATTTTTGAAATTTTATATATTTTATTTTTCAAAATGGAAATCAATTTTGAATTTGAAAAATCTAAATTATCTAAGGGAGAATTTTTGGTATTTTTCTAAAAACAATCAAATTTTGAGAATAGTGAAAAACACTGCGTTATTGGTTAAAAACAAATTTTTTATTTAGATTTATTTTAGGTCTAAAAATATACATAATACCTATATAATTTCAATTTAATTCATTGAAGTCACTTTATAATAAGTTTAGATATATAAAAAGTTTAGTGAACTTTTTACCGTCTTGTACCCATCCCCTATGGGTATTTGAAAATTTGCATAAAACATAATGTTACCACCTCTGTAAGTTGAATTTCAAAACTACAAGAGACACAATTTATATCAGTATGTAAAATGTGGTTCAATAAGATGAAGATAATTTTTGGTTAATAGTAACTTTTGAATTTATTTACCACTGTTAAAAGTAAATAGGGTAATTAAAGACAAAAATGATATCATAATTACCCTAACACGTGTCTTATTTATACTAGATAAGTGTAATTAGACCAAAGAAAACCTTAGAAATAATATATAATTCTATTTGGTCCACTAAGATAAGATTTGGACATTTATTATTATTTTATTTAAAGAAGTGTTAAAAGAGTTGAATTCAATGTTTAATAACTAAACCATTTTAATATAAGTTTATGCATAAGATAATTTCGACTAAAAAATCATTATAATGATAAATATATTTCCTATATAATGGTATTTTAATTTTAATTTTTAGACATTATTGAATTAAATTTAGTATGACACAATGAGGATGCAGAAATTACCATATTAATGAACGATTAAAATAATTGATATTATAAATATCCAAATAAATTTAATTTCAGACATTTGATGAATTTCACTAATTTAATAGGTTAATATGACATTTTAATGTTGATTAAATAATTTTTTTTATTAATCATGCTGTTATGATTTTCAGAAAAACCAAATACTAAATAGTGTCAAAATAGACATAATTGAGTATATAAAACAAATACTATATTATTAATTAATATATTATTCAACAAAATCTATGGATCGGAAAATGGACTTTTATAAAGTTATATATATTAATAATGAACCAATTCGGGTTCGATTGTCTTGTTATAGTAATTTTATTAACCATATAATATAAAAATACCAAGAGACATGATAAATGACAAACTATTTAACTAAGAGTTAAATCTAAATGATAAGGTTACTATGGTGAAGTAAACCAGTCTAAAACATATTGGTTGAGAGGTTTTTGACCCATCCCCACCTTATCATCTAAATAAATCATTTTATAGCCATTATAAATCGAAAATGATTTTATTATAAGAACCTATTTTAAGCTTTTCCTAAAGTGACCATCAGCTCTCTTATAAAGGGTACTTCTCCTTATCTTAATTTCACACCTTTAAAGCCATTTTTATCACCCAAAACCTACCCAAATAACCTATAAACCTTCCTCCCTTCAACCTAGAGGCCATAATATGATCTACAATACAACATATGGAGCCCTACTGACAAATCAAAAGTAAGAACCTGAAGAAAAGGTAAATATATCATCACCTCTTTCATGTTCTTTTCTGCATCCACTTCCTCTTTCATTGTTGTTTCCATTATAAAATAATAACTCTATTATCTTCTATATATTGTGATTTAATTATAAAAATGGTACAACCATATTCATTAATCTATCCATCATATGAATGAGAAATTCACCATACATGCGTATGTACGGATTACTGTCTCCCCGAACGTGATAAGATTCATTCCCCATCAGATTCATTCAAAAAAAATTATTTTATGATTAAGAATAATTTTTATGATCATAAAAAAATTATATATATGAATCAAATACATCATATCCATAAAAAACATGTCTTACGTAACAAATCATATAAAGGAAATCGAATTAGTTAACTCATGAAATGATGATACTACTAAAATATTATTAACTAAGCAATATATGAGGATCATATATGATATTATATTTATGCATATAGTTCGTGTATAATTTATTAACAATGATTTAACTATTATAAATGAGGTTAACTTACCCTCAACCAAGGAAAAGTAAAGGTAAGGGGTAATTTCACAATCTTGTTATTATCTGAGGTGCACATGAGCCTCAGCCTGGTTGATGAGGACTCAGTTGGTGAATCCAAGAGACCAAAGATCGAATCCGGGTGGAGGAATTTTTCTAGGTACTATAGAAATGTTGTAGTAGTATTGTAGTAGGCACTGTAGTAGGTACTGTTTGGTACTGTAGTAGCCAGAACTATTCATCCATTTGGGCCTTTGGGCCACCGGTTTGGGCCTCAGGTCCTGCAATTTTTCAGGCCACCCAAGGCATTCAGGATAGTTGATTATCAATGCTTTCAGTCCACCTTAAATCCTTAGGACCAACCCAAGGTCTTCAGGCCACTTGAATATATATATACTAGTTTGAATACAAGTAACAAGGGTTCAGAAGAGGATTCAGGGTAGGCACATTCACTAGAGCAGAGCTAACCAGATTTGGAAGAATGAGAGGGTATGGATTTTCCATCGGTACTAGGACTGTGCAGCTTTGCATAGGATAGCTATCCAACCATCACTATGATGGTGGAGTGTGGATATCATGACATATGCTGGAGATGATTAGTTCCATGTTTTCTTGTCTCGGTGATTCCCACTAAGACCTACAGACAATGTAACTGTCTTTAAGACTTCGGTCCTTGTAAGGGTTCCAACTCACCCCTTGAAAGGTGGATTATAAAAAAATTAAGGCCTTTAGGCCATTCCAAATATTTATTATCTGAGGATGTTTTTACATAAGTTTCTACTGGGACCTTTTTATCATCTACATCTTTGTTTCGTAAAAATATATTTCAAAAACACCACTTTGAGCTAGGCTCTAATGGGAACTGGTTCACGACAACGGACCTTGCTGCACTCTTGGTTATGACACTCCTCGGGGATATTCTTAGGATAATTATCATTTTATTTACAAACCATTATTAAGGGTTTATTAGTATATACTTCATCAAATAAATCAATTTTACAATTATGGACTATATCAATAAACTGTTCACTTTATGTAAACTATTTTACAAGTTTGGAATTATGTATTGTGATTCATAAACTAATCTAGTGTACACCATTGTTTAGAAATGTTTCCTAGTGGAAGGAATGGAAACCGTATCAACCCACGTAATATATTTAGTTATTTATATCATACTCATGATAATTATAGTGGATATAGTAATTAAACTAGTACAGATCAACTAATCACCAAACAGGGACAACTTACTCTGGTTATGAATAATATCCTTAACTGTATGGAGAAACCTGATCCATAACATTAATGGTCAATGTTAGACCTCTTCATGAGCCAAAAACCACCAACATTTCATTGGAGTAAAAATCCATTAGTATCTGAGAAATGTGAAAATTTTATAGAGAAAATATTCAATGCTTTGGGGAGTAGCGAAAGGGAAAGAGTTGTCATGGAAGTTTATAATCTCATGGGAGATAAAGATTAGTTGTGGTCATTAATCCAAAAAACAAATAAAGATGGATGAGTATCAAACATGGAATGGAGGGTGTTTAAAGATATTTTCTTTGAAAAATACCTTCCTCATGGACATCTAGAGGATATGGAATGACAATTTATGAGTTTGAGGGAAAAGGAGGATGAGAATGTCGCAACGTATGAGGCAAACTTTACAAGGTTATCAAGGAATGCATCATATTATATACGTAACCCAAGGAGTAAGATTGATAGATTATTTTATGGGTTAAAACCATTTCTCCATCAAGTATTAGTCTCATAATCCTTCTCATCATACAAAGATATTTTCCGATTCATTATCAAGACAGAAAATGAATTCTCTATGTATTACGACTTTTAAGAAAAGCACAAGATAAGAAGATCTGCTGAACACTATGGAACGTGAAATAAGGGAAATAAGGGAGAAGTTAGATATCCATCATGTGGTTAATGTGGGAAGAAACACCCCGACACTTTCCTTAAGGGAATGTGAGTCTGTTACATGTGTTGTGAAAAAGGACACCAATATCGTGTTTTTAAGGGGAAGAAAGTGCCTGTCAATGTTGAATGCTACAATTTTAGAGAAAAGGTGAATTATACAAATTAATTTCCTAAGAACTAAGGGAACATACCTTAGAAAATTCCAAGGGAGAAAGGACAAGATTATCTAATCACTATTGTTGAGTTTAATGCTCCGAAAGACATGGTGGCAAATAATTTAATGGTTTCCACAAGTTTATCCAATGCATTATTTGATTCTGGATCATCGCATTATCTATTAGATTCTCAGTTTTCTAAGAAAATAAGATATTTTCAATTTGACTTAACAAGGTAGTTTTTAGTTAAAACACCTAAGGGAAGTATATTGAAACAATGTTTTGTGAATCTATTCCCATTAGGGATTATAAATGTTCTTTATCTACTGATATCATCATCATACCCATGATTAAATTTGATATAATCCTTGGTATGGATTGGATTTTAGACCATGATGTGAAATTTTATTTTCAGAAGAAGGAGGTTTTAATTTTCGATGATGATAATGAGTACAATATCATTACAGCGGAAACGTCACCCCATAATTCTTATCTAGATCCACCCTCAGTAGCTATACAAAATTCAATTATTTGGTTGGAAGAGAATGAAATAAGTATGGGTGAAGAAAAGAATGTTCGAATATAGGACGTACCTATTGTGCAAGAATATGTTTATATGTTTCCAGAGGATTTACCTAGGCATCCTTGTAACACCCCGAGATTTTATGAGATATATTCTTTTTAATTTCTTTCATATCTTCTGTTGTACGCTACACCAAGATTATCTTGCACTATACACAACACCGTATTAGCTTGAAATATACGCAACACTATTCTTTCCTCGTGTTACACACATTTTCATGTTTTTTTGTGGAAATTATTTTACGCAACATTAATTATATATTTTTTTAGTGTATAAATGAAATAAGTTTTGATTATATTATACGAAACATTGAGTGCATATATATATATTCAATGTATAATTAAAATATAGTTCGATTCTGTTATACGCAACAACAAAGGAGTCTTGCACTACACGCAACCCTAACTTGTCTTACATTACATGCAATCGTGACCTTCCACTATAGCGTGTGTAGTACGCAATACCAAGTTTCACTAAACGAGATATTATTATAATATTATTATGAACTAGCCATTATGAATAGTAATACCCACTTTTTGTAATTTTATAAATTTTATCTTTCAAAATGGACTTCATTTTTGGATTTGGAATATCGAAATTAGCCTAGGGTAAATTTTTGGTATTTTTCTAATAACTTTCAATTTTTGATGAATAGTGAAAACACTGGGTTACTATTTAAAAACCGACTTTTTATTTAAATAATTATTTAATTAAATTTATTTTAGGTCAAAATTGATACATAATAACTATATAAGTTCAATGTAATTCATTGAAGTCATTTTATAATAATTTTAGATATATAAAAATTTTATTGAATTTTTCACTGTCTTTTACCCACCTCCTATGAGAATTTGGAAATTCACATAAAACATAATTTTACAGTTTCTGTGAGAGGAATTTCAAAAATCTGAGACACAGAGTTAATATCAATGTCTAAAATTTGGTTCAATGAGATGAAAATAATTTTTGGTGAATAGTAACTTTTTACGTTTATTTACCACATTTAAAAGTAAATTGGGTAATTAAAGGAAAAAATGATATTACTATTACCCTAACACATGTCCTAATTTTAAAGAATATTTAAAATAGTTAAAATCAATGTTTAATGACTAAATATTTTTTAATATAGGGTTATACATAAGATACATTCAACTATAAATATTCATTAGAAAGCTAAACAGAAATCCTACCTAATCGTATTTTATTAATAATTTTTAGACATTATATAATTTAAGTTATTTAAGACACAATGGTGATGCAGTAATTACCTAAATAATTAAATATTAAAATAATTGATATTATAAATACCCAAATAAATGTAATTTGAGACTTTTTATGAATTCCACTAATTTTATAGGTTAATATGACATGTTAGTATTGATTTAATTAACATTTTTTCAACTAATCATGCTGTTATGATTTTCACAAAAATCAATTACCAAATAGTGTCAAAATTTACATAAAATAGGTTTTGAAACATATATTATATTATTAATTGTTAATTTATTCCTAAAAATCTAAGGTTCGGACAAATTAATTCTATAAAGATATATATATTAATAATAAACCACTTAGGATTATTTTGGCATGTTATAGTATGTTTATTAACCATATAGTGTAAGAAAACAAGAAGACACGATAAAAGTTAAAATATTTAACTTAGAGTTAAATATAAATGATAAAGTTTTAATTGTAACTTAAACTTGTCTAAAATCTATTAGCTTAGAGGATTTTGAACCATCCCCACATTATCTTCGAAATAAATCAATTTGGAGCTATTATAAACCGAATATGACTTTATTATAAAATAATATTTTGAGTTTTTTCAAAGGTGCCTCTCTCCTCCCTTATAAAAAGGGAACCCCTTCCCTCTTCTCTTCACACCCTTTTCAACCATGAAGCTCTGCCAAACCGTGCCCATTTCTCTATTCCACTTCCCGAGAAACATTCTGGAGGTTCTGGTCTTCTCAAAAGACCAACTCTACTTCCTTAATAGAAGGCTTAAATAAGGTGCGTCAAAGCCGAGGTAATCTCTTCTTTCGATTCTCTCATGTTTCTTTCTTCTTCAAATTATTCTTATTTAGTTTTTTCATTATAAAGTAATAACATCAGTATCACTCATATACTTATATGTTATTATGGATATGAAACAACCATATTTCACCTTCTATCCATCCTACGGAAAACGAAATCACCACGCGTGTGTACGTACGGAATACCGTCTCCACGTCGTTGTGTAATCAGTTTTACCACCACCACCTTAAATTGATGGGTATAATGGGGTAAATAAATAAATATATATGGTTATTGTAAAGTGATATTTATTCTGTAATATTATACATTCACTTCAATACAATTCCATGATCATGGGACTGATATCATTGCTTGTGCGTACGTACGGACTACCGTCTCCACGAACGCGATGAGATACATTTTTCGTGATTAACCATTCAAGAATTATTATAAAGTATATATAATGAATAATAATGAAATATATGACATAGTGAAGCTACTAGATTTATGTATATATATATATATATATATATTTCATATACTTACTTCCATTCATGTCAATAAGGAAAAGAAAAAAACGTTCATGCGTATGTACGACCTACTGTCTCCATGAACGGTGTATTTAATTTCATTTATCTATATTATATATATATATACTGAATATATATGATATATATATATATAATTATTTACATTCTGGAAGTAATTAAAGCATGATATAATTAGTAATAATATCAAGAACAACAAGTCTAAACACGTACGATAAAAATAACGTTTTACACAAAATGCTGCTTTGACATGAAATTTACAAAAGAACGGGTAATATAATGTCCTAAGTGAACCATATACGATATCATAACAATTAATATGATTATGTAATAATTCAATGACATTATTTAAATCATTATACAGAATGTTCGGATACGTACGAAGCATATCGGACCTAAGGTAAGGGATAATTATTCCAATCTCATTATTATCCGAGATTGTTTATTCGTAAGTATTTACTGGGGTTATATTTATCATCCATGTCCAAGTTTTATAAAAATGTTTTCAAGTATTTTTAAAGTACTTTTTACCCATTTTTGAATTTTACTACATGGTATGTAAGGAATCATTTTTTTGATTACCATAAGAGGTACTTTTTGACTTTTTCGATAAATGTACGAGAATAATGTTATTTTTAACTTATACGGCGTGAAAAGATTTTTATAGTTTCATAACGCCTCATTTTCATGAATCTTACTCAACAAGGTTATATGACTATTGTCAACAAAATAATTTTCTTTTAAAATTTCATGGCATTTTGTGAAAATAAAATGATTTTGAAGAAGAGATAATATTTTCCTCAGGAATTCATTTCAAATGTTTCATCAAAACCATTATCATCTAAGATGACATTATTACAGATGTGTATATTTCAAGTATAATGTCTCTAATATTTACATGTCATGATTCTTATTATGATGAAATGATATCCATTTGTTTTATGTGTAGTATGTTATGATGGCATGATTTTTAAGAATCCCAATTTATTACATGGGTTGTGCTATGATGTATGATTTATGATTTTGTGGAACAAGTAAAAATGATTTCATTATGAGATTGGTGGGACCTATATCTCCCTCAAATTCATTGGGTAATGATTTATATCTCATGATATAGACATGGGTGTAATGGTAAGTTAATCCAGTTCAGTGTTATAGGGCTGAAACGAGGAGGGAACTCGATTCAGAAAGGGACTTTGTCCACTAAGATGGTCTTGGAAGCAATGCCTTGGAAACTATGGAAATCATAACATGTGCTGAATGGTTTCCAAAATTACATGTTTTATTCCCATTATATTTTATCATGGTTGATTTTACATTATGATATATTCTTTACGTACTTCCATGATTTATGTCTTTTCTCAAGATTTTGATGTTTAAATTTCATGTTCATGTTTTTGCTTTCAAATGTTTATAGATTGTTTTATGTTCTCTAAGCTTACCATTACTGAGCATTTTATCTCACCCTTTATAAGTTTTCTTTTCCATAGGATTTAAAGAAAGGTTTTAGGTAAGAAAAAAAAAATGGTAAGATCTTTATGGGAGATGTTAAAGATCTTTCACCACGATTAGAAGATTAAATTCTGAGTTTCCAAATACACTAAACTATTACGGTTTGTGTGTGTCTATGTTTGTGATGTATTAAGTATTCAGCAAAAGTAATGTAATGTCCATGTACATCAGGTCCACCCCACTCCTAGTTTCTAAATATACTAACCCCTAGATCCCCTAATCCCCCTAATGGATCTTGCAATCGAGTCCACCCTACTCCCGGAAACCCATCAATGAAAGCGACACATCCATGCCATCTTGTACCCTCCATATCCATGCACCAACCATGCCAGAGACCCATACATTCCATCTTGTCACCTCTATCTCCAACACCCCCAACCAAGCCATAAACACATCCAATTCATCTAGTCAAATCCAGCTCCAATGACCAAATCCAGCGACCAACTAAATTCGACTAAAAATAGTGGAGGTTTTGGATTAGTCTCATAAATATCCATATCCACCACCATGCTAAAAAAGACTACAATTCTTGTCATACTCCTCTTGAATCCATCCATGGTCTTGCAACATCAACCAATTTCAATAATAATTCAATAGAAAATCATTACTTCACCATCCTATAATCAAAACCGTACCGAAAAAATAGAAATTAAATTAGTATTATGTACATTCGAAACAGAAACATAACTTGTTCAAAAAAATAGAAACCCAAGCTACATCTCATCCTCCTCTAGAATCCATCAATGATCTTCTAACATCAACCATTCCTTTAATGATTGAAATGAGAAATTTATTTCTCTCACACTCCCCACAATATTACCTTCACAATTTTCAATTTTTGACATCAATATACAAATAGGATATCATCATTCAATAAAAATTAAATTTTCATTTAATTTAAATTTTAGGTGATTACTTGAATGGGGACTTACATTTTTGTTAGTGTTTCAAATAACTACTAGTGAAACTAACTCTGTTAAGAGAGAAACAACCATTACATTGTCAATTATTTTTTATAAGAAAAAATATGTTAAGAACTAGGTTACATATAACATAAATAAGCTAGACTAAAAGAATTAAATGATAACTAATATGAGTGTAGTGAATTGGAACATGATATTTGAAATTCTAGAACACCATAATACTATGATAGAACCACAAAAAAACCCAACAATGAAAGACATAATGTACTTATAGTATCTTCCTTCCATCCTTATTATCACAAGGCTATCAAACACTCATTCACCATCTATATAAATATATTTATATCAGTAATACATTACAAAAAAAATAAAAATAAATAGATATAAAATTACAATTAAAATTCTAGAAAACTCACATCGCACCTCGCTTAATAGATCAAAACTAACCACCACAAACATCCAAGATGATAAGATGGTACTTAGATTCAGGCATCATCAAGATTAGTCAATCAATGAAATAAGATAAAATAAATGTGAATCTTATAAACCATGTTGACTTTATGTGGGAATGTAAAATATGGAGAAATACTATAAGAACAAGACAAAAATGGGTTAAATGATGCATCCAAAGGAAATATTGATGCGACAAAAAACTCCCTTAACATGTAGAACTAATGTATATGAAATTTTCATATCCATCTCAGGATTCCCTATTATAGCAATGATCAAACACCCATAGCCCTAGGGAAAAACATATTCCACTCCGTTTCTTTTCACCCATCACCACATGGATTCAGAATCCTAGCCAATAGGTTCCACACTACACCACCAAAAAAACCAACATTAAAAAACAATCCAAATAACAGTCATACCTCTAGCACCAACCACACTTGAATCTGGTGTTGGAGACCTTCTAGGAACACTATAGAACACCACTAAAACATGTCCGCGAATTCTAAAGTACACATAAAAACCATGAAATGTACCATCAATATATAAATAGATCAAGAAAATCAATGAAAACCCAACCAATCACAAAACATAAAAAACACACACATCTAATTGGTGAATCATTAGCAATTTTTCAATGGGAATTCCCTCTATTGTTTTCAATAATAATTAAATGAAAAGGGAGAAAAATACAACCCATTTTTCTCCAAACTACCAGTCCCATGAGTACAGATTGTAAGGTATGTGATCAGACCATCTACATAGAGATGAAGAGTGACAATTACGAACACAAAAAGTCAATGTGAAACAGATAAACATGAAAAAAAATATCTATGAAACTACCTAAAACCAAAAGATAATAAATAAAATAGCCAACCCAATCAAACATCCTTACTTAGTTCAAGTCATCACTCAATGAACTAGAGATAATAATTATAGCAATGATTCAATAGACCACAAAAATATTAAATATCTAAATTATTTATTAAGATCATTTTCAAATTTAGAAAATAAATAATCAGTAAAAAATTTCAATAACATATTCCATTCAATAGAATGGAAAAAATATTTGGTGGATAAACAGGTGGGGGATGATTTGAACGAGGAAACCATGTGGAGATAGACTAAAATGTGATTAATAGTCTAGCGATGCACCAACGGTGGGTAAACGGGGTGAAAACAAGATGAAGAATGATTTAAGAGTCCATTAAATCTACAATGTTCCATAAAGTCTTTATCTCTGTGTGTTGAAATGTAAAACAAAGTCACCCACTCAACATTTATAATATTGAATTGAGAAATTCTAATAGACAGTTCACATTTTTTCACTTAAAATGACTTCTACACAACCAATTTCATTTATTTCTCACACGAGAAGTAAATAAGAATGATGGGATGGGAATTAAAAAAGGGAGTGATATTGATGAAACAAAGGGGATGTTTATAAAAGTTAACTTAGCGGGTATATAACACCACTGGGGAGGACATCAAGACAAACAGAAGCACATCATCTACATTAACACAGGAAAAATATGAACACGGGTGGGATTGTATTAGAACATCCCCTAACAAAAAACAACAAAAAATCCATAGAAATGACCAATCCTTGATAGATACCAGCATGAAACCAAGAAAAGCAATTCTCTCTCTAAAGGTGAAATTGGGGGTGTGGGGTGGGCGGTACGGGTCGACTCCCTACAATTTAAAATGTTGAATAAACAAAGATATTTCTTGGAACACCATCGAATTCATAATAGATTGAAAATGAATTAGGAAGGATATGTGTAGGTGTTAAAATTAAATGTGATTGCCCAATGACGACATGGAAGATAAGAGAAAGAATACGCGTGGCCATTGAAACTTACAAAGTGTCCCGATTAAAGGTGAATCTATCATGAGTGTTTGGGGAAATATAAAAAAACATATTTTTTGAATCTTGATAATAAAAACCAAGAGATAAATATTTTATAGAAAGGACCATGAGTTTGTAATCCATGTAAAATAAGTAATTAAGAACTACAATTTAATGATATTCAGTAAAAATACATAAAATGTTCAATATGGGAAATATTAGGACACAAGAGTAGTCACCCAAACTAATAAAAGAAGTTAATAGTTTCCTTGTTTTGAGAAATATTGACTAGTTTTAGATATAATTCTAGAATGTGATTAAGTTCATTCGGAAAGCTATAGGATTACATTTCTATGCCCTGTGGGATCTCCTAATTGAGTACAAGCTGGAAGGCTAAAATATGTTCTTGGACATGATCACACAGATTAAATGAAATTTCATATACTCCATTTACAAATTTTAACCTGTGTTTCTAAAGAGAAAAGGGTACCAACAGCAGAAGAATTATAAATCTGGAAAAGTGGTAGTGAAGGGAAAGGATCATGGCAAACAAAAGGGAGGGTGAATGTTGTGTCAATGAACCAAAGGAATGGCTACTACGGTGATGAACTTAAGTGAACGATGTGGCGATGGGGTCTTGATTTCATCTTCATATTTTGGGTTATTAGGTTAACATATTAGGGAATCACCTTGCCATGACAATGGGAATTTGGGTGCAGGTTTAATTTAAAAAATATAACAAATATTTATTATAATAAAAATTCTATGATTCTAAAATAATTTAATTATTATAGCAACATCTCATTCCCCATTTTTATTTATATGTTTAGATTTATTTTGGATAGAGTCGTCATAAATATGAATCATTTATCAATAATTTTAAATTATATATATTAGTTTGATGAAATGTTATTAGATTATCAATATTTAAATTCATTATATAAGAATATATTTTCCTTAAGAAAGGACTTCTTAATGATAAAAACTAATAAATATATATTTAATTAATTCTAAAATATTTATTGATTGTGAATAATTTATTGAAATTTTCATGTTTAATGGTAAAATATTTTTCATTAACAATAAATAATAAGAAATATATTCACTTTTTAGAAAGATAATTGTGTGTATATGTATGACATAGCAATAGATTTAATTGATACAAAATAATTTGTTTTTATAAAAGTTTAAATAATAACAGATGTATGTGTTGGAAAAAATAATTATCAGTACTGATAAAAAATATCATCAGAATGATATATATGTTGGAAATACTCATTCTTACAAAACAATATATTATCTAAGACAAAATATCTTCTGGTATAAGTCATTTTTTGTAGTTTATGTTTCTATGTTTCTAATGGAACTAAACTGTTATGGTCCTCATGCATGTGAGTATATAATGTAATGAATGTTATAAAAAATGGTGTAATATCTATGAATGAAAAATCTGGATTTCTATAGTTGTTATTAGAGGATAGATCATGTTAACCATTAAAAACTAGGATGACCAATCCTTAGTGAGATCCCTTAGGATACGTATTATGATTTTTTATGGATGAGTTAATGTATAAGAAAATGTAATGTAATTTTGGTAAAGTTTAGAGTGAGTGGTTTCTAATAAATTACTTCGATGTCTGGATACTACATGTGGAAGTGGATCTGGAACAAATTTACACAGGGTTAACGACCCAAATAAACTATATTGATATATACTTGATCAGGAACTGGTGCATGAAAATGGGACATACTTAACACCTAGTTTGACACTACTAAGATATATGCATTTTAAATTTAAAAATATATACAAACCATTATGAAGGAGTAAATCTGTGTCGGACTGATGGAGGGGAACTACACCAGTAGTTCGGGGGAATTTCATCTGTGAAGGGCTTATGGTTTGGAGTTTTCCTATTAGGTTTGTGGATAGATGATTATTATTAAGTTATCTTGTTTTTATGGTTCACAGTGGGTTTATTCATGCTGTAGAATAGTTCATGGTATTTCATCAGTTGTTCACATTTAAAGTCTTCCATCTATATTCATTGAATGCTTTGAGTCTCAATAATCCAACATGAAACATAACCTGATCTCTTGAAGCATTATCCTCTTTCTCTATTATTTCTTCTTTTTTTATTCTACAAGTGTAAATTTTAATGAGTCCCAGGGAAAATGTATCTATGGATACATTATTACTTTTATAAAATCCTATAAAGAGATTATCCGAACCATAGACAACTCAGTCAACTGAGGTTGGTGCTGTCATGTGAATACCTTAGACATATATTTTCTAGAACTGTGGTAATATCTACAATTACCATAATACCTTAATATAAACATATATACATCCTCATTATATTAATCAAACCTAAAAATATAGAATTTTTTCCAAACATACAATAAAAATATGAAATCATTCAAAAAAACATAAACCATATTCTCTATAATTCATTAATCGGTTCCATGGTCAATAAAAGTATCCAATTTTTTTATTCATATCTATCATCTCAATAAAATAATAAACACCATTTTCTAATCATCTGAAACATATTAATGGTTATCTTCCCATAATAAAATTTTTACCATGAAAATAAATAACTTTTCTTGGTTATTAACACCACTCACTATATTATTTCAAATCCTTATTGAAAAATTATACTGAACAATCCGTATATATTTTATGATTCATATAATATAATTATTGAATTACAACACAAAAACACATTAATAATCCCACTTCCTTCACAATCAGTTAAGTACACTTCATCATTTAATACATTAATAAGTTTCTCCTAAAATATGAAATATGAATCATGTATTAACATTCATGAACCTCAATTTATTCACGGTTCTCACGTTTCACAGAAATAGTATTATTAGAACAAGTCCTTCATTTCAGATGTCATTTGTAGACTCTGCATGATCAGTATTATAACCATTACTCATATGAAATTTGTGATTATATTTGTGATTGTTCCTTTTAGGACCTTGATTTTTATAATGCATATACATTCCACATTCAAAACATTTATCCATTGTTTAATATCAGGTAGATAATTATTCTCATCCACTCCATTAACATATATTTTTATTTTTTTCCTTTACAATTAATTGCTATGTATTCTTACATTCAACACAAAAAACATCTTCCCATTCCCTTGACATATTCACAAGAATGATTCAATCCACATTCTTGAAATATAAGAAAACAAATATTCTTTCCTTTATAGTCTCTAACACTAAAACACTCAATGAACTTTATCATTATCTGATTTTGTGTGTCCAATAGTTTTCGAAGATGGTAGTTCTTAATAATATAAAATGATAGCTGATTAGTCATAATCATGATATCCTTTAATATGGCTGTCATCCTATCTGGTTTATCAATAATACATTTCCTAATAAAATCAACATGGATCGAGTTCCATCATGTCTCTTCCATTAACAATAACCAAAACACATAGTGTGAGTTATAATATTCATAGCGGGAAACAACACAATCATGAAAAATAAATTTTAGAAAATCTAAATCAAGACACCTTAATTTTATTCTATGAAACCATAGGCCTATCTGATATCATTCATGGACATTAATTAAATATTTCTCAATGTTTCATAACGAGCATTTTTAATTTTCAAATCATAACCCCTAGGAGTGTTAATCTAGGATTCCAGTAAGACACGCTATCATACACCATGTAATGATTGATTCCATATCAACACAAACTTTTAAAAATTTTACCACTAGGTACCTTTATGATATATAAAAATCCAATTTTAGTATCTAGAAAATGATTTACTTTCTTTGATACAACATTTCCTCTCCTTCACAAAATTTCTAGGACATTTTCCTACATGTTAAATGAACCTTGGACATATCCTCAAATGTATCCCTAGAAATATAGTTAAATATATCCTTAGGGATTTAACTAATGTTTTCTTATCCTAGTTTTCAAAGGTTATCTAAACCAATCCTTGAAAACCAACTATCGTGAACCATTATTTTGATACATAAATATCAAATATTTTTGCATCAATAATTAACACATTTCATTAATACACACCCATGGAACATAATAGTTTAGTGTATTTGGTGACTAGAAACACATAAATATTCTTTTGTAAATGATCTAAAACATCTCCAACAGGTATTTTCTCACATAACACTCCTCTTAATAAATACTATCCTAAAAATTTCACTATAAACTTGGGAACAAAACCTATGAATGTGTGGGATATGAATCTTAGTAAGCGTAAAATAAGAGATATCAATTTCTGATCATGTAAAATCTGAAGACAAAAAAAGGGTATGTTTTCCTAAAAATAAATAATAATGTCAAATCCTAACATATGAAAGATCATAAAAAAAGTTTAATGGCATAATGCTTTCTCATTTATGAAAAAACATAACCATAATAGTGAGAAATATTTATAAACCAATCACTAACAATAATCTTATTTCATAAAAATGGGGAACAATTATATATATATGATCCAATTTCATATTTCATGGTTAACTAAAAATACCATCAAAATTGTGTATTATGATTCATCACCAATTTTCTATTGTGGACCAAGATGGACCTATTTCCCATATAGGAAAATGACTCATTTTTCTCTATATTTTTTCAGGATTAACTTTCTTCCTACAACAGACCATGCCCATTACATTGATTCCTATCATTTTATTATGATATATAAAGATTAAATTAGTTAATTTGAAGGAGATATTGGTCCCACACATATTGGTTATAAAATAACCACCGTTCTTAGTTTTAATTTTGTAAATATCATATAATTAAATTCATACATATGTATGCCATAAGATAAATAGGAATTCATCATATCATAACGCATAAAATGAAATGGGTTTCAAAAAAAAACTACATTAAAACATAAAATATCTAAAATAAATAGGTTTTATATTCATTTAATCATTTCATTAAAGAATATCTGATTAAAAAGAAGCGAGTCTCATAATAATTTTATCATGGTATAATCTATGGAAGAGAAATAAGTTTTTAAACATACTTTCACTATAAACATAATCCATTAGGAGAAATAAAAATAATAATTGTATCATTGAATAATATCCCTAATAAGTCATAGAACACATAAAAAGATACCATCTTATATTGAAAAGGATTATTAGGGATTACATCCAACATTTATGAAGAAAAATATCGTTACACTTGAAAAAACCCCTTTTAAAGTATAAAACTTTTTCAAAATCATTTTATTAAAAAAAACCAAGGAATCTTATTTTAATACACTATGTTTTTATAAATTAATTTTTTTAGTAAATATTATTTTATTTGTGGCCGATTTTAGATCCAACACCAAGTCATGAATTTGTAAAATTGAATCCAAGGAAATCATTCACTATATACTACACCCGGTTAGATTGCGTGACACATGACAATAAGTTTTAACAAAACCTCAATATATTAATAAAATAGTAATTTAAAATTGACCCTTATAACCAAGTAGTTATAGTAAGAAAAATTAATAGTTATAAATAAATATTAAATATTAATTAGAGTGGTTTTATATAGAGGAAACATATTGATAATAAAATACATAATTTTTGGTAAAGCCATTAAATATTTTAAATACTTTTTTTCAAGGAAATTATATTTAATTATTTTGAAAAAAATAATAAAATTAATTTATAATAAATTTGTAAATTAATTTTATAAAATAAAATTCATTTTTATATCATAATTTTAAAAAAAATTATAGGGTGAATTTTTGGGATTTTTTTCTAAAATGTTTCATTTTGTTGATGAATAGTGAAAAATATTAATTTTTAGCTTAAAACTATATTTTAATTTAATTTATTAAAAATGTAAAATAATATTTTAAATTTTTTTCATACTATATATAGTTTAATTATACATATATTAATCAAATTTGGACCATTAGACTCAATTTTATATTGAAATTAAATACAAAAACATTATAATCATTTTATCGCTTTAAAAACCTAGTTTCTCATCACATCTCTATGAATAAATTTAAATATTTTTTTTAATAATTTTATAATAATTTAAAAAAATGGATTTCCGGTTTAGAATAATAATTTAATATGTATAATAATATTAACAATTTTTTTTATAGAAGTGAGTATTTAATAAAATTAATGTAAAAAATTTCTATTGGTAAAAACATGATTACATAGATGTTAAGCTTAGAATATAAGTGGTAAAAATGAAGAAAAATTTAATAATACTAATTTTATTGAAATATTTATAAAATATCATTTCTATCCATAAGAAATTACAAATATTTGGTCTTCGTTATATAAAAAATGTTGTTGGAATTCCCTCTATCAAAACATTACATGTGTGCCACTCACCTCCCTTATAATAGGCCACATCCTATAATGCTCACCAAACACCATAAAAACGAATTGGACCATAAAATAATTTCCCAATAAAATTCTCAACATCCCTCATCTTATCCTAGATTCCTTACATTTGGTAGAAATCTATCCGAGATAGTATTTTTTTAAAATAAAAATATGATACTCAGAGACGTGGTAACATTCATCAACAAACTTTTTTGTTTTTTCATCAATCCCATGAATTTTTTATAATATTTTATATAATAAAATAATTATCATACATATAATTTTATTTTGATATTATAATGGTATTACATATAGCCACACACACTTCCATCAAATGGGTTACAAAATAATCATTCATGAGTACGACAGACGAATGCCCCATGAACCGATGTCATTCATTTTTTCCTTTACCACATTTCATGGTTGAGAAAAACGTTGTGCATAATATTTATATATGATATATGTGAGGTTATTATTTTTATATAATTATTATATAACACATACCATAATTCATTCCATTTTGTGGGAACATGACAACAACCTTCATGAGAACATCAGACTACCACCTCCCAAAGTAATGTGATTAGTTCACATTTTACATAAAATGTATTAAGGATGGGTTTAATAATTTTTTTATATACATGAAAAAAATTCATTTATAATTAATATATATATATATATCATTTACTTGTTCTTCATTCAATATTAAAATAAAATGGATACAATGTTCATTCGTGTGTAGAACATACCTTCTCCATGAACGGTGTATTTCATTTTCTATCAAAACATTTGATGGATTACCCTAAATAATACCATAATGAATATTTCATATATTTATATCATTATATAAATTCTATTTTTGATTAAATTATAATCTATGTAAATGGAAAAGAATATAACAAATTAAAACTTATAAAAAAAAGTTATTACCCGAATCATAATATTAATATGTAATTTTTAGTAAAAGGGTAATTAAATATGATATGAAAATGATATGTGATATGCTATATATATATATATATCTATGTGTGTATAATATTCATATATTTTTTATACAAGATGTTTGAATGAGTATGGTGAAAGTCATGACATATGGTAAGGGACTCATATATCACTTTTGACAATTGAGAGTCACATGATGTATTCACCTACCCTTTATTCTATTTGGTGTATATAATTACAATTAATATATTTTATAATTATTTCAGTACAAGATGTTTTTATTTGCATATCCATTTTAGGATCAGTCTTTCCTGGTTTTTTTGGTTTCAAAATTTATCAAATCATTAATGTATTCTTTCTCTCAATTTCCTTCTTTGAGATGTCTGTTAGGATATGAACCCATATTTTTTCATGGGGTGTATATATGGACCATTTTAAATGTAATATTGTTATTTTTTATGTCTTTATTATATTATATGTTCCATTTTATGTAATTCAATCCTGGATATTATCATTAAAGGTTACTAAATAATTAATGATTTTCTGTTACAATCTCATATCTTATAAATAATGTTTTTGATTATTAATCCAATGAATAAATATTATGATCTAAAATTTAAATAATTATCATGAATTATATTCACTTATTTTTATTCCTAGTATCATAAATAAATGATATGAGTTTTCTATTCATTAGTAGATAATATATTTAAGAAAATGTTGTTATGAAAAAATGCATTCATTTATCTCGTCTATCAGAAATATATTTACATCCAAAATAATGTTCTACTAAATTTTTTTATTAAGATTCATTACTAAAATCATTTTATAAACAAGTATATTTTTTATGAAATTTTTTTAGAAGAAATCATAACTTTATTCTCCAAAATAATTGTCATTTGGATTTAAAACAATGATAGAAGAACCATAATTTTAATGTGGATGCGAAGAAAATAAGTTTCTAACATTAAAAATCATTTATTTGAATATATCTTTATAGGATTTCGAAGTTATTTTCAAAGAAACATTAATTCAAAATTAATTATGTTTTATAAATATTCATTCAAATTGGAAAATATATTTTCCACAAGAAATTTGTTAAATAATATTTCAAAATTTTATTCCTTCTCGGATGTCGTCTATTGGTGTTAGTTATAAATTACTATGAATAATATTCAAGGAAACCATTCATATTATTTCTCTGAATAGTTTATGTTTTGATGTAATTATATTTATAAAACCAATTTTTATTCCATGGGTTATACCATGATAAAATATTTATTAATCGTACTTATTTTCATACGCTATTTTATTTTCAAATGATTATGAAGCATATCCCATAACCATAAGTTTGGATATATTTAAATGTTTATGATACACATTTATTTTAAGGATTTTTTTATATGACGTATTATTGTTATTTTATAGAACACATAACTGATGTATTCATAATGATATGGTTGGGACATATATATCTCTCAAATTCATTGAATAAATATTTATATATATCATGGGATAGACTTGGCTAGAATAGGGAGTAAAGATAGTAAAGTAAGACCGAACTAGAATGGGAAGTGAACATGATACATTTATATATTTCTGGAATAAGGATATGTATATGATCTTTGATACGTAGGTTATGGTTTTCAAGTATTATGCTAATTTTTTCAAACACTTATATTCATTTTATTATTATGTATATGACTTATTTACCCTTATTGATCATTTTACCTCACTATTTATTATGTTTGATTCTCTTAGGTTATGAGGATATGTATTATGTATGATATTATTGACAACGGTGATTGTTATTAAGAACCTATCGGTAGGCGGGGTAGTTTAATTATGGTATAGTATTTATGTTTCTATGTATCTAATGGCACTAAACTATGATGGTCCTCATGAACATGTTTATATAAAGAAATGAATATTCGAAAAAATATGTAATATCTATGAATGATAACTCTAGGTTTTTATAGTTGGTATCAGGGGATAGGAGTAGTTAACCATTGAAAACTAGGATAATAACCACTTAGTGAGATCTCTTTGGACACGTATTAGGATTTTTGTATGAGTGAGTTAAACTGAAAGAAAATGTATTTTAATTTTTTTAAAGGGTATAGTGTGTTTTTTACAAGAACATATATCCATTTATTGATACTACAAGTGGATGGGGGTCTAGAATAGATTTACAAGGGGCTAACAGCCAAAAAACTGTATTGAGATATATTTGATCAGGAACTGTTGTCTGACAACGAGCCATAATGCACCCCTAGATTGACACTCCTAGGGGAAATGATTTGAAAATTCACAAAACAATTATAAAACATCAGGAATAATTCAAATAGATGATTAATATGATAAAAAAATATAGTACTAAGGTGACATAGACCAAAGAATATGGCTCCATGATTTATACGCCCTATAAGTTATTTTCATGATTATGTTGTTACTCATTATGATTATTCTTTCTTAATCTATATTTTTTTAGACCCTATTTGGAACCAAAATAAACAACATTAATACTCAATTTGATAAATCATGAAATTATTATGCTTTAAAGAATCCAAATGTTATGGCAGCTGGAATACAAAACTTGTTTCATTGATCAAATTGTTTTCTTAAGCAATTAATCATGTTGATCATGAAAATGAAAAAAGGAGTGAACAAAATTCTTTTTGGGTTTTTATTATGTGACTTCCCACTTTCATCAATGAAACTATTGATCCACTAGTTCCTAATAATAAATTATTACAACTAAAAATACATTTTCCATCATCTGATATTCAAAACATTAAAACTTCATTTTTCTTTTCTACCATTAAAAAGGAGAAGCAGATTAATAGTGGACTCTTATAAAAAATACAAGGAAACTAAGTGAAAATTACTCCATGGATTGGGATGATTTTAAGAAAATATAGTTCAATTAGTTCATTCCTCATTTCTTCATTAGTATACATAAAAAGATTTTATTGAGATAAATAAGAAGGATAATGACTTTTTTGGAACCTACGAGGTTAATTATACAGTACATGTGAGGTACTCTTTATATATTATAATCCAATAAGAAATTACAGATGATTGATTTATAATTAGATTTAAAACAAGTCTCCAAAGTGAGTCAACCATATGAGACTCTATAAGATATAAATATATTGTCTGATGTTCTATGAATGAGGAAATGGAGGTTGGAGTTATATATCAATCTCATTGTTTGGATAAGAAATGGAATATGGGGTTCAAAGAAAAATATAAAACCTTGGAGATAACAATATGAGCATTCATTGTTTCTTAAAATTTTGGAAAAATCATGGAGGAAATTTCATTAAGGGGACTACTAAATGTATTATTTTTTAAAGGAAAGGCCATCATGAAATAGATTACTAATGTATTGGAAAGAAGTTCGATAAAATTTAAAATATAGAGGAAGTTAAATAAAATGCACCTATCTAACTTTAATGATAAAATATTAAGAAGAATGGGAGTTATGATAACAAATTACCAATCCTAAGGTTTAATGTACATGATCAATGGTAGGAGCCTCTTAACATGTGAGAAATTGTAAATTTTCATGTGATCATTATTTCAAAAAAGGGGTGAGATAACGATACGGTGAAAGGTACACGTAACATATAATCTAGAATTGGTAATGTATTATATTAATATGGATCTAATAATTCTTTCATAACTAATGAAATTGGTAAGGGTATCATGATAGCACTCGAATGATTATATTTGGAAGAAATAGTGAAAACCACTAATG
This sequence comes from Viscum album, assembly GCA_963277665.1. Lineage (NCBI taxonomy): Eukaryota > Viridiplantae > Streptophyta > Magnoliopsida > Santalales > Viscaceae > Viscum > Viscum album. Next base: position 1,324,269,218 of record OY728166.1, read on the forward strand.
GTGTGATGATAACATCACATATATCTTATTCCTATACAATTTATGTTAGTCTGAATTTGATTCTTGAAAATATTTTCACTCTTTTCCTAGTTTAATTTAAATTTACCATAGGTCTGGATTCGATTGATCTATATAAATAACACATCAATTTTCATGGAAAGGAAGTAATGGTTGATACTTTAAAATATCCTATGATTATCGATCAATGTGGTGATTACAATGAGATTCCTCTCGTGGTCCAATCCAATATATGAGTATTAATTGGCATTAATATGGGTATTTATATCATAGAGTTGGGGGGAAATCAATATTAATAAGATGTATGTTGTAGATGAATTTTATTATGACATTGGGGAATAATTTCATAGTATTCCACCAAAAGAAGAATTTATTTTTTAATATAAATCATACTTGGTACTACACCAATTTAAAAGAATCTATATAGAATCTCCCTAATTACGTTGTTGGGATTGTGAAAGAAACTCTTCGAAAACCCTAAAAATGGATTCATTCGACCCATATCTATAACGTTTATGTCACATCTATTCACTTTTTAAAAGATAATGACTCTATGAACATTTATCAGTTCATTTCAATATTTATTATGACCTTTCTATCTTTATGGATTTAATTTATATGGTCTTTAGATAATAAATTTATTTTTTTCATACTCATTATAGGTGATATTCTAATTTAATCAAAAAGAAATGAATGAAAATAATATAACTTGATAATTTTACTATAAACTGTATGAAATGGGAAACTATATTAAATATTTTTTATTTTTTATTTTTGGTTTCAAATTGATTCAGTTTTTTGGTTGCATAATATCTATAGAGGGTACATGTGGAGAACAATCAATGAAAAATGCTGTTGAATATTGGCCCAGACTACCGGTAGTGACTAGGATCCATAGTTTTATTTGTTTTCTTAGATATTATCGATGGTTTATGGATACTTACTCATAAAAATCTAATATTCAGAAGAAGTTAACATATATGTGAGTGAAGTTCCTCTAGAGTTATGAATATGATGGGAATTTCAAGGAACTACAGAGAATATTATTCAATGAACCTATTATTAAACTACCTTATATTTGATAAGGGATCATAATATAAGTTATGTATCCAATAAGGTATTGGTATGTGTTCTTAGATTTAATAATATGGTTATTGAATATTCATCATGAATATTAATGGGTTGTGTGAAAAATTAACAAAGTCGTGATTTAGAGTTTGTTGTGGTAATTTTTTCATTAAATAAACAGACGAATTATCTATATAGGGAAAGGTGTGATATATATATTGATGAAAAATATTTTATGTATATATTCACATAGAATTAGTTGACCTTTAACCAACTAATATGGTTATACCTAATTAATGATTTTTACTTCTTAATAAATTACACCCATATGAACAAAAACAAGGTTATGCATTCATTGAGTAAAAATTATCAGTCTTGAATATCCATAATGTGGATTAAAAAAGGTTAAATATTTTGGTTTTTTCAAATTATGGTTCTTGAAAACCTAAAGGAAGGGTAAAATCCAATCATGGTTAACTTAATATTCTTCCATCTATCCAAGTTAATATTAAAGTGGAATACAAGGATGATATAAATATGAAAATGAAGGTTAGAAATGGAAATACTGTTAACCATGGTAATTATGGAATAATAAGGTTGAGGAACCATGTATGACTTCCTTATATACCAGAACCAAAGATGAATTTGTTAGAGGAAGCTCATAGTTCATCATTATATATTCATCCTAGAAGTGAGAAGATATATAATGATTTGAAATAGTACTTCTGGTGTGAAAAAGGGAAGAATTATGTTGATGATTTTGAATCTCAGTTCTCATTATTCTAACAAGATATGGATAAAAAATGTACAAGTGGATGTTTCAGCCATTACCCATACTAAAATTGAAATGTGAAAAAATCATTATAAATTTTCTCATCAGACTCCCCAAAACATCTAAAGGCAAAAATTCCATATCAGTTATAGTCAATCAGTTTAATAATTCAGAAAACCTCATTACTATTATAGAATACTTCTCTCTAGATTATATTTCTAGGATATACATTGAGAATGTGGTAAGGTTACATGGATTACCACATTATTTTATATCAGGACATGATCCATGGTTTAACTTAATGTTCTTGTAATGTTGTTAGCATGATCTTCATAAAAACTTTAGTTTCATCACTGCATATCATCCCCAAAATTATGGTTACTCTAAGAGAACAATTCAAACACTATAGTATATTTTGAGAACATGTTATTTAGATTTCAAAGGATGTTGAGATCTGAACCTTCTTCTAGTATAGTATATTTTTTCAAGTATACTTTTCTCAAGAATTATTATGTATTATTATGAGTCCATATATGGAAATAAGTACAAAGCTATAATGTGTTGGAATGAATTTGAAAAAATGAAGTTTTTTAGAGCAGAGATCATTAATGAAATGCTAGATAAGGATAGAGTTATTCAGTATCATGTAAAGGAAGCTCAGATTTTGTAGAAATTTTATTATAATAATTTCTAATGTGATATATAATTTTATGCTTTTGAAAAGGAGTTTCTAGGAATTTCTATAGGGAATGGAGTAATAATATTTAGGAATAAAGGAAGAATAAGCCCTAGAAATAAATATATCTTTGAAATTATTGATCTTATCAAGATGGAATCCTATCAATTAGATTTTATTACCCAAATAACATGATGGTATCAACGTATCTCTCTTGAGTAAGTATATATCTGGCCCTTTACATGTACTGAACTAAGAGGTCATATTGCAGGATAAATATCTTTCTTATGGGGATTAACTGATAGAGAATTAAGATCATATAGAGAATGTTCTATGAAATAATACCACTAACTAGTTCAATGATTTGCAGAAAAACCACTTTTCTGAGGATGCTCTGTGGGAATATGATTATACTATGAGAAAGAATTATCAATATTTTATTGTATCATAGTTCTAAATTTCAAGAAAAAAATTCATTTCAATTGGGATATAATGAAACTCCATGAGTATTTTTGAATCAATTTTTTAGAATGAGAAAAAATTATATGATGGATTGGGTTTGATGCAACATCAATTCAAGCTTCAGTTACACATTACCATGGGTTATCATGCTCTGTATGAAACACTTGATAAGCTTATATGACACACTAAAATGAGTTTTATTAAAAATTCAACATATTATTAATATATTCATTTATGATCAACCATTATAACATATCCATTAGACAATAAAAAATTAATATCAACAACCATTGTTAAGATATTAATTAAAATTGGTTTACATAAAGCAAACATAATTTAATAAGATATATAATATAATGTAATGTCATTATATAATTTAAAATACTACTTTCTAAAAATAAAAATAATATTGTGAATAATAAAAAAAATATTTTTCAAATATATTTAAATATTTGATAAAGTAATCCTATTTCTTTAAATCATAGTGTAAGAATTAGCATAGGTTTACTTGTTTTCTGAAAATTTTCATATTTTGATGTATAGGAAAAATATTGAGTTATAGTTAAAAAAATATTTTCATTTATTTTATTAATAATTTTAATTAGTATCTTAACTTGATTTTCAAATATATTTACATTATTCATACATCTATTAATAAAATTTAGTTCAGTTGAATAAATTTCACAATTAATTTGAATATAAAAACTAAGTAAATATTTGATCATTTTGTAATTAAAAAAACACCTTTTCATCAAGAACGCGGGCTTAAAATTAAATTATTTTTAGCATATATGTGTTTTTAATTTTGAAAAATTTATTCCATATTTGGAAATATAAATATTTATTATTTATAATAAGATAAACATAATTTTTAACTAACGTTATTAGTGAATGAAACAAAAATTAATTACAACGACGAAGGTACAAACAAGATTACTTAGTTGTGAAACATAGAATATAAGGTATAAAAAATAAACCAAAAAATATACAGAACCAATTTTAAATAAATATATGTTCCTAATACATTCTATTATTGATCATGGATCCTTATTGGGTCCCATGTACTGGACAAATATATGGGTGTAATCCATTCTATAAAAAATATTAAAAGTGTTCCACCCCTCCCTTTTTAATGGCCACCCCACATCCCCTCCCTCCACACCTTCAAAAGCAATTGGTTCATCCAATACTTGACTAAGTAAATTTTCCACTTACATACTAACAACTTAGAATCCTTAATATGGGCATCAAAACTCCCATGGATGGCCATTGTTGCAAAACACGGAGATACCCATAGAATAGGTAACGTTCATCAACAAATGTTTCTTATTTTATTTAATCCTAAAATCCATTAAATTATTTTTATATAATTATTTTATAATATCATATATATCATAAATATATTGTTATTTTGTTATGTATATTATATTATCAACCACCATATACACAATTCAATTAAATTGCTTACAAAATCATCATTCACGTGTTTGGCGGACTATCGCCTTGTGAACCATTGTACATCATTTTTTACATTACTACATTTTAGGGTTGGGAATAATGATTAAAATAAAATTTATAAATGATATTTATTATGTTATTATGATTATGGAATTATTAAATAACACATACACTATTTTTTCCCATTTTGTGGAAATACGGTAATGTCGTTCCTATGTACAATAGATTATCACAACAATAAGCGATGCAATTTGTTCAAGATTTACATGTAATGTATAGAGGATGGGTTTAATATACATATATATATATATATATATATATATATATATATATATGGAAAAATTATACTAAATTGATCGTATATAATTATATCATTTACTACTATTTTCATCAATATGACTGGACAGTGGAAACAACATTCACCCATATGTATGACCTAGATATTATATACATACATACATACATCTATATATATATATGATATTTATATCATGATATAAATTCTGGATTTGAAAAATCATGATATATTTAATAGTTCCGAAACAAAAATAAATTTAAACTTATTCAAAAAAAATCAATTCTAACATTAAACATAACTTTAACAAGAAATGTTTATTAAATGGGTAATAAAAGGTCATAAGAAAATCATATATGGTATGATATATGTAATTTTAGTTTTTTAATATATTTATAATAAACTTATATTGATTATATGGGATGTTATGGTTATTATTTTGAGAGTTAAGACTTAGGGTAAAGGATTTCTTCTCACTTTTTACTTTTCTGAGTCACATTCTATATTCAACTCCTCATTCTTCTATATAGAATATATACATCCCATGAATATATCATATGATTTTTATACATAAATTTATTTGTATTGAAATATCTAGTTTAATATTTGTCTTTAATGGTGTTGAAAATTGAAATTTTTGGAATCCTTAACGGGGTTTTATATCAATTTACTTTCATTGAGATGTATATTATGATATATACCTATATTCTTTCATAAGGATTTTATACAAACCTATTGACATGTAATAATAACAATTTACATGTAATCATGATATTTTACTTTCAATTTTATGTTATTCCTTCATAGGGATTACGATTCAGGTTTACTAAATTTGTAATGATGATTTGATACAATTTCCTTGTTTATTTATATTGTTTATGATTATGCTTGCAATGATAGAATATGATGAGATATATCTCAATATTTTTCATTGATTTTTTACCACTCTATATATTCATTCTATCATCATATAATGTATCCCTTTACAATATCTTTGATACTTAATATAATTAGGAAAACCTTTTTATGATAAAAAGTATTAACTTCTCTCTTTGCTCAAATGCCTTTTTTATTTCAGAATAAACTTATATAAAAGTGTTTTGAAAAATGTTTTATAACTCTATTATGAAGTTTATTTTTTTCCACTATTAATTTTTACATAATATATCTTCAAAGGAATCTTCATTTTTTTCCAAATTAATGCGTGTTTTGATTTTACCGAAAATGTGAACATAACCATAATTTTAATGTGTATGTTGTGAAAGGATTTTTAGGACATAATAGACTATAATTTTTTTAAATAATATTTTATTTTTTTTCAATATTATCTTTAGGAGGTGTTTTTCAAATTATTATTTTTTCATTAAAAATAATTTTTCAATTAGAAATTATATTTTCCTAAAAAATGTTTTAAATGTTATTTCAAAATTATTTTCCATCTAAAATGAAATATGTTGGTTTTACATATGCCTTAACGGGGATATAATCCATTGAAAACATTCAAATTATTTATCTGAATGGTTTATGTTTTTATAAAATGATATTAATGATACCCATTTCTCATATATGGGTTATACCTTGTAAAAATTATTAGGAATCCCACTTCTTTTCAAGGGTTATTTTAAGATGAAATGATTATGAGACCTATATCCTTTCATCAGGATAAGATATATTGAATTGTTTATTAGAACTATTTAATTTCATGGGTTTTTAGATGATAAATATTTATGATATTATGGAGAATATAATTATTTTTTCATTATGATATGGGTGGAACCTAGATTTCCATCCAATGCATTGGGTAAAAAATTATATATATCATGATATAGAGATATTTGGAATAAATATTAAACTCAATATAGTAATAGAGTACTTTATTGAGGATTGTATCTTATATAGTTAGACATTTCTAGAATGAAAAATTTACATGGTATAATTAATTAATTTTCCCCTATGATGGCATTGGATGTGAGTCATGACCAATTTGGAAAGGACATTCTATGCTTATGTGAATTCCAAATATTCTATTCCCTATGAAAATATTATTCCCTTATAGCTATTGTAATTTGATAATCTGATAATTAATGTATTATAAAATATGAATCTTTAATCCAAGGATCATTTATATGACCTTTTATCTAAATGTTATGGTTTTTAAATTGTATACTCATGTTCTTATACCCTTATGTTTATGTAATTTCTAACTATATACCTTGTTTACCTTTACTCGGCATCCAAGATCACCATTTATTGTGTTTTATTTCCTTGGGTTATGAAGACATGTATTATATATGATATGATAAAGAAGTTTTATAGTTACAATGTCTCTAGTGGGATATAATTTAGTTTTCTTAGGGTCAAGATTTTATTATTTGCTGTTTCTAATGGAACTAAACTATTAAGTTCCTCAGGCGTGTGTTTATGTAATCTAATGAACATTCCTCTATAACGGTGTAATATCAATGCGTAAAACATCTGTGTTTATATACTTATAGAGGAATCATTATAAATTATCTAAAATATTTATTGAGTAAAATATCATTTCCCATTTAAAAAATACATTTTAGAACATAAAATTTATTAAAATCCATTCCATTGAAAAAAACCATGAAATATATAATTGAAGGTTTAAAATACATTTAAAACATTTTTTGAGGAAAATATTCATTCAAATTTTAGTTTTTTTAAAGTAAACAATCATTATAATTAGTTTTATAAAAAATTACTATGAAAAAATATATACTATGATTCTGTGAAAATAATGCTCTAGATGGCTTTAAATTTAATTCACACAGAGAACATTTAAACAAATAATTATTCTATATTTTCAGTAAAATCCCCATATGAATTGATTGGAAAATAACATGAAGATTACATATAATTTAAAAAATAAAATAATCTGGTGTAAAAATATCATTAATAAATCATTTTAGTAATGTTAAAAAAATTACAACTTTTTTAGATAAAAATGTTTTAAAAGGAAAATGGTTTTCAACTGAAGAGGGAAATAAAATTATTTTTCTAAAAAATATTATTCTAAACTCATGAGTATATAATGAGAGTAAAATTAAGGGAAACCATGTATTCTGTTGTAATAAATACATTATAGGAAAAGTTATGTTTTCCTTTAGAAATAGATCATTATATTTCATTATTGGAAACATAATTGTAAAAAATATCGATAAATGATGAGATTATAATATAAAACCCTTTCCTATATAGTAGATGTGAATCATAATATTGATGAAATATTTACATTAAGTTAAACGTATAATATAATTAAATTATTTAAATTAATTATATAAAATTTTAAAGAGGTTGTATATACATCTTTTAGTAGACAATAGGTGTATAAAATAACTAATGTCTGAAAGTAGGAAATTTGAAAACAAAATACCATAACACCTTCGAAAATCAAGAACCAAAAACACCGAGAATTATAAATATTAAGGCATATCTAAATAAAAATATTTCTCATTAAATTCATCACAAACATCATTGATGGAAAATATATTCACCACATAAAATAAATTGGTGGCGAATAATGAATTTTTCAGAGTTAAGTAAAAAGTGAGACAGAAATCCCTTTCTATATGTCCAAACATCCTTCATAAATGTTAAAAAATATTTAAAATAAATATGTTTTTATTATAAATATATTATATAAACATAAATTTATATATAATACCATATATGATATACTTATGACCTTTTATTCCCAATTTATTATGATTTCCATAAACTCACATTTCAGGTAATATCATCATTTTTTCATGTATGTTTAGACACTTTAATTTTTAATCATTATTTTATCATGGATAAATCATATAATAACTATTAAACATGACATAAAAATAATATATAATCTATATAAATTTAATTATAGTGATATTTAAAAGATAGATATATAAAATTAAACACACTGTTTGTGGAGATAGTAGTACGTAAGTATGCATGAACGTTGATTCCATTTTCCAGAAGCAAGGAAAGATAGAAAGGTAAATATTATAATACCATTATACATTAATTTTAAATTTATATATACATCATGTATTAATTAAACTAATACTTATTATCTTCCAGTTGAAGCATTAATGAACCCCGTCACTTTGTGAGGTGATAGTCTGACGTACACACGACCATCATTATCATTTTCTAACAGAAAGGAATTTAAGAAGAAAAATCTTATATCATTATTCATGAAGAAAAAAATATCAAATATATTATATATAAAAAATTAATTATTTATTATATCCTACCTTGACAGGTTGTGATGGAAAACATAAAACATCGGTTCACGAGGAGGTAGTCTATCGTACAAACGATTATTTATTTTAAAAACAATTTGGTGAATTATGAGATGTATTTAGATTATGAAATTAACATAACAAAATATAAGTATATGGAATAAATCATGGTTTTTATGTTATAATAATTTAATACGTGGAATAATAAATGAAAAAAAATCCTTGATTAGGGACATCACCTCTTTTTCAAACAAATTCATTTAGTTTGTAGAAAAATGCGTATTTAATTAGAATGTTGAACAAAATAATGACTAATGGATGATAGGAGGGTTGTAAGAAAGTTATTTTTATGGGATATTGTGATCTACATTTTTTTTGGATGTGTGAAGTACATAATATAGTGGGTGACCATTTATAAGTGAGGTGAGTGTCACAGTTATTATTTAGGAAAAATAAGCTGTACCGACGTTTTTCATATTCCAAATGTCTCAAAAAAATTGGCCATTATATAAAATATAAGATATAATTTCCAAATATAGACAGACAATTGGAAATGGATTTTTGTGTTATTTTTAAAACTAATCTTCCTTATTTAACCCCTTTTGTAAACATATTTTTACCTTAACTGCAGTAAATAATTTTAATTTTTTACTATTAATTATGTTAAATAATTATGTTAACCTTATTAGATAAAATAAATTATGATTTATTGTAAAATAAAATCCATTTTACAAATTATATTAAAATAATATTGAAATTATAATATAATTTTAACTCTTAGATATAATGAGAAAGTCAGATTTCAGAAAGAAAATGCTCAAAATATTAATAAGTGTTTTGGTAAAAATTAAATATGAAAAAATTATTCCATTGATCTAAATTGAATTAATAGATATAAAATTGAACTAATTTTTCTTTATATCTATATTAAAACAATTTTTATTTTTTAATTCTTTAAATTAAATGAAAATTCTAAATAAAAACCATATTTTTCATTATTCATCAAAAAGGTTATCTATTGTAAAAATTATAAACAACTCACTCTAAGATAATTTTGACATTCTGATTTAAAAAATGAATTTTATTTTTTAAACTAAATATTCTAAAGTATTCAATATATATATATAATATCTGTGCCAAAGGTGTCGATTTTTTTTAGAAATAAGTATTTTTAAGTGTAAAATTGGATTTATCATAAAATAAAGTTATAAATTTTATTTCTTATATAATATAAAAATTTCCTAAAAACAATTCCAACAAATATTTTTAAAAATTTACTGAGTAAAAAAATTATTTTCATAAAAATAGTTTTCATAAAATGTTTTCCCTTATTTTTTAACAGTTTTTATTTTAATTTAAAATTAATTTCTATCTAGAGAATTAAATTAATATACAAATTTAAATAATATATTTTAATTATGTAGATAATAATATGAATACCAACCGTTCCAATGATTAGGTGATAAAAATAAAATTAAATTAGAATATTTTAACAGTGGGTCGTGTTTTTTTAAACTCATTGTTTTGTATCATGGATGATAAACATAGTTTTGGGTGAAATAAAAAATATTGAAATGTATAAATTAACATGGGAAAAAAATCACAAAACATTGATGTTTTTATTTAATTAAATATTCATAGAAAGGTTAGATGAGTGTTTTAGTGGTCTCTCATCGCATGGAAATCTTGAGGGAAATAATATGCATGTTTAAAATAATTCCCAAACATGAAAATTTATAAAACAATGGAATAATATAATGAATATTATAGAATAAAGAGGAGAAGGAGGGGACCACATACCTTGGGTGGTAACTTCTAAAATATTAGGAGGATATTTATAATATATTTGAGGAATTTGGGAGGGAATTAAGGGGGGAGGGCAATGTCACTTAATGCACTAAGGGTCTTGATTGAGGACGAACATGATTTTTGGAGTTTTTTATAGAAAAATGGAAGAGAATTATTTTTTAATTAATAGACATTGGTTTTGGACCTTATATATTAATTTAATTCAACAAAATACATTCCAATGCATTTTCCCATGAACAATACCGAGGAAGAGTGGATGTAAAATTTATATAAGTCCAAAAAACAAACAAATTAATAAAATACCCCCAGTGATGTTGCAGCGATTCGTGTATATAAAGAATTTATTTTTATAAACATAAAATAAAATATTTGTTTTGGAGGAGTCATCAGGGGTCTATAAAATTAATCAATTATATGTAAAATACATTAAATTAAAGGGGATAATATTTTCTGTTTTTTATTCACTTTATTGTATTCATTGCATAAAATTAGGGATTTTATATTCATATAATACATTTAAGAATAATTATACCACATTTAAATTTTAACCTTAAATTAAAATTTATTAAAAAATTATGATCAATAAATCATTTGATAATTTCAACATGATGATCTGAAAATCAGTGTTTTTTTCAAAATATTTTTCTAAATATTAAAGTATACAATTTTATGTCCAAAATAATCATTTATTGAAAAATAATATTATTAGATTAACCGTTTTATGACCGCTATAAAATTTAAATTTCACTTCAAAAAATTATATTAATATTTAAAATTAGTTAATATTATATAATATTAATATTTTATTAAAATATTATTTATTTCATTAGATTTTTAATTAATAAAAAATTTCTTTTATTGAAATAATATATTTTACAAAAAATAATATTTCTTTTCTATCTTATAAAAATATAAATTAAATAAAAAAATTATTTAATAACTAAAATATAATGATAAAATGAATTAATATAATGATTGTATTATTACAATTTAAAATAAAAAACTCATACTGTTAGGTTAATGATTCCAAAATCCTCGTTGCACTAACATATTCCCTTAGTGTAAGGTGTCATGTGTTGAAATTTTAATGGGGCGGTTCAAAAAAAATGGTTTGGGCCATGATCTCGATGAGCTTTAACTTCCACCATAAATGGTTTCAAACATGATTTTTTTATTTAATCTCAACTTCGGATTGGTAATGTTTAATTTGTAGTGATGTTATCTCACTCAAATGATCTAATAAACGGGTTTCACTATTTAGGATAAAACTAATAGAGGTTATCCCTCATTCCATATGCATCATTATTTCTATTAATATACACATATTGATGGTCATTATAAAATAGAATTGTTATAAATAGTTATAATGTTTTACTACCTTTTAAAATTAGAAATGATAAAACTTACAAAATTCTAAAATTAAAAAATTAGTACATGTGTTTTCTATAACTACATTACATTGATAATTGATTTACTCAATTAAAAGGGTATTCCATTTATAAAAGACAGGTTGTTATAATAATTCTACCTTCTATGTTGTATTATAACCCACCCAATAATTCAATCATAAAATAGTAGGATTTCGAATTACTATAGAACCAAATTTAAATGATGGGTGCTTGGGTGTTAATAAATTTTGATTCTCATTAATATCTATAGAGATTACTAATATTAAGTCCAATAATAATGATACGAAAAGTTTTCAATTTTCATCATGTAGATTTTCAATTTATTTTTTTGTAATAATATTTTAACATCTGTACAACACAACCATCTAAAGTTCACCCTATTTTAAAGTTGTGAATTATTGACACATTAACCACATCCTTATATACACATTCACTACTTTTACCCAAACTCTATTTATAGGGTAACTTCACAATCATTTCCTTGAATATCAAATTTCAAATTTTCATAGACTCTTAACAATTTATTTCATGAAGCATACAATGTAAAAGCGATTTTTGAAATTCCAAATGATTATCCTTATTTATTAATTTTCTTAAATAAAATATTTTTTAATTATCTAAAGATAATATAACTCACAAAATAATATTTGATAAAATATATAGATAAAAATGAAATAATAATTAAAAATAGAATATTGAATTTCAGAATATGAATTAAAATTCTACACACAATAATTTAGAAGTGAAAAATTATAGATTAAAAACATGAAAAAGAACCATTTCATTGATTTCTTCGACAATCCATTTTCTACACATTGGATTTTGAACACAGCCATAATTGTGCTCTAGAGAAATAATGTACTCTAATTAACGAAGTGATTTTATATACCTAAAATATCTAAATAAATCAAAATTACTTCAAGGATTCATTGTGTTTTAATTTTTTATAGTTTTACTTAGTTTTTCAACCTCATAAAAGAAGAATGTACCATGGTTTTCATAATTTATTAATTTTGGTCATGTTATGTGCATAATTTACCTATTATCCATAGGGACCACCATTATGGCATAATAAACAAGATTTTTTTGGCTTTTGAAATCTAAAAGTCAAAATGACTTCCACCAAAAAAACATTTTCTTCAAAATAGCCATTTTTAATTTTCCATTTCACAAAAGGATACCATTATACAAAAACACCCAGTATAAGGACATCACACAATTTTTTTTAAAAAAATTGACATTTATTTTAATATTCTAAATATAATTAATTATAAACTACAGAATAAGTAAAACAAGCAAAACAAACAACAAAAATATTTACTAAATTTTGAAACAAAAATTAGATTAATATATATATTATTTTTATGCTTTTAAAATATATAATGGATTTGAATGAAATTTCTTATTTTTGAATAAACCCATTCTATTTTAAATGTTTTTGAACATTTATTATGAATTTTATGTTTCCATATGATTATGAAGTCAATATTGTGTGACAACATGAGGATTTTATAACTACATGAAAAAAATCATATGAGTTAACCTATTTTGTATGACATCAATGTGTGTTTCAAATGATTTCAGAAATGAGTGTATGACATTAATATAAATTATATATCTTCAAAAACATTTTATAAATTCCATGCATTTATACAAACTTTTTTTTATGACAACCATATTGGAAAATAAGAATTAATAAAGAGTTAATTGGAAATATGAAATATATAAAAAACAATTAATCATTTAAAAAATTAGTATGGATTTATTTAATCATGGAAAATTTTTATTATCAAATAAAATTTATTTTATTTATAAATAACATGATAGGAGTAATAATAAATGATAAAATATATACTTATAAAAACCTAAATCAGTTTAAGGATCCATATTAAAAAGCATCCACCTCCAACCATTTTGATAATTATAACACCAATCCTTAATTAAAAATAATTTATTTTTATTTTTATATGAATTAATAATACTAATTTTTAAAATAAAATTTTCTAATTATAGTTAAAACATTTTCTATTCGAATTTGCACATTTAATATATCCTTATACTCCCCAAAAATAAATAATCATTCTGGGAAAATAAAATTACTCTCCTATTTTTCTCTTTTTGAAATTATTTATTCCGATTTTAAAAATATTATGCTTATTAATCATTTTTTATAATACTATTATATTTCTAAGGAATATTTTTAAATTTAAAAAATTATATTAAAATGAATAAAAAATGTTCATGAGAACTAGTGTTAAAAATATATTTTTACTTTTGATTTTCAATGGACGATATTATTAGAAGAATAAGTAGTAAATATTAATATTAAATTGTTTATTTTAATGAAAACACTAGTTTTTTACCATAAGAATAGATTCCAAATATCTTTTAAAAAATTAAATAAATTATTATTTTTGTCATCCCATTTAAAATTTTCTTTTTCAATTTTTTTTTAAATATATGGTTTTTGTAAAAATTAAAAAATAATGATTTTCTATAGAAATAAATTTCAGATTTATATTTAATTTTAAACCTAATCTTTAAGATAGTTAAATGAGAAAATCTGTGTTGTTTATTCATGAGATTTTTAAAATATTTTTATAAATACAAATATAAGAAATATTAACACTAAATATAAGAATCCAGTGAAAACTAAAACCCAAGTCATCATATGTTTTCTTAATCCATAATTACTGTGAACAATAATATGCAACAATTGTGTAGTCAAATCAATAGAAGTAGAGATAATGGAATTATTTTTAGCCCCATGAAACAAATGAATTACCATGTATATGAAAGATACCTGAAGTGATTTTTTATATATCTTTCATATTCACGATCCAATTAAAATAATTTAAAGAAACATAATCATTTTTAAGAAAAATAATATAAATCAATCCATGAAAAAATGATTATATAAGATCTACAATTTTTAACATTATATTCAAAATTTCTAATGATATTTTATATTGGACGATCCTTATGATTTATTAAACTCCGTGGATCTGGTTGGTTGTGTATGTATTTGTTCTCCCCCTTAATTTTCGTATGGGTTTAACTGATCTCAATTTTTTACAATGTTAAATTTTATAAAACGTCCTACAATTTTATCAAAATATTTGTTGTTCTCTCTTAAATAACCATCATCAAAATATTATTCAATTACCATAGTTATTATATTATAATCCATATAATACTTTATTACATTAGAATATCATAAAATTATAAAATTATATGATTTTTTTCAATTTATACAAGGTATTTTTAGTATTATAAATCATTACATTAGAACCAAATTCTTTAAAATATTTATTTTTATAGCTCATAAGGATTATTTTTTTATATAAGTCTTATAAAAAATAAATTTAAAATAAAAAAAGAAATATTTATATCATTATCCCAAAATAATTTAATTAAATTATATCCATTTATATATTTCTAGTCAATTTTTAACTATTATATTTTTTATGTCCACATAATAATTTTTTTGGTCTCCTAGTACTTGTAAAATTATTAAAATAACCATTTTAACCATATAAATATTAAAATTCAATATTTCTGATATCTCCACCTCTATAACATAAAATAGATATCATCAGATATCTTCTATATTTTTGAACTAATTTATAAATTTAAATTAACTCTTTCCATGTTTCATTTTTTTTTGAAAGAGCGTACACCAATAAATTTAAACTAAAATAATCAAATATAACTAAATAATTTTTTCACCATGAAAATTAAAAGTAATAATTTTTTCCAAAACATCTAAATGAATAAATTGATGATCCATTATGTTTTGTACTAATTATTTTGTATTGATTCATCTTTTGTTCTTTTAACATTAATACTCTTGTCCAAAATCATAAAATTAAGATGAAATAATCTATTATGACATAAAAATTTCATAAGATTTTATATCATTTATTCATTTAAGATTTTGATTATTTAATTCGAAAACATTAATATTAAAATAAAATTTTGAAGGTCTTTGGTCCATTGGATGGATAATTTTAGTTATTTCTATTTTAATATAATTTAATACATTTACACACTAATCATAATGTTGTTATCATTTTGAAATTTTACATCCACTAAATCTTATACCAATTTGGAATTACTTATTATATTATTTATTAAAAATTCAAAATTTGAAACTTTTGGAATCATTAAAATAATTTATGTTTTAACTTCGTAAAAAACTTTTACATTTTATATAGAATTACCACCAAATTTTGCATTACTTCAATTGAATTTATTGAATGAAAAGAATTTTATGAAATTTCTTGTCATGTGACATGAAAATCCACTAAAGATTAACCATTTCCCCCTTTTGGATTTCAATGAAAAAATACTATAATAAAATATTTGAATATATTTTGGTATATAATGCCATGACCATAGAAGCTCGGAGACATTGCATTATTTTAATACATTTTCATGATTATGAGGAATCAAATACCTATGTAACGAGTAGTTTAGTAGTTTTGGAAAACCAGATACCTCTATAGGTTCAACATTACAACATGAAAAAAACATATATGTTTTATTGGTAAAATAAAAAACTATAGTTCATTCCTAAAGGGAAGTCATAAACATGTCTTTATGTCCTGATTAAAATGAAACAAAAAAATGGGTGAGCTGAAATGATTAGTAAGGAGAGGAAATAAAGAGAAATATATCATAAATATAAACATTATACCTAGTGAATAACTGAAAATAAATTCCATTTAACAATAAACATGAACATAATATGGAAGGAATATGAGCTGAGTAAACATTTCCATAATAAAATGTAATAATAGGTATTCTACAAGTTGAATAACCACATAAAGTATGAATTTATTGCTTCATAAGGAAGTAAATGCATATTTAGAACATTCTGAAACATATTTTCACGGCTTAGGCAAAGACGTCTAAAAATGATTAATGCCTTGTCCAAAACCATATATCAAATTAAGAAAGGCCTTGGATAAGTCCACGTTTATTAGTCTCATGAGTCTTACCGATCCACCAAGGGAATATATCATCCCCCAATTAACACTTACTATGTCCAATGAATTCCTCATATGAATTGGGGTAAACATAAAAAACATATTCATTCGTATTAAAATTAATATATGAAATGTAAATATATTTCCCCAAACAATAAGCATAAACACTACCATTCCAAGTAAATTTGTGAATAGTTTCAAGATAGCACATCCATAGTCAAACTAATCATAAACCATTCTATAAAACATGGAAAATGTTATCATAAGAGATAAACATCAATGAACTGTAAGATTCAACAAAATACATTGACAAAGAAGAAGATACTTTCAAATGGACCATTAAATATTCCTTGAGAGGAAATAATCCTTAAACATTCTAATGTTTCTTATACCACCTTGAAACATTAAAAACATAATACCATATAATATCATGAGAATAATGAGACTCTTGATATGATATACCAAAGGGTATTTAATACACCTCAATCAATAAATAAGTGGTTAACAATTCATATATCCCATAAAAGTTAATGTGAGATGAGAAAAATCCTTTTTTACTTTAGAAATATGATTTATTTTGGAAAATCATATGTATTTGTCATAAATCTGGTTTTAAATAGGTATATACAAGAAAATAAAATAGTAGGTCCTTGAAATTATAATTTAAGCTTAAATAATATATTATTTTAGTAGAATCATTTAAAAAGTGTTTTTAAAGAAATTTTAGAAAGAAAATATTTTTTAAGTTTAAGAAAAATATAATGTTATTTTAAAGGGAAAAGGAATGTTTTATTTCAATAGAATGTAAATAAAAAAAATATTTTTCACTTTAAAATATTTTATTTTTGAATGATAAATATAGGTTAAAATAGTTTATTGATTGATGTTCAAAATACATAAAAATATGGGAAGTTCCTTGAATTGAGCATGTATTTCGGGAAGAATTTTTGAATGATCCTTTTAAAACATAAAACTCCACATAAATGAAAGTAGAAATCTGGTTGGTAAAAATGTATCGAACATTAAAATAGAATATATGAGGAGTACATATGAATAACTAATAATTTCATTGAGGTGAGTAAATAATAAGAGCAACCCAAATGAAAATAGAGGATCAGGTAAATTATAATTATAACTTTTTAATCAACTGAATCATATGACCCAAAATTAATATTTATCCATGATACATTTATTATAATGAAAATAAATAGATTAAATATGTGAAACATCAATGGGTAGTATAAATACAACATAAACAAGTAGTAATAGTGAATACAAAATATCTCACAAAAAGGGAAGTGAGATGAAGAAACCCCTAACCTTAAGTATGATGTTGTTCTTCACAAGATCGTAGAGTCCTGGATAACTAAATTAAATTCATTAAATAATATTTTTATAACCTCTTATACATATAATTGATTTATTATCACCTTTTTAATTTTATTCCTGGGATTTTTTACAGGTTAAGTGGTTCAATATCATTGATTGGGTCCGTATGTTTCATGAAAAGTAGACTTATATATATTAATGTATAATCATTTAAAAGTAGGATTTTTCTCTATAACTGAAGTTATATGTTATTAATGAAAATCTTGAAGGTTACATGCTTTTAAATTTTAATTTTTTACTACGATTGAAGTTGAAATTTTATATAATTTATTTAATGATAACCGTTTGGGTTAATTAGCATTTTTTGGAAACCACAATCTCATTTTCATTGTAAATCAAAATCATATGTACAAAAGTAGAAATGAATTTTAAACGATAAATAATACATATATTATAGTTTAGTTCAACCATAATAATAATTTTATTACCATAATTGAAGATGGTAGTAGAAATTCAAACCCCAATGTCCTTGAATGTGGTAAATTGGCACATCTCGGATGGTGTTTTCCTTTTTAGTATTAATGAATGTGAAAGGAAATATGATGAATAAATATTAAATAATAATAATAAAATTCCAGTTCATGTAATGTAATTGAAATATCATATAATTTTGATGAAGGTAATGGGGAAAGAAAAAGAAATGAAAGGAACACAAAATAAATGAAAAGTTGATAAATCTGTCCCGACAATTCGGCATCCTCACGACACTGTTTAAAATTTCATCAAATATTTTGATGAAAAAATGGTATCTAATAATTCATACATAATATGGAATTTATGGGTGATACATTATTTAATATACCATAATAATCAAATTTAAATTAAAATATAATAACATAATCAAAGTGATTGAAAAAACAGAGAGATTTTGATACAAAAAATCTACAGCATAATGTCTATGCAGCATGGTTTTATAAAAATTTCAATTGATAAGAGACAAGGGTAACCCATTCCTAGAAGACTCATAAAATAGTAGTGGTAAAGAATAATATGGGTATAAGAACATGGTTTTGAATCATGAAATAAATACCACATAAAGGAGAACTTGAAATAAATGAAATGAAAAGTGGAATTTACCTTTTGAAGTAATATTCCAGGAGAACCCCTATAAAGTATAGTTTTTTGTCTTTTGGAAATACCAAGATATCATGAATTTGGGGAGTGAATAATTATGTTTATTTGATATATCTCAGAAAAAGAACAAGGCTTGAGAGGAGTGAAGATAAGAAGAAGTGTGGGGGGGGGGGGGGGTTATAGTGGAGTAGATTAGTGGATTTAAAATATTGTACTCATTATTTTATTATTTACATTAAGACAACAAAAATTATTGTTTCATGTGAACAATAATAAAAATAAGTGAATTATATTTCGAACCAAGTGGGCTTACATCATTCATGATGTCATAAATAGTGTATTTAACAAGTAATTTTTATATAAGATTTTTACCGTATTTCACAATTAATAAAAAATTCAAGAATTTCATAAAAATACCAAACTTTCACCCAAACCATTTTTGGATATTTATAATATAAAAATGAACTACATTTTTTTAAAAAAAATTATAAATATATTTAAATTAATTATTAAATAATATCATAATTTATTCCAAAAAAAACAACATTAAAACTATATCTCATTTGATAACACCTTGAGAAATTAATCAGGGTCGCATAAAATTATCTTATAACCATAAGACAATAAAGTAACAATTTATGATTAAATATTATTAAAATAAAATTCATTTCAAATTTATTAAATAAAATGTTGGGACCAATAGGGGCATATATACCCTGAGAGGGGGGGGGGGTGAATCAGGGTATGGATATTGTTTTTCAAAGTTCTTCCTACCCCACTGGATCTTGACCGCTTTATTACAAGGGTCCCTTTGTTTTCTCTTGTGTGTAAACTATGATCACTTCTTTACTTCTTTATCTAATGATGATGCTTTGAAAGCAATGCAGGGAAGAAAACAGGCAGACACAGAGATTTTTACTTAGTTCACCCTCACTAGGCAACGTCCAAGGAGCATACGCCGACGAGTTTCCGGTCGTACCAAATTCTACTATTCTTCACTAGATGTGGATACAAAGTTCGGGCTAGATCACTTCTATGCCCAGGATAACTGCCTTTACAATGTTCAGGGTTAGCTCACTACTTTCCCAATGGTCACTCCCTGTTTCTCTCTATATGGATCACTGTCGGTGGAGAGGATCACCTTCTCCCTCTTCCTTTGTTCACTGCTTCGGAAAGGATCCACTAACAGTTTATAGACATATAGGTATCTTCATTTTCATGAAGGAATGCATCTTCCTCTATAAGTATATGCTCCGTTGAAGCCCAATTTTCACCCGTAGATGAATTTTTCTTTCCACCAAAGGTATCAGGAAAACTTCCAGCTTCCACGCAGCCGAAAAATAACTGCTGGAACCAAAACTTACTTGGCGTAAAAGTCTATCTCGGCGCACAAGTATCGGAGCGTAAGTCACAACAGGCGTGCAAGTCTACCTCTAACACTTGCGCGAGACAAAATTCTTCAACTCCAAACTTGCGTGACACACTTCCTTTTACGCCCAATACAATATTGGCGCGCAACGCCACACTAGCGCGCAACTTCAAACACTAGCGCGCAACTGTCTCCCTGGCGCGCAGGTCCCACCTGCGCGACCACAGACACCACTTGCACGACCCCCACACCTGCGCGACGAGAGCTTTGATTCCTCAAAGTGTTGAACTCCAGTGTAGAATGAAGAGAGGTGGTCCCGTATTTATAGGAAAATTGACCACCCTGCGCGACGGCGCGCAAGTCACCTGCGTGACACAGTCTCGGCGCACAATTCTTCTTTTCTCCTAGACACTTGCGTGACCAACTCCCAAAATTACGCGAAACTGTTTCCTTAGCCATATTTTGATCTTCTGATCCGGAAAAACATATGGAGCACATGTTTCCTATACTCCAAGTCCTCGGCGCGCAAGTCCCTTTTCCAAAAACACTTTTCTTCATTTGTCGATTTTCAGGCCCAAAAATTTGGCAAACACAGGAAAACGGCTCCACCTTGTATCTGTTCTTTTGTACCTCCTCCATATCATCCATTCCTTTTGTAGAAATTCTTGAATCAATCATGGATCATTGTCCTCAGCTCTTGAACTCAACATGCCATCATGAAATCCTTTTTGTCAACAAATTTGTATGTCATTGTTTTGCATTGTCAACAATCACTACTCAGATGAAAACTTTTTCAACAAACACAATAACCGTAAATATACTTCAATGATGCCTTGGGGGATTTTTGCTTAACAATCTCCCCCTTTGAGTATGTTGACAACTATTACAGAAAAATATGCATCATTAATTCTTCTGCCACCATTCTCCTCTTGCGATTCTGATATTGATCAAGGATTTACTCAACACATACTCGAAGCCCACATGAGCAATGCTCGGCGTGAGAAACAAGTGTAAATGAAAAGTTCATCAATGAATCACTTCATCTCTGACTCCCACTGTAGACACCAAACTGATACCAATTTGTACTAAACCGATACCAAATGTTGATGGAATTGTTGGAAGAATAATGTTTGGTTTGGAAACATTCTTACCACCCTCCAACACAACTCTTCTGCTTCTATCATGATCCTCAACTTTCGTGATATCTATCCTTTGATCGATCACTTCAAGCATCGTCAGATTTTATACGGTCCCCCTTTCTGTTCACAGCATCAACACATATTTAGCCCTATTTCCTGTGTTGTCGAAGCTATGCTCTGGCTAACCACGTTCATCTAGCTTAAACTCCCCCTATCTAGCTACTCCACTTGTCAGCTTATCCCCATATCATTCATGATTTATCAAATCTCTACATTGTCTCCCCCTTGAACAATCACTATTTTCTCCCTATTTGTCAACGAACCCAAAGGACACTCCTTTGTAGTCTGTAATAGAGTAGATAAAAAATCATCACATTAGGGAAAAACACATCATATCTCGGGGAGGGGGTGGGGGGTTCCACATCCACACTATCTCAAGTGCGGGGAATCGACTGAACTCCCAGAGCCAGTCGATGCCTCTCAAAAGCTTCCTTGGGTATTTCCTTTGTTAGAATGTCTACAACCTGGAGCTCTGTAGGCACATATTCCAACTTCACGATTCCCTTCTCAACCTTCTCCTTGATAAAATGATACTTTATCTCAATGTACTTTGTCCTTTAGTGATGGAAGAGATTTTTTCTATGATTTATAGAACTTGAGTTATCACACTAGATTCCGATTGGAGACTTCGCTTCAACTCCCATATCTTCAAGCTGCTGCTTCATCCATAATAGTTGTTTGCATGCTTGAGTGGCCGCAATATACTCAGCTTCCGCAGAGATCAACGAAATGAAATATTGCTTCTTACTTAGCATATAAATACACAATCCACCAAGATAGAATGCACCACCTGACGTTGATTTTCGTTCATCTGCTGAACCGGCCCAGTCCGCATCAGTGTATCCCAATAACTCTGTATGAGATTTTTCAGTATATGTCAAGCCAAAATCAAATGTGTCCTGGATATATCGAAGTATTCTTTTCACTGAAAGAATGTGGCTTTCTTTGGGATTACACTGATATCTCGCTGCTTGGCATGTGTAGAAAACAATATCAGGTCTTGTGGCGGTTAAGTACAACAAACATCCAATAATTTGCATGTATTCTGTGATATTAACTGCCTTTCCATCCTCATATTTTGATAATTTCATCCTGGTAGCAAACAGAGTCTTCATATCCTTGGAATTATACATTCCAATCCTTCTCAGAACCACCTTGACATATTTCTGAAAACAACCTTCACTATGCTTCATTTTAATTAGAAATTCTGCAAATATTGATTCAGCAATGAATATCATTCTCTCAGTTCTTGTTCCATCCCATATAATGCCTTCTTCAGCTGAAAAACCTTTTTCACATCCACATGAATGATAAAACAGTATAATTTATCGATATACACTTCTTCCCCCAAAATACAGTTCATGAAATGTAGATTTGACGTCCATCTGAAACACATTGAACTTTCATTGCACTACTATGGCTAAAAATAATCTGATTGTCTCCAGCCTTGCAATTAGTTCAAATGCCTCATCAACTTCAATACCCTCTATCTGGGAGTATCCTTTTCACGTCATTCGTTATTTGTTTCGAATCACTATGACATCTTCATTCATTTTCTTGAAAAATACCCATTTCGTCACGATGACATTCTTATCTACTGGTCTTGATGCAATCTCCCACGTCTGATTCTTCTCAATCTAATTTTGCTCTTCATTCATGGCCTTAACCCAATTTTCTTCTTCAGCTGCATCAGCAAAGCATTTCGTCCCAACCTGTGATAGTAATGATGTCTGCTGTAGTGATTTCATTCTTCTTGTCTGAACTAGAGCTCACTGATCACTGATGATATTCTACCTGTCAATTTCAGCTCAACTCTTTGGTTTTTGTGCAGATAAGGATTTTACTTCCTCGTACTCACCTTCAGTATCTTCTTCTGAATCAACTTCAGCCACTTCTGATCTCCCTGAGTCGCTTACCACATCATCTCTCTTAAAAGAAAACTTCTCGCTGGGTCATTGTTCAATGATGTCTTTTCTTTGAACTTCTTATCTCAGATTTCTATTGACACGCCATTGATTTTCTATCACAGCATCTTGGTATCCGAAAAGTAGTCACCTGATACCACATTGTTAGAACAGAATAGATAATCATGAAAACCTGTGTGTTTCTGCTTTTCCACCAATCATTCTTCATGACCATAAACATTTATCCTTCATATCATATTGAGATTATGCATCTGATTAGGATATAGAATGATCCCCCTGTGTTATGAAACTCTTCCATATGTTAGGACCAACTGAATAGACCCATAACCATTCTTTTCCTCATGCATCATTTATTCTAATATTCCAATCGGAATTGAGCCATTAACAAAATCTCTAAGCCTACTGAGTTGGCACTCGGTCTAGGAAATAGGAGACTAAGTCAACAACACAATCACTTCCTGTTGTGCTCTGTTTCTCCCTTTCATCATCAACATTGATACCTGATTTGAGTCAATCAAAACACTAAAGCATATCACATCTCCACTTTGCATCTTTAGATGCCACTTCCCCTTGGATCGTATCTCCCTAAAACCTGAAACACATGAATCATTAGTTAAATGCATTTATATACATAGGGAGAGGGGCTCTTCTAGAATCCTCAAGAATAATATTTCATTTGATCCTGATGGGTCAACACTTTGATTATTTCTTGGAGAGCATCACACTACTTTATTACTTCCTCCAGCATCCTAGCCAACTTCAAATGCTCTGGCCATATGACAGAGCATTCATTACCTGCATGCTGAGACTTTTTATGATATAAAGACTCTACAGGCTTGGCCTTTCTTGCAATTTGGGATTTAGGCCCACTAGTACACATTTACTTCATTGAGGTTCTACCAAAATTCCATTTTCCTTGATTATTTCTCTAAAACAGGAATCTTCTTGCTTGTCATCCTCTCGTGCTTCTTCCACCATTGCAGGGATTTTCCTTTTTCTTCCATTCCTCTCCGTGGCACATGACTTGTGAATTTTTGAAACCATTCTTTATTTATTTTCCTTTTATAAGATTTATGAGTCTCCACCCTATTTTTCATTAGTGGTGAATCCTCCACTAAACGTACATTCTCCTTAGTCACAACTGTTATGTTTCCTCCCTTTTTCTCCCAGTTATGTTCATGTTCTTTCTTAGAGGGTGATTGTGAGTGTGACAGAGGAGGTGATAGATACACCTTTCATTCAGCTCCATGTGATTCCCCTGAGACTCTAAGCCTATTCTTCACCTTACCAATTTGTCTTCCAGTGTATAATTTTTCATTATGCATCACTGGAGTCAAAATTCTCTTCCTGGGATCCTTTTCCTTCCCTGCTTTCTTCTTGTTGCACTATCTGGAAAAATGCCCATGATCAGAACATATGAAACATCTCCCATCAAAGAAATACCTCAATTCACCATTTCTATGTCGAGATGTTGATGTAGCAAGTGTTCTTCCTCTGACATTGATCTTTTTAGATTCCTGACACATATTAATGGTGTGTCCCATTCTTCCACAGTAATAGCATTTTATGAATGCTTTCCTTTGAGAGACTATACTCTCTAATTTCTCAGGACGCTTCTTCTTATTCTCAGATTCAGCAAAGTTTCTACGTTCATAGCTTGATATGTATTCATGAGCCTCTGAACAAAAACATGATGTTTGAACATGAATCCCGAAGAAATAGCACATGTCATCACTTCTTCTTGAAAATGTCCTCTTAGGCCTATCTCCATCACCTACAGTATTTTCCTTACTTTTTGAGATTTTCACTGCATTTTTCTTACCACGCATAGTATTGGGATCATTATATCCAATTCCAGATTTTCCCAAAATGGATGGCCTTTGGGATGATACAATCCTTTCATGCTTCTCCATTGATGTAGAATATTTGGATTTCATTTTACCATAACTTGCTAAAGGATAATCAAATAATAAGTGCAGTGCATCCTTCAACTTGGGCTTATCTTCAGATTTAGATTTCTCCATTTCTTTCTTGACCAACTCTATTTCTTCCTCCAGTTGCTGAATCTTTTTATCTCTTGACGCAAGTTAAGAATTAAGTTCTTCTCTGAGATTCATATGGCTACTCAACTCATCTTCATGTTCTCGTGTGAGATTTTCCACAATGTCACTTTTCTCCTTCACCTTCAATTTATCATGAGCAACATATTCAGAGAAAGATTCATTCTCTTGTTGTGTCCTTTGATTCTTCTGAACTTCTTCCGACAACTGTGTTGCTAGATCATCATTTCTAGCTTTCAGATTCTGAACGTCATCTGACTTTTGGTTCCTTTCATAATCACCAGCCTTCGGTTTTCCATTCATTTTAGCCATCTTTTGTATTTCTTCACCTTGAGAATCATTCTTCTCTTTTAGGTCAGTAGCTACGTCAATAAGCCTTTGATTCAAACTTCCTAGCTTGTTGATATCAGTTTCATGTGCTTGGATCTGAATCTCTTTAGATTTAATTTCATCAGTGTTTTTAACGTCACTTGAATTAGCAGGTTCTTCGATACACTTGACTTGATATTTCACTTTTCTATTCAATCCATCGATCACCCTTTTCTGTTCTTCAATCCTAAGCTTATACTCACTAACCGATTCTGAGTTCTCTCATGTTGATAACTTGAGTTTCTCAATTTCTTCCATCAAGTCAGACTTCTCTTCTTTCTTCTGCTGCATATAGAGTTTGGCATCATGAACAACTTTTTCAGATTTATTTGTTTTTTCTCTCCGAACATCTATCTCCTCAAGAGCTGCCTCTAACTCAGCTCAAATATCTATTCTTCCTTCAATTGCTTCTTCTGTTTCAACATCACTCTTATGCTCATGTACTTCACTCATTCCAACATCATGATTGAGTGAATCAATCTTTTCCCTATCTGATTCATCCAGACCTTCCTTCAGTAAGCTGTTTGATTCTTTTAGTTTAATCAAAATTTTTCCAGAAACACTTCCACACAAAGGGAAATTACCTGACTTCTGATTCTTCTTTGATGCTTTTCCTTTTCCCATGGCAGATTGAGATAAGAGAAAACTGTATCTTCAACCACACAGATCAACTACACCAAGTCGAAGTAAACAAATATGATAAAAGAAACCAGCCCTCTGATACCAATTGTTAGGAAGAATAGGGGCCTATATACCCTGAGAGTTGGGGTGAATCAGGGTATGGATATTATTTTTCAAATTTCGTCCAACCCCACTGGATCTTGACCACTTTATTACAAGGGTCACTTTCTTTGCTCTTGTGTGTAAACTATGATCACTTCTTTACATCTTTATCTAATGATGATGCTTTGAAAGAAATCTAGGGATGCAAAAAGGTAGACATAGAGATTTTTACTTGGTTCACCCTCACATGGCTATGTCCAAGTAGCATACGCTGACATGTTTCCGATCGTACCAAATTCCACTCTTCTTCACTGGATATGGATACAAAGTTCGGGCTAGATCACTTCTATGCCCAGGCTCACTGCCTTTACAATGTTTAGGGCCAGCTCACTAATTTCCCAAGGGTCACTCCCTATTTCTCTCTCTACGGATCACTGCTGGTGGAGAGGATCACCTTTTTCCTCTTCCTTTTCTCACTACGTTGGAAAGGATCCACTCACAATTTATAGACCTGTAGGTCTCTTCATTTGCATGAAGGAATGCATCTTCCTCTATAAGTAGATGCTTTGTTGAAGCCCAATCTTCTCCCATAAATGAATTTCTCTTTCCACCGAAGGTATCAGGCAAACTTCCAGCTTCCACACAGCCCAAAAATCACTACTGGAACCAAACCTTACTTGGCGCGCAAGTCTATCTCAGCGTTCAAGTATCGGAGCGCAAGTCACAACTGGCGCGCAAGTCTACCTCAAACAATTGCGCGACACAACCTTCATCGACTACAAATTTTCTCGACACACTTCCTTTTACAACCAATACAATATTGGCAGACAACTCCACACTAGCGCGCATCTTCAAACACTGGCGCGCAACTACCACCCTGGCACGTAGGCCCCACCTGCGCGACCACACACACCACTTGCACGACCACCACACCTGTGTGACGAGAGATTTGATTTCTCAAAGTGTTGATCTCTGGTGTAGAATGAAGAGAGGTGGTCCAGTATTTATAGGCAAATTGACCACCCTGCGCGACGGTGCACAAGTCACCTGCGCGACCCAGTCACGACGTGCAAGTCTTCTGTCCTCCTAGACACTTGCACGACCAACTCCCAAACTTGCGCGAACCTATTTCCATAGCCATATTTTGATCTTATGATCTTGAAAAACATATGGCGCGCAAGTTTCCTATACTCCAAGCCCTCGGCGCGCAAGTCCCTTTGCCAAAAATAGTTTTCTTCATTTGTCGATTTTCAGGCCCAAATTTTTTGAAAACACTGGAAAACGGCTCCACCTTGTATCTGTTATTTTGTACCACCTCCAGATCATCCATTCCTTTTGTCGATGTTCTTGAATCAATTATGGATCTTTGACCTCATCTCTTGAACTCGACATTCCATCATGAAATTCTTTTTGTCAACAAATTTGTATGTCATTGCTTTTCTTTGTCAACAATCACTACTCAGATGACCACTTTTTCAACAAACACAATCACCTCAAAAACACTTCAATGATGTCTTGGGGGATTTTTTCCAAACATAAAATAGAAAATTGTAATTAAAATATCTATTAAATAAAAAAAATACCAACAAGTATACTATGCTTGTTTTATCATTTTTAAGATGTCTAATTTTTATTTACACATTAATGTGTTAATTAAATATTTTCATGTCCTATTTACTATTTATTACTATTAATTACTATTCATAAGGGTATGTTACTATTCATAAGGGTGCATTACTATTCACCAAACATTATGTTTGTCTTATCAGACTCTAAATATCTTTCTGAATGAAACTATGTATGACAGTTTTTTTTGAAATAAAAATCATAGAGGTGGAACAATTATGTATATTCGGATAGGTTATAAAAAATTGGTGTTTTTTAGAGACTCATTATTTCATGAATACTATATTAAATCTATTTATAAATTTTTATAGTGTTACATTATTCCCTCCTTACAAAAATTTCATCCTCCAAATTCGATATTGAACTTCGAAAGTTAATGGTTGATACTTGAAAATTCCCTTATAGAAAACCCAAAACAAAAATATGGTTAAAACATACTATTAATAAGATGAAATGGAAATGTGTCTCTTACTTCAAAACAACACATTCTAATTGCACAACATGATCATGGAAGAATAATCAAACCATCATGTAGTGAAATTAAACTCTGCAACTCCATAAAAATATCAACATAAACCATTTCATAAATGTTTTAAATTAAAAACATATAATGATTTAATTCAGTATGATTATGGTGTCTATATTTCCATGATGAACATATCATTAAACCTTAATATATAAGAATCAGCTCCAAAATTCACATTCCAAACATGTGAATAACTTCATCATATATCCTCTTGAATTAAGGTAATAACATGAATTACCTTAATAACCATATATGAAACATGAATTCTTCCGTATTACTTATTTAGGATACATGTTATTAGATTTATTTTTTAAATACAAAAAGGTTTTAATTTTAAATTATGATAGAATAGTCCAGTTATCAACAAGTCAATAATCAGTTCCATGGTAGTTAATATTTACCAGAATCAATAATTTCTTCATCATTATATCAACATCTGATGTATATTAATGGTTTTCTTTCCCTCAATAATATTTTTTTTCTTAAAACATTTATATTTCTACAGAATCACTTTTATTTTATACCATTCATTATAAGAGGTTAAATACTTAATGAAATAGTACTATAGTACAATCCTTATATATCTCACAATTCTTAAAACTTGTACATTATTGAAAAATATTTAAATGAAATGATTCTTGATGAGGCATATTAATCATTATACTTCATCTTTGGTTATATCATAACTTGATCATTATACAGAATTATCATTTGGGGTATATTATTTTGACCCTAGGGACATTGATTTGCATAGTGTCCCGTCTACTTCTAGTTGAAGCATTATGCATTGGAAACCATTTTCTTACCATCAAAATCATGAACATGGTGTCCTTCTTCTCCACTGTTATAGAAAACACCCAATCCCATCAATAATTTCCCAATGTGATTCTTTCCACAGTTATAACATATGTCAAAACACTTCTTTCCATTTTTTCCTTATCCTTGTATCTCTATACCATCCTCCAATTATTTTTCTTCCCCTCAAAGCCATGGGACTCAGAAATGTCTTTAAATACCTTGTTAACATATGATATTATTTCGTTATATAATGAGTATACTTGGGAGAAAGTCTTCCTTTGAAAATATGTCTTAATACCATTAGATATATGATCTTTCTTACTCTTCACATCATGTGTATTACTGTTGTTACCATTCCTTCTGCCTGATGACATTTCTAGTCAACTCAATATTATATATTAGATCATAAAATTACAAAATCATCATAACTATAAATATGGTATAGCACATAACATAAATTTATGCATCCCAAATCCAGGACCATATACTTTGGTTACATTGGGTGAATAAATCATTCACAATTGTGGGTAAATAAAACGTGAATTATCCAAAGCATAACCCCCATGATTTCCAAACCAAAAGTGCAGAAATGCCCATTGTTGTGTACCAGTATACCCCTGGTGAATACCAAAACTTATTATCAGAGTTTTCCCTCTTATGTAAATCTGTGCTAGATCCACCTCTACTTGTATGTATCAAGAGAGGGATGGATTTTATAAAAAGATCCAAAAAGTTTATTCCTTACCAAAACTCTAGGAATTACTTGTTTTTTATCCTTAAAGGCTATATTAGTTCATTTTTCCCTAACCTATGATTTTTAAATCTAGTTCCCAAGGTTCCTACTAATCATCCTAGGATAATAACTATAATGACCCAACCCCAGAAGGTCGGAGCTGGTGCATTATTTTAATAAATTATATTGATTACATGGAATAAAATCTCAAAGGTCCTAGTAGTATAGTAGTTTTGGGAAATGGGATACATACTTAGGTTCAAAATTATAACTTGAAAAGAAAAACAACATATGAGTTTTATTTTGAACATCCACAACTCTATGTTTATCCCTGTAGGGCGGTCATAAAAACATCTTCATGTCTTGATAAAAATGATGCATAAAAAGGGGTAAGAAATACAATGGAAGATATCATAAACATAAACTTTAGACATGGTGTATAACAAAAAAAACATTCCTTTTAAAAATAAAATTGAATATAATATGACATGAATTTGAGTTGAGTAAATATTTCCTTACTCATGGATATTATAATAGTCGAATAACCTCATGAACAATGAATTTCAATCTTCAAAATGAATGAAATTAATATACCGGACATTCTGAAACATATCACCATGGCTTTGACCATGACATCTAAAAATTATTAAGGCATTAGCTGAAACCATATACCAAAATTTGTGGAGGCCTCAGCCAAGTCCACATCTATTTGTATCATTAGACCTACTGATGCACTGATGGGATATAACGGGGCCCACCGAACACTAATTATTTCAAATGCATTCCTCATATTATTTTTGATAAATATAAACTACATATACATTCATATTTATATTAATTTATGAAATGTAAATAGATTTCCTTGAACATTAAGCATAAACACTACAATTCAGTGTAAATTAGTGAATCATTTCAAGATATCACTACTATTGTCAAAATAATCCTAAACCATTAAATAAAACATGATGGATTATATCATTGGAGATAAACCCCAATTAAGTATAAGATTCAAAAAAATGAATTGACATAGAAGAATATACTTTAAATTGAGACCATTGAAAAATACCCGAGTAAATAGTCCCTAAACATACCAAAATATCTCATACCACCTCAAAAAATTCCATTCATAATCCCTTAAAATATATTTAGAATAAGGAGACTCATGATATGCTATTCCAAAGGGTAGTACATACACCACAATCAAGAAATAAGTTCGGTAGGAAGAATTTATCCCATAAAAGTTAAAGTGAAATGAGAAAAATCTTTTTTTATGTTGGAAAGAGGAGTTCTTTTGGAAAATCATTTGTATTTTTCATAAATATAGTTTTAAACATGTATATCCCAGAAAATAAATTTTCAGGTCATTGAAATTATATTTTGGGATTAAATAAAGTCTTATTATGGTAAATTCATTTAAAAATATTTTTAATGAATCTTTAGAAATTAAACATTTTTGTGCGGTTTAATGAAATTATTAAAGGATTTTTTTGTGAAAAGGCATATTTACATTCATCAATGAAACTACTGATCCACTAGTTCCTAATAATAAATCAGTACCACTAAAAAAATATTTCCCATTATCCGATGTTCAAAACATTAAAATTTCATTTTACTTTTCTACCATTATGAAGGAGAAGAAGATTAATACTAGACTCATATCAAAAATACAAGGAAACTAAGTGAAAATGACTCCACGGAATGAGACGACTTCATTAACTTATATTTCAAATATTTAATTTTTCATTTATTCATAAGCTGACACAGAAGGAGGTTATTTGGTTTAATAAGAAGGAAGCTGATTTTTTTTCTAACCTATGAGGTTAATTTTACAATACTTGGGAGGTACTCTTCATATATTATCATCAAATAAGAAATTAATGATGGTTGATTTATAGTAGATTAAAAACAAGTCTCTAATAGGATTCATCCATATATATTTCCATATGATATAAAGATATTTTTTGATGTTCTATAAATGTGGAAATGGAGGTTGAAGTTATATATCAATCTCATAGTTTTGATATGAAATGGAAGATGGGGTAAAACGAAAAATATAAAACCATAGAGAGAAGAATATGAGCATTCATTTTTGTTTAAAATGTGGGAAGAATCATTGAGGAAATTTCTTTAAGGGAAATACTAAATGTATTATTTTTTAATGGGAATGAAATCATCAATTGGATTACCAAAGTGTTAGGAAGAAGTTAACTAAATTTTAAAATATAGGGGATGTTGAAAAAATGCACCTCCCCAACATTAGTGATACGAGTGTAAGAATAATGGGAATTATTATAATAAATTACCATTCCTAAAGGTTAATGTACATGACCAATGGTAGGATCCTCCTAATATGAGAGAAATAGTAAATTGTCATGTGATCATTATTTAAAAATGGGGTGCGATAATGATACAGTGAAAGGAACACTTACCATCCAATCTATAATTGTTAATGTCTTATTTGAATATGGATCTATTAATTCTTTCATAACTAATGAATTTCGTAATGATATCATAATACCACATAAATGATTTTATTTGAAATAAAAAGTGAAAACCACTAATGATGTAATGATCACATCTCATATCTCTGATTCCTTTACAGTTTATATTAGTGGGAATGTGATTTCGGAAAATATTTTCACTCCTCCTCTAGTTTAATTTTATTTCACCATAGGACTGGATTGGATTTATCAACCAAAATAACACATCAATTTTCTATGAAGGCAAGTAATGTTTTATACTTTAAAATAGCATATGATTATCAATCAATGTGATGATTATTATGAGATTCCTCTGGAGGTCCAATCCAATATATGAGTCTTAATTGGAATTAATATGGGGGATAATATTGTATGGTTGGGAGGAACTCAACATCGATGAGATTTATGTTTTACTTGAATTTGATTACATCATTGAGGAATAATTTACTAGTATTCCACGAAAAACTTGAAGTTCGTTTTTAGTATAACTCATACCCAGTACTACACTAATTTTAAAGACTCCTTATATAATGTTCTTAATTAAGTTCTAGGAATTGTGGATAAAACTCCAGGAAAACCCTAAAATGTAATTCATTTGACCATGTCTATAACCTTTGGGGTGTACCTGTTCAATATGTAAAAAAATATTGATATAAGAAACGCTGCGTTGATTATCGAGATCTTAACAAGATCATGATTATTAAATGATTCTTAAACCCATGTTAATGACTTGTTTGATGAATTAAAAGGAGCTCAATAATTTTCCATGATTGAACTCCATTCGGTATATCATCAATTGAGGTTCAATAATGAGGATATAACCAAAATGAAACTCTGTAAAATTTAATTACTCTATGAATATATAGTGATTCATTCCAAAAAATTTAATTACCTTTCTATCTTCATAGATTTAATGAATATGGTCTTTACATATTAAATTGATCAGTTTTTCATAATCATTTTATACGATATTCTAATTTAATAAAAAAGAAAGGAATAACATTAATAAAACATGATATTTTTAATATAAACTCTATGAAATGAGAAAATATATTAAATATATTGTAATTGTTATTTGTGGTTGAAAATTGTTTCATTTTTTGGGTCGAATAATCACAATAGAGGGTACATGAGTAGAACAATAAATTAGAAAGTCTTTTGAATATGGGACCAAACTACCTGCAATGACTAAAATCTATAGTTTTCTTGGTTTTGTTAGGTATTATCGATGGTTTTTGCATAATTACTCATGATAATATAATAATTAGAAGAAGTTAACATATATTTGAGTGAAGATCCTCTAGAGATACGTATATACAGAAAATTTTGAACTAAAGAGAATATTATTCACCGCACCTATTCTTACACTAACTTATACTAGAAAAGGGATCATAATATATAGTGACTTTTCCAATAAGGTATTGGGATGAGTTCTTAGGTTGAATGACATAATTATAGACTATTCATCATAAAGATTTAAGAGTTATGAGAAAAATTACCCAACTCATGATATGGAGTTAGCTGTGGTAATTTTTTCATTAAAGAAACAAAGGCATTATCTTTATACAGAAAGGTGTGATATATATACTGATGAAAAAAATTTTATGTATATATTCACACAGAAATAGTTCAACATTAACCAACGAATACAATTATAACTAATTAATGATTATGAATTCTTAATAAATTAATACAATGGGAACAATACAAGTTTTTAGATTCATTGAGTCAAAGTTATCATTCTAGATTATCCATAATGAGGATTAAAAAAGTATAAATATTTTGATTTTTCAAAGTATGGATCTAGAAAACCAAAATGAAGGGAAAAATAAAATCTTTGTTAACTTAACGTTCTACCATCTATCCAAGTGAAAATTAAAGTGGCATTCAAGGAAGATATAGATATGAAAAAGAATGTTAAAAATGTCCATATGGTTAACCATGATCATGATGGAATAATAAGGTTGAGGAACCATGTATTACTTCCTTCTATACCAGACTTGATGATGGAGTTTTTATAGGAAGCTCATAGTTCTTCATTATATATTCATCTTGGAATTTAGAAGATATATAAAGAGTTGAATGAGTTCTTATAGTGTGATGAAGGAAATAATGATGTTGAAGATTTTGAATCTCAGTGCTTATTATTCCAACATGTTATGGATGAAAAAAAGTAAAAGGGGATGTTTCATCCATTACCCGTACTAAAATTGAAATGATAATAAATTGTTTTAAATTTTATCATCAGACTCCCTAAAACATATAAAGGCCACAATGCTATATCAGTTATAGTCGATCACCTTAATAATTCTGAAAACCACATCGCTATTAGATAATACTTCTCTCTGAATTAGATTTCTAGGATATATATTGAGGATTTGGTAAGGCTATATGGAGTACCATATTCTTTTATATATGAAAAGGATCCAAGGATTAACGTAACTTTATTTTGAATTTGTTTTCATGATTTTCATACAATGTTTAGTTTCATCACTTCATATCATCCACAAAATTATGGTTACTCTAAGAGAGCAATTCAAACTCTACAATATATTTTCTAAACATGTTATTTGGATTTAAATGGTTGTTGAGATCTACACCTTCCTCTAGATTGGTATATTTTTTACAATATATTTCACTAGATAATTATTAGGTATTATTATGAATCCATATTAGGAAATAAGTTTAGAGCTCTAATGTGTTGGAATGCAGTTGGGGAAATGAAGTTATTGAGACTAGAGATCATTAATGAAATGTCTGAGAAGTCTAGAGCTATTAAGTACCATGTAAAGGAAGATCAGTGTAATTATAAAAGTTATTATAATAATATCTATTGTGATATATAATATTAATCCTTTTAAAAGGTGTTTTTAGGAATTCTTATAGGGAATAAGGTTATAATATTTTGGAATAAATGGAAAATAAGACCTAGGAATAATGATCCCTTTGAAATTATTCATCGTATCAAGATACTAGATGATTAGTTAGAGTTTACACCCAACATATCCCAATAACATGGTGATATCAATATATCTATCTTTATTAGTTTATGCCTGACCCTTCACATGTACTAAACTAAGATGTCATATTGGAGGAGTAATATCTTTCTTTTGAGGAATAACTGATGGAGATTTAAGATCATATAGAGAATGTTCTATGAAATAAGACAACTGACTTGTTCAATGTTTTTTGGAAAAACCACTTGTCTGAGGAAGCTCTGTGGGATTATGATTATATGATGAGAAATAAGTATCTTCATTTTTTGTATCATAGTTCTGAATTTCGACGAAAAATTTCATTTTAACAAGGATATAATGTAACACCTTGAGTTTTTATGAAACAATTTTTTTTAGAATTGAAACAAATTATTTGATGGATTGAGTTTGTTGCGACATCAATTCATACTTTAGTTTCACCCAACCATGGGTTTTCTTGCTCTATATGAAATAGTCGATAAGATTATATGACACACAAAAATGAGTTTTATTAAAACCTCATCATATTATTAATATCGTCATTTAAACTTGACCATTATAACATATCAATTAGACATTAAAAAATTAATATCAACAACCAATGTATAGTTATTCATTAAAATGGTTTTACTTAAATGAAAACATGCTTATAATAAGATATATAATATAAGGCAAAGTCATTGTATGAATAATAATACTATTTTCTAAAATAATTATTACTTTGTGAAAAATAATAAAATTACTTTTCAAATATATTTAATAAAATTAATAAAACAAGATTAATTCTTCAAATCATAATGTAAAAATTAGAATACCTTTAATTTTGTTTTTGAAAAATTTTCATATTTTGATGTATAGTAAATAATATTAAGTTCTAGTTGAAAACATACTTTTTATTAATTTTATTAATAATGTTAAATAAAATCTTCATCTGGTTTTAAAATATATTTAAATTCATTATACATCCATTAATACAATTTAGTTCAGTCGATTAAATTTTAAATTTAATTTAAATATAAAAACAATGTTAATATCTGATAATTTTTTAATTAAAAACAAACTTTCCCATCAAGTATGCGACCTTCACATTAAATTATTTATACCACATACATGATTTTATTTTGAAAAATTTATTATATATTTAGAATTATATATATTTAAAATTTCTAATAAGATAAAAAAAATTAACTAACATTTTTAGTGAATTAAATTAAAATTAATTATAACAACGATGGTAAAAACAAGATTACTTAATTGTGAAACATACAATATAAGTTCTAAAAAATAATCCAAAAAATATACAAAACCAATTTCCAATACATATATGTACCTAATACATTATATTATCGATCATGGACAATTATTGGGTCCCATGGACTGGAAACATATATGGGTGATAATCATTTAATCAAAAATATTAAAAGCGTTCCACCCACCTCCCTTTTAAATGGCCACCCCATATCCCCTCTATCCACACATTCAAACCCAATTGGTTCATCCAATACATTACTAAATAAATTCTCCACTTACATACTACTATCTTAGAAGCCTTAATTTCAGCATAAATCCTCTTATGGATGGCAATTGGTGCAAACCAAACGGAGATACCCATAGAATAGGTTACGTTCATTAAAAAAATTCATATTTTATTTAATCCTCAAACCCATTAATTTATTTTCATATAATTTTTTATAATATCCAATATATATTAAATATATTTTTATGTTGTTATGTAAATGATATGACCAAACAACCACATACACACTTTTATCAAATTGGTTACGAAACCATCATTCGTGTGTATGGCGGACTACCACCTCTTGAATCGTTATCCTTCATTTTTAACATTACCCCATATAAAAGATGGGAATAGTAACTAAAATAATATTTATCCACAATATTTATGATATTTATGATGTTATTATGATTCTGGAATTATTACATAACACATACCATAATTCTTCCCATTTTGTGGGAATATGGTAATATTGTTCATGTGTATGATAGGTTACCACAAAAAGAAGATATGCGGTTTGTTTAGGATTTACATGTAATGTATAAAGGATGGGTTTAAAAAATGATATATATATATATGTGGAAAAATTGTACAAAATTGATCGTATATGTTTATATCATTTACTTCTATTTTCATCAATATGATAGGACAATGGAAACTACATTCACACATATGTATGCCCTAGATTTTATATATATACATACATTCATATATATATGATATTTATATCATGATATAAATTCTGGATATGAATAATCATGATATATTTAATAAGGCTAAAATAAAAAGAAATTTATACTTATTCAAAAAAAAACAGATATATTCTAACATTAAACATTAGTTTAACAAGAAATTTTTATTAAATGGGTAATAAAAGGTCATAAGAAAATCATATATGGTATGATATATTTAATTTCAGTTTTAGTATATTTATAATAAACTTATATTGATTATATAGTATGTTTCAATTATTATTATGAGTGTTAAGACATAAGGTAAGGAATTTCTTTCTCACTTTTTACTTTTGCGAGTCACATGAAATATTCAGCACCTCATTCTTCTATAAATAATATACACATCCCATGAATGTATTATATAATGGTTATAATTAAATTATTTGGTATTGACATATCAATTTTGGGATCTCTCTTTCATGGTGTTGAAATTGATATTTTACAGAATCGTCAAAGTATTTTTCATGTCAATTTACCTTCATTGGGACGTATATTATGATATGCACCTCTATTATTTCATGAAAATTATATAGCGACCCATTGACATGTAATATTAGGAATTTACCTGTACTGGTGATATTTTAATTTCAATTTTTTCATTGCTTCATGGGGATTATGATTCATGTTTACCAATGTGGTAATGAATATTTGATAAAATTTCATCATTTATCGATATTGTTTATGATTATACGTGAAATGATAGAATATAATTATATATATTACAATATTTATCATTAATTTCTTACCACTCTAAATATTCATTATATCATCTTGTAATGGTACCCTTTTCCATCTATTTGATACATAATATAATTAAGAAACTATTTTTATGAAAAAAGAAATAATTTATGTAATAACCTGAGATTTTATAAGATATATTCTTTTTTATTTCTTTCATATATTCTGTTGTACGATACACCAAGATTATCTTGCGCTATACGCAACACCGTATTAGCTTGTAGTATACGCAACACTAATCCTGGATCGTGTTACACACAATTTCATGTTTGTTTGATAGTAGTTATTCTAAAAAACATTGAGTATATATATATATATATATTCAATGTATTTTGTTATACGCAGCAACAAAGGAGTCTTGCACTACACGCAACCCTGACTTGGATTGCATTACACGCAATCGCGACCTTCCTCGATAGCGTGTGTTGTTCGCAATACTGAGTTTTACTAAACAACGATATATTATTATAATATTATTATGAACTAGCCGTTATGAATAGTATTAACTAAATTTTGAATTTTATAACATTATTATTAATCTTACACATTTTCTAGAACATGGTATAAGAACAAAATAAATTTTTCGGGTAAAATAAGTATTTTTCAAAAAATGCAGTTTTGCCGCCTTTTGATGGCGCACTCACTTTAAATATAGTTTTTGAAATGTTTATAAGTTCAATTTTACAAAATAAAATTATTATTTGGAATCAGGATATAAAATTTTACCTTTGATAAATTTTTCATATTATTCTGATAACTTTCATATTTTACTGAATAGTAAAAACACGCTATATTTTAATTAAAAACAACTTTTTTCATTGTAATAACTTATGTGGTTAAATTATAATATCGAATGGTTTTAAAGTATAAATATAATATATTTTTACCATTTATTTTTAATGTATGTCATTTGCATTGATTTTACATTGAATTCAGAGGTTAAATCAATTCAATCTTTTGCAATGTTTTAAACAAAAACCCGTTTTCATTCGACAACGGGATTAATTTAAATTTAATTTCTGAAACTTCTGTGTATTGAATTTGAAAAAATTTATTCCATATTTGGAATCAGTGGGTTCAAATTATGTTAATAGGATATTTTTTATTTTTGGGAATTATGAATAGTAACTAAGGTAAATTTTATTTACCATAGTTAATGGTAAATCAGGTACTTAAGGGTGAATATAATATTATAAAATTACCCTAACACATGCCAAAATTCTATTGGATGACTAAAAGTCTACCCATATCACCTAAGGGTGGGATTAGATTCATTTTATGGACTTTTGACCATGAAAATAATTTAATTATTATTAAAACCAAAGAAAGTGACAACATGTCACTCTCTTAAATCTTATAAGTATAATAAATTTAATTTAGTGATAAACATCATAAAACTTAGAAAATGAATAGTCTCCTGAACTCTAATA
The DNA here is from genome assembly GCA_963277665.1 of Viscum album. Taxonomy (NCBI): domain Eukaryota; kingdom Viridiplantae; phylum Streptophyta; class Magnoliopsida; order Santalales; family Viscaceae; genus Viscum; species Viscum album. Next base: position 1,324,310,087 of record OY728166.1, read on the forward strand.
CAATTCTATACATCATGATAATTTATTTAGATTTTTTAGGGATTAAATAATTATCATTAATTGTAATACATTAATGATGCAGAAATTATTTATTAAGTGAAAAATCAGTAATATAGTTTTTATTGAAATAATAATACCCATTAAAAGGCCCAAAAACCTGACCAAAACTTATTTTTAGTGTATATATATACCATAAGAATCTAATGACATAATATATAACCGTTTGGAGTCTTATAAAAGTGATTACGAAACTTATATTAGTTTATTTTAAATGATGCCAAAGTTATCACCTTCATAATTTAATAAATATAAAAATTTAAATATTGTGAGTTTAAGATGATAAATTCGAGTAAAATTATTATTGTGAAAGTTAATAGATTTATATTCAGCATATGATTTTATTTTTAATTTTTAAGCAAAAAATAAGTATATTAAATAATTATACAAAAATGTTGTAGTAATTATTTTATTAAGAGATAAACCAAATAAATTGTTTTAAAAATAATAAAATAAATATAATACGAACTATTTAATGTTCTCCACTACTTTTCAAGATACATATGGCCTTTTATGAATCTATTAAAGCTTTTATTTTGAATATATCTTCTGTATATATTTTATTTAAATTCATATAAATGAATTGTGTCAAAATTGACAGTATTGTTATTTTATAAAAATAACATATTATAAAATTGATTAAAAATCACAAATATATTTAAATATTATAAATTTAAATTTATATGGTCTAAAATGTTATAAATTATTCATGTATGGACAATTAACAACACATAAGTAATTTTTTGTTATAATTTAAAATTTATAATGTTATTACCACAAATAAAATTAAATTGATTAAGTAAGGATAAATCAAGTTGATAATGATTAAAATAATTTCCAAACATGTATAAATTTTATTGGTTGATGATATTTAAACCCTATATAATCTTATATTCAAATATGAGTCATTTTTGGATGTTTTTATGTGGGGTTCAATTTATTATAAATTAATATTTTTAAGAATTCCAAAGGTGCCCCTATCCTCCCTTATAAAAGGGCACCTCCTCCATCCATTCCTCATAACAATTTGAGCCTTCATGCTCGGCCAACTGCGGACAAATTCTCTTAGCCACTTCTCTAGAAACATCATATAGTCCTGGCATTCTTCAAAGACCAATTTTAGTTCCCTAAGAGGAGGTCTCAAAGAGGCGCTTCAAAGAAGAGGTAATGTCCGTTACCGATTCTTTCAACTTTATTTCTTCTTCTACTTCTTATTCATTAGTTGTTTCATTATGAAGTAATAAAATCAGTATCAATAATATACTGATATGTTATTATATGTATGAAACAACCCTATTTCACCATCTATCCATCCTACGGAAAGCAAAATCACCGCGCGTGCGTACGTACGGAATACCGTCTCCACGCCGTGGTGTAATCTGTTTTTCGAACACCACCATACTTGGATGGGTATAATGGTGTAAATAATAACAATATATAGTTATTATACCATCATAATGATTCTGATATATTGTATCATCCACTCCAATTTAATTCAATAATTATGGAAATGATATCATCACTCGTGCGTACGAACGGACTACCGTCTCCACGACGTGATGTGATTCATTATCCATGTTAACCATTTAAGAATGATTATAAAGTATATATAAGAAATAATAATGAAATATATGACATTATAAAGATACTGGATTTATGTATATGTATTTCAACTACTTAATTCCATTCAACTCAATAAGGAAAACGAAAACAACATTCATGCGTACGTATGGCCTACCGTCTCCATTAACGGTGTATTTCTTTCCATTTATCGATCTATAATATATATGTATATTCTGAATATATATTATATAAAAATAATGTTTTATATTCTTTAATTAAGTAATCATGATCTTAGTAATCAAATGAATAATTACAAGTCAAAACACGGACGACAAATGAAATGATTTTACCCAAAACACTCTTTAACATGGAATTTATAAAAGAACGGGTAATATAAAGTCATAAGTGAACCATATATGATATAATAACAATGAATATGATTCTTTAATAATTCAAAGACATTATGTAAATAATTATACAGGAGGTTTGGATACGTTCAAAGCATATCGGACCTAAGGTAAGGGATAATTATTCCAATCTCATTTTTATCTGAGATTTCTTATTCGTAAGTATTTACTGGGGTTATTTATATCATCCATTTCCATGTTTTATAAAAGTGTTTTCATGTATTTTTAAAGTACTTTTTGCCCATTTTTGACTTTTAATACATGGAATGTAAGGAATCATTCTTTTGTTTATGTTACGAGGTATTTTTTTGACTCTTCCGAAAAAAGTACGAGGAGAATGTTTTTTTAACTTATACGGCACGAACCGATTTTTACGGTTTTATAAAGACTTATTTTCATGAAGCTTCCTCCAAAAGATTTCATGACTATTTTCAAAAAAATCCTTTTCTTTTAAAATTGCATGATTTTTTGTGAAAAGAAATTGATTTTGAAGAAGAAAGGATATTTTCCTCAAGAATTCATTTCATGTGTTTTATCAAAACCATTTTCTATCTAAGATGACATTATTTCATATGTGTATGTTTGAAGTATAATGTCTATATGATTTAAATAGTTTCAATTTTCTTATGATGAAATATCAATTTGTTTTATATGGATTGTGTGATGATGGTATGATGTTTATGAAACCCATTTTATTCTTTGGGTTATGATGAATGTTTTAAGTTTATTTTGTGGCACAAGTAAGAATGATTTCACTATGAGATGGGTGGAACCTATATCTCCCTCCAATGCATTGGGTAAAGATTTATATCTCATTAGATAGACATGGCTGGAAGGACAAGTTAAACCAGTTCTGTATCACAGGACTGTAATGAGGAGTGAACTCGATTCAAAAAGGGACTTTGTCCACTAAGATGGTCTTGGCAGCAATGCCATGGATACTATGGAAATCATATCATGTGATTAATGGTTGCCACAATTACATGTTTTATTCCCATTCTATTTTATCATGATTTATGTTCCCTTATGATATATGCCTTACGTACTTCCAGGATTCATGTCTTTTCTCAAGATTTTGATGTTTAGATTTTATGTTCAAGTTTTTACATTCAAATATTTTTGGATTGTTTTATGTTCTCTATGTTTACCATTACTGGGAATTTGAGCTCACACCTTTTATGTTTTATTTTCCCCAAGATATAACGAAAGGATTTAGGTAAGAAAAAAAAGGGGAAGATCTTTATTAGGAGATGTTGAAGATCTTTCACCATGATTAGAAGATTTTATTCCGAGTTTCCAAAGACACTAAACTATTACCGTCCTTGTGTGTCTGTTTTTGTTATGTATTAAGAATTCCACAAAAGTAATGTAATGTTCATGTATGTCAAGCATCAGGTCTCTACATTTGGTATCAGAGTAAAGGTTTAGTCAACCTTTGGAAACTAGGATGCGAGAACTTTAGTGAGATCCCTAGATATATTTCTAAGGTATGTCTAGGGATTTTCCTAAGTTTAAGTATAAGTATAGTTTATAGTCCTAAAATTATGGTAAAGATATTAGAATTAAACCTAAGATGTTAGGTGTCGAAGGTACTCTCTCTTGATTATGTTATTTTCCTTGTATGATTTTTTCCTCTCACGGAATTCTTGTTCTATTTTAGTAAATGGAGGGAACCAGAAGGAATTCGGTTAACATTGAATCTAATGGACAAATTGGTGACTATGAGCAACAAAATTGCCTAATGCCTAGAGAGAAAGATATTGTGATTATGCCGAATTAGTCATCGTGATATATGATTAAAAAGGTGAAATTTAGTGGTATGCCTAATTCATCAAATAAGAGGAAGGTAGAGTTTTATGCATGTTCGCAAGTGGAGGAGCATAAAGAAGAGAAGATTGATATTTCTAAAGAAGGGAAGAAGAACCTTGAGGAATACCTAAAATGGAGGGGAAGATGTTATCTGTGTAGAGAAAATGGTCATAGAGTGACAGACTATTATGGAGTTCAAGGTCTTATTTGTGGAGAACATGGGCATTACCCAACTCAATGTCCTGACCTAAAAAGTTACTTCTAAATCAAGAGGGACTTATTACAGGACAATAGTTGAAGAGGATTTATTGAAGTTTTTATGTATTGGTATTCAAGAATAATGTTGTTGAGGTACTTTTATGGTGTATTAGAATATTTTTGTATTAGTCTAGTGTGGTTTTCAATAATTTTATGGTACCGGTAACCATGAGAAGTGATTCAAATATTTTGGAAAGCAGATGATATGCGCATAATGAAGGGATAAGGAAAAAAGGAAATGTTTGACAGTATTAATGAGCTCATGATTGTTACAAGGACTATGTGACATCATGGTTTGAGTATACAGAATTTTGGGATTTTGGAATATGGAAAGAGTTAACTTTTGACAGCATTCATGTTTTCACTAAGGTTCTATGGGTATTCATTTTTCAAGAGAATACATGATTAAGGTATTCACATGATTGGAATGTGATCAACAAGATATATGGGGGATAAATGATGGTATTCACATGCTTGGTTGATGACATATCAAGTAATCATTTTCATTATACTATGATATTGGACATATGTATTTTGGATAAGCCTAAATATTGGAATGAATTATATTGGACATAATTTAGTATTGATTAAGGCTATATTTGTTTTCCGAATATTATTTATAATGTAGTTTTAGAAAAAGAACAACCTGCAGGACGGGCGACACCCATTCGCGTCGGACAAGGCTGTGGGAATCGAACCCACAACCGAAGTGTGACTGGCCTTTATCGCCTACCAATAGCCTACAGGAAGTCCCTGGTTAGTAGAAACTAGTTTTATTTTATTAAGCAGTATGATATATGAAGTATAAGTTCATTTTTGGAACCATATACGATTAATATAACCATATGATGGACTTATAACTTTTTATAACCTTTTGTTTGAAATAGATGGAATGACCCATCATTCTATCACATGATCTGCTAACACATCATGAATAAAAAATTCAACTTCATTTCTTTATGGGATGAAGTGGAAATTGTTCAATTCACAAACAACAGTGAGATTGTACCAAAATAATGTAATCATTTCCTTTAATACATCATCTTTAGGTAAATGATCATGAAAACCAAAAATGTTGTCTTAGTGACCTTATATCCGATGAATCAGATGGTACCTTAGATCATCACAAATCTATGGCTTTGTTATTGTTGGCTTTTTCATAGCCATGTTCTCTACCACTCTCTATCAGAACATCATGGTTAGATTTCTCTTCCATATCGATATTTTCACCTATGTTATCCTATGTGGAAACCCAGTTATTAGTTTATTTGGGTAACTATTACGTTTTATACTTTAGTTTATAAAGATAAGTTTTGGTATTCCTTTTTACGATGTGGGTTTGAATTAAAGAAACTTTCAAGTAGAAAACCATTCATAACCCCGACAAATTTTGAGGGAGAAATTCATTTTAAGGTGGGTATAATGTAATAACCCAAGATTTTATAAGATATATTCTTTTTAATTTCTTTCATATCTTTTGTTGTACGATACACCACGATTATCTTGCGCTATACGCAACACCGTATTAGCTTGTAGTATACGCAATACTAATCCTGGATCGTGTTACACACAATTTCATGTTTGTTTGATAGTAGTTATTATAAAAAACATTGATTATATATATATATATATATTCAATTTATTTTGTTATACGCAGCAACAAGGGAGTCGTTCCCTACACGCAACCCTGACTTGGCTTGCATTACACGCAATTGTGACCTTCCTTGATAGCGTGTGTTGTACGCAATACCGAGTTTTACTAAACAACGATATATTATTATAATATTATTATGAACTAACCGTTATGAATATTATTAACTAAATTTTAAATTTTATAAAATTATTATTCATCTTACACATTTTCTAGAAGATGGTATAATAACAAAATAAATTTTTCGGGTAAAATAAGTATTTTTAAAAAAATGCAGTTTTGCCGCCTTTTGATGGCGCACCCACATTAAATATAGTTTTTGACATGTTTATAAGTTCAATTTTACAAAATAAAATTATTATTTGGAATCAGGAAATAAAATTTTACCTTGGATAAATTTTTCATATTATTCTGATAACTTTAATATTTTACTGAATAGTAAAAACACGCTATATTTTAATTAAAAACAATTTTTTTCATCGTAATAACTTATGTGGTTAAATTATTATATTGAATGGTTTTAAATTATAAATAGAATATATATTTACCATTTATTTTCAATGTATGTCATTAGAATTGATTTTACATTGAATTCAGAGGTTAAATCAATTCAATCTTTTGCAATGTTTTAAACAAAAACCCGTTTTCATTGGACAACGGGATTAATTTTAATTTAATTTCTGAAACATATGTGTATTGAATTTGAAAAAATGGATTCAAAATTTGGAATAAGTGGGTTCAAATTATGTTAATAGGCTACTTTTTATTTTTGGGAATTATGAATAGTAACTACGGTAAATTTTATTTACCATAGTTAAAGGTAAATCGGGTAATTAAGGGTGAATATAATATTATAAAATTACCCTAACACATGAAAAAATTCTATTGGATGACTAAAAGTCGAACCATATCACATAAGGGTCGGATTAGATTCATTTTATGGACTTTTGAAGATGAAAATAATTTAATTATTATTAAAACCAAAGAAAGTGACAACATGTCACTCTCTTAAATCTTATAAGTATAATAATTTTAATTTAGTGATAAAAATCATAAAACTTCGAACATGAATAGTCTCCAGAACTCTAATAAAATTATATACATCATGATAATTTATTTATATTTTTTAGATATTAAATAATTATCATTAATGGTGATAAATTAATGATGCAGAAATTATTTATTAAGTGAACAATCAGTAATATAGTTTGTATTGAAATAATAATACCCATTAAAAGGCCCAAAAACCTGGCCAAAACTTATTTTTAGTGTATATATATACCATAAGAATCTAATTACCGAATATATAACCGGTTGGAGTCTTATAAAAGTGATAATGACACTTATATTATTTTATATTAATTGATGCCAAAGTTGTCACCTTCATAATTTAATAAATTTAAAAATTTAAATATTGTTATTTTAAGATGATAAAATCAAGTAAAATTATTATTTTAAAAGGTAAAAGAATTATATTCATCATAGGTTTTTTTTTAATTTTTATGCAACAAATAAGTATATTAAATAATTATACAAATATTTTTTAGTAATTATTTTATTAAGAGATAAACCAAATAAATGGTTTTAAAAACAATAAAATAAATATAATATGAACTATTTGATGTTCTCAACAACTTTTCTAGATACATATGGCCTTTTATGAATCTATTAAAGCTTTTAGTTTGAATATATCTTCTTTATATAGTTTATTTAAATTCATATAAATGAATAGTGTCAAAATTGACACTATTAAAAGTTTATAAAAATAACAGATTATAAAATTGTTTAAAAATCACAAAAATATTTACAAATTATTAATTTAAATTTATATGTTCTATAATGTTATAAATTATCCACTTATTGACAATTAAAAACACATAATTAATTTTTTTTAATAATTTAAAATTGATAATGTTATTACCACAAATTAAAATAAATTGATTATTTAAGGATAAATCAAGTTGATAATGTTTAAAATAATTTCTAACATGTCTAAATTTTAGTGGATTATAAGATTACAACCCTATATCATCATATATTCTAATATGAGTCATTTTTGGAGGTTTTTAAGTGGGGTTATATTTATTATAAATTAATATTTTTAAGAATTCAAAAGTTGCCCCTCTCCTCCCTTATAAAAGGGCACCTCCTTCCTCCATTCCTCAGACCAATTTGAGCCTTCAAGCTCGTCCAAAACCTACCAAATTCTCTTTTCCACTTCCCTAGAAACATCTTATAGGTCCTGGTCTTCTTTAATGACCAAGTTTAGTTCCCTAAGAGGATGTCTCAAAGAGGCGCTTCAAAGAAGAGGTAATGTCCGTTACCAATTCTTTCAACTTTATTTCTTCTTCTACTTCTTATTATTTAGTTGTTTCATTATAAAGTAATACCATTTATATCAATAATATACTGATATGTTATTATAAGCATGAAACAACCCTATTTCACCATCTATCCATCCTACGGAAAACAAAATCACCGCACGTGCGTACGTAAGGAATACCATCTCCACGCCGTGGTGTAATATTTTTTTCCAACACCACCTTACTTGGATGGGTATAATGGTGTAAATAATAACTATATATAGTTATTATACCATCATAATGATTCTGATATATTGTATCATCCACTCCAATTCAATTCAATAATTATGGAAACGATATCATAGCTCATTCGTACGTACGGACTACCGTCTCCACGACGTGATGAGATTCATTATCCATGTTAACCATTTAAGAATGATTATAAAGTATATATAAGCAATAATAATGAAATATATGACATTATAAAGCTACTGGATTTATGTATATGTATGTCATCTACTTAATTCCATTCAACTCAATAAGGAAAATGAAAACAACGTTCATGCATACGTACGGCCTACCGTCTCCATGAACGGTGTATTTCTTTCCATTTATTGATCTATTATATATATTTATATTCTGAATCTATATTATATATAAATCATGTTTTATATTCTGTAATTATGTAATCATGATCTTAGTAATCATATGAATAATTACAAGTCAAAACACGAATGACAAATGAAACGATTTTACCCAAAACACTCTTTAACATGGAATTTACAAAAGAACGGTTAATATGAAGTCATAAGTGAACCATATATGATATAATAACAATGAATATGATTCTGTAATAATTAAATGACTTTATTTAAATCATTATACAGGATGTTTGGATAAGTACCAAGCATATCGGACCAAAGGTAAGGGATAATTATTCCAATTTCATTTTTATCTGAGATTTCTTATTCGTAAGTATTTACTGGGGTTATTTATATCATCCATGTCAATGTCTTATAAAAGTGTTTTCATGTATATTTAAAGTCCTTTTTTCCCATTTTTGACTTTTACTACATGGTATGTAAGGAATCTTTCTTTTGTTTACGTTACGAGGTATTTTTTTGACTTTTCCGAAAAAAGTACGAGGAGAATTTTTTTTAACATATATGGAACGAACAAATTTTTACAGTTTTATAAAGCCTTATTTTCATGAAGATTCCTCCAAAATATTTCATGACTATTTTCAACAAAATCATTTTCTTTTAAAATTGCATGATGTTTTGTGAGAAGAAATTGATTTTGAAGAAGAAATGATATTTTCCTCAAGAAATCATTTCAAGTGTTTTATCAAAACCATTTCCTATCTAAGATGTCATTATTTCATATGTCTATGTTTCAAGTATAATGTATCTATGATTTAAATAGTTTCAATTTTATTATGATGAAATATCCATTTGTTTTACATGGATTGTGTGATGATGGGATGATGTTTATGAAACCCATTTTATTCTTTGGGTTAAGATGAATGTTTTAAGTTTATTTTGTGGAACAACTAAGAATGATTTCACTATGATATGGGTGGGACCTATATCTCCCTCCAATGCATTGGGTAATGATTTATATATAATGAGATAGACATGGCTGGAATTGAAAGTTAAACCGGTTCAGTAATACAGGACTGGAACGAGGAGTGAACTCGATTCAGAAAGGGACTTTGTCCACTAAAATGGTCTTGGCAGCAATTCCTTGGCTACTATGGAAATCATATCACGTGCTTAATGGTTGCCACAATTACATCTTTTATTCCCATGCTATTTTATCATGATTGATGTTCCCTTATGATATATGCCTTACGTACTTCCAAGATTCATGTCTTTGCTCAAGATTTTGATGTTTAGATTTTATGTTCACGTTTTTGCATTCAAATGTTTATGGATTGTTTTATGTTCTCTATGTTTACCCTTACTGGGCATTTGAGCTCACCCATTTTATGTTTTATTTTTCCCAGGATATAAAGAAATGTTTTAGGTAAGAAAAAAAAGGGGAATATCTTTATTGGGAGATGTTGAAGATCTTTCACTATGATTAGAAGATTTTATTCCGAGTTTCCAAAGACAGTAAACTATTACAGTCCTTGTGTCTCTGTTTTTGTTATGTATTAAGTATTCCGCAAAATTAATGTAATGTTCATGTACGTCAAGATTTGGGTCTCTACAATTTATCTCTTTTCTCAAATGTCTTTTTAATTTCAGAATAAATTTATCTGAATGTGGTTTGAAAAAATATTTATAACTCTCTTATGAAATTTATTTTTTATCCATTATTAAATTTTACAAAAAATATCCTGAATAGGAATATTATTTTTTTCCAAAATAATACATGTTTGGATTTTAACAAAAATGTTATCAGAACCTTAATTTTAATATATTTGGGATGAAATTATTTTTAGGACATAATGTAATATATATTTTTTAATAATCCTTTATATGTTTTCAATATTATCTTTAAGAGTTGGTATTCAAATTAATTTTTTTTAAAAATAATTTTTCAAAGAGAAAGTATATTTTCTTAAACAAATGTATTAAAAATTATTTCAAAATTATTTTCCATATAAAATGAAATATGTTGGTTTTATATATGGATTAATGGGGATATAGTCCAAGTATAACATTCACATTATTTATCTAAAAGGATTATGTTTTTATAGAATGATGTTAATGATACCCATTTCTTTTCTATGGGTTATACCTTTTAAACATTTTTATGAAACCCACATCATGTAATGGGTTATTATATGATGAAATTATTATGAGACCTATCCATTTTCATCTCACTAAGATATAATGAAATTTTTTTCATAACTATTTAATTTCATGGGTTGTTATATGAAAAAACATTATCATATTAGGGAGAAAAAAATTATTCATTATGATATTGATGGAACCTATATTTCCCTCCAATGCATTGGTTAAAAAATTTTATATCACATTAGATAGACATAGGTAGAATAGAGAGTGAAATGAATATAGTAAGAGAAGACTTTATTGAGGATTGAACCTTTTATAGTAAGATATTTATGGAATGAGAAAAGTAAATGTAATAATTAATTAATTTTTCCCCTATGATGCTCGTGGATGTGAGTAATGACCAATTTTGAAAGGACATTCTATGAATATGTGAGTTCCAAATATTCCATGCCTTTTGAAAAAATTATAACCTTATAGCTCATGTTATTTTATTATCATATAATTAATGTATTATAAAATATGAAATTTTACTCCATAGATCATTTATATGACCTTTTATAAAAATTGTATGGTTTTTAAATTTTTTGTCATGTTTTTATACCCATATGCTTATGTTATTTTTAATTATCTCCTTTGTTTACCCTTACTCGATATCCAAGATCACCATTTTTTATGTTTTATTCCACTAGGTTATCAAGATATGTATTATGTATGATATGAAAATGAAGCGTTACAGTTACAATGTCCCTAGTAGGATATAATTTGTTTCTATATGGTCTAGTGTTTAAGTTTTGATGTTTCTAATGGAACTAACCTATTAAGATTCTTAGGCATGTTTTTATGTAATGTAATGAACATTACTCTAAAATTTTGTAATATCAATGCATGAAAAATATCAGTTTATATACATATAAAGGAATCCATATAAATTATCAAAAACGTATATTGAGTAAAATATCCTTTCCCCTTAAAAAAATACATTTTAAAATATAAAACATTTTTAAAATCCTTTTATTTGAAAATAAACCTTGACAATTTATAATGGACGGTTTAAAAAACATTTAAAACAATTGTTGAGGAAAATATTCTTTCAGATTTTATTTTTAAAAAAACATAAATAATCTTTATAATTATTTTCATAAAAAATCACAATGAAAAATTAGATAGTATGATTCAATGAAAATAATTCTCTTGATGACTTTAAATTTCATTCACGCACAACAAATTAAGACATATATTTCTTCTATATTTTCAGTAAAATCCCCATATTAATTGATTGAAAATAACATGAAGATTACATATAATTTAAAAAAAATAAACTGGAGTAAAAATATCATTAACAAATAATTATAGTAATGATAAAACATTTTTTACAACATTTTTAGATAAAAAATTTTTAGAAGGAAAAAGGATTTCAAATGAACAAAGAAATAAAATTATTTTTCTTAAAAATATTGTTCTAAACTCATGAGTAGATAATGAGAGAAAAATTAAGGGAAACCAAGTATTATCATTTAATAAATTATTATACGAAAAGTTATTATTTTATTTAGAAATATATTATTATATTTCATTATTGGAATCTTAATTGTAAACAATCTATATAAATGATGAGATTGTAACAAAAAAAACTCTTTCCCATATAGTATATGTGAATCATAATATTGCTGAAATATTTACATTAAATTAAACTTATAATAAAATAAAATTAATTATATTCATTATATAAAATTTAAAAGAGGTAGTATATACATCTCATAGTAGATGATATGTGTATAAAGTAATTTATATCTAAATGTTTGAAAATTGAAAACAAATCCAATAGAACTTTAGAAAATATTGAACCGTAAACCTCAAGAATCATATATACTAAATTGGATGTATAAATAAAAATAATTTTCATGCAATTCACCACAAGAATCATTGAAAGAAAATATATTCACTACATAAAGTAAATAGGTGGTGAATATTGAATTTTTCAGAGTTAAGTAAAAAGAGAGACAAAAATCCTTTACTATATGTCCTAACATCCTTAATAAATGTTAAAAAATATTTATAATAAATATTTTTTTCTTATAAATCTATTAGATAACTAAACATTTTAATGTAATACCATATATGATATAAATAATACCTCTTATTACCCATTTATAAATATTTCCATGTTAAAATCGCATTTTAGGTAATAACATCATTTATTTCATGTATGTTTAGACATGTTCATTTTTTACTCCTTATTTGATCATGGATAAATCATATAAAAACAATTAAACATGAATAAAATATAATATATAATATATATAAATTTAATTATAGTGATACTCAAAAGTTAGAGATAAAATTAAACACACTATTTAAAATACAAAAAAAATGGATTCTGGTAAAGTTTTATTTGAAAATACAAAAAAATGGATTTTTGTAATACTTATTACCTTCCTGTTGAAGCGTGAATGAACCACATCGCTTTGCAAGGTGGTATTATACCATACACACGACCATCATTATCATTTTTTTAACGGAAATTTATTTAAGAAGAAAAATATTATATCATGATTCTAGAAGAAAAATAATATCATAAATATAATATATAGAAAATTAATTATTTATTATATCCTACCTCTATAGGTTGTGATGGAAAACGAATAACATAGGTTCACGAGGCGATAGCCTGTCGTAAACACGATTGATTATTTTGAAAACCTTTTGATGAATTATAAGATGTATTTAGATTATGAAATTAACATAATAACATATAAGTATACGGAATAAATCATGTTTGTTATATTATAATGGTCTAATAATAAATGAAGAGGTGGAAGAATAAATGAAACAAAACCGTTGATTAGTTACATCACATCTTCTTCAGACGTATTCATTTAGTTTACAAAAAAGGACAATGTAGTTGGAATTTCGTTTCAAATAATGATTCTAGGATGAAAGGAGGGATGTAAGAAAGTGAGTTGGTTTTGGATATCCAGGTCCACATTTAAATATTTTTTATTTTCATTTATAAATAATTGGTATCCAGAAAATTAAATTAATATATATTTTTAAATAATATATTTCCATTATTTAGATAATAATATCAATACCCACCATTACAATTACTTGGTGATAACAATAATATTAAATAAAAGTATTTTAACAGTGGGTCATGTTTTTTTAAACTCATTGTGTTTTATCATGAATGATAAACATAGTGTTAGGTGAAATGAAAAATATTGAAATGAAAAAATTAACTTGGGAAAAATAAATCACAAAACATTGAGGGTGTTACATAATTAAATATTCATAGAAATGTCAAATGAGAGTTTCAGTGGTCTCTAATCACATGGAATTCATGAGGGAAACAATATGAAAGATTAAAATCATTCCCAAACATGAAAATATCTAAAAAATATCAGAATATAATGAATATTCTAGAATAAAGAGGAGAAGGGGTGTAACATCCCATTTAGGTAATGAAAAATAGATATAGTTATCTATGTCTATTTATGAATTAGATAGTGTTTTAGAGGCTTAAAATGAGAATAAATCCAACCATATGTATGAAATACTCTAATATTTTTAAAAGATTGTTTTACAGCCTTTTGATGGAGAACCATTTTTAAATCTATATTTTGAAAATTTTATAAGCTGTATTTGTCAAAATAAACTTATTCTTTATGATTGGGACATTGAAATTTACTTTGGATAAATTTGTCATATTTTTCTGATAATGTTCATTTTTTAATGAACAGTGAAAAGTGTTGTATTTTAACTCCAAACATCTTTTTAATATAATTTATTTATATACATATATTATCTTTTTAATTGTTTTTAATGTGAAATTAGAATATATTTTTACCGTTTAATCCAATGGTGGTAATTGGAATTAATATCACTTTGAGATTGGCAATAAACGATTGACAATCTTTTGATAGGTATTGTTTCTTAAAAACCCTCTATTTGATTTGACAGCAGGATTTAATTATAAAACTAATTAATGAAACTTATATGTTATGAATTTGGTAAAATAGACATCATTTTTGAATCCGGAATATCAAATATATCTTAGGGTGAAGTTTTGGTATTTTTCTGAAAAACTTCAATTTTTGATGAATACTGAAACCACTAAGTGGTACTTAAAAACTTATTTTTCATTTAAATGAAATTTTACCACCTCTGTGTTTTGAATTTCAAACACTTGACATACATGTTTGTCATTAGGAAGTAAAATGTTTTTCAATGGGATTAACATTATTTTTTGGTGAATAGTAACTTTTAAGTTTTTAATCGTGATTAGAGGTAATTAGTGTAATTTAAGGTAAAAATAATGTTTCATAATATGAAATTACCTTGAAACATGTCCTACCCTTATTGGATGTGTCATGGCTGACAAAGAAAACCCATGGGTCGATTTTTGGGACCCCATGGAGCCAATTTTGTAAGATAAGGACATTAATGCCTTTTATTTAAAGTAAAAGTAAAAATGACACAAACTTGTATTATTTCACTAAAAAAAATTTTACATGGTGTTATACAAGTCCTATATTTGTCTATAAGTAGTCATTGGAAAGATAAAATGATTTAATACCTCATAGTAATTTTTTTTAATAATTTTTAGAAATTAAATAAATTAAATTATTTATGACATCATGATGATGCAGTGATTACCTCATTATTTAATGATTTAAATAAAATGAAAAGATAATGTAAAATATAATCCCTACACATGTCAAAAACCTATTGGATGGGTGTATTTCGAACTCTTATCACCTTATCCGCAAAATTCATCAATGTGGGACCTTTAAAATCCGAAACGCATTTGAAAATAAAGTAACATTTTATACCTTTACAATAGTGCCCCTCCTCTACTCTTATAAAAGGCCCCCACCTCTACCTCCTTACCCACACCTCTCAAGCCTTTGGCTCAGCCAACCCCTACCCATTTTGTCTCTCCATATCCCTCTCCTAATCCTAGAAGCCTCACCTTAGGCAGGAATCTCTTCAAGAAACCCTTATGGTTCAAACCAAAGGGAGTTACCCGATTTTAAGGTAATGTCTTCACTTGTGTTCTTTTGTTTTATTTTTCTTCTCCAACCCCTAAACTCTTTTTATTACTTTATTTTGTAAGAAAACCAGTATCTTCGATATACTAGTATGTTGTTATGATAAGTATTCGAGCTACACTTACACACACCTACATCTAATGGTTAAAGAGCATACTGCTTCCATGGATGGCGAATATCTACCTCACGAAACGATGATTGTTCAATAGTCTTCTAACACCTTCAAAGGTGTCCATTAAGATGACACTATATTTATATATGATATATATTATGTTTATGTTTCCCTTATGATTCTGTATTTTTCATTTGTGGCATACCTTTATGGTTTCCATTGTGGGTAAACACGATAATTTAATTTTAGGAAGTGCAGACTGCTGCCCCCTCAAAGTGATTTGATACGTTAATGCCATATATGGGATGTATTATGGTTGGATTTAATGATATTATATATTACATTATATTTTAATTATAATATACCTTTATTTCATTATGATTCCATTCCATAAAATACTTAATAGAAATGAAAGTATCGTTCATGCATACGTACGGATTACCGTCTCCATGAACGGTGCATTTCATTTCTTACCTCTAAATGTTATGTAATATATAAATGCACGTATATAATGGATATATATGATATATATGATATCTAAATAATGAATATAATTCTTGATATAATATATATTTTACCACATGAACAACTTGTAATTATAAAGAGTTTATTTTTTACTCAAGTAGCAATGATCAACAAAACAACCATTATTATCTTAAATAATTACATAGTGTTCATGACATGGTAATAAGTGATTTAAAATGAATAATGAACTTGAAAAATCTTCTCAAGAATTTATAAATTATCAATATGTAATTATCTAGTCCAACTACTATGATAACTTAGAAGGGTGTTATGTTTATCTGGACAAAAAATGTGATGATTGTTTTCAGGAATTGAAAAGAAGATTGGTGAATACTCTAGTTTTGGAACTACCTTCCAGGAATGGTGAGATTGTTATCTATAGTTATTCTTCATTGAAATGAATTGGTTGTGTCCTAATGCAGAATGATTAGGTAATTGCATACTCTTCACGTCAGTTGAAAACCCATGAGGTAAATTACCCTACACGTGATTTGGAATTAGCTACTGTTGTTTTTTATTTAAAAATTTGGAGGCATCATTTGTATGTATTAACGTGTGAAATATATACCGATAACAAAAGTTTAATGTATATATTCACTCAAAAATTATTTAACATGATATAGAGGAGATGGATAGAATTAATCAAGGATTATGATTTTAAAATTCATTACCATCCGGGAAAAGAAAATAATGTGGCTGATGCTTTTAGTCGAACAAGTAGTGCTTTATTAACAATGTTGCATTCGGAACATGATCCTTTGGTTAAGGATTTGATGAACATTGGCATAAAAGTTGTTGGTGCGGGTTGTCCTTCTGTTTTGTTTCAGGTATCAGTGAAATATTCTCTATCAGACAGAATCAAGCTAGCACAGAAGCAAGACAACGAGTTGTAGAAAATGGTAGAGCTGGTTCAGAAGGGTATGTTTCCTGGATTCAACATTGATAATGATTGTGTTTTGAGATTTGGGAAGAGATTGTGTGTAACTTGTGATTCACAGTTTAAGAGAGAGTTGTTATGTGGATCTCATAGTTCACCGTTTTCAGTTCATCCATGGAGTACTAAGATGTATAGAGATCTTCGTGAGTATTACTGGTGGGACAGAATGAAAAGGGTTATTGCTGATTTTTCTTTGAAGTGTTTGACTTGTCAACAGGTAAAAGCAGAGAAGATGTTACTGAAAGGGATGCTTCAGCCTTTACCAATACCATATTGAAAATGGGAGAATATATATATGGACTTTGTTGTGGTATTGCCGAATACACCTTGAGGTAATAATGCAATCTGGGGTATTGTTGATCGCTTGACTAAATATCCTCATTTCCTTGCTATACGAGAAACGTTTTCCCTACATCAACATTCCCATTTGTATCTTAGAGAGATAGTTAGGTTACATTGATATCCTCTCTCCAATGTATCTGACCGTGATCCCAGGTTCACTTCTAACTTTTGGAAAGGCCTTCAAAAGTTGTTGGGTACTGAAATAAATTTTAGTACAGATTTTCATCCTTAATCAGATGGGCTGTCAAAATGAACAATTCAGACTTTGGAAGATATTCTACGTTCTTGAACGATAGATTATCAGGGAATTTAGGACCAACATATTTCTTTGGTTGAGTTTTCATCTAATAATAGTTTTCATTCCAGTATACAGATGGCACCATTTGAGGCATTATATGGTAAGCGATGTAGAATTACGGCTTTACGGGATGAAGTGGGTGAAAGGAAGTTCATGGGACCATAATTGGTAGAAGAGATGTCAGAAAAAGTTCAGTTGATTCAGAAACACATGAGAACATCTCAGAGAATGGAGAAGAGTTATGCGGATAACCAGAGGAAGGATCTATCTTTCGAGGTAGGTGATAATGTTTTCCTCAAAGATTCACCATGGAAAAGTGTGATAAGATTTGGTAAGAAAGGAAAGCTGAGTCTAAGGTTCATTGGACCATACGAAATTCTGGAGAGAGTTGGATCAGTTTCTTACCGAGTGGCTTTACCTCTGAGTTTATCTCAGGTACACAACGTTTTTCATGTTTCGATGTTGAGAAAGAATATGCCATATCCATCTCATGTTTTGAGTCTAGGGGTAGTTCACCTGGAAGAGAACCTATCTTATGAAGAACAACCATTCCAGATTCTTGACCACATGGATCCAGTGTTGCGAAATAAGGTGATTCCTCATGTAGAGTGTTTGTGGAAAAACCACACGAGTGAAGAGGCAACATGTGAATCTGAAAATGCACTGAGGGATAAATACCCCCACTTATTGGATACATCAATCAATTGCAGGGACACAATTTTCTAAAGGGTGGAAGGATGTAACATCCCAAGTAAGTAATGAATAATAGAAACAATTATATATGTCTATTTATGAATTAAATAGTGTTTTAGAGGCTTAAAATGGGAATAAATCCAACCTTAAGCATTAAATACTCTAAAATTTTTAAAAGATTGTTTTACCGCCTTTTGATGGAAAAACAATTTTTAATATATATTTTGATAATTTTATAAGCTATATTTGTCAAAATAAACATTATCTTTATGATTGGGACATTGAAATTTACTTTGGATAAATTTCTGGTTTTTTTCTGATAATGTTCATTTTTTTAATGAATAGTGAAAAGTGTTGTATTTTAATTCCAAACAACTTTTTAATATAATTTATTTATATAGTTATATTATCTCTTTAATGTGTTTTAAAGTGAAATTAGAATATATTTTTTCCATTTAATCCAATTGTGGTCATTGGAATTAATATAACTTTGAGATTGGACATAAACGAGTGTCAATATTTTGATAGGTATTGTTTGTTAAAAGCATGCTATTTGATTTGAAAACTGGATTTAATTATAAAATTAATTAATGAAACTTCTATGTTATTAATTTGGTAATATATACATCATTTTTGAATTCGGAATATAAAATATAGCTTAGGGTGAAGTTTTGGTATTTTCTGAAAAACTTCAATTTTTGATGAATAGTGAAACCACTAAGTGGTACATAAAAAAACTGATTTTTATTTAAATGAAATTTTACCACCTCTATGTTTTTAATTTCAAAAATCCGACATACATGGTTGTCATTAGGATGTAAAATTTGGTTCAATGGGAATAAAATAATTTTTTGGTGAATAGTATCTTTTATGTTTTTAATCGCGATTAGAGGTAATTAATGTAATTTAAGGTAAAAATAATGCTTTCATAATATGAAATGACCTTGAAACATGTCCTACTCTTATTGGATGTGTCATGGCCTACCCAGACAACCCATGGGTCGATATTTGGGACCCCATGGAGCCACTTTGGTAAGATAAGGACATTAATGCCTTTTATTTAAAGTAAAAGAAAAATGGCACAAACATGTATTATTTTACTAAACCAATTTTTACATGGGGTTATAAAAGTCCTATATTTGTATATAAATAGTCATTGGAATGATAAAAAGATTTTATACATCATATCATTTTATTTATATTTTTTAGAAATTAAATATATTAAATTATTTATGACATCATGATGATGCAGCGATTACCTCATTATTTAACGATTTGAATAAAATGAAAATATAATGTACAATCTAAGACCTACACATGTCAAAAACCTATTTTAAGGTGTATTTAGAACTCTTATCACCTTACCCTCAAAATAAATCAATGTTGGACCTTTAAAATCCGAAACGAATTTGAAAATAGAGTAACATTTTATACCTTTCCAAGAGTGCCCCTCCTCTCCTCTTCTAAAAGGCTGCCACCTCTACCTCCTTACCCGCACCTCTCAAGACTTTGTCTCATCCAACCCCTAACCACTTTGTCTCTCCACATACCTCTACTCATCTTATAAGCCATACCTTAGGAATGAAGCTCTTCAAGAAACCCTCTTGGTTCAAACCAAAGTGAGTTACCCGATTTAAGATAATGTCTTCACTTGTGTTCTTTTGTTTTATTTTTTTCTCCAACCCCCTAAAAACTTTTTATTATTTTCTTTTGTAACAACACCAGTACATTTAATATACTAGGATTTTGTTATAAGAAGAATTGGAGCTACACTTATACACACCTACATTTAATGGTTAAAGAGCATACTGTTTCCATGGATGGCGAATTTCTGCCTCACGAAACGATGATTGTTCAATATTATTCTAACACCTTAATAGGTGGACATTAAGATGAAACTATATTTATATATGATATATATTATGTTTATGTTTTCCTTATGCTTCTGTATTTCTCATTTGTGGCATACCTTTATGGTTTCCATTGTGGGTAAACATGATAATTTCATTTTAGGAAGTGCGGACTACCGCCCCCTCAAAGTGATTTGATTCGTTAATTCCATATGTGGGATGTATAAAGGATGAATTTAATGATATTATATATGAACATATACTGGAATTATAATATACCTTTATTTTATTATGATTCCATTCCATAAAATTCTAAATTTAAATGAAAGTAGCGTTCACGCGTACGTACAGCTTACCGTCTCCATGAACGGTGCATTTCATTTCTTACCTTTAAATATAATGTAATATTATAATTGCATGTATATAATGGATATATTTGATATATATTATATCTACATAAATAATATCATTCTGGATATAATACATATTTTACCACATGAAAAAATTGTAATTATAAAGAGTTTAGTTTTGACTCAAGTAGCAATGATCGACAAAACGACCATTATTAACTTAAATAATTACATAGTGTTCATGACATGGTAAAAAGTGATATAAAAGGAATAATGAACATGAAAAGGTTCTCAAGCTTGTAGAAATTGACTCAAGTTTATTATTAATGAGATTAAAGAGCAATCGATTCACGTCGGACACGAGGTAAGGGAACTTCTTAACCCAATTTCCGTTCTTTGTGTTAATCTCCTACATTAAAATTATGTCATGATATTATTATGTACTATCTTTTATTTGTACTTTCTTTATGTGTACTTATAGTGAATTCACATAATAGATATATTTTATTTTAAAAATGATCTTTGTAAGGGACTTCGTCTCAATCTTCTTTCATTGATGCATATTTTGTTTCATACACATCATTCTTTTATACGGTGTATAAACCCCTTTGACTTTTACTATTATTAAAAAGGAATCTTTTTATATGAATCATTTACTAAACGAAAAAAGGGAATTTTTTTTGTCATACGTATGCGGCGACAATGACTTCTCCACCATCGTGACCATTATTAGAGTCTCGGCTTCCTCTACAAGCCATAACTTTTTTTGAATGAAAAATAAATACTTTTCTTTTATTATGGTATTGAAAATGGTTTTCATAATGTTTTTATATCAATGTGTTGTATTGATATCTTGTGATTGGAAAGTGGAAAGGGTATGTTTTCTTTATGCATATCTTATGTGATACGATTATGTTATGGTTCTTGGGCATTGTTATGAAGACGGGTGGTTCTGTGATAAACTAAGGGCGGGTGAGCCCGATATAGCTCTCCAATGCATTCGGTAATGCAAAGGAGTTAAACGTTATGGTTTCTCTAAAGAGATTTAGGGAATATACTGTGATGGGTATTCCAAATGTAACCAAGAGGGTTACTCCCTACGTAAGAATGTTATGAATGCCTCAAGTTACCTTTATGTTTTATGATTTCTATGATTTATTTATGTTATAATGAGGTATGTTAAAGTGCTTATGTTTTATGGGTAAAGTATGATTTCATTCTTATGTATATATGTACTCATGTTTCCTTTCCATGTTTTTATAACCCTTACTGATCTTTTTATGCTCATCCCATATTTTTGAAATGTTTTTCATAGGTCAAGGGAATGGTACATGATATGATGATAGTGTCAAGGAAGTGTCACGAAAGAATCCATGTTTTATTTTAAATATGTTTCTGTTGATGGGAAAAATGAATACTATCTTTTATGTAACCACTTTGTTTAAATGTGGAATGTAATGCAAGTTTTATGATATAATTATATAAAACTCTAAACCTGAAAAGATCCTCAATGTGTAATCTTGAAATAACTCAAGATTAAGTACGGTTTAAGGCTGGGGCCTTATAAGGAGGGGACCCAAAACCTAGTGTGGTAACTTCTAAAATATTGAGAGGATACTTATAAGATATTTGAGGAGTCATGGGAGGGAATTAAATGGGGAAGGGGAGAGTCGCATGATCCTCTAAAGCTCTTGAGTGAGGTGGAATTTAATTCTTGAAGTTATTTTTATTGAAAAACAGAAGATAATTATATTTTAATTTATAGACATAGGTTTTGGACCGTGTATGTTAATTTATTTTAAATAAAATGCATCCCCATGGCTTTTTCGATGATCTATACTAAGGACTAGTGGATGTTAAAATTATATAAGTCCAAAAATTACCTCATAAATAAAATACCCTCGGTGATGTATAAATGATTCGTGTTTATAAAGAATTTATTTTAAAAAACATAAAATATAATATTGATTTTGGAGGAGTCATTAAGGGTCTATAAAATTAATCGAATAATATAAAAATCACACCAAATTAAAGGGGAAAAATATTTTTTCTTTTTTATTCACTTTATTGTATTCATTTCATCACTTTAAATATTTTAGGTTCATAGAATACATTTAAAATAATTATACCTCATTCAATTATTACCCTAAAATTCAAATCGAATAAAAAATTATGAACAATTCATCATTTGATAATTTCAATATTATGATCTGAAAATTTGTATTTATTTTTTTTCTAAATATTTCTATAAATATTAAAATATACAATTTTATGTCTAAAATAACCATTCATTAAAAAATGATATTTTTAGATTAACAGTTTAACAACCGTTATATAAATTCAATTTTATTTTATAAAATTATATTACTATTTAGAATTAGTTAATATTATATAACAATAATATTTTATTATAATATTATTTATTTCAATAGTTTTTTAATTAATAAAAAATTTTATTTAATGAAACTATATATTTTACAAAAATAATATTCCTTTTTCATATATTCAAAATATAAGTTAAATAAAAGAAATATTTAATAACTAAAATATTATGATAAAATAGATAAATGTAATTATTATTTTATTAAAAATTAATATAAAAAACTCATACAGTTAGGGTCGAGATTCCAAAATCATTATTACACCAATATATTCCCTCTGTGTAAGGTGTCATGTGTTGATATTTTTATGTCGTGGTTCAAAAAAATGGTTTGGGCCATGATCTTGATGAGCTTGAACTTCCACCCAAAATGGTTTCACACATGAATTTCTTATTCAATCTCAACTTGGGATTGGTAAAGTTCAATGCGTAGTTATGTTATCTCACTCAAATTATCTAATAAATGGGCTTCACTATGTATGATCATAATAATCGTGGTCATCCCTCATTCCATAAGCATCGTTATATCTATTAATATAAAAATATTGATTGTCATTGTAAAATAGAATTGTCATCAATAGTTATAATGTGTAACTAACTTTTAAATTAAATATGATATAACATACAACATTCTGAAATTAGAAAATTAGTAGATGTGTTTTCTATAACTACAATACATTGATAAGTCATTTACTAAATTAAAAGGGTATTCCATTTATAGAAGTTAGGTTTTTATAATAATTCTTTTTCTATGTTGTATTATAACCCCCCAAATAATTCTATCATAGAATAGAAGGATTAAGAATTACTATAGAACCAAATTTAAATGATAACTGCTTGAGTGTCAAAGAATGTTGATTATTATTGAGAGATGTAGAGTTTTCTAATATTAAGTCCAATAATAATGATACAAAAAGTAGTGAATTTTCAGCATGTAGATGTTCAATTGATTTTTTTGCAATAATATTTGAATATGTGTACAACACTACCATCTCGAGTTCACCTTATATTGAATTTGTGCATTGTTGACACATTAACCACATCCTTATATACCCATTCCCTACTTTTACCATAACATTATTTATAGAGTCTCTTCATAATCATTTCCATGAATATGAAATTTATAATTTTCCTATTCTCTTATAGATTTATTTTCAGAAGAATGCAATGTTTAAGTGATTTTTTAAATTCAAAATAATTATCCTTCCTTATTAATTTTTTTAAATAAAATATTTTTTATTTATTTAAATATAAGATAACTCAAAAAAATAGATAATATATATAGATAAAAATCAAATAATAATTAAAAATAGAATATGGAATTTCAGAATTTGAGTCTAAATTCTACACACAATAATATAGATGTGAACAATTCAAGATCATAAACATGACAAATAACAATTTCATTGAGTTCTTCTACAAGACATTTTCTACACATTGAATTTTGAACACAGTCCTAACTATTATCTAGAGAAATAAAATTTTCTAATTAACCATGTGATTTTATAGATATGAAATATATGAATAAATCAGAATTACTTCAAGGATTAATTATATTTTATTTTAATATAGTTTTTACATAGATTTTAAACCTTATAAAATAAGAAAGTACCATGGTTTTTCAAATGTTTTAATGCTGATCATGTTGTGTTCATACATTACCTATGATCCATAGGGATCACCATTATGGCATCGTAAACAAGAATTTTTTGTTTTTGGATTTTGGAATCTAAAAGTCAAAATGACTTCTACCATGAATTTACTTTCTTCAAAACACTAGTTTTTAATTTTCCATTTAAAAAAGGAGAACATTAAACTAGAACACTCTGTATAAGGACATCACAAAAACAGTTTTTTAAAATATTGATTATAATTTTAATATACTAAATATAAATAATTATAAATTATGGAATAATTAAAACACATAAAAAAAGAATTAAAATATGTACTAAATCGTGAAACAAAAAATATATTAAAATATAAAATATTTTTAGGATTTTAAAATATATAGTGAAGTTGAAAAAATCTTCTTATTTTTGAATAGAACCATTCTATTTTAAATGTTTTTTAAAATTTATTGTGAATTTTATGTTTCCATGTGATTTTGAAGTCAATATTGATTGACAACATGATATTTGTATAAATAAACTAAAAAAACATATGAGTTAACCTATTTTGTATGAATTCATAGTGTGTTTCAAATGATTTCAGAAATTCGTTTTTGACACACACAAAATTACATTACTTCAAAAATAAGTTTTTATAAATTTTGTATATTTATAATATCTTTCTTTATGACATGCATATTTAAAAATAAGGATGAATGAATAGTTAATTAAAAAGAAGAAATATATATAAAATAGTTAATCATTGAATAAAAAAAGTATCATGGATTTATTTAATCTTGGGGAAATTCTTATTATCTAAAAAATTTTAATTTATTTATAAATAAAATGATGGGAGGAATAATAAATCTTAAAAGATATTGTTATAAAAACCTAAATTGGTTTAAGGATCCATATTACAAACCATCCACCATAATCCATTATGATAATTATAAAACCAATCCATAATTAAGAATAATTTATCTTCTTTTTTATTTGAAAAAATAATAATTTTCAAAATAAAATTCTCAAATTGTAGTTAAAGAATTATATATTCAAATTTCAACATTTAATATAGTCTAATACTCCCCAAAAATAAATATTCATTCAGGGAAAATAAAATTAAACTTATATATTTTTTATTTTTTAATTTTTTCCAATATTAAAAATTTTATGATCTAAAATATTTATATATATTAATATTCTACATTCAAGGAATATTTGTAAATTTAAGAAAAAATATATTAAAATAAATAAAAAATGTTCATAAGAAGTAGTGTTAATAATGTTTTAAGGGTTTCAATTTTAGTAAAATATATTTTTAGAAGAATAAGTAGTAAATAGATAAATTTTAAAGTTTATTTTCCTAAAAATTAGTTTTTTACCATATAAATAAATTCCAAATCTCCATGAAAATATTATATAAATTAGTATTTTCACCACCCATGTTAAATTTTCTTTTTCAATTTTTTTTAAACATAAGGTCCTTGAAAAAATTTAAATAGGTTGATTTTCTATATAAATAAATTCTAGATTTATATTTCATTTTCAAAACTAATCATTAGGATAATGAAATGTTAAATCTATATTATTAGTTCGTGAGAGTTTTAAAAGAATTTTTATAAATAGAAATATGAGATATATTAACACCAAATATAATAATCCTGTGAAAAATAAAACCCAAGTCATCATGTGTTTTCTTAATCCATAATTATTCGAACCATAATATGCAACAACTATGTACTCAAATTCAATAGAAGTAGGGAAAATGTATTTTTTTTATTTTATCCCAAAGAAACAAAAGAATAACCCGTGTCGTAAAAATATATATTTTATTCCTAATTTTGGTGAAATACAATTTTTTTTGGTTTTTAAAAGCTTGTCCAAAAACCTTAAATTATTATGAGCTAATATTCTATGCCATAAAATTTTAAAAAACTTTATATCATTTATTCATTTAAAATTTTTATTATTTAATTTAAAAACACTAATATTAAAATAAAATATGATGGTCTTTGGTCAGTTGGATGGATAAATTTACTTATTTATATTTTAATAAAATTTAAGACATTTATCCACTATTTAAAATGTAGTTATCATTTTGATTTTTTACATCCACTCAATCTTTAACCAATTTAGAATTACTTACTAAATTATTTATTAAACATTCAAAATTTGAAACTTTTGTAATCATTAAAATAATTTATATTTTAACATCATAAAAACCTTTCACATTATATATGTAATTACCACCAAATATTACATTACTACCATAAAATTTATTGAATGAAAAGAAATTTATGAAATTTATTGTCATGTGTCATGAAAATCCCCAAAATATATACCATTTTTCCCTTTTGGATTTCCATGAAAAACATACTATAATAAAATATTTGAATATTTTTTTGTATGTAATGCAATGACCGTAGAAGCTCGAATCTGGTGCATTATTTTAATAAATTTTCATGATTACAAGGAATCAAATACTGAAGGAACGAGTAGTTTAGTAGTTTTGGAAAACCAGATATATACATAGTTTCAATATTAACACATGAAAAAAAAACATATAAGTTTTATTGGTAAAATAAAATAACTCTAAGTTTATCCCTATAGGGAAGTCATAAAACCATCTTCATGTACTGATAAAAATGAAACACAAGAATGGGGTGAGCAAAAATGCTCATTAAGGGTAGGAAATAAAGAAAAATATATCATAAATACAAATATAATACCTGGGGAATAACTAAAAATACATTCCTTCGGACAATAAACATGAACATAATATGGATGGAATATGATCTGAGTAAACATTTCCATAATAAAACGTAATAATGGGTATTCTACAAGTCGAATAACCACATAAAGTATGAATTTATCACTTCATAATGAGGGAAATGCATATGCTGTTCATTTTAACACATACTATATGGGACGAGACGAAGACCTCTAAATATGATTAAGTCCTTGGCCAAAACCATATATCAAATTGGGAAAGGTCTCGGCTAAGTCCACGTCTATTAATCTCATGAGTATTATTAATACACCAAAGGGCCATATCGGGCCCCACTCAACACTTACTATGTCCAATGCATTCATCATATGAATTGGGGTAAAAATAAATAACACATACAATCATATTTAAATTAATATATGAAAGGAAAATATATTTTCCCAAATATTAAGCATAAACCCTACCATTCCGAGTAAATTAGTGAATAGTTTCAAGATAGCACCTCTATAAACAAAATAATCATAAACCATTCAATAAAAAATGGCGGATGTTATCATAGTAAATTCTAATCAATGAAGTACAAGATTTAACAAAATACTTTGACATAGATGAAGATACTTTCAGATGAGACCATTAAAAAATCCTTGAGGGGAAATAATCCTTAAACATTTTAAAGTGTCACTTACCTCCTTGAAACATTCCAATCATAATCCCTTATAATATCATGAGAATAAGAGAATCTATATATGATATACCAATGTTCTGTAAATACACCACAATCAATAAATAAGTGGTGAACAATGCATTTATCCTAAACAAGTTAATGTGAGATGAGAAAAATCCTTCTTTACTTTAGAAAGAGCAGCTTTTTTGAAAAATCATTTATATTTGTCAAAAATCTGGCTTTATATAGGTATATAAAAGAAAATTAAATTTAAGTTCCTTGATATTTTATTTGAAGCTTAAATAAAGTCTTATTTGGGTAAAATCATTTCAAATGTGTTTTTAAATAAGTTTTAGAAAGAAATAATTTTTTGCAGTTTAAGGAAAATATTACAAGATTTTAAATAGAAAAAGAATATTTTCTTTCGTTAGAAAAGAAATAAAAAATATATATATTTTTCAACTTTAAATGTGTGATTTTATAATGATAAATTTGGCTTAAAATAGATTATAGATTGACCTACAAAATAGGTAAAAATCTGTCATGTTCCTTGAATCGAGAATGTATTTCGAGAATAATTTTTGAATGATCCGTTTAAAACATAAAGCCCCCCATAAATTAAAGTAGTATTATGGTTGGTACAAATATATAGAACATTCAAACAGAATACATGAGTATTAAATAAGGATAAATAAGAATTTCATTGTGGTGAGTTAAGAATAAGAGAAACCTGAATGAAAATGGATGTTTAAGAAAATTATAATTAAAACATTATAATAAATTTAATTGTATGCCCCAAAATTAATAATAATCCATTATACATTTATTATTATGAAAATAAATTTATTAATTTTCTGAAAAATCAATTAAAAGTATACATACACCATAAATAAGTTTCAATAGTGAATACTGAATATCTCACAAAAATGGAAGTGAGATGAAGAAACCCCTAACCATAAGTCTGATGTTGTTCTTCACATGATCGTAGTGTCCGGGATACCCAAATTAAAATCATTAATTAATATTTTCAGAACCTCTTATACATGTAATTTATTTATTATCACTTTAATAATTTTATTCCTGGATTGTTTGACGGGTTAAGCGGTTCAATTTCATTGTTTGGGCCCATTTTTTCATGATTGGTATACTTATATACATGAAAGGAGAAAAATATAAAATGATAATTTAGTTCCATAATTGTAGTTATATGTTATGAGTGAACATACTTAATGTTTCTAGGTTTTAAATTTTAATTGTTTACTTATATTGAAGATGAATTAATTTATAAATTATTTAATGATAACTCTTTGGGTTAATTGGCATTTTTTGGAAACCACAAACTAATTTTCTTTGTAAATCAAAACCATATGTACAAAAATACTACAGTACCATAGATGAGAAATAATAGATATATTATAGTCTAGTTTAACCATAATAATTTTTTCATTACTAGAATTTATAATGGTAGTAGAAATTGAAAACCCAACGTCCTTGAATGTGGTAAATTAGCACATCTCGGATGGTGTTTTCATTTTTAGTATTAAGGAATGAGAAAGGAGGGATGATGAATAAAAATTAAATAATATTAATAAAATTAAAGTTCATGTAGGTACTTTAATTATCATATAGTTTTGATTTTGGTGATGGAGAAAGAAAAATAAAATAAAAGAACACAAAATAAAATAAAAGTTAAGAAATCTGTCCTGAATATTCTGCAGCCTAATGATGTCGTTTAAAATTTCATAATATAATTTGATGAGAGAAATGGGTATCTATTAATTCATAAATAATATGGAATGTATGGGGGATATGGAATATAATATATAAGAATAAAAAAATTTAATTTAAAATATAATAACATAATAAGAGTGATTGAAAAAGAGAGAGATTTTGAGACTAAAATTCTCCAGCATAATGGCTTTACAACATGGTTTTATAAAACATTGAAATGATACGAGACATGGGTCACCAATTCATTAAAGACTCATAAAATATTAGTTGGATAAAATAATATATAAATAAGAACATGGTATGGAAACATGAAATACATTCCACATAAAGGAGAACTTGAAATAAAAAAATGAAAAGAGGAATTTACCTTTTGAAGTAATCTTCCTAGAGATCCCCTTTATGGGAGATTATTTTGTCTTTTGTAAAGGCCATGAGCTCTCTAATGTAGGTAGTGAAAAATAATGGGTTTTTGTTGACTTTGACAAGGAACAAGGCTTGAGAGGAGTGAAGATGAGGAGTGGGGGGG
Source organism: Viscum album (assembly GCA_963277665.1). Classification (NCBI taxonomy): domain Eukaryota; kingdom Viridiplantae; phylum Streptophyta; class Magnoliopsida; order Santalales; family Viscaceae; genus Viscum; species Viscum album. The sequence continues at coordinate 1,324,340,676 of OY728166.1, forward strand.
GGGGGTTTAGTGGAGGAGAGGAGTAGATTTTGAATATTGTACCCATTATATTATTATTTCCATTAACAAAACCAATAGTATTGTTTCATGTGAACCATAATAGTAATAAGTTAATGGGACTTATAACCATGTGGGCTTGCATCACTCATGTTGTCATAAATAGTTTATTTAACATATAATATTTATATACGGTATTTTACCGTATTTCACTGTTAATCAATAATTCAAAAATATCATAAAAATACCAAAATTTCACCCAAACCATTTTTTAATTTGAAGAATTAAAAATTATCTCTATTTTTTGAAAATATTTTTATAAAATGTTTTAATTTAATATTTAATTAAAATCATAATTTATTCCACAAAAAACAAATTTAAATCTATATCTCATTTTATAACACCATGAGAAATTAATCAGGGTCCTGTTAAATTATCCTTTAACCGTAAGAAAATAATGGAACAATTAATGAATAAATTTTATTAAAATAAATTTCTTTTCAAAATTATTAAAGAAAATAGAAAGTTGTAAGTAAATTTTTTATGAAATATAAAAATACCAACATGTATATTATAATCGTTGTATCATTTTTCAGATGTCTAATTTTTATTTATAAATTCATTGGTTAATTTTATATTTTCTAGTCCTATTCACTATTCATTAATATTAATAAGGGTATTTTACTATTTATAAGGATATTTTACTATTCACCCAAAATTAATTTTGTCTTATGAGACTATAAATATCTTACGTAATGCAGCTGTGTATGTCAGTTTTTTCGAAATACAAATCATAGAGGTGGATAAATTATTTATACTTGGATAGGTTATAACAAATTTGTGTTTCTTAGAGAGACATTATTTCATGAATACTTGTTTAAATTTATTTATAAATTCCTTCGGTTTTACATTGTTCCCTCATTACAAAATTTTCATACTCGAAATTTGAAATTGATCTTTGAATGTTAATGGTTGATACATGAACATTGCCTTTTGAAAAACCCACCACAAGAATATGATTACAACATCTTATTTATATGTGGAATGAGTAACCTGTCAGTTACATCAAAACAACACATTCTAATTGGACATCATGATCATGTAATAATAATCAAACCATCATGTAGTGACATTAAAATCTAAAACCCCAAAAAAATATAAACATAAACCATTTCATAAATGATTAAAATTAAAAAATATTATTAATAAACAATTTATAATTATGGTCTCCATATTACAGGATGAACATATCATTAACCCTTAATAAATAAGAAGCAGTTCTAAAATTCACATTCCAAACATGTGAATAACTTCATCATGTATCCTCTTGAATTAAAGTAATAACTTGAATTACCATAAAACCATATAAGAAACATGCATTCTTTCATATTTATTATTTAAGATACATGTTATTGGATATATTTCATAAATCCAAAACTATTGTAATCTCCAATGATGATAGTACAGACCAATTCTCAAAAATTCAATAATCTATTCCAATGTAGTCATTATTTATTGGAATCAATAATTTAATCATCATTATCCCAACATTAGATATATATTAGTGGTTTTCTTTCCCTCGATCATATTTTTTTCATAAAGCATTTATATATCTAATAAATTTCTTTTATTTTTTACCATTCATCATATGAGGTTAAATCCTTAATGAAATAGTATTGTAGTACAATCCTTATATATCAAATAATTCTAAAAATGAGTACATTAATGAAAAAATATTCAAATGAGATGATTCATGATGAGGATAATTAATCATTATAATTCATCTGCGGTTTCATCATAACATGATCATTATAGAGAATTATCATTTGGGATATATTCTTTTGGTGTTTGTGAAATTGATTCATATAGTGTCACATCCACTTCTAGTTGAATAATTGTGCATTAGAAACCATTTTACAACCCTTTAAATCTTGAACATGGTGTCATTTTTCTCCACAATAATAGAAAAAACTCATTCGCATCAAGCATTTACCAGGTTGATTCCTTCCACATTTATCCCATGTTGGGAAACAATTCTTTTAATTTTTACCTTTATCATCATATCTCTATATCATCCTCTTATTCTTTTTCATCCTTTCAAATCAATGGGACTTATTAAAGTCATTACATACCTTGTAAAAACATGATATTATTTCATTATATGATGAGTATACTTGGGAGACAATCGTCCTTTGGAAGTATGGATTAATACCATTAGAGATATGATCCTTCTTACTCTTCACATCATGTGCATTAGTGAAGTTCACATTCCTTATATGAGGTTCCATTTCAATTCAATTTTATATTATATATTAGATCATAAAATTAAGAACTCACTATAACTCTAATTATCGTATAGCACATTGCATAAATGTATGCATCCTAAATCCTTGAACCATATCTTTGGTTACATTGGGTGAATATATCCTTTATAACGGTGGGTAAATAAAATGTGAATTATCCCAAGAATATTCCCCATGAGTTTCAAACCAAGAGTGCAGAAAGGCCCATTGTTGTGTACCAGTATACCCTAGGTAAATCCCAAAACTTTTTATTAGAGTTTTCACTCTTATGTACATCTGTTCCAGAGCCACCTCTACTTGTTTCTATCAAGATAGGGATAAATTTATTTTGTTTGATCCACATAATCTACTCATTACCGAAAATATATGATTTACTGGTTTTTTATCCTTAATGGCCATCTTAGGTCATTATTCCATAACCTACGACTCTAAATCTAGTTCTAAAGGTTTCTACTAATCTTTATTTGATTATAACTACAATGCCCCAACACCAGAAGCTTGGAGCTGGTGCATCATTTTAATAATTTAGCATGATTACAAGGAATAGAATCCCGAAGGACCGATTAGTTGAGTAGTTTTGGAAAAATGTACTCATATATAGCTTTAAAATTAAAACGTGAAAATAAAAACAAAATATATGTTTTTTGGAGAATCCACAACTCTATGTTTATCCCTATAAGGCAGTCATAAAAACATATTCATGTCCTAAAAATATGAATTATAAGAAAGGGCTTAGCTCAGATGATTAGTAAGGGTAAGTAATACAGTGGAAGATATCCTAAACATAAACAATAAACATGATGAATAAAAAAAAGATTCCTTTTAAAAATAAATTTGGACATAATATGATGTGAATTTGTGTTGAGTAAATATTTCCATAATCATGGGTACTAAACTAGTCGAATAACCACATGAACTATGAATTTCAAGCTTCATAATGAGGTAAATTAATATACCGAACATTCTAGATCATATTGTTATGGATTTTACCATGACGTCTAAAAATGATTAAGGCCATATCCAAACCATATATCAAATTGGGGGAGGCGTCATCCAAGTCCACATCTATTTGTCTCATTAGACCTACTGATGCACTGAGGGGATATAGTGGGGACCACTAGACACATACTATGTCCAATTAATTCCTCATATGAACATTAATAAACAAACACTACATATACATTCATATTTAAATTAATATATCAAATGTAAATAACATTCCCTGAACATTGAGCATAAACACTACCATTTAGAATAAATTAGTGAATCATTTCAAGATAACATAACTATAATCAAAATAATAATAAACCATAAATTAAAACATGGTGAATGATATCATAGGAGATAAACCTCAATGATGTACAATATTCAACAAAGTACATTGACATAGAAAAAGATACTTTCAAATGAGGCAATTGAAAAATCCTTGAGTAAATAATCTTTAAAGATACCAAAGTGTCTTATACAACCTCGTAACATTCAAATCATAATCCCTTATAATATATTTAGAATAAAGAGGCTCTTGATATGATATTCCAATAGTATTACATACACCACAATTAAGAAATAAGTGGTGAAGGATGAATATATGCCATAAAATATAAAGTGAGATGAGAAAAATCATTTTTTACGTTGGAAAGAGTTGTTCTTTTGTAAAATCATTTTTATTTCTCATAAATCATGTTTTAAACTTATATATACTATAAAATAAAATGCATGTTCATTGAAATTATATTTTGGATTAAATAAAGTCCTATGGTTGTAAAATCATTTAAATGGAGTTTTTAAATAATCTTTAGAAATTAAACATTTTTGTGCAATTTTATGAAATTATTAAAGGATTTTAAGTGAAAGGAATGTTTTCTTTCATAAAACAAGAAATGAACAAAGCTATATTTTTAAATTTTTAAATTTGGTATTTTAGATAAATAAATATGGTTTAAAACTGATATAAATTAAACTTCAAAAGAGGTAAAAATTCGAGAAGTTCCTTTAATCAAGCTTATATTTCTGGAAGAATTTTTGAAATATATATTTAAAACATAAAACACCCCCTAAATGAAAGTAGTATTCTGGTTTGTATAAATATATAAAACATTAAAAATGAATTTATGAGGAGTAATTAAAAATAAATAATAATATTCTTGAGGTGAGTAAAGAATAAGAGCAACCCGAATTTAAATGGTGGTTCGAGTAGATTATACATAAAACATTGTAATCAATTGAATTGTAATAATAAATGACACATTTATTATGATTAAACAAATATATTTATTATGTTAAACGTTAATGTGAAGTATAAAAACACAATACACAAGTGTTACTAGTGATTATGGAATATCTCACAAAAATGGAAGTGAGATGACGAAACCCCTTCCCTTATATCTGATGGTGTTCTTCACACAATCATAGCATCCATGATATCAAAATTAAATAAATTAATTAATATTTTCAGAACCTCTTATACATGTAATTGATTTATTATAACCTTATTAAGTTCATCCTTGGCCTTTTTGATAAGTTATTAGGTTCAATTTCATTGTTTGGCTCTTTTTTTGATGATCGGTATACTTATATACATGAACAGAGAATAAAGAAAAATGAGGATTTTTGTTCAAAATTGAAGTTATATGTTATTAGTGAACATGAAAAAGGATACATTGTTGTAAATTTAATTTTCTTACTTTGAGTTAATATGAATCATTATATAAATTATTTTATGATAATCATTTATGTTAATTGGCATATTTTGGACCCCACAAGCTCATTTGACTTATAAATCAAAACCATATGTACAAAATAGATTCAATAACCATAGATGATAAATAATAAGTAAATTATAGTCTAGTTCAACAATAATAATGGTTTATGATCTTAATTGAAGATGGTATTAGAAATTTAATACCCATCATCTTTCAATGTGGTAAATTAGCACATCTCGGATGGTGTTTTCATTTTTAGCATAAAAGAATGGGAAAGGAGAGATGATGAAAAAACATTATGTTAGTATAATTAAATTAACATTCATGTATGTTAATGGAATTATAAAATCATTTGTAAGAGGCTTATGATTAACTAAAAAGAAAATAAAGTAATGAAAAAAAAGAAAATTTGAGAAATCCCTCAAACAATTCTGCAGCCTTATGGCGTCGATTAAAATTTCATAAAATATTTTTATGACAGAGAAAGGGTATATCATAATTCATAAATAATATTAACATTAAGTAGGATATGTAAAGTAATATCCTAGAATAAACTAATTAAAATTAAAATATAATAATCTAATAATAATTCTTGAAATAGAGAGAGATTTTGATATGAAAATCTACAGCATAACAACTATGAAAAATGGTTTAGAAAACACTAAAAAGTGAGGATACATGGGTCACCCATTCATAAAACACTCATAAAATATTATAGGGGTAAAATAATTTAGAAACAATAACATGGCATGAAAACATGAAATACATACCTCATAAAAGAGATCTTGAAATAAAATAAATGAAAATTGGAATTTACCACTTGTAGTAATCTTCCTTGAGAGCCTCTTTAGGGGAAAGGTATCACTCTCATGGAAAGAAAAAGAGATCTGATACATGTAAAATGACTCCGAATGAGTATTTGGGTAGATATCAGAAAAAAAACATTTCTTGAGAGAACTTAAGAGAAGAGGGAGTGAGGAAGGTTTTATAGTGGAGGAGAGGAGTGAATTTAGAATATTTTACTCCTTATTTTATTATTTCCCTTAACACAATCAATAGTGTTGTATCATGTGACCCATAATTGTAATAAGTGCATGTCACTTCGAACCAAGTGACCATAAATAACTCATGATGTCATAAATAGTGTATATAATAAATACTTTGTATATATGCTCTTTTACCGTATTTCACTATTCATCGAAAATTCCTGAATTTCATAAAAATCCCAAAAATTCACCCCAAATTTTTTTGATGTGTTGAAATTTATACTGAAATAAATTTTTTGAAAATAATTTTCTAAATATTTTTAACTTAATTTTTAAATAAAATCAAAATTTATTCCAAAAAACAACTTTAAAAATATAACTCGTTTTAAAACTCCATGATAAATTAATCAGGGTCCCAAAAAATTATATTATAACCATAAGACAATAAAGTAAAAATTTGTGATTATATTTTATGAAAATGAATGTACATTTTAAATTATAAAATTGAACTAAAAATTGTAATTTATATATTTATGACATAAAAAAATCAATACATATACTATGATTGTTTATTCACATTTAAGATGTATAAATTTTATTTATAAATTAATGGGTGAAGTTTATAATTTCATGGACTATTTAGTATTCATTACTATTCATAAGGGTGTGTTACTATTCACCAAAAATTTACTTTGTATAATAAGACTCTAAATATTTTACTGTGAGCAACAATGTATGTCAGTTTTTTCTGAAAAAAAAATCATAGAGGTGGAAAAATTATTTTTACATGGAAAGGTTATAAAAAAGTTTTGTTTTTAGAGACACGATATATCATGCATTCTATATTAAATTTATTTATAAATCCTTTAGGTGTTACACATTAGGCATTCAAGCATGGGTCTGATATGGCTCAAAAATAATTCTATAGAACATAAAGTTATTTGAAAAATTCATTCATACTTAATATAGAGTGAATGTTTTTGAAGATAAAAACATTTTTATGAAAATGATTTTTGGGAAATCAAATGAAATACCCATTCTCATAATTGTTTGAGTTGGTGCCTGGGAATTAACTTATATGTAGTTTAGGATAACATGTATTCATGATTTTTGAATATTAATAATCTCTTTATCAAAACATGATTGTTCTTATGTGTAACATAGGGTATGATAATGTCCCAAGAGTAGTTGTCGCAATGAAAGGTTATAGAAATTCCATGATATGATGAGAACGAGTATGTGTTATGACTCTTTTCTTGAATATATGTTCTATAGACGGATGACATCATTTGGGGGATACAATTGATACATGCTATCAGTGGTGGAGAATCGTAAGGATTTGAGGCATATTCTAATACTATACCCACATGGTAATATCTAGTAGGGTATTATGATAATAGGACCCCATAGTAGGAAATCCAAATTTATATGTGTCATTGGATGTATATATCTGAGGACATTTTTATTGTTTCTTATACTTAATGGTTATTTTTAATTAGTATTATGAGTCATGTAATTAGATGTAATGATGAAAACCATGATGAGAGGTGTTCATAGTGAGGTTGGATATGTTGCGGCATCATGATTAATATTGAATTACAGAATAATGTATGAAGGGATTTATCCTTTTTTATTTAACGTAAGTCAATATCTCGGGCCCATTGATTGAAATGATATATCCTAAATAAATCCATATCCATGGTGTTATATATGAATGTTCAATTTTGGAAAAGTCAAAGAAAAAGACATTGAGCAAATAGGTTGATGGAACTGACATTAAACCCACTTGATTTGAGATATTATGATTGGGGAATTATATTATACAGTAAGCGTCTATATGAGGAATTATTATTTTTGGCATTGAAATCCTTTTCTTAGGGTTCCATGACATTTTCTAGATGTTATCCTAAGACTTTAGGACACTTCTCTTAATTCCACAGAGAACGTGTCCAAGAGGGACACATAATAAGTGTATCCTGATTCTATGTTAAATATTATATTAATAATAATTATTTGACATGTTGAATAAATATTATTCCTTCACATGGTTTAACAATTATTCATGTTTTCTTGATAGCATTTATTTTTTATTGGTTATATGAGATAATATTATGTTAGTGGAATATTTAATAAATATTTATTTTCTATATAGTGAGTATAACATTAATTTATTTAATAGAAAATAATGTAGTGAAATTTATTTAACAAATGAATATTAATAATTCATTGTCTGATGAATATCATGGGGGAATGGTGGAATAAATTTAATGGTTCTGTAAGAAAATAAAAAAATATTGAATGTTTTTTGATTAAATAATATTTAATTCTAATTTTCATGTTCAGAACATGTCGAGAAATAATAATAATAATAATAATATTTTTCAAGGGGTTTTTATAGGATTAAACAAATAATTTGGGGTTCTTGTGGAATTATTTTATTTTAAACCCAATGTTATATAAACACAATTATGTTATTTTCTCAATTAAAAAATTCATTTTTTGGGTTTTGCACAATGAAATTAGATAATTCTCTTAAGCCCTTGAGATCTCTCTTCTCTTAGATCACTCTCAATAAAAGAGTGAAATATTCCTCCATGGGATTAAAGAGAATGATTTGGAAGTGGTTCTTGCAGCAATCAATGGTGGATTATGCAAGCATAATGATCTTCCATGATAACACACAAAGCTTCATTCAACGACGTGTGGAGATGAGTGGAACACGGGTGGATCACTGTGAGATAAAATCTACACTTGATTCCTATATAGAAATGATCCAACAGTTCTGATCTATTTCTATATTCATCTAAAAATAAAGAATTCCATTAAATTAAATTCTTAATTAATTACAGAAATGATGTATAATTTGTGATGATCCTCCCTCTGGTTTTAGCTTAATGCCTATTATTGGATTCTTTCATTTAATTCTATTGATCAAAACATTCAATGTTGTGTTAAATTTCATATTAATCATTGATCATATAAAAAAATAAGTGTTGGTAACAACCCACCACATGCTTCCACTTCACCTTGAACCATCAATAATGAATTAATTTTACCACTAAAACATATATCAGTTAATTTACGTCCATTATAACTACTAACAATTAAGTTATTATTCATGTAGGAAAACATATTTTCATAACCATGACCATTATTATAGTTATTTACATTATTCAACCCAAATATATTATGATAAGGTTTCCTTATATAATTTTTTTTAAATGATTAATCACCAAAAATCAATATAAATTTTAAACTAGTCGTTCATTTATAGATCAATTTTCAACATCATTTATCCAACATTGTTATTCTTTGACATAAAATAAATGTATTATTACTTTTTCTCCAAATGATTTTAAATTTTAGTAAGTGAAAATTTTAGATATGTGTTTATGATACTTTTAATTGAGTACATTTTGTTTAATTATAAACTAATTACATTAAACATGTATTTTCTTTCATTAGTTTCAAATAGTAATTATTATGAACATTTTTGTGTAATCAATTTTTTTTATATGTTTCTATATTAAAAATGTTAATTTCATTTTTAATAGAATCCTACATTTATCTTTTCATATTCAAATTATAAAAAATACTAGGTTCATGTTTTTTTATGCGACTTTTAAAAATATTTTGTTGGATTCCATTTCCAAAGATAAATTATCAATAAATCATAGTCCTAAATATAACTCTATATAGTTTCCATATCATTATATTAAATCTTGTATTGTATTCTAATATTCCTATCATTATTTTATAGGTGGAATTCATGTATTATGTTCCCTATATTTCTATATTCATAAAAAAATATATCAGAAGCATCATTATATAGTGCATTACCATTCATGTTTCAATTAATATCACCTCAGAGATAATCCAATTTATATCACCTTGAGTAACAATTTCTCATTATCCATTATGAAACATGAATAATATAATACATTTCAATGGTTTTTAATATAGAATCATAGGATAATTGATTAACGTGAATTTTTTATTTAAAATCAATTCCATTCCTTTTTTATATTTCACATTGTCTGTGTTTTTAAAATTCAAATTCATACTAAATGAATGAGACAATAGTTTAAAAATGGACTATTATTTGAAATTTTTTACTTTAATAAAATAAAACATTCTCAGCATTCCATTGGTTATGTAAACATATTCAAACTCGTTAAACCAAAAACAAATTTCTTATAGTTTACCTATAGTAATCATTCACTTTAATATACAAATAAATATATATAAAATTTGATTAATAATTTATTTTTCTCCATTTTTAAATACATGATATTCTACCCTTGATAGACATAATTATTTATTTTTATATTACATGAATAAAGACGAGTGACTTGAAATATTTTTCACAAATCATGTGTTGTGTTTGTTGAAGAAACCTGTTAGCAAACATTAATAATGATAAAATAACACCAAATATACACTATCTTATAATTTAGAACATATCTAACAGAATCAATACATGTTAATGTATTGGAGTCACCATTATACTTTTTATAAGGCTTTAATATCATAGATAAATGACCTATGATTATATTTTTATGGTTATATTACCTGAATTGAATCAAATATCCATAATCATTTCTATTAAATAAGGGATAATTTTTACTAATCTCCCATTCATTTTATCTAATAACTTATATTTAAAAAGTATTACATCCCCATGATGGTTAATTATAGAAGACATTATCACAAATTAATATATAAATACCAACATTTGGGGATTCACGATCCTTTAAGAACTATTTAGACCCAATAAGAAAATGAAATAATGATCCGTAGTGGGTTCAATTAAACACATAAAAACATTATTTACTTCTCAATTAAAATAAAATTTATAGAATAAAAATCATACATAAGAATAAGTTTTTTATAGTCGTTTTAATCAAATTGATCACACATATACTATTTAATTCATTAAAAAAATAATTAAAACCCACAAAAAGTGTATCTATGATTTTTTGGAGAGTGTATAAAATATCAATAATGGAATTTTTATCCCTATAAGCTCATCCCATGAAAATCCTTTTTAATACATGGTTAAAGAACATTATAGGATTCCCTTTGAAGTGGTTGAAGAAACCAACCAGGGAAATTTATGTACGATGTCACTACCAAATCTACTTATCTTTAACATGATATGCACAATATGAATTTATCTTTTTTTAGAGGGGTATAACCCAAAAATCCAAAATTTTAAAGGGTAGTAAACTATATTGAATCTAGTTTTTGAACTATTAATTTTGAATATTTATGGGAATATTTCTGAAGAACGAAACTATGTTACTGTGGTATTTTGGAGCTTGGAGATAATCAGTGTAGTGATATTAAAAATATTAAAATTGTATGATCATTTGGGTGTAGTGTTTTAGTAAATGTGTAATAAATAAATATAGGAGTTCAAAATAAAAATTATGATACTGTTGTTGAGTTAAAATCATTGTTTTAACACCAAGCATGCCATAATGTTTTTTATCATTAGGTTCCATGTTGAGGGTGAGTGTTGGCCAACATGTTAATGATATATTAGATTATTTAAAATTAGGTGAACTAAAATATCATTCCCCTAAGGTTAAACATAAATAAATAAGTGGGAGTATTAACCCTTCTGTGATGATCGAATAAAGAATGAATTGAGGGAGAGAAGGCACCACCAAACCCTTTTTTTATACTAATGGTTACCATATCATGGTGAAATATTATCCGTGAATTATGTTTTACCTGAACATTAGTATTTCACCATGAGGTAGGAATATTTATGTGAATTATAACCCTATCATTTATAATGAATTTGTATTGATTTTATAGACATATGATGACTACTAGAGATACTATAGTGCTAGATCTGGGGGTTCTAAGTGGAAATAAGTGGTTTCGTGAGGTACATAGGGATTTACCATTGACAAATCCTTATAAAATAGTGTGTATTGATGGAGAACATGCCTTTTATTATTCCATTATTGAGAGATTATCTTTGGGGACTACATGCCATTTCATTGTGGTACACTCTGTTTAGGTATCCATGGTCATGCGGTTGAGGACATAGCCCATGTTTTCTTGTATTTGGACATGGTTGTGTGGCCGTACACAACTAGATGACACGCATATAAGATCTTGTATATAGACATGACCACGAACATACTACTAGGATATCTCAAGAGGAACTTGGTATGTTTGATGGGTACAAACTATGTAGGGATACTAGGCCATCCACTCTGTGTGCGGGGGAGAAGAGATGCCCAAAGGTTTAGATCACATCATGTGTTGTGGGTTCAATTCCGTGTATTCTACATATACATGATGAGTACTGAGATGGGATACAACTAGGGGAATGTTTCTAGTGACACAAAATGTTAAATGTGGGTAATAACACAAGATATTATGAAATATATATTTTTCTAATTAATTTACTCTTTTGATATATTTCATTATACAAAATACTAATTGTATCTTTTTTTACAAGTAACACCGAGTTTAAATGAAACAATTCTTTCTATTATAATATTATTATATGATAGTTAAAACCAAGCCGTTTGAATGTAATGTATGAATAGGTTTTACTAAATATGAAAGTATATAATTTACACATATATATGTATAATGAATTCTTTATTGGATAATTATTTAGAAATTTGAATATTTATTTAAACAAATTAATGATATATTTTTACTGAAAAATAGATATATGAAAATATAGAGTATTATACTATTATTTTGAAATATTTAAATTATATTTATATATAATATATTTTCCAAAATATTTTTCACTTACATTATGTGTTTTCTAAACCATTGATAAAAAAAAATCCAATTTTATGCCTAAAAACCTAATTTTTTAAAAATAGTTTGTCACCTATTTCAGACATATTTTAGCACTATTTGTCACGACGCCTTCCCCGGGGCCCGCATCGTGACTACCCCAAGCCCACCATCCATAGGCCAGGGGCTGGCAATGAGCACCAAAGGTGTAATTCCCATGAATGGGGAAAGCACTGCCTTTATAAAATGTAAACACACACAACTAGAGTACAAACGAAAGAAAACCCTAAGTAAAAATTGTATACAAAAGTAGTGATGAAAAGAAATGGGGTCGGAAATACAAGCCCAACTATAAAGTACAAGGAAAAGACAAAACATGTACAACTAAAAGAAAAATAGCTGGAAGGTGTCTAGGAGCTCCTGGATCATCCACCACGGATCCTACCTGAATGGTAGGTACATATATCCTCCTCAGTGCTCCACATCTGTCCATATCCTCCATGTACCGACTTGTCGTGAGGTCCACCTCTCGGTACTGTCCAGTCTAGGCGCTCTTGGCTGCCGTCAGTGCTGTCCGTCATCTGCATCAAACACAACGAGGTCTGGGCATAGCCGGTGCAGGGTTGAGTATAACGATACTCAGTAAGGAACTCGAGACCCTCAAGGTCTCACAAATCCAACAAGGATAAACCAAAAAGTATGATTTCAACGGATAACCATTACTTAGTTATAGTCCCATATATATTCCATGGTTATCAAGTAACCCATCTCAATACTGAGGAAAACACAAAGGTCATTGACTTAGCTAAAACAAGGATTTTTATTCACGATGTCGAAACCATGACAGCTGGATAACTCCTCCTCTGTCGAGTATATTGGGAATTCCGCTACAACCAAAAACTACCCACTAACCTTGGACTGCTGAAGTACTCCACCTATCGAGTAATATGGGTCTGCTGTTATAACTAAGCGCTTCCCACCATGGGTATGACGCTACAACCAAACGCTCCCCCTCATAGCCTACAGAGGTACTCCTTCTGTCGAGTACCATGGGTCTGCCGCTACAACCAAGCGCTCCTTCACCGTGGGTATACTGGTACAACCAAGCACTCTTAACTGGGCCATCCAAATCACTCTGAGTCGATCGATCAGCAGTCGTCAAGTCTCAGCCAGCTACTAGGTCTCTACAATCTTCTCGCTCGTCACCAGGAGGGTCCACTCCATGTGACACAATTTGATACTCCAAGTGTCACAAAATCTCATGTAGAAGTATCTCAAGGACCGCCACGTCATAGGGGTCTCAACGCAACAGATGACGTGTCAATCAGACGCACGGTCTGTGAGTTATTAGCCTTTTAGTCCCGGGGGACCAGTTGGTTTCATGTATGAACCATCCCGACCGTAACTCAACTATACCCCAAACTCCCGTGGGGTATTTTTAAAGGGACTGTTTTTCAATGATATTAGCAGTGTAGCTAACGGTTCGTCAAACGGACATCTGGTGCCAAAGATATGTCCAAAGTAAGCAATGGGTCATTAGTAGGCCTAGGTCATGTCCAACCCGGTCTGACAGACTCGGCCCAACCCCGTCTAGGTTGAACCGATCTAGGTCGACCCGGTTAAACTCGATGGGTCTGACTCGACCCGTAGGGTGGGTCAGCACGCTATGTTTCAACCCGGTCCGCTAGGCCTGGCCCAGCGAACTATGAGGGCAGTTCAGCCGGATGCCGCCACACAGGCAGCATCGGCCCGAAAGCCGGGGCCGGTTCGTCCAGAGCCGCGAAGGGCACGACTTAAGAGGTCGGCGTTTGGAAGAACCATGGGCAGGCCGCGCGTGCACTAGGAAGTGTGTCGGGATGCCGGGCAGCGCGCCGGGAAAGCGCGCCGGGGTGCCATGCAGACTGCGACAGGGGGATGCGGGGGCGCCGGCAGGGTGCCAGGGTGCCAGGCTGTCTGCCGACACGGACCGGGCAGACCACCGGCTGGGCATGGGTGTGCCTAGTATTGCGCTAGGGTGACGTGCAGGCCACCACCAGGGGCCGGGCAGGCCATCGGCAGGGCACGGGGGCACCGGGCAGGCCACCAGTGGGGCGCGAGGGCGTGGGGGGAGCCGGGCAGCACACCGACATGGCACGAGGGGCACCAGCCAGAACGCCAGAGAGGCATGAGGGCACTGGGCTGCGTGCCGGAGAGGCACAGGTAGTGCGCCTGGGACGTCGTAGGTAGGCGGGTCAGGCGCCGCTTGGCCGACGATGTTCGGTCGGGAGCATCGGTGCCAACGGGGGTGGTGCGATTCGCAGAGGCCGTAGGTAGCGCAACCGTCGTCGTTTCCGCCTTCGTCGTCATCCCCTCAACGCCTTGCCGTAGAACGCCATAAGAGAGAATAAATCAACGGAGGATGTCGGGTCATGTTAGGTTGTCCCGCATCCTCTATATTTATATTGATAATAATTATTTCAACAAGAAGGGTGGAGATGTTCTTCAATGGTTTTTTTAAAACTGCGCATCAAATCATTTTCAATCCAATGAAGAGAAAAGATAACAGGATATTATTTGAGAACAAAACCCTACCTTTTGATTTTTCGCACGATGCTTGTAATTTGTTGATGGAGTCGTGAAAGAATGATGTAGGTGACCTTCATTCATCGTGTCTGCCACACGTCCTCAACTTTGAGCTCCGTGGGGTTTTTGACGATGTTGATCAATAGGTGGCCGTGGAATAAGTCGATGAAGAAAGAGCGTTTTCGTTGTTCTTCGCATTCTTCGTTGGGAGCACATTTCTCCCAAGATTTTCTCAATTCCACCAAACGAGAAATGCCAAAAACTTAATATTAGACTTGTTGTCTAATATTATATTGGCACACCAATTCAAAAAGGAGGAATTAATTAACCCGACTCCACCAAATTAATTGCACGCAAGGTTGGCATAATTAATTTGGATGTTCAAGATCCCCATTAATGTTTTTCAAAACATAAAGTGGAAGAGTTGAGGAGTTTCTCCCCTTTTAATGGGGAGTTGAGGATGTTTTATCCTCCTCCATTGATAGGGGGTATGGTGGTCCCCACCCCTATCATTAATAGGGAGGTTATGCAGCTCGGGTGGTCCCCACCTCAACTATCCTCCCATGGGAGGTTAGGGTGTGGTGGTCCCTACACCAACTCCCAAGGGGAGGTTTTAAACAACACACTCAACACATGGCAGCTTAAAAATAAAATAAAGTGTTGTACTTTATTTTATTTTATTTTTAATAAAACTCCGAAAACTTATGTTTATTCTCGTTAGAACGCAACTAAAGTGAAGTTATCACTAAGCATTCATCGATGTTGCATGTTCCACGGTGACCTCATATTTAAATTCTGTGCACCGGTTCAAAAGTTATAAAATGCCGCTCGCGTGTTTACTGAACGTACCCGAAAAAAAAGTTCGGAAAAAAATATTATCAGTCACCCTCGACCAACTGCCATTGAGGTTAAGATTTTCCTAGGAGAAACATTACCTAAAAACCCCAACAATACTCTTGTATTTTCAATATGAGTTACCAATTAGAAGTTATGAATTTTACAATAAAATAATTGTCACTTAATTATTTTATTTGCGGCCAAAAACTAACTTTTTCTCGTGGCCTACACCGTCCAAAGTTAGTATCTACATAAATAAATCAATATTTTACAAGTTCACTGGTGGTCTTGGATTTTTAATCTGGGAAACCGTTTGTGAGTTATAAGAATTTGAAAAATAAAATAACTTTAATTAATTATTTTCTTTACAATTATTTCATTTTCGTGATTTCTCACAGGAGGCTCGTTCTGACTAAACATAAGTCACCCCTAGGATAAACCCACCATCATGAGTGCAACGGTGCCCTCAGATTTCTGATCCGAGTAATCGTTTAAGATTTTTTCCACTTTTTCTAGAAAACTGCTTATGCGTGTTAATTTAAACTGAACAAAACTTCGAAGGATCATTCTAGGCACTCCGGGACCTGGAATCAAATGCCGTTAGAAACTACAGACTCGTAAAATTCCCATATATTTTTAAAACATTACATGGAAATTCCGGGTCTTTACATTCTCTGCACCTCATGGATTTACATCCCCATAATCTACAACTCGAACTAAGGAAACATGTGGGATCACTAAACACACATTTGATCCTCCCACTCTTATGTGCTCACTTGGAGGTTCTCGTGCTGCCAGCAAATGCGCACCAATGGTATCGAAATTCTACATAAGACCCTCTTCATTCGATCCTCAATCTCCACTAGAACCTCTGTTAAAGTCACCCTGTCATCCATGTCCATCTCCCTGTGGTCGATGATGTGGGTAGGGTCGTGCACGTATCTCCTCGGCTGAGATACGTGGAAGATGTTGTGCACCTGGAGTAACTGAGGTGGAAGAGCTAAGAGGTAAGACAACTCGCCTACCCTGTTGAGGACCTGGAATTTCCGATGAATCTCAGAGATAACTTGCCACCTCAGCCAAATCTCCATAGACCTCGTCGAGGTAAGACACTTGGGAAGACTGTGTCCCCATCCTCAAACATAAGAGGTCTTCATCTCCTATCAGCATATGTCTTCTGTCTGCTCTGTGCAGTTTCATTCGCTCCTATATGACTTGCACCTTCTCCATGGTTGCTCGTACAATCTCTGGTCAATAAGAATTGGGCCGACTTGGTGAGTCGGTCGATAATTACCCAAATAGAGTCGTGTCCTCAAGACGTATGTGGAAGACCCATAATGAAGTCCATGGATATATTATCCCTCTTCCACTTTGGGACCTCTAAAGGCTGAACCAAGCCTTGTGGTACCTGATGCTTTGCCTTCACTTGCTGACAAGTGAGGCATCGAGAGACAAACTCTGCTACTACCTTCTTCATACCTGGCCACCAGTGCTGTCGTTGAAGGTCCTAGTACATCTTCTCCACACCTGGATGTACCGCTAGAGGTGATGTGTAGAACTCCCTCAACACTTCCTCATGAAGTGCAACTGGTACCATGGTACATCCATTGAAGAGGATGACGTTCTCAGCACCTTCAGAAAATCCATCAGGTTCCTTCCCTATGGGTATTTGAGCACGTCGTGTCTTGCAGTTAGCGTCCCCACACTGCACCTCCCAAACTCACTAAAGAAGTGGGTTAGTGACTATAAGAGAATAAAGGAAGGATGCTCCATCTCTATCTATAGAGGATATCTATAAATCAGTAAGCTTCTCTATCGCCTCGCCTAGCAGCTTTAAACCAGATCTCCAACTGAGTGCATCCACTAGAACATTACCCTTCCCAAGAGTATAGACTATCTCAAAGTCATAGTCCTGGTGGATGTCAAGCCATCATCACTGTCTCAGGTTCATGTCCTTATTAGAAATGATATACCTAAGACTCATGTGATCAGAGTACACGGTAAAATGTTCGCCCATCAGATAGTGTCGCCACATATTCTAGGTGAAGACCACTGCGGCTAACTCCAGGTCATGGGAAGCGTAGTTCAGCTCATGTTGTCTCAACTGTAGAGAACCATACACAATCACAGCTCGCTCCTGCATCAGGACAGACCCGGGTCCAGTCCCTGATGCGTCGCAGTAGACTGCGTACCCTATTCCTTCCTATGCAAGCCTTAAAATGGGGCCACCAGTCAGCCTTTTCCTCAGCTCATGAAATATCTGATGCCATCTCTCCGACCACACGAAGGGTTTCCCCTTCTTCTTCAAGGCTGAAAGTGGTGTTGCAACTCTGGAGAAGTCTGGAACGAACCTCCGGTTGTATCCAGCCAAATTAGATGTCCCTCCCCCTTTGGGGTGTAAACCTGGAAAAATATTTTGAAAATATTTACCCATGTTCTGTCACTCCTGCTGAAAACAAAAAACTTTTACTGCCATGAGGGTAAGGCTGGCCGACTTATGTGTGATCTGCTACACCCTCCTATTCATGAGTTTAACCTGTACTTCCTTGGTTTCATTTTTCACCGACTAAGGAAAACCTCATCTCAACGTTGTAGATAAACCACAACCTTTTTTAGCTAATACAGTCTATCTGATTGTGAACTGTGGATGTGAAGTCCAACCCCAAACTAACGTCATAAGGCCTCGATGCTGACACCAAGAGGTTCAAACCAAAACTCTCACCTCAAGTTTCAGATCACACTGTCGGCTTAAGTGTGATTATTGAGTCTCCACCCAAAGGTATATCTAGACGTGAGGGTCAAGTCAATGGTTTAACTTCAAACACTAGGTCTTGGAAAATATTTGTGGAAGGAAAGAATGATTGGTACCTATGTATATTGTTACGGTAGCTAGTAGTAGACATAGACCGTACCTCCAATCATTCCTATAGACCTGGGGTCATACTCTTTGGCTGCATGCAGCTACTCTCTTCCCCTGCCCTCCAGCTCCCTAAGTCTGGTGGGGACTGGAAAGGTGGGTAGTTGTAACATGTCAAAATATACACCACCTCATGTTGATCTCCTAGCTATGCTTCCATGTCTTCTTCTTTATAGATTCATCTATCCATGTCACATCCTCTTCCCAAAACATCTTGCACGCCCAAGTATCTGAGACTGGTGCCAGTTTTTTGCTTTCCCACTATTAACATTCTATGGCTGTATCTGTTCATCCAATGAACATTCAACCGCAAAGGTTCTCTATAGCATCCTAACATAGGTAGTAATGCATATATGAAAAAGAAAGTGATGGCTCGGATGTCCCTAAACATATCTCACTCGGAGGTCCAATCTCTGAAGCACTAATCGTATCGTATTCAGTGAGTAGCGGAATGATCGGTACACCTCGATTAATACTCAGCTACCGACATGTCTACCTGCCAAAGCTATAGATGTTCTAGAGAACTCTTATCTACCTCTTCAGGCCAGTCCTTAACCGCCTGTAAGTTGGGATCACCTCGGAACCTAAGGGGCATCTGATGATGAAACACATGTACGGAACTAAGCCTACTTGTGTCATCAACCGGTACTGTCAGTTGAAACTCCTAACCAATAGGCAGTGATATAGATGACACACTACCTGAAGGTACAATCTCGGATAATGGTCCAAGTACCGAAACCTAATCACAATTCGGAAAAACCTCACGGTCACTCACTGGGAAACACTAGTATCTAAGATCAGTATCTGCTCTACTAGTTTCTGAACTAGGTGGAGAACTCTGGGAATCACCTCCGGGCAGTCCTTTAATGCCTAGGAATCTTTCTCTCCACGTAACCTCAAAGTCCTATGCCACTAGAACTCATGAAACATGCTCAGTCGGCGTGCACTGTCCTCCAGTGCGGCTAGTGGAATCTATTACCCAAAGGGTGGTGTTTCTACTGGTACACCACCCAAAGCATCCAACATAGAAAAGGGCCTTGCACCAGTGCCTCGTTACTCGGTGGGCCGTCATCAGGTACTCTCTCAAAACTCTAACTGGATGTCTGCGTAGAGGCATCCTGAACAGATTTGACACGGTCAGAAGATTATACCCGGTGATCTGGCCTAGTTTGAGATGACTTAAAGAAGAACTATTGAAAACACACAAGCAATCAGTATTTTATTGTACTAAGTCAGAAATCAGTAGTCTGGGTCCTGGTGTATGGATACGTCGGCCGCTGCACTAACATCACACTCCTTGAAATGAAAATCACACTCAGTACCCTTAACAATATTTCTTCACAGAAAGAAAGTATCATAGTCTTATGTTCTGCGATAGATTCGACTACTTTGATACCAATTTTTCATGACCCGTCCCCCGGGGCCCACATGGTGACTACACCAAGCGCGCCTTACATAGGCCATGGGCTGACGACTAGCATGAATGGCATAATTCCCTAGAAATGGGAAGGTGTTGCCTTTATAAAATGTAAACACAATCAACTAGAGTACAAGAAGAGGCAAACACTAAGTAAAAACTTTATACAAAAGTAATGCTGAAAAGAAATGGGGCTGGAAATACAACCCCAACTGTAAAGTACAAGTAAAAGACAAAACATGTACAACTAAAAGACAAATAGCTGGAAGGATTCTAGCAGCTCCTGGATCATCCACCACGAATCCTACCTGATGGGTAGGTGCAGATAGCCTACTCAGCACTCCACGTCTGTCCGTCTACTCCAGGTACCGGCTCGTTGTGAGGTCCACCTCTAGGTACTGTCCAGTCCTGGCGCTCTCGGCCACCGTCATCACTGTCCTTCAATTTCATCCAAAACAAAGAGGTGCGGGAAAATACCATGCATGGGTGAGTATAACAATACCCAGTAGGGAACCCGAGACCCTTAAGGTCGAACAAATCCGACATGGATAAACCACAAAGTATGATTTCAACGGATATCCATTCCTTAGGTATATGCACATACATATACTGAAGTTTTCAAGTAGCCCACATCAATAATGAGAAAAACACATAGGTCATTGACTCATCTCAAACCTGGATTTTTTTTCACGATGTCGAAAGCACGGATTCTGATTAACTCCTCCTCTATCAAGTACAGTTGGCCTGCCACTACAACCAAGCGCTTCCCACTAACCTTGGACTACTAAAGCACTCAACCTATTGAGTACTGTGGGACTGCTGGTATAACCAAGAGCTCCCCACCATGGGTCTTCCGCTACAACCAAGCGCTCCGCCTTATAGCCTACAAAGGTTCTACTTCTGTCGAGTACTATGGGTTTTCCTCTACGACCAAGAGCTCCTCCATCATGTGTCTACTGCTACAACCAAGCGCTCCACACTGGGCCATCCGAATCACTCCGAGTCAATCGATCGACAGTCGTCAAGTCTCATCCAGCTACTAGGTCTCTGAAATCTTCTCACTCATCACCCGGAGGGTCCACTCCATGTGCCACAATCCAATTCTCCAATTGTCAAAAAATATCATGTATAAGTATCAAAAGGACCATCACATCATAGGGGTATCAACGCAATAGACGGCGTGTCAATCAGACACCGGATCTGTTAGTTATTAGCCTTTTAGTCCCAGAGGCCTGATTGGATTTGTGTACGAACCAACCCGGCCGTATCTCAACAATACCCTGAAATCCCATGGGGCATTTTTAAAGGGACCATTTCCCAATTAGATTACCAGTGCCACTGACGGTTCATCAAAAGGACGTCCGGTTCCAAAGATATGGCCAATGTAATCAATGGGTCATTAGTGGGCCCGGGTCCAGTCTGAACCGCTCGGACCGACTCAACCCAACCCAGTCGGGGAAGACCCAGTCTAGGTTGAACCAGTCAGACATGCTTGGTCTTACATGACCCGTTAGTTGGGTCAGCCCGCTATGTTTCGACTCGGTCCGTTGGGCCCGGCCCAGCGAACTACGAGGGCAACTTGGTCGGATGCTGCCACGCATGCGGCATCGGCCCAAAAGTCGGGGCCGGTTCAGCCAGCACCGTGAAGGGTGCGACTCGAGAGGTTGGAGGCCAGAGGACCAATGTGGTAGGCTGCACAGGGTGCGGGTAGGCCGACGGGACTCCAGGTCGGCCACGGGGGCACCGGGCAGGGTGCCGGGTTGTGAGCAGGGGTGGTGCGCTAGGGCCCGGGTGGTGCGCAGGGGCACCAAGAAGACCGAAACAGGGGGCCAAGGGGGCGTTGACAGGGCACCGGTGTGTCGGCTAGGCCTCCGGCTGGGCGCGGGTGCACCCGGTAGCACGCCGGGGTGCGGGGCAGGCCACCAGCATGGGCCGGGCAGGATGCCGGTAGGGCGCAGGGGTACTAGCTGTGCGAGGAGACGCCTCGCAACGCACCGGCGGTGAGCAGGGGCGCTGGCCAGCAGGCTGGCGGGGCACGGGTAGTGCACCAAGTATTTCGCGAGTAGGCGGGTCGGGCATCGCTTTGTCTGCAATGTTTGGCAGGGAGCATCGGTGTGTCGCGGGGGCGGCGCGATTCTCGGAGGCCACTAGTAGCACGACCGTCATCGTTTCCACAACCGTCGATGTTTCTGCCACCATCTTCGTTTCCACTGTCGTCGTCGTCACCTCATTGCCTTGCCGTAAAACTCCACTAGAGAGAGGAAATCGACGGAGGATGTCAGACCAAGTTTGGTAGGCCCACATCCTCCACGTTTAAAGGGATAACAATTATCTCAACAATATGGGAGGATATGTTCTTCAATTGTTTTTTAAAACCATGCATCAAATCTTCTTCAATCTAGAGAAGAGAAAAAGATTAGGATATTCTACTAGAACAAAACCCCTACCTTTTGATTTGTCGCACGATGCTTGTAGTTTGTTGACGGAGTTGTGAAAGGATGACGGAGGTGACCGTCATTCGTCGCGTCCGCCACACGTCCTCAATTTTGATCTCTGTCAGTTTGTTGACGACTTTGATCGATAGGTGGCAGGGGAAGAAGTCAAAGAAGAAAGAGTGTCACCGTCGTTCTTCACGATCTTCTCATTTTTTGTTGAGAGCACTTTTCTACCATGTTTCTCTCAATTCCACCAAATGAGAAATGCCAGGAAAATAATATTAGACTTGTAGTCTAATATTATGTTGGAACACCAATTAAAAAAAGAGATAACAATTAACCCGACTCTACAAATTTAATTGCATGCATGGTTTGCACAATTAATTAGGAAGGTCAAGAGGATCCCCATAAATATTTGGAAAAAATGTAAAGTGGATGAGTTGAGGGGTTTCTTCCCATTTAATTAGGAGTGGAGGAGGTTTTATCCTCCTCCATTGATAGGGGGTTGGGTGGTCCCCACCCCTATCATTAATAGGGAGTTTTTGCAGCTCGGGTGGTCCCCACCTCAACTATCCTCCCATCGGAGGTTAGGGTGTGGTGGTCCCACCACCAACTCCCAAGGGTAGGTTTTAACCAGCACACTCAACAGATGGCATCTTAAAAATAAAATAAAGTGTTGTACTTTATTTTATTATTATTTTTATATATACCAAAATACTTACATTTATTCTCATTAGAACGCAACTGCGGTGAAGGTCCCACTAAGCTTTCACCAGCACTGCGAGTTCAACGGTGCCCTCATCTTTCAATTCTGAGGACCATTTCAAAAGTTATAAAATGCTTCTCACACGTTTACTGAACGTACATAAAAAAAAGTTCGGCAAAAAATATTATCAGTCACCCTCGACCAACTACCACTGATTTTAGATTCTGCCTAGGTGAAAACACGACCCAACAAACCCAATGGTACTCTCATATTTTCAATCTATGTTACGATAAGAAGTTATTATTTTTACAAAAAAATAATGGTCACTTAATTATTTTATTTGTGGCAAAAAACTAACTTTTTTTGGTCGCCTACGCTGGCCAAAGGTAGTATCTACTTAAATAAATCAAGCCCTCATGAGTTCAGTAGTGGTCTTGGATTTTCAATCTGACAAACCGTTTGTGAGTTATAAGCATTTGAAAAATAAAATAACTTTATTTAATTATTTTATTTATGGTTATTCCATTTTTGGGATTTCTCACAAGAGGCCCATGCCGACTAAATATAAGTTATGCCTAGGGTAAACCCACCATCATGATCATAAATGTGCCCTTGGATTTCTGATCCAAGTATCCTTTTAAGAGGTATTCCAATTTTTCAAGAAAACTGCTTACGCGCGTTAATTTAAGCTTAACAAAACTACGAGGGATCATTTTGGTCACTCCAGGTCTCGAAATAGCACGCCGTCAAAAACTGTGGACTCATAAAATTCTCATATATTTTAAAAAAATTACATGGAATTTCTGGGTCATTACACTATTTTTTAATATTTTAGATAATTTATTTTACATATTAAATTTATATTTTGAAACCATCATGTTAAAATTATCATAGGGGTAATTTTTGACAATTTTCAGGGAAAAGAAATTTTTTATGAATAGTGAAATATACTGGTTTCTAGTAATACTTATCATTTCTTTTAAATCATATTAAAATGTAAAAATTGTTTAAATATGGTTTTAATAAAAAATTTAACTCAATAATATATCTATTAATCCAATTTCATTCATTATAACTATTTTTGTATTTTTGTTTGATATAAAAGTGTTTTAAACTTTTGGGTTTTTTTTAAAAAAACCCGCATTGTAATTACGTCTGTGTGATTAATTTTAAATTTCAATTTTCTTGTTATATTTGAGTAATTTGTATAAATATATTTAATATTATGAAAAAACACAATTTATCTATATATAATAATGTCTTCATAATTTTGATCTATAATTAAGAGTAAAAATAGTAAAAAATATTTTTCATGGTGAAGGTAAAAATATGTTTACAAGGGGGTTATTCTGAATAGAAAAGTCTTAAAAATTACCCTAGACATGTCCATATCCCATTTTATGGACATACATATATATATATATTATATCTTCTATTCATGGTAAAGGACCATTTGGGATCCATTTATAATTATGAACACATTGGAAGACCTTTTTTCTTTTAAAAAATTACTAGTGTGTCACTCGATAAATATATAAAAGGACACCCACTCTTAAATAATACTAAAAAAAAAATGTTTTCTCATACAATACCTATCCAAATTAATTAATTAATTCCTTCATATAATCATAGAATCATTATTGGGTTCATAAAATCCAATCTATAAATCCTTTTTGTGAATGCCGAATGATGTTTTCCGACGAAATAGAAACAGCCCTAATCAAGAATTTAATTTTTTTATCATCATTAGATTATTTATATTATAATTAAAACAAAATTAATTACTTAACATAGTATATTCTATATACTTATATGTTATTATTTTATTCAAATAACTGAAATCCTTCTCCTCTTCAATCGTATGGGTTACAGATTCATCATTTGTGTTTACAACGAACTATCACCTCACGATACAACGCTATTCTATTCCCATTTCCACCTAACATGGTAAAATATAATAATTATTTTATTTGTTATATATGAAATTTATGATATTATCATGCTTATTAAATCATTATATCATAAGTTACATCTTACTTTCCATTCCATGGGAATACGAAATGGAGTTTATGTTTACAACAAACTATCATCCTGTAATACAATGCGATTTGTACACAATTTATGTGGAATGTAATATTGATGGTGTTCAAGAAAGTATGTGATATATATGAAATAGGATATATTATTAAAATATAATATATTATTTACCTTTATTTTTTATTTCCATTGGTAATATAGGAACATCATTCATGCATTTATACGACCTGACATCTACATGACCATTGAATTTAATTATCTATCTCTATCTTTTAAAGATCACAATATATACATGTATAATTAATATATATTACATTTATATCCTGGTTAATATTGTAAAAATTATGTTACCATGAACAATGTAATAGTACAAAAAACAGATACGTTATTACTTGGAAAGAGACTTTAAAATGGAATTGTTGATAAATGGGTAATAAAAGTTCTGAATTAAAACATATAAAATTGGATATATATATTTTTGGGTTTATAATATATGTAAAAAATCCTTAATTAATTATACATGGTTAATTAATGTGTATTAATGTAGTCGATGAATATTGTAAGGTTTCTTTATCTCACATTAATTTTTCTATGAGACTCGTACCATATTCACGACATGTTTATTTTATGTGTTATATATATTAACCATAAATATATTTTATGATTATTGTCCTTATATTTAAGGTAATTTAAATATCAATAAAAATTCTCTCTTTCAGTGGGTGTATGGTTCAAAAGATACCAAAGAATTAAGGGATTCTTTATCTCGAATTTCTATCTTTGGAACATAAGTAATTTTTTGCACCTATAATCATCTATATAGTGTATGTACTGCCCCATTTATAAATAATATATTGAATATAATTTTTTATATATAATAAGATTCATTTATTTTTATTATTTCTGTGGGATTACTATTAAAATTTACCAAATTTGTAAGAGTTGTAGTTTACAATCCCATTATTTATCGAGACTATTTATGATTATGATTCTATGATAAAATATTGTCATATATATCTTTGGGAACTCATGAAATATCTTTTTATCTAGTTTTCTAATTAGAGTATATTTTTTCCATTCATTTTCAATCCTTTCTGAACACAATAGTATAAAATTATTTTTAAGAAAAACTATCATTATTTATCTCTTCAGTAAAAATTCATTTTACTAACAAAAAAAGGTTTTCAAATAAGGTTTTCAAAAATTCTGATTTATTATAGTCATTTCTCCCCATTTTTTTATTTTTATAAAAACACAAAAATCTATATTCATGTAGTTTTCCAAAAAAATATGTTTATCTTTTAATTAAAATGAAAAATGAATATTTATTTTATCATGCCTGGCATAAATTATATTTCCTCCCTCCATGACCAAATAATTATTCTAATGATTTATTTATAAGCTTATATGTTTATTAACAAAGAAAATATTTCTTAAATATTTTGTGATTTTATATTTTTGGAATGCTATTTTCAAAATGGAAATGATATTTTCTTTATGTAATATTCTGCTTTTTTTAATGTTTCCTTTATTAGTATTAATGGTTATTTTTAATAAATGGATTTTCAAAATGATTAAAATTTTAAAATGTTTTTTTCATAGTGTAAAGGATATATCTGATAGAGAATTGTTCCATGTGATCCCTCAAAGTCGTTCACCATCTAAGATGACCTCCATTGGAGTTATGTATAATTTATAATAGATAAGATTGAATGAGACCATTAATATTATTTACCTTGATTGTTAATGACTATTTTATTGAGATGTTTCTAAAATCCATTTTTTATAGGATTTGATATGGTTCGTTGATGAAATGTTTATGAATCACAATTTTTACCCAAGTTATAATGTAATGATATGATAACTGCTTCATGATCTTATGGAACACATGAGAATGATTTTCATTTTCTGACAATAGGTAACCATATATCCCTATAATTAATTATGTAATGAATTTTATATGAGAATATGATAATTAGGAAACTATTCTACATTCCTGATCCACTATGGGATACAGGTGTTTCTTGATAAACAATAGGAAACAAGTGTGTCTTCATCCACAATGGGAAACATGTGGTAAATCCTCACACACTATTTTATGGTCTTGGTAGTTTACCATGACATATGATTTTTTTTCTATATTTATGAATTTGACAAACTTTATCTAAATTATTATCAGGTGAATGATTTATTTATTATTATTTCTCACTATTATAGGACATTATTTTGAAAAGGCTATTTTTTATTCCATGGATTTAATTTATGATCTATGAAATTGTGGTCAATAAATCTCTATGTTATGTTAATTATTAGATAAATATTTTCATATATTATGATTTCATATTATCATTAACTAGTTTCTTAAATGTTTATCTTTATTAATCATCTGACCTCACCATTTATTTGGTTTCCCTCACCATGTTATGAAGAATGTTTTGGATAGGGTATGCCTAAAATTATTTTTATGTGAGATAATCACTATGGTAATGTCAAAATCATTCAAAAAATAAGTAGTTTATGTTTATAGTCTCGAAATACAGTATAATGTAATTCTCCTCTGGCATGTGTCTATGAAATGCTTTTAATATTCCTGTATAAAGATTTGAAATTAATGTATAAAATCCATGTTTTCAATCATTGGTCCTAATTTAAAAGGATACTAAAAATATGTACAGTAGGATGAAAAAACATTAGGGAAATACATATAGATATTTATAAGGATATGTTTAGGGATATCTCTAAATATTTGACCAATATTAGTCAAAATATATGAATATATTATTGAATTTGATAAATGATAGAATGTTGTTTCAATGATATTATATCCATTTTGGGATATAATAACTTTTTTTGGTTCTAAAATATTGGTACCCGTGATAATAATTCTACAAATGGTGCATTGAGATGGTTTTTATCATCACTTAGTGCATGAAAATACACCTTGCTGCACATTTGGTTTGGAAATCCTACTAGATGTGCATTAGAATTAAAAAAACATTAAGAACTATCATTAATGATTTATGTAATGAACATTAATTACCTATGATAAGAATAAGGTTCCATATATTTCAAATATGGTTTCACGATTTAAAATATTACAAGTGACTTCTCAGGATTAGGTAGTTTCCCACTATGAATATTTTTACATGACTATTCCTATTTATTTTATTCAACGACAAGAACCAAGAAGAACTAGATCATTGTATAATGTGATAGATAATGTGGTGATGAGATAAAAAATGAAATAATAAAATATATTTAAGGATATTTTTATTATGAATAATCATTTTTCATGATACACAATTAACTACATGTACCTTAAGAAACTTCAAACCTCACCAAAGATGAGAAGGATAGAGTTCATTAAGATTTTGGGTGGTGGAGACCATTGATGAATGGTGATTATGTTTCCCATATGTCCATAATGTGGGATGAAGCACTCGATTATATGTATTAGAGGAACATTAATATATTTTTTGTGAGAAAAAGAAGGACACGAAGAAAGTAAGTGTATATAAAGACTCATACTTTACATACATTGTTAATACTTCAAAATTTAAGCACACTTCTTACAACATATGAAAAAACCACAAAGGACCGTATAGGTATAGTGTCTTTAGAAACTGGGAAACATAAACAACTGGTTCATAAATCTTCTACAGTGTCTCCCATTTATTTCATCATATCTAGGGTCCCTTTTAGCATATTCTACTTAATATCCATCTTCCTGACCTGGGGAAAAGAAAACATACAAAAAAAGGGTGAGCTCAAATGCTCAGCAATGGAAAATAAAGGAAATAAAAATCATATCATATCTTTTTGAAAATCATAACCTGCAAAAGAGATCATAATATCGTAACATGGAATAAATCATAGAAGTGAAAATGAGATCCCCATAATCATAACATAAAACATGAAACTTTGTGGCATGCACACATAATCATGGAAAATCATTTCTTGTTAGTCCTGACTCATTTCCAAGACTATCTTAGCGGACAAAGTCCATTTCTGAACTGAGTTCACTCCTCGTTTCAGTCCTGTATCACTGAACTGAAACAACCTTCTGTTCCAGCCATGTCTATCTCATGAGATATAAATCTTTACCCAATGCATTGGAGGGAGATATCGGTCCCACCCATCATATAATGAATCCTTTCTTATGTGTTCCACATAATCATAAATCATACATCATCGCATAACACATGTAACAAAAATGGGATTCTTGAAACATCATGACATCATAAAACAAATCATATAAAATAAATGACTTCATAAAAATAATTTCCTCAAAACACAATCAAATCAATGTAATAATAGGGATAAAAACAGAAACCTATATTATCATAGATGGAAAATAATTTTGATAAAACATTTGAACTCCATTCTTGAGGAAAATATCCTTTCTACTTCAAAAACCCTTTTCTATTTTTAACATGTCATACAATTATAAACTAATTTAAGTTGATCAAAAATAAACTTGAAAACATATAAAGGAAGATTCTTGGAAATAATGTTTTAAAAATCCATTCTTGCCGTATAAGTTAAAAAAACATTCTTCGTACTTTTGTCGGAAAAGTCAAAAAGTACCTCGTACGAAAAACGACAAAAGATTCCTTTCATATATTTTACTAAAAACTCACCGAAGGGTAAAATTGGATATAAACTATTGTAGAAGGATGGAAATAATATTACATATTGAGGGAACATGGATGTGGATGATAAAATACACCCCAGTAATTACCAAAGTAAAAAGAATCTCGGATAAAAGTGAGATTGTGATATTTCCCTTACCTTAGGTCTGATTTGCTTTGTACGTGTCCGAAGCTCCAGTATAATGGGTTAAATAATGTTATTGACTTATTCCAGAATCATACATATTAATATGATATCATATATGGTCATATTCTTAGCTTCTTATTAGTAATATTTCATTGTTACTTGTTACTCGGGTCTTTATTTCCTTTTGTTCTTATGCGTGTTTTGCTGAATAAATTCTAATTATTATTTTAAGGTTATAGATACCTTATATCCAGAATGGTATTAGTGTAACATATATCATATTTATTCATTAAATTCATTTATATAATTACTATGTAATTATGATCATGTAGAACGAGTCGCATCACATCGTGGAGATGATATTCCGTACGTACGCACGAGCGATGATATTGTTCCTATGATCGTGGAATTGTATTTAAGTGTATTTATACTATTTCAGTATAAATATAACTTTATAATAATCATATATAGTTACTCATTACACCATTATACCCATCCTTGTAAGGTGATGGTGGAAAGTAGAGTACACCACGGCGTGGAGACGGTATTCCATACGTACGCACGCGCGGTGAATTCATTTTTCCGTAGGATGGATAGAAGGTGAATTAGGGTTGTTTAATATTTATAATAACATATTAGTATGTACGTAATACTGATTTTATTACTTTATCATGAAACAACTAAAGAAGAAGAAGTTGAAGATGAAAGAAATTGAAAAGATCGGTAATGGATATTACCTCTTCTTTGAAACGCCTCTTTGAATCCTCCACTTAGGGAACTAAGATTGGTCTTTGAAGAAGACCAGGACATCTAGGATTATTATATGGAAGTGGAGAAGGAATTTTGGAAGTGTTTGGACGAGCATGAGTGATCAAATTGGTGTGAGGAGGAGGGGGAGGAGGTGCCCTTTTATAAGGGAGGAGAGGGGAACCTTAGGAATACCTCAAAATATTATTTTATATTAAAGTCAAAATCGGTCTATAATGGTTCCAAAGGGCCTTATTTCGAAGGTAAAGTGGGGATGGGTCGAAATACTATCAACCAGTAAGATTTAGACAAGTTTAGATTATTATTGTAACCTTATCAATTATATTTAACTCTAAGTTAAATAATTTAACTTTTACCGTGACTTTTTGTTTTCTTACACTATATGGTTAATACACTTACTATAATATGCCAAACGAACCCCTAGTTGTTTATTATTAATATATATATCTTTATCTAAGTCATTTGTCCGAACATTATATTTTTAGGAATAAAATAAAAATTAATAATATTTTATTTTATTTAAAAACTATTTTGTGTCAATTTTGACACTATTTGATATATGATTTTTGTGAAAGTCATAACAGAATTATATGTTCGAAACAAGTTGATTAAATCAACACTAATATATCATAGTAACCTATAAATATAGTGTAATTCATAAAAAGTCTCAAATTACATTTATTTTGGCATTTATAACATCAATTATGTTAACATTTCCCTAAAAGGGTAATTACTACATCATCGTTGTGTCATAAATAAATTAATTTATATAAAGTCTAAAAATTATAAATAAAATATAATTATGTAGGAAATCTTTTTAGATTTCCAATGAATATTTATAGTAGAATTTATCTTATGTATAACCCCATATTAAAAATGTTTTAGTTATTAAACTTTGATTTTAACTATTTTAACTATTCATTAAATAAAATAATATTAAATGTCATAATCTAATCCAAGTGGACCCAAATGGTCATATTATATTCATAAGGTTGTTTTTGGTCGAATTACACTTATCCAATAGAATTAGGACACGTGTTAGGGTAATAGTAATGTCATATTTACCCTTAGTTACCCTATTTACTATTAACTCTGGTAAAAAAAGTAAAAAATTACTATTCACCAAAAAAAATATTTTTATCTCATTGAACCACATTTTACTTACTGATATCAACCGTGTCTATCGGATTTTCGAAATTCCATTCACAGAAGCAGTAAAATTAAATTTTATGCAAAATTCAGTTTTTAACCTACCACTTAGTGGTTTCACTATTCATCAAAAATTGAAAGTTTTCATAAAAATAACAAAATTTCACCCTAGGCTAATTTCGGTATTCCGAATCCAAAAATGAATTCCATTTTGAAAAATAAAATTTATAAAATTTCAAAAAGTGGTTATTACTATTCATAACGGCTAGTTCTAATAATATTTTAATAGCATATCGTTGTTTACTGAAACTTAGTATTGCGTACGACACAAGCTATCGAGGAAGGTCTCGATTGTGTGTAAAGCAAGCCAAGCAAGTGTTGTGTAGAAAAAGATTCCTTTGATGATTTATATAACATAAAAGTCTCGGGTGTTATATTCTACCCCCTTAAAAATAATTTCACCCTCGAAATTCGTCACATTGTAACAAACAGATGAGGATACTTCTCCCTCATCATATCCTCAAGCTCCCAGGTAGCTTCTTCAAGTTGGTGGTTCCTCCATAAAACTTTCACTAATCGAGTGGTCTTGTTTCGTAGGACTTTTTCGCTACGATCTAGAATCTCTATCGGTTGTTCTTTATAAGAAAGATCTTGCTCCATCGGTACAACTTCTGAGCTGAGTACATGTGAAGGATCAGGTATGTACTTTCTCAGGAGAGATACATGGAACACATCGTGAACTTGAGAGAGATTCGGTGGAAGCGCCAATCGGTAAGCTACCTTTCCAACATGATCCAATATTTCGAAAGGACCGATATATCTAGGGCTCAACTTCCCCTTCTTTCCAAATCTCATAACCCTATTCCAGGGAGATATTCGTAAGAACACTTTATCACACACTTCAAACTCTAGGTCTTTTCTTCGGCTGTCGGCATAACTTTTGTGTCGACTCTGAGCTGCCCTTATGTGTTGTTGAATAGATATGACCTTTTCTGCCATTTCATCAACGAGATCAGGTCCTAATAGCTTTCTTTCCCCAACTTCATCCCAGCAAGTTGGAGTCCTGCATTTCTTTCCATAGAGAGCTTCATAAGGAGACATCTGAATACTGGAGTGAAAGCTATTATTATAAGAAAATTCCTCCAAAGGTAGGTGTTGATCCCAACCTCCTTTGAAATCCATAGAGCAAGCTCTAAACATATCTTCTAGGGTTTGAATTGTTCTCTCAGACTGACCGTCTGTCTGGGGATGATAAGCAGTGCTGAAACTCAACTCTGTACCCAGAGTATGCTGAAGACTTCGCCAGAACTTTGAGGTAAATCTCGGATCCCGATTAGATATAATAGAAAGTGGTACTCCATGCAATATTACCACTTCCTTTATATATATCATGGCAAGCTTATCTAGAGAGAAATCCTCTCTAATAGGAATGAAGTGTGCAGACTTTGTAAGACGATCAACTATGCCCCAGATAGCATTATTGCCTTTGGATGTTTTAGGAAGTCCTGTGACAAAGTCCATAGTGATGTTTTCCCATTTCCATTCAGGTATGGGTAATGGTTGTAACATCCCCTTAGACTTCTGTCTCTCAGCTTTAACTTGTTGAAAAATCAAGCATCGAGAGACATATTCAGCAACATCTCTTTTCATGCCATCCCACCAGAAGTACTCCTTTAGGTCCCTATACATCTTCGTGCTTCCAGGATGAATAGAGAATGAAGAACTATGAGCCTCATCCAACAGCTCCTTCTTTAATTCGGGGATGGGAGGAACACAAACCCGATTCCTGAACTTTATTATCCCATCACAATCAATGTTGAATTCAGGAACATTTCTCACCTTCTTTTGTAACTTGACATCTTCTTTCTGTGCCTCTTTAATCTTCAAATGTATAGATGGTTGAACATTCATTTGAGAAAGATAATATTTTTCCCCTTCCATTATAATTCCAAGATCCATCCTTTGTAAATCCATAAATATTGGATCTTTTGTGATCCTCATCATGGATAAACTAGCATGGTCTTGTCGACATAATGCATCTTCCACCTTGTTTTCTTTTCCATGGTGGTAATGGATTGAGCAGTCATAATCCTTAATCAGCTCCAACCATCTTCTTTGACGCATATTCAGCTCCATTTGTGTGAAAATATACTTTAAACTTTTATGATCAGTATAAATATCGCACCTTTCACCATAAAGGTAATGCCTCCAAATCTTTAATGCAAAGATTACCGCAGCTAACTCCAAATCATGTTTTGTGTAATTTTGCTCATGGATTTTTAACTGTCGTGAGGCATAAGCTATCACCATATCATTTTGCATAAGAACACACCCCAATCCCTTATTGGATGCATCACTGTAGATCACATACCTTTCTCCACTACAAGGTAGTGTGAGCACAGGTGCACAGGATAACCTTCTTTTCAACTCCTTGAAATTCTCTTCACATTCCTCTATCCAAACAAACTTAACTCCTTTCCGAGTCAACTTGGTGAGTGGATTAGAGAATTGTGAAAAATCTTTTACAAAACATCGATAATATCCAGCCAAACCAAGAAAACTTCGGATCTCATTTACTGTTGTTGGTCTCGACCATCTTTCGATGACCTCTGTTTTGGCTGGATCCACAGATATCCCCTCTTTTGAGATTATGTGACCCAAAAATGCAACTTTTTTAAGACAAAATTCACACTTGGTAAATTTGGCATAAATCTTCTCCTTTCTCAGGGTCTTCAATATAATTCTCAAATGATCTTCATGCTCTTCCTTTCTCTTTGAATAGACAATAATATCGTCTATAAAGACTTCCACAAATTGATCAAGATAGTCTCTAAAGACTCTATTATTTAGATCCATGAAGATAGCAGGGGCATTAGTAAGACCGAATGGCATCACTATAAATTCATAGTGTCCATATCTTGTACGAAAAGCCGTCTTTGGTATATCCTCCCTTTTGACCCTTAATTGATGATACCCTGAATGAAGATCAATCTTGGAAAAGTATTGAGCTCCGCGTAGTTAGTCAAATAAGTCATCAATGCGTGGGAGAGGATATTTATTCTTGATAGTGATCTTGTTAAGTTCTCGATAATCAATGTAGAGTCTCATTGATCCATCTTTCTTCTTAACAAATAGAACAGGTGCTCCCCAAGGTGACGCACTAGGGCGTATGAGTCCCTTATCAAGATTCTCTTGGAGTTGCTTCTTCAATTCCTGCAACTCAATTGGGGCCATTATATAAGGTGTCTTTGAAATAGGCAAAGCACCTGGTACGAGTTCTATTGAAAACTCAACATCACGATTTTGTGGAAGACCTGGTAATTCCTCTAGAAAGACATCATCAAACTCCCGTACGATGGGCATATTCTTAATCGTGAGTTTCTCACCAACCATTTGAGATAAATAACATTCGTTTAGTGGAATCAATACCCATAAAATGGAAGAAATTTCCACTGGAAGGTTATGTTCATCCTTACATTGATAGACGATCATAGATTGATCTGGAATATGAAATGTGACTTCCCTTCTTTGGCAATTGATATGAGCTCCGTATAAAGAAAGCCAATCCATGCCAAGAACCAAATCGAATTCCACTAAAGGAAGGATCACAAGAATTGAAGGAAGCACTTTCCCACAAACATCAATTGGAGAAGAATTATAAACTTTTTATGCGATTGATGTTCCATTAGGTGTTGTCACAGCTAACTCAACATCTAATTGTTGAGGTAATACGGTGATAACCTTACAAAATTCTTCAAAAATAAAAGAGTTGGTGGATCCAGAATCAAATAAAACATTTGCTACTTTAGAGTGGATGGTAAGTGTACATTTCACCACTTCGTTATCGTACTCCACATCGCTGATAGAAATTGCATGTGACTTTCCTTTGTCTTTAGCCTTAAGAGTTTTTTGACGTCGACCATCATCATCAACCCTTGGATTTGGGCATTTATTGGCACAATGCCCCATCTCCTTGCACTTGAAACATTGAATTGTAGTAGGTTCATTCTATGTATCCCTTCCTTTATTTTCATCATTAGACATATTCATCCCATTATCGCGGCATTCAAATACCCGATGACCTTCCTTTCCACATTTGAAACATTTACTTGTCCCTTTAAGACAACTCCCTCCATGTTTCTTTCCACACTTTGAGCATAAGGGAAAGATCATCTTCTTTTCAGTGTGCTCTTTAGATTTTCCTTTGAATTCCATTTTCCTCTTCTTATCAAACCCATATGACTGATGGGTTACTCCAATCTCCATCTTGACTTTGAGAGCACATCGAACGATTTCCTCGTAGCTATTGAAGTCCCTTATGGATAACGCCCTTCGAAGACTTGGTTTTAAGCCACTAAAGAATCGATCGATCTTACTCTCAGGTTGGATAATAATACCAGAAGCGTACCTTGCAAGTCTTGTAAAATTTTCTTCATAGGTACCAACAGATTCATCATCCCTTTGCTTTAGTTCAAGAAACTCTTTCTCCATCTTTTTTCGGAGAATACGAGGGAAGTACTTATTGAAAAATAAGTTCTTGAACTCGTCCCATTCCATGGACTCAATTTCATCCCTTTTCCTCATATTCTTAATAAGATTCCACCATTGATCAGCATCTCCTTCCAAACGATACACTGCTAGGATGACTTTATTATGTTTAGAACATTGAATAACTGAAAATATCTTTTCAGTAGTACTAATCCATTGTTCAGCAACTAATTGATCAGTAGACCCGCTAAAAGAAGGGGGATGCTGCCTCATGAAGGATTCAACAGAACGTTGCTCCTTCATTTGCTCGTTTGGAAGTCCTGCATGATTCATAGCTTGAGAAAGTTGTGCGAGCATGGCTACAAGATTTTGCATTCGATCTCCCATATCGTTTGGTTGCTCAGGGGGACAATAATTGCATTTCCCATCGCATTCCGCATTAACACGGTTCCTTCGAGTTCCAGCCATTGACTAAAACCAAGAAGAATAGTGTGAGCAACACAAATTATAACAGGAAAACCACATAATTCAAGAATAAAATTTTCACGCTTAAGGTCTTATCCTAGGTTATTCATGGCCATTTCTAAAACACTAATATTGTGTTCTATGCTTAGACTTATCCTTAGGGTTCTTACTAAGGCTATCACATCCTAGTTTCCAAAGGTTGACTATACCTTTCCTCTGATACCAACTATAACGACCCATACATTAAATACATTGTTAATACTTCAAAATTGAAGCACACTTTTTACAACATATGAAAAAACCACAAAGGAACGTATAGGTATAATGTCTTTAGAAACTAGGAAACAAAAACAACTGGTTCATAAATCTTCTACAGTGTCTCCCATTTATTTCATCATATCTAGGGTCCCTTTTAGCATATTCTACTTAATATCTATCTTCCTGACCAGGGGAAAAGAAAACATACAAAAAAAGGGTGAGCTCAAATGCTCAGCAAGGGCAAATAAAGGAAATAAAAATCATATCATATCTTTTTGAAAATCATAACCTACAAAAGAGATCATAATATCTTAACGTGGAATAAATAATATAAGTGAAAATTAGATCCCCATAATCATAACATAAAACTTGAAACTTTTTGGCATGCACACATAATCATGGAAAATCATTTCTTGTTAGTACTGACTCATTGCCAAGAATATCTTAGCGGACAAAGTCCATTTCTGAACTGACTTCACTCCTCGTTTCAGTCCTATATCACTGAACTGAAATAACCTTCTGTTCCAGCCATGTCTATCTCATGAGATATAAATCTTTACCCAATGCATTGGAGGGAGATATAGGTCCCACCCATCTTATAATGAATCATTTCTTATGTGTTCCACATAATCATAAATCATACATCATCACATAACACATGTAACAAAAATGGGATTCTTGAAACATCATGACATCATAAAACAAATCATATAAGGTAAATGAATTCATAAAAATAATTTCCTCAAAATATAATCAAATCAATGTAATAATAGGGATAAAAACAGAACCCTATATTATCTTAGATGTAAAATAATTTTGATAAAACATTTGAACTCCATTCTTGAGGAAAATATCCTTTCTACTTCAAAAACACTTTTCTTTTCTTAACTTGTCATACAATTATAAACTAAAAGAAGTTGATCAAAAATAAACTTGAAAACTTATAAAGGAGGATTCTTGGAAATAATGTTTTAAAAATCCATTCTTGCCGTATAAGTTAAAAAAACATTCTTCGTACTTTTGTCGGAAAAGTCAAAAAGTACCTCGTACGAAAAACGACAAAAGATTCCTTTCATATATTTTACTAAAAACTCACCAAAGGGTAAAATTGTATATAAAATATTTTAGAAGGATGGAAATAATATTAAATATTGAGGGAACATGGATGTGGATGATAAAATACACCCAGTAATTACCAAAGTAAAAACAATCTCGAATAAAAGTGAGATTGTGATATTTCCCTTACCTTAGGTCCGATTTGCTTTGTACATGTCCGAAGCTCCTGTATAATGGTTTAAATAATGTTATTGACTTATTCCATAATCATAAATATTGATATGATATCATATATGGTCATATTATTAGCTTCTTATTAGTAATATTTCATTGTTACTTGTTACTCGGGTCTTTATTGCCTTTTGTTCTTATGCGTGTTTTGCCGAATAAATTCTTATTCTTCTTTTAAGGTTATAGATACCTTATATCCAGAATCGTATTAGTGTAACATATATCATATTTATTCATTCAATTCATTTATATAATTAGTATGTAATTATGATCATGTAGAATGAGTCGCATCACATCGTGGAGACGGTATTCCGTACGTACGCACGAGCGATGATATTGTTTCTATGATCATGGAATTGTATTTAAGTGTATTTATACTATTTCAGTATCAATATCACTTTATAATAATCATATATAGTTACTCATTGCACCATTATTCCCATCCTTGTAAGGTGATGGTGGAAAATAGAGTACACCACGGCGTGGAGACGGAATTCCGTACGTACGCACGTGCGGTGATTTCTTTTTTCCGTAGGATGGATAGAAGGTGAATTAGGTTTGTTTCATATTTATAATAACATATCAGTATGTAAGTAATACTGATGTTATTACTTTATCATGAAACTACTAAAGAAGAAGAAGTTGAAGAAGAAAGAAATTGAAAAGATCGGTAATGGATATTACCTCTTCTTTGAAACACCTCTTTAAATCCTCCACTTAGGGAACTAAGATTGGTCTTTGAAGAAGACCAGGACCTCTAGGAATATTCTAGGGAAGTGTAGAAGGGATTTTGGCAGGGGTTGGCCGAGCTTGAGTGCTCAAATTGGTGTGAGGAGGAGGGGGAGGAGGTGCCCTTTTATAAGGGAGGAGAGGGGCACCTTAGGAATACCTCAAAATAATATTTTATATTAAAGTCAAAATCGGTTTATAATGGTTCCAAAGGGTCTTATTTCGAAGGTAAAGTGGGGATGGGTCGAAATCCTATCAACCAATAAGATTTAGACATGTTTTGGTTATTATGTTAACCTTATCAATTAGATTTAACTCTAAGTTAAATAATTTAACTTTTACCGTGACTTTTTGTTTTCTTACACTATATGATTAATACACTTACTATAATTTGCCAAACTAACCCCAAGTTGTTTATTATTAATATATATATCATTATCTAAGTCATTTGGCCGAACCTTAGATTTTTAGTAATAAAATTACAATTAATAATATAATATTTGATTTAAAAACTATTTTGTGTCAATTTTGACCCTATTTGATATATGATTTTTGTGAAAGTCATAACAGAATTATATGTTCGAACCAAGTTGATTAAATCAACACTAACATATCATAGTAACCGATAAATTTAGTGGAATTCATAAAAAGTCTCAAATTACATTTATTTGGGCATTTATAACATCAATTATGTTAACATTTCCTTAAAAGGGTAATTACTGCATCATTGTTGTGTCATAAATAAATTAATATATTTAAAGTCTAAAAATTTTAAATAAACTATCATTATGTAGGAAATCGTTTTATCTTTCCAATGAATATTTATAGTCGAATTTATCCTATGTATAACCCCATATTAAAAATGTTTTAGTTATTAAACATTGATTTTAACTATTTTAACTATTCATTAAATAAAATAATATTAAATGTCATAATCTATTCCAAGTGGACCTAAATGGTCATATTATATTCATAAGGTTGTTTTGGTCGAATTACACTTTTCCAATAGAATTAGGACATGTGTTAGGGTAATAGTAATATCATATTTACCCTTAGTTACCCTATTTACTATTAACCACGGTAAAAAGGTAAAAAGTTACTATTCACCAAAAAAATTATTTTTATCTCATTGAACCACATTTTACTTACTGATATCAACCGTGTCTGTCGTATATTCGAAATTTCATTCACAAAAGTGGTAAAATTATGTTTTATGCAAAATTCAGTTTTTAACCAACCACTTAGTGGGTTCACTATTCATCAAAAATTGAAAGTTTTCAGAAAAATATCAAAATTTCTCCCTAGGCTAATTTCGGTATTCCGAATCCAAAAATGAATTCCATTTTGAAAAATAAAATTTATAAAATTTAAAAAAGTGGTTATTACTATTCATAACAGCTAGTTTTAATAATATTTTAATAGCATATCGTTGTTTAGTGAAACTCAGTATTGCGTACGACGCAAGCTATCGAGGAAGGTCGTGATTGCGTGTAAAGCAAGCCAAGAAAGTGTTGTGTAGAAAAAGATTCTTTTGATGATTTATATAACATAAAAGTCTCGGTTGTTACAGTGTAGAGGAAAAATGAAATGTTCTTTTAACAAAAAGGATGAGAATAGTGGTATCTATATGATATAATTGAAAATTTAGGTCATGAAATATGGAAAGTATGGGAATTGTGAACAATGATATCATATGGGTAGAGATATTTAAAAAATCACAAAGGTGGTATGTGTTATGGTTACCCTATATATGATGAGGAGACTACAAATTATATATTAAATGTATTGGTTGTTCGAATAATATTGTTCAAATTAATGGTGAGGATCATGACTAAAATGACTATGATTAATGTTATGACGTGATTCATATTTCATGTTTTTAGAATATGGAATTAACAAATATGATAATGAATTCTGGTTAATTATTTTAGAAGTGTGAGGATTGAAGTGTTTATGTATTTTAATTGAAGATTTATGTTATACAAATTTTGAAATATATATGGATCATTCAGTGTTAGTTTTTCAGTAATTAATTTGAAAAATATATTGACTGGTGCAGATGAACTATACAAGTGATGTATTTGAAATTATATATTTTGATTAAAGGAATATAAAAATAAATTTATTACTGATTTCGAGATAATGGTGTTCAGATTTATTTAAGAGATTATTAATATAAATAATTTAAATTAGATAGTATTGATGACCAATGATGAAATTAATTGTTTTTAGAGAATTTGGTTTATGGTATCAGAGATGGAGTTTATAAATTTATTGGATTTATGAAATATATTAAACAATCTATGGTTTTATTCAAATAATGAAGAATTATGTTTGTTTTCATTAATGTTTTTTTGTTATTATGGTTATTACCATGACTAGAAGATATTTGACTAAGGTATTTAAATATATAGTATGTTATGTTAAG
Source organism: Viscum album (assembly GCA_963277665.1). Classification (NCBI taxonomy): domain Eukaryota; kingdom Viridiplantae; phylum Streptophyta; class Magnoliopsida; order Santalales; family Viscaceae; genus Viscum; species Viscum album. Next base: position 1,324,382,703 of record OY728166.1, read on the forward strand.
TATCAAATTTATGATATTTGGGGGATTAATATAAAGATTATTTTGAAAAAATTAGTGACCTTATTTATAAATATTGAATTTTGTAAGGGTTTTATGTTTAAACACTTATGGAATGGTTTATGTTTAATTTTGTACGTGGTTTTCAAAATTAATATATAATTTCACCAAATGAAGATTTATGCATAACTTTTGGTGAAAAATTTATTTCTCATAATACCTATTGATAGAAAGAAATAATTATACTTATTTAATTGATCTAATTTAGGGTTTTATACCTGAATAATATATCTCTTAGAGTAAACCGTGATGTTGAAATTTATCAAAACATAAACAAATTATAAGAATGTGATTATGAAATAGAATTAAATCATGTATGTATACATTCTCAGGAAAATTCCCCAACATTAATAAAATTGAATTGAATAATTTTTTTATATTATCATCATGATTTAAATTTTCTATGAAATTTTTTCACATAATTATTGTTTAAGGATTTGTGGTTGCTAACTTTTTCATGACCATGTTCTCTATCGCTGTCAATAAGTATTTTGGTGTTAGTTTTAAATAATTTATCTATGTATTAATTTATCACCAATGTTCTATTATTTGGAAACCCGGTATGTGTTAACCCATATAATATTTCCACATCCCTTTTTATATTAAATATGATGTTTTATAAATCTATTTTACCATGTGGGTTTCCCAGAATGAAATTTTCAAATGTTAATCACCTATTTAATGAGAAAAAGTTGAAATTTCGAGTACACTATTTACTCGTTTCGAAAAATATAACACCACATGATTTTGTGAACTATTTTATTAAATTAAAATATTAACTTCAATATTTTTTGTTAGATATATCATTGACTATAACAAGTGTTACACAGAATACTAAGTTTAAATGAAATGTGACATGCTATTATAATATTATTATATGACAGTTGTCACATTGAAATTGGAATATAATCCATGAATATTATTTATCAATTATGATAATAAAAAAATTTCACATGTATGTGAAATTAATTCTTTTGTTAAAATTAAATTATAAATGAAATTATAAAATATTTGAAAAATAGATGATTTTTTAAAAAAATATTTTTATGAAAAAACTAATTTTTATGAAAATAAATTACAAACACACTTTTTGATATTTATTTTATTTATTTAAATTTTTTATATCTAATAAAATTTTAACATTAATCTATTGGGTTTTCTAGGCAGGATTTAAGAATAAATCCCATTTTACACTTAAAAATTGATATTTTCCGAAAAGTAGTTTTGTCCTATTTCAGAAGCTTATTTTAAAACACAATTTTGACCATTTTGGAAAATATTAATTAAATTAACTTTAATTTTCTAAATATTCCCATAGAAATTATCTTATGGTTAATTTTTTTATCTTCTATGATAATAAATATATCGATGAATAGTTAAAAATATTGTTTTTTGTTATTAATAGTCATTTTTTAAAAATATTTTTAAAATATAATATTTTTTTAATATTGTTGTCAATTAAAAATTTGTGAAAATTTTTATATATTAATAAAATTATGGTCAATAGAATCATTATCATATTGAGTTTTGATATAAAAAACATTTTACAGTTTCAAACATTTTCTCTTTCATAACCCGCTGTATTTTCATGTTTGCATGATTAATTTTAAATAATATTTTCACACTAATGAGAACTAAATTTGGAAAAATGGATTAAATATTTTTAATCAAAATATTATTTATTATCTAATAAGTTTAATTTTTTACAATAATTAAAAGTAAAAATATTAAAAAATATTTACAATGATTAAGGAAAAATGGGTTTATTGGAGGTTAAACGAAATAGACAAGGGTATATAAGAACAAAAAATAGTTAAAACATTCATTTTATGCCCATATTTATACATTATATCTTATAGGATCTACAATGGACCATTTTGGAGATATTTTTCATGTTAAAAAGCTTGGTACACCTTTTTCGTTTAAAAAATTAAAAGTAGGCCACTCCCCTCACCTTTAATAGGACACCCCCTATATTATCATCTTCACAAATATATAACATTTTGGTTCAGAAATTAGCATAAAAAATAACATCTTTAATTCCCTCAACTCATCTTATATGGATTATTCTGGCCATACATCCATCCTATGATGCATTTGGTTCAAACCAAAAGAAGTAGTCTAAAGAAGAGGTAACATCCCTATTCACGTTTTATATTTCATCCTAAACTTCCTTAAATTGTTATTAAATAATGATTATATAAATAAATAATTAACATATATATACATATATGTTATTCTGTTATCTTAATAACCTATCTCATTATCTTCTTCGATCAAATGGGTTACGAAATCATTATTCATTTGTACATCAAACTACTGCCTTGCAAAATGGGTTATTTGGTTTACATATCCACCTCTCAAAAAAGGATATAATGATGGATTTATTATTTATATAGTACATTTATTATTATTTTCTACTTCCATAATCATGATATCACATGTACATTGTTAATTTCTATATTTTTAATGTTCTGATGATGTCATTCATGTGAATGGAAGACTACCACCATACTGAGCAATTTGGTTTGTTGATGCTTCAAATAAAATGTAATAAAAATGGGTTTAATGAAAATATGAGATATATATGAAATATATATTATTATGTATTGGTAATATATTATTTAAATTTCATTTATTCTTTCCATCCGGAAAATAGAAACAATGTTTATGTGTTTGTATGACATACCGTCTACATGAATTGTGTATTTAATTTTTTATCTCTATCATTTGTGGATGAATCTAAATAAATGTAAAATTTAAATAATATTTATATAATAATTAAAATAATGGACATGGTGAAACTATTATTAATGTTAGAGGGCCAAAAATAATCATTCAAAACACACATGGAAAATGAATGAGTTGTTCCTTGAAATATAACATTAACATTAAATTGTTAATAAAATGGTAATTAAATTTCATAATTAATTCTTATATGGTTATATATATATTTATTTAATTTTATTTGTATCACATAGTTTTAACAAAAAATTATATTTACTAAAAATGAGTTTCCATCATTTATAAAGGATGCAGAGACTTATGGCTAGGTATTTTTATATATCTTTTACTTTTCTATGAGACACATGCCATATTAACCATGTGTTTACATTATGTGGTATATATACTTCTCATGAATATATTTTAGGAAAAGTATTCTTAAATTAATGGGTTTTTAAATATCCATTTTTTATTTATTTTTTATTCGGTTTACATTTCAAAAGTTACTAAATAGGTAAGAGATTTGTTTTGTCTCAAATTTCTTTCTTTGGGTCATAAGTCTTCATACACACATACCTTCTTCATTGAGGTGTATAAACATACCCATTTACATTTAATATCATGAATAATTTTATTTTGAAGATATTATATGTTTCTTTTATTGTTATTTTTTCATGTAGAATATGATTTAATGTTTTTAAAGTGGTAAGAGTTATATGTTACAAAATGACCGTCTATTGGGATTTTTTGTTATTATACTTCTAATAATGGAATACTATGATATATATTTCCACAAATCTTTAAATTGTATCATCCGATGGTTATTTCTTGATAATACATGATATACCTACATTTTCTTCTCTATATATAATCATGAGTTCAAATAAATGTTTTAATGAAAATGCATCCATATTTTATCTCTTCGGTTTAATATCCATCTTCATTCAATACAATGTTTTCTAAAATATTTCTATTTTTAAAAAACATTAATAAAATGATTTATTAGAGAATTTTTTACCCATTTTTGGATTTTAAATAAATTGTTTTAATGGAATCTTAGTTTCAATTTCAAGATAACACATGTTTTGTATTTTTTTTGAAAGTTTTAAATGAATATTTGTTTTATGATGAAAAACATGGATATAATTGTTTAGTATCATTACAAAAACATAATTTTAAAGATTCCACAATAAGTATCATTTCTTATTTTCAAATAACATTATTTACTAAATTATTTAGGATTATTAGGTATTAAAAAGATATTTTTAAAATGGAATTAACTATTTCTTCAAGAAAGGTTTTAGATTAATTTGAATGACTACTTTATAAGTTTAAAAGGTTATTTTTAATGAACTTAATTTTGAAAATGTTTTATGTATAATCATTTTTATTTCAAAGTGTAAAGTATATATTCCTCCCGAAGTGGTCAAATTTATATTTAAAAAAAATTATCCATCTAAGATAATAGTTATTGATGTTACTTATCTTTTACAAGGTATAAGACTGAATGGAAACATAATTATTCATTATATGGATGGTTAATGTTTATGTTGATTTAATCTTTAAGAAATAAATTTATTTTACATCGGATTATGTTATTATAAACTGATTAAATGTCTACAAAACCCATTTTCATTAGATAAGTAATGATGTGAATATATGATGTAATTTTTTTGATATTGTGGCACACATAAATAGGGTTTTCATTATGAGATGGGTGAGACATATTTCTTCATCTAATTCATTTTTTAAATATTTTTATCTCTTGAGATAGTAATGGGAAACATGAATATGGGCTTGGTACACTATGGGATTCATGGGAATCTTAATACACTATGGGAAACAAGTGAGTCTTGATCCACATTGGGAAATTAGTGGTAAATCCTGATCCACTCTATAGATGGTATTGAGTTTCTTACATTACATATGATTTTTCCCAATATTTATGATGTTTCCAAACATTTATAAAATGATGATATGGTTAAAGAAATATTTATGATGATTTCTCATTCTTGTATATCAGGTTTTCTAAAATGATAAACTTGTATTCCATGAATCATGTTTAGGATCTAGGAATGGTGGTAAATGAACATCTTATGTAATTTTCATGATCACATAACCACTTTCATATCTCATTATTTCATAGTATCTTTGATTTAAATCTCTTATTTATACTCATACTGAGCATCTAAGCTCACTCTTTTTTTTATTTTCATCTTGATGTTTCAAAAAAGGGATTATGTGGGGTATGCCTAAGAGGATTACTATGTGATAATATATTTGTGGGTTATATTTATGTTCCTTAACTAAATAAGAGGAATTTGTTTCTAGTATCTAAAAAACTATACTATTATGTACTATGAGTAATTGTTTATGAAATGTATTGAATATTAATATAAAAAGAAGTTATATTTATGTATAAAACCTTAGATCAAAATATTGGGTACACAATGTGTACCCCCATCGAGTTTTCTCCATTGCACATCTAGATCCTTAGGACACTGATGGATACCTATGTGTAGGTTATTCAGAGTAGTTTTCCAAATTATATGTGATGGGGGACACCGTTTTTTCATTACAGATTTTTTGTGAGGTGATGTTTGTAATGACCGAATGTTTTCTCAACTGAAACACCTTCATATAATTATACTTAAAGTATAATCACATTAGGAAGCACAATGACATATCATGATACAAAATACAATGTGAGCATTAAAAATAATATTTCCACCTCTATGTTTTGAATTTCGAAAAGCAATAATCTACAATTGTGTTCATTATGTTATTTGGAGTCTGATGGAACAACATATTTTTTTTGTAAATAGTAACATACCCTTATGAATAGTAATATGAAAAGTAACATAACCCTGATGAATAGTAAATTTTATTATTATTTTATTTTCTAAAGGCTTTATCAAAATGCTGTCTTGGTTAACTATTCAAAGTGATGTTAAAGCAGTTATCAAAATAAAGTTGATAATTTGTTATTTAAGTATGATTTTATTTTAAAATTAAATTAATGATATTTATAAAATTATTTTCAAAAAATGGAGTTCATTTTTTGAAATCATCACATCAAAAAATGGTTAGGGTGAATTTTTTGTATTTTTCTGAAATTATGAAATTTTTGATGAATAGTGAAATATGGTAAGGTACAATATTTTCAAATTATCATTTAAAAACAAAATTAATGACATCATAATTGATGTAAGAACACATTATTCTAACTCACATGTGATTATTGATATTTAGGGTCACATGAATTACAATTATTAATAGTCTTGAGCAAAAATATTATAATATTGATTTAAATAATCTAAAATACCGCCTCTCCTCCAATATAAATACCACCCTCATTCTCCTCTTCCTCCCACACCACTAAAACCTTGAGACTCACCTAAGTTCATCCCAATACACATTAAATGTATCTTTCCCATGACCTAAACAATATTGTCTCACTCAAATGCCAATATCAAAGGCCTTATGTTGGATCTCATGGAGAAGAGATCAAGAGGTAAGAAATCCTCTTTCTTTTTCATGTCTTTTTCTTTCCTTTCCTTTTATTTTATTATAGTCTATTCCCATACTTTTATCCAAGATGAATGAAAGATTCCAAAATATTATATATTATGGATTTTATCATGTTCATGGTAAATTTATCATCATTATTATTCTCATCTCCCACTTATTCAAGGAATAAAAACATAGACCGTGATGTGTTGAATTACCAACATTATAGATGATGTGATTTCAATTGGCTTTAATTCATTCATATCTGGTTATAAAACCATTTTTTTGGTTGATCCAGATAATGTTATATTTATTATATATTATTTAATATTTTTGATCTAACTTAAATACATATTACAAAATAATTAAACAAAATAAGTTCATTTGGTCGAAACAATTTCCCAAATTAACCAAAACGTTCATCATTAAATTTTAACTAATGATTCATCCACATTGTATATAACATAATTTGTTATAACATCATTTAAACTATTTTAAAATAATTATTAATATTTAATATCTATTCTGGTTGTTTAACCATGGTCTATACAAACTTCCATTTACGAATACTAGTGAACTGCTTCGGAAAACCATAAAAATTAACTTTCACGAACAATGTATTTACACACTATATCTCATAAAAAGGCCCAAAAATAACTTAATGGTAACATAGTAAACCATATTAATGTAATAAATGTTATGTAATTTTTAACTAATGAATATAATGTGGTTATACAGAAAATTAAAGTGAAGAAAGCATTCAGATACAAGGTATGGTGAAATTCTCGAACCCAACATTCTTTCTTCAGGTTCCCTATCTTTCACTCCATTTTTGGTATGTTCACTCCTTAAAAATAATTTTTTCATCATTATCGTAACTGTTCTGGGATATATATGTATTCTACTAGAGTTTATTTCAAATAAATTTTTCCCCAAATAACTCTACTTCAAAAAAACACACCACTTACTTCTCAATCAAGGATTGATGGTTATTGTATCAAGTGTGTTATTATCAGTTTCTTTTGGGAAAACCATATTTATTAATGTGTTATTATGATATGAAACCCATTTCTTTACATGGGTTAGGTAATTTTATTTTTTATATATGTTCAATGTGTAATGCATGATAATGATAAAGTTATAATGTGACTTGTGTGCCCAGAATTATATAGCGCAATATGAATGTTTGAATGTGGCGGGTGCGCCCAGAACATTATAGCACTCCAATTCAATGGGTAAAGTGATTTATATCATGATTTGAACTGAAATTATTTGTGAAAAAGATTATATATTTTTTCATGAGTATTTTAGGTAGCTAACCACTAAGACATAATGTTTCATTTTTCATACTTTTCCCCATTTAATATTTTTATTAATGATTCCTCTGATGTTCCTAATCCATTGATTATTTTATGTTTATGCTCACCCATTGTTATGTTTTTCTTATCCACCATTTTACTAGGCTTTTAGATCACCCCTTTTCGATATATATCCTCAGGTGAAAACATGTACTAATTAGAGTTTATGTTCCATTAAAAAGCTTGAGAATAATAAATTAAATAAATGTTTATGTTTGATGTGGTAAATGTTATGTATGGTCTTATTTTTTCCAAGGCACTATACCATTAGATCCTCATTTTATAATACTATTATGTTGTTTATATTTATAAAATTGTAACATTAATGTATGAAAATGTTGTTTCACTATATTTTGTATCAAAGGAAAGGCTTATTTAATTTGGGAATTAGGATTAGTGAACCAGTGAGAAAACCTCTAGTTCGAGACTACGTACAAAGATGCACACAAGAAGCATTACATAGAGATCCCATAAGTGATTATATTAGTAAAAATTATACAACTAAAAAATTTATCTATGAGTTGCTACCTTATGTTTTGTCCTAAACTTTTCTATTTTAGAAAATGGTGGGAACAAAGAGAAACTAGGCCGACAACTTGTATGAGGTCCAATGCAATGATTAAACGAATAGCAATCACAATGAATTATAAGGTATAGTTAAAAACATCAAGGATATGCTTACCCCCACTATCTCAGGTTATGAATAATAACCAGAATAATAGGGAATATCATCCTTCACATAAGATGGATAAACTGGCTATTGAATGTTTTATGTGGCAATGACCACAGAAGTTTAGTGGATCTTCTGATCTACTAGTTGTGAAATAGTAAGTCAAATCCATCGAGAAGATCATTTCTACACTTCACCTTTTCGGAGGCAGAGAAGGTGAAACTATCATTTTATTTTCTAGATGGAGAGACTGATCAATGGTGGTATTTTATTAAGAATACCAAACTAAGTGAAGAAATTTATGATATGGAATTTGAAGACTTTAAGATCATATATCTTAACAAGTATTTCACAAAAACTCTTCATATGACTATGGAGAGGGAATTTAGAGTTCTTAAACAAAAGGAAATTATATCTTTCATGACCTACTAATAAAATTTCACACGTCTTGAAAGGTACGCTTTGAGTTTTGAAAAAAACAATTATAGAAAAATTGATAGATTATTCAATCGATTAAAACCACACCTTTTAAAGTCTATTGAAATTAAAGAATTTGAGAGTTATGAAGAAGATGACTGGTGTGCCCTAAAAGTAGTGATGGAGTTTGGGGAATGGTACCATGGCTACATTGATAAGAAATGAAAGATGTAGTTTCAACTGGAGGATCTAATGATAAATGTGGGAAGAAAACTCAATGAACCACATGCCAAAAATGTTGGAACTTGCATCCTGGGAACTGTCTCAAAGGGACATATAAATGCATTAAATGTGGGAAAGAAGGAATCCATGCTCAAGAGTTTCTAAAAGACATGAAAAGAAAGGATAATTTAGTGAAAGAAAGTAGATAACCACCCATGGTTCAATGCTTCAATTTTAGGGAGAAATGGAACTATGCAAGCCCGTTCACTAAACCGTGAGTCCTTGAGGGTAATCAGCGTCAACATCCAAAAAATCCAATGGAACAAAGGAAATCATATGCCATAACTACTATGGATGTGGAGAAAGATAATAAAGTCATAAAAGGTACACTTTTTATTCACTCAATAATTTCAAAAGTCTTGATTTTGGTTCTATGCATTCCTTTATATCTTTCATGTTTTCTAGAACTATAGAATCAAGGAACCAAAATATTGAAGGTGAGATATTTGTAAAAACAAACAAAGTGGTGAAATCATTGCAACACATGTGTTCGAATCTTCCGATGTTGGTGTATGTGGGAATATTCTTCTATAAAATATATTAATACTTATCTTGGTTGAATTCGATGCTATATTGGAAGTGGATTGGCTCTCATTATATATAGCACATATCAACTGTCATGAAGAGGAAATATCTTTTCATATTTCAAACCATACCATGCTCCTCTAAAAATGCATGAAAGATTGTTGAATGTCCTTTGAAAAATCTTTCAATGGTGTGGGTGTTGATTCCCTATGATTAAGCATAACTCACCCAAATGATTGAGTCAAAGTAAAGTGTCAAACTAGAGGAAATACCCATCGTCAGGGAATACAATGAGGTATTTTCCGAAGAGTTACTTGGACTTCCCATAGATCGTGAGGTAGAGTCCTCAATATAACTCCTACTAAAAACTACTCCTATCTCAAAGGGTCCCTATATAATAGCTCATATTGAACTGGAGGTGTTAAATAAGTAGCCGCAAGAGCATCTAAACAAAGTGTTCATACACCCTAAGGCATCAACTTGGGGTTCGTTCATGCTCTTTATAAAGCATAAGGACGGAGAAATGCAGTTGTGTGTTTATCATCAAGAACATCACTAGATCCCCAAAAAGAACAACTATCCTCTTCAAAGGATAGATGATTTGGTTGACCAGTTTAGAGGATATCAATACATATAAAAGGTGGATCTTCATTCTGGATTTCATCAGTTAAAGGGGAAGAAGGATGGTATTCAGAGTACTACATTACTTACACGGTTTGGGAACTATGAGTTTATGGTGATACCCTCTATAATTACTAATTTCCCTAAAATCATCATGGATTTTATGAATAGAGTATTTATATGTTACCTAAAAAAAATTCGTAGTTTTTATTGATGATATTCTCATATACTCTAATAGAAAGGAGGAACATGACGATTATCTAAGACTTGTGATGGGGACATTGAGGAAGGAGAATTTTTACACCATGTTCAGAAAGTGTGACTTTTGGGTAAAGAAACTCACATTCTTGGGACATGTGATTACAAGTGAGAGAATTTCTATAGACCCTTAAATAAAAAAGGATATTGAAAAATTTCCCAGGCCCTATAATGTCCAAAAAATCCATAGTTTTCTTGGATTTTATGGGTACTACCGACATTTTATGAGATATATGTTACGATTATAAAGCCTACAAACATTGTTAACAATGAATGTGTTAAATTATGTCTGTATGAAAGAATTTGAGGGAATCATCAAGGAGCTAAAGAGAAGGCTGATCGCTGCAATTGTACTCACATTACTGGAAAGTGATGAATGTTTTGTGATATATAGTGATGCTTCAAGGAAATTACTGGGCTTTTTACTCTTGAAAAATGATAATGTGAGATCCTATACCTCACTTCAGTTGATGTTCCATGAATAGAACTACCCGATACATGATCTAGAGTTGGAATCAGTGATTTTTTCCTTCAGAATCTGGTGGCACTACCTTTATGGCGAGAAGTATAAAATATACACCGACCACAAGAGAATAAATTATATATTCACAAAATAGGAGCTCAAAATGTGTCAAAAGAGATGGTTAGAGATAATCAAGGATTATTATTTATCTATTCACTGTCATCCTAGAAAGTAAAACATATTAGTTAATTCTCTAAGCAGAAATGAACCTACTATTTTATCCATGTTTTGGATTTAGAATGACCCTATATTTTTTTATATGAAAAGGATAGATTTGGAAATCATAAAGGAATGGGATACATCCTACCTTTCCCAAATTATTGTACAGCTATCCATCCAAGAGATGGTCAAGGATGCACATAAGGATGATCCGGAGTTACAAAAGATGTTGAATGCAGTAAAGAAAGGGAAGCCACATGATTTCCTTATCGATGATGATGATATGATTCTGTTTGGAATACAGATTTGTGTGATTTCATCACCCTGGAAAAAGAAGGATCTATTGGAAAATGCACATATCTCAATATTCTATATCAATCCTGGTAACACCAAGATATAATGAGATCTCCATGAACACTTATAGTGGGATAACATGCAAAAGGAGATCTCGAAATATATCTCAACGTGATTGGTATATCATAATGGTAAAGATGAGCGACAAAAGTCCAATGGTTTGATCCAGCCATTCCCTATACCCATGTTTAAATGGGATAATGTTACTTTGGAATTTTTCATTGTTCCCCGGAAGACATCGAATGGAAGTAATGCGAAGTGGGTTATGGTTGACCAACTCACTAAGTCTTCACAATTTATCGCAATTCAAGAGGATCTCATGCTTGAACAACTTGCTATGATATATGTGAATTAGTTTTTGAGATTTCACGGTGTTCCTCTCTTGATTTCCTTTGATCATGATCCCAGGATCACATCTAAATTCTGGAGATTTCTTCAACATGCTTTGATTATAGAATTAAATTTCAGCATGGCCTATCACTTCCAAACTGATGGCCAATCTAAAAGAACAATTTATATTCTTGAAAACATACTAAGAGCCTGATCTCTATTATTAAAAGATGGATGAGATCTTTATATCCCATTAGGTTAGTTCTCATATAGAAGTAGCTTCCAATCGAGTATTCATATGGCTCTATTTGATGTTCTATAGGGAAAGTGATTTAGAACTCCAACTTCTTGGTATGAAGTTAGAGAAAGAAAGCAACCTGGACCTGAACTTGTGAAAAAGAGGAAAATGAAATATCACGTCATCTAGAAACACATAAAAGCAGCTCAGAGTCAGTAAGAGGGCTATGCTGAAAACCATCTAAGGGACACGATGTTCGATGTTGGAGATAAATAAATTCTTTGAATATCACCACAGTAGAGATTCATATTGTTTGGAAAGAAATGGATGTTAATACCAATGTACATTGGACCCTTTTAGATCTTTGAAAACATAGGGTCTATGACAAATAGTCTTGAATGTACCCCAAATATGGCTCAAATTAATTATGTGTTTTACGTATCACTCCTGAGGAAGTACATACCAAATACCACACATGTACTGAACCCAGAGGTCATACAACTGGAAGATGATCTCTCTTACGAGGAGCCATCAGTAAAGATTCTGATCCATAGAGATAAGGTTCTACACAGAAAGATAAACCACCTTGTTAAAGTGTTGTGGAGGAACCATAATTTTGGAGATGTAACTTGGGAACTAGAGGAGGTGATGAAGGATAAGTACCCTCACCTATTTGTGAAAAATTAAATTTCGAGGGTGAATTTTCATAAGGGGGAGGAATGTAACGACCTAATGATTTATCAATGGAAATACCTTCTTATAATAATGCCTTATAGTATAAAAATACATTAGTAAGAACAACGAAAAATAATGATACTAAATAAAATGTGGCCATTCAACATAGTTTTTCTACTTCTATGATATGAATTTCGAGAAACAGTCATATACAATTGTGTTGAGTATGTTATTCGGAGTCTGATGGAGCCAACATATTTTTTGTGAATAGTAACATACCCTTATGAATAGAAACATGAATAGTAACATGACCCTAATGAATTGTAAATATTATTATTATTTTATTTTCCATAGGTTTTAAGAAAATGACATCTTCATTAATTTTACTTTGTGATATTAAAGAAGTTATAGAATTAAAATTGATAATTTCTTAAATATGTATTATTTTAGTTAAAAATGAAATTATTAATACATATAAAATTATTCGAAAAAAATCCATTTCATTTTATAATTCTTCACATCAATAAATGGTAAGGTTGAATTTTTAGGATTTTTCTGATGTTCTTGAATGTTCGATGAATAGTGAAATACAAAAAAGTACCATATACTTAAATTATCATTTTAAAAATTATTTATGACATCATAAGTGATGTAATACCACTTGGTTCGAACTCAATTTCCATTATTACTATTTTGGGTCACAAGAATTAATATTATTAACAGTCTTGAGAAAAATATTATAATAATGGTTAAAATAATGTAAAATACCTCCTCTCCTCCACTATAAATACCACCCTCAATCTACTCTTCCTCCCACACCCCTAAAGCCTTGGGATATGCCTAATTTATTCCTAGTAAACCCCCAAAGGATCTGCCCCATGTACTAGACCTTATGGTCTCACCCAAATACCAAAATCAATGGCCTTATGGAGGATCTCAAGGAGAAGAGATCAGGAGTTAAGAAATCCTCTTTATTTTTCACGTGTTTTTCTTTCATTTCCTTTTCTTTTTTTATAGTATCTTCCCTAAAAGGATTAATGAATTCTCTATCAATATTTTATATTATGGATTTTCTCAAGTTCATGGAAAATTTATCATCATTCTTCTTCCCCTATCCCACTTATTCAATGAATAAAAACATTGATTGTGATGTGTTGAATTACTAACATCATGGATGATGTTATTTCAATTTTCTATAATTCATTCAGATCTGGTTACAAAACCAATTTTATCATTGAACAAAATTACTCGGAAAGTTGGGGGCAAACCCCTTTATTAAAAAGAAAAGAAAAAAAAATCCTTTTAAGGGAAAATGGTAACCCGAAATCCCGTAGCAAACCCGTAGGATTGGCACAATGACTACAAATACAGTGGCTCAAGAGCCTAGTGGGACAAACCCATTAAATAACCAAATGAAAATATGATCCAAATCCAAATCCTATGCAAAAAAATCCAAGAAAACATAACAGTCCAAAGTCAATGTAACCCCCAGCGACCATTAAAGGCCCTAGTTCAACACCGTGGCATGATCATTGATCCGCTGCCACCGCATCACCTCTCCGCACAGAAGTGACGCCACATCAAGATCTGCTGAAGCCATATCAAAACAGCAAGCCATGAAGAAGCCCAACCCAACACCACTGAACACCTGCAAAGGCAGCATAACACCAAATATGCCGCAATAGATGCTGAGGAATCACATGGTTGAACCAGATTATAATATATGTATTATTTCCTATTTAATATTTTGGATCTAACTTATGTAGATATTACAAAATTATTAAAAAACATGTTTTTTGGGGTCGAAAAAATCACCATAATTTACCGAAACAATAATCATTAAATTTTAACTAATGATTCATCCATATGGTATATAACATAATTCATTATAACATCATTTTGTAACATCATTACTATTATTTAATATCAGTTCTATATGTTTACTCATGTTCTATAAAAACTTTCATTTATTAATATAAGTGAACCGCTTAAGATTACCATAGAAAAGATATTTCCTAAAAAATGTATTTAAACTCTATATCTCATATAAAGGCCCATAAAATAATTTAATGAGAAAATAAGGAACCATCTTCATGTACACAAGGTTATTGAATTTTTATCTAATGAATATAATGTGGTTATACAAGACATTAATTTGAAGAAAGAATTCAGATACAAGGTAAGGAGAAAATTCTTGAACACAACTTTCTTCTTGTAGGTTCTCCATCGTTTACTCAATTTTTGGTATGGTCACTCCTTAAAAATTATTTTATCATCATTATCATACCTTTTATGGGATATATTTGTTCTCTATAAAAGTTTATTTTATGTAAATGTTTACAAAAATAACTCTACTTTCAAAAAACACGCCTCAAACATCTCACTCAATGATTGATGGTTATTGCATCAAGTATGTTATTCCAACTTTCTTTTGGGAAGAAAATGTTTTGGAATGTGTTCTTATGATATAAAACCCATTCCTTTCCATGGGATATTTATGTTACTTTTTTGATATAAGTTAAACGTAGCATGCATGATAATGATAATGTTATGATGTGACGAGTGCACCCAGAATTATATAGCGCAATATGAATGAATTAATGTGGAGGGTGCGCCCACAATTATACAGCGCTCCAATTAATTGGGTAAAGTGATGAATATCATGAGTTGAAGTGAAATGAATTTTTAACAGGATACTATCTTTGTTTATGAGTAATTTTTGTAACTAACCACTAGACATGATGTTTCATTTTTCATACATTTCCCCATTTCATTTTTTATTAATGATTCCTATCTTGTTTTTGATCTTTTTACTATGTTATGATTATGATCACCCATTATTATATTATTCTTATCTACCCTTTTACTTGGATTTAAGATCACCCCTTTTTGATATATATCTTTAGGTGAAAACATGTACTATGGAGATTTCAAGTTCCATTAAGAAGGTAGAGAAGAAGGTATTAAATAAATGTTTCTGTTTGATGTGGTAAATATTATGTATGGTCCTAGTTTTTCCAAGGCACTGAACCTCTAGATCCTCATTGTGTAATACTATTATGTTTTTCATCTTTATAAAAATGTAAAAGTATTATAGGAAAATGTTGGGTCACTATAGTTGGTATCAAAGGTAAGGAATAGTTATTTTGGGAATTAGGATTAGGGAACCATTGAGAAAACCTATAGTATGAGACAATGTAAAAATATGAACACAAGAAGCTTTATATAAGGATCCCATAAGTTATTATTCTAGTATAAAATTTACAAATAAATAATTTATCCACTACGTGTTACCTTATGTTTTGTTCTAACCATTTCTATTTTAAAAAATGGTGGGAACCAAGAAAAACTAGGCCAACAACTTATGTGATGGGCAATACAATGATTGCCTAAATGAAAATCACAATGATTTAGGTGGTGGAGTTCAAAACATCAGGGATATGCTTACCCCAGTATCGCAGGTTATAAATAATAACCATAATAATGGAGAACGTCATGCTTAACATAAGAGGGATAAACTGGGTATCGAATGTTTAATGAGGTAATAACCACCAATGTTTAGTGGATCATCTGATCCAATAGTTGCGATATAGAGGGTCAACTCCATGGAGAAGATATATTATATACTAAAAAAATTTCTGAGATAGATAAGGTGAAAATATCCTTTTATCATCAAGATGGAGAGGCTAATCAATGGTGGGATTTGATTAAGAAGACCAGGCTAAGTGACAAAATTGATGATATGGAATGTGAATACTTTATGATCATGTTTATTAACAAGTATTTCCCATGAACTCTTTGTATGGAGATGAAGAGAGAACTCATAGTGCTTAAAAAAGGAAGGAGAATCTTTCAAGACTTATGATGAATATTTCACAAGTCTTGAAAGGTATGATTTGTGTTTTGTTAACAACAATGATAGAAACATTGATAGATTCTTTAGTGAATTAAAACCACACCTTCAAAAGGCTCTTCCAATTAGAGACATTGGGAGTTATGAAGAAGTTGTTTGGTGTGATATCAAAGTGAAGATGGAGTTTGGATAATGGTACCATGGAAATGCTGATATGAAACATAATATGGTGTTTCAAGATGGAGGATGTAATGATAAAAGTAGGAAGAAAACTCAACAAACCACATGCCAAAAATGTGGGAAGTAGCATCACGGGAACTATCTCAAAGGGATATATAAATGCATCATGTGTGGGAAATAAGGATACCATGCTCAAGAGTGTTAAAAAGATATGAAAATGAGGTATAATGTAGTGGGATAAAGGAGAGAACCACCCATGGTTCAATGCTACAACTATAGGGGGGAAGGGCACTATGAAAGCATGTTCACTAAACCTCAATCCCACATGGGTAATCAGCATCAACAACCAACAAATACAAAGGAACAAAGGAAGTTTTATTCCATAACTTCTATGGAAGTGGATAAAGATAATGAAGTAATAGAAGGTACAAATCCTATTCACTAAATAATGTTAAAATTATTATTTGATTCTGGTTCAATGCACTCTTTTATATCTTACAAGTTTTATAGAACTATAGAATCGGAGCCCTATAACATTCAAGTTGTGATATTTTTAAAAACAAAAAAGTGGTGCAATCATTGCAACCCATGTGTTAGACACTTCTCATATTAGCGTATGTTGGAATATTTTTCTAGTGAATATCATTATACATCTCTTGGTTTAAGTCGATGATATAATGGTAATGGATTGGCTCTTATTATATATAGCAAATATCAACTGTCGTGAAAAGGAAATATCTTTTCTTATTTCGAACCCTCCCATTATCCTCAAAAAATTCAAGGAAGATTAGTGAATCTCTTTTGAAAAATATGTCATTTCTGTGGGTGTGGATTCATAATGATGAAACATACCACAACTTAATTGTTGAGTCAAAGGAAAATGTCAACCAAGTGGAAATTCTTATCATGAGGGAATACAATTATATATTTCCCATAGAGTTACCCAGAATTTCCCTAGATCATGAGGTATGGTTATCAATAGAACTCATACTACAAACTACTTCTATTTCAAAGGGTCCATATATAATAGCTCATATCAAAATGGAGGATTTAAAGAATCAGTTGTAGGAGCATATGGACAAAGGGTTCATACAACCTAGGGAATCACCTTGGGGTGTGTCCATGATCTTTGTAAAGAAGAAGGATGGAACAATGAAGTTGTGTATTGATTATCAGGAACTCAAGAAGATCATCATAAAGAAAAAGTATCATATTCAAAGGATAGATGATTTGGTCAATTAGTTAATATGAGATAAATATATAAAAATGTTGTCTTTTCATTCTGGATATCATCAGTTAAAGGTGAAGAAGGAAGATATTCAGAAGATTACCTTCCATACAATGTATGGGAACTATGAGTTTCTAGGGATTCCCTTCAGACATACTAACTAACGTTTAATCATCATGGATTTGATTATTATAGTCTCTAAACATTACCTAAATAAATTTTTGGTAGTGTTTATTGATGATACTGTCATGTACTCTAAGAGAAAGGAAGAACATGACGATTGTCTAAGACTTGTTCTAGGGACATTGAGGAAAGAGAATTTGTACACCATGTTCAGAAATGTGACTTTTGGATGAAGCAATTCATGTTCTTGGGACACTTTTTGACAAGTGAGAGAGTTTTTGCGGAGCCTTAAACAACAAATAATATTGAATAATCTCTTAGGCCCTCTAGTGTAACAAATATCCGAAGATTTCTTTGATTTTATGGGTACTACTGACATTTTCTGAGATATATATTATTATTGTAAATCCCACTAACTAAGTTGAAACGAAATGGGGTAAATTATTTCTGGAGGTAAGATTGTGGGAGAATTTTCATAGACCTAAAGAGAAGTCTGATCACTACACTAGTACTCACATTACCAGAATGTGGAAAAAGTTTTGTGATATATAGTGATCCTTCAAATAAGGGCTTGTGTTGTTTATTCTTGAAAAATGATAATCTGATAGCCTACACCTCACCGTAGTTGAAGATCCATGAATGGAACAACCTGATGCTATATCTAGTGTTTGAATCAGTGATTATTTCATTTAAAATCTTCTGGCACGACGTTTATGGTGAGAAGTGTGACATATACATCGACCATAAGTGCATAAATTATATATTCACACAAAAGGATCTCAACATGTGTCAGAGGAGATGGTTAGAGATAATCAAGGATTACTATTTATCTATTCACTATCATCCTAGAAAGGTGAACAAGGTACTTGATGCTCTAAGAAGAAAAGAACCTTCTATTCTATAAATGTTAAGGATTGAGAATTACCCTATCTTTTTGGATCTATAAAGAATGGATTTAAAAATCATAAGGGTAAGGGACACATCATAGATTTCCAAAATGACTGCACCACCATCCATCCAAGAAAAGATTATGGAGGCACAAAAGGATGATATGGAGTTACAAAAGAAGGTGAATGCAGCAATACAAGGGAAGAAACGTGAGTTCTTTATCGATGATGATGATATTATTCAGTTTGGAAAGAGAATTTCTGTGCTTTCATCACCTAGGATAAATAAGGATCTATTGGACAATGCACATAGATCGCAATTCTCAATCCATCCTGGTAGCACCAAGATGTACCAAGATGTCCATGAACACTTATGGTGGGATAACATGAAAAGTGAGATCTCAAAATATATCTCAAAGTGATTGGTATATCAGAAAGTTAATATAGAGTGACAAATGTCCAAAGGGTTGATGTTGCCATTTCCTATACCCATCTGTAAATGGGACTATGTTACTATAGACATTGTCATGGGTCTCCCGAAGACATCGAAGGAAAATAATATGATATGAGTTGTGGATGACCAACTCCCCAAGTCATCTTATTTTATCGCTATTTGGGAAGATCTCTCACTTGAACAAACTTCAAAGATTAATTGGTGAGACTGCATGGTGTTCCACTCTCGATTGTCTTTAATCATGATCCAAGGTTCACATCTAAATTTTGGATATGTCTTCAACATTCTTTGAGTACTGAATTAAATTTCATAATGACCAATCACCCCCAAAGCTCATGGTCAATCGGAAAGGATGGTTTATATGCTTGAAAAAATGCTAAGAGTTTACTCTATATAATTAAAAGGTTTTTGGGATCTCCTTCTCCCATTAGTTGAGTTCTCATATAGCAATAGCTTCCACTCGAGTATTTAGATGGCTCTATATATTGATTTATATGGAAAGTTATTGAGAACTCCAACTTGTTGCGATGAACTTAGAGAAAGAAATATACAAGGACATGACCTTGGGAAAGAGACGACAAAGAAGGATCAAGTTATCCAGAAACACATCAATGATGGTCGGATTTGGAATGAGATCTATGATAACAACTATATGGGACATGGAGTTCGATTTTGGAGATAATGTCTTTCTTCGAATATCACCATGGAAGAGATTCATGTGGTTTGAAAAGAATGGGATATTATGCCCAAGGTACATTGGACCCTTTGAGATCCTTGACCACATAGGATCCAAGGACTATTGGCTTGAACATCCCCAAAATATGACTCTAGTTCATGATGTGTTTCACGTATCACTTTTGAGGAAGTACATACCAGATCCCACACATGTACTGAACTGAGAGGTGGTATAGTTGGAAGATGATCTCTCTTATGAGGAGTAGCTAGTAAAGATTCTAGACTAGAGGGATAAGGTTCTACACAACAAGACAATACCCATTGTAAAAGTGTTATGGAGGAACCATAATTTTGAAGTAGCATCTTGGGAACTGGAGGAGGCGATCAAGGATAAGTACCCTAACCTATTTCTGTAGAACAAAATTTTGAGGGCGAAATTTCATAAGGGGGTAGAATGTAAAGACCCAATGTTTTATCAATGGAAATTCCTGTTTTTAATAATAAATTACTTTATATACACACAATAGGATGAACAATGACATATCATGATTCTAAATACAATGTGACCATTAAACAAAATTTTTCCACTTCTATGATTCGAATTTCGAAATGCAGTCATCTACAATTGTGTTCAATATGTTATTTAGAGTCTAATAGATCCAACTTATTTTTTTTGTGAATTTAAATATACCCTTACAAATTGTAATATGAATATTAACATGACCCTAATAAATAGTAGATTGTATTATTATTTAATTTTCTTAAATATTTAAGATAATTATATCTTGGATAATTTTTCAATGTGATATAAAATCAGTTTTAGAATTAAAATTATTATTTTTGAATTATGTATGATTTTTTATAAAAATTAAATTAATAATATTTATAAAATTATTTTCAAAAAATGGAGTTCAGTTTTTAATTCAAAACATCAAAAAATGGTTTGGGTGAATTTTTGGGATTTTTCTGAAATTTTTAAATTTTGGATGAATAGTGAAATATGGTAAAATACCGTATATTCAAATTATCAGTTAAATAAACTATTTATGACATTATAATTGATTTAATGACACATGGATCGAACTCACATTCCATTACTACTATTTGGGGTCACATGGATTAATATTATTCATATTCTAGAGAAACAATTTTATAATAATGTTTTAAATAATGTAAATACCTCCTCCCCTCCACAATAAATACCACCCTCATTATCTTATTACTCCCACACCTCTCAATATGTGGGACTTACCTAATTTCATTCCAATAGATCCTACAAGGCTCATACCCACGTCCTAGATCTGATGGTCTCACCCAATGGCCAAAATTAATGGCCTTAAAGATGATATCAAAGAGAAGAGATCAAGAGGTAAGAAATCCTCTTTCATTTTCTTGTGTTTTCCTTTCCATTCAATTTATTTTATTATAGTATCATCCCATCCTCTTATCGAACAGGAATGACTGTTACATAAATATTTTATATTATGTATTTTTTCCTGTTCATGGAAAAGTAATCATCATTCTTCTTCTCCTCTCCCACTTATTCAAGGAATAAATACATTGACCGTGATGTATCGAATTATCGACATTTTGGACGATGTGATTTAAATTTTCTTTAACTCCATAGGATCTTGTCATGAAGATATTTTTATGGCCGAACCACATTATATTAAATGTATTATGTCGAATTTATTTTTTTCGATTAAACATACATGCATATTTCTAAATTATTAAACAAAACAAGTTTGATGTAGTTGAAAAAATCACCCAAATTAACCAAAATGATCATCATTAAATTTTTACTAATGATTAATCTACATGGTATATAATATAATACATTATAAGATCATTTAGTATCATATAATATCATTAATAACATGTAATATTAGTTCTAGATATCTACCCATGTTCTATAAGAACATTCCTTTGTGAATAAAAGTGAACCACTTAAGAAAGTGATAAAAATGAATTTCCCAAACAATGTATTTACACTCCATAACTCATCAAAAGGCCCATAAAATAACTAAATGAGACCATATTGAACCATATTAAAATAAAAAATATTATGTAATTGATAATTAATTAATCTAATGTGGTTATAAAGGAAATTAAAGTGCAGAAAGTATTCAGATACAATGTAAGGGGAAATTCTTGAACCCAACATTCTTTCATCGGGTTCTCCCTCTTTCACTCCATTTTTGGAATGTTCACTCCTTAAAAATTATTATTTTATCATTATCTTACATTTTCTAGGATAAATATGTTTTTTTGGATTTCATGTCAAATAATGTCTTCCAAAATAACTCTTCATTCAAAAAACACTCCCTTTACTTCTCACTCATGAATTGATGGTTATTATATCAAGTATTTTATTCCCACTTTCTTTAGGGATCCCAATGTTTGTGAATATGTTCTTATGATATGAAACCCATTAATTTCCATTGATATTTATGTCTATTTTTTTTATATATTCTATGTGGGATGCATGATAATGATAATGTTAGGATGTGACTGGTGGGCCCGGAATTATATAGCGCAATATGAATGTTTAATGTGCCGGGTGAAACAAGAATTATACAGCGCTCCAATTCATTAGGTCAAGTAATGAATCTACAGAGTTAAAGTGAAATGGTGTGTTAAAAAGATTCTATCTTTGTTGACAAGTATGTTCGGCATTTAACCACTAAGGCGTGATGTTTTATTTTTATGCATTACTATATTCCAATTTTTTATTAATGATTCCTCTCATGTTAATGATCATTTACCTATGTTAGGATTACACTCAACCTTTTTTATATTGTTCTTATATACCCTCTTGATGGAATTTTAGCTCATCCCATTTATATGTTTAACATCAGGTGACTACATGTACTATGTATTGGTGAAGTGCTAATAAAAATCTAGAGAAGAAGGAATTAAATACATGTTTATGTTTGATATTGTAAATGTTATGTATAGTCATAGTTTTCCAAATACTCTAAACCTATGGATCCTTATGGTGTAATAATATTATATTTTTTATCATTATAATGATGAAATAGTAATGTATGAAAAGTCTTTGTCACTATATGTTTGTGGGGAGATTCATTTGGTGATATATAGACTAGTGTTGGTAGAGTGATATCACATAGTCTCTTCATATGAGGGTAATTTATGACATCTCGTACTCATTATAAGATTCTGACCCCCTATATATATTTTTCGATTGAGTTCATTATGTCCCTCATAGTTCCCCAAGGTGTGATCCTCTATTATTCTAGTACATTAGTTGGTTATTATGGTATTTGGATGCCTGCCATGATACAAGGCCCTGATTCATCATCTAGTAAGTCATTGTAAGATATTTTTTTGTATCACAAATGAACAATTCCCTTACATTTAAGATTACATTAGTAGGGTTTGCAGTGTCCCCCTGTGGACTTGGGTATAATCCCCTTACTGAGTATCAATAATTTTATATTATGGTTTTGAGTATCTTTAGGGTTTGCAACAGATCTAGGTGTGATCCCCTATCTGAGTGTTATGATATGTACAATCCCATACTGGTTTTGTGGGGTCCCCTAGAGGATCTGGGAGTGACCCCTTATCAGAGTGATTAGTTCTTATAAGATTACACTTGGATTAGTAGAGTCCCCCGTTAGGGATATGAGTTATCCATTTTTAGAGTATCGGGATCCAGTATGATCAAATATGACATTCTTCATGGGAAGAATCGATAAGCAAGTTCACTCAGATGTATTCAATTTGTGGTTGTAGGTATGTTTCATCATCTTAGCGATAACCAATGGGTGAGACCGCTCAGATGTATTCTATCTAGTATATTAGGTCTCATAGGTTGAGACATCTCATATGAGAGACACCTTTATGAATCAAGTAGAACTGTGTGTCTAGAAATTATGTTGGGACCTCATGAGACATGGAGTCTAAGTTGAGTATTTGTGGGAGAATTTTTTAGGGAATTTGGTGATGTCACAAATATTGATTAACATATAATGTGGTGATGATCCGACTATTTTTGTATAACTAATGATCTATTGATATGGAGTTTCATGTCCTTCCCACTTAGGTTTCCTCCTTTTTATTGGGCTCAGGATATTTGTTTCCTTTTTGTTTCTCACATCTATTTTGGATTTTCGGGGTGCCTATTGGGTATTTTCATACTCAACACTACATAGTATCTACTTAAAAATATTTTTTCTTATGAAAATTATATTCCCTTCGGTGATGTCCTATGAGGACTGGGCGAAGTAACATCACAATGACCTAGATAGACTGAGGTGTGTTCCAAGTGTTTAATTGATTGTGGACATCTTCTTCTAGGAGGGGCTGACACTACTTTCGATTTTTATGGGTATGTATTTTTAACTTTCATTTCATTAGTACTTTTACTTTACTCGGATTTTGGGAAGGGTTTGTGAATTCATCTTTGGATTTAGTTGTATCATTATTATCTTAATACTATTTCTTGGAGATGGATGTGTGTGAATATGTACAAGAATTATGAGGTAAGGCATACCATTTATGTGATATCCATACTAAATGCTAAATTCCATCTGCTGATATAAAAAATTCAGGATTGGTCTTTTAGTATCTTAGCCTTCCACCAGCTAGGTACGCCCTATTGAGAAAGGTCATTACATTGTGTTAACTGAGTAGATCCCTCTTTAGGACCATAGATTGGATTTTCATTGTTGTGATGCTGGGTTTTGATTTATGGAAATAGTTTTAATACTTCATGAAATTCTATTTATTTTCATGGACTTCAGTTTTGGAGGGGTGACCGATGTATCCATTAATTAGGACTCTGAAAACCTTCTTGTTGACTCAGTACATATAAACATAGGGTATATATAAATTTTGAAACATGAATCATTTAGGGTTATGTTATGGTAACCATGTACTTCTTGATTTATCTCCCTTGATATAGAATTTTATAATCATGTGTATTTATTCTATTTCAGGATAACACTATTATGACTTCCATCCAGGATTCCATAAAAACGTTGTTATGATGATACACTTAGTGATGTGGATCTGGTTTATGGGTCTATATAAGAGGTGGTCTATCATGGTGATTTTCCAGTAGACCATCCACCCATTGATAACTAGGCTATGCTAGTGGTGTAGGTTGAGTATGTATGCAAGATCAGTGTGATAAGTGATTATCAAAGGCATAAAACACCTAGGTATTCGGAGATCCAAACCCACTGATAGGAAAGTAGTAGTTTGGGGTTGTCACATGTGCTTTATTCCTTTTAAGGAAACCTCCATATCATATGGTGGTACTAGAGGTGAGTATTCTATAGGTTTAAAATGATAGATGGTAGAGTATGGTGACATGGAAATATGATGAGATGTAGATCAGTTGGTTAGATCTTGAGTAGTCCTTCAAGGAAACTTGTAATCTTTCAATATTTATTTCAGTGCATATTGAGCATCTTCTATAACTTTTGTAGTGTATAATGACCATGGAAGTGTATTGGGTTAGTTTTATATTCCATACATGATAATTATAATATATGGTTCAATATATATTTTTCATAGTGCTGATCTTTTAGTAGGTATTATACTAGGATATTGGGGATTCTTTGATATCACTATGCATTTTAAAAAATTCTCGATTTCCTAGGAGGGAATTGGAAGTTGAGATCCTTATGGATAAGAATGTGTTACCTACTATTTATAGTGATAAGTATCTAAGACCTAAGAAATTAGAATCTGATGAAATGATTAGGTATCTAAGAGTGCAATATGTTTATCTAGAATAACCCAGGATGGTGGGTTTTTGGCTCATAACTCATAGTCAAGATTTATTAATCCTTAAGAGATAGGATACATTTCATGTGATAGATGGAGAAATATATTGCAAGGTTTTTGGTCTTGACCTGCTACTAATATGGATATAGGTTATGGAATACCCTAACAGAGATATTGATTAAAGCATGGTTTTCTTCTTGACAGTAGGCATGGAGGAGAAGGAGAGACTGATGTAGAATGTTATAGGTTTTTTGATCCATTTCCATCAACACCACGCAAAGGTGGTCCATGTTAGGCTCATGGATCTAGAGTATGGGAGATAGGATAGTTTTAAGACACATATCCTTATAATACAATGGAACTGGGGATGATTAGATTTACCATCAGTATCTTTTATACTATTACAATAGTATTGTTTGTTTAAGGTGCGAGATACCCTTTTTATTTCCACTTATTTCTCAAGGATTATATAGGGAGATGTGTGGAATCATTAGAGAAAAATTATGGGGAAGTTTAACACATCTTAGGACTCGTTATAAAGATAGATGATTCCAAAAACATATCCAAACTCATAAGATGTGAATCAAAAATTTGTGGGAAAGTCAGTGCATCCCAAATTGGATAGTGTCGAGGTGTGGGAAATGAGTTCCTTTTAATATTGTGTTTCAGGATGTTTTTTTCGAGGTTTTAGAGAATGACATGGATAGAATGTATAGGTGTGTGAGGAATATATTGATCTTTAGGAAGAATAAGAATTTGGTTTGGAGTCTCTTTTGTGGGTGGATGTATGATATCTATCCTTAATATTCATGAAAACATTGATCAGATTCCTTAGAAACCATTTACCAAGTCTGTCCCCTATTTGAGTCCTAATGATAGTAGTAGATCCTATATATCATGTAGTATGGTTGGAGGAACCAATATAATGGATTATACTTCACACATTCCATTCTACAGGGTGCTATTACTATAGTGGAGGGAGTTACTTGTGTAAAACTGTACCATAGTTATAGAGTGAGCCCCAATGATTCATTCCTCAGTATGGCTTTGTATACTTCCATCCATATATATATGGTTTCCAAATTTTTATGTGGAAGTGTTACATGATTTTAGGATGGAGTCCCACATTTGGTTGGGAATGATCCCAGGTGAAGAGGGATGATCTTATTTGTTGGTGGATATAGCTTACCATTTTATGATTTCGATTGAATGACCCATGGATTGTTAGATGTGGTGAGATTTTTGTTCCTTTCAGTGGGGGTGGTGTTGAGTAATAATTTTTTAGGAACTTATATGTTTACCTATAGATAAAGAGTTATAATTATACACAGATTGGAACACATGGACTAATCCAATCATTGTGTCAATATATCAAATGACCACCATTAACATTGTGATATTTTATGACTTGTAGGTTTACAGATGGAGGTACATGTATGACCTAGTGTGATTACATTGGAATACCTGTGATGTTTTCCTAGGAGGGGGATGAGAGTCTTATAGTCCATATCCTTCTTCCCATTATGATCAGATTTAAATATTCTTTTAATTATTATCCTTGTGTTATTAGAATTAGAGTTGTATGTGAGAAACACGATGAGGAATTCTAGAAATGTTCAGAGTAAGAGATCTTATTTGTGAGATCTTAGAAATATGAGTCTATTTTCGGGAGTTCAACTTCTTGTAAAATCTATTCTTATACATTATAGTTATAGTGGAATCAACTGATGATAGAGATGGCTAATTTTGGGAGCCTTTAAGGGTGTGGATGTAGTAGCCAATATTCATAGTGAGGGTTTCCATCAACAATGTTTCATCCTGATAATTAGGAAATTAACCACTTATTAGTCATCCCATTTGGTTTCTAGATGTCGTGAAATATCTCTAGATTTTTGTGGGAACCCCTCCTCTATTGTAGTGAGGTTGGGAGTCATAGATAGGGGATCCTGTTTGAATGATCATATATGAAAAGATATCCATTGGACATGTTATTTTAGGGTTTTATAATGATGGGTAGTATGTAGAACTTTAGAGGATTGATGAAGATAGTAGTCACACTATGATATTTGGTGTTGAGGATGTTTTTTACAACATTGTAAAAAAAATGGATGGGTAGTTTAGCCTTGTAGAGGGAACTGTTTGGTCTTATATAACATACTAGGGGTTTATATGTTGACGTGGAGCAGTTTTCTCCCCACCATCACCATACCAATATTGGATGCCATGTTTAGGATGCCCAATAGGATAGTGTTAGCAAGTCTGATGGAGTTTTGGACTTCATTTGTGGGTTTAGAGTAAGATCTAGTGATCATTTTCAATAGTCTCATTCTTCCAAGGGTATATGAGGACTTCCAGATTCCATCATTTTCTAAATCAGATTGGTGAAGTGTATTCCTTCATAAACATATGACCATCATTAGTACATTTTCTTGGTGTTTGTCCCTTGTTCGCAGCTGATGAGACATGTGGATGGTTATTTTCATTAATTTTACCTAGTTTGAGACAGATTCAAGGTTTGGAGTTTCCTTTTGAGGATCCTAGTAATTTTTGGGACATGTCTAGAGAGGATCCCTATTGTGAATGTGGTTCCCTTAGTTCAGTGTTTGACGATAACATGAGAACTCTATATAGAGATCAATTGTGTGGGATACTTATGTGAAAGCTCAGCTTCCACCAATTTGACTTGGACTTCACTTTTCAAGATGAAACAGCATGATGGTGGGAATATTATAGAGACTCTAGTATTTTCATGTAAGAGATAGGAATATTTATAGGAATATTTCAAAATCCAGACACTAAGTCGATGAGGGATTCCAGGGCCAAATGATCCTTAGGTTAATGATATTAAAAATATTAAATCAAGTGAATACAATTATTTAGAATATTTTTAATAACTCTCATTCATTGTTTCATATCAAAAATACTATACAATGGTCGTGTATAAAATGTTGTTTTTACCACTAGCACAATATAATGTTTATTTCCATCAGGTTCCTAGTCGAGGGAAAGCATTGGAAGATATGTTGATGATGCATTAGTTTATTGAAAAATAAACAAAATAAAATATCCACCACTTTGGTTCCATGAGCTTTATTAAGTGGAAGTTATCATAATTTCACGATGGTTGAATCGAGGTAGAACTATGGGAATTGAGGAGCCTATTGACCCCATTTTTTACAACGATAATCACAGAATTGAGGTGGAGAAGATTCTATGAGTCATGTTTGACAAAAGTATTTATAGTTTTATCATTATGTAAGAGGTTTTATTATATAAACATCATAATTCCCATAAATAATTTATTTTATTTTTTATAGCTTTATTAATACTGGTAGAAATTCCCTAGGGTATATCTATGTGTTTAATTTTGAAATCTAGTGTTTTAGAAGGATCTTAGGGATTTACTTTATGAAAATCCAAATAACATGATGTGTAGTTCTTCAAAACATGTTGGGTATTATTCCCTTTTTGGGACTATGAACATTGGGTAATGTCCTTGTAATTAGCTTCAGACCTCTAGAAAAGGACATGGAAAACATTCTATATTTAGGGAAATGGTTATGTGGATGTATGCATCACGATGACTTGAGAATGTGCTCTTTTGCACGGGCAAGGCCAATGATACATGCTTTGGACACTCCAAGAGGATCATACTGTGTATGAAAGGTACATTCCTTGTACAGTGGAATATCCATTCATATAGTGTGTGTGTGAGAAAATTCCTAGATATTCATATGAGGTCACACGATATGTGATGTGTGATACATACCATGTATTCTCTATATACAGGATGATTACCAGGAGGGGATGTTGACTGTGTTCGATTTCAAGATACAATACACATATTACGGTTATAGACCATATTCCCCATCATGGTTTTCTCCCACATGCATATCTAGCATTAGCACTAGGATGATGGCCTTTTAGTAGCCTATCCAGAGTAGTTGTCTGTATTGGAGGTAATGGATGACAAGGTTTTTGGATTAGTGATGTGACACATGGTGAAATTTTTGGTTCGGTTCCTTTAGAGATGTATAGACTAGTATCAGTTGAGTAAGATCCCTTGGTCTTTTTGTGATGGTATTGTGTTACTTCCCATCCTCAAAATATGACTATGAATCCTATATGTAATCCTTCTAATAGAGTGTATAGTGTCTCACTGAGTGGGTCAAGGTTTGATCCTCTATCATTATAGTACCCTGGGTGGGGTTCATTGTATTGGCATGACCACCCTGATACAAGGTGATGATATCCCATCTTATAGATCATTCTAGGAGGCTTCTAGGAATTGTATATATAAAATTGATTCACATTATGAGTTAGTCTAGTGTGTTTTGTTGTTCCCCCAACAGTCTTGCATGTGATTCCCTAACCAAGAATCAAGATCTACGTATTGTGTATTTGACTCTTTTTAGGGTCAGTGTGACCCCTTATATGAGTGTTATGATCTCTATAGTTTCATAATGGGTTCATGGTGGCCCATAGTGGTTATGGGAGTGATCGAAATTCTGTGTGACAAGTTGTTTTTGGGTTTCTTTTATGGTTAGTGGATTCCACCATATGGGATGGGAGGGATCACATATCTGTGAATTAGGATCCATTTGTTTCCTATGTGACGTTATTTCTAACAATTCCAAGTGAGAATGTTTTCTCAAACGTATACCATTAATAATGGTAGGGATGTTTTATTGGCTTAGTGATACCCGATGAGTGAGACCTCCCAGATGAGTTCTATCAGAGATGGTAGGGATATCAATTAAGATCCATCTGATGGGCGACACCATTGATTCTTGAGTAAATTCGGGTGTCTCTTAGTGACGTTGGGACCTCATGAGACATGGATTATGAGATGAATATTTCATGTATATCTTGGAATTAATTTTAGTGATGTCACATATCTTGATTTATATACCATGTGAATAGGAGATTACAAGTTATGTATTTCCATGGAGTGGTTGAGATGGTGTTCCTTGTTCCCCCTCACATGGGTTTCCCCCTCAAGAATGAGGTTGAGAGTAATATTTCATTTTTATTGCTACCTTTTATTTTGGGTTTCTTGGGAATCTACTATTTATTTATAAATTTACACTTTGATATTCTCTATCCACACATGTTGTGTCTTTTACAGATGACAAGACATTTGATAGAGTAATTGGAGGTCCAGGAGCAAGCATAGCATGGTGGGATAGACCAATTGAATTTTTTACCGATGGTATCATTAGATTAAAGTCACCTCCAACATAGTAAGTTGCAATTTTTTAGCTTTTTATGGACTTTTATTTTTCTCTTTCATGATTTCATTACTGTTTCATTACTCTAATTGTGGGATCGTTGTATACCATAATTTTTGGTTTTATTTGTATAATTATTATCTATACACTATTGCATGGATATATATTGGTACGAAATCATACAAGTACCATAAGAGAGGGCCACCAATTTATGTGATATGCCTACTCAAAACTAGAATCCAGCCCTTGATCTATTGGAGATGGGCTTAGGGCTATAATAGCTTAGCCTTCCGCCAGATGGGTGGGACTTGGTGGGATGTGTTATTACAATAACCCACACTGTTATGCACATATAAAATAATTTAAATAAATAATACTATAGAAAAAATTTTAAAATGAAAATTCCTTCGGTTTCAAGGTAGGATTATTCTATTTGAGACATGTATAGAGTAATAATATGAAGTCCAGAAATAAGTATCTTAGTGGATGTAATGTTTTAGTATATTAGAGTTCATCATAGTGCTTCTTAATAATGTAAGTGGATGTGTGAATTATACTAGATGAATTTGACTGTGAATTCATGTTGTGATGTCCATCTACATTAGTCTCATTATTCTCCATCAATTCCCTTTTTCTATTAGAAATATATATATATATATATATGATTTATTCACTGTTATTGTGTTAAAGAAAAAAATATAGTCTTCCATTTTCGTTTCATGTTTTCTTTCCTAATTTATGTGAAATAAAAACAATTTTTAAAACTCAATGTATTTATGATTAATCATTTATTCATCATGGAAATCAATTATTTATTGTTTTATGAAATAGATTACTAACATGAAAATATTAGATAAATTTCATATTTAATGAAACTATAAATCAAAAATGAATATAGAAATTCTAAATAAGATATCATATAATAGGTATAACAATTTATTTGTAATAAACACTAAATGTAGACTTTGACCAATATCCATGTAGTGGAGTTATTCCAAAATCCCTCCATTCACATCAGATATCAATAACAGTCTTCACTAATGTTTAAATAAATATAGTTGGGACATTAAATTTGTTATTTCAAATACATGAAATATTCCAAAAAAAATCAAAACAACATCAAGGATTCACTATATTTTTTATTATTATTTCTTCTTGTGGATTTTAAACCATATTCAAGAATGTTGTTCCATGGATTATCTTATAGTGAAGTAATTTGTATTCATACATTACCAATGTGCCATAATGTACATTATTATTGTTTGGTGAACAAGATTTAGTCATTTTGGATCTCGGAATATGAATGTTTAAATGCATTCCTCTCAGGATTTTCTTTCTTCAATACACTGGTTTAAAATTATCCATTTTCCATATATAGAACTTAAACCTAAAACACTCAATATAATGTCATGTAGAGTAGTTAGTTAAAACAAATTCAAATTAAATTTCACATAACATAAAAATTAATATTTAGTTTTTATATAAATAATACAATGAAAACAAATAATTCAAATATTAAGTAATTATAAATTAAAATATATAGTAAAATATCAATTCATTAATATATTAATAAATATAGTGTTAAATTTCATAACCATAATGATTTTTATATGAATTTAGCACATATTTTTTATATTTAGTATGAAATTGAATTTCTTGAGTATTTTTATGTCCATTTTAAATAATTTATGCTTTATTTATGACTTAAATAGAAAAAAAATATTTGAAATAACATATTTTCATTTAAAATAAAAGTTCTTTTCTTATATTTTTAAAAATCAATGTGGAATATCAATTGAACATATGTGAATTTGAAAATTATTTGATATTTATTCAAGGATTTTCAAAAAATCTATTTTTTATCACTTCCTTAGTTGAAAAACAAATATAATTTTTTAAGAAATCAATAAAATTCAAGAAATAAATATAATTAAATTAATAAAAGTATGAAACAATACTGGTTATATTTTTTATTGTAGTATGAAATTATAATTACCAAACAAAATAAATAATTTAGAAAACTTATATTTGAAGGAGTTCAACAAGTTATATTTATTAATTATCAAAATATGGATTTATTTAAATAAACACACTAACTCTATATTAATTTTATGAATAGAGTGTATAAAATGGATCAGATCCATCCTATTGATGATACCCTCAATGTCTGATAGTTGAGAAAAATATCTCTTCATGTTTAAATTTCTACCATTTTATTTACAGTGAAATTTTTGTCACACCATCTTAAATCACAAAATAAATTTGTTAAGATCGGTGTAATCCCACAGAGGAAGATGATTTCTGGTTAGTTATTTGGTGATTCAGAATCAAGTATTTTCCATCAATTTTAATTGAAATTATTCATGATTCATTACAAATACACATTTTTTATGTTCTTTATATTTTTTATATGGATATGATTGAAAGAGATATATAATTTCATGGGTTTCATCCACTTTCAGTGTTCCTTAAATTAATAAACAAATCCCACCTGGAAGGAGAAAAGGGGGAAGACTAGTAATATAACACACCACCATTATGAAAAAACACACCCATGATTTCCTTAGATCATAGGGAAGTGAGGAAGAGGGAGAATATGGAGAATGTGTAGCCTCCTATGTATCTCCGCATGATGTGAAAATCGAACTCCAAAGGTGTTATTATAATTATGACCCCAACAGAGTATTCTAACAGATTGTCAGTTAATATTCATGAAACAATCTAGTACCAAGTGAAAAGTTCAAGTTTCATAGTTTCCCTGGACAGTGAGTCTACATGTGAATTAATCTCAATTTTTACAACGACCAACCCAATTATGTACTTGATGGAACTCTACGATAATTTAATTTCACAACACAACCTCACAAACCCTAAAAAATGAACATATTAACTTGTCTTATTGAGGAACCACCTCACAAACAGTTAATTAGTCATTGTAAACATTTATTCAAGAAATAATTCTCAATCCAAATGTGAAAATCCAAATCATACACAATTTCCAAACCATTTAATCCATAATCCACCAATTCATTCATTACAATACATTATTGTGAATTGCATTATGATAATGGTTTATATGCTTTGAGGATAAGGGAACCCTGGGTGGTATATCCTAGTCCAATATTATTTTTTTGCGGGGTTATCAGGAATTGAATTTTTTCTTTGTTTATTCAATTATTCTTTTCTCGAGACACTTAGGAATAATGAAGATTTTTAAATTATGCATCTTACTTATGGGATCATTTCAATGATGTATTGTGTTACTCTTTTTCATGATATTCTTTAGGTTCTACACTAACCACTATGTAATGATACCTCATGGGTTTGGCATTTATAGTATAAAATTAGATATTTTATTAAGTCTTAATTGAATATTATTATATTTTCATA
Source organism: Viscum album (assembly GCA_963277665.1). NCBI lineage: Eukaryota > Viridiplantae > Streptophyta > Magnoliopsida > Santalales > Viscaceae > Viscum > Viscum album. The sequence continues at coordinate 1,324,417,182 of OY728166.1, forward strand.
GTTTTAAAAAATTGTAAATTAAACCCTCATTACAATGGGGAGCCTAATTGACGTTAGACCTATTAGTCCATATTTTCTTATTACCAGGTATGAGAGTTGATCTTACGGTGTCCATATGTAGCTTTTTGGGGATCCTCATCAATTTTGTGATGTTCATGATAGTTCGAGTAATGGATATTCTATGTATTGTAATGGATGAAACTATAGGTATGTTATAAGAATGAATGGTTGGGTCAATTAATCTATAGTGACGTTAACATCTAATGTATTTTCATTCATGATGGTAGAAAAGACATCAATATTTTTTTATTGTCCATCTCATTTGTAAAAGTGGTTGTTGTGATGGCTAAGCTCAAGGATCTAGAGAAATGTGATGTTCTTTATAGTAGTGTTTTAGTTGCAGTTCCTCCAATTAGAGAGGGAAAAATTAAGTTAGTTATCTTGTTTATAAAAATATGAAAAATTGGTATTCATTGTGGTATCTAGGGGTCAATAGGCCAAGTAAGAGGCACATGGTTAGGATTCCTCAATGATATCAAGTAGATACTTGTTTAATATAGTGATTTGCCTTCTACCATTTGAGGTGTGCTCCTTATAAAATATAACCTAGAATCAATATTATTTGATTTTGGTTTATCAAGTTTTTCATATATATTCATTGTTTTTTTAGGATTTCGGGAAAGTTATAGAGTATCAATATGGGGTGACATCTATTTATTCACCCTTTTAAAGGTTTTTTAAAATAATTAAAAACAATTATTAGATCAATAATTATATCCAATTCAATGGATCAACCATGTCTGATAAATGTACAATAGATATTGAGAATTGAAGAAAATATGATAATTTTTTTACCTTTACATTGAATATTTGATGCGTTTACTTATCCTAATTCGAACATCCTTGACATTTCATGAAAAATAACACAAAATATCAATTCAAAAGACAACCTATCTCTTCATGTTTATATTGTTAATGAAAATAATATGATATTATAATGGGATTATTCTTCCATTCGAAATGGGATATCATATTTTATGAAAAGATGGAATAATAGATAGCATCTGGTTTCTATGTTGTTTGGCCGAACATAATCATTCATGAAAACTTTTTTGACATAAAAATTGATTACACATGCAATCAATGATGACCCTTAATTGTTGGTGTAGTCATTAATGTTTTTAAATACGTGAATAAATTACATTGTCTATTAACAAATATAAAATTGCTACAGATTCATTTTCTCCCTAGTTTTATATCCCATATGAAGAATTGATTAATGATATTATCAAATGATATTGAATTAAGAAAACATTAAAACACTTAATATTCATTTAATAATGTGATTAAATGATGTGGAATTAATTTAATAATATTTCTTTTATTAATATTGATATACCATGCACTCGATATAACCATGGCTCATATATATTCCATATCTTTAGGAAATATATCCCGTAAATCCAAAAATTTCACTAAATATTAACAGACAATGTTCCATTTACCTTATATTATATCGTAAACAATTTTTTGTGAAGCCATATCCAAAATTCCTTTTTAATATCTTCCCAGAAACATTTGTAATGATGTTATTAAAATTGTCCTGAATCACATAGTATGTAAAACCTTGTGAATTCACATACAAAAAACTTCTCGATTAAGTCTAATACACATTTAGAGTATGACTATTTCTAAAAACCAATAAAAAATTTTGTAAACAAATAACTGGGACCCCATGTTACGTTGATTAATTGAAAAAAATAGGAATATCATGGTCTACATATTAATGTTAGGAGTGACCTTTAGAAAATTTTAAAGGATACTAAAGTTATAAGTTTTCTATCATTATCTCTATCAAAGAATTTAATATTTGAATATTTTTCCACTATTATGAATTATATGAAAATGAAAATTCTATAATTTTTCCCTTTATCCTAGATAGAGTGTGGTTATGGGACATATAACATGTTAATCCCATATAAACAACTAATTGTTTCTCAATTAATTGATTTTATACTAATCTGATCGATGAAAACAGCACATGTCATTCATTATTATGGTTAAGAACGTCACAAGTCCCTTATCATCATAGAAAAATATTACCTTGGTGCAACCATGTTATCCCAAAACATATCACAATATAATGATATGATGTTAGAATTTTCATTATAGGCAGAAAACCATATGTTGGTTTAGCTCCAACACACAAATTGATCAAAATAATACCAATCTACCCCCCAAATTAGCCATGTCAATATGTATAATTTCATAATTTGGGTATAAAAGTGTGGAGGTTCTCAATTTCGGTGTCATTAAAACCTTGGGTAATGGGGACTCAAATAATATCAATGAACCCATAATATAACAATTATATTCTTATGACACTCTATGTGGTATATGTAATATAACATCGAGGGAAAATAATTTTTTTGTGCCACATGAGTATATTATATATATCTATATAATAATCCAACTCATACTAACCTTAACATCACTCCATAACAATTAATACATAATGATGAACATTAGTTACAGAAAAAATCAAATTCATACATTGAGAGGTCAATCATCATTAATATTTACTAAATATATATTTATATATAAATTTATTTAACCAAAATTAATGACTTATAAAATGGAGGCTGCCTTTAAAATGGTACATTTAAATATTATTTTACTCTTTTTTACTATTTAAAAGAAACAATATATGTAGTATTTTTTTTAAATCATATATGATAATCCTCCTGATCCACCTTATATGTGATAAAATTATTGGTTTTGTCTAAAAATTAGATCATATGTAATTCATCTCATGTCTCTATTTGACAATATTATAAAACCAACCCACTATATTTTTTCTTGAGAACCATATAGTAAGTAATCTAGTTTCAATAATGGTGATATTTTGGAATCCTATTCCTGACTGTTCAACTTCTTGAAAAATTATTAAATTCATAACTTTAATAAATAGAATTTTACAATGTGATTTTTATGTTTCCTACATAGAAATATTTCAATATTCGACCTAATTATTGTATTTTATCCCAATTCTCATTTAAATAATGAAACTACTAACATTATTGACTAATGAACCTCTAAAACGCCTTTAGGTAAATGGAAAAATTAAAATAATACGGTAACTAAATGGATCTCTTAAATTACTATTTATAGTAATAGCCTAAAATTTTTTAGGAGAAAGTGATAAACCCAATGTTAGGGTAACTAATATAACTATTTACATTTAACATTATTATGAAACTATAAAATCCATTTATATTATGACGTCTCATTTGGTTATCATTTTTAATGATACAATCATTCAAGAAATAATGTCTCCCACATTTCCTGATAATTGGATAGAACTAAATACACCTTTTCATTATTATCACAACTCCTAAAATATTTTAATATATTGAATAATAAACCCCAATAATTTAACTGTTGAAACTATTTACATTTATATTAATCCTGATTCCCTAAAATCCTTTTCTATTATCTTGTGTAATTTGTTTTTCATTTTTAATGGTACATGTTTTTTAGAAATAATGACTTTTACATATCAAGATAACTAGAGAGAACTTAATAGAATATTTCTTTATAATCAAATCTCCAAACCACTATTACGATATTGAATAATAAATGAAACTAATTTTATAATAATATATTTCACATTTATATAATGATATTAAATTTATAAAAGTCACTAAATGCAATACATTATATTTTTTATTTCAATAAAATATCTTAAACATTTTTAAGATATTATGTAGAAATCAAACAATCATATGATTGGTTTTTTCCATTATTTTGTAATTTATAAATTATCAAATTTCAAACATTCTCCCACTATCTTCTTAGATAATTTATTCGTATCAGAATATTTTTCTAATAAACAATAAAAAATAATTTTAATAGGAAATAATATTTATATACTTTTCATAGAAACATTATAAAATATAATGTGGTTTTCATATCATATATTATATTCTATTTGTTAGGATACTTTTATTTAAAAAATTTATAAAATATAATACTAATGGATAGTGGTAAAACATTCCATAACATTTTAAAAAATAGCTGGGTAACAACCTTTATCCATTGTAAATGATTTTATTGAATTCATATTCCTAGAAGATGTTATAGAACCTATTGAATCATAAACCATTTTTATTCAATTAATAATTTCATGATTTTCATAACGAATCATTGTTATAAAACATATTCTTTTATTATATATTTGAAATGAGATGAAGATAAACCTATTTTACTTACACTTAATTTACATTGATAAAATCATTTACATTCAAATCCTTGAAATAAAAACTATTTAAATCATCACATTAATAAAAAACTCAATCATCTATTCCATTGATTTTAAAGTCTTATATTTTTTTAAAACATGGTAAAATATATATTTTCTTTCACATAACATTAAAATTAAAATAATCAATTTCTATAATAGCCATACATGACATTGAAAATCCAGTTAGTTTCACATAATCCAATAGGAATATCATAGATAATCTAATGAGATTGAATTATTATTCTTCCTTCCTATAATCCTTGGGATTTAATGACCGTGGTTGGATTCTGAATGAAGCATTATTGGGTATTTGGAAAAAAAACTTAAACTCTTTTGACCTATTTACTACATGTATTATCTATAAATTACATTTAAATCAACACATCGTATTCCTAGTTATTATAAATTCCCAACACATTGACAATATTGGTTTAACGTTCATTTTATTCAATAATATTCTCTTAACAAATCAATATATGAAAATGGGATAAAGTTCATAACTAGAAAGAGTCAAATTTACTTTATCATTAATGTTCATATGGTATTAAAAAATTATAACCCATGGATACAAAAACAACCATATCATTTATTAGAATTAAATATTATTTCAATGATCATATCAATAGAAAAAATAGATATAAAAACACAAATTATCATATGATCATCCAATCATCTAGTATTTTTGTTATTAATGCAACAATAATGGTTCTCTATTAAATTAATCCAAACATCCAGCTTTAATTCATTTAATATTTTCAAAATCTATATATTTAAAAAATATATAAAAAATGGTTTTAATATGTCTATCATAACAATAAAATTGATTTTTGTAATTAATAATGTTTTATGAAATCCTTTAGTCTCTTATATTTATCAATATATTCAATTATATTGTTTTTCATTTGATATATGAAATCATAGGGATTATATGAGACTAAAATTATTAAAATAACTACACTGCATAATAATATTGACAACATGAGTGGAGATTGAGATTCCACAGGTCATTTTTCTTCTAATTCCAATGAAACCAAAAATGAATTACACAATTCTTACATATAAATGAAGATTCACATTCTAAAAAATTTCAACACTTTTTTCTGAGCAAGAAAGAGTTTTGAGAAATTAAATTTTTCTAAATGTATTTTCATACATCATTTATATATATTAAGATCATTTCTTATATTACCAGTCAAAAGAATAACAGAAATTAATAATCCCATTATCAAGGATTAAACACAGTTATTATATTGATGATGGTGATAATATTGTACTCAAAATAAGATTTTATCATATGAGTATCATGTATAATAACCCATTATTATAGAATTTTATTAAATATTATATTTCTAAATTAATAATCCATTTTAATAAATTTTTTCATACCCATTAGTGGGCCAAAATACTTGCTTCCCTATGATAATTTTCTCTATTAATAATGAAACTCTTCACTTAATTTTGGCGAATAGAATTATCCAAATAATATCTTATAGAACACATGGATAACTTAATGATTAAATATATTTTTGATCCATCATATGGATAATCCCAAATCGTTTCCTCTTATATCCTGAATCTTTCGGTCTCCCATCTAGTGTAACCCAATGGAAACATCAAAATTAAGAAACTCACAAGTCCATCCCAGGGCACTACACTTTGGTAGGAAAATATCCAATGATGTCCCAATATCACTCATTACTTGTTTTAGTTACCAAATATAATCCAAAGAACCCAAATTTAGAATGAAACTAGGTGATTGGAATATCGAGTCCATGACTATGCCTCTTGGGAATGAATCTAACAATTAATATTTTAATGGGATTTAATATCACTATATTTTCTCAGGTTATTCCCTTTTATGATTTAATTATTCTAGGGATTTCAGTTTCAAATACCATTAATTACATTAAATCAATATATTTAAGAAATAATTTTGTGTAACTCCTTATACATCCAAAAATATTACCTTACTTACCAAAAACATTGAAGACAAAGATATTAATATGTATACAAATCCATCATACCAATAAGGTATATGAAAAAATATGGTAATATTTTAGAATTATATGAAATTTAATGTCAACACATGTGTAAGACTAGAATGATCAACTGACCACCCCATTTACTTTCCTAGATAGGTAATTGGCCTCTAGGTAAGTAGTCAGTTTGAAAAAAAGTCTTTTTTACATAGGGATAGTTTAATCAAGAGAGAAGCCAATTCATCATAACTCTAACACCTAATATGAAAATCTTTTTCAACAACAAAATTAATTTTAATAAATTCATTTACAAACTATGTTCAAGGTAGATGGAAAACTAATTTCATTATAGATTCATTCCTATCCTAAAGTTTATAGATTTATCCTTGAATAAATTTATTATATAAAGTTTGGCATACAAATATTAAAAACATAAAAAACTCATAATATTCAATCAAATAAGGAATTTCCATTAAAAAATTAATAATTAAAATATTTAAACATGAGATAAAACTTTATTAACAATTCCCAAAACATAATTCTATAAAACAATTTATAATTTTATCTTTAACATTATCGAAATTCCATAATTTTTACTCTATACATTTATTTTCATTGATATATTAACACAATAAAATTTAACATTATAGGGAATTTATATGTTAAATTTATTATGAAATATAAATTAAATACTATATATAATGAAAAATCTATTCATTAAAAACATTACATTATTTTAATATCATATACAGAATAATATTTAAACCTTGATCAAATCAATCATCGAATCATTTTTTGATGTGGCATAAGGGATATTCGAATATGCCCCAATTTGATTTTCAAAAATTAAATTAATTAATTATGAATGAATCATAATGAAATGTAATTTTTTATTTTTATTTACATTATTTCACAATATGTCATCATTTATATATTATTTCTTATCTTTTCTAAATAATTAATTTTATTAAGATTATATGTCATACCATTTTATTTGGCTAAAAGGTAATTCTAATATTAAAATTTAGTAGTTAGTATAAAATAAAAGTATTATGAACTTTAATAAACGTAGTTATAAAACATTTATAGTTTATTTATTTATTTATAAAGTATGTATAAATTGAATATTCAAAATATATGTTTTATAATTATTTACAATCATTTTATAATTAATGTAAACAATTTTAGATATTAAAAAAATATTTTAAGAATATTAATATTTACCCTAAAATATAATCAGTATTCTATATAAGGGTTTACTACCTTTACTATTACACAGTCTCTTTCAGTAATTGTTTTATTGAGTCCTCAAATATTGGAAACAAATTATATTGAAAATCAAGGATTATCCATCATTATAGCTGTAATCATTCACGCATTGAAACTCGTGTCTAAATGAAAATGATATTTTATAGATATAGGACGTCATCATATGCATTTAGTGTATATAATTATATCATATAGGATTTCTTTAATCAATAATATCAAAAAATAATTTGGAATAAACATGTTTTTAACACACTTGTTATTCATTTACTCATTATATTTATGGTAGTTGAATGCTCAAAATAATATTCCATTCATGCATCTCGATATAACATGCCCTCAATAGAGCAATGTGTCATATATAAGATATAATATTTTGGCATATATTCTTCACCCTTATGGAATGATCTTAGGGTATTCAGTGATTTTTGATGTTCACTATCATGATTATCCATTATAGGATCTTCTGTCAATAATTAATCCTATATAATTTTTTGAATGGGTCCTTAGTATGGATTGGTTGGCCGAATATCAATTTCAAATCAACATATATAATTGATGATTTCCATTCACATATGCTGAGGGTTTTTGTAATACTGTTATAATAAAGTGGAATTTATTATCATTTCATGAGAATTTTTGTCTAAGGGCATGCTCATTATAATTTTATAGTTTTTTATGTATATTTATATAAATTTTCATCGATATTTCTTATTATTGTTGACCAGTTGCAATATATATTTGTTGAGTAATTCATGGGGATTCCATAAGAGAGAGTGGTCAATTTCACAATTGATATAACATCACATATAGAGAATTTATTAATTACTCATTTAAATCGGTATCATATAGGTAACAGATATATAAAGAATATAATAAATGATCTACAAGTGTTGATTTCCATTATCATTATCATATATCTATTGGTTAATCTGATGTTGTTTATGGGGAAAGTAAATATTTCATTGCACTTATGTCTGTATTATCAGTGGTAGAACCAAGTGAAAGTAAAAAACTGATACAATAATTCATTTGTTGATTAATATTTTGATGAGTTGAGTGATGATAAATAGTTCTATAAGATTGAGTTGAGGTCAAGTTATCATCTTTTTCTTTTGAAGAGTTTTTGTAATTCCCATACATTTTTCTTGAGTATGTATGAATTACATTTTTATATTATTAATTTATTATATTGATGAATTCATTAATAGGGTTTACAAACTAATGAATTGGGTATTCCATCAATAATAGGATACTTTTTTGTTTATTATTATTACTGATAATATAGGGTAATCTTAGTCATGGGAGGATCACGCTCAGTAACTATATATTATACTTTCTATGCTAGGATAGTATAATCATCATTCCAAGATTTCAAAGTGTCAATTCATGATCAGTAAGTTCTAATTTTATGGAAACATGATAATAGATGATCCCATATTATTTTTCCCATGGAGTGATAAGGATTAATTTCCATTGGAAAAAGATAAGAATATATTTTTTATTTATGGATTCCTATAGTTGAAAAGATACAAATAGAGATTCATCTACTGCTTATCCTACAATGGAACACTAATGACTTCCCAGACTGGGATGGTGAATAGTTATAGTGGTTTGATCCTTGAAGGAAAGACTTATAAAAGCTAAATTTAAACTTAATATTAGGGAATATTCTAACTATACTAGAGTTGGGTACAAAATATACTCAATATTATTATTTAAAAGACATAATATTTAGATAAGTATGGAATCAAGGTGGTCGAGTAGTCACCTAGGTATCCGGTAATTTGATGCCACATGATTGGAATTATCCAACTCATAATTTAGATTGGGTTATAGAGGTGAATATGAATTGTTTTTTGGAAGAAATACCTATTTATTGAGAAGATATTGGTACATATAGAAAATAAGATCTTGAGTTTTATCTATCCCTTTCTTTACCTAAACCTTCTTCATGGGATGTGGGTCGATAATATTTATTACATTGATATTGGTATTGTATAGAGTCAAATGAGTATGAATATTATAACTAAAGGTATTATTTATGAAAAATAAGACATATGTCCTAGTGTTCCATGGGTAAAATACCCACATGTATTTTATTGTTACATCATTACACTTTGGGATTGTGAATGTCAATTAGTTATCCAACTATAATTATTGAGTTACGTGGGACAATATATATTATGGGGGAACTTCAAATAGATTTTTTCCATGACGATGATTGGATAATATGGGATATAGGTGGAGTGATAGTCCTAGCATGTATTCTTAATGAGATAATGGAGAGTTCAAATGCTTTGTGATAGGCTATTCACCCATGGATTATGAAGATGTTCCATGAAATTTATAGTTTGTATTGGTAACTCAATGAAAATTAGGATATTGTGGGATTAGATACATGATGATATGTTTTAAATATGTCAGGTTAAACATTAGTGAAGTTAAATCCATATTCAATTTTTACATATTCCATAATAGAAAGGGGAAAATTTGATGATGGATTTTATGATGCTGTCATCATGATCACATCATAAAAGTGTTGTGTAATAGATTCTTTTGAAACAAATGATTAGGGTTTCACATTTATTATTGATAAATCATACCAAATATTTTAATGAGAAGGAATGTATTCATTTCTGAAATACTCTATGGATATATAATGTTTACCATATTATCAGTTTATAGAGGAATTCTTAAATCACATATCAATTCTAGTAGGTCCCATTGAAAGGGATTCTTAATCGGGTTCATTTAAGTATAACAAACTATCCTTATATAAATTTGTAGTCTATGAATAAAATTTGAATTATAGAGTACATGTTACAGGTTTCTGTTAATGATTTTAGTTACTCAAGGGTGATTTATCTTTACCAATAGAAGTTCAGCTATAGTGAAGGTTTTCAAACATCGATTCCGATGGAACATTTTATAGCTTTTCTGGTCAACTATGTCGATTTCCAATTTACATGTTTAAGGTAGGGGATTAAAATATTATTGGTCTGTGTATAATATTTGATACATCAGATCATATATATTTTATTTTTTAGATATTATTGACTTCAAAAAGTATGCAATATTTATATGTGAATCACAAATGTTTTACTATCATGATTATGTTTGGTGATCCGGTTTTTGGGAGGGTGTATCCCCAATTATGAAACTATCAAATTCAAAGAAAAGGGAAGTTAATTCTAAATTATTTAGGTCCCTTTATGTTCGTAAAACATTTTGGTACTATAGTTAAATAATTAGAGATTCCTTAGTGTTTTGGAATCTTTCCTACTATATTTTATATATCTCATCTCTAGATATACCATCTTGATCTTATCATGTGATCATTATTGATAATGTAAAGTTGGAGGATGGTGTCTAATTTGAGGAAAGACAAACCATTACAGTTGAATGATGGTAAATAAATTGGAATGTGATACATATAATAAAAATGTAATGAAATAAAATAATTATCTAATAGAAGACATGGTACATGGAGTTTGATATTCTAGTGTAGAGACTAAATATATTTTATATTTACGCTCAGTGAAGTGATTTATTGAAATGATACCCATTTGTTTCTAGTGTATGGATTAATATTTAAAATTTGAAAACTATGTGTATTTTCACATATTTTGACTATAGATGTTTCCATAGGTTCATTGAGTTATAATTTTAAATAAACGAGCTATGTGTTTGAAAAATTACTTGGATAAAATATCAATATATAATTCTAATAAGAGGCCATAGAGGTTCTGGTGGCTATGTAAATGTCTAAGACAATTTCCATTGGAAGTCTACTGAGCCTTCAAGAGACCCCTGATCTCCCACAAAAGTTTTTCCAAGACTCCCAAAATTTATGGTGGAAAACTATAATGTTTTTTATATTTTATTAATTTGTAAAATGAGGTCGAATGTTTATAAAATGGGATATGCTCATTTTCCCTAACCAATATTCCTTATACACACCACATCAAACATTTATCCATTTTTCATCACCACTGAATTCTAGAACACATTTATTGGAACACAGGTCAATTGGCCATATTTCTCATTGGATCATTACGGATGATTCTATAACTCATATCCCATATAATCTGAATTTCTTCAACTAAATCAGTGATTTTATATAGTTATTCCATATTTTAGATATTTTCGTACATTATTTTGAAATCCATTAGTATGGGAAGATTTGTATGATGATATATACTAACATCGATCCAGCTAAATTGAGGTAAATTTTCTATTGTCATCATATCAACTTATACATGATTTTCATATAAATATTACATATTATTTATCTTAATTGTTTCATTTTACCCCATATGTCTTTGGTATGTATAGGCTATGAAAATCCCCCCATGTTGTTTTTGGTGATTTCATGGTTGTTGATATCCATGATCCTAAATTAATATTAAACTAACCATATAATTAAATCCCAATGTTGTGTACATTGAGTTTTGTTATAGCATTTACGACTTCATTAAGTGATTGAAAACCTCCTATTACATAATTGAATTTTATATACACTAAGGGATGTCAAGGGACTTATTCTTAGTGAACATGTAGGTTTTAATATATAAAAATTATATTCAATTTAAAAATTAATGGATTCTTTATCCATTTAATTTCTTGACAAATGTCATTACACACTAGCTCCAAGAATGAAGGTGTCACCTTGGTTCCCTACTAGTGGTACTTAAAAATTAATGTTGGTCAAGGTGACGGCTGGTTATTCTCATTACATCCTTTATGGGGAATTATTTCAAACTCCATACAATAGCATGGAAAATTTGATTAAAATAATAATACACTTGATAGCTCGCTTAACAAGAAAAACTAAGATTTTAGAGAAATGAAATATCAAATACAAATATTGTTACATAAATGTTACTATTATAACATTGGAATTAAATTGGGTTAATGAATAAGGATATCCATATCATAAAATAACTATAAATTTTTTATATATAGAAATGTAATTTATAATTCATAATAAATAAGTACTAAATATCTAGTGTAAGTGTTTTATGATTGAAAAAATAAGTTTTCTTCCTAATATAGTATTATTTATTTTTTCATTGAAATTAAATTTAAGTTGATATTATATAAAAAAATATTTAATGATTTTAATATATTTTTTGAAGCCAGGATTACAATATTAGATTAGGGTGAATTGGCAATATTTTTATAAAAAGAATTTATTTCCAATTAAAAGTGATAAAAACCAATTTTTATAAATCTATAAAATAAAATAATTTAATATTTTGTCGTAATGAATATTTTTTAAAATTATAAATTAATATATAATAATTTTATTATTTATATATATAATCTAATTAATAACATTATAATCATTAATGTACTTCAATTTATTGGATTTCATTTTCATGCTTAAAACATATATTTCTAAATGCTAATTTTCATTTTGTTTTACACATGTCAATTTAAATATAATTATTTCTCCTATTAAAATTTAATAATAAATTAAATTTCATATTTGGAATCAGTAGGATAAAATAATCTAAATAATCCTTTTTATTATTTCTCATTTTGAATAGAAATCCTGGAAAATATTCATCACCTTGAAAAGTGTATAAGTGGTAAAACAGGGTTAACACTATTGTATAAAGTTGTGATATCTCCAAAATAATTTCCACTATCCAATTGGGTAGCTATAATTCATAACTTTTCACCGATTTTTCGTAAATATAGAAACATTTTACCATTTTTATTTGAAAATGATAATTATATTATTTTACAAAAATGATTAATAAAAAATGCCACTCTCGTTGTTTTACTATCTAGAATTTTTTCTTATAAGGACATAAATATAATATGCTCTGTTCTAAATTTTTATTATAAATAATAATGAATTTATTTTAAAATGGTAAATTATTTTTATAATTTTCAGTGATGGAATAAGTACCTAACATGTTTACGCTACATAGGCACATTAATTCCTCCAGAAATAGATAAATACAATAAATATTTAAATAAATATCAAATTTTAAAAAATATCAATAAATTAGTAGGTTTTAATTTTTTTTTTAAAAGTAACATATTATATTTTTGTAAAAAAATTATGTTCAAATTCTATCTCTAACATTTTTTCTTGAAATTCAAACAATTTCAATAGTCATAGAAATGACATTGATGATATCTTATATTAACTAATATTTTTCCACATCAAAGTTCGTAAAAATAATTTAATTATCAATTTTAATGGGAAATGTCTATGAATAAAAACCATTTTCCACTTGTGGGTCTATTTTACTTTTATAGAAACATCCATCATCACAAAAAGTAAAAATATTTGATATCACGATAATCATCAAAAGGTTTAATGGGGGAAAAATTAAGAGATAAGGGTTAAAAATTTACCTATACTTGTATATTTTTTATAAGTGAATTTTTAATAATCCTCATTATATATTCATAATATATCAATATGCATTAACATTGAAATGAAAAATAATTTACTATATTTATAACATCTATATAATTCCGTGGGTTCCCCTCCACTCACCAATAAATGGTAACCTTATATCCTCTAATATTAATAATTTTTGAATAGATTATATAAGAAAATAACTACCATTATATAATTATTGATTCCATATAAAAACAATAGATCTTATGGTCTTGAAAATCAATATCCATTCAACACATAAGGTGTATCCTAAGGGGGGTTTTTTCAATGAGGACCTATAACTCTAAATTGAGTATTTTATAATTTATTTCGTATTTTTCCTCGTATATTTCTTTGGAATCCATTATGAAGTAATGAATTTTTTATCCTAAATATAAAATTTTATTATTACCATGATGGAACAAAAAATATCATCCACCATTACATCATAAAGTAAATGAAAATATTACAAAGGTGTAAGTGTACAATACCACCTCCACAAAGTGATGAGTTTTGATTTTCACTATAAATTTACATTGATTTTATGATGAAATATTTAGATAATATATATTATATTTGTTTAATTATAATAGTCCTATAAATATGAATTATTATTTATATTTATTTCATTCATTCCCTTGTAAAGTCAAAACATCACTCGTGAGTGTGTAGGGACTACCTCCTGCATGAAGTGATGTAATTAATTTTCCATCACTACATTATATGAATTGTAATTATAGTTTAAATAATTATTACATATTATCCTTATGAATATATTATAATTCTGATGATGTTTTATCTATGAACAATGTATATGTACAAGTACTTTTGAACTAAATCATGCAAGAAAAACGAAGCAGTTATCATCCCGAAGTATGATTTTAACAACTAATTGTTAATACGGGTGATAAGAAGCTATAATTAAAACATATATGGTATGATATATGTTTAATTATTATACATAAAATTTTATATAATAAATATATATTCATTATTAATGATGTTTTAATGCATAAAAATAAAAATAAGTCTTAAGGTAAAGGCTTTTCACATCACTATTATTTTTCTCTGATATGTAATATTCCCGACATAGTTATTTTAAATAACTCTATATTCTAAAACTGAATTAATTTTTTTATTTTTCTTAGGAAACTCATAATTATTTACAAATCCATCCATTTTCCCTCCTTCAAGCATTTTTATTATCAGATTACTAAAGATTTAAGCTTTTTGAAACAATAACATTTATTTAATGAATTTCTATACTAAATTTTTGTTGTGGTAAATGGTGTTAATAGTATAGTTTCAAGATGATATGTTTTATTCTATAAATTTAATTTCTTTATTTATTATTTATTATTATTTTATTCCTCTATTTCTTAAATAAAACGATCTTAAAATTTTTTATAAAATAATCTACTATATTTCTTTTTTGGTCATCACGATTTTTCTTCCATGTCCATGCTCTTAAAAACTATTTTATGAATTCTCTTACATATAAAAAAATCATTTTAAATTTTATGTATCATTACTATATAAATTATAAAATTATTTTAAAAGGAATATTTATAAATAAAATATTTTTGGTGAAGTGGGTTGTTAAATTTTAACAAAAGTTTGAAAATAATGTTCTTTTTTATCATATATGATATTAACATATGAACATACCATCAATACCATAATTTAATTTTGAAAATCAATTAAAATTTTTGATGACGATTTTAAATGAAACCCATTTGAAAACAATTTGTATAATTTTTATTTGAAATGATTCCAAAAGAAAATGATATTTTAATCTTGTTTTCAAAGAATGGTTAGAACATTAAGTTAAAGGTATTTTCATCTCTTTTGGCATCCTTTAAGGATTGATATAAATCATTGGTGATATGATATTATTATTCCATCCACATTTCATATTGTCGTATGATGAGTATGTTTATAGGATGATTACCTGAAACCAAATTCTCTATAATTGGTTAATTATATTATGATAAAAATCATAATTTCAAGGCTTAGGTTACTATAAAATTATATAAAAATTATGAAAAACATTTGTTTTCCATGTGTTATTATATGAGGATTTGATGATTATTCTATGATATTAGGAAATAAATATGTTTTGTTTTCATTATGTCCAAGGTGGTACCTGAATTATATTTCACTCTAGTGAATTGTGTAAATAATGGAATCTTAGGAGGAAATAATAAATATATGGGAGATTAAACCTAATTTAGTAATGAAATCTTTCCACTATTATTTAATTTAGAGTGAACCAAATCGATGGAAATGATATAATGTGTAGTCAACCTAGTCTACCATTATATCCTTAACATTGATCGATGAATAAGAAAATTACATTCTATGGTTATGTGTGTAAAGACCCAGAATTTCTAGTGAAATGTTTTTTTAAAATTCAGGGAAATTTTACGAGTCTGCAGTTTCTTAAAGCGCCTGATTCCGAGGCCCTATGTGCCCAGAATCAATTTCTAAAGTTTTGTTCGGGTACGTTCAGTAAACGTACAAATGTGATTTTATATCTTTTGAACCGGTTCTCAGAATTGAAATCTGAGGGCACCGTTGAACTCGCAGTGACGATATTCGCTTAAGGATACCTTCACTAGAGATGCGTTTTATCGAGATTGGATGTTTTTTTGGGGTTTCTAAATAAATTAAATTAAAATATGTCTAGCATATTTTTATTTGAGTGGATGTTTAATCCTCCAAGGGGAAGTTGGAGGTGGGGTCCAACCGCGCATAACCTACAATGGGAGGATATTATCTGGTGGGGCCCACACGAGCTCAAACCCCCTTTAACCCCTTGAGTTTCCCATTAATGGAGGAAACTCTTGAACTACCCCTTAATGGTTCCAACACACCTAAAAGATAATCAATACATCAATTAATTATCGTTTGAAAACTTTTGAATCCTTTCCATCCCATTTAATTTAATGAGTTGTTTAATTTAATTAAACACAACTCTTGTGTGTTGTGGTGCCAACAAATAATAGACTCCTCCTCTATTATTTTTGGTTGGTGACATGGTGGAGCCTTTCCTCTCCACTGAAGAACGATATCCTCTCAATTAAGAACGCCCGTCTCCACTGAGGAACGATGACGTCGTCTCCTCCCTTTCCAACCGAGATAATAAATGGAAGACGTTTCCCACAAAGAATGTTTCAAATGATGACATCATCTCCTCCCAACATCAATAGAACGACGCCGCCTTCCCGTGACTCCGCCAAGATAACACCGAATACGAGGTAGGGGGATTTTATTATTTTAATGTATAAATTATACCCTCGTTTCGAATCGTTTATTTTCGTTTGATGATGGAAACTTGTAATCACCTGATGCGGAGGGTGTGGGCCGAAGAAACAGGACCCTACATCCGTCTTATTGGTTTATGATTGGTTGAATATGGAGGTGGAGCCAGAGGGGTGTGGTGCCGACACACCGTGCATCAGACGAACCAAGACCATGTGGGCCGTAGCGGACAAAAGAGGCACGTCGCCGTCACGTCGTGCCGAAGGAAGGGGTCCACCGTGATGCGTGCCGCATCGAATGAAGATGGAGCAGCGCCGCCGCTCTGTGCCAAGGAATCCCCATGGTCAGGCCGCCACAGCCGGGCAGCCCCACGGCCCGGCCGCCACAGTCGGGCGGCCACTCGGTCGGGCTGCCACGGTCGGGCCACCTCTCGGACGGTCCGCCATGGAAGGGCCTCCCCTCAGCCAGGCAGACAGGTCCAGGCCGCCCCTCGTTCAGGACGCCACGGTCGGGCCACCAAGGCCCAGTCCACACTGCCAGGCAACCCCACCACCGGGCCACCTCGGTCGGCCCGCTCCTCAGGCCGGTCCGCGCCACGGGCTGGGTCGCGCCTTCGGGCCGGGCCGACCACTCAAGTCGGGCCACACCTGTGGATTGAGTCAAACCCTCAGACTGGGTCGGACCCCAGTTTGAACTGGGTTCGGCTAGGTCGCTCTAACGGGGTCGGACTGGACCCGGACCCGTTATAGCCAGTTATCAACTTATCACCCCTATTCTGAGCTTCGGGTGTCCGAATTATGAACCGCCTGCGGAAATAGAATTCTTGGAGAGACGTGATTCATTAGGAATTTTCCACTTTAGGTTCAGACATTGTTGTGGTACGGACGGGTTGGTTTGAGCCTAAAAACCAAACGGGCCCTTGGAACGGAAATACCAATAACTCATAGACCAGACGTCTGATTGACGTACATTCTGTCATGGAGTGGACCCTCCCAGAATCGAGCGTTCTGTGTATGGGAACCCTGAGGTTGGATGTGACTGACATGACAACAATGACTTCTGTACCGTTATCCTCCATGGGTTCGACAATGGTGACTATTATATCAGCATCCTCTGTGGGTTCGACAGTGATGACTTCTGTATCGAGAGCCTATGTGGGTTCAAAAGCGGTGACTACTGTACCAAGATCCTTCATGGGATCGAAAATGATGACTACTGTACCAGTATCCTCCATGGGTTTGACAATGATGACATCCCTACCAGGATCCTATGTTGATTAGACAATGCTGATACTATTCCAAGATCCTACCTGGGATTGACAGAGGAGATGATTCAGTGGCTACAACTAATCATATCTACCCTTCTACATGATTAATATATATGTGTGAGATGATTCATGTCTTTCAACTATTATCTTCCTGGTGATTTACTTTACTTCCTTTGTGGAATGGGTTGTGCTTGGGCTCGAGAGTTGGAGTCGGATAGTGATTGGTAACTTAGGTATATGTATGGGCATATACATAATTAAGGTTTTTGATACTTTTTTATTTTATCTTACTTATATGGTTTATCCTTAGTGGATTTTAGGAGAACATTGGTGGTCTCGGGGTCCCCTATGGAGTATTTTTATACTCACCCCTACACGGGCTTCGCCCGCACCTTATTGTGTTCTCTGCGGATGATGGTCAGTAGTGATCGAGGTTGAGGGTGACAGACGAGAGGCTGCTTGGAGTTGGACTAGATATAAGTTACCTCAGGGAAGAGTGCTCAAGTTCTATACCTACCCTTCATGTAGGATTCCCTTGTGGATGATCCAGAATCTGTTTTCCTTTTTTAATTATACTTGTACTTTTTGTTCAGTTGGGTTTGTATACAAGCCCACTTACATTCTACACATAGTTTTCTTTTCTATTTTAGAACTTCTTTCTTCAACTACGTGTGTTTAGACTGGGTGTGTTATAGGTATAAAGTAAATTCCTTCACTTTTATCAAGAATTCGCCTTTGATGCTAGTCGCCACCCCTGGCCTATAGAAGGTGGGCTTGGGGTAGTCATGGAACAAGCCTCGAGGATGGGTCGTGACAAATTGGTAATAGAGGAGTCGGTTCTACCTCAAATGATAGACTTTGATTTTTTAAGTGTCAATATTATTAAGTGTTTTGGGTGTGGTTATCAGTTTGTGGAAACTGGTGTTGGTGCGGTGGCCAACATATCTAGACAGTAGGACTCTGACTTCTGATTTCCGACTCAGTACATGAAAACACTGATTGCGTGTGTGTTACTTTTGAAATGTTTTCTTCGTGATTACTTTGTGTCATCTCACCAGGTATAATGTATTGACCATGGCGCACCTATTTCTTTTTAGTATGGCCCCACGAAGGCAGCCATCTAGGGTTCCGAGTATCATAAGAGATGGTAGCCTACTGAGCGACGAGGCCTCGGTGTACACACCCATCACAGCGGAGGTACCAGCGGTACCACTACCCGTTGGGCAACCAATACCACCAGATCTATCAGCAGAGAGTGCACACTATATGAGTGTGTTGCACAAGTTCCAGTTCCAGAGGCCGCCCATGTTCCGAGGATAGACAGACCCATATGCAGCTGAGGATTGGCTGGAGGATGTCGTGAGAAGTTTCATATTGGTAGAGACACCAGCTGACCCCATGGTGATCCTTGTCATGAGTCTCTTGCATGATGTAGCAGGCAGATGGTGTAGCCCAATTCTCCAGGTGCATAAGGCGGCATCACTACTTTGGACATACTTCGAGAGGCTGTTCCGGGCGGAGTTTTTTCCGTCTACCCTTCATGCGGTGCGGATTCAGGAGTTACTTCATCTAAAGTAGGTCAGAATGACAATAGCTCAGTACTGAGCGAGGTTCACCGACCTCTCACACTACTCCATAGATATGGTGAGGGACACATTCTTCAGGTCCTGGACCGTCGAGCAGGGACTTAGGCATGTGATCATGGCTTCAATGGTCTCCCTCGGCATCCTGACACATGCGGGGGTGCTGGAGTGAGCCCTTCTTGTGGAGAGTCTTCTAGCTGAGCCGTCACCATCGACGAGACCCACCATAGGGTGACACGTAGCAGATTCCTCTATAGCTAACAGTAGACAGATGTCGTAGAGGTCCAAGTGGACGAGGCCTTCCGGGGGGCGATCCTAGGATACAGGTTGGGTTGTGTGAGGAACACGATACAGAGCTAGTCATACGAGGGACATAAAATGCTATGCATGCGGCGGGTACGGTCACATGGATCATTACTGTCCGACCCACCATGCAGATGAGAAGCATTCCGTAGAGGGACCTCCCAAACCGAGGCAGAGGTTCGACTGTGGTGGTCCTCCAGGAGTAGGCGGACGTGGCAGAGGAGATGTCCGAGCAGTAGGTGGTGGAAGACGTTTCGAGGCCCTACCACCACCACCACCATGAGTTCCACCCCGACAACAGGGAGCTAGCGGACAGAGGTGGACTCAGCTCCAGTTATTTGAGGCCTATGACCACGGCGCACCTGAGATGATTCGAGGTACTATCTATGTCTACTCCACCCTTTATGTAGTACATATAGACACAGGTTCAAGTCATTCTTTTATTTCCACTTCCCTTGTTCGGAGTTCGGAGATTCAGACAGAGCCGTTGGCTCAATACATACAACTAGAGACTTCTACAAGAGTATACTTGATTATTACGCACTGTTGATGATAGTGTGAGATTACTCTAGGAGGAGAGGGCTTTGGATGATATCTCTTCATAGTGGCATCGAGGACTTACGATGTCATCTTGGGTATCGACTGGTTATCCACAGTTCAGGATTAGATTGACTGTATTAGGTTAAAAGTGAAGTGTGTCGACCTGGATGGTACCATGTTCACCTTCACCGACATGAAGGGAGCCTTTGCAGTGCATGCTGGACTTACATGGAGGAGGGGGCAGCCGATCACACATCAGTTGGCTAGTCTCATCCTCGGAGTGGATGATGTGCGGAGTCCGAGTTTTCCTGTAGTGGTGGATCAGTACACGGATGTTTTCCTTGAAGATGTTCCAGGACTACCTCTTCGTATAAAAATGGACTTCTACATTGACCTGTACCCCAGGACAGCACCGATATCAACTCCAGCATATCAGATGGTTCCCACCGAGCTTCGTGAGCTGCGGGTATAGTTGGAGGAATTGCAGGGGAAAGGATTTATCTGATCAAGTGTTTCACCCTGGGAATCCCTGATTTTGTTCGCCAAGAAGGTGGATGGGAGCGTGTGACTGTGTGTTGACTACCGTCGCCTGGACTAGCTGAACGTGAAGAACAAGTACCCACTATTGAGGATTAGAGATCTCTTTGTTTAGCTCAAGGGAGCACGATGTTTCTCGAAGATATACCTTAGGCCAGGTTATCACCAGCTTAGATTTCAAGAAGAGGATGTGCAGAAGACAGCCTTCAGGTGTCGGTATGGCCACTACAAGTTCTTGGTTATGCCCTTTGGCGTAACCAATTTTCCAGTAGTGTTCATGAGTATCCTGAACAGGATCTTCCACCCTTATCTTGATTGATTTATCGTAGTCTTCATCGATGACATACTGGTCCACTCAACTACTATGGGGGATCACGCCTACCATTTACGGGTAGTACTAGACACACTCTGAGAGAACCGGCTTTATGGTAAGCTCTCAAAGTTCTAGTTCTGGATCTGAGAGGTACACTTCTTGGGACACGTCATCTCGGAGGTTGGATTTGCAGTGGATCTAGCGAAGATTGAGGCAGTACTTTCTTGGGAGCCACCCTGGAGTGTGATGGAGGCACGGAGTTTTCTGGGACTGGCTGGGTACTATCGGAGATTTGTTCTAGACTTCTCCAGAGTTTCACCACCACTTTCAGCATTGATGAAGAAGGGGAAACCCTTCGTGTGGTCATAGAGATTCTAGTTGAGGATTCAAGATCTAAGGCAGAGGATGAATAGTGCGCCCATCTTGAGGCTACCGGAGGAAGGAGTTGGGTACATAGATTACTACGACGTATCACAGAGCAGATTTTGGTGTGTCCTAATGCAGGAGAAAGTAGTGATCACATATATTTCCTGGTAGCTGAGACAGCATGAGAAAAACTATGCTACCCTTGACCTGGAGTTAGCAGCAGTGGTCTTCGCCTTGATGATTCGGCAGCACTATCTGATGGGAGAGCATTTTATAGTCTCTGACCACTAGAGTCTCAGGTACATATTCTCGAAGAAGGACCTGAACCTGAGATAGCCATGATGGCTCGAGTTACTCTAGGACTATGAATTTGAGATAGTCTATACTCCTGGGAAGGGTAACATTGTAGTAGATGCTCTCAGAAGGAGATCAGACATTTAGCTTCTAGGAGAGGCGACATAGTAGCTAGCCGCGTTGCAGATATCATTTGTGGATAGAGATGGTGCAGACTTTCTATAGTCTCTCACAGTCACTCCTCTACTTCTTCAATGATTCAGGGAGGCACAACATGGGGACGTTAACTTTGACACGTGACTTTCTATGATATCCTCTGGGTAGGAACCTGATGGATTTTCTGAGGGTAAGGAGCACGTCATTATCTTCAAAGGACATACCATGGTACTAGTTTCACTTCAGTAGGAAGTGGTGAGGGAGTTCCACACATCTCCATTAGTGGTACATCTAGGAGTGGTGAAGATGTATCAGGACCTCTGACAACAACACTAGTGGCAAGGTATTAAGAAGGAAATAGCGGATTTTGTCTCGTGATGCCTCACTTTTATGCAAGTGAAGGCAGGGAACTAGGTTCGAGCAGGATTGGTTCAGACCTTAGAGGTCCCAGAGTAGAAGTGGGATGGGATATCCATGGATTTCGTGATGGGAATTCCCCATACATTCAAAGGACAAGACTTTATCTCAGTGATTGTTGATCGAGTCACCAAGTTGGCCCACTTCCTACCAATCTGAGAGTAGGGTTTAGCAGAGATCCTAGGACATCTCTACATACTGGAGATCGTACGGCTTCATGTTGTTCCATTTATGATCATCTCTGATCGAGATGCTCGTTTCACTTCCTGGCTATGGAAGGGGTTGCAGGAGGCTTTCAGGACGCAGCTTCGCTTGAGCACCGCCTTCCATCTTCAGATGGATGGTCAAACTGAGAGAGACATTCAGACACTCAAGGGCATGCTCCATGCATGCATCCTCTACATTGATCGTAGCTAGTAGGATCACTTACACTTGGTGGAGTTTTCTTATAACAATAGCTACTACCCCACCATCGAGATGGCATCTTACGAGGAACTGTATGGCCGGCCTTGCTGATCACCTCTGTGCTAGACTGACCTGGGGGAGTTAGCACTTATAGGAATGGAGATTGTATAGGCTACGACGGAGAAGGTGCATATCATCCAGGAGTGGATGAAGACTGCAAAGACTAGGAAGAAGTCTTATGCTGATAGGAGACAGAGACCACATGAGTTCGAGGATGGATGCCCCATCATTCTATGGGTCTCACCTTGACGTGGTTTATGGATATTTGGCCAAAGCGGTATGTTATCTTCGTGATTCATCATACCTTTACCAGTCCTCAACATAATAGGCGAGGTGGATTATAAACTTTCTCTTTCACCTCAGTTGCACTGGGTGCACGACGTCTTCCACGTATCTCAGCTAAGGAGATATGTGCATGACCCATCTCACATCATCGACCACGGGGAGCTCGATATCGATGACAGGTAAAATTTCATGGAGGTTCTAGTGGATATTGAGGATTGAAAGAAGTGGGTCCTGTGTGGATGGTTGATTACTCTAGTGCGCGTTCGTTGGCAGCACGAGAACCTTGAGGAGAGCACATGGGAGTGGGAGGCTCAGATGCCTGCTTAGTACCCCCATTTGTTTCCACAGTGTTAGTTTTAGCTTACAGGGATGTAAATCCCTGAGGTGCGGAGAATGTAAAGACCTGGAATTTCCATGGAATGTTTTTTTTTAATACATGGAAATTTTTTGAGTCTGTAGTTTCTAACAGCTCTTGATTCTGAGGCCCTTTATGCCCGGAATCAATTTCTAAAGTTTTGTTTGGGTACGTTCAGTAAATGTACGTGTGGGATTATATGTCATTTAAACTGGTGCTTGGAATTATAATATGAGGGCACTGTTGAACTCGCAGCGCTAGTATTCTCTTCAGGAGACCTTCACCGAAGTTGGGTTTTATCGAGAATGGAATTTTTTTGGGGTTTCTAAATAAATTAAATAAAAATATGTCTTTCATATCATTATTTGAGTGTTGGTATAATCCTCCAAGGGGAGGTTGGAGGTGGGGCCCACCCACGCATACCCTCCCATGGAAGGATATTATGTGGTGGGGCCCACATGAGCTCAAACTCCCTTAAACCCCCTATAACCCCTTAAGTTACCCATTAAATGGTGGAACTATTGAACTACCCCTTAATGGTTCCAACACACCCAAATGATAATTAATGCCCCAATTAATTATATTTTGAAAACATTTGAATCCTTTCCACCCCATTTAATTTAATGAGTTGTTTAATATAATTAAACACAACTCTGGTGTGTTACGGTGCCAAAAAATAAAAGACTCCTCCTCTATTATTTTTGGTTGGCGACTTGGTGGACCCCTTCCTCTGTAACGAAGAACGATATCCTCTCAATGAAGAACGAACGTCTCCACTAAGGAACGACGATGTTGTCTCCTATATTTCCAACCGGGACAAGAAAGGGAAGACACCACCCACAAAGAACGTCGCCAACGACGATGTCATCTCCTCCCGACGTCAACAGAATGAGGACAACTTCTCGCGACCCCTTCAAGTGAACGCTGAATATGTGGTAGGGGGATTTGATTATTTTAATGTATGAATTATACCCCCATCCCTCGTCGTTTATTTGGCTTCATTGATGGAAAATTGTTATCACCTAATGTGGAGGGCATGAGATGAAAAAGCATGGACCGACAGCCCTATGATTAGTTCCGGATTGTTGAAGATTGAGGAAAATCCGGAAGGGCGCAGTTCCGACGCACTGTGTCAGAGAAGAACCACGACTATGCGTGCCGCAGAGGATAGAAGAGGCATGGTGTCGTCGCACCGCGCCGGAGGAAGGGGGTCGCAGCCATGCAGGCTGCGGTGAACAAAGATGGTGCGACGCTGTCACACCGCACCGAGGAAGCTCCACAGCTACGCTGCCATGGCCATGCATCCCCACGGCTAGCTGACCCCTCGGCCGGGCCCCCACGGGCAGACCGCCCCTCGGCCGGGAATCCCCTCGGTCGAGCCGCCATGGTCGTGCTGCCCCTCGATCGGGCCTCCACGGCCCGGCCGCCACATGGTCGGGCTGCCCCTCGGTCAAGCTTCCCCTCGGCAAGGCCGCCCCTCAGGCCGGGCCATAATCAGGCTGGGCTACGCCTTCGGGCCAGGCCGCACCATCGTGACGGGTCGACCACTCAGGTCGGGCCACACCCACGGACTGAGTCTGACCCTCAAATCGGTTCAGCCCCCGTTTTGGACCAGGTCACTCCGACTGGGTCGTACCATACCTGGACCCATTATACCCAGTTATGTCCTTTTGAACCCTATTCAGGACTTCGGGTGTCTGATTGATGAATATCCTACGGTGATGGAATTCATGGACTGAGGCAATTTCATTTGGCATACTCCACTTGAGGTTCGAACACAGTAGGGGTACAAATGGGTTGGTTTGAGCCTAAAAAGAAACCGGGCCCCTGGAATGGAAATACCAATAACTCACAAACCAGACGTCCGATTGACGTGTCATTTGTCGCGTTGGGTTCCTTATGATGTGATGGAACTACATGATACATAAACTCAAGACATTGTGGAAGTTGATGTATCGACTCTTGGCTTGAGGATCGGACCCTCCCTAAATCGAGCATGATGGGTGTGGGAACCCTAGGGCTGGCTGCAACTGATATGATAGCGATGACTTATGTACTAAGATCCTCTGTGGGTTCGACAGTGATGACTGTTTTTTCAGGATCCTCCGTGGGTTCGACAGCGATGACTTCTATACCGAGATCCTCTGTGGGTTCGATAGTGGTGACTAATGTACCAAGATCCTCCATGGGTTCGACAACGATGACTACTGTACCGGGATCCTCCGTGAGTTCGACAGTGATGACATCTATACCAGGATCCCACATGGGTTCGACAGCACTGATACTGTTCCAGGATCCTATGTGGGTTTTACAGAGGAGATGATTCAGTGGCTACAACAATTCATCTCCGCCCCTAAACATGAGTAGTATACTTGTGTGAGATGAGTCTGGTCTTTTGACCATTATAATTGTGGTGATTCACTTTACTTTTTTGTGGAATGGGTTGTGTTTGGTCTTGAGAGTTGGAGCCAAACTGTGATATGTTACTTAGATATATATATGGGCATATACCTATGCACGGTTGGTTGATACTTTGTGATTGTATCTTACATATGTGGGTTATACTTATTGTATTATGGGAGACCTTTGAGGTTCTCGAGGTACACTACTGAGTAATGTTATACTCACCACTACATGGGCTTCACCCGCACCTTGTTGTGTTCTGTGTAGATGACGGTCAGTAGTGATCAAGGCTGAGAGTGACAGACATGAGGTTTCTCATAGCTAGAATAGATGGGACGTACCTCAGGGACGAGTGTTTGAGTTCTTTACTACCCTTCAGGTAAGATTCCCCGGAGGATGATCGAGGAGTTGTTTTCCTTTTTACTTGTAATTATACTTGTTGTTCAGTTGGGTTTGTATACTGGCCGACATACTTTCATCACACTTTTCTTTTCTATTTTAGTACATGTTGATTCTACTGCTTGTGTTAAAATTGGGTGTGTTATAGGTTTAAAGGAAATTACATCCCTTTTAACAGGAATTCGCCTTTGGTGCTAGTCGCTAGCCTCTGGCCTATGGTAGGCAGGCTTATGGTAGTCACGACACTATCCCTGAGGATGGGTCGTAATAATGTGTATTCCACAAACTTATGTAATTATGTTATATTTTCCAAGAAAATTATTAATTATTGATTAATAAAAAAATGTTTTACAATCTTTATGAAAAACAAGTAGGTTCTCGGTGCAGCAGAATCGCATTGGTCAGTACACCCACCTTTAATTTTTTCCATTAACGATGTTTAATATGATATATGTCAAGATAATAAAACATCGGATCTTTTAAATATAATGAAGAATTAAAGAAAATAAGGGATTTTCATAACCATATAGAGGATAGTCATATGTTGGTTATAATAAATTTAATTAAAATATATGAATTAATTTGATGGAATTTTCTATTCATTGATGTTTCAGGTCAAGATCTGATGTGATCTATCATTGCATCGTAGAATCCAAGTGTAGGATTCCTCTAGAGGTGATCCCCACATGCTCCATGTATCTCTAGATGTCATTTAAGGGATCTCCGGGTGCTATCACTGAAGAACCTTCACTTGTAATGTTCTCTTTCAATCGCCTTCATCTGGTGGAAAAGGATGTCTCTCTCTTAACTTGAGAGCATTCTTAGAAGAAAAAAATTCTCTCTTTCTTGAGTTCTTTCTCTTAATCCATTGTACAGAACCACTCAAAATGGATAAGATGATGAGAATTATATATAATTGGAATTTTAATTACAAAGAATAATAAAACTAATTAACTATACAAAAGCATTTATTCATTTCACTTAATACTTAGTAATAACCCATATCTAACAACAACAGTTGATTATTATTATTACTTCACATATTCCCAGTGAATTACACCTAATATTATTTAATTAAATTAATAATATAATTTCTCGTAAAATTCTTGAAAAAAACATAGGGCGTGTATATTAATATACATGGCATGTACTTTTTTTTCCATTCTCTTTATTTCCTCCTCCACCTTTTTTAGACCTTGAATAATGGTTATTTATTTCCTAGTTAAATATAACTGCATTACTCACTAATAAATATATTATTTTCGAACACAATATAATCTCTTGAATAGCTAGTGTCAAAATAAATGTGATCTGTAATCCTTGAATAATAATTAAACCAAAATCTATAATAATATTTATTCAACTTGTTAAATTAATATTAAACTTAGATACTCGGACACACTTAGTGTGTGAAACTGTAGGTCTTTTTCTCAGTGGAATTAGGAGGAGCCTGCCAAAAGTCCAAGGTTGGAATCTAGAAATATGCCAAGGCACCCATAGAGAAAGAAGTTTACACAACAATGACGTGTCACATCATACAAATTCTAACCATGTAATGTAATCCTTTTATCACAATATCTCGAATCAAGTGGGTGGAATGCTAGTACCATCAACCCTCGTGCTCGATTATTCTGTCTTTGACTTCCCGGAATTAATCTCTAAAATTCCTTACCATTTCCATGGATTTATTTAGGCTATGTCAATTCCATCTAAAGTCCTAAGACATCTGCTTTTGTTATTGAATAGAAGGGACAAATCTTTTATCACATTATCTATTAATGCAGTATTACTCGGGACACACCCAACATATCCTAACTCACTACGAATAGTGTGTCATCAAAGTTTTTTTTTCAATACATCAAACTGTCAGAGTTGTAATACCCATTAATAATATTTATAGAATGTAATGACCAATACACACATCCGCAGATAGGAACATCCAATGATACTATAAAATTTTAATTTTCTACTAGTGGGTCTTGTTCTCATATTATATTCCAAGATTTTACCATGGAAGCACACCATGAGAATGTGCATCAATGTTTTATGAGTCCTCAAACAAATTGAATGTATTATACGTGTCCCTCAAATAACATCATCCGTCCATATAACATATATTCATGAATAGTGTTATGGCACTTCTGGGTTCTCATCATAGTAGGGATCTGCTTTGACCCTTTAATACAATAGTTATCCTTATGTCATTATCACATTTATTGTCATTTAGAAGAAAAATCAATATAAGAAAGGTATTTACTAATGAATAATGTAAAATGTAGTTGGTTCTAGGCCACCAAATCCAATAGACAGCCACTTGGAATAGATCCTACAACTAACAACCATTCACCTGCTATCTCTTACATGATATTCATTCTTCTGCTGAGATAGGCCTTTAGTCATGGGGTCTTCCATGTTCTCTTCCGTGGAAATTTTACTCAATGAAACTTCATGCCTTTGATGAAAATCCATCACGAAGTGATACTTTAGTATGTGCTTTTTCTGTTGATGTGACCTTGGTTCTTTTTAAAGATCCACCGTTGTAGTATTATCACAATATAATGTGATAGGATCATTACTTCTAGGCACCACATTATGCTTCGGGAAAATTTTCTGAATCTAGAAAGCTTCCATGGATACATTAGACGCCTCTATATATTTGGACTCTATTGTAGAATCGGCGAAAACTGGTTGCTTTGAACTCTTCCAGCTCACAACTCCTCCATTAAGACAGAAAACATATTCAGATTGCAACTTCAGATCATTTGATTTGTCTGAAATCCAACATCATCATACCCTTTGATGACAAGATCCTTGCCTCCTACATGTAACAGCCCGAGATTATATGAAAAATATTCTTTTTAATTTTATTAATGTCTTGTGTTGTACGCTACACCAAAAGGAGCTTGCACAACACACATCCTTGACTTGCCTTTCATTACACGCAATCGCGACCTTCCTCGATAGCGTGTGTAGTTTGCAATACCAAGTTTCACTAAACAACGATATGCTATTAAAATATTATTAAAACTAGCCGTTATGAATAGTAATAACCACTTTTTGAAATTTTGTAAATTTTATTTTTCAAAATGGACTTCATTTTTGGAATCAGAATATCAAAATTAGCTTAGGGTGAAATTTTGGTACTTTTCGGGTAACTTTCATATTTTGATGAATAGTGAAAAATTACTAAATTTTAATTAGAAACAAATTTTTCAATCGAAATAATTAATAGTGATAAATTATTAATTTGAGTGG
This sequence comes from Viscum album, assembly GCA_963277665.1. Lineage (NCBI taxonomy): Eukaryota > Viridiplantae > Streptophyta > Magnoliopsida > Santalales > Viscaceae > Viscum > Viscum album. The sequence goes on from OY728166.1 coordinate 1,324,447,338, forward strand.
TTTTAAAGTATATTTAGAATATATTTTTACAATTTAATACAATGTTGGTCATTGGATGTAATTTCACATTTAAACTAGATATAAACAAGTGTCAATCTTTTGATAGATATTGTTTCTTAAAAACAAGCTATTTGTTTTTACAGCGGGATTTAATTATAAAATTAATTAATGTAACTTCTATGTTATGAATTTGGTAAAGTAGACTTCAATTTTGAATTCGGAATATGAAATATAGCTTAGGATGAAATTTTGGCATTGTTCTGAAAAACATCAATTTTTGATGAATAGTGAAACTACTAAGTGGTAGTTAAAAAACTGAATTTTTTATAAAACTTAATTTTACCGCTTTTGTGAATGGAATTTCAAAAATCTGAGAGACACGGTTGATGTCAGTAAGTAAAATGTGTTTCAATGAGATGAAAATAATTTTTGGTGAATAGTAACTTTTTACTTTTATTTACCACGGTTAAAAGTAAATAGGGTCATTAAGGGTAAAAATGATATTAATATTAACCTAACACATGTCCTAATCCTATTGGACAAGTGTATCTCGACCATAAACAACCTTAAGTGTAAAATATTATCATTTAGGCCCACTTGGAATAGATTAGGACATTTATTAGTATTTAATTCAAAGAAGAGTTAAAAGAGTTAAAATCAAAGTTTATTTACTAAAACAATTGTAATATAGGGTTATACATAAGATAAATTCGATTGTAAATATTCATTAGAACGATAAAACGATTTCCTACATAATGGTATTTTATTTTTAATTTTTCAACATCAAATAATTTAATTTATGTATGACACAAAGATGATGCAGTAATAATCTCATTAATGAAATATTGACATAATTGATATTATAAATACCAAAATAAATGTAATTTAAGACTTTTTATGAATTACACTAATTTTATAGGTTACTATGATATATTAGTATTTATTTAATAAACTTGGTTTGAACATATAATTCTGTTATGACTTTCAAAAAAATCATATATCAAATAGAGTCAAAATTGACACAAAATAGTTTTTAAATCAAATATTATATTATTAATTGTTATTTTATTCCTAAAAATCTAAGGTTCGGCCAAATGACTTATATAGGGATATATATATTGATAATAAACAATTTGGGGTTCGTTTGGAATGTTATAGTAAGTGTATTAACCATATAGTGTAAGAAAACAAAAAGACACGGTAAAAGTTAAATTATTTAACTTAAAGTTAAATCTAATTGATAAGGATAAAATAATAACCAAAACATGTCTAAATTCTATTGGTTGATAGGATTTCGACCCATACCCACATTAGCTTCTAAATAAGACCCTTTGAAAACATTATAAACCGATTTTGACTTTAATATAAAATAATATTTTGAGATATTCCTAAGGTGCCCCTCTCCTCCATTATAAAAGGGACACCTCCTCCCCCTCCTCCTCCCACCAATTTGAGCACTCAAGCTAGTCCAACCCCTGCCAAAATCCCTTCTCCACCTCCATAGTATAATCCTAGAGGTCCTGGCCTTCTTCAAAGACCATCCTTAGTTCTTTAAGTGGAGGCTAAGAAAAGGCGCGTCAAAAAGAGGTAATATCCATTACCGATCTTTTTCAATTTCATTCTTCTTCAACTTCTTCTTCTTTAGTTGTTTCATGATAAAGTAATAACATCAGTATTTCTTATATACTGATATGTTATTATAAATATGAAACAACCCTAATTCACCTTCTATCCATCCTACGGAAAAATGAAATCACCGCGCGTGCGTACGTACAGAATACCGTCTCCACGCCGTGGTGTAATCTATTTTCCACCACCACCTTAATAGGATGGGTATAATGGTGTAATGAGTAACTATATATGATTATTATAAATTGATATTGATACTGAAATAGTCTAAATACACTTCAACACAATTCCACGACCATGGGAACGATATCATCGCTCGTGCGTACGTACGGACTACCGTCTCCATGACGCGATGAGATTCATTCTCAATGATTAACCATTCATGAATGATTATAAAGTATATATAATAAGTACTAATGAAATATATGACCTGATAATGATACTGGAATTCTTTATATTTATATGTATGTCATCTACTTAATTACATTCAATTCAATAAGGAAATGAAAACAGCGTTCATGCGTACGAACGGACTACCGTCTCCATGAACGGTGTATTTCTTTCCATTTACTGATTTATTATATATGTATAATCTGAATATATATATATAAATCATGTTTTATATTCTGTAATTACGTAATCATGATCTAAGTAATCATATGAATAATTACAAGTTAAAAACACGAACGACAAATGAGACGATTTTACCCAAAACGCTACTTTAACATGAATTTACAAAAGAACGGGTAACATAAAGTCATAAGTGGACCATATATGATATAATAAAAATGAATATGATTCTAGAATAAGTCAATAAAATGATTTAAATCATTATACAGGAGGTTCAGACACTTACAAAGCAAGTCTGACCTAAGGTAAGGGAAATATCACAATCTCACTTTTATCCGAGATTGTTTTTACTTTGGTATTTACTGGGGTGTATTTTATCATCCACATCCATGTTACCTCAATATGTAATATTATTTCCATCCTTATACAATAGTATATATCCAATTTTACCCTTCGGTGAGTTTTTTGTAAAAGATATGAAAGGAATCTTTTGTCATTTTTCGTACGAGGTACTTTTTAACTTTTCCGACAAAATTATGAAGAATGTTTTTTAACTCATACGGCATGAATGGATTTTTAAAACATTATTTCCAACAAGATTCCTTTACAAGTTTTCAAGTTTTTTTAATCAACTTCTTTTAGAAAGGAAAAATGTTTTTGAAGAAGAACAGATATTTTCCTCAAGAATGGAGTTCAAGTGTTTTATCAAAATTATTTTCCATCTAAGATAATAAAGGGTTTTGTTTCTATACCTATTATTACATTGATTTGACTATGTTGTGATGGAATTATTTTTATGAATTCCTTTATATTATATTAATTGTTTTATGATGTCATGTTGTTTAAGAATCCCATTTTTATTACATGGGTTGTGCAATGATGTATGATTTATGAATTTGTGGAACACATAAGAATGGTATCATTATGAGATGGGTGGGACATATATCTCCCTCCAATGCATTGGGTAAAGATTTCATATCTCATGAGATAGACATGGATGGAATGGTAGGTTATACCGGTTCAGTGAAACATGATTGAAACGAGGGTGACTCGATTCAGAAAGGGACTTTGTCCACTAAGATAGTCTTGGCAATGAGTCATGAATAACAAGAAATGATTCTCTATGATTATGTGTGTGTTCCACAAAGTTTCATGTTTTAAGTTATGCTTATTATGATTTCATTTCACTACTATGATTTATCCCATGTTATGAAATTATGCTCTCTTTTGCAGGTTAAGATTTCCAAAAGTTATGTTCTTATGTATATGATGTGATTGATTTTTCTTTTGTTTACCCTTACTTAGCATTTGAGATCACCCTTTTATGTTTTCTTTTCCAGGGGATATAAAGAAAGGTTTTAGGTAAAAAAAAGGAAGATCTTTATGGGAGATATTGAAGATCTTTCACCACGATTAGAAGTTTACGTTCCGAGTTTCCAAAGAAACTAAACTATTATGATCCTTGTGTGTGTGTCTTTGTTATGTACTAAGTATTCCGCAAAAGTAATGTAATGTCTATGTACGTCAAGCTTCGGGTCTCTACACCTACATACACCAGAAACATATCAATAGTTCTTATTAGATACATAAGGATTGTATTAACAGGAGTCCGTTGTTGTTCTCCTGGATCTACTTTATAACTGCCTACCATTCTTAGTGCAGAGGCAAGATCAATCCTGGTACATAAAATGGCATACATTATAGATCCTTTAGTTGAATCATATGGGATCTAACTCATTCAATCATTCTCTTGTTGTGTCTGAGGACACATTTTCATAGAATGATGTAGGCCATGTGACACTGGAACAAGTCCACTATTGGATTGTTCCATATGAAATCTCTTTAGTATATTGTCAATGTATATACCCTAACATAGTCTATACAGCCTCTTGGATATATCACAAATGATCATGATCCCTAGAATTATGGCAAATTCATCCAAGTCCTTCATGGAGAAACACTTGTTCAACTAGTCCTTAAAAAACTGTAGGACTGGTACATCAGTTCTAATAAGTAATATGTCATCAACATATACTACTAGGATGATGAATGAATTCCCATTAAATAGATGATAAACACATGGCTCACCTTCATTATTAATGAAACCAAATTCCTTTATGGATTCATCAAATCGAATTTTCCGTGACCTGGATACTTTATTTAATCCATAAATATATTTCTGCAACTATCAAACCCATTTTTCTTCACTTGGTGTCACAAACCCTTCCAGTTGTGTCATATAGACATATTTTTGATGGTTCTCGTAACGGAATGATGTTTCAAAATCAATTTTCCAAAACACATTGTCATGGTAAGATACTATGGAATGTATGATTCTTATGGATTTAAACATGGAAACTACCAACAAGGTTTCTTTATATTCAATTCCATGTTGTTGTCTGAATCCTTTTTCCACTAGACATTCTTCATAGGTGCTAACATGACCTTCCATGTCTAGTTTTCTCTTGAATACCCATTTGCATCCAATAGGCATTACCTCAACTGTCTCATTAACAAAAAACCCAGACATGGTTCTAATACATGGAATCCATCTTAGAATTCATATCTCCTAGCCATATTGCATCTTTTGAGATTTCTACTACATCCTGGTAGGAGAGAGGTTCACCATTGTCTAACAATAATGATTCACTATCCTCGGTGACTAGGAAACCAAATGTCTCTGGTACCCTTGCCTCTCTTGAGATCCTACACCGTACTTATGTTTCTGGAACCTCTTCCATGGGGACCTATAGAAATTGTTCTAGTACCAACTATTTTGTATCTAGAGCATCAACTTAGTCAAATTCAATCTTTCCCCCACCATCCTTTTGAGAATGTGTTCCCTCTCATGAAAGATGGATTGTATGGCGACAATCACCTTCATGTCAAATGAGTTATATGGGTAATATCCTTTCATTTTTTTTTGATATCCTACGAAGATATACCTCATGCCCAGGGGAGCTAGTTTGTTTCCTGAGAAGGCCCTAACAAACACCTAATATCCCCATATATGTGTGTTTGACAAAATGGGTTTCCTTCCATTCCATAACTCGGAGGGAATTCCATTTTCCACCTTAGTGGGTACTAAGTTTAATGTGTATGTTTTAGTTTGTAATGAATATCCCCAAAAGGGTAATGTAAGATCTAGATGACTCATCATCAACCTCACCATGTCAAACAAGGTGTGGTTCTTCCTTTTTCAAACACCATTCACTGTGGTGTATAAGGAGGAGTGATGTGATATATAATTTTAGACTATCATAGAAGATCAATGAAATATTGGTCAAGATATTCTCCACCTTGATCCGATCGAAGTTTCTTTATCTTCATAACTTGCTGATTCTATACTTTATTCTTAAATTCCTTAAATTTTACTATGTAATTTGACTTATACCTCTTTATGTAGACATATCCACATCTACTCAAATCATCATTAAAAGTAATGAAGTATGAATATAAACCTCTAGAATCTACTGGAAATGGTCCACAACCATTTTTTTGCACCAATACTAGAAGCTCTGTGGCCCATTCACCCTATCCACCGAAAGGCGGCTTGTCCATTTTACCAGCTAAACAAGTGTGACATCTATCAAGTGTTTTTAGCTTAGTAGATTCTAAATAGAAATCTTGGTCAGAATTTGTCAGGTGCTTATCATTTACATGACCAGGACAGTGATGCCACAACTGGGTGATGTATGAGTCTTGCGAGTTTGTTTCGTTGTAGATTTGTAACACTTGGTTTTACTAATTTAATACATACTAATCGTTATTTAGATGTTCCATACCATTACATAGGTTCTTCTTATAAAATAAGAAACCCGTATTTACAAACATGGAAATAAATCCATCCACATCCATAAATGATACAAAAAATTTGTTTTTGGTAACAGTAGGCACATAATAACAATTTTGTAAAACCAAAATCATCCCAGTTGGCAATGAGAGATGGTAATCACTAATGGACAATATAGATAGCCTCACGCCATTGGTAGCTCGAAGATCCACCTCTCTTCTTGCAATAATTCAAAATCTACTTGGTTATTACATGTGAATACATATGTGAGCCCCTCAATCTATGTCTAATAACCAATGTGTAGAAATGTAATGATTACACTTGATAACGTACACACCATTAGTGTCCCCACACTTCTGGGTGTAGTTCCTCTTCAAGTGGCCCTACTTTCCACACGAAAGTCATACCACCTATCATTCCTTGCCCTGACTTTTGATATTATCCTTCTTGAAAGGATGGTGCTCCTTAACTTCAGACCATTTATGAGCCATTGGTCCCTTTCATTGCCTATCAATTTCTTATTCACCATAAGGACTACGAGTTTGACATGCCCCATGTTCTTATCTACTTGGAAAATTATGTTCAAATGTTCCAATAGACTCTTATCATGTTTCCTCATGTTTTAATTGAAAAAAAATCTAGAGAATGTCTTGGGAAAGGATGATATGATGACATCTATACGCAACGCATCTGAAAACATAATCTATAAGATGTCTAGGAATTAAATGTAGCCAATATGCATGAATACATGATGCCTAGATTGCACAGACTCACTAAGATTATCTATGAACAATGCCTTGGATATCTCATATTTCTCATGTCTCTTCTTCTCTCAATAAAGATCCTTAAGGTGATACATCATGCAATACACTCCAACTGTATCTTGTTGCTTCAAGAACTCATTAGACATGACTGATAGAATAAAACATTGGACATATGTGGCATCATTTATATGTTTCATATAGAGAGATAGTTCCTCATCACTGGACTCTTTTATAGGTTCAACTGTAATAGGATCATCCTGCATGTACAATTTTATCTCGTGGTAAAGGATAATGTGTAAACACCTCTTCCATTCTTGGAAATTGGGGTCAGGGGGAAGGTTTTCTTTCTCAGGTATGGTTCACAATTATATATTTGAAGTCATTTATTTTTACATTTCTAAAAATTAATCTGAGAAAAGGTATAGTACATTATCAAGATAAAACTGAGTGAACTAAATAATTTAATACTTATTAGTGTCCCACTATTTTATCGAAATACAATACCCCTCACCATTGACTTCAAAATATTTTGTTTCCTGAATATTATAGTGGAAATGATCACTATTTCCATTTGCATTACCCCAAGTTGGGTTGTTCAAGAAACTTTAATGGTTTTAGGAAGGCATTCTAAATTCCAACTGCATTAACTCACAGCTCCTTGAACCACTAAGTGGACTCTGTAATCCTAAAATCCTTTTATTTGGGATTTTATCCACCTTTTCCTCTTGGAGACACCAAAACATACTGTAGTAGTCATTCCTTGATGCAAACTAATTCTATTCAACCCAAACCCTTGAATTATAATTCCCCAATAATTGAAAGCACCCCAGAATGGGTTATTCAAGACCTTTTAACTATGGATCAATTCTAACCCAGATTATGGATGGCTATAACAACAAAATATTTTCTTTGAGTGATTTAATCCTTATACTCAAATTTCAATTTTAGTATCTTTGATTACATGTTTTTTAATATTATGTGGGATATACTTAAGTGATTAACCATGTCTAGGATAATATTTATGATTAATTTGGTCTTATTTTAGTTCCATATTGTATTCTTGTTTAATTCATTAATTGTGTGATCATGATAACACAACGACATTAAATAAAACATGCAACTAACAAAAATAAAATAAATTATATGATCACGGGCTTGTTTAATTGGATAGTTTATCTAGTGGTTTATAAACTAACCCAAGACATAGGGGGAAAACACCTTTAACATTTTGGGTTCGTGTTTATATCTTTCTACCTGTTCACCTTTGTATCTCCTTGGATTGGGTTCACCTTGGCTCTTAATTTGAGATTCCTCCACCAGCTCAGGAGATCCATCCATTATATATGATTTTACCTCAAATAAAGGTGTGGTGTAAAACATTGGTTTTACATAAATGAAATCTTGGGTACATGGACAGTACATATTAATGAGGATAAGGCTCGCAGGCCAACAAATTGAAAATAAATAAATTAAAAGAAACCATTCATATAAAGAGGTCTTAGTCTTTCTCATGATCATCCATACATGAAACGATATATAATCATAAATTAAACTAACATTAAATTATTTAATGGTTCTTGCTTAAGATAAATGACGCTCCAATCAATTAATTATTTTTAATTAATTAATCCTTTTCTTTTAATCCCTTTAATTAATTTCCTTGAGATTCTCATCTATCGTAATTTTAAACAAATAAATTCCCTTAAAATTATCTTTTTATGTAACTTTGAAATTGGAGGCAACCTAGTGAATTCCCATTAATAACTACCCAATGAGTAGAAATAAACATTATGCAGATGTAAAATTAAACACATTTATATATAACACCAATTACGTGTAGTTCCATATCTTTACTCCTTCACTATGGTTCATGTATCAAGGGTGTGTATAATATACTAATAAATTTTAATAAATCTATATAATTTGGATGAGTACATGGAATGTAGTTCCAACAACATGGTGTGTACTTTTCTATACTGTCAATCCAATGAACAAGACTGATGACACGGTATGCAGATGTACATCCGAAAGTTTTTGGAGTACATGGCTTGTTCAGTGGGACACAGGCCGTGTAGTATCCACATTACATGGTTTCCAGTTAGGCTAGCTGTGTACGGGGTACACGGTCCAAACCTTACCCAAAGGGACTACACACTATGTTTAGTGGACCAAATGGTGTGTAATCTAGAAACGGTGTGCCACCTATTCTTGGACAACACATGGTGTCATTTAAGACATAGAAATGCTACAACACACAACCTGATTTGGTGGACCAGTCCGATGAATTGAACCTATACTACACGTCATGTACTTCCAAATACACGTAATGTATTATGGTGTTGTATGTCCATGAATTCTTGGCACCTATTGATGAGATAAACTATTTTATTTTATTCCAAATTAATATAAAAAGTCATTTTAGTAAGGTGAACATGAAACGAGAGAAGAGGTACAGATTGCCAGATTCAGATTTGCAGAACGGTTAACTTGAATTGCAATAACAAAATTATTAAATGCGTAAATTACCAATGGATAAGTAAAAAATTATAATCAAAGATATAACTGCTCTGATACCACTTGTAGGTTTCGGTGTAGCAGAAGCGTGTTGCTGGGTGTACCCAACATTAATTTTTCCCATTAACGATATTTAATCCAAGATTTGTCACGATAATAAAACAGAGGATCATCGACATAGAACAAAGAATTAATGAAAATAAGGGAGTCTCGGAACTATATAGTAGATCATATTATGTTGGTTATATTTAATTTAATTAAAAGACAAGAATTCCCTAGATGGAATTCTCTCTCTGTTGATGTTTCCGATCATGATCTGATGTGATCCGTCATTGCATCGTTGAATCCAAGTGTAGGATTCTTCTAGCGGTGATCCACACGTGCTCCGTGTATCTATGGACGTTTCCAAAGGGATATCTGGGTTCTAGTATGGAAGAACATTCCCTTATGATGTCCACCTTCGATTGCCTTGATCTAGTGGAGAAGGATCTCTCTCTCATAGATTGAGAGGGTTCTTGGAAGAAAACAATTATCTCTTATCTTGAGATATTTCTCTAGCTCCTCTTTTCATAACCACTAAAAATGGATAGGCTAATGAGAATTATATATAATTGGGATTTTAATTGCATTGAATAATAAAATGAATTAATTACCCAAAATCTTTTATTCATTTCATTTAATTCTTTGTAATAACCCATGTCTAATAATAACATTTGGATGCAATTATTACTTGACATGCACCGACTGAATTACACATAGTATAATTTAATTAAATAATTCGTATTATTTCCCATAAATTCCATGAAAAAATACACAGCGTGTATATTAATATACATAGTGTGTACTTTTTTTTCCATACTCTTTATTCCCACCACCACATTTATTAGACCCAGGATAATGGCTACTTATTTCTCAAATAAATATCACTACATTACTCGCTAATAAATATATTATTTCACCCATAATTTATTCTCTCGAATAAGTAGTGTTGAAATAAATGTGACCAGGAATCCTTGAAAAGTTATTAAAACAAAATGAAGAATACTATTTATTCAACTTGTTAGATTGATATTTAACTGAGATACTTGGAAACATTTAGTGTGTGACCCTATATGCCTCTTTCTTAGTGGAATTAGGTAGAGCCTGCCTAAATTCCAAGGTTAGAATCTAGCAACACATCAAGGCACCCGTAGGGAAATAATTTAAAGATGTAATGACATGTCACCTTTTACGAACGCTTACCGTGTAATGTAATCCCTTTGTCACAATATCTCAGATCAAGCAGGTAGTATGTTAGTTCCATTAACCCATGTGCTCGATTATTGTTTTCTCTGACTTCCTATAATTGAACTCACCCATTCCTTACCAAGTCCAAGTATAATTTTTGTGCTATATAAAATCCATGAAAAGGCCTGAGTTATCGACTTATATTATAAAACATAAGGGACAAACCATTTCTCACATTATCTATTAATGCAATATTACTTGAGAACCACCCAACATATCATACCTCACTATGAAATTAGTGTCATCACATTTTTCCTCATTACATCTAAGAACACGAGTTGTAATACCCATTAATTATAATCGTAATGTCTAAGGACCAATACACATGTCCGCATATAGGAATATCCAAAGACACTATAAAATGTGGATCTCCTACTGGTGGGTCTTGTTCTCATAATATCCTACTAGATATTACAAAGGGCACAAACCATGAGAAAGTTCTGTAATGTTTTAGGAGTCCTCAACCTTAATTTCTTGTATTATTTGTGTCCCTAAAATAACATCATCTGGTCATAGAAAATAAATTCATGAACAATGTTATGGAACTTCTGGGTTCTCATCATATCAGAGATCCAATATAACCCTTTAATTCCATAGCTATCCTTAAGGAATAACAACATTCATTATCACACAGAAGAAAAATCATGATGTGATAAGGTATTTATTAATGAATAAATTAAAAAGTAGTTGGTTCTAGGGAACCAAATCCAATGAAACTATATTCCATGATTGATGATTTTTTATCTTTGACTTATTTGGTGTGATATTCTTATGTTGGGACCATGTGATCATAAATTTATGTTTATGTATCTAGTTTTTGGGTTGGTTATTCATAAGAAGGGCACAATGATAAAAAAAATCTATGAAATTAATATGATCCTTATAAAAATAAGTAATTTATTTATCTCGTTTACTAATGTTATAAATAATTATGGTTTTAGGGTGTGCATAATTTTTATAGGTAGTAAATATTCATCGAAATTGTAGTAATATTTATTTATTTTATTTTCATGTAACCTCAGGTAGTTTTAGATCAAATAATAGTTATTTTTAGAAATTATTAATAGAAAACATTATTTAAAACCTTGTACATAAGAATTTTTATAGGATAATATTTGAAATATTTTTTAAAGAATATATTTTATGGGTTACCTTGAAAATGAATAAAAATACATATTCTAGAATGTTGATGCTGATGTGGAAAATATTTACATAAGGGTAACTATATTTATAATGATGAATTTAGTTTTCAAAAAATCATTTGAGTTATATGACGAGTTGGCTTAATAATTCACACATAAATAGAAAATATCAGGGGATTTTAATGATTTAATTCATATAATAATTATGAACCATTATAATTGTTTTTAATAGTTGATATTCATGCATTACCATAGTTAAAATCAAGGTTCCAAACATTGAAAAGTTGTTTCCATGATCCTATGAAACATTTTTCCTGATCTTTTGATTTCTCACTCTGATTTTTATTACTCACACACTTATTTTTTGTATTTATAAATGGTTTGAACTGGGAGTATAAATTTTAATGGTAAATGTGATAGAAGTTTGAATGATTTTTATCATGAGAAAAAAATAAAATGGGATATAAAATTTGAAACCTAATGATAATGAATCATTATCTTTCATGTTATATAATTAACTACATAAACATGTTAGAGATTCTTAACACACAAAAAAATAGAAAATATGATTTTCTATTGAGTTCCATTGAAGAATTAAATAATAGGAAGAATTTTTATTTTCATACATGTCACATATTTGGGAAAAATCACCTACGGAAATGCCTCAAATGAATGAGAATATATCTTATTTTTGGAAAATAAGGGTATATAGAAATTAATTATCAATGAAAAATATAGAGTTTGATAGAGGGAAATGGATCTCACACTAAGATACAATTTATAGTCCAATATATTATTTATAGAGTTTTCAGACATTATATCTGTTAATGAACTAATACAAGTAATAACACATATACCAAGGAAGGGACAATGTTAATATAATTATTCAGTTGGAATGATTAAATATTTTATATTTTGGTATTTTTGAATTTTATTGTAGTTGTGTTCAATCAATGATATTCACGTTATTTGATTATTGAAATATCCAAATATTTCTCCGATAAAGTTTGTCATTAAATATTTAAAAGAATATATACAATGGTGTTGATAATATAGTGAATTTATTTAGTAGTAAAAAGATATTTTTGGAAAACATGTGATTGAGAGATAAATGACCATAATTTATTTTCTAGATGTCATGATAATAATATTTAGTTGGGAGGAAGTGATTATTTTTATTAATAATGTATATTTTTTAGATTTTTAGACATAAAATTTGAATGCAAGTATTATTTTCTTTTATCTTTAAAGAAACTCTATATATTTATAATAATAATTTGAATATTTTGGGGTGTTTCATATAAATGTATATATATATATATTTAGTTTAGAACCACATGAGGGATTGATATTATTTTTATTTAATAGTTATGTTAATCATGGATGAATATGTGATTAAATTATTCTAATAATTGTGCCTCAATTTTTTTCTACCATATTTTTAATAGTTCTATTATTATTTAAATATTGGATATTATTATAGGGATTTGGGGTATTGGTATATGATTATTTATTCATATTGAATTACATTGTAATACCATATTATTTTTATTAAATATAAAAATATAATTGGAATGATATTATTAAGTGGAAGAAATTATTTTTTAAAAGTTATTTTTAGTTCTTCAGACATGAATATAAATTCATATTTTATTTTTTGGAGTAAGATATGAGATATAAGTGGAAATTGATTAAAGAACAACTTAAGGATGGAACATTTATTATCAAATAAAAAGAAATATCCTATACATATTTTATCATGTATTCTGTCTTAATTTGGAAACAATACCTAAAATATATGCAATGGATCTTGAAATAAAAATTTATTCCTTTTGACTTCATTTATAAGGAATTTATATTCTTCTTTATCCCTTATTGACTTGACATTTTATGACCATTAACTTAATCATGACCCTGTTCATTATCAAACAATATTATTCTTATGATGTGCCTTTTTCTCTTCCATGTAATTATTTTTAAATCTGGATAATGATATCCATATATGGGATATTGATTTTTTGTTATTTAAATTAACCCTTTTATAAACCACTTTTCCTTTTCATGGGAGGATTTACTATCCCCTTGTAGGATGTGTCTTGTTAGCAAATATATTTGTAAATATTGATCCTCTGATTACCAGGATAGAAATATTTAGTTAATAATTTATTTAATTTTTGAGAATGTAACACCCAAAATATTTTCTTTAAAAGAATATTATTAATGGTATCTTGCTTAATTGAAAACATTAAACTTTCAGCGAACTATGATATAATAGAAAGAAATAAATATATAAAAATTTCTATTATTACATATTCATTAAATTGGATGTATGAATTAGAATAACCATATTATTAAACAATATTCATAATGATTTTATTTAATGAAATATGTTTTATTTATTCATAATAAATATGTATTAAATGTTTATAAAATACATTTTATGCATAATAAATAGTGTTTTTATAAAAAATGATTAATATTTTATTTTATGAATTGATGATATTATTAATTTTTGATAGATTTAGAAATTTTATTGGATAATGTTAATCTAATTTTTAAAATAATAATTTCAATACCATTTTTCATTAAAATTTTGATACCTTATTAGAATTTGTTTTTCATTTAATAGTAAAAAAACAATTTTTTACGACAATAATTTATTTCACTTATATAATGTAATTTAAAAGAATCATTATTTTATAAAATTTATCATAAAGTATCATAATTATATTTTATTTAGAAATTATATGAATAATTAAATATGTATAATAATTAATCTTAATTTCGGAAAGAGGTCATTTTTAGGATCAAAAATTATTTTTCCTAGATTCTAATTCTCATTGAATTTAACATATTAATATTTAAAGTTATTTATAAAACATAAAAAAATAGAAAAAAAAATGATTTTGACATTTAGATTTATGATGTTCAAATATTTTATATAAGCCCTAATTTTTTCTCAATTATTATTACTTATTGTAGTAATTATTTTCCACCTCAGTTAGGGTAAAATAGGAAAACATGATGTAAACTATGCGATAAGGCCTATAAATATCCAACACACTTTCCATTGATGTATTTTATCGGTGGAAAAAATGAAATTAGGACCATGTATCATAAATACATCAAATTGGTGGTATTTTATTTTGATCAAGGCCTTTATATTTTATTAAGGATATGTAAAAATTGAAATGTCACTATCTTTGTTTTAGTATCTCAAATATTTTTTTAAGGATTGAAAGATTTTTTTTTATAAATGGTTACTTTAGAGATCAATGAATTTAATTAAATGGTAATTTTTTTAAAACTTATTGTATTGTAGTATTTACATTAAATTTATGTGAAACACAGATACAATACTTGTTCAAGAAATATAAAAACTAGATATCTTATTTTAGATATATTAATTATAATAAATATATTAATAATTATTGTTTATTTTTTTAGGATAAATATAAACTATTAGTGTATTTTAATTTTATATTTTCATTCAATTTTTATCTTGTTCTCTTTAATGTCACACTATATGAATATATACGAAAATGACTTTAGGCGTATATTATATTAAATAATATTATATCAATTTATTTATAAATATTAAAAATTATATCATTGACCAATTTAATGTTATATTATCTCAAATATAATCAATTTATATCTTATGGATAATTTTCCCCTTTATTGTAACCTTCATGACCCATAATGTGTAAAAAAATTAGTATTGTGTTAATAATTAAAATGGATAAAAAGAAGTTAATAATAAGTTATATGGGATTAAAAATCACATAACTTTTCATAAATTTTATTAGATGAGATTATTTTGACACATAGTCATCCAATAAAAAAAATATCAACATTGAGTAAGTTTAATGATAAAATAAAATTTATTATTATTCTTTATTTAATGTAATTCCAAGGGTGTGTCTCCCCTAACTTATAAATGAGAACCTCCTCTCTTCTAAACTTTATAATTTTTGAGCACCATAACTCTAGAAATAAATTACCTAATATCATACTATCTTCCATTAACATTTCATAATTCTTATTGTGTTTCCAAAAACAACATCCTTTCTAGGATTATAGTGTAAAACATGGTAGGGTTATCAATGAAGTGGTATAACTCTTAAAAGAGTATTTTCCTTGTTATTTATTATTCTACAACATATAAATATATTGTATAAATTATAAAACAGAAAAAAAAATTAATTAATATAATTATTTATTATTATTATTATTATTAGGGAAAAACATTTTTCGCCTGCACTCTATCAGAGAGAAAAATAAAACATCGCTCATGTATGTATGTATAATTACACCTCAACAAAGCATTAGATTTAAATTTTCTTCATTACATTATATTAATGTCGAGTATGATATTATTATTATTCTTGGATGGTTAATTATTTTTTAAATTTTATTCAAACAACCATTAGAAATTGTAAACATCACTTGTGCATACATAAAGAATACCACATCCATGGATTATTGTAATTCATATTACATCTATGATTTATTTGAATGGTTATAAAATTATATATAATGTTTATATAAGATACTCATGAAATGAATAATATTATTAATATGATGAAACTAATATTAAATTATATGGTATGGGACTACTTAACTGAAAAATCCATGAAAATGAAGTAGTTATCACATAGAATAATTATTTTGAAAAAGAATAATTTTAGTTTTTGATAAGATATAATAAATAAATTAAAATTGAATGACATATATTATTATGGGTTTTCAATTTATATATAACAAATATATATTTATTATTTTGGAGGTTTAATATGTACAATGAAAAAGAAAAAATCAGGTAAGGTTTTCTCATCTCACTGTTTTTTCTGTGAGACATATTCCATATTCACAACATGATTACTTTATTTGGTTGATATAATGTCGAAGAAACTATTATATTATTCTTATAATTAAATAATAGGGAATTGAAAATCCATATAAGGTTCTTTATTTCATGCTATTTTCATTCTATGATTACCTAAGTAGAATGGGACGATGTAATAGTCTCATTTCTTTTGGGGATTTCCTATTATAAAATTCAACTAAGGGAAATATTGAGTTTATAATCCCATTAACCCCAAAAATATAATTATATTCAATTTATTTCTATATTTTTTAACCAGTTTTAATATTTTTCTATATTTTTTACTTAATTGATCAAGAAAATGTATTTAATGATTATTAGTACTTATTTCTTCTTTGATTATAGAACATTTTCTTCTAAGTCCATACCCATCATAATTGTTTTTTTGAATGTCTTACCTATACAAAAAATTTTCAAAACAAAATTTTAAATACCTTTATTTTTTATATAATTTTTAAAATGGAATATTTTTTAAGAAACATTTTCTGAACAAGTTAATTTTTTACATTTTAATAATGTTTGAAATGAATCTTCTATTTTAATGTATCTATTATGGAATAATTTTCCAACATTAAAAATTTGAATTCCATATAAGGATTCTGTTATATGGTTTAATAGTTATTGCATATAAATATTATTTTTTTAATATTCTAAAAACATCCAATCTAAATGTTATCAAAATAAATGGATGTGTTTTCATGTTTTAAAATAATGGATTAAATAATATTTTAAATGTATTTTTCATCTTGGTATGCATCCACAATAAATTTCTATGTTTCACTGGGGATATTATCTGATCATTCCATGCACAATAACATAAGATTCACTATTATGAAGTTCTTAGAATGATTACTTGAAACCCAATTCATTACTATGAGTCAATTCAGCTATAATTAAATTTTTTAGAACTCATTTATTTTCACAATTTATACTATTATAAAATAATCAAATGTTTATGAAACATGTTTCATTTCCATGGATTATGATGATATGAATTGATTACCATTTTATAATATTATGGCACATATATATATATGGTAATCATTATGTTATGGGTAGGGATGAAATTATATGTTCCTCCATTTCATTTGGTAAGGAATGATATCTCTTGAGAAAATAAGGACTAGAAAGGGTAGGAAAACATGTTTAGTTAGAGCCTATTTCACCCTTGAAAGTCTTGGGTTAAAACCATGACAAATAAAATGAATTAATGGTAACTGAACCCATGCCTGTAAGATATCTTTTTCTCTGATCCATGAAATGAAAATTATTTTATCTAAATATCTGTATAATACAAAACTATGTATTATTATAATGATATGATTTTATGGATAATGATTTGTTAATTATGATTCCACACTATTTTTTTATGTTTTCTTAAAACCTTTCTCCATAATACATTATTAAGAAACATTGACTGGTTGAGAATGAATTTATTATGTTTTGATTATACTCCCATACATACATTCTCACACTGACAAAGGATCATTAATTAATTTCTCATATGTGTACTCTTAATAAAGACAACAGATCATACTCTATATTTTTTCATTCCCCATATAATAAACAAATATTTTTAGGGTATGTCTATAAAGGGTACAAATAAGGATTATTTTTCTCAAATATGTTTATGATCATTCTTGAAATAAACTTTTTATGTACGTATTTTTAAAATGTACTAAACCATTATAATTATGGGTGTGTATAATTATGTTATGTATTAAATATTAATAAAAAATGATATAATGATTTTGTATATTATAATTAGGACAACTAACAGAACAACTATCATATGAATTTATGATATTTTCATGAATCATTCTTTATTTTATGTGTGGCTCCAGTTACCCCATATGATAGTGATCTTATTGAAACCAAATGATATGTGGATGGAGATATATATGATATATTCTCTTTATATATGTTTCTGATTTATTATTATTTTTATTAAAGATTAATTGTTGGAAATTTTTGAATTTATCATCATCTAGGTAGTCAGTTTATGTTGTGATGTTGGGATTTAGATAGTAAATAGGGATTATTAGGTATCCCAATGAAGTATATACAAATCCATTTAGTTAAATTCCTCCTAACAAATAATGTTAATGATTTTAAAGTTTTGAGATTAGTACCACATCTATGTATTTTAACCCATTACATATTGGATGACTATGTGAAAGGTATATATAAATGTTTAGCATGGAATGTACATATGAGTGGCTCTTTTTGTTCATCATTTTATTAGGGAAAATACATGAGAAGTTAGGGTTAGGGATTATATCATGATTGAGGAACATTTTATCATCCTTTTATCAATAAATAAGCTTATCTCATACTCATAACATAGATTTTCTTAGGATGACAAGCTTAGTGATTAGGATAATAATCACCTTTGGGTTATAACTTATGAAACGATCGAGTAATACCAAGCTCCTTAGATGGAATTCCTATGACCATCATATAATATTATGTTATCCCAAGTTAGGGTTTACATGTATATGGAGTCAAAAATATATAGAACCCAATAGTAGTATATCACCGTAATATATTTTATAAACTGATGGGATAATTTCCCTTGATGGTTGTTTTGGAGACCGTGATGAGAATCTCAACAAAATTGGATTATGAGGGATCCAAGAGAAGAATCATTACGAGAGGTAGTATGGGTTTTTATATTCTCATCACATAAGACAAAAAGTATGTTTGTGGGTGTTTTGATTCATACTTGGATTGGTATCATATGTATCATGTTTTAAAATAATCAAATACCTAAAATTCATGCATCACAATTTAATTTCATCTGATAGGATCGATCAATATTATTTAAAATCATGTAGTATAGATGTAGATGTTTTGAAATTGAAAAATACAAGGAATGAAGTGTTACATAAAGGTAGGGATACCAGTAATGATTCATATTATACATTTCTAAATATGCAAGAAACATGTTGTTGAAGCCCATAAAAATGATTATATCCAGAAGAGAGGGGATATTGGATCAGTTATAGTTACACTAATATTGAGGCCCATATATGAGTAAACATAGAGGAATTGTAATGAATCAGATTTTATTGAATTTATTTTTTGAAATTATTTGACAAAAATATGAGACCAGGCGTTGAGATGATGTGTTATTACGAGGCTCGATATTCCCACAACCATTTGTTGAATGATGTTATGTTTTTAATATCACACATTCATGGTTTCCAAAAAAAATTTAATTACTCTGAAATGGATCCATGAATACAATATTTGGGGGAACCGTTGTGTTATGAGAAGTGTCCTTACCGTAGAAGAGGCATAACATTGTCTAGTGTGGGCCAGTTGTGAATTACTGTTTTTGGATGTAAGTGTAAATAAAGTAGTTAAAAAATTATTATTATCTTTTAAAATTCTAATAACTCATTAATGGAGATTTGGATAGGAATTATGAGACCACTGTTGAGTTCGTAATATGGTGTTTTCCCTAGGTGCGACATAGATTTAGTTGGTGAGGGTGTTCTTTGGAAAAACCCAAAAAGGACGTGTGTGTCATTAAGTAATTTAAAGATAAATTATTTTCATGAAACAATGATGATTTCATTTAAAAACATCCTTGTGATGAATTACCAGGGTTATCCTCATAACCCTGGGTGTACTGGATAATCTCTTGGGAGATCTGAGATGATTTTTCCTTGGTGAACAAATACCAGATAGTGGATCGGTGATCGAAATGCGATGAAATCAAATGTTCTTTCAAAATATCATGACAAAACATCTTTATTCATTGGAATTTGACCCATTGAGGTAGGATATGTTATTAGATTGTGATTTTCATTACCATTCATAGATTCTGCAATGAACGTGGACCCACCCAAAAATTGGTTGATCCACTTTTCATTTGTTCTTGTGGGATAGTTAAATTGTGGGGTTGAAAATTCATAGATCTTTGAGATTATCCTGTTTTTTGTTCCCCATCCTAACACGAATGAATCGAGGCCAACACAAAAAAATCCACGACCCATTATTTGGGTGTTCATGTGAATTTATTTTTCGACCCTCATTCTCTCACGTTCATTGTAAAATTATTCATCAACAACCCATGCAATGAAACCCTAAGTTAATGATTGATCATTTCACTGCTGATTGATGTTGAAAATATCATAGATTTAAGGATTTGATCCCTTGATGGAACTATGACGGTTTTATGGTAGGTGTGATGCATTTTGTATGGGAAATCAGTGCATCGGGGTAGCCCATGGAGGTGGCTGGAGGTGGCAGCTCCAACGGGTTCCAACAGACAGCGAGCAGTAGGGAATGGATGCCAGTAGGGTGGCCCGTGGGGTGAATGATGAGAGGTGGAACACAGCAGAAGGCCACATTATATCTGGTTTGTCCAGCAGAACTGGGCCACAACATGAGGCCATGGTGTTGACTGGGGGATGCAGCATATGCAGCACCAAGCTGTGATATGGGTCTATGCCACGTTGGAGGAGGCCAAAGTAGTGGGGTCATGTGTAAATAAGTGTATTGTTTCTTCCTTATGTAACATGATAGGAAATTGCATCCGAACAGGAGGGACATGGTCTGGGTGGACCACATGCAGCGAAGCAAACCGTGTAGTAGTACGAGCAGGACCTGTGGAAGTTGGGCCATTGTAGCGAGCTGGGATAGACCAGATCGGACTGAACTAGGTCAGGTATGATGGTGGGTTAGGTTGGATATGGAGAAAACCTAGGTCAGCCCATTTTTCACAAAAATAGATGTAACATTCAAACTAAAGCTCTATCTGATGAGACGTCTACAATATTGGGACCCTAATGTAGAGTATGTCCTTTTGAAATGGATTGGTTGGATTTTCTATTGGACTATTATAGGTGGATAGTTTTCCTTTATTCTTTCATAGAGGGTTTAGTATGGTATTACCTCTACATCACTATATAGTAGACCCCTCTATAGGCCATGTCCTTGATAGAGTTATTCAAACCCTACTTGGGACTAGAGTGGTCCTATATCACCCATGAAGGAGTTTTGTTGGAATTAATATGACCTCTTAGGGTAGGGATTTAGTCCTCCATATAGCGTTCTATATTGATATGGTTTTTGGGGTTCTACGAGAAGGATCCCCTACATTAGGAGACATAATAAGAGGGTTTTTAGTATTTTTTAGAATTATCCCCAATGTTATAGGATAATATAGATTGGGTTGTGGGTATTCTCTCAGAAGGATCCCCTCTATGTATGTTACAATGTTTTACTAGTGTATTTTCTCTTTGGATGGTCCCTTAATTAAGAGGACCTCTTCGTTAGAGACTCCAATGACATTATGGATCAAGGAGTGATTTCTCTCGGAACATGCACACCTCAAGAATAATCATGTGGAAACCATTGGATATGACATATCTCTTTAAATTTTGGCTAGTTACGAGTATATCTAGATATCCTTGGTGTATGTGCAATAGATATATAATAATATAGAGATGAACTGTACATCAAGAAAAACTTTGTGTTATAATTTATATATTTCTTTTTCATATTCCATTATTGTTTTAGGGTGTCCTACTAAGTATTGTTTTACTCGCCCCTACACATGCTTTGGTCGCATGTGTCATTTCTTATGTAGCTGATCAAATATCTTAACATTTCCTAGGAGGACTAAGAGTAGGTGGTGTTTAGGTATTTCATATATACATGTCATGCTTATATAGATTTTAACAAAATTCCTACATTGACCCTTTATATAGGTTTTTCTATAAATGAGTTTCAAGAACATGTGTATTCACATTACAAAATTTGTTTTTGGTGGGATTGTGTTATGGCCCAGTTTACATTCCAGTTTCTTATTTTCGTACTCTGTGGTTGGTATCTTAGTGTTTTCACACTTTCTCTACTTTGTGTTTTCATTTTTCATCATTTTAGTCTTCAAGATCTGTGCATGTGTACAAGACTATAGGAAAATGCCTCTAATTTTTTTATTATGCTTTATCGGTGCTAGTTGCCAACCCCACACCCATCAGATGTGGGCTTGGGGTTGTCATGACATGGGCCCCTCTATGACAGGTTGTGATAGGAATATTTCAAATAACATTATATATTGGATCCAATATGATTATCACAACTCATGATGTATGTAATAGGTCTTTGTTTTGAGGTAATGGGATTGAATGAATTTGGGGACTATAGAGGAGGCCCGCCCATATTGTTTCCCTAGTTAGGGGACTTGGGTGATGTAGAACCCTACTATGGGACTTAAGAGAATGAATTATCTATATTAAGTAAACCCTTTTATGAGATATGGTCATGTAAGTTCACCATATTAAGGGTTCTCAATTTAATAACCTAGGATAATTAGTTATCCCTAGTAAAAGTTTCATAGGTTTGAGACTACATTGAAAGAATTCACTATATTAGTGGATACATCATAAATGAATTGAGATAATATATTCACCCAAGATGGGGTTTGGAGAGGAGGGTCACCCATGTGAATAAAAAATAATATGTGATTTCCCATGTTGGGATGGGTGTACCGTCTCTCCTTAGAGTGACGCATGGGTGGAGGGTTCTCTTAGGTAAGGGTTCGGTGGGGAGGTTCTTCCAATTCATGGGATTCGATAAAGGGTTCACTAGAGATCACGTTATTTTAGGAAGATCAGCCTATTAAAGGGATACGAGACATTGTTTATCCACATTGATATGGTCATGGAGGTATAGACAAAACTTGACATTAATGGAGCTAAGGTGTTCAGTTGTAACCCTAGTAGGATGGCCATTTAGGGATGGGCATAACTGAATAGGACTATTTCTGAGGCACCCCGATATTTTACAATATCAAGGGGCCATGGAAGATGGTTCAAACATGATTGAAGAAATGAGATAAGGGACTCCCTTTTATTAAATCTTGGGGGTTGTATTCTTTAGTTATGTGATTTTTCTGAAGGGTCTCCCAAGTATGGAGACCTGAGTAACAATTTTCCCTTATAGGAAAATCTATGGATGAATATGATATGTGGGGACATAGTATATAAATTTTTTGATATCAATGAGGAATAGATCCACAGTATAGGGATATGTAATAACATAGTTAAATGGATGTCTCTTCTTAATTTTAATACCCTATAAATTCATGAAAATATATATTTTAGGATTAATTTTAATTTCCTCCAAACGTGCACTACATGTAGAACTGGGTTCAAAAGAACCGAACTACAATATTTATATTATAATTTAACATGGACACCATGAGATAGAGATTAATATTATCAATATAAATAGGAATAAACAAAATTTAAATATTTCATATATTTATCTATTATTATGAAAACATATTTATAAAAAATGTTCACGAGTTTTGGTGATGTTTTTATATGTTTAAAAAATAAAATATTCTTAAAAATGATTCCCTATATATTTATGAGAAAAAAATGGGAATATTTTAGAATCTTAATTTCAGATAATGAAATTAATATTTGTAATAATAATGTAGAAACATTCTTTGGTTGATGTTTTCTTATTTTTTGTAAAAATATTTTTTTATAAATAGTGAAAAATACATGTTTTTAATAAAAGCTCAAATTGAATTTAAGAAATTTAAAAGGGTAGATTTTATATTTAAAATATTTTTAATGTAAGTATAGTGAAATTATATTATCTTTACACCATTATATTCCATTAAAATAAATTTAATTTCTATTTTGGATATAAATATTCTTTAACCGGTAAAAACTATTCTTTGTGAAACAAATATATTCTTCATAACATATTCTAGTTTAATTTTATATTTTAATTTACATAATTATGTGGTTGAATTTTTTTTATAATTAATTACTTATTTATAATTATAAAAAATAATATTATCTAATGTATTGAACGTAATTGTTGTCTATATTGAATAGTAAAAATAATTATATTTAAATACCTTAGTAAAGGTAAATACAACATTAAAGGGGTATTAATATGAAATGATAAGTGTTAAAAATGAGTTAAAACCTTTTTAGTTTAAATTTTATAATTTCCGTTCTATATTACCTAATATATGGCTCCAAAATGGTCCATTTTCCATCCTTATAGAATGATAGAATGATGGATGGAATTCTTTATTTTGAAATATTCCAAATCTGTCCTCCCCCAAACTTACAAAATTCTACATCCTCTCTTCTACATTAAACACATAAAAACTGAGTTGGAAAGGTATAAAAATTACAAAATTACTATATAAATCCCACCCTCTAGAAATAATTCTTTTTGGTCTGAATTCTAAACTAGGAAGGCTTTCGGTGAAAACCAAAAGAAGATGTCTGAAGAATAAGCAACATCCTTAACCAAACATTGTCTTTTTATCCACCTAATTAATATTTCATTAAACCATATAGATATAATAAAATAAATTTAATAATTATAAATATATTATTTTATGTTAACTAAATGACCTAAAACCATCTCCTCCCCCATCAAATGGGAAACAAAATCATTGAACTTGTGTATGGTAGACTACCGCCTCCGGAATTATCAAAATTAATTTTCAATCCCCACTTCTCCCATATATATATAATGATATGTATAATTTTTATATATGATATTTATAATAAAATTATACTTATTTAATTATAAAATCATATATAACTTCTTAATATTATTTCCATGAAGAATATGATAGCATCATTTGTGTTCTTGACGGACTACAACCACATAAATCATTGTGATACATTTTTCACTAGCACTTCTAAAGGAAGGAAATTAGGGTAATGATAATAAATATATGTTATATATAATATATTTATATGACTATATAAAGGTAATATATTATTTCCCTTTCCTTCATTTCCTTCTTTTAAAAGATAGAAATAATGTTCATGCGTGTACATAAGCTACAGTCTACCTGAATGGTGTATTTAATTTTATATTAAAAAATTATATAGATTAATATAAGTAATATATACTAAATATATATTATATTTATATAAATTTTAAATTTAGGGTTATAATTTAACCATTATCAATTCAAAGTTTTAAAAAAATATGAAAAAATATAACTAAAAATAATGTATTTATTAAATAAAACATAATTTTAACAAGGAATTATTGAAAAAAAGATAATAAAAAGTCATATATATATATATCAAATAGAGAATAATAAATATTATTATTTTTCTATAATTTATTGGTAAAATATTATATTAATTATAATATAATATTTAACAAGTAATATTGATTTAAAAACTGATGCTACAAGATTTTTGTCTCAAATTGTATTCTTTGGTAAATATGATATATTAGGCACCTATATTAATTTATAAGGTGTATATAAATACCTATTAAATATTATATAATTAATATTCTTCATTTAATGATATTTAATTTTCATCTAATGTTATTTTTTAATGGATCATATGTTTTAAATGAGACTAAATGGGTAAATTTGTTTATAAAAATCTCATGGTTTATCAAGATTGTTTATGACAATGTTTCCAATGATAAAATATTATTATCCATCTCTAAAAGAATTAATTTTTTCCTACAATATTTTTATTCCATGATTAATCATTTTTTCATTCGGTTTACTCACTTTAGGTACTCAATACTTCAAAAGAATGTTTTTATGAAAAACATTCTTCATTTATCTCTTGGATGGAAAATGATTTTTATTCCATATTGATGATTTCAAAAAAAATTATAATGATACTATTTAATAATTACATAGAATTTTTTAAATTAATTTCTACCGAATTATTAATTTACAAAATATATTTTTAATATAATCTTCTTGTTATTTTCCAAATTAGGTCCTCTTCACTTTTATAGATAATTTGAAGGAAATAATTATTTTATTGGGAATGGTATAAAAAGAATTTTCCACCATCACTATGACTAAATATAATAAATTAAACATTACTTATTTTCAAGATGATTTTGAAATAAAATATTTTCTATATTCTTTGGGATGTTTTTATATCATAAATAATTGTTTTCAAAATGGAATTATTGTTTTCCTCAAGAATTATTTAATGATTTCTATGGAATTTGTATTTATAAAAGATATAAACCTTTAGTGTTTCATACATTTTACTAGGGATAATATCTAGTCGTACCATCTTTATTCTCTCCCAAAACTTTTTATGATTATAATGAGGAGATGACTATGAATCTCTTTTTATTTCCATAGGTTATGTTATGTTGAATTGTATTTGAAAACATTTTATTTTCCATGTGTTATGTTATGATGAAATTTATATGAAGCTAATTTATTTTACATGGTTTGTGATATGATGTAATGCTTAAAACCCCCACTACATTTCATCAGTTCTGATCTGATAATTTTTTATGATATTGTGTACGTATTTCTATGATTTTAATTATTTGATAGGTTGGACCAATATCTTTCATCATGGCATTGGGAAAATATTGACATCTCATGAGATAAATGAACTATAATGGGGAGTGAACCTAGTTAGAGAATGGAATTTATCCACTATTATAGTATTGGGATTAAACCTTAACTAATAGTATTATTTAAGGATTGGACCCATTCAAATACGATATCCATGAAATAATCATTTAATACCATGGAATTCATTTTCTATGCTTATGTGTATGAAGAAAGTCCACATCATACTTTATTGTTATGAAATTAGGGCTCATTTCCTTTCATTAACTAATGACTCAAGTCTTATAAACTACTTATATTTATTCCATGACCAATTATTCTGAAATTTTATATGAATTTTATATTTTTTAAATGCGATTATCATGCTCTAATATACTTATTCTCATGTTATGGTTACATATATCCCTTGTTTACCCATTCTGAGCATCTGATCTACTCCTTTATTATGTTTATTTTTCCCATATTGTTTTTATAAATTTATTATATATGATTTTTCTAAGAAGGATTCTATTTATAAAAAACTTAATTAAAGATGATTTAGTTAACCTTTGAACCATTTGTTTATTTTTTTTAAAAGGTAATTCATTGGTCAAAGACCAAGACACAGTTTTTTAAAAATAAAGAAGGAGTTACATAATTCTTAAAGGAGGGATTTTATTACAATCTCTAACATATAGTGGAAGAATGTCAACCGGCATGCCATCATTCCAAGTAGTGTGTTGGTTGATTTATTTGTTGGCAAGACCATCTTCCACCATGTTTGATTTGAAGTTAGAATGAGTGGAAATGTGTCTAATATCTTTATGCAAATTCATACATTTCATCCATCAGGAAGTAAGCTTCCTGGAAAGATGGATCATCCCAGTCCAAATGGATTTTACAATGGTGGTAGAGTCACTCTCAAACCATATGGCGTTCAAGTCTTTAGTTTTAACATAGCCAATGTCTTGGATAACAACAATAATTTCTGCTTCGAGAGAGGAGGAATTACCATAGCTTCCATTGAAGGATCCATGGAAATGTCCTAGGTAGTCTATGAAAATAGAACCATATCCAGATGGACTTGGATTTACTTTAGAGGTGCCATTAACATTGATTTTGATCCATCCAAGGATACGATCTTTCCAAACAACTTCAAGAGTCTGAAATGGTTTTGGGAAGAGTCCATCAACGTGGAGTTGCCATAGGATCATGATGTCACTAATAGAGTTGTCACAATGATCCTTTTTGGATCAAAGCTGCATCCTTGATGGCTATGGTAATTCTCGTTCTACGTGCATTAAGATTGAAATAGAAATTGTTGTGAATAATAGTATTCATGTCATACCTGATAATGTGGATTAGTTAAGTGAATTCATGTAGGAAGAGATTTTTGATTTTCTTCGATGTGTCTCACTCCACAAAATGTTTCAGTTGGTTGAGAATAGAATCTGAATATATCCATTTGCAGTAAAACATGTCAGTAACATAATTCCAGAGCACAGAGGCAGTAACCCAGTATAAAAAAAGGTGATTAGTATCCTCCCTGTGTTGATGGCATATGTGACATTGTGAGAAAAGTTTAATACCAACAAATTGAAGGGTAACCTTTGTAGAAATATGATAATGAGAAATACAAAAAATGAGGTTTAATCGGGAAGGATTGATCCATGGTTTGTCAAATTATTTCAACCAATTAAAAATAGGACCAGAGTTAGAAAAATTGTGATTGTAAAAGCTTTTCGAATTCAAGACTCCATTGCGGATAGGTTCCCAAATAAGGCAGTCATCCGAGAAAGAGAATGAATTATTATCAATAATATTTATAATAGAATTAGGTAGGTTCATATTTTGAGAGTGTATCACCTCCTGAATATTGAGGTTAATGCTACCAGGAGGGGGTTGAGAGGGAAGCATATAAATTAGAGGTACACCAGTCCAATTAGTAGTCAAAAAATTAAGATTAGAGTTCACATTGACTAACCAGCTAGAATTGTCCATGATGTTGGAGAAGGAATGTTTTATGGAAGTATAGATTGAGGAATTGACATTTCCAAAATTTCTAGTTTTTTAATTTCACCATGAATTTTTTATGGAGAAATTCATAGGCGTCGTCATTTAGATTAATAAAGTTCCATTTAAACTTGTCTTGGAGAGCTTCATTAAAAAGATTAAGGTTCTTAATACCAAGCCCACCATTTTCTATCACCATGCAACAACTAGGACAAGGGATAGTTACTAGATTTGATTCAATGATGCTACCTGTCCAAACAATGTTTTTTATAAAAAAATTAATTTGTTTTAGAATAAACACTAGACATTTATAAATCTTGAGGGAGTAAACTATTTTAAATATGATAGTAGATTTAACAAGGAAGATTCTTCTTGCCATAGAGAGGGATTTTCCTTTCCAGGAGGATAACTGTCTTAAAACATGGTCAACAACAGAAGTAAAGTATATAGATTTGGGATGACCCTAGAACAAGGGGACTCTTAAGTAGGTGAAAGGAAGGGTACCTTCCTTGATACCAAGGTTCTCAATGATGTTAGCTTTCCTGTTGGGGGGAAATGATTTACCAAATTATATGTAACGTTTATTATAACTAATGGACATATTTATAGAATGATATTACATCGGTGTAGAAATGATGAAAAATGAATGTTTTGTTTGACTCGATTGTTACATGTTACATAAAAATGAGACTTACTGTAAACCTAGTTTGAAACTCCTACATGTTAATATTGGTAAGTTTATATTTTCATTACGAACCATTATTAAATATTTTAATAGATGATAACCATGTCTATCCTAGATTAAAACATAGGTGTTTTGGATATAAATTATGTGTCTTCATTTAGACATTTTATAAATTATTTTTATTGATTTTGAATTTTTTCACTATGATTATTATTGAAAAAAATATTATTTTTGGATTTAGTCGTTGACAGAACCTTAAAGAACCAAGTTAAAGATTAATCAAGTAGTATAAGAAATGATTATTTTCTTGTCAAAGTACATATTATGGGATTTTAATCCATAGTATCATTTATATGTCCACATAACTTTATCAATATATAAATAATTATGATATTTTTTAATTAGAAAAGGAGGTAATGATATTATTTTGATTCCATCATGAGGAAACATCCACTATATATTAGTGGTTCTCTAATTTGATATTTAATATGAAGTCAATTAGTACAACTAAAAATATATTTACCATTCTCAAATGTTCTAAACATTAACAAGTCATTTGGGTTGTCAACTATTTTTATTGTGAAGTAGATCAATTCTAGACTCTCATTAATAATATGAGGGAAAAAAGAAGATATGAACTCTAAAGATTAGGATAAGATTTGGATTTGTTTTGTCAATAAATACATACATCATATTCTTCATATGAATATTTTTAATAAATTCCTTGAGTTAAGGAATATAGATGATGAATCTATTGGTTCCTATGAGGAAAGTTTCACATGACCTATGAGGTGTGCTTATGGAATTATCATATAACCCAAAAGTAATGTAAATCAATTTTATAATATAATAAATCTAGTACTTTAAAGTGTGTTATCCATAATGGACATCATAATATAATAATAAATCTTTTTTATATACTATCAATATTGAAATAGATATGGAAATTACCCAAAAATCACACGGTTTTTATAAGAAAGTATGTATTTAGTTCAGGGGAAACACATAGAACCATAAATATGAAATTTATGATATTTCATTCATGATTGATGTGGGGAAATAAACTTAGAGAGGAATATATTAAGAAAATTGGTAAATATTTTAAGTATAGATGTAAAATTATTTAGGAATTTTAATTCCGAAATGAGGGGGTGGTGTTAAATAATGATGCAAATAGATATAAATCTATAAGAAATTCACTACCTAAACTCCAGTGTTTTAAATGAATTTATTATTGGAACAATGACAATAATTGCCGAAATATGATGGTTAATGATTATGATAGATGTTAGAAACATCTTGTTCTATGGGTAAAGTGGTAATATGATGAGATCAATATTTTTTACGAGGGGATCAATAATGATTTGGTGAAATGTACACTTATAATCTCTTGTAGAACTGTTAATCCCACATATGAACCTAGATGTACCAATTATTATATATTTGAAATTTATTATATTAGTATCAATATTTCAACCACAAAAATATTTTTATAATTAGTAGTGAAATCTTCTAATGTTATGATGATTGCATCTGAACTATATGACCTATATTAGATTGATGATTATGGGAATGTGTTTCTAATAAATCCTGTAATTCATTTGTTGGTTGAATTTAAGGTTATTGTAGGAATACATTTTATTTCTACACATAAATATAATATCCAATTTTGTGGAAGGGAAGTCATATTTGATAATCAAACCCAACCTAGGATTATATATCAGTTGGATGATAAATATGAACTCTTAATGGATATCACATCCATTTTATGGGTTATGATTCCTATTCAAAAGTGGTGTTTATCTTAGATGGTTGGAGAAATATTGAACATCAATGATATGCTTATTGTTCGGTAGTTTCCCATGTATTTCTAATAGGGTTACCAAGTCTACCATTAAGTCATGTAGTTATTTTTTCAATAGAAATAATACATGGCTCCATGCCTTTTTAAAGGATACCTATATAATGGCCCTAAATGAGTTACATGAATTGAATAAGATGCTTTAGGAGAATATTTACAAGGCATTCTTTCAATCAAGGGTGTCACCTTTTGGTTTAACTATTATCTTTTTCTAATTAAATAAGGGACACTATGACTTCATATTGATTATCCATAATTGAACAAGATCTCAATCAAACCTTATATCATTTACCTGATATTGATTACTTGTTTGTTCAATTTCATTGATATCAATAATTTTTTTGATTGAACATTATTCATGATATCATAAATTGAAGGTCATGAAATTGGATATTACCATAAATTCCTTCAAAATATGGTATGGATACTGTGAGTATATAGTGATTTTATTTGGTCTTACTAATTATACCTATATTTTCAAGTATTTAATGAATAGATGCATTATATATTACCTTGATCGATTTATGATAGTCTTTATAAATGATATTATTATATATTTAAAGATAATGATAGAGCATGAACATAACATTAGAATTGTATTTATTTGAATGTAGAAAGGATATGTTTTATGAAAATAATAAAACATTTGAATTTGGGCTATAATATGTTTCATTTTTTGGTCATCTGAACTCAGGAGATGGTGTATTAGTTGATCTATGAAAGACAATGTCTATTAATTTTGGCCCATACCAAACACATAAAATGTGATCCAATTATTTCTTGGTTTAGCTGGATATTATGGATTTTTTTAACAATTTCACATGAATATCTAATCCATTATTCAAATTAACATGGAAGGGGGCCAAGTGAATTTTGAAATATGAATTTGAGGAAAAATTCAAGGATTTGAATAAATAATTCTTCAATGAAATTATGATTAAAATAACATATAGTGGGGATGTATTTGTAATATTTATTGATTCACTAAAGAAGGGATTTCAATGAGTTCATATATATAATTACATAGTTATATATTATGCCTCTAGACTATTGATTGTCCATGAGGAAAATTAATCTTCTATTAACATTGAGTTTGTTATTGTAATGTTTTAATAAAAAAGGATTCATTATATTTACAAGGAAATGTGTGATATATATTGTGATCAAAAAATTTAATATACATATTCACATAGAAGGAGATGAACATTCTCGAGAGGATGCTGTTAGAGCTGATTAGTGATTATGACTTATTATTACATTAACACACTGATAAAGTGAACATGGTGGATACTGCATTTATTCTAATGTATATTTCTATATTATGCATGATTAGTATCATAATAGGTCAAATAATTCATTATTTTCATATTTTGGATACAAAAATCCTTATTGAATGAGAGAAATCATCATTTTCTCCATTAGAACTTCAACTACCAATCTAGGTGAATGTTGAAGAGGCCCATAATGATCATATAGTACAACATAAGAAGGGGAGAAATGTTATTTACTTTTAAATTTATTATTAGAAATTGATATGGTTTATGAACCATTTATTTTTTCTATCCATACCTATAGCATCATGCCTTTTACTACATAAATATTTCATTACATGGTAAAAAATATGATCTTTTAATGTTTAGTTTCCTAGAAATAAAGAACAATAATACATGAAAATATGATGTATTATTCTAATCCACTTGAAATTATTAATTCAGGATTCACCCTATGTATAGTTAGTGCATCTCATATGCTGGGGACATATATTAATGGAAAGGGATGAGTATGGGGCCTAGTAAGGGAAACATTAACAAGAGATCATAAGGAATATCAATAAGAACATGAGTAATGTCATTAAGGCACAAGAAGTGGAAAAGAAAATATATAATAATTAAAAGGAAAGGAATCATAACATGGAAATGTGGATATAACATTTAATTTATACAATCATAATCAAATCACCATGTTTTATCACTACGTTGTACTAAATGAAAAATACCGATGTTATTCACCAAGTTCGTAAAACATGTCATCTCTATAGATTATGTTATTTACACATTATATTGGAGCACTACCAAGGAAGACCTTTAATATGTCTCAATTTAACATGTTCCACATATATTATAATGAATCATTTCATTAAAAACCTACAGAGAATAATAAACATGATTCTTTTCAGAATCATGGCATAAAAAATTGCTTAATGACATTATCATTATGTAATATTTTTAAAAAGAAAATGTAAATTGGGTGTATTATATAATAATACCAAAATAAGATAAATATGTTTTACATCTAGGTTGACATCCATATAAAATAAAACGGTTTGGTAATCCATACAATGAAAATAAAATAGAATTTCTCGAGGAGAGGAGAGATATTTTGAAGAGTAAATTGAACAAAATGAACGGTGTAAAAACTTGTTTTAGAAAATGGTATAATGAACGGGGACAAGGTTATCCCATTTATAAAAATAAATTTGGTTTTAATGTTATGATAAAAAATATTAATTATAAAAATTATGAGTCATATAAAAGAAGAGCTTATTGACTCGAAGATGAAGGAATGGTAATTCCACTACCTGGAAGAGTTACTCCTAAATATTGAGAAATAGAAACCTATTTTATGGAGTAAAACTTGGGGGGATTAAGTTGGAGTTAAAATACCCATTATTTATGGATTATATACTGTGAGATAATGGAAATGGTGAAATGGGTGCGTATTTATAGAAAAATTGGAGGATTTTTTTTAAATTTTACAAATATACACCTTTGAAATATAGGTTGTCGAAAATGAAAAACCATTGGATTAACTATAGATTTTATCCATGTTTTTGGAAATTAGTGTTTTATTTTATGTTATATTAACTTACAAGAACTGAAAATCATATTACATTACTTATTTTGGCAATGAAAAATAATTTTTTAAAAAAAATAATGTTTTTAAATATAGGGTTTACATTTTAAACATTGGAAAGTAGATTATAGGGTTGTAAACTGATTAAAATATATTAAAATACATGATATTAGTATAATAAAATATCTTAGGTCATGGATTTCGTTAAATTAATATTTACATCACTATTAAATAATTATGATTTCATTAAACACACCAAAAAAACCAAATTTTATTTTTACTACTCAAAGAAAAATTAAGAACTTTTAGAAAATTATCAAAGATTAAACCCAACCAATATTTGGTGTTGTGATTGAAAAAAAATTATTTTAAAATAATTATTCTATAAACATTATAATTTTAATATTTAAATAAAATGATAAATATTTATTAAAAAAATGGTTGGTTTAAAATTCATATTAAAATTTCTCACACTTAATCATTTTCAATGACATAATAAAATTATTTTAAAATTTAATGTTAAATAAGAGTGTTATTATCAAATAAATTTATTAATTTAAATATTACTTATAATACCTAAGTTTATTATAAATAATTACTTCCTTTCTAAAAAGTGCAATTCATGTCTGGAAATCAATTTAAAAAATACCAACTCAATTAAATATCATAAGAGTAATTCCATCTCTCCCCTTTTTCAAATTTCATTATTATATTACACCTTCTATTTCCAAATTCATTATTTTGGTACAAGTATATGTATGAGGCCTTTAATTTCCATTTCCATTAAATATAATTATGTTCTACTTTCTCTCTCATCAACCATTTTATGAATTTTTATGTCACACTGTTATGCTATCGAAATTGCACCGCGTTTTTTCAAGATAAATCATTGTGTAGTAAATACCATAACTGTGTCTCTATCAAGGGTATTCACCATTATGCACATATATATATATATAATTTTACTTACATGTTTGTATTGTACAATAATTAATCATTTAATAACTTATTATGTTTAATGATTCCATGTTATATGACACTTTTGGAAAACTTATGCATGAAATGAAATGATTAAGATGGGTGCACCCTAATATCACTCCAATGCAGAGGGTAAATGTTAGTATCATGATAAGATAAGTTCAATGAAGGTTTACTCATGATAATTGAAGTGTAACGAGGGTTTATTCATGATAATTAATTTTTAATGAGTGTTTACTCATTCTCTATGT
Source organism: Viscum album (assembly GCA_963277665.1). NCBI lineage: Eukaryota > Viridiplantae > Streptophyta > Magnoliopsida > Santalales > Viscaceae > Viscum > Viscum album. Next base: position 1,324,482,905 of record OY728166.1, read on the forward strand.
GCAATGACTGTTGGATCATGCAAATATCATGTTAAATGATGTTTCCACAGTTCCGTGTTACAATAATAATGCTATATCATTGCTTTATGTTCTTGTTTATCTTGTTATAAATCGATATGACTATTTCCTAAAATTTATTATATTCTTCATGTTATTCCTTGTTTACTCACTTACTAGTCTTTAAAGCTCACCCTTTTCATATGTATGTCCTCAGGTTATCTCAAGAAATGCGAAGTACGAAGGAATGTTGTGGTCATGTACAGAAGTTTTCAATAAACAAATGTTGTATTATTATGTCTTAGGTGGTCTTGTAATGTTACTAACTACCAAAGAAACTATAACTCTAGATTGTTTTGGATATATTAACTATATGTTTATGTTATGAAGCATGTCGAAATTTGTAATAATGAGCAGGTTTTTTATAGTTAGTATCAAAGGATAGGTTCAGTTATTTTTGGGATTAGGATTAGAAAATCCTAATGAATGCATTATGGATAACGCTAAGTATAATAAAAACATCCCTAAATTTCTGCAAGTATATTGCATATTGTATATCAAGAAAATACATCCCTTCCGGGATATGAACAAGTAGAGGTGGATCTGGCACATATGTATCAAGGGGAAAACCCAAAAACACTGCTTTGAGTTAGACTCGAATGGGAACTGGTACAAAACAATGGGCCTTTTTGCACTCTTGGTTACGACACTCCCTGGGGATATGATTTGGTAAATTCATAAGCTTAGTATGAACCACTGTTAAGGGAATTAAAATAAATCCCCCTAAGAATATATTTTGGGAAGTAGATCATGGATAACTTAAATTGATTCCTATATATTAATAAGTTAAGGAAATAAATGCAATTTATAAGATATATTGTTTTTTAATTGTATTATCCTTTATGTTTTACCCCTAACAATACTTTTATTATAGCTTATATATAGTAAAAGGAGAACTCGTGAAAACAACCGATGTGAAGATCAATGTGACTACAGTTATAATGAGATTCCCAATCTAATGGGAGAAGGAATCACAAACTTTGTAATGATAATATCTCAGTTAACTCATATTTTGAATAGAAACAGGGGTAAAGAGGAATGTACACCCCATCCATATGGAATAATAGGCTGGAGTCTGGAGATTCATGAGAAAAATACCTCTTACTTTTAATGGATCACTTGATCCCTCAATTACTGAAAAATTGATCCACTCCATTGATGAGATCTTATCCATACATCAATGTTCTGAACTAGAGAAGGTTATTGGTGATGCTTATCATATGGAGGATTAAGATGATCAATGGTGGACATTGATAAAAAATAAAAATCCCAATGAATTGATTGAGGCATTGGAATTTAAGGATTTCTAGAAAATGTTTTTTATAAATATTTTCTTCGCACCCTCTGACTTATGATGGAAAAGGACATCTATTACCACAAGAAAAAAAGATAATAAATCCATTGAAGCGTAAGAGGCCGAATTCACTATCCTTTCATGATATTCCTCCAGCTTTGTCCTTACCCCATAATATGATGTTGGACTCTTCTTTGGAGGGATAAAACCTATCCAACAAAAATCCATAGCGATCCATGATTTCGATAGCTTTGAGAAAATTGTATGATATACCCTCAAAGTCTAAATGGAGATTTGTAAATCCTTGGGGTTTCATAGGGATACAAATTGCATGATGGAATTTAATTCTGGATGTCCGATGGGTAAATCCAATGGTGCTAAGAATATCCAGTACCCCACTTTCCAATGGTGTGGAAAAAGAACCCTGGAAATTTCCTGAAGGGGATGAGGAAATTCTTTATGTGTATAAGAGTAGGGAATTTGGGAATTAATTTCTAGCAAGAAACCCCATTTTTGTGACATAGGAGATTAATTCAAAATTGATCCTCAACACATTGTTTATTTCTTCAAATACAATGAACCAGTGAACTTTGAAAATTTGGGCCCTAAGCTATGTGTTTTTTAAGGCATCTAATAACTTCCAAGGTAGAAAGGTTGAGATTTTTATATAGCTATTTCCAAAGAGACCCCCAAAAATGAATAGGTGATAGGTACACTAATTGTTAAATGAAGAATAGAGAATGTAATTTTTTATTCTGCTTATAGGTATTATTTTATATCCCGAATTTTTAGTAGAACATTCCCAAAACCACCACAAATAATAGAAGTAGAGATGTCGGTGAGAATGAAAAATGGGGAAATCATTTCGTCACATGAATATAACTCCTCTCCTATCTTAATTTTTGGGAATAGACTTCTTGGTGAAGCTCATTATACTCCATCTAGTGGAATTTGATTCAATTCTTTCCATGGACTGGATTTCTCTATATAGATCCCACATAAATTGTTTTGATAGGGGAATCACCATCTGTATGGAGAATCAACCCCCAATTACATACAAGTGCAAGGAGGAGGATGAATATTGTTTAGAACCATCATCTCAATAATACATATTAATACCCGATGAGGACATGTATCTTGCTCAGATGATTGATTCTAAGGAATAAACCATCCTAGAAGACATTCCTATTATGAGGGAATTCACTGATGTGTTTCCTGATTAATTTCACTGTCTTTCTTTTATAAGAGATGTTGAATTATTGATTCTTCTTTTACCTGGGGAATTTTTTATATCCAATACTCTATATGGAATGGCTGTTGTGGAGCATGAGAAGCTAAATAAACAACTATAATAGATTCTGTATAAAAGGGTTTATACACCCAATTGCTTCACTATGGGGTTCATAATTCCTCTTCATCAATGAAAAAATCATGATAAAGAACAAGTATCCACTGCGATGAATTGATGACTTATTTGATCTGCTATGTGAAGCACAATACTTCTCAAAGGTGGATTTATGGTCGAGATATTTCTAATTAATGGTGAAGATAGAGGATACCCCAATGACTGATTTTTAGACAAGGTGTGGGAAATATGAATTCATAGTAATGTCTTCCAGACCCACTAATTCTCCAGTAGTATTCGTGGACATGATGAATTGAATCTTTATAGATTACCTCAACATATTTGGGGTAGTATTTATCGATTATATTATTATATACTCCAAACCCAAGGAGGATCATGTGTAGAATCTATGCAATGTACTAGAGACCTTGCGAAAGGATAAGCTCTCTACAAAGTATAACAAGTGTTAGTTATGGTTGAGGGAAGACTCATTCTTGATTCATATCATCACAAGAATTGGGATATTTGTGGATCAATTGAAAAAATTCAATTGAGTGATGTCCATGGCCAAAATCGGTGACATATATCCATAGCTTCCTTTGGTTATCTGGATATTATCGATGATTTGTGAGAATTTTATCATGCTTTTTAAACCCTCTTTACAAGTTTTCTTGAAAGGGAGTCATGTTTTCATGGAGGGATGACTGTGAAGATATATTCAATGAGATAAAAAGAAGGCATATAACTACACTCGTGCTCACACTACCTATAAGTGTAAAAGTTTTTTTTGGTATTTAGCGATGCTTTGAAGATGGTTCTTGGCTGTGTATTGATGCAAAATGACAAAGTCATTGTTTATTCTTTATGGAAATTTAATGTTATTGAGAAAAAGTACCCAAAAAATGTTCTGTAGTTAGTTATAGTAATATTATCTTTAAAAAAAATTAGTCATTACCACTTTGGGGAGAAGTTTGAAATATACACGTATTACAATAGCATCAAGTATATATTCACACAGAAATATTTGAACATGGGCCAATAATGATGATTAGAGCAGATCAAAGACTATTACTTATAAATCCATTACCACCCTGGGAAAGAAAACAAGGAGGCATATTCTCTAAGCATGGAGGACCCAATGATTCTGTCATTGATTTAAATTTAAAATGATCCAATATTCCTATATTTGATGAATATGTGCATGAGAATCATAAGGAAGGGAACATCATCTATTCTTTCACAAATTATTTCTCAACCATATCTTTAAATGTTAATGGATGCTCAAAATAATGATGTGATAATTCAAGAGAAATTAAAAACTATCAGAAAAAGGAAATCCTTAAAGATCAATGTCAATGAATATAGAATTGTGATATTTAGGACAAGACTATGTGTTCCATAAAATCCGGAGTTAAATAATGAACTTTTGGATGATGAAAAGAGTTTGAATTTCTCTATTCACCCAAGAAATAGAAAAATGTATCTTGATATCTAAGAGAATTATTGGTGGTATAAAATGAATAGGGAGGTCACAAAGTATACATCGAAGTGCTTGGTATGTCAGCAAGTGAAGGCTGTGAGACATGAGTCTAAGGGGATGATGAAACCATTACCCATACCAACATGGAAATGAGAGGACCTCACCATAGACTTTTTCACTGTACATCCATATACATCCAAAGAAAAAATGATATATGGGTTTTTCTAGATCGTCTTTCCAAGATTAAACACATTATTTCAATTCAAGAGGATTTATAATGGATCAAATGGGAGGGATATACATCATAGAAGGGGTAAGGCTGCATAGATCACCAATATCTAATGTATCCAATCAGGATCTAAGATTCACCTCTATTTTTTGGAAGAGTATCCAGCACGCTCTAAATACTGATCTGAACATCAGTATGACTTCTCATCCACAGATTGATGTCCAATCTAAGTGGACTATCCCAACACGTGAGTACATGTTGAGATCATGCTCAATGGACATCAATGGAGGATGGGATCAACATCTTCCTCTGGTTGAGATCTCTTATAATAAAAGTACCCACTCAAGAATCCAAACGGCTTATTATGAATAACACTATGTGAAGAGGTGCATAAAACCAAAATGTTGGTATGAAGTTGGGGAGAAAAATATCTTAGGTCCAGAAATGGTTAAAGAAATGGTGGAAAAGGTTAAACCATCCAACATCACAACAAGATACTCATAGTCGACAAAAGATCTATGATGATATTCATAGACAAGACATATAGTTTGATGTTGGAGACATGTTATTCATTCGCATATCATCATGGAAGAGGGTGATGAGATTTTGGAAGAAGATAAATCTTAGTCCAAGTTACATCAACCTTGTTCAAATGCTTGATCTCTTTGAAGAAGTGTCCTATTAACTTGCACTCCCACTGAACCTATCTCAAGTACATGATGCATTCCATGTATCACTCTTGAGGATGTACATAGCTGACCCATGCCATGAACTCAATCCATAGGTGGTATCATTGTATAATTACCTATCCTATTAAGAGAGGCTGGTGAATATCTTAGGTCATTGGTGATAAGTTCTACTAAAAAAGACAATATCCCACATCATGGTGTGGTGGAGAAACCACAAGTTTGAAGAAGGAACATGAGGATTTGAAGAAGTGACTAAGCTTAATTACCCTCATCTTCAATAGTTTGGGAAATAAAAATTTTGAGGGAAAAATTTTTTAATTTGAAAAGATTGTAACGACACAAAAAATTATTAATGAATGTTCCCCTTGATCTAATAAAATGTCCCATTATGAATAATGATTATATAAAACCTATGCACTAATTGGTTTTTTTGTTTTTGGATTTTAAAATACCATTAATAATTATTACCATTGAAAATATAGTCGTTGTAAAGTGATCACATGATTAGTATAAATATCATAATTTAAAAAATATAATTTACTTAGATAAGGGAAGAGATGGCCTTATCCAGAAGAATTTCTCCATACAAAGCCCATTTGACAGAGCTCGGAAAGGAGGTGGAGTCCTTGGACATCTCTCTTGACCAAGAACAAGATGAGATTTAATACATTATGTTTGAACAAAATCACCTATGGGAGAAGTGGAAGTTAATAATGTTTACAACTTGATTAATGTTATCTGGGTCTCCCCAACAGTCTGTCACCATCACACAACATACCCTTAGGACTTATGTGGGTGTTATAAGGGGTTCTGTAACAAGACCCTAGAACTATGATTATGTGCTTTATTTTTTTATAAAGAATATACATTCATTTTATTATTGTTACTTTGTAAATAGTTTTTAAATATCAACTAGTATTTTTCGTTATAATTCAATTAAGAAATCTATTTTGATGAATTATGTATTTTTTAATTAAATAATATTTTAATAAAATATTATCACTACATTAATATTTATTAAAAATAAATGATCATATAATTTTTAAGAATATAATTGTAATTTTTATTATGTTTTGAAAACTGTTTTTGTAAAAACCAATGAATTTTAGATAAATGGAAGTTTTTAATTTAAAAGTAAAAATTCCCATATTTAGAAAATTATTTAGATAAAATGAATATTATTTTTGGAATATGGGTGTGAGAACAATCTAATGATTAATTTAGTATAATTTTCTATGATAGTCAAATGTTTGTGTAAAAATTAAATACCGTCTAGAAATATAATGTGCCTTGAGACATCATAATGACCAAATAGATATATAATAAAATTCTATTGAAGTTATATTCATCCAATATATGTTTTACCTTTAAAATAATATTATTTTATATTTTTAGTTTTTTTACAATGCCTATGTGGACCCTCAAAGACTTATAAAACATTTTATCATTTTAAAATTATTTTCTAAAGTGTGTGACACACCTCAAAATATGCAAGACTCATGTTTTAATAATTTTGGCCATTGGAAATATAAAATAATTTCTTTGAATCAGCTTTTTCAAAAACCATGGGATGTATTGTGGTTTTCATTAGTTTAATGTGTAGTGTACAAAACATAAATAATAAACAATTCTCTCCCGTTTCTTATATAAAACCACCCAATATCCCACTTATCTTCACTAAAAACCCTTGGTGCACATCCCTACACTAGACTCCTATCTCTAGAATCGTAAAAATGTGGCCCAATCTCCCATTAATCCACCCTCAAGAACCTCTATATCTTTTGGGATAACACTTCAATGTAAGGTATTCATTCCTTTCTCATTTTTATCAATGTTTATATCTATTGATATTCTCATTTATTTTCAATTAAAAATGACGGGGTATGATTTCTCACCTCCCATATATTTCAATCCTTATTTTGGAATGATTAGATACCTCTTTCTCTCTCATTAATACCTCCCATGTACACCAGTTACCATGCCGAAATTTCATAAGGGTTATTCTATTTATCCTCTTTCTTTATGTTTCTTTATTATGTAACCGATTCTATTTCCAAATTATTTATATTGGTACATGTTTCTATATGAACCTATTAATTCCATTTCTAGTACGTATGATTATATAACCATTTCTATCTCATCAACCATTTTTGTGAATTTTTATATCATGATGTTATGCAGCTGGAATTACACCACATTTTTTCAAGCTAAAATCATTAAGTAGTGAATAACATAACCATTTCTATGTCAAGGGTATTCACCTTTATGCACATATACATATTTAATGGTAATTCCATGTTTGTATTCCACATTAATTTATTTTGGAATAACGTGTGATGTGGAATGATTCCATGTTATATGATCCATGTGTCACACTTTTGTATTAAAATGAAATGATTAAGAAGGGTGCACCTTGATAGCACTCCAATGCATTGGTTAAATAATAGTATCATGATAAGTCAAGTGAAATGAGGGTTTACTCATGATAATTCAATTGAAATGAGGGTTTAATCATTCTGATTCATGTGAAATGATTGTTTAATCCCACTCCATGTGAAATGAGCCTTGCCTCATGAAAATATCATGTTAAATGTTGTTGCCACATTTCCATGTTATGATAATCTTGTAATATCATTCCGTTATGTTAATGTTTCTCTTATGCTCAATTTATATACCTTTTTCCTAACATGTATTGTATTTTTCATTGTATGCCTTTTTACTCTCTTACTCAGATTTATAGCTCACCATTTTCTCATGTATGTCCTTAGGTTATCCCATGAAATGCTAAGTAAGAAGGAATGTTTTGGTCATGTAAAAGAATTTTTCCAAAAATATGTTGTATTTTTATATCTTAGGTTGTTATGTAATGTTCCTAAGCCCCAAATAGACTAGTAATCTCAATCATATTCGTTGTATTAAGTGCATGTTTATGTAATGAAACATGTTTAAATGTGTAATAAAGAGAAGGGTTGTTAGGGTTTAGTTAACCTTTAATACTAGGTTGATAAAACATTAGTGAATTCCTTAGGAATATTTCAAAGGATATGTTTTGATATTTCTATAAGGATATGAATAAGGGTGACTGATTGTATTAGAATACACACAAAAAAATTTTAAAGGCTAAATCAAGTGGTTTCTATTCAATTAAATTCTTATCTTCCTAAAACAAGTGGATGTGGCTATGGAATAGAGGTACCAAGGAGTAATAATTTTGAAAACAGAATATAGATCTGGAATTAATCATCACCTAGTGAGTAAAAATGAGCCTTGTTTTAGACTAATTAGTAACTCATGATGGATATTCTTTACAAATTCATAAAATATGTACAAAATAACTGAATAATTAAATAATGAAAATTGATGAAATATGTTATTCTTAAGGTGTCCTAGAAAAAAATGAAGGTTTCCAGATTTATTCAACTTTTATGTTATTTTAAATGATTATATCGTTTCCCACTATAGTTATTATTGATTACTCTATGTTTTTTAGTTTCATTGAATTGAATAAACCTTATGGAACTAGGTGATTTCTAATAGTTAAGGATAATTAAATAATTGTCCCCTTGAGAAACAAAATGTTATAGGGGTTGGACGAAATAACCTCATTATACATATCATATAACAGTTTCAATCCATGAATCATGATGAACTTATAAACAAGAAAATGAGGGACTAACATTCTAATGAGTCCTTCATGAGAAAACTCCCACCTTATTTCAATGGATAGGCCAATCCACTAGTTGATCTGTAATGGATCAATACCATTTAAAATTAAATTTACTATCTTTAGTGACTGGAACATGGAAAAATTATTATAACTATCTATCATTTGGATGGTGAATGTGACCAACCGTGGAATCTGATCATGAATAACACAGAACATGAAAAAAAATCTATTTATTGGGATAAGTTCAATGACATATTTTTGAATAATTACATTCAAGGTATTCTTCATTCAATGAATTATAGGGTATTTTATAAGCTAAATAAAAAATATCATGAATCTATTGGTACCTATGAGGAAAATTTTTAATATTTTTTCATGATAGTATTCAGGTATTATCAACCAAAATGAAATAAATTTTCATAAAAAAATTAGTCGAAAAAACCAAATTTCTAATGGGTGTTATCTATAAGTGACATCAATTTCCATAAAGATAATATCAAATGTTTCGACAAGGTGGAAATTGTAAATACCCAAAAATTCTGTGGAAATGTTTTTTCTTAAATTCATGGGAATTTTATAAGCCTGCAGTTTCTGACGTTGCGCGATTCCGAGGCCCAGAGTGCCCAGAATGATCCGTCGATGTTTTGTTAAGATTAAATTAATACGTGTATGGAGTTTTCCTGAAAAAGTAGAATAACACTTAAAAAATTACTCAGAATAGAAATCAGAGTCCACTGTTGCACTTAAGATGGGGGGTTTACCCTAGGCGTGAATTAAGTATAGTCGGCGCGAGCCTCCTCTGAGAAAACCCAAAAATCGCATAACCGTAAATAAAATAATAAAACAATGTTATTTTATTTTTCAAATGCTTATAACTCACAAAAGGGAACTCAGATTAAAAATCAGAGACCGCTGCTAAACTAGTGAGGTTATGCTTTCTTTATAAAGATTCTAACATTGGGCGGTGAGGGCCACCAGAAAATGTTAGTTTTTGGCAGCAAATAAAATAATTAAGTAACAATTAATTTTTTGTAAAACTCGTCAATTTTATACAGTAACCCAGATTGGAAATACGAGGGTACCATTGGGATCATTGGGGTGTTATTCACCTTGGAGGAGCCTAACCTCAACCGACGCGCGTCGAGGGTGGCTGATTTTAATTTCCCGAACTTTTTTTCAGGTACGTTTAGTAAACGTGAATGCGGCATTTTATACCTTTTGAACCGGTGCTTGGAATTTAAATCTAAGGGAACCATTGAACTATCAATGTCGGTGATTGCATTATGGGAAATTCATTGTAGTTGCATTCTAATGAGAATGGATGTTAGATTTTTGGGGGTTTTAATTAAATTGAATAAAAATAAAATATTAAAATTATTTTTATTTTGTTGGTTGAAACCTCCAAGGGAAGGTTGGAGTTGGGGGCCACCATAGCCTAACATCCCATGGGAGGATATGGTGGTGGGGCCCAGCCGAACAAAACCTTTCTTGGGTGGATAATTAAGGTGGGGTCGACCCGAGCATCTAACCCCTTTTAATACCCCATTTAAGTTGTGAAACTCTCTACCTTCCCCCATCAATTAAGTGTGCCAACCTAGACAACTAATTAACTGAACTCTATCACTTAATTAAATGGAATCTTTTTTGAATTCTTTTGAATTATTTCCAACCATTAAAATAATAGATAGTTTATTCTTTCATTTGGATGGAAAGCTTCATACTTTTGTCTGGAGACTCTCGGAAAATTGCATTCTTTCAACGAAGAATGCCCCTCTTCACCGAAGAATGCCATATTTGATCTTCAATCATGCCAAAATAAGAGGTCTCACCCACAAAGAATGTCGATGTCATTCTCGACCTTATCTCCTCTGAACACTTTCTGATGCACAAGCTTGAGAATTGGGAGTGTGTGATGAATGCCGCGAATGATGAATCGACGCCCTTCTTTTTCCCGAGACTCTGTCAAAGATCAACGAAAATCTAGGAAGGGGGATTTCAGTTATTTTATTTATGGGTTATAACCTCCGTCGTTCAATTTCTGGATTAAAAAATGCCAATTGTTATCATCATGACAAGGAGGTCTCAGACCACACGAACACGGCCCGAACCTCCCCTTTGGTTGTTCTTCTTTGTTGACGACGGAGGCGGACCGTGAAGAAAATGGAAGCGCAAGGCCCCCGGGTCACCACAAGGGTGCGGCACTGCCATGCCCCACGGAGAAGGATAGTGGCGGCTGGGGTGGGGCACAATGGAAGGAGAACGGCACCATCGCGCCATGGGTAAAAGAATCAGGCCACGACCGGGTCAGGTCACGACGTAGGTTGCGCGGCGCTGTCGTGCCACGCAGAGAAGTAGGGGGTCGCGGCTTGGGAGGGCCGCTGCGGTGGAGAAAAATCATGGTGTCATCGCACCGTGGTGCAGGGACCATGAGTGACTGACGACATGAAACCGGCTGGTCACATGGCCATCCGGACAGAGCGGGACAACCTATGTCCCGTGGCTCACTAAAACAGGAGCCTAACACTGGTCCCATCAGATCGAAAACAAGGGGCATGACACCCCTGCCCCCGCATGGCCAGCCAGGCACCTCAAGCCGGCCAGCTGGGCCACCACGGGCTAGGCCGCCTCGGACCGGGCATCCCTTGGTTCGGGCCTCTTTTCGGACTGGGCCGCCCACTTGGGCCGGGCCACCCCCTTGGACCGTGTTGGACCCGTATACCGGGTCGGACCGACAAGGTCGGACCAGACCCAGACTCGTTATGGCCTGATTTCACATATTAGCTGGAATTTTGGGCTACGGGTGTCCTAACGACAAACCATCTGCAGTGACGGAATGCGTAGTGCAGGACAGATCTTCTGGAATACTCCACACGAGTTTTAGATAATACTGGTGTATTGCAGTTTTGATTTGAGCCTAAAAACTAACTGGTCCCCTGGAACAAAAATGCCAATACCTTACAGAACGGGCGTCTGATTGTCACGTCGTCTGTCGCATTGGGTTCCTAATGATGAGACAAAACTACAGGATACATCAAATCCATAATATATGGTAATTGATGTATCAACACTTTCCTTTAGTTGAGGACCCTCCTGGAATCGAGTGTGTCGTGTATGAGAACCCTATGGCTGACAGTGATGGGACGGGACCTGGATCCTCTGTGGGTTCGACAACGAAGAGACTGAACCTGGATCCTCCATGGGTTCGACAGCGACGAGACTGAACCTAGATCCTCGCTGGGTTCGACAGTGATGACACTGCACCTGGATCCTCCGTGGGTTCGACAACGACGAGATTGGACCTGGATCCTCTGTGGGTTCAACGGTGACGAGACTGGAACATGATCCTCTGTGGGTTCGACAATGATGAGACTGGACCTAGATCCTCTATGGGTTCGACAGGGATGAGACTAGACCTGGAACTTTCATGGGTTCGACAGTGACGAGACTGGACATGGTTCCTCCATGGGTTCGACATCAACAAATTTTGAACCGAGACCCCACATAGGATCAACAACTTTTATAGAATGTTGTTTTAGGTTTCTACGGATATCTGCCATTCGACCGTGAAAGATGATTCAGTTGCTACAACTAATCATCTCATTCTCTCTTTTAAGTTGTGTATACCTGGGGTGAGCCGAGTCATTGTTAGAGATGGTGTCTTGAGAACCAATTGTTTTTACTTTGATTGCATAAATGTACACTTATTATATATTGTTCATTATTCTACATGACTATAATATAATAATGTCCTGGAATATTTGTTTCATTAATAAGGTCGTGGAAGATCCCCGCTATGATGATAACTTTGAAATGCTATAACGATATTCTTAAATAAAGTTCTATGGTTGGATGACATACTATGATAGGACACATAGTATACAGACCGTCATGTGTGAGTAATCATAAGAAGACAAGACTCTTTCTCATGGATTTCACACTTAGTAATCTCCAAGATGGTAGATTATGAGAACAGACACACCGGTAGCAATTTCACATGTGTTGGTGTCATTAAACATTGCTATCTACGAGTGTGTGTAATGGTCCTTAGACTGGAATATTATCATTAACTCATGTGATGACTCGTACACTTAGATTTGCTGATGAAAACTGTCACTAAGTGAGTTATCGGGAAGTTGGGTACGTTGGGTGAGTCATGAATGTCATGTTTTTAATGGATAATTCATGAAAGGATTTTCCCTTCCATATTTATGGATGTAGATATCTCGGGACCTTTGATTGAAATAGAACTATCGCACAAAATCCATGGCTATGGTGTAATGAAGAGTTTATTTCTAGAAGTCAAAGAATGATAGATCAAGCATATAGGTTTATGACACTACCATGAAACCTTCTTGATTAGATATTGAGACAAAGGGATTAAATTACATTTTAAGCATTCGTAGGAGGTGACACGTCAATTCGGCGTCAACATCTTTCTCTTGGGTGCCTTGACCCATTTCTAGACAGTAATCATGGACTTTAGGGAAGCCCACTTAATGCCAATGAGAAATAGGCATAGAGGGTCACTCACTATATGTATCCAAGTATCCCAAGTAGAATAAAGATTATTCTCGTACATGGTTTAATAATTATTAGATGAAGCCTAAATCGTGTTAATATTGGAGGAAGAATAAAATAAAAACAAGTACATGCCGTGTATTATAGATTACACGCCGTGTATTAATGATTACATGCCCTATAGTTTTTATTTTGGAAAGGAAATTAAAAACAAGTACACGTCTTGTATTAATGATTACACGCTGTGTAGTTTTCTGGAAAACAAGTACACATCATGTATTAATGAGTATACGCCATGTAGTTTTCCAGTCGGGATTTTGAGGATGTAATATTGTTTTATTAAATGATATTTATTATAGTCAGCATGGGCGCATGTAAAAGAATTAATTATAAAACATGGTCATTTTCAATAGGAGTAAATGAAATAAATAAAACGCATAACACGTTTATTTATTGTCATAACACTACAAACTCAAACCCGATTATAAATATCCCCACAACCCCAACTCTTTTCCTACACAAGAGAATCATTGTGCACAACAATTTTGGTGAATTCCATCAAGGATGAGAGAATTCCTTCCTACATGAATGCTCTCGAGACTGATAGAGATCCTCATCCATCAGATCAAGATGATCTCAGGTGGACAATGTAAGAAATGGTTTCTACATGATATAACCTAGAGAATCCTTTGGCAACGCCCAGAGATATGTGGTGCATGTGTGGATAACCTCTAGAGGTAGTCTACCCTTGGCTTTTGCATCGCAATGACGTATCACATCAGAATGTGATCAGAAATATCAATGATGAAAGAACACTAAAAGAAACATCATTTCAATTGATTAAATAATTTATAATCAACCTGTAACGATCCTACTTTGTGGTTTCGAGACTTTTCTTTTCTTTGTCTATTTATAAGATTCAATATGTAGAGACAGGAATTTAACATCCTATTGTTCCTGGATTGATCATTTTTAATGACAAAAATCCATGTAGGCACATCCACCCACGCGCCTCCGCTGCACACGAAACCTTAAAATCGTATCCGAGCGAGGTTACAATGTTGATTATAGTTATTTAATTATCGTTAATAATTTACACATTAATTTTTTATTCCATTCAAGATAAATCATTCTCTAATATGAATAAACGAGATCTGTTCTTCCTTCTACGTTTCTCGATTCATATAACCGAAGCGACCTTTTAATTGTAATTTTGATTAAAATAAAAATTAAGACCTCATCCAGAGGAGCCGATCTTTATGTCTGTATAACACGGGAATACACGACATGCAATGAAAAACTACACAATCTATACTTAGGTTCAATGAATTGGTACAGGTCTTCCAAACCACGCTGTGTGAATTGTGTATACTTATGTATTTATTACATCGTGTTGACCAAAATCGAACAACATGTGGAAAATGGAATACACGGCGTGTATGTTGAATCGACATGCCATGTATTCTGATCCGGCCTAGGTGATACCGTGTACAAGAGGAAGCCATGTACCGCGTACAAGGGGTTGCCAGGCCGGCAATCGCGTAACAAGTAAGTACACGCCATGTTAGATTAATCTTCACGCCGTGTACTCCAAAATTTGCAAAGTACAAACAAATACGCCAAAGCCCACGATGTGGACTTTGGACAAAGGGTGAACAGAAATATACATCATGTAAATATAAAATACAGGTCGTGTACATTCTAGAAATGGAATTTCACTGGGTTTCTTCCTAAGTTCAAACACCTATACAAGGAATATGGATGGAAAAAATCTCAAGGACATTTATAAAGGAATTTAAGATAAATAATTGATTAATTATAAGATCATAATTAATTGAATTCAAGAACGACTTATCATAAATAAAAGAACGATTATAAGAATTTGAATTCTAAATATATGTAAATTTCATTGCATGCTGTGGATGAACATGATCTATACCAAAGAACTTTTGTGTGTGTACGATTTCATTTAAATTTATTTAATTTAAATTCATTGGCCTGCGAGCCTTCTTCCAATAAAATGTAGGGAATGCATGCTCACGGTTTCTTTAATGTAAACCCCTTGTAATGGAGGATCTCCCAAGCCATGGGAGACGGTTCAAAACCTGAAGCTGAGGCGAAACCAACCCAAGAAGATAAAAAGGTGGACACATGGGAGCTGCAAAACACAAACCATCTGTTAAAGGTGTTTTTCCCTAGGCCAGGGTTAGCTTATCAAACCGCTAGATAAGCTAACCAATAAGAGCTAATGATCATTCCATCTTATTTTATTTCTATCTGATTTCATGGTTTATTAATTATGTATGTGTTGTCGCGATCACATAGTTAATCAAATGAACAAGCATGCACAGATGGAATAAAATAAAAACCAAACTACGTGTTAACATTATCGAAACATGGTTAATCACTTAAGTAAGAATCAATTAATAGTAACAATCATGTTATAATGAAAAAATACACATACATGATTAAAATATCTCAATATAATATTATGACAGACCAAACCTTCCATTACTTGATTAAGGGAAAGACTCAATAAAACTATGTGTTTGACCAACCCTTGTTGGGACACTTACTTTTATAAAGGAATCCCTTATGAAAGGTTTCATGTTCACTTAACCATATTAAATCTAGAGGAGTAGCCCTTGCAAGACATGATGTAATTTTGGAGGCAAGAGTAGAGGAAATCCAAGTCAGGATTTCAGGATTGGGGAGTCCACTCTATAGATCAAGGAACTGTATGATCACAGTTAGCAAAGACCTGCAAACCTAAAAACCATCAAATAGCTTGACCAACCCCTGTTGGGGTTATGCGAAGGGGAATTTGGATCCTTGACACTAGAATCTCAAAGAAACTAGACATTCCGGGATCAATATTGACGACCGTCGTGACATCATAAAATAGTGGGAGAATTAATAAATTCATTTATTCTTTTACATAAAATGTAATCAAACAGTACTGATAAATATTCTCTTTTAATTTTATGAATCAGTGTGACAAACTCGTCAACCACATTTTCTCTACGATCAATTCTAGGCAAAGACAATATCCTCACCGGTATTAAATTTAAAGAATGGTTTAGGAGCATTTGGGTTATCCTACTCCATTAAAAATGTTTTACATGATGGAGTCCTCACTTTTTGATTTTCCCACCCATGGGGAAAGTGATGATGATTTCTTGGTATTTGATCAACATTTGAACAATACACTCGAAGTTCATTGTTTAATGTTATCATCAATTTCTAGTAAGCTCATGAAGTCTCATGAAGACATGGATGCCTGTAGCATGATCGAGCTACTTCGTGGTCTATACCAGGAGAGAGCAAGATATGAGAGGTTTGATATCTCCATGGCTTTATTCTAGATCATGCTTGGAGAGTTTTCCCCAACCGGGCCTCGTGTAGACAAGCTCATTGGCTACATTGATCGCTTAGAGGTTCTAGGGTTTCAACTCCCTAAAGAACTGGGTACCGATATCATTTGTGCATCACATCCCCAAGGCTTCTCTAACTTTGTTGAAATTTCAGCATGAACAACATTGATAAGTCTCTATTTGATCTCTTTATCCTCAGTCACCATGTGTACAATGATATGAAGCGGGAAAAGCCTTCTGTACTTATGGTGAATAAAAGGAAATGAAAGGTGAAGAGATTTAATCCTAAAGCTTCTTCAAGGCCTTCCATGAAAAGGAAGATCAAAGGGGAGGCAAGAGAACATGAGGCTATTTGTTTCGAATGTGGAAAAAAGGGACACTGGAAGAAAAACTGCACCCAACCGAGGAAGCAAGGGGAAGCTTCAGGTGAATTTGTTATCGAATGCAATATATCTGGTTCTACCAATTGGTTACTAGATTCTTATTGTGGTTGTAAAATCTGTATCCAAATATAGAAAACAAGTAGATTTAGAATGATTCAGTGAGGTGAGGTGGATCCATGAGTAGGAAATGGAGCCTGACACACTGTTGTAGCTGTCGAAGACTACCACCTCACATTGCCTACTCGGATGGTATTGGTTTTGAAAGGATGTTATTATGTACCCTATTTAACCAATAACATTATTTCAGTATCCAGATTAGATAAAAATGGATTAAACTTCATGTTAGGAAGTGTATGTTTCTACTTTTATAAAGATAGCATTTGTTTTTATAGGGAACATTTATAAAACGACCTTTATGTGTTAGACTACACAAACCAAGGGTGGATGTTTCTTCATTGATGTTTCTTCATGGATGTGTTATGGTGAAGCCCATGTGTATTTCATTTGTGAGCTATAACTATGGGATATGCCTTGTGTTTTACTTTTTTTGTGGACTGTTTCTACACTTGTGAAACAGAATGTGGTTGAGCTTAAGAGTTGGATCTGGTATGTGATTAGTAACATAGGTATATGTATGGGAATATACCTAAGTAGGGATGATTGATACTTTTTGATTGTTTCTTTCTTATGTGGTTTATCTTTATTATATTCTAGGAGAACTTCAGGGGTCTAGGGGTCCCCTACTGAGTATTTTTATACTCACCCCTGCATGGGCTTCACCGACACCTTGTTGTGTTCTGTTCATACAATGGTTAGTAGTGATCGAGGATGAGGGTGACTAACGGGAGGTTCCTCGGAGCTGGACTAGACGCGACATACCTCAGGGACGAGTCTTTCTAGATCTGTACTTACCATTCAAGTAGAATTCCCTGATGGATGATCCAAGAGTTGTTTTATTTTTTTACTTGTACATGTTCTTGTTGTTCAGTTGGGTTTGTATTCTAGGCCACTTACTTTCAAAACATCATTCTTTCTTATATTGGTACTTGTTTCTCCATCTAATTTTGATCATACTGGATGTGTTACAAGTTTAAAAGTCAATGCCTTCCCTTTTATTGGGGTTTCTCCTTTGTTGCTAGTCGCAAGCCAATGGCCTACGAAAGCCGGGCTTGGGGTAGTCACGGCACGGGCCCCGAGGATGGGTCATGACAGAAATGGTGGTTAGAGTAATGTATCAAGATAATCATTATGATAAGTAGATAAAATGTAATTTAATGGAATATATAAAAACCATGGAGAGAAGAAGATGATATTAATGTTATTCCCAATTATTAGGATGAAACAAGGAGGTCATTATATTAAGGGGACAAGTACATTTTGTAGGTCTGTAAGGGAAGGTCATCTGAAAATGAAACACTACATTAAGTGTAAGGAAGGTTTATAATGATTAAAATAGAGAGAAATATACATGGAATTCACCACCTGCACTATTGTTTTATGTTCTGGGTGTTTAGGAATTATGCGAATCAATTAACCAATCTAAGGAATAATTTGAATGATAATCCAAAAACCTATGATTATAATATAAAATTAGAATACTTATGAAATAAAAATGGAAAAATTAAATCAAGATGATTAGGGAACACTATCCTCCCATCCTTAATTGGGAATTTTTTATATGATTAGGTAAGAATGAGACCCTATAAAATATTATTTTTATCCTTCAATAATATTTCATGTGATTTTGAACATAGATAATCTACTTCGACATGAATTTTGGATTAGTAAAATCATATTTTATATTCTCTATGTACCAGTATGAGGCCATGTATCCATCGAAAATGTGTTTTATAAGATAATAGCTTATATATATAGAATTAATAATGAAATAAAAATGGGTGGTTTATATTTCTCCAGGTAGGATTCTGTTAATATTTACGGATACCATCACTGGATTATGATTTCAAGGTTGATCACAAGTCCACATTTATTAACACCCTTTGGATGTTTCATATGATTTAAGTTTTTAGAGATTAAATACATTTTAAGAGGCACTGATGTATGTAAAAACCTATGGTTTAGTATATGTTTTTGGAAAAAATTTATCGATGAGGAATTCCTTCACAATTTTTAAACATATGATCAATGGGAATAATACAATTTAGTTTTTATCTTTACTTTTATATTGAGAAAATTATGGGTTATAGTATATCATCTTAGAAATTAATCACACATAATTATTATTATAAAAGACTTATATTGCGGTATGCTTTCCAGTATATAGATTTTCAATGAGTTAAGGATATATAGAGTGCAACACTCAGTTGTATCTAATTTTGATATAAGGTTTACCTTGATGTCTTGAATATGTATTAAAAAAATATCATATTATATACAAGAGTTTCCTATCTAATTATCTTCCTCTTATAGATAATAACATTTAGAAAACAATTGACACAATATATAACATTCTTTGACATTTGTTTGTTCTTTTCAGTGGTTTGTGGGATCAACAACATCCTCAAGTTTGGTTTTCTTAAAATAAAAACTTTTAATCAATCATTAAGAAAGATTATTTTGAACCCCTTTATTGAAGGAAGTGTATAATTCCAATGTACTAGAATAATGTAGATAAACAAAAGATATTGCGACCTAAGAGTGTGAATGAAATTAAAGAAAATGTTATATCCATTCACCAATCTATAGGGGAAGTAACAAGTTGTCATAATCCTTAAGATGGAAATCACCCAACAAGATCTTGAATTTAATGTTTGGTAAGAATAGATTATATGAGGTTATCTATGTAATAATTTAAAGAGATTTTAGCGAAGGGAATTTTTTTTTGAATTTATATTAGTCCCTTTAAATTCTTGATTGTATTAGGATGGTAGACTATCGGTTGGTGCTTCCACCAAACCTCTCTCAACTACACTATTTATTCCACGCATCTCTAATAAAGATGTACATACATTCCCCTTCACATATAATGAACTCAAGGATTTTAATGTTGGAGCATGATCTTTCTTATTAGAAAAAATCTGTGGGAATCTTGGATCACATGGTGAATGTTCTAGGAAATAGTACCACTCACCTAGTCAATGTTTTGTGGTGAAACTAGAATTTGGGAGAAGCTATATGGGAACTAGAAGAAATGATGAGGTAAAATTATTCATATTTGATTGTATCAAAGTGAGGAATATTAAATTATAAATTCATTTATGGGTGTAGAATATAACAAAATGATTTTTTATGAATATTTTTCAAATAAATTAAATTTCATTAATAGCTTGTGTTATACGCGACATCAAGTTTAGCAAACCCCGATATATAATAATTCGAACATGATAATTATAAACTGGATATTAAACATATAGATATGGAGATTATTAAATAATTTTTAAAAATTATTTATATTTTTTATATATTAATTCAAAAATACCTATAAAAAAGTTAATTAGTTTAATAGAAAAGCCCTTATCTATTTTGAAAATACTACTTTCTAAAAAAAATTTAAATTTTATTAACATTAATAAATTAATTTTTTAAAATATTGAAAAAATAATTTTGTATAATAAACAAAAATTTTAAAATAATATTGTTAAAATTATCTTCGGGTGAGTTTTTGGGATGTTTTTGAAAATATTTAATTTTTAGTGAATAGTAGAAAATACTAGTTTCTATTGAAAAATTCCAATTATGATTCAAACCTTATAAGGATAATTTTTAAAAAAAAATATTTTAGAGTAAAATTAACTAAATTCCATATCGATAAATCAAATTTGTTTCAATTAATTAATTTTTATATTGAATTTTGGTATAAAAACATTATAAACATTTTTCCATACTCCCGTATAAAAACCAGCAATCTCACTGCACTTATGACATTAATTTTAAAATAAAGTTTTCTATATCATGAATGAAATTTGGAAAAAAAAATATATATTTTGAATCATAAAAATTTATATTATGTATTATATATATATAATTAATATTAAAAATAGTAAAAAATAATCTCCAATATTAATTAAGAAATGGGATTAGCAGTGGGTAGGGGGAACTAAAAAGATAAGGGTGAGAATAAAAAAAACATGTATAACATTAATTATATTTCCATATTTTCCCCCATATATACTCTATTATCGATAAACATATATTTTAGTACATTTTTTCTATTAAAAATGTCGTGAAAACATTTTCTATTAAAATATTACAGGTGTGAGTGTTACCTAACTTGTAGAAGGTCACCCATTATCATCTCCTCTCCATACATCCAATCCCAATTGGTTTAACCCTCTACTACTGAAGAAAATTACATAATTCCATCCTCTAAACCTAGAATTATTTATTTAGGAATAAATTCATCCTAATAAATATTTTTGTACAAACCAAAGTATGTTTTCTGAATAAGTGGTAACACCCCAAATCGAGAATTTTATTTTATTTCATCCTACAACTCTTTAACACTATGTTTGGTGAAATGTTATTAAAAAAATGAAATTTTATGATAACTTTTAAAAGAAAATAAATGGAAATAAATAATTTTTATTTCCCTCATTGTCTTTGGATCAGTAACATAGTAAAAGAAAAGAAATGATTTGGATTTCTCACCATCATGTTTGGTGAAACATTTTAAAAGAAAAGAAAAGAAAATGTTTTGGAACAAATGACACAAATAACCTTTGTTAAAAAATTACACATACACATAGGATAAAATAGCATACATTCCCAAGATAAAAACATTCATAGATTAGATCCCCATTGACAACATTCATACAACCATATTTTCCCAACATAAATAATTTTTGTTAAATGACATAGATAAGTTTTAAATAAAATGTGTTTTTATTACTTTTTTAATGACAAATCAAAAAACATTAATTTTGATTTTAATCAATTGTTATCTTTCATATCACAAAAATTTAGAAAACATTAAGCTTCAAACATTATTAATAAAAATATTAAATTTTTAAAAAATTATTTAATGATAATAAATATTATTTATATTATTATTAATTCAAAATTAATTATTAGAGGTAATCAAAATTATAAATTCCAAACTTTTAATTCAAAAATATTATTATTTCAAAATAATTATTTATTCAAAAAAATTATTAATTCAAAATAATTTCTAATTTAAAACAATTATTAATTTAAAATATTTATTAATTTAATATTATTTATAAATTATTTATATAAATAATTAATTAAAGATAATCATAATTATTTATAATCAAAATTATTTATAAATTATTTATGATTATTTATATAAAAATAATTAGTTACAATCAAAATTATTTATATACACATTATCAAAATTATTTATATTTTATTGTTATTGTTAACAAAGATTAGGTATAGGAGTCCAGTGACATATCACTCATGATATAATAAAAATCCACAAAAAACTGTCCGGGGACTCGACCCCACAACTAGTTCCCCCAAACAATATTTTCATGAGTATATTAATATTTTGTTTACCCCCGCACAAAAGTTAATAATATTGTTTGTCTCATGAAAATATTTTATTTACCCCAAAAAATTATTTTGTTGTTATTATTAAAAATTAAAATTAAGTTCATTTATAAATATATTAATGGGGTAAAGTTGACAATTTGAAAGAATAATAGATGTGAACACATTTTATATAGACATATAAGGATAATATTGGAAATTTAAAAAAAAAATTCACAACCCGCACACTATTTCCATCCAAATCATCCAAATTATGGGATGACTGGAAATGGAGGGTTGGGGAAAAATGTTTCTCCTCATTTATCCCCAATTGTATTTCCTTCAACCACCTTTGGTCTCTCTAAATGAATAAAATCATTTTTTATCCCACCTAAAACTTTCTTTTCTTCCCAAATCTCAGCTGCCAAACGAGGTCTAAACTCCTAATAAATCATGATGATATAATAACATCAGTATATTTCATATTCTGAAAAATTTTAATGTTATGTTAATGACCTATAACCATATGCACTTCCATCAAATAGGTTACAAAATCATCTTTCAAGTGTACGGTAGACTACCTGCTCACGAACCGATGTCATTTGTTTTTTCATTACCACCTTTCACAATTGTACATAATATATATAATATATATATATATATATGATATTTGTTATATTAATATAATTATATAAATATTATATCACATATATATTATCACACCATATTCGTTGGTAATATGATAATATTTCTTGTATGTATGAAGGACTTTGTCCTCGTGAAGTGATGTGATTCATTCATAGTTTAAAATGAAGGTAATAAAGATGACTTTAGTGAAAATATGTGATATATATGTAATAAAACTTATTATGCAATTGTAATATATTATTTAGCTTAATTTTTGTAAATAAATTTATAACATTGAACAAATTTTTGCGCACGTACGACCTACCATCTACATAAATGGTGTATTTCAATATATATCTCTAAAATTTAAGAATTATAATAAATATATATACTAGATACATATATATATATACATATATAAATATATCATATTTATATCATGGATAATTTTCTTAAGTTGATTCAACTGTGATCAAATTAAGGGGACCAAACAAAAATCATATAAGAAAATAGACAAAAAATAATGACGTTGTTACACAAAAGTGATTTTAAGATAAAATAGATGATAAACGTTTAATAAAATCCCATTAGTAAATATTATATTTTATAATACATGTGATTATTTTTCTATAATAAATTTATAAAAAATATATATTTATTATATAGGTGGCTCCAATTTTCACCAAGATGTGAGGACTTAAGGTAATGAATTTCTAGTCTCTCTTTTATTTATAAGAGACATATGAAAATTCACCACATATTTCTTTTTTATTGTGTATATAATATAGTTTTCACATGTTTTATAATTAATATACTTATATTAAGGATATTTAATGTTTCATTTCATTATATTTTTTATTAGGCATTACAATTCAAATAATTTATAAAGCAGTAAGTGAATCTCATCAAAAATTTTACTTCTCCAAGAAAAATGCCATATTCACTACATGTTTCTTTTAAATTATGTATATATTTACCATGAATATATTTTACAGAAATTCAATGGAAAACTATTTGTATATACATATCTATTTTATGAAGACTCTCTCATGAGTTATATGGTTCAAACATTATGAAAGCTGTAGGATATTGATTTCTATCAATTTTCATTATTTGGTAAATAAGTTCTATTATGAACCTATCTTTTTATCTGTTTTTATATACCTCCAAATTTACATGTTCCATAATTAATATCATTGTTTTAATAATATTATGAAATATTTAATTTTAATCTTTAATGGGGATTACGATTCAACATCCCCTAGGTGGTAAGGGTTTTATGATACAATCTTTTTATTTATCAGGAATGTTTTTACTTACTCTTCAAATGATAAAATATTATTTTCTATCTTAAAAAAAAACTTAAATTCTATTTTTATTAGTTATTTAATAATAATAAATGTTTTACTTTCATTTTTCTATCTTTATTTACTAAAGAGTCTAAAACAATGTTAAAAAATTGTCATTTTTTATTTCTTCGATTTAAACCCCCCTTTTAATCCAAAACCATCTATTCTAATTATTTATTCAAAAAAATATAAATCTTTTAAAAAAATTTAAAAAAAATATTTAACCAATTTTTACTTTTTAGATAATTTTTTGGAAGGAATCATAATAGCCTTTTTTTAAATTATACATTGTATTTTACCAAAACTGTAAAAGTAATCCTTATTTAAACATGTACTACTTCAACAGAGTATCCAATTTTCATTACCATTATTTTATATTAAACATTATATTTTTATTTTTTTATTTTTTTAATGAAATTTATTTTCAAAATGTTTCTTTTTTTAAGATATTTTTAATGAAGAACAATATTTTTTCTCAAAAAATGTTTTAATTTGTTCTTGAAACTTATTTAATCAGTTTAGAACATTTATTTTTGAGAAAAATGATTTCAAAAATATTTTTTGAATTGTAATTTTTAAAAATTGATTTTCAAAAAAATTACATCCCTTATTAAATATTCTAATTGTATTTCAAAATTATTTTCCAACTGCGATGACTTTTTTTGATGTTACTTATGTATTTTTGCTGATATTGTCCAAGGATATAATTGTTTTTTTAAACAATTTTGATTATTATTGAATTATTTTTATGAATTATTTTTCTCTTACATAAGTTATAGCATGTTTAATTTCATTTTAAACACATTTCTTTTCAAATATTATACTATGATGAAATGATGAAATGATTATGATGACTCCCTCTTCCATAGTTATGATATCATGAAATTTTTATGAAACACATTTCATTTCATGGGTTCTGATACGATGAATGTTTATACTTTTTTGGATCATATTCGTTTGAGTTTCATTACCTCATTATTGGCACTAATATCTCCCTCTAATGAATTTTTAAATATTTATTTATATAATGTGTTAAAAAGGACTAGAAAGGGGAGTGAACCTAGTTTAATAAGGGTTTTTTTCCACTATGTCGGTCTTTGGAGTGAACATAGACTTGTATGATAGTTTGGGGAGAGAACACATTCATCTATGATAGCATATTTAGTTATAATTTATTTCTATTGAAATGATTTTATAAAATTGTTTTTATACAAAAATTCGACATCTTTTTCCAGTGTTATGAATTATATGCTCATGTTAATTAATTATATTATGATTCAATTCTTATAAAATTTATTGATTTATGAAATAAATCACTACTCTGTTCATTGATATGTAGGGTATAGTTTTCAAATTCTAAGATCATGTTCTCAATATCTAATACTCATTTCATGACTATTTTATAATTGATATCTCAATTATTACCCTTTCTAGCAATCTGTACTCACCCTTTCTTATGTTTTCTATCCCAGTTTCTGAAGAAATGTCTTAAGTATTATTTGTTTTTCAGGATAACAAAAGTGGAATATATTTTTGGGATATGTTTAATATCACTCACAAAATTTCAAAAAATTTTAAACGTGTCTCCAAAGACACTAAACTATTATGGTCCTCAGGCATTTGTTTTAAAAATGTAATGAATATTCATTTATTATGATAAAATATTTATATATGAATGTCTTCAGTCACTATAATATATATTTTTAGTATTCATCCCTTAATTTAAATATTTTTAAAAGTAATAATTTGAAAATAATTTAAGTGGGATTTTACAACAAAAAGATCCAAAATAAAATAAAGTGCAAATGAAAATTATGTAAAACATTTAACAGATTATATGATTAATTTATTAAATTATTTAATTTCCTTATTAATTTTATTAAAAATTTATTATTTTCTCTCTCACATTTATTTAAAAAATAAGAAATATGTTTTGTTATAGTTTTATAAGATAATATTATGAAAATAACAATTAATTTTTGTCTAAATACATTAATATTAGAGCTATAATTTCCAATAGATATTAATTTTTATTTAGTGAAAATTTTCAAATATCCATTGTGGGAAATAAATTATACAATAATGTTCTATATTTAAAGTTGTATATTTTATGTTTTATTAATTATTCAAATAATAGTTTACTGATTTATTATTTAATAAAAAATAGATTTTATTCTAAACATTGAAACATGAAAAATAATAACTTCTTTGTCTAGATTAAAGATTTATTTAAAGGTTAAATAATTGATTTATGTTTTGGACTTATTTTTAAAAAAAAATAAAAAATAGAAATAAATTGAATCATATGGTTTGAAAAATCCTTTTATTTTACAAAAGCTAGTAATCCATCCACTATCTTTTAATAACCACCATAAAAAGTGATAAAACAAGATTATTTGTTGGGATTGAGTTGTTATCATCGGTTCAGCCTAAAATGATGTTTTAAGTACTTTAATGTTCATATATAAACATTTTAAAAATCATGTTTAAAAAATTATAAATAATTTTATAACATAACTAAGTTATGGAATAATGGTGAATCTAAAAGTTGACTGAAGCAATAATTACAATAATATAAATATTATATGAATGGAAGAATAGAAAATTATAGTTTTTATGTTCCTTAGTATAGATTATACTGTAAATTTAAAAAAATAATTAAAATACAGTATTGAATTTTATATAATGTTTCATTATAAGAACTAAATAATTTTATTTTATGTTATATACATATATTTTTACAAAGTAATTTGTGAGTAATTAGTGTATGTGTATCTCATTTAAGAAAATGTTTGTTCTAAAATATTTTTATTTTTCGTACTAGTAAAAATTCACATATAGTAAAATTTGAAAGAATTTTTTTTTTCTGTTTCTATCTTCATAACATTAAAAAATATAAATATGGGTGGAATTACTTTAAAAAGTAAACACATAATTTTTTTATGGAATGTTTTATATGAAAATGTATTATTATTTTCTAGTTATGTAAATTATTTTTTGACTTAAAGAAAATCTCGATAATTTTGGAAAACCATTAAGTGGTTCGTCTAAAACAATGATGTGTAAGGATAATAATTACATAGTGATTCTTTCATATGAGTTAAAGAGAAGGCAGTGAATACAAAAATTGATGTAATGTTGATTTTAAAATAAGAAACCATGGATGTAAGATACATAAACCCCTGTATAATTGTCACGACCTGTTCTTGGGGCCCGCGTCGTGACTACCCCAAGCCCGCCTTCCATAGGCCAGGGGCTGGCGACTAGCATCAAAGGCATAAATCCTAATAAAAATGGATGACATTGCCTTTATATAGTAAACAAACACCATAGAGTAGGCAATTTGAAGTAAACACTAAGTAAACTGGGTACAACTGTAAGTGATGGAATGTAAATTGGTCATAATACAAACACAACTGAAGTAAAGTACAACTGAAAAGAAAGTAAAACAACTGAAAAGTAAAGTAGCAACGCCGAGCTATCCACTGGAAATCCCACCAGATGGGTGGGTACAGATAGCCTCCTCAGCTCCTCGGGTCCAGCCGTCCGCTCCGTGTACGTCCCGCCCAGTGGTCCACCTCCAGGAACCAAATTTCTCCACAAGCCTCAACCCCGATCATCAATGTCTGTCGTCTTCATCTAACACAACATAGTGCAGGCATAACCCGGGCATGGGTGAGTATACGCTACTCAGTAAGGACCCCGAGACTCCTGATGGTCTCCTAGAATTCACAAAGGATAATCCAAAAAGAAAAAATACAATCACGAAGTAACATCCAACACTACTTAGGTATATGCCCATACATATACCTAAGTCATCAATTCCAGTTCGGCTCCAACATCCGAGCCCACGTTCGATCACGTCCACATAGGATAGTACAACCCAATCCACACAGGAAGGCACATCCCAATCCATATAGGAAAGTATTTCAATCATATCAAAGATAATGATTGAAAGTCAAGACTCAACTCACATAGGTACACATCATTTGTAAAGAAAAAGGAGATAATCAGATGTAGTTACTGATTCATCTAGCTGGGACCCACGTAGGATACAAGTACTGTAGTCGTCACCTCAGAACCCACGGAGGATTACAGTACGGTTGTCGTCATCGTCGAACCCATGGAGGATTCCAGTACGATAGTCTTCACCGTCGAACCCCCAGAGGATTCCAGTACGGTTGTCATCACTACCAAATGCACGGAGGATTTCAGTGCAGTCATCGTCATCGAACCCACAGAGGATTCCAGTACGAAAGTCTTCACCGTCGAACCCACAGAGGATTCCAGTATGGTTGTCATCACTATCGAACCCATGGAGGATTTCATTGTAGTCGTCGTCGTCGAACCCACGGAGGATTCCAGTACAAATGACTTCACCGCCGAACCCACAGAGGATTCCAGTACGGTTCTCGTCACAGACGAACCCATAGAGGATTTTAGTTTATTCGTCGTCGTCGAACCCACGAAGGATTCCAGTATGAAATTCTTCACGTCGAACCCACGGAGGATTCCAGTACTGTTGTCGTCATCGTCGCAGCCGGCTCTAGGTTTCCCGTACACAACATTCTTGTTTCCGGGAGGGTCCGCTCCATGAGCCAAGGGGTCGATAAATCAACTGTCATGTCTTCCAGAGATAATGTATCCCAAAGTTCCGCCTCGTCGATAGGAACTCAACGTGACAAATGACACGTCAATCGGACGCCCGGTCTGAGAGTTAATGACTTATTCGTTCCAGGGGCCCGATTGGTTTTTAAGTCAAAAATAACCCGTCTGTACTCCAACTACGTCCAAACCTCGAGCGGAGTAATCCAAAATTTCTGTCTCACTAAGACGAATATATCAAAGTCAATGGCAGGTCAATCGGACGTCCGGAGCTCAAGTTATAAGCATTTCCTCTCCGAGGGCCCGGTTGGTTTCGTGTTCTAACCAACCCAGCCATACCCAATGTTCTCGGAAACCTTGAGTGTAGTATACTGAAACCCCCGTCTCGATCCAAGGAAATCCACACAACTAATAGTGTGTCGATTGAGGGTCTTTGGCCCATGTTATGGGCGAAAGAATGAAAGTGGTCCGAAAATGGGGGGTCTGGGCCCTGTCCGACCCGACCCACCCCCCCCTGGGTCGGCCCGAACCGGGTGGACCCGACCCAAGTTCGGGTCCGACCCGGCTGGGCGCGGCCGGGTGGTACGCTGGCTCGGCTAGCGGCCGAGCATGGGGGGACGCGGTCCCCCCCTCCCCTTGCACTCCATGGATATGGCGGGTGCCGCGTCCTCCAAAGGATCCCGTGTGGCCGCGGGATCCCGGTCGCCTACCGCCGCGGCATCATCCACGGTGGTTCCTCCGGGCAGCATGCTGGGATGCCGCCATGCCGGCGACCCGTGCCGCCGGTGAAGTCTGCGGGCCACCAGAGCCACTCCGGTGGTCTGTTCTTGCTCCCGTATGCACCTGGGGTCGTCTCGGGACCCTTAGATTACTGTGACGGCCTTTAATCGCTCAATGGTCCCGTTTCATCATCTCCCAACATTCCGTGCATCAACAATAGAGGATCATTGGGTTCGGACTTGTTCGTTGGTCCGCACCCACCACGTTAGTGGTTCAAATGACTTCCAAAAATTAAAACACAAGCCGAGGATATATTCCACATAAGTTAAATTAAACCCAACCCCATACCTCAAAGAAGTTGTCGAACAAGGATCGTCGCGGGAAAAGACCTCACGGAAGATGGCGTCGCGGAAGAGGATCATCAGCGTCGTGGTACATGGCATCGCATTGTCGATCACCGAGGAACTTGCGTTCTTCGTCATCTTTCATCAGAGTCCAGTGTTCTTCGTCGTTCTTCGTGTTCTTCAAAGAGGAAGAACGTTCTTCAAGACTAGATTATTTTCTCCCCAAATCCTCTCGCACAACACCTCAACAATAATAAAATAAGGCTTTGCCTTATTTTATTACTCATGTCATCACTTTTTGAAATTCAAAATTAAATCACGATTTAATTGACGTGCATTGACCAATTAATGAGGTGTTTAATAATCCAATTAAATGCGAGAGTTGACTTGGAATTTAATAAGGGGGTGCAGGTGTGTTACACAAAATTAAAGGGGGTTTTCCAACTTAATGGGAGGTTTGAAAAAGTTGAATAGGTGGGGCTCGTGTGGGTCCCCCCTCACTAATATCCTATCAAGAGGGGTTTGGATTTAGTGTGTCCCACCTCAACTTCCATACGTAGGTTTAAACTACTTTGAATAAAATAGAAATTGTTCCAAAAATTTTATTTTATTCATTAGTTAACCTTTTTTTAAATAACCACACCTGAGAAAACACAACTCTAGAAATGGTGTTCCGAAGTAATTACTATTGCTACAGTTTCATTGGTGCCCTCAGATTTTGATTCCGAGCACCGTTTCAAAAGTTAAGAAAACCCGCTCGTTCGTTCACTGAACGTACCCGAGCTAAACTTCAGAAATTGGGTTTGGGCACTCCGGGTCTCGGAATCAGGTGCCGTCAGAAACTATGTTCTTGTAAAATCCCAAATAAAATTAAGAAAAAAATTTCCCTTGAAATTTACGGGTCTTTATATAACTCTCACCTTAGGGCTTTATGTCCCCGTAAAGCTATATCACAAACTTGGGGAACAAAAGTGGTACTGAGCATGCAACTGAGCCTCCCTCTCTCATGTGATCTCCTGGAGGTTCCCGTGCTTCCAGTGAAAGATCACCTGAGGAATCGACCATCCACGTAGGACCTTCTCCTGTTGATCCTCATTCTCCACTAGAACCTCTGTGATTGTCGCCCCATTATCGACATCCAACTCCCTACGGTCGATGATGTGTGAAGGGTCATGAACATAGTTTCTTAGCTAAGATATGTGGATGACAACGTGCACCCGGTGCAACTAAGTTGGAAAGGTCAAGCGGAAAACCACCTCACCAACCCTGCTGAGGACCTAGAAAGGTCCCTCGAACCTCAGAGATATCTTGCCGCCTCGGCTGCATCACCGTAAACCTCATTGAGGAGTGACCCGTATTAGAACGTGGTTGCCATCCTCGAACACTAGAGGCCTCTATTTACTGATTATAATTGAAACTCAAAACTCCTACAGCCACGAGGGTAAGGTTGGTAAACTCAAGAGTGATCGACTGCACCCTCCTGTGCATGAGTTTTTCCGTGCTGCCTGAGGTTTCCTTTTCGCTAACCAAGGAATACCCATCCCGACGTCTGCCTAATACCTTCAATTTTTGTATGAACTGTGATTTCCCAGTCCATACTCAAACTAACGTTGTAAGGCCTCGATACTGCCACCAAGAGGTCCCAACCGAAACTCTCACCTCAAGGGTCAGATCACACCATCGGCGTAAGTGTGATTATCGAGTCTCCTCCCAGAGGTATCTCCAAACGTTAGGGTCAATTAAATGGCTTAAGCAGAAACTCTAGGTCTGGGAAAAGATTCATGGAAGGAAGGGATGATTCGTATCAATGTATTGTTGTTACGGTAGCTATTGTAAGACACAGTTCGAACATTGAATCATCCTTAGAGCCCTTTCAGTCGCACTCCCTGACCGCATGTAGCTACTCTTTCCCCTGTCCTCCAGCTCCCTGAGCCAAGTAGGGATTGTAGACGCCGGAAAAGTCCGTTGTTCCCAAACGAAGCTCCGGATGCAGAAAGCGAGGTCATATTTGGAGTCAGAAGCATGTTTCGGAGGGCCCGGAGGCCTTGCGCGGAATTTTGGAGACCCGCACGCAACGTTGTCGAGCCGCGCGCAAACCTCCCGGGATGCGCGCAATGCGCTGGGCCGGCGCGCAATTTTGCACGCCCAGGGCCCGCGCGACTCCCTTGCGCGCCGGGCCTGATTCCGCGCCCGCGAAGGAGATTCTACGCCCGCGAACCAGATTCCGCCCCCGGGGTTGCCTATAAATATAAGGCGACCCCCGACGTTTTGAAGGTTGCTGGAAGTCGAAAGGTCTCTCGTGCGCGCAATCCAACCCCCTCCGCGCGCAATGTCGATCTTCAGGTAACCTCCTTTCTTTCGCGCAAGAAATCCTCGGGGTTCGCCTTCGCGCGTAATCCCTTTGGCTCCCTTTCTTTGAATAATTCCTCACCCAAAGGCATTCGCGCGCAAAAGAAGCCTCTTGCGTGCAATTACCCCCGGGGTGCGCGCAATCCGGCCCGATTGCGCGCACCCCCCCCCTTCTTAAAGTGGCCATTCATTGTTGAATGAGCTGTTGCCCCCGCGCGCTATCTGAAGCCCGGTGCGTACAATCTCTATCTCCCGCGCGCAAAGTGCTGGCCCAATTGCGCGCCAGCCCACCCATTTGCGCGCCGAACTACGGTATTGCGCGCAAAGCTCCTCTTTTGTGCGCAAACCGCCAGGGTCTCCCCCTTTGACCCCCTTTGGGTACCCGCCTGTGTGGCGCCCGATGACCCTCATCCCGGGTGCCCGCACCGTGCGTTGTCTTCCCGTGCGGCCCTCCAGGCTCGCGCGAAGTGACACGGGCCTATCGGCGGCTTCTACGTCCCGCACGACGTTAAACTGCACTTCGTCCGAGAAACAAGACGTTAAACTGTTCAGCATACGTCCAAGCTGCACGACGTTAAACTGCCTAGCCCCCATTGTCCGCGCTGCAAGACGTTAAACTGCCAAGTGTTACGTCCCGCACGACGTTAAACTGCACTTCGTCCGAGATACAAGTCGTTAAACTGTTCAGCATACGTCCAAGCTGCACGACGCTAAACTGCCTAGACTCCATCGTCCGAGCTACAAGACGTTAAACTGTTCAGCATACGTCCAAGCTGCACGACGCTAAACTGCCTAGCCTCCATCGTCCGAGCTACAAGACGTTAAACTGTTCAGCATTCGTCCTGCATGACGCTAAACTGCACCTCGTCCGAGCTGCAAGACGTTAAACTGCCAAGCACCTTCGTCCTCAACACACGACGTTAAACTGTACTTCGTCCAGCAAGACATTAAACCATCCGCTTCGTCCTCAACACACGACGTTAAACTGTAATTCTTCCGGCAAGACGTTAAACCATCCGCATCACCCGATCCCGTTCCTCACACGCAGGGTCCTCCAGGTTTGGATGTGGCCCCCACCCGCTCGACTCTGCAGGGATGGCGGGATTTCCCCTCTTTAGGGACAATTCATGGAGTGGCCTTCACCCACGGGGGTAGAGTGTTACAAACAGAACGAACTACGTGGACTTTGATCCCTGTCTCCTAAACAGGGTACGTAGGAAGCCTCTACGAGGTTCAAGCCCACCACCTGGTCGTCCCGGTCGTATTTACGTCGGTTCGTCCATCAGTGGACCCCTCCTGGGTTCACACTTGCGTCGATTCACCTATGAATCCGCCATCGTGGGAGACTGCACATGTGTATCTCCATTGTGCTTCCCCACTGCCCTTTTCTCCTTTCAGCGTCCAGCATGACGTGAAACTGTGATCCACCCGGCCGTTCCATCCCCCTCTGTGAGAGGTGGTTCGGTTCAATCCTCCGCCCGGCGGCCTCGACCTCTTCGTGAGTCGGCTTACCGACGTCCAGCATGACGTTAAACTGTATATCCGAACTACGCTGACTTTGATCCGCGCTAACGCGCGGTACGTAGGAAGCCCCTACGGGGTCCAATCTCTTCACTCCATCATCCATCCTGATCCTTACCCGGGCCGCCACATCCCGGTGGGGTCATGCCATTTCATTCCACTCCACTTCACTCGGGAAGCCGCCCATGTGCTGGCCCCAGCGTCGGAGGTTCCCCGCAAGGGGTTCTGTCACCTGATCCACTTCTCGGGTTGATCAGTCCGATGCCATCACCGCTGGACGTTAAACTCGCGGCATACCCCGTGTTAAACATGGGAAGCTGAGGAAAACCTCAGGTAACGCAGTTCCCTGCACCCAGTGCGGGATGCCTCAAGCCACCACGCTTTTGAGAAGCCCTATTAGGGACGGAAGGCAGACATGCAGAGCCGCAGTGTTAAGACACGCCCCCAACACCCGGAGCCACCCGGTCTCCTCACCGCAGGTTGCTGCCCCGACCGGACTCCTTGGAGCGTCCGGGCGGAAGCAGCGTAATTAACCGGTGTCCATGGAGACATGGTGCCGGGAACGAGATTCACGAGCACGTCTTAAATCTATGAGGGAGACCCGGATTAGGCAACGAGTTCCGAGGAGACGTCCACAGGAGGAGGAGCCGACATCCCATCATCCCAGTTTCGATCAAGGAGCAGACGCCCCTGAATAAGGGACGAATGCCGCCCGCCCTTGGAAAGCGGGACTGCGGGGCCACAAGCCGCGCGCCCATCCCCTCGGGTCGACGGGTGCACGTGCGAACGCGTCCTGGCGGAACAGCGTCGGAACAGAAACCCGACGCACATCCGCACCGAAACAGGGATTTCCAAGGCAGGTGGTTGCTACATGTCAAAATGTTCACCACCCCATGCTGTTCTCCTAGCTCCAATTCCACGTCTGCTTCCCTGCAGATTCATCTTTCATTTCACTTCCTCTACATGAAACATTTTACACGCCCAAGTCTCTGAGACAGGCGCCAGTTTCCATATTTTCCACTGCTAACCTTTACTGACTGCATCCATTCAAGAAAAGAATTCTCAACCACAAAGGTTCTTTCTAGCACCCTAGCATATGTAGGAATGCATAGGGAATGAAGTGATGGCTTGGATTTCATTTAGACACACCTCACTCTGAAGTCTGAGCCCTGATGTACCGATTGAATCGTAGTCATCCAGTACTAGGAATGGTTTGGTATGCCCCAATGAATTCTCAGCTACCGACACGTCGTCCTGCTAAAGCTGTATAAGCTCTAGGATACTCTCAGCCATCTCCTAATGCCATTCCTTAGCTGCCTGTGAGTCAGGCTTTCCTCGGAACTTGAGGGATATCTGGTGCTGAAACATGTAAGGCACCAAGCCTACAAGTGTCCTCTACCGGTACCGCCGGTAGTGTTTGTTGTCCAACAAGTAGTGATGTAGCTGACACACTACCTGAAGTTACTTTCTCCGGTATCTATCCATATACCGAAGTATTTTCAACATACAGAACCACCCCATGGTCACTCACAGAAAAACACAAGTAGCTAGGTCCACTAACCACTCTAATAGTGTCTAAATTAGGCATTGAACTCTAGTAATGGCCTCCATCCAGTCCACTAATGTCTGGGAACTGTCTCATCTCAAAATCTCAGAGGTCTGTGGTACCTAACGGGTGGTGGTGCTGCTGGTACACCACTCGAAGGTTTCAACATAGTAAGAGGGCCCCGCACCGGAACCTCGTCTCTCGGTGGTCTTTCATCTCGTACAACACTCGGAACCCTAGCTGGCTGCTATCGTGGGGCTATCCTGAAAAGAGACAGGTGTGCCACGATCAATGATTTATACCTGGTGAGCTGACACAAAGTAATCACAAGAAAAACTTTTGAAACACACATGCAATCAATGTTTTCGTGCACTGAGTTGGAAATCAGAAGTCAGGGTCCTGGTGTACAGATACGTTGGCTGCCACAACAACACTGGAATCCCTGGACTGATAACCACACTCAATACCCATAACATTATTGCTTCACATAGAAGAAAGATCAAAGTCCTGAGTTCTACGGTAGAACCAAACTCATCTGACACCAATTTTTCACGACCCGTCCTCGGGACCTGTGACGTGACTACCCCAAGCCCGCCTTCCATAGGCCAGGGGCTGGCGACTAGCACCAAAGGCGTAAATCCTGATTAAATGAGAAGACATTGCCTTTATAAAGTAAACAAACACCATAGAGCAAGCAACCTGAAGTAAACACTATGTAAACCGGGTACAACTGTAAGTGCTGGATAGTAAATGGGCCAGAATACAAACCCAACTGAAGTAATGTACAACTGAAAAGAAAGTATAGCAACTGAAAAGTAAAATAGAAATGCCAAGCCGTCCACTGGAAATATCACCTGAAAGGTGGGTACAGATAGCCTCCTCAGCTCCTCGGGTCCAGTCGTCTGCTTCGTGTACATCCTGCCCAGTGGTCCACCTCCAGGTACCGACTTACTCCACAAGCCTCAACCACGATCAGCACTGACCATCGTCTGCATCCAACACAACGTAGTGTAGGCATAGCCCGTGCAGGGGTGAGTATACGCTACTCAGTAGGGACCTCGAGACCCCCGAAGGTCTCCCAGAATCCACAAAGGATAATCCACAAAGAAAAGATACAATCACAATGTTACATCCAACACTACATAGGTATATGCCCATACATATACCTAAGTCATCAATTCTAGTGCAGCTCCAACATCCGAGCCCATGTTCGATCACGTCCACACATGATAGTACAACCAAATCCACACAGGAAGGCACAACCCAATCCACATAGAAAAGCAAGTCAATAATATTGTAGATAATGATTAAAATTAAAGAACCAGCTCACATAGGTACACATCATTTATAAATCAAAAAAAGGTGATCATATATAGTTACTGATTCTTCTAGATGGGGCCCACGTAGGATACAAGTACTGTAGTCGTCGCAGCTAAACCCATGGAGGATTCCAGTACGGTTGTCGTCGTCGTCGAACCCACGTAGGATTCCAGTACGATAGTCTTCACCATCGAACCCACAGAGGATTCCAGTACGGTTGTCATCACTGCCGAACCCACATAGGATTTCAGTGCAGTCATCGTCATTGAACCCACGGAGGATTCTAGTACGAATGTC
This sequence comes from Viscum album, assembly GCA_963277665.1. Lineage (NCBI taxonomy): Eukaryota > Viridiplantae > Streptophyta > Magnoliopsida > Santalales > Viscaceae > Viscum > Viscum album. The sequence goes on from OY728166.1 coordinate 1,324,520,070, forward strand.
TTCACCGTTAAACCCACAGAGGATTCCAGTACGGTTGTCATCACTACCGAACCCACAAAGGATTTTAGTGCAGTCGTCGTCATCAAACCCACAAAGGATTCCAGTACGAACGTATTCACATTCGTACCCACAGAGGATTTCAGTATGGTTGTAGTCACTTCCGAACCCACGGAGGATTCCAGTACGGTTGTCGTCATCGTCGCAACCAGCTCTAGGGTTCCCGCACACAACATGCTCGTTTCCGGGAGGGTCGGATCCACGAGCCAAGGGTTCGATACATCAACTAACATGTAGTCTGGAGTTTATGTATCCCAATGTTCCTCCTCGTGGATAGGAACTCAACGTGACAGACGGCGTGTCAATCGGACGTCCGGTCTGAGAGTTAATGGCTTTTTCGTTCCAGGAGCCCGGTTGGTTTTTATGTCAAAACTTACCCAACCATAATCCAACTGCATCCAAACCTCAAGAGGAGTAATCCAAAAGGTCCATCTCACTAAGAGGAATCCAAAAAAGTCGACAGCACGTCACTTGGACGTCCGGAGCTCATGTTATAAGCGTTTCTGCTCCAAGGGCCTGGTTGGTTTTGTGTTCGAACCAACCCGGCCGTACCCAATGTTCTCGGAAACCTTGAGTGTAGTATACTGAAAAAACTGTCTCAATCCAAGGTTCACCAAGAAACTGACGGTGCATCAATCAGAGGTCTGTAGCCCATGTTATGGGAAAATCCAAAAAGTGTTTCGAAAAAGGGGGGACTGGGCCCGGTCTGACCCGGTCCAACCCCACTGGTCGGCCCGAACCGGGTTGAACTGACCCGGTTCCGGGTCCGACCCAGCTGGGTGTGGCCCGGTCTAGTCCGCGCGACCCGGCACGGCCTGGCCGGGTGGCACGCTAGCTCGCCCAGCGTCCGAGCATGGGCGAACGCGGTCCCCCCTCCCCTTGCGCTCCGCGGACACGGCGGGTGCCACGTCCTCCACCGGATCCCACACAGCTGTGGGATCCCGGTCACCTTCCGCCGCGGCTTCAGCCACGATGGTTCCTCCTGGCGGAGCGCTGGGACGCCGTCGCCTCCGGGCGGCCGGACGGTTCCGACCTCCGCTTACGGCCGCCGGCGCTACCGGTGAAGTCCATGGGACACCTTAGCCGCTCTTGTGGTCAGTTCTTGCTCCCGTCTGCGCCTAGGGTTGTCTCAGGACCCGTAGAATACTATGACGGCCTCCAATCCCTCAACGATCCCGTTTCATCTTCTCCCAACATTCCGCGCATCAAGAAAAGAGGATCGGTGGATTCTCACTTGTTCGTTGGTCCGCACCCACTGCGTTAGTGGTTCAAACGACTTCCAAGAATAAAAACACATGCTGAGGATATATTCCACATAAGTTAAATTAAACCAAACCCCCTACCTCAAAGAAGTTTTCTAATATGGATCGTCACGGGAAAAGAAGTCGCGGAAGACAGCGTCGCGGAAGAGGATCGTCGGTGTCGCGGTACACGACGTCGCGTCGTCGATCTCCGAGGAACTTGTGTTGTTCGTCGTCTTTCGTCAGAGGATGGTGTCCTTCATCGTTCTTTGCATTTTTCAACGAGGAAGAACATTCTTCAAGACTAGAGTAATTTCTCCCCAAATCTTACCACACAACACATCAACCATAATAAAATAAGGCTTTTCCATATTTTATTACTGATGCCATCCCTTTTTGAAATTAAAAATTAAATCAAAATTTAATTAACATGCGTTGACCAATTAATGAGGCGTTTAATAATCCAATTAAATGCGAGAGTTGACTTGGAATTTAATAAGGGTGTGCGGGTATGTTACACAAAATTAAAGGGGTTTTGCCAACTTAATGGGATGTTTGAGGAAGTTGAATAAGTGGGGCTCGTGTGGGGCCCACCTCACTAATATCCTATCAAGAGGGGTTAGAATTTATTGGGTCCCACCTCAACTTCCATATGTTGGTTTAAACTACTTAGAATAAAATAAATATTTTTGCACAACTTTTATTTTATTCATTAGTTAACCATTTTTTAAAAAAACCACACCTGAGCAAATACAACTCCAGAAAAGGTGTTCATAAGTAATTACCGGCACTGCAGTTTCATTGGTGCCCTCGGATGTCGATTCCAAGCACCGTTTCAAAAGTTAGGAAAACTGGCTCGTTCGTTCCCTAAACGTACCCGAGCTAAACTTCAGAAATTGATTCCGAGCACTCCGGGCCTCAGAATCAGGTGCTGTCAGAAACTGTGTTTTTGAAAAATCTCAACGAAAATTATGAAAAAAATTTACCTTGAAATTTATGGGTCTTTACAATAATGGATTATACTAATCATTAAATTTTAATTCCATGTTTTATGGAGATATGTGATATGTAAAGTCCTTATTTTCCACTCATCATGGAAAATTTTTTGTACATATGAAGGAAAATTGTACATATCAAATTAAATTATTGTATCGTTTAACCATATGGTTAAGATATGTATTTTCTAAATAGGATATCTAGTCATTTTTTTTGGATCATGTTTCTGTGATATGATGTTTTTATAGATATATAGGGTCTCAATATTGTGTTTATTTTTCCAAATGATAGATTTTATGAATTTATAAATAAATATTTTCTAATTTATTTTTTGTGATTGTCATCAAAATATAACTTTATGAAACTTTATTAAATTCTATTGTCCATGTTCTAATATTTTGTTAAAAAACATTTGTAAGATTTTTTATTCATAACGTTATTTATATTAATAAAATATTTAATTATTTTATAATTAGTCATTCCTAATATGATTCAACCAATTTCAATGAAAGATCATTTTGTCATCAATGGTTATATCTTATAACTAAAAAATAATCATAATTAAATATAAGTGCACTACATTCATTTTTCATGTTCATTAATGAAGAAGTTATTTTTATTGAGTATTGTCTTAAAAAATTAATTATATCCCATTATTTAATGTTTACACTATTATGATTGCTTTTAAGGGAGGAAATATAAAATGATGGAGTAAATTAAATTATAAAAAGTAATTGTGATTTATATGGTTTAAATATTAATGTGCATTATTTTATTTAGTTCATTTAGTATATTAATTTAATATTTTTAAGTATTATTAGTGTATTTTATACAATTAATGATATTTTAGTTTCAATAATTGAAATAAATTAACTTAATGAGTTGGTACGTGAATGAGATTAAATATTTTTAGAAAAATAATCTTTTGAAATTAATTTATTACTCTTACTTTTTATTTTTAAAATCATGGTCTAAAAATCATAATGTCTTTAATGGTTTGAAACATGATGGGGGAATAGTTTTAATAATTAAATTGTCCATATTTTATTGATCCCAAATCATTTTATAATACCCGTAGATAAGTTTTTAGTAGCATGGAAGAGTCCAATAATTTTTAAAACTTTTAAACCTGCCAATATCAATTAATTTCATAAGTGGGATGTGAGGACATATAGATGTGGCAATATTATGGTTGGGACATTACATGTAAAATATAAATAGACATGCTAATCCTTGTTATAATTCAATATCATGATTTATGGTACATCCGATAATGTGAACTTATGGAGACTTTTCAAATTTGATTTCCCATTTTTATTTTATTTAAATTTTGAATACTAAAGGAGAGGGTGTTATTCACTATCATGGATCTTGGATAAGAATATATATATATCATGAAATATTTTTTCACATGTTCTCTTCCTCGGGAAAATTAATAGTTTATTTTTTGATGGTTAAAAAATTTATAATGTTTGTATTTTAATTTAAATTTTAAAAACGAATTATGATATTTGAATAATTTCATATTCGTGGATTTTAAATTAAGTGGGACAGATGTTACATTTTTTATTTATTAATTTTATTCCTATTTAGAATGAATGAATTAACAGTATTCATTGTGTTTTATTTATATGAGTTTGACTGTGAGCTTGTTGTTTTGGTTTTTATTATTTTTTTGTTATATAGTTTTTCAGATAAAATGTAGATATTTAAATGGGAAATTGTATTGGATGTAATATTATTATATTTGAATAATTTTTTAAACAATTTTAGAATGAATTTTATGAAAATATAATAAATTTAAAATCTAAATGAGGGTTTTGAATATTATATGATAAAAATATCATGATAATTTAAATGAAAATCACAATAGGTTATATTAATATGTTTATATCATAGGCTAATTATGATAGTATATGATATGTCATCCTTTATTTGGAATCGTGATTTTTTTATGATTTTTTATTATGTATGATGATAGGAAATAGAATGTAAAACATGTCAATGTAATTAAAAAATATAATGTGTATATAATAGTGAATTTAGAGGCTGATTAATCATGATCTAGGATATAGTGGGTGTAATTTAGTCTGGACCATGTATCATATAAAGATATGTGTCTCTGTAATTATATATTATATATTATATATTTATTTATAAATTCTTATTTATATTTATAATTTAACTTTTTATATTTTAATATATTTTCTATGATTATATATAATGATTATAAATTTCAAAAACTATATATTGGATCCATATGTTAACCATATATGTTGAAAATATGGTATGTTATTTTATCACTGGGTTAAATATAATAAAATGGGTTCACGGGGTATAGGTCCAAGATGATATTATAGTTGTTTCATTTGGATATGAAGAATATATCATTTTGGAAGGTGGTTTTGTATTAATTCATGGGAGTGTATTCATGTAATTTAATGATGATTAATGTCATCACAAAATTTTATTTTTAAGGATTAAGATGATGTGACAAAGTTAATATCAAAATATTAGTGTGTGAGTCACCTATTTATTAATTTGAATCCTAATAAAAGTGCATGTTCTTGGAAAATCGGTCTTTTGGAAGATATATATATATATGTGTGTGTTTTTTATTATATAAATTATCAAATATTAGAATTATTTTCTATGGATGGAATTTATTACCACAACGGGGGAGGGAACATGAGATCTTTTAATTTATAAGGTTACCCATATTTGTGTATTCACTACATTCCATGGGTTGCGTTAATAACATATAGAATGAATGATATCCTCTGTAAACCTAGGTAATTTTTTGTGGAAACATGAAACGATCTTGCTGATATTAATAAATTATGGAGGGTTATATCATGATACAGTGAATTTCATGGGGGAATAGTACATTATGATGGTGATATTAAAAATATCATGAGACATAATTATAAATTTAATGATGGAATCATGAAAGAATTTAGTAATTATTTATTCATAATATATGATATGAAATTATAATCTTGAAATAAGAATATTGGAAGATGATTAAAACATCATATTAGTAATACAAATAGGTTTAAATAGGCCCCTCCAATTAGAGATCTCATATTTTTTTATAGATTTCTGTAATATATAACAATTTTTTGTAGATCAGTTGTATGAGTAATGGGGATTATTCTATGAAAAATTTAAACATTAGTGTTATGTGTGTAAGGGATATATCTGAGGAATGTAAATGTTGGTTTCATGTGAAATTGAAGTGATCTTATGAACTGGAAAATAATCAGAGTTCACGTTTATGTATTATTTTTGGATATTAAATTATACATTGGTTGTTAATAAATGTTGGAGAATACTCATGGTAATTTTTTTTGGCATTCCACCTCAATAAAATTACTTATCAATAAGATTGTTAGATGGGAAATCAAGTGAGGTAATGATAGTGGAATACAGTGAAGATGCAAATTGGGTATAGAAGGGGGTATTTATGAGGGGAATATGTATTATTATTAGTTAAAGTGATAAAATCATAATTGATTTGGTAATTATAAATGTTATTGAAGAGTACAATGATTGACATAATTTTATCTAGTGTGTATTGGGATTCATTGATTGTATGTTGGGTATTGGATGCTTGGTGTATTTGAGGTACATAAATGAATAAATTGTGTCAATTTTTTTTAGAATCAAAAGATTTTTAGTAAAATGGTAAGATATTATATTGTGTTTGACCATTAATAATTTTATTTTGAATGTCAATCCTAGGTCTTAATGATATTTGTTTAATGAAATACCTTCATGAGGATTAAATTTCAAGAAAATCCCAATGGCGGATTTTGAAATTTTCTTCATTATAATGATATAAAGATGTTTTTTTATGATATCAAAAACTAGATTGATTGTGATTTATGTTTTCAATCATAAATATTAAAATAAATTGGTGTGTATTGAGTTTTCAAATTTGGAATGGTCCATGAGAAGGGATCAAGTTTCGATGCTGATATTTTTGGGAATTGACTTGGGGATTTAATTAAGCCTAATTGTTTTCCTTTTTATGATTTATAATTTGTTAAAAATTTGAAACCATTAAAAGTTATAGAAAAATGTAATGGAAGTATATTGTATGTTAGGTTGACTTAAGGGTGATTACATGGGCGTTTATTGTATATTAATGTATTATAAGAGCTTTCATGGTGTTTTAAAATACAATTATAAAAAATTAATGAAAAATAGAATAAAGATTATATTCTATTGGATTTTTTTAGTGGGTTTAAAAATCATTGAGAATAGTCACCCGATAAAAACTAAAATTAAAATGATCTATGGAAGGCACTATTTTATAATGATTTTCTAAAAAAAAGAAATGATATCTTTTTTAGCATTATTTGACCCTCTTATTAGGATTTTACGAATGTAATATAGGACCCCATACACAATTGTTTTTGTGTTCTAGGAATGACAACACTTACTCAATAGTAAAGAAACCACATAGATATGTTGTTTTACACATTATTTTTTTTAATATTGAGAAATGGTAGACTTTTCTACATAATTATTGTTCTGAGAAAATTCACCTTGTAAATGACAACAATTTTAGGAAAATATTGACCATGATTATAATATCAGATTTTATGATTCCATATTTTTCTCTTTTATTGAAATTCATCACACCTAAGTAACCCATTTGAATGAAAAATTCCCATATTCCTGTGTATTCATCACCAATTCTGTGCACGATTATTAAATTTGGATTTTAGATATTGCATAGTGTGGATTCTGTATCCCATAAATTTAATTTTTACTGGCCCATAAACAGTCATTTCACTCAAAAAGTTATAATAGAGGAAAACATTCTCTGTGATAAAAACAATCTAAAAGATGACCTACTTTGTTTAATTATAAGAATGAAATTATAAAGGGGGGCTTTACTAGTTCATATTTATCTTCAAAAAATACAACATAATTTATTTGATTAGAATTTTTAATCCCAAAAATAAACATTTTTATATATTTTTTTATCACTGATAATGGTTGATTCTATTGTGGTCTAAGGGTGGCCAAAGAAAAAAGTATTTATTTATGTTTTAATACATTAGTATCCTAGTTTATACATGGTTAAATGAATAATTTATTATTATTTTTAGGAATGATTAAAGATTCATAGTTGGTGCTTGGTTAAATACCCATGAATAGTAATGGTTTAGTGTATATGTCCTAAATGAATTCCACTTTTCATCTCTATACTTTTTTATATTGGTTCTAAATGATTATGGGTATTATGTAGGAATGTTATTGAGAATTTTATATATTTGTATAGTTCAGAATATAATCTTCTATGATTTTTATTAAATGGTGTAATTATAGTTATTACAGTTTTTGTTATTATAATAATAATAATAATAATGATTATTATTATTATGTAAATGACCCACTATATAAGTGGAATATGGATGTGGTTAAAATAAATGAAAATTCAAGGAGAAATCACTATTCTTTAGAATTATAATGGATTTATTATTAATTTTCTTATAAAATTTTAGGGTGAGAATAGTTGAATTGTCATGTGGGGTGTGATTTTAACATATATAAAATGTATAATTAATTAATACTGGATTTAATAATCAATTATGGGAGAATATATATGAAAATGACAAAATTTATCTTTATAGTAGTAGGGGTCTAAATTATCAAACTCTATACTTCACCCTATACCATACATTGAATGATATGGTACCCACTATCAATTGAATGTGTAGATTTTTAATGTAGTAACGAACCCTTATAACTAATATTAAAAATTATATTGGAACAAACTAAGAATTTTTTTTACACTTGGTGCCTTTACCCAATCTCCTAATATTTTTCACATAAAGAGGAAAACCATAAGTCAACATTTGATCTCGATGGAGAACCAAACCCTCGATTTTTCTTAGACCAAGGAAGAATTGAAACCAATGTCTTTTAATATTTATAGTAAAACTCATACCATAATTATGGGTCAGTATTAACCAATTATATCTTTATATGGGTATTATAACATGATATAATTAACAATAGATAATAACAAATAGAAGTGAAAAAACAATAGATACTAGATTAATAGGTAAAATAACATTGTAATGAAAATAAGTTACACCCCATGATTAATGAATTAAATGATTGAAGCCCATCCATGATCATAATTTGATTACCAATGTGTACCAAAGAGTAAAATTAAAGAATATCCTCATCTTATTTACTTCAATCATTCTATCCAACTGAATATATAAAATTATTTCATGCACATCGTATTTAGTGAATTATTCCTGCTATATTTGATCATTCTCAAAGTAATATATTTTTCATTTATTGAATTATAATTCACAAATATTCCAAAATAGTTCCCATTGATAATCTAAAATATTAAAATGGTTTGTTTAGTTTATTTCTTAAGAGAAAATTAAATAACACTAATAATACAAAATATATAGTAATAAAATTATTTGCAACACTCCCATAATGAATGTGGGGGAAAAATTTAATTTTGAAAAATTGGATTTCGATACTCTGGCTATTAAAATAAAAGAATATGAGACAATAATTCACTTGAATAAAATTTAATACAATATATTTTTTATCCAAATAAAATTCATTAGTAAAACAAATTATAGATAAGTATTTAATAAATAATTAAATTAATGAAAATTTTATACGTAAATATATAATTTGGAAAAATTTATGACATTTGAAAAATATAGTAATACATCAAATACTCCATTAAAGGAATGATCGATTTCTATTGACAGGTCAAAACTCATGGTAATTCATACCTTGTAGTTGATAACACAGAACTCATGTGGTTGATCAAAAACGTTATTATGATCGATATGAATTTATTCATGTGGTCAATATAAATTTAATGATTTGGTTGATCATAATTTTAACATGTGGTTGACCAACTATTTAGCATTTAGAGAATACTAATTTTAACATGCATTTGATCAAAATTTCAACAGGTTTTTTTCTATTTTTCAATGCATGCTTCATTGGTTCCACATGGCAGGATCAAAAACATTCGAGTTAATTAAATAATTTGAACTACCTATGTCATGGTCAATCCATAGTCATATTGTAACATCATTTTTGTTCATAAAATCGCTTTTATTTTGTTTGTTTTGTCACATTGAATTTATTAGAGCAGTCACATAAACTCAATGAAAAATAATAACTTTTTGTGACTTGACTGTGGTTCATGTAGTGTTTCCACATTGTCAAGAAATCACTTTTACTTCCTTCCTTAGGTTGAACAAAATTCATAGTAGTATTTTATAAAAGAATTATATTTATGACATTATCCCATATAGAGGTTAATTAGATCATTAATATTTTTTAAAATTGATTTTTAAAAAGGTGAATAATATTAAAAATCAACCCTACTTATTTGAGTGGGACTAAATTAATGAAATAAAAGTTGTGAGAAATTATAATAATGTAATGAATAATAATAATTATTATAATAAGAAACTATAAAAACATGATTAGAGATCCAATTAAATATTCTACTCTATTTTGATAATTACAAAATTAGAAAATTCAATAATTTCTCAACCTTTTCGGTGAGAAAATTGTAAACATATTCCTCTATTTATGATTTTATAATATTTTATGTTTATATTGTCTCCCCAAAGGTAAAATATCATTACTATGAAATAAGTAAACCTCTCTAATTCAATTTTGAATAACACCCCTGAATCATTACATAGAACAAAATTAACACAAATGTTACATCAAACATGTAACTATGATCCTCCTAAACTCCTGCATATTCCAAAATTAATTATATACTTAATAATATTATTGTGTATAATATTATAAGTTATTTTGAATAAATATTATAGATTCCTAAGGAGACATAAAACCATTTTACAATTTACAAGGAATGTTATTTATGTATTTTCAATGAATTAAATAGTAACCAATTGTTAATTCATATTTTATATGTACTATAATTTCAAAATAGACATTAAAGTTTTCTAGTGTGTAAAAGGATTACTGCTTCATTTCTAGTCTGTATATTGATATTATTTTTCTTCTTCAAAATGAAATCTAATAAGGATATATCTAACATCTATCTGTTTATTCATATTCTATATAAGGGATTTTAATGTATGGATATTTTTCAAGAATACCACAATAAATAAAGAGATTCTCAAAATTCATTTCAAAATTTTAAAGTAACTATTTAATCAGAATAAAATGATTAAAAAAGAAGTATTAAAAAAAACTCACTTGTAATTGTTGATAAAGATATTTAATTTTATTTCCTATATTTCCATGAAACTAATTTTTTTTTCAAAAAATACACATATACCTATTGTTCTATTTTATTCTATTTTTTCAACCACTAAAATTAGAACTGAAAAAACATGTTAGTTTAAATGAATAATTTGAAGGATAAAATAATTTGACATTCACAGATCATTTATCAAATTTATGTAAACTTTTAAAATTCATTAAATGGAATTATTCATTATTTTTTTAGATTATATAACCAATATATAATTAAGACACAAAATATGGTCTATATTTTTTTAAATAACTAAAGATACAAATATTTTCTCCAAAACATTATTATCGTAATTTATCTTTCCCTATCCACTGAAGATGTGTGCATCCTGGACTCTTTAGGCTGGTAGAGTGGTGCTCCCCTATTGGACAAGGGAATGGATCCCCTACTAGTGGGAGTGTAGTGATGTGGTGTATGAATATGTGACAAACTTTTTAGTGTTTATTGAATGATAATGTTGTTATACATGTTTCATAGGTAAAGAGACACTGGGACTAGGACTTCATTATGGAATCAGGGTGCATGTTTCATTTACCTCTCTCCTTTGGTAGAGATAGGACTCCCCCATTGTGGGTGTACGTTCTCTACCCATTTAGTAGTTCTATCAGGGATGGTAATCCCCTATTGGAATAGGGAACCAGTTCCTCATATCATTCATGTGGTTGGGGATAGCTCTCCCCTGCATTATAGGTAGCGATCCCTAGATACTCCTTGGATACATGGAGCGTGTACTCCCCTATTGCACTAGGGAGTGGGTCCCCAGTCAAGGGAGTTGGTACTCCCCTTTTTTAGGGAATAGGTCAACCCTATATTATATATTGATAGAGTCGAAAGTCCCGAATCGTGTTAGGGTACAGGTCCTATATCATTCGAGTCAGAACCTTATTATCGTTGTAGGGTGTGGGCCCTCCATACATTTTATTCCAGCACATTTGGCACTCCCCTATCATTATAGGGAGTGGGTCCACAATCATGGGGTATGTACTCAATTATCATGTTAGGGAGTTTGTCCCCCATAGTGATTGAGTAGGTAGACTGGTTCTCCCTAGTTATAACATGCTGCAGATCCTCTATACAAGAAGTTGTACTCCCCTGTCATATCAGGGTTTGGGTACCCTACCCTCTGAGTGGTGCTACCCTCTTAAACTAGGGTATGGGTCCTCATATATGAATTAACTCTCCCTTTTCTTTTATTAGATAAGTGGATAAGGACCACCATTATAGTTGAACCTCCCTTGGCTGTTGATTATATTTATAATGAGTGGTTCCTTCCACAAGTTATGTGTGATACATGGATAAAAGTCTATACTACCTTGAAAAATTGAGGTACGTGACATTCCATGTATGGGCGTCAAAGGTTTCATGGGATGGTTAAGAAAATATACTCAACTAACTACAAGGTAGTGGTTAGGTGTGGGTCCCCCCATTCTCTATCATGGTAGAGGATGCTCATGGTGCATATCTAGGAGCATTGATACGTCAACTTTGGGATATTGTGGCGAGGGGAGGGCCTCTCCACATGGGTTTATATAATCATTCTCATACCACAATTTGGTGTTGAAAAGGCCTCTGGTGCTGGGAACTAGAGCTATGCATTGTAGGTTGTTCTTGATAGATTGTGTTATCTCAGACGTAACACAGGGAATCAAAGAGTTGTTTGTAAGGGAGTGTATCTCTCAGATGGGTGCCATATATGATGACTAAGCTCTTGGAGTTCATTCTCATGGTTTTTATTACCTTTATACCCTCAATTAGAATTGTGTGGATGGTTATAAGGATGTAACTTCATGTGACTTGGAATATCAGATAACTATATAAAGGGGATTCATGGATTCCATGTGGTGTTGTCTTTTGTATGGGTTGAAACCCCTTAAGGATTTAGCTTACTACTCATATATAGTTGATGATGGTATAATATGGAGTTACTCTCTCAATTGGGTACTTTCTGGATAGGTTGAGAAGATTGATTCCATTCATTTTATCCCTTTTATTTTTGTTTTTAGGGAGCCTACTCAGTATTGGTATAATAACCCATGAAAGGTCTTCGACCACATGTAATTTGTCTTTTATTGACAACATGCCATTTAATGGAATCCCAGGATGACCTGATGATGTTTGATGTTAATGAGCTAGACCTACTGATGTGTTTATCGGAACATGGCTGAGAAGCATTCTGAATGTTTCATTTGTCACTAATATCATCCTTCATAAAAGGATAGATTTTTTTTGGTTGGTGTTTTTTCCTTTTAATGATTTTAGTGGTTTTATTGTACTATGTTGTGGGATAGATGTATGCATTAATTTTAGTTTCCGTCACTATATATATATATGAACAGTTGCATGGAGGTGTTTGTGGGTCTATGCATATAGATACATTAAGATAATGCCTCCCACTTGTTTGATATGCTAACTCAGTTCTAGATGCTAGCCCCTACTCTATTGTAGATGGGATTAGGTAGTCGTGGCATGGGCCACATTAGGCCAGGTCGTGACAAAATCCAAATGAATAAAACCATAGAAACCATAATACAAATATTCCATTTTAAATAAATTGTATTATCCATCACATTCATTTAAAAATTAATCATCACCCACCATTAAACAAAAAAAACCATCCTTTATTTATTCATGAATCATTTCTGTCCCTTTAACTAAACCATCACAATCCATTTTATATATTACTAAATAGTTATTTCATCACTACACATGAATTTAGAACAACAAAACCACCGATCACATGTATCTCACCAACCCCATAATGCCATTACCTTTCTTACCCAAAATACATATCAAATAAACCATCGTCTCGTAACCCAAAATACACGTCCAAACAAACTATCACCTGAGCAATCCTAAGGAACGGCCAAAAAATCTTTCCCTCACCACCCCAAAATCACAAAAAGACAATCCATTGGCTCAAAACACTATAATAACATCCAAATAAAACATCACATCACAACCCCAAAAGAACAACCACATATCACCCGTTATCCCCAAATAGACTAACCACACATCATAGCACATTGAATATAATTTTATCGATTAAACAGTAGTAAATTTTTCATAAATCACTTCAGTTTAGAGGGGTTATCACAATCACTATAAATGTAAGGGTAAACATTTTATTAACAAAATATAATTGGTTATACAATTTATATTTTGAGGTGATATCACAACATGCATGGTTCCCATAAATCATGACAAATAAAAGAAATCAAAGGTCTTAAAGGATATGATTTTAGGGTGGTAATTTTTCTTATACACTTATAATATGACAAAAATATCGAATCTATAAAATTATAAAAATCATTCCTCATTCCCCATGAATTTTAATTAAATAATTATGTAATCATGATTAGTCTAAATAGACTAAATATTATAGATATAAAAACTAATATCCTCCTGTATGTAATGAAAAATTGAGATACAAGGGGTTCTATAACTAAAAAAATATTATTGGTCAAGTTTTATAATGCAGGGAATGGAAGAAAATCCCAAAAAAAACAACTATAAGAAAACCTAGATATCAAATAACACCACATCAAGAGAAATAAAAAATGTATCCAAACTCACAACGCAATCCATGAACCAAACCACTGAAACCAAAAACTTGGAGAATTATGCAAGAAAACAACCAATAAGAAGAGAAGTGATTACCACCGATCGATATTAGGCATCTACTAGAACCAACAGATCAAGGAAGGGGAAGTATGGATGTATGATCCTATTCAATATACTAAGGTCGACACAAGAATGAGAGATATGGAGGGGTGAGGTCAAATGAAAATATATTGAATAAAAAAAGGTTTATAAGCCTATAATAAGTCCCTTTCGATTCATTTAATCCATTAATAATGTGAATTCCATGAAATTTAACTACAAAAAATTATTCCTAAAATTTTGTTACCTTATAATTTTTTAATGAAATGTATTGAATTATATTAATGAAGTAAATCCAACTTATGGGTTCACGCTCAACTACATACACATCATGAAATTGTCTAGATACACACATTCTAAATCAATACTTCACATCATTTAATACATTTAGGTTTTAAATATACTTCAAAACACTATTTCGTCTCGATAACATGCCAAGCCTCCTCTAAAATTCCTCATATTCTGAAACCCCCAATGTAATGAGATGATAATTCAAAAAAAATTGCATTAGATACCTTTTAAATGATTATCCCTCTCAAGATTTTAAATCCAAGACTAAATGGAAAGGGGTCTCAACAATATCCTTGTGAGATACCTCTCAAGGATATATTTACTCCTCAATGAAAACACTGGCCCAAACTCCAAACCAAATGGCCACAAAATATATCACACAACCTCAACCCTATGAATCCACATGCCCAAAACCATCTAACTTCTATATCAATATACAATTCTCTCTGGACAGTAATGAATTGCCTGCACAAGTTTAACCAAATTGTAGTATAATGTATCTCTATTCAGAAATAGGTATTCCCATATTCATGTGTAAAAAATATATCATAGATCATACATCAATAAAAAAACAAATATCATATCACAAAATGATCCAAACATCACATCATAAAAAATAGTTAGGTAAAACTCAAAAAAACATGGGGTATTATGCATGCTTTTTGTGGGAATCTCTCCCAGTTACTCTATTCTAGGCCACCTTGCATCTACAACACATGATAAAACGGAGTGTTTAGTCAACAAAATTATTTCTCTGGTGATCTTGGATATCCATAGGACACTCTATGAACAACATTTCATCCTCGATATCCAACTATCCATATAAAATAACTTGGGATTTATCATTATGATAGCGATAGAGCTGAGAGATGTGGATAACTTAATGGATCATCTCCAACCTTGGTGGAAATGAGAACCAATACGCCTCCTCACCAACACTACCTAGAAAATAAAAGTAATTTACTTTCCTTGAGGAAATCTTAATCCCCCTACCAAAATATATCCACCCACATCCAAGGGAATCATTCGGGAAAAAATAGTCCCCAAAACTAAACTCTAATGGCATCCTCCTACAATCTACATAAGTATTATACAAGTATTACACAACTTTTGTTATATATTGAACAATTTGAACATTTTTCATGATCTATACCACATCAATTCCAAGAACTATTTCCACCCCTACCTCTATCTAGAATAATGGATAACAATATGGTGTCCTATACAAATTCCCAATGGTGGCCAGATTGATGGATGATTGATAACTATTATTATAAGATAAATAAACGAATGAAAAATTTCATTTCCAAGATTTTATGGATTCTAATACACATGCCTTCAAAATTTACTCAAGTATCTATATTTTCTTATCTGTCTACCCATCGTTATGTGGGTCAGAAGCAGTGTAGATGTATAACTAAGTCACAAATGAAATCTAAAATCTTGTCATGACTCACAAGTCAAAACATAAATCTCGATATAATACAAAATAACTTTTAAATCCATGAAACGTCCCAAACTAATCCACATAACTAATTTACAAATAATCTACTGAGTGTAAGTCCTTGATCGTTAATAAGTGTGTTGATTTGTTGAGTTGATCCATGGTCATTGTGAATGTATCACAACATAACAGATATCAAGGTAACCCTATGACAAAATCTATTAATATATCATGAAATATGAACTATATAACATCCAAATGCTACAAAAAACTTCTAGGAACATGATATTATACCTTTAGCTATAGTAAAATCAAAGACCATTCAAAAAACACTACAACTACCCATTTCATCCAGGACACCAAAACTGTAACCTTATGACATGGTGACTCTCTAACATTCCTTGATTTATCTACAATGTTGAGATCTAAAATCCATGAAGGAATACCTCATGCATCACTACCAGAGAAACCAACCTTCCATAATACAACATAAATTTTTTGTTAATTCTATGACCATACTTCCAATGAATCATTATAGATAACACAACCATGAATCACCTCAAACATCTAAGTCACACCATTGATACTCCTCCACTTTACACATAGTAGGATAGAACACCATCATATGAAATAATTATCCTCTACTTCCATCTTTCCATGTATCTTATTTGAAGAATTCTAACACCTCCATTCCATTCCAAGAATTACTATATTTCGAAACAACAACCAACCCTGAATTTCTACTCAAATCACCAGATTTAACATTCCCATTTTGTGAGGTGTTGAAAATATCAAAATAAAAATACTAAAGAAAATTTACCCACATCCAATTCCAAAAAATCAGATTATGATTAAAAAATATATACCTCATACTCTTATGACTCATCATGAACACAAAGATCTTCATAATGTGGTAATTCCCCCAAAAAATAGCACAAACACAGTCACAACTATCTCTATGTTAGGGGGGACACAATTGGTTACACGAACAATAAATAAAATCATTTTCTACGTTATCACAAATTAAAAGACTATATGAGATGTGTCCCAAAAAAGATAATCCAAAACACCCTTTTTGGAAACTTATTAATTGAAGCATTGACCAATATTTCTTTAAGGTAGAGAAATATTAAACATAACTAATCATTCCACCCAAAATCCTATACCATCCTATTAAATGCCGTAAAAGGTTAATGAACAAGGGGGAAATATAGAACAAACATATTTAAATAGTCTAAAATATCATGAAATTATTGATCTTATACCATGT
Organism: Viscum album; assembly: GCA_963277665.1. Taxonomy (NCBI): domain Eukaryota; kingdom Viridiplantae; phylum Streptophyta; class Magnoliopsida; order Santalales; family Viscaceae; genus Viscum; species Viscum album. The sequence continues at coordinate 1,324,537,334 of OY728166.1, forward strand.
TCTTTGGTTTTTCCAATGAACCCACTTCCTCAAAATTCAATGAGTCTACTTTGACACACTTCTGAGACACAATAAGTATGAATATGTTCACATATCATTTAAAAAACATGGACTTTAATTACATTCCTTAAGTATAATGGTATTGAAGAACCAACAAGATATATCATATATGATCGGCATGCTCCACATTTTACATCGAGTAGGTCAATATATTTTTGATAAATTTGACTAATAAATGGTTCTAAAATTCATGGAAAATGGGGTTCATGAGTCACATGATAATAACTAGTGCACATGTTCCATTGAGTGACATGACTACGAACTCGAACTAATAAAAAATAAATCTAAAGGTAGTCTTCATGATATCACCCTCGTTCACCCTCAACTAGTCATATGCATACTATGGATTGATATAATAAAATCAACTTTACACTTTTATCTAGTCGAAAATTTCATCATTATTTACAAGAGGGTAATTGTTCATGACCATTACCTGATTCAACCATTGTTAGTATATAAACAATTAATGTATTCAATACACATTTTTGGTTAACGATGTTAGGGTAACATAGAAGGACACACTATTCTGAATAGAACCCTTATGTATCAAAACCATTATTTGCAGGCTGAAATATGGTAAATCAAAAGTTTTAATATGATTTGGATCCATCGAAATCAGAGAAGCACTAGGATAAAATTATATCAAGAACATGACTTCACGTCAAGGGGTATTGTCACAAAATCCTTAAGAAACACATATAGAAACTCCAAAAATAAGATAGGATCATCAATTGTCATAAGATCCACTAACATCTCAAACAATTCATCCATCATGGAATAAAGGCACTCCACACATCCACATCACACATGACAACCCTGCTTGCAAACAAAATCCACACAAATTCAGTAACCATATGAGAATATGACCGTTATTTAGAAGTAATGTATAATAGTGTGAAAAAATAAAACCAATATAGACTACATCATGTGGAAGTATCTATAGTATTAAAAATCTTAATTAAACTAATATGGCCCTATCGTCATTCTATACCCTTAGAAAACATCTAATAAGATAGACTGAACTTTGGATGGTGTATTCAACACTTGGTGAATTTGAATCCTCTATACATCTAGTCCCAGAGAATGGAATAGAGTGGATGTAACAATGTACTGTGAATATCCAAAATAAAACAATTCAAAAAATAGGGTAAATGAAATAATTGATCATACCTTGAATGACCTTTGTCCCATATAGTGATGTTTCTTCCACTTCATGAAACTAACCATGAAATGATACTCTATATATATACTAATTGGAAAATCCCCATCCAGAATTGGCATGAGGTCCTTGAACATGAATAACATCTTGAGGTCAGCCTCTACCCACTCAACCTCTACTCAGCAAAAAAAAATTCTACCACCCATGCATTAGAGACAGTCTTAATAGAAAATTTTATTAAAGATTAGGTTTAACCCATCTACCTCCACCAATATGTGCTTTAAGAACCACTGGGCACTAATTGTGGTTATGTTCATGAAATCAATAGAAAATACATGATGCCCTAATATCTATAGAAAACCCACCAAAATGACTATCCCTGGATAGATAGAAAGGAAGATGCTTTGGTCGAATACCTATTGGTTAAAGCCTCCATGGTCTCAGATCCAGAGACCTTCCACTACAAATTCTACTCCTCAAAGAACTATACTGACTCCCCTTTCAAAGTTATACTCTTCATGATTGTATCTACTAAATTACATATTATCTTTATTGAACCTCCATATATATTGGCTACAAAAAAGTATTAAGTTCATTCTAAAAAAGAAACTAAAAATTCCCTCCTAAATATGTCCCATATGAGACTCCTCATCTTGGAAAAGAAGAGGGGAAAAAGAATGTATTTTTTTATTGATTGAAAAATTCAACATTGACATACTCTACTGAATAAGAGAAATAATTTTCTAAATGGCATTTACCTTCATATTTAAGTAAAGGAAATCTTATTGGGAATGTTTCTAAAAGTATACCCACAAAACATCTTCCTCCTTCTTCCCACCCATATATAACATCCACGACTAACACACTTCTCCCCATATCTATCTAACATCCAAAGGGACCTAGTACCGCATTGGATACTTGATTAAACAGAATTTGATCTCAATATTCTCCAAATATCTCTCTATCTCCACATCTAAAACACTTCCTTCTTTCTTCCCCAAATAGTACCACTGAAAATCGTGAAATTATCTTTATCAAGCATTAACATCCCCTTCCCGAATAGCCATAAGGTATTCAATCAAATCAAAATAATAAACATCAACTAACTAACCCACACATGGATGATATCCATGATCCAGAGAAGAAAATAATACATGAATCTCTTTATTTTTATAGTGTGGAATTTTATTTAGACTCATTTTAATTATATATATTCATTGTAACCTTCTCAAAACAACCCAATTCATAACATAAAAATGAATAATGATGAATGTACCTATTCTAATCATGTACTAAGTAAATAAGACCACTTCACTTTTCCATTCAATAACCTAAGACTTTGTGAACTAGATCATTAGGATCCCTAAAATCTCATGTCCCAGCCTGTCTCCCTTTGTTATATCGTGCACCAAGGTCAACTAAAATTTTTTCATTTCCAACCTATGAAATAATAATTATTCCTAACACCAAAATACATTCTATCAGTGAATATGAATCCTTTGAAACCACAATTATATTACCCCCTCCCCCTCAATGAATATCATAAGGAGGGGAGAAGGATAATAATCCATGAGTCTCACATCAGGTATGTCCCAAATTGGCTACTTACACTAAGGGTATAAAAATACCATTAAATGGGATGAATTATAGTCTATTATTACACAAGAATTAGAATATAAGAAGAATCATCCATAATAAAATCCATAAAATATTATAAAATAAAAAATCCCTCAATATATGCATATATAAAATTAATAAATGTAAAAGTTTTCCTAGTAAATGACCAAAAGAAAAGAAAAAGTACTGACATAGAACCATCCTAAACTGGTTTGAGCTAGTAATTTCTAGTATGATCCACATAATCCTCCTAATAGCCTAAAAATTAGTTTATATATATGGGTGAGAAAAAAATGTATACTCAGTCGTAAAACAAATGTTTCTCAGGCACATGTTATGGAATCATGATAATAAACTCATGATAAAATAGTATAAACAAAAAACACCTAAACATGTCAACTATTTGTCCTAACCTCACTAAGTCACTCTCACCAAATAATTATGTCCAATTATAATAACATAATATAAATATTTTCTATAAAGGGTACCTGGAACCATTATCCAAATGATTTCCTCTCTCACATCTTATATTCATACATCCTGGTTCTCTCATCTCTTCTACATAACGTATACCACATCCCCATAGCACAAAATCATGACAACAAGACTTCATGGACCTGGGACACCACCCCATAAAATGGTTACACATCTTCTCACTTAAAGACACATGGGACATTCCATCAAAACCATAACCAAAGTAGTAAGGTATCTTGAAAATGAAGATAATAATCTTTATTATCACATCCTACCACGAAATAATCCCATCATAAGAATCTCCATTGCATGATCATTAAACATCCCTCCCAAAGAAAATTCTCCAACACCCTATAACATGAACATATCAAATCCCCCATGAAGACACTCGGTCCAACAACTAGTATACAAACAACAATCCATATGTAACAGACTGGTCATATTTAATTTCAAGGAAGAGAGACCAAGAGATATGTGGTATTTTACCTCTATCATTATAACTACGATGTTAGGAAAAACATCATATGTGTGATTATGTAGGTATCAGAACATAATTCTTGATGGGGTAGGGTGAAAATTAAGATTACAATTAATATAAAATTATATATATGCAAGACACACACAAGTATAACCCATGGGTTCACAAAGACACTAACCAAATCAAACCACTACCACTTAAAACTCTACCACTAAATTAATAACACCAGAAAAATCACAAGGCACATATAATATCTGTGACCAATTCAATTATCTATCCCATTCATTTCATTATTAAGAATCATTAATATTTAAACATGAAGCTCATCATTTATTGTATAATTAATAATTTCTATTAGATTAACCAAACTAAACTATGAAATTTTAAACATTGTTTACATGTTATTTTGTCACTACCTGAAAATAAACCACAGTACAGACATGCCTCACTAGCATCTAAACATCCCCATCAAACCCTCACCCCACCTTCTAAAAAATAAGGACAAACAAACCATCACCTCTCCGCCCTAAACTCATGGACAAATAAACCGTCAACTCACCTCACAATAAGAACATCCAAACAATCCATCCCCTCAATACACTAAAGCAAAACCAAATAAATAGTCACATTTCTGCCCCAAGCACGTCCAAAATAACTATTTCCACACTACCCCAAATTCACGTATAAACATACCTTCACCTCATTACCCCAAAAGAATGACCACATATCACCAATCATCTTCACATTACCTACCCAAAAATCAACTCCTTGAAACAAAACCATTAATAAAAACAGAACAAAGATCTATCTATAGATTTATCAAAGGGATTTTTATCACATTTCACTTTATTCTATGGGTTTTTTCAGACAATCCATACATCTATGGGAAATTTTTTAACTAAATATAAGTGTTTTTCCAAATTCAATTTTTGGGTTGTTGTGAAAAATAAAAACAATATTCACAACTCATTCCAAATCAGCACAAAACAATCCCCCAACAACTATGATTTTCATAGAATCATTTAACTCAAATTATTTGATTTTCAATATAATGTCAATGTAGTAAGAGAATGTGTACCCTTCCTCCTACCCCATTAATTTAAATTAAGCAAGTAATTTAACGTTATTAAGACATCTCAACAATCCAAAATAGATTGAATTGGTAATCCCCCCTCATACGTTACAAAAAAAGTGAGAAATAAGGGATTAACTACATCAATGAAACTTTTTTTAAAATCTTCACACCATAGGGAAAAGAGTAGAATCCCATAAACCACAACTATATAAAAAACCAACAGATCAACCAAAACATTATTAAGTATTATAAAAAACACAACCCAAATCGCAACCCCAACAAAAAACACACTACCATAGAAGATCTCTGAGAGAGGAATGGAATAAAAAACCCATTTAGAAGATAAGTTGTTAATATAGAATAAAAATGATCATCAACTAGAACCAAAAAATCAATGTGAGAAAAATGGGGATGTAAGATCCTCAAAAATCACCTATAATTTACACAAGAAAAGATAGATTGCGGTATAAATGAATTAATAATATTCGGCCAAAAATATTTAAAACCCTAAACACACACCTTTCACATTATGTAACCCATTCACAATTTAAATTACCTGGGAATTCCCTAAAAATACAATTATACAAAAAATAACATCACCATGACCTTTATATAATTAAATTTCATGTATTACATTCAAATAAGGAATCCACCTCTTGTGTTCTACTTCACCCACTTAACTTTGATGAAACTAGACAACTACACAAGTCATCAATCATCAATTCACATCATGTAAACCATGAATTAAGTGAATATCCTATAGAAAACATTCTCTAGTGTGAATCCTTTTCATACCTCTTCTAAAACACTTCCAATAAGCAAAAATAGAAATTCAATGGTTCAGAAAGGCATAGAACATTTCATGGAGAAATTTATAATATTATTTTCAAGTTAAAACTATGATTTATTTCTAATTTTTATTGAAATATTAATTCTAATTGTATGGATTATGACATGATTATTCCATTAAAAACATTTAGTAAAAACAAAAAAAATGGGCAAAAATGTCAATAATAAATCATTTGATGAATTTTGAAAATAATTTTGAAAGAAATTTTAGAAATATTGGTATTGTAAGAAATATTTTTTTTCCCAAGAGATAAATAAGGATGATTTTTCAGAAAAAAAAACATTCTTTTCAAAACATTTTAGAAAAGGGTGTCAAAAGTAACCCATCTGGAAAATCTCATAAAAATTAATTTTACAACCTTTTATAAAAATGTAAAAAATAATGTAAAATTCTATTAGGAATGAATTTATTTTTTGAAAAGAACCCTTTTTAGTCATTTTAGAAAACCTATATATGGAAGAGAAGGATACCCAATCTAAAAGAAGGTAAATGGTCATTATCACTTAGAGACACATATCATGATATTTTTTCAATAAATTAGATAGATAATATAAATAATTTTTTTTAACAACATACAAAATTAGAGTATAATAAAAATATGTGTATAAATAAAAGAATATCATTTTATTTCCATAAAAATAAATTTAAATCATAAACAATCTCGAAATAATGTAGATTTTAACACAAATCATTTTCCACTTTGGTAACTATTTAATTGTAAGAGAATTGTAATAATAACCATAAATTATATGTCATATATAATTAACATATGTATTTTCATGATATAACCTTTAAAAATACAGTATAAAGATCTTATAAATTATTGTTGGTATATATCATTAATGTATGTCTTAATGAAATATAATTGTAAGCAATTAGCCCTTACAAAATCATACCATATAATATGAGAATTAATTAATGAATAGATTTTGTGAATAAAATATAAATCCAATAAAAACGAATAGAAAAATATCCCAAGAAAATAAAAAATATTTACATATTTAATCGTATAATATCAAATCTAATGAAGATATAATATAAACAAATGAATGGAAATTTAGTTAGGAAATTATTTACCACATGGTAATATTGACGAAAAATACCCTTGGACTAAATAATTCGAATAGTATCATAAAATACTGAGATGTATGAATGACTCCTGATATTACATAGAGAAAAGATATTATATACACCATATAATAAAAAATTAGTGAATATGTAATATGTCTCACAGATGTAAAAGGGATATGAGAAAAACTCTTAGCTCAAGACCAGAATTATATGCATGTCCTATAACACTTGCATAGTAATCTTATATCAATTAAATTATTAATTAAAATCAATCCTATTTTTACCACTATATAATTAAATTATATATTTTATTTCATTATAATTACATATTTTAATACGTATTCATTTAACTCTATGTGGGCTATTTTGAGGACATTGAGTTCATTGTTTCAAAACGACTTCAATGTATTTATCGTGGTAAAAGAAGTTAACATTTCAACATATAAATAATTAAAATAGAAATAATAATGAATTAATATTAATATTCATTCATAAATTTCACTTTTAAAAATATTCATGATAAATGGTTGTGAAAAATGAACTATTTTGTAGTCATGAAACAATAAGCCATACATAAGAATGAGTAACATATATATTTCTCTATGATATTTATGAAAAAAAATTATTTGATATTTTATCTTTAAATAATGATCATAATACCATAAATATCATATTTAGTTTTTATATAAACATAAATATATCATTTTTTATGTGGTGATGAAAAAATAATATCATCCGTTCGTGGAGGCTATAGTCCACACATACATGAACACTATAATCAATTTTACTCTAAAGAAGAATATGATATTTTATATTTTTATAATTAAAAATATTTCAATAATAATATTATTACATTATTTATATCATTTATATTCATTAAAATTTATTTTTTACATTCCATGTAACATGTTATTGAAAAACGAACCACATCGCTTCATGTGTTTGTAGTCTATTTTACAGACGGACAACATTGTTTTATCCCCCACAGAATAAAACATAAAAGGGTGTAAGTAATAATAAAATAATATAAGTATAAATATGTTAATAATATTATATATATTCTTTAAATACATTATTACAGTAAGCTATGAGAGGTGTTTATGGAAAATGAATGACATTAGTTCGTGAGGTGGATTTCCTCCGTATACACAAATGATGATTTCCTTTCCAATTAGATAGAAGTGGATATGCTTTATTTTGTTATATTAAATTATTAAAAACCCATTATTTATGATATAATGGTGTAATAATGTGATAATATATAAATAATATATTAATGATTTGTAAAAATTAAAAAAGGATTGTTAGATGTATTATCTCTTCTCTAAAAACGTATTTAGAATTATAAATAAAATATTAATTGAGTTTATTTCGGATTAAATTTCTACTAGGATTATTTTATATATTTGGGAATATATTTAGGAACAAATTTTATGAAAAAATGGTTTGAGGGTGTGAATATAAGAGTAGATATGGTGGTCATTTATATGTGAGGTGAGTGACACACTTGCAATTTTTGAAAATAAAAAGCGGTACAAATATTTTTAAGATTCCAAAATTGTTGAAAAATAAATTATTCATTATATCCTTTATTATTAAAAAATAATTCCATAAAATACTTTTTAGATGATTTTTTAGGTAATTATGACCATTATCTATTTAGTTTATCCCCTAATAAGCTCATTTTCTCCTTATCAAAGGTAACTCAAATTTTCTATTTTCATGATTCCATATAGTAAAAATTTACTTTGGACCCACTATTTATTTTAATTGTTGTGATAAAAAATATTTAAAACATTATACCAAATTAAATTCACTTATGTGGAAAATATTAATATTAATTTTAATAGGCAAACACGATGAAAAATTGGATTTTCATGAAGTGTATTTTTCATAGAAAATATGATTTTATATTAACTATATGACTAATAATAATAATTTTATGAATTTTAATTAATATATTTTGATATATAATCTACAAATTTCATAAAAATTATTACTCCTTTGCGCTTTTTATTTAATAAAAATGGATAAAGATTGTGCAATTTAAAATAGTTATCAAAATATAATGTATTTAAACCTAAAGGAAATCATATAATAAAATCCAATATGAATTTGATTATAATGAACTTAAGTACATAAAATATAAAAATATAAAAATAATTTAATTTATTATAATATACAAAATATAATTGTTGTTTAAAACATACTTAATTTAATGATAAGAAATAAAATTTCTACATGAATCTACATTTTTCACTATTCTCTAAAAATCCATACATTATTAAAAATAAAATAATTTCACGCAATGTAAATTTTGATATTATTATTTCCAAAATAAATTTTATTTTATAAAATATATTTTCAAAATGCTAGAAAATGCAATTATAATTTTTTTAGTGAAAACAATACAAATCATTTTTGATGAAAACATATTTTGAAGTAAAAATAACTTTGTGAAGAAAAAATATAAATTATTTAATAAAAAATAATGAATCAATTATTTAACATAGTATATATATATCATATAGTTTTTAATTATATTCATTCTATCTAATTTAATTGCTCATTTAGAATGGTTATATATTATATGGTTTGTTTAAGCATAGTGTTTCATGTCAAATTTCCAATCAAATTTAGTTTTTTTAAATAAAATTGTATGGTTTTAAACACTACCTTATTTAAGAAATTTATTCCTCAAAATTTTAACATTAACTTTGTAATAAATGTTTAGAAATTTTAAAATACCTTTTTGATGCCCACTATTTAAAAAGGTTTATCAAAACACCAACATGATATGAGAGAAAAAGTCATACAAAGGTCATATGGAATAACACATACTATGATTAAAAATTTGTAAAAATATGTGTGAATTGTTTATTTTTCAATTGAATAAAATTTTAATTAAATTTGAATAATGATAGAGATCACTGATCATATTAAATTTAATGATCTATATAAAATTAAAGATCTCAAAACCATAAATCTACAATGAGTTAAAACTCTATAGATTCATCATAAATGACTTTATTAGGATAAATTTCTATTTCAATATCATTTTCTATGATTTAAATAAATATTTCACCACTTAGATTCAAAAATAGTGAAATACACTTACAAATTTAAATTTTATCATTTATCATATTTCTACTATAAACCCATTTTTTTCTAAATGATTAGTATTATATGTGGATTGATTCATGCCTAAAGCATAAAAATAAACAATTAAAGGGATCATAACCATAAAAGAGATAACAAATCTATAACACCATTCTTTATAAATTAATGAAAACTAACATGGATTGTACATGGTAAGATAATTCCAAAAATGATTAACCGTCATATAATGAAATAATACCCAAACCTAGAAAATTTTAATGTAATACCAATGTTAAAAATACATCATTCCATATAAAAATGACCCTCCATACCAAATAAAATTAACAAGTTCAACATGAAGTGTGTTTTCTCTTAAAAGTTTATATCATTACTTTCATATTACATTCCCAAAATATAGAGAAAATTATTAACTACAAAGTCAAAAAATCACATTATAATTCCATGGTAATATATATGTTAAAAACTATGTTCCCATAATTACCTATATATATAATACTCTATAAAAATTAAATTTTATCAATACCTTAATAAAATTTTCCTTAAAATTTAACAGATTACTTCACATTAAACCAATGCATTACATATAATTAAATACAACAAAACCCCTAAAAAAGTGACATTAATCCATTTAATATCACATCACTTAAAACCTCAAAATGTGTTTCTAACACATTTAACATAGGATCAATGTTAATATTATAGAACTATGATTTTATTCATAAATATTTGGATAAAATCTCTCGAAAACATACTAATCTCATATTTTGTCTAAAATGTTACGTTGATATCTACCATAAAAGCCCTGAACCTGAACTATTAGATCTGATGTCGAGATCAAAAACATTAAATTATCATAATTGATACTAAAGAAGGGTTCGAAATTTTCTCCATCCAAGACATACAATATCAAAAATAAAACATTTATAACAAACTTTTTCATGGAATGTTTAGGTTTGGAGTTTCAATTAATTAGGACAAGGTCTTATATAAATAATACCTAAGAATTCAAGAGAGTTTCATTCAACTATACCTATATTTCTATATTCTATATTTTTTAAACAATATCATCCATATAAAAACCCTTATAAAAATTATTCATTAAAAATAATACCTGATTACCTAGGGATAAGGAAGCTTATGAAGGGTTATAATAAATTATTCGGAAGTGTAATAATAAGCATTAATAATTAAATATAATTAGTAAGTATAGGAAGAGAATAAATGTATGATTACATAATCAATGAATTTTAGAATAACATAAGAATATTCATACTAATAAATTATTGGATTATCAATCATGAAAACATGTCACATGGATTTAATAATGGCTAGAGTTATCCGAATAAATAATAATGAGCCATATGATATCATTAATGATCAAAAAAACATTTAAAACCCATATAAAGAATAAATGTTTTTTTGTATCATGGAAAATAGTTTTTATAATACAATTACAGAACCCTTAAAAATGGGATAACAATATAGCGAGGATCTAATTATTCTCAAAATAACATAATCCATACCCATTACATCATACTGCTATCTAGGTGAACCAATCGTATAAGCTATATCAAGTTCACTAACCAATATCTAGTTTCACCCATCATTTAAAAATCTCCAAGAACCATAAGTAATGTACATAGAGAATTCCTTTCATGGTAATACTCATAAAATCAATAATTTTTTCTTTCATTAAATGATAATCCCATAAAATAAATGGGATCTAAAACAATATCATTGAAATTTATTTAACCCATAGAAAAGAAATTGGTTCTAAAAATAAATATCATTGAAAATATCATAATTAATCTATATAATGAATTATATAGTTTCATTACAAAATATACCAATTAGAAAATATATAAAAATTTGGTTTGTTGACATGGAAAAATAGAAGTACTATTAAAATATCATTTAATAAAAATTGAGAAAGTAAGCATTTAATTTTGAAAGTTACATTTTAAAAATAAACAAGAAAACATGTTTAGGGAAAATCATTTTCTTAGAATAAAACCTAATAATCATATAAAGGAATCTTAAAAAATAAATTAAATATTTCTGTAGGAATGTTCCCTTTTTATTTTTAAATACAGGTATTTAAAAAGATATCCATTTTAAAAATAAATTTCTTAAAAATAACATTGAAAACATATAATATAAGAATCAATTAAAATAATGTGAATGACAGTGGAAATTATATTCATTTCATACATATGAAAAATAAATCTTTTACATTTTTGGTAAAAGAGAAGAGGAATTATTCAGAAAATAAGACCAAGAATACAATATTTTTTTTAAAAAAAGTCAATAATGTGTAAAAATATATTTAATAAATCGTTTTTATAATGAAAAAAAAAGTTTTTAATAAATTTTTAGAAATTTTGGTTTTATAAGAACAATTTTTTTCTAGTAAATAAAGAAATAAATATATGTTTTAATAAAAACATTTTTTCAAAACATTTAGAAAAAGGAGACAACAATGACCATATAGAAAATGTTAATAAGATTAATTTATATACCTTTTGTAAGAAGGTAAAAAATAATGTAACATGGAATTAAGAAATTATTTCTTTTTATGTAGGAAATATTTTAAAATAGTTATAGAAAATATGGATATGAATGAGAAATGGACCATATCAAAATAGAGAAAAATGATCGACATCACATAAAAATAAAATTCTTTGTATTTATTTAATCTATATGGGAGGGAATGTAAATAAAACATGTTTACCACATTCATTTCCATATTATAATAAAATTTTTGCGTTTCATGAAAATAATTTAATAGTATTTTATCCAAAAGAAACATGAATCATTAAAAATCTCAAAAGAAATGATTTTGTAACATAAAACGTTTTCAACTTTGACAACTCCTTTACTGCAACACTCATTAAATAATAAAATAAAATGATACATTATATATCATTAATAAAATATTATCATGATATAACATTTCAAATGGATATATATACACATAATAAATTATTATAGGTGAATGAAATAATAGTATGTCTCAATGAAATAGAATTTATAAAGAGTAACCCTTACAAAAATCTTATCATTTAATCTGAGAAATAATCAGTAGATATAATTTGTTTATCAAATATATATACACATAAATTAAGTTGAAATAAAACATAATATAATTAAAATTTATTACACAAGTAATTATATAATATTAAATATAATGAAAAAGTAAAAGAACCCTGTGAATCGAAATTTACCTTTGAAATTCATTACTAATTAGTTACATTCATTTCAAATAACCTTATATGATTTAATTAAATTTGAAATGTAAAATATATTGATGAGTTAATTATTAATTATATTATATGTAAAATGGATATTATATTTAAGGAAAAATAAAAACCAACTGTCGAATAAGACTTATATCTCACCAATGTAAAAGAGATTAGAAAAATACTTTCATTGAGACCTGACATTCCATACATATCCTTTAAATGTTTTAGAATAATATTTCATAAATTATTTGATTAATTGATAACCTTTTTTAGTTTTACCATCTTATAAATTGATAATTTATTTATGTAATTATGATTACAAGTATGATTACTTAATAAGTTATGTCTACATCTGCTGTTTTTAAGACATTCAGTTCATTACTTCTAAACGGGTTCATTATGTTGATTGTGGTCAAAGAGGTAATTATTTAAAAATAAAATGATTAATAATTTTTTTTAATTATCATATAAATTTATCATTTATAATTTATACACAAATCATGAAAATTGGCAATGAAAATTTATGTATGTTATGATCATAGAGATGGTAGGCCATACATACACATGAAAATGTTTCCATTTTTCAATGATTATTATGGAAAGAATATTTTTATTTTATCACTAAATAATGGTCAGGAAATAATAAATACCATGATATTTATTTATATATACTGATATTCATCATTTGTTCAATTTTGTGATGAAGAAAAACACCTCACATCATACAGGAAGTTTTCTACACGTACACGAACGATGTAATCATTTCTCAGTGTAAGAAAGAAAATGGGATATTATATTTTAATAAAGATAAATATTTTATGAATATAATTAAAAATTGATTATTATCACATATATTAAGTAAAATAATACTTATTACTTTCCATGAAATAAATTAGTGAGGAATGGATCAAATCACTTCACGAGCCGATAGTCTGCTGTACACAAGAGCTACGTTATCTTATCCCCAAATAAATGAAATGTACGAAGTTATAAGTGATAAAAAATAAATAAGAATAAATATGTTATGAATATTATATATATATATATATATACTTGAAATGCATCATTATGACATGTCATGATATGCGATGATGGAAATTAAATGACATTAGTTTGTGAGGTGGTAGACTGTCGTACACACAAATGATGATCTCGTATCCCATTTAAAAAAAGTGGAAAAGAATTTATTTTTTTTAATTAAAATTATGAAATCTATATATATAGGATACTATAGTTTTATTATAAGAGACTATTTGAAGAATAATTGAAGGAGGTGGAATATGAAATTAAAAAAATCTATATTTAGTAATTTTACCTCTTCTCAGACCACCTCATTTGGATTATACATGATGTAATTATGGAATGAATTTTTGAGCAAAAAATATTATATAATTATTGGATTAAAATTTTGAGGTTATTTCAATAATTATTGTCAATGAAAAATGATTTTATGTTGTGAAAAGAAGAGGAAAGTGTGTGGAATTTTATAAATGAGGTGAGTCTCATAGTTGTAATTCTTTTAAAGAAAAACGTTTACCCATGTTTTTAGGTGACAAAATTGTAAAACATTGACTACTATAGGGGATTAAACATTACAAGGTCTAAATAGGGTCATAAAATACTTTTTTATATTAGTTATATTGTTTCTTTACCCTTATCGTTTTAGTTTTTCCCGTGATAAACCCTTTTCATCATAAATGTGGTAATTTATTTTTACTATTCTTTCATGTTTTGCTATAGTCAGAAAAATATTTTAACATATTTTATATTTTAATTTATAAATATTAACAATATATAATATATTTAACAAAATTTCATTCACATAACTATCAAAATATAATTTATAATTGAACCTACAAATCCAATGAAAAGTGGGTTTTCAACAAGTGTATTTTTTAAGGAAAAGATGATTCTAGATTAAATATATAACGAACAAAAATTATTTTATAAATATAAATTAATATTTAATAAAATATAATCTTTAAGGTAAAATTAAATCAATCTTTATTTGGTGTTATTTTTATTAATTTAAACTAAAAAACATTATGTAAAGTGAATTTTTTTTTCAGAAAATTCTCATTTTTAAACAAAAACTCAACAATATACAAGAATGTAAAATGAAGTTGATTCAAGAGAATTTATGATTATTAAATATAAATAAACAATAATTATTTAATTTTAACTCATATTCAGAATATAAGGATTTTTTCAAAATAAAATATTTTATTGATATGAAATGAAATTTTTACCAAAACGGAATTTTCTGTACTCATTGTTAAATCAAAATTTTTTGAAAAATACCACAATTTCAGACAATATTAATATTTATAGGTTGATTTAAAAAATTAAGTTAATTTTATCAAATATATTTGATGAATTTTAGAAAAAAATAATTATAATATTTTTCGAAAAATTAAATAAATATAATTTTTGAATAACACATGTTTTTTGAAGAATAAATTTATATTGATAAACAATTTATTGATTAATTACTAAAAATATATCAATAGATTATATTGTGTCTTATATTTATATATATAAATATATACTTAATTTTATAATTAATACCATTCCTTCCAACTAATTTAACTACTAGGACGTAACGATAATAAATTATTTGGGCCATTTAATTTATGGGTTTCTTGCTGAATATGTTATCAAGAATCATTTTATTTTCTAAAATCTCATGATGTTGCATTTATTTATCAATATTTTCAGAGAAAAAAATCTTTTTGATAATTTTATTTATAAGATAAATACCATTCAAATTCACATATTTTTCTTGATAAAATTGTTTGGCATAGGATTGCCGATTATTTTTCTACACTGGAATCATGTACTGAATCTGAATCTGAATCGTAAATCCAAACATATTACATTGAATCATGTTAAATTATTTTATCTCTATAATTATTATATCTCACTAGAAATTGGCAGGTGGGAGATATTTTCCCTATTTATTTTTATTAATAATAGATAACATTATAATCATTATTACCCTTCATGCACTCTTTTTTCTTTTGGTGATTTGTTTCTCCTAATTTAGTATCATTTATTTCATCTCAATTTTAAATATTATAAATCTTGTAATAGTTCACTGAATTATAATTTTTAATTAGAATAATGAGTATGATCATGTATTTTTGATGAAATATAAATACATTTATTTTATGAATTTTCTTATTCATAATTTGTTTTTAAATTCTAAATCATATTCATGTAAAGATTCAATAAGCTCATCTAAATTATACTATTTGAAATTATTTTTTAATTATGTTTCTAGCTATTTAATATTCCATATTTTATGTAAGTCTACTAAAACAAATTTTATCTTGATATTTTTATATAATCATTCTCAAAACGAAACTATTCTATTTATAATACTTTTAAATCAATTAGACATTTGATTTATTGTATATTCTTATCAAATTTTGAATTCTTGATACTCAACTCTTAACATCCATGAATTAGTTCATATCAATATTTTTAGTCCTAGATGTTTAACTTTTCATATTTTTCGAATATATTTTATTTCATTTCTTTTAAAATAGGAGTATACACATTATCGTTAATCCCAAAATACAAAATTTTCATAACATAGTAATTTATCTCATAATTTACCAAATCATTAAAAACCAAATGTTCCAGATCAACTATAGTATGTTTGACTGGATTTACTAAGATTATCTAATTTTCAATACACTTGTATTAAAAAAATACTTCTTATGAGAAAACTAGTAGCTATAATTAGTTTCAAAAATGTCTGTAGGACTTTTTTTTTCCTTCCATAATTAATATTCCATCCTTCCAAAAAAATAGAAATTTTCCCTCTTATTTTTTCGAAAAGAATTTATTATCACAAATAATATAAAAATATTGATTGTATATTGAACCCCTTTGATTTCAACTTTTAGGACTTAATATGAAAATAGTTAATTTATCAAGAGGGGTGAATTGAACTTTTAAAATGTATTTAAGGAATTCGTATCACTATTAGTAATAAATGTTAAAAAAATAGAAATTGAAATGAGAAAAGTTAATTATGTAATATTTTGGATCTAAATTATCCTTCTCTAATATTCACACCTGTTTATTGTCGAAAGAGATGACTCCCACTAAATATGTAATTATAGAATTTTAATGCATGGAAAAACACTTTAAAATTTATTTTTAATATCTTATAAATGGAAAATAATAAAATAATTTTGAGTATCTATTACGTTAATGTCATCTACCAACCTTTTTTAAATTTTGAAGAAAAACTCGATAGTAACCTTTTAATGTTTTTGTAAAACTAAACTCTAAATTTTTTCTACAGTAAGTTAGAAGCACTCCATTTTATTTTTACCAGTTAATATGAATGATGTACATTCTTTAATGGGGTATTATATTCCAACTCCAACCATTTATGGGTAGTATAACCCTTAATTATTATTTATATACATGAATAAAAATATTTAAGAACTATAAAAAATAGATTAATAGATCAAACAAATGTATCAATGCCGTAAGGTACTATCCATCAACAATCATTCAAATAATTGATGTTCGACCAAGCTTATTAATTTATCTCCAAGGAGTATTGTACAAAACGATTCTAGAATATACAAATAATATTTAGATTACCAATTCAATAAAACTCAAAATATAGATTTATTTTAAATAAAAATAATTCTATGACAGATTCCGGTGGCATTTCATCCATTCTAAAGACACATGTGACTTTTTCATTAAATAAAAACATAAAACTATTCACATATATTTAACTTCAAAAATATTTATTATGAAAAAAATTATATAGTTGAAGAATATAAACTAATTAATAATTTACAAAAAAATCTATAAATAATTAAATTAAATCTTACAAGGACACTCTCACAAAGAATTAAAGAAAATTTGTTAAACTCCAATCATTTATAAATTTAAACACATATTTTTTTCATGAATCATTTATATAAATTAATCAATTTTAATAGATTTTAACAATACATATATTTAATCCAATTAAAATTCATTAGTATCAAAATGATTAATTAGTTTTTAAGAAATTATTAGATCAATAAATAACCCTTAACAGAAACACGATGTAAATAAACGTACTATTTAATGATTCATTAATTTTGAGTTTATTGGTTTAGAATAGTTGGTTTGAACCTATCCTATGGCTAATTCACCATAAAAGAATTATATGAAATCATTCCTTAGGTTTTACCCAAAATCATGCATTAATTCTTAATTTGTTCTTATGGGCTTTATTATTTTGTTCATATGGTAGCATGAATTTTGATCATATAATTTCTTCAATAGTTAGAATAAACTTGAATGTCAATCTTATGTTCATTAATACCTTTGTTTATCTGGAAGATGCATCTCTTCATGTGGTCTCTTGTACATCATTCTTTACAATCACTTCTAGGTTAAGTCATATATAATAATATTCATGAATATTATACATATTGAATTTTCCCATAAAGAGATGAGTTAGTTATAGAAATAGATAACAAAAATGATTATTAAAATAGTAAAACAATAAGGAAAATCAACCTGAATTATGAGTGATAAAATAATGGATTTAAATAATTGTTTTGAGAAATTAAAAATACATAATAATAAAGTATTGTAATTATGAATTATATAATTATATAATTATATCAAATATGTAATTTAGTATTAGTAACCAATGATGGATTAATAATAGTCAACACATATTGTTTAGGAACATATAAGGAATTATTATAGGACCCAACTAGTATGTGATACTTATAATTGATAATATAAAGTGTAAATACCTAAACCCATACTACCTGATTTCGTAATAAAACAAACCATGTATTATATATATAACAAAAAAATATAGAGTAAATAATACAATCTAGGACCATTTCTGGTCTAGGTTTTAGATAATTAGACAAAATATAACAATTTATCACTGACAGAAAAAAAATTAAAAAACATTCTTCATGTGAGATTCCTCATTATATAAAAACATCATTTCTATTACTATTAAACTTTTGAATGTTATGTTAGAACAGAGAGTGATCATTAATTTTCTTCATTAAGGGGTTTTACAATCATATTTAAATACATTCCATTAAAAACTATATATGTTATTGGAAATATTTTATCAAACAAATCATTAACAAAATAAATACCAAGAAAATGTGTTCCAAAGAATTTATAGATTTTCTAAATATCTCTAATAACTACAAATTGTTTTTGAAACCATATATTTTACAAAATAATAATCTTTTGAGACAATTATTTAGATTTATCCTTCTTGAAAATAATAACATTTATGATTATTTATGATAATAATGAGTCCATAAGAAAAACCATGAGTATACTTAGTTGAATCACATGTAGGTACGCATCCCCTTGTGGTCACATTTTTACTCCACATACCCAATTATATCATTCAATACTTTAGTAAAAAAAATTTAAGAAATTTTTTTAATGGACCGACATTTCTTACCCATTACCCAATTGTTTTTTGAAATATTATAGGTATATTGTTCTCATAGAATAAAATAATATAACAAATTATTTTCATGTAAAGATGAAATTTTATAAAATCAAAGAAGAATAAAAGAAATCTCTTATATTCCAATACATTAAAAAAATAAACATGGAGGGTTTTTTGCATGTTTCATACATAAATATTAATATAATTTATTAACAAACTTATATGAGTGACATTCCCATAAAGTAATACTTTTCCCATAAAATAAGAACATATATGTTTCCAAATAAAAAATTGATATTTTTGTTGTAAAATTTAATAACATCTACAAAGCCTTGAAAATAAAAGGTAGACAATATAATAATTTCCTTATTGTTTAAAAATATAAATAACATCATGGTAGAAAAATACCAAATGGGGGTTTAATAAATTGAAAAAATTAAATTGAAAACAATAATTAATAATTACATATGAAATTGTATGAATTTATATCCTTCAGAAATTAAAACAACACTTTTATTTTTAAAAAGATATATCCCTTACTAAAGGTTTTCAATAGGCATAATATATATTTAACACACATATAATTAAAAAAAAAATAATAAATTTATGGAATTAAAATTATTAAAAAAAATAATTTTAAAAATATAAATCCTTACAGAATTTGTAGGAATCTTTACCACCCTCTATATTGAATATTCATTTTACTAAATGGTTCTAACTCTAGTAGCTTGAATCAATGCCCTCTTTCCTTCTATATTTATATAGCTTCTCTTACACATGGTAATGTACATTGGATATGCAATAATCATGATGTAGTGTTGTTTATATATGTATTTCAAACCGATTTTATATTAATGAATATGTATATCTATACTGTAATTGCATCAACTATAAGCTAAAATGGAAAAATAGGGGGTGAAAAACCAATAACAAATGTACCTATAACAAAATTCTATATATCTATTTTCTTTTAGTCTAATGAAACTAGCCAAAGGAATAGAAAATACCAAACTGAGGATTAAACTATATGTAATCTATGATTGATATGCACAATTATTTTTTAACATTGTAAGATCGAGCTTCTCAAATAAGATTCATTAAAAAGAAATAAAAGTAACCAAAAGAATTGGCCAAATAAATTTTAGTTGCATTTAAAAAATAACATCATGTCGAAAAAAGATATGTGGATAATTAATGTTCAAAACAATAACTAAAAGGGACAACTGATATTGATCCGGGACGAAAAATGAATAAATAGATGAAACAATCGATATCAAGTCAAAATAATTCCTTGAAATATTATTTTCGATAATATTTGACCCCGCGAAACAAAATAAACACCTATCTTGCTTTGGTTGCATAATGTCTTAGATCAAAACCCTCTCGATGGTTGGGTTTGGTCTTCGATATTAACTAGTGTTCAAAGTCTCTATTCACAGGATCTGATATCGAGTCAATCTAACTTTTATGTTTGACTTATATCCATGATTGGATGCCTAAAACAAAACAAAAGCCTCTGATTTAGCTCTCCCATAGCATTTGTTGTGGCTCATAAAGCCCCCAACATCGACCAGTGCTCGACATATCATAGACTAAGATCTCCGGTCATTGAAACCTGACTGACTCACTGGAAATCTATTTTTTATTCTATTTATCGTTTTTAAGACAATTTATGTTTTTATAATAATAATTATCATTAATTTTTTACTAACATGTTCAAAATTTTATAAATCAATTTATAATCTAGATTTTAAATGTTAATAATGCACATATCATTATAATAATTTCATATATTCATAATCAAATTTTAATTATAATTTTATTATTATATATATACTAATATATTACATTAAATTTATAAAAACTAATTTAATGTTTTTCATAATTATTATAATTCATATATAATTATAAAATATATTTAATATCTAAGAAAATAAATTTCTTTTAAACAAAAGTTTATAAAGATATTTTATTACTGCTCAATAGTAATTTTTATGTAAAAATATTTAAACATACACAATTAGCATTTTTTCATTAAAATCAATTTGACATAACATTTTATTATTTTTTGATTAAAATTTTATTAAATACATATTAAATAATTTGTTTCAAGATAGTATTAAATACGTTTTAATAAAATATCCATATTACCTATTTACAACTACAATTTAAAAAAAATGTTTTTATAAACATTTAAAAAATATACCAACATTGAATATATGTAAATATAACATGTTCAAAACATTAAATAGTAAAATTTAATTTTAAATACATTTTTTAAAAAATTTATTTCCTTAAAAAGGTAATTATTATAATTTGAACCAAAACATATTTTAATTATATAAAATATCTTAGTTTTAGAAAAGTATTTATTTAAATAAATTATTACATAATTTAAAATTATAAAATACTATTAAATAAATACTAAATTAATGGAAAATTACAATTTTAATTTCATTGGATGATACATGCTTCCACCCTAAAATTTATTGTGCCCCCACAATTTATTCATCATACATATAAAATTTTTTATTTTCATACTTTAGAATTAATAAAAAATAGAGTTACTAAAAATTTAGACTCTACTACTAATTTTTCCTCAAATAGAAATGCATAATCTCCAATTTAATTAAATCGTTACTCTGATACAAACTGTAAAGACCTGAACTAGCGAATCTAAATTCTCTCTTAAAACATATTGTGTATTTTTAATATTTAAAATGGAAACTGAAAAATATATTGTGCATTATACCTTCTAAGACATTTTATATTCTAGATTTTAGAGATTTAGACAGAACAATAAAATTTATCATTGATTAAATATATTAGACAATTTTCTACACATGAACTGCATCTTCTTATGAAAAAAATTTCATTCAAATTTCTACTAAACTTGTAAAATTCATATTAAACATATGGTGAGAATTAATTATCCTTGTAAGGGGTTCTATAATCATTTGTATGAATTTTCATTAAAAACTATATATCTATTTTGAAATATTTTATCTAATAAATTTTTTGACAAAATAAATACCAAGAAAATGGTTTTCAAAGTTTTGGAACATTTTTTAAATATATACAATAAAAATATATTTTTTAAAACCATTCAGTTTTATAAATAATAATATTTTTAAATACTTATTTGGATTCCTCCTTGAAAATACTATCATTTATGGATTATTAATGAATTTTATCAATCCATAAGAAAACCCATGAGACCACTAAGTCATATGACATCTTGGAAAGTATCCCCTTCAGTTCATCAGTTTACTCCTCATACCATATCATATCATTGAATACTCTAACACCAAATTTTATGAAAACATTTTTAACGGTCTTACCTTTCCTACTCATAACATGAAAAACATTTATATAATCTTATATATATTATATTCATAGAATAAATTAATATTTTATCTTCTTAGTAAGAGAAATATAAATTTTATGAAAACCAAGAGGAATATGAGAAATCCCTTCTTTTTCAATACATTTTAAAAAATGCAGAATCATGGAGGATTTTTTCAAGTATCATGAATGAATGATATAATAAGATGTCTTTATATATATATGGGTGAAATTAACATAAAATAATTGTTTTAATATAAAATAATATTATATCATTCTTCATATAAAATAGTAACCTTTTTGTTTTAAAAATTAGTAAAATCCATATAGACATTAAAATAAATCGTAAAAAATAACATATATATTTTTTATAATATTACAATATAAATCATATAATGGAATAAAAATATATTTGAGTTTAAAAATATTATACAATTACCATTAAAATCATAAATCTCCCTTATATATGAACTTACATGAATTTATATCCATTAAAAATTAAAATTTTACTTTTATTTTAAATAATAGATATCCCATAGTAATGATTTTCTTCCAGAGAAATACTTATTTAATGACCTCATAATTTAGAATAAAAAAATAAAATTTTCAAATTATGATTCACATATTAATTCATCTAAAAAACATAAACAATTTCAGATTTTTCAGAAATATTCATCTTCAACTACACATAAGATTCATTCTCTTACATGGTTCAGAAAATTTATCTTGTAGTATATCCTTCTTTCCAACTCAATATATCTCACTTCTCTTACATGAGTTGAGTACATTGGATAAGATATAATTTAAAGGAATTTTTTTTTTATATATCAATTTCATGAATATTATATATTCATAAATATGTATATTTATACCCTAGATGCTTCATCTGTAACCTGAAATAGAAAATTACAAGTGGACGAAAACCAACAGTAAGTATATTGATAACAATATTCAATATATCTATATGCATTTATTCAATTGAAACTAGTTAAACTAATGGAAAATTAAAATCGAATGATCTAAATTTAAGTAATTTATAATTGATACCATTGATTATTTATATAACACAGTTTGATCAATATCCCCCAAAAATATTCATTGAAAAGGTATAAAACCAGCTAAAATAATTGACCATACTAATTTTAGTTTCATTTAAAAATTATCGTCATGTCAAACAAGGATTTCAGGATGAATAAAATTCAAAAAACGACTTAAAGGGACCATAGATAATTATCGTGGTAGAAATAATGAAGAGACAAATAAATAAATAACTATCACGTCAAAATCAGTCCTTGAAATATGATATCTATAAAGATTTTACACCTAGAAACAAAATAAACACCTACCTATCATAGGTTCATGAAACCCCAAAATTAAGACCCTCTTAGTGCTCAAAAACATTCATCGATGCACACCATCAATCAAACTCCATCATTACTCGATCTGAGCTAGAGTTCATCTATCATTGATATCTGACATCCATATATGCTCAGCCACTCGAAACAATTCAAATCCCTCGTATTTGTCTCTCACATAGTTTCCATTGTTTCTCACGAGGCCCTCAACTTTGAAAACAACTTTGCCGATAGGATATGAACCTATCTTTTCAATTAAACCCGATCAACTCCCTTGATTTCTCTTTTGTTTATTTTCAAAATAATATTTTAACACAATTCTATGTTTTGTAATAATAATTATCCTAATTTGTTTGTTCATAATTTCAATAATATATAAATCAATTTATAATACATATTTTTAAATAATAATAAAACTCATATCATTATCATAATTTAATATATTCCTAATTAAAATATTATAATGATTTAATGATTACACATATAATAATATATTACATTTAAAATCAAAAAAATGATTTAATAGTGTTCAAAATTTTTATAATTCATATATAATTGTAAATAAGTATTTTATATTTAATAATATATAATTCTATAAAATTACTTATTTCAAAAATTTGAATAAATTAAAAAATTAAGTTTTTAATATAAAAAATAAAAAATAAAAAATTTTAATATTTCATTAAAATAAATTTAACATAGCATTTTCTTATTTCTATTATTACCATTTTAGTAAAAATTCATTAATTAATTTAAAAATAGTATTAAATAAATTTAAATAAACAATACAAAATATATAAATTGATCAATATTTTAAATAATTTATAATCATTTATAATATACACTTAAATTTAATACATTAAAAACATTAAATATTAAAACATAATTTTAAATAAATTTATTCAATTAAAATACTTTTTCATGAAAAACAATGATATATTTTATATTTTGAATCATAACTTTTTTTAATTATGAAAAATATATTAGATTCATTAAAGTTTTTATTTAAAACCAATTTAAGTTAATTTTAATTTATAAAAAACAACTAAATAAATAAATAACTAAAATAAAATTTCTATTTTAATATTTTGGGATGTTACATTCTTCCCCAATAATGGAATTGAGAAGTCTCAAATTATTCATCATGATTAATAAAAAAATTTAATTTCTATTTTTTGAAGTAGGAAAAACTAGAATTTATAATATTTTATAATCTACCGCTTATATTTTTATTCAACGACCACATTTAGTCTCAAAAGTTTTCTAAACCATTGATCTGATACCAACTGTAAAGACCTAAATAGCCAATTATATATTTATTACTAAAACATTATTATTATTATATATATATATATATAAATGAAAAATAAATAGTAAATTGTACATTCCAAGAACATTTCTGGCATGTGTTTTTACGAATTAGTAACAAATTAACAATTTCTCTGATCTAAAAAAATTAATTTTATTTGCACGAAAAACCAACATATATGAAAAAAATAATAATTGGATATTTCACTAAGACGATAAATTTTATATTAAATTATTAAATGAAAATTAATTTTCACTTGAAGAAGATTTACAACCATTTGTAAATAATTTCCTTTTAAAATAATATTCATATTTGGAAATAGTTTACCAAATAATTTATATAATAAAATAAATACCTATAGTAGGGGTTTCAATGCATTTAAATAATTTCTAAATATCAATAATAATTAAAAATTATTTTCACAAATATTTATTTTTAAAGATAATAATATTATAAAATAATTATTTGGATTTATCCTTCATGAATATAATAACATTTGTAGCTTATTTATGATACATTGAAGGCCATATGAAAAAAAATGTTCCCACTTATGTGTATTGCATGTATGACAGAGTCCCCTTCAGGTTATGGGTTTAATCCTCATACCATGTAATATCTTTCTATACTACAGTTCTAAATTTTACAAAAACATTTTTAATGGACCTTCCTTTATCACTCATTACACAAAAAACACTTCGAAAATCTTACATATATATTGTTTTATTAGGAGAAAAATTTATTATAACTGCATAGAATTATAAATATCAATTTCATAAAATCCAAGATGAATATGATATATCAACTCCTTTTGAATACATTTAGAAATAAAATAAATAGATATTTAGGCTCGATGAAAGTATCTTGAATGAATGTTAGTAAAATATATTTCTGTACTTATATGAGTGAAGTTCACCTAAAATGATTGTTTTCACGTAAAATATGAATCTATCATTTTTTCCCAAAAAATAAAGTCTTATTTATTTAGAAATTTAATTAATACTAAATAGGCGTTAAAATAAAAGGTAAAAAATAACATAACCTGATTAATTGTTGTTTTGAAATGTAATTAAAATCATTGACTAAAACTAACAAATGAGTATTTTAAAAAGAATTATATGATTAACTTGAAAAACATAACTCACCATTATATATGAACTTACTAAAATTTATTTCCCTTACAAATTAAAATGAAACATAAATTTAAAATAAGTTACATCCCACACTAACGATTTTTTTAAGAGGATTATATATTTTACCCCTTTATAATTCAAAATAAAATAATATATATTCTAATTTAAAATTTTTATAAAAAATACAAAGTATTTTTTCAAAAACATTTATATAATTTTTAGAAATATTTATCATTTTCAGCATAGATGATTATTTATTTTATAAGGTTTGGACACTCTTATATTTAAATAACGTTCTATTTTCTACACTATTATTTAGTTATCTTACATTAGGTGCAATACTTATGAGAGAAAATAATTGGAGGGTTTTTTCGTATATCAATTTCGTGCATATTTTATATAATAATTCTATATATTTATATTACACCTAATTCGTCTATAAGATGAAATGCAAAATAGCAGTTGGTGGAAAATCAATATAAATTATATGGACAAAACTATATATATCTATATGAATATAGTTAAAAGAAACTGGCTAAACAGATGAAAAATGATACAAAAAGGATCAAAAATTAAGTAATCTATGATTGATAGAGTTAATTATTTACATAACCATATTACAATGAGATTCTCAAAGAACAATCAATAAAAATATAGAAAAAAACCAAAAATGAATAAATCGATTTCAACTGCATTTAGAATTTATGATTATGTAAAATAAGGATACCTGGATGATGAAAACAAAAGAAAACAACAAAAAGGGCCGAAGATAATGATTGGGTTTGAGAAAATTAAGTTACAGGTGAACAAATAACTATCATATCAAAATCAATACATGAATCAAGATATTCATCAATATTTGACACCTTCAAAAAAAATAAACACACACCTCACTAAGAATGAAGAATATATGAGATCAAAACCCACACGAGGCTTAGATTATGTCCCTGACACTCGCCAACATTCAAAATCCCTCTTCACTCGATTTGATCTCGAGTTAATGCATCTTTTTATTTGTTTTTTTAAATATGTTTATTTCAAATAAGTTATTATTTTTTCGAAATCACATTTCTAATAAAATTATTCAAATATTCAAAATCGAAATTTTTTATTTCAAATTTATTTAACATAACATGTTATTATTTATTTCATTAATATTTCAGTAAACATTAATTAATTAATTAGTTTCAATGTAGTATGAAATGCTTTTTAACAAATATCGAAATTAATTATATATAACTATAATTTTAAAATCGGTTTTTATAATCATTTTTAAAAAAAACATACATTGAATTTAAATAATTGTAATATATTAAAAACATTTAATATTAAAAGAAATTCTATATGTATTTATTCAAATAAAATAATAATTATTGAAAAATAAATTAATGTTTTATAATTCGAATCAGAAAAAAAAAATTAATTATAAAAAATATATATCTTTCATTAATATTTCTATATAAAATATTTCATAGTTAATTTTAAATTAAAAACTAACTAATAAATTATTACATAATTAAAAATGTTATTATTTTAATTTTTTTGAATGGTATGGTAGGTTGATCAGATTGTTGGAAAATAGAATTCGGTGATGTAGGATTAAGGCATAGTCTGTTATATGATGAGGTTTTGATCATTGATGTCTTGATATCATGATTGGAAGAATTCATGATTGAATATTTATTAAATTGTTTAGGTTGTAAATTGCATGTTAGAGGAATATGGGATCATCTGATTTATTTATAATTTTACATTAATACATAAAATATTATTTCCAATAATAATTTGAATTACTCATTTCCTAATTAATTGGTTATGTTGTTCTAAATTACATTGATAATTGTGGTGTTGACAAAAACCATTGGGTTTGGGTGAAATTATTGTGTAGGAAAACTGTAGAGGGAGAATGTTTTGTGACCTTGTTAGACCCATTATTTTTATTTGTGTTGAATCATTGTTTTTTATCTCTCTGTATAAACTATTTTATTTTTTTTATTCTTATTATTATGTTGTATAATTCATGGTTGAGTGGTACTCACCATTATAATTCACATCAATGAGTCCACAATTTTAATCATGGAAGATCTTGTGGGAGTTTTATAAATTAGTCATGGACATAGGGGTGATGCAGGTAGTGGTTCAGACCCATGTCATGGACTTTTAACAACCATTTCTTTTGGTTAATCAATGTAATGAGATTTATATATATTTATTCAACCATTGGTGGGGTTGTTTTATGTCTTTTTCGGCCCATGGGTGTGCGTGTTGTATACATTTCTTATAACCATCATCAATATAATAAATTATTATTATTATTATTACTAGAACTACTACTTCTATTACCACCACTTCTGCTACATATATTATTATTATTGAGGCCTTTTGTTCCATTAAATATGTTTCATTAAACCGTGCATTCATACCACAAAATTTTAATGGGGCATCTATAGAGTGGTTTAACATTTGGAGGGGTTTGGGCTTATCGTTAAAAGATCAATTGTGTGTGTGTTATTTCCTTTTCATATAACCTCTAGGACTATAATAAAATATTATTATTTTAGAGTGACAAAACCATATAATTTTCATACTTAATTTTGATGGTTCAAAGAATTTATTTTATAAATTAATGGGAATAAAACTATCTTAGACAAGCATTGTGATGTGTGGGACACAAGAACTATACAACTAGACTATTTGGTTTTCGATAGGGAATGTAGGTAATCAGATGGTATCAATTTCATGGGATGGAATGTTTTTTAAGAATGTATGATGTATTTAATGACTTTGGGTGTATAAATCATACAGTTATGGATTTGTAAATAACATGTTAATGCATGTGACAATGAATATGGATATGTTATATGGTTTTGATTTAGTATTTATTTGATGTTATGTATGGGGCAGTTGAAAATGAGCATATCAAGTAGTGACAAATATAAGGTGACTATATTGAAATTATTAGATAAAAAGAAAGAAAATTTTGAGTTTCTATGGATTATTTAAATTAATATTATCCCTAAGAAACTAAAATTTATACTTGGGAAACATGGGGTAAACAAATTATTAATCTTGGGATTTTTTCTATCCATATTGGTTGTTGTGTGGGTGTGTTTTTCCTTATAACCTCTCATCCTAATATGTTATTATTATTACCATTAAAAATATTATCCTTATTATTGTTTTTGTTAATGTTATTTTTATTATATCAAGAATACAGTAACTGGGATTTATCAATTGGGGTTAGTATTAAAGGGTTCATGATTAAAAATTAGACCCCCTAGTCATAATTCCTGATTCTATCATGCCTATAGATTAATCCCAAGAATATATGTGATGATTCATGTGTAAATTTAATTATTTATGGGGTTCCATTTGATTTAGTTTAATCATGATTAATCAATATTCAGTTGATGGAAATTCATTGTTGTTATGATGGGGAAGGCTATATATCAAGAGGATTTATGTATTGACTAGAATACTTATTGAGGACGGTTAACTATGAGTAAATGAATATAGGTAATATACAAAAGTATTTGGGTAATCATTATGGTGCAACCATGGAATTATAATTATATAACACTATAATCTTTAAGCATTAAAAATGGAGATAATGGTAAACCTTTCTCAGTGCTTATAAGTAATTATTGAGAAATGGATCCATTATTATTATGTCTCTATAATTATGAAAGGGTTACATTATTATCATTATAGTAATAATTTATTATTTATTTTTTCATTGGGAAATTGTGGCTTTTCTTACATCTTGTTTAGAACTGAACAATTTCACCCATTCTCATTACTAAATGAGAATAGAGAAATATCAAAAAAAATCAGTTCATTCTTTATGATGAGAAAATTTACCACATGAATCTAATATATTCCAAATTTTTATGGAGAATTAATAGAATTTGGGTCCATAAGAAACTATTATTCCCTTCATTTTTTTCAAATACCTCATCTCATGATCATCAATATGAAAAATTCAAATGTCTAGTACTGTATTTTTTTCCACTTTGTTTTCCATTATAAATTATAAATTTTAAATATGTCTTGGGATGGACACTTCACATTCAATGTTTTATTTTTAATATCCAAAAATTGTTTTAAATTATAAAATTTGTATAAAAATTCTATATTTCTGAGTGTTAAAAAAGAATAATTTTTTTAAATTTTATCATCATAATGACATGAGATATTTTTATACCTATTTTAGTAATAAGAAACCCACCACCCATTTCTCATGAACATATTTTTAATGTTAAAAAAGTAAATAGAATAAATGTTTTGAGAACTAATAAAATCCTCTTTTTTAGTTGATTTATGAAATAATGAAAAAAATGAGTTGTAGATGTTATTGAAAGTATTGGAAAAATAAGGACACATATAATCTAGAAAACTTTTATACAACGAAGAAATATTTCTTTTTGAAATGATGATCTTTAAAATAAATTGGTTTTAGGAAATTTCAAGTAATATATAGGAAACAATATAAGTCTATTTAACTTTCAGACTAAACATTGGTGGATGATTTTGTTTGAATTAGTTTGAACCCAACAAGTGATAGTGTGTTTTCTATTTTTTCATATTCCCTTTATACCACCCACTGAGAATAGTTATTAAGATAAATATTGAAATTAATAATATTATTATTATTCTAATTATATGATGAAAATTTAAAGTGTTTTGGTTTTAAACCTAACTAGGGTTATTTAAATATTATTTTATATGGTATTATGGAATATAAGACATAATTTTTAAAAAAGGGAATATTTTTGGAAGTTTATAAAATTATGCATTGAGTTTCTAAATAAACAAAAAAATTATATTTTTTCATACTATGTATAGAAATTGTAAGGATGTGTAATTTTATTTTATTGTAATGTAGATTATTTATTTCAACCACATTCTAAAAAGTAATCTAAATTACTTACTTGAAGAATATTTTTTCTATTTGATTTTTTAAACATGATTTTCATTAATAAATATATCAATGGTGTTTAATTATACTTACATAATTTATTTTCTGTGTTTATTAAGGATGGAATAATATTGAGGCATAGTGAAAAGTTTAATATTATTTTTAGTGAAGATAAGAAAAACATGTCACTGACATCCAGAATCCATTATTGGATCATGTATAATGAAAATTGATTATGAAGGGTTAATAGAAATTGTCATGGTTTTGGTAATTATTTATAAAAAAATATTTTCTATACTATGAATAAAACAATCATGGTTGAGAGAAATTTTCTGTAATATAACTAAATATTATCATGGACTAATGTGAAAATGTCTTCATGTTTTATGATGTTAAAGGAAAATGGAAGTGATTGTTGTACCAAAATACTGATAGAAAAATTGAAAATAGAATATTCCATTATTTTTGAGTTAAGTCTGTGGTTTTATAGTAAAGGTTATGATTTTATAAATGACATGATGATGTGGGTCTGGTGTAATTGAAAATTGTAAAATTACAATGAAAACATCATGGAATATATCGATTGGAAGTAAATTTTAAAATAAAATTTGTTGTATCAAATAATTTCAAGTTGTTGAAGAAAAAAATCATACAACATATATTCAACATATGGGTTTCCCCAAATATATATTCTATTGTTTTTATTATGATATCTTTTATAGTGTTCCATATTTATATGTGTATATTGATATAATGTATCATCACAATATAAAAGGTGATTTCAGGGATTGTTTTAACATAAATACTTTCAATGATGTTGTAAAGTTGATGATAATATGGGAGATGAATTTTAAAATTTAAATTCAAGTACTCCTATGTGGTGGGTGTGGTTACATAGAGTGTGTGCTTGGATTAGAGGAAAGAAATAAGGAGACACATAAAAGGGATAGAATTTTTATATGGGGTCTTCATAATTTCAATTCATCAAGTCAGAGAATTTTGATTTGAATATTTAATATTACTCTTGAATATAATTTTTGATGTAATTTTCATTAAAATATTGATATAAGATTATTTTGGTATTTTTACTGCATAAAATATTGAAGTAGATGTTGGATTATCATGGTTAGAGTTTATTAACTAACATTTTCATGAATTAAATTGGAGAATAATGGAAGTGGTGTTAGTTTTCAACAAAACTAAGTTAAATAGTCTTCTTGATGTTGATGGAATCTTATTATAGTGTCTATTTTAGACTATAGTTTTTCATATATAATAAGAAATAAAATCTTTGAGGATAAATTTCATTGTATCATAATCATAAACACTACCACTAATATCCATCATAATTATTTTAGGGTATTTTAATATTATATTTTCTATATATTAATATTAGTATAATGCCATTTAAGAAAATTAGGGATCCTTGAAAATCACTGTGATTATTAAGGACTAAAAAATTGATTATTGATGATTTATAATAAAATTAATTAATAATTATAAAATAAATTATTTATTACGATAAAATTAAATAAATATAATTTGTTATACGTATAATCTTTTTATAAAAGTTTTCTGAAAAATAAAATAAAATAATCTGATTTGTTAAATCCCCCCCACCCCGCCACACGCATAGGCTCCTAATGAATTGTTTGGGATCCAAATAAATGTCTATAAAAAAATATTGTTGTGATTAGAGTAGTGGTTCAGGGTTATCATTTGGACATTGAATTTTATGTTTTTATTTTCTGGATTGGTTAATTTCTGAATATTATTATCCAAAACAATTTGTATTAATGCAGTGAAGAGAAATTGTATTACAATATTTGAAATATATAACAGAAAATATGGAAGAGTATAATATTTTCATATTTATTATCAATTGTCTTAGATTTTATTAATGTTCATATAAATGGTTATGTTTCTCATGTTCATGGTGAACAAATTATGACTATTGATAAGAGGAATATTCAACATGATATGTATGCAAGGAATACAATATATTCGCCAATCTCAATGTAGTAATTTTTTAATTCCATATGGTTTATAATTATGAATGGAATTTTGTGATATGTTATGAAATATCTATAATTTCAATGCAAATATTAATGAAGTTAAATTATATATTCCACATGAGAATATTGATGTTATTCATATTCTAGGATATGAATTAATTGATGATGTTTTTACATGATTAATTTAGATAGGGGGAACAATAGAGATTATTTTTATATTATTGACTATTATATCATGGTCAATAGTTTTCTTCTATATTTTTTGATAAAATTTATTCCACGGTATAGACACTTGAAGACCATCTTCCTAACAAATTTCATATGGATCACTTGAAAAAAATAATTATTTATTATGAAACAAGGAAGGGATGAACTATTAAAAGGTAATTGTGTCATAATAAGAAATTTATTTTATATGATTAATTCATTATAAGTTTCATAGAAAAAGATTGTGAGGAGATTATAATTTATACTACGTTTAATATTTTGAGTTTAAATTTTTAAATTTTATGTTATTTATTAGTATAAGGAAAAAATATCTATCGAATAGTTTTAAATAGTTATTAAAATAATATTGATAAATGTTGAAATAAATAGTTATCAGAGTTTTTTGTGATATTAGAAACCACCACTAAATGTTATATTTAATGGCTATCATTATTACCCACCACTAATTATTTATGGGTTTTCAAAAAATAGCCTATACTATTTTCACCCTACTATATAGTCTATAAAAATTTCCACCCTCCCCTTTGGTTTTATATCATCACTAATTACCACTATCATCTAATCCCTATACAACTTCCCTTATATGAACCCCCACCCCCACTACAGTAACCTCCTCACCTTCTATCAATTATAATGTATTTGTTAATCTATTAAAAATTCTATCCCCTATTAACAGAACTATCTTCAACAATATCTCACATTTCTGTTATAAAAATTATAATTTTTGAAAAACAATTGCTATTAAATGGAAATTAATATAAAAATTTCTTTGTTATTGCTTTTTATAATTTTATAATAAATTAAAAAATATTATATATATATTTCTAAGACATAAAAAATGGAATATTATAAAAATAAATTTCATAAAAGGATAATTGAATTTATTTCTTGAAATTGTAGTTCAATGTTTTAGAGAAAAAATTGGTTTCTCCATAAAAAACTATTAATTCCAAACATGAGAGTAGTCAAAGAAGAATTACAAAAGAATATAAATATATGAAACTTAAATTAAACACCTAATTTATATTCAAGTGATAGATGAAAGAAAGGTTATCTAAAGATAAATTAAAATATTCAATGGAAAAAATTAAAATTCTATTTTTTCCAATAAATATTCAAAAAAACAATAAAAAATAACCCTCTTGAGTATTTCATGTTATGGATACTAGGTTGAAAAATGTTTTTCTTAATCATATTAAATGATTAAATTATCATCTAATGTATCTATTGGACATTCTTTGAACCTATTTATATATTTTAAACACATGAAATAAATTTTATTCTCAGTATATGGAGTATGTAAAAAATTATTTAAAATAAAAATCTATGATTTTGAGTTTCACATGGATGTGTTTTTAAAGATTAATCTTTTCAAAATTACTACATGAGTAAGAATAATATTTTTTGTTTATTTTTATTACTAATTTTATTTATATGTAATTTTTCTAATATGATATATTAAACAAAAAATATTTTTTTTGGATTTATATGTGGTGTAAAATGGATGAAATATTAATTAATTCTCATGTTCCATATTTTTGTTTGGTTGATTATTTTAGTAGAATGGGTTGTGTTATGTTAATTTAATATACATTGGTCATAAAAGACAATATAAATTTATACTATGATTGGGTAGTAACGTGTGATAAAGGAATACTCTTAAAGTGAGATATGATGATAATAAAATATCTATTTCATTCTATTCTATTAATTTATTTCTTTTCTTCTTGAAATTTTTTGAACAAATTTCTAACACAGTAAATTGTTAATGTTATCTAATCTACACCATAAGATAGTCATTCTACTACTACTTCATATAAAACGTGATTATTAAAATATGGTCATTGCACAATTGATACATAGATTACATGAACACTACAGTATAGTTATTCTACTCTTGTGACACATAGTGCACTGTGTGCACCCGATATCCATTCTACCTATACTATAGTAGTTATATTCCATTTAATATGTTGGATTTTTATTTTATAAATATTTTTGGGTTTTACCTAAACTTTACCATCACATTTGTGGTTCCTAATGACGATTCAGTGGTTCTTTATGGGTGGATAAAGATGTATTTATAATGTTAGGTCTTATTTGTCCTAATTACTTACATAAATAAGAATAATATTTAATTATTAAAGTTAACTTGTTATCTAATATCCAATTTTATATATTATCATTTTTATCTATTCATATATGAATAATTCAAATACTAATTATTCAATGATAATAATCTAATAGTTTTTTATAACTTTTTTATATTTGTTTTTCAAATTTTCTATGTTTGATGAAATTTCATATGAATCGAAATTGAAAAGTATAATCCTGAAATTGAATTATTTTATATGGTGGTTGTGTAATAAATTTAATAAAATATCCCTATCAGTGAAATGTATTTATTAAATGATACCTAAATCAATGATACAATGTAGTGGAAGGTATCTGTTGATCATAATTGTGTTGAATCACATCTGGTATTTTCATATTTTCAAGTATATTATGAACTCTATTTTAATAAAATGAAAAGTGTAATTGATATATATTTTCATAATTTTCATTAATTAGTATTTATTATAATAAAAAATGTATTCATAACACACAGAAAATCACATAACAACAGAGAGTGGGATGTTCATGAAATACATTTGTGTATTAATTTGAGAATTATTTATTTTATTTTGTTTTCTCAAAAATATATCCCAAGATTATATAACACATTCTTATTTTAGTAAAAAATTAAATAATAATTTTTAAATAAATATTTCATAAATACATTAATCTATTGAAATAATTATTTATAATTAAAATATCTAATAAAAACCCCATTATTTGTTTAATACTTCTAATTGGATGACATGTTATGTATGGTATAATTATTATTCTGTGTATTTAATCATTTCATAATATTTTTATAGCTTAAAATAAGAATATTCATTAACGAATTAAATTTAATCCAAATAAATAACACTTTAATTTCATGTTCAATGTTTTCATATTTAAAATATTTATAAACAAAAATATAAATATTTTCTTCATGATGTTAAATATTTTTTAAAAGAAAATTATAACCTACATGAATTCAAGAGAATAACAGATACAGTTCAACAATATTTCAAATATTATTTCAATATTCACCTATGAATAGCTCTTATTAGACGAATAAAATATTTACTTATACACATAAATATTATCAATATTCTTGGAAGACATTTATTTTATCTTTTTTATTTATTCTATTCCTATAATATAAGCATTAAATTAATTTTTGATTAACTATCTTGTGTGGTTATTAGTTAAATACTAAATTTCCTGATCAATGACCAAAACCAATCCTTGAATACATCTCATCAATAGATTCATTAATATATTAATGTTTTTTTCTAGGAATTTACATCGGAATTTGAACTAAATATGATACTATATTATATAAAATATAATTAAAGAAAGCTTAATTACAAACATAGTTATGTACTTTATCATCTAATATTATGAATAATCAATTATTTTTTAAGGGTTTTTATTATATTATTATTTATGTACTGTAGTTTTAATATCATTGTTACTAATGTGCCATTAATTATTTCAAATCAAATCACTTATGAATATAATGAGATGAACATTACTCCCCATATATGGAGAGAGGATGGGATATGTATTATTAGATTATCATATGTGTTTATTAACATTTGATGGATTGTAATATTAATAATAGATTTTAGTATGCTTGCTTTATTATATATATTATTATATATTAATAAAACTATGTTGTATTTTCCTATAATAATTGTGCAATATAAGTTCAATGTATTATATTTTTAATATTTTAGGGCATGGAATAAACTAGAATGATGTAGGGTGGTGGAATATTTATTACTATAATTTAATAATGTAAAATATTTTAAACCACTTCTAACTTATCATGGCAGGTTTGAATTCCCTTAAAATTTTATTAGTAATTATTATAACATAAGGATATAGTATATACCAAAACAATTACTGGTGATTATCTGGATTATCACTATATTTATGGTATATATCTATTTATATAAAAACAATTAAACATGAAAAACTATTTTAAAAATATTAATAGCAATTAAATAACCACTGTTAATCTTGAAAGAAACAACGATAAATATTTTTCAAAATATCATATTGAATTAATTTAGTATTTATAGTGGTTTTAAAAGATGTTAATAATAAACTCAAACATATGATAATAATTATTTCAATGATATTTCTTACAAATTTTCATAAATTAATTTTAAATATATAAAATTTAATAGTAACTTAACAATAAGGTATGGTTCATTTAAATCATTGTGATATTATATAAAATAAATTAAAACCACCACTAAACATATAAGAAAGTCACTATTTATATATTTTTCAAAGATTACCTAAACGGTTTAGAATTTAGGAAAGAGTAGGTAATGAGGAAAGTACAAATTGAAGTTATTTATGTGTACACATATAATACATTTCAATCCTTATCATCCAAAGATTAAGAAACATAAATATTAAGATAAAGATGAGTCACCCAACATTTTATCAAATAAGAAATATTATATAATAAACAAATATATTTGTTCCTTAAAGTTAAAATGTATGAATTTTTTAAATATTTGTAAGGGTAAATTATTTTGAAATAAAATAATAATGAAGACGATGAAGATAAAAATCAATTTAGAGGAACTTTAATTGATTTATATGGATATTTATGAGGAATACAATAATAATTATGATAATGAGGATGAAAAAGATGATAAACATAATGGGTTGTTGAACAGATAAATTTGAATAACCGTCTTTAAATTATTTCAATGTTCGAGAAATTATTTGAATAATGAACCTAAACATCAAATAATTTTATTTATATCCACATTAAAAATGAATTTAATTTGTTGCAAGTATTTATAATTGGAATTTTCTCATGATAATGAAATGATATTTGAGGAGGATATATTGTAAAAGGTTAAAGAGAATGTAAAATATGAAAATAATCCACAATGGTTGTATGTATACAGAAATAATATATATAAATAAATATTCAAATTTGAGAAATTTTTTTGGGAAAATAAAGAGATTTCCATTATGAACATTAAAATTGTTGAAGTTTCCAAAAACCATTATTATTGTATTATTTAAAAAAGTACATCCACAAATGGATACAAAATATCATGGATTTTTTGATGGAATGTCATAAATAATACCATGAAATATATAGTGTATTTTATATTATTAAAATATCAATTCAAATTATATAAAAAGTTAGTGAATGTAAAAATAAAAGAGAAATTAAAAATAAATTATAATGATATATATTTGGAAATAATAATATTCATAGAGAAATAAGAATATATGATCAAAATATTTTCATTAAAATGGATCCAAAAAGTGTTATACAGATAGTTTCAGAGAATATACAACAAGCTGTCTCTGTATGAAACATTTTTTATGGGTAATGCTAGTCTTGTGGTTTCCTAAGAATATGGAAGAAATGTTTTGGATCATTAAAGTGTATCTATATTAATATGGATTATTTAGAATGTAGGAACTAAGGGAAAAGCTATATCAATAAAAGATTAAAATAAGTACAAAAAATTAGAAAAAATAGAGAATTAATTTTAGATATTCAAATAACAAAGTAAAAGTTATAAAAAAATTAATACTAGTGTTAATTATTTCCTTTACATATTTCTTATATTGTTGGTCATGAAATATATTACTCATAATTATAAAATGAAGAATATGAAATAAACCCATTTCAATATTGACGTGTAAATTGAATTAAAAACTTCTAAAATGGAAATTCTATAGATTCAAGGTATTAATAGTTCATCTAATAATAAATTACATATAAAACTTCTCAAATAATATAAAAAATTAAAATATTCATAGTTACATTTAAGAATTATAGTTTTATAAAAAATTAATGTAGTTGTTCATTTGAATATTAGGGAGAAAACACTACAATCGATGGCTTTTCTTTTTTAAAATGGGTTGAAAAATAGTTTACTATATTTTTATAGGATTTTTAATGAAGTAAAAAGAGTTATTTTTTAAAAAGTATTTTTTTGGACACTGAAGTATTTTAAGTCAAGACTTGAGAAAAAATAATAATATCATAACTTATGTCAAGTATTTGATGTTTTAAAATTTATTTATTTGTTATTGAATGAAGAGAACGTGTTAGTGATTTAATGGCTTGTATATATTGGTTAATGGAACATGAAAATTTTCATTCAATGAGACAATGTTTGTGATGTTCGTATGCTAAATATTGAATCAAATTTATTTTTTACCCCATGCTAATAGGGGATAATCATTAATACATTTCCCTTGTAAAATAAATATGCACACTTCTCATACATATATTCTGATTTATTCATACATTATTCTTCTAGTAAGAGAAATACTTAATAATTTTGAAAAATAATTTACCTCATTTATTGATGAATTTGTGAGATTTTATGAAGTATATTGGTAAAAAAGTAAATTTTATTCTTTTTGGTTGTTTAAGAGTTATAAAATATTTGTAGAAAAATAATATAGATTTTCCTTAAAAATAATTATAATATATATTAGTAATTATAATAAGAGGGAAATATTTGAAGCCTATATGAATAATCATGGTATTAAACAAGAGATTAGTTCACCATATACGACAAAAAGTTATTTCTTTGTGGAAAAAAGTAAAAAGTTTGATAGAGTTGTCCCAAAAAACATTGGTGGAGTGTGTAACATAATGAATGTTTAAGAGAAAATAGATTTCAATATTTTTTCCATTTTTTAAATCATCCTTTGTATCATACACATTTATATATTTATCCACAAGAGATGTATTATAATAAGTCTCTATATTTGAAGTACCTATGATTATTTATAACTACTTATACAAGGAATAATAAATGAATTAATATTAAAAAAATTGGGCATGGGTTATGATGGAATATATTCTAAAGATCAACCTAATAAAAAAGGTAAAACTAATGAACTATTTAAATATTTAATATCTTTTATTATGTGATATGAAATTTATTGAACAATCATGAAATTAATGTTAATAACAATGAATTTCATATGAGGATGAAGATGATGGTGGATAATTAGTTGGAAAACATATTGGTGATACATGAAATTGTAAATATTGGAACATTAATGTGATGGTAATGAATATGATTAAGATTTCACTATATAAAGTTTTAATTATTTAATAAATCATTAATATCATATATTTTTAAAGAATATAGAAGACCAAAATATCATTGGTGATCATGGAAAACCAATTCAGGCAAGGAGATATTTCTAGAAAACACCTCATTCCCTATTAATTTTAGATGTTGAATTGTGAAGTATAAATAAATTACTAAATTTTCCATAGTGGTCTTATGATATGCTTAAATTATTATATAACATAGAGAAGAAACATTTCGTCCTGATGCAGAGAAAGGAGAATGAAATTGAATGAAAGTGTTGTTTTTTATGCTTTTGAATGTGAAAGAGGAAGTAATGAGGACAAGTAAAGGATAATTTCCCAAGGTTATTTTTTTTGAAGTAATTGAAATTGAAGATAAATTTACTCTAATTTAATATCTTGAAACCATAATGAAATATATATCAATTTTAGTGCAAATAAGATATAATATTTTTTAAAAAAATTTCAAGTCTATTGTCCCTAATCATGAAGATTAAGAGGATGTATGTGTTTAAAAATAAATGTTTTATTTTGTTCAACATGAAAAAATATCTGTTTTAGGTAAAATAAGATTTAATTTGGTTTAAATAAGGAACTAGTGTCATGATATTAAAAATTAGATACTTTTTTGAAGAAAGTTTAATTCAAAAAATAGTTCATATAGAGAAAAAAATTTAAAATAAATTCTCAAATAATTCACTCAGCATAATTATTTATTTCAATGAATGTTTTTTACTATTAATGGGAACACTATTTTCTAGGGGTTATCTTTTAAAATGAACAATTATTTCCTGATTTTTTCATTGAGACAAATTATTCTTTTCATTACTTAATATCTATGAACAAATACTATATTAATCATTTTCAAGAGATGTTCAACTAGGGTATTCTGTATCATATTAAAATTGAGAATATAATTATATTTTTCTACTCCAATTATATTGGTAACTATTAATTCCAATGATAAATTTTATAAATAGGTAATTCAAATTCGGTGTAGAATATAAAATAGATTCTTACTCTACATGAAAGCTTCGAAACTAGATAATTTTTGTGTTCTGACATCATTTTCTCGCTGTGAATGTAAAATAAAGCAGCATCACAACATAAAGGTAAAAAAATATTATTTATTATATTAAAGGTAATATTGATTTTGGTAAATCATGACATATAAAATTGAAATTTAGTATCTTTTTATTTTACTATCATGATTTTTCAGGGAGTGTGGATGAAATCAGGTACAACATTGCAGATGTATTCTTCATCGAAGATAAATGTATATCTTGGCACACAAAGAATAAAAATTATGTTAATTTGAGTAAGAACATGTGGAATATGTTGTAAAAACTAAAATTAAAAACAAAATTAATGTGGATGAGAACACAAATATACAATATAAAATTAGAAGTGAGTT
Organism: Viscum album; assembly: GCA_963277665.1. Lineage (NCBI taxonomy): Eukaryota > Viridiplantae > Streptophyta > Magnoliopsida > Santalales > Viscaceae > Viscum > Viscum album. The sequence goes on from OY728166.1 coordinate 1,324,579,858, forward strand.
TTTCATTATTAATTAGGTGATATTTTAAAAGTTCCATTAATATATCATTAAAGCTACATCAACATTTTTGATAAAAACAATAAAATAATTTAAAAATTCATGAGGGAGAATATTTATAATGGTATATTTAATTTTGATCGTGTTATAAAAAATATAAAGAGCCAATTTTAATGAAATGATTACCAAAGTATATTGTTCAAAATGTTGATATTAAATATAGAGATTTAGGATCATTTTTTGAAGGATAATGCGTCGTGTTTAGTTCCATACTCTCATATCAAGGATTTTATTAAATATGAATATAATGAAATATATCAAAGGTATATGATTTTAGTAAATTATTTGGAATTTTTATTAAAAGATATAATGTGTTTAGGGTCATATAAGAAGAAGTGAAAATCTAATGATTTCAAATGATTAGTTTTAAAAACAATTAATTTAATATTTTTCATATATTATTAAAAATATTTATCACATATAAAAATTGATTCATAAATAGTTAATAAGTCCTTATGAATGAAACTAAATGTATATATTAGTGTAATTTTTTTTAAAAATTCAAGTTGTTTTTAATAATTTTTATTTCGTATATTTTTTATGATCCTATAAGAAAAAAATATATTAAATAATATTTCAATTCTAAGATTGATAGAGTTTTAATTCAATGATATTTATAATAAATAATTGATAACTAAATTCACATGGGGATATATTAAATCCATTTTTTATGAGTCAATATTTTTAATTGGTTTTTTGTTGGCAACATGTGATTTGTATTCATCAAATTTTAATGGTAGAATTTTAATGAAAGTTTGTGTTCACTTAAAGTGTTTTTTGATTGTAGAATAATATTGGAGCATAGTAGAGAGTTGAATTTAACTTTAAGAAAACATAATAAGAACACATTTTAGTTATTTAAAAACCACTTCATAGTGGATATCTTCATAAAAGTTCATATAATGGATTGATTAAAATTTTTAGATTATTGATTTAGGTTTTTTTAAATGTATTTTACATTGAGGAATCAAAAAATAATATTATCTAGTGAATTTGGTTATTCATAAAATAAGAAATTCTATTGGATTAAATATAAAATGATGTTGTATTATATTATATTGAAGGAAAATAAAAAACTGATTGTGGTTACAATATGAGAATAGAAAAAAACTGAACATAATACTCCATTTATTCAGTATTCATTATAAGGGTTTTTAATAGAGTTCATGGTTTTATAAATCGTGTGATATAGAATCTTGTCAATAATGTGAAGATATATAAATTAATAAAAATATCAAGGTGACTATTTTTTAGTAGTTTTTCTAGAAATGAATGGATCTGTCTAAGGGAATTTTTAATTCATGAAGTAAAACACAATTCATAACATCTCTCAATACCATGGTTTGTTTGAAAATATATATGAAATTATTTTTTTACTATCTCCACCATGAATACAAAAACATTAATCAGAATTGTGGAACTACATTACATTAAGAATTACCAATATACACAAAAATGTTTCAACTAGTAGTGAGGATCCTAAAAAATCATGGGTTAATTATAACCTAATGTAAAGGTAACCATAATCAAAATTTCAAGTAATAATAAATCATCAGTCCAAAAAATAGAGAACATGAACATTATTTTGATAATTTAACCAAGGGAAGAAGATCAACACATACTCTATGAAAAATTAATATTCTAATTGTAAAAAATCATACACCATATGTGAGACTGAATTACTTAATGGATTATGGAAATTATATCTATTTTCAATGAAAATGAATAATATGAATTTTTTGGTGATGGAGGAAGATCTTAATCAATTAATAATTTGATTGGTGAGAAAGAGATATTAGAAAAACCTATCTACCATCAAATATGTAGTTTTAGAATCATTAAAATATTGTTGATGAAGAAGCTATTTATATGGGAATGTGAGAGGATTCATGAATCATAGATATGATGATTATAGATATACACTTAACCAAATATAAGTTTTATTTGATGAAGAGATAAACATCTACCACAAGATACATTCTGATTTCCCAGATCTAAATATTGAATACCTTGAGTATTTTTGGTTAAATAAGTACAAAGGTTAGTTAGAATTATTTATGAAATGTAGATTCTTTTTAGAAATAAAATTTGATCACTCATGTTTTGAAGGATATGTAAATAATGATAAATATTATGGGTAATGTTCTGATATTTTCTTATGTCATTCAACATAGTTTGAGAAATAGATTATAAAGTAAATTAAAAGGAAGATGCATCTAGAATCTACATTATTAAATAGTAATGATTATGAAATAGTAACTGTTAGTATATGATTATCTATAAATGATACCCAAAATAACTATTATATAAAATATATATTTTTTAATCGAAATATAATTGATTGAATTTTGATCAGATTAGAGTCCAAGTTTAGAATTTAAAAAACTAGGAGTCTAGTGGTTAGGTGTCTGGAAAATGTTCTAATTCATAATTTCAAATAGGCAACAAAACAATATTTTGTTAAATTTAATATACTTTAATGTATAATGATAATTATTTTTGAATAATTATTGAAAAAATAAACAAGAAAATTATTACAAAAGGGGTTTTCCACCCAATACATGAGAGGAAAAATATTGATTATGATAGAATGTTGAAAATTAAAATAACATAAATTTGTATGTAAGATAATTTATATATGAATGATATATATTGTATACATTTAATAATTGAAATAAAAATATGTAATGGGAAAAGAACAAGATTCATGAGGGTATGAAAAACATAACAATTATTCTTAAATGATATGTAATCATTTCTTTACATGACTATTAGCTCATGTACAATGAAAATAGTAGATTAATGGACTACATGATTATGCCATAACAAAAGTGATAGGATATTGAAATGCAACTTCTAATTAATTTATAGGTATATAAAGAATTACCCCAACTTATAATTTAACTTTTCTTGATGATCTAATAGTATAGAATTCATCCCATTATCACTATACTATATGTAATGTCTCATATTTTCCCTGTATTATTATTAAATATTTTATGGAATTATGAGGGGACTAGACATTACGATGACATGAGATTACACGACCTAGAGTTCCTAGAATAAATGTTTGAAATAATTTAAAATGTTATATAATGCCCACAAGCGGTTTTCCTAAAAAAGTTGAATAACCATTAAATAGGTGCCTAGATCAGAAATATGTGGGCACCATCGCGTTCAAATTAGTGACTTTTATTTAGGCGAGACCTAACATCAACCAGTGTGGGTCAACAGTAGAAGTTAGTTTTAGCACATTTTAAAGGAAATTAAATAAACTCATAATTTTTTTATTTTAAAAATTTCCATAACCCAATGATGCATTAATTGGTTTAAAATGACTAGGATCCCAGGTTGTGGTGCATATTCCTGGAAACATTGCCTAGAATCTACTAGGACATTGTAGAGGACCCACACCTAAGAATTCATATTGAACAACGACATGTGGATCATTATGCAACAAGATCAAATCCCGATCGATGGTTGATCTCCCTCTATGTTGACTATCTATATTGGGATCGTTATTTCAATTATTATTTCCCCATTCTTGGATTCAAATGATGAATGCAGATCAACTAATGAAGAAATTGACCCACAAATCTTCTTTCTTATAGGAGGGTCTTCTATCGTGTTTGTTGTTGGAAATTATTCCATTTTTAATTTGATTTATGATTTGATTTTTTCCATTTGATTTCTCTAATGGGAGTGGATCAATGATATCACGAATTATGGTGGATGTTCATTCCTTGATGTTTTTGATACTATTCCCCCATTTGACCCCACATTATTCGCATTCTTCATGGGGTTATGATCAATTGATTGTTGCGCATTCAATTTTCAATGAAAAGATCTCAAATTAGAGATCTGACATCGTCATGACTCAATAGAAGTGTGATGAAGATGGTCGCAGATGAATCAATGAGGTTCAGGTGAAATATTCCTTCGAGCTTTATTCATGTGGATAATCAAAACATGATTTTAGGGTTGATTGAACACCTGAAACCTGCATATTCAGTGTTACCATTGTGGGGTGACTCTAGATCATCATTATCAAGTTGATCAAATATCCAGATCAATGATTGGAGATTCACGAAAGGTGCACCGCTGAATAATTGGGTTTTATGAAAATTGTGATGAAAATCGAATTTAGTTCGGACTACAAAGTGTGTGGCCCCGTTGAGCCGCAGATCAGGTTTCAGGTGATATAAAGTGATCACACGACATGTAACTGATGTCGCATGGCATGTGGGACGTTAGGCGGGACTCATCATGTATCTCAGATGATACACCCAAACAAGGTGGAGTATATGGCATGTTCTCCACCACACGGCCAGACCAGACCTTTACACTAGTTACCCTGGGTAGTCGTACATGGGTTGGAAGACACGGGTTGAAGCCATGTACAAGCACAAGGCCAGCGTACATGGAGTTACCACTGGATGATAGGAAATAGTGTGTTACTCTTATACATTCCATTTATACCTTTTCTACATGATATGTTCTTCTAACTTGGGTCATTGCACACAGGAAGTACCTAGAGTAAAGACACATAGTGTATAACTTTTCTACATGCCATTAGTTTTATTATACCAAAATTCATCTTCTTGTCCACCGTTCCATGGAAAAGTTTAATTTGGGTTAGTATCCCTTTTTCATTCCCCTAAAGTTTAGTTATTGTTTCCCTATTTGGGAGTATGATCCTTTCTGCATGAACTTTGGATATAGTTAAAATCCTTCCAAGAGGTTTGGAGCAGGACCCTTTCCCCATTCTTGGCCCTAGGTAGAGTCATGTATCGACATGAACAATCCTAATGTACATTGATACTATACTTACCAAGTGAATCCAGATGATTCGTGGAATCTTCCAAGGCCCTAGAAGTGATTTTCATTTCTGTGTCATGATCTTTCCCTACTCAGGAGTGAGTTATCCAAAAATGAGTTCATCTATTCTCTAATAAAATATATTAGTGCATTTTTTACTCTCATGACACTTCCCATTGAATATACTTATTGGAAGCATGTCATCAGATCTACCAAACTATTGGTTTGAGTTCTCCAAGGTGAGTGCTTTGTGGAATCTCTAAACTAATTCCATAGCATGGGTATACAGTCGTTGTGACTTACCACTAGACTAAGGGTCTAAGTTTCATGTATATCTGGAAATGTTTATATTGTTATATATTTTTTAGACATATATTGTGTAGATATGATTGTATATTTACATTTTTTATTGATTTTTGGTTTTTGGTGTCCTCTATTATGTAGTTTTATACTCACCCATATATGGGTTATGCCTGCACCTGTGGTGTCTGGTGCAGATGAGCGGACTAATGACGAAGTCCATGGAGGACTAGGATCAGTTCGTGCTTTGTGAGATTCCCTACAGGCTAAGGTGTTCCTATTACTACAATTAGAAGTCCTAGTACCTATTTCTTTCTTACATGTTGTACTTTGTAGTTTGTAGACTATTCCTTTTCGTCGACTTGTATTCTGGCCCGATTTACTTTCCACACATTACTTTTCATTGTACTCTATTTGTTGGGATTAGTCATATGCATGAATTTTTCTCCTTAGTGGTTTTTTTATTTCAAAATTTTTGGGCTTTGGATTTGTGTATGTGTACATGTATATAGGAAACAACTCCAATGATAGTGATATGCCTACATGGTGCTAGTCACCCGCCACTATCTTATTGGAGGCAGGCTTATGGAGTCGTGACACGGGCCCAATTGGGACAGGTCAAGATAGGGTGGTATTAACGGTGGTTTGTTCTACCATAAGACCAAGTGTCTATGAGATTGGTTTTGGTAAACACTTTTAAGTGTTTCAAGCACATATTTTAGGATAGGGGAACCAATGTTGGTGTGGGCAGCTGATGTATCTATACACCCGGAAACTGATAAAACTACATTTCAACTCAATACATGAGAATACGATTTGTAGGGAAAAAATGGAATGGTACATTAATCATATAAGAAAGGGTTCTATTTTACATCTCCTTTTTTGGCAGCTATCCATATATAGTCTTTAACAATGATATATCATTTTTCCTTGTTAGATGCCTCCATGATTCATTCCCACTGGGATTCAGCGACTCGATCATGAGGATGACCACTCAGTGTTGAGGATTCAATTTCTAGACTATTTCCCCATGTGATACCTCCAGGTGGTTCTCTGGTTATACTACCACTAGTGGAGCAGCATAGGGTAGCTACAATACGAATAAACAAGGAGCATAGTTTGAGCATGGTCCATGAGTTTCAGATATAGAGACCCCTATGGATCCGAGTTGAGCCCAAACCTCATGCAGTTGAGGATAGGATTGAGGTGGTGGCTAGAGTTTTTTATCTAGTGTGGATAATAAAAGACTCTATGGTGATCTAATTATTTATCCTTTTTCATGTTTCAACGGGGTTATGGTTGAGTTTGATCATGCAGAATCATGATGAGGTGACTCATTCATGGATGGTGTTTGAGCGAATCTTTAGGGAGGAGTTCTCTATAGTTAAGATGAGAGAAGTGCATATCCAGGAGCTTCTTTAGCTCTAGAATGGAATTTTAATGGTGGATGACTATTCATTGAGGTTCACTAACCACACAAGGTACTCGATGGATATGCTGAGGGATCAATACTTAAGTTCTAGGAACATCGAACGACGTCTGCAATTAGACATATTCTCTAGTTTTGTGCCTCTATGAATTTAGACATATATTGGGGTGATTCAGTAATATTTGGTTGTTGAGAGCTTCTGGGATGATCAGAGACAGTGAGTGGTAGCCAGAAGTAGGCATACTGGTGTAGAGACCTCGGTAGTAGGGAGCTGATTCCAAGCATAAGGATTGGGATGTGGGAGACGTCACTGGAGGACGCAAGATAGGGGATCTACAGTCCAGGTCTCTCATGCTGGATCCTATCAGTATAGTCAGAGACAGTTATACTCGTGTAATTTTAGGGGACATCTCAATAAATTTTTTCCATCTTGTCTAACTATTTATAGGGAGGTGATGGATGGACCACCGAGGTTGAGGAAGAGGCTGGAGCAGGCATACCCACCAGGTGACGGACATGGTAGAGGAGCAAGGAGAGCTATAGGACGTGGAATACACTTTGACTTACTTCCACCGCCACCCACATGAGGTCCGCACTAGGATTATAGAGATGGTAGATAGCGGCGTGGGTAGCTACATGTGGTCGAGGCGTATGATCTAGGGACTATAGGGATGATCCAAGGTATGATCTATATCTTTTCTACCTAATCTGATATAATTATAGACAAAGGTTCCAATCATTATTTCCTTTCCAAATGTCTTGTGGGAATCCTTGGGATTCATATGGAGCAATTTACTCGATCCTTAAACATGGAAACAACTACGGCAGGAGACTAGATTATCAGAAATATTTTTTGATTGTGGGATATTTCCCTTGGAGGTGAGAGTTTTGGATGGAACCTCTTGGTAGCAGTGTTGAGGTCTTACGGTGTCATTCTCAGTATGGATTGGTTATCATTAGTTCATTCTTAGATTGAGTGCTTTAGGTGATGAGTGTGGTGAGTTTATAGGGATGGAATAAGGATTTCATTTGTCGTTGAAAACGAAATCCATATATCACATATTGGGATCATTATTAGGAGGTTTCTGCCAGTAACACATGAGATGGATAGACTTACCCTTGGAGAAGTATATATTTTGAGCATCTAGTCCAAAAAAAAGTAGTGGAAGAGTACGAGTACATCTTTCCATAATATTTTTGAGGATTACACACCCACCGAGATATAACCTTCTCCATCAACATACACTCGGAGATGGATTCGATATCCTTACCATCATATCAGACGAATATTATAGAGCTTCACGATCTGAGGGTGAAGTAGGGTGATCTACAGAGTAAGGGCCTCATAAGACCCAGTGTTTCACCTTGGGTGGCCTCTATTTTTTTCCAAGAAGTAATATGGGATTTTGAGGTTGTGAATGGATTACCAGTTCCTAAATCAGTTAATGGTGAATAATAAGTACCCACTATCAAGGATCGATGGCGTATTCAATCAACTTATAGGGCCACGATGGTTCTCAAAATTTTACCTTTGATCAAGTTTCTACTATTTACGAGTACAAGATATGGATATATCAAAGACGAAATTCAATTGTCTCTATGGTTACTATGATTACTTGGTAATTCCTTTTGGTCTGATAAATTCCCCTAAAGAGTTCACGTGACTTATTAACCAGATCTTCTAGCCGTACATATACCAGTTCGTAATGGTCTTCATCGACGAAATCCTTGTGTACTGAGCTTCAGAGGAGGAGAACACAAGACCCATGTGCATAGATCAAGACATACTCCGAGAGCTCAAATTTTTTGGAGAGATGTATATGTGATAGTTTTGGATAAAAATTTTCCAATTATGGGGACATTTTATCTCAAAAGATTGAGTTGCATTGGACCCAACCAAGGTTGAGGCAATGTTACCATGTGAGACACCCTGGAGTGTGACAGAGGTGTGGAGCTTCCTTAGGATGGAAGGATACTACAATGGATTTATCACAAGTTTCTCCTAGATATTATAATTCATGATATCCTTGACTTGATATGTGGAGTAATTCATATAGATGGATAAGTTCAAGTAGATGTGCCAAAAGTTGAGGAAATTTTTTTCAAGTGCACTAATTTTCAGATTTCTAGAAGGGGTGTCGAGTATGTAGTTTATTTTTATGAATCAAAGACAGGGCTTGGTTTTATCCTAATGCAGAGATAAGTATTGATTTCTTATGGCTCGTTCCATCTTAGTCTTCATGAGTATAACTTTGTGACCCATGATCTTGATTTAGTAACAGTGGTCTTCGCGTGGAAGATGTGGAGAAACTACTTGAGGAGCAAAGAATTTACATTTACTCGGACCACAACAAACTCAAGTACATCTTCTCGAAAAATAATCTAAATATAAGGTATGGGTGATGGCTGGAGTTCATCCAAAATTATGACTTTTTGATCATCTATACTCCATGGAAGGGGAATGTGGCTGCTATTTCTCTCAGTCAGAGATCGAATTCATAGCTTCAGATCAAGGAATAGAATCATTTGGCAATGCTATCCTTCATGGATGGATATTATGAAGCTTGTATCCAGTTGATGGTTTTCACCTCAACTCTTATGGCTAGTTCGGGATACACCACTAGGGGATGTTGATTATGATAATTTATGTGCTTAGTTGTCCACATGAAAAACTCTTGATCGATATTGTCAAGGTGGGGAGCACATCGTCCTTTACAAAGGATGCACAGTTTTGTCAGTTTCATTACACTATGAGGTTCTAAGGTAGAATCATAAATCTCCCTAGGAAATACATCCTATAGTGTAAAAAATGTACCATCACCTCCGGAATCAGTTCTGGTGAACTTGTTTGAAGAATGCAGTGACCGATGTTTTTCTCACGATGCCTTACATGCTAGTAGTTGAAGGGAAGGAACCAGGTGCCAGTGGGGTTATCTCACCCCTAGATGTGATGAAGTGGATGTGGGATTGACTATCGATGGAATTAATAATAAGATTACCTTGAATTTAAAGGGTAGACAATTCTATCCGGGTGATTTTCAACAGACTCACCAAATCGGCCCACTTCCTAGTTGCAATGGATTAGTGTACCATATAGACCATGGGATGCATCTATATGCAGGTGATAGTTTGGATTCATGGAATCCCTTCAAATATAGTCTCATATTGTGATGCACGTTTCATATCCCAGTTATAGAAGGGATTGTAAGAGGTGTTTGGGACCCAACTATGCTTGAACACAACATTCCATCCCCAGATAAATGGTCATGTAGATATAACCATTTAAGTTATGGTGGATATGTTTCTAGCATATATCATTCATTTTTGTCATATTTGGGAGGGCCACCTAAAACTGTTGGAGTTTTTTACAACAACCACAACCACTCCACCATTGGTATAAGACAGTTTGAGGCTTTATATGGGAGACCCTACTGAATATCACTTTGTTGGAACGACCTCAGAGAGTCGACAGTCATTGTATAGAGTTGGTATGAGCTACCACCAAGATGGTGTAGATAATCCATGAGTGGATGAAGACCGCACATATCTGGCACAATCCTTATATTGAAAGATCACAAAGACGGTTGGAGTTTGAGGAGGGAGACCATGTCTTCCTTTAGGTCTCACCTCATATAGGATTGCGAAGATTTGGATTGGGTGTCATGTTGTCTCGGAGATTTATATTCCATTTTAAGTTACATTGTAGAGTTAATGAGGTGGTGTACTACCTAGCTCTACCACCATAGTTGCACTGGGTACATGATATCTTCCACATGTCGCAGCTAAGGAAATACATTCATGACTTTTGAATGATGTCGACTGGGGTGAGTTGGAAATCGTTTATGGAGTGACCATCTTAGATTACCCAATAGAGATATAGGAACAACATGAGAGGACCCTTTGTGGGTGAGAGAATCCCTTGGTTCCTATCTGTTTGCAGAATGGGAACCATTAGGAGGGAACGTGGGAGAAGGAGGCTCAGTGTCGTGTGTTGTACCCACATTTTATTGAGTTGACTTTTGGTTTGGCTTTTCGGGGACGTCAATCTATAAACAAGGGAGAATATAATATCCTTTATTTTATGGGTATTATTTTTAAATATTATATATAATCATTAAGGCACTAGGATTTGGGATAACATGTAATTTCAGGGACCGGTTATCCCGGAATAAATGTTTGAAATAAATTAAAATTTTATATAGCTCAAGTGACTGTTTTTTCCTGAGAAAAGTGGAATAAATTTTAAATAATTTCTTGAATAATAGATTCATGGACGTCGTTGCATTCAGTGCAGAAAATTTTCCTTATGTAGGACCAAGCATCGACATGCATGGGTTGACAGTAGAAGTTAGTTTTTGGAAATTTTCATGGAAATAAAATAAATTAATAATATATTTATTTTAAACATTTTCCATAAAATAGAAATGATTTAATTGGTTTTAAATGACCTGAGTTCTAGGTATGAGCTCATATAATTAGAAAATTTCCGATAAATCCTTTAGAAAATTGGATAGGTGCCACCCTAGAAAACTGCGGATGAACAACGATGAACAATGATGCCGGGATCATTGCAAAGAATGACCGAATCCTAACTGATAACTGATCCCCCTCTACATTGATGATTGTGGTAGGGTTGGTAATTTAAAATCATTTTCTCCCATTCATGGATTCAAATGACAAATATGGATCAAGCCATGAACATATTTACCTACAGATCTTCATTTTTATGGGAGGGTCATTTAGCAGGTTTATTTTTTTGAATTGATTATTCTTTAATTTTATTTATGTTTTGATTTTCTCTATTTTATCCCTTTAATAAGAGTAGAAAAATGACATGGAGAATGAAGATGAAGTATTATTCCTTGGTTATTTATTTTATTTTCTTCCCCCTTTGATGACCATGTGTTCTTCACATTCTTCATGGGGTTATGAACAACGGAATGTTCCGCGTCTATTTCTCAATGAAATGATCCCAAATTAGAGATCAAAAATCATGATGACACAAAAGGGGAGTGATGATGATAGAGGTGGATAAATCAACATGATTATGAATAAATCCTCCTTCAATCGGTCTTTATGCAGATAATCAAAATAGGTTTTCAAGGATTGTTGAACACCTGAAACATACTGATTCAGTGTTACCATGGCAGGTGACTATAGATCATCAATTTCAAGGCTTTCAGATAGCTGGATCGAATATTGGATAATCACATAGGGTGAACCGACCAAGTACCTAGTTTCCTGAGAGTCACGACAAAAACAGTATGTAGTTAAGACTATAAGACATGTGGTCCCTATTGAGAGGTGACTAGGGTTTTGGGTGACATAAAGCGATGACACATCATGTTGGTACATACATGGGACTTAGGGTGAATCTTGGACCATACACAGGCATGGGGTGGAGTACATAGTATTTAATCCACCACACGACATGAACATACTTTTACATAGGTTATCCACCACACGACATGAACATACACAGATCAAACCATGGATGGTAGGACACAACATTTTACTCTTCTACAATATGTGTTTACATTTTCTACATGACATGTTATCCTGACTCGGGTTGTTGCACACAGGTAGTACTCAGAGTCAAGAGACATGGTGTGTCACTCTTTTACATGTTGTGTACTTTCTTGTATATGAATTGATCTTATACTCCACCATTCCATGGAAATTGATTTGTTTTGGATAGTTCCCCTTTATCAATCCCCTAATGTTCATGTATCGTTTCCATCCACAAGAGTATGATCCCTTTAGCAAGACTTTTTGTATAGAGTCATAATCCCTCTGAGAGGCCTAGAGCGAGGTATTCTACCAATTATTTACCCTAGGTAGAGTTAGGTATTAACACGACCAATCATACAAGACAGTGATCCTCTTCTTAAAAGGTGAATCCATATGATTCACGGTATAATTTATGTCCATGTATGTTATCATCATTCGTGTAGCATGATCTTTCCCCACTCAAAAGTGAGCTATCTCAAAATGACTGCATCTGTTATCTTTTTGGATCTATTAGTGCATCTATCTATCTCTGGAAACTTCCTAACGAACATACTTCTCGGAAAAACTTCATTAGAGTTACTACTCTCTTGGATTGAGTTCTCTTGGACGAGGCCTTTTTGGAATCTTTGCACCGAATCAATAGAGTGGGTATGTGGTCGTGGTGACTTAACTCTATACTAAAGGTCTGAGTTTCACATATATATAGATATAATTTTGTTGTTATATTTACTATAGTCATATATTTTGTAGACCAAACTATACCATTACTAGGTTTATTTATTTTGGTTTTTCGATTTCCTCTACTAAGTATTTGTATACTCACCCCTGCATGGGCTTCACCAACACGTGTCATCTCTTGTGCACATAAAGAGCCTTTTGATGGAGTCCATAGCGAAAGAGGACCAGACCGAGCTTCATTAGCTTCCCTACAGGTAGAGTTGTTCCTATAGATACGAGCTTCAATCCTAGTGCACATTTTATTCTCACAGTTAATACATTTTTGTTTGCAGACTCTTTCTTTTGGTGGAATTGTATTCTGGCCGAGTTTATATTCAGAACATTACATTATATTGTACTATGTTGGTTGGGTTTAGTCGTAGGTTTCATTTTGATCCATAGTGTTTTTTACATTTCAGAATATTTGCGCTTGGAGATGTGTGTTTGTGTGTGTGTGTGTGCAGGTACATAGGTAATACCTCTCGTGTTTGTGATATGCCTACTTTGTGGTAGTCACTAGCCCCAAGCCTATTGGAGAAGGGATTGGGGAGTCGTGGCACGAACCCCACTTGGAAGGGACATGACACTATAGTATTCATGTGAAGAATTCATCTAGTGGTGATCACAGATGAACCAAAATCTATGATAAATATCATGAACTCTTGGTGATATCTCGAAGATATGAGTGAGGAGGAAGAAATATCTATTTATAGAACTCTAGATATTTCACTAGATATATCTATCAAGAATTATTTCTTCATATATATCTAGATTTATCTATAATGATATATCTGTAGATATATTTCTAGATATATTTCTAGTTATATCTCTCAATATATATCTCTATATATGTTCTACATTTTAAACAGACAACAAGTTACATTAAGAAAGGAAAAATTTAGATATAATTACATATAATTAGATATTTATTATGGATGTTTTAGTGTTGGAAAATTGAACACATGTCCTTAACCATATCATAAATTATTAGGTGACCCCACATATATTAATAGTAATAATATATTTTCTTAATTCATTGAAATTTGTAACACATTATAAATATAAAAAAATATCAATTATTTATAATTAGACCATTAAACTCAAAACACATTACCTCATAAACATTAATCTATCTACAAATAATGTTTATTTAATTAAATAAATTTAACTACATAATTTGTAACATTTAAAAAATACTATATTCTCCAAATTTATACACAAATATTTATTATTTATTATTTAACACACTTTATTATTTCAAATAATATGTGATTTAATATTGGTGGTCAACCAAAACTAGAAAAATATTATTTTTTCTAACCTATTAAATTAGTTAGATGAATTTAACTAAGATTTTGTATACACATAGTGTGTGACCCTCTAAGATTCATTCTCAATGGAATTAGGAATACCCACCTAATGTCCACTGATATCATCTAGAAACATGCCAACGAAAAATACCAAGAGAAGTTATCTGAATGTCTTATGATCCTCTTACCCCTTGTAGCATATATTTTCTCTTTCCTATTATAATATATCATCTAACCATTGAGCAAGATTTAAGAATATTTTTTTGGCACCACTAGGCTCTCTTCATGATGGGGATATTATATGACCTTTTATTGAAACATATATTATATGGAAATAACCATATATAAATATATTATTGAATATTAATCAAGTTGTTGAAAGAAAATATATTTAATTAAGAAAAACATTTAATCAAGTACGAAACATGTTGGTTCTTGGTAATCAACTCCAACATTCTCCCACTTTCACCCTAACCACTAAAAAAAATTCATTCTAATATATATTTTATGACACTAATTATTAAATTGATAATAATCCTATATTAAGATGTCCACCATATTTCTATCCATAGATACTTTGCTCATTTCAACTTCTCATCATTGACAAAAATCCCTCAAAAGACCAAACATCCAATTCATGTTCTTTATGCATCTGTGCGACCTATATTTATCGGATATGATCCCCACCATAGATTTATCTTAGTAAACTATGATTGGGTATTTATTTATAAACACCACATAAAGATCATCGATAATTTTTTTATTCTATACTACATCATTTGTGATATCAAAAGTTGTAATATACATGGAACACACTGTAAAATTGGAGAAAACATGTTCTTTGAACTCTTCCAACTCACAAATCCACCATTGAAAAAATAGATATATCTAAACATTGACTTTTTATCAATATGACTAGTCTGAAATATATCATGTGTATAACCCCTAATAACCAGATCTTCATCTCCTCCATACACCAAGAGCATATCTTTATCTAACATGTGATATATAAGTATATTCTTTAGAGTAGTCAAATATTTTTCTCCATGATCTACATGATATCTGTTCTCCCTGATGAAATAATAGGCAACAACAAGGGTCACACATGTCACAGATTAGAAGACAGATCCAATCCTAGAATCAAATGAGATCTTTCTCATTTATATATTTCCTCTTGTGTCTATGGAAACGTTTTGTTTGATGGATTTATACTAGTGAAACTTGAAACAATTTACTATTATATTGCTCTATGGTGAACCTATTCAGTTTTTAGTCAATGTATGTACCTTTACATAGTCCGAGAAGCCTCTTGGATCAAACATGAATGATTTTGATACCTATATTATTCTTTAGATCACTTAAATCGTTCATGATTAATAACTTTCCCAACCATGATTTATCCTATTTTAAATATAGTATCATTTTGACTTATTAATATTTCATCAAAATATACTATTATGAATAAAATATACCCCCACTATACAACTTGTAAACCCATGGATCACATTTATTCTTAATGAAACTAAATTACATTATGAATTTATTTAATCAATTTTTCTATGGCCGTGATGATACATTTAATCTATAAATGGATTTCAAAAACATGTAAATATTTTGGTAATTTTGTAGAGTTAGAAGCCCATAATGTTATGTCACATACACATGATCTTGAAGGTTCCCATTAAGGAATGTAGTTTTGAAATTCATTTTCTAAACCCCACAGTCATGTAAGATGTTGTAGAAAACAAAATTGTAATGGATATAAATTTGGAAACCTGATAAAATGTTTCATTGTTGTTAATTCCTTGATTGTTTATAAACCCATTATCCACTTGCTATTCTTTATTGGTATTCACATTACCTTCCATTTTCATTTTTCTCTAAAAACCCCATTTATACCTAACATTATCACATCAATGTGTGGTTATATCAAAAATTAAAATTGTTTTTAATATATGAAATCCATCATAGAATTCATATATTCCTTCCATATTTATACTTCTATTAAATATATTTACTCTCTATAAGAGAGAGGATTATTATCATCAACCAATACTGATTCACCATCATCGGTGAATATGAAACCATGTAACTTTTGTACCATTACCTCTATAGAAATCATATATATTAATTCTCTTTTAAGAATATCTTATTCCACATCGGCCTGTTGAAATTGATTCTATGCCAACAATTTTTTTTTGTACATCAAATTCATCAAATTTAAATTTTCACCCATTTTCCTCCTTGTAGATATTATCCTTATCAATAAATTTTTCATATCAGGTTTCAATTACCTTCTAAAATTAAGGGTTGTATATGCAGTATGATGTGTCTTACTTAGGATGCCTTATACTTATACACTTTGTTACTTGAGGTGCAATTTTGTTTCTTGACATGGCCTAAAAAAATCCTCACAACCCCATTCATTATCATCTAACAAAACTGGTTTTATTGCACTATATAACTGAAAGTGAATCTTGTATACCTTTTTGGATGGTACATAGTTTAGAAAGTGTAATAATTTTTTAAATTCATATACTATAAATGATAATGGAACACTTTTGTGAATCATCTTCTACCGTAGAGTTTCTAATAAGGTATTGTTCCTCCTTTCAAAAAAAATAATCAACAATTTTGTATAAAGCTATGTGACTTGAGATAAAATCTCATACTCTCATGAAAATTTGATAATTCCTTTGTTAAGATATTATCCACCTCGATCCAATCAGATATTATTTATCTTTTTATGAATCTAATTCTCAACATCATTCAGGAACACTTTAAACTTATGAATGGATTCATACGAATTCATTATTAAATTGATATATCCATTCCTATTGAAGACAATAGTTATAGTTAGAATTTATAAGAACACACCTCAAGATTGAACCTGAAAAGGTCTACACACATCTGTGGAAAAAAAATTATAGAAGATTAGTGCCCCTTTCAATTTGACCATTAAATGGTTGTTTGGTCTTCTTTCCTTAAAAACAATTATTAAATCATTCAAATAGATTTATATTAAATGTTTCTAAATAAATATCTTGATAAATCATTTTCAAAAGCTTTATGTTTATGTAAACTAGATGATGATACCCCAACTTAGCATATATGATTCACAAATATTAGTTTTTATATCAATTTATAATATTGTGTTTTCATAATTCAATACATAAATACCAATATTAAAATATTCCATAACATAGAGTGTACTATCTCTGTAAATTTAGAGACATTAATTTACAAATATTTAAATCAATCTATCTATATTAAAATGACAAAGAATAATAAATTTATTGGAAAAACTAGGTACATAATAATAGTTCATTAAATCTAAAATCAATTTTATTGGGAATGTTATATAGTTTTATCTGATGAAATGAGTATCCAGGATCCCTCAATTAGAATCTTATATACCCTCTTCACCTCATTCAACTATCTAAAATTTAACATAATGTTTTCACTTGGGTGTTTTTAATTTCGATAAATGGCCATCTACAATTTTTACCAGTAAGAAATTTGGAGTCTGATAAGACAAACATAATTTTTTTTGAATAGAATCATACCGTTATGAATTTTAGAATACCATTTTAAATAGTAATGAATATAAAATCTAACAAAAAATTTAAACTTCACCCATGAATGTACAAATACAGTTTATGCATCATAAAAGTAAGAAAAATCATAGTTTAAGAATTGTTATATTTGTTTGTCAAAAATATTTTAGTTACAATTTTATGTTTAATTTAATATTTTAAAATTGAAATTTATTTTATTAAAATTTAATCATAAATTGTTAATTTATTTTTTTAAGTTTATAACATAATTTTAGGGGACCCTGATTAATTTTCCATGGTATTATAAAAGGAGTTATTGGTTTAATGTTGATTTTGCAGAATAAATTAAGATTGTAAATAAAAAATAAATTAAAATTATTTAAAAAACTATTTTCAAAAAATGGATTATATTTTTGAATTATACACATTGAAATTTGATAGGGTGAATTTTTGGGACATTTCTAAAATACATGAATTTTCGTGAATAGTAAAAATACAGTTTTAATTTATTGGTATATTTGAAGACATCATAATGATTTAATAATTAATAAATATTCTTGTCTACCTGTGTATAGTATAATAACATATTAGGTGTACCAAGTGGATAATACCATGGGAAAATACAATGGGAAAGTCCATGGTTTTACAAAAACCACTAATGAGGTGTCTTTTAAAAGTAATAAAAAATTATCCCTCTTTTACAATAAATACCCACTCATCCACTGTTTCTCATTCATTCTAAATTCCTCAACCTCAAAGAACTCGTGGTTTTACCTCCATAGTATCCATACCAATGTATCCTCAAGCCCCCAAGTTCCCAACATTCATGTTTTAGGAGCTACTCCACAAGGTAATGGGACCCTTCACCCTCATCTTTTTGTTAACACTTCTTTTATGTTATCTCTTCGAATTTTCATTATCATATGTTGTGGTTTGATATTATGTATCACTCTTATTATAATTTTTATTTCCATATTAGGGGATACCCTTTTTTCCTCATCAATTTATTCTATGAAATTTTATATGACATCGTTAGGCTGCCAAATTTTCATAAGGGATCTCTAAACATTTATTTCACTTTCATGTTCATCCCTTTTCATTTCTTTATATATATATTTTTCGAAAAAATGTTGTGATGACTCTATTCCCATAAATGTAATGGATTTTTTTTATTATAAAAGAATAATTATTCATTATCTCTCCTTACCATTTATTATATATACTAAAATGAAAATACCATCTGAGATGTACTAAATTACCAAATTCAAGGACTATGGGTTTTAAATTTCTTTTATTGTCTTAAATTATGGTCATTAAACCATTTTAATGGTTTAACCAGACCATAATATATGTATTATGTCTCATATATGGCTCTGTAATCCTTTTTTCCTGAGATTTTTATTTATAAAACAAAACATGTTATTGGTGGTCAAAACCTGCCAATTAACCCAAACGATTATCATTAAATAATTTATATAATGATTCATCTTCAAGACATGTAACCAAATGGAATATACAATCATGTAACAATTTTTATTTTCACTAATAACATATAACTCTAATTATGGACAAGCATCCCCTTTTTACAAGACTCTTCCAACATGATACAATTGATCTGATCATTAGAACAATGGAAACAAACGTACCTGAAGAATGAAATTGGACCTCGTAAGAAATCAAAAGTTTATGAATGAACTCAAACAGGTTTTAATAAATAATTTCCATATAAAATTTTTATGTGAATTATTAATTAATGAACTTAATTTGATTATTCAGGTCAGTAATATCTTGTGGAGAACACCATCAGACATAAGGTGAGGGATTCTACCTGAACCACTTTTATTTCTTCAGGTTGCTCTATCATTCTTTTTACCCAAAATAAGTTGTATTTTATTTTTGTGAACAACTTCTAAATTATTTTCATATGAAAAAAACCTAGGTTTCAAGATCCACCCCTCATCATATTTTGTGGATATACATGTTTTTATGTAATTCCCTCCTTAATTAATACTAATAAAAAACCTAATTTAATGGATCATCCTGAATTCTTACTCGATTTCAAGTGAAAAATATCCTCTTATTTATGCCACCATTATATTTATAAAATCATTAATTTTTTATATGAAAACCTTATTGGTTAAATTATGGTTTTATATAAAATATTTTCCTCTTTTCTATTTTGAAATCTCTATAGTATTTTCCTTAAAACCACACAAAAATGTTTTAATGAAAATGTTTCTCAGAAAAATTCTTATATGTTTTCACTTCTGTGTGACATCACATACTATGTTGTTTTCCTATTTCAACTTATTTAAGTTCATGAATTTTATAATCCCTTTTTATTAGGGACACTTTTCATGATACACCCAATGGTTTTGCTTTATGTCATGATTGTGGTACCCAATTATTTCCATGGGCACCCTTATGTTTATATATGGTTGATTATGTATGATTATTCATGTGGAAATGTTATTCAGGAAAATTTTGATATGGGTGCACACAGATAACACTCTAATGCACTGGGTAAAGTAATATCTCATGAGATTCAATGTGAAACGTCATTGGTGGTTAGCCTTGACCCATACTACTAAGGGAAACGAGATTGGCGCTTAGACATGACTCATACTAAAAATAATTTTTATGATTTTACCACATTTATATGATTCCATGTTTATATGATCCCATGTTTATATGATATGACTCCATATTTTCCATGCTTTTTATATCATTGTTCCATGCCTATTAACATGTGTGCTTGAGCTTTATTCTTACGTTCATTCCCTTACTGGGCTTTTTAGCTCATCCCTTTGTGCATGTGTTTCCCCATTATATCCTATGTAGATGCATGAGCACAATGGATGCTAGGATCTCATTATAGAGATTAAATAAAGATGTTTTTGATCCCCATGTTTTATATTTTAGGTACCTAGTGTTCAAAGACACTATACTTCATGATCCTTGGCTTGTAATTTGATGTATATTTATGCTTAAAAACATGTAATGTTATATATAAATGGATAGGGTATCTATAATTGGTATGAGAGGCATGGTATAGTTATTTTTGGACATTAGGAATACCACAATTTAGTAAGAACCTTATGTATCACACATAGTATAAGAAAACATTCCTAAATTTTAGTAAATATAGAGTAAGTGGTTTATCATGAAAATATTCCCCTGTCTGGAAACAAACAAGTGGAGGCGGCTCTGGCACAGATGTACCGTGGAGTGAAAACTCTAAAAAGGATTTTCAGGCTTGACTCGGGGTATCCAAGTACATGAAAATGGTCATTCCTTCACTCTTAATATTGACAATCTTGGGGGATATGCCTTGGTAAATCCAGATCATGGTATAAATAATTATTAAGGCAAAACCCCCATAAGAATATAAGATAAAAAAGGTCAATGATAACCTAGATCGAAACACATGTAATCACAATTTAGGATGTAATTATCCATTAAAATATTATCCTTTTATGTTCAAAAGTTTATTTTTTATGTTTAATAACTACGTATTCAAGCCCTCTAATTATTATTCATTTTTTTAGTTAATGGATGGAAATAGAAGACCATGTTCCAATAATCAAGGTGAAATAGAATGTGATGAATGTCCAAATTGTATACCTAATATGAATAGAACAGGTTCTAAAGACATCATGACAGTAGTTTCTCATCTTGCTCAAGTTATGAATAACTACTTGAATCATGTGGAATGACCTCCTCCTCCAAGAAGAGATCAAGGTGTTGTAGAATCCTTCATGTGGAAAAGGCCTCCCTTGTTTAGTGGATCTTATCACCCCCTCCTCGCAAAATAGTGTTTTAACTTTATTAAAATGATATTCTCAGTCCTCTTGTGCTCGGAAGAAGAAAAACTTTTACTGGAGGTCTATCATTTTGATGGGGAAGTTGATCATTGGTGGATACTGAACAAGAATTCAATATCCTAAGAGAAAATTGATTCCATGGATTGGTAGGAATTAAATATGATATTTTTAAATAAATATTTTCCTCACACCCTCCATCACAACAAAGAAAGAGTGTTAATCAGACTCAAGTATAAATAAGATGAGTCTGTTGGGGAGTATAAAGAAAAATTTACAAGGCATTCAAGGTAAGCCTCTAGTTGTTTCATGAACACCTTAAACAAGGTAGATAACTTTTTTAGGGGACTAATACAGATTATATGAAAAGAATTGTCGATTTGAGACTTTGAGAGTTATGAATTGATTTTCTGATGTGCCCTCAAGGTTGAAATAGATATTAGAGACTCGCAGTGGTCTTATGGGCCCAGTGACATGAAGAGAAAAATGCAGAGCAACATGGTTGGTTCAACAAAAAAATCACATGATGGAAAGAAGCCCAAATATCCTGGTTATAAAATTTGTGGGAAGAAGCAATCTGGGATCTTTTTAATGTGAACCAAGAATTGATTCAAATGTGGAAATATTTGTCATCTTGCTAAAAATTGTTGAAGGGATATGAAAAATCCCACTAATGTGGAAGACTAAAGGAAGGTTCAGATCAATGCTCAGCTAGTGGTGTAGTGTTACAACTACAAGGAGCATTGGGATTATGCACAAAATTTCCTAAATCCAGTGGTTGTAAGAGTAAATCAACAAAAACCTCCAAGGAAACAATTAAGGGCTTATGTTATCACTACTGCTGAGGTGGAGACGAACAACAATATGGTGATAGGTACTCTAGATATTCATTCAAGGATAGAGAATGCACTATTTTATTCTAGTTCTAGGAAAACTTTTATATCTGACATTTTACTAGAACTATTCAACCACCACCTCAAAATTTGAAGGAAATTTTATCTGTGGGAACAATGAATGAGGAAATATTATTTCCATGTTTTATAACCCCTCCATAGTAGAATTTTTTGACTGAACCTTCCAAAAAAACTCTTTTCATACTTCCTTTAGTGGAGTTCGATGCTATCTTGGGCATAGATTGGCTACCTTAATACAATGCTAAAATCAACTGTTGGGAAAGGGAGATCACTCATCATATCCGAAAGAATCGTCCAACTATATACAAGTGTAAGGAGGAAGATGAATCTTGTTTAGATTCATCATCTAAAGTGGGGATATTATTTCCTTATGAGTATGAATATATAGCTCAAATGATTGAGACAAAAGAGAGAATCATGCTTGAAGACAAGCCCATCATGAGGGATTACACTAATGTATTCCCTAAAGAGTTTCGTAGTATTCCTCCTGATAGAGAGGTTGAGTTCTCAACTGAAATTATTCCTAGATCTCTACCTATCCCAAATCCACTTTACATAATGGAAAATGTAAAGCAGAAATAGCTGAAGAAGCAATTACAAGAGAATCTACAGAAGTGTTTTATATGCCCGAGTGCTTTACTATGGTGTGCACCAGCCCTCTTCCTCATGAATTAGGATGGATCAATGCACCTCTATATTGATTATCATGAGTTCAATAAAATCACTATAAAACACAAGTATCCCCAACCACAGATAGATGACTTGTTCGATTTTCTTTTTGGGGCCTCTTATTTCCCAACGGTGGACCTTCAGTTGGGATGTCACTAATTGATTGTGAGGAAGGAAGATATTCCCAAGACTACCTTTTGAATGAGGTATGGACACAATTTCTTCATAGTTATTCCCTTATAACTCACTTATGCTTCATCAATTTTCATGGATATAATGAATAGAGTCTTTAGATATTACCTTGAAAATTGTTTGGTAGTATTTATTGATGATATTCTGATATACTCCAAGATAAAGGACGAACATGAGGATCATCTGAATGTTGTGTTAAAGACTTTATGAAGGGATAAGTTGTACGCAAAATACAGTAAATGTGGGTCCTGGATGGAAGAAGTATCACTATCGGGGCAGGTTATCGAAAAAAATGATATATGTGGACCCTTCAAAGGAAAAGGCAATTAAAGAGTGTCACATGCCAACTTCGATAACAGATGTCCATAAATTTCTGGGTTTAGCTGAGTAGTATTGGCGATTTGTGCAGAACATTTCATGATGGTCAAACCAAATGACCAAGCTGACATAGAAGGGAGTAATGTTTTTTTGGACACATGAATGTGAAGTCCATTTCAAGGAGTTGAAAAAGTGTCTAATGACTGCCCCAGTACTCACACTCTCAGCAAGTGGAGAACCTTTTGTGGTTTATTGTGAAGCATCAAAGAATGGATTATGTTTTTCATATATTTATAATTAGAATGTGATAACCTATTCCCCAAGGCAGTTGAAACTCAATGGGAAATACTATCCCACACTTCATTTGGAATTGGTTACTATGATCTTTTCTTTGAAGGTCTGGCAGCATTATCAATATGGGTAGAATTTTGTGATATATATTGATTACAAAATTATCAAATATATATTCGCACAAAGAAAGCTTAATATGCCCTAGTGAATATGGATAGGGCTCATCAAGAATTATGACTTCTAGATCCACTACCATCCAGGGAAGGAAAATAAGATAGCATATTCTCTAAGTAGAAAGGATCATGCATCTTTATCAATTATGATAATTGAAAAGGATTTGATCTTCTTATATTTGATGAGGATGGACATGGGAATAATTAAGGGAGGAACATCATTATTCCATTCTCAAATGATTTCTCAATCATCACCCATCGTAAAAATAATGGATGCTCAATGAAATGTTAGGGAATTTCTAAAAAGGGTGGAAGTTATCAGAAGTGGAAAATCCTCTAAGTTTATGATTGATGAGGAAGGATTAGTATGATTTTTCTCACAATTATGAGTACCATCTAATCCAGATAGAAATAAGAACATTATGAATGACGCAGATACCTCATAATTCTCTATCCGCCCAGGGATCACAAAGATGTATCGAGATATTCGAGAGAAAGTTTAGTGGGTCAATATGAAAAGGGAGATTGCTGAATATAAATAAAAGTGTCAGGTATGTAATCAAATAATGTCTAAAAGTTATAAATCTAATGGTATTAAGCAACCAATACCCATAACAACATGGACGTATATAAAGACCCATAATTTACATACATTGTTATTACTTCAGAATTGAAGCATACTTATTACAACATAGAACAAAACCATGAAAGGACTGTATAGGCACAATGTCATTAGAAACTGGGAAACATAAACAACCGGTTCATAAATCATCTACATCGTATCTCATTTATTTAATCATATCTAGAGTCCCTTTTGGCACAATCTACTTAATACCCTTCTTCCAGAACTGGGTAAAAGAAAACATTCAAAAGGGTGACCTCAAATGCTCAGTAAGGGTAAACAAAAGAAATATCAATGATATCATATTCTTAAGAACATAACATTTCAAAAATCTTGTCCTGCAAAAGAGATCATAATATCATGACATGGGATCAATCATAAAAGTGAAATGTAATGCAAATAATCATAACATAAAACATGAAACAGCGTGTCATACAAACATAATCATAGAGAATCATTTCTTATTGTTCTAGACTCATTGCCAATACTATCTTAGAGAACAAAGTCCATTTTTGAACCGAGTTCACTCCTCATTTTAGTCTTGCTTCACTGAACCGGATTGACATGTCGTTCCATCCATGTCTATCTCATGAGATATTAATATTTACCCAATGCATTGGAGGGAGATATAGGTCCCAACCATCTCATAATTATACCATTCTTATGTGTGCCACAAGATCATAAATCATACATCATAGCATAACCCATGTTATAAAAATGGGATTCTTAAACATCATGCCATCATAACATAAATCATATAAGATAAAAGGACTTTATAAAAATAATTCCATCATAACATAATCTAATCAATGTAAAAATATGGATAGAAACATAATCCTATATTATCTTAGATTTAAAATAATTTTGATAATACACTTGAACTCCATTCTTGGGGAAAATATTCTTTCCTTTTAAAAAACATATTTCCTTTCTTAACATGTCAAAACAATTTAAACTAAAAGAAGTAAATTAAAAATAAACTTGAAAAATTGTAAAGGAGGCTTTATGGAAATAATGTTCTAAAAGTCCATTCAGGCCGTATAAGTTAAAAAAACATTTTTCTCGTACTTTGGCCGAAAAATTCAAAAACGTACCGTGTACTAAAAATGAAAAAATATTCCTTTCATATCTTTTACTAAAAACTCACCGAAGGGTAAAATTGGATTTAAAAAATTGAAGGTGGATAGAAATAGTATTGCATATTGAGGAAACATGGATGTGGATGATAAATATTCCCCAGTAAATTCTGATGTATAAACAATCTCGGATAAAAATGAGATTGCGAGATTCTCCCTTACCGTAGGTCTGATTTGCTTTGTATGTGTCCAAAACTCCTGTATAATGATTTAAATAATGTTATTGACTTATTCCAGAATCATATCCATTGTTATGATATCATTAATGGTCATATTTTTATATTCTTAGCTTCTTATTTGTAATATTTCATTGCTACTTTTTATTCACGTGTTTATTGCTTTATGTTCTTATGTGTGTTTGGTCGAATAAATTCTTATTATTATTTTTTAGGTTATAGATACATCATTTCCAGAATGGTATTATTGTAATATATATCTTATTTATTCATTCAAATAACTTATATAATTAAATAAGATCACGTAGAACAAGTCGCATCACATCGTGGAGACGGTAGGCCGTACGTATGCACGAGCGATGATATCATTCCCATAATCGTGGAATTGTATTGAAGTGTAAGTATACTATTTCAGAATAAATATCACATTAAAATAATCATATATAGTTATTAATTACACCATTATACCCATACAAGTAATGTGGTGGTGGAAAACAGATTACACCACGGCGTAGAGACGGTATTCCGTACGTATGCACGTGCTGTGATTTCATTTTTCGTAGGATGGATAGAAGGTGAAATAGGGTTATTTCATGTTTATAATAACATCTCAGTATGTGAGTGATACTGATGTTATTACTTCATAATGAAATAACCAAAGAATAAGAATTATAAGAAGAAATAAATTTGAAGAATCGGTAATGGACATTACCTGTTCTTTGAAGCGCCTCTTCTTAACCTCCTCTTAGGGAACTGAATATGTTCTTTGAAGAATACCAGTACCTCTAGGATGTTTCTATGGAAGTGGAGAAGAAATTTTATTAGGGGTTGGTCGAGATGGAAGGCTCAAAGT
Source organism: Viscum album (assembly GCA_963277665.1). Taxonomy (NCBI): domain Eukaryota; kingdom Viridiplantae; phylum Streptophyta; class Magnoliopsida; order Santalales; family Viscaceae; genus Viscum; species Viscum album. The sequence goes on from OY728166.1 coordinate 1,324,606,722, forward strand.
GGTGTGAGGAGGAGAGGGAGGAGGTTCCCTTTTATAAGGGAGGAGAGGGGCACCTTTGGAAAAACTAAAAATATTATTTTATTATAAAGTAATATTCGGTTTTTAATAACTCCAAATTGATTTATTTAGAAGCTAAGGTGGGTATGGGTCGAAATTATCTCATCCATTAGAATTTAGAAAAGTTTAGGATTCTATTTTAAACTTATCATTTAGATTTAACTTTAAGTTAGATAATTTAACTTTTACCGTGTCTTCTTCTTTTCTTACACTATAAGGTTAATAAACTTACTATAACAAGACAAAATAACCCCAAGTTGTTTATTATTAATATGTATAACCTTATCTAAGTCATGTTTCCAAACCATATATTTTTAGGAATAAAATAACAATTAACAATATAATATTTTTTTATAAACTATTTTATGTCAATTTTGACACTATTTGGTAATTAATTTTTGTAAAATTCATAATAGAATGATTAGTTTGAAAATAGTTAATTAAATCAATTCTAACATGTCATATTAACCTAAAAATTATTTAAATTCATAAAAAGTCTCAAATTACATTTATTTGAGTATTTATAACATCAATTATGTTAATATTTCATTAATAAGATAATTACTGCATCATCATTGTTTTATAAATAAATTAACATATTTAATGTCTAAAAATTATAAATAAAATACTATTATGTATGAAATAATTTATATTTTTAATGAATATCTATATTCCAATTTATCTTATGTATAACCCTATATTAAAAATGTTTTAGTTATTAAACATTAATTTTAACTATTTTTACTAATCTTTAAATAAAATAATATTAAATATCCTAATATAAACCAATTGGGCCAAAATGGTCATATTTTATTCCTAAGGTTGTTTTCGGTCGAATTAAACTTATCCAATAGAATTAGGACATGTGTTAGGGTAATAATAATATCATTCTTACCCTCAATTACCCTATTTACTTTTAACTGTGGGAAAAAAAAGGAAAAAGTTACTATTCACCATAAATTATTTTCATCTCGTTGAACCACATTTTAGTCGTTGATATTAACCATGTCTCTTGGATTTTCGAACTTCCACTCACAGAAGAGGTAAAATTATGTTTTAAGTGAATTTGCATATTCTCCTAGAAGGTGTGTAAAAGACGGTGAAAAGTTCAATAAAATATTTATATATCAAAAGTTATTATAAAATGACTCCAATGAATTACATTGAACTTATATAGGTATTATGTATCAATTTTGACCAAAAATAAATATAAACAAAATAAATAACTATTTAAATAAAAAGTCAGTTTTTAAATAGTAACCTAGTGTGTTCACTATTCATCAAAAATTGAATGTTTTCAGAATAATACCAAAATTTCACCCTAGGCTAATATCGATATTCCAAATCCAAAAATGAAGTCCATTTTAAATGATGAAATTTAAAAAATTACAATAAGTGGTTATTACAATTCATAATGGCATGTTTTAATAATATTTTAATAGCATATCGTTGTTTAGTGAAACTAGGTATTGCGTACGACGCAAACTATCGAGTAAGGTCATGATTGCGTGTAAATCAAGCCACGCTAGTGTTGCGTGTAGTGAAATATAACTTTGATGATGTATATAACAGAAAAACAAAACATTTCTCATAAAAATATCAGGTGTTACAACGTATGAGAAGATCACCATAGACATTGTCACTAGACTTCAAAGTAGATCTAGTGGAAACAATGCTATATTGTTCTTTTTGGATCATCGTACCAAGATAGATCACTTTATCATGATTCGAGATGACTTCTCATTGGATCAAAATGAACGGATATATATCAAAGAAGTGGTAAGGCTGCATGGTGTACCATTATCTATTTTATGTGATCGGGATCTAAGATTCATCTCGATGTTCTGGAGAAGCCTTCAACATGCTCTAAGCAGTGAAATGAACATCAGTACAGCCTATAATCATCAAACAGATGGAACATCTAAGTGAACAATACCAGAAACTATAATTTATTTTGAGATCATGTTCTATGGACTTCAAAGGAGTATGTGACAAACATCTTCTGTTGGTTGAATTATCCTACAACAACAATTTCACTTGATCATCTAAATGGCACCATATGAATCCCTTTGTGGGAAAAGAAGCATATCATTGATGTGTTTGGATGAAGCTGGTGAGCCTAAGCTGTTAGGACTTGATATGGTCTACGAAATGGTGGAGAAAGTGAAAATCATTAAGCAGCATCTCAAGGAATCCCAATGTCAATACAAGAGTTTTGAAGACAATCGTCTATGAGACCTATTGTTTAAAGTTCCTGATAAGGTATTTCTATGCACATCTTCGTGGAACAAGGACCTGAGGTTTGGAAATAAAGGGAAGCTAAGTCTCAGGTACATCGCCCCCTTCAAGATCCTAGATCATGTTGTAGTTTTGGCCTATCAACTATCACTTCCACCTACCATGTCCAAAGTACACGATTCCTTTCATGTATCCCTCTTAAAAAAGTACATACCATATTCTTCACATTACTCTCTTCAGAGGTGGTACAGTTAGAGGATGATATTTCTTACAAGGATAATCCCTCAAAAATCTTTGATCATAAATATAAAGTTCTATGTAACAATACTACTCACTTGGTCAATGTACAATGGAGTAACCACAAGTATGAAGTGGAAACATGGGAACAGGAGGATGCAATGAAGGAAAAGTAATTGTACCTGTTTTGTTCAAGAATGTAAACTGCACTTTCAAGGATGAAATATATTAAGGGGGGAAGAACGTAACAACCCAAAGTCCTCAAGGGAATCCCTTATTATAATTATTTAAAATAATAACATGGCGTCACAACAAAATGAACTACTAATTACTATGTGACCGTTAAACATAATTTTGTCACTTATGTGTTGTTAATTTCGATAAATGGTCATCCACAATTGTGATCCATATGTGATTTGGAGTCTGATAAGACAATCATAATTTATCATGAATAGTAAAAAGACTTTATGAATAGTATCATACCTTTAGGAATAGTAATGAATAGAAAATCTTCCAAAAAAATAGAAACATCACCCATGAATGTAAAAATACAATTTATACATCTTAAAAGTGAAAATGATCATAGTATAAGAATTGGTATTTTTGTATGTTAAAAATATTTGATTTACAATTTTTTTTAATTAAATAATTTAAAATGGAAATATATTTTCATAAAATTTAATCATAAAATGTTACTTTATTTTCTTATGTTTATAAGATAATTTTAGGGGACATTGATTAATTTTCCAATGTTGTATAAAACGAGTTATAAATTTAATGTTGATTTTGTTGAATAAATTATTATACTGTTTAAAAATTAAATTACAAATATTTATAAACATATTTTGAAAAAATCAGTTCATTTTTGTATTCTACACATTAAAAATGGATTGGGAGAATTTCTGGGATTTTTCTAAAATACTTGAATTTTTTGTGAATAGTAAAACTACCATTTTGAGTTTTCAGTATATTTGATGGCCGCATATTGATGTAATAATTAATAAAAATTATGGTTTAATTTTTTATAGTAAAATAATATTTTAGGTGTCTTGAGTTTCTAATACCATGGGGAAATACAAGGGGAAAGCCCATGGTTTTACAGAAACCACTAATGAGGTTCCTTTTAAAATTAATGAAAAATTCTCTCTCTTTTATTATAAATACCCACTCATTCATTATTTTTATTTCATTCCAAATCCAAAAACCCCTAAATTCTTTATATTTTTTACCTCCCTAGTATCCATCCCAATGATTCATCAATCCCCCAAGGTCCCAACTTCATGTTTTAGGAGCTACTCCACAAGATAAGGTAACCTTTCACCCTCCTCTTTTTGTCGACACTTCTTTTATGTTATCTCTTTGGTTTCCCATTATCATATGTTTTGGTTTTATATTATGTATCACTATTAATGTAAATTTTATATACATATTATGGGATTACCTTTATTCCATCATCAAAATGTTCAATTAAATTTTAAGTGATGATGTTAGGCTGCCGAAGATTCATACGAGATCTCTAAACTTTTATTTTATTTTCAAGTTCATCTCTTTTATTTTTCATTCCTCACCTCTTTTTGAAAAAATGTTGTGATGACTCTAGTCCCTTAAACGTGCTAAATGTTTTCATTATAATAATATATTTATTAATCATCTCTCATTTCTTTTTTATATATATACTAAAATGAAAATACCATCTACGATTTTCAAATTTACCACATTCATGGACGGTGACTTTTCAATTTCTGTTATTTCCTTCAATTCTAGTCCCGAAACCATTTTCAAGGTTGAACCAGACTATAATATATGTATTCTGTCTTATATATGGATTTTGAATTATTTTTGACACAAGATTTTGATTTATAAAACAAAACATGTTCCTGGTGGTCAAAAACGGCAAATTAACTTAAACAGTTATCATTAAATAATTTATATAATGATTCATCTTAATGCCATGTAAACAAATGGGAATTACAATAATATAACATAATATATATTCAATAATAACATATAACTCCAATTATGTACAATCATTCCCATTTTACAATATTCTTCGATCATTAATATTAGTGAGCTGCTCGTTAGAACAAAGGAAACAAACGGATCCGAACAATGAAATTGAACCTCATAACCAATTAAAAGATTATGAATGAAATATAACAAGTTTAAATAAATAATTTTAATATATAATTAGTTCTTTAAATATTAATTAATGAAAATAATTTTATTATTCAGGTCATGAATATAACATGGAGAACACCAGCGAACATAAGGTTTGGGATTCTACCCGAACCACCTTTATTCCATCGGGTTGTTCTATATTTCTTTTTACACATAAGAAGATTTATTTTAATTTTATGAAAATCTTATAAATTCTATTTATATGAAAAAACCAATGTTTCAAGATTCATCCCTCATCATCTTTCATGGATATACATGTTTTTAAGTGATTTCCTCTTTAATTCATCTCGATAAACAAACCTATTTTATTGGAATGTCCCAAATTCTGCCCTGATTTCAAGTACAATCTATCCCCTATTTTAAGCCACCATTGTATTTATAAAATCATTCCTTTTGTTATTTAAACATTATTCCTTAAATTATTTTTTTATACAAAATATTTTCCTATTTTCTATTTTAAAATATCGATAGTATTTTCCTTAAAACCGCACCAAAATGTTTCAATACTTATGTTTCTCAAAAACAATTCTTATATGTTGTCACTTTGGATTGACATCACGTAACCTTTTATATTACTATTTTACCTTATGAAAATCCGTGTATGTTATATTCCCTTTCATTCATGGACACTTTCATGATACACCCATTGGATATGCTTTATGTCATGATTTTGGTACCCAATTCTTTTCATGGGTGAACTTATGTTTATGTATGGTAGATTATGTATTACTATTCATGAGGCATGAATATTCATGAAAATATTGATATGGGTGCACCCAGATAGTGCTCTAATGCATTGGGTAATGTTATGTCTCGTGAGATGAAATGTGAAACAGGATTGGCAGTTTTCCTTGACTCATAATACTATGGGAAACGAGATTGGCGGTAAGCCTTGACTCATACTAAAAACATTATTCATGATTCTACCACATTTATATGATTATATGACTATATAATCTCATGTTTATTTGTTATGATACCATATGTTCTATTATTTTTATATCATTATTCCATGCCTTCTAACTCATGTGCTTAATCTTTATTCTTATGTACATTCCCTTATTGGGCTTTTTAGCTTATCCCTTTGTTCATTTGTTTCCCCAGGATATCCTATGCAGATATATAAGCACAATGGATGTTATGAGCTCATTAGAGAGATTAAATAAAAATGTTTTTAGCCCCATTTTTTCTGTTTTATGTACCTAGTTTTCAAAGACACAAGACTTCACAATCCTTGGCTTGTACTCTAATTTATATTTATGCATAAAATCATGTAATGTTATATGTAAAAGGCTAGGTTCACTATATAAAATCTACTTGGTTCTGGTATTTGGTTACAAATATAATCACTACATAAAGTATCCAATACTGAACTTGTAGATAATTAAATATTACACTAGATAATGAAAACACTTGAATCATACCCTTCCTTCTGTGGTTGAGTCAAATTTCTCTTCCAGTGACCATGCTTGCCATATGAAAAACATACTAAATACCATTCCATTCCATGGCTCTGGATCTTCTTTTTCATAGATGTATGGTTCTTCTACACCTTAGTCATCGAATTAGTCTTTTTCCACATATCACTAATCTAATTTTTTTTCACCATTACAATAGAATATTTTTCAATCAACATGTCTTTATCAACATTTTTGATAAGAGTAGTATGTTTTCTTAGTGTCTTTCCACTATTGATCCTATTATAACTTATAATAAAACTAGTCATGTATTTGTGTAGTGTGGAATGAATTGGATAAATTGTTTGCGCATCATTGATCCTAAAAACTAGGATTTCATGGTGCTTAATAAATCCGATCAACATAAATGCATGTTACGCAATTGGAACGATCACTCATACCATGAACATTGATGGTGCATTAGAGATCCAATGTCTCTATGATCTCTCATTATCTTGATAAAGATCCTAAATGTTATAAACTATTTATACACATCCAAATCCACATATTTATTTAAAATATCATTGGAGATGAGATATAACAAAAAACAATGGAAATAAAATAGATCATTTACATGCTTCCGATTGAGAGAAATATATTCTTCACTATCATATATGGTAAGAGGCTCTAGAATTTGGGTTTCCATCACATACAATTTATGTTTTTTGTGTATAATAACATGTATACGCCTATAAAATTCTTGGATATTAAAATTAAATAGTGGGTTGTGTTTATATAGCATGGATCATAATAATAATTTCAATATAGTTTTATTTTCCATTTTCATAAAATTATGAAAATAGAATTATTAATTGTTTTGATTAAAAAATAGATTAATAAATTAAAATTTTTGTAACATCATTATTGTTATCCCATTATATTTCAATAACTAATATCCACCACAATTGATTTTAAAATATAATTTCTCTTACTTATTTTCTTGTAAATGATCTTTATTCATTTATCATAAACCATACATGATGATAACAAATCTTTTTGAGCGGTGTTTTTGCATAACTATAAAAATACATCTACTCATAGTTCATGTGACTGTTTAGTTGAATATCCTATCCTAAACTAATATATTTATATTTCTTAATACATTTCCTCCCCATTACACCTAGTCCATCTCTTGAATTTATCCATTAATATTAACTATTTTAAGTCAACCCAAAACATCAAACTAATATTTCTAGGAGAATTGATTTCACCTTAATATGGTTTGGTGAAGCACATGGAACATTTTTGTAAATTCTAGTATATGTAGAGAAAGGATAGGACCACTAAATATTTTAATTTATGTCTTTTTATCCTTATAAATAATGACCTTTTTAATCATTTTACATGAATATTTAATATTATGTGGGTTTTACTTAACTGATTAACCATGTTCGATAAATGAATAAAGATCATTCTAACTTAATCTAATAAAAATTTGTTATATATTTTTTTCTGGTTAATAAATTTATTATGTGATCACGTAGAATTAAAAAATCTTAATTATTAACAATTAAATTAATAGATACAAGATATAATTAGCAGGATCATGTGATTTTTTGAATGGTTATTTTATCAAATGGATGATTACACAACCCTCAAACCAAGTGGAAAAACACCTGGATCCAAGAATTTTTCAGGTTTCCAAAATCCTTCTTTGGTTTCTCTATATTGCCTTTATTGGTTTCACATTAATTTATTGAACTAGACTACCTCCACCTTCATAGGACCTCTATCCTTACATATGTTTTTTATTCACATGTAAGTGAGGGGATCCAACATATTGGATAAAATGTCATTTAAAAAAAGAAATTGTGCACAAACATGCCCTTAAATAATAAAACTACGGGGATGGCATGAAAGACATCCATAATAATTTTAGACTGATCAATTAAAATAATCCATTAAAACTGAAGTGATATTTTAATCTCATGATCATTCACAAATAAATTAATGAGATTAAAATTTCAAATTTTTGTAAATTATTTAGATTCTTTTGTTAATTCAGATAATCTTACATCAATTAATCTAATTTATTAAGATTATTTTAATTTTATACAAGAATATTTTTCTTATCTTTATCTATAATTAAATAAAAAATTAATCTCTATCAAAATAAATGAAGTGTAAATTTGTACATAGAGAAAGCCTCTTGTATTCATCCACAATTTAACACATAAATTCTATAAATATATAATTTATATTCTATGACATGTTTTTTACTATTGAATAATTGAACCATATTATACATAAGAAATATATTTAATTATAAATTTAATTCTTCTTTCTAGGAATGTTGTTGAACATTAATATCATAAGACTACATGATAAGTATGATTTTATACATCATAAAATTTACTTATTCTCTTCTCCACATCATTTCAGTCCATGTGTCATGTATCTGATACATTTCATGTATATGATACCTAGTGTACAATCCAGATATATTATTATTTTCAATAATTACCCAATTAATGATTATGTTATTGATATTAAATAAAAAAGATAAAATGATGTCATGTTATTAAAATAAATGATTATGTATAAATTAAAAGGGAATTAGAAGAAGTAAATCATTTAAAATTAAATAATTATTAAGAATCCATGGGACCTCTTTGATACCACTTTAATGTTCCAGGAATATTGGAAGATTCCCTATAAGGAATGGATTACCTTTATGTCAATATTAAATATTGTGTAATCATTTCTTTGAGGGATCATGAGATCATGTAAAAAAATTAGATTAATAGACTATATTAATACATTGTAACCTGAGGGAGGGGATCATAAAATGTAATTTCTAATTTATTTATAAGTAGACAATGAATTACCTTAACTTTTAATTTTTACTTGGTTGATGATTTGAGGAAATGGATTTCATCGTACCATTATTTCACTATTGGATCTAAGTGAATAATCCATCTAGTTACGATCAACCCTTGAACCAAAGTCTATGATCAACATTGATGAATAATAAAGTCATATTATGACCGATCATGATCTCTTATGTTGTTTATGGTTGACTGTATCACATTTTATTCTTGAATTGGGAGATCTCTTGGTTCCTTATCAAATACATGAGATAGGAGGAATATGGTTATTTATATTTAACACTAGTTATATCTCTAGATATATATATATATATAGTTTCTCAAGATATATATCTAGACATCATTCTATATATATCTCCTTAGATATCTCTCTAGATATCTCTCTTATCCGATGAACACATTTAAAAATTCACTTTACAAATGCGATATATTTAGATATAAGTAGATATAATTATATATTATTTATGATAGGTTTATGGTTGTAAAATTTATCACCCACCCAAAACCATTTATAATATTCTTAATTGACCCCATTACTTATATAAAGAAAAATATTTTTTTTAATATCTTTACATGTGAAACACATTAAGAATATTAATTAATATAAATTATTTCTAATTTGCCAATTAAACTCAGTTTAGTTTCCCAAATAAAAATTTATTTCATCCTCTAATAATTATTATTTAATTAAATAAATGTCACCACAGAATTTTTATGACATAAATAATAAATTGTATATTCACCAAACATAAAAACTATTATTTATTATTAATTATTTATCGCACTTAATTATTTTAAAAAGATACAATTAATTTTCGTAATCAACCAATCCTAAATAAATTTTATTTACTGAATGTTGTTAATTTCATTACAAAAATTTAAAAAATATTATGCATACACTAATTGTGTCATCCTCTAGGCCGCCTTATTAGTGGAATTAGGCATAACTTCCTTAATTTCCAAGATAGCATCTAACACCACATCAAGAAAACCATAGAGAAGTATGTTAACCTCATAATGAAAACCATACACTTAAAAATGATTTACAAGTAATATTATTCCTTTATTTAAATATATCTAATGAAGATGTTTGAAAATCGGTTCCATCAACCTATATACATTAGTTATATTTCACAGATTTTTCATAAAACAACTTTACCACCAGACACAATGGCCATGGATTTTTGTAATAATTTGTATTCTATAAAAGGGCATGAGATATCAACTTATATTATAGGATATAATGGATGACTCTTTTCTCTATTTATCTACTAATGTTATGTAAGTTGTTATGAACACAATTTATCGTGCTTATGTGAAAAAGTATTTCACAGTGGTTTTCATCAATCCTTAAATGCACTCTAGTCATGAAATATGTTAATAAACATCTTAAATTATATGGATCAACACACATGTTTGCAGATAAGAACAACCAATGAAACATGGAAATGTGGATTTCTTTTTTAGGATTGAATTATCATTATATCAAATCTTAGAGATCAAAAAGATCATACTCAATGACAAGGTATCTCAATTTATAATGATCCTTCTACCTATATCATATTGTATCATCTATGTACCTTCAAGAAATTTCATTCATCTATGGAATAGAATTCAAGAATAATTTTGTGGCACCTAGAGGATCCCATCATATTGTGGAATATCTATAACCTTTTTAGTGTGTAATATATTCTATATAAAATATAAAATTAAAATATAATATTGAATAATAATCAATATGTGATAAGAAAACTTGTTTAATTATGAAAAGTATGTAATCAAGTACTAAACAAGTTGTCTCTTCGGAACCGACAACAATAAGAACCTTATGTGTTATGTATGAAATTTCAGAGGCATCTGTAATATTTTTTATTCTGAATCCCATAATTAAATTAAATAAAAAGAAAAACTATAGATAACCATAAAAGGGTTAATTTTAAAATTCATATGAGTAATACTATGTGGAAGTAGAATAATATGGAATGAAAAAATTCTTACAGTTATATATAAGTGTATCATTCCCAGTTGGATCTAAAATTATTAAACTATTGAATTCTTCTAGTAATATGTAAAATTAAATTTCCATGTTGGAGAAAAAAATATTAAAAAAGTTGACTAACCCGGTGATATGTAAAAGTAATGTTCTGTGTTGCATTTGAAATGAATAAAAACCTTAAGAAGCTATATGTTATTTATAATTTTTTTTAATATTCGAAGTTATTGTATCTGATATTTTTTAGTATCTTAGTTATAATTCATAAAATTATATATTTATATTGATATATATGATGTTATAATAATGTAATACATAAGAGTCTTTATGATAATATATAATAGTAATTTTATTTCCAAAATATGAGCTTTCTATAATGAAGTATTTTAAAGAATAACTATTTATCCTACTTTAAAGTGGTTTTTCATTGAAATAATCAATATATAGATTCATAAGAATATTATTATTATTATTACTATTTATTTTCTCATTTAACCATAAAAATATGTTTATTTCATGAATCTTTCTAATAAGGAAATACATTATAACGATATTACTTTAGTTTGAATTTCTATCATGATCTAAAAAAAGATCCATGTTGTAATGGAATTTCTAGATGAAAAATTAAAATATAACATAGGTATTTCATACTATTGTATTTAAAAGTTAACAAGAGGCCATAAATATTGAGTAATCGTAAAAAAATATAATTTTATGTATGGATATTTAGTCTTTATTAGTTGGTGTTATTTAGTTTTAATGAATATTTAATTGACCGGTTATCATGGAGAATATCACATTGTTGAGATTGAATGGGTTTAACAAAGTCAAATATCAATGTATGATTCTAGAGATCTATGGAAATAAAAAATGATGCTAAATAAATATTAAAAAAATAGAGAGTATAAAATGATACTAGATACCACTACTTATGATGTGTACTTAATAAATAGAGTATATAATTAACTGATATATATTCCATGAGATGGATTTTGGTATATATGGTAATGAATCAGATAAAAATTCTAATAGAAAAAATGATGTGTTTTAAATAAATTAAAAGACAATTTGAAATGAGTAAAGAATTACATGCCTGATAAAGGTACACCATACGATATACCTATGTAATATGATATAATTCAGAAAAATAAAACATTTAGTAATTACGAATCCATATGAATTATTCATTATTTTAGTGGGGTGAGATAATAAAGATAACATGATTGTTACGATATTTGATCATATATAAGAATCTGAATGATTATTGATGAGAATTAATATAAAATCATTTCATGTAGGTACATCTATTAGTGGGTTATATGAATTATTTATGTTATCTATGAGTAGGGCTATTGAAAAATGAAGTGATCTGATTTAATGATATAAATACTAGTATGGAAACTGGATACTAGTCAAAGCTAGTATAAAATAGTTTTCAAGAGGAAGATATTTTTCTAAGGGTGTAGATTTGGACCCTACACTAATGATTAACTTGGAGTAAAAAGAAACCATTTTTTCAGTTATGTATGATACGTTTTCACAAACTTGTAATCAATTATTTACTCTAGTGATAATATATGTCTTGAACTCAAACTAAACAAAACAAGTATAGATTCCAACAATGGTTTAAGACCTTAAATTTTTTTTATGTCATCATATCTTGATTATTTACTATATTTATTGTGGTGGTGTGTGTTATGAAAGATTAATCAAATCCATAAATAATAAATAATATAGAGGTTTAAAAATTAAGAGTAGGTAATTAAAATAGAATATGTATTGGTAAAAATGATCTTAGAAGTTCACCAATCCCAAAATCCTCTTATATGACCACATGATTTATTAGAAACATAAATTTGTATTAGAAGTTATATTAGATTCTAAAAATTGGATATAATTTTTATCCTAGTTATTTTAACAACATGATTTGATGTGATGATTTTTGAAATAAGGTGACATAGATTAGAAGTGGAATACTTGTACCATTCCTATAAATTCAGAAATATAGATTTTAGGAAAAAATATATAGAAAATTTGGATTAAATAGGGATAAAATTGGTAATGGAATAATTACAATCATAAATTGGATTCGCCATTTTCTAGTGGTAATGAAAGTGGTAATTGTTCTTAAAAATCTATTTAGAATCATCCTTTTAAAGAATCAAACATAGTAGTTGAAGAGTAAAAATATTCTAATGACCTTTATTATTGATTTATGGATTACCTAAATAAATTTAATTCTTATGTTTTCACTAATATATTTGGATTTAACAGTGAAAAACATAATGAAAAAACATATCAGGAGTTGGACTCTATGTATATCAATAAAAATTTACCTAAAATTTTATAAAAGTGATAAGCTCACAGCTAAGTTGTTAAATCCATTGAACAGTACTTAATAAATTTGGATGAAAATTATTCCTTGGAATAAAAATAATTATATAATAAAATTAAAAAAAAATATGATATTAATAATATCATTGAATATGACATCCCTATATCGTAAATAATTATTGGGTGGATAATTCATAATTGTATACTAAAGTTGAAATGATAGGAGATGTTATCTATTATTTATAAAAAAGAAATTAAATTAAAATATATAAAATTAAGATGATAATTAGATAATGGTATAATGATGTAATATCACTTGAGGATGATAAATATTCACAACATTATATGTATTAATCAAGAATTAAAAAAGATAAACTTGGTGGGCACAGTTGATGAGAGTTTCAAAAGTATTAAGAAAAAAATGATTCTATGAGAAGTTATAATTAATGCCCTTTCTATCAAAATAATAATATTTTAATTAATATATTGACATTATATATATATATATATATTTGTGTTTATTATGCTTCTTATAATAGGTATTGATTATTCAAAAAATATTCTCTACACATATGCAGTTATTGTAACACCTAGAAAATATTTGAAATAGTTTTTTGAATAAATTTAATCTTGTAGATATTTTTTGTTACATGAAACATTGAGTTTAGCTGGAATGACATGAAAAACTGATTTTATTTTTCATTATAAATAAAACCAATTTTATCTTATATTACACACAACAGTATATTTATCTTGAGTTACACATAATACGCTCTTATCCTGTAATAAAGACAACATCGATTTTAAACAAAACGTGAATTACTATAAGAAAATTATTATTTAAAATCCTCATTATTACAGAGAATTTATAATTTCTAGTATAAATAGGGATGAATTAAAATATTAAAATATGTGGTTTACATAAATTTTTATAATTATTTAATTGGAGACTAATTAATTAAAAATTTAAAAACTGTTTGAATGTAAAGGAAATATTTTTCTGAAATAAATTTTTATACACAGAAATGCATTTAACCTAAATAAATTAAACAAATAACTTTTTTTGAATGATTATAATGAAATTTATATATTATATATTCAATAAATTTTTTAAAATATTTATTATCCTTTCTCTAGGAAATAAACATTAATAAATACAATTTTACCCTTAAAACTATATTTGTCAAAAACGAAGTTGTGTCGCCTTTTCAAATGAATTTTAAAAATAATTATTGAACATTTTATAAATTTAATTTGAAAAAATAAATTTATTTTTCAAAATATTCATTTTAATATTATCTTACCTTTATTTTTTGAGAATTCTCTGAGATAATATTTTCAATAAACAGTGAAAATAATGTTATTTATTATGAATCGTCATTTACATTAAATTTTTTTAAAAAATATTTTTCTTAATTTAGTTATATAAGAAAAAATAGTTAAATTATATATGTCTCAATTTTGTTCATTGGAATAATTTTCATATAGAATTTTGATATAAAAACATTTTAAGATTCTGAAGAATTTCTCTTTGAAAACCCCCTTTCTCATTGCGTTTGTGTGATCAATTTTCAATTAAATTTTACTAATAATATGAATGTAATTTGGGAAAAATAAATTCCTTATTTTGAATCCGAATAATTTAAACTATATAATAGGTTCAAATTAATTTTTTCAATAATGAATAGTAAAATAGTAAAAATTAAATACCACAATTAAGGTGAAAATAGGTTTACTAAGGTTTAAGAAATGATAATGTTTAAAGATGAACCAAAACATATAAAAACACATTTTATGAATATATATAAAACTCTTATCTTATTGGATCCATAATTGACCATTTTAGATCATTTTTTAATTTCAAAATTATGGCTAAATATTTTTCTTTTCAAAAAATATAATTGTTTCACTCGCCTCTCTTCTTAAAGGCCACCCCCTATCCTCTCTTATTCAAACTTACCAAACCCATTGATTATGATTATAAGTGAAAATATACCTTCCTTAATTAGCTATACTCATACCATTAGCCTTTTCTTTTTAATATACTCATCCAAGGAATGCATTTGGTTCAATCCTAAAGAGATTACCTCAAGAATAAGTAACATTATTTAATAAGCAATTACATTTTATTTACTCCTACATATCATTAAATGATGATTAAAACAAGATTATATAATAAAATATGTATATAACATTTAAAAATATATTTTTCCTATTATTTTAATTACCAATAACCATATCCACTACAATTCAATGGTTTTTAAAATCTTTATTCATATATATAACGGTTTATCAACTCCTAAATCGATGTCATTCATTTTTTACCTTACCAATTTTCATGGTTTGATATAATGGTAGATTAAATGTTATACATTACATATATGAAATTATTATACATATTAAATTTTTATATCTCATATACCTTATACCTTTCGATTCTATTTTAACAAAATAACATTTGTAGTGTATTCGGTGAACTACCACCTCGTGAAGCAATGTGATTTTTCCACACATTATATGGTTGTTATTAAAGATGGGTGTAAATAAAATATGATATATATATACATATATGAAAAAAATATTTTATGGTAATATAGTTTTTAAATTTATTTTTATATTTCTATTTGAAAATTAAAACAACATTCATGTGTGCGTACAACATATTTTTACCACGTAAATTGTATTTAATTTTCTATTTCTAACATTTATAGATCAATATAAATGAATATATAATATATATATATATATATATATATTTGTGATATTTATATAATTATTAATATTATATAGATCATGTAACCATGATCAAATTAATTGGGCCAAAAATAGAAAATTTAAACATACACTAAAAAGAAATCAGTTATTGCCCGAAATATGACTTTAACATGGAATTGTCAATGAACGGGTAATAAAGGGTCATAAATAAATAATATTTTTTTTAATATATATCATTATGGTACTATAATATATGTTTAATTATCCTGTATTTATTATTAATGGGGTTTCAATTTGTATTATGGATGTCGAGGTTTAAGGTAAGGGATTTCTGTCTCACATTTATTTTTCTATGAGACACATGTCATATTCACCATGTGATTATTTTATCTCTTATATATAATTAGAATTTAATTTATATGATGATTATAGTTCTAAAATATATGTTTATTTAGATATCAATTTTAGTATCTCTCTTTTGTTGGGTTTGTGCTTTAGATTTTACTAAAGCAGTAAGGGAATTTGTTTTCTCAAATTGCATTTCTTGGGACATAAGTTATTTTATTAACCAATTTTCTTTTATTAGGTGTATATTATACCCCCATTGATATTTTATGTCATCATTATAAATCATTAAGTTATATTATATATTTCACTTAATATTTTTCTTTATTGGGTATTATGACTCATTGTTACAAAATTTGTAAGACATATGTTACAGCCTCATTATTTATGAGGATATTATTTTATTATGCTTAAAATGATTTAATATTATTTTCTATACCTCTAGAAACTAATTAAATATATTTAAATATGGTTATTCCATGAGAATAAATATTTTACCTTAATTTTACAATATATATTTACTTAAGAAGTCAAAATAATTTTTTAAGGATCAATCAACATTTTATCTCTCTTCGGATGAAAGCCATTTTTATTCTAAGTAAATGTTTTCTAAAAATGTTTGCTAATATTTTTATAAATTAATCAAAAAAAAATTCATTATATCTTTCCAATTTTTTAGTTTTTTATAAAATGATTTTAAATAATTCTTCATGACATTTTATAAACAATTACTATTTGTATTTTATTGAAAATGTAAAAGGAATCGTTATTTTAATATGTACATTGTGAATGGTATTTTATTCTTTCAGGAACAAATTATTTATTTATTTCTTAATTTATATGTTCCAATGTTTTTCCCTATGAAATTATTTCTAAACTTTTCTACGTTTATTATTTAAGTGATTATGAAAATAGAAAGAATATTTTAGATAGGAAATGTTTTACTTTGGTTTTAAATATTCTTATAGAAATTTAAAAAAATATTTTAAATTTAAAAGACTTCCAAAATTTTTTATAAATGTTTTAGTCATTAATTTTCTATTCAAAATGAGAAGGTCATTTTCTTCCAAAAATGTTTTAAATTATTTTTGTATATTTCATTATATGTTTCAAATGTTATTTTTAAAGAAATGTATTTTCAAAATGTTTCGTGTTTTAAGAAGTATTTTTCATTGTGGAATGGGTGTGTTCCTCATGAAATTTTCAATTAATTATTTCCAAATAAGTTTCCATTAAAAATGACA
The DNA here is from genome assembly GCA_963277665.1 of Viscum album. Taxonomy (NCBI): domain Eukaryota; kingdom Viridiplantae; phylum Streptophyta; class Magnoliopsida; order Santalales; family Viscaceae; genus Viscum; species Viscum album. Next base: position 1,324,624,348 of record OY728166.1, read on the forward strand.
CCCTTTGATGTTATTATAATTTTAAAGGGATATCATCAATGGATACTTTCCCTATTATTTATTTTCATGGTTACTATTTATATTGATGAAAATTTGAGGTAACCCATCTATTTTTAATGGGTTATTCCAGGGTGAATAAATGAAAATTTTATAAAACTTGTCTCTCATAAACAGGTTATGATGTAATGATATGATGATTCTTTTAGGATATTGTGGAACAAATTATTTTGGTTTTTATTATGATATGGTTGCGACCTATATCTTCAAGAAATAAATGATGTAATGTTTTATCTATATTAAGATGAAAATGGGAAACAAGTATAAGGGCTTCACCAATTATGGGAATCGGGTGAATCATGATCCACTATAGGAAACAGGTTCCTCCAGGTCTATAATGTCAAATAAGTGGTAATACATGATCAACTATGTTAATTTTCATGGTACCAAACAAAAAAATATGAATTTTTATTATATTTATGATGTTTACACACTTTTGGTACAAGATGTTATGGTTAATGACTGGTTTGTGTTTATTTCACATTTTTATGAGCCATATGTCATGAAATGATTAAGATTTATGCAATGAATACAATGAATAATCTATGATAATATGTACATGAAATTCATAACTTATGCTCAAGATCAAATACTCATATTAATCTTTTATTATTTCATATAATCAAATATTAATATGTCTCGTCTTTATCCGTACTAAGAAAATGAGATCACCCTTTTTTATTTTACCTTCACTAGGTTAGCAAGAATGGATTGGGTTTGGTATTCCTAAGATGTGTAGTATGTGAGAATTAATTAATGGGATAAGTTGAATACAATTCATGAAATAAAAATATTATTTATCTATTCTCCAAATTAATTAAACTAATATGGTCCGTATGTATTGGTTTATGAAATTTATTTAATATTTATATAAAAAGTTGTGATATTTTTGTATGAAATGTTTTGGCCACTATAGTTGGTATCAAATGAAAATTTTATTGAGTAATTAGAGACTAGGATTAGAAAACATTTGGTGATATCCTTATGGATATACCTATGTATATGTATAGGGATATGTTTTGGGATATCTCTATGGATTTGTCCGTTTATAAATATATTAATAAGAAAATTTCCTTGAATTTTGGTAAATGATTGAGTGGGTGGTTTCAAAAAAGTAAAATATTTGTCTATATACTAAAAATAGTTGTTTCTCTAAACTATAGACACCTAGTGCTGATAACTCTAAAATGGGATCATTGATCTTGAATCTATCTTCACTTATGTAACAATAATGGGCCTTATGGGGCACAACGTTTGAGAATCTATGAGGATATGCCTTGGAAATTCAAAAAAATGTTATGAACCATCGTAATGTATTTCAATAATGACCATTAATGAAATAGGTTAAGAGTAATTTTCATGTATTTAAAATAATGTGTCATGATTTAGATATCCAATAAGTTACTTATTATGAATATTTAATTTCAAAATATGAATATTTTTACTCACGCTCTGGGTTTTAATTTTAGTCAATAGATGAAACCATATAGAATCTTTTCATCACTGAATGTGAAGTAATGTTCAGTTATTATGATCATACCAATTTGATAATGATTTGAGAGAGTGGTTTTGTGATTACCCATAATTATCTATCAAGATATATTATTAACAACATGAAATTTATTTAGATTTTTAATACATAAAACAAGAAGAAGGTGTGCATTTATAAATGTTCATGTGGTAATATTCATAAAGAAAGAATATTCAGTTTCTATAATATCCAAAATGTGGGAAGAATAATCTTAAAGAATATCTAAAAAAGAGTGAATAGTGTTATATGTGTGGAAGAGAATCCCATAGAGTTAAATATTATAAAGGTGTTCAATGTATTTGATATGTGGAACTTGAGAATTATCCATGATAATGACCTAATCAAAGAATTAACATTTATACCATATAAGTAACTATTCAATAAAATTCAATGAAGTGGAAGGATTGATGTATTTATGTATTTGGATTAAATAATTATGTTTTAGTTGTATTTTACCAATGGTATTGTGGTTTTATAAATCACGAAACATCTTACGATCTAATTATTTTTTTAAAGAATATACTTCTCTATTTAATATTAACACAAGCGTTATGGATTCCATTATGAGATTATGAGTTTATGTCTGATCATAAGATCAAATTCATAGACATATCATTTGATATTTTATGAGATAAGAGTTTATCAAGATTAAGTGTATTTTGAGAGATGTTTATAGAAATACAATCCTTTGGTTTTTGGAAGTGATTAATTTTTTTCGACATATTCTTAATAGAATTGTTAACCATTGGGTTTTATCTTATCTTTTATATTAAGGCAATTATGGTTTATTTCAATTTTGGAACTTTTTTATAAATATTGTTTTTGAAAAATGATAACTTTTAAACCAAGAAACAATTAAATTCATCTAACAAGACCATGAGGATTAAATCCATAACTGAAGGGGAATAATGGTTTATATCCTACCAATAGATTATATGGTATATTTTTTTTGTCGGAAAATATAAAGAGAGATTTTATGAGTATGTACCTCGATGTTTTGTATTCCACTAAGTTGTGGCTGAGAGATAAAGGTATAAGAGGATGCTAGAACAATTTTCTATAACAGAAATGAAATTCGATGATGTCACCAATAGTTTTTTTAGAATCCCCAAAACAACTAAAGGTAAAATTTTATGTGGCTTATAATAGATCTTCTTATGATGTCAACACAATTTATCAGTAGAAGAGAATATTTCTATTTGGATAATATTTTCAATATATGCATTTTGGAATTGTTAGGGAAATCATAGAGTAAAATATTATATTATCAAAAATAAGCATCAAAATTTTACAACAATTTTGTTTGGAAGTATTTATAATTATATTGTATGAATTATAGTTTGATAAAGAAATATCATCCCCTATTAAATGTTTAATTTCAGAGAACACCTCAAACCCTAGAGGATGCGATAGGTTATTATTCAATTTATTTTATAGGTAGTTGGGATCAATAGATTCTTGTAGTCGATTTTTCTCACCTCAAGAGATTTCACTCTATAATTTATATGCATCCTTATGAATCCATTTATATAATAAAGAATAATATTCTCAAATGAAATAGAATAATCAATGATATTAGGACCTGAGAAGATGGTGTTATAGAAAATAAGTTTAGACCAATTAAAAAAAACATAAGGGCCTCATAATGTGTATAGAAATTTTATGTTGGTAGTCTTCAACATGATATAATTTTTGATGTTGGTGAGAAGTTATTTCTATGAATATGTTTATGGTATAAAAAAGTGGAAACTAAGCCCTAGTTCAATCGGTCCCTTCAAAATTCTAGAATGTATCATGACTAAATCTTATCAGTCATCACATCCACTGAATGTTTCTTTATTTCACGATGTATTCCATGTATATATAATAAGTATGTAAAAACCAGATATATCATATATATGTAACATATAGTTCATATAGACGAAGCATGATCCTTCATATTAAGAATTACCAGTAGAGATTCAAAATCGTACATAGAAACTTATATAAAACAATCCAACTGAAGTGAAAAATGATTTTTTTGTTAAAAAGATAGCTTAAAGAAGCTATTTTGGAACCTAAAGATATTATTAGGTATAAATATCCTCATTTTATTGTTACCAATGTGACTCATTTTGAGTGTTAAATTCATTTTATTGGGGGGTAGACTGTAACACTGTGGGTTTTTGAAAAATATTTTTTAAAATAAATTTAATCTTTTAAATATTTTTCATTACAAGAATCACTAAGTTATGTTATCATTAAACATTACAATAATTTTACCCTATGTTACATGAAAAAATAAGTTAAACTTCTGTTATATGTAAAGATTATTTTATCCTACATTAAAAATAACACCATGTTTAAACGAAAAATGACATGCTATTAAAATATTATTATTTAATATGATAGTTATCACCTAGGCACTGGAATTGTGTGTATGAATATAATTAACAATATTATGAAAATATATGGGTTGTACATGTATATGTATTTAATTCTTTGGTAACCAATTATTTATAAATGATAATAAAACCTTTTAGAAAATAATGGATATCCTTTTCTAAAAATCAATTTAAATATATAGAAATGTTTTCTTCATAAATAAATTAAACAAATCAATTGTAGTGAATTATATTTATGAAAGTTATATATTATTTATAATACTAAATGATTAAGATTAATCTTATGTGTTTTATAACAAATATATTGTAATAAAAAAATTTATGCTTAAAAATTATGTTTTCTAAAATTGATGTCTTGATGAGTTATGAAAAATTCTTTTAAATTTTTTTTTCAAAAATTTGAAAACATTAGTTTAAATAATGAAACTATATATTAAAAAAAATTATCTTTGATTGTATTTTATATAATTTTCTATAAAGATAATTTTGTTGAGGAATAGTAATGAAATATAAGTGTATTTTCTGTATTGTCATTTATATTAATGATTTAAAATATGTCCAAATTATTTTAATATAGTTTAAAAAGAAAAATTTGTTTAGTTATATTTCTATTATTACAATTAGGTTCTTATAATAATGTTCATAGTAAATTTTTATATTCCATTTTTGAATCTTTTGAACATTTTTCTTTTTGAAAACCTTCTTTCTATTTGTGTCTATGAGGTTAATTTTAAATTAATTTTTTTACATATATGAATGGAATTTTGAAATTTTGATTAAATTTTTTTAATATTATTAATATTTATTATATAATATTTTCAACAGAATTTTTTACCAAAATTATTAATAAAAATGTAACAAATATTTACCAATGTTAAGGTGAAAATGGCTTTATCTAGGGGTTATGCTAAACTTATACAAGTTAAAAATGAACCAAAACATTTCCAACTCACGTTTTATAGAAATATTTCAATATATTATCTTATAGGATCTAGAATGGAACATTTATCAATATTTTTGTATGTGAATTCCTTGGGTACATGTATTTCTTTTAAACAATTACAAGTGTGCCACTCAACTCACTTATAAATGTCCACCCATCTCCTCTCCTATTCACTCTTCAAACCTCATTGGTTCAACCAGTATATACCATAATACCTTTTTTAATTCGCTAATATCATCCAAGAATCCTTATTTTGGAATAAATCAAATCTCAGAAGGATTTTGGTGCAAACATATGGAGGTTACTTGAAGAAGAGCTAATGCTCCTCAACAAGCATTTTATTTATTTATTCCTTAAACTTCTTCTATTTTTATTAAAACATTATAATTTAGTAAAATTAATATCTTCCATATACTGGGGTATTTTTAATTTAACTTAATAACCTACAACCATATCCATATCGACCAAATGGGTTATGAAATCATCCTTCGTGTATATGTAAGACTATCAGCCCTTGCACCTATGTCATTCATTTTCCCGTTACAACATATAACTGATGGATAAAATGATAGATTAAATGTATATATATGATATTATTATAATTATAATATTCTTTATATCACATATACATTATTAATTTATAATATGTGTGAATATGATAATATTGCTCTTATTTACGGTGGACTACTACCACGTGACGCGACCTGATTCATTAAGGCTTTACATTGAATTTAATAAGGATAGTTTTAATGGAAATTTATTATATATATGACAGAAAATGTTATATTTAATGGTAATATATTATTTAACTATATAGAACCATCCAAAAAAATTACATAATCAAGCTATTTCGAAGAGATTTTACTTCATTACAATCCCAAAGAACTTTTTAGTTTAGTGTTTTAAATAATTAGGAAATAACTCAAAAATATAAACCAAGAAGTATACAAAATGGGTACCATTAAAATAGTATCCATTTTTTCCAGAACATAATATTTTTAACACAAATAATAATATGTTTTCTTTGAAATATCTTAAATCCTTTTAATGTGAATTTTTTATTTCCCTTAAAAATTATTATAACCTGTGAAAAACATTTAAAAACATGGGATGAGAATAAAAATAATAGTAAGGGATATAAAAATAAGGAAAGAAACAATTAGTCCATGAGTATCAATAATTATATGAACTCATTTTCAAAAAGACATACTTCACACCCATACAAACATACTTTGGGGAACATGAGATTTACATAAAACATTAGAGATCATATATAAATCCATAAGGTAATCTTGGTTAATTAATTAATTATTTTTTAACCCTCATGGATAACATATTAATTTTAACCCTCATGGATACCTATTAATGTTACTCTCACATCTACCTTATGTTGCAACCATCGTTATTACACTTGGAGTAACTATCCAGCTGACCATCAGCTTACACATACCCAAATTCATTGGGGGAGATAGAGTTCCCACCATTATTCATATAAAATTCCAAATAACAATAAAATAATCATAAAACATGAATAATTTCATAAAGACAGTTCATTTTGAATTTTGTAAAATTGAATTTTAAAGGAAATGTTTTCAAGATAAGTCCCATAAGTATATCATATAATTGATATTAGAATTGTTAAAAAGAAATTAAAATGTGTACACACTATAAATAAACATAATAATACATAATATTCATTATATTAATTAGAAAAATAATCTTAGTAGCATTTAATTAATGAAGAAGAAGGTTAACCCAACGAATGGAAACTGGGATAATAATTCCCTTACCTTAGGTTCGTATTACTTCAATCTTATTTAAACCTGCCATATAATGGTTAAAATGGTATTATTAATTTTTTAAATAGAAAAAATAAAATTTATAACACCTTATATGATCATTTTATTAGATAATTCCACCCATTCAAAAATAATATATTGTTATTTACATTTTTTGGGTGCATTCTTTACATGGTTTCCATGGTTTGTTCGTAATGGATTTTCATGTCGAATGGAAGTAAAACTCTAGAAGTGGAATGTAATGGGGTTAATATGTCACTAGAATATTATATTATTCCATAAATAATTTTTATTATATATTATGATGATTAATCATTATATAAATATTTAGTGATATTCATTTTGATCATTTTTGAGGTTCTTCAATAATTACAAAATTGTTTCATCATACATCATTAATAATATAGTTATAAGTTAATTCCAGAACATAAGAGTGGTCAAATCATACACTGGAAACCCCTTTTTTAACCATTAATATGGTTTTAATTCTAGATTTTATGTAATTTAATGAATTTGAAGACACATTATCCATGATGATGGTAAATCGACACATCAAAGATGGTGTTTTTATTTACAGAATAAGAGGAAGAGGAGAGGGAAAATCTATATGAATTTTATAATAAACATGATAAAAATATAGTATATATATAATACTAGATATTTAATTCCTCATGGATAAGGATAGGAGAAGAGATTATAAATAATTATAAGAACTGAAAAAAGAATAATAAAATGAAAGAGGTTTTTTACCTCTTGATCTCTTCTCTTTGAGATCCTCATTAAGGCCTTTGGGATTAGCCTTTTTGTGAGACCATAAGTTCATGGACGTGTAGCAGATCCTTGGGTATGGTATTGGGTCAATTGTATGTAATTATGAAATCTTTATAGGTGTGATTGGAAGAGGGTGTGAGGGTGGTATTTATAGTGAAAGTGATGGATGTTTTAATTAATTTCAAAGGACACCTGATTTGTGGTATTTGAAAAACCATGGGCTTCGCCAGGGAATTGGCCAATTGAGACACCTCATGTTATATTTTAATCCTCAAGAGTAGACCATAAAAATTATATCATTATTATATCATTAAACACCTGAAAACATTAAAACTATATTTTTACTATTCTCTGAAAATTCATCTATCTTAGAAAAAACCCAAAAAAGAATCTTACCATTTTTTGATGTGTATATTTCAAAAATGAATTCAATTTTTTGGAAATAATTATATATATATATATATTTAATTTAATCTTAAAATAAAATCAAAATTTATTTGAAAAATAAATTTTTAAAAATATAACTCATTTAATATCACCTTGAAAAATTAATAGAGTTATCATAATCTTATAACCTTAAGAAAATAAAATAATAATATGATTTAATATTCATAAGGGACATATTAGTTTTCATATTACTATTGATAAGGGTATGTTACTAATCACCAAAAAATAAGTTGGTTCTATCAAAATCCAAATAATTTACTGATCAAAACTGTATATGTCTGTTTCTCAAAATTCAAATCATTGACGCAGAAAAATTATTTTTAATGGCTATTTTGAAACTATCTCCTTAAAAAAAGTTTCATTATATAGATAATCAATGTTTGAAATATTTCAACTTATTTTTAAAACCAGTGGGGTGTTACATTCTCCCTACATTCTGGAAATTGTGTCCTCAGAATTTTATTTACATATTAAATAAATGAGTGTACCTTTCCCTCATAGCATTTTCATATTCTCATACTGCTTCTGCAACTATATGGTCACTCCACAAGTGCTTTACCTTGTATATTACATTATTTTGTAGTACTCTTTCTCTTTAATCAATAATATGAATAGTTTTCTCTTTAAAAGAGAGATTTTCTTCCAGGTGAACTACTACTGGGATCGAAACATGAGCTGAATTTGGCACATAATTTCTCAATATAAAAACATGAAAAACATTATATAACTAAGATAAAACTGAGTTAAATTATTCTAGGAAGGTAACTAGTTATATATTTTCTATGATTTCATAATTTCTAATGAATTGTGGACTTATCTTTCATTTTTTAACAAAACGCAAAGCACTTTTACATGGGATGATTCAAAGAAAAACATGATCCACTACCTTGAAAGAAATTATTTTCCTCCGGTTATGTTTATAACATTGTTTCCTACTCAGATATTTACTTAGATATTACTAGATCATCATCACTTTCTCACCCACTTATACTACTAATTCTAGTCCAATCAACTTCATTTTCCCCGATTCTTCCAAAAAACATAGAGTTCAACACCGCTTCCCATATAATGGCTCAAAATGTGAATTATGTATACTAGATTGAAAAATATTTATAAATAAATTCAACTAAATAAATATTTTGATCCCAAATTTCTAGGTAATCCATTAAACAAACTCGAAGCATATCCTCTATAGTGTTAATTGTCTTCTCTAACAACACATCCGATTAAGGATGAAAAGATATACTAAAATTTAATTCTATTCCCAACAACTTCTGAAGGTATTTAAAATGTTATAGTGATCATGGGATAATGGTTTGATACAATGGATAGAGGAAATCCATTTAACCTGAAGATATCTTTGAGGTACAATCGACAATACAGATGCAAAGACATTGTATCTCAAATAGGAAGGAAATGAGCATATTGTGTTCGTCGATCTACAACAACCTAGATTGCATTTTTACATTGAGATGTTTTTGGTACTCCCATAATGAATACCATGGATATATTTTCTCATTTCCACTATGGGACTCATAAATTCTGATACATCCCCTTCAGTAACTTTTACTCTACTTTAACCTACTAACATGGGAAACATTCAACAGTAAAATCTAAATTATCTCTTTCCATTCCATCCAACCAGTAATACTCTTGAAGGTATCTATACATCATTGTGCATCCAAGATGAACTGAAAATGGAGAACTAATATCTTCCAAAAAAATTATTTATTCAATAGATAATCACATGTAACACACAATCTATTTACAAATCACATACCAAAATCATTATTAAGGTTAAATTTTGGTAACATACTGAATTTAACAAATTCTGCCTTTTTTGTATCTCCCCATCATCCATCTAAACTTTCATAATTCTGTATGACAATGATTACTACACTAAAACTTGAAAAAAAAAATTGAGGAGTTTACTACACTAAAAACATCCAAGAAATTGTTTTTCAATTAATTAATCAAACGGTCTTGTTCCATCCATAACATATTAATGATTCATGATGTTTTCGACTTAAGGAATCTACCACTTAGTTTTATTTTCCAAGATTGAAATTGATCATGAAATAAGAATCCTTTATCAAATAAATTCATATTTTCTACCTTAGGTTTAATTACTTCTATGTGAATATACACATTAGGCTTTTTTGTTAGTATATATTTCTCATTTTGTGATGTATAAATGAGGCCCCAAATATTTTAAAGAAAAACCTAGAATTTATAATTCCAAATCATGTGTTAGATAATTTAGCTCATGATTTATAGTTTTCATAAAGCCTAAGAAATTACCTAATCATCATTCATCCATATAAAACCATGTCCCTTCAATAAAGCATCACTATTGATGAAGAAGTAACCATTTCTGGAAGGTAAGGTCATGATTGGATCATTCACTGATCTTGTTTTATATTCCTAAAAACATCAACCCATTATTCAGTCCATATGAATTTAACTTCTTTTCAAGTTAACATAGTTAGTAGACTAGATAACCATTCAATGTTTTCAACCAACCTCTGGTAATAGCCTTTTGAAGCAAGGAAATTTTGAATATTTGTTTTATTTGTGGGTCCTAACCATTCTTCAACAACATTCATTTTGTCACGATCAATAATTATGCAATATTAAGAAACATTGTTTACAAAGAAATAAATTCATTGACACAAAAATTTATACTTTCTGAATGTTACATACTATTTCATTTCTTTAAAGATCTAAAAAACAACCCTTATTTGTTTTTCATGCTCCTATTTACTTTTTGAATATACCAGAATTGCATCAATAAATACTAAAAGAAATTTATCCAAGAACTCATGAAATATTCTATTCATTAGATCCATGAATGCTATAGGTTAATTAGTTAACCAAAAAGATATAATAGAAAAATCATAATGACCATATCTAGTTTGAAAAGCTATTTTTGGAATGTTATCCCCCTATACCTATAGTTTATGGTACCAAGATATCATATCAATCAAAGAATAATACTGATCACCCATGAGCTAATCAAGATGGTCATGGACATGAGGTAAATAATAATGATTCATATTAGTAATTTTATTCAAATCTCTATAATCAATAATAGAATTATTAATAGAAACCCAATCCATGCCCAAAATGAAATCAAACCCTACTAATAGAAAATCAACACGATTTCTAAGGAGATTTTTAAAACACATTTTACAAATATGAAACTGAACATTCTTACATTAGATTTTTTCAATTGATTCTTACCCATCACTTTTCATTTATAGCACTTATTCTCTTTGTTTTTAAAGTATAATTTATCCTCAGAAAACTCAATTTATACTATCACATCCCAACAGATAAGTTTCTCATATCTTTTGAACTCAGTGGAAGCCAATTCCCTTAGATATATTGGCTTAAATCTAGAGTAAGAATAGTAGATGTTTTTATCATGATCCAGATTACGATTTGGAGAAGACATTTCCAGTCGTGTGATGTTTTCTTCATAAATAGAAACTGAATATTCCTCATTTTCCTCAATTCATGCAATTGATTCCCCATCCTATGTCTAACCACCGTATGAAAATTTTTTTCAAGGAAAATACTTTTAAATTCATCTCACTCTAAGGATTTAATATCTATTCTTTCCCTGATATTCTTGACCATTGACCACCACGAATCAACTTCAACATCATAATGATAAATGGAAAGACTATTCTTTTGATTATCTAAACATCTAAAAACATCTAATATCATTCCAAGGGATTTAATCCATATTTCAGCTGCTACTGGGTCAGAATATCCACTGAAAGTTGAAGGGTATTATCTCATAAAATATACCACTATCTTCATGTTTTCTTATGGTTTCTCTAGTTTTTCTCTTTCATGGATTACACCTCCATTTATTGATTTTTTTTTCAGATGATATATTACCATTAAAAACATAATGGCTCTAATTCCCACTTTTCTTGGTTTTGGATTTATAAATATATCATCCTCTCAGTTTCTTATAACATTATCTTTAATGTTTATTCTGTAGAAAACCATTCTAAAGACACCTAGAATAGATGAAAAACACAGTAATATAAAAATTGTATACCATTTATACAAAAAAATGTTGTAAACAATATTTATGGTATTCTTTTAACATCATACTACCTCATAAGGTTATCTAAATGATGATCTGATACAAATTAAAAGGACATGACTTTAAACATAACATAATCTAGTTATTTCAACTTGTTTTCACTACAACACATTCCCAAATATCTTTTTGGGTTAGATTTTTAGAATGTTAGGAAATAACACATATATATAGACCCATAGGTATAAAATTTGGGTGCAATTAAAATAGTATCGATTTCTTAAACATAAAATATTTAACACGATAAAAACAACATGATTTCTTAAAAAAATCTTGTTAAATTTTAACATGAATTACTTATTCATCATAGACATACTAATTACTTGTGAAAAACAATTAAATACATGGTATGAGAATAAAATCACAGTAAGGGATACAAAATAAAGTAAAGAAACCATTATTCCCTAAATACTAGTAATAATATGAAATCATTTTCACAAATTCATACTTCTCACCCCTATAATCTTAATTTCAAAAACATGATATTTCCATAAAATATTATAGAACATAAATAAAATAATAAGGGTATCATGGGAAATTAATTTATACTATTTTAACCCTCATGGTGAAATTATTATTTTTAGACCACACTGTCTCTTTACAATGTTACCCTCGCGGGTACCTTATGTTGTAACCATTGTAGTTACACATGGTGTAACTATATGACCAACCTCAAACATACACATGACAAATAAATTGGAGGGAGATAGAGGTACAACCATTCATTATAAAAAAATTAACAACAATTAGAATATAAATATAAAACATGAATACTTTTATAAAAAAATTTCTTTTGAATTTTGTAAAATAGAAATTTAAAATATAATTTTTTAAGAAACATTTCTCACAAATAACATATAATTGAAGCGATAATAGATATATTGAATGGAATATGGGTATAAACTATAAATACACATAATAATAAATAATATTTATTAGATTTATTACCCAATTAATCTAGTAAAACATATTTTATGAAATATAATCTTATCCCAAAGAATGGAAACTTGGTTAATAATTCCCTTACCATAGGATCTTCTTCGTTCAAACTTGTTTCAACCACCTGTATAATGGTTAAAATAGTTCTATTAATACTTTAATAAAACGTATTAGTATTTATAACCCATAATATAATCAATTTATAACAACCTTACAGACATCCATTAATAATATTTTGTTATTTACATTGTTTTGGGGGTTTTCTTTACATAGTTTCCATGGTTGGTTCACAACATATTTTCTTTTTATAAAGGAAGTAAAATTATTTAACTAGAATGAAATGGTGTTTAGATATTTCTAAATTATTAAAAGATTCCACCATTTTAATAATATTTTATAAGGATGAAACATTATATAAATCATTAGTGATATTTTTTAGATCATTTTGGCAGTTCTTTGATAATCGCAGACTTTTTTTCCTCATAAAACATTAATATTATGTGTATAGAATAATATAAGAACATAAGAGAGGTAATATCATACACATTAAACACAACTTTATCCATTTAAATTTTTTAATAACTAGATTTAATGTAAGTTAATGAAATTGAAGACACATCGTCCACGATGTCGTTAAATCGACACATCAAAGATGGTGTTTTTATTTTCAGAATAAGAGGAAGAGGAGAAGAGGAATGATGATTAATGTTTCCATTAACAAGATGAAAATTAATAATATATATAATACCAGAGATTTCATTCCTCTTGGATAAGTAAAGAATAAGATATTATATGATAATAAAATAACTGAAAAAACACAAAAAAATTAAAGAGGATATTTACCTCTTGATCTCTTCTCTTTGAGGTCCCCCATAATGCCTTTGGTTTTGGCCTTTTTAATATACCAGTAGGTATATTATGTGGAGAAGAGGAATGGAAATGGGATTTCTAAGAAATTATATAGTTCAAAAATCTTGATATGTGTGGGAGGAATATGGGGGTGAGGTTTGTATTGATAGAGAAGCGAGGGAGTTTTTAATTAATTTCAAAGGACACCTCATTAGTGTTATTTGAAAAACCATGGGCTTGACCATGGTTTTTCCCATTGTATAGGCCACATGGGACACCTCATGTTATATATTAATCCTCATGAATAAAGTATAAATATTATAGCATTATTACATAATTATAAATTCATTAAACACCCAAAAACATTAAATTTTTTATTTTACTATTCACCAAAAATTATTCTCTCAGAAAAATCCAAAAAAAAACCTTTTACATTTTTTGAAATATAGAATAAAAAATGAATTCCATTTTTTAAATTAGTTTTCTAAATATGATTGTTTTAATTTTTAAACATAGTAATAATTTATTTGAAAAATAATAATATTAAAACTATAACTCATTTTATATCACCTTGAAAAATTAATCAATATATAATTATCTTATAACATTAAGAAAAAATAATAATAATATTATTTTCTATTCAAAAAAATCTTATTACGATTTATAAGGGTCTGTTAGTGTTCACCAAAAAACAAGATTTTTTTATTAGACTTTATATAACTTACTTCTTATATAAGTAGACGTTTTTTCCTGAAATTAAAATCATAGAAGCATAAAAATTATATTTGATGGGTAGTTTATAGCTATATCCTTAAAAACGTTTAATAATATAGATAATCAGTGTTTCATTCATTTCAATTTTTTTAAAACCATTGAGTTGTTACATTACTTTTCTTCTGCTCTTTCCATCATAAAATGGAAAGAGTTTTCTTGCGTACGTTCGGCCTACTGTCTTTATAAATGATGTATTTCATTTTCTATCTCAAAATTTTATAGATAACTATAGATAATATTATTCTGAATATATATGATATTTATATCATGGATAAAATTATATAGATTATGAAATCATGATCAATTTAAGATGACCAAAAATAAAAAATCAATACATACATAAAAAATTAAGTAGTTATTACCTGAAACGTGACTTTAACATGTGATTGAGAATGAATGGGTAAGAAAGAGTTAAACATAAATCATATATAGTATAATATTTTTTATTAAGGATCAATAATATAGGAATAATAGTTTTATATCTATTATACATAGAGTTTTAATGTGTAAAATTGATGTCAAGACTTATGGTAAGGGATTTACATATCACAATTAATTTTCTGTGAGCCACATGCCATATACACCATGTGTTTCTATTTCATAGTGTATATAATTCTCATTAGTATATTTTATTTTTTCCCTTAAAATGTACAAATATTTACTTATACATTTTAGTATATCTATTTCATTATATTTACGGTTCCAAATTTTCCAAATTGTGAAGGGATTGTTTTGTCTCAATTTTCCTTCATTGGGACATAAAATATGTTTTGCACCAACATTATTTATTAAGTGAAGATACTACCCCTTTACATGTTATATCAATAATCATATTATTGTAATTATTTAATATATTTCATTTAACTTAAGTCTTTTATGTGTATTATTATTTAATATTACCAACTTGGTATGAGTTATATGTAACGATCGTATCCTTTATCTTGATTTTTTATGATTATGATACCAGTGATGAAAATTTATGATCTATCTCATAAGAAAATAATAAATTTTCTTATCCTATTGTTATTTTTTTAGATTGAATTATTCCATAATTTCCATCTTTTTGTACTCATGTCTTAAGAATAATTTTTTAAGGAAAAGTGTCTTAATTTAACTTGTTGGTTGAAAATATTCATTCATAAATTTTTTATGTAATATTATTTCAGAAACTTCTTTATAATTACTAAAATAGTTTATTTATTAAATTTTTATCAATTATTAACATTTTAAAATATTCATAGAATCCTCATATCAATTTCCAAATAATGATCGGTTGGATTTTTTAAAAAATATGCAGGGAATTTTGTTTAACATGTACGGTATGGATGGTATTTTCTGCTGTCATAACAAAATCATTGTTTTAGATATTCTTTAATGTGTTTTAATGTTTATTTTCATATTAAATACTTTTAATTTTTTTAATGAATTTTAAATTTTAAAAAATTAATTTTAATATGGAAAAAATATTTTCATTGAGAGATATTTGAAATAATTTTTAAAGATTCCTTATATATTTCAATGTATATTTTCAATGAAATGACCTAGAAATTATTTGATTAATTTTTAATTTTAAAAATTTATTTTTCAAATAGGAATGATATTTTACTCAAGAAAATTTTTAAATTGTTTTGAATGTTTCCTTTTTAAGTCACCAATGATATATTCAAATATAAGGATTTAAAAATTGATTATGTTTTAAAATGTGTTTTTTCATGTGGAAATTCTATATTCATCATGAAATATTACATGTGTTCTTCAAAAGCACTTTATATCTATTATGAAATCATTTTATGCTACTTATGATTTACATGGAAAACTATTAAATGGTATAATACTTACTCTTTCTCTCTATGGTTAACATTTATGTTGATTAAATTTTTAGAAAACCCATTTATTTTTCATCGGTTATGTTGTGGTGAATTAATTAAATTATTAGTAAACATTTTTTTATTACAAGGATTATGATATTTGGATAAGATGGCCATTTTATAATATTTTGTTTCACATAAAAATAGTTTTCATTAATATATGGTTTGGACCAGTATCTGTATACAATTAATTAGGTAAAAATATGTATATCATGGGATATTAATGAGAAACAAGACAAAGGGATTGATCCAATGTGGGAAATAGATGAGTTCTGAACCAGTATAAGAAAAAAGGCATATTTGTATCTATAATTGGAAATATGTGTGTCATGATCCACTTTAGGATACTGTTTTATCATGATCCACATTGGGAAAGTGTTATAAGTTACGAAATAATATATTAATGTTCTTGGCATTTAACCTTGACATAAGAAAGGGTTTTTTATATTTTTTATGTTGAACCCCCCATATGACATGAGATTGTGTTTCATGATTTATTTATAATGATTTATCACTCTTCTGGGATATATTTTATGAAATTATAATGTTATATTCCATGACCTGTGTTTATGATATATGAATGGTTGGGTATGAACTTCATAATTTTTTTCAATGATTATATTCCCTTATGATTAATTGATTCTTTCATATAATTATAGATTGATATCTCATATGTTTATCCTTATTGTTTATCAGGGATTTCCATTTCAATTTTTTTTCTTCCCCTAGTAATAAAACGGTTTAATGTAGGGTATGCCTAAGAGGAGAACTATGTGAGATGACCTTTATGGAGATATTGAAGATCTTTCACAAAAATGAATATTGAGTTTCTAGTATCCAATGAAAATATAATTTTATGTTCCTCGAGTGTGTGTTTTTGAATCATAATGAATATTCATTTAAAAATATGTTATATTCTATATAAAAAACCAACATCTCTAGTTTTATAATTTCTACTCAAGGATTCATAAGGAAATCTCGAATATTATAGGTGGATAAAAATATTTAAAACTCCACCAAATCACTATGGTTGAATGTAATAAAACATTAAATGAAACGGTATCAAACTAAATATTAAAATAAAAGTGTTTTAATCCTAAAAGAGAAATGTAAGAAGTTTTAAAACATTTTAATTGATTATATAAGGATATGGGTTATTGGTCACTATGGGTGTAGTTGTATGTTTAGACACAATTACATTGCATGATGAAATACTGTTTCAATATAATGATATTATTGAAGTCATACATCAATGTGGATAAAGAATGATCAAATTAAAATGTAATATAAAAATGTAAATCTATCCATGATTAATTAAAATTTATTTTTATAAGAAATTTTTAGGATTTACAAAACATGAGGTCATTGGGATGATGGTCATTGTCTGAAAAAACCAAGAATAAACCATAATCTTCTGAAAAAATAAGGACCCAGGATTTTAAGAATAATAAATGTAGAGGAAAAGGAATGTTATACATAGGATGTATGATATTGAAGAGTTTTTAATCAAATAATCCAAAGAAGAATGCTAAGAAATATTCTGTATCAAGTAAAAGATACAACAACTATGGAAGAAAAGGACACATCATAAAACATTAAAAAATTCAATGCATATAAAATTGTGAGAAACCTATAATTATATAAAATCATCCAAATTCAGAAGAATCAAAAGGATCTCTTTGCTGGATTATATCGAAGAATAAAATGAAACGTTTCTAGTTAGTGGATAGTCAATAAATAATAATATATATTGTTGGAGGTATACATTTATTGGTCAAACTCTTTTAGAATGTATAATTATTCTATAAAAACTAGATGATATGTCAATAATGAATTCTAAATCACCATTAATGTCACGTAGAAACATATAACATATAGAAAAGTTTGTATTTAATATATTTTCATATTTGAAAATGGAAGTTCAATCCTTTGTGAAATTTTAAGGAAACAAGAATTCTCGGTTTTCAAGGATGTATTCCTGTAAGGCTAAGGCTTCAAGAACTATGTTTTATTTTGAATATGGAAATAAAAAAAGAAATATATTCATTGAGAATCAACTATCATCCGTTTTCTCTCACTATGTAGAAAAAGTGTAACCACACTTGTTCCCATATATTAGTTATTTTGTGCCAATTTATTTAATTAATTAAAGGTGATTTATTATGGGTGAGTACTACATGATCTTATTTAATTACCGCAATTCATGAATGTATATCCATCTTTGAGGTATCTAGAAATAGAAATATCTTACCTACTTGTATTAATTTCAAGTTGTATTAATCCAAATGAGAAACTAGTAGATTGAATCCCATGAGGGGGAGTTGAGAATAATATAAGGCTACAAGAAAATGAATTCATCTAAATGTATAATAACATATAATATTTCATTAATGAGGTACAATTATCATATTCTCCTAAACATTTATGGAATGTTAAGATTATTTTATTAAGTGGATATTATTGATTATCTAATTAAAATATGAATCTTATTAGGAGATTAATATACTTTTCACTTGAATACTTTTTATGGGTTTGTTCATTCGAGTGTAGGAGAAAAATGATTTTAAAAAATATACATGAATATACCTATGTAAGATATGGTTTAGTCTATACCAAATGATAGAGAGTTTTATGGTCATATTTTATGCCTAGGTTAATCACCATTTTTTGATATGTTTTGTTACATAATGTTAATTAATGGATGGATCATTTCATAGGTAATTTTTATTCCACCCTTATCTCATTTTGTTCATGATTTACTAAATGAGAGAGGAATATTTATCAATCAATAATATAAGGACCCATCCTAAAAACATTACATAATCATGAATTAAATGAATAATTCACATTAAGGATCTTTTCAGATTTAGAGTTTTAGAGAATTAGGACATAACTATTACATCTCAAAGATTTATAGGTAGACACATCTACTCAGTTTCCATTTTTTCACAAAATATAAACTCTTGAAAAAAATATTCATGTCTAGTTCCATGTTTTAGACATCATGATATTTCCTTGATCCCATCCATGACCGTATTCCACATTAAGTCATGTGGAAAACATTTCAAAAACATGCGATGAGCACAAAAAGCCTATTAAGGCTTATAAAATAAGTAAAGGAAACATTAACCAGTAAATAAATACAAATCAACGAAACAAAAACTTTTCATTCATAACATACCTTATGAAATAATAAGATTTATGATTAACACACAGAAATCATAAATCATAGAGGTAACTTATGGAATCCATATCAAACTTGAATTATAGCTATCACATCTACATAGGGAGTCACATTTGGAATACCCATCACAGTATATTCCCTAAATCTCTTTGTAGAAGCATTAACGTTTACCTCCATCTCGTTACCCAATGCATTGGAGAGCTATCTCGGGCTCACCCGCCCTAGGTTTATCACGGAACCACCCGTATACGTAACAATGGACAAGAACCAAAACATAATCATAACACATAACTTAATCATAAAGTAAATATAACATTATCACATTTCAATAAAAATATAACATTTTAATATATTGAAATAATGAATCCATTCTAAAAACCATTTTTAAAACCATTTAAACATTTAATAACTAAATTTTTGAATCAATGTGTCCCATACCAATTTAAAACTTTTAACATTTTCAGCCATTAATATCCATATAAATAAATCCTTAAAACAATTTTGAAAACATGGATATTAAAGAGATATATTTATAAGAATAAATCATTAAAACATTTAAAACGATATTTTTGTTAAAGTGTATTTAACAAAATTATAGTAACTTGAATACAAATAATGGAGGAATAACATTTAATCAAAACTTTATAATGTCATGAGAATAAAGGGATTCATGAACTAATATTCCAAAGGAATGTATGTACACCATATTAGAGTGAATTTGTGCATAACATCAATGACGTCTCAATAGAAATGTAAAATGAGATGAAATCCCTTACAAAGAAGGTATCCTTAAATTAAGGATAAATAAATCACATAATTAAGTGTGAAAAATATAAATAAACCCAATATAATTTGATATTAAGTGTAAAACAATCAGAGGTCATTCACACATGTTCATAGGATGACATATTCAAAAACAACAAGTTGAACCGAAATAATTCTAAATTGGGTTAAGAAGTTCCCCTGTAAAAATTTGACATCCTAACAGCGTCACTTTACAATTTAGAAAATGAGTTGATAAGAAAAAAATGGTATATCATCACTTGGAAATAAATTTTACATCAATAAATATATATAAGAACATATCCCAACATAATAATAATTAAATTAAATTACATAACAACATATGTCTTTTAAAAAGAATAGGGTGAAAGGTTCTATTACCGATTTGGGTAACTTTCGAAATGTACATCCCATGAAAGAAGGGTCATATAATGAAGATTTAATTACCCATAAATTAAATTATATTACACAAAAAATAAAATCACGGGAAGTAAATACACTACCCAAAAGTAAGTAGTGGAAAATATAGAATGAATCTCACAGGAATAAAAGTGAGATGAAAAATCCCTTATGAGAACTCGGCAGCCAAACAGCGCCACATAAAACATCCAAAAAAGAAATGACGAAATCAAATAGGTTCTATCATAATATGAACATAAAATTTATAGTAATAGGAATATAAAAGGACATCCCCCAACATAAGAAAAATGATCTTAAAGGAAATGACATAAAAGAGTGTACAAAAAAAGAAAGAGAGAGGTAGGATCCCTTACCTCATGTCCGACTTGACTCGATCGTTCTTTAATCTCCTAAATAATAAACTAGAGATAATTTATACTTGATTAATATTCTTTTTCAAGTTAATTATTCCTTTTATATCACTTATTACCATGTTATGAACATTATTTTATTATTTATGTTAATAATGGTCGTTTTGTCGATCATTGGTACTTCAGTAAAAAATAAACTTCTTATAATTACAAGTTGTTCATGTGGTAAAATATCCATTATATCCATAATTATATTCATGATTTAGATATCATATATATATTATCTATCCACTATATACTTTCATTTATAATATTGTATACCATTTAGAGGTAAGAAATGAAATGCATCGTTCATGGAAACGGTAAGCCGTACGTACACATGAACGCTACTTTCATTTCTATTTCGTATTTAATAGAATTAAAACTGAATGAGATATATATATATATATTATAATTACAGTATAATATATATGTTATATAGGTCACATAATTTCATTAATATCTTTCATTATACATTACATGTATTGCATGAATGAGTCACATCACTTGAGGGGGTGGTAGTCCACACTACTTCAAATGAAATTATCACACTTTCACAACATGAAAAGAATAAAGGTATGTTTTAATTGTAAAATACAGAAGAATAGAGAGGAAATAATTATAATATATATCATAAATAAATATATTTCCCTCATAATGGACACAATGAGAGGTGGTAGGAGAAGATAGAACAATCATCGTTTCGTGAGGCAGTAATTCGCCATCCACAGAAACAATATGTTATTTAACCATTAGACGAAGGTGTGTGTAGGTGTAGCTCGAATACTTCTCATAACAACATACTAGTATATTTGAGATACTTTTTTTGATACAAAATAAAGGAATAAAAATAGTTTCGGGGGTTTTAGAATCAAAATAAAACAAAAGAACATAAGAGAGGACATTACCTTTACATCGGGTAACTCCCTTTGGCTTGAACCAAAAGTGTTTCATAAAGAGATTTCTGCCTAAGGTAAGGCTTCGAGGATGAAGAGATGGATGTGGAGAGATAAAAGGGTCATAGTTTGGCCAAGCCAATGGCTTGAGAGGTGTGGGTAAGGTGGTATAGGTGAGGGCCTTTTATAAGAGGGAGGAGGGGCACTCTTTGAAAGTCATGAAATGTTATTTATTTTAAAATTAGTATCAGATTTAAAAGGTCCCACAAAAATATATTTCTAGGATAAGGTGATAAGGTTTCTAAATCCACCCATCCAATAGGTCTTTTACATGTTTATGTCTTAGATATTACATTATCTTTTTATTTTATTTAAATCATTCTTTAATGTGGTAATCACTGCATCATTATGGTGTCATAAATTATTTTTTTATTTATTGTCTAAAAATTATAAAACAAATACCATGATGTAGGATATCGTTTTAGCTTTTCAATGATTGTTTATAGTCTAATATATCATTTATTTAGACAAAATTAAAATTATTTTACTTTGGTGTTACATACTTTGGTTACATTTTCCTTTCATTAAAAAAATGATAAAAGGTCACTATCACGCTAAAGTGATTCCATGGAGTCCCAAGGTTGTAAAAAGGAATCCCATGGTCGGAAATGGAACCACCAATAGAATTAGGACACATGTTGGAGTCATTTTATATATTTAGGATATTATTTTATTACCCTTAACTACCCGGTTACTAATTAAACATGATAATTAAAGATAATTACCGTCATTACTATTCATAATGTCGAAAAAAGAGTCTTAATTACATAATTTTAACCTTATGATTCCAAACATGGAATCCATTTTATCATATTCCAAAACACAAAAAAATCAGTAACTAATTTAGAATAATTCCCATTGTCAAAACCAAAGACGAGTTTTTAATAAATAAAATCTATCAAAAGATTGATTTGTTTTTACATCCAATTAAAAAGTGAAATTACATAAAATAACCAAAATTTAATTAAATGATAAAAAATAATTAAATGAAACCAAAAAAAAATTAAAATGAAAATCTAAATAAATAAATAAATTGGATGAAAGAGCAGTTTTGAAATAAAATGTAGTATTTTTCACGATTCATTGAAAATGAACATTTGTCAGGAAAATACCAAAAATTCACCCTATGATATAAATGACATTCCAAATTAAAAAATGATATCAATTTTACCAAATTAAAAACATATAAGTTTCATTAATTAATTTTATAATCAATTCCCTCTTTCAAAACAAATAGCCTGTTTCTAAGAAACAATATCTATTAAACGACTGACACATGTTTATGTCCAATTTCAATGTGAAATTTATTCCAATTACCACCATTGGATTAAATGAAAAAAATATATTTTAATTAAACGTTAAAACCAACTAAAAAGATAATATAACAATATAAATAAAATATATTAATAGGAGGTTTTCAATTAAAATACATAAGTTTTTGGTATTCATTAAAAAATGAACTTTATCGGAAAAATAAAAAAAAATTACACAAAGTAAATTTTGATGTCCCAATTATAAAGATGGATTTTATTTTTTCAAATATAACATATAAAATTGAAAAGGTGGATTTAAAAGGGTTCTCCATTAAAAGGCGGTTAACCGACCTTTTAAAGATGATTAGAATATTTATGCTTAAAATTGGATTCATTCGTATTTTAAGCCTCTATCATTTATTGGGTAATTGTTGTCGTTTTTTTGTTAGTTATTTTCATTCCCGCTATTACAATAGCAAGGTGTTAACTAAAATTTAAAAATATATTCTAATATTATTAGTGTGTAATGTAAGATTTCGAAGAAACTCATTGTTACGTATTGGGTATGGCATTGAACATAGAAACCCCATTAAAGTAAAATTAATATTTAATTCACTAATATTAATAAATATTAAAATGTATTATTCTTTATTTTCCTGTGATGTTACATCCTTACCCCCTTTGGGAATTGCATCCTCGAAATTTAAAAATTGGGCTCGGAAACATCATTTAAGGTCCCACATCGGAAAACTAGTCAATAAAACTATCACTTTAAAATAAAGAAAAAGAAATACAATGGTCACCCGAGACAAAAAAAATACTAGGATTAAATGAAAATATGTATATAGAGGAGAGAACAAACCCTCATGTTCTGATGGAGAGTGGTAGAAAACATTTTGACGAGAAAGTTAACCACTAAAAAATCACAAACTTTTGATGGGTTAAATAGTGTTTGATTCCCCAGTTGGAAAAGTTAACAGACAACGTTTTTGTTTCAAGATACTTTTCATTGAGGAATTTATTTATGGGATTAACTGAAACATAAGGAAATAATCTTACTTGTCATGTAGGTTTCATCTTTTACTAGATTTCTAACACAAACTCATATTTTCTCAATCCAAATAATGAGTATTATGGATGACTTGTTCACATTAGGAGTGATATAATCAACTTTAGGAGAATCACATAACAAAATAAATATAAACTATATATTTCCTATGTCTTTAGACCTTAACCAAAAACAAATTTTTTTGTATAAGATCAGATAATAGTGAAAAAAAGATAATCTTTTACAAGAAGAAAAACTAATCTTAATCTCTAAAATTTGTCAAACAACCCAAATTTCATCAAAGAGAATTCAAAACAAAATTTACCTTAAAATTCATCAAAAATAAACCAATGTATGATTGGAACCCAAATATATGAAGGATTTAATCACATAGTCTTCCATGTTAAATCTTAATATTTATCTTTAATGAACATCAGTTACTACTAAAGTCTAATACTGAAAAGTAATTAGCATAAACACATATCCTCCATGATAGGTCAATCGTTTCCATAGATAACCCAAAATAAACTTATTCTTGATTCATAAAATCATATAACTAAAAAAAATTCATAATAACCAGAGACTTCACATAGTCCAGTTGTAGGTGATAAATACCAGTCACACTTTGTTTGTGGGTTCGATTCCCACAGCTTGGTCCGACGCGATGGGTTGTCACACGGTCTGCGTGTTGGCCCTTTTTCCAAAACAATATAATTCATAAAACATTCCCCAAAAAGAGTTAAAATATTCAAAAATAACGATAAAATAATTTAACCTCATCTTCATCTCATGCCTTTCATTCTCCATTATAAAGTAACCCATAATTACCTCAAAAGTAAGGATCATATAAACTCTAATGGTTACCATTATAATTATTACCTGAACATCCTCATCATGTTTGTTCTCTCGTACATGATGCATTAGAGAACTAACCAAAGTTCAAGTGGTTCATCATAACTCCTTGATAGTTGGTTTATAATAACCATGAGATTCCTCATTGAATCCGCCATTTCTTCCAGTCTCTTAACCTGAAAACCACCATCGTTTCCTTCAAACCCATTGTCACTTTGGTTCCTTCTAGATCCATCCATTTACTAAAACCAAAAATGTCAGTGTGACTATATTAACGAAATCATCATATACTAATGAGGAATATAAACACTAAGATATACTTATCCAAGTCATCTCAAACTCATTCCATCTTTCAAAAACAAATATGTCTCCATCTAATATACTAACCATTGTGGTTATACAAAACTTGTCACTTATACTTAAACAACACTCTAACCTCTAAAGTTATCTAAACCGACCTCTGATACCAACTGTATGGACCCAACATTAAAACATTACATTATCTTGAATTAAATTAATAATTCACATTGAGGATATTTTCGGGTTTATCATTTTAGAGAATTAGGACATAACTATTACATATCAATGATTAAAAGGTAGAAAGATCTACTCATTTTCCATTGTTTTCACAAAATATAAACTCTTGAACAAAATATTCGTGTCTAGTTCCATGTTTTAGGCATCATGAGATTTCCTTGATTGCATCCTTGACTGTATTCCACTTCAAGTCCTGTGGAAAACATTTTAAAAACATGGGATGAGCACAAAAAGCTCAGTAAGGGTTATAAAATAAGGAAAGGAAACATTAACCCATAAATAAATAAAAATCAATGAAACCAAAAAAATTTATCCATAAAGTACATTACGAAATAATAATATTTATGAGTAACACATAGAAATCATAAATCATAGAGGTAACTTATGGAATCCATATCAAACTTGAATTGTAGATATCACAGCTACATAGG
Source organism: Viscum album (assembly GCA_963277665.1). Classification (NCBI taxonomy): domain Eukaryota; kingdom Viridiplantae; phylum Streptophyta; class Magnoliopsida; order Santalales; family Viscaceae; genus Viscum; species Viscum album. The sequence goes on from OY728166.1 coordinate 1,324,650,683, forward strand.
GAGTCACATTTGGAATACCCATCACAATATATTCCCTAAATCACTTAGGAGAAACATTAACGTTTACCTATGTCTCGTTTCCCAATGCATTAGAGAGCTATCTCGGGCTCACCCACCCTTGGTTTATCAAGAAACCACTTGTATACGTAACAATGGCCAAGAACCATAACATAATCATAACACCTAACTTAAGAATAAATGAAAGATAACATTCTCACATTTAAATAACTATATAACATTTTATGATATTTAAATAATGAATCCAATCTAAAAACCATTTCAAAACAATTTAAAACATTTAATAAATAGATTTTTGAATCAAAATATCCCATACCACTTTGAAGATTTTAACATTTTAAACCATTAATATCCATGTAAATAAATCCTTAAAATCATTTTTAAAACATGGATATTAATGAGAAATATTTATAATAATAAATCATTAAAACATTTAAAACAATATTTTAGTTAAAGAGTTTTAATCAAAATGAGAGACAATTGAATACAAATAATTGAGGAATAACATTTAATCAGAACTGTATAATATCATGAGAATAAAGGGATTCATAATATAATATGCCAAAGGACAGTATATACACCATATAAGAGTTAATTGGTTCGTATCAACAATGAAGTCTTAATAGAAATGTAAAATGAGATGAAATCCCTTATAAAGAAGGTATCCTTAAATTAAGGAAAAATCAATCTCATAATTATGTGTGAGAAATATAAATACAACCAATATAAGTGGATATTAGGTGTACCAAAATCAGAGGTCATTCACACATATTCATAGGATGACATATTCAATAACTACATGTTGAACCCAAAGAAATCGAAATTGGGTTAAGAAGTTCCCTTGTAAAAATTCGACAGCCTAACAACGTCACTTTAAAATTCAAAAAATGAGTTGATGAGAAAAAAAGGGTATCTCATAACTTGGAAATAAATTTTAAATCAATAAGGATATAGAAGAACATATCCCAACATAATAAGATGTAAATTAAAAGACATAACAAAATAAGTCTTTTAAAAAGCGGAGGGTGAAAGGTTCCCTTACCGATTTGGGTAACTTTCGAAACGTACACCCCATGAAAGAATGGTCATACAATGAAGATGTAACTAACCATAAATTTATTTATATTACACACAGAATACAATCATGGCAGTAAATACACTACACAAATGGAACTAGTGGAAAATATAGAATGAATCTCACGGGAATAAAAGTGAGATGAAAACCCCCTTATGAAAAATCAACAGCCTAACAGCGCCACTTAAAAAATCCAAAAAAAGGATTGATGGGATCAAATAGGGTCTCTCATCATATGAACATAAAATTTACATTAAGAGGAATATAATAGAACATCACCCAATATAATAAAAATTAGCATCAATGAAATGACATAAAAGACTGTACTTAAAAAAAGAGGGAGGTTGCATCCCTTACCTCATGTCCGACATGACTCGATCGTTCTTTAATATCCTAAATAATAAACTAGATTTAATTTATACTTTCCTAAGAACCTTTTTAAAGTTCATTATTCAATTTTATCACTTATTACCATGTTATTAACATTATGTAATTATTGAATTTAATAACGGTCGTTTTGTCGATCATAGGTACTTGAGTCAAAAATAAAATTCTTATAATTACAAGTTGTTCATGTGGTAAAATATCATTTATATCCAATATTATATTAATGATTTAGATATCATATATATCATATATATCAATTATATACTTGAATATATAATATTACATAACATTTATAGGTAAGAAATGAAATGCACTGTTTATGGAGACGGTAAGCCATAAGTACGCATGAACGCTACTTTCATTTCCATTTCGTATATAATGGAATTAAAACTAAATGAGATATATATATTATAATTAAATTATAATATATATGTTATATAGGCCACATAATTTTATTAATTTCATTATTTATACATTCCATATATTGCATGAACGAGTCACATCATTGAGGGGGCGGTAGTCCACACTTCCTCAAATGCAATTATCGCATTTTCACAACATGCAAAGCATAAAGGTATGTTTTAAATGTAAAATACATAAGCATAGAGAGGAAATAAATATAATATATATCATAAATAAATATAGTTCCATCATAATGGCCACCATGAGAGGTGGTAGGTGAATATAGAACAATCATCATTTCGTGAGGCCGTAATTCGCCATCCACAGAAACAGTTTGTTATTTAACCATTAGAAGGAGGTGTGTGTAAGTTTATCTCGAATACATATCATAAAAACATAGTAGTATATTGAATAAAATTTTGTTTTTACAAAATAAAATAATAAAAAGAGTTTAGGGGGTTGGAGAAGCAAAATAAAACAAAAGAACAAAAGAGAGGACACTACCTTTAAATCGGGTAACTCCCTTTAGTTTGAACCAAAAGGGTTTCTTGAACAGATTAATACATAATTTAAGGCTTATAGGATTAATATATGTATGTGTAGAGTTAAAATGATCATATTTAGTCTGAGCCAATGGCATGAGAGGTGTTGGTAAGGTGGTAGAGGTGGGGGCCTTTTATAAGAGAGTGGAGGGGCACTCTTGGAAAGTCATGGAATGTTACTTTATTTTAAAATGAGTTTCGGATTTAAAAGGTCCCACATAGATATATTTCTAGGATAAGGTGATAAGGTTTCGACATACACCCATCCAATATAATTAGGACAAATTTTGGGGTTATTTTATATTTTTATGATATTATTTTATTACCCCAAACTACCTGGTTACTAATTAAATATGATAATTAAAGATAATTATTATCGTTACTATTCATAGTGTCCAAAAAACAAAACAGTCTTAATTACATAATATGGACCTTTTTATTACAAATATGGAATCCATTTTATCATATTCCAAACACAGAAATTGCAGTAAATAATTTAATGTAATTCCCGCTGTCAAAACCAAATATGGGTTTTTAAAAAGTAAAATCTATCAAAAGATTAATTTGGTTTACATCCAATTTAAAAGTGAAATTACATAAATAACCAAAATTGTATTAAATGATAAAAACATTATTAAATTAAACCTTAAACAAAATTAAAATGACAACTTAACTATATAAATAAATTGGATGAAAAAGCAGTTTTGAATTAAAATGCAGTATTTTTCACTATTAATTGAAAATGAACATTTGTCAAAAAAACACCAAAAATTCACCCTAAGGTATATTTGATATTCCAAAATCATAAATGATATCAATTTTACAAAATTAAAGACATATAAGTTTCATTAATTAATTTTATAATCAATTCCAGCTGTCAAAACAAATAGCGTGTTTTTAAGAAACAATATCTATTAAAAGATTGACACTTGTTTATGTCAAATTTCAAAGTGAAATTAATACCAATGACCACCATTGGATTAAATGAGAAAAATATATTCTAATTAAAATTTAAAACTAATTAAAAACATAATCTATCCGTATAAATAAATTAGATTAAACGGAGGTTTTGATTTAAAATACATCATTTTTCACTATTCAATAAAAATGAACTTTATCGGAAAAATAAAAACAATTTACACAAAGTAAATTTTGATGTCCTGATTCTAAACATGGATTTTATTTTTTCAAATATAACATATAAAATTGAAAAAAAGTGGATTTAAAAGGGTTCTCCATTAAAAGTCTGTTAATCGACCTTTTAAAGATGATTAGAATATTTATGCTTAAAATTGGATTTATTTGTATTTTAAGCCTCTATAATTTATTGGGTAATTGTTATCATTTTTATGTTAGTTATTTTCATTCCCTACATTACAACAACAAGGAATTAACTACAATTTAAAAATATATTATTATATTATTAGTGTGCAATGTAAGATTTCGAAGAAACTCGTTGTGTGTATTGGGTACGCCATTGAACATAGAAACCCCATTAAAGTAAAATTAATATTTATTTCACTAATATTTATAAATATTAAAATGTATTATTCTTTATTTACTTGGGATGTTACAAATAATGATGTATTGGTTGACTATACCATTCATTTTTAATGGAAACATTATACTTATTTTTAATAAGTGGGGATAGAAAATTAGAACTGATGATGAAATATTGATTACAATATATGTGAGGACATTGAGGGTATTAGAAAAAAATATTAAGTGAGAGATTAAATATCCCAAATGATTGTGATGTTTCTATTTGTTACTGATAAAAATTTTATTTAAAAAATATAATTAGTGATAGATAAAGGTCCTAATGAATGAGAATATTAAAGTGAATATATAAAAATTTGAAGAAACTATGTTTAATTTAACTGTATAATCATTCATATAGTGTTATGAATAATGTTTTGAAAAACGAATGTATGGGATTCAAAAATCACACATCTAAATATTGAGGAGCTTGAATTATTTGAGAATCAAAGACAAGGGATATTTAAGGATGATGGAATTTTGAACTACAAGATAACCAACGTGTTTGAATATTGAGTGATTATTTGTATCAAATAATTCATTCCACACATTTTTCTACATTACCTATATTGTGGTACTCACATAGATAAAACATGTCGAGTTTGAATAGAAATGTTTCTCCATGCCAAATAAAGAAGAATATTTTTTTCCACGTGTTGTAATAATTGTCCACACAAACATATAAAGGTTCCTTATAAATTCTTCAAAATATGGTGGCTTTGTGGTTTAAACATCCTTCCAGAAGTAGGTTGTGGATTTCACAAATTGCTAATAAAATTGTGTTGATTTCGTAAAAAATATTTTAAGGGTATTCTAGGGTTTTTTTTAATCATGAAACCAAATTTTTGGGTGTATGAACCATATACAAGTGTGTATTTCACTTCACAGGCTTCCATTTAGCGAGTCGTAGAGGATAAGTGAGCATACAAATCCAAAGTTAAAGTTATATAAAGTTAATTATTTTTTATAATGGGATTAGATATCGCATGAAGCTCCTTCACAGAACTACTTATCCAATCATGCTAAATCCACATATACGTGGATTTCATGTGTGTTCTACCTATTTAGATATCTTATTAGGACTATCATACTTTATCCAAGATCACACTAAACACCTTAATGACCAAACCTACATGATACACCAATGTGACCACTATAACACAAGATTAATATACATGGACAACTAGCTTGAACCATGTACATGAGTGACCAATGCCATCTTCCATAATCAACTATGTTTCCAATATAGCATATAAATCGGTCCTTTGGGATCCTCATTTTACCTGATTAGAAAATAAGAGGAAAATCTAATCTCTTCTCTATTTATTCCTTCACCTAAGTCCCCATAAACCTTTCATGTATGTTTTTATGCTTTATTTAAAGATGTAATTAATGAGAGTTTATGGATTAGTGTTCCTCTTGTATTTAAAACACTAATGGACTATGTGATAATATACTACTCATAGTCCAAAATTTTAATGATGAAGCAATCTCCACTTGCTCAAGACATGTGTGAGACCCTTTAAGGGGCACCTGAGGAAACTATTCATAGTTTCATCAATGTCTCACCCAAGTTAGGTTTCCAAGTATATAATTAAAACATGCTCTCCCTATTAATACATTCACGTGGTGCATTAAAATTAGACTAAGAAATCACCTAAATGGGGTAGCCTCCCGGATCACTCAGGTATCACCTGGGTGAAGCGAATAAAAAATTTCCCAGGTATAAAATTAGTGATGAAAAAACCAAATCACCAAGGTATTACCTGGGTAAAACACCCTCTAGTCCCACCTTTTACATCTCAATTTCAAATCACCCTTTACTCAGGTTCCCCATATGAGGGGGTCCCAGACCAGACCTCCTCCAAATCCTCCATACATATTTGATCAAATTATATGACACACTCTAATGTCTGATGGATCATAAATTCCCTATTTAATGGAAGTGTCATATTTAACATTCTTATTGTGTAGGATCATTCAAAATTTCACGATCAAAAATTCTCGTGGTTATGAGGATCCAAGATATAGTTAAATTTTTTTATGTATTTTCAGTGTGAGTGATGAAATTTTTTCCGGATGTTTTGAGAAAATCAGGTACCATTCTCCTCTCCTAACCCATAGCCTCACCTTCTTCCCCAACTCCACCTTTTAGAATGGGAGATAAAATGGGAACCACTCATGGAGTAATCAAATATTCATTCTTGTGGGCATCTCCAAATTCCACACCCTTTTCCTTATCCACTGGTTAATGTTGAAGATAGTGTGAAATGTCCAATATTTTAATTCATCTATTGCATTACAATAATCATGTATAATGTGATATTTAAGGTTAGTGGTAATTATTTCATTAGTATGATCTAATAACCTCAAAGGGACCTCCACTATAGGTTTAATCCCAATCCCTTATAATGTTTTTGGTGTTTTATTCTTATCCAAATATGACGTGTAGGAATACTCCATGAGATCAATTCCCATCTTCCCAATGTCAAACCTATCTTCTCAATCCCGAATTTTTGGTATGGTCATATCAATCCCAAAGGGACATATTTTTTAGGGACCCACCATCATTATACATATTTATCCATATTCCCAATAAGTTCATAACCCCCACTTAAGATGCTATATCTCTACCATGTAACTATCATCTCATTCTGACCAATCCAATTTCCCAATGAGAGACACCCTGACGGAGCCATACACCATTATAAATTAACCACAACGTTCAATTTTAGTGATGGAATTATCAAATGACAGTAAATTTCATGGTCTGGTCATTTTTACATAATAATAAAAAGTAGTATGTTTCTTATTAAGTAGTATAGTAAAATATGGGTATGGATTCCTCTGAAAATTTTAAGTAGGATGTCTATATCATGGGACTGATCCAATAATATAAACAATTATCATCTTCTTGGATGATGATAAATTATATAATGTAAAACATTGTCACTTAAAGATAGTGTCACAAAAAATTGTTATCTATGATGGGGAACCACTGATCCATACATATGGTTATATAGATAGAGAACCTCAGATACATATAGATTGTTTCACGTAAATGTGTGTCAATAATTGATTGTTAATACATAGGGGTGAATGGGCTCCATATTTTCAATTTAAAAATGGTTTCCTGAATATGTCATAAATCTGGAATTGCATCATGATGTATCCAATACCCTCAAAGGGCGTGATGATACCAAACTACCATCCTCTTAACCAATGTGAATTCTTTTGACTAATTTTCTTTGTTACTAATGGTTGCCTACGTTTAGAAATCCATCCCAAGAAAAATCATTGTTATGAGATCCACTCTTTATTTATGGTTCCACAAATAAACACTGTAGGAAATTGACCTTATAAGAACAGGTGTGAAACAATGAATGAAATTTTGTGGAGTATTTACTAAATATGTATAATGTTTGGAAGGATGTATTCAGGTAGTATGGATTAATGTAAGCAATCAAAGGTGATTATTCATATGCTAGAAGAATTTGGAATATAATTTGATGAAATTTTGAAGATTTATAATAATTTCCAAAGAGATTGAAATTTATTTTGGAAAATGGTTGAAGGGGTTAATATAAAGATAGATAAATCTAGAAGTTACACTACTTGGGAATTACACTATCTAGAAGATACATATACAAAACAAGAAAAACATTTAAAGGAATATATTGATATGAAGTCAGGAAGAAATATTTTCTAAAAAGTATATACATTAAATGAAAAACAAATACCATATAATGAAGAGATTATGGGGTAATAATGTTGATAATATTAGAAATTATTATTCTTGAATTTTGAATAATTGAAAAATATAGACATGTATGATACATTCACAAACTGAAATAATATGACATGGTATCTACAAAACATGAATGTATATCTAATATATTTTTAAAATAATTTTTAAAGAAATATGTGAGGAAAAATATTAAAAAGGGTTACATATTACCAGTATATAAGAATAAATCTATGTTTTATTCAAAAATATATGATGAAAAAATAATAGGTTTTTATGTAATATATTTTACATACGAAATATAAATATTGATGAAATTTAAGATTCAAAAAAACTTTGCATAATATATATCAAATGTATATATAATATATTTTCTTAGGCTTCCTCTAAATTGTTGTAAGAAAAAAATATTTGATATATAATCATTAATATGAGCATATATAATATTGTCTATGAGTTGATTTATATGAATTGGAAATTGAAAATTTATTAAATTGATACATAAGAGTAACATTTTGAATTGGGGAAAAAAAATCACACAATGTTACAAGTTCAAAATTATATGTAAAAAATTAAACTTCTAATATAATGTAAAATGTTGTAAAATTAATAGAGGATCATTGTGATATGTAAATATAACTTACTAAAATGGATATAAATTTGATAAATGTTGGAAAATCCCTATTATATATATTGTTAAGTTTCTCATGAAGGAAAAGTCAAATATTTAATACAAAAGGGTCACCAGAATATAATTTGAAAATGTTTGGAGTTTCATAGAGATACATAATTCTATTTCTAATGAATAACTAAGAGTCCTCCATATAATTTAGATTTGTCATTTTTTTTAAAATATGAAATTTCTGAAATGAAATGTTATTAAAATAAGTGATCATATTGATGTTTTTGTTGTTCATAAAATAATTAAAAAAACATAATAATTTATTGGTATTTTTCGATTCACATTGAATTTTATTGATATACCCATTGATCCATCATTATAAAGGTCCACATTGAATAAGCCTGAGCATGAAATACAATTTGAAGTTAATTTTAAAATTTATGATATTATCAAATCATGAAGAGAAGTGTTATATTATAATTATGTTTCTATATGAGAACATGCATTTCAATTCATATATTCGATGCTAGTATATTTCACTAAGAAGAATATTCAGTGATGATTATGTGAATCATGAGAAATATAATATGTCAAAGTTGGAGATTTGGTATTTTTATTTTATATTCAATAGATGATAGTGAAAATTTAAATTATTGAGAGTCATAGAAATGAAAATATTTTTGAGATTTATGGGGGGTTCCATATATTAATATTGAAATAATATTCATAAGATTTTAGTGAGAGAAAATTGTGTATGCGAAGAAAATAATAAAGTAGAGTGAAGAAACCAAGGCTATATACCACTGAATATAGTTTGTATTGAAGACAATGTGACCATAGTTAACTAATACTACATTCCAATAAAATAAATTTGTTGTATTGAAGAGAGATGTTTGGATTATAATTCAATGAGAAAAAATCATTTACATTGAATAAGTGGAAGAAGTGGAAAAAATTTGATGTAGGGAATAGTTGAATCCATATGATATCACTTTATTGTAGAAGTTGTTTTAGAAGAATGAATATATTTTTTGAGGTAGAAAGAACCTATTGATTCAATTATTGATATGAGTGTTGATGATATTTAAAAACAAGAGGATTGAGGAAGATGTTATAATGGATTATCCAACTATTTACATGTGTTGTTAATTATGAAATGGAGTTGAGATATTAAGTAATACATTAATATTGTAATAGCTAATAAAATATTAGAAGTTGGGTTCATTTTTCTAAAGAAGATAATCTCATCAATAGATGTAGTGACATCTAGGTGTTGATTAGCAATTTTTACAAGGATTTATTTAATTTGTACCATTAATTAATTATTTGATATTTTATTATAATATATATACTATATAGGAGAGCAAACACAAGTGGGATATAATAAAATTATCATATGATGATATAATTATTTTCCTAAGGATTTACATGTTGACTATTTCGTAATGTTTTACCTAGAGTAAAAATAATCATTGTAGGTGTTGAGTTAATAATGATACCTTCTAAACCATTTGTAATATGTTCTATACAATATTGATAATATGTTTATTTGACTCATATCCCTAAAATAGTATTATATCACCATATTTTGATCTAAAATTTTCCAAATAAAATGGGATATTGTCTCTTATTTATATTGTTCATAAAATATGGATGCCTCTTTTTGGTACACACAAATGATGTATTAAAATTGATTAATTGTATTATATATATAAATAAAGAATAATTAAAAGAGAATATTATTCAATAAAATAGCCCAGACTAATTCCCCCCCCCCCACTCCCCTTAGGTGATGTCATGGTTTACTATACAGTTTACAGTCATCCCATGTGCTAATCATATATATGTATTCGTAGAAGAAATGATAGTATTGTTCGTGTATCCAAAATTATTCCAGAGTCATACTAGGCACTATCACTCATATTTTACCATCCAATACATGGAAATATCCCTAACATTAATCTCAATCAAGGAAATATAGATTTTCAATGATATAAACATGTGTTTTGTGAGAAAAACGTAGTATTCCATGAACAATAGTGTGACTAAAAAATCTATAATATATAACTACATTTTTTCTTAAAGGAATATAAAATAATTATAATATATTCATGTAGTATCATTCTCTGGATCAATTCTAGGTCTATAAAAAACCATACCTTCTTTGACTAGTACTAGAATTGGGAGATACAATCATAATTTTATCAAACCTTAGGATTGAAAAATTTACTACTCCTCATCTCATAAATATTTGTGAGTTAGTCATCATTATACCCTTAAACCATCAATGTATAAGACACCCCAACACATATCCTCTAGGTGGATGACATATTGTTGATATCTATTCCCTTAAGATAGTGTAACATCTCCATAATATCACATAGATGAGAATCATGTGTCACTATAAAATATCTCACAACTACTGATATAACACCAGTTCTCCGCCTCCAATCATGAAATATGTCATCATAAAACATCCTCTAAGTGGATGATATATCTCCCTCCAAACATCTCCATGTTAAATACATATCATTATCCCACTGCCTCTAAGAGGAGTATGTATCTCTATCACGCATCTTATAAATGTATGTTATATAACCATCTCAATGCCTCTAGGAGGATAATGTATCACCATAATATCAAATATTTTATATAATTTGATGAGTAAAAACTATCACATAACCCTCAAGGGTTGATATGATACGATATTAGAGAAATTATATTGAATGATACCTCACTACAAAATAATTACTTTTGAATGATCCATCACTATTACAAAATTACTCATGAATAGTAAATTATCATAGAAATAGACATCAATTAATGACTCATCACCCAGTTTAGAAGCCCTACGATGCCACTTAACTATCACAAGGTTCCACTTATTTCCTAATTTGTGTCTACTGTAATTGATGATCAAGCATTGATTTATCAATAAATGGTATGGTTCCCCATAGAGATATTTAAGTCACATCTTAGCATAAACCCCATTTATGGGTTTTATTTCACTATACATAAAACTATATGATAGGGTTCATGGTCATAAAAATTGTGGTAATGAATCATAGATCATAAAAGAAAACTCATGTAATAGCTTAATCTCACTCACCTCATTTTAAACCATTGAAAAAATTTAGAACCAATAAATGGCTTGTAAATTTGATCAACACTTCTCACATATCCCATGAAACATGAGATACTTATATAAATTAATGGAATATATTATCCACCACATATCAGGAATAAGATGGGCCCCACATTTAACCTATTATTAATCCATCTAGCTCTAGTTAGTACATTTATCAAAATATTAATAATACATGAAATTAGATATTTTTACTTCTGTCTGATATATTAGTGTGGTAAACTACAAAAACAATCATGATGAATAATAGAAAAAAAATCACCATAATTGAAATAATTAATATCTGACCACGAAAGGGAGTGAACCCTGATTTAGATGATATGGAGTGAGAAATAACAGGATGTCAACAAATTTTCTTTGGGAGAAGAAATATGGTTAAAAAATATTTTTATAAAACATTAAATCCATTTTGGATAATTAATTAAACATCAATAATCCCTCATATGACCCACTTGGTACCCACCCAACATCTATTGTGTATCTGGTACTCATCAGGCACCAATTACATAGGCATAGGATAGACATCATCCCTTACAAAACCACCACACCACACTAAACCTATATCCATATTGTACCCTATACTAGAACATTTGGTACCTGAGTCCTTATATCTTTAATACAGATGTTCTAAAAGTAGTAAAAACTTCCTCAAAATTACCATTGGACCGCTACTAACAACTAAAAACAATCAAAAACCAATCAATTATATGAGAATTAATGTATATTTTATCAAATAAATTCTTTATAAATTGGGGTGTTATATGTTTGGTGATGATCAGTTTGATTCAACCAATATTTACTACAAAATCAAAGTCTTCAATGTATATTGAGTATTTAAAATGTGGTATTATATACATTATTGGTTTGAATGATGAGGATTATATATGAAGGGATTAAATTTAATAAGGGAATTTGATATTGAATTTAAAATTTAAATTTAATTGACTTTAGTGATGTAAGTATTGTTATGAAGATTAGATGAAGGATCTAGGTATATATTCGAATTAGGATGAAATAAAGAAAAAGAGATAAAAACATTTGTGGATCCTTATCCTTTCATTTCATAAAGTTTAATCAGTTGGATTTTAGTATAGATGATTAATATTGAAGTGGTAGATGGATAGAATTTTTTAACATTATTAATCTATGATTCTTCTTATTTTTTTAATGACCCATCACTTGTTCATTCATAATAAAATCTGTGTGAAATATTAAATTTGGTATTTTATTATCATGGTTAATTTTAGATCTCTATAATCCTAAAACATTTAGACCAAAAAGAAGTATGATGGAATTTGTTTGAATTAATATAAATTTGAATATTCTTATTCAAATTTTAAGACTCTAACTATTGAATATTCAAAAGAGTAACATTATTCATATAATGTATCACATTACATATACTAGGATAAAAATTTTACTATCTTTATTTTATGTATAAACATATGTCATTTTATAAATCATGATGATTATAGTGGATTATATGATCATGTGTTGTCTCAATCATGTTATGTATGCAACCATGAATATTGATTAGTGAACCTTTTATATATTCATTTTTTTTGGATTTTAAGATGATTGAAAATTTTAAATTTAATTGATGAAATGTTTTAAAAATTAGTGTTAAAGAAGAGATAATTCAAAGTAATAAGGGTCCAAATAAATTAATTTGTGATGAGTGTTATTAATTTAAAACCAATTAGTCACTAATTTATCCCCAATTATCCCATGAGGATCCATGTGCATATCAAAATCAAATAATCTAAATTATTGATGAAATGTTTTGGATGAAATGAAAAAAACCTTTATAGAGGGAACCATGTTTCATGATGTTAATATAACAATATAATAAAAAAATATCATGGAAATGCTTATTTTCTAAGAGAAAAGATAGGGTAAATGATTCTTGGGCCCCTTATATAATTACTTAATATGTAAGGTATATTTAAAAATAATCTGTTGGGGAAAAATAATGTAAATTCTATTTTGTCTGTGGGTTAACATTAGAGGGGAGTGTTAGCTAACCCATTTTATAACTATTGGGTGTGTCTGTTGTCTATTCAGTTGTAGCTTCTACATTAACTACTAGTGATTATTATTATTGTTGTTGTTGTTGTTGTTTAATATATACATTTTATAGGATATGGTTTATAGGGATATATGAGATACAAGAGGTAGTGTAATGGGGGTTACGTCCCTCTCACATACTCCTTTCCTCCCTCTCTGTACTTATGACTTCCACTAAGAGAACACTGGTTATTGAGATCTTGTCCAATTTATGGGAATGGGTTAAAAATGGAATATAAAGTAATATATATTATTTAATAGTTAATATTATTTTATTTCATTTTTTGAAGTTCAATGTTAGTGGTTGGGAGGTTTTGGATAATATAGTATGATTTGGGTCAATCCGGGGGACATAGTTGATATCATTTTTTTAAATAGACCATATTCTATTTTTGAGGTAATTGGAAATACCCATTTTCAATTTTTATACTTTGAATGTGTTACTGATTGATTTGGAATTGTAATTAAAATAGGGGATTGAAATATTTAACTAGGTTTTTTCGAAAATTGTAATTGCATTATTGGTTTCTAAGGGGACCAATTTGTTCAATATATCATGAACATTTAATTTTTGAATTCTCTAAATATATCATTTCCTATTGGGATAACGTTAAAGGTTTATATATATTGGGTTGACATAGGTACACAAGCTACCCAAAAAATGATGAAATATATAATTTAAATTAAGTTAAAATGAAAATTCTATCATGTGTGCTAATATCTTTGAGTGTCTTGGTGATGATGTGAAATATTTAATCTATAATGGTTTTTCTAAATACATAATAAATGGATATTATGGGTGTATGAATTATTAAAGATAAATTAAATTCATATAAATTGAACAAAATGTTCATAATAAACATGTTTAAAAGAATATGGGAGGTACTTATGATATATTTTCATATTAATTTAGTATAGTTAATCGATAAAGTAACATCTTTATTAATGTTTATATTTTGGTTTTCAATTGATTTCATGGTTGTATATATTAGGTATTCTAAAAATTACAATTAAATATGACTTTGATTACATTGAATTATTGACAAAATGAATTGATAAGTAATATCATGGTTTATATAATACTATATTTGATCTATATAAAAAGGACAAAATTAAATGTATGAGAGGGAATATGAGATGGAATCACATTCAAATAGTGTCATGACCCATCCCCTGAGGCACGTGCCGTGACTACCCCAAGCCTGCCTTCCATAGGCCAAGGGATGGCGACTAGCACTGAAAGGTGTATTCCGTAAAACTAGGAAGGAATTACCTTTAAAACCTGTAAACACACACAAGAAAGAACACAATAAGATACGAACAACAAGTAAACTATATAAAAAAGAGATTACAATTAGTAAAAGGGGCCAGATTACAAGCCCAACTGAAATGTAGAAGAAACTGAAAGTACAAATAAACTGGTAACAACTCATGTGAACACCCGCCAAGGATCCTACCAGAAGGGTAGGTACAGCCCTCAATCAGTCATCTCTATGGTATGCCTCGTCTAAGGACTAACTCTGAGCTTCCTCCAGTCTTGGAACTCACGTCCTCAGTCTGCGTTGTCCATCGTCTGCACCAAACACAACAAGGTGCAGGCATATCCCATGCATGGGTGAGTATAACGATACTCAGTAAGGACTCCGAGACCCTCAAGGTATCATAAAATCCACAAAGGTTAAACTACATAGCATGAAATCAACTGACATCCCTACTTTGGTATATACCCATACATATAGCTAAGTTATAAAGTAATCCTATCTCAATGATGAGGAAACACAGGGTCCAACACAAAAACCCAATGCTAAATTGTTCCATAGAGGAAGGAAAACCAGAAATGTAAGTACAACACAGGTACACCATAAAGAATAAAAACACCAAGGTATTATCATAAAGAAAGTACCACACTGGTACAAACTCAACTCACATCATGTATAACTTAAGTACAATGGTAGAGATGATCAGATGTAACTATTGAATCATCTTACTTGGTTAAGAGGTAGACCCACACAAGATCACTCAGTGCAGACCCTCATAGGATCTCTTGGTGGTGACCCAAACATGATCACTTGGTGCTGACCCACACATGATCGCTAGGTGCTGACCCACACAGGATCACTCAGTGCTAACCCAGAAAGTATCACTAGGTGCTGACCCACAAAGGATCGCTAGGTGCTATCCTCCACAGGATCGCTTGGTGATGACCCACACAGGATCGCTAGGTGCTGACCCACAAAAGATCACTAGGTGTTGACCCACACACGATCCCTCAGTGATGACCCACATATGATCTCTAGGTTCTGACCCACACAGGATTGCTCTTCATTCTTCATGTCAAAGCCAGCTACTGGGTTCCCCCACTAGCCTTGCTCATATCTAGGAGGATCTAATCCTCAAGCCACTGTATGATACTCTAACTACCACGAAGTCTCAAGAAGTAGTTTCTTAATGGAGTGTCACGTCATAGTGGTCTCTATGAAACAGACGGTGCATTAATCAGACAC
This sequence comes from Viscum album, assembly GCA_963277665.1. Lineage (NCBI taxonomy): Eukaryota > Viridiplantae > Streptophyta > Magnoliopsida > Santalales > Viscaceae > Viscum > Viscum album. Next base: position 1,324,666,729 of record OY728166.1, read on the forward strand.
CCATTTTGTATGTTATTAGCCTTTTTGTCTTGAGGGCACAGTTGGATTCATGCTTCGTCCAACATGACCATTTCCAAACATTATTCAAATCTCTTGTGGGGTATACTAAAGGGACTATCTCGCTCCAAGGTTTCCATCTCCACTATCGGTTCATCAATCACATGTTTGGTGAAAAAGTTATATCCAAAAGAGTGTAAATGGGTCAAAGTGAGTCTGGGTCCGGTCTGACCCGGTCGGACCGACCCAACCCGGCCCGAGCTGAGAGGCCCCACCTGGGCAGAGTCCACGAGGGGCCACAGGGGTGACGTGGAGGCTGAGAGTGGTGTGGAGGTATGTGGGTGTCTTAGAGGACTGTGAGGCAGCTCAAAGTACGGCGGGCTGCACGGAGGGCCATGGGTGGCTTGGAGGGTCGTAGTGCGTCTCGGTAAGGCCATGGGCGGCACGGCGGGGCATCATGTGGGGTGGAGGAACCTCGGACGGTGGATGTTGTGGTGCAGTGGTCTCCCATGGCGGGTCAAGCAGTGCAGTCGTGCGCCTTGTCGTTGCCATAGGCCGGCTTGACCGGCCGCCCTCCGTTGGCACCTTTTTTGCGGCCAGTCGTGGTGTCGGCCGCCGTTCTCATGTTCCACCAGATCCAAACGCCGGCACCAGTCATCATCATCATCACAATGAATATACAAATAATGAAAAATGGTGGAGGGGATGGTCATGTTTTTTTGGCCCACACCCTCCTTGTTAGAGTGGTAGCAAGCACCTATAATCTATCATTGAATTACAAAGAGTCGTCAAGAATGAAAAAGGGAATAATTTCAAACAACCACCCTACATTGTTTGTTTGAATCATTGAAGGTTTTTCACGGGGAAAGAGATGATGTCATTGGGAATAGAGGGACGATGATGACATCGGTGTTTCATTGATCATCGGTTCATTGACATTGAAGACATTCTTCATCAATGAATGTCCAGAGGAAGAAGTCGGAGTCCAATTCAGCGTTCTTCATTATTGTTTCTTGTTGGAGATATTTCTCCCAAGGCCCCCTCCTTTTCCAAGCATTAATTTCCCCCATCCCACCAAAAAGAAAAGGTAGTCAATAAAATATAATATGTTGGCATATTTTAAAACTAGAATAATTAATTAATTGAGTTGGTGTATTAATTAAAAAGGGGGTGGAATAATTAATCAAGGGGAGGTTCAAGATACTTCCCCTCATTTAAGTGGGAGGTTCAAAGGGGTTTTAATCTCCGGTGGTCCCCACCACCATAACCTCAAGGGGAGGTTTAATTCTGTTGGTCGCCACCTCTTAACATCCACAAGGAGTTTCAAATAAATAAAAAAATAAAAGTTACACAATTTTATTATTATTTTATTCTTTCACAAATATGTGAAAATCTAACTACCACCCGTGACTTTATGCAGTTGAGATGATGGAATCCTTAAGAGAATATTAGTGCTTTGAGTTCAACTATACCCTAATATTTCAATTCCGAGCATTGGTTCAAAAGATAGAGAATCCCGCTCACACGTTTACTGAACATACCTGAAATAATGTTCAAAAATTCATTCCAGGCACTTCAGACCTTAGAATCATGTGCCGTTAATTTTCACAGACTCATAAAATTCCCATATATTAAAAAACTTTACATGGATTTTCTGGGTATTTATATTATCCCCACATCAGGGCTTTATGCCCCCATAAGACAAATCACAAAATAGGTAAACAAGTGGTGGTGCTGAGCACATATCTGAGCCTCCCACTCCCATGTGATCTCCTAGAGGTTCCCATGCTGCCAACGTACTTTCACTAGAGGTATCTACCGCCCATGAATGGCCCGCTCTTATAGATCCACAATCACCACTAGAACCTCTATAAAAGTATCCCCATCATCGATGTCTAGCTCGCCATGGTCAATGATGTGAGAAGGGTCATGCACGTATCTCCTCAGCTAAGATATGTGGAAGACATCGTGCTCCCCTTGCAATTGTGGTGGAAGGGTTAAGTGGTATGCCACCTCACCAACTCTACTGAGGACCTGAAAATTCCCAATTAACCTTGGAGATAACTTTCTGCCTCAGCCAAATCTCTATAATCCCTATTGATGTGAGACCGTTATAAAGAAGTTGTCGCCATCCTTGAACTGTAGAGGTCTCTATCTCCTATCAGCATACGACTTCTGCCTACTCTATCCAGTCTTCATCTGATCTTGGATGATCTGCACCTTCTCTGTTGCAGCACGTACCATCTCTGGTCCCACTACTATTATCCCCCCTAGGTCTGTCCAGCACAATGTTCATCTGCAAGGTCGCCTGTACAATGCCTCCAAATGTGCCATCCCAATGGTGGAGGGAAAGTTTTTGTTGTATGAAAACTCCACCAAAGGCATGTGATCCTCCCTACTGCGACCAAAGTCGAGGACATAAGCACATATAATGTCCCCGATGGTCTAAATGGTCTGCTCAGTCAGACCATCCATATGAGGATGGAAGGCGGTGCTCAAATGAAGATGCGACCCAAAAGCCTCCATAAACCCCTTCCATAGTCAGGAAGTAAAACGTGAATCACAATCAGAGATAATCGTCAAGGGTACTCCATGTATCCACACAATCTCTTGCACATAGAGGAATCCAAATCTCTTTTATGAACCTTACTCTATGATCGGTTTGAAGTGGGTAGACATGGTGATTCGGTCGACGATCACCCAAATCGATTCATGACCCCTGGATTTACATGGAAGTCATGTCAAAAAGTCCATGGATAACCCATACCACTTCTAATCTAGGAACTTTAATGGCTGAACCAAGCCTACTGGTACCTGATGCTCTACCTTCACTTTCTGACAAGTGATGCACTGAGAGATAGACTCTACTACTGCTTTCTTAATTTCCGGCCACCAGTGCTGTCGTCAGAGATCCTAGTACATCTTTTCCACTCCTAGATATACCGCTAGAAGGGATGTGTGGAACACCCTCATCACTTCCTCCCAAAGAAACACCGGTACAATGGTACATCCACTGAACAGAATGACATGCTCCCCACCTTCACAAAAGCCATCAGGTGCTTGTCCCTTGGATATCTGACCACATCGAGCCTCGTAGTCAACATCCTCTTGTTTCCCCATCATAATTCACTAAAGAAGTGGGGGAGTGACTGTAAGAGACTAAAGAAAAACTTCTCCGTCACGTTCCACAAAGGAAATCTGCAAAGCATCCAGCTTCTCCATCACCTCACCTAGTAGTTGTATACCAGATAAACGGATGACTTCATTTGCTACAATGTTCCCCTTCCTAAGAGTATAAACTATATTGAAGTCATAGTCCTAGAGGAACTCAAGAAAACATTGTTGTCTCAGGTTTAGGTCCTTCTGAGAGAAGATATACCTGAGACTATGGTGATCAGAGTACACTATGAAACACTCTCCCATTAAGTAAGTCACCACATCTTCAAGGAAAATACAATTGTTTCCAACTCCAGGTCATGGGTAGCGTAGTTTTTCTCATGTTGCATGAACTGTCGAGAACCATAAGTGATAACTTCTCACTCTTACATTATGAAATATCTGATTCTTGTCCCTGATGCGTCATAGTAGACTACGTACCATATGTCCTCTCCCTGTAGCCTCAAGATGGGGGCACTAGTCAGCCTCTATCTCAACTCTTGAAAACTCTGAAGGAATCTCTACGACCACATGAAGGGTTTCCCCTTCTCCATCAATGCTGATAGAGGTGCTTCAAATCTGAAGAAATTTGGCACAAACTTCCATTAGTAACCTGCCAAACCCAAGGAAACATTGTATCTCCGTGAAACTCTTGGGTGGATCACAAGGATGTACCGCCTCAATTTTTGCTGGATCCACAGCAACTCTAGCCTCTGGGATGACGTTTCCAAGACCATACACCTCTCGAATATAGAACATACACTTTGAGAGTGTACCGTAAGGATGATGCTCTCAGAGTGTGTCCAATACCACCTGCAAATGGTAGGCATGCTCCTCCTTAGTTGATGAGTATATCAGAATGTCATCGATGAAGAATACTACAAATTGATCAAGGTATGGATGAAAGATCTTGTTCATGAGTCCCATGAACACTGATGGAGAACTAGTTTCACCAAATTACATAACCGAGAACTCATAATGGTCATACCAACATCTGAATGACGTCATATACACAACCAAATCTTCTGATCTGAGCTGGTGATAGCCTAAACTGAGGTCTATCTTTGAGAACCATTATGCTCCCTTCAGCTGATCAAAGAGGTGGTCAATCCTCGGATGTGGGTACTTGTTCTTCACTGTCACCTGCTTCAGGTGCTGATTGTCAACACAAAGCCTCAGGCTCCCATACACCTTCATGGAAAACAAAATTGGGTTTTCCTAAGGTGAAACACTGGGCCGAATGAATCCCTTCCCCTGCATTCCTCTAGCTATACCTACAGCTCACGAAGCTTCACAGGAGTCGTCTGATACGTTGTTGTAGATATCGGTGTCATCATAGGGTATAGGTCAATGTAAAAGTCCACCTCTCTGTGAGGAGGTTGACCCAGAACTTCATTTGGGAAGAAATGTTCATACTGGCCCCCCACTGTAGGATAACTCAGACTCTCAACATCAATCGCTCCAAGGGTAAGGCTATCCGACTAATGAGTAATCGGCTGCACTCTCCTCCGGGTAAGTCCATCATGTGCTGCAAAGGCTCCCTTCTCACATGTGAAGGTAAACCTGCTCCCATCAGTGAAGACACACCATACATTGAACCAAATACATTCAATCTGAGCATGGACTGTAGATAACAAGTCCGTACACAATATAATGTCGTAAGGCTTGACGCCGCTACTATGAGATCCCAGACAAAGCTGTCGCCTCCTAGAGTAAGTTCTCACTTCCAGCACCAGTGTGTAATCATCGAATACACTCTCGTAGGAATCTCTAGTCATAAGGATCAATCAGACATCTCCATCAGAATCTCCAAGCTCTGAATGAGGGAAGTGACAATAAAATAATGAATAGCACCTGTGTCTATAAGTACTACAAATAAGGTGGAATAGACACAGATTGTACCTCGTATCATCTCTGAAGCTCTGTGATCGTAGGCCTTAGGTGCCTAGAACTGATCTCTCTCCTGTCCTCCTGCTCCCTATGGTTGGGGTGGACAACCTAGTGGTGTTGGCAAGAACATCTCGAATCTGTCGACCACCTCCAACTGCACGGTGCGCTCCTCTTATACATCTGCCCGCTCCATGAGAACCTTCTCAGTCGAATCTCTGTCTCTTCCTGGGCAGTCCTTTAACTATCTCCTGATCATCCATACAGTGGGTTAGACAACCACAAGCCATGTGACCCTGCCCACTGCAAGTGTAACAATGTTTGCTCCTGGCATGACCAGATCTACCTCTAATTCCCCATACAATAGACTCTGAATCATGTAGTCATCCACTTATAGGTATGGTACTCTAGAACCTCTGTGTAATCTGTCTGCTACCATCTGCAGAAGACTCCACTATGTGATGAATAGTACTGGGTCTCCCTACCGGTGACTCCTCAGCAAGGAAATTATCTACTAAAAGGGATCTCTCTAACACCCCCACATGCATCAGGATGCTGAGTGAGATCATTGAAGCCCTGATCTCCTTCCTGAGTCCCTGCTCGAAGGTCTAGGCCCTGAATAATGGGACCCACACCATATCTGTGGAGTAGTGGAAGAGGTCATTGAACCTCACTAATTACTGATCCACTGTCATACTACCCTGCTTCAGATGAAGAGCCACTTGAATTCACACTATGCGAAGAGTTGCTGGGACAAACTCGGTCTGAAACAGGCTCTTGAAGACTTCCTAGAGAAGCATCACCATGTTGCGAACATTGAGCATCAAGCTCCACCATCTTCCTACTGCTTCCTATAGAAGGCTGTCAGCACGGATCACCATGAGATCAGCTGGTGTCCCTACTAGTCAGAAGACTCTCACCACATCCTCCAACCAATCCTCAGCTTCTTGTGGGTGTATATCTCCCCTAAACCAAGGTAACCTCTGGTGCTGGAACTCTTACAAAGTGCTCAAGCGGTGTGAAACTTCTTCTGCAGGGGCTAGTGGAATCGGTGTCCCAATAGGTAATGGCACTTCTCGTGCCTTCGCTAGTGCCTCTAATGGAAGAGGGCCCAACATCAAGGCCTCGTCACTCAGTGGGCTATCAGTGCATACAACTCTCGAAACCCTAAATGGCTATCTTCATGGAGGCATCCTGAAAATAAACATGTGCACCACGATCAAAAAGTTATACCTTGTGAGGTGACTCAAAGAGATTGCAAATAAAACTCTAAAAACACAAATGAAATCAGTGTTTTCATGCACTAAGTGGGAAATCAGAAGTCAGGGTCCTCATGTATGGATATGTCGGTCGCCGCAACATCACTAGATTCCATAAATAGATAACCAAACTCACTAGCCTTAACATAATTGTTGTTAAAAAGTTCAGAGTCATATGTAATACGGTATAAATGACTCCCTGGATTCCAATTTGTCACGACCTATACCCCATAGATCATGTTGTGACTACACCAAGACCGCCTTCTATAGGCTAGGGGAGAGCGACTAACTCCGAAAGTAGTATTCCCTAAAATGGGGAAGGAATTACCTTTATAACCTATAAACACACATAACCAAGCACACAACTAGATACGAACAACAAGTAAATTATATAGAAAAGTGAGTACAGTAATTTAACGGGGCCAGAATACAATCCCTACAGGAAAGTACATGAAACTGAAAGTACAAGTAAACTAGAAATAGCCCCTCTGAACACCCACCAAGGATCCTACCTGAAGGTTAGGTAAAACTCTCGGTCGGTTTTCTCTGTGGTAGGCCTCATCTAAGGTCTACCTCTGAGCTACCTCTAATCATTGTACTCATGTCCTCATTCGGCGCTTTCCGTCGTCTGCATCAAACACAATGAGGGGAGGGCATAGCCCATGCAGCGGTGAGTATAACATTACTCAGTAGGGACCCTTAGACCCTCATGTTCCCCCAAAATCAACAAAGAGTAAACCACACATCATGAAATCAACTAACATCCCTACTTAGGTATATTCCCATACATATACCTAAGTTATCAAGTAAACCCATCTCAATCTTGAGGAAACATATGGTCCAACCCAAAATCCCAAAGCTCAAATGTTCCATGAATAAAGGAAAACCACAAAGGTAAGTACCACATAGGTACACCACCCAGAAGAGAACCACAAAGGTATTATCACGAAAAATTAACACACAGGTATGAACACAACTCACAAAAGTTATATCATAATTGTAGTAATAGAGATGATTATATGTAACTACTGAATCATCTTACTCTATTAAGAGGTAGACCCACACATGATCGCTCGGTGCTGACCCACACAGGATCACTCGGTGCTGACCCACACAGGATCGCTCGGTGTTGACCCACATAGGATCGCAAGGTGCTGACCCACACATGATCCCTAGGTGCTGACCCACATAGGATCTCTCGGTGCTGACCCACACAGGATCACTAGGTACTGACCCACATTGGATCGCTAGGTGCTGACCCACACAGGATCACTTGGTGCTCACCCACATAGGATCTCTATGTGTTGACCCACACAAGATTGCTGGGTGCTGAACAACATAAGATCGCTTGGTGCTGACCCACACAGGATCGCTCGGTGCTGAACCACAAATGATCACTCTTCATTCTTCATGTCACAGCCAACTACTGGGTTATTGCAATAGGATTGCTCGTCTCTAGGATGATCCACTCTTTAATCCACTGTTTGATACTCCAACTGCCACAAAGTCTCACGAAGAGGTATCTTAATGAACTTCCACGTCATAGCGGTCTCAACGCAACAGATGGTGTGTCAATCGGATGCTCGGTCTGTACGTTATTAACCTTTTGGTCCTAAGGGCCCAGTTGGATTCGTGCTCAATACAAGCCGACCATTTCCCAACATTATCCAAATCTCTAGTGGGGTATACTGAAGGGACTACCTCGCTCCAAGGGTTCCATCACTGCTGGGGATTCGTCAATCAGACATATGGCTTCCGAAGTTATGGACAAAAGAGTGTAAATGGGTCGAAGTGGGTCCGGGTTCGCTCCGACTCAGCTCGACCTGGCCTAGGCCGATCCGGTTCGGGTTGCCCCGGCCCTACCCGCTGGGTGCGGCCCAGCCCGTGTTGGTCGGCCCGACCAGGTCAGCGTCCCATGGGGTGGCGGAGTTCGCGGAGTCCACGAGGGTCCACAAGGGGGGAGTGGAGGCAGAAAGTGGCGCAGAAGGCCGCAGACGGCTCGAAGGGTCGTGGGGTGGCACAGAGGGTCGTGGCTGTGCGGAGGTTCACAGCGGCGTAGAGGTTCGCAGGTGGGGAAGAGGGTTGTGGTGGCGTAGAGGGCTGCCTGCGGCTCGGAGGGCCTCGGGATGGCTCAGAGGGCCACGGGTGGAGTGGTGGTGTCCAGGAAGCTCAGAGGGCCACAATGCGGCTCAGAGGGCCTCAGGGCGGCTCAGCGGGACCTTGGGCAGCGAGGCGGGGCCACGGGGTGGTGGGGCAGGATTGCGGGCTGCACGACAAAGCTAGGGACAGTAGAGGTCGCGGGGTGGCAGTCCGCTGTGGCGGGCTGTGAGGCGTAGTCACGCGTCGTGGCTTCACTGGCGGCCGGCTTGACCAGACGCCCTCATTTATTGCCTTCTTTGTGGTCGGTCAGGGTGTCGGCCACCATTCTTGTGTTCCATTGGTGCCAAACACCATCACTGTCATGATGAACTCACAAATTATGTAGAATGGCGGATGGGTCGAGTCATGTTTGTTTGTCCCACACCCTCCACATTAGAGCAGTAGAAACTGGCTATAATCTATCTTTGAATTAAGAATAGTGATCAAGAACAAAAAAGGGAATAATTTAAAACAACCACCCAACCTCGTTCGTTTGATTCGTTGAAGGTTTTCTATGGGGAAAGAGAATATGTCGTTGGGAATAGATGGACATTGTTGAATCGGCATTTCCTTGATCGTTGGATCATAGACATTGAGGAATTTCTTCGTCAATGAATGTCCCAAGGAAGAATTCAGAGTTGATGTCGGCGTTCTTCGTTGGCATTCTTCATTGGAGAGATTTCTCCCAAGGCTCCTTCCTTTGCCAACAATTAATTTCCCCCCATCCCACCAAAAAGAAATGGTAGCCAATATAATAAAATAGATTGGCATATTTCGAATTGGAATACTTATTTAATTGAGTTGGTTTATTAATTATAAAGGGGGGGTGACATAATTAATCAATGGGAAGTACAAGATACATCCCCTTATTTACGTGGGAGGTTTAAAGGGGTTTTAATTTCAGGTGGTCCCCACCACCATAACCACTCATGAGAGGTTTTATGATCGGTGTTCTCCACCTCCATAACATCAAGGGGGGTTTAATTCTGGTGGTCCCCACCTCTCAACATCCACAAGGAGTTTCAAATAGAAATAAAAATAAAAGTTACATAATTTAATTTTTATTTAATTCTTTCAAGAATATGTGAAAATCTAGCTTCCACCCTCGACCTACTGTGGTCGAGTTGAAGGTCTTCTTAAGTGAATACCAGCGTTGCGAGTTCAACGGTGCCTTTAGATTTCAATTCTGTACACCAGTTCAAATGTTAGAAAATCCCGCTCACACATTTACTAAACGTACCTAAAATAATGTTTACAAATTCATTCCGGGCACTATGGGCCTCAGAATCACGTGCCGTCAATTTTCACAGACTCGTAAAATTCACATATATAAAAAAAATTACAGGAATTTCTGAGTCTTTACAAAGAGAAAATTAGATGCATCATGGAATAATACTAGTCATGTAATTTGTTTAGTTCCTCTCCCTTTTAGTTACCCTTCCCCATATTTTTAAATTCCGGTGGGATTCCATTTTTTGGAAATAATTTTGGATAACATAGCGATCTTGTTTGGAACCTTTGTGAAGTACACATAGAGAGATATATTTTTTACCTAAGGAGATATATGTTTAAGGTGGATAGAGAGTATCTCAAAGAGGTTCTGGTTGGGTAATATGTCTCTTTTAATATAGTCGATTTATACTCAACATGAGATTTTTTTTTCATGGGATTGAGGCATATAAGGTGGGTTTATAGATGTGACATTGTGTGTGTCCATGGTGGTAGTATAGTGTAGTGGGTTTAGTGTTTCACTTTTATTCTAAGATAGTATGATGGGATTATATGTCTCTTGGGTGATGATACAATGAAATGAGAGTATTATTCACTAGGGAAAGTCCAATATAGTTAGTGATTATTTGTTCCATAGGACTATAATTTTACACTGAAAATATAGTAAATGTATCAAGGGTAGAATATGATACACTAAAAACTAGTAATCGAGTGGATAAAAACTAATGAGATGGGTCAAATATGTTATTTCTTGTCCCAAAATTTTATTCAGAGGAGTTTCTAAATGTATAGTGTGTCCACTGAGGAAACTTTTGTAGGTTCAGGGCGTAGCGGAAGCATGTTGGTGGGTCACCCAGCTTTAATTCTAGCATTAACAATGATCAATCTGAGAAACGTCATGATGTAAAATGCTAGATATTTGAAATATAAAGAACAAATAAAAACAAAAGAAGGGGACCTGGAACCATATTGATAGGATCATCATATGTTGGTTATAATTAATTTAATTAATTGACAAGTATTACCTGGATGGAATTCGTTCTTCTTTGATGTCTCCAGTCACAATCTGATGTGATATGTCATTGCGTCGTAGAATCCAAGTGTAGGATTCCTCTAACAGTGATCCACACATGATCCATGTATCTATGGACATCGGCAAAGGGATATCCAGGTGCTAGTGCGGAAGAACCTTCACCTTCGATGTCCACCTCTAATCTCCTTGATCTGGTGGTGGTAGGTCTCTCTCAGTCTTGAAAGCATTCTTGTTGGAAGGAGTACTTTCGGCCTTGATAGAACTCTCTAGAATTTTTGTGCACACTAATTCTCACTAAAAAAGTGTTGGGGTTGTGGGGATATTTATAATCAGGTTTGAGGTAATAGGGTTATGACAATAAATAAATGTGCTACACATTTTATTCATTTCATTAACTCTTATTGAAAACCCTTATGTCGAATGATTAATTCCTTCAAATCCACCCACGATGATTATAATAAATATCATTTAATAAGATGATATTAATTCCTCAAAATCCCGACTGGAAAAACTACACGACGTGTAATCATTAATACATACTGTGTAATCATTTTCTGTGAAAACTACACGGCGTGTACATGGTGTGTTTATATTTTTTACATTTTTCTTTATTTCTAACACCACATTTATTATACCTTTATTAATGGATATTTATTTCTTAAATAAATGTTACTACATTACTTTCTAATAAATATATGTTATTTCTCCCACAATATAGTCTCTCGAATAGTTAGTGTCAAAATAAATGTGATCAGGCATCCTTAAATATTTATTAAACCACAGTCTTGAATAATCTTTATTTAACTTTTCAAATTAATATTTAACAAAGATACATGGACGCACTTAGTGTGTGACATTCTAGGCCTCTTTCTCAGTGGAATTAGGCAGAGCCTGCCTAAAGTCCAAGGATATCATCCAGCAACATGCCATGTCACCCACAGAGGAAGAATTTAACTCTACAATGACATGTCATCTCCTACGAACGCTTACCATTTAATATAATCCCTTTGTCACTATATCATGAATCAAGAGGGTTTTATGCTTGTGCTATCATCCCATGTGCTCGATTATTCCTTCTTTGACTTTCAGGAATTGAACTCGCTCATACCTTACCATGTACATGGATTTAATTAGTCTATAGCATTTCCATCAAAAGGCTTAATATATCTACTTCTATTATGGAATAGAAGGTACAAATCCTTTCTCACATTATCTATTAATGATGTATTACTCGTGACGCACCCAACGTATCCTACCTCGCTGCAAATAGTGTTTCACCATAGTTTTCATCAATACATCTAAGTGCGCAAGTTGTAACAGCCATTAATAATAATCTTAAAGTCTAAGGACCAATAAACATGTATGTAGATAGGAACATCCAATGACACTATGAAATGAGGATTTCCTACCAGCGGGTCTCATTCTCATATTATCCTCTAGGATATTACCAAGGGTGCACACCTTGAGAAGGTGCATCAATGTTTTATGTGTCCTCACCCCTAATGGCCTGTATTATTTTTGTCCCTAAAATAACATCATCCAATCATAGAACAGATATTCCAGAACAGTGTTATGGAAATTCTGGTTTCTCATCATAGCAAGGATCTTCAATGACCCTTTAATGCAACAGTTATCCTTAGGACATTATCACATGCATTTTCACACATAAGAAAAATAAACATCTGATAATTTTGTTATTAATTAATAAAGTACACTGTAGTTTTTTCTAGGCCACCAACTCCAACAGAATCCCACATGGACTAGAGCCAACATCTAATATCCTTTAACTCACTAGCTCTCACATGAAATTTATGATTCTACTAAGAAAGGACTTTAGTAATGGGGTCCACCATGTTCTCTTCCGTGGACACTCTTGTCACAACAACTTCACCCCTTAGATATAAATATCTCAAGAGGTGATTCTATCGAATTATGTGCTTTGTCCGTTCATGTGACCGTGGTTCTTTCACAAGAGCCACCACTGTAATATTATCACAATACAATGTGATAGGATCTTTACTTCTAGGCACAACATCAAGAACCTGGACAATGTTCAGAATCAAGACGGCTTCCTTGGCTGCATCAAAAGCTTCTATATATTCAAACTCCGTAGTAGAATCAGTGAAAACAGGCTTCTTTGAACTCTTCCATCTCACAAATCCTCCATTGAGACAGAAATCATATCCGGATTGTGAATTCAGATCGTTCTGATCTGTCTGAAAACTAGCATCACCATACCCTCTGATGACAAGCTCCTCATCTCCTCCATACACCAGGAACATATCCTTAGTTCTTCTCATATACTTAAGGATAGTATTAACAGCATTCCAATGCTTTTCTCCTGGATCTGCTTGATATTTTCCGACCATGCTCAGTGATTAGGCAACATCAATCTTGGTACATAACATGACATACATGATGGATCCTATAGCTGAAGCGTATGGGACCTTACTCATTCTATCTTTCTCATGTTGTGTCTGGGGACACATTTTATCAGAATGATGTAAGACATGTGACAATGGAACTAATCCCCTCTAGGATTGTTCAATACCAAGTCTCATTACTATATATTCAATGTATGTACCCTAACATAGTCCATGTAGACTCTTGGATCTATCATGAATGTTCTTGATCCCTAGAATGTAGGCTACTTCACCCAAGTCCTTCATAGAAAAACACTACTTCAACCAGTCCTTAATAGATTGTATGTATGGTACATCATTTACAATAAGCAATATGTCATCAACATATACTAATAGGTTAAAGATTAAATTCCCATTAAACTGCTTATAAACATATGGCTCACATCCATTCTTAATGAAACCAAATTATTTTATGGCTTCAACAAATCAAATGATCCATGACCTGGATTCTTGCTTTAATCCATAAATGGTTTTCTGCAACTTGAAAACCTGTTTTGCTTCACCTGGTGTTACAAAAAATTCGTTTTGTGTCATATTGACATCTTCCTGAAGGTTCCCTTTAAGGAATGTAGTTTTGATATCCATTTTCTAAATATCGTAGTCATGGTGAGATACTATGGCAAGTAAGATTCTTATGGATTTAAACATGGAAACAGGAGATAAGGTTTCATCATTGTCAATTCCTTGATTTTTTCTGAATCCTTTAGACACTAGCCTGGCTTTATAGGTGCTAACATGACCTTCAATGTCCAGTTTTCTCTTGAATACCCATTTTCATTCAACAAGCTTTACATCGACTGGCTCATCGACCAGAACCTATACTCGGTTCTAATACATGGAATCCAACTCAGAATTCATAAATTTTATCCATCTGGAAGCTTCTGATATTTATACTGCTTCCTTTTAGGATAGAGGTTCATCATTGTCCAATAATAATGAATCACCGTCCTCGGTGACTAGGAATCCAAATCTATCTGGTTCCCTTACCTCTCTTGAGATCTTATTCAATACTTGTGTTTCTGGAACCTCTTCCACATGGACCTGTGGAACTTGTTCATGTACCAACTCCTATGTATCATGAGGATCAACTTCATTGAAGTCAATCTTTCTCCCACTATAATTTTTGAGGATATGCTCCCTCTCAAGAAATATGGCTTGTCTAGCGACAATCACTTTCTTGCCTTGTGGGTTATATAGGTAATATCCTTTCGTTTACTTGGGATATCCTATAAAGATACACCTCATGTCTTGGGGTTCTAGTTTGTCACCTGAGAAGGCCTTATAAAACACCTATAATCCCCATACACGTGTATGTGAGAAAACGGGTTTCTTTCAATTCCATAACTTGGAGGGAATTAAATTTTCCACCTTAGTACGTACTCGGTTTAATGTATGTGCTGCATTTTGTAATGAATATACCCAAAAGGATAATGGACGATCTTCATGACTCATCATTGACATCACCATGTCCAATAAGGTGTATTTCCTCATTTCACTAACACCATTCTACTATGGTGTATAAGGAGGAGTGAGATGAGATAGAATCCCAGACACCCATAAAATATCGATGAACACTTAGTCCAGATATTCTCCACCTCGTTCTGATTGAGGATTCTTTATCTTCATAACAAGATGATTCCCTACTTCAATTTTGAATTCCATAAATTTCTCTAAGGCTTCTGACGTATACCTCATTAGGTAAACATAGACATATATACTCAAATAATTAGTAAAAGTAATGAAGTAATAATATCAACCTCTAGCATCTACTAGAAATGGTCCACACACATCCATTTTCACCAAACCTAGAAGCTCTCTGGCCCTTTCACCTTGTCCACCGAAAGGCAGCTTGGTCATTTTAAATTGTAAATAAGTGTGACGTCTATCAAGAGGTTTTAGCTCAGTAGAGTCTAAATGGCCATCTTGGAAAAGCTTTTTCAAACGCTTCTCATCTACATGACCAAGTTGGTGACGCCACAACTGGGTGATGTATGAGTCATGGGAGATTGTTTAGTTTTCAATTTACAACACTTGGTTTTCGTAATTTAATGCATTCAAACAAATATTTAAATGTTCCATACCATAACATATGTTGTTCTTATTAAGGAGACAACCCTTATTACAATACATGAAAATAAATCCATATATGACCTAACAAGATACAAAAATTTTGGTCTTGGTAACACTAGGAACATAATAATAGTTATGTAAAACCAAAATCATCCTAGTCGGAAATGAGAGGTGGTAATCACCAATGGCCAATGCATCCATCTTAGTGCCATTGGCTGCTCGAAGATACACCTATCCTCTAGAAATATTTCTAAATCTACGTAGTTTCTTCATTTGAATATAGATGTGGGCCCCAGAATCTGTATCTAATACCTAATGTGTAGAAATGGAAAGATTACACTCGATAACAAATGAAATTTTAGCGCCCCCATGCTTCTGGGTTCAATTCCTCTTCTAGTGGCCTTGCTTTCCACATGAAAAAACATACCGCCTCCCATTCCTTTCCCTGCCTCTGGATCTTCCCCATCTTGGAGGGACGGTGCTCGGAGGCTTCAGACCAATTATAAGTCATTGGCCTCTTTGCCATGTCCTTAATTTTCTTATTCCCCATTTGTACTGTGGGTTTATCAAGCCCCATGTCCTCATCTACCTAGAAAATTGAAGTTAGAAGTTCCGATTTACTCTTCTCATTGTTTCTCATCTTGTAGTTGACAATAATGCTAGAGAAGGTCTTGGGATATGTTGATTGGATGATATCTATAGACAAATCATCCAAGAAATTAATCCCTAAGATGTCCAGGTGTTCAATGTAGCCAATAAGCTTAACTACATGAGGCTAAACTAACACAAACTATCCAAGATTAGTTGTAAACAAATCATTGGAGATCTCATATCTCACATGTCTTTCCTTATCTTGGTAGATATCCTTAAGGTGAGACATCATGTTATGCACATCCATGTATTCATGTTTCATTAAGAACTCATTAAAAATGGATGATAGAATGAAACACTGGACATTTGTGGCATCATCCATGTGTTTCATGTAAAGAGATAGATCCTCATCACTGGCCTCCATTCCAGGCGCAACTAGAATAAGATCTTCCAATATATACAATTTCCTTTCATGGCAAAGGATGATGCGTAAGCACCTCTACCACTCTTGGAAATTGGTCCCAGTGAGAAGGTTTTCTTTCCCGAGTATGGTTAGCAATGATAAGTTTGAATTCATTTTTCTTGTCTTTTCTACAAATTATGATCAGAAAAGATTTAGTACTTTATTAAAAAAACTGAGAAAAATTAATAAATTAATACTTATTAGTATCCCACTATTTTATCAAAATCCAATAGCTCTCAGCATTGACTTCGGAATATTCTGTTGCCTGGATATTCTAGTGGAAAGGAACCATATTTCCCTTCATATTAGCCCAACTGGGGTTGTTCAAGAAACTTGAAGGGTTTTAGGTAGGCATTCTAAAAGCTAACTGCATTAACTCGTAGCTACTTGATCCGCTGAGTGGACTCCCCAATCCAAAAATCCATTTATTTTGGATTTACTCAACCTTTTCCTCTTGGTCACAATTAGTCATGTTGTGAAAGTCAACCCTTGATGCGAACCAAGTCAAGTCAACCCAAAACCTTGAATTATAAATCCTTGACAATTGAAAGCACCCCAACTAGGGTTGGCAAGCACTTTGAACTATGGTTCGATTCTAACCAAGATTATTGAAGGCTATACCAACTTAATATTTCTTTGATGGATTTTATCCTTATACGTAAATGTCCAATTTATTATCTTTTATTACAAGCTTGTTAATATTTAGTGGGATATACTTAAGTGATTAACCATGTCTAATATAATATTTACGCATAAGCCTGTTTTATTTTACTTCCATCTTGCATGCTCATTTATTTCATTAATTGTGTAATCATGACAACAAACCCACAATAAATAAACCATGAAACTGACAGAAATAAAACAGATGGTTTGATAATTATCCTGTTCTATTAGTTAGTTTATCTAGTGGTTGATAAACTAAACCATGAACTAAGGGAGAAACACCTAGAAGCATTTGGGTTCATGTTTACAGCTTTCCAGCAGTCCACATTTGTATCTCATTGGATTGGTTTAACCATGGCTCTTGACATGAGTTTCATCCACTATCTTGGGAGCTTCATCCATTATATATGCATTTTTCTCACATGTAGTTGAGGGGTAAAAGGGGGTGTTTACAGAAAAGAATCATTTCACATGCAGGACATATATGTTAATGAGGAGAAGGCTCACATGCTAACAAATTTAATTTAAATAAATAAATTAAAAGAAACCATTCACATAAAATGGTCTTTGTCTAGCTCATGATCATTCGTACATGCAATGATATTATGCATAAATAAATCTAGCATTCAATTCTCTAATCGATATTGTTTAAGATAAATCACGCTCAAATAAATTAATTATATTTAATTAATCAATCATTTTATCTTAATCCATTTTGTATGATTTTCCTTGATATTCTCATCCATCATAATTTTAAAAAATTAAATTCATTTAAAATTATCCTTGTAGGTAACTTGTACCTTGGAGGAAACCCAGTGAATTTCTATTCATTACATAGATGTTAAATTAAACACATATACATGAAACACCTATCATGTGTTGTGGCTCAACTTTACGCCTTCACCATGGTACACGACTCAAGGGTTTGTATAATATAATAATAAATTTTAATAAATCTGCGTAATTTGGATGAGAACATGCCGTGTAGATCCGACTACATGACATGAACTTTTTATTTACTGTCCAACCGAAGTACACGCCTGGGGACATGGAGTGTTGATGTACATCAGAAATTTTTGGAGTACACAACGTGTCTAGTGTGAGACATGTCGTGTAGTTTCCGCATTTCATGGATTTCATCTGGGAAAGTCATGTACATGGTACACGGTACAACCCTAACCCGAAGGGACTACACGCTGTGTTCTGTTGGACCACATGACCTGTAAACCGGAAACCATGTGCCACCTATTCCTGGTCAACACACGGTGTCACAAATAACTTAGATAGGATCGAATACAAAGCCGTATTTGGCAGATCAGTCAACGCATTAAACCTAGACTACATGGATTGTACTTCTGAATTCACGCCGTGTATTCTAGTGTTGTACGGACAAGAGCGTTTGGCACCTTCGGATGAGTTCCTCTATTTTATTTTATCAAAATTAAATGAAAAATTCATTTTTTTGAGATGAATGATAAACAATAGTGGAGTAACATATCTTGAGAATCATATTTTTAAGCACGATTAACTTTAATTGAAACAACTAAATTATTAAATGCATAAATCGCCAAAGAAAAACTAAATAATTATAATCAACAATATGACCCCTTTGATACCATTTGTAGGTTCCGGGTGCAGTAGAAGCGCGTTGGTGGGTCGCCCAACATTATTTTTATCATTAACAACGATCAATTTGAGATCTATCATGATGTAAAATGCCGGATCTTCAAAATAGAACAAAAAAAGTGGGAGTCCTAGAACCATAGAGATAAGATCATCATATGTTGGTTATAATTAATTTAATTAATTGATAAGAATTGCCTTGATGGAATTCTTTCTTCGTTGATGTCTCTAGTCACAATCTGATGTGATCTATCGTTTCGTCGTAGAATCCAAGTGTAGGATTCCTCTAGCAGTGATCCACACGTGCTACACATATCTTGGACGTCACCGAAGGGATACCCGGGTGCTAGCACGGAAGAAACATTGCTTGCGATGTCCGCCTTTGATCGCCCTGATCTGGTGGTGGTGGATCTATCTCAGTAATGAGAGCATTATTGGAGGAAGGAGTTCTTTCAGCCTTGAGAGAACTCTCCAGAATTGTTGTGCACAATGATTCTCAATGGAAAAGTGTGCGGGTTGTGCGGATATTTATAATCAGTTTTGAAGTTATAGAGTTATGACAATAAATAAATCTGTTACGTATTTTATTTATTTCATTAACTCTTATTGAAAACCCCCATGTCAAATTATTAATTCCTTGGAATGCGCCCACACTTATTATAATAAATATCATTTAATAAAATGATATTATTTCCTCAATATCCCGACTAGAAAAACAACACTGCGTGTAATCAATAATTCATATAATGTACTCATTTTCCATGAAAACCACACATCATGTACATTCGATGTACACAACGTGTTTATCTTGTTTTCATTTTTCTTTATTTCCTCCACCACATTTATTAGACCTTTAGTAATGGCTATTTATTTCTTAAATAAATGTAAATGCATTACTCGGTAATAAATATATTTAATTTCACCCACAATATATTCTCTCGAATAACTAGTATCGAAATAAATAAGATTAGGCATCCTTAAATAATTATTAAACCACATTCAAAAATAATCATTACTTAACTTGTCAAATTATTATTTAACTGAGATACATGGACACATTTAGTGTGTGACCCTCTAGGCATCTTTCTTAGTGGCATTAGGCGGATCCTATCAAAAGTCCAAGGTTAGCCACTAGCAACATGCCAAGGCACCCAAAGAGAAATAAGTTAACGCCGCAATGATGTGTCACCTCCTACAAATGTTTACTGTGTAATATAATCCCTTTGTCATGATATCTCAAATCAAGCAAGTTGTATTCTAGTTCCATAAACCCATGTGCTCAATTATTAATTATTTGACTTTCCGAAATTGAACTCGCCCATACCTTACCATGGACATGGATTTATTTAGGTTATATCAATTCCATCAAAGGGCTTGAGATATCTACTTCCATTATGGAACAGAAAGGACAAATCCTTTCTCACAATATCTATTAATGTATTATTACGCGTTACGCACCCAACGTATCCTACCTAAGTGCGAACAGTGTTTCGTCACAGTTTACGTCAATACATCTAAGTGCGCGAGTTGTAATAACCATTAATAATAATCTTAAACATTAAGGGCTAATACACATATCCGCAGATAGGAACATCCAATGACTCTCTAAAATGTGGATTTCTTACTGGCGGGTCTCGTTCTCATAATATCCTCATGGATATTACTAAGGGCGCACACTATGAGAAGGTGCCTCAAAGTTTTATGATTCCACACCCCTAATGGCCCATATTATTTTTCCTTCAAATAACAGCATCCAGCCATAGAACATACATTCTAGAACTGTGTTACGACAATTCCGGGTTCAAATCATACTAGGGATCCCTTATGTCCCTTTAATGAAACAACTATCCTTGGGACATTATCACATGCATTGTCATGCAGAAGAAAAATCAAGATGTGATAAGTATTTTATTAATTAATAAAGTACAAATTAATTGGTTCTAGGCCACAAAATCCAACATCTTTGAATAGGAATATAGAGCTTGGCTATATATAGTGTATTTTTAGAGGCATCAAGGAATATAACATATATTTTAATCAATGAATACGATATCCAATAATAACTAAACTCATTTGATTAGAGGTACTAATATATAATAAAATATATAAGTTTGAGACAATTTGGTTTATAAAAAATTGAAGCATTCTAGAAACTATGTTTTCTTGAAATAGTTTTATTATTCTACTAATCATTGGTTGATTCTGGTATGTTAGGAAACATTGTGGTTGGGTAAACCCATTGGTAACTAACAAGTATTTACTGTAGATTTATATCTTATTCTTACATGATAGATATTAGTGTGTGAGCACTACTACAAAATATTCTATCAATACTTCTGATAAAGGTTCCCTTTATTAGTGCTAAAACAAGTGTTGATAAAGGGTACCTTTTATTATCGCATTTCTTAGTGGTGATAAATTTCACCCTTTATTGGAACATTTTTGATCACTTATTAAGGGTATCCTTTATTAGTGCCTTTCTTATGTGATGATAAATGGTACCCATTATGAGTGCTTTATTTTGGGCACTGATAAAGGGTACCCTTTAGTAGTAATTAAATTTTAGTGTTGGTAAAGTGCAGCCTTTACCAGTCTCATTTTAGCAAAGGTAAAGGACTTGAATAAAATGAATAAATTAAAAAAATTAAAAAAATAAATGAGTAAATTATAAAAAATAATATTTTTTTTGATTAAATAATTATTGATAAAAATGACTAAATTTAATATTAAATATTATAATTTATAAAAACAAATAACTTTCCTATATTAAAATTATAAGTAAAAAATGAATAAAATGAAATAATTAATCAAATAAATATTAAAAATGAATAAATTAATGTAAATATTTAAAATTTTATTAATTAAATAATTATTGGTAAAAATTTATAAATTTAATATACATATATATTGATTATAAAAATTACCATATAGTTTACACTAATTATATATATATATATATATATAAAATTTTATAACATTTCCTCAAATATGATTTATATAATATAAAATATTTATGTGTAAATTAAATATGCCATATATTTAGTGAAGAATGGTCTATAATTAAATAGTAATATGAATTAAAAATAATAACTAATTGCATTGAGTAATGGAAATAATTGAATGTCGTTTCATTTTTCAATTTAATATGTATCAAACAAGTATTATTTTTATTTCTCTTATATATACATAATTAACGCTTCTTTATAAAAAAATACACACACACAAAAATATTTACATATTTAATGAAATCATATATACAAACATATACACCTATTATTTATGTAATTTATTAAAATATTAGTATTCATTTTATAATTTCATAATAAAATTTTACATTCAATATATTATATATTTAATCAGTACATTTCATTTATATCTATATATATATATTAATTTCATTAGATTTTGGTATTAATAATTTTTAATATTGTTTAATTTTGTATTTTATTTTTGAGGGAATTTAATCATTTTATATTATTAATTTATATATATATTTATTATGTTTTATTATTTTCAATATGAATTCTTCTTTATTTCAATTTTTATCCATATTTTTTTAATAATTTATATTTCATTAATAATACATATCCATTTTACAATATTTTTAAAGTTTACTAATTTTTAATTATTCAATTTCACACATTTTTAGCATACAAGAACTTAATATTACATATTCATTAATAATGTTAAAATTATAATTGTAAATTAGTATAAAAATATATTTTTATGTGTATATTTAGTATATTTATAAATTTACAGAAATATAATTATATATAAATCTCCCTCAAGGTTTGAATCACTTTACATATGACACAATTCACTATGTTTCTATCAAGATTCCATATATAACGCAAAAGGAAAATGTATGTGAAGAGAAATATTTGAAGGTATTCTCCCCATTCTTAGGCACATTAAGAGTAAATTTAGTTTTCCCAGAAAACCGAGTCACACAGTGAATTATCAAAAAAGAGTCTACTACCAATGTCTCTGCATCAGATGGAGTAATTTAGGAAAGGATTCAACTTTTTAAGAACTTTTTGGTCTTTCATGTTTCTTTATCTAAAGGCATGAAATCATGGAAAGTGTCAGACTTAGTTTTCCAACTTTCTGTGATTTGGGTTTTCAAGATTTCAAGTGCATCTTGTTGGGGAAAGGGTTTTTTCATCTTCATTTTCCTTTTTCTAAGATAATGGGTAGACCATGGAGTAATGGTTTGGAAATTCTCAATCCATGAACTCTTAGAATTCATGATTGGAACCTAAAATTCATCATTAATGATTTCAAGGATTCTTTCACTTAGGTTTTGATTAAAGTGTATGGCGTATATTTGGTTCTATGGCATTCTGAAATATTTTATGACATTTCCTCATTGATAGGGAATCCAATTCATATAGAACCAACTACTGATAAAGTCAGTTTTGGTCAATATGCTAGAATATTGGTTAAGTATGATTTATTTTCTTCCTTGATTGACAAGATTATCCTATCCACTCCACAAGATGATATCAATCTCGATATTATTTATGGAAAAATTTAATTTTACTATGAATCTTGTTGCATCATGGGACACTTGAGATCCAACTATTGAGAAAGTATTATTTGTGCTAGATGCCAACTAAAAGGGCATGGGGACATACATTGTATGAGGAAATTTGGAAGAAATTATTTGTAGAATACTATTTCTTAAACTAAAAATCATGTTAGGAAGGAATACCTTAATAACTCTCAAAATATGATCATTGTCTCTAGGAATGTGTAGGATGAAAAGATGAGACAAGGAGTAATAGGGTATGAGACTGATCAACATACTAAACATTATTCACTTCCATCCACCCTAATGGAGGCCTCCACCCATCAACTCAATATAAGCCCTCTATTACATGGGAAGATTTGGATGAAGAGACTGTGTCAGCTGGTGTGGGTATCTTCTTCAAGGTGGCCCTAATCAGGGGCATAAAAGATGTACAAAGTGAATCTGAATCCTATGATAGGAAATTTGAGAAATATGTTTCAGATTAGACTGAGGTTGATAACATGTTGAGGTAAGAGCATCTTGTGGTCTCTTACCATAAATGAAAGACTATGTTTGAGAATGTTTCCTCTAAGAAAATAAAAAACAAAGGCGGGAAATATAATTATATTAAGTGAATTGATTCCAAAGGTAGTTCCGAATAGAATAAAAGATATTTTGCTTCTTCACATAGCTTTCTGTATTCCTGTAAACCCCATATTGGAAATTCAAATAAGCTATAATATTCTGTATCCACATCTGCAAATTCTCAGTTCCCTCCAACTACATCTATGCTCGAACTGGAGTCTCTACAGGGTGTTTCCCACCTCTATGGAAACACTCAAACCCCTACAGCTATATCTAAGAGACAAAAGAGGTCATAGATGGATGTCTATGGCTCCACCCATATGCTGGATCCTCTCACCAATCTCCCACATCTTACTATAGAACCTGGACCCCAACATGGGTCTCCTCTAGGTGACTACTGATTCTATGTAACTACACAGGTCTATCCAGCTCCATTGGGACTTAATAAAAGTCTATATTGAGCGACTCTTACCCACTTGGCACCACCCAAATGCATGCTGCTCTTAATAAGGTTCCCAAACACCCACATCACCCACTTACTATAGATTCTAGACTCCAACAAGAGTCTTATTCAAGAGATGTTTTCCCTCTTGGAACCCGATTACAGTGCTCTACTGTTACCCTTAAAAAGGTAACCACTTCTTAGGGTGATGGTTGTAGTAGTAACCATGCCGGAATATCTAAAGGTGCTGAAATCATTGTGGAAATTTCCCCAATTGACTATCGACTACGAAGACAAGTTGTGTGAATATCATAGGATGTTGTGGCCCCAATCCAATGTTCTCATTATCAAACTAGGAATGTGAAAATTAATGTCAAAATACACAATTCATTGTATAATCTAGCCACTTCTAGTTCTGAGGGGTATATAAGAAAATCACAATGAAGTTTCTAGAGATGAAACTATGAATAATTTTTTATGGATAAATTTTTAGATTATATCGATGGCCAGTGTATGCAAGTCAATACTTTGAAGACGTTTATACATCCTTGAGGTAGTGGTGGACATCTACCATATCACAATATGATCACTCGGTCTATGATGGGGTAATGGATTTTTTCCCTCTTTCTTGTGGACCATGGGGTTATTATATTCTACTCTATTTGTTCCCTTTCCCCATTTTTTAATCTCAAACAAAATGCCTTGAGCATCAATCCATTATAATATATATATATGTATATATAATTACACAAATATATACAATGATATATATATATATATATATATTATTTTATTAAATATTAATTCTATATCTATAAATTTAAATAATTATAATACTACAATTAATAAATAAATATATATTTATATATATATTTTTAAAAATATTTTTTTATAATTATATTTTTAAATCCTTTATCAGTTCTTCAGTGTTTATAAAGATGGATCCATATCATGGTAAAAGAATCACAAATAAAAGGAATCTTTGTCAGTGCGAAAACATTTATGTTGATAAAAATTCCACTTATCAGAACTTAATAATTTAGCACATATAAAGGGAATCCTAATAATAACTTTTCAGAATAATTTATTGATATTTCCCTAAACAATGTAGTAACCCTAACCACGATTGAATCAGTCGTGATTTCTCAAGCTATCCATGGAATCCATCTCTAGTCGACACATATCCTCAATGAATCCAAGCTCCAATCAAGTCTTGAGTTAATACAGGGTTCAAATAAGATGCTTGAATGAATCAGGTATCGAATATTCCAAGGTGCAAAAATTCTAGTATTTCACGCGGTGCATCACTATTTCACTCGGATGAATCAACTCTTCAATCTAAGGTATGTTAATTTTTATATTCGTCCTCACTCATATTTACTAATTGATGATATCTTTTTTTTTGTTTTTTGTTCATTATCTTTTTCTATTAATCATCCATCAATGATTTCCCTACGTTAATGAATTTGTAAATGTCGGTTTCTTTGATTTAGGGATTTTATTCACTCATTAAATGATTTTATATCTTCCTTATTGTTTATTAAGATATCCAATCAATAATTTCATCGATTAGAGTACAAGGATCTATTCACATTCTTTAAAAAATGGAACCACAATGCTTGAATCTTTTAAATAAATGTTATTCTAAAGTAAATTATATTATAATTATTAGTGGTGGGTTTATGGATTTATTAGTGTTTTCCTTATGTTTTTGATAATGAGAAGGGATATTTTCTTATTTTTAAATGTTTTGAAATTTATTAAATTGAAATAATACAGACATGGTTTTTGTTAAAATTACACCCATTTTCATTTTGAATAAATCAAAATGTATTTTATGTAATGTTTTCTTATAAATTATAAAGAATTAACATTATTTATTTATCAAATATTTCAATGAATTATAGCATTTCAGGATTAGTTTTTCAATGTTATTTTTATGTTATAAAAGAACATGGAAGTATTGTTTCTTTTCATTGTTTTTAATTTTTTATAAGGTATTAGAATGAATATTTAGATGTCATTTATTGTATTTTTAAATCACTTAAGATTTGTTTTATATGTTTAACTAATAATATTATTGTGATGTGTTATATACACCCTTGATGTTAATCCCATTATTGATTCATAAGTGATAAGTGGTTTGTTATTTTAATATAGATTGATCATGGTTCATTGATATCATTATATTATTTATGTTATTATGAATGGGGTTTTCATTAAATTTTGGTTTAATGAGCGAGTGAGTTAATATTGTTTGAGCCATTTCCCTAATTATTTTTGTTATAGTGATATTTGTTTAATTTTATTGGTCACCTCCACTTATATGTCATGAGAAACCTGGAGTATATTTTCTAAAGATCTATAGATGAGTATTAAACTACTATAGGGTCGCACTTTTCCCTATATATTTGTTTTTAAGGGTCTAATCCCATTATATATATTAATTTTTTCAGCAATATCCCTTGAAATAAATTTTATAAAAAGATGTACAAGGATAATATATGATTTTATATAAACAATTATTATGGTTAAATTTTATAATAATTGTATCAAATATCATGTCTAAAATTAATATGTTTATACATTAAATTATACAAGAAACTATATTATTTTAACATTATTCCTTCACTACCACATTTCATGGAAAGAAGCGGCATTGGAATATTACATAACATAAATCACATTAACATGTTTATGATTCAATTTTTATGTTCCCAGAGTTGTTATAATAAGATATTATGAATCTAATGTCGAATGAGAAATGACTGTTTATTTACCTCCCCATAAATGACACAATCTCTAAGAGTAAATATCTATTCAAATTGGGATTGATAACTTTCCATGATTGTATTTAAACATTAATTGGTACATACTTAATTTAGTTATATAATCTTTATAAAATAAACATTAATTTTTTATCCTTCTCTAAGAATAAAAAGATTTTAATTGTACATTTCCAATTATCCATGCTTGTATTAATATAATATAAATTCATTTTACAAACCGAAAATTTGATATGGGGTATGTTATATTTTATCACATACATTAAAGAACAAGTTTCACTAGAATTTTCATGTTCTAAAATTTCTATTTATATTAATAAAAAATTACACTCATGTAAAATAGAGTATCTGAATATTTGATACTAAAAAGATAAAATGTATTCAACATATTCACAATATAATGAGTCAAACATAATAAATAATCCCCACTTTATATTATTCATTTAAAAACATTTATATTATCTATTATTATAAATTTATCCATTTTAATAGTGGAGGATAAATATTTCTTAATCGCATTAATACATGGCATGCTGATTTTAAAAATTATACTGTCATCAAGATAAATACACATAATAACATATTATTAATATTTTAACATTTAAAATATACACGTATAAACATTATAATTTTAAAAAATATTATATTAAACAATATAATCGTATTTATCATGTTTTTATGTGTTTCTTTAAGACTACCAGTATATTAAACTAATTTTCAAAAAAAAATTAAATAAATTATATATAATAATAATTATTATTATTAAATGTAAACTTGTAAATTTATATTTCTATTTAAAAATACACTCTTAACAACCATTTAATTAACACAAAACTGATTTATCATATTTAATCAAAAATAATATCCTTATTATGTTAAGATGAACTAAATTAGTATAAGAATCAAAAATACCAATCCATTCCATTTTTATGAAAACATTGATTACTAATCAATATATAAAAACATAAATTTAATCATTTTAATCATACATTATTATAAATACAAATTTACAACCAACATGATTCAAATATTTTAGAAAATTTGTAAATAAATAAGTATTATTTTCCTTAATAGAATCTATTTCATTATTAATTGATTATTTCAAGAACGTAACATTTTTGTATATGTGAAATCTTTATGTATCTTCATATTATCATTTATGGTTAACACCATGTGATACGTTTTCATAATATTATTATGATGAACTCTGTCTAAAATAAAATCTAAGGGTTTTAAATATATTAATTAATGATGTGGACATTTCTTCATTCTATTTCATATACTACATTTAGGTTCAACTCAATAATAATCATCATTATCTTCCATTATATATTAACTAGATAAAAAACAATATTTTTTGTGAATGAAGAAGTATTTTATTTTAATTTTCAATATATAACTTCTTATTTAAAAGGTATATAACTATATATTAAAAAATTAGATTGCCTTATATATTCTTTATTCTAATGGATTTAATATTTTCCCATACGGAAAAATATATTTTAACAATTATAGTTTCAGTTTTATTTTCTCTTAGGACAATAATCTCTACCAAATTATAATAACCCCAATTATTTATGATATAAATGGGTTGGTTTTGACCTTAGTAACTTCATCTCATGTATTATTATTATTAAATTTTTTTCTTAAGACTATTCCCTGATCACTTATTTTTATTCCTAAACTACAATGAAAATTATTCATCCTAATTGATCCCCAGTACCTAGTGTGAGATGAATAATACAAATATTAGTTCACGAAACATAAATGGATTTCCACAAGATATGTTTGACGAGTCTCAAGAAAATAAAATAAAATATTAACTATTCAAGATATGGAGATGATGGGGATAAAAATTGTATATTACATTCATCTTTGGATAAATTCAAAGGATAAAACCTACCATAGTGGAGTAATTCAATTATATAATTCAATTACCTATTGTTATCAATTAATACAAAAAAATATTAAAAAAATAAAATGGTGGGTTCCCATTATTAGAATTATCTATAAATTTTACCTTTGATAATGAATATATTATGTGTATTTATTTATTTATTATAAGAAAATATTTTATAAAAAATTATGAATATAAAAAAATAGATGCTTGATAATAATTTGAAAAAATAATATGAATATGGAGTTAAAGGGTTCCTTATGTTTTTAATAAAGCAACCATACGACTGTTCTCAAATCCTTTGTCCATGTTTATAGTATTGTTATTCAAGAAACATAATTCATAAATAGATTGAAGAACAATTTATTTTCCCAAGAATAGATGAGTGTTATAAATAATGGACTAAACATAGGGAATTACAGAATGTTGTCACCAATTGGGATAACACTACGGTTTATGGATCATTTGACATTAATACTAGTGTAAATGATATTTATAATGTCAAGGTAGAAATGAAAATAGAAATTTAAGATCAAATTTTTTATTATCAAATAATATTTGAGAATTAAATATTTATGCTAAGAGTACATTTCATACCCATTTTACTGAATACAAAACATTTTCATCTCTATTGAAGTTCTATAATTTGAAACATGGAAGCACATAGAATGAAACCAAATTTACAAAACTACATGGTATCCAATATTATATCATTCCAAAATAATATTAACATCCATGATATACATATGATTATAAACAAAATCTATATTCAATGGGAATAGTAATTATTAAATCCATTATTCTTCAAAAGATTTAATATTTTTTTTCAAGGATAATGAATTTCACATAAAATAACCTAAGTGTGGTGCAGATCGATAAAGGAAAAATGAATAAACTATTTATAAATCAGTATAGTATGTTCCTCTCATTCCACATTTTAGAATACTAAATGGATTTCAAAAAACCATGAGACAATTGAAATGGCATTAGAATCCTAGAATGAAATATGGGAACATACGACATCCAATAGTTTGTCCTTAGTGCACAAAAAATAATTATCGGTATCCTGAATTTAAAAATGCAATGAGAAACATTATTATTTCATTTTTGATAGATGTAATATATAATTTTGTTATACAAATTATTACTCACAATTCATGGTCCATCATGTTGGTAAAATATAACCTTCCACCACTATTATAGGTGAAGTGAAAATACATGTTTCTACCTTATATTTGAACTAATGCAACCGAGTAATGATTTTGATATCTATTCGGCTCAATTGACTGAAGATATGAAATTGATGTGGGATATTGGTGATACAATGTATGATTCTCATATATTTGAAGAATTCATTTTAGGGCCCTGTTGTATGAGATTCTAAATGAATTTTTTTCTTAAGGAAATTTATCAAGTGATAGAGTTAACTAAATGTTAGAGTGACCCATTTCTGAAAAATTCTTACATTCAGTTAGGTTGAAATATTTCTCAAATATGTTGTTTTTAAGACATCAATAATTTTTAACATTGTGACATAAATATGGATCTTGGATGACAACATTCTATTGGAATATAACACAAGGTAGAATGTCATCTTTAGTATTGGGTGATCAAATTATTATTAATATAAAATTTATTGACACTATTTTTGGTAACCAATTTTCAAAAAACAATATAAATCCGGTTTGAAGAAGATATTAATTATCATTAAATTATCATAATGTATTTGTCTCTACATCATAAAATATTAGGATTTCATGCATCTAGTAAAATATGTATTTGATAGTGTGATTGGAATGGTAAAAAAGTTTCCAGAAAAAATAAAATATGGAATCAAGGAAAGGATGGAAATTATTGACATGGGGATAAGGGAAGAGTTGGAACAAGTGACGGTTGAAGGGCCTACTTTTATTCCTGTAGTAGCTTATATATTATCCAAAAAGGAAAAATTTCGGTTTTTTCATTAATAGTTTAAATTTTCCATAGGGGTCTTCATCAAATAACAATAATTTTATGTCGATGATATTTTAAGTATACAGGACTGTAATGTTTTGATTCATTATTTGATTCCTATTTCCTTCAATTTCATTTTACCTAAAAATTTGCACCACACAATAATGATATTCTCTTTTTTTTCAAATCCATATGTAGTAAAAAAGATAGACCTGAAGAATATTTCAATAATGAATTAGGAGGTTGTGTTTATATTACTGAATTTAAAATATTATTACCGTCTTCATTATTTTATATAATTGCCCACTTCATGGTTCAATCGGTTAGAGAGGTCCAACTATGTAGTCCTATCTATTAAAGATGGATGTACCCCACTAAATCATATATGATGATTTTGAAAGCGCAAATCAATAATAAAATTTAGCTAGAGGGTTGTATTTGATAACCATATATTGTTGAATAACCTTTTTAATTATATACCAATTACCTATCAAAGGTTTACAACCTGAGTCTCCCAAAGACTAATCATAGTGGACACCTTGGGGAAATGTGATTTTTTGAAGAGGTGTTGTCATAATTATGTTCATAGAGTGGGATAAAGAACACCTATACATTTTACATAATAGTTAATATGATGATCCAAATAATGAATCCCATTAAAAACTCTTACATATTTGAATCCATCAAGGGACGAATGATGGATATCAAATACCCATAATTTTTGAATGACATTGATGGCTATCGAGTGTACCACATAGAAATGTTATATCATAAATATTTCTTGTAATCAATGGTTATATCTTATAAAAAAAGAACATGATGACAATAGTATGATGTAAAATAGTAGAGTTACACTTCTGTAATAAGTCATGAACTTGTCTTATTCCAATTATAGAAATAAAATTTATTAAAATATATTATATTTTGGAATTATTGAATTGATATAAAATTTTTATTATAAAACATTTCAAGTGAGGATTTACTATTTTAAATGGGTTGAAAATATGAGAGAAATAAAAGTTGATAAAATAGACTTTCTGATGTAGAATTTATGTATGGAAGGGGGAAAAGATGAGCCACTCATAAGGGAATCATAAGAAGTGTATGTATTTTTTGTCTCAAATCTAGTAACGAGTAATTGGTCAATTGTCCTTCTAGGTAACAAAAAATGGGTGAGTCAGATGAAAATTCAATCAAGTATTATCATTTCTTTGAAAAATATTAACCATCTCATACTAATCCCAATGTAGATAATGTATTTTACATTATAGGGGATCATAATGTGGGGATTTGTATTATTAATAAAGGTTGAAAATACCTAAAACCTCTAAGAAAAGAAAGAGAGTTTATTTAGAAGTTTGAAATTTAATAAATATACTATGTATTTCCTCATTCTGTTATATGTTCTCTAATGTATTATGATAATCTAAATTAAACGCATGACTACTTATATAGACAATGTCTTTTTCAGAAGATAATGTTACCAATCCCATTAAAAAATAAACTATAATAAAGAGAACCTAATGAGAGTATATAAATGTGACCTTACATTAAATATTATCTATTTTAATGAAAATATATGTAATGAAATGTTGAATTAATTTTAATTTTTTTCTTATAGATTTCATTTTTTATGTGATTTATATCTATATTTAATTTCCTTCTGCACAAAAACATCTTTAGGATTCTTCTCCCTAAAATACCTCTTACCTCGATAGTGTTGAAATTTATCATTATCCTTCATGTTCCCGACCCAACATTTGATATAAGAGAAATGGCATTGTATCATCAAAATCATAGAGGAAATCATGATGTTTTCACACTAAAATAATTGTCCATATAATTAATGTAATTTTTCATATTTATGATTAATTGATTTCTTTATAGTATTACTCACCTATTGTGTTGTTTTCTTATACTGGTGGATTCTTTTGTTTGATTTGGGGTGGTTTGTTCGAAGCTTCTCATGCTCATGGGATATTGGACTTTAAGGACGAAACTACAAGAAATAAAATAAATAAATGAGCATATAATTTATAAATTTATCATGAAAAATGTGAACTTATATTACTTAATTAATTAATATTTTTATCATATGAACAAATATTTTAAATTTAATTTCAATATCATATTTATCTAATATTTATTTTGTTTTTTTTAAAATATCTTCTAGAATGTTATATTTTTCTTTCAATAATCTGAGACATGACCCCAAAGAGAGATGATGTTTCTTTCTTTTAGTGTTATAATTCATTCCATTTCCTTTCATTACTGAACTACAAACACTACATATTAATTCAAAGTTATTATCCAAAAAACCATTCTCATTGTTGAAAAATATAAGAGTATAGGACGATCTTATGCACATACCATGAGTTTGTGGTGATGTATTTTGATATAATAGAACCATGATATTTATATACTCCTTTGGTTTTAATCAATAACAAATTTTGTTGGATAAGAACATTGACTCAATATGCATTGTTTGTAGTTTTAGAATGAATGGAAATGGAAGGCATTGCATTTGATGTTCAGATAATTTTGGTACATTGTTATAATGATTCAAATATATTTTTGGATTTTTAGAAATCATCACATCCTCAATCCTAGAAATGTTGGGTCTGTTATGACTCCAAATGTGTCATTTATTTAATAGTAAAATTAAATTTATTAAAAATTGAAAATGAAATTCACAAACCCAGAAAAACAAAATCATATTGTTTTAATACTTTATTTAAGTGATCCATAATTAATTAGTGATATATATGAGTCAGCCTAACCTCTATCTAATACATGATGTTTCTGATAAGACTCAATGTATCTGTAATAAGTTTTATATTCATATTTTATTTCAAAACAATATCCCTCACCGAAAACTACATAAACACACTTTAATTTTCATGATAATTTTTTAAAAATATTCATAAAAAATTAGTGACATATAGGAATTAGTCTCACATAAAACAGACACACGATGTGACTAGTACGACTCAAATTGTGTGTTTCCAATTCAAAATGACAATTTTTTAAAAAAAGATAATTCACATACTCCAAAGAAAGAAAATGCATTCAGAATGTTTTGATACATTAGAAAATTTGTCTATAAGTCATTTAGGATGTGTATAGGTCATCTAAACCAAAGTATTATGTGTGGTGTGACTGGTATGACTTGAAGTACTACTATTGTTTTAAAATTGGTATTAATATTAAAAAAAGAACAACTTGCATACTCAAAATTGAGAAAAATAATTTATATTAGTTTGATATTTTAGGATAATTATTCAAAATTAATTTTGATATTTAGGAATAAAAAAACCTCAATCTCATTCATGATGTGCCCGATATGACTCTAAGTGTTAGTTATCTGTTTAGAATCGATATTTTTCTTCATAAAGTGTCACTCATTGGAAACTAGGAAAATATGCTCATATTATCTTGATAATTAAGGATAATGATTCATAGTTCATTTTTAAATGTATTAACTGGTCTAACCACAAACCAACACATGATGTGACCAATATAACTCAATGTGCATGTTTTTATGTTTTAAATGAATTTTTATTAAAAATATACAACTGATGTACTCAAAAATGAGAAAATGCATTCTAATTATTTAGAATATTTATGATAATGATACATAAACCATTAAGAATATGTAGGAATCCTACTCAACTCAATATGATGCATGATATTTCTAGGATGGCTCTAAGTGAGTCTCTTCAATATAAAAGTGTCATTTCAGTTTAGAATGCACATCACCTCACTAAAACCAAGAAACAAGCCTATACGGTTTTCTCATAATTATATATTATATTAATTAGTTAATTTTCCTATAATTTTTATTATATACATATTTACTAAAGATTCATAGATATAATTCTTAAATATAGACAAGAAATGATGTGACGTGCAAGAACCATCCACATCTCAATATGATATGCAGTGTTCCTGGTATGACTAAAAGTTTAGTTTAAAATTAACACATTATATGTAATAGATTTATTTATATTATTACTAAAATAATAATTGTTTTCTTATATAGTGGTGTTTGTTTACTAGATAAAGGGATGTTTTTAGCAGCATAATGAGTTGGGTTTAGGGGGGGAAAGAAAACGAAAAATATATATTTTTAATATATATTATAATTTTTACTTACTCATGTAATTTTATAAAATAATATTTGAAATTCCTATAATATAGTTTATTCCTATTATTTATTTTTCTATTATTTAAATTATATATTGGTTCTTGAGTTTTATACTTTTTTCGGTTGTTTTTGGTGTTGCGTTGTTTTGTTATTGCACACTACAGTGTGCCACTTTTTCAACACATTAAAATGCACTCATAAAAGGGTTCCTTTATCAGTACATCTAGAAGTTGTGTTAATGGGGTCTTTTATATTCAGATGATAAAAGTTATAATAAATTGGTTCCCTTATTAGAACTTATAAAATAACTGATAAATAATTTCTTTTGAAGTTCTATTTTTATCACTGATAAAATTCCCCTTTATCGATTCTTTTCAAAAACTAAGAAAATACAATGTATTTTATGCACCCTCTAGTAGTAAGTTCTTCTATAACACAAATAAATGAATTTTTATATTCATTTAAATGAAATATTTGAAGTATATTGGATTTTGATTTTACTTTTTATGGTCTCATTTCATGTGAAGATTCATAATTAAGGATAAAATAACTATGTTTAGGTTCATTTGGTAAATACTAATAATCCATTATACTTACACCCTTAATTTCCATCTAATCATGCATGGAGTTCTTAGTGTTTCATCATAATTATTATACATATTTTAGTTATTTAATATAATAGGGACACAAAGGGTCAGTGATAACTATGTAATGTGAAGATATTATTTTGGAATCAAATTTTAAAAGGATTATTAATGAATTTCCATATAATCTATATTTTTTTATTATAATTTCATCATCCAAAATGAGAGGCATTTTTTCTATTTAATCTATATGTAATTATTTCTATATTATGATATACTATTTGTAGTATATTATTATTGTTGAAGGTGATTGATTTATTAGTACAATTTCATGTTTTAATTCCTTTATTTTATTTTTTGTTAGCATTTATTACTTATTGTATAGTCAACCAAGCGAATGTTCAGGTACTCACTAATATTTAATGGTATATGACATAAAATGAATTATAATTGGGGTAATATTAATAAATATCATATATTATGATGGTTATCAATCCTAGGAATTTATAAGAGTTACTATAACATTATAAAAACAATATAGTAAATATAAGATAAAGATAGGTTGAAGGTGGAATATGAGAAGTAAGCATATATGGTTCATATTTATTTTTATTGTCTCTAATAAATACTAAGATGAAAATAATTCAGTACTTCATATAATTTTACATTAATTAAAGACATAAAATTGCTTTCAGAATATAAAATATTCCCATATTCTTTTATATAGTGTAGTTCCCCATTTCTAAGGGTGATGTAGTTAATTTGAGTTTTTAATTATGAGATATATCAAAGACAATTTTATATAAAAAAAATTAAATTATTTGTGAATTTGAGAGGGTTTTTAGGCCTGATAATTCTATACTTATAGTGGGATATGTTCATAAATAGTTTTTCTTCTTCTTCTATAGTGATTGAAATATGGTGAGTTATAAGGGATCTGTTATAAAAATAAGCCATGTAGCCCATTTATTTTTTCTTTTGAGATGATTGAAGAGTTATTAAACATTCTATAAGGTATAAAAATAAGAAAATAAACACTTAATTTTTTTTTGTTTGACTTTAGTTGTGAATAACTAACCCATATTCATATATAGGTAATTGATTTATTTTTTTATTTAGTTTGAAAAAGAAAGTCACGATAGTTTTTATTTATTAGAATTGGATTGTAAAAAATAATATAATATTTTTATATAAATCAAACCCATCAATAATGATTCCCCAATATAATGTATTTTGGTTTTGTTTTATCCAATGATACATATTTAGTGGAAGTTATGAATTCATTGGCAGTTTATGTAACCATTGCTGAAGATGTTCCCAATGTCCCATATTTTTTGTTACTTTTAATCAAAAATATATATTTAATATTATTTGCATATTCATTTTTTATAAAACCTTATATAAATAAATTTACACCATATTTATTAATGGTTTTAACTTTCACAAAATATTGTATAGTAAAAAAATTCTAAAGCATTCCAAATTCAGTTATAATTGATAAATAGATACAAAATGAATGATTTATCCAATATGACATAATAGATAAATTATTTCATTATTTTTACATTCATTAAGAATTATTAACATTACTACATTATTTGAAAATTTAAAAATTGTGTTTCATTAAGTTAATCACTAATATAACATCTCAATCAGTAATTTTTCACAAGCAAATATCCCCTCAACAGTCACCCTCTATAGATGGTTTTTTCTACTCATCACCTAGTTTATTACTATATTTCTATATATAATACATTTAGTGTTGTTAACTTCACATTAATAATATGAATATTACAAAAATATGAATCATATATATGTTAATAAATAACCCAAATATTAAAAACTAAAATGCTAGAAACATATAAATTCACTTTATTTAATGATGTTTAAAACGTTAAATAATTATTAAATTATTACAAAGAAATATAAAACATATGAAAGTTATAAAAAATAATATATGATATCATTTGAAAAAATTTAAACAATATAAACATATCCTAAATAAGGGACTCCAAAAAAGTGACATTTTTTACAAAAGTTTGGATTTCATCTCTATTTGTTTACACTACTATAATTATAAATCCATCATCATAAAAAATTTCATATAGTGAGAAATTAAGATTATATTATATAATTCACATTTATGATGAATATTTCTTATATCTTGATATCATTTCTATGGTTTCGTCAAGTAGGGTATATATTTCTTATGATGTTAATTTAATTTATATTACGGTATTATATTATATTATAATTTTAATGAACCAGTTGATGATTGTATTTATATAGAATTGTTATTAAATAATATGATGATTTAGTTGGAAATTCTCTTATAATTATTAATGGATTCAATTTTTTTCCATTAATGGAGATTGATGATATATTATTTTAATATTTTAAGAATATTTTTTAGATTATTTGAATTCTTATTATGTTATTTGAAATTAATTATTCTGATGTTTTAAGAGAATTTAGAATTTTTTTGGAGTTTTATTTTAGAAAAGTCAATATTTCTAATCATCATCTTCATAAGAGTAATTCATTTAACAATTTGTAAGTCATTTTTATCTATATAATATTGATCGATGTCTTTCTAAAAAAACATTTAATATAATATTATAACATTTCATTAAAAGTATAAATTAGGTATTATGTGTGAATTATCTACACAATAATTAATCAGTGCAAGGATCAAGACATTTAAAAAAATAGCATTTCCGTCGAGCTTGTAAACACATCAACCCTATTATCCCAGATTTTGGCGGTAATTAATTAAATTGGAACTATATAAAAGTAATATGTTTTCAATGGAGAATATATATTAGTATTTTGTTATAATAGATACATAATTGAAATTAACATTTACATTTGAAATGATAAACTAAAACATAGTATTTTCTTCAAGAACACATGTTTCTCCATTATCGTTTCCATTATCATTAAACAGAAAATGATACCTAGTATCCTTATGATAAAAGACATAATTAAGGGATGATCTCAGATACTCATTAATTGTACGGGTATAATTGAAGAAAAATAATACATGAATAATATTCTAGGAATCAAATAACAGTAAAATAATGAAACACAAACGATCATGTGAACTAAAACATTGACAGGGATAAAAAAATTCATATAATCACATAAACATAAATAATTATTTTTATAATGATTGAAATCATAATTTTCAACATCTAAAAATTTCTGTCAATGTCTCAATAAAAGACATATTAATCATACTTTCAAGGCCCCTTGCTAATAATGTTTTTAAAAGTGTTAGGTTTTGGTCAATGACCCAAACTAGTTTTTTTCATGAGACCTAGCGATGCATCGAGGGGATTTTTATTTATAATCCCCAGATATCATGTAATGATTCCATTGGAATCCCCATATATATTAATAATGTAACATAATAAACTACCTTAAAAATCTATAATTTTCTGTATTAGAAGAACTTGAATACAAAACCTCAATAGTTTCCCCAATCAAACTATTCATAAAATATCCAAAAAACTATTTTGGAGGTCAGAATGATACATTAAACACATAAATCATATGATTTAATATAGGATATTCACATATATGAAGATACATTAAAAATATCAATGCAATATTCTGGATTAAAATCTAATTTTCAATTTTAAATAACTTATTTAAAACCATTGCTAATATAAGGGACATAATTACCATTCAAAAGAACATTATGAACAAGTCAAGGAAGTAAAAACCCAATAATTAGTCATGACAGTATGAAAATTTATTCATTTCATATAATTTAAAAAAAATTAAATATATAAATTTGTAAAATTTTCCAAAAATTACGCATTTGGAATGGGAAAATGAGATTATTTTCACCCATTTTGAAAAAATCTAAACATGTGTAAAATTTTCATTAGTTAATAATTTGTAAAATGTTTAAATCAATTGAAAATATTTTTAGAAAAACATTTCATGAATTAAAAATCTATCCCCCAATGTGAAATTAACCATAAATAATCTAAAATAATGATGATATTTTGATATAAACCCTTACCACATAGGTATATATTGAATGATAATACCCATGAATGAAAAAATATCAAATGAAACTTTATATGGCACAAATAAAGAAAAAATTCAAAATATTAAGTATTAAATTTGTAGTATATACACAAAACAAAATTAGTAACTATTGAATGTAAAATATGTTTCACAGAAGAAAATGTGAGATGAAAAACCCATAACTCATGTTATACTTCCTTAGTATGTTTTATAACTACTAGTATAATAAATATAGATTAATTACACATATATTCGAAAACCATATTCATATAAATTTTACCGTATATTATTAACATATATTATTTTATAACGCATTTTTTAAAAATTCTCTATTTAAATAATTTTCCTTGGTGATAACAACTTTTATTTTTATATATGTCATGATTTGGTAGTTGAGTACATTTTATATTTATTATAACACCAAGATATCTTGTTATATTTTTTCCAATTTTTTTTTCAATTATATTTTTAATGGGACTCTAAGTGTATCTTGTGTTAGATGCAACCCCAAGTTTAAATGAAGCATTAAAAACTATAAAATATTATTTTATGATAATTATCCCTTTATCGTTTGCATGTAAGGTATGAATAGTATTATCTAAATTATGAATGTTTATAGTTTTCACATGTATAAAAATTAATTTTTTATGAAAAATTAATTATAATTAAAATAAATACTATTTAAAAATAATAGAATTTTTAATGAAAATTAATTTTTATGTAAAAGAATAAGTTTTACATCAATTAATTTTATAAAAATATTTAGTAGTTGATATTAATGATATTTATATATTATATATTCAATAAAAAGTTTAAAATTTTCATCTTTATTTCTAGATAATAGATATGAATAAATCCAATTTTATGATTAAGAACTATACATTTCTAAAAATCAGTTTTGTCATCTTTTTTGCATTATTTAAAAAATGATTTCTAAAAATTTTAAAAAAAAAAATTTTAAATAAAAAATTTATTTTTGAAATCATAATATTGAAATTATCATAGAGTTATTTTATTATAACTTCCTATGGAGATAATTGTGTTAATAAATAAAGATAAATATTTTTTTATTAACAATTGTCATTCAATTTAATGATTTAAAAAATGGCCATTTTTTAAGGTGGACTCAATATTATTATTTAGAAAACTATATATTTATTATTTCAATTTATTTTATCTGAGTAATTTTCTTATCTAGTTTGGATATGAAATATTTTTAATTTTTTGAACATTAACTCTTTCAAAACCCACTTTCTAATCAAATCTATAGAATTATATTCAAATTAATATTTTTTAGTTTAATTAATGTAATTTTGTAATAAATTTTTTGAATCAATTAATTTTTTATCTATAATTTAATATTACAATTTACTGAAAATAATATAAAAAGCATTAAATAATATTTATTGTGGTTAAGGTAAAAAAAGGGATTTATCATAGATTTAAACAAAAAATATAAGTGTTAAAAATTACCACAAGTGTATAAAACACCCACTGGATGGTCATATTTAGAGATTATGTATTATTTTTTTAAAAATAGTCCTTTTGGATCCTTTTTTAACTGTAAAATGGTTATGCACATTCCTATTTTTCAAAATTATTAGACTGCCACTCCCCCCCCCCTTATAAAAGGCCACCCTCTCTACTCCTCTATTCTTACATAACAATTGTTTGG
This sequence comes from Viscum album, assembly GCA_963277665.1. Taxonomy (NCBI): domain Eukaryota; kingdom Viridiplantae; phylum Streptophyta; class Magnoliopsida; order Santalales; family Viscaceae; genus Viscum; species Viscum album. Next base: position 1,324,707,886 of record OY728166.1, read on the forward strand.
TCCATCCCATCCATGACCAAATATCTTCTTTGATTCAATAATCTCATTATATAATATTATTATTTGCCGAAAATACAACAATATAATCCTTTTGGTGGAAATAAAAATAAGTCATCCAAAGAAGAGGTAACATCCATGATTAAGTGTCTTATTTTATTTCATCATCCACCTCCTTAAATAATTATTAAACCACACTGATATAATTACCACATTTTCTTCTATATACTATGATGTTATTTTTTTATTTTCATAACCTAAAACCCTCTCCTATTCTATTAAATGGGTTACAAAATCATTATTTTTTTGTATGATAGACTACTGCCTTGTGAACCGGTGTTATTCGTTTTAAATAACCACTTATCATTAATGGATATTATGATGAATTGATTTTTAATATGTGATATATATGATATTATTTATCTTATTTAATCATTAAATCAAATGATTTTTCTTAGATTCCCTTTAATGGAAATATGATAATATTATTCTTGTGTATGGAGATCTAGCACCCCATGAAGTGATGTAATTCATTCACACATTACATGGATGGTAATAAGGTTCGGTTTAACAAAATTATGTTATATATATGACATAAAAATTATTTTATAAATTTAATATCTTAAGTACCTTTATTTCATTCTTTCCATCATGAAAAACGAAAAAATATCCATGTATACGAATGGCGTACCATCTCATTGAATCGTTTATTTTATTTCCGAAATCTAACATTTATGACTCACTATAAATAAAATTATAATTAATATATGTGTTATTTACATAATTGTTAAAACTCTCGAAATAATGATACCATGGTCAATTTAATAGGACCAAAAATATAAAATCAAGACACACACAAAAATTATTGCAGATATTTCCCAAAAGCCTCAATTTATCATTGAATTGTAAATAAACATATAATAAAAGGTCAAAATTAAATCATATATTTTATTATATATATTTAGAGTTATTTAATTAATTAATAATAAAATTTCATTTATTATACAGGATTATAGAACATTTAATAACGAACTCGAGATTTATGGAATGTGATTTATGTATCACTTGTATTTTCCTATTAGATAAATTCCATATTCATCACTAATTTATTTATTTGTGGAGTATATACTAAACATGAATGTATTTTATGATACATACAAATACATTTATGATAAATAAAAATAAATTTATGATGATATAAAAATCCAATTAATGTTCTCTCTTTCATTAGGTTTATAGTTTAAATGTTACCAAAACTGTAATGGATTTTTTGTCTCAAATTGCCTTCTTTGGGATATATGTTATGTTAGGCTCCTATTAACTTCTATGAGGCATAAATAAATACCATATGAAATATTAAATCATTAATGTCAATACGTTTATGATATCATTAGTTTTATATAATGTTATTATTTCATGTTGATTATGATTCAATGTTATCAAAGTGGTAAAACTTATATGATAGAGTCTCAAAAATTATTTGTACTTATTATGATTATTTTTCGAATGATAAAATAATATTTTTTACCTCTCAATAAAATCATTAATTTTATTCTCCTTTCTAGGTCATAATAATACATTTTTACATTTATATTTCTTTTTTATTTACTGAATAGTTCAAAATAATAATTTTGAAAAAGATTATTAATGTATCACTTTAGTCGAAATCTTATTTTCATATAAAACATTATTTTCAAAAAGATGATAAAATGTTTTTATCAAGGATAAAATGATTTATTAATGTTATTTTTACATTTGATTGATTTTTTATGAAAAATTTAAGGAATAATCTTTTCAACATTCAATAAATTACCGTATTCTTTTTTATTGTATATGATAAAAGAATCATTCATTTAACTAATACAACATGCTAGTAATATTTAAACATTATGAACAAATCATTATTGTAATGAAACTTTTATATTCTCTTTTGCTTATTTTCAATGAAAATTATCAGAATTTTTTATTAATATTTTTTTGAATTTATTTTAAAAATGGAAAGAATATCTTCCATAAGGAATAATTTTAATTAATTTTAAATCTTCATTTATAAGTTCTCAATGTTAATTTATGTAAAAATAATGTTTAATTTTTTTTTTCAATTTTGAAATTTAGTTTTTAATGTGGAAAGGATATATTTTTGACGAAATATTCCATGTAATATTTAAAAGTAAATTTCTATATGAAATAACATTCATTGATGTAAAGTCTTATGTTTTTGAACTAGGATAAAATAAAAATCTTTTAAAAAAATCTATTTATCAATAGGTCAGTTTTTAAATAGAGATCTAGAAATTTATTTTGAGTGTTAGAACATCTAATTGTGTTGTTTTTGGCTTGTGAAATTACCCTATAATATTGGGGGTCCAAATTTGTCTCAGGATCATCGAATTCAGAAATTTTCAATATAATAGATCTACATGGGCTGCGCGTGGTTGTGATTCAACCCATGCAGCATACTTAGTTTAGTATTTTATTTATTTTAATTAGATAATATTTAATGGGGTATTTTATGATTAAATGGAGTAACGTGATAATAATAATAATGATATTATTATTATGTTGTCATACATTATTTTGATTCTTTGAGATTTTATTTCCATGTTAAAAGAGTGTAACATTTATGATAATTTAATGTGGATTTTGAGCTTCTCAATGAAACGTTTAATTAAATTTGGGGTTTCAGATTTAATGAATAATTGTTATTAAATAGAGTTATTGGGTTTATCAAAGGTTTGAAAAATAATAATAATGTGATTAATATTATATTGGAATTATGAAGGTAATTATTATTATTATTATGGAAATTAAATTTGGGGTTATGGGTTGGAGTTTTTATCATATTAAGGATATTATAATAAATTAGGGGTTTGGGTATAAAATAAATTAATGATGGAATAATAATAATAATAAGGGTGCTATTATTATTATTATTGTGGTTATTTAGTTAAATAAATGTTGAAAGAATTTAATCAATTGACCAATATGGAGTTACATAATTAATTTTGAAACGTTTATTAAGAGAATAATAAATGAAGAAGCGTTTTTATTGAATGAGATGTTTTTTACTTATTAGATAAGTGTTTTATGTGTGTAAAATAATAATAATATGACTATTATTATATTAATTATTACATCCAATTAATATGAATAATTTTATGGGAAAATAAAAAATAAGAAAATAAAAAAGGGATGCACGAAATGCAGGTTTGGCGCACGACCCCCTGTTTTCTTCCTCCTTAGCTGAAGCACCAGGTACGTCGAACCCTCATGCTCCAGCTGTTCTGGATCCTTCCCTATGGAACAACCGTTATAAGTTCATGTCCCCTTCTTTCTAGCATGCATCCCTCTACTGGACTCCCTCATAGCTACGCACGACACTTTTGGGCAGAACCTTTAGTACGCCACCCCTCTCCCGGACTCCACTTTATGCACAAAAATTCCTCTTAGACTATTCACAAATAATTTCCTCATATTCAAGGTGAATTCTGCTTAATATAACTCATGAATTTCATCGGTCATTTGACTCATCTCTCTCACCTTGTTTGCACAACTGAAACCCTAAGGTTCTGGTTTAATATGATCGTTGCATTCATCTATTTTCTTGATATTCGAATGTTGACTCGGGACCCATTAGTCTATAATCCATCATCTTCCACCAAGGGTGAGGTGGAAGGACTCATTTTCTCATTTCTCCATTGATTTGGGTAAGGATATGAATTTCTGCTTTTTGTTTTGCACCATCTAATTTAGAGTCTCACAAATTATACAAGTCCTTATTACTTTATTTGAGGTGCGTTGAATCTTGTCATTTAACTTATGTGATTCTATGTTATTTATATATGGGATTTGATCAATGTATATGGTATACACATTTATATATATTTTATTATATATTTATATACATAAAGGTGTGTACGTGCGATTACAGACCAGCTGCAAATTGTTTTTCATCGTATGTCAAGAAGGATGATATTGTTTTGGTTACAACATGAGGTCGGGTCCCAACTATCTATCACATTATTTATGTATTATTTTATTCTTTAGATAATTTGAGAGTATTAGTTTCCTTAAATTTGGAACTTCTATATTATCTTTAAATGGATATTAATGACAAATTGTTGGTTGGAGGTAATATCATATCATGCTTGCTTAAGGTTGGGGTTTTCAATGAATCTCTTATAAATGATGAAATTATAATGTTTTCAGGTTAATATGTATTTTTTTTAAAAAATATGTTGATAATATGGCTTGAATATTAAATGGTTAAACAAGAATCACCCATGGGTTATCCATGTAAATTGGACATAAATGGTGTTGGACTTGGACACCCTTTAGTGTGTTTTTTAACCCTTGTCACAGAATGTTAATTATGAAAATGTTGTTTTATTAGTTTGTGAATAATGTGATTTAATGGAGTAATTTGAGTAATAGGGTAATTAATATAAGAATTAATTATCTGGTCATGAGTTGGAAAAAATTCTGGCATTTACTAAATATTTAGAATATTTAATATTTTGACATTTTTGGAATATAAATTAGAAACATGTATTAATTTATGGATGGATTAACTATTAAATGATAAATGGTAATTTGTTAAGTAATTTATGAACTTGTTTAAGGGATATTATTTAGTTAATAAATTGGTGATATAATTAACTTTCATACATTATGTTTAGATTGTGAATTGATTGATTGTTATGACTCTTGTTCAATAATACATTTAGATTCATGTTTATTTTCCATTCCTTAAGCAGTTTAGGATGTAGTTGTTTTAATATATTTTATGTTGTGTGAGGTGGTTGATTAATTTGTTGGACTTTTTCATCAAGTTTTTAGTTGTGAAGTTTACGACATGGAGGATAATGGTTAAAGTCCTAGACAAATCACTATTGGAGTAAACTGGTTCAGACTTGTTAATGAATTAGTATAATCAAATGTTGAGTTATGTATTTAGTTGGATTGATAAGAATAATTAATTGTTAATTAATTATTAAATATTTAGATGTTTAAGGGTTAATTAATTATTGACTTAATATACTAGCAATTTATGTTGTTAATTTTTTGTTGAATTAATTAACATATTTGATTAATTAATTTATGAATTAATTAATGGAAGTTTTTGGGGTGTTATACATAGTATTATACATCAATGATAAATATAAATTTATGATTGATAAATGGGTTGTGAGATAGAGAATGTTGCTCCAAATTCTCATTGGGTGCTAGTCATGACATTCAACACCCAGCTTGCATGAAAGCATTTATTATGGGACAAGGACTGATACTCCAAATACCCATGGGTTGTGAGACAAGAAATGAAACTCAAAATACTCATGAGGATTAAAGACATGATGTTCTACACCCATTAATTGAAATTGGATTTTGGGTCTAATTATTCATACATAAAATGAATTAATTGGTTAATGAAAATAGTTTTGATATTATCATTTGTGAATTGAATATGATAAAGGGTTCAGACTTATCAATGAATTGGGTGAATCACTGTTAGTGGATGGACCCAGGAGAGAATCAATATTTTTATTAGGCCGGTTTAGAAATAGTATGTAAAATATTAAATTTAATATCCTATGACATGTTATCCAATCCAAAACACATTCTTGGATATGGTCTTTAATTTTATTACTTAGATGGTATTTAGATACATCTGTGGTGATTGACTTATATGGGGGATGTCGGGCTTGGGACGAATCATGATACATTCATATCTTAATGAGGTTTAAATAATTGATAAATAAAAATGATTATGTAATAACTATTTCTTATGGATAAAAAATGTATAATACAATTTTAGACACTATCTGAGTGCTAAATTAGGTACTTATGTAATTGGTTACATTGCTCTGCTTAATTTATTTACGCAATCGTTCCAAAATTTTGAATTATTTATTAAATTTATGGATTTGGGGTAGACACCGGTGGTCCTGGACTACTGAGATATATATCTCACACGCTACTCAAGCTGCCACTGCAATGGGGTACCCGGGCAGATTCCATTTGGTTTTAGGAATGTGATGTTTGTATATACTTGCGGGATTGGAGCAAAGGTCCAAGCGGAATATTGGAATGCTCAAGGAGACTGCCCTCGGGGCCTCGATTCATTATTTATCTATTTATATATATTAAAATAAAGAGTGATGTCTTTGTTCATTTTTTTCCATTTTATATCATTATCATCTCATGCATTGATATACAGTATAATAAGTAATGGCCACTTTTATAAAATGAGTATTATTTGTCTTCTGATGTTTTTTCAATTATGTATTATTGATTCCATTATTGACTATTATTTACTCTGATATATAGTTGTGCACCTCTGATAAGAGATTATAGTCTCCCCACAGACTATCCTTAGACTCTTTCTGCTAGTTTATAGTCTCAGGCGTACGGGTACATGTGCTTGATGTCATGTGATGATCGGTCCGGCCACCGGTTCAGGGGTGAGTTGGTTCGGGACATTACAAAGTGGTATCAAAGGTTTAGTTTTTCATCTTTTTTCCATTGATTTTTTTGGCATGTTAGAATATAGATTAGGAAAGTGTCAAAACTTGGTTAATTGTTGTGATTGGGACTGATCGCCCCATGTATGGGAAACAACAATGTGGCCAGGGATGGGAATTGATGTTTGTAGTACTTGAGGAAACATTTGATATGATTTCACCTTGAGTGACTGGTGTATTTTTTGCTGCTTATTGATTTTTATAATTTTAAAAAAAACTTTTATTGGCATGATATGGTAAAGAATTTGCATACATTCATCATCTTAGGCATGTATAGATTCAAATTTCATGCATATAACATGCCATGAACTTTCATTGGTAGGATTTATGTTAATTTGGATTGTGTGTTTTGGGTACAATTCTATGTTTTGATCTACTATAGCATGCCTTTGCATATATCATATTTTGGTGAAAGATTTAACTTGCTTGCATGATTATATGCCATGAACCAAGTTTATTAGAATGTTTTTTTTGTTATTCCATGATTTTATGTTATATTATGTTGTTGTATTACTACTTATGATAACATGCTATAGATGTTTAGATTTTTGAATGGGATGCTAAAATTAAAATGCTAAATATATTTTGATTGTAATAAATAGGAGAAAAATTCCATCAATAAGGTGTATGAGAGCCTTATCAATTTGTAGATGGCCACCCATTTGATTGAACCTTATATAACCATTGTATGTTTGATAATGGTTATGAATGTAAAACTGTAGAGTTTGGTTTGAAATGAACTGTTGTTAGGTTTCTTTTTTAATAACCCAGATTGAATAAATGGGACCCTCAAGGTTTCCTTTTATTAAATGGAATTTAGATTCTAAATTGCCTATTTATATTTGGATAGCAATATATTTGAAATGTTTATGGAGGATTTTTTATATCATGTCTGTTTTTCCTGTGGGGAATTGATTGAAATCCAACTGGCTTGTTGTGAAAAACTACTTGAGTGTTTTTTAAAATTCATTCGAATGTTAAAAGGTTAAAATGAATTAACTAAAATATGTAAAATAAAAAAAATTAGATTTTGAACCTTGTGGTTTGTGTTACCAAGAGAGAGGGTTGATGTTTATGTTCCTTAAGGGGATAACCTATGGTGGGTACTACACTTAGAATTTTCTAGGAAGTTAAAGTAAGTTCATCCCACTGCTCTCGAGGACTTCCTCATACTCAGGTTCTGTGGAACTCTAATAGGTTTTTTCTATGACTTTTATGATCAATGTTTGATGGGGTGATCGTGGTTTGGGGAACGTCAGACGCGTGTGTTTAGTGTTATGAAATAGCACGCTGGTCAAAGGGATGATCTTCTTTTTTATGTAATGGAAAATCCAAAGGTGGGTAATGTCAAATAATTTTTGGTTAACATGTCAGCAAGAGATGCCGAGATTTTGGAACAGAGTTGTCCGATAGTAGTTCGAATGATCTTCTTAATGACCTTGGTTTTATCTTAGTGCACTCTTCTAAATACAAAAATCATGTACCGTATATTGAACATGTCATAGAGACACTAAGATATCATTGGTCTAATGTTACACTATAGTTTAAATGTTGTTGGTCTTGATGACTGGTTAATATCTGGGTTGTACATGGGACGTGTCATTTATTGGGGAAACATCTTTATTTTGGTTGGGGCACATTAGTTTTTTTAAAATATCCTAGTAATTTTTTGACTTTCCAACTTCACCAGAGGTTAGGTGAGTACATTGATATACATGCGGATAGTTTTAGAATTGTTTTAAAGGCACTTCGTCAACTAAAGGGTGAATGTGGGTTTTGGGTCTGTGATGTTTCTAATGGAAATCTTGTGCAAACTATTCTGTTGGTAAACCGAGATTCAACCATTTTGGTTGAAGATGTCCTAGTAATGGCCTAATATATAATCCTTTCTTCAGTGTTTAATCTATAAAGTGAGCATTGGATTTTGTTTCAAAGGCTTAGCCATTAGTATTGTGAAGGGTTAATGGTGCATTTGGAGTTGGGAACACAAAACGATAGTTCTAAAGTGATTAAATGATATGGGTGGGTTTTTGCAGTAGTTATCTATGAATTCTCAAGGACGAGAAGTTTTTAAGGAGGGTATATTTTAAAGTCCCATGTTTTTTAACTTGGTTAAAATAAAAAGGTTTTCATATTTTGTTTCAGTTTATAAATGGGATGGTTTTTAAAAAGATCTTTGGAACTTTATTCCGAGTGTTGGAACACCTAAAGGTGGCATTGTTTTACTTGTGTAATTACCTGATAATTTTAGTGGGTGTCCCAATGTGACTCAGGATCACTTAATTTGGAAAATTTCATATTAATGGATCTGCACGGGCTACACATGGTTTCAGTCTAACCTGTACAACTTATCCAGTTTAATATTTTATTTATTTTCATTAAATATTATTAAATGGGGTTTTCTGTTAAAATAGAAGAATGTGCTAATAATAATATTATAATTATTATTAGTATGGTGTCCTAAATTATATTGATTCTTTGAGATTTTAATTTCATGTTAAATGAGTGTAACAATAATGTGGATTTAATATGGATTTTGAACTTCTCAAAGAAACATTTAATTAAATGAGGGGTTTCATATTTAATGAAGAATTATTATTAAATAGAGGTGTTGGGTTTATTAAAGGATTTAAATATAATAATAATTATATTTTTATTATTTTATATTTCTGAAGGTATTAATTATTATTATTATGGTAATTAAATTTGGGGTTATGGGTTGGAGTTTTTATCAAATTAATGATATTGTAATAAATTGGGGATTTGGGTTTTAAATAAATGAACGTTAGAATAATAATAATAATAATAATAATAAAGTAATTATTATTATTATTATGGTTATTTAGTTAAATAATGTTTAAAGAATTTAATTAATTGATAAATAGAGATTTCATAATTAATTATGAAACGTTTATTAAGAGAATAGTAAATGAAGAAGCATTTTTAATTAAACGGGGACTTTGTCACTTATTAGATAAGTGGTTAATATGTATAATTATACTAAAAATGAGTATTATTATTTTAATTATTACATCCAATTCATTAGATTAATTTTAGGGGAAAAATAAAAAATAAGAAATTAAAAGGGGGAGGGGAGACCTGTAGGTGAGGCACAGGACCCCCCCTATTTTCTTCCTCCTTAGGTGACATACTAGGTATGCAGCGCCCTTGCACTCTAGATTATATGGCTCCTTCCCTGTAGTGAAACATCTAGTAGTGCATGTCCCCTTATCCTTATCATGTATCCCTCAACCGGACCCCCTCACAACAGCACACGACATTCTGGGGTAGAACCTGTAGTGTGCCACCCCCTCCCCAGGACTCCACATTTCACACGACAACTCCTCTCAGACACTTTATGAATTTATTCCGCCTCTTCAAGGTGAGTATGTCTACTTATAACTCATGATTCACATCGGCCATTTTACTCCTCTAGCTCACCTTGTTTTCTTGACTGAATCCCTGAGGATCGGGAATAATCTGAAAGTTGTGTTCCTCAATTTTCAAGGAATGTGAATATTTACTTAGGACCCATTTCTCCATAATTTGGAATCCTCCACCAAGGGTGAGATGGATAGACTTTTTTTCCCTTGTTGTTGTTGCTTCGGGTAAGGATATCCACTTTCTCTTTTTTCCCACCATATAATTTAGACTCTGACAAATTATATGAGTCTGTAGTACTTTATTTGGGGTGTGTTGAGTCATGTCATTGAATTTTTGTGATTATAAGTTATGTTGTAGTGGTTTTTTATAAATGTAGAGGGAACACACATGTATATATATAAGAATATATTTATATACATAAGGTCGTGTGTGAGTGGTTGCGGACCAGTTGCAGATTGGTTGTCACCGTATGTCAAACCGCTGAATATTGTTTTGGTTCCACCCCAAGGTAGGGTCCCAAATCTATATCACATTTTTATGAATTATTTTCTTATTTAAATAGTCTGATAGTATGACTTTACTTTCTTTTATAACTGCTAAAGTTTCTTTAAATGATGATTAAAGATAATATTTTTTGGTGGTAATGTCATACCATGATTACTTACAGTTGGATTTTTGTGTCTAACCTTTATAAATGAGGAATTTACCATGTGTTGGTGTTAATTAGGTATTACTAGATATTGAAAATATGTTGAGATTATCGGTTGAATATTAAATAGTAAAACAAGAAGCACCCATGGGTCATCCTTCTAAATAAGACTTATATAGCATTCGACATGGACACCCTATAGTGTGTCTTTTTTAAACCATGTAATGGAATGTTAATTACAAAAATGATGTTTTATCAGTTCGAGAATAAAATGATTGATTGAGGCAGGATGGGTAATAGGGTAATTAGTTGAGGAAATAATTACCTATTCATGAGATTGAAAAAAATTGTACCATTTATTGAATATTGAGAATATTTAATATTTTGACATGTTTGGAATATAAATTGGAAACTGGTTATAATTAATGGATGAAAAAATTATAACATGATGAATGGTAAATGGTTAATTAGTTGATGAATTGTTTAAAAACATATGATTTAATTAATTAATTTTTAAATTAATTAATTTTCATTCATTAAGTTAATATTGGGAATTGATTTATTATTATGATTGTTGGCTAATAATACCTTTGGATGCATGTATATTTTCAGTGCCTCGATTTTTATTGGATGGAGTTTTTTAAAAATATGATAATTTGTGTGAGATGGTTTATAAATATATGGTCCTTGTCTAGAATTTTTTAATTGTGATTTTCATGATGTGTGTGATAATTGTTAAAGTCCTGGATGAAGTACTGAATAGGTTCAGACTTATTAAAGAATATGGATAATTAAATGTTATGTTAATTATTTAGTTCGATTTCTTAGAATAACTAATTTTTAATTAATTATTAACTATTGATATATTGAATGGTTGATTAATTGTTGAATTTTTTTATGGGTGATTTATTGTGTGAATTAGTTGTTGAATTATTTAACAGATTAGATTAATTAATGTATGAATTAATTAATGGATGGTTTTGGAGTGTTATACATGGTGTTCTACACTAATGATAAATAAAAATTTATTATTGTTAAATGGGTTGTGAGATAGGGAATGATTCTCCAAATACTCATGGGGTTCTAGACATGGTGTTCTACATCCATCTTTCTTGCAAAAATTTTTTTATGGGACAAGGACGGATGCTCCAAATACCAATGGTTTGTGAGACAAAGAATGATGCTCTAAATACTCACGAGGGTGATAGACATGACGTTCTACACCCGTTAATTTACATTAGACTATGGGTCCAATTTTTTGTACATGAAATGAATTAATTGGTTAAAAAAAACTGTTGTGACATTAAAATTTCGGTATTTAATATGAGAAAGGGTATAGACTTATCAATGAATAGGGTGAATAACAATTAGTGGACAGACCCTGGAGAAAATCACTATTTTTAGTGGATGAGCTCTGATATGTTATATAAAATATTAAATTGAAAATCTTATGACACGTTATCCAAGCCAAATCACAATCTTGGATTCGATATTTAATTTTATTACTTAGATAGACATTAGAGACATCTGTGGTGAGTGATTTATACAGTGGATGTCAGGCATTGTCTGAATCATGAGACTCATAATTTAATGAGGTTTGAATAATTTATAAATTAAAAAGATTGTGTAATTAATATTTAGTGTGCATGAAAAATGTATAATATAGGATCAGACACCAGCTGTGGGAAGAAGCAGGTAATTGGGTAATTAGTTACATTATCATGCATACGTTATTTATAAATGCTTTCACACTGTTTAAATTATTCATTTAATTTATCGATTTGGTGAAGACACTGGTGGTCCCGGAATACTGAGATTTATAACTCTCACCCTACTTAGGCTGCCACGACACTAGGGTACCAGAGCAGATTCTATTTGGTTACAGGATTGTGTAGTTTGTATATAATTGGGGGATAAGAGCTGAGGTTTGAGAGGAAGCTCGGAATGCTCAAATACACCTCCCTCAGGGCTTTGAGTCATTTTTTTCTATTTTTGTATTTGAATGTAAAACACAATGTCTTTATTCATGGTTTTCCATTTTGTATCATTAGTATGTCATGAATTCATCTATTGTATAATTGGTGTGGGCACTTTTATTAAATGAGTATTATTTCTCTTCGGTTTTTTTTGTCAATTATGTATTACTACTTCTATTATTAATTTTTATTTACTCTGATATACAATTTTGAGACTCTGATATGAGGTTATAGTCTCCTCGTTGACTATCCTTAGACCCTCGCTGCTATTCGATAGCCTCGGGCGTACGGGGAGACACACTTGAGGTCATGTGGTGATATGTCCGCCCACTGGACCATGGATGAGTCGGGTCGGGATGTTACCTAAGATGTTACAAATTCTTTAGTGGGGAAAATATTGAGTGATAACATAAATATTTTTTATCTCAATGGTTATTGTTTATGATGATGAATTTTTTTTGAAACCCATTAATTTTTTCATGTCTTATGATTGGGTGAGATCATGAAATGTTTATGAAACCCATTTTATTTGAATGTATTATGATTTGATGATATGATGTTTATTTTATGATATTGTTATATACATAATTATAGATAGAATTATGACATTGGTGGGACATATATATCCCTTCAATGCATTGAATAAAGCTTTATATCTCGTGGGATAATACTCTGAAACATGTCGATTGGATCGATCCACTATAGAAAAAACATGGGTCCTTATACACTATGGGAAATAGGTTCACCATGATAAAATATGTGAAATATATGTGTCCTAATTCACTATGGAAAATAGGTTCATCAGAATATACTATAAGAAACCTGTGAGTCCTAATAAACAAAGCAAAAAAGGTGGGCCTTGCTCCACAATTGGAAATAGACAATATGCCATGATCTAATGTGTCACTGGTATTAGTAGTAAACCTAAAGACATGAAATGGTTTTATATATTTAAGAGGGTACCAAAATTTTAGGAAATGATATTTTTGTTAATGATCGATTAATGATGATTTATATATCCTATGGGACAATTTTTCAGAAATTATGACGTTTTATTCCATGAATAATTTTTATGATCTATGATTGTATGGGTATGAAATTCCCATGATATGTTCATGATCAGATAAACTTATACTTATGTTAAGATTTAATATGATAATATATTGATATCTTTTGTGTTTAACCTTAATAAGAATATGATTTTACCTTTTCTTATGTTTCCTTCAAAAGGTTATGGATAATGGTTTTAGTAGGGTTTGTCTTAGAGGAGTAATATCTATGAAGATATTTATGTGAGATGTTGATGATATTTTACAAAAAAAAATTATGTTTCTTGTCTAAAATAGAACTAAAGTTTTTTGGCCCTCAATCATTTGTTTATAAAGTTTATTGAAAATTAATCTAAAACCATGTGATATTTATCTATACAATCATGGGTATGTATTTTTGGTATCATATAAAATGTCATGATAGCCAATGAAAACTAGGATAATAAAAAATTAGTGAAACCACTACTGATATTTATATGGAGGTCACTAAGGATATTTATAAGTATGTGTCAATGTATAGGAAAATTTCAAGGAATTTTGGTAAATGATGTATCATATTGTTTCTAAATAATAAAATCCTATTTCGGATACTAAAAGTAGATGTGGATCTTTCACAGTGGTTCCCAGATGAAAAAAATACAACAAGGGAACTTTGATATGTACTTGATCATCACCTAGTGCAAAACATCATGAAAGACTCAAATAATGACAATAAATAGTCAGGGCTAAGCTTCAAGTTCATTATATCAAAATAATGTTTTCATGAGTTATACATACTATAAGTGATTTTTCATGATTACGTGGTTCCACACTAGTAACATTGTTAGTAACACTATCTTTATTAGTTTTAATAAATGGTGGAAAATAGAAAAAACTAGATCAATGTTGAATGTGATAGAAAATCGGTTGATGAGAAACTTAAATGGATAGAAACTAGATTAAAGGATGTTATAATTATGCCTAATGTGTTATCGTGATATATTATTAACAACTATCACCTTCACCAACCATTAATCTCACTAAAGAAGAGAGTGAAAAAATATTGTTTAGATTTCAAGTGGAAGAAACCATAGAGTATTGAAGATATAGTTTCCTATATAATAAGAATGTGGGAAGAAGAACCAATGTGGATTTATTAGCAGAACAATATGATTTTTTCAGTATATAAAATAATGACAAAATGAATGTCATTGAATTGGAAAAATGAAATTTAAGGTTGACGTAATGGATGATAAATATAGTCTTTTATGATATCATCAATAGTTTAATGTTTCAAATTTATAAAATATGGTAATTTTGAAAGAAAAATATCCTTATAGAAATGATCATGAGGAGAATTATAAAGGAGGTATGATTAATGGTTATTCTATTAATGATGAAGAAACTAAAAATGTCATAAGAATGTTATGAGTTGTTATATCAGTATTTTTTTATGCAAATGATAAAATAATTATTAAATTGAGGATTACAAATGTTATGATACGATTAATACTTCCTATTATAGGAAAGAGGTACCAAGTAATAAGATAAAGAAGAATCATTAATGGTTTGAAAAGTAAGTGGTATTATTGTTGTGTTTATTTATTCTAATTCATGAATTAAGTTATATGAATCATGAAATATATAAGTATTATTTAGTACAAGAATCATTAAGTATTTGAAAAAATATATTGAATAGTGTTGATGACCATGAAAATTGATCAAATGGAATGTTTATTCAGTTAATATGACACTAAATATGTTATTTATGTTGAGAAATAAATGTTTATATTAGATAAATATATGATTGTTATGAATACTATAAATTTGATAGTATTGATGACCATAAAATAGATTAATGATTTGTGGGGAAATTGGTTTATGTTATCATTAAAGTAGTTTACATTATTATTATATTTATGGAACATATTTAATGATATATGTTTTTATTTAAGGAATAAGGTATTATCAATGTTTTTTTTAATATCTTATGGTATACCTAAAAATTTCTATGATTAAAGAAAGTATATAACTAAGGTATTCACATATTTGGTTTTTCATAATTATAAGATACTTTATGATATTTTTGGTATTAATGTGTTGTTTATTTTGATAAATATAGTGACCACCTTCATAAATATTTTATTTTGGTAATTTTATATGGTTAAACATTTATAGAATTATTTATGTTTCATTTTGGAGGAGGATTTAGATATTAAAGTATTGCTTCAAATTATGATGATTTATGCATTATAATAATTTCGATTTTTATGATCACAAAATCTATAAGGAATTATTTATAATTATTTTATGCATATAATTTATTTCATTATCCATGAAAAAATTATATTTTATAGGAACACAAGAAGTGGAAATTGATCAAGGTACAACTAAAGGATGAGATTTTTCTTATGAAATGGAATGATATAAAGTATGATTATCTTCTCATTAAAATTCTACAATATTAGGAAAATAATCATGAAATTAAATATTGTTCTATTCTCATCTTCTCTATGATATCAATGAAATTTTTTATTGCTATTTTGTTTATGGATTTTTTATCATTAACTTTATTTTAACCATAGTCTCTTTCACTCTCTAATAATATTTGGGTGCTTGTTTCTCCTCTATTTCCATGTTTTCACTTACCAACTATGTTTTTCTACGTAAAAACCTATTATGTGTTATTTTAGATTACATTCAGACATCCCATTATACATTTTCAAGATCAAATTTGACTAACTTGTCTTACGATGTTGATTTTCCACAATAGGATTTTCAAATATTAAACATGTGTTTACCAATTACAAGTTAAAATTACAATGATGAAATTTATTTAATATAGGTAAATTTTAAATCCATGATACTTTGTGAAATATTTTTATAAATTAATTTAATGTTTTCTATAATTTTCATTACATGGATTATAGCGTGTATCTTTCATTAAATGCAACACAGACTTTAAATGAAACATGACATACTATTAAAATATTATTATGTGATAGTTATAACCTAGCCATTACAGTGATAGGTAAGAATTGTATTAAAAAAATTATTGAAATATATGGTTTATAGTTTTTTATAAAATGATTTATTTTTTTGTAATTAATTATAAATTAAAAGAATAAACATTTGAAAATAAAATAAATTTTTTCTATAAAAACTCTTTTTATGACAAAAAAAACGTGTCTTCCATCAATAATAAACAAATTTTTTAATTTTAATAATTAAATTTATATATTTTAATTTCCTTATTATTTTTAATATTCATCTTATAATATTGATAGATATTTGATAATACTAAATAAAATTTTATGCTTCATACTATATTTTCCTACAAAACAATTTTGTCACCCTTTTCAAACATCATTTGAAAACGTTTTATAGCACTTTTAGAAGATTTATATGAAATAATGATGTTTAATTTTTGAATCATCTGGTAAAAATTATCTTAGGGTTAATTTTTGATAATATTCTTAGAAGATAAATTTTACGAATAATAGTGAAAATTTTAGTGTTTAATAAGAATAATCAGTTCTTTTAATGATTTTAAAAACAAACTATAATTTAATGAGTACATTAAAAGAAAAATTAGTTATATTATAAAACTTTTTATCCAATTTATTTCATTGGAATCATTTTCATATTGAATTTTTATAAAAAATCATTTTAGCCATTTACATTTTCTCTTTGAAGCCTCGCATTCTCAATACGTCTATGAGTTTGATTATAAATATATATTTCCCTTCATTATGATTAATCTTTTAAAAATGGTTTCAATAATTAGAATTGGAATAATTTATATTACAAAATAATTTGAAATTATATTTTGACCATAATCAAGATAATAAAACATCAAATAATAAGCCCTTTGGTTTAGCCAAGACTTTCTCATATCACTTCCTTACATCACTCGTGTCATCTAAGAGTCTTTAGTTTGGTCAAAAAATATAACCTAAGAATCCCTTTAGTGAAAACCAAATAATTTTTTCTGTAGAAGATGTAAGATACCTCATAAGGAATTTACTATTACTTCTTCCACCATATAGTGACTAAGGCTTCTTATATTTGGATATTACATTTATTTAGATAATTATTTATTACACTATACACTCACACAAATGAGGACCATTATATTTTAGTGTCTTTGGAAACCTGGACAACAATATTTAAATTTTGGTGAAAGATATTTAATGTTTAAAATAAATATCTTCACCTACGGTACTCTTTATAAACATACCCCACTTAAACCATTCTTCATAACATGGGGAAAGGAAAAATAAGAAAGGGGAGCTCATATTCTCAATAAGGTTAAACAAGGGAAATAAATATTTATAACATTTGTATAAGGTTATGAGAACATGAGAATAATATTTTAAAATCATATCCATCATATCAATGATCACCATATTCAATCATGGAAATAAATATTAGCAGTTCATAAGACATTAATTATTTGGAAATCAAAGAACATTATCCATGAGATAATTAAATTGGAATAAATCATGGGATTTGTGGAATACACATAAAAATTGAAAATATTATATCAATGAAGCCCACCAAAAAATTAATAACATGTTATTATTAGGAAATCCACATGTATACCATCTTTGGGCTTTGTTTGACCACATTTGTACCATCATTTTTTGGCTTGGGCTGACCTTCTAGGTACCATTATATTTGGGTTGTGATAAACACTTGTATACCCTCCTTTTTAGGGTTGGTCTAAAAACCCATGTACCACCTTTTAGGCTGGGTCTAATAACCCATGTACATTATCATTGGGCTAGGGATAAGCACTTATGTACCCTCTGAGCTAATATAAAATTTACCATTAACTAATATATTGGAGCACTGTTTATGTGAACCAGTCATGTATTCTATAACAGTCTTACCAAATTTTCTCTGGGCCTCTCCATAATATAGTTTGCTTCCAAGAATATCAATAAATGTAATTACAAAGAGCCTTAATTTTATCACAAAACACAAACTACCAATCATTATTACCTTTATAACACAATTAAACCATTGAAAATAAAAGGTTTTCATGTCAATAGCTTTTAAACAACGTTGAACCATGGAAGAAATGTGTTCCATAACAATACTTTTGAAACATAATTAACTTTTGGATGATAACTAGGCTTCATAGTAACCTATTTAGAACATGATTAACCTGTGGACGGTAAATGGGTTTCATAACACTATTTTGAACCATTATTAACTTATTTAACTTAAATGGGATTCATAAAAAACTCTTTGAAACATTCTTATTCCTTCTTGAGAAATAACGAGGATGTTATCAGTACCAAATATCTATATTGGAGGATAATTAACAACAATGTTCATACTTTTGATTAATTTAAATATAATTAAAATATCATTAATAATTTTATGAGTAAAATAACCTTTTTATTTTTAAAATAACATCTTTTAAAAAATAAAAAATCATTTAAATGATTTATCACTAGAATAACTATGAAAACATATAAAGTATGTTTTAAAAAGCACATAAAATGTTGTTTAAAGGAATTTTTTTTAAATATATTTTTTAAAAAATTACCTTTTAAAAATATCAATAAAACTTTTAAAATCATTTATAATCCTCTTTAAAACATAAAACCTTTTGAAAAAATTCTTTCAAAATAAAAAATGAAACTTATAGAAGAATGTTTCGAAATCATTTAATAAAAAGTTTAAAACATAAAAACTTTTCAAAATATTTTTACTTGAAAAAACTCATAAATTATTTTTTAAAATATATTCTCAAAACATTTTTTTGGAATAAAAAAATTCTGAGAGAAGAAATAAATAAAGATGGTTTTTCTGGAACAGAATTTTTTTATTTATGTACATTAATGAATTATATAATAATGGTTACATTGCATGATGATATCATTGATAACCACATGATAAAAATTTTCATGAGAAGTTTTGGGAGTTATATCATGATATTTCTACATTGGATACTTCAATATAAATAATCCTGATAAACATGTGAATTGTAATAAGAAATCATTACCCCTTTGGTAACATTGAATCATGTGACCCATGGATGAATAACATAAAATAAAACATAAAATATCAGAAGGATGAATAAATTACAATATATTACATGTCAATGATTATGTATGTTTACCAAAAGTAAAAAATATAGTTTCATAGCATAATGTGTGTCTCATTGAAGGAAAACCGACACAAACATCCCAAACCAATTGTATAACTTTAAAACCATAAAAACCATAAAATGGAGATCCTAAAAATTATTTCTAAATACAAATTTTATTATATATAATAATGATAAAATAAATCAATGGGAAGTACATACACCACAAGAAAAAAACAAGAGGGGAATATGAATGTGTTCTCATAGAAAATAAATGTGAGAGAGAAATCATTTACCTTAAGTTTTGACTTCTATTTTACTCATTAAACCAACCTGTATAAAAAAAATTAATGTTATTTTAAATAATATATAGAGTCATAATTATATATATCATATCATATGTGGTTCTATTATGACCTCATATAGCCTTTTTATTACAATTTTTAAGGTTACATTTTAGGTAATAATCGATTTTGTTTTCATAAATGATTTGACTTGTTATTTTTAATCATCTTAGTTTCATCATGCATTCATAATATCCTAAATTAAAACAGCGATATAAATATCATTTGTATTTATTTTGTATATATATTTTTATAAATCAATTGAATTTGGTGAAAGGAAATGAAATACATCGTTCAGGGGGATGGTTGGTCATACGTACACCTGAACGATGTTTCCAATTTCTTATTGAATTGGAAGAAAGAATTTTAAATAGTATTTATATATAAATATATTCATTATATTATTTTTTATGTCATATATATAAATATTTTTTATAAAATAAATCCTCAGTAAATTCAATATATAGTCTGGATGAGTCATATCGCTTCATGATACGGTAGTCGGCCAAACACACAAACAACATTATCACACTCTCATAATATGGAAAGAAAGAAGTTATGTGAGATATAATAATTCCATAATCATAAAAACAACATAGATATCTTATATAAACTATAAATACATCATTATTATGAGTCTTGAATGGTGGTTATGAAAAAAACGAATGACATTAGCTAATGAGGTGGTAGTTTGTCACACACACAAACGATAATTTTGTAATCCATTTGATTGAAGTGTGTGAGGTTGTAGGATTTACCATTAACATAAAAAAATATGTATATGGATGATACTTATGTTATTATAACATCATGTAATAATAATTATTGAATAGGGTGTAGGAAGAAATAAAATACAATCTTGATAGATATTTACCACTTCTTAGGGTATCATCCTTACGATTGCACTAAATCCTTACGTGGATTGATTTAATTCCAAATTAATAATTCTAGGATGAGAGTTGGGAAATTTTAATTTTCTTTTTAAAAGTTATGTTTGATCCAAAAGGCTTTAGATGTGTGAATAAATGGGGAGTGTGATACCTTTTATAATTGAGTTGTGGCATTCTTGTAAATACCCAAAACTATTCGAAATTGTGATGTCTCCCTTTACACATGTGCCTCAAAAATTTAACATTAATGTAGGGTATAGTTTATTTGGTCAAGAAACCCCTCCACCACAAAAACGAAATATATTTTTTTATCATGTTACTCCTTAGTATTTATGTTGAATTAATTTTATCATTATAGCTGTTACCAAAGTGAGTTGTATATTTTTGTTTACCTTGGTAATTTATCTCATAAAAATATTATTAAAAATATAATTATTAGATAATTTAAAAAAATTATTCTAAATATTATTTCCAACTTATTCAATAAAAATCCTATGACTTTGTGATATTAATATTAATAAAAACACTTGTAAATGCACAAAACCTAGTTTTAACATTAATCATGTTAATTAATTTTAACAGTTTTCATGAATTAATATTTTAGAAAATTAAGTTGAACATATTAGATAATAAAAATTATTCTCATTCAAAATAAGGAATCTATTTTTCAATTTACATTCATAGATGTGGTAGAATTTAATCTAAAATTAGTCTCACAGAGGGGATTAGAAAGTGGGGAATTAAAGTAAAAATGTTAAAAATTTACAATGTTATTATATCCAATTTAAATATGAATATTATTCCAATGAATTTAATTATATTAATATATGTCAGATAGTGATAATTAAACTATAAGACTAATATAATTTTAATTTATTAATTTTCTATGTGAAAAGATCCTTTCTAATTAAAATTGAGTATTTTTTAGTATTTATCAAATGAATAAACAAAACCTAAAAAATTACACTAAGATAATTTTTATGGTTTATATTAAAAAACGAATTTTATTTTAACAAAGTAATTTTATAAATTATATTTTTAAGTAATTTTTCCATAAAATGGCAGTAAAAATACTTTTTAGAAAAATAGATTTTTTAAGCATAAAATGGGATTAATTCGTATCTATAGTCTACAAACTCTATAAGACGACTTTGAATAATTTGATTTAATATATAATATATAAATTTCATTAAAAAAATTACCTGAAATTTATTTGGTCAATTTATTGATATAAGACGCACCTATGCACATAAAAACGGGTGTTAGAGAAATATTATCATTTCTTTTCTAAATGGTTTTCATTTAATTTATATTTTATTGGTCACCCATGAATTAATTTTATACATATTTTCAAAATATATTTTTTTAATTTTATTAATAATAATCATAAATTCCATTCAATGACTAATTGAAATCTATCATATTAAATAATATTATATTAATTCAATGACATGTTTCATTTAAATCGATGAATTATGAAATACCTATTATCATATAATTTTTATTTATTCAAGACAAAAATTAATAAAAAAACTCGTGGAATTGCATTATAGCCCCCATAAAATGAATTTTGACCTCGAAATTCATTTGGTTCATAAGAGTTGTAATACTTGAAAGTTGCTTTCATAGAAACCCACATCACAAAAATTGTTAATAAAACATCTTATTAATAAGAGAGAAAGTCAAATATTTGGTCCATGTTGAATAACACATAACATGGTTTATAAGGATGAGAACATTGATTGTAAGTGAAAAGGTCGACAAAGGTGAGTAAACTATCATTGGAATAAAAATTAATGGTGATATAAAACATGGTTAGGAGAACAATAATGATCACAAATCCATAAACCTAAGAGGCTTTAAAAAGTTCATAGATATCATAAAAATATTTTGGTAAGACAATGTTTTATTTTATGACCCTTTTCCTAAATTTGAGTAATTATCCTATAAATATACATTCACATGAATTTCATTCCATTTTATAGGAAAAAATTCATCCATTGGTTGTTCCATGATTAATTTTAACCTAGTCTCTTAATGTAAGATATAAAGATAAATTTATTATACCAGAAGTACCAAAAAATCATATGATCTATAAATAGAATGATAATTAATTTTGTTTGTATACGGTTTTTATCACAAAAAAACTATTACCATAGGTTATCATATTATGAATAAATCTTCATAAAAAGAATTAATATATTAATATATAAAATCTTATGAAAAGTTTAACATAACTATTACATAAATAGTTAACCTTATAACCCTTCCAAAATTTATAATTTATAATGATGTTTTCTTAATTTACCAAATTCTACATATTATTAACACTCCAAAAATTATTAATATGACATTAATTTTTATCGGTCCAATATGTGGATACGTTGGTCATATAGTCTCTTGAAGCTTAGTAATAACAAAAATTACCATAAAATCTCAGTGAAAACAAACAAGATTACTTATTCCACGAATAAATACATTGATTATTAAACATATTCCATTAATCCAATAATGTTATAAACTCCATTATTTATAACATAAACAACATTTTGAAGAAAAAATTATTTATCAGTTTTGAGGTCATCAATACTATCAAATTTACAATATCCATATCAATATTTTCATAATTCAAGCTAAAGACCATTATATAATCCGCAGGAACATGTTAAGGTTTATCTTTCATTAACTATATATCTTTTCCATTAAATCAATTATCTAGGTCATCTGTTACATTAAATAATTTATTTCAAACCTTTAATGAACAACTTATACTAAAAATCCTTATATATTTCATAATTATTGATTCCCAATATAAAAATACATCAACCATACCACTTTGTTATCACACTCTTAACTGGGATCCATCATCTTATTATTTAATTCCTTTTTTTCTTTCATATGTAATAGGAAATATATTCATCATCATCAATATAAAAATTAATCATACAACGTTGCTTATTTTAATCATGATATTTCCACCTTAGACAGATATTTCTATAACTCCCATATATTCTACATTTAAAGCATTCAATAGTCGATGATATCACAGGAAGACCAATATTTCATTCAATTGTGTTATCATAATTTTTAATTTTTCCATTAGTGTTCTAGGATTTGTGTCCTTCTTTTCCATAATCAAAATATCATCACTTTCCCAAAATACATTCACATTGGTGTTTATTTACACATTTTAAACATATAGAGAACTGATTTTTCATTCCTCCATGGTTACCATCACCTGAAATCTTAGTGAACAATTTGTTTCTATAATTTTATTAGTCTAAGGGTTGGTTAAAGTACACATAATTAATCATGTTCTGTGAAAACTGATTTTGCATAATCATAGAATCTGTTTCTCTAGTGTTCATCCCATATTTATTATCCTCATCAAATAATCTATCACATTCAATGATAACTCATTTTATTTTGGATCCTTCCATGAATGAAACAAAAATTCACCGTGTGATTAATAGTATTCGTAGTGGAAAACCACATAATTAGGAGAAAACACTTATAGGATGCCTAAGTCATGACTACTTCTTTATTATCTACGAAACTATATTTATATACATTCTCATTCATAGTAATAATCTATTTAAATACCTTTTATGGTTTATAAAGAGTTTTTGAATTTACAAATAATATCTTCTAGGAGTTTTAAATAAATTGGGATGAAATGACCATTATTGTGCAACATTTTCTAAACATGTCTAGCTCAAAATTTTGTTTTTACGATTTCTACCACTATGTACATATGTTTTAGAGCCACATAAACTAGTATTATATATATATAATGAATTAGTTTAAAGGAAACCACTCACTATATCCTTTTCCAGAATTCTAGCGCATTTCCTATAATTTACCTCTGCCTTAGACTTATCCTTAAAGACATCCCTGGACATATCCTTATAAATAGACCTAGGGATCTCACTAATTCTTTATAATCCTATATTCTAATGGTTAACTAAACCATTATTTTGATAATAAAGATATAAACCAAGGTCTTAATATACTTTGATATTATATCATCTTTAAGAGTATTCATTATATCACACAAACACATTCTTGGTGAAAGTAATAGTTTAGTTTCAATTGGATAAGAAAAACATTACATGATAATGATAAGAAGTTAAAATGTTCATACACAACCTATTATAGATCAAAAACATGGTTCATGGTATAAATATTGGCAATTAATGAGATGTGAATAATAAGGAAATAAATGTAAATGATCCATGAGAGAATAATATTGGTAGAAGTCATAGTTGATTTGGAATATATATAATCATAGAAATCTTATGTCAAGGATACACATAAGATGTTAATAACATGTTACTATTGTTTTGAACAACAGTGTGCCATCATTAGGCTTGGGATGACCATTTTTGTACCCTCTATTTTGAGCTTGGGATTACCACCCATGTACAATCATCCTTTGGCTTGGGTGAAACACATATGTACCCTCATTTGTGTGATTTGGGAAAACACTAGTGCACCCTCAATATTGGGTTTAGGCTAAACACTAGTGTACCTATAAGAAGACATAGAATTAATCGTTACCTATTCTATTGGAGTCATATCTATGAGTACCCATCATGTAAGAAATAATGGCCCACCTAGTGCTATCGGGAATTCCCTATCAAATAATTAATTTTCAATAACCACAATGTCACTAAACTATAAAGAGCTTGAATTTACTTATAAAACTCATAAACACAATAATTATTCCATTTATAACTTTATTAAACCATGGATAATTGATCAGTTTCATGTCAATTTATTTTAAACATTATTTATCCTTGGAAAATATATAGGTTTCATAATAATATCTTTAAAACATGATTAATAGGTAGAAGATAAATAAGTTTCATAACTATGTATTTGAGAAATGTTTAACATGGGAAAGAGAAAAATATTTCACAAAAACCTCATTAAAAATTATTATATTTTGGAAGAGAAACATGAATCATAAAAATCTCTGCAAAACATGTTTGACATGTGGAATGAAAATGGTTTCGATACAAATTTCTTTGAAACATGATTAACACATGAAAGAGAATCGGGTTTCAAAAAAACTCATTGAAATAATCTTATTCCATACTTTGAAATTACGTAAATGGTATTTGTAACACCCTGACCCCAGTTACCCAGATTCGGTGCATTATTAAATAACATTTTCATGATCACAAAAGATCAAGTCTCGAATGACCGATTAGTTTAGTAGCCTTGGAACAACTAGATACATTTATCAACTTTACATTACATCAAAAAGTGAAAACTAAAACAACATATTGTCTCCACACTCATATCCCCTTATACTATCCCTATAGTTCATTCATAAAATAATTTTTCACATCCTGGGAAAAATAAAACATTGAAGGTGGTGAGCTCAAATGCCCAGTAAGTATAACAATATAGCGGGAAATTTCATAAATAATCATAACCATTTGAGGCAATGTATAACTAAAACAGAAGACTTTTAAACTTTAACATCAGCATAATATGTCAGAAATAAAATGAAATAATGCCATTTAATTATTCACATTTATATTCTATGAGTCTAATAATCACATGCAATATCAATAGCCACATTCATAATGATGGAATGCATAATACTGGACTATCAAAACCACATAGCCAAAGTATCATGCCAAGACTACAAATTAGATTTTCTCAAGGCCTTATTCCAAGACACTAGTTTGTCTCATGAGGCCTACCAATTCATCTAGGAGCTATAACAGGCTCCACCCGTCGCATATTAAGTCCAATGCATTCCTCATATGAACAGGTTAAAACATAACATAAACATTCATATTAAAACTAGCATATGAAATGTCAACACTTTCTCCGTAAACCATGAATGGTATAAAAATAACACATCCACATTCAAATATATCAAAAAAAATTCTATACAATATTGAAGTTTTTTATCCTAATAAATCAACTTAAATAAGCATAAAATCCATCAAAGGATGTTCACATAGATGAAATAAAAACTATTTGAGAGAAATATCTCTTTTATGAAACCACTTAAAAGTCACATAATTATAAAAGAAAACACTTACTTTGAAAATATTATTATAATATTATAAGGGATGCTTCATTGATTTTATAATGGCAAAAAATAGCCTCACCTTTAGTATAAGTTAAAAAATACATTCTTACCATAATTTTGTCGAAAAGGTTAAAAAGGACCTTGTTTGGAAAATGACAGAAAGATTCCATTCAAACCATTTTATAAAAATTTAAAAAAGGTTATAAATGACGTGAACCCATAGTCTCGTAAATAGTAAAAATGTTTTGGAATACATTTTTAAGAAACATGGATGTGGACGATAAAGAGGTCCCAGTAGATAATTACGTATAAACAACCTCAGATAATGAAGAGATTGTAAAATAAACCCTTACCTTGTACTTTTCCTTGGTTGATGGTAGGTTAACCTCCTATATAATGGTTAAATAATTGTTATTAAATTATAAAAGAATAATATACATTAATATGATATCATATATGATCTTTTAACAATGATTTGTTAATAATATCTTAGTATTATCATCATTTAGGGTGTTAACAGATTCATTTTTCTTTATATTATTCTTTATCTGAGCCATATTTACTATGGATGGGATTTATATTATTTCTATCCAGAATGATAACATGTCCCTGAAAATTATTTTTAATCATCAAATAAAATTTATTCTTGAATGGATACGATGGGGAAAAAATTTCATTGCATTCGTGGAGAAGGTAATCCGTACGTACGAACGAGTGACAATACCAATATTTTGATATTAAAATAATATATAATTGGATGTTATATCATATATACAGAATCATTATCATGTTATATTAATTATTTACATGAATTACACATCATTATTATAACAATCCAAACAATAATGTATTGAATAACAATTACACCATGACATGGAGACGGTAGGCCGTACATACGCACGTATGGTGACATGTCTTTCAAAGGATGGATAGAATACTTAATATGGTTGTTCCATATTTATAATAACATCATAGTATATAGAATATACTGGAGTTATTATTTTATAATGGAAATAACACAGAAAGAATAAGTTGAAGAAAAAGGAACTTGAAAGAGGGTGGTGAAAACATTACCTCTTCTTCGGGTTCATCCTTTTGATTTGATCAAAAGGGCTCCTTATGTTGGCTTTATGACAAAAGGAATGCCTCTAAGATTAAGGGTGGATATTTTAGAGGTTATTTGGGTAGAAGTTGGACAAACCAAAAGGCCATGAAGGTATAAGGAATTGGTTATAAGTGGTGTTCTTTTATAAGGGGGGAGGGTCTCTTTAGGAAAAACGTAAAGTATTAATTTATAATAAATTCATATTCGATTTATAATGGCTCCAAAGTGGAATCTTAAAAAACTAACGTGGGATGGGTCGCAAAAAACACAACCAATAGATTTTAGACAGGATCGGATCACTATATTAACCTTATCTTTTAGATTTAACTCTTAGTTAAATAGTTTGACATTTACCATGTCTCTTTGTATTTTTTTATTATATAGTTAATAAACAAACTATATACTTACAAGAGACCCCCAAGTGTTATAGTAATGATACAAATATAATTATATAAGTCCTCTTGCCGAAAAATAGATTTTTAGAAATATAATATCAATTAATAATATAATATTTTATTTAAAAACTCTTTTATGTCAATTTTGACATTATTGGGTATTTTGTATTTGATAAATTCATAACAGCATTATTACTTCGAATAAAATTCATATAACAAATAATAATATGTCATATTAACCTAGAAAATTATTTTAATTCATAAAAAGTCTAAAATTACATTTATTTGGTTATTTATAATATTAATTATTTTAATATTTCATTAATTAGGTAATTACTGCATCACCATTGTGTCAAAATAAATTAAATTATTTAATGTCTAAAAATTTTAAATAAAATACCATTATGTATAAAATATTTTTATCTTTCTAATTAATATTTATAATCTAATTTATATTATGTATAACCCTGTATTAAAAATATTTTAGTTATTAAACTTTGATTTTAACTCTTTTAACTCTACTTTGAATTAAATAATAATAAATGTCCTACTCTAATCCATGTTGACCAAAGAGGTTCATATTTAATTACTAATATTTTTCTGGTCGAATTATACTTATCCAATATAATTAGTACATCTGTTAGGGTAATAATAATTTTCTTTTTACACTTAATTACCCTATTTACTTTTTACCGTGGTAAATAAAAGAAAAAAGTTAATATTCACAAAAAAAATTATTTTTATCGTATTGAACCACATTTTACACCATGATATTAACCATGACTCTTGGATTTTGTAAATTCTACTCATAGAAGCTGTAAAATTATTTTTTATGTGAATTTGGAAATTCACCTAGGTGATGGGTAAAAGACGGTGAAAATTTCAATAAAATTTTTATATGTCTAAAATTATTATAAACTAAATCCAATGAATTACATTGAACATATATAGGTATTAAGTATCTATTTTGAACTAAAATAAATTTAAATCAAAAAAATAAATTATTTAAATAAAATGTCGGTTTTAACCAATAACTCGGTGTTTTTCATTATTCATAAAAATTGAACGTTTTTAGAAAAATACCAAAACTTCACCCTAGGATAATTTCGATATTACGAATCCAAAAATGAAGTCCATTTTAAAATATAAAATTTATAAAATTTTAAAAATAGGTTATTAATATTCATAATATGTAGTTTTATTGGTTGTGGAGTGTTAGAACTCGAAGTTGCGTACAACACACACTACTGTATTATTCAAAGGGAAACGTACCATGGAAGCTTGGGGTGTTACATTATACCATAAATCATATAATTTCGGCCTCGACATTTTTATGATATTAATACATAAAAAGACTTTGGTGGTTCTTCATCATAAGTTCCTCATATTCCCACGATGTGTGTTCCATCTTATGGTTTCTCCATAGAACATTTACCAGACGAGTTGTCCGGTTTCTCAGCACTTTTTCTCTGGTATCAAGAATCCTGATGGGATCTTCACAATAAGACAGATTAGGTCCAAGTTCTAATTCCTCATAAGTGATTACATACGTTGGGTCAGGCATGTATTTTCTCAATAGTGATATGCGGAACACATCATGAACATTAGAGGGATTTGGTGGCATTGCCAAACGGTAAGCTAAAGCCCCAATTCGTTCTAGAATTTTTAATGGTCCTATTGACCTGGGACTCAATTTGACTTTCTTACCTAAATGTATAAATCCCTTCAATGGAGATACCTTCAAGAAAACATGATCTCCTATATGAAATTTCAAATCCTTCCTTCAGTAATTAGCATAGCTCTTCTGCCTAATTTGACCTACTTTGATGTGGTTTTTGATTACCATCACCTTTTCCATTGTTTCCTCCACCAGTTCTGGGCCTACGAGTATTATTTCACCAACGTCATCCAAACAAGTTGGTGTGGGACATCTCTTTTCGTATAACACTTCATATGGTGCCATCAGAATACTTGAATGGAAGCTATTGTTATAGGAAAATTCAACCAGTGGTAAATATTGATGCCACATACCCTGAAAGTGAAGTGAGAAAGATCTCAACATGCCTTCTATGGTTTGAATAGTCCATTCTGATTTTCCATCCGTTTTGGGGGTGGTAGGCAGTTCTCATTTGATGTTCAGTATCGATGTCTTTCTGAAGACTTCTCCAGAATCTTGATGTAAAATGTGTATCATGATCAGAAACAATTGACATGGGTACTACATGAAATCTCACAACTCATTAATATATAGTATTTCTAAACGTTCAAGTGGTAAATCATCCCTTATAGTAAGAAAATGTGCTAACTTGGTAAGACGATCAACAATGACCCATATTTCATCGTTCCTTCTAGAAGTCTTTTGTAGTCCCATGACAAAGTCCCTCATGATATTATCCCATTTCCACTCAGGTATTGGAAGAGGTTTCATGACTCCCCCAGGCTGTCGCCTTTCGGCTTTCACTTGTTGACAAACTATACATCCTGAAACAAAATCAGAAATCTACCTCTTCATGTTGTCACACCAAAAAATGATCCTTGAAATCTATATATATTTTGGTGCTCCTAGGGTGTATTGAGAAATTGGAACTATGAGAATTTTCCAACAATTCTCTTTTTAGATCAGGTATATCGGGAACACAATGTCTCTTCCCAAATTTCAAAATTCCATCTTCATACACAAAGTCATTCAAATTCCCATCATTCATAAATATAATGTTCTTTTGAAATTCTTCATCATCGGTTTGAGAACTCTGTATCCTTTCTAGTAAATATGGTTTGGAAACCATTTGAAAAAGTATCTATGTTTCACCTTCCATGGTTATTCCCATATCCAAATTTACTAGATCCATGAAAATAAGATCCATCTCAACTCTCATATTTTTCAAAACACCATGATATTTTCTACTCAAAGAATCTGAAACCTTATTTTCCTTCCCTGAGTGGTGGTGTATCATGCAATCATAATCCTCAAGTAGTTGAAGCCATCTCATTCGCCTCATGTTGATTTTTTATGTGAGAAAATATACTTCAAACTCTTGTGATCTGTCTATATCTCACATTTTTCACCATAGACATAATGTTTCCATATTATCAAAGCAATGATTATAGCAGATAACTGAAGATCACGTGTAGGATAGTTTTGCTCATGAATTTTTAGCTCTCGTGATGCATAGGCAATAACCCTATCATTCTGCATAAGGTCACAACAATGTCCTTTCTTCGATGCATCACTATAAATAACGAACTCATCATTCCCCGATGGTAGATTCAATATAGGAGAATTGACTAATATTCTATTAATTTCTACAAAACATTCTTCACACTCTTTTGTCCAAACATATTTAACCCCTTTATGTGTGAGCTTCGTTAATGGGTTAGCCAATCGGGAAAAATTCTGGACGAAAGGACGATAATAACCTACTAAACCAATAAAACCGCATACCTCAGTTATACTCGTTGGTGATGGCCATTCTTGGATTGCTCTTGTATTTGAAGGATCAAAGGAAATTTCATCCTTAGAGAAAATATGGCCATGAAAAGAAATCTATTGAACCCAAAATTCAGACTATCAAAACATCCCATATATTGCATGTCTTCTAAGAGTCATCAGGATAATGTGCAAGTGATTTTCATGATCTTCGTAGATTTTGGATTATACCAAGATATCATCAATAAAAAACACTACAAAATCATCAAGATATTACTTTAAAACTCAGTTCATTAGATCCATGAAGACAGAGGGTGAATTAGTCAATCCAAAAGTCATTACATTCAACTCGTAATGCCCGTACCTGGTTTGAAATGCTGTCTTCGGAATGTCTTCTTTCTTCACACACAAATGATGGTATCCAAATCGAAGGTCAATCTTCTAAAAATATTTACCTCCATGTAGTTGGTCAAGTAAATCATTAATGCGAGGTATGGGATACTCTTTCTTTATTGTTATAGCATTGATCTCCATATTTTCAGTGCACAATCTCATAGATCCATATTTCTTTTTAACAAAAAAGAATAGGGGATTTCCATGTAGAAACACTAGGGAGAATAAATCCATTATTACTAAATTCCTCTAGTTGTTTATTTAGTACAACTAATTCCACAGTGGGCATTCTATAAGGGGAATTTGATATAGGCCTTGAACTAGGAATTAAATCAATGGAAAACTCAATTTCTCGTTCTGGATGATGTCAAGGTAAATATTCTCAGAAACACATCAACATATTCATTCACAATAGTTACATCCTCTATTTTAAAATTCCTTTCCTCACCCACAATTGTTTCATTCTATTCCTCTCCGATAATTGAATTCAGCTGAGTTACTAGGGGTGGATATAGAAAATAATTAGGTGGTGATGATTCTTCTCTAAAGATAAGGTGTTCTTTATTATCATTATCAAAAATCATAACCCCCTTCTTCTAACAATAAATATTCGCATCATGGTCCAAAATCCAATCCATACCGAGGATTATATCAAATTCAATCATGGTTATGACGATGATATCATCATATAATGAACATTTATATGCTTTAATGGGGATTGATTCACAGAACATTGTAGTAATGATAATTCCCTTAGGAGTTTTGAGAGACAACTCCCTTGTTAAATCAAATTCGAAATATCTAATTTTCCTAGAAAACTGGGAAGATATGAAACAATGTGATGATCCAGAATAAAATAACGCATTTTCTAAACATGAGAAAACTATTAAATTACCTGCTACCACCTCTTTCAGAGCTTCTACCTCAGTGGTAGTGATATCATAAGCATGACCTTGATCCATTGGCCTTTTCTGATTTAAGTTCCCATATCCCTTAGTAAATTCATTTTCATAATGTCCCATTTCTCTACAATTATAGAATTCCACATTGAAAAAAACATTCTTTCCCTTACATTCATTAGCTTGGTGGCCTTTTTCACCACACTTGTAACAGACTCCCATTCCCTTCAAGAAAGTACCAGGGTATTTCTTCAGACATTTACTGTAGGATGGATAATCAACTTTTCACTTCTTCCATTTATTTCCATTTACAGAGTGGTAAGAAGATCTATTCTTCTCTTGCTTTTCTATAAAGTCATAAGACATAGAGAATTCCTATTATGTCTTGATAGCACACGAGACAATATCTTCGTGTGACGAGATGGATTGTGAGGCCAAAGCTCAATGAAGAAACTGTTTTAACCAATAAAATAAATGATCAAATCTTACTTCTTGGGTTATGTATATAATCTTAAACATACCTCACTAACCTTGTAAAGTTAGCCTCGTACTTTGTGACATTCTCATCCTCTTTTTGCCTCAGACTTAGAAATTTCCATTCAATATCTGCTCAATGGTCATGGGGAAAGTATTTTTATAATAAAAGATATTCGAACCCCCTCCATTCCATATTTGATATTTCATCATCCTCCTTTGTGTTTTGAATCAATGACCACCGTTTATCAGCATCTCTAGTGAGGTCGTAAACTGCCATAATAACTTTTTCCCATTAGCTAGTCCCCAAAGCCTAAAATATTTTCACTAGGGAAATTCTCCATTTCTAAGCTACTAATAGATTTGTACTCCCATTTAATGTTGGTGGTTGTTGCCTCATGAGGCGATCTAACTTTGATCCTCCATTCTGCGGATCAGGGCGCTCCATACGGGTAAGGTTATTATTCATAAGCTGAGTGAGTTGTCCTAGTATGGTGATTAGCTGATCAGCACCAGTTGTATCACCAGCTCCACTATAATTATCTTCAGCAGGAGGGAAATCCCTACATAGAGTGCTTTCATTTATATAGTTTCCATTCCTTCTACTAGGCACCATTTCTAAACAATGGCATATAGTAGATTAGTTTATGAATTGCAATACATAAATCCAAACATGTAAAACACTTAACATGAATTGAACAGTTTATGGATATAATCCATAATCATAAAAAATGTTTTCTTTGAGGAATTATATACTCATAAACCCTTTATAATGGTTTATAATGAAAATTTTAATTATCCTAAGCATTTCCCCCGAGAGTGTCGTAACCAAGAATGCAGTAAGGCCCATTGTCGTGCACCAATTCCTGTTCGAGTCTTGCTCAAAGAGGTGTTTTCAGGTTATACCACTACGTACATCTGTGGCAGAGCCGCCTATACCTACTAATATCTAGAAAAGGATGTATTGCTCAGAAAAGTCACAAAATATCTAAAATACCAAAATTCTAGGATGTTCTTCTATACTAATCCTCAAAGTTAATCTTATGTCTATGTGTTATAATCAGAGTTTGTCTAAATATAGCTTCCATGGTTTGTACTAATTATCTCTCTGATACCAACGGTAATTCCCCAAGCCCAGTTACCCAGAGTCGGTGCATTATTACATAACATTTTCATGATCACTAAATATCAAGTCTCGAAAGACTGATTAGTTTAGTAGCCCTGGAATAACTAGATATATTAATAATGTTTACATTACATCAAAAAGTAAAAACTACAACAACATCCTGTCTCCACACTCATATCCCCTTATTATATCCCTCTAGGTCATTCATGAAATACTTCTTCACATCCTGGTAAAAAATTAAACACTGAAAGGGGTGA
The DNA here is from genome assembly GCA_963277665.1 of Viscum album. Classification (NCBI taxonomy): domain Eukaryota; kingdom Viridiplantae; phylum Streptophyta; class Magnoliopsida; order Santalales; family Viscaceae; genus Viscum; species Viscum album. The sequence goes on from OY728166.1 coordinate 1,324,742,909, forward strand.
GTTCAAATACCCTGTAAGGATAACAATATAATGAAAACTTTCATAAATAAGCATAAACATTTAAGGCATTGTATAACTAAAACAAAATCCTTTTAAACTTGAACTTCAGCATAATATGGAAAGAAATAAAATTAAATAATTCCATTTACTTATTCACATGGATATTCTACTAGTCGAATAATCACATACAATATCAATAACCACTTTCATAAGGATGGAATGCATAATGCCAGACTATCATAACCATATAGCCAAGGCCTCATGCCAGGACTACAAATAATATTTATTCAAGAGCCTTGTTCCAAGTCACCATTTTGTCTCATGAGACCTGCCGATGCATCTAAGAGCTATAGCGAGCTCCACTCGTCACATATTAAGTCCAATGCATTCCTCATATGAACATGTTTAAACATAACATAAACATTCATATTAAAACTAGCATACGAAATGTTCATAAATTTTCCATATACCATGAATGGTATGAAAATAACACATCCACATTAAAACATATCACAAAACCTTCAATACAATATGAAAGTTTTGTTTCATAGTAAATCAACTTCAAATGAGCATAAAATCTATCAAGGGATGTTGACATAGATGAAATCAAAACTATTTGAGAGAAATATCTTTTTTATGAAATCATTTAATAGTCACATAATTGTAAAAGAATACATTTACATTGAAAATATTCTTATAATCTTGTAAATTAAGCTTAAACAATTTAATAATGGCAGAAAATAGATGCACCCGCCGTATAAGTTAAAAAATTAATTCTTACCTTAATTTTGTCGAAAAGGTTAAAAAGAATGTTGTTTGAAAAATGACGGAATGATTCCTTTCAAAACATTTTATAAAAATTAAAACAATGGTATAAATGAATTTAACCCATAGTCTAGTAAATAGTTAAATTTTTTTTGAATACATTTTTAAGAATCATGGATGTGGATGATAAAGAGGTCCTAGTAGATAATTACTTATAAACAACCTCAGATAATGAAGAGATTGTGAAATAAACCCTTACCTTGTAATTTTCCTTGGTTGAGGGTAGGTTAACCTCCTTTATAATGGTGAAATAGTTGTTAGTAAATTATTAAAGAATCATATACATTAATATGATATCATATATGATCTTTTAATATTTAATTGTTAATAATATCTTAGTATTATCATCATTTCGGGTGTAAATGGATTCATTTTACTTTATATTATTTTTTACGTGAGCCATATTTACTATGGATGGGATATATATTATTCATATCCAAAATGATATCATGTATATATAGACTAATTTTAATCATCAAATAAAATTTGTTCTTGAATGGATACGATGGGGAATGAATCTCATCGCATTCGTGGAGACAGTAATCTGTAAGTACGCACGAGTGAAAATATCGTTCTTTTGATATTAAAACAATATATAATTGGATGGTATATAATATATATGGAATCATTATCATTTTATTTTTATTATTTACATGAATTACACATCATTTTTATACCCATCCAAATAATAATGTATTGAATAACAATTACACCACGACGTGGAGATGGTAGGCTGTACGTACACACGTATGGTGACATGTCATTCAAAGGATGGATATAATACTGAATATGGTTGTAACATATTTATAATAACATCAAAGAATATAGAAGATACTGGATTTATTATTTTAGAATGTAAATAACAATGAAAGAATATGTTGAAGAATAAAGGAACTTGAAAGAGGGTGGTGAAAACATTACCTCTTCTTCTGGTTCTTCCTTTTGATTTGATCAAAAGGGATCCATAGGTTGGATTTATGACTAAAGGAAGGCCTCTAGTATTAAGGTATGATAGTTGAGAGGGTATTTGGGCAGAGTTTGGCCGAACCAAAAGGCTCTGAAGGTATAAAAAGTGGTTATATATGGTGTCCTTTTATAAGGGGGAGGAGGGTCTCTTTAGGAAAAACATAAAGTAGTAATTTATAATAAATTTATATTTGGTGTCTAACGGCTCCAAAATGTACTATTAAAAGTATAGGGTGGGTATGGGTCAAAAACCACACAACCAATAGATTTTAGACCGGTTTGGGTCACTATAGTAACCTTATCTTTTAGATTTAACTCTTAGTTAAATAGTTGGATATTTACCATGTCTCTTTGTATTTTTATATTATATAGTTAATAAAATTACTATATACTTATATGTGACCCCCAAGTGGTCCATTAATGATAAAAATCTCATTATATACATCCTTTGGATGAACAGTGTATTTTTAGGAATATAATATCATATAATAATATAATATTTATTTTAAAAACTCTTTTATGTCATTTTTGACACTATTGGGTATTTTGTTTTTGATAAATTCATAACAGCATTATTACTTCGAATAAAATTCATATAACCAATAATTATATGTCATATGAACCTATAAAATTATTTTAATTCATAAAAAGTCTTATATTACATTTATTTGTATATTTCTGATATCAATTATTTTAATATTTCATTAATTAGGTAATTAATGTATCACCATTGTGTCATAAATATATTAAATTATTTAATGTCTAAAAATTATAAACAAAAGAACATTATGTAGGAAATATTTTTATATTTCTAATGAATATTTATAATCGAACTTATCTTATATATAACCCTATATTAAAAATGTTTTAATTATTAAACTTTGATTTTAACTCTTTTAACTCTTCTTTGAATTAAATAATAATAAATGTCCTACTCTAATACAAGTGGACCAAAGAGGTTCATATTTTATTCCAAAGGTTTTTTTGGTCGAATTATACATATCCAATAGAATTTGGACGTGTGTTAGAGTAATAATTATTTCATTTTCCCCTTAATTACCCTATTTACTTTTTACCATGGTAAATAAAAGTAAAAAGTTACTATTCACAAAAAATGTTTTTATCGTATTGAACCACATTTTACTCCTTGATATTAACCGTTTCTCTTTGATTTTCAAAATTATACTAATATAAGGTGTAAAATTATGTTTTAGGTGAATTTTCAAATTCTCCTAGGAGACGGGTAAAAGACGGTGAAAATTTCAATAAAAATTTTTATGTCTAAAATTAGTATAAACTAACTCCAATGAATTAAATTGAACATATATAGGTATTATGTATCTATTTTGACCAAAAATAAATTTACATAAAATAAATAATTATTTAAATAAAAAGTCGGTTTTAACCAATAACTCAGTGTTTTTCAGTATTCATCAAAAAATTGAATATTTTCAGAAAAATACAAAAAAATTACCCTAAGTAAATTTCGATATTCCGAATCCAAAAATGAAGTCCATTTTGAAAGATAAAATTTATAAAATTTCAAAAAGTGGGTATTACTATACATAATAGCTATTTTGATTGGTTGTGGTGTGTTAGAACTCGAAGTTGCGTAAAACAAACGCTACAGTATTATTCAAGTGGAAACATACCGTGGAAGGTTGGGGTGTTACAGTATCAATAAGAAATATCCTTAGAGGAGTTTATGAAACAATAAGGTTTCTCATGTCGATTAATATAAATAAAATTAAAATAGCATTAAAAAAATTCTTCAGGAAAATATACTTTCCATATTTAAAATCCCATATTTTAAAACAAAAAACATTTTAAAAACATTTTTCATTGAAAATATCTATTGAAATTATAAATGAATCATTAAAAATAATTTAATAATATTTATAAAACCTAAAAACATTTATAAATTATTTTATTTGTAAATCAAAATTGAAATTTATTAAGTAATCCTAGGAAATCATTTAAAATAAATTTTAAAACATTAAACCTTTTCAAAATCCATTTCATTAAAAATAAAATTTAAATCATATAAAGGAACGATTTAAAATCATTTAAAAAATAAAAAATTTCCTAATTCAATTAATTTAAAATATTCTTCAATGATAATTTAATAATATTTTTTTTTAAATCATTTGTAGATAACTATGTTTCATAATAAAACTGATTTTTGACTGAAAAAAATGGAGTCATATCTTCTTAGAAATATTTTCGAAATTTTCTTAATTACCAAAGAGTGGGAAAATGGTAAAGTTACATGAATTTGTCAAATATGAAAATATGATAATAATTTTCTTCATAATTATTGAACTTTATATCATTATATTTCAACATTAGAGACATAATAAAAAACAACACTAATAAAAGATGAGATTGAAACAAGAAATATTTTACACTTTACTGACTCTGAATCTTTAGCAGCATGATGGAATAAGAAAAAATGATACATAAATATTAATAGTAAGAATAAATTCTTGATATTACATGTCAAATTTTCTGTATATGCACCACGTGAAAGAATATAAGTACCTAACATAATGTATGTCTTAAGGAAGGCAAACTGAGACAAAATTCCTTTACCACTTTGGTACCTTTGAGACCATACATACCAATAAAGTGAGATCCTGAAATGGATATATAAATAACAAAAATTTTATGAATAATATTCATAAATTACATTCATGGTTAGTATATAAACCATATAAAGAAGACATGTGGTGAAAATGGAATTTGTCTCAGGGAATATAAATGTGGGACAAAAAACACTTTCTTTATGTCTTAAATTTTATAGTTCTCGTTAAACCATAATGTACAATATATTTACACTTATTGTATATCAATTAAATATTAATAAATTTATATATCATATTATATATGGATATCTTATATTCATTTTTTACACGTTTATTAATCATTCCATGTTAAAGATATGTTTAGGTAATAACAGCTTTTTTTAACATGTTTTGATTTGTTTTATTCAGTAATATTACATCTATCATGGTTTAATAATATAAAAAATGTAAAACATGATATAAATATCATATATATTCAGTATATATGTATTTAGAGTTATCCATTAAATTTGGGGATAGGAATTGAAATACATATGTCATGGAGATGGCAAGTCTTAAGTTTCCATGAACATCGTTTCCATTTTCTTATTGTAATATAAGAATTAAAATTAAATAATATATATATATATATATATTACCATTATAGTGTTGTTTTTAAGTCATATATATCACATATGTTAAATTAATTATATGTATAGCGTGAAGAAAACATATCGCTTCGCGTGGTGGTTGTCTACCATACATGCGAATAACGTTATCGTATTCCCAGTAAATGGAATGAGTGAAGGTATCTGTGACATAATAATTAATGAATCACATTAACATAATATAATTCATATATATCATATATTAATAATAAATCTATCCTTATTAACAACCTTAAAATGAGGTAATTGAATAAAAATAATGAAATTGATTCGTGAGGTGCAAGTTCGTCGTGCACATGAATGGTGATTTTTTAACCTATTTAATGGAAGTTTGTTTAGTTTTAGATCATAAAAATGAAATAAAAACACCTAATAATATTAATGATATTGTTTTTATTATATCATAATTTTATAATAAAAATTCTAGGGGGTGGAGGAAGAAATTAAATAGAAATTCTCAATAAAGATTATTACCTATTCTTCAGGTATCATGGTTAGGTTTTCACTAAATCCTCGATTTGATTTAAATCCAAACATAGAATTCACGGATGGGGTAATGGATGTTGTGAAGTTCCTTTTTTGGTGTTTTTTTAGAGAAATGGATTTATAGGTTTAAATAATGAAGGACAAGGAGTTCCTTTTTATAATTTAGGTGGAGTACCACTCTTGTAAATACCAAAATTTATTCACTATCGGGATGTATCCCTTACCTAATGTTCCTCAAAAATAGAAAAATAATTGAAGTTATGTTTTATTTGGTTGAGAAAAACATCTAAAACAATTAATACCTTTTTACCAATTTATTCCTTTCTATTTATGTTAACCTAATTTTATCTTTAGAGTTTTTTACCAAGGTAACTTGTATATTTCTATTTACAAAGGTAATTAGTTATTTTAGAATGTAATTAATTAGTGACTTCACAAATAATTATGAATAATTTACACTAAATATTCATTCCAATTTTTTAAATAAATATCTTATCTGTGTGTACAATTAATATTAATACAAATACATGTAATGTGCAAAACCCTGTTTTAACCCTAACAACGTTAATTAATTTCTTCTTTATCCTCTAATAATTTTGGGAAAAAATTATATTGAACTAATTAAATAATATATAATTTTCTACTTCCAATTATAGGATCCATTTTTTAAAATTCCATTCATATAAGTGGAAGAATATAATTTAAAATTAGACCCACATACATGACGAAAAATCAATTTTTTAGTAAAACTTTTGAGTTGTTTACAATGTTTTTATATCCAATTTTAATATAAAAATTATTAAAATGATATAAATTGAATTAATTGATCTGTAATTATCCTAATTATACTTTAAATCTAATATTATTTAACATCAAAAATAAGTTAGGTGAAATGACCTTTGTTAATTAAAATTACCTATTTTTCACTATTCATCAAAAAATTACACTTTTCAGATAAATATTAAAATATCATACTAATATAATTTCTGTATTCCTAGTTAAAAAATTATATTTATTTAACAAAATTAAATTTATAAGTGTTTCAAAATTTAGTTCTAAAATAGGCATGCAATAAAATAGCGGTAAAACAGATTTTTTGAAAAATACATTTTCAAGAGTTAAAATAGATTAATTATATTCAATTATCATGAAAATATATAAAATAAAATAGAAATATTATTTAATATATCATATGTAAATTACATTAAAATAATTAACAACAAATTATTTTGTTACTTTATTTATATAAAATAGACATGTCCTATTAAAAATAGTTTTCAGAGAAATATTTACTTTTATTTTAAAAATGGTTTAATTTTCATTTCTAATTAATTATCCACCAAATAAATAATTATATGTTCATGTGTAAACAATATTTTAATAATTTAGTTAATCTTATTCATACCCTCCATTGTAATGTTTGTGAAATAACTATTATACTAAATAAACACAGTTTAATAGAATAATACCTTTTGATTAACATGGGGTATCATACATTTTATTCCACCAAAGAATTTTTTTATTCAGGAATAAACATTCATAAAAAATCATGTTGTTACATTATACCCCCTTAAAATGAATTTATCCCTAAAAATTCATTTGGGTGATCGAAGGTTTTATAATCGAAAGTTTTTTTCATAGAATATTGCATCATAAAAAATGGTTAATAAAATATCTACTTAATAAGAGATATAGATAATTATTAAGGTCATATAAACTAAAATATAAATATGTTTTTAAATATGAGAATAATGTGGGAAATGGAAACACTGGCGTATAAGAGAAAACTAATAGAAAAATACAAATGAAGAGTGATAGAAAACATTTTTATGTGAATTTTAATAATCAAAATTCCATAAACCTATGAAATATCAAAAATGAGAATGCTACCATTATAAAATATGATAATATAGTAAAAATTAATTTCAATATCATTTTCTTAGAATTGAATTATTTTCATGATAATTTATACTATGTTTATTTCATTCAATTTCATAATCCCAAACTCATACATTGGTTGTGCCTTGATCAATTTACACTTTATCTTTTACTCTAAGAAATAAAGGTGAATTTGTTAAATTCTAATAATAAAGAATAATAAGATCCCTAAATATAATGATAATACATTATTTTTCTCTTTTGTTATCATCAAAATAAAATTCATAGTATAGGTTATAAAATTATTCATAAATATTCATATAGATAAATAACATGTTAACGTCTAAAACCTCATCTGATTTTTAACATAAAACATACCATATATAGTTATCCTCATAACCCTTCAAAAAAAATTAATTTATAAAGATATTTTCCTAATTTCCTAAACTCAACTCAATATTAATAGTCCAACTATCATAAATTAGATCTCAATAGTTCCATGTCAACTATATAGATGCCTCGGTGATATATTCTGTTAATTATTTTCAATAACCAAATTTACAATATAATATCAATGAAAATATTCATTATTCATTATTAATTAAATAAATACATATATTAGTTAACACAAATAATAGATCTAATAATTTTTTAAACCCTACTAATGGTAACATAAAAAACATTGTCAACAAATCTATTATTAGTTTTGAGGTCATCAATTCTTTTCTATTTACTTTATCTATATCAATCATCTAATAATCCAAACTAAACACTATTTTCTCATACATAGGAATATGTTAGTTCTTATCTTACGTTAATCATATATCATTTCCATTATACCACTTATCTAGGTCATCAGCATATTCAAACATATTCTTTCAAATCCATAATGGAAAATTTGTACTAAACAATCCATATATATTTCATAATTTTTTGTGTTCTAATAAAAAAATACTTCAACCATACCATTTAATTCTCAAAACATTAACTAGGATTTATAATCGTATTGTGTATTACCTATTTCCTTTCATATATCACATATAGTATCCTCATCTTTAGAAATATAACCTCTATTCATACAACATTTCTAGTTTTCATCAGGAGATTTTTACTTGCATCATTGATTTAAATAATTTACATACCTCCTATTATGAGAAAATCTAATAGAAAATGATATCATAGAGAGACCAATAATTTAATTCATTGAGTTATCTAAACTTTTCATGATCCCTTTATAGTTAAATTCATTATGGCCCTCTTTTGAAAATTCCACACATCTTCTCGTTCCTCTAATACATTCACATGGGTGTTTCTTTCGACATTTTATAAAAATAGGTAACTCATTATTCATTCATTTGACGTTAATATCACTCTAACACTCAATAAAAGTATCACTTATCCTCTTTAGTGAGTGTGAGAGTTTGTTATGGTACACATTGTTAATAATGTTCCACAAAAACTGATTAGGCATAATCACAACATCATTTACTTCAGTCATCATCAAATTTGGATTCTTGTTGGGAAATCATCCATCATATTTAATGTTAACTCAATTTGTTCTATTTTTATATACTATCTAAAACTAAAATTCATTGTGTGAGTAATAATAACTAGTGGGAAACCAATTAATCATGAAAAAAATATATAAGATTTCTGAATCATGAAACTTTTTTTTCAATTTATGATGCAATCTGATTATAGTAGGCCATTTATAGACTTCATCTATTTACATATTTCTTGGTGGTTCTCTATGATTTTTTTGTATTTCCATGTGATATCATATAATAGTGTCAAACTAGGTGTGTAGATTCACATGTTATCATGCTCCAATTATTGATCGATTCCAACTCAATACGACATTTTTAGGGTTTTTACCCATAGTCACATCTGTGCTAGAGCCACATCAACTTTTACTATCTAGAAAGTTATGTAATTTCTTAGAAACCACTCACTCTATCTTTTTCAAAAACTCTAAGACAGTTCCTATACTTTAAATCTTCCTTAGAATTATCCTTATATACATACCTATATCTATCATTAGAAATATCCTTGTGGATATCATTAAAGTTTTCATATCCTATTTTCCATGAGTTAAATATACAATTCCTTTGAAACCAACTATAGTGACATAGGGCATAACATATATTGACATTAAATCCTTTTTATTCATGTTCATTACATTTCAAAAACACACACCCAAGGGTCATAATAGTTTAGATCCTTTCGATAAGAATAGTTTTACATGATAATGATAATAACATAAAAAGATAATACCCAACATATTATAGATCATTAACCTGATTCATGTAATAAATATTGTCTGTTTACAAGAAATGATTATAAGGAAATCAATGAAAATGAAACTTGATATCATAATATTGTTATAAGGATTGGTATTTTTTTAATACACATAAGAATATAAAATCGTATCTCAACGAAACCCACCAAAAGGATGGAACTCTCCTTAGAACTCTCTCCCCTTCCTAATCTTACCCCTATTATGTTTTATGATGGTGTGGTCAGCACTCCTCTTCTAGCGGCATGTGGAGATCCAGTGGATTGGAATAAGTAAAAATCATTCATAGAGTTTCTTTCTGGAACTTCAACTCCATATTCTTCTATGTTTGTCAAGGTGAATTCCAGATTCTCACATGTTCCACCCATCATAGTGGAAACCAAGGTTCCGGGAATGGTGGATGATTTCCCTATGGTGGACTTGATGGAGAAGGTGTTTTCAGATGCTGACTTATTTCATGATATTTTCCTTGTGGATTTCCTTGGTACCAATAAGTCATTGTTAGGCATATTCTTGGATTTTGTTTCCTCTTGGGGCCTACAGCTTCCGGTGGTTGTCTCAGAGCTTTCAAGAGTGGCCTTTTGTATTCACTATTCTTCTAGAGAAGAAATTTCTTCTTCTTAGGCCTAGGAGGAATTGTGTTATAGCTTCGAGTTCATCTCGCTATCTCATTGGTTGTGGTACAGTCATTTTTGAAGGGATACTTCATTGGTATCTATATCAATTAGTATTCTAGGCCTTTATCTCCCTCTTTAGAAAACAGAGATCTTCAAAGATATTGGAGACTCTATTGGTTTGTTTCATTGCCCAGAATAGAGAATTTCTTCTCTCAAGAAAATGGTGTGTCCCTATATATGTGTGGAGAGGGATCTTTCAATGAAGTTTACTCCATGGTTACTATTAAAAGCATTAAAAGGTCTCCATTTGTGTAAAAGGTTCATTTATAAATCATTATTGAAGTTTTTCATGGCATGGAGGATTCAAATAAATTAGGTAGAAAACTATTGAAATAGGTGGTCGGTGGTGAGTTTTTAAGACACGGTGTCCTAGGGTGATCGTGGTGTGGTTATTCTAGTTGCGGAGGTGTCGCCAAAGTGTGATGTTACTATTGCGCTCAGTTTTTCAAATTCAAAAATTGATCCCCATGTCCCTATCGATATATTAAAAGGATGGATCGGTTTGAAAAATTTGGTGTTGTTTGCTGACATATCCACTCGATATTTTATTTCCTTGTCTAATTCCCCACTTGTGTCTCATTGTTCTCCCATAATTGTAACTTTTTCCATAAATGCTTCAGGGCCCTCTTGGGATAATCTTGGTCTCCTATATTTTTCTCTTCCGCCCAGATATATTTTATGTCATCATCCTCGCCGCCTCTACAGATATTTCCACAACTTTCTCGAGAGGTCCTGCAATGTTCCCAATTCTCCAACTTGAAATATAAGGTCCAAGGGTTTCCTTATTCATATTTTTTTTCCATTTGATTTTCAAAGGATGTAAATTCTTTACAAGACTCTCTGAAATGGTTGCTTCTGATTTCTATTCGCCAAGGGCATATAGAATGATGCTATACATCACCTCCTTTGGTGAAACATTCACTAATTAAGTAAGATGAGGTGATATTCAAGAAGAATATTATCCTTCCAAAAAATGTGTGTCTTGTTCGAGGGAATTTCTAGTCCAATCACTCAGTCTATGTTGATGGAAGAAGGTGCTTTCCGTTATTTTTTATCCCCTAGAGCCTCTAGCACCAATTCTAGGAATCCCAAGGTGTAATGTTATCTCTGATTATCTGGAACTCGAGAGGAATGGTGCATTCAAAAAAGAGAGTTATTTTTCAATAGGATTCCATGAATTATCGGGCATTTATTGTGGCCATTCTTGACACTATATTGGATCATAGTAAAATCCCCTCCTTGGTGAGGAAGTTAGGATTCCATTCATCCTTGAATGGAGTTTCAGTTATAACCCATATTAGTATTTGTTTAGAGAGTTCAGTCATGGTGGAGGTGATCAGTCTATTTTCCCAATGCATCAATACCAATGTATCCAGCTCGGAGTGTTATGTGTTGTTGTATTTTTTTATGCCATAACTGAGGAACAATAATTGTTGGATCTATGTATTTTTCTTTAATTATTTTCAACTGAGATATATTCCTTGGTACATGGGTGGTGATTATAGTGATATTGAGGATCTCTAGGAGAAGATAGGTGGATCTTCCATGCTAAGCGATGGAATTCATGATTTTAGGAACTTTATTTATTCATCGGTACATTTGACTTGGGTTAAAAAGGAAACCATTTCTGCTGGTGAAAAAAATGTAGGGGTAAAAGATTCATTTGGAGTAGACTTGATGGGTGCTTTTCAAATCTACAAGGTCATTACTCTATGGATGGATTTTGATTACCCATATTTATTGTTCTCTCTTGGATCATTCACCTTTACAGGTTGATCTGTGTGAAAACATGTATTAGCATCAGGCCTTTCTCTACACAAATATTTTACACCAATATTACAATTTCTTGGGGATAGTGAAATGATCATGGGAGAGAGAGGAGACTAGAAGACACTGGTATGGACATTCAAGCCATCTCAAACGTCTCATAATAGAAATACTAACATGGTTGGGATATTGACCGAAAAATAGAATATGCGTGGATGTTATTCAAGTTTCCATTGAAAGGGTGGAGGAGGAACTTATGAATCACTAGGATGAGAAAAGATTTACTACTCTCTATGATAAGCATGTTTTTTCTTGTTGAGAAACTGGTTAAGATAATGAAGGATTATAATAAAATATCATGGGTGATATAGATGAAGGAATGTAATTGTAACAATATTTATTTTCACACATGCTTTAAGGAGAGTGAAACTATGACCATTATCATCTTCCTCGGAAATTGATTCTATATGGAGGATGTGGATGTTGCTGGATGATAGGCGAAGGAGAACTTTGAACGGCTTCTGGCTAGAGCAGCCCATTCAGTTAATGGTGATAACTATGATAATGAGGTGGAGGATGAATTATTCTTGGAGATGGTTCCATGGTTGGTGGGTAATACTGACAATTAGTTCCTGATGACTATACTGTTGGAAGAGGAAATTAAGGGAATAGTTCTTGCAATGTTGTGTGATAGCGCTCCTCACTCGGATGGGTTTCCAGAAACTTTCATTGTGGCTTCATGGGATATTGTTTGTTGTGAGGTGGTAGAGGAAGTCCAATATTTCATTATGGGTGGTGATTTTTGAAAGTATTTGAGTGCCTCTAGTGTGGTTCCCATACCAAAGGTCATGGACGACATCAGCATTTGCCAATATAGACCCATATGTCTTTGTAATGTGTCATACAAATGTTTTGAGAACTTTATTGCAAGGATAATGAGTAGGTTGAATCAAATATTGGTATCTAATGAACAAAATGGTTTTTTAATGGTTGAAGTATACACGGAGCGGTCAGTATCACTAGTGCGATGGTGAATGATCTTAACAGACAATCAATTGGATCAAATGTTATCTTACGGGTTGATGTGGACTAGGAATATGGTGAGTTAGAATGGCATTTCATCATTCAGGTGATGCACAAGTTCAGGTTTTAGGAATGGTTATGTGACCTCTATTTATAATGTTTCTCATCTTTTTGACTTCCAATCTCTTTTAGAGGGAAGTTCATAGGCTTCTTCAAAACTATCCAGGGAGTGAGAATCGGAACAATCATAGACGTTTGGAGAATGGATAGTTGTTTCTTTATTTCAGGTGGAGGGTGGGGAGGGTATCTCAAACCTGATGTTAATGTAATATGTGTTGGTATTCACTAATGGGAGGTGGATATCCTTTCTCAGAATCATCGAGATTCATTCCATGTATGGTTGGGTAACTTGGAAGAACATTAATCTAGTTAAAATCCTTGTGTTTATTTCTAATAGGTGTAATGGACGGAGATACAGGGACGTTCAAGACATATTGGGATTCCATTGAAAGAACATTCCTATGATATATCTTACTGTTACCTTATCATCAGGGTACATCGAGAAGATCTTCCTTGAGTACATCACAAATCAACTTCTAGGAATGATATTCGATGGGAAAAATATATTTCGTCCCTTTGCGGGGAGGATTACATTGATTTATAGAGTTCATACATATATTCTAATGTAAAATTTCTATATTATTCATCCTCTTAAAATAATTTTTTTGTGCATGTAGAAGATCCTAACTTCCTTTTTGTGATTATAATCAATCAGGGCACTGTCATTGGTCCTCATGGGCTTGGATGCCGAAGATGGTTGAGGATGGGGGAGTGGGGGAGCGGGTTTGTTTGGCCTCTCCTAAACCATGCATGGAATGTAGATGTTCTTGGATTGTGACATTTTTTTAGGGAATTATTTATGGGAATCAGATATTATAGTAGTATGGGGTTTGTGAGGAGAATTGTAAATATTGTAGGGTTTATCGTTATGGTCTTGATCAGTGCATGTTCTCACTCCCCGAGGATCTACAAGGAACTTATCGGTGCATCATTGTAAGGGTTTTTGGTTTCAGGAAAGAAAACTAGGTGGGAGAGAGTCTATTATTTTGAGGAATCCCTAACCCGGACATTTCCTTCATGGAAGCTAGAGGGTTCTTTATGCCGATTAAGTCAGTTTTGAACTAGGACCAAAAGAAGGTGTGTGATATAATTTACCTAAATGAAGAGGATTATAGATGTTACTTCATCGGCTCATGTCCAGGTAGGTTTTCTATTTAGTGGTTTAGGAGGCGGATGAACGTGGAGATTAGTAATAAGGAGTGGTCAGAGAAGAACTGGTGCAAGTAGCTATAAACCAAAATAAACTTCTTGGTTTGGTGCAATAATAATTGGGCCCTCCCAAAAGATGATACCATTCAAAGAAGGAGTATTTCCTTGTCTTCTCATTGTTACTATTGTATGACAATGAGGGAGGAATCAATAGCGCACATCTTCTTTCATAGTGAATGAGAGGTGTCTCTTCGGTACATGTTCACTTTGCAACCAGGAATCATTATTGAAATATTCTAATTTTAGGAACTTCTATCCTCCAGGTTTACTGGTGTTACATGTGGGGACTCAAATTACCAGGTTCCAACTTCAATCCTTGCATCCATTTTCTATGTTATTTGATAGTCTAGTAATAATTCACATATGGGATCCCGATATTAATTTTAATTTCATAGGATGAGGGTGAGATTGATGATATGTGAGTTGATTTAATTATTGAAAGAGGGAAAAAATTCATTCACATTACATAGACTCCTTTGTAGAAACTGCGTTCATGACTGTTGGAGGGGGGAGGTGGATCAGTTGGATCCCTCCTTCCAATAAAATTAAACTCAATATAGAAGGTTCTTTCATGAGAGTCCTCATTAGTGGTTTTGTGGTTTTACGTGCCTCGAGTTGCTTAGTTTTTTATAATTTAGTAATAATTATTAACTGGTTTTCTCTTTGGGGTTTCAGGCTCGAGCGTTACATACGGGGATCATTGTATTCGAGAGATAGGGCTATCATGAGTCTAATTTAGAGTCGTACTCGGAGGTTCTTGTGAAAATTGTTCAAGGGTGGTTAGAGCCACCGTGGGATCTAGTATATATTATTAGAAGGTGTGAATTGGGGAATAATCAAGAGAAAATCATTCATCATAGCCAGAGGGAGACCAACATTGTTTCGAATGAACATTCGATGATTGGGAGAGTAAGAGAGGAGGCTTTCGTCAATGATAGTTTGGGTTCACTACCTTTAGAGTACAGGTCCTTTGTTTTAGGGGATTCCATTGTATTGGAACATTTTTCCCCCTAGGGTTCTTCCTATTTAAGATATTCTTGGTACTTTTGTCTTTTAGTAAAATTTATAAAAAAGTAATTTTCTATCAGGATACCCAACAAGATGTTCATAAATTATTTTGCTTGGCCTAAACACTTATCTACATACTTCGGGATTGAGATGTCTACTACTGTACCCCCCACCACATTTCATTAGGTTGAAAACTCATATACCTTTATCCCTGAGCTTGATCTAAACACCTATGTACCATCTTTTTTGGGCTTGGGATAAATATATGTGTTCCAAATTTTTTAGTCATTGGAAAAATAATTATGTACCATTATCTATTGCCTTGGGCTAAAACCCCATGTACCTTTGAGATCATATAGAATTTATCATTACCCTATGCATTGGATAATTATATAGGTTCCCCCATCATGTAAGTTATAATGTGATTACCTAATTCTATCTAGGCCACCAAATCACATTATTTCATTATTGGAACCATAATATGAAAAAAGAACAATGATATTAATTTAATCAAAAATTTCAAAAACATTATTATCGTCATTATAAAACAATTGTTCCATATACATTAAATGGGTTTCATGTTAGTATCTTTTAAACATAATTTACCCATGGATGATAAAGGGGCTCAATAAAAATATCATTTAAACGTGATTATCCCATGGAATAGAAATTGGTTTTATAAAAATCTCATTGAAACATGATTAACCCATGGAAGATAAATAGGTTTCAATGAAATCTCTTTAAACCATGATTAACTTATTGAACTGTAAAGTGTTTCATAAAAAATCATTAGAAATAATATTCCATCCTATTAAATAATAAATATTGTATTAATACCAAATATCATAGGAAAAGGTTATATAAAATATTATTGTGAGATTGATGATTGGATATATAATTAAAAACAACATTGAAGAAAAAAAAACCTTTCCTTATTTAAAATCACTTTTTGTTAACAAAAAAACATTTCTAAAACCTTTGTCTATGAAAATAAACATTAAATATTATAAAAGAATATTTTAAAATCATTTAAAACAATTTTTAAAACCTAAAATCATTTAAAATTATTTTTTAAAATAAACATGGATACTTTTAACGAAATCTTTGGAAATAATTTAAAAACATTTTAAAACATAAAACTGTTTCAAAATCCATTTCATTAAAATATGAATTGAAATTTATAAAGAAGATTTTAAAATTATTTAAAACACTTTATAAGATATAAAACCTTTTCAAAATACATATCCATGAAAATGATCTTAAAATATCATTAAAACATTTTTTTAAAATCATTCTTAGAAACAATGGTTTTCGAATAGAATATATTTCTCACTAAATAAATAAATTATATTAGATTTTATTAAATAAAATGCCTAATTATATTCATTTACAATTAGTGGTAAAATGTTTCCATTAATAAAATATATCTTGGGTAACCATAGGAGAATAATATTCATCATAATTATATAGAAGTAGATCATGATATTTCAACATTTATCATTTAATCATAAACAATCTTGATAAACGAATATAGTGTGGCATGAAATCATTACCACTTTTTTAACATTAAATCAAGAGACCCATGAAGTAATTACATAAAATTAATCTAGAAATATCATGAGTATGAATAAATTCAGGATATTAAATATAAATGTGGTTATATATTCACCACATGAAGGAATATATGTGAATAACTTAACATACCTCTCCAAGAATGAAAACATAGAACTAAATACCTAACCATTTTTCTAACATTAAACCTGTAAACCACAAAAAAAGACATAAAAATACCTATTGTTTATTTAATAGTAATCATAAAATTAGTTTATGTGTTTTGTATACATCACATAAAAGAAACATGTGGTGAATAAGGCATTTGTCTCAAAGAAAAAAAATGAGGCAGAAATCCATTACTTTAAGTCTTGACTTCCATTATAATCATTCAAGCCTCTACTATAATAAATTTATATTTATTATAGATATATTATAGAATCATAATTATATATATCCAATCATATATGGTTTTCTTATAAACTTTTATTCCCTATTTTTTAAAAATTCCATGTTACATTTTCATTTCTAGTAATAAACACATTGCTTTTGTATATACCTTGATTAGTGGTTTTTTATCCACTTAGATAGATCATGATCTAATAATATAATGAATTTAAAACATTATATATTTATTTATATTCATCCATAAAAGTTTTTGATATGAAATGAAATACACCATTTATTGAGACGTTACACCGTACGTATACATTAAAGTTGTTTCCATTTTCTAATGGTATTGAAAGAATGAAACATAAATGACATATATATTATCACTAAATTAGAATTTTAATGTCATATAAATAACTTGTTTTTATTAAATATATATTTAATGCATTTCATATATCGCATGAATGAATCATATCGATTCAAGAGGTCGTAGTTTCCCATGCACATGAATGATGTTATCATATTCTCGTGAAATGGAAATAATGGAGGTTTTCCAGATATAATAATTAGAAAAACATAATAACAATATATATATCATATAAATAATATATAAATAATAAATAAATCATTACTACTAACCATGAAGGGTGTTTATAGAAAAATGAACAACATCGATTAGTGAGGAGGTAGACCTCTGTATACACAAACAATGATCTCATACCAAATTTTTTCAATGTTTGTATGGTTTTATTTAGCAAACATAACCTGAAAAAATATTAGTATTTTAAATATACTGATTTCATTATATCATAATTTTATAATAACAGTTTTAGTGGGCGGGGTAAGAAATAAAATCAAAACACTCTTTGAATTTCGTTACCTATTCTTCAGGTATCCTCCATATGTTTTCACTAAATCCTTACATTGTCAAATTAATTTCCAAAATAAGTCTTATATTACATGGGGAGGAATTTTTTGTGTTATTTTTTAGGGATTATTTTAGAATAATGTCTTTAGTGTTGTGAATATGGTGGTAGTGTGAGTGCACTTTTATAATTGGGGAGGATTAGAAGACTTATAAAACTATAAAGTATTCAATATGGAGAGGTATCCCTTGTCCCATGTGGAAAAAAACTGAAAATTAATAAATATTAGAATTTATTTTCTTGATAAACACATCAACAACAAAATATAAATACATTTTTTATCATTTTATTTCTTGTTCTATAAGTTTACCCAATTTTTTCGTTATTGTTTTTACTAAGATAATTTGTATATTTTCATTTTCAAAGGTAATTTATAATTTAAAACAATAATAAAATAATATTTAATAGATTATTTATAACCACATATTCTAAATATTAATTAAAATTCATTTTATAATAATCCTTTTATTGTGAAAACTTATTTTTAATACAAACACATGTATTGAAGAAAACCCTCTTTAAAAAATAATAACTTTAAATAATTTATATTGTTTTCACTGATCGTTAAGGTAATAAATCATATATACCTTAATAGATAATATAGATTATTCTGATTATAAATATGGATTATATTTTTCCAAATTTCATTAATAGTAGTGTGGGGTTTTATTTTAAAATTAATTTTGTAAACATGACAATAAATTAGGATTTTAAAGTGAAAATATTCAAAAGTTTACGTAGTTTTTATATCTAATTTTAATATGAAAATTATTTAATTGAAATAAATTGGTTTAATAGATTTATAATTGAACTAATAAATCATTAAAACAATTTAATTTATAATTATAGATAATTCTTCTAAAGGTATCATTTTTAATTAAAATTCATTATTTTTCAGTAATCATCAAAAATTAAACATTATAGAAAAATACCAAAAAATAAACCCAACTTAATTTTGATATTTAAATTAATGTAATAAATTAATTTTATAAAAATAATTTTATAAATTAAAAAATATATATATCTGAAATGATATCACCATAAAAAGGTAGAAAATTATCTTTTTAGAAAATACAATTTTTAACCATAAAATGTTATTTATTTTTATATATTGTCTAAAAACCATATAAGATGTATGTTATAGTATTTTATTGAATATATAATATATAAATTTCATTGAAATTATTTACTAGAAGTTAACTGTTTATTTTATTAATATTAATCAATTTTTTTGACATAAACCAAATTTTAAATAGGAAATTCTCCTTTTATTTTCAAAAAGGTTTTATTTTCATTTATAAATAATTAGTCACAAGATAAATCATTTTATATACACCTTTAAACCAAAATTTCATATTTCAATTTTTCCTATTCATACATCCCATTCTAATTATTATATAATAATTATCATATTAAATAATAATATTTTAATAGTATGCCATGTTTCGTTAAACTCAAAGTAGCCTCTATCACAATCCATCAATGAATTTTAATTGATTCCTAAAACAGATTATTAAAGAACTCAAGGTAAAATAATCCACCTCCTTAAATTCTAATTAACATTTTCTGATACAGAAACCTAATTATATTCCCTACAATAGGATTTTAATATATTAATTTGATAATATAATTCATATCCCCTTCCTTCAAATGGGTTAAGAAATCACCAGTCATGTGTACGGAAGACTATCACCTCACGAACATATGTTTTATCGTTTCCATCAATAACTCGCACAGTTGGATATAATAATAGATCCATTATTTATATATGATATTTATGATATTACAATACTTCTATAATCATAATATAACATGTTCCCTATTACTTTCCATTCCATGGGAATGTAATAATGTTATTAATATGTATAGTGGGAAACCGTCGCACAAAGCATTGTGATTCATTAACATATTACATGGATGGTAATAAGGATGATTTTAATGAACATAAGTGATATATATGACATAAAAACTATTTTTTAATGTTAATATATTATTTAGTTTCTTCTTTCTTTCCTTTAGGAAAATGTAAACAACATTCTTGCATACATAAGGCATACCATCACCATGAATGGTGTATTTCATTATATATATAAATATATATATCTCTCTTTTTTGGATCATTGTAAATAAATTTATACTGAATATGTATTATATTTATATCATTGATAAAGTTATGTATATTATCCAGCTATTATCAATGTAAGGGACAAAAATGAAAAAATTAAAACTTATATGAAAACCGCAATTATTTCCTAAAACATGACTTTAAGAATGAATTATTAATCCAAAGTTAATAATAATTAATAATTTAATAAAATATTTCATTATATATAATCATATATGGTTATTTAATAGATGAATAATAAACCTATATTTTTTATTTTAGAGGTTCGAGCATGTATGAAGGAATTCAAGATTTATAGTGTGGGATTTATGTCAGACATTGATTTATCTATGTGAAAATGCCATATTCATCATGTGTTTCAGTCATATGTTGTATATAATTACAATGAAAGTATTTCATTATGAAAATAAAATAAATTATTGGTATTTACATATCCATTTTAGGGATTATATTTTATTGGTTTTACAGTAGAAAAGTTACCAAAGCGATAAGATATGGTTTGTCTCAAATCTATTTATTCATTACATAAGTTATATTATATACCTATCTACTTATCTAACATGTATATAATTACCCTTTTAAATGTTATATCTCGAATATAATTCCTTTCATGATATTCTTATTTTCCATTTATGATATTAATTTTTATGGATTCCAATCAAAGTAAAAAAAGTGGTAAGAGTTATATGTTACAATATCATCATTTATCAGGATTTTCTTTGATTATGATTCCAATGATTAAATATTATTATATATCTCTCAAGAAAATAATTATATTTCTTAAAATCTAGTTATATCGTAAGAATAAATGTTTTACCTTAATATTTCACTCTTTATGTTCTAAATAGTTTAAAAAAAATTAAGAAAAATTTTCTTAATTTTGTCTTCTATTGAAAGTCATTTTTCTTCTAAAACATTTTTTTCAAATAAAATTCAATTATTTAATATTATTCAAATGATTAATTGATGAAACTATTACCGATGTTTTATATTTTAAAAATAGTTAAAGGTGTATTTATTTCATATTCAAAATATTGCATGATTGTATTTTACTAAAAATGTGATCATAATAATTGTTTTAATTTGTACGATGTGAAAAAATATTTTCTACCATCATAACCAAGTAATAGTTTTAAAGATTCAGTAAAATGTTTAAATGATTATTTTTAATAAAATTGATTTAAAATACTCTAATAATTTTTAATTTTAAAATCTTATTTTCCAAATGGAAAGGTTGTTTTATTCAAAATATGTTCTAAATGATTTTTAAATTATCCTTAATAAGGTTCCAAATTTATCTTTAATGATAATTAATTTTATAATTTTTTCTTTTTTCGATTTTTTTATTTAAAGTCAATATTCTACACAAAATGTTTAAAATAAAGTTATATTTTGATATAGTTTTCCATCTATGGTTACATCTATCGATATTACTTATTATTTCCTGGGGATAATATTGAATAATACCATATTTATTCATTATCTGGATTGTTAATGATTTTTTCATGAAATTTTTATTAATGCCATTTATTTTCATGGGTTATTATATAGTAAATTGATAATTCTTTTTATGAATATCATTTTTATTACATGGTTTATGATATGTTGATATGATGGTTTTTATGATATTTTTCTACACATAATTATGGGTCTTATTATGAGATGGGTGGATCATATATATCCATTAAATGTATTGTGTAAAGAATTATATATCACAATATAATAATGGGAAATAAGTAAATGTGGTTGATCAACTATGTGGAAAAAGTGATTCCAAATTCACATTAGGAAATATTTTTTTCTTATCTATTATGGGAAATATGTTAATCCTAATCTACTATATAAAATAGGTGCATCGTGATCCACTATAGGAAACAAGTTTATCCTAATCCACTATGAGAAATAGATGCATCTTGATCCACAATGGGTACAACCGATGATTCACAATCTTTAATTTTTATGGTATTACTAGTAAACCTGGATTTATTAATTTTTTTTTTATTTTTATGGTTCCATACATTTATGAAATTATCTTATCATTAATGATTGATTTATGGTAATTTCATGCTCTTGTGATACATGTTTTCTAAAATAATATTGTTTTATTACATGACTAATGTTTATGATCAAGGACAATTTTTGTATGAAAAACATATGTTATTTTTATGATTATATAACCTTAATATTATCTTATAATTTCATATGATCAAATATTAATATATCCTATGTTTAGCCTAACTAATCATCTAATCTCGACATTTATTATGTTTATTCCTCTAGGTTATGAAGAAAGGATAAGGTAGATTATTCCTAACAGGAGTAATATATGAGAAGATCTTTAGGGGGTGTCCAAAATATTTCATAGAATAAGAATAGTTTTTTCTATCCTCCAAAAAAAATAAACTATTATGGTCCTCAATCATATGTTTCTAAAATGTATGGATTAATCTAATGAAAAGATGTGATATAAATGTATAAAATCAAGGGTCACTACATTTTGTATTAAAGGAATGGATTGGTTAACCATTGGAAACGTGGATAATAAAACATTACTGAAATCCCTATGCATATTTACAAGGACATTTCTTTATATTTCTCTAAATAAAATCATATATATGGGTCAATGTCTAGGAAAATTTTCTAATGTTTTCATAAATAATGGATAAAGTGGATTTTCTAAAATTAAATCACTATCTGGATACTAAACATAGATGTGGCTCTATAACAATGGTACCTAGGGGTAATAATGTTCCAAATGTAACATTGAGATGGGATAAATTGAAACCTAGTGCAAAACAATGGGTGCAAAAATGGTTTGATAATCCCTTGGTATATTCTTTGGAAACTATTGAACTCTTTACATTACATCAAGAAGGATCTAAATAATGAGTATAAATTACCTAGGTTAAGAATGAGGTTTCATAAATTGAAAATAAGGTTTCATGATTTAGATATACTGTAAGTGAATTTTCATAATTATGTGGTTCCCCACTATGAATATTGTTACCCACACTATGTGTTTTTTTACTCAATAGTGGGAATAGTAAGAAACTAGATAATCACTGAATGTGATAGGCAATGTCCATGTCTTCCCATCACACATTTGTTGTTCTATTTAGAAACCTAGTATATCATATTTCATATGACCATCACACATCCCTTTCTATTATCCCAATAGTATCATTGATTGTTCTATTTTAAGATGTCGGTTTCCAATAATGGGATTTTAAAATCCTCAACCTATGCTTATCAAGAACAAGTTCAAATTTTAAGGAAACTATTTATTTAACTAGGTAGAATTTAAAACCACAAAATTCTATAGAATATAATTTTTCAAACGGTTTTAATAATTTCAATATTTTTTGTTACATAGATCACATACATTATCTAGAATTCCACACAACATTGAGTATACATGAAATTTTATATCCTACTAAAATACTATAGTCATGTAGCTATCACCAATACATTATAATGGTGCAAATTTATAGTATTATTTCATTTAAAAAATATGGTTTACACATTTCTATTAAATTAATTCAATGTTGAACAATTAATTATAAATGAAAAAAGTAATTGTAAATAAAGGAAATTATTTTTTATAAAAAACTATTTTTTCGAAATCAAATGTGTTTTAGTGAAATAAATTCAAAAAACAACTTTTTGTGATTTATTCTAGTAAAATTTAAATATTAAATGTTAAATTAATTTTTAAAAAATTCATATTATTTCTAAATAATAGATAAGAATAAATTTAATTTTATGCTTAAAAACTATATTTTTCAAAACAATTTCATTTCTTAACTTATTCACACTAATTTTAAAACTAATGTTTGAAAATGTTAGAAAATAAATTTTAAATAATAGAGTACATTTTCGAAAATGTAAGGTCATAATTATCTTATGGTGAATTATGGGTAACTTTCTAAGAAGATAAAATTTTCCAAGAATACTGAAAATTAATTTTTTTTATAAAGAAATGTCATTTAGTTTTATTATATTAGAAACTATAATTTTTTAAATATATTAATCAAAGAAAAAATAGTAAAATTATACAACTATAAATAAAATTTATGTAATTTTAATCATTTTGATTTTGAATTTTGACAAGAAAAAGTTTTTATACTTTTAAACATGTTATTTTTGAAAACTCACTTTCTTATCACATCTATGACGTTAATTTTAAATTAAATTTTCCCTATTATTTGAATTTAATTATTTAAAATTAACTCCATTATTGGAATCCAAATAATTTATATAATATAAAATGGTAAAATTAATTTTTTACCATAACTAATATTAAAATTAGTAAAATTTCATTACTGTTGTTATGTTAAAAATGGGTTTATCAGGGGTTAAACAAACATGTTAAGGGTTAAAAAGGATCCAAAACAAGAAAACATCCAATTTTATGGATATATTTTAACCTTATCACTTGTATTTTCTATAATCTCACATTTGTATTCCATGTGGAATGTGAAAATCATGCGTAAACCATTTTATATTAAAAAATTACTTGTGTGAGACTCAACTCAATTATAAAAGGCCACCCGCTCTCCTATCCTCTTCACCAACCCAATACTATTTGGATTAATGAATACACTACCAAATGACCTCCTCACTTCACTCATATCATCCTAGAATAAGTTTTTGGTTAGAGAGTCATCGTAGGGAACCTTTTTGTGAAAACCAAATGATGTGTTCTGAAGAAGTGGTAACGTCCCTAATCAAGTGTTTAGTATTATTTTTCCTCCACCTTCCACAATTATCATTTAAACCTATTGATATAATGAAATAATTATATTCCATATATTTTTATGATATTATGTTAATTTAATTAAAAAAATATACCTCTTTTTTTCCATCAAATGTGATATCAAATCATCATCTGTTTCCCTGAATGACTTCTCCCTCGCGAACAAATGTTTTTCATTTTTAGCCACATCCTCTCATGTATTGATATATTTATGGATTTAGTATTTATATATACAATATTTATTAAATCATTATTCTTATTGAATTAATATATGACATTTTCCATCTTTATTTACATTCTTTTTAATATGATAACATCATTTATTTGTATACAAGATTACTGTCTCATAAAGAGATGTTATTCATTAAAGATTTACATGGAATGTAATAAGAAAGTTTTTAATGAATAAATGTGATATATAATAAATAAAAATTAATATTTTATTGTAATATGTTATATTTTATTTATTTATTTATTTCTATATGGAAAATGTAACAAATGTTCATACGTACGTATGACCTGTCATCTCCCTGAACAATGTATTTTCTTTTATATATCTAAAATTTATGGATAACAACAAATACATGTATAATGAATTTATATTGTATTTATATAATTTTTTGACTTATATATACTATGGAAAATTGATCAAAGTATGATTTAAATGATATCAAATCAAAATGTACTCAAAACAAATTTGTTAGCCAATATGTGACTTTAACATTAAATTGTTCAAATACAGGTATTAAATGATCATAATAAAATCATATATGGTTTTATATATATTTATATTTATTATTATGTGATATATTAATAATAAAATTATATTTTTTTTATATTATGATTTAAGATGTATGATGGAAATTGGGACTTATTGAAAGGTATTTACATATCACATTAAGTTTTCACTGTGACAGAATTCATATTCACTATTTTTTCCTTTTATGTGGTGTATATAAATACCATGAATGAAATTTATTTTGAGTAAAAATTAATTTATAATGATTAAAATATCCATTTCAATATCTCTCTTTCATTTGGTTCATGGTTCACCATCTACCAATTCGAAAAGAGATATTTTCTATCAAATTAACATCTTTGGGATACAAGTTTTGATATGCTTCTATATAATTATATGATGTGTATATACATCCCCTCTAGATATTTATATCTTGAATATCCTTATTTTCTAGATATTAAATGTTTCATTTAATTTTATTACTTCATTTGGATTTTGATTCAACATAACCAAATTGGAAAGAGTAATACGTTTCAATCTCAACATTTATCATGATTTTTTAAGATTATACTTCCTATGATGAAATATTATGATCTATTTCTGAAGAAGCTCATGATGTTTCTTATACTATAGTTATTTCATGAGAATTCACATTTTACCATAATTTCTCTAACATTACGTACTCAAGAGTTTTAAATAATTTTTCTATGAAAAAATGTCTTTATATTCACTTTGGTTGAAAACCGTATTTTTACTAAAACTATGTTTTCTAAAAGTTTTTTCAATGGGGTTTTCAAAGTAACAAAAATGATTTATTAGTTAAATTTTTACCCATATCTTTTAGTAAATAAAATTTAAGGGACTATTTATTTCACTTTCTAAACAATTCCATTTTATTTTACTAAAATGATAAAGGATTCTTCATTTTATCATATACAACATGAGATAATATTTTCTTTCATCATGACGAAATAATTATTTTATAGATTACTTTATATGTTTCAAATATTTTTTTATCTAAAAGGATATCCAAAATTTTTTATAAATTTTTTGTTTTAGAAAATGATTTTCTAAATGGAAATGATTTTTTCCTTAAGAAATGCTTGAAATTATTTATAATTTTTCATTTATAAGGTTCCAATGTTGTTTTCAAAGAAAGGAATTTTGAAACTATTTTTCTACTTTAAATTGTGTTCTCTTAAAACTAAAATGATTTTTCCATCAATAAAAGTTCTAATTTATATTTTGCAATCATTTCCAGCAAACAAGACACCTTTAGTTGATAAAAATTTTATACATGGCATAAGATTGATTAATACCATCCATATTTTTTCTCGGTTAATTAATTTTTATGTTAATTAAATGTTTATGGAATCAATTTATTTTTCATGAGTTATGCTATTATGAATTGATGAATTTTTTTTAAGCCTGTTACTTTAACATGATATATGATGTGATGAATTTTTTATGATATTTGGGAACATATAATTAGGGTTTTCATTTTGAGATGGTTGGGACCTAAATCTCCTAAAAATGGATTGGGTAATGATTTATATCTTATAGGTTAACCATGAGAAATAATCCAATGTTATTAATACAATATAGAAAATTAGTGAGTCTCGATCCACTATGGTAAATTAGTTTTTTTATTCAACTATGGGAATCTTTTGTGTCCTACTTCACTATCGGAAATAGGTGCATCCGGATCTAATGTAGGAAATAGGTTATTTTTGAAACACTATGGGAAACACGATCATCCGAAGGCATAATTGGAAGTTAGTGACAAGTAACTATCCATTATATTAATGGTTTTGGTAGTTAACATCGACTTATGAAATTGTTTAATATATTTATAATGGTGGAACATTTTTCTATAAGTTTTTTATGGTTAACGATTTTTTTATTATCATTTCCCCGACTTATGGGCCTTGTTTTTTGGAATGGTAAATTTTTATGTCGTTTCTAATTTTTATGATCTATGATGGTTTTCGTATGAACATCCAAAGTTATGATTATGATCACACACACATATTATTATATTGTGACTTCATATGATTATAGAATGATATCTATTATTTTTACCCATATTGAGCATCTAAGATCACCCTTTATTAGGATTCCTTCTCTTTGTTTTGAAAAATGGTTTTGGTGGGGTGAGCCTAAGAGGGGTACTATATGATAATATATTTCATTGAGATTTTTAAGATCTTTTATGAAATAAGAATATTTTACTTCTTGTCTCCAAAGACACTAAACTATTATGGTCCCCGGGCATGTGTTTATAAAATTTATTAATTATTAATCTAAAAATATGTAATATTTATGTAAAAAGGCACGGTTTTTATATATTTATCAAGTTTATATCAACTCCATATTCCTAATAAAGATATAAATATCATTTATATTCATTATATAAATATTCAGTATTATCCATAAATGTTATAAATAGAATTATTAATTAACCATTTCATGTTGATGGTAGGTCATATATATGCATAAGAATTGTATTAATTTATTGTTGGATGGAATGAGATGAAGGTAAATAATATTTCCCATTTCATGAGTCATTAATATATCATGTACATCATATATATTCATCAAACCAAACTTATTTTCATCCTTTTAAACATAAATAAAAACAAAAATCACAATGCTTCATGGAGGTGGTATGCCACACATATGCATGAGTAAAATTATGACATTGAATGGGTTTTCAAGGTAATAAATGATATATGATATTGTCCATTTAGATATATATATTTTTTGTGAATATCATATATAACCAATACACCAATCATAATTTTTTCCACACAATATGGTAATGAAAAATAAATTTTAGGATTCTAGGTAGACAGTAAGTCTTACGTACACAAGAGGAGTATGTTAACTTCCCATTTGATTTGAAACATGGTTGGTAAAAGTGGTTTCATAAACATAATAACTTTTATGTGTATTTAAGACACTTATGTTACAATTTTATGTAAAATACCATATATTTCTAGGAGGAAAATGAAGAATTTTAAAAATACGAATAGTTAAATTGATTACCTATTCATTCAAAGAACACCTTTGTATAGAGTCTTAAAGATCATAGTATTTTTATTTTCATGAGGATAAAAACTCTAAAATATGGTTACGTAGGTTTATAATGTATTTTTATAGGATATTTTTGAGATATAAGACTCTAGGTGGTGTAATGAACTTAGGGATGGGTGCCCTTTTATAATTGAGGTGAGTGAATCTTTCATAATTTATTAAAAGTTTAAATTATAATAAATTATTTCATAAAAAACTGAATCAAAATGACCAATTATTTGATCCTAGTGTATTATGTGTTTACAAAATCATCAACCCATAAAAATTAGAAAGATATTTTCTTTTTTTGGTGTTGGAAATATGTGTTTAGAGATGGAATGAATGGTGAAAACCCTTCTTCTTAGGAATATATCATTTAGTAAGATTTGATTTGACTGGTTGTGGAGCATATGAAATGTTACAAACTAGAATGTATGGTTTTTTTATATTAGCCTCATAAAAAAAATCTAGGGAGATTCTAAAGAAAAATATGGAATTGTGAGCAATATTCCAAAAATGTGCATGTATCTCTTCCATGATCACACAATATTGCATCATGAAAAAGGAGATGTTAAATGTAGAGCCTCTGTATAGTATTCATATGGATACCAAATACAAAGGCATTTTCTTGAAACATCATAAAGTAAAATGACATAGCCAAATGTTATCCGACACGTGCTATGTTTCCCAACAAAGTAAAATGTTACGCAACAAGGTCGAAATACCTATAAATATGGAATCAACCCCTTATTTGAGGGAATAAATCTCTAATTTCAGTGTTGGATCCCCCTCTCACACAACTATGAGTTATATGATCCATGAAAACGCTATGTTTATATGTTGTGTGAAATTACCTCAGAAAATCCCCTCAAGTAATATATAATACTATTACTTTTTCATGCTACTTTTTCTATTCGGACAATAATTTCATGCATTTTAAAATATTCGTCACAACTCTATTTATACACTATAAATTTTTTGCTAGTAAAAATGTTTTCAAAAATATATCTTCAAGGAAATGCCTCACACAAACCCTATTTTTTCAAGAAACTTCACTATTGTGTGACACAATGAAAACTTATTTGACTTAGTGTACGGTTGCACCAACAAAGTTCAAACACATGCATGTTGGTCCATACCATAAGGACAGTGTCCCCACACCCCTGATCATTATTACTATTGGTCCTTCAACCTAGTCCCTTGTCTAACTTCATAGACCCCCATGATAAAAGGTTAATCACACCATAGATATTTTATGTTGGGTCATGGTTATTTGTTGTTTCTCCTTTGACGACTCCAATGCCCACCCCATATAATCCATGATTTCAGATACTCCTCGCCTCTCTTGAAATAGCTTGAGTCTAACTACTCCTATTTTTCCCTTTCTGTTTTTGGGAGATGATATTATCCTCATGAAATCCCTGAATCATTTGATTTGAAACACACTAATGTAACTTAGGAAACCTTATCTTCATACTCCAATGCATTGTCGAAGTAAAAATGGATTCTCTTGCATATGTCCCAAACCAAAAGTTACTAGGAATCATCTACCTAGTATTCCACACTACATAAAAATAAATTTTATAACATCTAATAAAATAAGAATATCATGCCTCTGATGAAAACAAATTTTTCCTATGCTTCATGCATTAGATTCCATATGCCCTATTCATGATACGACTTCATTAGCCCTCACATTACATTAAATGATATTATACCCTTTATAAAAAAACAAAGCATACCTACTATGAAAATAATGATATGCCTTTCACTTAAAAAATAATATTACCCAGGAAATGGTCATTTGATGACCACCAAAGAGTCACCATGGGTCTCCATCATCATTTATAATCCCCAATAATACGCCTCAACCTACAAGAATGTTATGATCACCTCATTACCTAACATAAGGAAGATTAATGGAAATCCATAGAGTGTAAGCCCTACATGTATCCCTACTTCTCCCATGCAACCACCATGGGCGTCCTCATCATGTATAGGCCACAATCATATTCTTTGACCCACCAGTGGTCAGATATTCCCTCTTGAACCACCATGATAAATAAGGGAAGGGAAACTTAATGAATAAGACTTGATCACCACATCCTTTCAAATTATTTTTGACTATAGTATTACCCCATTCAATAGATATTGGATGAAATATTGACCTGACCTGAGGAATAAATGATGGTTATTTGTTTGTATAAACAACACACACCACATCCTATAACATTACGTTAAACTGTAATTCAAACCCATGAAATGGAATTGGGATTCCCACTTGAACGAACACGAGAAAAATGATGGGTATCATAGTTCATAACCCCCACACATATTTTCCTCAAACATGATGTTAAATACTAGACTAACCCTTTTCACACAACTTGGGATGAATTATGTAATAATTATATGATGCCTCATGTGAAAGGAATGAGATGCCTCATCTGATACACATGACACAATACCCCAACACCTAGGAAGCTTCAATACATAATCCCCACAGTTTTCCCTAAAGAGTAGTCCTCTTTCAGTGGTGTGCTCCAAAGTGTAATACAAAACTAGAAAATAACCACTCCTAGAAGCACCCAGGAATCCTTTATGTGTAAACCCCAAACCATCCCCTTTGGATGATCCTTTCACGATATGAGATTCATTAATTTATGATGTTAAACTTCATGGATCAGTCTTTTCAAATTACCTTAAATTATTCCATCAAACTACTTGGGGTTTGATCCCTCTCTCTTAAATTGGGTATGTAGGACACCTCATTGCGGTTTAATCCCAACAGTGGTAAACATGGCTGTGACATCTTCTCTCTAAGGGATACACCTCCATGATCAACCTCTATAGAGTGTTTTGATCAATGGTAATCATAGGTGTAAAATATTCCCTCTTAGGGATGCACCTCCTTGATCTATATCCATGGGGAGTTTTGATGAATGGTAAACTCAGATGTAACATCTTTCCACCTATGGAAATACGTCCATGATCTTTAAAAGTAGGAAGTTTTAATCATAGGTAATATAAAGTGTGGCATCATTCCTCATATGGATTCCCCCCATGATCCACCTCTATATGGAATTTTCTCCATCCTTATGAGGCGTTAAACCTATGGGACACATCCACTTAACCCAGGTGTGACATCCTCAATCTGAGGGACACACATAACCATAAAACCATCCCCATAAGATATTAACCTTATGTTCATCCCCACAAGATGAAAAACTACTACCTGGTTCGGTTTCACTAGGACATTCAGAAATTTCTCTATAGGACATAGAACATGTCACCTAGTCCATACTACCTACCCTATGTAATAAACATGGGATTCCTGAGGTAAAAAGCATCAGAAGACATATAAAGTCACATAAATTACCTTGTTACTAACTATAGATGTTTTGGGTTCTGCACCTATGATCCCTTATATGAGATTCCCTCAAAAGAGGAAGATGAATAGGATCCCAATATACCCAATGTCCAGAAATTTCAAGAGATTCATAATGTGACTACTCTCTTGACTGAGGATTTCATCCCTATAGTGAAAGATGCAACATTATTAATAGAAGTCTACATTAATATAACACCATTAATGGGTTTCATACACACGATTCAATCTATGAGGGAAACCTGAAATAAAAAATGATATTTAAGGGGGAATTCATGGATGGAGGAACTGACATCCAATCATCCAATTTTGATCAAGGAGAATACATCACAAATGAATTTGATAAAATGTATCCATTGTTGGAAATTTTGATTGTAGGGATACAAATGCTATCATATAGTGATACTTAGGAACCCTGATGAAATCATTATAAACATGTATTTTTAAACATTAACTTTTGTTTTATGTCCAATGTTAACAAATTTTATAATTGAACGTAGTAATGAATTTTTCACTCTAAAATTGTTATAATTTTACATATAAGGTAACAACATATTCATAAATGGATATTGTATGAAAGTTTCAACCATATCATATCCCATAATCATATTTTACTATTTTATTTATTTTTAAATAATTTTATTAAATAATAATTTTAAAAATCATCATTAATAATAATTTTGAAACTATTTAGTTATTTTAATTTCAAATATTCCAGGAAAAAGAATTCATTCAATTTTAATTTCTTTACACATCACTAATATGTCACATTCATCTTAAAAATTCAAAGAACTCTAGAAATAAGCAAAATTATATCAATTTTAAAAAATTAAATATCAATAATTTTATTTTTATATTAATTGAATAAATATTTTATTATGGTATCATAATAATTGAAGGTAATTATATATTACCTAAAAATTAGAGGTAAACTATAATAAGGAATATAATTTTATTTTGAACCAAATATTAATATATTTTCATTCATAGCTTTCTTTTTTAACAATGTGGAAAAAATATGTAGAATTAAAACTAATAGAATGATATTTCATGACACTGATTGATTTAAATATTTAAGTGGTAATTTTCTTATAATGTTATCTATTAAACATACTAATTTTTATCCTAAGATGATACGGGTTTAAATACATTCATCTTATAAGAATTAGAATAAATAATTATTAATTTACCACTTATTTTTAATTTACATTAACTTGGATTACCCTTTAATAAGGTGAATAATTTAACCATAGTTACTATTATTATGGACTATAAACGGGCCTATTTACTAAATTGGAAACTTATAATTACAAATATATAATTATTTCTGTTATGATCAATAATTATTATTCAAATAATTTAATATAAAACCAAAAATCATATAATAGAGAAAAGATTTTTTTATAAATTGTTCCAAATTCAATAAAAAATGTGATTCTAATGAATATAATTATGTTGTTAATTTTAAAAGAACTAATTTTATTTTTAAATAAATTCAAAAAAAAGGAACATTTTAAATTCTCGAAACAAAAAATATGTAATTCAATAAAAATTGTAATTTTTCACTATTTAATTGAAAATGTATCTTTTAAGAAAATATAAAAAATTCACCTAATGTTAATTTTTTATATGATGATTATGATAATGATATTACTTTTTATAGTTTTAATATATAATTATTCCAAAAATAAATTATAATATTTTCTTATATAAAGTAAAAAAAAATAGAATAGTGTTTCGAGATCATAGATTTACTTTACTGAAATTTTAGTACACATTTCCAAGAATCAATCAATGTTTTTTATTAATTTATACTTTATATATATGTGTGTGTGCTGTAATTTTGTTAATACTATTATTTCTCATCAATTCAATAGCTTGGAGGTAATAATATTTTACAAATATATTATAGTTCATTTGTACTTGGTGTTACGTGTTGTGTATGCTATCGAACATAGTTTTATTTTAAAACATCATTGTGTAACACCCCCCCCCCCCAATTCAATATATTCTATCATGGAAATTTTTTATTAGTGATTATTAATAATGGGGTTGATATTAGAAAAATCCATTACTGAAAACCCGCATTTCAATATTGTATAATAATATTCCTCATGAAATGTGAGAAATAGAAATATGAAAGATATCTAGAATTTCATATATCTATAGTTTAAAATTGTAAAACATTAATGAAATTGAAAAATATGGAGATAAAAGAGAAATATATTATCTAATTATTATTAGGTAGTGATAGAGAACATGTTCATGGTGAAGCTTCCAATAATGAGACCCTAAATCTATGATGTGATAAATGAACTTGGACTTCTTGGTAATAAATGTAAGCATATGAGGTTTTTATTTCAAGGTGCTTTTCCTAAAGTAAATGATTTATTTTACACTCAAGAAAATAAACACACTTGATTTATTTCTATGTTATAATCTCAAAATAAATGTTGTTTACACTTCGATAAATTTCTACTTCATCTCCTATACCGTGAAATTGATATTCAAATTTAATTATTTATGCCTAGAGAGATAAAATAATATTTTATGGAATAATAGGATTAATAAGTAATTATTTAATTATTTAAACATTTGCAAATACCAAAATTGTTGACATCTTTAGTCCAATATGATAAATAATTATTTAAACTCAAAAAAATAATATCAAAAGTTCAACTTAATCTATTATTGAATTATTTTTCCTTAACGCTCCTCCGAAATATTTATAAAGAATAAATTATCCAAAAAATCAGTAATAAGGTCACTAAATTTACAAAATTGGTATATCCTTAATCGAATATAAATTGAATCTTATTGTCACATGTAAATACCATAATAACATGGCAATAACCTCATTAACTATAACAGAATTATGAAACCATGCATGTATCCAAGAATTAACTCTCCCCTTATTCCTTAAGTAAAATATTATATTATCAAATATAAATCCAAAAAATTAGTAAAATATATAAATAATTTAATTATCATAAAATAGATAGTAATTTTTAAGGTCACTAATACTATCTGATTTTCTTCATCATTTTATATCTCTTATTAATCCAAACAAAATATTATTAACAGAATATCACTGTCATATTAAGGGTTATCATTTACATATTCATGTATTCAAAAATAATATAAAATTGCTCCTAATTTATTTTTCTTGGTAATCATTACGATTTATTATATTCATTCAAATCTATAAAGAAAAACCATTATGTATCAACCATTTGTTGTTTTATGATTTTTTTAACAAAAATATATTTGATAATATACTTCTAGAACATTATTCATGAATCCAAACCATTAATCATGGATCCAAATACACAATTAACCATTAAACTTTTTCTATATAAATAACATATGTTTGAACTTCATCCCTTTATCTCTTAAGATGTATATTCCCTTTATTATTTGTGAATCTGTTTGCGTATTACCCCTTGGGATTATAGTTAAAACACTAAATATTGTATTTTTCTTTCATTCCACTGAATAAAAGGACTGATTTTTTACTACCAAAACCTAAATAAAACTATCATTCCCTATGTCTATATAACATGGTATTTTTCCACAATTATAACGTGTAGGAAAATCAATACTTTCCTTATCCCCCTTATATGATTATTCTTCTACCATCCTTTTATTCTATAGTTTCCCTTAAAATATATAGGGAATGGAGAATTATTTATCTATATTTATAAAACATGATATTATAACCTCATCTTATTATATTTTTCCTGATACTAGTTCCCTATTAAGTATTTGTTTTACACATCATAGAAATATTCAATATTTCTCTTTTGATTACGTATGAAGTTTGAATCATTATTTGTTGACCATATAATGTTGGATTCATACTTGAAAATATTTTTAACTTCATTTTTTCTAAACAACATGATTTTATTATACATATATTATCGTTTTTCATGATGAAAATGTTTTTCTGAGTATGGGTCCTAAAATTATTCCATTTTATGCATGATATTTACTCTACAACACTAGTAAATTAAAGAAATTACCACCATTGATCATACACCCATGAGAGATGATAATCTACCCTAAAACCTTCCCCCTTTCATTACATTTTAAATCAAGTAATATCTTCTCTAATTAACATATTCATTTTTCTACAATAAATGGATTTTTAGTCCCATAGAATGATTGTAGTTTCTGACACATGAAGTGGTCTAACATTATTACACTGCATTGTGGATCAAAATGCTTCTCCATATGGGTATGGTTATTTTTCATAACATGAGTCTATATCCCTAATATAGTTATAATCTATTCTACTCCAGCTTTATTAACATTCCCATGAATGAAATCCCTACTTGGATTATATGAATTGACACAGTTTCTGTTCCTTCCACTAGGAACCAATTCTAAATAATGGAATACACCTAATTAGATCATAAAATTATGAAATAGAATGTATAATACCTAAACTATTGAAACTCATAACATAAATTTAAATTTTATTTATAAGTCATATCGAAATAATAATTATAGCTTCAATCAAATTACTTTCAATGTGTTTCAGAGTGTAACATTTCGTAATAAATTTTCTCTAAAGTATAGTTCCCAAGGATTCTAAAAACATTCTCTCATTCCAACTTTAAATAACTTGACCCTAGTAGTATTGATTAATTGGTTCATTAATCAAATTGGAACTAAATACAAGAAATCACATAAAAAGGATTGAATTATTTAGATTCTTGGTGAACTGGATAATACATGAATTTTACCTTTATATTTGAAAACATAAAATACAAATTAGGATTTTATTCATGAACATAATTTTCCCCTTTAAAATTTTCATGTATATTAATCATAAAACACTAACTATTAACCTTGAAAAAAACCCTAATAAATGGGTAATCTCATATACACTTTATTGGAATTCAAAAAATATATTCTAAATAAGTCATGAATAATATAGAAAGAAAGAAATAATAGTAAAACAATTCCACATAAATAATAATATGACCCAAAACATGTCATTGGATAAAAAACTATTCTAATAATCATATATATATAAATAAATTATTTCATAATGATTCAATGCATAATTTTGGACATCTAAAACTTGATATTGACACCTCATGAAAAATCATCTTAAAAATATAATTATATCCTCCTAAAAGATATCCTCTTCAATGGGTAATACCTCATCCAAAAACCAAATAATTTAATATAATGATAGGTACATATACGTTGAGGTACTATATAATTTTGGTCCCACACATCAGATAATAATTTGAAAACATTCCTCATATGAATAAATAGAACAACAAAATTTACTACAATAAAAATCAATAAAATTATGTAATGGAGGAACTAACTTAAAATATATGAATACATTCCTCATATGAAAAGATAAAAACCCATCTATAAAAATATAATGGATTGTAACATAATATAAACACCTCATTAAATCATATGATTCAATAAATTATATTCACATTGATAAAAAATAATTTAAAATCGTCATTTGATATTTCTTGAGGTAAATATCCTTTTTACCTTGAAACCACTTACTACTAGACATTACAAATATGAGGAAGAATATTTTAAATTATAATAACCATGTAAATTTATGATTTAATCCTCAAATAAAATGTTTTTTATTATATAAATAAAATATTTTCATGTCGTATAAATAAAAAAACATATCTTTCACACTATTATAAAATTGTCAAAATATATCTCATTCAGAAAAATATAAGAAAAATCCTTTAAAAAATGTATGTTAAAAGAAAAAAAATGGTTAAAATATATTTAATAAATCATTTAAACACATTTTAAAAAACCAAATTAGAAAATATTTTTTAAAAACATGGATATAGAAGAAAACAATATCCACTAGGAGGACAATAACATAAACAATCTCAAATAATGATGAGATTATGAAATAAACCCTTACTACATGGGTATCTTATGAATCATAATCATTGTTAAACAAATAAAAACGAATTAATCATTAAATATCATTAAATATATGAAATTAATTATATATGATATTAAATGTGTAGTATATACACAACAGAAAATAAATAAGTGGTGAATATAACATATGTCTCTTAAAAGTAAAAGTGAGATGAGAGATCATTGCCTCAGGTATGACTTCTTTTGTATGTGTTCAAAATACCTATAAAATAAATATATATTTATTATAAATATATTCTATAACCAAATTAATATATATTTACAATATATATGATTAAATCATAAACTTTAATCGTACATCTATTAATAATTCTTAATTAAAAACACTTTTTTGATGATAATTGATTCTTTTTTCATATATTTTTTGGTTAGGTAGTTTTGGTCCTTGTATATTTAACATGATTCTATCATTGAAATAGTTTTATTCATGACATATTTAGAATATTTATTTATTATATACATAATTATGTTCATACTTAAATGATATATATGTAATATTTCATTACATCATTCATGAAGACAATATGTTGTATATATGAATGAATGTTGTTTTCCATTTTCAATGGATGTTGTTAAAGAAAATTAAAAAATAATTGTCTTTTATATATTTATTTTTATATCATATAAATAATATATATTTTTCAAAGTCATCCTCATTACCATCCATTTAAATTGAAAATGAAAAACAAATAAACTTTCTTTGTAGAGGTTGTGGTCCACAGATATTCACAAGAGACATTATCGCATACCAATGGTTTGGAAGGTAAGAATTTAGAAAATATATTATTATTTTAGTTTTATACTTATTTTTTATATATAATATATAAATATTAAACCTACCATAATTTCCATCCATACCAATGGTAATTAAAATATGAAGTGTCCCATTTTGTGTAGATGGTAAATCAAATGTATGCACGAGCAATACATTAATTTACCATTTGATTTGAAAGAGAGGTTTTCACAGTTGTTTAATAATTATTATAATATTTAAGTATACTAATAATACCTATGTTACAATTTTATGTTGGTTAGCATAGATTTATTGGAGGTAAAATATAATTACAAGAAGTGACCGGTTAAAAAGACTATATATTATTTAGAATAACTTTTTGAATCTCCATTTAAGGATCCTAAGGATTCTATTTGGGGGATAAAATAAGCTATATAATATGTTTATGGATTTTTATAATGGATTCTTTTAGGGTATGGTATATCTAGAAAACTCAATGTGTTGTAAAGAATTTTGAAAGAGGTGCCTTTTTATAATTGAGGAGAGGGGCTCTTCTATAATTTTATAAAACATTAATGTAAAATAAAGTAAGTTTCAAGTAAAATTAATCTAAATTTATATGTATTCAAACCCAATTTAGGATATGGTTGAAATACCATTTACCAATAATATTTTGATAGGTTCTTGTGGTATTTTAAACCATATATTTTAGTTTAAATCCTATGTTAACCTATTTTATAATTTTTAATGTATTGTAAATTATGAGTGCGTTTTATGGAATTATTCTAAGAATGCATGCTCGGATAGCATGTGATTCGGAGGCTCAGAGTCCTCAGAATGATCTGTCAAAAGACATTAATCATTAAATAGTGTGTGTGAGTAGTTTTCTTAAAAAAGTAGAATAACTCTTAAATGGGTGCCTAGATCCAAAATCTAAGGGCATAGTTGCATTCGGGCCGGAGGGTTTACCCTACGCGCGACTTAAGTTTTGTTGGCTCATCCTCCCAGTGAGAAACCCCGAAAATGGCATAACCGTAAATAAAATAATTAAATAAAATTAATTTTTTTCAAATTCTTATAACTCCAGAATGGTGACTCATATTAAAAATATGAGACCACCATTGTTCTTGTAAGGGTATGCTTTCCATAGGGATACCCTAACATTGGCCACCGCGGGCCAACGGTGGAAGTCAGTTTTCTGCCATCAAAAAATAATTAAATAACAATTTTTTTTTCATTTCAAATCCTTATAACTAATATAAGGTAACACGTATTGAAAATCCAAATGTAAGGTTGAGCTCTTGAGGGCGTGTTCACCTTAGGTGGAGCCAAACCATGATCGGTGCGGGTTGAGGGTAGATGCTTGTTTTTTTCATCATTTTTTAAGATACGTTCAGTATACATGTGAGTGAGTTTTTCTAACTTTTGAACCAATTTTTGAATTGAATATATAAGAGCACTATTGAACTCAGAACACCGATATTCTCCAAAAAATGACTTAACCTCAACTGGAAAGGACCAGGTAGAAAAGATATTTTTCGGACATTTTCAAAAAATTAATAAAATAATTTAAAAGAATTATTTTATTTCTTTTCTCACCACTGAGTTGCGGACGGAGAAGTTGTGGTCTAGCAATGAGGCGACGATGAGGTGCATTAATTGAGGGTCAATAATGGATTGTTCGAAACTGGAACATGGTTATCTTAATTGCTCTTTAAATGTGGCTCATTTAATGAGCATCATTAATGGGCGCAACGTTGCTATGCTATTTATTTCATTTAATAATCCAACATATTGGATTTTGGGAAATAAAAAAACGCAGTGAAATCTCTAATGAAAAATTGGCAGAATCCCTCCCCAATAAAGAATGAATAACGAAACAATGAATGCTGAGGAGACTCCATCCTCTTCTACGACCCCCAAAGAACAGATTTAGAAGCGACGTCGACTACTTGAAACCTTGAGAAAGAACACTTCGTCATCAAATGTCAAAGTGGTAGGGGTTTTATTTTTATTTCAAAATTCATCCCCACTCTTCTCTTATTCTGGAAATGACGAACACGAACCAACCCATGAAAACATGGTTTTTGATTCGTGAGTTTATACAGGAGGGTGAATTTTTTGGGGGCTTTATTATTCGAGATTCAAACCGTGTATGAAATGATTCAACTTCAATCCCTGAACCTCACCCTTGATTTAAACCTCTAACACGAAGGGCCCGGGCTGACACAAACATGGACCAAGTGACATCACTCATGAATTCTTGGTGCATGCATTCTCAATGTGGCAGAAATTTGATTCCAGGGCCTGAGTAGAGATGGCATTGACCCGAGAGGCCCATAGATGCTGAAGGATTGGAAAACAGAAATAGGAGCAACTATAGTGGCCCAAGGGAAGTTTTCTCCAATGCTGAAAACTACTTGTGGTGGTTAGCCCACGTCGGTCGCATGAAGGGCACGGTGCAACCCTGTGTTGTAGTAGCAGTGGAGGTGGCTAGCCTTTACTAGCTGCGTAGGTGGATGGAGGCGAGCCCATCGACACGCCACAGTGGGCGGTGATCACGGCCAACCGGTCATGGTGGCATGAGTCGCAGGTCCATGCGGGTGCCACATGAAGAGGGGTGGCCCACATCTAGGCCACCATGTTTGGGTGGACTAGACGCGGTCCAACGAATGTGGCTAGAGGATGAGGCCTCACAGTGTCTCGTGAGGTTGAGGAGACCATATGTGTTGGGTTGCTACATCCTGATCAGGAACCACACAACTGGTCCGCCCCCTGGAGGACAAGGCTTGGGTTGGTGGCCCAGTAGTTTGGTCCTGCACTGGTGGGATGGACCCGCACACTATAGGCCAGACGCATGCCCTACGGTTCGGGCCAGACTAGACCAGGA
The DNA here is from genome assembly GCA_963277665.1 of Viscum album. Classification (NCBI taxonomy): domain Eukaryota; kingdom Viridiplantae; phylum Streptophyta; class Magnoliopsida; order Santalales; family Viscaceae; genus Viscum; species Viscum album. The sequence continues at coordinate 1,324,784,915 of OY728166.1, forward strand.
CTTCGGGGGACCTGGCGGGCTGGACCCATAGTTAAACCAGGCTGGGCCCATCGAGACCCATTTGGCTTGACCAACCAGCCAGGCTGGACCAGACCATCCCGGACCCAAACTAAGTTAGGTCGTATCTATCTAAATGAACTGTGGTATGTCGGACTACATGCCGAGTTGATCGTGTCAGTCCGACGAGGTCAGTCTGGACCCTATCACAACTAGTCCACTTGTTACTAAAATGATATTATCTTGTAAATTGTGTGTCTAATTGATAGGTTGTTGGAGGAGTTGGGACCCTCTTGATGAGGCAGATCATCTAGAATGCTTTGGGTGACTTTCATGGAAATCGAGACGTGAAGAATGGATTGAGGATCGGTTTCTACAAGTGCACTACATATGGTACCCTGCAATTGGCTGGGACCTGATGACTACTTGATGACGGCCCAGTGGGAAGCATCTCAGTGTGACCCGAAAAGCCCATGGAGGGGAGAGGCACTGTGTGACCTGGAAGAACCATGGTACTCGACAATATGAGTACCATTGTTTGGAAAAGGCAGGAAGAAGCTCTTTGTGATCCGGCAGGCCCACGGTGAGAAGTGGCTCTATGTGACCCAGTATTCCCATGGTACGCTTCTGGGAAGTGTACCATAGCAGTTCAAGGTTAGTGGGGAACCAGATCTGTGTGACCCGAAATGCACACTTCATTCGATAGAGGATGAGTTCTCCAGCAGCTGAAGAGTTCGATGATATGACTGATGATGCTGATATCACTACTCTAAATGTATACCATCTGTGAGCTATATCTTTTACATTCTATTATGTGATTGAGGTCTTTATTTTTGGTATTACCTCTTTGTTATTTTTCATTGTCATGTTTTCTTCAGGGATTACTAAGATACCTTTGGGGGTCTCTAGGACCCTACTAATTATTGTTATACTAACACCTACACTGGCTTCACCCGCATGTGTTGTGTCTGGTGTCGATGATCAAAATTTCGATAGAGGTTATCACTGGGATGGTACTGATAGATTCTATGATGGTGAATGTGGTGGCCTAGGACCAGGTGGGGCCCAGTAGGGCCAGGTGTGAAGGAAATACAATTTTTCCTTCCAGTAGCTTCACTAAACTCACAATCTGGTGGGGTTTTCCAGAGATTGCCATCAGATCTTTCTTTTGTACACTATTGTTTTAGTTCCTTGTCAGGTTTTTATTCTGGACCACTTACATTAAAATTTAATTGAACTCAACCTTATTTTAGTGGAATAATTTTTCCCCCTTTTAGTGTGTTGGGGTGTGGTTGGGTGTGTGTGCGCGCATAGAGGTTTAAAGGCAATGCCTTCCCTTTTTGGGATATGCCTTTCGAGTACTAGTCGCCATACCTAGGCCTATGGAAGTCAGGCTTGGGGTAGTCACGAAATAGTCCTCGGGGTACAGTGCATGATAAAGTGGTATCAAAGGGTAGTTAGTTATACCAGAAGAAATAAGAGTATGTGTTTTTGATGGGGAAATAATGTTAAGTGTATTTAGTTCAGCCTTCAGTATGGGGAGTCCTGTGTTGGTGTGATGGCCGACATATCCATACACGAGGACCCTAAATTCAGTTTTATGACTCGGTACACACAAACACTAATTTTATGGGTTTTGAAAATACTTTTCTTTTGATCCCTTTTGAGTCAGCTCACCAGGTATAAATTATTGATTGTGGCTCATCTTGATTCTATTTCAAGATGCCTCTGTATAGACAAACATCCCGGATTCCAGTACGTGACCATAAGGATAGTCCACAAAGTGATTGAGCATCGGTATAGGGACAGTTTCCCAAGATGGTACCTTCTAGCGGAGTCCCTGCAATACAATTTCTCATTGGTCAGCAGTTACTATCGGTGCTACAAGTAGAGGACACATGTTGGCTCAGGGCCTTACATGAGTTTTAGTGACAGATTCCCATCTGGTTTTGCGGAAATCCCAACTCAAAGGTGGAAAATCACATGCCTAATGTGGTGAACGCGTTTCCATCAAGCTAGGAAGCATTAGGTTGGATGGTGTTCCTTGAAGTCAGCCTTCTACGTGGCTGAGTAGGGCGATGGTAGTGTTTAGATTGCCAACATCTTATGACGAGGTGACTTTTCTAGGGACAATGATTGAGAACCTCTCTCTATGAAGGGGTATCTTGATATAAAAATCTAAGGGGTATGTGTTCCTTGGAGCTTTTATAGATTCAGAAGGATGACATGTCAGAAGCTGAGTATTCATCAAGGTGTACCGACCATTCTAGGAACTCAATGAATATGACACGACCAGTTCTCTAGGGATTGGCCCTCTGAGCGAGGTGTGTTTAGGGAAATATGAGCTGACCCTATTATATGGTACATTCCTATTTATGTTAGGGTGCTAGAGAGAACCGTTTATGGATGAACGTTATTTGGATGAGTTGATATAGCCAGTGGATGTTAGCAGTGGGAATGAAAGAAATCGATGTCAGTTTCACAGACATGGATGTGTAAATTGATTTGGGAAGAGGAAGTGATAGGGACAAATGAATCTACAGAGCAGCTGATGTGGTAGAGGAGCTAGGAGAGTAGCAGAAGGTGGTATACATTTCGACATGTTACAACCACCACCCCAATGTGGCCCCCCATGAGGCTCAGGGAGCTGGAGGATAGGGGCAGGAGTAGCTAAAAATGGTCAAGGAGTATGACCCATGGTCACCAGAATGATTCAAGGTACGTTTTGTGTCTAATACTAGCTTCTTTATTAAAACTCAAATGTCTTATTCATTCCTTCTTGTCAATAATCTTGTTCAACACCTAGATTTTCTAGTTATACTATTGAATGGATCCTTAAGTCTAGATAAACATATGGGAGGAGACTCGCTAATCAAACATATACTGACTATGTGATCTGACCCTTGAGGTTAGGGTTCTAGTTGGATCCTCTCAGTGGAAGCTTTGAGGCCTTACGTTGTTAGTCTGGGTATGGACTAGTCATCCACAGTTCATGCTCAGATTGACTATTTTAGGAAAAATTATGTGGTATATCTGTAGCATTTTAATGGGGTTTTCCATGGTCGAAAAAAAACCCATGTAGCATGAGATAAACTCATGGATAAGAGGGTGAAGCTGATCATTCTTGAGTCGTCCAACCTTACCCTCATGTAAGTAGGTGTTTTGAGTTTTCCATTCCCAATAGTAGTGTTGGAGTACTAGAAAATACTTTCAAAATATGTTTCCTAGATTACCTCCCCATAGAGAGAGGGACTTCTGTATTAACATGTACCCAGGGATGGATCCGATATCTAGACCTGCATATTGGATGGATCCTATGGAGCTCCAGGAGTTGAGAGTACAGTTGGGGGACTTTGTGAAGAATGGATTAGTAAGACCTAGTATTTCAGGATATGTTTTCATTACGGACACTTTATCCAATTAGTCATAGATAATGAGTACCCACTGCCAAAGGTTCGATGCGCACATCAATCAGTTAAAGTGGGTAGTCTTTCGGGTTGATGGAAAGGTGCCTATAGGATTTTCAACAATTGAGACAGTGGTGATGGCTGGAGTTCCTCCAAAACTATTATTTTGAGATAGTCTATACACATGGGAAGGAGAATGTGGACGATGACATGCTCAGTATGAGGTCTTGTTTGTGGCTTCTTAGTGAGAAGACAGAGCAGCTAGCCGCGATGTAGATATCCTTCATGGATGATGATGAGGAAGCATACCTCCAGACTACGATTGTCACCCCCACTCCATTAGCGAGGTAGGGAGGAACAGTTTATAGATAATGACTGTGAGTCCCATCATTCTCAGTTATCCTCAGGATGACCTCCTGGTGGATTTTATATTGGTGGGGAGCACATCATCTTTTTTAGAGGGATCACCATAGTACCAATGATATTTCGGGAGGAGATATTGATGGAGTTCCATACATCAACTTTGGTGGTACATTCTAGTGTAGGGAAGATGTAATAGGACCTCTAACACAAGTATTGGTGGCCATGGATGAAGAAATTGGTGTCTAAGTTTGTTTCATGATTCCTCACTTGTTAGTGAGTGAAGGCCGAGCGATAGAGGTCATGGTTCTATTTGGGTGATCATTGACCGACTCGCAAAGTCATATCACTTCCTACCAATTTGGGAGCAGGGACCGGTAGAGGGCTTCAGATGCCTCCACCTCCCGGAGATTATGTGGCTTCACAGTATGATTTTGACGATCAAGTCATACCATGATGGTCACCTTACATCCCAGTTTTGGAAGGTATTACAAGAGGAGTTTGGGATGCAGTTGCGCTTGAGCATATCGTTTCATCCCCAGATGGATTTTCAGATAGAGCAGACCATATGGACCTTGGAGGACATGCTTTGTGTGTGTGTGTGAGTGAGTTTTTGGTCACATTTGGGAGGAACGCCTATTTCTGGTGGAGTTTTCATACAAAAATAGTTATCACTACTCCATTTTCATGGAACCATTTGAGGCCTTATACAGGAAGACTTACAGATTAGAAATACGTTGGACAAAACTAGGCTAGTCGACACTCATGGGTATAGGGTTGGTACGGGCTACCACCGAGAAGGTGCAGATCATCTAGGAGTGGATAAGGATTGCACGGATCAAGAATGAGTCTTATACGAATAGGATATGGAGACCCTTGGAGTTTTTTGAGGGAGGCCATGTGTTCTTTAGGGTATCACCGTGATGAGGTTTATAGAGATTTGGATAGGGTAGCAAGATATCTTTGAGGTTCATCAGACCCTTTAATATTCATAGCAGAGTTGGTGAGGTGGCGTACCACCTAGATCTTTCCCAACATATGGACTGGGTGCATGTTTATTTCCATGTGTCATGGCTGAGGACGTACATGAATGACCCATCACATGTCATTGACTTGGGCGAGTTTGAAATTGACAATGGGGCGACGTTTGCGGAGTTCCCAGTAGAGATAGAGGATCGAAAGGAGTGGTTCTTACATGGGTGGTTGATTCCTCTAGTGTGAGTTTGGTGGTAGCCCAGAAATCTCATGGAAAACACATGGGAGGGGGTGGTTCAGATTCATGCTCAGTGCCCCGATATGTTTGATTATTTTTTGTTTTGACTTTCAGGGATGTAAATCCCTATGGAGGGTATAAAGTAATGTCTTAGAAATTCCATTTAATTGCATTTATTTATATGGAATTACTCTAATACTATGGGCTCTGAAGGCAGATGATTCTGAGGCCTAGAGTGCCTGGAATTATCAATCATAAAATGTTATGCTTTAAAAGTGTGTGTGATCAGTTTTCCAGAAAAAGTACAATAACTCTTAAATGAGATCTTTGAACAAAAATATGAGGGCATGGATGCATTCAGGATAGCGATTTTACCCTACGTGAGACTTAAATTTTGTCGACTCATCCCCTAGGTGACAAAACCCAAAATGGCATAACCATAAATTAAAGAATTAAAGAATATTTTTTATGTTTCAAATGACTAACTCACTAATAGTGACTCGGATTAAAGATCTGACACCACCGCTGAGCTAATGAGGGTATTATTTCTTTATATGAATCCTAAAATTAGCTGGTGCAGACCAATGGTGGAAGTTAGTTTTTTGCCATAAATAAAATAATTAAATAACAATTATTTTTTTTCAAATCCTTATAACTCACAAACGGTAACTCGGATTGAAAATCTAAGAGTAACATTGATCTTGTAAGGTCGTGTTCCTATTAGGGTAAGCCTAATATCGACTGGCACAGCTCGAGGGTGAATGATAATTTTTTATATTTTTTTTATGGTACATTCAGAAAACGTTCAAGGGGGGTTTTCTAACTTTTGAACTAGTGATCGTATTGAATATATGAGGGTACCGTTGACCTCAAAATGAAATAATTCTACTAGAAATGACATAACCACGGCCATAAAGGGCTGAGTGGAAAATTTACATTTTGGACTTTTTGATAAAATTAATAAAATAATTTAAAGCAACTATTTTATTCATTTTCTCACCATTGAGTAGCCGAATACGATGCTACGGTGCTACAATGAGGCAGTGATGAGGCACATTAATAGAGGGTTAATAATGGCTCGTTCGAAACCAAAACACAATTATCTTAATGGTTCATTAAATGTGGCTCATTTAATGATCATCATTAATGGGTGAAACATCATATCACTTTTTATTTCCTTTAATAATCCAACATTTTGGGGTTTCTGAAATAATAAATTTGAGAAAATATCTAACAAACCATTGGGGGAATACTTCCCAAATGAATAATGAAGATTGAAGAGATGAATTCTAGTGAGGATTCATCATCTTAAACATGCCTCAAATAACAGAGCCTAAAGCAATGTTGACTTCGTGAAACCATGAGGACGAACGCTTTAGTGTCGAACATTGAAGTGGTAGGGGATTGATTTTTATTTCAATTTTCCTCCCCGCACTTCTCTTTTTCTAGATATAACGAACACAAACCAACTCATGAACATGTTGGTTCATGATTCATATGTTTATGTGGGAGGGTGAATTTTCTTAGAGATTTATTATTTGAGATTCAAACCTTGCATTAAATGAATGAAAATCAATCACTGAACCTCCCCCTTCATTTAAACCTATAATGTAGAGGGCTCAGGCTGACATGAATAAGGTCTATGCGCCTCCACTCAAGCTTTCTGGGTGGAAAAATTCTCAAAGTGAGGGATATTTGATTCCGAAGCCTGAATTGGGATGGCGGTGACTTGAGAATCCCATAGGCACTTACCGATCCGAAAATGGATCATCGGAGGAACTTTGTTGTCCCATAGAGTGTACCTCCATCATAGGCAACCGGTGGCAGTAGTGGTCAGCCCACATTGGTTGCGGGAAGGGCACGACTCCACCCGATTCAACAGTAGCAGTGAAGGTGGTCAGCCCTCACAGTCCGCACTAGAGGACGACGATGTGCCGGTCATCACGCAACAATGGCTGGACGCCGAGGCCAACCCATCATGGTGGAGGGATTCGTGACACTATGCAGGTATTGTGTGAAGGAAGGGTCCAATGTCTGGGCCACCCAGTTCTTCGTGATGAGTCGCGGTCCATCAACCGTGGCATCCCTATTTGCATAGGAGACCGAACATTGCTGGTTTCCACATCCTAGTTGGGCAGCACACTACCTGTCTACCCCCTAGAAGATCGGGCTAAAAATGGTGGGCTGTGGTCCCATCCCAATAGATCAGGAAGGACCCACACCAGTGGGCCAGACCTGCACACTTCAAGTAAATCCAGACTAGATCCGGTATCCAGGCAACCTAGTGGGTTGTACCCCCAACTAAACTGGACCAGGCCCAGTGAGACCCATTGGGCCTGGCCCGCTATCAAGACGGACCAGACAAACCCCGACCCGAACTAGGTTGGTTCAAGTCTGTATAAATGAACTAGGGTATGCGGGACACTTGAGCGGGGATGGTTGGGACGGTCCGACCGAGTCAGACCAGGCCCCGTCACAACCGCCCCTAGTTACAAAAACACTCAAATCATGCAAACAATACATCTGATTGAAGATCTGTTTGCAGTGTTGGGACCCTCTTGATGAGGAAGATCTTTTGGTTTTCATTGGGTGACTTTCATAGACAAAACATTTGTGACGAATGGCTTGAGGATAGGTTCTTCCAAGTATGCTACATACAGAACCCTACGGTTGGTTGAGACTTGATTATTGTTCGACGACAACCCAGTGGGAAGTAGATCAATGTATCCCAGAAGTCCCATAGTGGGGAGAGGGTCAGTGTGACCATGAAGACCCATTGTACATGACAGGAAGACTACCTCAGTTTGGCCAAGGTGCGAAGTAGCTCTGTGTTATCCAGTAGGCCCACGGTGGGGAGCAGCATTATGTGACCCAGTATACCTAGAGTACTCATTTGGGATGTGTACGACAATAGTCTAAGGTTAGTGGGAAGTGGCTCTGTGTGACCCGAAAGGCCCACTATACTCGATAGAGGAATATTTATCAAGTAGTTAATGAGATAGATGATATGACCGATGATGCTACTATTACTACCCTAAATGTATACCTAGTGTAAGTTGTGTCTTTTACTTTGTGTTATGTGGTTTAGGTATTTCTTAGTTTTATATCCTATATGGTATTTTTCATTGTGGTGTTTTCCTTCATTGATTACTGGGATACCTTCAGGGGTATCATGATTACCAAAGAGTGTTGTTATACTCACCCATTCACGCGCTTTACCCGAATTTATTCTGTCTAGTGCAGTCGATCGATATTTTTTGCAGAGGTTATCAAGGGAAGTAGATAGATAAAAAACTATGATGGTGGACTTGGTGGCCTAGGACCAGGTGGGAACCAGTAGGATTGGGAAGGCAGGACATACAACTTCACCTTCTAGTATATTCACTACACTCACGATTAGGTGGGGTTTTCCACAGATGGCCATCAGAGTTTCCCTTTGTACTTTGTTGTTTACAGTTCCTTTTTGGGTTTGTATTCTGGCCCACATACATTCACTTGTACTTTATCTCATCTCTATTTTAGTGGTTTACTTGTTTCCCCCTTTCAGTGTGTTGGGATGTGGTTTGGTCTGCGTGTTTGTGTGTGTGTATTGGTTTATAGGAAATGCCTTCGCTTTTTGGGATATTCCTTTCCAGTGCTAGTCGCCATCCAATGGCCTATGTATGGCAGGCTTTGGGTTGTTATGGCACGGGCCCTTGGGGACGAGTCATGACACCATTTACTACGATAACAATTTTGTCACTCTTAAATGGTTATAATTTTAGATATATGATAAATAAAAAGTCATAAATAGACACGAGATGAATTTTTCAAGCATATATTACCCTCTTATCCTCATTCATGATTTTATGGTTCGTGAATATTTTAATAAAATAATATTTTTTATAAAGTGTTGTTAATGTAAATTTTGATACCGTGTTTTTTAATTTGACTTCATATACATCAATAAAATTTTTTATTTCAAATATAATTCATTTTAACATCAGTAAAATGTCATGTTCTTCTATTATTTTCAGGAAACTATAAATCACTAAAATTATATCAATTTTAATATTTTTAATATAGTTTATTTAATTTTCTTATTAGTTGAATAAATATTTTATTTGTAAGGTATACGATTCTAAAGTAATTATATAATCCAAAAAAATTATAAATAAATTATCTAAATGAAAATGAATTTTATTATTCAAAAAATTGAAACTTATTTTTTTTCATAACATTCTATTTTCTATATATGAACAAAAAATATATATTTAAATCAAACATAGTGGAATTTTGTAACAATGTTTTATCTAAATATTTTATTATTAATATTAAAGGACATGTTTCCATTAAAAATATCAATTTTGAGGCTAAGGTGTTAAGGGTGTAGTTCATTTCATAAAAAAATAATGATTATTAAAAATTAAGTACATATAATTTAATTTCAATCTTGATTAACTTGACATACCCTTTACTAATGTTATTACATTTACCATGATTACTATTCACATTGTACCATAACAAACATATCCCATTTTTTAAATTTGAACCTTCTAATTCAAAATATATAATCCAATTTATTATAATCAATATATTTATATCATATAATTAAATTCAAAATCAAAATGAAAAAAAATAATATCATTGTTTAGAAAAAAAGCCTTTTATGTTTGAAAATTTCTTTATAAAAAAATAATTCTTAAAATTTATTAGAATTAACATAAATAAAATATTAATAACATAATAGAACTGATTTTATTTTGATAACTAATTAAAATTAAATCAGAATTTATAAATTAATGAAACCGAAAATTTTGTTTTCAATAAAAATTTGTACGTCTCACTATTCACTGGAAAATTTAATGTTTTCATAAAAAATTAAAACATTCACCATCAGATAATTTTGATATGATAATATAAATAATTATTAATATTTTTAAATTAAATTTATAGAATTTTTAGAAATCAATTTTAATATCTTCAGATAAAAATAAAGGAAAACAATTTCAAGAAAATTTATTTTTGGAGTGTAAAATAAATTTACTGCAAATTGAGTACTTATTTCTTAAGCCTTAATAAAAGAATTTCAGTTACTATTACACTTAAATAAATTTCATAATTATTTTATTACTATTCATACTCTCCAATTACAAATATATGAGATAACAAAATCATAAATTACATTAGATTTCCTATAGGTTTGGTGTTGTGTTGTAGTTACGATATCGAAGGTAGTGTTATTTTAATACCCTACGGGGTTAAATTACCACGACCACCCCCCCCCCCCCCCCCGTAATAAATTTCAACCATACAATTTGAATTTTTATTCATAAATCAATGGTTTGATATTTTATAATTCCATTTCAGAAACCCCACTTTGTAAAAAGGGTTAACAAAATATCGTCTCGAATAGAGGGAAATAGAAATATAATGGTTGTACGGAATAACTCATTCCTAGGGTTCCAAAAAGGGTAATATTGGTAGAATGTGAAAAATAAAGACATAAAAGAGAAAACATATGACTAAGGATTAATTATTAGTGATATAAAAAAGGTAATGATAAAGTAAAACATCATAAGACCATAAATCTATTATGGGTTAAACATCTGTTGATTAATCATTGAGAAACGTAAATGAATAACATTTCTATTTCACTTCCCTTTACTAATATTTGTAAAATTCTATAACTATATAGAAATTAATCTATGAAAAAAACCTATTGGATTTTATTCCACTTCATAAATCATATTCTCATCCTTTGGTTATATTTCAATGAATTTACACTTCATCTCGGGCACTGGAAAATAGATATTCAAGATGAATTCTCCATGCTTTAAGAAATAAAATAATCATTTAATGAATCATAAGATCCATAATTAATTCCACCAGCCTTTCATTATTTACCAATACAAAAATGGTTGGCACATGTTATTTAATATGATAAATAATCCCCTAACCATGAACACTAATATAAAAATATCAAAAACATCTATTCCATAAGAACTTATCCTTAACAATCCTCCATAACATGTCTGAAAAGATCCAAATATCCAAAAATTTATGAATATGGTTGCTAAATTTTTCAAAACATTTTTCATTAATCACTCCTAAATTTACTCATAATGTCTCACGTAAATACGATTATAACATGATAATAATATGAATCACCATTAAACCATAAAAATCATGTGCGCTTCCATGAATGAACTCTCCAAAGATTCATTAAATTATATCACAAATAATTGAATTGAAACCAATAATACATTAAAGTCCTTGAATTGCTTTTTCATCAAATCCCTAACCATTTTTAGATCAATCAGACTATCCATTTTTCTCCTACAATGTAATTAATCCATTTATCCCAAATAAACATTATTAACCTAAAATCACTAACATGTTATGGGTTTTGGTTTCCTAATTCATGCATTCTTTAAAAATATGACCTTAGCACTAAATCAATTTTCTTTGTTATGAGTTCCCTTCAACATGTTCTTTCAGGTCCTTAATGAAAAGCAATATAGATCAATAAATTTGTATTGACTTGGTCTATCTAGGCTAGGCTATCTTGTGATAGTCCATGTGTTACTACCCCAATACCACCTCTAATGGGCCCTAGGTTGGAGAATATCACTGAGTTGGAATATCACTCACATTGGAGGCATTGGTCTAAAGAACCTATATGCATACACCGGTATCTAAGCCAAGAAAAATACTAAAATTTATTGAACAAATCATAAAAATGATGCATGAATTGAATTTATCCCATGTCAAAGAATGAATAAAAAACTGTGATGAACTAATGGGACCAAATACAAGCCCACAAAAACAAGAAGAAATAATTTCCAACCTTCTATGAAGGATAAGATTTATGTAAAATGCAGCATTGTAATAATCATCAGTCTATGTACGAAAAACTGTTATCTATTTACTTCTAGTAAACTGTAGAGTCCATAATATTGAATTACATCTTTAAAAGTCAAAAACCATGTGGGAAGATCCATTTCATGGGTGATTATAACAATACCCAGTTGGACACCCAAAAATTTCAAAACACAAATCATCAAGATAAGGAGAGTTCTAAGCTCATAAAAATGAGTAGTGAACATGTATCATCGTCAATGAAATGTGGAAAATACAAAGATTCAATATCAATTTGTATAACCAGTTATATTGGTATGCCACCATCCTAACCCTACATAGTAAGTTGAAAATGGGACTTTAAACCCTAAAAATTGAAAATTTTCATAGCCAAATCTCTTCCATCCTCGATGAGAGAAGATATATCAAAACACATGAACTCCAAACCAAACCCAAAGACCATTAACATTGGTTTGTAAAGAACTCCTAAAATTATGGGGTTGTTATTATCCATGTCAGGATGAACTGAAACCTTAAAAACAATCACTCGCACCAACTCTATGCATTAAAGGGTTGTCTCCTGGAAGTATAAACCACAACACTCATGGCCTATAGGGTCTCTCCAACCAAGAATTAAATGGTGCTACACCAATGGTGGAGTCGTAACCATTATGATAATAAAATTACCACTGATTGTATATCACCCTCCTAGCTATGGGCCAAGTCAAACATGCAACCCTAAAGCATGTTATCCAAAACCGGAATGGTCTACATTCCCTGAACAACATTCTGGGGTGTAAAATCCACTCTTCCACAAATGAGTCTCACAACCTCCTGCACCCTCTCATCAGAAATGAGGTTAGGTGATCATCATAATCTAAATTGATCATCAAGGTAATTTAGTGAATATAATATGACTTCTATAAACTCATGATTCCCAAAATCACCACATTGGTTTTTTAGTCATTACCTACTGAGGGGTTATGAAAAATTAATTAAAATAATCAACAAGATACAACATCATTGGTCACTAAACCCATTTCCATATGATCCTAGTAAAAACTAATCTCCATTGGTTTTACTATTAATATAACGAACCCTTATTAGAAACTCTTATCATGGTGTGATATTTATTATCATTTAACATCATAATGATATCGTACTCTCCACCATTAAATAATCCATCAAGAAATTTTCTAGTGGATTCCTAGTCCTGGAGGACCTAACATACTATTTCCCCAATATATTCCTCCCTATCACACTATAGAATTAGAGGGGTTACAAACATATTATATATATATATATATATATATTAAATCATTCTCATCCTCAAGGGATAACTACAAATAGGTTAACTAGTTAATCACCTCACTCAATAAATATATTCTAAAAAACTCATATTGAGTATTTACTACCATTACCACACTAGTGGTTGGCTATGAAACTAAAATTGCCACAACCATTACTAGTTATACTAACACTCCCATGTCCAAGAAGACATATCCTAATATATAAATTCCCCTAAAACCAAAACAAACACTTTGATAGATTCCAGTAAACATGGTACTCTCTATGTATGTGTAGAACTATCCGTGATTGTCTCATGTGCTCTAACTATGACATTGAGTACACACGTATTTCATCGAAGGAGAATACCAAGGACCAATCCAAGAAGAGTTAAGGATCTAGTTCATACATCTCCCATCATTTTTGGTCTATTCAACACATAGAATAATATCACTAGGAACTCTAATTAACAATAGTAGTTTTGGAAGGCCACTTTTAGTATACCTTACTCATGAACTTGAAGCTGGTGATATCCCCTCTTGGGGATAAACATTGATATCCACTTCATCATAGTCATGGGATTAAGAATGAATCATTTAAGGGGTGGATACTCCTCCCTAATGGTCACATAGTTTAGGGGACGTCGATACACACCTAACCTCAGACTCATATTTACCTTTCAGGTGAAGAACATTGAGATTACCAAGAAAGAAAATTGGGTCTTATGAATCCCCTACGCTTCAGATCCTCCAACTTCACCTTTATCTCTCATATCACTTCCTATATTCAGGTCACACTTTCTATACAATTATTTAATTATTGGACCTCCCTTTAAGAGACACCATTATAAGAATCATGCTAAAAGTCTCCCTATGTATCACTATATCATAAACTATGGATATATCAAGGGATGGTTGGATCATCACACTATCTGAAAACTACAATAAGTGAAGTGAATAAACATGTCATATATAGAACCATTATCTAAGCCTCCAAGATATAATATCCTACTACCTGGAACTCATCCTTCACCTTTCTCACCTATTTACCACAAATAGGGATTTCTTAATGATATAGTAAACCATAATACCATAAAAACACAATTCAAAGGGACCCATCCACCGCTGCATGAAACTATCTAATTTGGGAGGTACTAAAACACACACAGAGTTTTGGATAACCTTTTATGAATGCATCTTTGTGGTAGAACAATCCCTCCACCTTGTGAATCTAAAGCTTCCTCAAACATCACAATCCTATGGTTTTACCAACACCCCTTAACCCATAGTGGATCTACCACTACCAATTCAACCATCAAGAGGGGTCTTTATTAACTATGAAATTTACACTACAAGTACAGGACATTATTTTACCAACTAAGAAGGATTTATATCTCACCATGCAACCTGGATGATCTCTATATTAAGAAAATGGATCCCTTTTCTATTAACATCATTACAAACCAAACCATGAAACATACAATTCCAAATTTACACCCGACTATCCTCCGTTATTTTTTATCATGATGGGATCTCTAACTTGGATATATATAAATTATATATTATTCCAAAGGATAAATTTGTAATGATTGGTTTTCAAGTAATAGTTGTGGACAATTGTAGATTATCTTAAGATGTGCTATTGTAAAATATACCCAATTATTACAGTGTTTCCCAAATCATGGACATGTGTCAACGGACTATGTTAAATACACGCTCTAGATCATTGAATTACAGTTGTTTAAAATTGAAAACAAATGTTAGGTTTGGAATAGTGAAACATTCTTCACACAGTTTCTAATGGCCCTTCATGGTTTTAGGAACCTCTTTGTGGGAAAAAAGATGTTGTTGAGAAGACTAATGAGGTATGGTTTTATTTATAGGAAATGATATGTCTGAGAATCTAGGGAGTCATTCACTTGAGGTTAATTATATTTATAGTTTTTTAATGTTTTTTATATCACTCTTGGTTCCACCAGTGAATCTCCCACCTAGGATGACGAGTAACCTAGTGAACCTTATAAATCTTTTCAAGATGATTAAAAATATTCCCACTCTAATTATTATGATTCATTAAATGATTTTAGTGACCATGATCATCATATTGAGAATTTGTTTTTGAAATTTATCTCTAAGAAATGTAAAAAGAATAACACACTAAGATGTTTTCATCATAACATATCCTAGGAAGACTCAAAAATGTAGTTTTTATTATTATATAGAAAGGAAAACATTCACTATATCCTTTGATTTTTCTTAGACAAAAAAAATAGACCCCCATGACCAATTCATTTTTAACCATCTTGTATAACTTTTGGAGATGATTCTTTGAATGCATTCATCAATAATAAAGATATTGATCCTTCTTTGAAATATTCATATTACATCACAGAGGACTTAGGGGAGGGTATTTAATTTTGTATGGAGGAAGGATATGAATTTGTTTTACAAAAAAATATGGTGATGTCAATGAGAAATATCATCTTAAAATTTTAAATATAATGTTTTTCAAAATTTTGGAATAATTCAAATGATAAATTGATATTATGTTTATAAACATCCAATGGAAATTACTCTACTTATCATTTATCTTTTTGATATCTATATGTGAAATGTTTTATTGATTTAAAGAAGGGTTGATTTTTATTTGTTGTCCAAAAGGTGACACAACACTTAGATATTAATTTTATCATGATTATGGTGTATTGATTGAAATCATTTATTTGTGATACTTGATCTGGTTGACTACTATTAGTGACTAATTTTAGCAAAGGTTGTTATTGCTCATTATTTTCTCACACAAGGGTTTATTAGGGTATTTTCTTGTACCATTTATTAGCTTCATGAAGGAACTTCATATGGTACTTATGAGTTCTTGTGTGCGATCAATCAAGTATTAATGAATAATATCCCATTAGAACAATACAATTAGGAATTATTTTGTGACAATTGTACTATGATGGGTTAATTTGGATATCTGATGAAATTTAAAGATGCTTTTTATATGCTTTTTTGATCTAAAAATTCATTAAATACCGGATTTTCATACAATGATTTGAAGAGAGTAGTGATGTTTGGACATACAGGATACTAGAAGTGATTTAATAATGACTGTTATTAGGTTCCCTTTATTAATTTTGAAATCATAAGTGTTAAATTTTTATGTTAAATTAATTAGGAAATAATTTTATTAATATCATTCTAGCATTTCGTTTCTTTACTCATGTAATTAACTTGACGGGATTTAGATTTTTTGTCGCATTTTAGCATACGATTCTTTTTGTAGGTAGTGCTACTACATGTTTGTCTCTATCTACCTCTTGACTGAGATGTGAAAATAAATGGAGTTGATTATATAATTATTTATAATATTCTTCTTTTTATTGATGTTTCATCCATGATGTTTATTCTTATCCATCATCATATTTTTATTTCGAGCTTGGGTGATAAAAAATGTTTTTTTAGTTTATTAATATAAGACAATTGATGAATCTCAACACACTTGTTAATGTGTTTCTTTTAGGATCTACATTTTTTCTTATAAGGTGTTTGTGTTCGGTTGGAGTTTTTTCATTTATTTGATGAGGTGATTTCTTAGTAGAATACTAGAATGTTTGGGTAGGTATTATGCAATTTGAGTATTAATATGTTCTATTTTCACAATCCAACAAGTATCTAAATCAATTTCTTAATGGTGTAAGCTTGTTAATCCTCATGAATTTATTTTAAACATTAATTTATTTAATAAATTTCTTTAGGGATTGAAATAAAAATTGAATGGGAGAAGAAAAAAACTCAAATGTGGGAAATAGACCAAATACAATGCTCATCTTAGGATCGACTCATTTTCATAGTTAGACAAATGGAGGGGAAAATAATAAACAAATACCAAAATTCTTATTTCTAGGAAAAATAACATAAATAGTAAATCATCTATCAACTCTTGAATCAACTTATTAGAAGAATTTATTTTCATTCAATATAAGATAATAAAAAATATGCTGAAATTAAAAAATACAAAATCCAACCTCATATTTTATTGATCCATATTTAATAATGTAACTTCTAGTGAACTATATGAAGACCCCATGGTGTTTTTTTTATATCTTGATTCTACTCAATTTATTTATTAGAGATATATGATCTAAATATAACTGTGAAAAAATACTACCTTCTCTCTAATCTCCCCGAGTTATATAGTGAACACTATAAATTTTCCACACTAATATATTAATAAATAGGGTTTTTTTCTTGTTTCAATAATAACAAAATAATTTATTTAATTTATTTAATTTTTTATTTTAATCCATTACAATACTTCATAAAAATTCCCGATGCTGAATAAAGTTATGTCATGACTATACTAAAAATAAAATCCTTAACTGAACCATAACCTTATATTTCTAATAATTATCTCAGTTCTATATTTATTCAACTTTTCATGAAAATTGTGGGCCCATGATATTAATATATTAAAAATTATTAAAATGGAAATTCATGGATAATTAGGCCTCGAAATATGAATTCTCCTCTTATGATTACTCTAAATATACCTTCATATTTTCAAAAGTCTTACAATGAACAAATAGGTAAATTTAACAATTAATGATTAATGATTCTTATAAATATTATATCATCTAAAAAACTTCAACAATATAATTCTTGAATATAAAACATAAATATTGAATCCAAATACAAAAGTACATTACTCATTCAACTTTGGATGTTATAATTGCGAAACCTTGACCATTATCTCTCTATTTCTTCATAGGTTTATTGTTTTAATTCTTCGGAAATTCATTTATGAGGTTCCCCATTTCCTTTCTTTTGAATCACTAAAAATTTTATTTTTTATTCTTACCCTTGCATTAACATCCTTGATGGCATTTCTCTCATAACATGAAGAAAACTATCATTCCCTTTATGTAGGTCCCATGTTCTTTCCTTCTAAAATTCCCACCTGTAGTAAAATCATTCATTCCCTTCTCCCCATTATCCAGTTTTATTTATAAAATTCTCTTCTACCCTTATTTTTCTTTCGATTCTATAATAATTAGATAACTAATTTCATATCTTGATAGAAAATGATGTTATATTCTCATATGATGAGAATGTTGGAGAGACTTGTTCCCCTCTAAGGATTGGATTGAATATAATAGTGAAATAGTTAATCTTGTAATTTTTATTAGATATTTAGTTGGAAACATGCCTTGTCGACCTTATAATGTTGGATTCATACATAAAAACAATTTCATATTCCTTTTATCTCATGATAAATAATTTTCTCTCCATATCTGCTGATTATTTTAAAGAGAATATGTTTCCAAAAATTGTTCCTTTAAATAAATCCACTCACTTATTGTTATTTATTTCTCATCCTTAGTAATTATAATTAATGACCATAATTTATATTTTTCCCTATAGATATGATAAACAAACTTGAAAATATTCTCCTTTTAATTAATTTCCAAACCACAAAATATATTGTCTATATAACTTATCTATTTCTCAGATTAAAATATATTTGTATTACTATCAAATAATTGAGGTTCTTGAGGAATGAAGCAGTGTAACATTGTCAGACCACATCATTGGTAAGCAAGATACTTTGTAAGGTCAAGTATAATGTTCATAACCTCAATTATTAAACCCAATATAGTTATATTTTGGTATGGCCCATCTTCAACACAATCTCCCACTTCATTATCGTTTTAAGAGTATAATTCCTACACAAACTAGGTGCACTGATATGGTTTGTTTTTTTTACAATAAGAACCACTTCTAAACAATGTAATACACAATATTAGATCACCACATTATTAAAAAATATGTATAATAAAAAAATTAAAACACTTAACATATATAGAAATCTAATCTATAACCAATATCTAAAAAAATAAGCTTGTTCTCATTGGGAATATACTGAAGGTTTGTTATAGGGTTAAGGTCCCTAATTTTTGTATTCCTAAATATTGTTACCATGGGTTTTAATAAACTTACTATAATACCAATTATAAAAACCTCAACCCTAGAATCCCAAATACTATAGTTACATTATTAAACTGGAAACAGATTCAAATAATTTCATCCCAAATTACCAAGTAGTTTAGCAGTCTTATTGAACTAGATACATATATGATTTTCACATTTAAAATTTAAAACATATAATAAAACATAGAATTTTCGTCAATAAAATCAATGTCCAATTTATCATTTAACTATATATAAACCATAAAAACATCTTGATATTATGGGGAAATAAAAAATAAATTAGAGACCATAGATAATCAGTGGGGGTATGCATAAAGTGGATTCTAAATAAGTCATTAATAATATGACATGAAACATATGATATTAAAATAATGACACATATCTAATTATATGAGATAAAACAAATATATGGATAAAATCTCTTTAAATAATCACATGGACATAAATAAATGATTTCATAATTATAGAATTTGTAATGTTAGACAAATAAATCTTATTTCCAAGGCCTACTACAATGGAATCATAAACATGATATCCTAACCTACTTCAAGAACATTTTATATAAGTGGGAAAGGGAACAATAAAAAATAACTAGTTTGACATATGATACATACTAATGAATCAATGGGATTTGTAAATTTTGCCCTCATCCAATATAATTCCATTTAAAGAATAAAATTAATAAATAAATTAAAATAATTATATATCTTATAATTGAATAAATTATTGTATTACAAGAACAAGAACAAATAATATCAATTATTTCTCAAGTAAAACTGATTATTAACCATCAATATAAATAAGGTAAAGGTTAAATTATATAATAACCTAATTAAATAATAATATTAAATTATGGATTTTGTCATAGATTAAAATTATTTAATAAAATCATTGGATGATTCTTGAGGAAAATACCCTTTTCACTTTCAAATAACTTATTTAAGGACATTAAAAATAAAAGTGGAAACATTTCAATTTTAAAAAAATTGTAAAATTTTAAAGAAACCCACAAATAATATATTATTCATTGTGGAAGGAAAATATGTTTAGTGGTATAAGATAAAAACCCATTCCTTCCAAACTTTTTTTTAAATTATCATCGTGTTCCTCATTCATAAAAAGATATGAAGATTATTTTTAAAATATTTTTTCAAAATATAAACATGGGTAAAAATTTAATTAATAAATAATCTAGATAATTATTAAAACAATATTAAAACTATTTTTTGGAAATCATAGATATGGAAGAAAAGTATTTCCCTTATCGGAGACCTAAACACAACCTATCTAGAGTTATGATATAATTGTGAAATAAAACATTAACACATTGCTATTGCTTGAATCATAAGCCCCATGAAATAAATAAATTCAAAAGAAAACGTTTAATACAATGAAAAAAATGAAAATAATTATATAATATATTAAAGGTTAAATATATACACAATATAATAGAAATAAGTGGTGAATATGTAAAATGATTTCAAAAGATAAAGTGAGATAGAAAACCCTTACCTCATGTCTAACATTTCTCAAATGTGTTCGAATTATCTATATAATAAATAAATATATATATATATATATATTAAATATATTATATAACCATAGTAAAATAAATTATACCATAAATGATTTAATTGTAACATTTTACCACTATTTATTAATACTTTCTTATTAAAATAATTATTATGGTTTATTGGTACTTTGTTTTTCAGGTATGTTTTTGTACAATTGTTTTGGTCATGGTAATATGATCACTATTATATCATATCCAAAATTATAATCATGATAAAATTATAATTTATTTTTATTATATAATTATTCATCATCATCCTTAAATGTTATAGATAGAAAAAATGAATTACACCATCCATGGAGACAGAAGATCTTAGGTACGCAAGAATGTTTCTTTCCATGATTAGACAGATGATAGAAAGAAAAGTAAATAATATTTTACATTTAAGGATTAATTAATATATTATATAAATAATATTTTATTTGAATATATCATCATTAAATTTGTTGTAAATATTAAATGAAAAATAAATAACATCATTTCATGGAGGTGTTAGATTACACATACACACGAGCGACATTATCATTTCCTGGTGGATTTAAGGGTAAAAAGGTAGATGAGATTTTAAAATTATAGATATAAAAATATATTATAAACATATAATATAAACATTAAACCGAATATAATTATAATCCATAAAATTTTGTAATGAATAATTAATTGTGTCACTGTGTGGGGACGGTAATGTGTCTGTATATATACAGGAGCGATGGATTAACATCCCATTTTATGATAGAGGGTGGATAATAGTGGTTTTATAATCACAAAAAACATATTTGTATATTATGGATAATCATGTTACCCTTTTAAGATAAATAAAATTTATTTATAAGAGAGGAAAAAATAACTGAC
The DNA here is from genome assembly GCA_963277665.1 of Viscum album. Lineage (NCBI taxonomy): Eukaryota > Viridiplantae > Streptophyta > Magnoliopsida > Santalales > Viscaceae > Viscum > Viscum album. Next base: position 1,324,806,434 of record OY728166.1, read on the forward strand.
AAAAAGAATTTGATCAGTTGAAGCCATTACATATTATTTGGAAAAAATCATTTGGATATCCTCTTAAGGATCCTAGGGATCTAATTTTTGGGAGACCCAAACCAATATAATATTTATAGGGATTTAAATAATTTAATTGTATATATCATGGCCAAAATATAAAAAACAATTTGATATAATGATATTAGAAAGGAGGCACCATTTTATAATTGAGGTAAGGTGCACTTTTTGGAATTTTATAAAAGAATTTATTATAATAAATTATTTCTCACACAAAATGCATCCCAATTTATATGTATTAAAACCTAGTGTTGGATATAGTTGAAATATAATCAACCTTAAAAGTTTGGAATTTTGTTTGTTGTGTTTTAAACCATTTCATATTTTTTCACCCCTTTGTTAAACTATTCTAACATTAACTATGGTAACATAATGTTCCCAATTAATGGTTAAAACATTATATATAAGTTACATATTAAAAAATAAATACAAATTAGATGAAATTTTCAACCATATATTATCCTTGTCCTCTTTTATTATATTAATGATTTATAAATAATTCAATAAAATAATATTTTTATAAATTATCATCAATGTCAATTTTTGACATTATTCCATTAAATAGAATTCAAATAAATCATAAAAATATTAATATAGAATATAACTCATTTAAATATCATTTATTCGACATATTCGTCTATAAAAATTATTCTAACAATTTAAATCACTCAAATATAACACCTTTATTATTTTTAATTTCATTTAATTTATCTGTTTTAAAAGTTGAATAAATAACATATTAGTTTTGTAAAAGCATTTAATTTAATTATATAATCACTAAAAATTATAAATAAATAACCATCCGAAAAAATATTTTATTATTCAAATAAATTAAATTCATATTCTTTCATAACAAGTTTTTTCCCTATGCTGACACAAAATATATATGTGAAACTAAGAGAGTGAAATTTTGTAACTTTTTTTATTAAAATATTATATTGGTCATTTTATTGGAAAATTATCACTAAAAAATTATGTTTTTACCCTATGGAAATATGGGTAGAACCAACAGCATATAATAATAATTACGATGATAATTCAGGACCATATCACTTTCTTGTAATATAGATTAACCAGATTTACCTTTTATCAATATGATTAATGTTACCAATGTTATTATTAATATTTTCCAAATATAAATGGGGAAAATTTACTATATTTGAACAACCCTATTCTAAATACTGAATCCATTTTTTTATTTCAATTCTTAAAAGTGGAAAAATTGAATTTAAAACAAAACACAGAATACAATGAAAATATTGTTTTAAAAAAATGGCTTCTATGTATAAAAATATATTTATAAAAATACAATAATAATATTTATTTCAATTAATATAATTTGATTAATAATTTTTTATAGAACGTATATTATTTTTAAGTCACTTTAAATTAATATTTAACCTTATAAAACCTTAAACAAAATATATTTTTTCAATAAAATTCATTTTTTCACTATTCTCTAAAAAAATCAATCATTTCAAAAAATAATGCAATTTCACCCTCATATAATATTGATATTATTATTAAAAACTTGATATTATTTTTAAAAAATTATTTTTTATAGTGTTTCTTTAAATTTAGTAATACAATTTAAAAAAAAACAAAAAATTTATTTTTAAAGAAAACATATTTTTGGAGCATAAAATATCTTTACTGAACATTGAGTAATTATTTCCTAATAATCAATCAAAGAATTTTTATTGATTAGGTACATTATTTTAATTTAATAATTTGGATAATAATATACATATATTAAATTAAATTTAAATAATATAATATGATTTTAAAAGTTTAATTTGGTTTTTTTAGACTCGGTGTATTGTGTTGTGTACACTATCAAACATTGTGTTCTTTTAAAATCTTACAGTGATAAATTCCACCACCTCCATTGAATAATTTTTTCCCTTAGAATTTTATTTTTAGATCAATAATCAATGGTTTAATATTTCAAAATTTCTTTATGGAAGAACCATAACATAAAAAGGGCTCATAAATTTTCCTCTCAAAAGGGGGAAAGATAGATAAGAAATTAAACTAGAATAAAAAATATTAAGGATTCCAAAAAAAGATAAAAATAATGGGAATTAAAAAATAAGGACCTAGAAGAGAAATTTAACGCCTTATGTTTAAAATAGGGTTATAGAAAACAAGTTCATGATAGTGTGATCCATTATATAAATATAAATATTATATGGGTTATTAGATCATTGTTTTCTTGGTAAAAAAAGTAGACATATAACATTTTTATTTAATGGTCCTTTTAATAATGTTGATCGAGTATTTTGTTATCGAGTTAAATAACTCAAGAAAATAACCATATGTGATTTATTTCCATGTCATAATCATAACCTCATCATTTGGTTATTCTTTGATCAACTTCCACTTCATCACTTACACCATGAAATGTGTATTTAAGATAAATTTTTATTCTTGAATCACTAAAACAATTTCATGATTCATAAGATGCATAATTCAATCCATATACCAATAAGCATTTAAAAAACCCTAAATGGTTATAAAAAGTTATACAATATAGTAAATTATACTTGAATCTTAAATAATAACATCCAAAGTTCATCATAATTCATTCCATTATTAGTTATCCTTAATGTTCCTCCAAATTATATCTGAAAAAAATAAAAAATCCTTAAAGTTAATAATAAGTACCCAAAATTTAAAAAATCAACATATCATAAATCCCCCAAAAATTGAATCTTAATTTCACATGAATATTACATGACAATATGGTAATAACATTAATAACCGTAAAACCATAAATATTTAGCCTTATAAGAATTAACAAATTGTTTATTCCTTAATTAAAATCACATTTTTTTAAATAAAATTATAAAAATTATTAAACTATATCTTGAATTACTTTTTTATAGAATCACTGACCCTTTTTAAGCTAGTCATTACTATCCCATTTTTGATAGGTTTTTCATCATTTATTAATCAAAATATACCATTATAAACTCAATATCATGAAAATGTTAGGGGTTATCAATATGTTTTTATTGTATTCTCCAAAAATGAACTTACTAATAAATTTAATTTAATTATTTTCAGAACCATTCAACATATGCTTTTATGTTTATTAAAGAAAATCCATTTCAGATAAATCCTTTGATGCTTCATGATAACTATTACTAGAATATCATTGATAAAATACTTCAATAACATAATTATTTAATATAAAACATTAATATTGAGTACAAATACAAAACTAAATTAATCATTCATGTTTGGTTGTTGTAACATCATAAATATGACTTTGAGTATTTTGTTTCCCTAGAATTGTATTCCCTTGATTCATAAAGAATTTGATTATTTAGTGCCCCAAATAATTATATTTGGAACACTAAAAATTATTTTTTTCTTTCTTACTATTTAGTTCACAAGAAAAATATCATTTCCCTTGACATATAATGAGAACCAAAAATCTATTTTAGAATGTATCCGAGTTTTCCTTCTAGAATTATCACATGTTAGAAATTCCTTCCTTAACTTCTTCCCCTTATCCATTTTTTCTCAATTATCCAATCGTTCTCTATTTCCATAAAATCTATAAGAATAGTAAATTTATTTATCTTTCATGATAGGAAATGATTACATATCCTTATATCATTAGAATGGTTGAGAAACTACTATCTTTAAATAGATTAATGATAACCCATCATATATATGGTTAGTATTTAACTTTAGATTATGTAAGTAGTTTAAATAATACCTTTATAAACTTATAAAGATGGATTCATAATTAAAATCATTTTCATCAACCCTTTTTCATAGAATTATGAATTTATTTACAATATATTCTCATTGTTTGTGTGGAAAAGATTTTCTAAGGGATGTTCTTTAAAATCACTCCACTACCAAATTAAAATTTCATTATCATACATAGTGTTCTAAATATATGAAAACCATTGATTCATATCCTCAAAGAGATAATAAAAATCTACTAAATTTCTTCCCATTTACTACTTTATGATGTAAGTAATTTATTTATTATTTAAATTATCCATTTCTAAACTACCAATGGATTTTTAGACCCATTTAATGTTGGATATTTCTTATTCATGAAGTGGTATAACTTTGTTACCATACATGGAGAATCAAAAAGACAATGTACAAGGGATTGATTATTGTAAATAACCTATGTCATATTCCCTGATATAGTTATTATTTGATCATATCTAGATATTACTCTAGCTTCATCACCATTTTCATCCCTATGGGGGTATCCCCTATTTGGATTATGCGCATTAATTTGGTTTTCATTCCATTAGATATGAATTTTTCTTAATTAATGGAATACACTATATTATATGATTAAATTTTAAAACATAATGTATATTCATAGAAAAAATGAAAAAATTCATAAATGAAATGTTTATTTAAACATCTCAAAAAAATAATTTGTTTAATTTTGCAATATTCTCAAGGTTTCTCATAGTGTTAAGTAATATAATATAAGTTTTCCAAAAATAGTCCTGAGTCTTATACTAAACCTAATATTATAAAAACTATCATTACCTAGACCCTAGTATAATAGATCCAGTGAAAAAATTATAAATTAGTACTACATAAAAGAAATCACATCCCAAAAAACCAAATTGTTTTTTTGGCTTAGTGATCTGGATAAATACATGAAGTTCACATTTACATTTGAATACATAAAATATAACATATTAATTATTTAATTATGCCATTTTGACCATTAACATACGTCAACATATTAATCATAAAAACTTCCAATTATCATGGTGAAAATAAATAGTCGAAATGTGTTAACCTAGATGCTCTATAAGTTTATTCGTAAAACTAAATCTAAATAAGGATTGAATAATATAGATGGAAATAAACAATATTAAAATAATTCCACTTAAATAATAATATGAGATAAAACATATTTATTGATAAAAACTATTGAAATAATCACATCCAAATAAATAAATTAGTTCATAATGATGGATTTTACAATTCTAGACATCTAAAACGTATTGTCAAGGCATCATGAAATTACATCATAAACATACAATCAAGGCCTCTCTCTAAGGAATCTCATAAAAATGGGTAAGCCCTTATCCAAAAACATTGAATAGATTGTCTCATTAGACATACATACAAATATAGAGGATATGTAAATTAGTACCTTCTCATCACATAATAATTCAAATACATTCCTCAAATAATTAATTCATAAAACATATTTATCTACCATAAAAATTAATAATCGTATTCCTTGGAAGAACTAGAATATAGAATATTAATATTTTCACCAGTAATGTGATCATAAATATTCAATAAAAATGGTTGATGGTGACATAATATAATAACCTCATTAAAAAATTTTAAAAAAGTATTATTCTACATATGAAAATAATTTAAAAATATCATTCGAAAATTATTTAGGGTAATTCCATTCTCACTTTGAAATCAATTGTTTAAATATTTCAAAAATTTGAGGGAATAAAATCTTATTGAAAATAGTAATGTAAAATTTTAATTCATAATTGAAGTAAAATATTATTCACTATGGAGGTAAAATACTTTAATGTCATACAATTAAAAACAGATTCATTTGACACATTTATAATATTTTCCAAATGTACCTCATTCCAAAAATGACAAGATAATTCCATTCAAAATATTTTGTAAAAAGTAAAATTTGGGTTAAAATGTATATAATAAATAATTTTACTACGGAATAATTGTTTGTGAAAATAATTTATGAAATATGGATATAGAGGGAAAATATTTCAACTAGTAGTGACATAAACATAAACAATAACTAATAATGATGTGATTGTTAAATAAACCATTATCACCTATGTATCATTTGAATCATAATCCACAAAAAAAAATAAAAGAATATGAAAATTAAATATCATGAAGGAAAATAATTTGATGATTCAATATATCAAAGAGGTAGTATATACATCACAAAAAATAATTTAGTGGTGATTATTGAATATTACACATAGAATTAAAAGTCATATGACTAACCCTTACTCTAGGTCTAAATTCCTTCATATGTGTTTGAAATAACCCTATAAGAAATTTATATTTATAATAAATATATTATAGAACCATATAAATATATTATTTTAATATATATGATTTACTTGTGACATATTATAAATGATTTGTTTCTAATTATTAATTAAAATCTTTGTTCCGAGTGATGATTACTTTATTTTTCATGAATGTTCTAGTTCAGTATTTTTGATCCCTATACTTTGATCATGTTTATATAATAATTCATAATGTTAATAATGATAAAATATTAATTTAAATACATTATATATATATATATATTAAGTGTTATCTATAAATTTTATAGATATATAAATGAGTTACACTATTCATAGAGACGGTAAGACATACGTTTATATGAACATTGTCCATATTTTTCAATGTATTGAAGGAAATAAGAGTAAATAATAATTATAATTTATAGGTTCATGAAAATATCATATAAATAATATATATCCATAAAATACATTGTCATTATAATCTATGTAAAATGGAATTGAGAAGCAAATAACAGCACTTCGTGGATATCGTAGTCAACACATACACACAAACAACATTATTGTTTCCCAATAGTTTGAAAGGTTGTAAGGAAGAAATTATATTATCAATAATTGAGCATAATTATGTTTTAAATATAATATATAAACATTAAACCAATCATATTTCCCATCCATATAATATAGTAATGAAAAATTAATTGTCACTCTATGTGGAGACGGTAACTCATACATAAAAATGACCAATAATTTCACACCCAATTTTATTGGAAAGATTGTGGATAATAGTGGTTTTATACTCATGATATCATTTATGTATACTGGGGATACTTATGTTACCATTTTATGATACATAACATATATTTAAATGATATAAAAAAATAAGTAAAAAGAAAGTGATCTATTATGGTGCCTACCTCTTCTTTTTAAGCCCTCCTTTGGATCTCCTCTTAATGATCCTAGGGTTGGAATTTTCAGGATAAAAACCCCTATATAAAATAAATAGGTATATTTATAACACTCATTGTGGTGTAAATAAATTTTGGAGGAGGTTACCATTTATAATAGAGGCGAGGGGCACTTTTGGAATTTCCAATATGATTAAATTATAAAAAGGTCATTCTTAAGAAGAATATATCCAAATAGATATATATTCAGCAAAATTTGTGATATATTTTGAATTTCATAAAAAATAACATTTTTATATGTTTTTTGATTGTTTTAAACCATATATTTTGGTTTAATTCCTATGTTAACCTTTTTTAACATTAAGTACTGTAACATATTTTGTCACACTTAAATTGTTACAATTTTACATATAATGGACTAATGACTCCTAGATTAAAAATAGTTGTCATTTTAGATTATATCACACACCCCTTATCATATTTCAATCATTTTTAAAATAGTTTAATAAAATATCATTTTAATAAATTATTATTAATGTCAATTTTGAAAAGATTCATTTAAATTTACATTTAATGCATAAAAAGTTTTATTTATAATATAATTCATTTTAACATTTTTAATATTTCATATTAATAAAAAAAATAGGGAACAATATATTTCACTAAAATCATATCAAATTTAAAAAAGATAAAATAATTTTAATATCTTTCAATTAATTGAGTAAAAACAATATTAGTATAACACCAATATTTAAGTTAGTTATATAATCGTATGAGTTTTGAATAAAGTTTCATTTTGAATATAATTAATTTATCCACATTATTAATATTTATATTCATTCATAACATTATTTTTCCCATATGCGAAAAAATATATATTTAAAACTAAGAGACTGACATTTTGTTAAATAGTTTGATTTGAATTTGATATTGATAATTTTCATGGGAATGTTTCCGCTAAACAATTAAAGTTTTAGAATAATGTTATATAGGTTAATTTAATACCATCTAATAAGAACTATAATGGAAAATTATTACCTTATCAAATTTTTCTAACCTAAATTAACTAGATTAACCTTTCACTAAGGTGAATACTTTTATCACGGTTACTGTTCTTATTAATGAAAATTAAAAGGGAACTATTTACTAAATTTAAAAATTTTAAATGAAAATATTTAAAAAAAAATATTAAACAAAATAAAGATAAGTTTTATAATTTAATTTAAAATAGAAATTAAAAATTCAGTAAAAACCATTTTTCAAAACAAATCATTTTTGTTAAGAATGTTTTTTACTATATAAAATTATAAAATTGATTCTAATGAACATAATTAAATTATTAATAATATATTAGAGAATCCATGGTATTAAATAAATTTAAAACCAAATATATCTTTTTAAACTCTTAAAATTAAAATACAATTATCAATAAAAATAAGTAATTTTCACTATTCAAGGTAAAAATGAACCATGTAAGAAAAATATAAAGAATTATCCATATGATAGTTTCAATATAATATTTTATAAAATTATATTAAACTTGTATATTATAATTTATATATATTAATAAATTAATCATATTATTTTCTCATGAAAATAAAAAAATTGTTTGAATAAAAGTATTTTTTGAAGAAAAAACAACATTACTGAATATTTAGTGCTTATTTAAAAATAATTAAGAAATTAATTTCAATTTTTTAGGTTATTTATGTATATTTTGTAGTTCATTTAATATTTTCCATACTTTCTAATCCAACGTCTAGGAAATAATAACATGTTGAATGAAAATTTTTTTTTTGAGACTGGGTCTTATTTGTTCTGTACATTATCAAATATAGTGTTATTTTAAAAAATCTGTCTTTAAATACTCCTTTAAATAAATTTCATCCCCACAAAAAAATTATCATTAACCAGCACATTTACATTTTAAAATTCATTCATATAAAACCCACATTATAAAAATGGTTCATAAAACATCCTCTCAAAATGAGGGAAATAAAAATGAATATTTCATCAGGAATTGATATAGAATCATAGATATTTATAGGATAATCAATTTTTGATAATATTTAGGAATAATATATTGTTTTTCTGTTAAATATTAATCTTTTTATGATATCATACTTGACACCCAACAATGGTTTTCTCTAAAATATTTTGTTGCCCAAAAGATCGAGTTATACCAAAAAAATAATATAATATTATTAATATTATTTTGAATGGAATTTAACGCCTAGAAATTGTATTGGTTGGATTGAATATAACTAACATAAATATGAGTACACATTTTAATAAATATATCCATTTAATTATTAATTATTAAAATTAGAATGAATCCATTTTCAAGCATAAAATACTCATATAATTTTAAAATTCCATTTTACCACCTTTTGATAGAGAACCCTTTTTAAATCACATATTTGTCACTTTTATATATTCTATTTGAATAAATAGACTTCTTATTTATCATTGGGATATCAATATTTAACTTGGTTGAAATATTGGTTTTTTTTTATGAAAGTCATATTTTAATTAATAATTAAAAATATAGCATTTTAATTCAAAACTACCTATTCCTAAAATTTATTAATATAGATATATTTTACATTTAATTGTTTTAAAGTGTAATTAAAATATGTTTTTGTCATTTAATACATTTTTTGTCATTTGATGTTAGTTCAAAATGAAATTGGACATAAACACATGTTAATCTCTTAATTATTTTTTCTTCTTAGAAACCCACTTTCCGGTTTTTAACAATAGTAATAAATTTTTGTTTAACTAAAAAAATATGTTTTGAATTTGGGAAAACATATTCCATATTTGTAATCATATGGTCTAAATTGTGTAAATAGGTAACTTTTAGTCTTAGACATTATGAATAGTGACATGAGTAATTATTTTTATTTACCGTGGTTAAAAGGTAAATAATGAAATAAGGGTACAAAATGATATTTTAATAATTTAAAAATAATATAACACATGTAATAAACCTATTGTATGAGATATGTCCAATAATGAGAATATTTGGGTTGAATTTAGGACCCCATGGACCCACTTGGGTTTGATAATGATCTTTCATAATATTTAATTAAATGAAAAGGGAAATATAACATAAACATCTATGTCCTATCTAAAATAATTTAATTTTGGTTTATATAAATGATCTCTTAAAATATAAATAGTAATCAAAAAATGAAATAAAATTTCCTACATCATGGTATTTTATTTATAATTTTTATACATTAATTAAATAAATTTATTTATGACACCATGATAGTGCACTGATTACCTTATTAATGAAATATTCAAATAAATGATATAATAAATATTTAATTAAATTATATTTGTACGTTTTTTGGCCATACACAAATTTTATAGATGAATAAAAAATATTATATTTTAGTTAATTATTTTTTTGCGAAGGAATCAAGTTGGTATGAATTCAATAAAAATCAATTTCTAAATAGGGTCAAAATTAAAATAAATGAGTTTTTATAACAAATACTATGTTATTAAATAATATAATAGTCATAAAAATATGATATTTGGAAAACTGTGATATTTATTTTAAAAAAATTTAATTAATTATCCACTTGATGTTATATAGAAATTTTATAGTAACTATACTAACCATATAGTGTAAAAGTTCAAGAATATGTGGTAAGAGTTATATTATTTTTCTATGGTTTAAATCCAAAAGAAAAGGTTTTCTTTGTGATTTAAACGTGTATAAAACCAATTGGTTTAGAGGATTTAGACCCATAATTATCTTATCCTCAAAATATGTAACTTTATAACTATTATAATTTTAAAATAAATTTATAATGAAATAATATTTCAAAAATATCCTAAAGTGCCCCTCCCCCATCTTATAAAAGGCCACAACTTCTACCCAATTACATAGACCTTTATATTCCCTTTCATTGACCAAATTCTACTCAAAGAAAAATAAAAACATCCCCCCTTCCTCTTAAAATCCTTACCATGAGAAGAAGTAAACAGAATTAATCCTTTTGGCTTATATCAAAAGGAGTTACCCGATTTAGAGGTAACATCTTCTCTAAAGCTCCTTTAATTTGTCTTCTTCTCCAACCCCCTAACCTCTCTTTTTCCCATTATTTTATGACAACAATAGTATCATAAATAAACTAGGTTTTTTAAGTATATTTTTTTACCTACAATTATAGACACCTCCTTCTAATGGATATATAACATAATGTTTCTATGTAAGGTTACTTACAACCTAACAAAACAATGATTGTTAAATTTTCAATTACCACCTCTCATGGGGGCCATTATGATGGAATTGTATTTATATAAGATATATATTATATTTAAATTTTTTTATAAATTTGTAATTTTTATTTATATAATACCTTTATGCATTCCATAATGTGTAATTACATTAATTTCATTTGAGGAAGTTTGGACTACCGCGCCCTTAAAGTGATATAAATCATTTATCCCATACATGGAACATATAAAGGGTGTAATTAATGAACATATGTAACATATATAAAATATATATTATACATAATTGTAATATACATATTTTTTATTTAATTTACATTCCTTTAATGTGACAAATAAATGAAATTAGTGTATATGTGTATGTACGACTTACCGTCTCCGTGAATGGTGCATTATATTTATTATATCCAAATATTATCGAATATTATAAATAAATATATACTGGATATATATGATATTTATCATTCTTTTGATTATGTAATTATGACTACATGGACAATTTTAATCAAAACAAGTTAATTTTTTAGTTAAGTACCTAACATCGATGAAATTACCGATCTGAACTCAAATAATTTACTAATTGTTATAACATGGTAATAAATGATATAAAATGAAAATAAAATTTATAAAGGATTTAAATAAATTATAAATTAACTAATTTTTACTATTTTTGGAAATTAAATAACAAAATAGACAAGTCATACTCAAGGTAAAGGAATTTCTAAACTCAATTTCCACTCATTGGGTTTTATGCATACTTTGTTGATTATATTATACCAGTAATATGTGTGGAATCACATTTTATTTATTTATGTCATAATATCTAATTTTCATTGTGTGAATATATTTTTTCTTCCCAAAATCACACCATCTATAAATTCTTATTTCATTTATATGAACTTTGTAAGGGAACTACGTAACCTAATTTCCATTCTGTGGGTTAATCTTCTACTTCTTGACTATGTCTCTATAAGAATATGTATGAAATTAATTTTTATATCTTATTGTTTATTTTTTATTTCATTATGGAGATTTATATATAATACACATAATCGATCTATTTAATTAACAAAATAATCCTTGTAAGGGAAATTATAACTCAATCTCATTTCATTGATTTAAATACCCATGCCATTGGTTTTGTTTTTCCAAATATATATTTGAATGACCTATGATTGTTTTTTACTAAATATCCACTTATATTGGGTGTATTTATATTTTTAAACATAATTATTTCATTTATTTATCCTTAATCTAAGTTAAAATATTTGAAGGGGACTTCATCTCAATCCTCTTTTATTGAGGCATACCTTGATATTATGCACCTTTATTATCCTATAAGGTGTATATACAACCCTTTTGACATGTAATGTCATGAATTACTATATTATAATGATGTTTAATGTTTGAATAATGATACTCTTTAATGATTCTTATTCATATGTTTCTCATGGGGTAAGGGTTGTTTTAACTAAAAACATCACTTTAATATTTTGATGATTTACTCTTATAGATCTTTAATTTTTTTGTCCATGTTTTAAAAATGGGTTTTATAAATGTATTTATATGGAAATTAATGTTTTAAAATTTCTATTGTTTTTACAAGTATCAATTTCATATAATACACATTTATTCAAAATTCACTTTATTAAATGCCTTAAATGGTTTTGGAAACAGATTAAATATTCCAATATATTGAAATGATATCTTATGATTACAATGTAGAAATGTTATTTTTTCCTTTATGATTGTTCATGAGTTTTGATTATTTTATTTTTTGTGTGAATTTTTAATGTATATAGGTGGTTTTGTGATTAACTAATGGTGGGTGATCCCGTGATAGCTCTCTAAAGCATAGCAAAATGTGACATAGGTAAATGTTAAGGTTCCCCCTAAGAGATTTAGGGAATATAGTATGATAGGTATTCAAAACATAACAATGAAGGTTACTACCTATATAACTATGAAAACTACTGTGTAAGTATGATATGTATTCAACAATCTATATTTATGTTTTATGATTTCATGGGTTTTAAATATTCAGGGACTAAGGGTTTTATTCCTTATTTTATATTCTTATTTGATCTTTTTATGCTAATTATATGTTTTTGAAATGTTTTCTATATGATATAAGTATGTGTAGGATAAAGGAAGATGTCCAGATGACTTTTATCAAGACAAATAAAACATGATTTGTTTAAAGAGTTTCCACTGGTAGAAAAAGTGGATACTGAGTGTAACTGTCCACATATATTGTATGGGTCTATTATGTTGTAGTTATAGACTAATTCTCAAAAATATTAATGTTGAAAATATCCTCTATTTTAATTCTTAACATAACTCAACATTATGTTAGGTTTAATGCATGAGCTTTATAGTTGGTATTAGAGGGATTTTAAGACAACTTTAGAGACTAAGAAATTTTCCTAATAGTTAGGGATATCATCATGGGTTTATAATTCTAAGTTATATCATATTTTCAATGTCTTAGAACCCCATTTATAGGCTTTATGATCTTTAATATTAAGGTGACTAACGGTATTTTTAGAGACATTAACCTTTGAGTAAATTATGGGTTATTGATTTTTGGGATGCAAAATGGGAGGTATGAGATAACCATTGAGGTTAAAATATGTTATGGTTATTTTTGAGGATTTTATATTATCTTTTAATGTAATAAGATTATATAGTTTTGGAAAAAATAAAACACACGGACCATGTGAAAACCCATCACGTCGGACAATGATGTAGGAATTGAGCCCACAACCAAAGTGCAACAAGAATTTATCACCTACCACTAGCCTTTATTAATTCCCTAGTTAGTATGACTTATTATTTTTAGTTAAATAATTTTATGGTTTAATAATAAGTTTATTTTGGGAACTTAGGTTTTATAAAATGGATATCCATAGTTTAGGAAATGTATTAGGTGATTAAGTGATAAATGATAATTTAGAAGATACTCTCTATTTTGGGAATGCTATATGAATATTGAAAATAAAATACTGTGGGATTTCGTTTGTGTAATACCCAAATCTTCCACGATACGCTTCTCTTTCAATAATGCAATAGCTTGCATTGTACGCATGTTCGAGATTCTAACACACCACGACCAATCAAAGTAGCTGTTATGAATAGTAATACCCACTTTTTGAAATTCAATAAATTTTATATTTCAAAATGGACTTTATTTTTGTATTCGGAATATTGAAATTAACCTATGTTGAATTTTTTATAATTTTCTGAGAACTTCCAATTTTATATAAATAGTGAAAAATAATAAAAACTACTTTTTTAATAAAAATAAATTATAGTGATTAATTATTATACTAAGTGGTTTTAGAGTATAATTAGAATATATTTTTATCATTTCATCCAATGTTGTTCATTAGAATTATTTTCAATTTGAAATTAGACATAAACAATTGTCAATATTTTGATATATATTGTTTCTTAAAAAACGCTATTTGTTGTGACAGAGAGAATTAATTATAAAAGTAATTAATGAAACTTATATGTTTTTTATTTTTTAAAATATAAATCATTTTTGAATTCAGAATATCAATTATATCTTAGGGTGAAATTTTGGCATTGTTCTGAAAAACATGAATTTTTGATTGATAGTGAAACCATTAAGTGGTAGTTAAAAAAATGATTTTTCATTTTAATGAAACATTACCACATCTATGATTTTATTTTAAAAAATATAAAATACATGGTTTTCATAAAGAATTAAAATGTTGTTCAATGGGATTAAAATAAATTTTTGGTGAATAGTAACATTTAAGTTTAATTAATCACAATTAAAGGTAATTAGTGAAATTTAACGTAAAAATGACATTATAAAAATATGAAAATCCCCTTAAACATTTCCTACACATATTGGATGAGTAATTGCCGACCAATACTATCAATGGGTCAACATGTGGACCCCATAGAGCCACTTGGGTAAGAAAATGACATTAATAAAAAAAATTAAAGTAAAAATAAAATTATCACAAACATGTGTTGTTTTACTAACACAATTTTTAAATGGTGTTATATAAGATACATTTTAGACTATAAACATTCATTAGAAATATAAAACTATTTCCTAGATCATTATAGTTTTTTATAATTTTTAGACATTAAATAAAGAAAATTTTTTATGACACCATGATGATGCAGCGATTACCTCATTAATTAATGATTTAAATAAAATGAAAAGACAATGTAACATCTAATATTTACACATGTAAAAAACCTATTTGATGAGTAGATTTTGAACCCTTATCACCTTATCCTCGAAATATATAAGTTTGTGACCTTAAAAATCCGAAACTCATTATATAATAAAGTAACATTTTATGACCTTCCAAGAGTGCCCCTCCTCTCCTCTTATAAAAGGCCCCCACCTCTACCACCTTATTCACACCTTCCAAGAAATTTGGATCGGCCAACTTCTTCCAAAATACTCTCTAATCTTCCCTCTATTATTCCTAGAAGCCTCACATTGGGCAGAAGTCTTCCCAAGGAAGCCTTTGGCTCAAAACAAAAAGAGTTTTCCTATTTTAAGGTAATGTCTTCTCTTGTGGTCTTTTGTTTTATTTTGATTCTCCAACCACCTAAAATCTTTTTGCTACTTTATTTTGTAACAAAACCAGTATCCTAAATATACTTGGATTTTTTTATGAGAATTATTTTATTTACACTTACACACACCTTCATCTAATGGTTAAAGACCATACTGTTTCTGTTGGTCGTGAATTACTGCCTCACGAAACGATGATTGTTCAATCTTCATATAACACCTCTCATGGTAGCCATTATGATGAAACTATTTTTATATATGATATATATTATTTTTGTTTCTTATGATTCTGTATTTTTAATTTAAGGCATACCTTTATGATTTCCATTATGGGTAAACGTGATAATTTCATTTTAGGAAGTGCGGACTACCGCCACCTCAAAGTGATTTGAATCGTTAACGGCATATGTGGGATGTATAAAGAATTGAGTAAATGATATTATATATGCTATAATACTGTAATTATAATACACCTTTATATCATTATGATTTCATTCCATTAAATATGAAATAGAAATTAAAGTAGCGTTCATGCGTACGTACGGCTTACCGTCTCCCTGAACGGTGCATTTCATTTCTTACCTGTAAATGTTACGTAATATTATGAATGAATGTATATATTGGATATACATGATATATATGATATCTACATCATGAATATAATTCTGGATATAATGGATATTTTACCACATGAACAACTAGTAATTATAAGAAGTTTATTTTTGACTAAAGTACCAAAGATCGACAAAACGACTTTTATTAACATAAATAATTACATAATGTTCATAACATAGTAATAAGTGATATAAAAGGAATAATAAACTTGGAAAAGGTTCTTAAGCAATTATAAATTAACTCTAGTTTATTATTCATGAGGTTAAAGAATGGTTGAGTCAAGTCGGACACGAGGTAAGGGAACTTCTTAACCAAATTTCTATTCTTTGGGTTAATGTCTTATTTTCAAATTATGTCATGATATTATAATGTCATATCATGTATTTATACTTTATTTATGTGTACATATAGGTAATACAAATAATAGAACTATTTTATTTAAAAATGATCTTTGTAAGGTACTTTGTCTCAATCTCCATTCATCGAGGCATATTTTGTTTTACACACAAATTTCTTTTATACGGTGTATAAACCCCTTTGACTTTTAAGTTTATTCAAAAGGAATCTTTTTATTCAAAGAGTTTTACTAAATGAAAAAAAGGAATGTTTTTCTTGTCGTATGTATGGGGTGACAATGACTTCTTCGCTACCATGATCATTATCTGTGTTTTGGATTCCTCTACAAGCCATAACATTTTTTTAAATAAAAACTAAATACAATGTTTTAATTTACTTTCATTTTGGTATTGAAAATGGTTTTGAAAGTGTTTTTTATTATATAAATGTGTTGTATTGATATCTTATGATTGAAATGTGGAAATTTTTTGTTTCCTTTATGCATGTTTTTTGTTATAAGATTATTTTATGGTTTATGATATGCTTAAACCAATTCATATGAGGAATTAATTGAACTAAATAAGTGACAGGTGGACCCTGCTATAGCTCCTCGATGCATTAGCATGTCTCATGAGACAAACTAGTGTCTTGGCAGGAGTCCTTGACAAAAGCTTATGTATATTCTTGTCATGAGGCCCTAGCTACGTGGTTATGATAGTCTGGCATTATTCATTCCATCATTATGACAGTGGTTATTGATATTGCATGTGATTATTCGACCAGTAGAATATCCATGTGAAGAAGTAAATGGAATTA
Source organism: Viscum album (assembly GCA_963277665.1). NCBI lineage: Eukaryota > Viridiplantae > Streptophyta > Magnoliopsida > Santalales > Viscaceae > Viscum > Viscum album. The sequence goes on from OY728166.1 coordinate 1,324,824,028, forward strand.
TCTCATTTTACTTTTTCCATATTATGTTGAAGTTCAAGTTTAAAAGGCTTTTGTTTTAGTTATACATTTCCTTAAATTTTATGTTTATTTATGAAAGTTTCCTCTAAATTGTTATCTTTAATGAGCATCTGAGCTCACCCCTTTCAATGTTTCATTTTTCTCAGGATCTGAAGAAATATTTTATGACTGACCTGCAGGGATAGTCTGAAGTGGATATGGGTTTGGACTATGCAGACTATGTTTTTTTAGTTTTTCACTTTATGATGTAATGTAAAATTTATGAATGTATCTAGTGTTTCCAACACTACTAAACTAATCGGTCTTTCGAGACATGATCGTTTGTGATCATGAAAATGTTACGCAATAATGCACCGAATCTGAGTAACTGGGGTCGGGGCGTTACAGTTGGTATTAGAGGCAGTTTAGTACTAACCTTGGAAGCTAGATTTAGATAAACACTGATTAGATCACATTGCCCTATGATATAGTTAGAGGATTAGTATAGAAGATCATCCTATAATTGTGGCATTATAGAGATTTTGTGAGTTTTCCGAGCAATACATCCCAGTCTGGATACGAGCAGGTAGAGGAGGGTCCTGCAAAGATGTTCCTAGGGGTAAAACCAAAAAACACCGCTTTGAGCTAGACTCGAACGGGAACTGGTGCACAACAACGGGCCTTGCTGCACTCTTGGTTATGACACTCCCAGGGGATATGCTTAGGATAATTCTCATTTCCTTTACAAACCATTATGAAGGGTTTATGAGTATATACATCCTCAAACAAAACATTTTTATGATTATAGTTTAATTTATGTTAAGTGTTTTACAAGTATGGAATTATGTATTTTGATTCATAAACTAATCTAGTTTATGAAATTGTTTAGAAATGGCGCCTAGTGGGAGGAATGAAAACTGTATCAATGCACGCACTCCATATAGGGATTCCCCTTCTACTCAAGATAATTATAATAGAGCTAGTGATACAAGTTGTGTTGATCAACTTATCAGCATACTGGGACAACTCACTCAGGTTATGAATAATAACCTTACTCGTATGGAGCACCCTGATCCGCAACGTGGAGGATCAATGTTAGACCGCTTCATGAGGCAAAAACCGCCAACATTTAATGGCGGTACAAATCCATTAGTAGCTGAGCAATGGATAAAATCCTTAGAGAAAATATTCCATGCCTTGGGGAGTAGCGAAAGGGAGAAGGTTGTCATGGAAGTTTACTGCCTCACTAGAGATGTTGATCAATGGTGGTCATTGATTCAAAATACAAAGGAAGATGAAGAAGTATCAATTATGGAATAGAGAGAGTTCAAAGATCTTTTTCTTAGAAAAATACTTTCCTCATGACCATCGAGCAGATTTGGAAAGGCAATTTCTGAGTCTGAGACAAAAGGAGGATGAGAATGTTGCAAAGTATGAGGATAACATTACATGGTTAGTGAGTCATGCAACAGATTATATATGTATCCCAAGAAGTAATAATGATTGTTTCTTTGATGGGTTAAAACCATTTCTCCGTCGAGCCTTATTCTCGCAATATTTCTCGTCGTATGAAGATATTGTCTCATGTTCTATTAAGACAGAAAAAGAATTCTCAAAATCTTATGACAATAAAGTAAAGAAAGAGAATAACATAACAGTGTAACAAGAGACAGATAAAGAGAAAAAGGGAAAGAAGGATTTTCCATTATGCGATAATTGTGGGAAGAATCACCCTGGTACTTGCCTAAAAGGAATGAGAGTTTGTTACAAATGTGGAGAAAAAGGTCACCAGGCTCGTTATTGTAAGGGAAAGAAAGAGTCTATCAATGTTGAATTCTACAATTGTAGGAAAATGGGGAATTATTCAAATGAATGTCCTAAGAATCAGGGAAACTTACCTCAGAAAAGTCCAAGAGATCAAGGCCAATCTTATGTTGTTACTATATATGAAGAAGAATAATTAATATATTGGTGCTTTTGGACTGAATGATTATATTCTGGTTATAAGAATAATATGATTGTACTACAGTACTTATTGTTCACATTAAGGTTTTAATATGATCAAGGTAATCATATTTTTAGTATGTGACAATAAGAGAAACCTTACTTTGTTTGGGGAATCTGAGGTTACAATTGATTTTGGAATTTAGAGACCTTTTAGAGAAATTATGGACAGAGGTATTTTGGATAACTATAAAGGTTGGAATGAATTAAGTTGAACTTTGGATAGTATATTTTAAGGTTAAAACATTTCTGAAGATTATTTTTTCAATATTATAATACTATACTTTTAGGAAAAGGACAACCTGCAGGTCGGGGGACAACCCGTCGCGTCGGAAAAAGCTACGGGAATCGAACCCACAACCATTGGGCGACATGCCTTTATTAACTACCACTAGCCTATAGGAAGTCCATGGTTATTACAAAATAGTTTTCTTAATCTAAATGATATGTGGTAATATTTGGAACCTTATAAAATTATGATAAATATAATATTTTGGAGTTCTGTTACCATTTGGAGTGAAAGATGGGTTTGTGGTAAAAAAAATTTAAAGAATGAAAGTCTACATGACATGTAAGTATATTTACTTATGTTATTACTAAATATCTTAAATAAATTCCTCCACTTTATGAAAGGTAACTTAAAACAAAAACGTCGTCGGTTAACTTTTCCAACTGGGGATTCAATGGCCGTTTAACCAATCACAAGTTTGTCATTTTTTATGGTTAACTTTATCCTAATCCTGTTTTCTACAACTCTCTATCAAACCTTTATGGTTTTTTTTCCTCCATATCCATATTTTCATAGAATCCAAGTATGGGCTATCTTCGGTGACCTTTATACTTCTCTTTCTTTCTTTTAATGTTATATTTTTATTAACCTTATTTCCGATGTGGGTTTTCCACAAAGGTATTTTATATTTTCAACCTTTTATTTTCAAAGAACAATTTCAAATTTGGAGGACTCAATTTATTGGAGTAGGGTAGAATGTAACACCCTAAGCTTCCACGATACGTTTCTCTTTCAATAATGCAATAACATTCATTGTACACAAGTTCGAGATTCTAACAAACCACGACCAATCAAAGTAGCCGTTATGAATAGTAATACCCATTTTTGAAATTAAATAAATTTTATATTTCAAAATGGACTTCATTTTTGTATTTGGAATATCTAAATTAACCTATGTTGAATTTTATGTAATTTCTTGAGAACTTCCATTTTTTTATGAATAGTGAAAAATACTTAAAAACAACTTTTTAAACCAAAATTATTTATAGTGATAAATTATTCTATTGAGTTGTTTTAGAGTATAATTAGAATATATTTTTACCATTTCATCCAATCATGTTCATTAGAATTAATTTCACTTTGAAATTGGACATAAACAATTTTCAATCTTTTGATATATATTGTTTCTTAAAAACACGCTATTTGTTGTGATAACAGGAATTAATTATAAAATTAATTAATGAAACTTATATGTTTGTAATTTTGTAAAATAGACTTCATTTTTGAATTTGGAATATCAATTATATCTTAGGGTATAATTTTGGCATTGTTCTGAAAAACAGTAATTTTTTATGAATAGTGAAACCACTAAGTGGTAGTTAAAAAAGTGATTTTTCTTTTAAATGAAACATTAACACTTCTGTGGTTTGATTTTCAAAAATATGACATACATGGTTGTCATTGAAAATTAAAATGTGGTTTAATGGGATTAAAATAATTTCTTGGTTAATAGTAACTTTTACGTTTAATTAATCACGATTAAAGGTAATTAGTGAAATTTAAGGTAAAAATGACATTATAAAAATATGAAAATACCCTTAAACTTGTCCTATCCTTATTGGATGAGTCATGGCCGACCATGAAAATCCATGGGTCAACTTGGGGACCCCATGGATCCACTTGGGTAAGAAAATGACATTAATAACTTTTTATTTAATGTAAAAATAAAATTGTCACAAACATGTGTTGTTTTACTAAAGTGATTATTACATGGGGGTATATAAGTTAACTTTTCGACTATAAATATTCAATTGAAATATAAAAACATTTCCTAAATCATTATATTTTTTATAATTTTTATAAATTAAATAAATTAAATTATTTGTGACACCATGATGATGCAGCGATTCCCTCAGTAATTAACGATTTAAATAAAATGAAAAGATAATGTAAAATATAAGACATACACATGTCAAAAACCTATTGTATGAATATATTTAGAACCCTTATTACCTTATCCTATAAATATATAAGTTTGGGAGCTTTAAAATCCGAAACACATTATATAATAAAATAACATTTCATGACATTCCAAGAGTGCCCCTCCTCTCCTATTATAAAAGACTCCCACCTCTACCACCTTATTCACACCTTCCAAGCCATTTGGATCGGCAAAACTCTGCCCAAATACTCCCTCAACTTCCCTCTCTTACTCCTAGATGCCTCACTTTGGGCATAATGCTTCCCAAGGAATCCTTTGTCTCAAATCAAAAAGAGTTACCCGATTTTAAGGTAATGTCTTCTCTTGTGTTCTTTTATTTTATTTTGCTTCTCCAACCCCCTAAAATCTTTTTATTACTTTATTTTGTAACAACAAAATTATGCTCAATAAACTTGAATGTTTTCATGAGAATTATTTTATTTACAATTACACACACCTTCATCTAATGGTTAAAGAACATACTGTTTCTGTGGGTGGCGAATTACTGCCTCACGAAACGATGTTTGTTCAATATTTTTTTAACACCTCTCATGGTGGACATTATGATGAAACTATTTTTATATATGATATATATAATGTTTTTTCCTTATGATTCTGTATTTTTCATTTATTTCGTACCTTTATAGTTTCCATTGTGGGTAAACGTGATAATTTCATTTTAGAAAGTGCGGACTACCGCCGCCTCAAAGTGATTTGAATCGTTAACACCATATGTGGGACGTATAAAGGATGGAGTAAATGATATTATATATTATATTATACAGTAATTATAATACACCTTTATATCATTGTGATTTCATTCCATTAAATACGAAATAGAAATGAATGTAGCGTTCATGCGTACATACGGCTTATCGTCTCCATGAACGGTGCATTTCATTTCTTACCTCCAAATGTTAAATAATATTATGAATGAATGTCTATAATGGATATATATGATATATATGATATCTACATCATGAATATAATTATGTATATAATGTATATTTTACGACATGAACATCTTTTAATTATAAGAAGTTTATTTTTGACTCAAGTACCAAAGAACGACAAAATGACCCTTATTAACATACATAATTACATAATGATAATAACATGGTAATAAGTTATGTAAAAGGAATAATAAACTTGGAAAATTTTCTTAAGCAATTATAAATTAACTCTAGCTTATTATTCAGGAGGTTAAAGAATGGTCGAGTCAAGTCGGACACGAGGTAAGGGAACTTCTTAACCCAATTTCTATTCTTTGGGTTAATCTCTTATTTTCAAATTATGTCATGATATTATTATGTCCTTTCTTGTATTTATACTTTCTTTATGTTTACATATAGTGAATACACATAATAGATCTATTTTATTTAAAAATTATCTTTGTAAGGGACTTCGTCTTAATCTCCATTCATTGAGGCATATTTTGTTTTATACACAAATTTCTTTTATACATTGTATAAACCCCTTTGACTTTTCCATTTATTCAAAAAGATTCTTTTTATACGAAGCATTTTAATAAACGAAAAAAAGGAATGTTTTTCTTGTCGTACGTATGCGGTGACAACGACTTCTCCGCTGCCGTGATCATTATTTGAGTTTCAGCTTCCTCTACAAGCCATAACTTTTTTAAAAAATAAAAAATAAATACAAAGTTTTAATTTTCTTTTATTTTGGTATTGAAAATGGTTTTGAAAGTGTTTTTTATTATATAAATGTGTTGTATTGATATCTTGTGATTCAAATGTGGAAATTTTATGTTTCCTTTATGCATGTTTTATGTTATACGATTATGTTATGGTTTATGATATGTTTAAAACTATTAATATGAAGAATGAATTGGACTTAATAAGTGACTGGTGGAGCCTGATATAGCTCCTCGATGCATCGGTAGGTCTCATGAGACAAACTACTGTCTTGGCACGAGGCCTTGATAAAATTTTATTTGTAGTCTTGGCATGAGGCCTTGGCTACGTGGTTATAATAGTCTAGAATTATGCAATCCATTATTATGAAAGTGGTTATTGATATTGCATGTGATTATTCGACCAGTAGAATATCCATGTTAAGAAGTAAATGGAATTATCTCATTTTACTTTTTCCATATTATGTTGAAGTTCAAGTTTAAAAGGATTTTGTTTGTGTTATAAATTTCCTTAAATATTTATGATTATTTATGAATGCTTCCACTAAATTGTTATCCTTACTGAGCATCTGAGCTCACCACTTTCAATGTTTTATTTTTTTCCAGATGTGAAAGAATATATTATGAATGACCTGTAGAGATAGTCTGAAGGGGATATGGGTGTGGAATATGGAGACTATGTTATTGTAGTTTTCCACTTTATGATGTAATGTAACATTTATGAATGTATCTAGTGTTTCCAAGGCTACTAAACTAATCGGTCTTTCGATACGTGATCTTTTGTGATCATGCCAATGTTACGCAATAATGCACCGACTCTGGGTAACTGGAGTCGGGGCGTAACAGTTTTAGGAGTAATGGTTGAGTTTTATTCTAAAGAATATATGTATTTATTGTGGAAATACGGTGATTTGAATTATTTATCGAATATATTAACATATCATGGAGAATATGTGATTGGGATAATTACTTTTAACTATGAGACTTTAAGAGTAGTCAATGTTACTTGGAGATAAATAATTAGATTTATCATGGAAGACTATGGGATCAAATCCTTTTTAATTTTGGGTTACAATATTTGTTTAGATTATTTTGATGAATTTTAAAGACTTTTCTTATTGAATTGTCTTTTTAGAACATGATTATTACTTTGAATTTTGGATATTAAAAGTAGCATTTCTGCTTTAAAGGATTATTCTTTTTCAGGGATTATCTGATCTTGTACTACCCATTTTGGTTCTGGTTAATGTATAAGAGAGGAAAAATATATGGTTCAACTTTTGTGGATTATGTGATTCTTTATAAGTTTATTGTAGTTCATCAAGAGTGACAGAGTCCTCTTAAATACTCATCGATTTAGGAAAAGAAGAGATTGTGGTGCAATTTGATTAATTGATGATAATCTACATTTTCGGTAAGTATATTTCCTTAAATTTATTTTCTAAGTAGTAAAATAATTCCTCAACATTATGAAAAGGATCTAAAAATAGAAACTTTTTCCATTTACCTTTCCTATAATGAAATCAAAGACTGTTTAACCCATCATAAGTTTGTGATTCTCTCATTGATAACTTTTCCATAAACATGTTTTATATCACTCTCTATCAGAAAAAGGTTTTTTATTTTTCATCCATGTCCATGTTTCCCTACATCTAATCCTTGTATGTGTTATCACAAGCGACACTTGTTTATCTATTTCATTTTTTTAGTGTTAGTTTTATTGAAACTTTTTCCAATCTGGGATTTTCAATGATGTTTCTGAGCCAAATTTAATAATTGTGTGGAAGAAATTTCTTAAAGGGGGAAGGATGTAACGTATTATTTATATATAGTCTAAAGACCTAGAAATTCTGTGGAAATTGTTTTCTTAAATACATGAAAATTTTACGGGTCTGTCAACATTTACGGTGCATGATTCTGAGGCCTGGTGTGCCCCGAAAAAATTTCCTTAGTTTTGTTTGGGTACGTTCAGTAAACGTACAAGTATGTTTTTATAACTTTTGAACCGGTGCTCAGAATTGAAATCTGAGGGCACCGATAAAATCACACCACCTGTATTCACTTCAGAAGACATTCACCTCGATAGCAGTTGGTCGAGAATAAAAGTTAGTTTTGGGGTTTTCTTGGAAAAATAATAAAATAAACCGAGCTACACATTATTTTATTTAGGTTTCCATCTGGGTGACTGGTAGTTAATACCTCCTCATGGAAGTTAGAGGTGTGACCACCACACCATAACCTCCCATTAGAGGTTTTGGTGGTGGGGCCCACTCAAACAAAACCTCTCATGAGAGATTATGATGTGGGGACCACCCAAGACCACATTTCTTCCCATTTGAATAATAGGGGTGGAGACAACCTGATCCCTATTAATGGGAGGAGATTATAACCCCTCAACTCTCCCTCAATAATGAGAGAGAGACTCTTGACCTTCCCTTTATTTAATTGGTTCCAACTTCCCAATTAATTCTATCCAACACACGTGAATTAATGAGGTCGAGCCTTTTAAATTCATTCTCCATTTTGAATTTATACCAATGAAATAATATATTAACTAATCTATTATTTGGCACAAAGATTTCACTTGGGTGATTGAAGAGAAAAATCCCAATGAGTAACCTCATCTTCTAACAAAGAACACTTTCTTCCAACGAAGAATGCTGGCAACGGCCCCCTTTTATCTTCTTCCCAAGACACCTACTGATGTGGAACCACTTCCACAACCATCGTGTGAATTCTGGAGTGGAAGAGTGTGGCTGATGCGACAAAAAAAATTATGTCTTCTTCCCGCGACATCACCATTGATGACCAATGATTAAGGGTACGGGGTTTACTTTGAGTAATATTCCTTTTCTTTTTCTCAGCTTAGTTTGAAAGGAATCGATGTGATGTATTGTAAATAATTGTTGTCTGTCATACTCCTTGATGAACCAATTGTTATCACCCCTAAACGCGGAGGGTACTGGCCAAACAAACATGGCCTGACTCCCCCCTCTCATCTCTTTGTGATTTTTTTAGCATAGATATAAGGCGACAGAACAAAGAAGGTGGCGATGACAAAGGCCCCGCTAACCACGACCTCCACCAAACGTACCGCCCCCGTGACGCTCTAGTGCTCCGGGCCGAACTGCGGCCCTCCGGAAAAGCCACCCTGGCTGCACCTTCTGTCAGGGAACCGGCCAAGCTACCATGGACTGCACCACCGCAGGCTTCCCCGACCAAACCCCATGCCTCCCGCACGTCCCGACCTAACTAGCCACCCACCATGACGCGTGTCGTCGGGCCGCACCCCGCCTGGTCATGCCACGCCTGGTCGTGCCCCCACCAGTTGTGCCCTGCTCGGCCATGCTCTGCCCGGCCACCATGCTAGCCTCTACACATGCCACCCCAATCTGGCCACCCGACGGGCTCCACATACACCACGTGCGACTCCGACGAACTAGCCCTCTTACAGCCTCCTAGACGAGCCGTCATCCTGGCCCCCTCACGACGCTCCAGGCCGAACTGGCCCTAAGCCCGGCCGAACCACCCATGCGGTCCACTGGGCTACGCCCAGCAGACCCGGGCCAAACCTAACAGGTTGGCTTGCCCAATGGGCCCAGCCAGACCCATTTGTTCTAACCGGGTCGACCCATACCAGGTCAGTCCAACGAGGTCAGACCGGACTCAGGCCCACTGCAGACTCCTTACATCCTTTGGCCATATCATTGGCACCAGACAACCGTTTGATGAACTGTCAGCGGCACTAGTTTTCTTAGAGAACGATGGTCCTTTTGAGTATACCACACTAGAGCTCGGGGTATAGTTGAGATACGGTCAGGTCGGATCGTGCACAAATACAACTAGGCCCCTAGGACTAAAAGGCTAATAACTAATAGAACGATGGTCTGATTGACGCAAAGTCTATTGCGTTGGGACCCCTATTTCATAGAGGTCCTTTGAGATACTTCTTAATGGAACTTTTCAACAGTTAGAGTCTTTCCCAGTAGCTCATGGAGTGGATCCTTGCAGTTATGAGAAGATCGAGTACGAAGACCTAGTAGCTGGGTGAGACCTATCGACTGCTGACCGTTTGACTCGAAGTGATTCTACTAGCACAGCTGGGATCGACTTGGTGTCGTGGGAGACCCGCAGTGGGGAGCGCCTTGGTGTCACGGTAGACCCATGATACTCAACAGGAATAATACCTTAGCGGGCTATGAGGGGGTGCACCTTGGTGACATGGTAGACCCATGGTAGGGAGCACCTTAGTGACATAGCAGACCCATGGTACTCGACAGGAGGAGTACCTCAATAGTCCAATGTTAGTGGGAAGTTCCTTGGTGTCGCGGCATACCCACTGTACTCAAAAGAGGAGGAGTTCTTCAGTAGTTGTGGTTTTGATAATAAGAATCCAAGTTTGAGCTGAGTCTGTAACTTTTTTGTTTACCTCATGATTGAGATGGATTTCTTGATAACATAGGTATATGTATGGGTATATATCTAAGTGGGGTTATATGTTGATTTCATATTTTTTGGTTTATCCTTGTTAGATTTTGTGAGACCTTGAGGGTCTTGGGGTCCCTACTGAGTATCGTTATACTCACCCTGGTATAGGCTTTTCCTGCACCTCATTGTGTTAGTTGCAGACGACAGAAGGAGCTGACTGAGACTGAGTGGAGAGAACTGGACAGTACATGGAGGTGGACCACATGGAGTGACGTTACACCGAGGAGACGGACGGATGTGGAGTGTTGTGGAGGCTTTTTGTACCTACCCTTCAAGTAGGACTTCCCGGTGGATGATCTGATAGTTGTTTAACTTTCTTCAGTTGTACTTGTTTTCAGTTTCCTTTTACTTTACAGTTGGGCTTGTATTTCCATCCCCTTTACATTTCATCTCTGTTTTTGTATACAATTTTACTTAGTGTTTTTCTTCCAGGTTACACTATTGTGTGTCTTTATAGCGTATAAAGGCAATGCCTTCTCAATTTTAGGGATTTATGCCTTTGGTTCTATTCAGCAGCCCTTGTCCTTTAGAAGGTGGGCTTGGGGTAGTCACGGAACGGTCCCCAGGGAACGAGTAGTGACAAATTGGGATCAAAGGAGTCAGTTCTACCACAGAACATAGGACTTTGATCTTTTTTGTGAATAAATAGTGTTATGTTTACTAAGTGTGGATTTCAGTTTAGGGAGTCTAGTGTTGGTGCACCGGCCAACGTATCCATACACTAGGACCCTGACTACTGATTTCCAACTCAGTGTAGGAAAAAACTGATTACCTCCGTGTTTTCAAATTTTTTCTTTAAGTCATCTCAACCAGGTCAGATCACAAGGTATAAAAATTTAACCATGTCAAATCTTTTTCTTTTAGGATGCCTCCCCGTGGATGACTAGTTAGAGCGCCAAGAGTTGTACGCACAGATAGCCAACCAAGTGACGAGGCCTCGGTGCAAGGCACTTTACCAGCGGTACCACTCACCGTTGGGCCACCGATGCAACCATCCCCAACAGCAGAGAGTGCATGCCTCATGAGCGTATTTCATGTGTTCCAGCGCCATAGACTGCCCAGGTTCAGGGACAAGATGGACCTTCAAGCAACTAAGGATTGGATGGAGGCTGTGGTGATAGTCCTCAAACTGGTAGGTACACCAGGTGACTTCATGGTGATTCTTGCTGCCAGCCTTCTATAGGCAGCAACGGGTAGATGGTGGAGCTTGATGCTCCAAGTCCACAATGAGATGATGCTACTCTAGGCAGACTTCTAGAGCCTTTTCCAAGCAGAGTTTGTCCCACCCACCCTACGGACAGTGAGAATATATGAGCTACTTCATCTTTAGTAAGGCATCATGATAGTGGCATAGTACTCAGTGAGGTTCCCCGACCTCTCGTGCTAATCCACAGATAATGTACGAGACCAAGTCTTCAGCGCTCGGACCTTCAAGCAGGGGCTCAGGTGGGGGATCAGAGCTCGGGTGACCTCACTCAGCATCCCGACGCAGTCGGGGGTGCTAGAGAGAGCCCTCCTGGTGGAGAGTTTCATTGATGAGTAGTCTCCAGCAGCGAGACCCACCACTATTCGACATGCAGCGGAGTCTTATGTAGTTGGCAGTAGACAGGTGTTGTAGAGGTCCAAGAGGACTAGACCCACGAGTGGATGACCGCATGACTAAGGATTGTTTTGGGGGGCACCTAGGGTAGAGACACACATTCTAGGAGTGGGAGGTCTTTCAAATGAAGCGGGCATGGTCATATAGCACATGACTATCCGACCCATTGTTCATATGATAAGCAAATGATCGAAGGACCACCCAGGTAGTGACAAATATTTGATCGAGTTGGTCTATAGGGAGCAGGAGGATGTGGAAGAGGAGCTGACCGTGTAGCTCGAGGTGGATGATGTTTTAAGGTGATAGAGCCACCACCAACAAGAGGTCCACCCTAACCACAGGGAGCAGTTGGACAAGGGAGAGCTCAGCACCAGTAAACTGAGGCCTATGATCACGGAACTCCGAAGATGATACAAGTTACCATATGATTCTATTACACCTTATCTGTAGTTCTTACAAATAGAGGTTTAAGTCACTCTTTTATTTCTACTACCCTTATTCGGAGATCAGACATTCTGACGGAGCCGTTGGCTTGATCCTTACTGCTAGAGACTCCTACGGGATCAGACTCGATGATTAGGCATTGGTGACAGTAGTGTGAGCTTAGTCTAAGAGGCTAGATCTTCAGTTAGAACCTCCTCATAGAAGCATAGAGGCCCTACAACGTCGTCTTGGGTATGGACTGGTTATCTATGGTCCATGCTCAGATTGACTGTATTAGGCACAAAGTGTGGTGTGTCCGCATGGATGGGACTAGGTTTACCTCCACTAGTGTGAAGGGAGCCTTTTCACCACATGATATACTTTCTCAAAGGAGGGTGCAACCGATCACACATCAGTTGACTGCCCTTACCCATGGAGCAGTAGATGTGGAGAGTCCGAGCTAACCTATAGTGGTGTACCAATATGCGGATATCTTTCCTGACGATGTCCCAGGTCGACCACCTCACAGAGAGGTGGAATTATATATTGACATGTACCCCAGGATGACACTGATATCTACACCAGCGTATCATATGGCTCTCATTGTGCTTCGCGAGCTGCGGGTACAACTAGAGGACTTGCAGGGGATGGGAATCATCCAGTCCAGTGTTTCTCCCTGGGCAGCCCCGATTCAGTTCACCAAGAAGGTGAATGGGAGCATGGGGCTTTCTGTCAACTACCATCACTTAAACAAGGTGACTATTAAGAACAAGTACCCAATTCCAAGGATTTACGACCTCTTTGATCAGGTGAAAGGAGCACGGTGGTTCTAGAAGATAGACCTCAGATCAGGCTATCACCAGCTCAGAGTTCGAGATGAAGATGTGCAGAAATCAGCATTCTGGTGTCGGTACGACCACTACGAGTTCTTGGTTATTCCCATCAGTATAAACAACTATCAATAAGTGTTCATGGGACTCATGAATAGTATCTTCTAGTCATACCTCAATCGCTATTTCATAGTCTTCATTGACGACATTCCGATCTACTCAAGTACTGGGGAGGAGCATGCATACCATTTGTAGGTAGTACTGAACACACTCTGAGTGCACCAGCTTTATGGTAAGATCTCAATGTTCTAGTTTTGGATTGGAGAGGTTCACTTTCTGGGACATGTAATCTTGGAGGCTGGAGTTGTAGTGGATCCAGCAAAGATTTAGGCGGTACTTTCTTGGGATCCACCTAGGAGTGTAACAGAGGAACGAAGTTTCCGGGGATTGGTTGGATACTACCTGAGGTTTTTTCTAGATTTCTCCATAGTTGCAGCACCACTATCAGCCTTAAAAAAAAGGGAAATCCCTTTGTGTTGTCGGAGAGATGCCGGTACAGCTTTTAGGAGCAGAGGCAGAGGCTGTCTAGTGTCCCCATCTTGAGACTTCTAGAGGAAGGTGTAGGGTACGTAGTCAACTGCGATGCATCATGGAACAGATTGGGTGTGTCCTGATGTAGGAGTGAGCTATGATCATATATTTTTCTCGGCAGTTGAGACAACATGAGCAGAACTATGCTACCCATGACTTGGAGTTAGCAGCAGTGGTCTTCGCCTTGAAAATGTGGCGACATTATCTGATGGGTGAATATTTTACTATATACTATGATCACAAGAGTATTAAGTATATCTTCTCTCAGAAGGAATTGAACCTGACACAATGGCGATGGATTCAGTTCCTCTAGGACTATGACTTTGAGATAGTCTATACTCTTGAAAAGGGGAACTTTTTAGTAGATGCACTCAGCATGATATCTGGTATACAGCTGCAAGGTGAGGTGACAGAGTAGCTGGCTTCTTTAGAGATATCCTTTATGGATAGAGATGGAGCAGCCTTCCTTCAGTCTCTTACAGTCAATCCCCCACTTCTACAACGAGTCAGGGAGGCGCAACATGGAGAGGCTGACTGCGAGACACGACATGCTCAGATATAAACAGGGAAGGCACCTGATAGATCTTATGAAGGTGGGGAGCATGTCATCCTTTTCAGAGGATGTACTATGGTACCATTGTCACTTCAGAATGAGGGGTTGATGGAGTTCCACACATCCCCTTTAGCGATACATCCAAGAGTGGAAAAGAAGTATCAGGACCTCAGACGTCATCATTGGTGTCTAGGTAAGAAGAAGGCAGTAGCGGAGTTTGTTTCTCGATCCCTCACTTTTCAGCAAGTGAAGGCGAAGCACCATGTACAAGAAGACTTGGTTCAGCCATTAGAGGTCCCAGAGTGGATGTGGGATGTGATATACATGGGCTTCGTGATAGGACTTCCACGTATATCTGGGAGTCATGACTCGATTTGGTAGATCGTGGACCGACTCACCAAGTCCGCCCACTTCCTACCGATTAGAGATCAGGGTTCAGTAGAGATCTTGGGATTCCTCTATGTGCAAGAGATTGTGAGGCTACATGGAGTACCTTCTTCTATTGTCTCCGATCGTGACAAACGATTTACTTCCCAGCTATGGAAGGGGTTGTCGGAGGCTTTCGAGACGTGGCTTAATCAGAGCACCCCCTTCCATCCATAGACGGATGGTCAGACTAAGTGGACCATTCAGACTCTCGAGAAAATACTTCGTGCATGTTTCCTCGACTTCAATCACAGATGGGAGGATCACTTAGCTTTAGTGAAGTTTCCCTACAACAACAGCTATCACTCCACCATAGTGATGGATACTTTCGAGTCATTTTTTGGGTGACCTTGCAGATCACCCTTGTGCTAGACAGACCTAGGGGAGTCAGCACTAGTGGGATGAGAGATTGTACAGGCTACCACAGAAAAGGTGCAGATCATCCAGAAGCAGATGAAGACTGTACAAAGTAGGAAGAAGTCATTTGCTGACAGGAGAGGGAGACCTATGGAGTTTGAGGATGGCGACCATGTCTTTCTACGTGTCTCACCCCGAAGAGGTCTACATTGATTTGTCCAAGGCGGCAAGTTATCACTGATATTTATCAGACCATTACAGGACCTTGGTAGAGTAGGAGAGGTGGCTTACCACCTGGCTCGTCCACCTTAGTTGCACCAGGTGCACAACATCTTCCACATATCTCAGCCGAGGAGATACGTGCATGACCCTTCTCACATAATCGACTATAAAGAGTGGGACATCGATGATGGGGTGACTTTCACAGAGGTTCCAGTGGAGATGCAGGATCGACATGAGCGGGTCCTACGTAGACGGTCGTTACCTCTAGAGCGGGAGGATCAGATGCATGCTCAGTACCCCCACTTGTTCCCATAGTTTGATTTGTATCTTACAGGGATGTAAAGCCCTGATGTGGGAAAATATAAAGACATAGAAATTCTATGGAAATTTTTCTCTTAAATACATAAGAATTTTACAAGTCTGCGAAAATTTATGGAGCATGATTTTGAGCCTCGTTGTGCCAGGAATCAATTTCATAAGTTTTGTTCATGTACGTTTAGTAATTGTTTGAGTGGGTTTTTATAACATTTGAACCAGTGATCAGAATTAAAATCTGAGGGCACCATTGAACTCACAGCGCTTGTATTCTCTTAAGAAGACATTCACCTCGACTGTAGTTGGTCAAAAATAAATGTTAATTTTTTAGTTTTCTTGGATAAATAATAAAATAAACCGAGCTACACTTTATTTTATTTAATCATCCATGTGGGTTACTGGTAGTTAAAAACTCCTCATGGATGTACGGGGAGGGACCACCACACCTTAACCTCCCACGAGAGGTTATGGTGGTGGGTCCCACCCGAACATTACCTCTTTTAAGAGGTTATGTCATGGGGACCACCTGAGACCACATATCATCCCATTTGAATAATTGGGTTGGGGACCACCGGACTCCTATTAATGGGAGGATATTATAACCTCTCAACTCTCCCTCATTAATGAGGGAGAGACTCTTGAACTTCCTTTAATTTAATTGGTGATAACTCCCCAATTAATTCTTCCAAACACACGTGAATTAATGGAGTGGAGCCTTTTAAATTAATTCCCCATTTTGAATTTGTTCCAATGATATAATAGATTAACTAATCTATTATTTGGCCAAACAATTTCACTTGGTTGATTGAAGAGAAAGCTCTCAACGTGGAACCTCATCTTCCAATGAATAATGTTGATGATGGTCCCCTTCGATATTATTCCCCATACACCTACAGACGTGGAACCACATCCACAACCGTCGTGTGAATTCAGGAGTAGAAAAGTTCAGTAGACGCGATGAATGACAACTCTATCTTCTTCCCGCGACTTCACCATCGATGCACAATGATTAAAGGTAGGCGGTTTACATTGAGTAATTTTATTTTTCTTTTTCTAATCTTTGTTTGAATGTAATTGATGTGAAGTATTGTAAAAATTTTTTTTCATCATACTCCTTTGATGAACCAATTGATATCACCCCTAATCATGGAGGGTGCAGGCCAAACTAACATGTCCCAACTCCCTACACCAATCTCTCAGTGATGTTTCTTTGGCATGGAGATGAGGCGACATAACGATGAAGGAAACAAGGAGAAAGGCCCCGTTACCTGTGGCCTCCATGAACTGTGCCACCCCTGCGACGCTCCAGTGCACTGGGATGAACAGTGGCCCTCCGGCCGAACCTCCATGGTCGCATCATCTATCGGAAAACCGGTCGAGCTACCTCAGCCCACACCACCATTGGCTTCCCCGGCAGTACCTCATGCCTCCCGCACACCCCAGCCTAACCGGCCTCCCTCCGAGCCACGCTCCTCCTCGTCGCGCCCCGCCTGGATGCGCCCCTCATTTCCGCGCCCCACCTGGATGCTCCCCACTTGGTCGTGCCCCGCCTGGTCACACCCCGCCCGGCCAGGACCCGACTGGTTGCGCCCCTCTTGGCCGAGCTGCTCCCCAGCCGCCCTTCCGGCCTCCGCGTGCTCCACCCCAAGCCGGCCTCCTGCCATCCTCCACGCTCATCCGGGACACCCTTAGAGAAACAACCCCCTTGCGGCCTCCCGGCCGATCTGGAATCATAGCCCCCTCGCGGTGCCCTGGCCGAACCTGCCCAGCCACGCCCTCCGGGCCGAGCCACGCCGGACCACGCCCTCACGACGTTCTGGAAAACCGTTTGATGAACCGTCAATGGTGCTAGTTTTCTTGGAGTGTGACAGTCCATTTTAGTATACCCCACCAGAGCTCAGAATATAGTTGGGATACGGTTAGGTTGGATCATGCACAAATCCAACTTGGCCCTCGGGACTAAAAGTCTAATAACTAATAGACCAGGAGTCCGATTGACGCGTCATATATTGCGTTGAGACCCCTATGGAGTGGCGGACCATTGAGATAATTCTTCGTGGAAATTCTTGACAGTTGGATTGTTTCCCAGTAGATCATGGAGTGGATCTTTTAGGTGATAAGAACAAAGAGTAAGGAGACATAGTAGCTGGCGGAGACCTGTCGACTACAGAGCGTTTGACTCAAAGTGATTCTACTAACCCCGCAGTGAGCTCTATGGTGTCGTGGCAGACCCATAGTACTCGAAAAGAGAAGTACCTCAGCAGGATATAAGGGGGATCACCTTGGTGACATGGCAGACCCACGGTTGGGAGCGCCTTGGTGATGCAGAAGACCCATAGTACTCGACAGGAGGAGTACCTCAGCAGTCCAATGTTAGTGGGAAGCGCCTTGGTGTTGTGACATGCCCACTGTACTCGAAAGAGGAGGAGTTCTCCAGCAGCTGTGGTTTCGATAATAAAAATCCTGGTTTGAGCTGAGTCAGTAACGTTTGTGTTTACCTCATAATTGAGATTAATTACTTGATAACTTAGGTATATTTTTGGGCATATATCTAAGTGGGGTTATCTGTTGATTTCATACTTTATGGTTTATCCTTGTTGGATTGTGTGAGACCTTGAGGGTCTTGGGGTCCCTACTGAGTATCGGTATACTCATCCCTACACGGGCTTTTTTTTCACCTCGTTAAGTTTGTTGTAGATGACAGACAGCACTGACCGAGGCTAAGTGGACAGGATTGGATGGTACTTGGAGGGGGACCACACGGAGTGACGGTACTCGGAGGAGACGGACGGACGTTGAGTGCTATATAGGCTTTCTGTACCTACCCTTCAGGTATGACATCCCAGCGGACGATCTGATAGTTGTTTACCTTTCTTCAGTTGTATTTTTTTCAGTTTCCTTGTACTTTGCAGTTGGGCTTGTATTTCTGTCCCCTTTACATTTCAGCACTCCTTTTGTATACAGTTTTACTTAGTGTTTTGCTTCTAGCTTACACTGTTGAATGTGTTTATAGTTTAAAAAGTCAATTCCTTTCCAGTTTAAGGGATTTACGCCTTTGGTGCTAGTCACCAGCCCCTGGCCTATGGAAGGCGAGCTTGGGGTAGTCAAGGTACGGGCCTCGGGGGATGGGTCGTGACATATAGAATAATAAATATTCATTAAAGTTTATTAATAATAAATTAATTTCACATTTATGTTTATTATTTTTTCAAATAGCCCACTTGACCCACAGCAAAAAGTTTCTCTGAAATCTTACATTGCAGACAACGTTGAGTTATACCAAATAATTAAACAATAATAATATAATTATTTTAAATAGTCGTTAATTCAAATCCATTATATTATTAGGAATGCGAAAAACATACTGAAATATGACTAAACATGTTTTTATATTTATCCAATAAATTTTAGATGCATAAAATGATAATGAATTAATTTTTAAGCATAAAATACTCTAATATTTTTAAAAGGTTGTTTTGCCGCCTTTTGATGGCGATCCATTTTTAAATCAAGTTTTTGTCACTTTTATATGTTCTATTTGATACAATATTCTTTTTATTTAGATTTGGGATATCAAAATTTAACTTGGTTGGAATTTTGGTATTTTTCTGATTAAATTCATATTTAAATGGATAGTGAAAATACTGTATTTTAAGTCCAAACTACATTTTCATCTAATTAATTTACATTGTTAGATCTTCATTTTAAAGATTAATTAGATTATTTTATTAATAATTTAATCCAATTTTGTTCATTTTATGTAATATAAAATTGAAATTGGACATAAATAAAAGTCAATATTTTGATAGTTTTTACTTCTTAAAAACCTGCTTTCTGGTTTTGACAACATGAATTAATATTAAATTAATTTCATAAAATTATTTATTTGGAATTTGAAAAAATGGATTCCATATTTGGAATAAAAAATTACAATTTTTTTAAAAAGGTACATTTTATTTTTGGACATTATGAATAGTAACTTCAACAATTATTTTAATTTACCATGGTTAAAGTGTAAATGAGGTAAATTAGGGCAACAAAAATAATATTATTATAATATGAAACTACACTAACACATTTCCAAATCCTATTGGATTATATATGGTCAAAAGTGATCATCCATGGGTCAAATTTAGGACCACATGGAGCCACTTGGGTGTGATAATGACCATTTACAATAGTTAATTTAAAGAAAAAAAGAATTATAAAATAAATATGTATCTCCTAAATAAAAAAAATTAATTTTGTTTATATAAATGATCTATTTGACTCAAAATATTAATTACAATTTTAAAAAGATATCCTACATCCTGGTATTTAATTTATTATTTTCTAACTTTAAATAATGAAATTTATTTATGACACAATGATAGTGCAATGATTACCTTATTAATGAAATATCCAAATAAAAGAAATTATAAATATTAAATTAAATGTAATTTGAAAATTATTATTCCATAAAATAATTTTACAGATAAATATGACATATTATCTTTGAGTTAATTCTTTTGGTTTGAAATAATAATGTTTTTATTACTTGGAGAAAAATCAATTTCTAAATAGTGTCAAAATTGACATAAATAAGTTTTTCTAAAAAATAATATGTCGTTAAATAATATAATAGTCATAAAAATATAATATTTATAAAACTAACTTATATAATATCAATAATTTTATTATTGATATACATGAGGTTCGATTGGAATTTTATAGTAACTATATTAACAATTTAGATAAAAAATACAAGAAGACATAGTAGTAGTTAATTTATATAACTAAGGGTGATATCGAGAAGATAAGGTTTTATATCTGACCTAAACATGCCTAAAAACTATTTTTGAGAGGCTTCATACCCATACTCATATTATAATAAAACGTTCTCAATTTAGAACTATTATAATTCCAAAATCAATTTATAATAAAATAATATTTCAATATTATCCTAAAGTGGCCCTCATTGCTCTTTTAAAAGGACACCACCTCTACCCATGTACTCACTCCTCTCAAGCCCATTGGCTCACCCAAAATCTACTCAATTAAACTCCCAACATCTCCCCTTCCTCCTAGAATCATTACCTTGGGAATAAGGAAACTCCAGGAAGCCATTTGACTCAAATCAAAAGGAGTTACCTGATTTAGAGGCAATAGCTTCTATCAAGCTCCTTTCATTTATTATCCATCCCCAACCCCGTAACCTCTCTTTTTTCTATTATTTTATAACAAAAACTATATACTAAATATAATAGGATGTTTTTATGATAATATTTCTACCTAAACATAGACACACCTCTATCTAATGGATATAGAATATAGTGTTTCTGTGTACACCGAACAAATACCTAATGAAACGATGATTGTTCCATTTTCTCTTACCACGTCACATGGTAGCCACTATGATTGCACTAAATTTATATATTATATATATTTTAATAATATTTTATCCACTCTTATGTAATTATCATTTAAAATATACCTTTATTCTTTCCATAATGTGTAAATATGAAAATTTCATTTGAGGAAGTGTGATCAATCTCCCCCTCAAAGTGATATGAATCGTTCATGCCATACATGGAACATATAAAGGATGGAATAATTGAACTTATGTAACATATATAACATATATATTGTACAAGAATTATAATATACCTATGTATCATTTAGTTTTCATTCCTTTAAAATGACAATGAAATGAAAGTAGCGTTCATGCATACATACGACATACCATCTCCATGAACGGTGCATTTAATTTCATAAATTAAAATGTTATGGACTATTATAATTACATATATATTGGATACATATGATATATAAATCATTAATATCGTATTTTAGTTGATATAATTATAAACTCACATATAGTTTTAATCCAAACTAGATTATTTTTTACTCAAGAACCAAACATCGACAAAATGTCTGATATGAACTAAAATAATTAACTATTGGTTATAACATGATAATAAATGATATTAAATTAATAATAAATATAAATTATATTCTAAATAAATTATAAATTATATTCTAAATAAATTATAAATTAACATATGATTATTATTAATGTAATTGAATGATGAATGAGATAATTTGGACTCAAGGTAAGGGAATTTATAAACTCAATTTCCACTCATTCGTTTTGACGCATACTTCATTGATTATATTATAACAAGGTTATGTCTGGAATCAATGTTTATTTATTTAGGTTGTAATTTCCACTTTTATTTGTGTGTATATACTATTTATACACATGATCACCCGATTAATAAATTCTTACATCATTTATGTGAACTTTTTTAGGGAACTTCTTAATCAAATTTCCATTGTTTGGGTTATATTATACTTCTTTACTATGTCATGCTATGATTATGTGAGAAATGAATTTTGATATATTATCTTGTATTTATACTTTTTTATGGGATTTATAGTGAAAAAAACATAACTGATATCTTTGATAAATAAAATAATATTTGTGTGGGAAATCCTAAATCAATCTCATTTCATTGAGTTAACGATCCATTTAATTGGTTTTGTTTTTCCAAGAACATGTGTGAATGACCTCTGATTATTTTACAGAAAATAACCAATTATATTGGGTGTATATATTTTTTTCACAAATAATTGTTTCATTGATTATTCATTAATCTAATGATATGATCTTATTAAGGGACTTCATCTAAATCATTTTTTATTGAGGCATATCTTAATATTATGCCCCTTTATTATCCTATAAGGTGTATATCAAACCATTTTGACATGTCATGTCATGAATTAATATATTCTAATGATATTTTATTTTTGTTTAGTGATAATCTTTAATGATTCTATTTCACGCGTTTCTCAAGTGGTAAGGAAATTTTTAAATAATAACCTCGCTATAATGTTTGGATGATTTATTCTTATAAATAATTTAATTTTATGTCCCTATTTTCAAAATGGTTTTTATAAATGTATTTTTATAGACATTAATGTTTTATTATTTTAATTTCATTCAAATGTTTCAATGTTTTACAGGACAATTTGATTCAAAATTATCTCTATTAAATGTTTTAAATGGTTTTAGAAATGGATTGAATATTTCAATATATTTAAATGATATATTATGATTGAAATGTGAAAATGTTATTTTACATTTATGATTGTTCATGTATTATGCATATTTTATGGTTATTGGGTATTTATTGTGTATATGGGTGAATGTTATGATAAACAAATGGGGGCTGAGCCCATGATAGCTCTCTAATACATTGGGTAACCTGAAAAATCTTAACATTGAGGTTTATCATAGGTGATTTATAGAATATACTGATGGGTATTCCAAATGTAACCATGATGGTTTCTACCTTAGTAAATATTAAAATGAAATTGTAAGTATGATATAGATTCCACAAATTAAATTTATGTTTTGTTATTTCAATTATTTTTTGTAAGAATCTTTTGATTAAATGATATTGGAAAAGTAAGATATGTTTTATGGGTGAAATGTATTGTTTTTTGAATATGTTTTCATGGGTTTTAAATATTCATGGACTAAGGGTTTTATTGTTTATTTTATCTTCCTTCCTCATATTTTTATGCTCATCCCATGTTTCTGAAATATTTTCCACAGGGTATAAGGATGTGTAATAAAAAGTAATAATTCCAGAATATATTTATAAAGAAAAGGAAATCATGTTTCTTTAATGTTGTCATTTGTGTAAAAAGTGGATAGTGAGTGTAACGATCCCCATGTAATGTCCGGGTCTATTATGTAATATTTATTTCCTATTTATCTAAAACTCTAAACCTAAAAATTCATCCAGGTGAATTCATGACTTAACACAATATTTTGTAATGTTTATGGTTGGGGACTTATAATAAAACATGTATAGGGTTCTAAATAAGAGAAAATTAGTGGGAGGTGAAAAATATAGACATGAAAGAGAAAACAAATATAAAATGATTAATATAATGTAATTTATAACATGTTCATTATAAACTAAACTATCATAAAAAAATAAAAATTTAATCGCTTAAAAGACCATTTATTTATTACTGAGAAGTTTAAAAGAATTTTTTTCAAGGTTTTTTTTCTATAGTCAATGAAATTTTTACTATCTTGATAAATCATTCAATAAAATAAACGTATACGGTTTCTTTCCATTTCATAAAAAATATATCATCCACTGGTTACTATTTGATCAATTTAAACATTATCTTATTCACCATAAAATGGATATTAAAGATGAATATTTTATGATTGTAATATGAAAGAATTATTTTATGGAATTTTAATATCCATTAGTAATTCCTTTATCTTCAAAAAATTTACCACAACCTAAATTGTTATCATAGGTTCTTCAATATAAAAAATTATACTTTGAACTCAGACAATAATATCCAAATATAATATTAATCTATTAAATTAGTAGTTATCATTAAGGATCATACAATCTATTTAGTGTTAAGTAAAAAAAATTTAAAAATAAAAAAATAAGAATAATTTTATGAAATATATAAAATCAAATTATCATTAATCCCCCTTAAATTTACTCAAAATTTTACATATAAATACCTTAATAATAATGTAATAACATGAATCACCAAAAACCAAAATGAGAACATGAATAATTGAAATAATTTAATTTATCTTTATTCATAAACTAAAATATCAACTTATACAATATAAATCCAAAAATGTAGTAAACTCTATTACAAATTTATTCTTCATCAAATCACAATCCATTTTTAGAGTCTCAAATATTATCCCATTTTTTCTTCGAATTGAATCTAGAATTTATCCCAAATAAATATTATTAAATAGAAATCAAAAACATATTTATGGTCAAATATCAATTATTAATCTATTTATTAAAATTTCACTTAATTGCTAAATCATTTTTATTATTTATCAGTATCATTCATCATATTATTTCAAGAAATTAATGTAAAATAATTTCAAATCAATACCTTAATGTTTCATGATCCGTATAATTATTATATCATAGATAAAATAATTCTACAAAATAATTCATTAATCCAAAACACAAATATTTAATTAAAATATTAAATTACATTAATTATTCGAAATTGGTTTTAGTAATAGCATTATATTCACCTCAATCCTATTTTTTTCTTTAGATATATATTCCCACTAGTCATGAGGAATTATTTTTTATTGTTTCCCGTCTCATTATAGTTGATGCAATGAACATTAGAGTTTCTTTCCAAACCTTGAATTCATATTCCTGATGGAATTTACCTCCACAATTGAGTAAAACTCCTATTACCATTATACATGTTCCATATATTACCTTCCACAATAATAATTTGTGGGAAAATCCTTATATATATTATTACCCTTATCAATTTTTTTCTCAATCATCTTCTTCTCCTCTAGTTTGCTTTCAAAGTAATAATTATTAGATAATTCTTTCTTTGTATTGATAGTACTTGATACTATATCCTCATATAGGGAAATTATTTTACACACTAGTTTCCTTCTAAATTTTTTTAATGCATCAAATAAATGGTTAATATTTATATTTTTTTAATACATAAAAACTATAATTCCTTACTAACCTTAAAATCATGGATGTATACATAGAAGTATTTTCATCTACCTTTTTTCTCAGAATAAATAATACTAATCCCTTATCTTCTTGTTGTGAATGAGGATACTGTTATTCAAAGAAAATTACCATAAAATCCATACATTCCCTAATTTCAATTTCCCCCTCTTCATCAGGGTGTAGAAACAATTATTACAGTTGACATTCAACCCCTTATAAGAAAGAATAATCATTGAAAACATTATCAGTTTCATTATATACCATTGTGAGGAATATATTCACTCTGAGGAACTTATCTATTTCATAGAAATAAATGGATTTTTATCCCCATTGAATAATGGAGGTTTTGATGCATGACTTAATCAAACATTTTTACACCAAATCATGGATTGAAGAGATTGTGTATAAGGGGGTCTTATTCGTTATAAACTAAGTTATCTACCCCGATATAGTTATAATTTGTTTATCTATTGATGAAACTCCATATCATGCTTTATTATCTTTCGTAGGAAGTAAATATATACATGGATTATGTGTATGCAATAGTTATTATTTTATCCAATAAGAACCGTTAAAAAATAATGGAATTCACTATATTATATAATATAATTATTAAACATAATGTAAAAGCCGAAAACTGGTGAAAAATCTAATATAAATTCTATAATTGATTTATAAATAATTATAAAATAATATTCATTGTTTATTTTGTAATACTCTTAGGTATTTTTGTAGAGACCTGAAGCTTGACATATGTGGACATTAAATTAATTTTACGGAATACTTAATACAAAATAAAAACCAACACTCAAGGATCGAAATGGTTTAGTGTCTTTGGAAACTCAGAACAAAATCTTCTAATTGTGGTGAAAGATCTTCAAAATATCCCATAAATATCTTCCCCTTTGGTTTTCATACCTAAAACATTTCTTTATATCCTGTGGAAAATAAAACATATAAAGGGAGAGCTCAAATTCTCATTAAGGGTAAACATAGAGAACATAAAACAATCCATAAACATTTCAATGCAAAAACATGAACAAAAAATCTAAACATCAAAATCTTGAGCAAAGACATAAATCTTGGAAGTACATAAGGCATATATCATAATGGAACATCAATCCTGATAAAATAGCCTGTGAAGAAAACATGTAATTGTGGAAAACCATTAAGCACTTGATATGATTTCCATAGTAGCCAAGGCATTACTGCCAAGATCATCTTAGTGGACAAAGTCCCTTTCTGAATCGAGTTCACTCCTCATTCCAGTCCTGTATCACTGAACTGGATTAACATACCATTTCATCCATGTCTATCTCATGAGATATAAATATTTACCCAATGCATTAGAGGGAGATATAGGTCCCAACCATATCATAATGAAATCATTCTTTCATGTGCCACAAAATAAAAAAAACATCATTCATAATAACCCACCTAATAAAATGGGTTCAATAAACATCATTCCATCATAACATAATCCATATAAAACAAATGGATATCATTTCATCATAAGAGAAGTGAAATAATGTAAATCCTCGAGACATTATACTTGAAACATACACATATAAAATAATGTCATCTTAAATGGAAAATTATTTTGATAAAACACATGAAAATAATTCTTGAGGAAAATATCCTTTCTTCGTAAAAATCATTTTCTTTTCACAAAATAGAATGCAATTTTAAAATAAAAGTATTTTGTTGAAAATAGTCATGAAATATTAAAGAGTAAGATTCTTTAAAATAAGGATTTATGAAAATGTAAAAATTAGTTCATGCTGCATAAGTTAAAAAAACTTTCTTCTCGTACTTTTTCTGGAAAAGTTAAAAACTAACTCGTATGGTAAACAAAAGAAATAGTCCTTCTATACGATGTGGTAAAAATAAAAATGGGTAAAAATGACTTTAAACATACATGGAAGAAAATAAAACATTTTATGAAATCATTTTGAGAACAAATGAACATGGATAATAAACATAACCCCAGTAAATACTTACAAATAAACTATCTCGGATAAGAATGAGATTAGATTATTTATCCCTTACCTTATTTCCAATTTCTTTCGTATGTGTCCGAGACTCCTCTTCCTCGACGTACCTCCTTTAAACTTCTTATTAGGGCACTAGAGTTGGTATTTTGAGAATACCAGAACCTTTATGATATAACTATAGAGGTTAAGAAGAGGAATTGACATGGGTTGGCCGATCATCAAGGCTCAAAAGTGTGTGAAGAGAAGAGGGAATGAGTGCCCGTTTTATAAGGGAGGAGAGGGGAACCTTAGGAAAAACTTAAAATATTATATTATAATAAAGTCAAATTCAGTTTTTAATAGCTCCAAATTGATTTATTTTGAAGCTAAGGTGGGGGTGGGTCGAACTCCTCTCAACCAATATGTTTTAGACAATTTTAGGTTATTATTTTATCATTATCATTTAGATTTAACTCTATGTTATATAATTTAACTTTTACCGTGTCTTTTTGTTTTTTTACATTATATGGTTAATAAACCTACTATAATATGCCAAAAGAACCCCAAGTGGTTCATTATTAACATATATATACTTATCTAAGTAATTTTACTAAACTATAGAATTTAGGAATAAAATAATAGTTATTAATATAATATTTTGTTTAAAAACTATTTTATGTCAATCTTGACACTATTTGGCACTTAATTTTTTTGAAAATCATATTAGCATGATTAGTTCGAAAAAAGTAAATTAAATCAATAATAACATGTCATATTGACCTATAAAATTATTTTAATTCATAAAAAGTCTAAAATTACATTTATTTGTGTATTTATAACATCAATTAAGTTAATATTTCATTAATAAGGTAATTATTGCATCATCATTGTGTCATAAATAAATTAAATTATTTAATGTATAAAAATTATAAATAAAATACCATTATATTTGGAATATTTTTATATTTCTAATGAATATTTATAGTCAAATTTATCTTATACATAACCCTATATTAAAAATGATTTACTTATTAAACATTGATTTTAACTCTTTTCACTCTTCTTTAAATAAAATAATAATAAATGTCTTAATCTAATCCAAGTGGACCTAAAGGGTAATATTTTACCCCTAAGGTTGTTTTTGGTCGAATTAAATTTATCCAATATAATAAGTACATGTGTTACTGTAATAATAATATCATTTTTACCCTTAATTACGCAATTTACTTTTAACCGCGGTAAATAATAGTAAAAAGTTACTATTCACCAAAAATTATTTTTATCTTATTGAACCGCATTTTACTCCTTGATATTAATCATGTCTCTCAGATTTTTGAAATTCCACTTATAGAAGCGGTAAAATTAATTTTTTTGTAAATTATCAAATTCTCATAGGAGGTAGGTAAAAGACAGTGAAAAGTTGAATTAAATTTTTATATATCCAAAATTATTATAAAATGACTCCAATTAATTACATTGAACTTATATTGGAATTATGTATCAATTTTGACCTCAAATAAATTAAAATAAAATAAAAAATTATTTAAATAAAAAGACTGTTTTTAAATAGTAACCTAGTGTTTTCACTATTCATCAAAAATTTAATGTTTTCAGAAAAACACCAAAAATTAACCCTAGGCTAATTCGATATTCCGAATCCAAAAATGAAGTCCATTTTGAAAGATAAAATTTATAAAATTTCAAAAAGTGGGTATTAATATTCAAAACCGCTGGTTCATAATAATATTATAATAATATCTCATTTAGTGAAACATGGTATTGCGTACTATACACGCTATTGAAGAAGGTCTTGATTGCGGGTGTAGACGCCGGAAAAGTCCGTTGTTCCCAAACGAAGCTCCGGATGCGGAAAGCGAGGTCATATTTTGAGTCGGAAGAATGTTTCGGAGGGCCCGGAGGCCTTGCGTGGAATTTCAGAGGTCTGCGCGCAAAGATGATGATCCGCGCGCAAAACCCCCGGGATGCGCGCAACTCCCTTGCGCGCGGTGCCCGATTCCGCGCCCGCGAGGAGAATTCCGCGCTCGCGCCTTGGATTCCGCGCCCGGGGTTGCCTATAAATACTAGGCGACCCCCAACGTTTCAAAGGTTGCTGGAAGTCGAACGGTCTCCCCGCGCGCGCAATTCAACCCCTTCCGCGCGCAATGCCGATCTTCAGGTAACCTCCTTTCTTTCGCGCAATAGAGCCTTGGGGTCCGCCTTCGCGCGCAATCCCCCTTGGATCATTTCCTTTGAATAAATTTCAACCCGAAGGCCTTTGCGCGCAAAAGAAGCCTCTTGCGCGCAATTGCCCCCCGGGTGCGCGCAATCCAACCCGATTGCGCGCACCCCCCATTTTCAAAGTGGCCATTCGTTAGAGAATGAGCCGTTGCCCCCGCGCGCTACCCGAAGCCCGGTGCGCGCAATCCCAATCATCCGCGAGCAAAGCGCTGGCCCAATTGTGCGCCAGCCCGCCATTTTGCGCGCCGACCCGCGGTTTTGCGCGCAAAGCTCTCTTTTGCGCGCAATCCGCCAGGGTCGCCTCCCTTGACCCCCTGAGGGTACCCGCCTGCGTGGCGCCCGATGGTCTTCATCGCAGGTGCCCGCACTATGCATCGTCTTTCCGTGCGGCCCCCCCCCCTAGGCTCGCGCGAAGTGACACGGACCTACCGGCGGCTTTATCGTCCAGCATGACGCTAAACTGCACTATGTCTGAGCTACAAGACGTTAAACTGTTCAGCATTCGTCCTGCATGACGCTAAACTGCACCACGTCCTGCACGACGTTAAACTGTATACGTCCAAGATGCACGACGCTAAACTGCCTAGCCCCCCATCGTCCGCGCTGCAAGACGTTAAACTGCCAAGTGTTTCGTCCTCAACACACGACGTTAAACTGTACTTCGTCCGGCAAGACGTTAAAACCGTCCACTTCGTCCTCAACACACGACGTTAAACTGTACTTCGTCTGGCAGGACGCTAAACCGTCCGCTTCGTCCGATCCCGTGCTCTGCACGCAGGGTCTCCCCCGGTTTGGATGTGGCCCCCACCCGCTCGTCTCTGCAGGGATGTCGGGATTGTCCCCCCTTTTGGGACGATTTAATGGGAGTGGCTTTTCCCTGCGGGGGCAGGGGTATTACAAACCCCTAGTTTCTCGTGGGAGGCTGCACATGTGTATCTCCATTGCGCCTCCCCCATTGCCGAAGCCAGTAGAGGGTGTGACTGGGATCGAGGTGTCTTCTGCTTTCGGTCCAAGTCCCTTCCAACTGAGTTTTGCCGCATCTGGGCTGCCTCAAGTGCGTAAGTCCTGACAGAATGAACTACGTGGACTTTGATCCCTGTCTTCTATACAGGGTACGTAGGAAGCCTCCCCTGAGGTCCAAGCCCGCCACCTGGTCGTCCCGGTCGTATTTACGTCGGTTTCGTCCATCAGTGGACCCCTCCAGGGTTCACGCTTGCGTCGATTCACCTATGAATCCGCCCCTGTGGGAGACTGCCCGTGTGTATCTCCACTGTGCCTCCCCCACAACCCCTTTTTTCCATTTCTCCTTTCATCGTCCAGCATGACGTGAAACTGTGATCCACCCGGCCGTTCCATCCCCCTCTGTGCGAGGTGGTTCGGTTCAATCCTCCGCCCGGCGGCCTCGACCTCTTCGTGAGTCGGCTTGCCGACGTCCAGCATGACGTTAAAACTGTATACCCGAACTACGTTGACTTTGATCCGTGCTAACGCGCGGTACGTAGGAAGCCCCTACGGGGTCCAAGCTCTTCACTCCATCATCCATCCTGATCCTTACCCGGGCCGCCACATCCCGGTGGGGTCATGCCACTTCACCTCCACTCCACGTTACTTGGGAAGCCGCCCATGTGCTGGCCCCAGCGTCGGAGGTTCCCCCCAAGGGGTTCTGTCATCTGATCCACTTTTCGTGTTGGATCGGTCCGATGCCGTCCCCGCTGGACGTTAAACTCGCGGCATACCCCGTGTTAAACATGGGAAGCTGAGGAAAACCTCAGGTGACACAGTTCCCCGCACCTAGTACGGGATGCCTCAGGCCATCATGCCTTCGAGAAGCCCTATTAGGGACGGAAGACAGACGTGCAGAGCCGCAGTGTCACGACACGCCCCCAGCACCCAGAGCCACCCGGCCTTCTCACTGCAGGTTGCTGCCCCGACCAGACTCCTTGGAGCGTCCGGGCGGAAGCAGCGTAATTAACCGGTGTCCATGAAGATATGGCGCCGGGAACGAGATTCACGAACATTCTTAAGTCTATGAGGGAGACCCGGATTAGGCGACGAGTTCCGAGGAGACGTCCAAGGAAGGAGGAGCTGACATCCCATCATCCCGGTTTCGATCAAGGAGCAGACGCCCCTGAATAAGGGACGAATGCCGCCCGCCCTTGGAAAGCGGGACTGCGGGACCACAAGCCGCGCGCCCATCCCCTCGGGTTGACGGGTGCACGCGCGAACGCGTCCTGGCGGAACAGCGTAACCCGACGCACATCCGCACCGAAACAGAAAAATGGTGAACCCGACGTGAATCTCTTCTCCTCGATACGAAGACCGATGGCTTTCAGAGGTGTTGGAAGACCGGCATGTTGCCCGGCCAAGCATTCAGTCTTACCCGCCAGGGGCTGGGGAAGGGACATCGGGCACTCCGTCTCGCAACGTCGAGGGCCTGGGTTCCCCCCACGGAAGGCGTCGTGGCGCTAATGGTTGGTTGTCGATTCCTTTTTCCTGTCAGTGTTAATGGGTCATTCTCCCTGCTTTCAGAAATCAGGTCGCCCGATCCAGTGCCCGATCGCCACCCGCCCACTGGCGCAGGGGCAGGGGAAACACCGACGCGGCTACTCCGCGCGGTCCCGCCCGTTCCACAGCCGTCCCAGCAGCCGCAATTGCGGGACGACCACGCCCTCTCTCCCCCTCGGAGGTCATCCAGAGAAGGGTGATCAACACCATGGTGCGGAGATACGAGGAAGAGGGAGTCATCCCCACTAGGGAAATGGCTCGCCTAGGCCTTGAGGAGGCTGCGCCTCGCCACCACCGCCGCCCCCGAGGGCCGCGCAGGGAGGCACCGCTGCCTACCTCAACGTCCAATCGCTTCGGGAGTTTATCCCCGGAGCGCTCTGACAGTTCCCTTCCCTATGCGGATGAGGTGGATGATGCCCGGGATCACCGTATCCGTGATTCGCTCCAGGGATCCACGGTAAGGGCTCCCGCCAGGCCACGGCGACACCGCCGCCAGGCCTCTCCAGTCGAAGAGCGGGCTCTCCACCTGCCCGCGCCGCTCATCCCGACTCGTCTGTCTCGACGCCAACGTCGGGCACGAGCGGAAGAGGATGCCCACCTTGGGGCTCTAGCAACAGCGGCCGCATTGGCCCAAGCCACTGCTGGCTCCAGTCGCCAGGCCTCTGCGCATCCTGAGCAGGGGAACTCCTATGCCCGACCTGGATCGAGGCCCCGACCGCCCCAAAGGCAGGTTGGGTCGACTCTCCCGGTTGCTGGCACTGGCAGTAGCCACCGCGGACCACCTCGCGGTAGCGCTATTCACCGGCAGGATCTACTCTGTGTGGCCGATCCAGGAGGCATGGGCCATCCCACCTTCCGATCCCGGCCCGGAGGCCTGCCCGGAATCATCTCTCCCCGCGTCCCCTTTGATATCTGTCCCGGTGCCCCTCGCACCTTGGTTCCCAGTCCTCTTGGCCCCAGCACCAGTGCGGCCGGAGGACGCCAGGACAGAGATCAGCCCTGCCCCGAAGAACCACCCAGGGGCAGGAAGGCAAGGCGTCGACGCCGAGGGAAGAATGCTACGGAATTCCGGACGGAGATCCGACCGGTTTGCTTCTCTGACTCAGAGGCGGAGTACGATTCGGCGACAGAGCCCCTTCCCCAATCCCGCCAGTCAAGGGCAGGGGTAGGAATGCGGCACGTCAGCCTCGTGCTCCCCGAGAGCGAGATCGATGTGATCCCCGCTTCTCTCCGAAGGTATATCCGGAGTAACGAGGGCATGGTAGACCCCCAAGGATCAAGCTTGCGGTTGGTACCGGCCCCTCTGGAAGTGCCTTCCGCCTCGATCGGAGAAGCCGGAGACTTTTTCTGGGGACCGACGGTCGAACCACGATCTACTGCACCCTCGGCGAGCACCGATGCTACGGCAGGATGTTCGCTCGCCGGCCCGTCCTATCGTGATGTGGTAGCCAGGGCACCGCCACCCTCAGAGGGCGGCCCGGGATATGGAGGCCAATCGGCCTGTTCGCCGTATTCACCGCCGGCCAGCCCGTCGGCCCGGCGGCCCGCCTCGGCACCACTACCAGTTCCCCGTCCGTTCCCAGCCATGGAAGAGGACCAAGGAGATCTGGGTCCCGAGTTTGAGTCGTGGAGCTTCTGGACCGTCCTTGCAGAGGGCCACTTCCCTGAGAAGTTTTGGCCAGTCGCAGGACCGGGCTTTGATGCACCCGAATCGCTCACCCCGGATGAGTTCGAATGCTTCCGCCGAACTCTCCGGGAGACTCGATCCTGTCTTCACCGCCTACAAATGCCATACCCCGGGAGTCAAGCGCACCTGGAGGATATTGGTGAGCAGTGCCGTCAAATTGACCTGGCCATGCTCCCCGCGGTTCGGCACCCCGGGTCATTTGAGCACCACGAGGCCCTCCAACAACGATGCGTTGAGTGTTTTCAAGTACTCCGCAAAGTTATCGAGGAAGCCACTCCCCACGTGTATATCCGTGGATGGGGGCAGTACGCTGCCCTACGCTTCAGTGTGATTCGCCGATAGCCCGATTCGCTGGGTGGCCCTGAGGGTATATCCCCAGGGACAGAAACAGTCAATATGGCTGATCTGTCGGGAGAGGGGAACGACTTGGAACTTCTCGACGGGGGCTTCCCCCCCCCCCCCCCCGAAGACAAGCCGTCGTCAGATCCATCAGTGAGAGTTACTCGTCATCAGAGAAACCTCCTGGGGCTCCCCGCACCGACTGAAGCACTGACGTTGAGCCGAAACGTCAGCAAAGGAAAAGAGCACAGCGAGGCTATAAGGCCCGCCGACCCATCTGCCTCCATGCAGAGGGCAGAGGAGGATCCCGAGAAGGCTACGCTACGTCAGCAGCTCGCCGAACAGAAGAAGCTGGTTGACCAGCTCCTCGCCGAGCGCGCTGCAGAACGGCGGCCTGACTACGGTGATCCTAGGCCAGGACAGCAGGGACCGGAACAACCGCTCCTCGATGAGACTCTCCCGGGCAACCGTGATTACGCCGTGTTCGCCGACAGGAGAGAGGCCATTGCCTATGGCAAGAGGGCGCGTTATGTTTCTCCACACCCTCCCGAACGGCGTGACTTCCTGAGAGACCCCGCTCGGATTCCTCCCGCTGCCCCAAGGGCCGCTCCGCCCGCCATCCCACGAGCCGCCGAGTTCGACGACCCGGTCGACGACCCGATTGAAGGGCCATGCAATGCGCTCGTGGTTAGAGATCCTCGCCAGGACTGGAACCCATGTCCGGATGATCCGATGGCGGCACTTATTGCCCGCTTGGAAGCCTTGGAGACTCGGCAGGTGGCGATCCCACCGGACGGCAAGCCCTACCCAGCATGGGTGGATGACATGCCGGCGCCTCCGGGATTCGGGAATCCCACTTTTGCCCCCTTCAACGGGACTGGAGATCCGCCACATCATTTAGCCCACTTCAACTCGAGGTGCGGGCCTATGTTGGGGACTCCGGCGCAGCAAGAGGCCGCTAAGCTTCGCTGCTTTGTTCAGACACTGGAAGGGCCAGCATTTGTCTGGTACAGCCAGCTCCCCGTCGGGTCGGTAACCAGCTGGGAGGACCTCCGTAGACAGTTCCTCTACCAGTTCAGTTCCACGACCCGGAAGACAAGTATCGCAGACCTCTTCAAGTGCAAGCAGAGGCCTGATGAGCGAGTCGCGGACTTCGTCGCCCGATGGAAGGGTCTCACGTATTCCCTTGACATGCCATTGACTCAAGAGCAGTTGCTGACAATGTGCGTCGGGAACGTCAAGACCGAGCTGGTCCCTTCCCTGATCACTCAAAATTACCCCGGAGGGTTCAGGGACTTCTCAGACAAAGCTCAACGTCTTGAGGAAGCCCTGCAACAGGCCAGCCAGGCACACCCGCTGCCTCCTATGATTCCTGCAAGGAGAGTCAGTAGGGCTGAGCCCGCTGCTGTTGCCCAGATAGAGGCCCCCAGGCCGTTGGAGCTGCTGCCGGCGAGGCCAGCTCCACAGCCTCACAGGAATCCGCCTCCACGGGCTCAGTTCCCGGCCCAGCAGCGGCAGCCTCAGAACCGGCCGGCCCCTCCACGTAATGTACCGCCGCAACCCAGGCGAGATAATCAGGGTCCACCTCCTCGGCCGGCCCCTCCAGCCCCTCGTCAAGACCACGCTCCCAGGGGCCCGCGACACCTGACCTACTCATTCCACGAGGATCAGGTCCCCGGTTATTTCCGGAGCGCCCTGGAGCAGAGGATTGTGCGACTGCCTGAGTGTTGGAGGCCAGAGGAGGCACATCTTACGAATAACCCCCGCTACTGCCCCTACCATCGGGCCCTGGGGCACACCATCCAGCGGTGCTATGTGTTTAAGGATTGGCTCCAAGACCAGATTAACAACAATGTAATCAGGTTGGGCCCAGCTCCAGCACAAGTGGCGGGCGTTTTCGTGGGATCAGGTGACGATAGTGGCAACGAGGACGAATGGCAGCTGGTCTCCAACCGCGGATCCCAGAAGTATAATAACTGGATGGCCCGCAAGACGACCATTCGCGCCCATGGAATCATCCGTGCGCGCTTGAATCAGCCTGAGCCCCCAGAATCTGCGGGTGCTGCTTCGGCATCGTCGTCCCAGCCTGCCTCTTCCAAGAGGAGCAAACGGCGGCAGCGCAAGAAGGAAGAGTGCGCCCCGCCGGTTCCGCCACTATCCCGCACTCTCGGCGATTTCATGCCCCCGGAGATGGGGGTCCCTCCTCGGATCCGCCCGGTGATGGATGATTCGTCCGATTACGGTATTGGGTACTCTTCGGTTAATACCGTCGAGCTGGTAAATCCCTTTTCGGTTCCCGACGTTGAAGAACACCAGGTGGACCTCCCTAGTGTCCCCGGTCGTCGCCACCATCGGAAGAACCGCAGCAGCAGGAGTCGCCGGGGCACAGCCGCTAGTGCCTCCAGCCAGGCCGTGCACGCCACTGAGACTAGGCAGCAGGCTCAAAACCGAGCTCAGCGCGCGCAGCCCCCCCATCCGGGGATGACGGATTCGCCTCCGCCACTGTTTGTGGTGTGGGACCAGGCAGAACCGCCTCAGCCGCGTCGCGACCAGCTCCGCCCTACCACAAGTCCATCCCGGCCTCCTGACTCCAGTACGGTGACCATTTCCCGGACTGTGACCAGTGAACAGCGAGATGCGCCAAGTACCAGTCGGCCGCCGATCCAACCGGCAAGGCCCGTCATGCCACCAACCGCAGAGCAACCTCCTGCAACCAGGGGATCGCGCTTGGCCAAAAAGTATGATGTCCTGAAGCACTTGGCCGACATCCCAGCAAGGCTCTCCATCCTAGAGGCTCTGCGCATGTCATCTGAGATGCGCGAGGCACTCGCTGAAGCCCTGAAAAGCCCCCTCCTGTTTGAGACAGAGGTTGCGGCTGCAGAGGCCTTTCACGCCGAAACGATCGAGGACGCCGAATGTCAGGCAGTTATCTCGTTCTCTGGTAAGGATGAAGACCCTCCTATACAGGGACACATTCGTCCGCTGTATGTCACTGGCCAGTTCAATGGCCTTGAAGTCCGGCGCTGTCTTGTCGACACGGGGTCCGGGATTAACCTGATTCCAACTCGGACGCTCCGGAGATTGGGGTTGTCTGAGGATGACTTGATTCCCTCCGACCTCAGGATCCAGGGGTACGATCGCACCGAGCAAACCCCGGTCGGCAAGATACGTTTGAAGACCCAGTTCGGTGACTTGGTTGCCAACACCGAATTCATGGTAGTCTCTCAGGAAACTGCGTATAACGCATTGATGGGCAGGCCATGGCTTCACCTTCACGCGGCGGTTCCCTCGTCATACCACCAGTGCCTCAAATACTCCCTTAATGGTCGAGTAGGTGTGCTTCAAGGAGATGCCTCTCCTTTTGCCTCGTGTGAAGCCCGCTATCTGGACGCGGACTATTACAAGAGCAAGGATAAGCAGATCCTGGCAGGTGAGGTTGAGCCTGTCGCTGTTGCAAGTGATCCCTGGGCAAGTCTGGATGACGCTTACGTCCTCCCGATTCACCGGTTGGACGTGGCCATGGTCTCGACGGTCCGCGAGTCTCCTGATGAGATGGCCGCAACCGCCCGTTCCAGCACCAGTGGCCCAGCAGGATCTGGTAGCCCCGATGCAGTTTCCAACGCAGTCTCTCCCGTGGACGATCCCTCCCCGAGCGGAGAGGACGTGGAAGATGCACCCCCAGCCTTTGAGGAGGGCGTCCCCGCCACGGTCGATGAGTTAATACAGGTGAACCTTGGAACCGAGGCCGATCCAAGACCCACATTGGTTAGTGCCGCCATGCCCTCTGAGGAGCGGAAGCAGTACGTGGACTTTCTCAGGCAGCACCGTGATGTATTCTCATGGGGCTATGACGAGATGCCGGGGCTGGATCCTCAGGTAGCCGTCCACCGCCTTGGTCTCCCGGCGAACCATCGCGGGTTCAAGCAGCCTCCCAGGAAGATTCACCCATCCCACGGTGCCATGGTTGAGGCCGAAGTTGACAAGCTTATCAAAGCCAACTTCGTGAGGGAAGTTCAGTACCCCAAATGGCTGGCCAACATTGTGCCGGTCAGGAAGAAGAACGGGCAGATCAGAGTCTGCATCGACTTCCGCGATCTCAACCGCCACTGCCCGAAGGATGATTTTCCCCTTCCAGTGACAGAGCTGTTGATTGATGCCACGGCAGGGTTCCAAGCCCTCTCCTTCATGGATGGATACTCCGGATACAACCAAATTTGGATGGCCCCTGAGGATGAGGAGTTCACTGCCTTCAGGGCCCCCCAAGGTACCTTTTGCTACCGGGTCATGCCCTTCGGCCTGAATAATGCAGGTGCCACCTATCAACGGGCGATGCACCGCATATTCAAGCCAATCCTCGGCACACTGGTGGAATGCTACGTCGACGACTTGGTTGTCAAATCGCGCCAGCGTCAGGACCATCTCAAAGATCTTGAGAAAGTGTTCGGCTTCCTCCGGTCTCGCTGCCTGAAGATGAACCCGTTGAAGTGTGCCTTTGGGGTCACCTCCGGAAAGTTCCTTGGATTTGTGGTAAGATACCGGGGTATTGAGATCGACCCAGAGAAAATCAGGGCGATTAGCCAGATGCCTCCCCCAGGTACCGTCCGGGAACTGCAAGGGTTCCAAGGCCACTTAGCCTATATACGCCGATTCATCGCGAATCTGGCCGGCAAGTGTAAGCCCTTTTCTCGGCTCATGAAGAAAGGTGTCACCTATGTATGGGATAAAGAGTGTCAGACCGCTTTAGAGGAGATCAAGCAGTACCTGCTTCAACCTCCGGTCCTGATGCCGCCTGTATCCGGGAAGCCGCTGGTCCTCTATGTGACCGCCCTGGAACGGTCCCTGGGTGCCCTTCTCGCCCAGAAGAACAACGAGGGAACGGAGAATAGCCTCTATTACCTCAGTCGCATGCTCCTCGATGCGGAAGTTAGGTATTCCCCCATCGAGAAGAGCTGCCTGGCGCTCGTATTTGCCGTACAGAAATTACGGCACTACTTGCAGCACCATGAGGTACTGTTGGTTTCTCGGGTAGACCCGTTGAAATATATCCTGAGCCGGCCTATGTTGACTGGCCGCCCAGTGCGGTGGGCTGTGATTCTCCAGCAGTTCGACATCAGGTATGTGTCTCAGAAGGCCATCAAAGGACAAGCATTGGCAGACTTTCTGGCAGCTCACCCGACCTCCGCGGATCAGCCGCTGGATCTAGGCTTTCCTGATGAGACCATTCTCTCGGTTGATCGAGCTGATCCATGCTGGCAGATGCACTTTGACGGTGCCTCCCGGAGCCCCACCGGTAGAAGACTCGATAATCCTAAGCTCAACAGAGTGGGCTTGGGTATCGTCTTCATTACCCCGGAGCGAGCCGTGCTTCCATACTCTTTCCTGTTGTCAGAGGGCTGTACCAACAATGAGGCGGAATACCATGCTCTCATCACCGGCCTCGAGTTGGATCTCGAGATCGACGTGCCCCGTCTGTGCGTAAAAGGGGACTCCGAGCTGGTCGTTAAGCAGATCAATGGCGACTACATTGTCAGGAAGCCGGAACTTGTGCCATTGTTGGAGTGCACCCTCCTTCTGATGGCCCGGTTCCCTTCTCGGCCGGAAATTGTCAATGTTCCCCGGTCGCAGAACGGTCGAGCAGATGCTTTGGCCAGCCTCGCTGCGTCACTTGCAGAGCCTGAACAGGACAACCTGATCGTCCGCGTGACGCGCCGCAGGCTCATCGCTCCCGTTATCCCGGAAGAAGATCGCGGCCCGTTGGTAAGTAACCTCACCACGGTTGCTCCTATGCCCGGAGCCCCGAGTACCCCAGATATGACAGTCGGATCAGCCCCTGATTGGAGGACGCCTTTGGTTGAGTACCTCCAACATGGCATTCTTCCATCGGATCGGGCCGAGCGCGAGCGAGTTCGACGCCGCGCATCGCAGTTTGTCCTCCAGAGCAGTCCCGGCCTGGAGCAGATCCTCTACAAACGCGGATTTGATGGTGTTCTCCTCCGTTGCCTTCAGGGAGTTGAGATCCGACGAGTCATGCAAGAGGTTCATGCTGGTTCATGCGGCGCCCACCAGACTGGGCCGAAGCTGTCCCACCAGATTCGGAGGTTGGGATACTTCTGGCCCTCTATGATCCATGACTGCATCGAGTATCCCAGGAGGTGCCATGCGTGCCAGGTTCATGCGAACTTTGTGCATCGGCCGCCGGAGCCTCTCCATACCACAAGGTATTCCTGGCCCTTTGCAGTCTGGGGACTGGACGTTGTGGGACCTTACCCGCTGGCGACAGCTCGCCAGTGCCGGTTCATTCTGACCGCCACGGACTTCTTCTCCAAATGGGCAGAAGCGATTCCGCTCAGAGAGGTCAAATCCTGTTCGATCGCTGACTTCGTGACCTCCAACATCATCTATCGATTTGGAGTGCCTCACGCTATCCTCACGGATAACGGAACCAATTTCCGAGCAGCCGAGTTGAAGAAGTTGTACGCCAAGTATAACATTCGCTCGAACCATACATCTCGCTATCATGCGCAGGCGAATGGACAGATCGAGGCGTTCAACAAAACCCTCTCTAACATTCTGCAAAAGATGGTTGGTCAGAACAAGAAGAGTTGGCCGGACAAGCTCCCCAACGCCCTCTGGGCTTATCGGACGACGACTCGCAATTCCACCCAGATGACCCCTTATTCCCTGGTGTATGGAGCTGAGGCCGTCCTGCCCATCGAGATCCAGTTGCCGTCCTTGCGCACTGCGGTCTACGACCAGCAAGCGCCGGACAGAGTTGCTGAAGCCCGTCTAGTCGAGTTGGAAGCACTGGATGAGAATAGACTTCGCGCTTTGCACAACTTGGAGAGGCATCAAAGCAGAATGGCTCGAGCTTTCAATAAGAAGGTTCGCCTCCGCTCCTTCCTGCAGGGTGATCTAGTGCTAGCCCTAAGAGCACCGATGATCCCCGGCAGGAAGCCACCCAAGTTGGAGCCCAATTGGGAGGGACCGTTTGTTGTCCACAAGGTCTATCCCAATGGCGCGTACTCCCTAGCGACTATGGATGGTGAGCGTGTCACTCCTCCCACCAACGCTAGGTTCCTCAAGCAATACTTTGCCTGAGTGTTCAAACGTCCAGCATGACGTTAAACTGCACATTTGTCCATCATGACGTTAAACTGCACATTCGTCCCGCATGACGCTAAACTGCATACGTCCTGCACGACGTTAAACTGCATTCGTCCAGGCTACAAGACGTTAAACTGTTCAGCATTCGTCCGCGCTGCAAGACGTTAAACTGCCAAGTGCTTCGTCCTGCATGACGCTAAACTGCACTACGTCCGAGCTACAAGACGTTAAACTGTTCAGCATTCGTCCTGCATGACGTAAAACTGCCCCTCAAGAACTACGTGCGGCTTGATTCCCATCCTTATGGGATACGTAGGACCGCCTGAACCTTCATGTTTCAGGCCCAGCCCCATCCTTCGGGAATTTCCATCCCATCTCGGGCCCTTGGCCCAGTTGCCCCCGGGTGTGCGGCGTATGGTGTGAGTGCGGGGCTATGCCCTCATTCACGTCGGTTTGCTCGTCACGCTGTACGCCCCCCCCCCCCCACGTTTGGGGATGCCTTCTGCTTCCCCCTTCTTTTTCCCTCATCATCCTGCATGACGTTAAACTGCACTTCAAGAACTACGTACGGCTTGATTCCCATCCTTATGGGATACGTAGGACCGCCTGGACATTCATGTTTCAGGCCCAGCCCCATTTCCCGGGAATCTCTATCCCGCGTTGGGCCTCTGGCCCAAGTTCCCCTTCTTTTTGTGCGAGGCGTATCACGTGAGCGGGGGATTATGTCCTCATTCACGTCGGTCTACTGGCCGCACCATACGCCTCCCCCGTGTGTGGGACCACCTCACACCTCTCATCATCCCGCATGACGTTAAACTGCCCCTCAAGAACTACGTATGGCTTGATTCCCATCCTTATGGGATACGTAGGACCGCCTGAACGCTTGTGTTTCAGGTCCAGCCCCGTCCCTTGGTTGATCACGGGAATCTGCCCTCTTTTGGTTGCTCTCAGGGTGAGTCCTCCGACCCTTCCCGGTGACCCGTTAACATGTTTTGGGTACTTCGGTCTATGACTCGTAGTGTCAGATTCAATCCCGACAAGTCCTGTGTTGCTTGTCAGGCCTCGCGCTTCCTCTTGTTCGAGCCTTCACTCAAAGGGATCCTCGTTAGCGGTTTGGGTACGATGCCTCAGTGCTCTCCTACCGCTCCGGGTCGATTTACCGGCGGGTCTTGGGCCTCAAATCGATATGAATCCTGC
Organism: Viscum album; assembly: GCA_963277665.1. Lineage (NCBI taxonomy): Eukaryota > Viridiplantae > Streptophyta > Magnoliopsida > Santalales > Viscaceae > Viscum > Viscum album. The sequence goes on from OY728166.1 coordinate 1,324,866,283, forward strand.
GATTGAGCGGTCGATGCTCGTTTGCTTGCCCCGTCTTAGGCTGACGCGATCGGATGTTGTGTTGCGAATGCGTCAGCAACATCCTTGATCGCCATGTCGGCTCTTTCAGGCTCTGAACATTGGTTGCGCAGTCCTCATCACACTCCGCCTTTATGCGTTGTAGTGGAATCTTGACACTCTTTTCATACTGACCTTCAGTACACCTCTACACGTTAGGCAGACCAACCAAGGTAATGATGTCGTTCGAGGCTCCCATGATCTGAGCACCAAGGATATATGCGGATGTTCTCCCCAAGGGCCATGCGTAGCTGGACCCTCGTCCCCATAAGGAGGGAGGAGTCGCTCGAACAATCGCGTTCTGAGCCCAGTATGTCTGGAGGCTAGCATCTCTGCCCCTCGGGTGATGGACATACGCAGACCCCCATCCCAAGACTCTTCTCCTGGAATCGTGCGTGACCGCAGGGCTGGGTATGTTCCCACCTCCGCCGTGTCCGCCGTACCGCGGTAAGCGGATTCCTCCATGGTCCGAACCACACGACCTTAAACTGTGTTGTCTGGTCCTACCACACGACCATAAACTGTGATCGTCTTGGCCGCCCGACGAGAAACGGCACTGCATCGTGATGTTCCCCTCAGGGGGCACTCATGTTGGGCGCTGGTTAATAACCACGCCATTCATCAATGCCTTCCATGGCTTGATCATTGTGGCGACGCCAGAGATTTCTCAATCACAGGCATTTTGCCGCACGAAAAACCATTCATCTCTAAGGACAAACAAGAAATATCAAATGCCGCTCCTTTTGTGTGCGAGGGTCAGACCCGCACTCTTCCCCGCGCTGGTGCCCGATTGTGTTGCGCCGCGCTTCAAGAACTACGTGCGGCTTGATTCCAATCCTTATGGGATACGTAGGAACGCCCGGATGTTTGAAACTTCGGGTCCAGCCCCCCATCTCTTAGAGATTCCCCCTTCTCTGGGGAATCTGCCGCCTTCATGTCACCCTCAAGGCGCGTTCCCCGACCCCTTGCAGTGGTCCACCGGTGTCAAGAGTACTCTGGTTTATTGCCAGGAGGGTCAGGATCCGCTTGGCCAGGTTTCCTCCGCTTTTCAGGCTTCGTGCTCCCTTTCATTCGGACCCATCGTCTACGCCCTGGGTGGAGCCCCCGTGAACGGTTCGGACACAATGCCTCAGTGCTCTCCCACCGACTCGGGCCGGTACCCCCAATGGCCTCGGGCAGCAAATCGATATGAATCCTGCGATTGAGCGGTCAATGCTCGTTTGCTGCCTCATTCCACCAACGGTTAGTGCGATGTTGATGCTGCTTTTCCGCCACGGTCGGCAGTACTCTCATATCGTCACGCCGGTGCTCCCGGTCCTCGAGTGAATGGCCGCATGATTCACATTTCCCACCTCCCATTCTGACCAGGCGAAACCTCGGCACTCTCGACACTATCCCTCAGTGCATCTTTGCATACCCGGGGGATGGGACCACGATGCGGCGTACTTTGAGGTCTTTATGGTCCAAGATCTAAGACCTTAAACTCAGATCTCTCTTTATGGTCCGAGCTCTAAGACCTTAAACTCAGATCTCTCTTTATGGTCCGAGCTCTAAGACCTTAAACTCAGATCTCTCTTTATGGTCTGAGCTCTAAGACCTTAAACTCAGATCTCTCTTTATGGTCCGAGCTCTAAGACCTTAAACTAAGATCTCTCATTATGGTCCGAGCTCTAAGACCTTAAACTAAGATCTCTCTATATGGTCCGAGCTCTAAGACCTTAAACTAAGATCTCTCCTTATGGTCCGAGCTCTAAGACCTTAAACTAAGATCTAGCCCTTATGGTCCGAGCTCTACGACCCTAAACTAAGATCTCCCCAAATGGGGTCCTACGTCCTGCATGACATTAAACTGCACTCTCAGAACTACGTGTGGCTTGATCTCCAGCCTGATGGAGTACGTAGGAACGCCCGGGCATTCCGACTCGGGTCCAGCCTCAGGGATCGTTAAGTCCCGCCCCTACTCGTCGCCGGCCGTCTGGCCTGACTTCGGGTAGAGTGGTGCAGTTGTGATATTCTCCCCGATTCAGCTCGGGATGCCCCACTACAATGGTGGGAAGCGACGGTTTCCTCGTCAAAGAGGTGCTGTCTGAGAATTGAGGTGACTCACGGCCAGATTAGTGCATCCGCCTAATACGTTTTCCCCACGGTGGCACAATTTTGAGAGCGTTGGATTCTGTCCGAACAAATCGTCACTTCGCCCCACGCTTCGCATGCCCTGTTGATCTGGATTTTCCACCCTTGTGTCTGAAGGAACCCCAAAGCGGTATTCATGATGACATGTGGTCCGCCTCCTGCAATATGAATGATGGCCTTTTTCGGTCCGTCTATTGCAGTTGTTATGGTCGATCCACTGTCCGCCTACCGTCTTGGGCATTTCCTGGAAGGCCGACCGTTGTGGATGTCCGGATTCGGGACACGCGATTCACCCTTTCTCATTTCCCTATGTTCGGATAAAATCTCAACGCCCCTAGCGTTGTCCCGCTCGTGTGTTGGAACAAGTTGGGGGATGATACATTGATTAGGTCTGAGGTCTCCTTTCCTAGGAATGACCTCCCTCTTTTCTCCAGAAATCCAGGCCCAATTATGGATGCCTGATGCTTGGTTAACACTCCCGCAAGACAACGAATTGTGGTTGAGCATGTTAAGCCAAAAGATGCAGATAAATATATTGATTCATACAGATGGATCAAAGTAGCGGAAGCAAATGTTTTGGGAATGGCAAAACAAATCCCTTAGGGATTAGCGTGCTGAATGAGTCTTTCTAATGCCGCTACCCTTTGGCTGGTGGCCTCCAGAGCTGCTTCTCGCTCTCTGCGTGCCCTCTCTTCGTCGGCGGTCGCAGCACGCAGTTCGTCGATTCTGGCCTGTGCACGCTCCCGCTCGACCTGAATTGTGACCATCTGTTGGCCCGCCTCCGTCAGCTGTACTTGGGCGTCAACCAGCTGAGCTGCTAGTTGCTCCACAAGCTCGGTACACGTCGCGACGAAGGCCTCCTTCTCTGCCGCCTGCCCTTCGAGGCGCCGGACTTCCTGCTCCGCCGCGAGGAGCGCCCGCGTGCTCTCCGACATGTCCCGACTTTGTGTGACGTCGGCACGCCGGCAGCTCTCGCGCATCTTTTCGGCCATGAAATCACCGACCGTCAGATGGAGGCGTTGAGCATCAGCTCCCCCGGCACACAGAAAGCGCAGCCAGGTTTGAAGTGATCCCATGCGCCCCAGCCACTCCGACGGGTCTCGCTTGAGGAAGCGCTGGATGCACTTCCACCCCCTGCGGCGCGTTATCCGGCTCACCTCGACCGCCTCCGTGTCTGAGTCGTCCATCTCCTCGGGATCGGCAGGCCGGTAGGCAGGGAAGGCAGCCAGCAGGTCTGCTGCAGGGTCCGCCCCTGGGAGGTCCTCACGAGGGATAGGTTCCCCAACATCCGGGCGACCTTCTTCTCTCTCCCCAGCGGCGCTGACACCCTCGTCAGCCCCCAACCTCTCTCCGATGTCAGCACCGCCGATGTCCGGAGCCCCCTGATCAGCAGTGGGTGGGGCCGGCTCGGTTTGGGAAGTCTGTTCCGGAGCAGGCGGCATGTCTGCCACCGGTCCACTCGTGGAGGGCCCGGGTTCGGCAACCCGATGAGCCTCCAGTGTTGAGATCACTGCGCAGGGCATGCCATGGTTAGTCACGGATCGTCAACGGCAAGCACCAGCAGTAAAGTAGGGAGACTTACGGGAGTTCGGAGCGTCATCTTCCGCTACCCCGGTCGCCGTAGGAACAGTTGCAGCAGGGGACCCCTTAGCGCTTGTCAATTCAATGATAGGTGTCTGGCCCCCGCCTTGTCCTGCTGGCGCCTCTCCTACTCCCGCTGAGGATGCCCGACCAACATCCGTGCGCTCCTGAGAAAGATGGAGAAATGGGTTAGAAGCTGCATAAGAGAATGGATGAAGCAGATTGAGTAGGGATAGAAGCGGACGTCGAAAAGCTCAGTGATATCAACGTCGTCAGAGCCGCCCACCTCGCCGCTCTCCCGCGGACTCCCCTGATGGGATCTTCCCTCGGAGCCTTCATCCTCCCCCATTTCCTCCTCTTCTTCGGAGTCGTTGCTACTGTCGTCTTCTTCCGGCGGCAACTGTTCCGGAGCGGGCTCGAGACCGAGCATCACCTTCACCAGAAGGGATGGCTCCGCGCGCTGACCACGTTGGCGCGCGTACTCGTCCATGGCCATCAGATACGCATACTGCCGGTTGAAGTCTACCCTGTCGGCAATGTGGAGGCGCCCGACCTCTGGCAGATGGATTCCTTCTCTGAGAATCTTTCGCCAGATGGCGTCGGTCCCCAGTGACTGCCGCAGGGTCATCCAGGCCGACCACAGCGCCGGGAAGACTGCATCGTGGGAGGGTTCGAGCAGACGTCTCACCTGCTTCCCGGGCCGCTCTTCGACCGCCGCATGTGCCCCCTCTCTGGGCGCCGAGGTCGTAGCGGCAGCCTGCGATGTGCCCGCCGCCGAAGTCCCTGCTCGCGCCGGCCACGCTGCTTGGCGCGCCTCCGTTCTCCCCCGTGTGGCGGCGCCTCGCCTCCTTCCTTGACGCCCGGTCTCCGCACGGGTAACCTCGAGCCGCCGAACTAGCTTCCGCAAGAGCCCCTCGGGGTACGTGATGGCCCAGTGTTCGGCGTACTCGGTTGCCAAGCCTGCGTCAACTCCGGTAGGGGGGAGAGTGATGACGTCGCCAGAGCCGAAAGCGGCAAACATCAGCCACATCTGGCGAAGGACGCCATGGTTCGTCTCCTCCCGGACAGCAATGAATACCCTCTTCGGCATCCGTTGAAGGCACCCGAACTGCCTGGCGAAACGGGTCGGCACGTAAGGCTCGCAGATCACCTTCCCGTCGATCCGAGCCACGAGCACCCCGCCCCGCATGTTCAAGAAGTATTCATGTTGCTCCAGCGGACCCTGCCCGTTGTCGATCATCTGGCCAACGGGAGTGGGGAACGGACTGAAGTTGAAGTTGGCATGATTGCCAATCCGGATCCGCACGCCCTCCTCACTTAGGGTCATCGGAGCGACCCCCGCGATGTTCAGCAGGGAGGCTCGCAGGCCGTTGCCCGGAGGAATGATGGCGTTCGGAAACGTGTACCCACCGAGGTGAGCAGCCACCCAGCCGTGGAAGAACTGAAAGGGCCCACAGATCCTTCGTGGCGACCCCCCTCGTGAGATGCGTCCCAGGATGGCATACAGCCTCGCCAGCACTGGGACCCCGAGGTTGTATCTCTTGTTGGCGGCCATAGCGCCCGCCACCGCCAGTGTCGCCGGGCGAACGCCCATTCTCGCGTCCCACACTGGCAGGAGCCACCCACTCAGAAAGGCGGCCAGGAACGCCGCGTACCGGACATTTGGGTCCCGGGCCTCGATGACGCGGTACCCCCATGAGCGGTAGTCACCCGTCTCCAGGACCCGCCAGTACGACCCGTTCCGGCTCCTCTGAGATGCGGTCGGGCACCGCTTCCCCCTGCCTGGCATCTTGACCGCCGGGTCATGCTCCAAGAACTGGCCAAACCATTCCTTGTAGGCTATGTCCTTCTGGAAGTCTTTGATCCCGAGCCGCTGCGTAGCCAGGTCAAGCAGATGCCAGGTCAGGATGGGAGTCCGTGACCTGTCCTCCCAGGTGTTCTTCGGTGGCAGGAACTCATCGTATTGGTAGCCCTCCAGCGGGATACCTCTGATGCAGTGGATGTCCCAGAGACCGATGCCGACCTCCCCATGGTGAAGATGGAAGGTGTTGGTATCCGGAGACCATCGGATGAACAGCTCCGGCCCGAGCTCGGACTGCTGGTAGAAGTGGAACTGCGACGTCCACACCGCCTCGAACAGGCCGATGTACCGCAGCTCCTCTGCGAAGTGATCGCAAGTGTGGCGTACCCAGAACGCCCAGGCCCACTCGCTGGTGAAGTTGCCCCCAGACCGCAAGTCCCAGTCCTTCAGCCAGCCCTTGGTGTCGTCTGTGACGCTCTGGCGATATATGCTCGAGTAGAGGGCTGGAGAATTCTCCGCAGTAGGCTCACCCCCATCAATGGTTCGCGTCCTCGGGTTCAGGACATAGACATCCAAGTGTCTGGTCTCCCTGGCAGGATGCCCATTGTTGGTGATGTTATAGTGGAGAAGCTCGTCCTCCCGGGTCACCCAGGTCCGCGGCGCATCAATCTCGAACCCTGGCACCGGAACCTCATCTAGGATGCCGAAGTTCCAGAGCGGCAGGTTGTCCGACAGTGGATATGTCTTCTGGGCCGGCGTTAGTAAGTCGAACAAGGATTGATTGTTGGAAACAATCTCCTTGTCTCCGTAAACCTCCTCGTTCGTCGCCATCTCAGCTCTGCGAGTGGCGGCATCCCCCTCATTTCCTCTGTGCGCGGCCATCTCAGAAGTTTCGGGAGTCGTGCGGGTTAAGGGATGAAGCGTGCGGGATCGGACGAGGCTGGTAGAGAAGTTTGAAGGTTGGCGCGCAATCCAAGTGGGCGGCGCGCAATTGGGAATACTGTCGCGCAAAGTTCCGGGTTTTCGCGCAAAGACAGGCGAAATCCGGACGGTTTTGCGCGACGAGCGGGCGAATTCCGCGCCGGAAAAGGCAATTTCGCGCACGAGAGCAGAGATGCTTATCGCGCGGAAGGCCAATGTATGGCACGGAGGGACCCAGTGCCCCTATTTATAGGCGAGGCCAGGGTCCGCGCTGCGCGGAAAGCGCTTTGCGCGACCGCAGCGGCGAATTTCGCGACCGGCGCCCCTTTTTGCGCGCCTAAGTCCCGCGCCGCCCAGGACTTCGGCCTTCCGGCGTCTCCCTCGGAACCCGATCGTTGCGACCTCTCGCCGATCAGATTCCGAGGGGGGGCTTTTGTAGACGCCGGAAAAGTCCGTTGTTCCCAAACGAAGCTCCGGATGCGGAAAGCGAGGTCATATTTGGAGTCGGAAGAATGTTTCGGAGGGCCCGGAGGCCTTGCGCGGAATTTCAGAGGTCTGCGCGCAAAGATGATGATCCGCGCGCAAAACCCCCGGGATGCGCGCAACTCCCTTGCGCGCGGTGCCCGATTCCGCGCCCGCGAGGAGAATTCCGCGCTCGCGCCTTGGATTCCGCGCCCGGGGTTGCCTATAAATACTAGGCGACCCCCAACGTTTCAAAGGTTGCTGGAAGTCGAACGGTCTCCCGCGCGCGCAATTCAACCCCTTCCGCGCGCAATGCCGATCTTCAGGTAACCTCCTTTCTTTCGCGCAATAGAGCCTTGGGGTCCGCCTTCGCGCGCAATCCCCTTGGCTCATTTCCTTTGAATAAATTTCAACCCGAAGGCCTTTGCGCGCAAAAGAAGCCTCTTGCGCGCAATTGCCCCCGGGTGCGCGCAATCCAACCCGATTGCGCGCACCCCCCATTTTCAAAGTGGCCATTCGTTAGAGAATGAGCCGTTGCCCCCGCGCGCTACCCGAAGCCCGGTGCGCGCAATCCCAATCATCCGCGCGCAAAGCGCTGGCCCAATTGCGCGCCAGCCCGCCATTTTGCGCGCCGACCCGCGGTTTTGCGCGCAAAGCTCCTCTTTTGCGCGCAATCCGCCGGGGTCGCCTCCCTTGACCCCCTGAGGGTACCCGCCTGCGTGGCGCCCGATGGTCTTCATCGCAGGTGCCCGCACTGTGCGTCGTCTTTCCGTGCGGCCCCCCCTAGGCTCGCGCGAAGTGACACGGACCTACCGGCGGCTTTATCGTCCAGCATGACGCTAAACTGCACTACGTCCGAGCTACAAGACGTTAAACTGTTCAACATTCGTCCTGCATGACGCTAAACTGCACCACGTCCTGCACGACGTTAAACTGTATACGTCCAAGCTGCACGACGCTAAACTTCCTAGCCCCCCATCGTCCGCGCTGCAAGACGTTAAACTGCCAAGTGTTTCGTCCTCAACACACGACGTTAAACTGTACTTCGTCCGGCAAGACGTTAAACCGTCCACTTCGTCCTCAACACACGACGTTAAACTGTACTTCGTCTGGCAAGACGCTAAACCGTCCGCTTCGTCCGATCCCGTGCTCTGCACGCAGGGTCTCCCCCGGTTTGGATGTGGCCCCCACCCGCTCGTCTCTGCAGGGATGTCGGGATTGTCCCCCTTTTGGGACGATTTAATGGGAGTGGCTTTTCCCTGCGGGGGCAGGGTATTACAAACCCCTAGTTTCTCGTGGGAGGCTGCACATGTGTATCTCCATTGCGCCTCCCCATTGCCGAAGCCAGTAGAGGGTGTGACTGGGATCGAGGTGTCTTCTACTTTTGGTCCAAGTCCCTTCCAACTGAGTTTTGCCGCATCCGGGCTGCCTCAAGTGCGTAAGTCCTGACAGAATGAACTACGTGGACTTTGATCCCTGTCTTCTATACAGGGTACGTAGGAAGCCTCCCTGAGGTCCAAGCCCGCCACCTGGTCGTCCCGGTCATATTTACGTCGGTTCGTCCATCAGTGGACCCCTCCAGGGTTCACGCTTGCGTCGATTCACCTATGAATCCGCCCCTGTGGGAGACTGCCCGTGTGTATCTCCACTGTGCCTCCCCACAGCCCCTTTTTCCATTTCTCCTTTCATCGTCCAGCATGACGTGAAACTGTGATCCACCCGACCGTTCCATCCCCCTCTGTGCGAGGTGGTTCGGTTCAATCCTCCGCCCGGCGGCCTCGACCTCTTCGTGAGTCGGCTTTCCGACGTCCAGCATGACGTTAAACTGTATACCCGAACTACGTTGACTTTGATCCGTGCTAACGCGCGGTACGTAGGAAGCCCCTACGGGGTCCAAGCTCTTCACTCCATCATCCATCCTGATCCTTACCCGGTCCGCCACATCCCGGTGGGGTCATGCCACTTCACTCCACTCCACGTTACTTGGGAAGCCGCCCATGTGCTGGCCCCAGCGTCGGAGGTTCCCCCCAAGGGGTTCTGTCATCTGATCCACTTTTCGTGTTGATCGGTCCGATGCCGTCCCCGCTGGACGTTAAACTCGCAGCATACCCCGTGTTAAACATGGGAAGCTGAGGAAAACCTCAGGTGACACAGTTCCCCGCACCTAGTACGGGATGCCTCAGGCCATCATGCCATCGAGAAGCCCTATTAGGGACGGAAGACAGACGTGCAGAGCCGCAGTGTCACGACACGCCCCCAGCACCCAGAGCCACCCGGCCTTCTCACTGCAGGTTGCTGCCCCGACCAGACTCCTTGGAGCGTCCGGGCGGAAGCAGCGTAATTAACCGGTGTCCATGAAGATATGGCGCCGGGAACGAGATTCACGAACATTCTTAAGTCTATGAGGGAGACCCGGATTAGGCGACGAGTTCCGAGGAGACGTCCAAGGAAGGAGGAGCCGACATCCCATCATCCCAGTTTCGATCAAGGAGCAGACGCCCCTGAATAAGGGACGAATGCCGCCCGCCCTTGGAAAGCGGGACTGCGGGACCACAAGCCGCGCGCCCATCCCCTCGGGTTGACGGGTGGACGCGCGAACGCGTCCTGGCGGAACAGCGTAACCCGACACACATCTGCACCGAAACAGCGGTTAATGTATTCCAAGTCAGGGTTTTGTGTATTGAAAGCTTTGTTTGGTGTTTTATATTACATAATTAGAACTTATTTAATTTATAAATAAAAAAAATTAATACTTAATGTTGCGTAAAATAATTTCCACAAAACGAACTTGAAATTGTGTGTAACACGAGCCAAGAACTGTGTTGTGTATACTGCAAGCTAATACGGTGTTGCATATAGTACAATATAATCTTGGTGTAGTGTATAATATAAGACATCAATGAAATTAAAAATAATATATCTCATAAAATCTTTGTGTGTTACATTCTACCCCCTTAAAATGAATTTCTCCCTCGAAATTCATCGGGGTTATAAATGGTTTACTACTTGAATGTTTCTTTTTTATAAACCCACATCGTAAAAAGGAATACTAAAACTTAATTTTAAAAATTGAAGTATGAAACATATCAGTTACCCAAATTAACTCATCACTGGGTTTCCACATAGGTAAAAATATGGATATGGAAGAGAAACCTAACCATCGAGTTTTGATGGAGAGTGGTAGAGAACATGGCTATGAAAAAGCCAACAATAAAAAAGCCATAAATTTGTGATGATCTAAGGTACCATCTGATTCATCGGATATAAGACCACTAGGGCAAAATTTTTGGTTTTCAAGATTATTTCCCTAATGTTGAAGAATTCTTTTAATTAAAAGAAATACTTACTTGATTTTGGTAAAATCTCACCGATGTTCTTGCCTTAAACAATTTCCACTTCATCTCTTAAAGAAATGAAGTTGAATTTTTCATTCGTGAAGTGTTAGAAGATCATGCGATAGAATTATAGATCATCTTATCTGTCTCAAACAAAAGGTTATCAAAAGTTATTAAATATACATAAGTTCATTTATAGTGAGATTAATCATATATGGTTCCTATATATCAGGCCACTTAGTAAATTATAACTAATTCCTACTAACCAGGGACTTCTTGTAGGATAGTGTTAGGAGATAAAGGCATGTCTCACTTCGGTTGTGGGTTTGATTACCATAGCCTTGTCCGATGCGATGGGTTTTCACTTGTCCTGCAGGTTATCCTTTTTCTAAAACTAAATTATTATGACATTCCATAAATAATATCGAAAATGGTTGTAGTCTTAAATAATACTGACTTATGTCCAACATAATCCATTCCAATCTTTAGGCTTATCCAAAATACTACTTTCTAAGCTCATAATATAAAGAAAACAATTACTAGAAATGTCATCTGCCGAGAATTTGAATACCATCATTTATCCCCCATATATCATATGATATATCATTTTGGTCACATTCCAAACCTGTGAATATCGTAATCATGTATTACCATAGAACAATATTGAAAACATGAGTGGTGTCAAATGTTAACTCTTTCCACATACCAAAATCCCAAAATTTCTATATACACAAACCATGATATCACTTTATCCTTGTATCAGTCTTGAGCTCATGAATACTATCAAATAATTTATTTTCTCCTTATCCCTTCATTATGCGCATATCATCTGCTTTCCAAAATATTTGGATCAATTTTCATGGATACCGGTATCATATTCTTATAGAAAACCACAATGGACCAATACATAGATATTTCAATATACTATAAAAGTACCTCAATAACATTATTATTGAATTCTAATACATAATCCATTAAATCTATCTTCTTCAATGATTGGCATGGAATAGGTCATTCCTTGATTTAGAAGTAACTTTTAGGTCAGGGCATTGAGTTGGGTAATTCACATGTTCTCCGAAGATAAGACATTGGACTCTATAATAGTCTTTTACTCTATGACCCTTTTCTCCACATAGATAACATCTTCCCCTCCATTTGAGGTATTCCTCAAGGTTCTTCTTCCCTTCTTTAGAAATATCAATCTTCCATTCTCTATGCTCCTCACTATGAGGACATGCATAAAATTACATCTTCCACTTATCTGATGACTTAAGAATACAACTAAAGTCCACCTTTTTAATCATATATCGAGATGACTGATTCGGCATAATCACAATATCATTCTCTCTAGGCGTTACATAATTTCGTTGATCATAGTCACCAATTTGTCCATTGTAATCAATGTTAACTTAATTTCATCTCATTCCCTCCATTAACTAAGACCAGAAACCATAGTGTAAGAAACATTTAAAATTATGAGGAACCACATAATCATAATAAGTCACCTATGGGATGTGTAACTTAACAAAAATTCTTTAATCCATGAAACCTTAGGTTAACCCTAGGATATTCATGATCATCAACATAATTCTAGGACTATAACCTATACGTATACTTAAACATAGGTACATCCCTAGACATACCATAGAAATATATCTATGGATTTCACTAAAGTTTTCATATCCTAGATTCCAAAGGTTAACTAAACCTTTCCTATAATACCAACTTTAGAGACCCAATTCTTGACATACATGGACATTACATTACTTTTGCGGAATACATGATACATAACAAAAACCAACACTCAAGGATCGTAACGGTTTAGTGTCTTTGGAAACTCAGATCAAAATCTTCTAATCGTTGTGAATGATCTTAAACATCTCCCATAAAGATCTTCACCTTTGGATTTCTTACCTAAAATATTTCTTTATATCCTAGGGAAAAGAAAACATATAAAGGGTACGCTCAAATGCTTAGTAATGGTAAACATAGAGAACATAAAACAATCCATAAACATTTCAATCCAAAAACTTGAACATAAAATATAAACATCCAAATCTTGAGCGAAGACATTAATCTTCGAAGTACGTAAGGAATATATCATAATGGAACATCAATCCTGCTAAAATAGTCCTGGAATAAAACATGTAATTGAAGAAGACCATTAAGCACATGATATGATTTCCAGTGTAGCCATGGAATTGCTGCCAAGACCATCTTAGTGGAAAAAGTCTCTTTCTGAATCGAGTTCACTTCTCGTTCCAATCCTATATCACTGAACCAGATTAACTTACCGTTCCAGCCATGTCTATCTCATGAGATATAAATCTTTACCAAATAAATTGGAGGGAGATATAGGTCCCACCCATCTCATAATGAAATCATTCTTTCGTTTCCAAAATATAAACATACATCATTCATAATAACCCAATGAATAAAATGGGTTACATAAACATCATTCCATAATAACATAATCCATATAAAACAAATGGATATCATTTAATCATAAGTGAAGTGAAATCATGAAAATCATAGAGAAATTATACTTGAAACATAAAAATATGGAATAATGTCATCTTAAATGAAAAATGGTTTTGATAAAACACTTGAAAAGAATTCTTGATGAAAATATCCGTTCTTCTTCACAATCATTTTTTTCACAAAATTCAATGCAATTTTAAATAAAAAAGGATATTGGTGATAATAGTCATTAAATATTGAAGTGTAATCTTCTTTAAAATAAGGATTAATGAAAATATAAAAATATTTTCATTCCATATATGTTAAAAAAAATTCTTCTCATACTTTTTCCCGAAAAGTCAAAAAAGTACCTCGTATGGTAAACAAAAAAAGATTCCTTCCATACAATGTGGTAAAAGTAAAAATGGGTAAAAATAACTTTTAAAAAACATGGAAGAAAAGTATACATTTTATGAAAGAATTGTGAGAAAATATGGACATGGATACTAAACATAACCCTCGTAAATACTTACGAATATATAATCTCGTATAAGAATGATATTTGAATAATTATCCCTTACCTTATGTCCAATTTCATCTGTATCTGTCCGAGACTCCTCTTCCTCGATGCACCTCCTTTAAACATCTTATTAGGGCACTAGAGTTGGTCTTTTGAGAAGAATAGAACCTCTATGATATAACTACAGAGGCTGAGAAGAGTAATTGGCAGGGGTTGGCTGAGATTAAAGGCTCAAAATGTTGTGAAGAGAAGAGGGAAGTGGTTCCCTTTTTATAAGGAAGGAGAGGGACACCTTAAGAAAAACATAAAATATTATTTTATAATAAAGTCATATTCGGTGTTCAATAGCTCCAAATTGATTTATTTATAATATAAGGTGGGTATTGGTCTAAATCCTCTCAACCAATAGGTTTTAGACAAGTTTAGGTTACTATTTTATTCTTATCATTTAGATTTAACTCTAAGTTAAATAATTTAACTTTTACCATGTCTTTTTGTTTTCTTACACTATATGGTTAATAAACATACTATAACAAGACAAAAGAACCCCAATTGGTTCATTATTAATATATATATCCTTATCTAAGTCATTTATCCTATCCTTATATTTTTAGCAATAAAATAACAATTAATAATATAATATTTTGTTTAAAAACTATTTTATATCAATTTTGACACTATTTGGTACTTGATTTTTGTGAAACTCATATCAGTATGATTAGTTCGAAAGAAGTTAATAAAATAAATAATAACATGTCATATTACTCTATAAAATTATTTTAATACATAAAAAGTCTAAAATTACATTTATTTGAGTATTTATAACATCAATTATGTTAATATTTCATTAATAAGGTAATTACTGCATCATCATTGTGTCATAAATAAATTAAATTATTTAATACTAAAGATTATAAATAAAATACCATTATGTATGGAATATTTTTATATTTATAATGAATATTTATAGTCTAATTTATCTTATGTATAACCCTATATTAAAAATGTTTCAGTTATTAAACATTGATTTTAACTCTTTTAACTCTTCTTTAAATAAAGTAATTATAAATGTCCTAATCTAATCCAAGTGGACCTAAAAGGTAATAATTTATCCCTAAGGTTGTTTTTGGTCAAATTACATTTATAAAATAGAATTAGGAAATGTGTTAGGGTAATAATAATATCATTTTTACCCTTAATTGCCCTATTTACTTTTAACCGTGGTAAATAATAGTAAAAAGTTAATATTCACCAAAAATTATTTTTATCGTATTTAACCACATTTTAAACATTGATATTAACTGTGTCTCTCTGATTTTCAAAATTCCACTCACAGAAGCGGTAAAATTATGTTTTATGTAAATTTTCAAATTCTCCTAGGACGTAGGTAAAAGACGGTGAATAGTTAAATCAAAATTTTATAAATCTAAAATTATTATAAAATGGATCCAATAGATTACATTGAACATATATTGGTATTATGTATCAATTTTGACCAAAAATTTATTTAAATAAAATAAATAATTATTTAAATAAAATGTCGGTTTTTAAATAGTAACCCAGTGTTTTCACTATTCATATAAAATTGAAAGTTTTCAGAAAAACACCAAAAATTCACCCTAGGATAATTTCGATATTACGAATCCAAAAATGAAGTCCATTTTGAAAGATAAAATTTATAAAATATAAAAAAGTGGGTATTACTGATCATAACGGCTAGTTCATAATAATATTATAATAATATCTCATTTAGTGAAACATGGTACTGCGTACGACAAACACTGTCGAAGATGGTCTTGATTGTATGTAATGCAGGCCAAGTCAGGGCTACAGTTATTGAAATCTCTTTTTGGTTTTTCATATAACATAATCAAAACTTATTTCATTTATACATTAAACAAAATCTATAGTTAATGTTACGTAGAATAATTTCCACGAAACGAACTTGAAATTGTGTTTAACACGAGCCAAGAATAGTGTTGTGTATACTGCAAGCTAATACGATGCTGCATATAGTACCAGATAATCTTGGGGTAGTGTATAATAGAATAAATCAAAGAAATTAAAAATAATATATCTCATAAAATCTCAGGGTGTTACATTCTACCCCCCTTAAAATAAATTTCTCCCTCAAAATTCGTCAGGGATATAAATGGTTTACTACATGAAAGTTTCTTTCATAGAAACCCATATCGTAAAAGGAATACTAAAACATAATTTTAAAAAGTGAAGTATGAAACATATCGGTTTCCCAAATTAACTCATCATTGGGTTTCCACATAGGTGAAAATATGGACATGGAAGAGAAACCTAACCATCAAGTTCTGATGGAGAGTGGTAAAGAACATGGATATGAAAAACCCAAAAATCACAATGCCATAAATTTGTGATGATCTAAGGTACCATCTGATTCATCAGATATAATAGCATTAGGATAAAATTTTTGGTTTTCAAGATCATTTCCCTAATGTTGAAGAAATTTTTAATTAAAATAAATAATTACTTGATTTTGGTACAATATCACCGTTGTTCTTGCCCTGAAAAATTTCCACATCATCTCTTAAAGAAATGAAGTTAAATTTTTCATTCATGAAGTGTTCGCAGGTCATGTGATAGAATGACAGGTCATTCCATGTGTCTCAAACAAAAGGTTTGAAAAATTTATTAAATATACATAAGTGAATTTATAGTGAGATTAATTGTATATGGTTCCCATATATCATGCCACTTAGTAAATTAAAACTAATTTTTACTAACCAGGGACATCCTGTAGGCCAGTGGAAGGCGATAAATGCCTGTCGCACAGCGGTTGTGGGTTTGATTCCCACAGCCTTGTCCGACGCGATGGGTTTTCACCCGTCTTGCACGTTTTTCTTTTTCTAAAACAAAATTATTATATCATTCCATAAATAATATCGAAAATAGTTCTAGCCTTAAAAAATACTGACATGTGTCTAACATAATCCATTCCAATCTTTAGGCTTATCCAAAATACTTCTGTCCAAGCACATAATATAAAGAAAATAATTAATAGAAATGTAATCTTCCGAGCATTTTAATACCATCATTTATCCACCATATATCATACGATATATCTTGTTGGTCACATTCCAAACATGTGAATACCTTAATCAAGTATTACCAATGAACCTTAGTGAAAACATGAGTTCTGTCAAAAGTTAACTCATTCCACATACCAAAATCCCAAAATGTCTATATACTCAAATCATGATATCATTGTGTCCTTATATCAGTCATGAGCTCATGAATACTATCAAAAAAATTATTTTCTCCATATCCTATCATTATGCACATATCATCTTCTTTCCAAAACATTTGAATCACTTTTCATAGATACTGATACTATATTCTTATAGAAAACCACAATGGACCAATACATAGATATTTCAATATACTATAAAACTACCTCAACAACATTATTATTGAATTCCAATACATAAGCCCTTCAATCCATCCTCTTCAACGATTGACATGGAATTGGTCTTTCCTCTATTTAGAAGTAACTTATTAGTTCAGGGAATTGTGTTGGGTAATTCCCATGTTCTCCGCAGATAAGACATTGGACTCCATAATAGTTTTTCGCTCTATGACCCTTTTCTCCACATAGATAACATCTTCCTCTCTATTTGAGGTATTCCTCAAGATTCTTCGTCCCTTCTTCAGAAATCTCAATCTTCCTTTCTCTATGATCCTCACTATGAGAACATGCATAAAATTCCATATTCCTTTTATCTGATGACTTAGGAATACAACTAAAGTTCACCTTGTTAATCATATATCGAGATGACTGATTCAGCATAATCACAATATCTTTCTCTCCAGGCGTTACATAATTTCATTGATCATAGTGACCAATTTTTCCATTGGAATCAATGTTAACTGAATTCATTCTCATTCCCTCCATTTACTAAGACCAGAAACTATAGTGTAAGAAAGATTTAAAATAACGAGAAACCACATAATCATAAAAATTAAGTTATGGGATGTGTAACTTATCAAAAATTCTTTAATCCATGACACCATAGGTTCACCCTAGGATATTCATGATCGTCAACATAATTCTAGGACACTAACCTATATGTATACTTAACCTTAGGGAAATCCATAGAAATACCTTCGAAATATCTCTAGGGATTTCAGTAAATTTTTCTCATCCTAGTTTCCAAAGGTTAACTGAACCTTTCCTCTGATACAAACTGTAGAGACCCGAAGCATGAAATACATGGACATTTCATTAATTTTGAGGAATACTTGATACATAACAAAAACCAACAGTCAAAGATCATAATTGTTTAGTGTCTTTGGAAACTCAGATCAAAATATTCTAATCGTTGTGAATGATCTTCAACATCTCCCATAAAGATCTTCCCCTTTGGTTTCTTACCTAAAACATTACTTTATTTCCTAGGGAAAAGAAAACATATAAATGGTGGGATCAAATGCTCAGTAAGGGTAAACATAGAGAACATAAAACAATCCATAAAAATTTCAATGCAGAAACTTGAACATAAAATCTAAACATAAAAATCTTGAGAAAAGACATAAATATTCGAAGTACGTAAGGCATATATCAGAATGGAACATCAATCCTAATAAAATAGCATGGGATGAAAACATGTAATTGCGGAAAACCATTAAACACTTGATATGATTTCCATAGTAGCCAAGGCATTGCTGCCAAGGCCATCTTAGTGGACAAGGCTCTTTCTAAATCGAGTTCACTCCTCGTTCCAGTCCTGTATCACTGAAATGGATTAACATACCATTCTAGCCATGTCAATCTCACGAGATTTAAATCTTTACCCAATGCATTGGAGGGAGATATAGGTCCCACCAATCTCATAATGAAATAATTATTTCATGGTCCACAATATAATCATACATCATTCTTAATAACCCAACGAATAAAATGGGTTTCATAAACCTCATTCCATCATAACATAGTCCATATAAAACAAATGGAAATCATTTCATCATAATAGAAGTGAAATAATGTAAATCATAGAGACATTATACTTGAAACATAAAAATTTGAAATAATATCATCTTAAATTGAAAATGTTTTTTGGTAAAACACTTGAAAATAAATCTTGAGGAAAATATCCTTTCTTCTTTAAAATCATTTTCTTTTCACAAAATACCATGCAATTTTAAAAGAAAATGATTTTGTTGAAAATAGTCATGAAATATTATGGAGTAAGCTTATTTAAAATAAGGATTTATGAAACTGTAAAAATCCATTGATTCCATATAAGTTAAAAAACATTCTTCTCATACTTTTTCTGGAGAAGTAAAAAATTACCTTGTATGGTAAAGAAAAGAAATATTCCTTCCATACGATGTGGTATAAGTAAAAAGGGGTAAAAATGACTTTAAACATACATGGAAGAAAAGTAAACATTTTAAGAAAACATTTTGAGAACATATGGACACGGATAATAAACATAACCCCAGTAAATAGTTACGAATAAAAAATCTCAGAAATGAATTATATTGGACTAATTATCCCTTACCTTATGTCCAATTTCTTCAGTATGTGTCTAAGACTCCGCTTCATCGACGCACCTCCTTTAAACATCATATTAGGGCACTAGAGTTGGTCTTTTGAGAAGGCCAGAAACTCTATGATATAACTAGAGAGGTTGAGAAGAAGAATTGGCACAGGTTGTCTGAGCTTCAAGGCTCAAAAGGGTGTGAAGAGAAGAGGGATGCAGTTCCCTTTTTATAAGGGAGGAGAGTGGAACCATAGTAAAAAATTAAAATATTATTTCATAATAAAGTCATATTTGGTTTTTAATAGCTCAAAATTGATTTATTTCTAAGATAAGGTGGTGATGGGTCTAAATACTCTCAACCAACAGGTTTTAGACAATTTTAGGTTACTATTTTATCCTTATCATTTATATTTAACTCTAAGTTAAATAATTTAACTTTTACCATGTCTTTTTATTATCTTACAATATATGGTTAATAAAATTACTATAACAAGCCAAAAAACCCCAGGTGGTTCATTATTGATATATATATCCTTATCTATGTCATTTGGAAGAGCCATATTTTTTTTGGAATAAAATAAAAATTAATAATATAATATTTTTTTAAAAAAACTATTATACTTCAATTTTGACACTATTTGGTACATGATTTTTGTGAAATTCATAACATCATGATTAGTTCGATCAAATTTAATTAAATCAATAATAACATGTCATATTAACCTATAAAATTATAGGAATTCATAAAAAGTCTAAAATTACATTTATTTGAGTATTTATAACATCAATTATGTTAATATTTCATTAATAAGGTAATTACTGCATCATCATTGTGTCATAAATAAATTAACTTATTTAATATCTAAAAATTATAAATAAAATACCATTATGTATGGAATCTTTTAGTATTTCAAATTAATATTTATAGTCGAATTTATCATATGTATAACCCTATATTAAAAATGTTTTAGTTATTAAACATTGATTTTATCTCTTTAAACTCTTCTTTAAATAAAATAACAAAAAATGTCCTAATCCAATCCAAGTGGACCTAAAGGGTAATATTTTATCCCTAAGGTTTTTTTTAGTTGAATTATATTTATCCAATAGAATTATAACATGTGTTAGGGTAATAATAATATCATTTTTATCCTTAATTACCCTATTTAATTTTAACTGTGGTAAATAATAGTAAAAAGTTACTATTCCTCAAAAATTATATTTATCTTATTGAACCACATTTTACTCATTGATATTAACCGTGTCTCTCGGATTTTTAAAACACCACTCATAGATGTAGTAAAGTTATGTTTTATATAAATTTTCAAATTCTCATAGGAGGTAGGTAAAAGACGGTGAAAAGTTTAATGAAATTTTTATATATCTAAAATTATTATAAAATAAGTCCAATGAATTTACATTGAACTTATATTGGTATTATGTATCAATTTTTACCTAAAATAAATTTATATAAAATAAATAATTATTTAATTAAAAAGTCGGTTATTAAATAGTAACCTAGTGTTTTCACTATTCATCAAAAATTGAAAGTTTACAGAAAAACACCAAAAAGTCACCACAGGAGAATTTTGATATTCCGAATCCAAAAATGAAGACCATTTTGATAGATAAAATTTATAAAATTTAAAAAAGTTGGTATTACTATTCATAACTACAAGTTCATAATAATATTATAATAATATCTCATTTAGTGAAACTTGGTATTGCACACTACACACGCTATCGAAGAAGGTCTTGATTGCATGTAATGTAAGCCAAGTCAGGGCTACGTGTATTGAAAGCACTGTTTGGTGTTTCATATAACATAATCAAAACATATTTCATTTATACATTAAACAAAATATATACTTAATGTTGCGTAGAATAATTTCCTCAAAACGAATTTGAAATTGTGAGTAACATGAGCCAAGAATAGTGTTGTGTATACTGCAAGCTAATACAGTGTTGCGTATAATACAAGCTAATCTTGGTGTAGTGTATAATATAAGACATCAAAGAAATTAAAAATAATATATCTCATAAAATCATGGGGTGTTACATTATACCCCCATTAAAATGAATTTCGCCCTCAAAATTCGTTGGGGTTATAAATGGTTTACTACTTAAAAGATTCTTTCATAGAAATAGACATCATAAAAAGTAATACTAAAACATAAATTTAAAAATTTAAGTATGAAACATATTAGTTACCCAAATTAACTCATCACTGGGTTTCCACATAGGTGAAAATATTGATATAGATGTGAAACCTAACCATCAAGTTCTGATGGAGAGTGGCAGAGAACTTGGCTATGAAAAATCCAACAATCAAAAAGCCATAAATTTGTGATGATCTAAGGTACCATCTGATTCATCGGATATAAGAGCACTAGGACAACATTTTTGGTTTTCAAGATCATTTCCCTAATGTTGAAAAATATTTGAATTAAAACAAATACTTACTTGATTTTGGTACAATATCACCATTTTTATTTCCCTGAACAATTTCCACTTCATCTCTTAAAGAAATGAAGTTTAATTTTTCAATTGTTAAGTGTTAGAGAATCATGCGATAGAATGATACGTCATTCCATCTGTCTCAAACCAAAGTTTAGAAAAAGTTATTGAATATACATAAGTGCATTTATAGTGAGATTAATTGTATATGGTTCCTATATATCATGCCACTTAGAAAATTAAAACTAATTTCTACTAACCAGGGACTTCCTGTAGGCCATTGTTAGGCGATAAAGTCTTGTCTCACTTCGGTTGTGGGTTTGATTCCCACATCCTTGTCCGACGCAACTCGTTTTCACCCATCCTACATGATGTCCTTTTTCTAAAAATAAATTATTATAACATTCCATAAATAATATTGAAAAAAGTTCTAGCCTTAAACAAGAATGACATATGTCCAACATAATCCTTTCCAATATTTGGGCTTATCTAAAATACTTCTGTCCAAGCTCATAGTATAATGAAAAAAATTACTAGAAATGTCATCTGTTGATCATTTGAATACCATCATTTATCCCCCATATATCATTCAATATATCTTATTTTTCTCATTCTAAACATGTGAATACCTTAATCATGTATTACCATAGAACCTTAGTGAACACATGAGTGTTGTCAAAAGTTAACTCTTTCCACACAAAAAAATCCCAAAATTACTATATACTAAACCGTGATAAAAATTTTTTCTTATATCATTCATGAGCATATGAAGACTATAGAACAGTTTATTTTCTCTTTATCCCTTCATTATGCGCATGTAATCTACTTTCCAAAATATTTGAATCACTTTTCATTGTTACTGGTACCATATTCTTATGGAAACCCACAATGGACCAATACACAGATATTTCAATATACTATAAAAGTACCTCAACAACATTATTATTGAATTCCAATACATAAGCCCTTCAATCCGTCCACTTCAATGATTGGCGTGGAATATGTATTTCCTCAATTTAGAAGTAACTTCTTAGGTCATGGCATTGAGTTGGGTAATGCCCATGTTCTCTGCAGATAAGACATTGGACTCCATTATAGTCTATCACTCTATGACCCTTTTCTCCACATAGATAAAATATTCCCCTCTATTTGAGGTATTCCTCAAGGTTCTTCTTCCCTTCATTAGAAATCTCAATCTTCATTTCACTGTGCTCTTCACTATGAGAACATGCATAAAATTCCATCTTCCTCTTATCTGATGACTTAGGAATACAAATAAAGTTCACCTTGTTAATCATATATCGAGATAACTGATTCGGAATAATCACAATATCTTTCTCTCTAGGCATTACATAATTTCATTGATCATAGTCACCAATTTGTCCATTGGAATCAATGTTAACTAAATTCCTTCGCATTCCCTCCATTGACTAAGACCAGAAACCATAGTGTAAGAAACATTTAAAATAATGAGGAACCACATAATCATAAAAATTCACTTATGGGATGTGTAACTTATCAAAAATTCTTTAATCCGTGACATCTCAGGTTAACCCTAGGATTTTCATGATCGTCAACATAATTCTATGACTCTAACCTATACGTAAACTTAGCCTTAGGGACATCCCTAGACAAACCTTAGAAATATCCTAAGGATTTCACTAGAGTTTTCTCATCCTAGTTTCCAAAGGTTAACTAAACCTTTCTTCTGATACCAACTATAGAGGCTCGAATCTTGACATACATGGACATTACATTACTTTTGCGGAATACTTGATACATAAAAAAACCAACACTCAAGTATCATAATGGTTTACAGTCTTTGGAAACTCGGATCAAAATCTTCTAATCATTGTGAAAGATCTTCAACATCTCCCATAAAGATATTCCCCTTTGGTTTTCATACCTAAAACATTTCTTTATATCTTGGGGAAAAGAAAACATATAAAGGGTGAGCTCAAATGCTCAATAAGGGTAAAAATAGAGAACATAAAACAATCCTTAAACATTTCGATGCAAAAACTTGAACATAAAATCTAAACATCAAAATCTTGAGAAAATACATAAATCTTCGAAGTACGTAAGGCTTATATCATAATGGAACATCAATCTTAATAAAATAGATTGGGAAGAAAACATGTAATTGTGGAAAACCATTAATCACTTGATATGATTTCCATAGTAGCCAAGGCATTTCTACCAAGACCATATTAGTGGACAAAGTCCCTTTCTGAATCGAGTTCACTCCTCATTCCAGTCCTATATCACTGAACTAGATTAACTTACCATTCTTGCCATGTCTATCTCATGAGATATAAATCATTACCCAATTCATTGGAGGGAGATATAGGTCCCACCCATCTCATAATGAAATCATTCTTTTGTGTGCCACAAAATAAACATACATCATTCATAATAACCCAATGAATAAAACGGGTTTCATAAACATCATTTCATCGTAACATAATCTATATAAAACAAATGGATATCATTTCATCATAAGAGAAGTGAAATCATGTAAATCATAGAGACATTATACTTGAAACATACATATATGAAATAATTTCATCTTAAATGAAAAATGGTTTTGATAAAACACATGAAAATAATTCTTGAGGAAAAAATCCTTTATTCTTCAAAATCATTTTCTTTTCACAAAATTCCATGCAATTTAAAAAGAAAAGGATTTTGTTGAAAAAAGTCAGGAAATATTGTAGAGTAAGCTTCTTTAAAATAACGATTTATGAAACTATAAAAACCCGTTCATGCCAGATAAGTTAAAAAAACATTCTTCTCATACTATTGCCAGAAATGTCAAAAAGTACCTCTAATGGTAAACAAAAGAAGGATTCCGTCCACATGATATGGTAAAAGTAAAAAAGGGGTAAAAATGACTTTAAACATACATGGATGAAAAGTAAACATTTTATGAAAACATTTTGAGAACATATGGATAAGGATAATAAACATAACCCCAGTAAATACTTACGAATAAACAATCTCGGATAATAATGATATTGGAATAATTATCCCTTACCTTATGTCCAATTTCTTCCGTATGTGTCTGAGACTCCTCTTCCTCGACCCACCTCCTTTAAACATATTATTAAGGAACTAGAGTTGGTCTTTTGAGAAGAAAAAAACCTCTATGATATAACAAGGGAGGTTTAGAAGAGTAATTGGTAGGGTTGGCCGAGTTTCGAGGCTCAAATGTGTGTGAAGAGAAGAGGGAAGGTGTTCCCTTTTTATAGAGGAGCAGAGGGGCTCCTTAGAACAAACTTAAAATATTATTTTATAATAAAGTAATATTCGGTTTTTAATAGCTAGAAATTGATTTATTTCAAAGCTATGGTGGGGATTGGTCAAAATCCACTCAACCAATATGTTTTAGACAATTTTAGATTACTATTTTATCCTTATCATTTAGATTTAACTCTAAGTTAAATAATTTAACTTTTACCATGTCTTTTTGTTTTATTACACTATATGGTTAATAAACATACTATAACAAGAAAAAAGAACCTCAAGTGGTTCATTATTAATATATATATCCTTATATATGTCATTTTTATGAACCATAGATTTTTTACAATAAAATAACAATTAATAATATAATATTTGTTTTGAAAACTATTTTATGTCAATTTTGACACTATTTGGTATATGATGTTTTTGTAAAAATATTATCAGCATGATTAGTTAGAAAAACTTTAATTAAATCAATAATAACATGTCATATTAACCTATCAATTAATTTAATTTATAAAAAGTCTAAAATTACATTTATTTGTGTATTTATAACATCAATTATGTAAAAATTTCATTAATAAGGTACTTATTGCATCATCATTGATTTATAAATAAATTATATTATTTAATGTCTAAAAAATATAAATAAAATACAATTATGTATCTAATCTTTTTATCTTTCTAATGAATATTTATAGTTGAATTTATCTTATGTATAACACTATATGAAAAATGTTTATTTATTAAAGTTTGATTTTAACTCTTTTAACTCTTGTTTAAATAAAATAATAATAAATTTTCTAATCTAATACAAGGGGACCTAAAGGGTAATATGTTATCCCTAAGGTTGTTTTTGGTCGAATTACATTTTGCCAATATAATTAGGACACTTGTTAGGGTAATAATAATATCATTTTTACCCTTAATTGCACTATTTACTTTTAAACGTGGTAAATAATAGTAAAAAGATAGTATTCATCAAAAATTATTTTTATCTTATTGAACCAAATTTAACTCCTTGATATTAACCATGTCTCTCATATTTTCTAAATTCCACTCACAGAAGGGGTAAAATTATGTTTTATGTAAATTTTTAAATTCTCCTAGGAGGTAGGTAAAAGAGGGTGAAAAGTTCAATTAAATTTTTATATATCTAAAATTTTTATAAAATGACTTCAACGAATTACATTGAACTTATATTGGTATTATGTGTCAATTTTGACCTAAAATAAGTTTAAATAAAAAAATAATTATTTAAAAAATAGTCGGTTTTTAAATAGTAACCCAGTGTTTTCACTATTCAGCAAAAATTGAAAATTTTCAGAAAAACTCCAAAAATTTTCCATAGGCTAATTTCGATATTCCTAATCCAAAAATGAAGTCCATTTTGAAAGATAAAATTTATAATATTTAAAAAAGTGGGTATTACTATTCATAATGGCTAGTTCATAATAATATTATAATAATATCTCATTTAGTGAAACTTGGTATTGCGTACTACAGACGCTATCGAAGATGGTCTTGATTGCGTGTTATGCAAGCCAATTCAGGGCTGCGTGTATTGAAATCTCTCTTTGTTTTTACATGTAACATAATAAAAACTTATTTCATTTACACATTAAACAAAATCTATACTTAATGTTGCGTAGAATAATTTCCTCAAAATGAACTTGAGATTGTGTGTAACACGAGCCAAGAATAGTGTTGCGTATACTGTAAGCTAATACGGTGTTGCGTATAGTACATGATAATCATTGTGTAGTGTATAATAGAAGACATCAAATAAATTAAAAATAATATATCTCATAAAATCTCGGGGTGTTACAATTTTCATAGGGATATGTTCACAAATTTATATTTTCCTAAATCTAGTTCCCAATAATTCTGGTTAACTTTTTATGGTACTAATTATAAACACATGGAACCTAGATTCTATGATTTCAGGGTTACATTATTACATTTTTAGTAGATACAAGTAACCATATCCCAATGTACGAAATAGTTTAGTGTTCTTGGAGAACTTCATATATAATTAAATTTATATTTACATTTAAAAAAGAAAAATCAAATGTAATATTTTATTTAGATAATATCCCTATCCCCATGAGTATATACATAAAAATTAATCTTAAAACACCTACTGATATTTTAGATAAAAAAACATAGGAATGGGTTAATCTTTAATACATAGTAAGGGTATGAATATAGATAATGAAAAATAATCCATAATTGATATGGAAATAGGTAAATTATGGTGAAATAATACCACAAAAATAATTGAAATAGCTAAAAGCTATCTATGGATAAAAAACAATTGAAATAATCACATGGCTATCAATAAATTATTTCATAATGATATAATCATTTTTTTTGGATATATAAAACATATTATCAAGGCCTTATGTAAAGTCATCTTAAACATACTATCAAGGCTACATTTAATGATATATTATATAAATGGGTAAGGCCTCAACCAAAAACTCAAATTAGTTGGTCTCATGATACATACAGATGAATCAAGGGGATATATACTTTTAGTCCTCACCCATAAATTAATAATTCTAATGAATTACTCTTATGAATAAATAACATAACATAATCAACAACATTTCAATTCAATAACTTTCTATATTTTAAGAACCGATAAAATGAACGTCAATACTCTACTTAGTTAAACTGATTATAAACCATTTATAAAAATATTGTGGATTTTAACATAAGATAATAAACTCATAAAATCATTTTATTAAACAAATTATACTGACATAGATGAAAGTGATTTAAAAAGAAAGTTGGAAAATTATAATGTAAAATAAAATTTGGACATGGAAATCATTTATTTAAAGACTTCAAAAATATGAGGGAAACCATTTTCTTTGAAAAAACATTTTAAACACTTAAATTATGCATCTAATAAATTATTTTTAATGACGATAGGAAAATTGGTAAATGTAAAATATTTTAAAAAATCATTCCATTCATACTTTGGTAAATTTTTCAAAAAGTACCATGTTTGGAAAATGATAAGAATATTTCTTTCAATCCATTTTTTTTAAATTCAAATAGGTGTAAAAATTCCTTCATATGTATTTTTAAAAATTAGTAATAAATTTTTTAAACTATTTTTAAAAAACAAGTATTTTAAAAAATATATATCTCCCAGTGGGGATGTAATCATAGAAAATATCAAATAATGATTATATATTGTGAAAGAACACTTAGCACTTGGGATTTTTTTGAGTTGTACTCCCAATGAAAGAAAGAAAATCTAATTACAATATAAATAAAATTCATATAATGATGTTAATGGAATAAAATATCAATGATTAATTATATACACTAGACAAAAGAAGTATGGGGTGAATATTGAATATTACACATAAAGTAAAAGTGAGACGAAAAACCCTTACCTCAGGTCGACTTCCTCTCTTTGGGTATGAACCTCCGGTATAATAAATATTTATTTATTAAAAATATATTCTAAAACAATAGAAATATATATTGTAACATATATTATCTACTAATAATATTTTTTCACCCAAAAAATAATAATTAAATATGAAAATCACTATTCTGGGTGATAAGAACATCATTATTCATATATATTTTTCTTCGGTAGATTCAGTCCTTTTAAATTGATCGAGGTTATTTATTATGTGGAATATTAGTAATGATAAAATTATTACTTATATTAATTATATACAATTATGTGTAATTAAAAAAGAATATAAATAAGAAAATAAAATATATTTTTCATGGAGGTAGGTCATACATTTTACTAAACATCATTTTAATTTTTTGATGGATGGAATAAAAGAAAAAAAGTTATTATTATTATTTAATATGGAATTATTATATCATATAAATCAAATATATTCAAATACACCATCATTATTTCTATATTGTTAAAAATGAAACTAAAAAAATCACATTGTATAATGGATGTGGTAGTCCACACATACACACAAGCAACGTTGTTATTTATAAATAGCTCAGAAGGAACGAATGTTGGTATCATATTATAATTATAGAAGTATAATTTTTTATCAAGAATCATATATAAATAATAAAACTAAAAACGTATTCATCCAAAAAATATGGTAATAAAAAGTATTTGTATCTCTGCATAGAAATGGTTATTTGTACGTATACACAATAGATACATTCACTTCCCATTTGATGGGATAGAGGATTAATAATTGAATTTTCATAAGAGAGTGTAATTTTGTAACTTTTTTTATCTAAATATAATGTTGATTGTTTTCATAGAAAAATTTCCATTGTACATACTAATTCAAAACCTAAGGTTATATGGTCTAGTTTTGTTATTCCAATAAACATTTGGATAAAAAATAAGGATAGTATAACTAATTTTTATCCTCTATTGATCATATTTACCAATTATCAAGGTGAAAAATTTACCATGGTTATAATCCATATTGACCAAAAATAAAAATAACATTTTTTCAAAAAAATTCCTCTTAATTCCAAATATCGTATTTATTTTATAATGTGAAAAAATTATATGTGGTTGAATTTAATTTAAATTCAAAAAAATTATTTACAGAAAAATCTAAATATATCACCCTAAGATAAATTTGATATATTGATTTAAATAAGTGATGTTATTTTTATATAATAAAATTTATTGAAAATATATAAACTAAATAAAATATTTTGGTACAGAAATTAATAGAAACAATTCTGAATAAAACACATTTATTGACGATAAAATAACTTCATTAAAAATTGAGTGATTGTTTATCAAGAATTAATAACTGAAATTTTACTATGTCGATATTTTTATGTATTTTATTAATTTTTTAATACTATTCATACCTATAAATTCAACAACTATGTTTTAATAATATTTAAATATTATAATGTGGTTCATTTATACTCAATGTTGTTTGTTCTTCACACTATGAAACATAATATTTCCAAAAAGTCTAAGGGTATTACAGAGTAAAATATCAGTGCTTCTAGAATTATTATTTGATAAATAACAAAATTAAAATATGTTATAATTGATCTTAAAATAATAAAAACCAAAAATTAAAAAGTGATTTTAACTTATTCATAAAATATTTTGAAAATTGTATAATTACTATTATCTCTTCGAAATTTCATTTTAATTTATCTGAAAAGAAGCTTTTGAGTTTGAATTTCAATTTTCTGAAGAAGGTACTCTAATAAAATGGTATGATATTTTTCTAAAGAATTAATTGTTTTTAGTTTTAATAATCAATTACATATGATTATGTAGTAGTTTGATATATATTTTTGAGTGTGTGAAGTTCAAGATTTTTTGATTTCCTATAAAGAGTTGTTTTTTGTTTCTAAAATATAAAAATGATAAGTTATATTTACTTCATTATATTATAAATAATATATTCTATGTATTTTATGGAGTGGTATTTAAAAAATATTATTAAGTGATTTTTTAATATAATTAAAATTAATAATGTTACTTTATTTTGTAATTCAGTGTTACGCCACTGCTAGAACACATCTTTATTAGTGGGCATAGTGAAGTTGGTGTTCATCCTACGATACCTTTCCCATAACAATGGTTATGTTAAGGATCAACTACCCAATATTGGAGTTTAATAAGGTACTATTACTATGTTGGTTCTAATTGTGGAATATTTTTGTTCCTAATTAACATTAGAAATAACAGTGATTATACCCATTTTAGAGGTTGTCCTGATTGATAAGTGGACTTGCAGTAGAGAAACCCTAAAATATATTCACTAACCGTTATGGAGGCTATCATAGAAAAAGTTTGTAGTTGATGGATGTTGACATGGGTTATCCCATTCTACATGAAATTGATTCATGGAAACTCCATTCCCTTATGATCCACAATGAGCCACATTATGGTAGTTTTAGTTGTCATGGATCAAAGAAAATATAATTTGAAAAACATCTTACACTAGGAGGTAATTAACATGGTTAAATACTTGTTACAGAAAAATAGATCAATTATATGGTATATGACATGTTGTAATCATTTTTGGGATTCAAAATTAAAAATATGGAAAAAATGTGAAATTTAATCTTGGTATTGATGGATGTTGTAACCATAATTAAATTTTTGGTAAATGGGTGGCTTTTTAAGGCCATTAAATATGAATTCAGGGATTGAGGTAAATGGATTATCATAAAAATAATTCTGAATAGGTTCAAGCCAAGTGGAAAAGTAGAGAGAATACAAATACATGTCTCCTTCTCGAATTTGGTGAATTTGAAGGGCTTAAAATAAATTGGTTCATTGAAAATACCATATGAAATATTGAAGTTTTAAGGAGGTGTAATTATTGGAGTTTATTTACTTCTCATTAGGTTGATATTTTATGTTCTTAATGGAAACAACATTCTTGGTGTGTGGTTTCATCATCATCTATAGAGAATAATTTTTACCAATAAGAGCATTGAGATACTTGTCTATGGTGGGGAGTGAGTTATCCAAGTACTAATGGTAGTGAAAAAAGAGGTTCATTATTATCACTCAAGACATGTACATGTAAATTATTTATATTTTAGTTATTTTAATTCATAGGCACATTATCATCCATGATCGTTGGGCATATCCCTTTCAAAACCCCATGTTTTTAAAAATAATTTTTTTTTTCAAATAAATTAAATTTGTATGGGGGATTATTTTTCCCACAACTTAAAGATAAGATTCCAATATAATAAATACAAATTTAATATTTTTCATCATACAACACTGGATTTTCTTATGCAACATGAGTTTTAATAAAAAAATGATATATTATTAATTTACTTATTTAAACGTGAATGTTAAAACTTAGTCGTTAAACTTACTAACATGAAAATTAATAAATTTTTTAAAATATTATGTATAATAGTTTTATATAAATAAAACATTTTCATAATAAAATAAATAATTTTCCATACAGTTTCTATATGATTTCGAAATACTATTTTCTCAAGGAACTTCTTTTTATGTATATTTTGAGAAATATAAACATTAACATTTTAAATTTTAAGAAAATTAATTTTATAAAATTTAATTAAAATATTTACTCATAATATATAAATTATCTTTGGGTGAAATGTTTTTGTTTTTCTAAAAAAGTTTAATTTTTATGACGAATAGAGAAAAATAGTGAATATAATTTCAAATAATCCATGTTGTTTAATTTATTAATAATGTTAAATTATGTTTTCAATTTGATTGAAATCAAAAATAGTTTAATTGTATATCCATTAATTAAATTTAGTTCTTCAAAATAATTTTCAGATTAATTTCATATATAAAAACATTTCAATCTTTTGGTCTTTTTGTCTTTCAAAAAACCTTCATGAGAATCGCATCTATAATATTAGTTTTTAAACTTAGATTTTCCGTTTATGTGAATAGAATTTTCAAAATAGATTTCATATTTAGAATAATAATAATTTATATTATATAATATTTGTTAATTAATGTTTTACCATAATTATTAATGAAAGTATCTCAAATTAATTACAATGATTAAGGTTAAAAAAAAATTTTGTGCATTACATGTAATTATGTCAAAATAACTTTTCAACACACAAAGGATTTTTATTTAATATATTTGATTTTATATTTATAATAATTTGGTAAAAAGTAAATAAATATGTATTTTTTAAAGTATTTATTGACAACATGAAATGTGTTCCCTGAAATTCTCCGCAAAATGTTGTGAACTGGGCTCAAAAATTTCATGGCGCGACTCTGAATATTTTAAGGGAGTCTGTAACAATAGTGGAGGCACCGACCGGAAGGGTCAAGACTGCAGCCCGACACTAAACCCAAGTAGGGGTATGAAGGGTCATCCCCCATGGTATGGAGCAATAAATTTGGTTAAGTCCCTAAAGAGGCACCCAAGGTACCTACAATCAAATACTTGTGCCCCACCATACTGGAGACAAATGAAATTATTATTTTGGATAAGTCCTCAAAGTGGTGCTTTTGTATAGAAAAAACACCATCCGTATGCAAGTCACTTGCGCGACCGATCTCCTTTCACCCAGGGTCCTATTATTGATAATAAATAGACCCTTGGGTCCCTTATTTGGATAGATGAATTTCCTTGAAGCCCAATTGATGCTCTGTTCACTATAGTACTTCACCCCTGTCTTCCAATACTTTAAAGGTAGTTATTCAACACCTTGAGTGGATTATTGAAGGGATTATCATTGTACTTAAGTCCTTTTAGTGTTTGAAAACCATAACACCTGCCCGCATAAAGTGCCCAACCTCCCCAAGTTAGAAATACTTGTGCGCCTCCCATTCCTCTCATAGGAACATGAGTCCCCACTGCTGGGATCATCAGTGAATACTCTCCAATTCTAGAGAAAGGTCCCACCCAAGTATTCATATACAATTTTTTTCATCGTATAAGTGAACATCAGGTCTCCCAAGTCAACTTGTGTGCCCATACTTGTGCACCCTTACCTACATCGGTGCACCTCTTTGATTCACTTACTTTCTTCAGTTTACAATCCATAAATCCTTTATTAAATACATTCATGGAAAAGCATATTCTTTCTTGGATCAATTATCTGAAAGAGATTACGTTTAGACCACCACAAAAACTTCATTAATTATCAAACCTTTAGGAAAGGAACATCAGTGTGTCTCCTATTTGGGTTTGCATTTCCACAGTCAGAGGTTTCCCACATTTTTTTAACAATGGGTTTAGGGTTCATGGAGTCTCAGTGGGTTTTTATATCCCCAGTCACATAGACCATTCCCCCATGAATAGTGTTGGGAAGTTCCCAGTTCTGAAATAAGGTTTTGGGTCTCGGCCTTGCCCATCTCAAAGTGTTGGACAATTCATATTTCATATAGGGAAGGTATGGCTCACACCTACTATTCATCATTTTAAATAAAGGAGAGGTCTCCCTCCCCTACCAAGATCAATTATTGGGTAGACATCCTTCTGTAATCACCTAACCGTCATCCCTTCTTTAATCCATTGGACTATAGTCCAATGTGAATAGAATAGAAGGAGGGCTCATCGCTTCACCGTCATCCATTCTCGCCACCATAAGTGTGCCCTCTTCCACCAGTAGAAGAGTAAAATTTTGAAAGTGAAAGTGTAATTTTTGAATCTTTCACATCCTTGTGTTTCTCACACCGAGCACGACTCACTTGGTCTTAGATATTTTTCATGATCACAACATTTTCACAATTAAATGAACTAAGAGAACTTTGATTCTTGTTCAAACCAGGATACGTTGGAAGCCTTTTCAGGGCCCAAGATCATTGGATTGGGAATCCAACCATAATTCCATTAATATGGGAATCCTCCTGAAGAATAAGCCCCAAATTAATCCCCAAATCATCAAGGAATCATTTTCAAGAAGTAATCCCAAACTTATCTCTCTCAAAGGACCGTACTCTCCTATGAAATTTATCGAACTAAGTGGTCTTTGATTCCAATCCATATGGGATATTTAGGAAGCCTTCTTGAGGTTCAAACCCTACACTTCAAATAAACCTTCTTCTCTGGGGTCCATATTCCCTACAGGGTCCATTCTTACTGGGAAACCCATATCCTTTCCATGTTCCTTGGGCTACTTCAGCATAAGTCCCACAGTATGTTTTGTCCAAACACCTTCCTCTTAGAGGTCTTTATCACATGACCTAAAAAGGAATGATGTGTCCCATTAAGCGGCACCAAACTATGAGGGTTCTAATTTCTTTCACAAGGATACGTAGGTAGCCTATTTTATTGGCACGATCCCAAGATCAAACCAATCATTCATCTCCCTAGATGACAATAAATTCCAGAGTTCCCCACTAAGTGGCTTAAAAACCCGTATCATCATAATGATGATAAAAAGAATATCTAAGTAGTATATTAGAGGATACCATTGTCAGAGAACCTTGAATATATACAAATGATTTTTTTAAAATTTTCACATGCTAAATAAATGATTGAAACTTCCAAGGGATACTTATGATATACTTTGTGAGTTAATAAGGATTAATGAAAATATCTTAAATTTACAAAGAGAGTCCCATAGTAGACAATAATTCCCCCAAAAGGGTGTGATGAGTCTGACCTCCCATCCTCTTGACCAATTCATGTTCTTAAGTATCATAATGTTTAAAATTAATTAACGCCTACCTTTGGAAAGAAGTTCCCCTTTGGATAAAGAACTATTGGAAGATTCTGGTTCCATAAATAAATCCAATGGAAATGGCTTCGAAACAGTGATTCTTAAAACTAGAACACACATTTCATGAAACTCTGAAATAGTATTAAAGGATAAATTTATGATATAAATAAAGAGACACATACTTCCTTGGTAAAAAACTCTAAGGATATAATTGTGTAAACTTAAAAACTAAAAAATAACATGATAAAAAATGTTTTTATTCTGTGTAATGGAAGTGATTCTAAATAAAAAAATTAATACCTTCATTTATTGATCATTTTTTGATAGAGATTAGGTAATAGTATGGTCATTATAGGGAATACCTTCGGGTATTTAAAAAATACCACTAAAATCAGTTATAAAATGTCACCACCTCTACTATCTTCTTCACATGTCTCAATACATTTGGATAAAAAATGTATCAAAATCACGTAAAAAAATCCCTCGAAACATACATGAATCCTTATTTTTGGAATACATTCATCATATGAAGGAATTTAGTGTAATTATAAGGAGGATACCTAAAGAATAAGTGACTCTCATCAAATAGGTTTTTTGTTTTTTTATTCCTCCAACCCATGCAATTTTTATTATATAATTATTATATAGCATCCAGAATATATTTCATATAGATATATGTTGTTAAATTAATTTTATGAGCATAAAAAATCTATAATAACATCAAATGAGTTACGAAAACATCATTTTTTGTGTATAGTGGACTACCACCTTATGAACTGATGTCATTCATTTTTTCATTCCCACCTCTTAGGGTAGGTCATAATGATGTATTTAATGATTATATATGATATTTATAATATTTTTGATGTTATTTTTAATATTTAACTATTATATCACACACACATTTACAATTTCCTTTTTGTTGGAATATGACTATGTCGTTCATGTGTATGGTGGACTACATCCTCATGAAGAATTATGATTCAGTTATGATTTACTTGGAATTTATTAAGGATAGGTTTGATAAAAATATGTGATATATATTACATAGAAGTTTTCCTAAAATAAAATATATAATTTAAATTTAGCTTTTATCACTAATAAGAAAAATAAAAAATAGTGTTCATGTTTATGTATGGTATATTGTCTTCATTAATTGTGTATTTTATTTCTTATCACAAAATTTTATGAATCACTGTAAATACATAAATAATAAAAATATATATTATATTTATATCATGGATATAATTTTGGAGGTGATGGAATAATTTTCAATTTACGATTACCAAAAATATAAAAAAACATGACATATATGAAAAACTATGAGGTTATTACCTAAATCGTAACATTTACATGGGATTGTTAACAAAAACATAAGAAAATGTCATAAGAAAGTCATGTATTTTATTACATGTATGAATATGTTTCTATAAGGGATTTATAATAAACTTATTCTTATTATACATGAGGTTTTAATGAGTACGATGGAAGTATGGACTTAAAGTAAGGGTTTTTTATCTCAATTAGCCATCTTTGAGTCAAACGTTAGTTTATGAACTTGTATTCTTTCATGAGGTGTGTATACAAAACCTTTGACATGTAATAGAATGAATTTATTTTTTATAAATATATTTAATGATTAATTTATGCTATCCCTTCATGGATATTATGATTCAATTGTCCTAAAATAGTATCAATTTAATGTAAAAATCTTCTCATTTATTGAGAATATTTATTCTTATGTATCCTATATATAAATATATTATTATAAATCTAAATAATTATTATGAATTTTATTATAATCTAGTAATTTATGATATATCAAATTAGTGGCACCATTTTTTCATTCTTTGAAACTGAAATTTTTTGAGAAAAATATATTTAATAAGATCCAAATTTATTTCATTCTTCGACTGGAAATCAAATTTCTCCAAAAACCATTTTTTCGAAAATGTTTTCAAACATGTTTTACTACACTCATATGATTTTTAATGGTATTTTTACCCATGTTTGAATTATTAAAATATGTTTTAAATAGAATATTAATTTCCTTTTCCAAAAAAAATCTATTTGGTTTTTATCAAAAATGTGGATGGAATTTTAATTTAAATGTATATAGAATGAAAAAAAATCATAAAATCTTGATAATTAATTTCATCAAATCATACATTTAAATTTTTCATATTAATTTTCAAAAACAAAGTTTTCAATGGTTTTTATGCTTTAAATATCATTTTTCAAATTATAAAATGTAATTTTCCATAAAAATGTTTTAATTGATTCATTCAACATTATTTTCCCTATATGATGGAATTTGTTGGTGTTACCTATTCATTATAGGGTATATGATGAAAAGATAAAATTATTGTTATTTCATTGAGTGGTTTATGTTTTAATGGAATGATATTTATGAAACTCATTTCTCTTCCATGGATTATTCAATGAGGAAATGGTTTTAAAATCCACTTATCTTCACTGGTTATTCAATGATAAAATGACTATAAAACATATTAGATTTTACATTGGTTATGATATAATTAAATTTTCATAATACCCATTTCATTTCATGGGTTATGATATGTTATATGTGTATAATCTTATATAACACATAATTATGGTTTCCTATATGTGATGTTTGGTACTATATCTCCCTCCAATGTTTTAGGTATAGATTTATATCTCCTAAAATAGTCATTTTTGAAATTGGTGGTGAATCTTGTTCAGTGAGAAAGGGTTGTAACGGGGAGAAAACTCAATTCAATAAGGCATATATTTAATGAGGAGTGAACCATGTTTACTAATAAATGGATCATATTATGATTAAACCTAGTATATTAAAGAAATTTCTCTGTAATTATAGTCTTATTAGTGATAATTGACTAATATAGAAATTATTTTCTATGTTTTTGTGTATGCACATTTTCTTTCACTTATGTCAATGTTATACACTCCTGTATTATGTTATTTTTCACCATTATGATTCTTGTCTTATGAACTTCCATTAATTATGAAATGACTGAAGATTATGATCTTTGATATACATGGTGTGGTTTTCAAATGTTATGCACTTGTTCGCAAACCCTTATGTTCAAGTTATTCTTGCATATCTCCGTTGTTCACCCTTATTGGGAATCCATGATCACCCTTTTATATGATTTAATTACCTGTGTTATTAATACATGTATTTTTTATGATATAACTTGGAAGGGAAATTTTGGTGGGAGATAATGTATCTCACATATGTACCAATGTTTATTTTTATATGATTCTAAAGGAACTTTACTATTATAGTTATCACACACTTTTTGTGTAATGTAATGATTTTTTTAAAAAAAATTATGTAATATTTTCATATTAAAATACAATATATACATTTTTTGTATCAGTTCATATGATTATTTAATCATTAAAATATGGGATAGAAAAAATGTAATGAAATACCAAAGATAATTTCTGAATATAATTATAAGGATGATTACAAGTATGGTAAATAATCTATTAATTTTAGTTAAGGATAATGTGAGTGGTTTCATAGAAATACATCCATATATGACTATGACAAGTTGATGTGGCCTTGGAGTTGATTCACCTAAGAGTAACAACTCTAAAACCACCATATTGAGCTACACTCCATTGGGAACTGTTACACAAAAAAATATTTCATTCTTCACAGCTAGTTTGAAACTCCAAGGGGATATGCTTTGGAAATTAAAAAACTATTTACAAACCTTCATGACAGATTTAAATATAATATAACATTGAATGACCTAGTATAAAATAATTATGTCGTAGATCAAGAAAATGTTTCTTGAATTATATATCTTAAAAGTTGTTTTTATGATTATGTAATTCCCTGATATGATTTTTTTTCATAATCTATTATTTCTGGTTTTAGTCAATGGATAAGACCCAAAGGAACCATATTAATACTGATTTCAATGAGTAATGAAATGGTTTTCATCCTAAGAATTCAAATATTATGGGAGTTGGAATGAAAATTGTATATTCTATGATCAGACAACATTCTTTTCATATGAATCATGGAGGACATCCAAATGAATAAAGGAGAGAACAACATTCTATTGATTATGTCCTGAGGCCAAATCTACCATATTTTTGTGGATCTTTTAATCCAATATTTAAAGAGTAAT
Organism: Viscum album; assembly: GCA_963277665.1. Lineage (NCBI taxonomy): Eukaryota > Viridiplantae > Streptophyta > Magnoliopsida > Santalales > Viscaceae > Viscum > Viscum album. The sequence goes on from OY728166.1 coordinate 1,324,905,051, forward strand.
GTATTAGTGCAACTAAAAAGATAATTTCCATTCTACGGTGTTTAGAACTATAAAACGTCATTTTGGTAGTCTACCATTTGTAAGGTAAAGCATATAAATTGTGTATTCATATCCATAATATGAGGCAACGTGATAAAATTGACCCCATAGATTGGGATCAATTTAAGAAATTATTTTTCAATAATTAATTGCCCCATATTAATAATAAAAACATAGAAAATGAGTTCCTTGGGATAAATAAAAAAGATGATGAATCTGTTGGTACCTTTGAGGAAGGTTTAACAATATTTATATGATATGCTTCATGTATTGTCAAAGAACCCAAAAGTTCGGTCGATCAAGTATTAAGTGGAACAAAACCATGTTTGGTAAGGTATTCGGCCTAAGGATACTTCTATAGATATAATGAGATTTATTGATATGCTATCAAGGTGGAAATAGAGGTTTGAGTTACATATCAATTTCCTAGTTTTGACGCGAAAATGAAGATGCAGTTCAAAGGAAAATATAAAATCCCTAGATAGAAGAATATGATCTTTAATTTATACTCCATGTGTGGGTATAATCATGAGCGAAATTTTATTAGGGGAATTGTAATTGTTTTAAGTTTATAACCAAATTTCATTAGGAAATTGATTTCAGAAATAATGGGAATAAGTTATAAAAGGATTCAAATTAAGACAAATATGCACATAATCTACCTCACACACTTCAGTGCTTCATGTGTAAGGATAAAGAGAATTATTCTAACAAGTTGTCAAACTCTATTTTTAATGATGGTGATCGATGCGTGAGACCTCTTAAGCCAAGTGACAAAGATAAATCTCATGCAATCATAATTTATGAAGAGGGATGTGATAACAACATGGTGAAAGGTTAACATACCACCAACTCTAGAACTATTAATGTATTATTTGACTATAAATATACCCATTATCTCATATCGAATGAATTTTATAGGGGTATCAATATGAATCATAAACAATTATATATAGAATTATCAGTTGAAACCCCTAGTGGTGTGATGATTGCATCTCCAGTGTATGATTCCTACCTGGTTGATGATTATTGGAATGCACTTCCCTCAAACCTTTTTATTCTACATATCATTTAATTTCATTTCATATTTGACATGTATTGGATTTCTCTGCATAAATATTCAATTATGTTTTTATTAAATTAATTAACGTTTGATATTTCTAACCACCTTATTATTGACTATCAATGTCATGATATGTTTTGTCTTATGATATATAGTAAATCCATTATTAGGGTTTTAATTCTCATTCTAAGGGGTTCTTATCTATAATGGTTTTGGAGAAACATGAAATTGATGTTATATATATTTTTTAAGAATATTTTCATGTATTTTTAGAGAATTTTCCAATTCATTAATCATGTCGTGAAGTTGATTTATAAAAATAACTCTTACCTGGTACCAAACCATTTTCAAAGACCCCATATAGAAAGGCCTAGATTGAGTTGAAAGAATTAAAAACGAAACTCCATCAATGAAATGAAAAGTGATTCATTAATTCAGGTGTTTCTCTTTGGGGTGAACTATTTCTTCTTGTTAAAAATATATTTGGATCTATGGGAGTTTACATTTCTTATTATGAGCTAAAATTTTAAGATTAAGAACATGTATCTTATTCCATTTATTAATGACACATCTTGTAATGTACATATATCTCAGCATTATTCCAATACTCCCCTTCATTCAAGATATAATAAATTATGGGTCAAGAAGGAGTATATACTAAAGATAACATTTTGTTTATGGTATGGACACTGAATAGAGAGTTATTTCATTTGGTCTTACTAATTCCACTATTATATTCATGGATTTAATTAATAGAGTATTTATAAATTAACATGATTAGTTTTTTAGTAGTTTTGATATATGATATTATTATATATTAAAAGAGAAAGGAAGAGCCTCAATACAACTTGAGAATTGTAATAAATACCCTTAGTAATGATAATCAATAGGAAAATATTAAAATGTGTGAATTTTGGTTGCATGTAGTTTCATTTATTGTGTCATATAATCTCAATAGAGGTTATATTAGTATTTCCATCAATGAATGAATCCATTGAATGTTGGATGAGACCAACCCCAAAGACAGAGATCCATATTTTTTTGGATTAGATGGATATTATCAACAATTTTTAGAGGATTTTACATGACTATGCAATCCATTGATCAAGTTAACTAGAAGGGAACAAATTTCCTCTAAATAGATGAATTAGAGGAGATTTTCAACTAAATAAATAGAAGATTAGTCATCATATATGTGCATACAATACCCTATTGTAAAAATATGTTTGTAATCTATAATGATTCATCAATGAAGGGATTGGGATGTTTTATTATATAAAATTACATGGTTATATCTTATACATCACGAAAATAGAATATTCAAAAGAAAAACTACACAAATTGCTATTTATATTTATCTGTGGTAATGTTTTCATCAATGATATGGAGGACTTATATTCCTGGAGAATATTGTGACATATATATTGATAAAAAAATGTTAAAGTATTTATTCATTAAGAAGGAGTTGAATATTCTCCCATGAATATTGTTAGAACTGATTAATGATTATGAATTCTCAATACATTGCCTCCATATGAATGAAAAAAATGAAGATGATGTATTGAGTCTAAAGGATCATGCTATATTATTCATGATGATAATCACAAAACATTAAATATTTATGGATTTTCAAAGTATGGAACTAGAAATCCTGAAGAATGGGTGGAAATATTACCTTTCTAGATTGAATGTTCAATAATCTACCCTAATAAATATTAATGAAGAAAAAAATTAATATGAAGAGAAGTAAAATAAGGTTATAAATATTCACAATTTTAAAAATGATCTTGATGGAATGGGAAGGTTCAAGAAATGTGTATATGTTCTGTCAATGATAGATTTTAAGGAGTTATTAGTGGAAGCTCGTAGTTTATCATTCTAAATTCAACCTAAAGGTATGGATATGTATAGATATTAGTAATAATACTTCTGGTTGAATGGAATAAAGAGATATATTGCAGTATTTGTATCTTAGTGCTTGGTATGTCTGCAAGTTAATAAATAAATAATAAATCTAAAGGGTTGTCGCCTATATTATGAATACCATAGTGGAAATTGGAGAACTTCACCATGGATTTCATCATTGGAATCCCCAAAATTATTAAGGGGCATAATTATATATTGTTTTTAGTTGATAATCTAACTATTTTATTACACATCATTATAATCAGATAACACATCTCCCGAGATCACCTATCCAAGATATACATTGAGGATGTTGTAAAGTTTGTTATACTACCACATTCCATTTTTTACGATTAGGATCATAGGTTTTATGAGATATTCTATAAGATACTTCATTAATATCCGGATATAGTGTTATTTTTCATCACTATGAATCATCATCAAATAGATGGTCAATCTGAATGAAATTTTAAAATCCTATATGTTATGTTGAGATCTTGTTTATTGTATTTCAAATGTCATTGAGATTAGAACCTTCCTCTAGTTTAGTTTTATAACAAAAATAGATTCCACTCAATCATTATGATGGATCATTAGGATTCCCTTCATGGAAAGAAATTTAGTGCTCCAACATGCTAGAATTAACTTCAAGAAGGAAAGAAATTGGGAACCAAGATAGCTACTGAAATGGAAGATAATGTTATTTTCATTCATAAAAACATCAGGGAATCTCATATATAATAGAAAAGTTATGCCAAAAATAATTTGGGTGATATATATTTTTAAGTTAGTGAAAGGTTGATTAAAAATATTTCTCTATAGTAGACGTTTATTATATATGGGAATAAAGGCAAACTGATCCCTTGGTATATCTATCGCTTTAAACTTTTTTATCATATCAAAATGGAAACCTATCGATTAGAGATTTCACCAAACCTCTTTCAAGTCCATGTTGTGTTCCATATATCTTTTTTAATGAAATATATACCTAGACCTTAATGTGAACTGATCCCAGAGGTCATTCCACTAGAGAAACATCTTTCTTATGAGGAAAAATTAATAGAACTTACTGATCATACATAGAAATTCTATGAAATAACAACACTCATTCAATCAATGTTTTATGGAAAAACAAAAAAAATTCAATGCTAAATAGGAAATTAAGGATAAGACAAGGCATAATTATCATTAGTTTTTGTATCATAATGATTAATTTTGATGAAAAAAGTTAATTTTGAGGGAGAGTGGCACAATGTAACACCATGAGTTTTGGTGATTTTTTATATTTTGAAAAAATTAAATTTCACTTTTGTATTGAATAACATTAAACACCTTGTCAAGATATAATTATATGAAACAACAAGTTAGTCTTGTACAGAATGCAACATTATCTTAGCATGTGCGAAAATAGGTTTAAAAAAACATGTTAGATTATTAATTTAGACATTTAAATGATTCCATTATAAACTATCTCTTTAACATAGTGATTGAATAGTAATAATTTTTCTTAAATATTATGTAAACTATTTTTATATAAATAAAACATATTGATAATAAATTACATAATTTTCAAAAATGTATTTCTACGTTTTGAATATAGTATTTCAAAAAAATGTACTCTTGTTTGTATTTTTGAGAAAAGTAATAAAATTATTTTTGAGAACATTTGAAAACAAATGTTATTTTTTAATTAAAAATTTAAAAATTATCTTACAGTGAAATTTTGGTATTTTTATAAAAAGATTCATTTTTCGATGAATAGTGAAATTACTAAATTTTAACTAAAAACTAACTTTTTCTATCATTTATTTATAATGTTAAATTATAATTTAAATTGGTTTTAATATAAAAATAGTTTAATTATATGTAAATTAATCATTTTTTTGTCTTTAGAATATTTATCATATTGAAGTTTGATATAAAAAATTTCAAAAAAATGAAGTTTTCTCTTAAAAACCCGGATTATTATCATGTCTGTAATTTTTTTTAAAATTTAATTTGTCTACTTTATTTAATTGAATTTATAAAAATGGATTGATACTTTTGAAACATAATAATGTATATTTAATCACATGGTCAAATTAATTTTTGAACAAAATGAATACTTAAAATAATTAAAACTAATTACCACTATTAAGGTTAAACTATCTAATAAATTTTTTTAATATTATTCTCAATGGATAAAATATAGAGGAAAATAAAAAGATACATGTTAACTTAATAAAAACTATAATTATAAAATTGACTAAAATTAATGAATTAGGAATAACATGATCAAAACTATGTTTTTTTTGAGGTGTTTCTTTAGAAAATAAATCCTAAAAATTGTTATAGATCATTTTTTGAGGAAGATGATGTAAGACTGACCTCCCAATAGTGAATATTTTTTTTGTATTTAAAAAAATTCCTCTCACCTCACTTATAAATGGCCATCCCTCCTCTCTTATTTACACCTCTAAAGCCATTTTGATCAACTGAAACCTAAACAAAAATAGAAATGCTACACTAAATTCATCCTAGAATCCATATGTTGGGAATCAATACATCCTAGGAAGGATTTTACTGAAAACTGAATGTGGATTCTCAAATAAGAGGTAACGTTCATCAATAAGTTATTTTTTTTATTTCTTCCTCCGCATTTAATTAATATTATATCAATATTATATAATAAAATAATTTTCTTATATATATAAATATATTTTTATTTTAATTACTTGACCTATGAAAATCATCAATTCCATCAAATGGGTTATGAAATCATCATTCATGTGTCAAGAAGACTACCACATCATGAGCTGATTTCATTCGTTTTAATATTACCACTAATATAGGTTATTCATAATGATGGATTTATAATGTATATATATTAAATATGTCATATTTATTATTTTATAAGTATTATTTAATTTTTATTCTGTACATACATTCATTCCTTCAATTTTGATAGAATATAATAACATTGATCATGTGTACGGAAGACTACGACATCATGAAGAGAGGTTATTGGTTCACACATTGAATGGAATCTATTAAGGATGAGTTTAATAAACATATATGATATTTATTAAATTATAAATATTCTTGAATGATAATATATCTTATAATTTTCTTTCCTTTAACCCAAAAAGAAAATGAAAAAAACATTGTTCATGCATACGTATAACCTATTGTCTACAAGAACATTGTATATAATTTCATATAAAAAAATTGCGTCGTATATTATTAATTCATAAATATGGATTATATATGATATATATCATGGTTTTTAATTATCTAGAATATGGAACCATGACCAATGTAATAGGACCCAAAATCAAAAAATCAAAACACATAAGAAAAACAAAGAGGTTATTACCCGATACGTAAATTTAACATGGAATAGTTAATATTAAGTAAATAATTTAAACAAAAATAATAAATAGTATTATATATATTAATATAGTTTTATAATATATTTATAGTCAAATTATATTTATTATAACATATTTTTTAATGAGTACGATAGACATCAACACTTATTGTAAGGGATTTGTTTCTCAATTTCCCTTCATTTAAATGTATATTATATTATGCTCCAATATTCTTTCATGAGGTGTATATAAATCCCATTTCACATTTAATATCATGATTATATTCATTCTGATGATATCTTTAGTTTCAATTTATGTTAATATTTCATGGGGATCATGACTCAATGTTACAAAAGATGTACGGATTTTATGTTACAATATCAACATTTAATTGGATTATTTATAATTATGTCCATAATGTTGAAATATCATGTTATATATTTTAATAATTCTCATTAGTTTCATTATCCTCTATTAATTCATAATATCAACAATTTTTGGTATAATTTTCCCACTCTTTGGTACTATAAATTATTAAGAAATGTTTTTTTAGAATTCAACTTTAATTATAAGTTCTATCAAAAATATTTTCCTTACAAAATCCATGTTTTCTAAAGAATTAAAACAATTATTACTCCTTAATTATTTTTAATAAACATTTTAACCAATTTATCAATTTTTACAAAAAATATTGAACGAAATTTTCAACTCATTTTCCAAACAATTCTGGTTTGGATTTTATTGAAAATGTTGTAAGAATATCCATTTTAAGACGTCCAATATGATTAGGATTTTCTAACCCAATGAGAAAAAATTAATTTTAAATTTGTAAAAGTTATTTTCAATGAAATTTTATTTCAAAATGGTATTTATTTTAAAAATAATGTTTTCAAATATGAATAGATATTTTCTTTGAGAAATGGTTTAAATGATATTCAATGATGGAATGATTTTTAAAACAATATATTCTCCAAAGGTTATGATATGATGAAATTTTATTGATACCAATTTAATTTCATAGGTTATGATATGTATAATGTTTGTGATTTTTGGATAACATAGATATGGTTTTCATAAATGTGATGGCTCGAACTGATATCTCCCTCCAATGCATTAGGTTATTATTTATATCTCATGAGATAGATAGGGGTGGAACATGGAGTAAACACTAATCAATAAGATATGGAATAAACATGGAGGGACTCTAATTTATTAATAAAGGGATATAATGGGGAGTTATCTCATTTCTATAAGAAATGGAAGGACTAGGGAGTGAACCTCATTATGTAAAGGCTAATTTGAGCTTTGATGATCATGGTTGTGATCCTTGACTAATATGAAAAAGCGTTTGTATTATTATGGGTATGAAACAAATTTCATGTCTTATTCCAATGTTATGATCTCATGAAAAAATTTCTTTTATTCCATAATGACTTATATCTTATGGACATACAATAATTATTACATGATACAAGATTGTGATCATTGATATGCATTGTATGGTTTTCAAACATTATGATCATGTTATTACACCATAATATTCATGTTATGAAAATCAAACTCCCTTGTTTACCATTTCTGTGTAGGTGAACTCACCCTTTCTTATATTTTCATTCCCTAGGTTATAAGGACATGTATTTTCTATTATATGTTTATGAATAGTGATATAAGTGGGAGATGATGTATCTCACACATGGACCCATGTTTATGTTTCCATGTTTTGAATGGTACTAAACTATTCCACTCCTCATGTGTGTGTTTGTGTAATTTAATGAATATTCATAAAAATGATGTAATATCAATGTATGAAAATCCTGGGTCTCTATTTCCCATTTTGGGTAAACAAAGTAAAATCACTCATATCTAAAATAGCATTAATCACTTATTAAGATGAATCATAGAGAAATATATATCGTTTCTATAAGGTGAGAGAAAAATATCTATAATCATGGAAGAATCATATTTAAATTATTAACCCTAATTCACTCCCACCCTCATATAGTGTAATCCACTAGAAGAATATGACATGTGTTATTAGATGACAATGTTTATTATTTATCTATCTTATAAACATGTTGATTACATTAAATCCCAATTATTTTCTAATATTGTAATATAGTAATTGAGAATTGATGAAACATTGTATATAATATAATTTTAGTAATTACATGTATGGATGTCTATATATAACATATATATAATCACAACCAATGAAAATAGTTGGTATTTGATAGATATAGATCATCTTGAATTGGATATGGGTTTCATATAAATAAATTCCATCAGTTGTTCTCAATAAATTCCCATTTTCTCATAGGTAATGTCTAGAAAAACATCTCATGTTATATGGGAAAAAATATTTTTTATCTTTAATGAATATTTTGAGGACAAGAGGAAAAATTAATGGATATATTTAAAAAATATTATGATTTGAGAATGAATTAATAAGAGATCGTTGAGGCCCTTTTTGATCATGTAAATATTATTTTTCAAAATATATGAGGACTTTGTGAAGATATCAAAGATGATAATATAATTAAGAGGATCATCCAAAGACTCTTCCACCATTTAAGTGAAACGTTTTCAGTTCTAGAAGATAATAATATGGAATATATTTAACTCAATAGTTTCAATAGCACATTTGTGGATTATGATATGAGAAATGAATAAAATGATTAAATAATGACATAGAGTCCCAAATAGGGGGCCTTTAGTTCCATTAAGAAGTTATAAATTAGGGAGAATCTAGAAGTTTGAAAACCTGACATGGTTATTTTATTCATATACTCTAATCTCTATAGAGTAAGATAAATGACTAATGTAAATCACCTTCATTATATCTCAAAATGTTTAAAGGTTGGAAATCTTGTAGTTAAATGTCCCAAAAACTTTAAATAAGATTATGATGAATACTTTTCTTCAAAGAGGGTGATAGAATATGTAAAAGATACATAAAATTATCAATGCATTTCATTTCAAAGGAAAAAAACAAAACAAAATGGTATTTCTAGAAAATATTAAGAATAAGAAGTTAAATATTTCAAAAAATCAAGATGAATACATGGATTATGAAAATTAATGAGTTATGGGATGTATTGATTAGTAGGAAGAATATGAGGCATCCCTTGATGAATAAGATGTCTGGAGAGAAAAAATAATGACATCCTATATAGTCGTTCATGATTTCATGATATACATTTAAAATAAGCAGAATAAATGTTAAATCTAATGTCAAATATCGAAAAAAAAATTATTTTGATTAATTCTGTAAAGAATGTTAAACTAAAACATAACATTCAAGATCAAACCATAGTCACTGATCTGTGGGACAAAACAATCAGTAAAATTGTAAATAGAATTTAAGGGACTAAAGAAGAGATGATGAATTTTCATTGTATGTGTGAATATCAACAAATATTATTTAAAAACTCTATGATACCAAAAAATTAATGGAGTCCTTATTATGTCCATCCAAATAAATTTCAAAGGAAGACCACATATTTATTCTAAAATTTTAAAAATTAAAATATATATGATAATAAGTGGTGCACTATTATTAAGATAAAAATTGACATGTGGTACATTAAAACCAAAAAAGCACCAACTCTCATAAATAATTTTGATCTTCATAGCACTATAAATGAAATAAATCATGTTGACATGGAAAATTTAAATTCATAAAAACTTGGATGTTTTTGTATATAATGATAAAAACAATAAGCATGTGTTATCTATTTCTAAAAGGTATTTCTAGGAGTAGAAATAATAAAAATAGGAGATAAAAATTTATATACATTCATTATTCCATAAGTGATATTGTTTCAGTTTTGAATTCTTCATAAATAATGTAATAAAGTACACACCAAGGATACAAAAACGTCATAAATAATACCCAAATAGAATGAAATCAAAATGTGGAATATTCATCCAAAATTAAAGTAACTAAAAACATTTATTAATTTTTATAATAAGAAGAATAGTTTTTTGATTCATATATTAAAGAGGCATATTAATCGCCAATATGGATAAATGAAATATATTTGGAGAAGGCTATTATCGTTTGAATTTCCATATGGGAAATGGAAAACTAGATTTCATGGCTTCGAAATAGAGACTGTACAATTCACATGACAAGAAATTAAGACCCTACAATGAATTTTAAGAACAAAAAATATGGTTTAGTTTTTATCAGAAATTATGAACGTCTGAATAATGTGTGTTCCACAAAAGCAATTATTTTGGCTAATTCCTCAATGTGTCACCGTTGTCTAGCAAAAACACCATCGGCATGAAAGTACCTTGTGTGTGACAATTTGGCATGCAAGTCACTTACACGACCAAACTCCCTTCGCTCGAAGTCCTATTTTTGCTTATAAATAGACTCATTGGGCCCTCATTTGGATGAATGAATTTCATTAAACCCAATTGATGCTCTAGTCAACCCAGTAATTCTCCCCAATGTTCCAAAACATTCAAGGTAGTTATTCAAATCCTTGATCAGAATATTGAAGGTTGGATCATTTGTCTTAGGTCCTTTTAGTGTTTGAAAAATATAAAAATTACACACCTAAAGCGCCCAACCTTTCAAAGTCAGAAATACATGCATGTCACCGATTACTGTAACAGGAACTTGAGCACCCCACTTCTAGGATCACCTATGAATACTATTCAAGGATAGATCATGATATCGCCCAAGTATTAACATATAGGTTGTTCATCGCTTAATTGAACATCAGGTCCCACTAGTCCACTTGCACACCCAAACATGCGTGCCCCTACCTACTTGGGATCCCCTCTTTGATTCACATAATCTCTTCATTTTACAATCCATCAAGCCTTAATGAAATCCATTCATGGAAAGGATTATTCTTCCTTGGCTTTCTTTTCTGAAAGGGATTATGTTGAGACCTCCACCAAAACCTCTTCACTTATCAAACCTTTGGGAAAGGAAGATCTGTGTGTCTCCTATTTGGGTTTGTGTTTCCACAGTTAGAGGTTTTCCACATTTTCATCACAATGGGGTTAGGTTTCATAGAGTTTTTTTGGGTTTGTATATCCACAGTATCAGGGACCTTTATCCTAGGAATAGTGAAGGGATGTTCCTGGTTATCATAATAAGGGTTTGGGTCCAGCCTCTCCCTTCTCAAAGAGCTTGAATCTTTAAATTTCTGGTAGGGAAGGTATATTTCACACCTATGTTTCTTCCTTTTAAATAATGTAAAAGTCTCCCTCCCCTACCCGGATCAATTCAAGGGTAGTCATCCTGGTGGAATCCCCTAACCTTCATATCTTTTTCCTTCCATTGGACCCCTGTCCAATGTGAAGAGAATAGAAGAAGGGCTCATCGCCTAACCCTCATCCATTCTCATCACCATTGGTGTGCCCTCTTCCACCAGCAGTAGAGGATAAATTTGAAAGTGAAACTGTCGTAGTTGAATCTTTCACATCATCTTGTTTCTCACACCATGAACGACTCAGATGGTCATAGAGATTTTTCATGATCACAACATTAGCACAATTGAATGAACTATGAAAACTCGTATTCTTGTTCAAATGAGGATACATAGGATGCCTTTTCAGGGCCAGAACTCACTATATATCCTCCTCAAGAATCCAACTCTGATTCCCTTAATCCAGGCATCCTCCGTTGGAATAAAACCCAAAATTAACCATAAATAATCAAGGCATCCTTTTCAAGAAGTTAGCCAAAACTCAACTCTCTCAAAAGACCATACTCTCTTATGATATTTATTGAACTATGTTGGATTTTTTCCCATACATATGGGATATATAGGAAGCCTCCTTGAGGTTCAAACCCAACACTTCAAATAAAAACTGTAATCCATGGGTCGTATTCCCAACAGGGTATATTTTTACATTGAAACCCATATCCTTTTAAAGATCCTTGGGCTGCTTCTGTATAAGTCCCATGCTAAGTTTCAACTAAGCACCTTATTCATAGAGTTCCTTATCACATGACCTTAAAAGGTATTATGTGTCCCATTAAGTGGCACTAAACTATGAGGGTTCTGATTTCTTTCAGAAGGATACGTAGACAATCCATTTTTTGGGATTGATCCCAAGATCAAAATAAACATTCATCTACCTGGATGAAAATAAATTCCAGAGTTCCGTGCTGAGTGGATTAAAAACTATTATCTTCATAATGATGATTAAAAGAATCTCTAAGTAGTATATGAGAGGATACCTTTGATGGAGAACCTCAAATACATACAAATGATTTTTTTATACTTTTCACATGCTAAATAAATGATTGAAAATTACAAGAGATACTTATGATATACATAGTGAATTAATAAGGATTCATGAAAATATCTTAAATTTAAAAATAGAGTCATGTATTAGACAATAATTCCCCCCAAAAGGGTGTGATGAGGGTGACCTCCCATCCCCCCGACCAACTAATGTTCTTATGTATCGTAAGGGTCAAACATAATGAATGTCTGCCTTTGGAAAGTAGGTACCCTTTGGATAATGAACTATTGGATGTTTCTACTTCCATAATTAAATCCAATGGAAACCACCTGGAAGCAGTGATTCTTAAAAAAAGAACACATGTTTCAAGGAAATACAAAACAAAAATGGTGAACCCAACGTGAATCCTTAACCATGTTAATAATGTTACACACCTGTTAGGCCCCTATCAATCGATAAAGGAAGGCCAGACAAAAGAATCAATCATACATGAATCCATATAAAAAGATGTTTCTTTAATGTCTTTTTTTGTTGTTTTCATGTTTTTCTTCTCAAAATTCGCTTCATTACAAAAATGGATTTCTCCAACACAACATCAATGAACATTCCAACCAATTCTCAATTTATATCTCCATCCACAGGAAGGACGACATCACCAAACCATCATCTTCAATGATGGGTCTATAATGAGCTAGTAAAGGAATATGGCATGTATGGTATAATCCCAACTTTAGAGGCTACCCGTAAAGCCCTCTATCACAAAAACAATCCTCGATCATCTAGAAAAATATGACCAATGATCACGAAGTAGACGGTGCCAACTACAATCTTCAATATTTTCGAGTCTTTATTCCTAGAATGTAACAATAAATCCCTCCAGTACTATAGGGAGGTAGATCTAGAGGTAACTCAAGGATTCAATTAAATAATTCATGATTCTTTTCTATGGAGTCCCACTAGTAGTCATCACCAGCAGAATCATGTTGTAGTAAACCCCCCAACATGATGGTGGTGTTGCCTTTGGAAGTTTGGCTTAGGTATCTCAGACCTTGGCACGCAAGACGAACTACCAGGGACAACATCCAGTAAAAATGGAGTATGTTATCACCTCTTCCTACTCAAGAGAAGTCCATAAACCTAACTTGATGGCAAACAACGAATGGGCACATACACCCATCCGTCCTAATTTTGCTGCTTAGAAGACTCATCTGGCAGCAACCCACCAATACCACTAGAAAAACCCAGTGGAGTACCATGAATGGGAAAATACACCTACTTACAAGTTATCATCTATTTAAAAGGCTCATTTTACTCCATTTAAAGAAGATATCCAATATAATGTGGTGGAAACTGGTAAACAGGAACACACACCTGTTTACAATCACCAATTTTGTCAGCAATCATGTCTTCTAGTACGGAAGGATGTCCATCAACCATACTTGATGATAAAACGCTAGAATGCGCATACACCATCCAATGTTTGTCAAGCCTTCCAATATTCTCGTTTGGTATCACCTATAAAAGTCATTCGGAAAACACCGATGAAAAATTTGGGGAAGACCCAACTCTCTGCCCCCATGCATGAGTATTGTCAATATCCATTAATAGGAAAAGGAGGAAAAAAGTAGGCACATAGACCTACTCCAGATATAGAATGGGTGTATATTCTCATTCCATCCACTGAAGTAACCAAACATATCTTATCAATAGTGAAAGGGCAGACGCAAATCTCTTCCAACATTCTCGAAGCGTTCCAGGATATTATAACAACTACTTCAGCAATATAAGGGGAACATACACATAAATTTGTCCACACACATGGGATGACACATCAACATTACATCCGGGAGAAGATACACACCTCTATTACAGTTGAGGAGGGTCAAGGGGCATACTCTCCCATATCATATGGACAACAGGATTAGGAACATACAACCTTTCCAATTAGAGGTAATTATTCTGTTTCAGTAACCACTCAAAGGTATACAAATACACTATCCCATGATAACCAATTTCCCCAGCATGTGGCCCCAAATATGTGTAAGAGAACATCTAAGAAGAAGTCTCACCAAGAACTGTTGGAAACTCTAGAGTCATGCTGCGATTTGGATCCTCTTATAGCTAGTTTTTTAAGACCTCAAACATTTATGTGTTGAATCTCATGATTCTACTATCTCATTAACAAAATTTGGGAGTGGTTGTTGTAATTATGAAGTACCTCATCCGACACTTCATCATGAATGCTTTCTTCATGAAAATTTGGTCAATCTAGAGTTCTTATCTCTGGATGAAAGCCACGACAACCCTCCATGAAGCCAGAAGACCAAGGAGAAAGAATATTTATCCCATTCATTAATCCATCATGGTGATCCTCCCCATGATGGAATTTTCTACGAAAGACCTCTCCACAATAGTATTTTTCATTTTCAATATAATTTCATAATTGGAAAGGTAGTGATGAGAAGCCCTCCTATCTCGAGGTACTTGCAAACACAAGGACAATCATGTCTCAGGACTTTTCATTTATGGGTGAAACACTTTCTCAACCAGAATACATCTTGGGGGAATAGTTATTCTTCATACCTCCCATGAATATTTTTCTTCTAATACCAAGAATTCGCTTTATTTAGACCAAGTGGAGAAACCTATAGTGAAAGACGATGATGATATGTTAAACATAAGAAAATAATTGGCCAAAGGAGAAATACAGGTCATGTTCTGTCCTTTGGAAAATTCTCAGTATATCATTCCAGAATTGATGAAAGAGGATTGCATTTATTAAATCTTCCTCAACATATAGAAAAATATTCATCATTTGAAAACAAAAAGTATTACCATATGATGAATATCAAAATCAAGTAAATGTAGTAGAAGGGTTGTAACAACAAATTGATATGGAATCTCTCTCTATTTCCCAACATCTGAAGGTTGAAGAACAATAGAGAACCCTTCAGTGTGAATGTCTCAATGCTCTAAAGAGGCTACACAAGTTATTTTTTGATTCCCCATATAGTGTACATATCAGAGGATGGGGATCATATGGAACGTTGCATTTCACTGCACTCCAAAATCATCAAAGTATTTCAAAAGTGGTCGCATGCAATGTTATTGCCCACAGTCAGCCCCAATCAATTGGTTTTGTATATAATCAAATGTACACTCAAGAACAGGCCTCAACTAGTTCTCATCAGATTCAGGCCCAAAGAAAAAAATTTATTGAGTTACTCTTACATAAAGCATATGAGAACCTTTAGTAAGCATTCCGTTTAGAGGATGTCAGTCGTTAGAGAATGAAAATGTCTGAAATAACATAGCGATCATTTGAAAAATGTGATTTAAGTAGTTTTCAAAAGAAGCACACATCTAATGTCCAGACCAAAATCTGCAAAATTAGGAGAGTAGTTTCATGAATTTCAACCATAGAAATTCCAGAATGACCCCATATTGCATGTTTGGGTTCTAATTTAATTCAACCATCAAATTCCTTCAACAATGTTAAATGATTTGAAGAAGAAGAACATGAAAAACCCCAGTATGTATGGCTGGGGGATTTTTCACATCTGCAATCCCCTCCACAACCAATGTCAGTTTTCTCCTGATTAAGGAAGAATCCACAAGGAGAGCGCACAACTAAACTATCTGGAAATTCTCGTTGAGCTACTATCTGCCAAACAATTCCAGGGAATTCATCATACAAAAGAACATAGTCTCATGTAAAACACAATGGAAGATGATCTCGCAAAAACACTGACAGAATACCATCGATGCATTATGCATCGGTAAATTTCATTAACATAACTGCATAATATCCTCTAGAAAATGAGTCTAGTTCAAGGGATTCATAAGAATATGTTCCTGTCCACAATATGGTAGACACTGAGGCAAATAAAGAAGGTCTGTGCGCCCAAAATCAGAGGCTTAACCAGAATCTAGGTATTCCATCAAATTACCAACACACCCTCTCCAAAAGGCATATAACAACGGGAAAAGAAAAATTCATATTGAATCACACTTTTCAACTAAATAAGGTCAATATATTTCTCTTAAAAAGATATTTTCATAGCATGAAGAGGAAATGAAGGAGTTGAAAAGACTCAATATAGAGTTACTTTGAAACAACATTTCTGCTAGATGTACTCCCTAGGCAGGTCCTTAACTTGAAAATCCTATTAGAGATCCTCAGAAAAGAGGATTTTTAGTAACTACATATGCAGATAATGAATTACCTCCACCAGTTATATCATCACTAGATTTGTTGTCCCTTGTACTATTTTTATAGAAAATGGCATCAATTTTTGTTCTAATAATTTAAAACATTTATATCTAAAACATAAAATCAAATCCAGCCATTTAACTCACTATCATGTGGCGGCCAATGGAAATATAGAGGACTTCAATAAGACCCTATCAAATATACTCCAAAAGATGGTGGATAAAGATATGAAATCTTGTCCTGATACTGTTTTGAATTCTTGATGGGATTATCAGACAACTACACGTACAACAACCCAAAAAAACTCCTTATTCATTGGTATATCGAACTGAAGTAGTTTAACCAATTGAAATGAAATTTCATTCACTCAGAGTTTCAATCTGTGATTAGTTATCTATATATGAAAGGTCTCAAAAATGGGTCAATTAGTTGAAACAATTAGATGAAAAAAGATTGCATACTTTGCATCATCTAAAATCCTATAATAATAGAATATCACTAGATTTTAACAAGAATGTTCACCTCTGATCATTTCTTAAAGGAGAATTGGTATTAGTATTTAGGAATCCAATGATACTAGGGTATAAACTTCCAAAGTTAGTTCCAAAGTGGGAAGGACCTTATTTGATACATAAGATCTATTCAAATAGATATTACTCAATACTATCAATGGATGGAGAGATTATTACAACTCCAACCAATGTGAGATTCATGAAGAAATACATTGCATTGTTTTGCACATTTTTCATCACTAAAAGAATTAAATCTACATAGTACAACGTCATCACTACAAGACTTAAAACAACATAGTACTATGTCCTTATTCCAAGACATAAAACTGCACAGCCACCATGTCCTAGTTGCAAGACATGAAACTGCATAATAACCATAAGCGTCCATGCCACGAAGCATTAAAATGCATAACATCATTTTTCCTTGTTTCATGACATTAAATTTAGGGTTATCAGTTTCTATATTTTGATGTTAGAAGCTTCAATAAGCATACATCATTGACAACATCACTGCTCTGTAGTGGCACATGAGTCCCTATCTTTGTAATGTCTGAGTTAGATCTACATAGAGGCCTTATTTCAAGAACTACATATGGGTTGATTATCATTTTCTAATGAGATACGTAGAGATGCCTAAATATCCAATTTTTGGCCTAGCCACAATCAAAAAACCTTCTTATTTTCTTTTCTCCTTCTGTATATGAATTAGATATATATAGATTGTTTCTTTAAGATATATGATTTGGTCCTTTTATCATTTTATGTCTTAAGATTTACCATTCTCTCAGAATGTGTCTAAAGCCCCCATTCTTCATGTGAAACTCGATTAGGGTTGGGAATGATTGTTTAAAGAACTATGTACAGCTTGATTATCATCTATTTGAGATACATAGAGACGCCTAGATCTCTAATATTAGGCTCAGTCACGACTGCAATAAAAAAACCTTTATTTCTTCTATATGACTCAAATCTGCATAGGGAATGTTATAAGAACTAATTATGCCTTAATTATTTCCCCAGTAAGACACATAGTGACACTTAGGTTTCATCCCTTAATCCAGTTACAATATTTCTTTCTTTTCACATCGGTTTGTCTTCGTCCTTACCGCATGACGTTAAACAACATGGAAATCTAACACTCCCATTCTTCACATACGTCACCTTTGCATTGTAAAAGAAACCATTATTGGACCATATTTCTCATACCGAGCATAGCTCGCATGGGCTTAGAAATCAGGTAAATGTCTTATTTATATAAAAAAATGTTTCAATTTCTTATGCAGCTATCAATTTATTCACTGCCTGAAATAAAACAACATAGTATAATTTCATCATGGCATGACTTAAAATTACCTACTATAATGTCCTCATTTGATTCAAATATTTCTCATGTGCATAGAGACAAATCCCCTTCCATATTTTACACTCTTAATCTTTAATATTTCCATATCCTCGTAATCGTTCTTATGGTTTCTAGTGACATAGTTTCTAATATTTAAGAACACTTTTTCTTGTCTATGTTGCATGTTCCTTTAGGCGGCCTTGCATAAGTTACCTACATAACAGTTCTGTCAGCTAAAAGATTCCATTTTTGGTTATGCAGCGTATTCCCTAGTTGTCCCTACAAAACACATCCCCGATAACGGGTTTTCTCAAATAATGGAAACTTCATTATTGGTTATATTATCTTTTTCACCTTCAAAATTTGATGAACATATGTATGAATCTGTATTTTATAACAGTAATTCAGGTATACTTGTCATATTATCTTTATATGGATTTAAATGTCTCAAGACTATGGTTTACATATTTCCCTCACCATGTGTACAATGAAATATGAAAAAACCTTGGAATCACTTGGCCACATATCATATACCATTTATATTTATGGTCATAATTGTATGAACTAAAACTAAATACATCGTAACTTTTATTTTTTGGTCAGACCTTCGTAAAATTACTATTCCTCTGATTCTTTGGAAGTTTTGGTTGAAAATACCCTTTCAATATTTAGGTACCGTTCCTTATAAACTAAACTCTATGCATCCGAAAATCAAAATCTCGATAAGCTTTCATCATCTTTTATCAATAGAATGTCAAACATCGAAGCGCTATTTTGTTTGACAATGCAACATGTTCCCTTAGGTGGCCTTGCATAAGTTGCCTACATAACAGGACATTCAGTCAAAATATACCACTATTCTCATATGCAACATATGCCCCAGTTGGCCCTACATAACACAACCCCCATAACGGGTTTTTCAGGTAATGGTACATTTGTTCTTTGAAAAGACTTCCTCAAATCCTTTTATCCCTTTTCTCATATCATTCCTCGTTTCTAGAAATTCCCAAATCACATTTTACAATTTTCCCTTCCATACCTAAATATAATAGTATGTTTCCAAAAACATTATCAATAAAATTAGGAGACATTCATACCATTGGTCAAATCTAAAGACCATAAATTAATGCCACTCAATGTCCTAATGGTACGACTTAACACTCCACAGTATCAATTTCCTCACAATAGGACATAAAATTTCATAGTACCAATGTCCTCACAGCATGACTTAAAACTTCACAGTACCAATGTCCTCATTGCATGACATAAAATTGCATAGTATGATATAATAAATTCCCATTTCTAACAAATTTTAATGATTCCTCATACAAAAAATTTATATTGAAATAGTTTTCTTATCCATGACATATGTCGGTATAAAGTAACTATTTCATTCGTTAGATTCCCTTACTTGGAAAAACCACCCATTGTGGTCTTGAGTCACCCTAATATTATTATCTATCAGTATTAAAATGTAATATTCCTAAAGATATCTTTTTCATGACTATTTATTATGTTCCCGTAGGTGGCCTTACATACGTTTCCTACATAACAGGCTTGTCATCCAAAAGATTTCACTATTTGGCTATGCAGCATATTCCCCAGTTGGCCCTGCATAACACAACCCCCATAATGGGTTTTTCAAATAATGGTAACTTTGTTCCTGAAAATGAAACCCCTTATGTTGATACATCTTTTAAATTTGATGACAATAAAAATCATGGCTCATCATTCCCCTTAAAAATATTTAAATAATATTAAAGCAATTATTAGTTATAGAGTCTTGTTTGGGATATAATTTTAAATTTTTTTGTCAAAGCTGTTTGACCTTAAAAACTATCCCTTTATAGTCTAACATACATGATTCTAAACTACCAACAACAAGAGACATGGTACTTACTAGACTGAGAACCTGAAAATGGAATTCTGAACAAAAGTTGAGTCCCAACTCACTAAACTTACATTTTTGTATGATTTTGGTAATATTGAGCAATAAAATGTCAATAGATATAAAGTTTGTGGGTTTTTTTCCACTTTAACCTATATAAAATTAAACAATTATCACTATGCCCCATGGCTTAGGAAAAAATTAGAGAATCCTTCCAAACATCATGTAGTTCAAAATATGACCAAATGATGTTGGAATGTGTCAAAGTTCCCCACTTTTACCTTATAACAAGATTATTTTCATTCAGAATGAATCAAATTATAAGGGGGCTTTTGTAGACACCATTAAATGTTTCCCATGCACTTCTCCAAAAAATGTCATTAATCGGGCTTGAAATTTTCACGGTGCGACTCTGCATTTTTCATCAGGGATAGTGATTGTAGGGAAGGCACCGACCTGAATAGCCGAGACTATAGCCTAGCATTGAATCTTGGAAAGGGTGCGAGGATGCATCCGACACTGTATAGAGCAATAAATTTTTTTATGTCCCTAAAGAGGTGCCCAAGGTACCTGCGCAGAAATAATTCTGTGCCACCGTGCTAGAGCCAAATGAAACAATTATTTTGGAAAAGTCCTCAAAGTGGTGCCTTTCTCTAGAAAAAAAATTTCCGGTGCACAAGTACACTGCGGACCACAATTTGGAATGCAATTCACTTGCGCGATCAAACTCTTATCACCCAGTGTCGGGTTATTTCTTATAAATAGACCCATGGGCCCCTCATTTGGATGGACGAATTTCCTTGAAGCCCAATTACTGCATTGTTCACCTGAGTACTTCACCCCTGTCTTCCAAAACATCCAAGGTAGTTATTCAACACCTTCAGTAGAGGATTGAAGGGAGGATCATTTGACTTAACTCTTTTTAGTGTTTGAAAACCATAACACTTGCACCCCTAAAGCATCCAACCTCCCTATATCAGAAATACTTGTCTGCCGCCCATTCCTCTCACAGGAACAAGAGTGCCCCACTTGTGAGATCACCTGCGAATACTCTACAAGGATAGATAAAGGTATTTCCCAAGTATTAACATACATGTTGTTCGTCACATAAGCGAACATCAGGTCTATCTAGTCCACTTTCTCACCCATAATTATGCTCCCTTACCGAATTGGGTGTCCCTCTTTGATTCACTTACTCTCTTCAGTTTACAAGCCAGAAATACTTCATTAAATCCATTAATGGAAAATATTATTCTTTCTGGTCTCACTTATCTAAGTGTAATTATGTTGAAACCTCCACCAAAACATCATGAATTATCAAATCTTTGGTAAAGTAACATTAGTGTGTCTTCTATTTGGGTTTTTATATTTCCACAGTCACAGGTTTCCCATATTTTTTTTTAAAATGGGGTTAGAGATCATAGAGTGTATGTGGGTTTGTATATCAACAGTAACATGGACCTTTCTACCAAGAACGATGTTGGGAAGTTCCCAGCTCTGAGAATAAGGGTTTCGGTCCTATCCTCTCCCATCTCAAAGATATGGAAACTTTAAATTTCTGGTAGGGAAGTTATTGTTCACACCTACTTTTCTTCCTTTTAAATAATGAAGTAGTATCCCTCCCCTACTAGGATCAATTCAGGGGCAGCCATCCTAGTGTAATCCCCTAACCATCATCCCTTCTTCCTTCTATTGGACCCTTGTCTAATGTGAAGAGAATAGAGGGAGGGCTCGTCGCCTTGCCCTCATCATTTCTCACCACCATAGGTGTTCCCTCTTCCAACAACAGAGGATTAAAATTTTGAAATTGCATGTGTCATTGTTGAATCGTTTACAACCTCTTATTTCTCACACCGAGCATGGCTTACCTGGGATTAGGGATTTTTCATGATCACAACCTTTTTACAATTGAATAAACTATGTGAAATCTGATTTTTGTTCAAACCAGGAAACGTAAGATGCTTTTTAAGGTCCTAAGCTCACTGGATATCCTACTCTAGAATCCAAACCTAATTTCATTAATATGGGAATCCTCCTTAGTAATAAGCCACAAATTAAACTCCAAATCATTTTGGAATCCTTTCTATGAAGTAAACCCAAACTCATCTCTCTCAAAGGAACATACTCTCTTATGGGATTTATTGAACCACACGGGGCATTGATTCCCATCCATATGAAATATGTGGGAAGCCTCCTTGAGGTTCAAACTAAAAACTTGCAGTCAACCATGTTCTCCATAGTCCATATTCCCAATAGGGTCTAATATTACATGGAAACCCATATTATTTCAATGTTCCTTGGGTTACTTCAGCATAAGTCCCACACTATGTTTTGACCAAGAACTAATTATGCCTTAATTATTTCCCCAGTAAGACACATAGTGACACTTAGGTTTCATCCCTTAATCCAGTTACAATATGTCTTTCTTTTCACATCGGTTTGTCTTCGTCCTTACCGCATGACGTTAAACAGCATGGAAATCTAACACTCCCATTCTTCACATACGTCACCTTTGCATTGTAAAAGAAACCATTATTGGACCTTATTTCTCATACCGAGCATAGCTCGCATGGGCTTAGAAATCAGGTAAATGTCTTATTTATATAAAAAAATGTTTCAATTTCTTATGCAGCTATCAATTTATTCACTGCCTGAAATAAAACAGCATAGTATAATTTCATCATGGCATGACTTAAAATTACCTACTATAATGTCCTCATTTGATTCAAATATTTCTCATGTGCATATAGACAAATCCCCTTCCATATTTTACACTCTTAATCTTTAATATTTCCATATCCTCGTAATCGTTCTTATGGTTTCTAGTGACATAGTTTCTAATATTTAATAACACTTTTTCTTGTCTATGTTGCATGTTCCTTTAGGCGGCCTTGCATAAGTTACCTACATAACAGTTCTGTCAGCTAAAAGATTCCATTATTTGGTTATGCAGCGTATTCCCTAGTTGTCCCTACAAAACACAGCCCCGATAACGGGTTTTCTCAAATAATGGAAACTTCATTATTGGTTATAGTATCTTTTTCACCTAGAATATTTGATGAACATATGTATGAATATGTATTTTATAACAGTAATTCAGGTATACTTGTCATATTATCTTTATATGGATTTAAATGTCTCAAGACTATGGTTTACATATTTCCCTCACCATGTGTACAATGAAATATGAAAAAACCTTGGAATCACTTGGCCACATATCATATACCATTTATATTTATGGTCATAATTGTATGAACTAAAACTAAATACATCGTAACTTTTATTTTTTGGTCAGACCTTCGTAAAATTACTATTCCTCTGATTCTTTGGAAGTTTTGGTTGAAAATACCCTTTCAATATTTAGGTACCGTTCCTTATAAACTAAACTCTATGCATCCGAAAATCTAAATCTCGATAAGCTTTCATCATCTTTTATCAATAGAATGTCAAACATCGAAGCGCTATTTTGTTTGACAATGCAGCATGTTCCCTTAGGTGGCCTTGCATAAGTTGCCTACATAACAGGACATTCAGTCAAAATATACCACTATTCTCATATGAAACATATGCCCCAGTTGGCCCTACATAACACAACCCCCATAACGGGTTTTTCAGGTAATGGTACATTTGTTCTTTGAAAAGACTTCCTCAAATCCTTTTATCCCTTTTCTCATATCATTCCTCGTTTCTAGAAATTCCCAAATCACATTTTACAATTTTCCCTTCCATACCTAAATATAATAGTATGTTTCCAAAAACATTATCAATAAAATTAGGAGACTTTCATACCATTGGTCAAATCTAAAGACCATAAATTAATGCCACTCAATGTCGTAATGGTACGACTTAACACTCCACAGTATCAATTTCCTCACTATAGGACATAAAATTTCATAGTACCAATGTCCTCACAGCATGACTTAAAACTTCACAGTACCAATGTCCTCATTGCATGACATAAAATTGCATAGTATGATATAATAAATTCCCATTTCTAACAAATTTTAATGATTCCTCATACAAAAAATTTATATAGAAATAGTTTTCTTATCCATGACATATGTCGGTATAAAGTAACTATTTCATTCGTTAGATTCCCTTACTTGGAAAAACCACCCATTGTGGTCTTGAGTCACCCTAATATTATTATCTATCATTATTAAAATGTAATATTCCTAAAGATATCTTTTTCTTGACTATTTATTATGTTCCCGTAGGTGGCCTTACATACGTTTCCTACATAACAGGCTTGTCATCCAAAAGATTTCACTATTTGGCTATGCAGCATATTCCCCAGTTGGCCCTGCATAACACAACCCCCATAATGGGTTTTTAAAATAATGGTAACTTTGTTCCTGAAAATGAAACCCCTTATGTTGATACATCTTTTAAATTTTATGACAATAAAAATCATGGCTCATCATTCCCCTTAAAAATATTTAAATAATATTAAAGCAATTATTAGTTATAGAGTCTTGTTTGGGATATAATTTTAATTTTTTTTGTCAAAGCTGTTTGACCTTAAAAACTATCCCTTTATAGTCTAACATACATGATTCTAAACTACCAACAACAAGAGACATGGTACTTACTAGACTGAGAACCTGAAAATGGAATTCTGAACAAAAGTTGAGTCCCAACTCACTAAACTTACATTTTTGTATGATTTTGGTAATATTGAGCAATAAAAGTCAATAAATATAAAGTTTGTGGGTTTTTTTCCACATAAACCTATATAAAATTAAACAATTATCACTAGGCCCCATGGCTTAGGAAAAAATTAGAGAATCCTTCCAAACATCATGTAGTTCAAAATATGACCAAATGATGTTGGAATGTGTCAAAGTTCCCCACTTTTACCTTATAACAAGATTATTTTCATTCAGAACGAATCAAATTATAAGGGGGCTTTTGTAGACACCATTAAATGTTTCCCATGCACTTCTCCAAAAAATGTCATTAACCGGGCTTGAAATTTTCACGGTGCGACTCTGTATTTTTCATCAGGGATAGTGATTGTAGGGAAGGCACCGACCTGAATAGCCGAGACTATAGCCTAGCATTGAATCTTGGAAAGGGTGCGAGGATGCATCCGACACTGTATAGAGCAATAAATTTTTTTATGTCCCTAAAGAGGTGCCCAAGGTACCTGCGCAGAAATAATTCTGTGCCACCGTGCTAGAGCCAAATGAAACAATTATTTTGGAAAAGTCCTCAAAGTGGTGCCTTTCTCTAGACAAAAAATTTCCGGTGCACAAGTACATTGCAGACCACAATTTGGAATGCAATTCACTTGCGCGATCAAACTCTTATCACCCAGTGTCGGGTTATTTCTTATAAATAGACCCATGGGCCCCTCATTTGGATGGACGAATTTCCTTGAAGCCCAATTACTGCGTTGTTCACCTGAGTACTTCACCCCTGTCTTCCAAAACATCCAAGGTAGTTATTCAACACCTTCAGTAGAGGATTGAAGGGAGGATCATTTGACTTAACTCTTTTTAGTGTTTGAAAACCATAACACTTGCACCCCTAAAGCATCCAACCTCCCTATATCAGAAATACTTGTCTGTCGCCCATTCCTCTCACAGGAACAAGAGTGCCCCACTTGTGAGATCACCTGCGAATACTCTACAAGGATAGATAAAGGTATTTCCCAAGTATTAACATACATGTTGTTCGTCACATAAGCGAACATCAGGTCTATCTAGTCCACTTTCTCACCCATAATTATGGTCCCTTAACGAATTGGGTGTCCCTCTTTGATTCACTTACTCTCTTCAGTTTACAAGCCAGCAATACTTCATTAAATCCATTAATGGAAAATATTATTCTTTCATGTCTCACTTATTTGAGTGTAATTATGTTGAAACCTCCACCAAAACCTCATGATTTATCAAATCTTTGGTAAAGTAACATTAGTGTGTCTTCTATTTGGGTTTTTATATTTCCACAGTCACAGGTTTCCCATATTTTTTTTAAAATGGGGTTAGAGATCATAGAGTGTATGTGGGTTTGTATATCAACAGTAACAAGGACCTTTCTACCAAGAACTATGTTGGGAAGTTCCCAGCTCTGAGAATAAGGGTTTCGGTCCTATCCTCTCCCATCTCAAAGATATGGAAACTTTAAATTTCGGGTAGGGAAGTTATTGTTCACACCTACTTTTCTTCCTTTTAAATAATGAAGTAGTATCCCTCCCCTACTAGGATCAATTCAGGGGCAGCCATCCTAGTGTAATCCCCTAACTATCATCCCTTCTTCCTTCTATTGGACCCTTGTCTAATGTGAAGAGAATAGAGGGAGGGCTCGTCGCCTTGCCCTCATCATTTCTCACCACCATAGGTGTGCCCTCTTCCACCAACAGAGGATTAAAATTTTGAAATTGCATGTGTAATTGTTGAATCGTTTACAACCTCTTATTTCTCACACCGAGCATGGCTTACCTGGGATTAGGGATTGTTCATGATCATAACCTTTTTACAATTGAATAAACTATG
Source organism: Viscum album (assembly GCA_963277665.1). NCBI lineage: Eukaryota > Viridiplantae > Streptophyta > Magnoliopsida > Santalales > Viscaceae > Viscum > Viscum album. The sequence continues at coordinate 1,324,932,079 of OY728166.1, forward strand.
TGAAATCTGATTTTTGTTCAAACCAGGAAACGTAAGATTCTTTTTAAGGTCCTAAGCTCACTGGATATCCTACTCTAGAATCCAAACCTAATTTCATTAATATGGGAATCCTCCTTAGTAATAAGCCACAAATTAAACTCCAAATCATTATGGAATCCTTTCTATGAAGTAAACCCAAACTCATCTCTCTCAAAGGAACATACTCTCTTATGGGATTTATTGAACCACATGGGGCATTGATTCCCATCCATATGAAATATGTGGGAAGCCTCCTTGAGGTTCAAACTAAAAACTTGCAGTCAACCATGTTCTCCATAGTCCATATTCCCAATAGGGTCTAATATTACATGGAAACCCATATTATTTCAATGTTCCTTGGGTTACTTCAGCATAAGTCCCACACTATGTTTTGACCAAGAACCTTCCACTTAGAGGTCCTTATCACATGATCCTAAAATGTATGGTGTGTCCCATTAAGTGACACTAAACTACGAGTTTTCTAATTCATTTCACAAGGAAACGTATAGAGCCCATTTTATTGTCACGATCCCAAGATCAAAATAAACATTCATCTCCCTAGATGACAATAAATTCCAGAGTGCCCCGTTGAGTGGCATAAAAACCAGTATGATCATAATGATGATTAAAAGATTCTATAAGTAGTATATTATTGGATAACATTTATGGAGAATCTCGAGTACATATGTATGATTTTTAAATCTTTTCACATGAAAAATAAATGATTGAAAATTCCAAGGGATACTTATGATATACTTGGTGAATTAATAAGGATTCGTGAAAATATATTAAATTTACAAAGAGATTCCTAGAGTAGACAATAATTCCACCCAAAACGGTATGATGATTCTAACCTCCCATCCTCTTGACCAATTCACTTCATTAAGAGTCATAAAATTCAAACATAATTAACACATTCCTTTAGAAAGAAGGTCCCTTTTGGATAAAGAACTGTAGGAATTTTCTGGTTCAATAAATAAATCCAATGGAAACCCCTTGGAAATAGTGATTCTTAAAACTAGAACACACGTTTCAAGGAACTATGAAACATTATTAAATGATAAATTTACAAGATAAATAAAAAGGCACATGTTACCTTGGTAAAAACAATAAGGATATAATTAAGTAAACTTAAATACAAAGGAATAAAATCATAAAAATGTTTTTATTTTGTGTAATGGATGTGATTCTAAATAAAATAATTAATAACGTCATTTTTTCATCACTTTTTGGGGGAGATGAGGCAATAGTGACGTTCTAATAGAGAAAAATTTTGGGAATTTAAAAAATACCACTCAACTAAATTATAAATGGTCTCCTCCTCTCCTATCTTCTTCACACATCTCAATATATTTGGATAAAAAAACTATCAAAATCACTTCCTAAAATTACTCACATCATACTGGAATCCTTATTTTGGGAATATATCCATCATAGGAAAACATTTAGTGTAATTACAAGGAGGATACATGAAGATTAAGTAACGTTCACCAACTAGGGTTTTTGTTTTTTGGTTCCTCCACCACATTCAATTTTTATTATATCATTATTATATATTATCCATAGTTTATTACATATACATATATGTTGTTATATTATTTTTTTTGCATCAAACATCTATAATTACATCAAATGAGTTATGAAAACCTCATTTTTTAAAATAGTGGACTACCGCCTCACAAACCGATGTCGTTCATTTTTTAATTCCCACCTCTCAGGGTTGGTCATAATGATGGATTTAATGTTTATATATTATATTTATAATATTTATGATGTTATTTTTAATATTTAACTACTATATCACACACACATTAATATTTTCCATTTTGTGGGAATATGACTATGTCATTTATGTGTACGGTGGACAAAAGCCTCATGAAGCAATGTGATTCAGTCATGCTTTGCATGGAATTTGTTAAGGATAGGTTTAATAAAAATATATGATATATATTTCATGAAATTTTTTTTGAATTACCATATATCATTTTGTTTTATTTCTTTCTCCCTTATAAGAAAAAGAAAAAATAGTGTTCGTGTGTATGTATGGTATATTGTCTCTAGGAATGGTGTATTTTATTTCCTATCACCAAATTTGATGGATCACTAAAAAAATAAATACTAAATATATATGACATTTATATCATGGTTATAATTTTTAGGTGACGGAATAATGATCAATTTAAAATTACCAAAAATATAATGAAAACATAATATATAAGAAAAACAATGAGGTTATTAACTGAATCATAACATTTACATGGTATTGTTAACAAAAACATAATAAAAGGTCATAAGAATGAAATATATTTTATTATATGTATGAGTATGTTTCTATAGTGGATTTATAATTAACTTATACTTATTATACATGAGGTTTTAATGAGTACGATGGAGGTATAAACATAAAGTAATAAATTTTTTCCTCAATTCGCCATCTTTGAGTCAAACGTTAATTTATAAACCTATATTTGTTAATGAGGTGTATATATCAAACCTTTGAAATATAATAGAATGAATTTATTAGTCCTCATGATATTTAAAGATTAATTTATGTTATCCCTTCATGGATCTCATGATTCAATTGTACTAAAATGGTATCAATTTTATGTCAAAACCTTATCATTTATTGAGAATATTTATGTTTAAGTATCCTATATATAAATATCTTATTATTATTCTCAAAAAATATCATGAATTTTATTCTAATCTATTAATTTTTCATATATCCAATTAATGGCACCAATTATCCACGAATTGAAACTTAATATTTTTTAGAAAATATTTTTAATAAGATCTAATTTTATTTCATTCTTCAACTAGAAATCTAATTTCTCCTAAAACCATGTTTTCTAAAATGATTTTAAACATGTTTTATTACACTCATGTAATTTTTAATGGTATATTTACCCATGTTTAAATTATTACAATATTTTTTCAATGGAATAATAAATTCTTTTTATAAAATAATTCTATTTGGTTTTTATTAAAATTGTTAAAAGGAATTTTAATTTTAATGTATATAGAATGAAAAAAAATCATAAAATCGTGATAAATAAATTCATCAAATCATACATTAAAATATTTCAAATTAATTTTCAAATAAAAAGGTTTTCAAACGTTTTTATGCTTTAAATATTATTTTACGAATTATAAATGGCATTTTTCCATAAGAAATATTTTTAATGATTCATTCATCATTATTTTCCAAATATGATGGAATTTTAATTGAATGGTTTATGTTTTAATGGAATGATATTTATGAAACCCATTTCTCTTCCATGGGTTATACAATATGGAAATGGTTTTGAAACCCAGTTATTTGCACAGTTTTTTCAATGATCAAATGATTATAAAACATAACAATTTTACATAGGTTATGGCATGATTAAATTTTCATGATACCCATTTAATTTCATTGGTTATGATATGGTAATTGTGCATAATCTTATGGCACACATAATTATGGTTTTCTTAATGTGATGGTTTCTACTATATCTCCCTCTAATGTTTTAAGAATAGATTTATGTCTCATAAATTGTAATTTTTAGAATTGGGAGTGAATCTAGTTCCATGAGAAAGGGTTCTAACAGGGAGAAAATTCAATTAAATAAGACATGGCTATAACGGGGAGTTAACAAGGATTACTAATATATGGCTCAAATTTGGATTTAACCCAGTTTATTAAAGGAATTTATCTTTAATTATATTCTTAGTAGTGATAATTGACAAATATGGAAATTATTTTTCTATGATTTTGTGTATGCACAAATTCTTTGACTTATTCCAATGTTATAAACTCTTGTATCATGTTATATTTCTCCATTATGATTATTGTCTTATGAACATCCAATAATTATAAAATGAATCAATATTATGATCTCTAATATGCATTGTGAGGTTTTTAAATGTTATGAACTTGTTCACAAACCCTTATGTTCATATTATTGTTATATGTCTACCTTAATTACCCTTACTTGGAATCCATGATCACCCATTTATATGTTTTATTTCTCCGGGTTATGAATAGATTTATTTTTTATGATATGAATAGGAATGGAAATTTTGGTGGGAGATAATGTACCTCACATATAGACAATTGTTTATTTTTCTAAGATTTTAAATGCACTAAATTATTATAGTTCTCAGACATGTTATGGTGTAATATACTCAAAATTTATAATTTTTTTTAATATTTGAATATTGAAATAAAATATATCCATAGTTTGTATAAGGTCATATGGTTAGTTAATATTTAAAATCATTTATAGGAAATATATAATGAAATCCCTATGAGCATTTCTAAATATAATTATAAGGATGAGTCAAAGTATGGTAAATATTCCATGAATTTTAGTTAAATATAATGTGATTGGTTTCCTAGAAATATATCCATATATGACTACCACAAGTTGATGTGGCTTTGGCATAGATGCACCTAAGGGTAATAACTTAAAAAAAATATATTGAGTTATACTCCATTGGGAACTGGTACAAAAAAATATATCATGCTTCCCACCTAGTTTGAATCTTCTAGGGTATATGTTTTGGAAATTAACAAAATATTTACAAACCATCATGACTGATTTAAAAATAATATGACTATGAATGACCTAGTATAAACCAATTGTGTCATAGAGAAAAAAAATTCATTCATTATATATCCTATAAGTGGTTTTCATGGTTATGGATTAGTACAAATAAAAATATAATTTACATTCATTTGGTGTTTAGAACTATAAATCATCATTTTGGTAGTCTAAAAATTGGAAGGTGAAGCATATAAATTGTGGAATCTTATCCACATTATGAGGCAATACGATTAAATTTACCCCATGGATTGGGATAAATTTAAGAATTTTTTTTCAATAAGTAATTTCCTCATATTCATCTTACAAGGATATAAAAGGTATTCCTCGAGCTAAATAAGAAAGATGATTAATCAGTTGGTACCTTTGAGGAATGTTTAATAATACTTCCTTGATATGCTTCGTGTATTATCAAATAACTCAAAATTTTAGTCGATCAAGTATTTAGTGGAAGAAAACCATGTTCGTTCAGGGATTTGGCCTTAAGATACTTCTATAAATATAAAGAGATTGATTGATATGATATCAAGGTTGAAATAGCAGTTTGAGTTACATATCAATGTTATAGTTTTGACAAAAAAAAGATAATGTTCAAAGGATAATCTAAAAAACCAGGAGAAAATAATATGATCTTTACTGTATACTCAATATTATAGTTTTAAGTGTGTAATTTAATCTCATTTAGAAATTGATTTCTAAATTTATGGGAATAAGTTAAAAAATGATTCAAATAAAAAGAAATATGCACATAATATACCTCCCACACGTCAGTGATTCATGTGTAAGGATAATGAGATTTATTATAACCAGTTCACTAACTCTATTTTTAATGATGATGATCGATGTATGAGACCCCTTAAGCCAAGTGACAAAGATAAATCTCATGCAATCACAATTTTTGATGAGGGTTGTGATAACAACATGGTCAAAGGTACACATACAACCAACTCTAGAACTACTAATGTATTATTTGACTATAGATCTAACCATTATCTCATTTCTAAAGAATATTATATGGGTATCTATATGACATAAAAACAATTATATGTAGAATTGTTTGTGGAAACCCCTAGTGGTATGAAGACTGTATCTCTAGGGTATAATTTCTCTATGGTTGATGACCGTTGGAATGCACTTCCCTAAAATATTTGTATTCTACCTCTCAATGAATTTCATTTCATATTCATCATGGATTTTATTTCACTTCATAAATATCAAATTAATTATTGATTAATGTAATTAATGTTTGATATTTCCAACCACCTTATTATTGACTATCAATGTGACGATATGTTTGATCTTATGATAGAGATTAAATCAATTGTATGGGTTTTTATTCCAATTTTAAGGGGTTATTATCTATAATGGTTTTAAAGAAACATGAAATTGATGTTATATTTATTTTTAAGAATATTTGTATATATTTCAGGTGGATTTTCCTAGTCTTGACCCAATTTGTGAAGATGGTTTCTAAATAAAACTCTTACCTAGTGCCACTCCATTTTGAAAGACCCCATATAGAAAGGCCTAGAGTGGGTTAGAAGAACTTAAAAAAGAAACTAAATGAAAGAGAGTAAAAGTGATTTATTAATTCAAGTGTGTCTCTTTAGGGCGCACTAGTTCTTCTTTTTAAAATGATATATGGATTTATGGGACTCTAAATTTCTTATCATGAGATAAAATTTTATGATTAAGAACATATATATTATTCCCTGTATTGATGAAACATATTGTAATGTACATATATCTCAACACTTTTGGAATACTCCCCTTCATTCTATAGATAATAAATTAAGGGTCAAGAAGGAGGATATACTAAAGATAACATTTTTTACAAGGTATGGACACTGAATATAGAGTTAATTCATTTTTTCTTACTAATTGCACTACTGTATTCTTGGATTTAATGAATAAAGTCTTTAGAAATTAACATGATTAGTTTTTGGTAGTTTTGATAGATGATATTCATATATATTAAATGATTAATCAATAGCATCAATAAAACATGATAACTGTATTAAATACCCTAATTAAGGATGACCTATATGAAAATTTTAAAAAATGAGAATTTTGGCTGCAAGTGGTTTCATTTTTGTGTGATATAATATCAATATAGGTTATATCATTTGACCCATTAACGTATGAGGAAGTTGAATGTTGGATGAGACCAACCCTCGAGACTAAGATCCATAATGTTTTGTGGATTAGATGGATATTATTGATGGTTTGTAGAGAATTTCTCATGAATATGTAATCCATTGATCAGGTTAACTAGAAGGGAACAAAGATCCTCTAAATAGATGAATGAGTGGAAAATTTCAGTAAACTAACTAGAATATTAGTCATCTCATATGTGATTACATTACCCTATAGTGAAATAGGTTTTTTAATCTATAGTGATTCATCAATGAAGGGATTGGTATGTTTTATTATAAAAATGACATGGTTATATATTATGCCTCACGAAAATAGAATATTCACAAGAAAAACTACCCAAATAACTATTTATATTTATCTATGGTAATGTTTTAATCAAAGATATGGATGTATTATATTTTTGGAGAAAATTGTGACAAATATATTGATTAAAAATAATTAAATTATTTATTCACACAGAAGGTGTTGAATACGCACTAAAGAATATTGTGAGAACTGATTAATTATTATGACTTCCCAATTCATTGCCTCCCTAGTAATGAAAATAAGGTAAATGATTCATTGAATCAAAAGGATCATGGTATATTATCCATGATGATAATAAAAAAATATTAAATATTTATGTATTTTTAAAGGATGGAACCAGAAATCCTGAAGAAAGGGTGAAAATATTACTTATATCGATTAGATGTTCAAAAATTCACCCTAATGAATATTAAAGTGGAATATAAGGCAAATTAAGAGAAGTTAAAGAAGGTTAAAAATATTCATAATTTTGAAATCGATCATGATTGAATGATAAGGTTCAGGAAATGTGTATATGTTCTATCAATACTGGATTTCAAGGAGTTGTTATAGGAAGCTAGTAGTCTATTAATCTAAATTCAACCTAGAGGTATGGAAATGTATATATATTTGTAAGAATATTTCTGGTTGGATGGATGAAAGATAGATACTACCGTTTATATATCTTAGTGCCTGGTATGTTAGAAAGTTAAGAAAAATTTTTAAAATTTTATGGGATGTTGCATATATTATGAATACCATAATAAAAATTGGAGAACATCACCATGGATTTCGTCATTGGACTCCACAAAAGGATTAAGGGGAATAATTCTATATTGGTTTTAGTTGTTAACCTTACAATTTTATCACACATAATAATAATTAGATAAAACAACTATCTAGATTATCTTTCAAAGATATAAATTGATGAAGTTGTAAAGTTTCTTAGACTACAACAATATATTCTGTATGATTAGGATCAGAGGTTTACCTCAATATTCTATAAGAGCCTTTGGAAAAATCTTGATACAGAGTTTTTTTCATCACTATGAATCATCATCAAATTAAGGGTCAATCTAAAAGAAAATATCAAATCATATATGTTATGTTGAGATCTTGTTCATTGGATTTCAAATGTGTTTGAGATCTGCACCTTCTTCTCGTTTAGTTTTCAAAAAAAATTAATTCACTCAATCATTATGATGTATCCTTACGAATCCTTTCATGGAAAACAAATTAGTGCTCTAACATGCTAGAGAGATTTTGAAGAAGGGAAGCTATTGGGACTCAAGATAGTAAATGAAATGGAAGATAATGTTAATGTCATTCATAAACACATCATGGAATCTTAGATTCAATAGAAATGTTCTACTTAAAATAATTGGTGTGATATATATTTATATGTTAGTGAAAATATGATTCAAAAACTTTATCCATAGAAGAAGGTTATTATAATTGGGAAGAAAGGTAAACTCATACCATGGTATATCTATCCCTTGGAACATTTTTATCATATCGAATTGGCAGCCTATCAATTGGAACTTTCACCAAACCTCTTTCAAGTTCATGTTGTGTTCCATATATCTCTCTGAAGGAATTGCATACCTAGATATTAATATGAATTGAACTCAGAGGTCATACTAATGGAGAAACATCTTTCTTAGTGAGGAAAAATTGATAGAACTTATTGATTATACATAGAAATTCTATTAAATTATAACACTCATCTGGTCAATGTTTTAAAGAAAACCCATAGGTTTTTAAAAGCTAAATGGGAAATTTTGTAAAATATGAGGCATAATTATCATAATTTTTGGTTTCATAGTGTTGAATTTTGAGAGAAACATTCAATTTAGAGGGGGAGGGGCACAATGTAACACCATGAGTTTTTGGGAATTTTTTTTTGAATAAATTAAATTTCCTTGTTGTATTGAATAACATGAAACACCTTTTCATGATTTCATTATATGAAGCAATAACTTAATCTTGTGTTGAATGCAACATTATCTTACCATGTGCGACAAAATGTTTTAAAAAACCATGCTTGATTTTTAATTTCTTCATTTAAATGAGTCCATTATAAACTAGATCTTAAACATTGTGATTAAATAGTAATAATTGTTTTAAAATATTAAGTATAATGTTTTGATATAAGGAAAATATAATTATAATAAATTATATAATTTTCAGAAAATTATTTATAAGTTTTGAATATATTATTTCCAAAAAAATTATTCTTTTTTAAGACTTTTTGAGAAAAGTAATAAAATTACTTTTTTAAGGATTTGAAAATAAACTTTATTTTTGAAATCAAAATTTTAAAATTATCTTACGTTGAAATTTTCTTATTTATATAAAAAGATTCATTTTTTATGAATAGTAAAAAATACTAAATTTTAACTTAAAACTACTTTTTTGTATCATTAATTTATATTGTTAAATTATATTTTAAATTACTTTTAATGTAAAAAAAGTTCAATTATATATAAATTAATCATGTTTTGGTTTTTATAATAATTTTTATATTTATTTTTGATAAAAAAACAGTTCATTCTGTTGACCTTTTCACTTAAAACCTCTGATTATTATTATGTCTCTAATTTTTTTTAAATTTAACTTGTCTAGTTTTTTAATTGAATTTATAAAAATGGATTGATAATTTTGATTCATAATTAACTTTTCTATATCAGAAGTTCAAATTAATTTGTTACCAAAATGAATACTTAAAACAATTAATACTAGTTACCAATATTAAGGTTAAAACAGAATTTTTCACACTAGATGGATTTGTGTCAAATTTATTTTTGGACAAATATTGGATTTTAATTTATCAAATTGGATTTCATATTTATAATAATTAGGTATCCATTATCTAATAAATTTTTTTAATGTTATTCTCAATGGATAAATATCTTGGTAAATAAAAAGATACATGTTACATTAATAAATTAATAATGATAAAATTGAATAAAATTAATGAATAAGGAATAACATGATCAAAACTATGTTTTTTTGGTGGAGGTGTTTCTTGAGAAAATAAATCATAAAATTATTTTATAGATCATTATTTATTCCCATGATGTATGTGTGACCTCCTAATAGTGCATACTTTTTTTTATTTGCAAAAATGTCACTAGCCCCACTTATAAATGGCCATCCCTCCTCTCATATTTTCACCTATAAAGACATTTTGATCAACCGAAACCTACCCAAAAATAGAAAAACTACCCTAAATTCATCTTAGAATTCATATTTTTGGTATCAAACCATCCAATGAAGGCTTTTAGTAAAAACCTAATAAGTATTCTTAAATAAGCTGTAACGTTCATCAATAAGTGATTTTTGTTTTATTTCTTCCTCCACCACCTTTAATTATTATTATATAAATATTATATAATAAATTTAGTGTCTTAAATAAATAAATATATTATTATTATTATTACTTGACTTATTAAAATCTACACATCCATCATTTGGGTTATGAAATCATCATTCATGTGTAAGGAAGACTACCACATCATGAACCTATTTCATTCGTTTTTCTACCACCACATATATCGGTTATTCATAATGATAGATTTATTATGTATATATGAAATATGTTATATTTTTTATTTGATAATGAATTTTTATCATTTATTATGTATGTGCCTTCATTATTTTTATTTTGTTAGAATAAAAAAACTTAGACCGTGTGTATGGTAGACTACGACATCACAAAGCAATGTGATTGGTTCAAACTTTTCAAGGAATATATTAATGATGGGTTTAATAAACAAATATGATATTTATTAAATAATAATTACTCTTCAATGATAATATATCTTTTTTTTTCTTTCTTTTAACCCAATAAGAATATGAAAAACATTGTTCATGCATACGTATAACCTACTCTCTCCAAAAACATTGTATTTCCTTTCCTATGAAAAAAAAGTTTCGATTACTATTAATTCATAAATATGGAATATATATGATATATATAATGGTTATTAATTCTTGATATTATAGAACCATGACCAATGTAATAGGACCTGAAATCTAAAAAATCAAAACATATAAGAAAAATAAAGAGGTTATTACCCGGAACAAAAAATTAACATGGAGTTGTTAATATTAATTAAATAATTTTTTTTATAAAAAAATTAAGCGTATTATACATATTAATATAGTTTTAGGATATATTTATAATCAAATTATTTTTATTATATCATATTTTTTAATGAGTATGGAAGAAGTCAAGACTTATAATAAGGTGTTTTTTCCTCAATTTTCCTTCACTGAGATGTTTATTATGTTATGCACCAATATTCTTTCACAAGGTGTATATAAAGCCCATTTCACATTTAATATCAAGAGTATATTCATTTTTATGATATTTGTAGATTTAATTTATGTAAATCTTTCATGGGGATCATGACTCAATGTTACAAAATATGTAAGGATTTTATGTTACAATTTCATCATTTATTAGTATTACTAATAATTAATCCTAAAATGTTGGAAGATCATGTTATAACTATAAAAAATTCTCATTATTTTCATTATCCTTTATTAATTCATAATATATTAAATTTAGGTTACAATTTTCCCACTCTTTGGTACTATAAATTTTTAGGAATTGTTTCTTAGAATTAAACATTAATTATTACTTGTATAGAAAATATTTCTTCTTCCAAACCCATGTTTTCTAAATAATTTTAAAAAATATTCCTCTATAATGATTTTTAATAGACATTTTTACCAAATTAGGAATTTTTAAACAGTTACATGAATGAAATTTTCATGTCTCTTTCCAAACAATGCTTGTTTGGATTTTATCGAAAATTAAAAATGAGTATTCATTTTAACACATCCAATTTGATTATGATTTTCTCAATTAATGATAAATAATTACTTTAAAGATTTCCTTAAAATTTTTAAAAGTTATTTTCAATGAAATATTATTTCAAAATGGTTTTTATTTTAAAAAATAATTTTTTCAAATATGAATATATATATTCCTCAAGAAATGTATAAAATGATTCTTTTAAAAATTATTTTCCATATAAGAAGATATATATTTTTTTTGACTATAAATTACTAGAGATATGATATAAGTATATCATTCTTATTCATTCTATCAATGGTTTATATTTTTATGGCCTGAGGTTTTGAAACCAGTTTCTCTTCCAAAGGACATACCATGATTAAATGATTATGAAACATTCTTCATTTCATGGGTTATTCAATGATGGAATGATTATTAAACCTTTATATTTTCTAAAGGATATGATATGAAAAAATTTTCATGATACCCAGTTAATTTCATGGTTTATAATATGTTTAATGTCTATGATCATGTGTAACATATAGATATATTTCTCACAAATGTGATGGGTCGGACTGATATCTCCATTCAATGCATTAAATTATTATTTATATTTCATGAGATAGATAGTGGTGAAATGGGGAGTGAACCCTAATCAATAAGATAGGGCATAAACATGCAGGGACATTAGTTTATTAATAAATGGATTTTATAGGGAGTGAACTTGTTTCTATATGAAATGGATGGATTGGGGAGGGAAACTGGTTTAGTGAAGGCCAATATCAGCTTTGATGATTTTGGAAGTGATCCTTGACTAATATGTAAATTATTTTGTATTATTATGTTTGTGAAAACAATTACATGTCTTATTCCAATGTTATGATCTCATGACCAATTTTATTTTATTCCCTAATGAATTATATCTTATGGACTTCCAATAATTATGACATGACACAAGATTGTAAACATTGGTATTCATGGTATGGTTTTCAAACATTATTCTCATGTTATCATACCATTATATTCATGTTATGAAAATATAACTCCCTTGTTGACCATTTCTATGTATTCAAACTCACCCTTTCTTATATTTTTATTCCCTAACTTATAATGAAGTGTATTTTTTATTATTTGTATACGAATAATGATATAGGTGGGAGATGATTTATCTCACACAAAGACCCATGTTTATGATTCCATGTTTCAAATGGTTCTAAACTATTACACTCTACATGTGTGTGTTTGTGTAATTTAATGAGTGTTCAAAAACATTGATTTAATATCAATGTATAAAAATCCTGGGTCATTATCCCCCATTGTAGGTAAACTATGTAATATCACTCATATTAGTAATAGCATTAATCACATATTGAGATGAATCGTAGAGTCACATTTATGGTTTTTGAAAGGTGAGAGAACAATATCCATTATCATGGAAGAATCATATTTAACTTATTTACCCTAATTCACCCCACCCTCTTATGGTGTACTCCACTATAAGAATATAACATGTGTTATTTGATGACAATGTTTATTATTTATATCTCTTGGAAACATGTTGATTACTTTCAATCCCAATGGTATTCACACATTTTAATATAGTAATATCTTATTATGAAAAAGTTGTATACAATATAGTTTTTAGAATTTATGCATGGATGTCTATAAATAACATATATATAATCACTACTAATAAAAATATTGGGTCTTTGATAGATATAGATCATCTTTATTTAGATGTCGGTTTCATATACATAAATTCCATCAGTTGTTCTCTAAACATTACAATTTTCTCATAGGTAATGTCTTAAAAAACTTCTCATGACTTATGGGAAAAAATATTATTTATCTTTAATGATTATTTTAAGGTCAAGAGGAAAAATTAAAGGATATATCAAAAAATATTATGATTTGGGAATGAATTAATATGATATATTTGAGGACATTTTTTGATCATCTAAATATTAGTTTTCATGATATATGAAGACTTGGTGAAGATATAAAAGATGATAATATCATGAAGAAGATCATCCAAAGACTCTGCCCCCATTTTAGTGAAACGTTTTCTGTTCTAGATGATAATGATATGAAAGTTATTTAAATCGATAGTCACAATAGCACATTTTTGGATTATTAGATGAGAAATGAATAAAATGTTTAAATAATGACATAGAGTCCCAAATAGGTGGCCTTTAGTTCCATGAATAATCTATAAATTAGGGAGAATCTAGAAGTTGAAAAGCAAGACAAGGTTATTTCATTCATATCCTCTAATCTCAATATAGGAATAGGAAGGACTAGGGTAAATCACCTTCATTATTGCTTAAAATTTTCAAATGATAGACATCTTGTGGTTAATTGTCCCAAGAAAATTAATTAATATTTTGATGAATACATTCCTCATACCAAGATGAGAAAATATGTAAATGAAAATTACAATTATAAATTTATTTCATTAAAAAGTAAAAAAATTCAAATCAATATGGTATTTATAGAAAAGGTTAAGAATAAGAAGTTAAATATTTCAAATAATCAAGATGAAAATGGAGATAATGAGAATAAATGAGTTATGGAATGTATTTATTAGTAGGAAGAATATGAGGAATCCCTTGACGAATTTGATGCCTAGAGAGAAAAAATAATGATATCTTATATAGTGGTGCATTATTTTATGATATAAATGAAAAATAAGAAGAATAAAATTTAGATCTAATGTCTAATATTTAAAAACTCAAATTTTTAATTTTGGGTAATTCCGTAAATAATTTTATACTAAAACATAACATTAAAGATCAAACCCTTGTCATTTATAATGTGGATAAAACTATCAATGAAAGAGGTAATAAAATTTAGGGGTGTAAAAAATAGATTATGAATTTTCATTATATGTGTGAATATCTAGAAATATTATTGACAGCACTATAAATGAAATAAATCATGTGGCCAAGGAAAATCAAATTCATAAAAATTTGGATGTTTTTTGTATATAATGATAAAAACAATAAACATCTTCTATCTATTTCTAAAATGATTTTCTAGGACAAATATTAATAAAAATAAAAGATACAATTTTATACACATTCATTATTACATAAGAGATATTGTTTCAGGTGTGAATTCTACAGACATAATGCAATAAATTACATATCAAGGATGCAAAAAAAATCATAAAATTTACCCAAATATCATGAATGAAAAATGTAGAATATTAATCCAAAATTAAATTAACTAAAAATATTTATTAGTTTTTATAATAATAAGAAGAGTTTTTGGATCTAGATGTTAAAGAGGCATATTAATTTACAACATGAGTAAATTAAAGATGTTTTGAAAACACTATTATCCCTAAAATTTCAATACAGGAAATGGAAAAATAGATTTCATGGCTACCAAATAGAGATTGTAAAGTTCACATGACTAAAAATAAAGACCTTACTATGAATTTTAAGAACAAAAAATTTGGTGTAGTTTTTATCGGAAATGATGAAGGTCTTGATAATGTTTGTTCCACAAAAGCAAAAAAATGATGGAAAGATCATAGATGAATTGAACTATTTGTAAATAGGAAAATTCATTATATTCTTAATGTTATAAAATTATGTGACAATGGATATTTTTTTGAGTTTAGAAAAAGGTATATAATATTAAATAAAAAGATAGAAAACATATTCTAAAATGAAAGACAAGAAATGGAAATGTATACCTTGCTAGAGAGGATATTTTTTTGTATGTATTCCAAAGAGTAGACGAACAAGATATGACATTGTAATCCTGGTAGTATCATCTAAAATTAACTAGAAATAATTTTAAATAGTGATGAATCATGTTATGTTCCTCATATCATGTATGATAACACTCATATGTTTTTCATATTATAAAAGGAACATTATCTAAAATTATTCCATGATAAAGAAGATGAAGGCATTGAGGTTACTTGAGCTAGTGTATATTGATTTTTTTTTCAAATTTCACCAAAACAATATTGAATGAAAATTTTATTAGGAATGTTTTATTGATCATTTCAAAATTATTTTTGGATTATGAAAATCACAAACAAGACCTATGTATATGCGTGTATCACTCTATATCAGAGGAGAACTAAAAAGATGTTTCTTTGAAGATTTAGAATAAGTGAATAGAAACTATAAGTAAATTTACAATTCATAATGTTTTGAAATTTTTGGGGAATAATTTAATTCAACATCTAGTTTAATTTATTATAATTCCATAAAAAATTGGGTAGTGGTAAGAATGAATTGGATAATTAAAAATATGGCATGGAAAACACTAATATATATGTAAAATTTGTAAATTTAATTGAAATACGTTGTTTTTACATAATTTTACATATTAATTTGATAATTTCTATGTGAATATTAAGGGAGAACACCATATCAAATATAGTTTGGATTGAAACATACATTCATTTACTTCAATAAATTTGAAAGTTAATATTTTATTCTTTATAAGGAGAAGATAAGAAAGCTTGAACGATATGGTGAGGAAAGAATATTTCATAGATTATCATAAATGAATAAATCCTACATGTTCTATAAAAATTGTCACCATAAGATGATTGAGATAAATTACATTAAGATGGTTGAATACAGTTAAATGAAACAAACATGTGATCTATTTTAGCATGGAAATGAAAATATTTTAAAATATAAATGTGATGAATAATCACAAGGTTCATGTAGAGTTAAAAGGAATGAAAATAAATCTTACAAAGACTAACATGGTTAAGAATGTACATAAATTACTAAATGTTCTTGAATATAAATGAGTAGGGATGATATTAATGAATGAAATATTTTTTGAGATAAGAAATCCCTAGTTCAAACATCAAAAATGAATGCTAGATAAAAGTTGAATTATTCTCCTTGTTGGAAGATAAATATTTTGTGGAGGATAAAAATAATGGGATCTGGATCATATCAAGGAATGAAGATATTTTTCAAATAGCATGTAATCAGACAAGATAATTTATTCCAATTATAAGTGACAAGAATGTCATCAAAATAATGTGGGTGTTCAGAAAATATTTTTAATGAATATGGAAAGGTGTTTTGAAAAACAACATGGCTAGTGTGTATGTGGTATTCCAAAATTTAATGAATAAATATTAAAGAGATGTTTATTCCCAAAGCATGGAATGAAACCGTTCAGTTATTCTTATCCATTTCCATTAAAAAGTGTTTCAAATTATATCAATTGTTCTATCTGACTATGGATTTTTATATTCTTGAACAAGAAATAGGATCATAGTTCTCCAAGATAGAAAAATATCTAAAGAATAATAAATTTCATCATGGAGGTGTTGATCATAATCTCAACTCCAAGAATGATATCTATCTATGATTTACGGTTCTTATTTAAGTTAATGAAGTAATTTTTGGAGGGACATATGAAATCCAATGCATAGAATTTATGATCTCTAAAGGTCAGAATTCATGATTTCTCTAATCGGTGAAATATATATTTTCATTTTTTATAGGTAATTTAGCAAATATATGTGATATTTATCACATAAAAAATATCTAAATGTTGTTTTAATAATATTTCAAATATATGATTCCAAGACCCAGGAAAATCTCATAGTGGTAAGACATAAATTATAAAAATATGGGTAGGTCCACAAGATTGATGTGAAATATTCATAAAATATAATTTTGATCTCACTATATCTTAATTTCACTCAATTATATACTTTATTTTAATCTTATCAATATTCTTATTTTGAGATTGATTTCAAAGAAATCAATATGAACTCTATGAAAGGAATACTATGATATATGTATCTCATGATGATCTATGGGTTATTCTTTCACAATAATTCAATGTAGACTTTATTGGTATTTATTGATGTGCATTTATAGTGACAAGTCATTGGTATGTTAAAGGATAAATGTCACAAGAATGCAGTTTTTCCTTTTGTTCATAAAAAGGTAAGTATGAAGATTATAATAGGAATAAATTGAGGGAGTACACTTCATAAAACAAGGGACCCACTCTCATCCTAGGAAATGTGTGAGGTAGATATGGTACACCATATCTAGATAAGGCATTAGAGACTCATGATTCATATAATTTAGTGTATGGACATAGTGAGTGTGACCAAGCTCCATGAGAATTTCCTCCTGTAACTGATGGAAAATGGATTCCAAGTGATGAAGGTAGTATTTCTAGGATTCAAGAGGAAATTAAAAAATTAGGGAAACCCAAGGCATCTATAGTGGGTGGAATGATATCATAGATGATTCTCCAAAAAAATATACTATAGTTAGGTATTTTCCAAAAGGAAAAAAATTTGTTGTGGATGATGAAGTATATAATCCATTCCTCCCAGGAAAGCAAGGATCAAGAAAGACTTATCTTATTTGAATCCAAATACAGTCACTCGGTCTCATGGTCCCTTATCAAATTGTGACTTGTGTGGTGATTATGATACTTGGTCTTTTGGTGTATTTTTTTACAAGGCCATGATGCATGTATGTCCCCATCATTTCCCTTTATGTACTGTTTTTTCTTATTTAATAAAATGGTTATGCTCAATCCTTCATTGTATATTGTATCTACTCTAGAATGAACCCAATTTCTATTGATAAGTCAATAACATGATGATATGGGTCTTGATGTGATGTCTCCTATTTTAATCATGTGTAATATATCTTGTTTGTTTAATCATAAAAAACATAATATTCATCACTTGAGGAAAAATCACATGGAGAAAAAATACCATTCCACAAAAGAGAAATCAGATAAAGGAATAATCTTTTTTTAGTATGTTTCAACTAAAGGTCATGTTGTTGATATCTTTTAAAAGTTCCTTCCCAAGGTGGTGTTTGAGAATCATTTGTTAGTTGTAAATGTAAAACTATATCAGTCTATATAATTTATTTCCAGATGGAGCCATCACTCCTAATTATATCTCTCAAAATAAATATATGTTTTCTCACCCTACGCATGATAAAATTCACGAGGGTGCTCTATTTATGTTTATTTACCTTCTATGATAAATGTAAAAGTGTCTCTAAATAGGGGACAAGATAAAGTGATGAGATCAATGGGATATGTGGTGTGGTTTTTGAAAGAATTCAAATTATATATATGGGTTTATTAATTGTTCATATGTTTTCATGAGTTTTTTTTGATTCAATTATTATTTCTCTCATTGATGATAGATAAAAGTGGACTATAATTGGATATTATTGGCTCATTAAAACACATCTTAAAATTGATGTTTTTAATGAGTGGTGAATCTGTTATTGGAGTGTTTGGAAATTTTCAAAAAACCCAAATGGGAATATAATTAGAAAAAATTATCATATGTATTTCTATGTTGTTTTAATTATCATATTAATGGATGAAATTTTTTTGGACTAAAAATAATGTTGTTTCCCTTGTTTTGTGAAGTAGAACTTCATCATGGCTATGAATTCATCATGGTTTGTGGGAATGGTGAAAGTGGAGTTCATCATAGGAGGACCATTCCCATTACATTAGGTGTGTTGAGGATAAAATACACGCATTTTTGAATTGATAAGGGACCATACCAATGGTAGTAACCTTGGATTCATATCATTGATCCTCTTGAACATGGGAAATGTATGTATTCATGCCCATTTTGGAGGTGTTTTTTATAAATAGATGGGACTATAGTGAAAACTGAACACATATATGCACCTCGTAATAGAGAATCAGTTATGTTCAAGGCCTATAGTTAATGGGGGTTGAGATATGAGAGACCACATTGTCGTATATTTCATGTTGCATATTGGTTATCCTATTGATCCCATGGAATCCACACTATAACCATTTTAAGGATCATGGCTTGGAGAAAGGCTATATATGAAAACAACATATATTAGGATACTAAAAATATGATTATATTTTTGTTAAGGAAAAATACGAAGATGTTATGTGATATGTCATGTTGAAAATTGGATCATCATTCAAGTTTTCAAATCCATAAAAAAAATTTACATTGACACACAGATTTAGATAAAGTTTAAACCAAAATTTAATGGGAGGTATATGGTTCATTTTTTAGGGTCCTTAATTGTTCATTCATATCATGGGTTAAATGGATTCTCAGAAATATATTTAAGAATTGGATCTAGCCTTGGGTAAAAGTATATAGAAGTTGGATTCATGTATGTTTCTAAACTATAATAATTTTGAGTAGGAAAAAAATTGGGTCACTCTAGATCTCATCTGGAACATTGATTGTTGAAAGACCTGTTGTTTTATAAGTTTATTTGTCTAAATGAGAGTGTAAATTTTATATGATTAAAAGAAATACCATTATTAGTGTTTGTCTACATCATCTTATTATATATAAAAGAAAGTTTCAATAATCATATTACAGATATTTTTATTAAATGTGTCATGATTTCCAATTATTTTTGGTAGTAAAACAGGATGGTCAATGAGACCACTCCAAACACTCACTTCTTATATATTATAATTTTATTGATTTTAGTGCATATAAAAAATTGTACATTATCCATGGATGTATCCTAGTGTCGGTTAACCATGTTAAATCTTTCATGTCCTTTACCTACTGAATTACTCACTGAGAGGAATAAGAAATTGAAATTGATGTGTTCCTCGCGTTGAGAGACAAGTTCCATAACCAAGGGAGAATCATTTTATCCTTCCATACAATGATTAACCCCTCATATTAGTGTGAAATAATTAATAATAATATGCCAATGTGATGGAAACAATAATTTTATATTAGAATATAAACAAATTCGTTATTTTTCAAGTATTTTAAAAAACATATTATTTTTGAATACATCTATATGCAGCTTATTTCATATTTATTTTGAGGAAAGAATTTATTGGAATGAATAGAATTGTATAGTATACCTATAGTTATTTTAAAGATATAATATTATATTGATCATGGTTCATGTTTGTAAGCCAAACCAAATAATTAAATGGAGTGGCTCACATGGTTTTATTCTTTTTAGACACTCCTTCGAAAATAATAATCTCGAAATTAGTTCAATTTTTAAATTAAATAAAACATTATGTGTTATTAGGATTTTGGAAGTAGTCCAGTACAAATGTGGTATGATTGGTATTGTGTTTAGTACATAAAAACAATGACAAGAATGAATAGTAACTCCCATTTTTTATAAAATATCATCTCAATTGGTTAGGATCCATCATTCAGTAAATCTGATATGATTTTTAGAATCAAGGAGTAGATCAACATATAATTTTTTACAATGTGATTGTCCAATTAATGACCATTATGGAGTCCTATAAAGTAATATCATGATCTACTATGTCTAAATAAATAAAATCATGGTATCATTCACACTATTCTTCCAAAATAAGTTTTTTGGTTGTGTAAATCTTATCAGTCTGGAGAGACTCTATACAAGAATATTTTTATTCAATTATTATGCTATAATATTTTAAATAGTTTTACTTATAGTTAAAAATATGTGGTTTTCATGAAATTAATACATGATAAGGAGTAATTTTTTAAAAAAGGGGTTCAAATTTTTAAAAATTTGTATTTTCCTTTCTCAATTATATTATACATGTCCAATTGAGGCATGAAATTATTTTTATGTGAATATGACATTAAAATTTCTTTTAATTTAACTTGAAACAAAATAAATTATAAAAATGAATCTTCTATTTTAGTTTCCAATTAATGGATCTTCTCAATCCTAGTATCTTCTTCTAGTATCGGAGTGATGTCTATTATCTAATTGAAAGAAATATTATAGTTGTAATAATATAATACCACTATATAATTTAACCCTTATATTGAAGGTTAGAGATACCATTATAGTTATTATTCAAACTATTATGAATGTTTCACCCATTACTATCACTAATAAAAGGAATATCTTGGACGGATATATAATAAAAAATTGTATTCTAATGTATTTATCAAAAACATTATACAAAAAAATAACGGGCCTTCAATCTGTAAAGGAAATGTGGGATAATATTGAAAGGAACTACAAAGGAAATTCAAATGAATTATAGGATAAACTAACTATTTAAATCATCCAATATGAAGATACAAGATGATAGTAGAAGAGGAAATCAATGATTTTTTATAATGTTCTATTAAATTTTCAAAAATAACTGAGGTTTTTTTAAAATGATGAATATTCTACAAATTAAAAAACCCAAAGGGACAATTTTAATACAAAATAATCACGAAAATATCTACTATTAAATAAGGATAATACCTATCATTAGATAAATTACACAATGTGGTAATATTATACGAGATGAAAAATCTACTAACCTTCAAGAATATCGTTAAAGATGAAATTAATTTTTACTCCATGATAATGTTGAAAATGACTGAAAATTTTAATGATTCAAACTCAAGTAAATGTTAAAAATTGAAAAGATGGTTGATACGATCAAAAAATTATTATTATCATTTTACAGTGAATATATTATGGATTCATTATGAATAAAATCATGTTTCAACTTATATAATAAAAATGTAATTGATTTGGAAATCTTTTTGTTTATTGTTCTAAGAAGAAGGGAATAGATTTTGAGTTTTATGATTATTATAACACTCAAGAAAATAAGTTAGATGAAATCTCAAAATAATCATCCTAAAATAAAATAATCAACAACATATTTTCATGATTAAATATATAAAATATTAGGTGTAAGGAATATCATGTTGATAATTCTTCTATCAAAGAATCTTAAAGTAATTCTTGTAATAAATTTACCAATTTCATATCGCAAATTGAAATAGTATTTGATGATTCGAGTGTTGAAGAAGATGATTGGGAACCAAATAAATTAGAAAAAAATTTAAAATAAAAACATGAAGATTTTGTTTTCTATAGTTCAATGGTAACGATAGAAAATAAATATCAAGTGAATGATAACAAGAAGATTTTTAGATAGAAGAATGATATTTTACTAAATAATTTGTCTAAAAATATTTAATCAAGATGGTAAAGTAATAATCCATTGAATATAAAGATCTGGTGAATGATATAGAAGACATATATTTTTGGAAAGATGATTAGTTAACATATATTTTTTTTAAAAAAATTCTAATATATAATAATCATATGATGAATGACAAAGATATATTTAAAAAAATTGCTATCAATGAAGAATCATCCAATGTTAATGGGGGAAAATTTAAAAAATTTGTTAAATATTTACCTAATTAATCTACATGAAATTTTTTATTACAAAAATTATCATTTTAATATCTAAATATTTTTACAATTTTGATAAAGAAAAATGGGGAGATATATTCTCTAATTTTATTAGATTAAATAAGGAACTATGGAAACTCTTCAACACATAAATAGAGTAAAATTAGGATCCATATAGTATCAAAGGAACAAAAATAAATATGTTATTTCAATAAAACAAATTAACACAATATATTTATATTCTAATTTTTTCAATAGTGTTGTGAAATTTTTGTTTATAAGTATTACACATGATTTTATAATGTTTCACTACCTATAATGAGAAATGGATTTCAATACAGTTATTTTTAGAAAATGAACATAGATTCTAAGAGAAGTTAGGAAGTGAGGATACCTTTTTTCAATTTTCCAATTGATAATATATTTGAGTGTCTTAATGAAGTCCGTGCAAGGTTAATGAAGTATTTTTATATTTATGTGATGTGTATAAAATTATTTCTAACATAAATTGTCTTTTTTATATAGAAAATGATACATAGAATCCCAACAAAAAATCATATCTAGATGAATTTTACTTGAAGGTTAGAATAAAAAAATCATAGATTATTGATAGTTTGTGGTATTCCCAAATCAATTATATAAGAAGATTATATAAAGTATGGAGAAGCATGAAAAAGGATAGTTAACCTCTGGAAATAGTTTTTATCTAAAAATATAGGGTGTTGGATTGGTTAAAATTGAACATAAACATCTAAAATCATATGGTGTATTATATCTACAAAGAATGAAGAAAATATTATAAACATTTAGTAAGCTCTATAATGATTAGGATAAGGTTATTTTAAAATAAAAATAATGTTTCATTAAATTATCAATTAATTGAGGAATCATTTTATAAGGAAAAATTAAAAAATTGGCATCTGGTTTTAATTTGTGATCAAATTAATTCATTTTTATTAGGTGAAAAGTGAGATAGTATTACAGGAAGAAAGAGGTATACATATCATTTCAAAATAAACATAAGAATAGTATAATATCATGAGGTTATAATATATCTTCACACATAGAATGAAAATAATGATGTTTATTTAACATTCTAAAAAGGGATGATTAATCATAAATATATATATATGGTTGAAATTCTCTTACCAATCCACTATTACACATTCACATTGATTTAGGTTGTCCAATTATGAAAAATTATGAAATATATGATTAATATTTCATCACAATCATTAATTGTAACACTAAAATAACCATTATGATGTTCCTTAATCATGATTTATAATCTATTGAGTTGTTTAAAATCTTGTATAGGACATGTCAAAACATAATTTGTACACTACCTAAAGAAATTATAATAAGAGAAAGGAAGGGAATATAAATGTGATGAATTGAAAATATATCATGAAAAACGAAGAATCAATTATTAATAATCACACCATAACCTCATCCAATATAATGTTGTTACAAAATTAAGGAATATAATTATTTTAGAAGTAGGTAAGAAAATATTTTCTAAAAATAAAATATCAAAATAGTTTTGCAGAGAAGATGGGTGAAATACTATAAATAATCAGAATTGATATTTTTTTTATAAATGGGACACATTTTAATATTTATATATGTGGTACAAGAAGAATCACTTTTTAAAGTATTTAAATATTTTTATTCCATTCATTATTATGGTCAACAATAGCATTATGGGAATATTTGAAGATAAAACTGTTGAAGGAATATTTATTCACTAGTTTTATAAATAGTGGAAAAATTATAAAAAAGTTATTGAAAAATATTTTTTTACAATTATATCTTTAAAATATATGAAATTTATCATTAATTATAGGTTTTTATTTATTTTGAGAAATAAATAACAAAAACTAGTTATAAGAAGTAATTTGGAAAATGATATTGCAAAATAACATGAAATTAGTCAAAATTTAGTTCATGTTGACTACGGTTAGATTTATATCGAATAGTATACATAAAATCAGAGTTCAAGACTACAATATAATAAAACGAATTTTTAAACAATGAAAATAAAAAAAAGGTTTAACATGTCCAAATAAAAAGGATAATGAGATCAGAATACCATATATTCATTATATCATAAGTAGAACAATGAGTTATGTAGGGGCCATTGAGGATTCTTTTTGGGTATAAGAAATGATGTATGAGATAAATCAAATGGGTAAATAATACTTTGGATTGTTTTTCAAGGATAAATGAAGAAAATTTCATTTGAACCACATAATTGTTTAGAAAAAAATAATAAAAAGGGTAATGTAATAATAAACAAAGTCATTTTTTATGGAATGGATTCATGAAAATGGAAGGAATTGATGGTGAAAAAAACACAACTACAGTAGAAATAAAAAAACCCATAATAAGTTTCATGGAATTTGATGCATATAAGCATTATAAATTTTATCAAATATATATATATAATAACCTTTTTGAATGATAAACCTGAAGATGAAGTGTTTATAAGGAAAACATTGTATTTCACTCTATAATTTTATGGAATCATGGTGTGTAGACTAATAAAGGAACATTATTGTTTAAATAGGTCTCTATATCCTATTATTCAAAACATGATGTCTATCTAAGTATGTAGATTTTAAAATGTGTTGGTGAAAATAAGAAGAATGTAAATGAAGTTTCCAAAGGTACATTGATTATTATTTTTCATATTCATGATATCACATTTTCTTGGGACAATGTTTATCTAAGTGATGCTTTTTATCAATAGATGAAAATTAAGTCTACAATTCACTTACACTAAAATATGGAATATATTTTGGGAATGTATTTTGAGTAGAAATATGAATACATATTCTAACTCCATTAAAAATATACTAAATATTTGTTAATAAGGTTTTACATAAATGATGGAAGATAATATGAAACACCAATTTTAGATGAAAAAAATAGTTTAATGTTGAGAATGGAAACAATGGTGATCCAAATATGTTTATCAGTGTCATTAGAAGATTTTTTATGTAGATTCGGGGTTTTACATCAATTGTGTACCAAAAATGTGTTCCTGATATTTGGCTAAACCAAGAGAGTAACATATTTATAAAAAATCAACCTATGATATGGGAATGTGATTATATGAAAAGATGATCAACATCCGGTGGTAATTTCTTCACTAGTTAGTGTTTTGTGATATGGAACAATAAGAAGAAAACATCAGTCACATGTATCACTATTAAGTATACTATTTGGAAACTACTTGTGAATGAAAACATGTTTTATAGATGATTGTTCACTTATTATATTTAATGGATGAATGTAATATTTATTTGAGGATACATCTGACAACAAAAGTTATATTAATATATCCAATAACCCTATAAAATATTTTAGTTCAAATAATTTATACAGTGAGTAACATTTCAATAAGGAATTTCCACCAATGGAGATATCATAGTGTAACTTTTTTATATGAAGAATCAACTTGTTGATTAATTTTCAATGATATTTATAATTTCTATGAAATATAAAAAATATGAAGAGTTGGGGTTGAAACTCCATGTTCAACACTTTTGAACAATTGAATTTTTATCGAAGTGCACGTCCTTGTAATTTTTGTTATGTTGAAAACGGGGGATAAATACAGATAAAACTATTTATTAAAGTAGGAGATAAACTATGTAAAAATTGGAGTGTATAACACTCCATCACCATCATTAAGTTATTTTCCATATATTTACTTGTTTCCATCTTCAATTAGGTGTTTCATAAGACTCATAAGAATATAGATAATTTTTTGGGGTAAATGACCTAATTTTCTTGGATGTTGATTTCCTAAAATTAATAGAATATGTATATAACTATGTCATATTTTACCTAGGTTCTTACCATTTTTGGAGGATGCCCAAGGGGGTTTGGATTTTTGTATAATAATTTTCTATTTTTCAGTCTTCAAGGAATTTGCAAGCCTTGTAATGGAATAATATAATCTGTACTATTCCCTAGGGTCACATCATTATCTAAATAAACAACCAAAATGGATCCATGCCATATAAGGGGTTTACATGACGTTTCATGATTAAAGACACTGTTTAAATAAAAATGTGATGGGTTTTTCTATGTTTATAGACCCTGAAGATTAAAATAGGTGTGAAGGGACTACATACCATATACGTCTTGTGAGTTTTTTATGGTTATGTTTATAGTATTTATTTTATTATTTGTCATTATATTTCCAGGATCTCATCCAATAAGAATTATTCATTGATTATGGGAAACACCTCTCCTTCTGGATAGATTCGTTCAACGTATGGTCATTAGGGTGGTGTGTGGGGTCTCTTAGAGTAAAATAAACCTTTCTTATTCATTATTTTCTTTGATGGTGGTAGTTTCATTTCATTGTGATATCATATTTCTTGATCATTGATGGTAATTATATTGATTTAAATTTGGATTTGTTGTGTGATATTGTTCCAGGGTCTGATCCTTTGTTAGTTATTATATGTCAGGTGTGAGTTCTTAATGTATGTGTTTTTTACTATTTCTAACAATAGTTTGGTTAAATTAAATCAATATTTACATGGTTAGATTGGTTCTAGGTCCATGGTTGTTTTTTTATGTTCTTACTTATTAATGGATCCCATTGTGGGCATGTGTTACCCACGTTTTCAGGTAAGAGGTTTTGACTCTAGCCTATATAGTTGAATTGTATTACTATAGTTTTGATAAATTATTTTACAAATTAAATGTGATGATTGATTTATTTTACTTGTTTGTGTGTGGTAATAGGATGTTGGAAAAATATGCGTTTTCCTGGTTTTGGTAAAGGAAAAGGTTTTTTTATAAGCAATGTGAAGTAGTTGTCTAAAATTGTTTTCAAATCACGGTTTTAAGGAAATTGGTTTGATGAAATTTTATGGAAAATAAAACACATTGGATTACTTGGATACATATATGGATGGTGGAGTAATATGTATTTTCTAATATTAAGGGTTCTCTAATGGGTTGTTCCTCTGTTCCAAAGGAATGTGTTTCTAGGGGCACGATAGACCTAATGGAACGGTCACTTTTTGGGTTGTTCTGATGGTGCCTATATTTGATCCATATGTCTAGGGGATTGATGTGTGCATGATTTTATATGTTATATAAGATTTTCTTATCTATATTGACCTAGTGTTATCCTTGGAATGATCTTACATGTTCTTTAACTTGTACTATTTTGGTTATACTAGCATGAATTTGATATGACATGTGATATGTGCTTTTTATTGATATCATATATCTATTTAAATATATGTATTTTAAATGATTTGAAAATAATTTACCTTATATATTTAGAAAAGTGTAAAAGGGGAAATTAAATTTTATTTCCCTTGATTATGATATAAAATTTTTAAAATGAATATCATGCCTTGTTTTGTGTAATATTGCTAATTCTTGGATTCTTTTATAGGGACTTTTAATGGAACACCTATGTGGGGTCCTAATAATTCTATTGGTTTACACCCTACACACCCCTTCAAGTGTGTGTATACCTTGTTATATCTTTCGATGCTGCAAAGGGAAAGGTACCATAGTGAGAAAGTGATGATTTTTATCATCTGGGTATGGATAACATAAGGTGAGATGGATAGATTATTCACATGATACCATAAGGAGGTTGTTGGATTTTATATTTTAGTTCTGTCATTAATTATAGTTAGACTTATCTCATAGAGATCGTTGTTTCTACCATTTCAATTGTATCGATTTTCTTCTGCTTTAATTGATATAAAATATATAACCATGTTTTATTTTTATGTTTATTTCTACATTTTAATATATATGTAATGTTGTTTACTTCAGGTTGGGAGAAATATTCTCCTCTATCTATTTTTGATGCTCGGGTCCTAATCTCCAGTCCGTGGGGATCAATAATTCCCTTCATGTATGTTTAAATAAATGTTAGGTACCATTATTAAGAGGTTATCAATGTCTATTTCATCATAGTATGGAATCAATGGTTTTTTTCCCTCACGACTCCTTATCTTGGGATGTTTGATATACTGGATATTGTATTTTTTAGAATTTATAGGTGGGTTACAGTGATTTCATGTCCAACTCTTCCGATGATGAGAATCATGTTACCATGGTATGTTGGAATATGAGTCACCGGTTTTGTGTTCCTGATCATAATTTCAATTTTTTCAAGAAATTCTAGTTTGAACTGAGATTATTCAATGTTTGATCATTTCTTGAATTTTTTGTGTAGAAATAAACCTTTAATACATATTTCATGGGTTCTATAGGAGGTTTCTACTAATTCTACTCAAGTAAATCTTCCCCTTGATTAGAATTTTATCAAGTCTATCATATGGGAAATTTGTACCATCGACCATAATATACAACATTTACAAAATGCATTTATAGAGGTACAACTAGGAGCATACAGTGAATGTTACCAATAATAATAGTTCCTATATGACAATACACCTTCCATTAATGGTAGGAATGATCCTAAATAATAGTAGGGTATGATGTAAAAGATTGATTAGAATTCAGACTTCCAAGATACAATAGAGAGTATCAAATTAAAGTGTGATGAATTCAGACATAAAGGCCCCAACATGCAATGTTGTTATTCTATGATATATGCGGATATGCACATTTTCCTAGACTGTAAGTATTTTAAGACTCTCATCCTTCATCTGTTTTCTAATATTGTTCAATTTGATCCTTAGTAGTAAAACATTGCCATCAGAAAACATAGAAGTACCTGTAGGGTTTATGATTGGATACCAAATTTTTGGTATTTTTACTAAATATTTCAACCTATATGGAGATAGTGTATAGTGATATGATGGTAACAATGATCATGGTATTAAATGATGGATATTCCTAACCTTATCTTATACCTAGTGTCATGTTCAATGAAAAAATTGGGAAAAAGTGGAAGTGTAAAGATCATCATAGAAGTGGTGGAGGAGCTTCTCCATGGTAGGCCTCCTATGATCCTTTATTTCCTTTCATTAGTGTGCCTCTAACTCAAAATCAGTTTGTAATGGTCGGGAACACCCATCGTTATTTTTCTTCACCATTAAATATGTGGAGAAATTTTGGAAAATATTCCCAACTACAACATTTCCTTTAGGATATGTTTATACCTCGAAATGGTTTGGGATATTCAATACCAAAGGTTAATATAGGGTAGTCAGATGCTTTAAATACTACATGGATCCATTCACAAGCCTCATAAGATATGTACCTTCACATAGTAGATGTTTTTTTATTTTCAGAAGTTGTGGGTCTTAGAAAAGTGAGAGGTATAATCTTTATTTGATCTGAGGTAGTGTTTTCATTATTCTATACTATTATTTCCGAATCATTTATATTTATCCTTTTTATTAATATAGTAAAAAAACAATAGAAACTGTGTTCTTTGTAATATAGTGATCGAATACTCATTGTAAGATGAAAAATTGGGGTTTTCGGTGTCCTTTTGTGCAATTTATAGATGATGAGAATTTTGTATGGAATTTTCTTATTGTTGATCTATATCAGTTTATCATTCTTATTTAGATGGATTTGATTATTTATCATCATGATGAGGTTTATTTTTATCATTGTTTTACCACATTTATTACAGTCTATGGGATCTCATAAGTGATTCATGGAAGTGGGATCTAAGGTCTGTACATATAGGAAATTCCCTCTGAGTCCTCAAGAGTGTTTTTTCTGTTGGAGAAATTGTGTCTGATTATGTTCCGTATGCTATTGATTTTAATACTATTTTTTGGGATATTATTGTTTTTTTCCTAGAATGTTTCATTAGTTTTCCTCTCAATAGGTAGGTAGAGTTTATGATCAAACTAGGGTCTGGTAAATAGTTTTTCTCGATTACTTCTTATTTTATGGCACCATGAGAGTAGAAAAAGATTAATATTATGTTGGAAGATCAGATTGAGAATGGTTATTTTTCACCCTCATGTTTTTCTTAGGGTAACCCCAAATATATTTTCTATTCAGGTAGGTAGTTCACTTCAAATTTGTGTAGACTATCAAAAGTATAACATGGTAGTGGTTAATAACAAGTACCATTTTCCTTAGGTAAATTATTAGGTTGATTGGTTAAAGGAGGAATGTTATTTTTGAATACCCAGGTTATCATCATCATAGAGTTTAGGAGTGTGATACACTGAATATAACCTTTAGCTGGGGGTATATCCATTTTGAATATGGTGTGATGCTTTTTGGTCTAAATAATGATCATATAGTTTTTATAAATTATATGAATTGGATATTCCATCAGTATCTATAAAACCTTTTGGTAGTGTTCATGAATTATATTTTGGTTTATTTGAGACTTGAGTGTGAGAATGAGTAGAATTTTTTGTGTGAATCAAGAAATCATAATCATTAACAGTTTGTATCAAAATATTTTTAATGCATGTTTTGTAATCAAGAAGTTAATTTTTAAGGTAATTGAATTTCTAGGAATGTATTATGATTTGATCCTACGAATATAAGGGTGTTTTTTTTCATTGTAATAGACGCATAATGGAATTATGATTCATAGCATCCATGGTCTTATTAGATATTATCGATAGTTCAATAATGATTTCTCAAATATGTAATAAAATTTTACTTCTCTTAAAAGGAAAGATTTTAAATTAAAATGGGATGTAAAGTGTCAATCGTTATTTGATGAGTTGAATTTACAATTAACATTTGATCCTATTATGAAATTACTTAATCTTAGTAAGGTGTATGTAGTTTTCTATAATGCTTCTCTAACTGGTTTGGGTTATGTGCTCTTGTTCGATGATCATGTTGTGGCTTAAGTCTCTATTCATATTTAACCCTATTATTAGAATTACCATAGTTATGATTTTAATCTAGTATAGTTATGAAAGTTCATAACTATTCATGGAAGTATCATTTTTGGAAGAGGTTAACAGTATTTTCTGACCATATTATTTTGGGTAAGGGGAATGTTGTTCTAGATGATCTCATTAGGAAAATACCATCACATGCAATTTAGGAATCGAAGGAGAATTGGAACCTTATTGGGATTTTTTCTTATTGTCACCTGGATACATAGGAGGATGTTTTGGGCATGGTTCTGACCAGTGTTTAGTTATAATCATCTCTCCATGAGGCTAGTTTACAAATTCAATGTTAAGATGATGAGTTCATAATAATTCAAGAAACCAATTATTGTGGGGGGACTTTTTTTACTTATTTTCTCTCTTCAAATGTTATACTCTATTTTTGGTAATGATTATTTCATCCTAGGATCTGTGATAACATTGGTTTTTTTTTAATTTTCATTTTTGTGCTTTTTCATCGAGGAATTATGATGATATATTATTACATGATACAATGGTTCTAGTGGGCTGGTATTAAGAGTGACTTTGTAGATTATTTGTTCCATTCTTACACCTTCGAATAGATAAAGTCTGATTATCTGACACCATTTGGAAAGCTTCATCCATCTCCAGTATTGTTTTATAAATAGGTCATGGTTTCTAGGAAATTTCTTGTTGTATAAGCATGTCTTACCCGAGGGAGGAATGCTACCTTGGTATTGATTAATCATTTGAAAAAGTTACCTCATTTAATTCTGTTTAGAGAAACCCTTAAAGATGAATATTTAGGTAAAAAATTATAAGGTTACATGAGGATAGTTCTACTATTTTTTCAGATATAGATCATAGGATTACCTTGAATAATTATATGAGTCTCCAAGTAGATATGGTGAATCAGGTCATGTTGAGCACAAGTTATCATCCATAAAAAGTTAGTTAGATGGGTCACACAATTCAGATCTTGGAGGATATTATTCATGCATGTGTCTTAAATTTTAGAAGATCATGGTATATTCATATTGGAAAGGTTGAGTTTTCATATAAAAATATAAATCCTTCATTGTTCAGAATGTACCATTTTGAGGATTTGTATGGTCACATGTAAAGATCACCTCTTTGTTGGGAAGAGGTGGGAGAAGAGTCGTTGGTGGGACAAAGTATTGTTTAGGAGACATCTACAAGGATTTTGGATATACACAAGCATTTTTTTATATCATAGAGTCGGCATAAATCTTATTTAAATTTGTGGTTTCATTATTTGTAGTTTCCCTTAAGTAAATGGGTTTTTGTGAAATTTTATCCTTAGTAGGGTCACCATCGTTTGGGGAAATGGAAAAATTTATCTTCAAGATATGTTATAACCTTTTGAGTTCACTGAGCATCTTGGTTAAGTTTATTATCAGTTATCATTTATTTGAGGGGAGTTCATGATTATTTCCACAAATCACATCTTAGTAATTACCATCCTAATCCCTCTCCTGTTCTAAGGTGGGAAGAGATTTAGATAGATATATATGATTCTATTGTGGAGAAACCAATGGAGACAGTTAAATCTCATGTGAAATTATTATGTGGGAAGATAATTATATTTTCCAAAGTTTTTTATGTCCTGGATCAAATTCTCATGAGGCATTGAAGCATGAGTCATTGATGAAGGGGTAGTGGTTGCACCTCTTCACCAGACTTGATTCTTCAACATGAATTCATGAGGATGGAATTTCCTATAGAGGGGTGTTTCTAACATCCCATTACTATATTTTATGTATCTTCCATCTCTTTAAATATTGTAATCCTTAATTTGGTACATATTGGAACTCCTAAGGATGAAGAGAATTTTCGTGGAAAATGACATAAATGTTAGTGGTGCATTTTTTTAAATTAATGGAGTTCAGTTATAAACATGTAATGTATTAGTGGGGTTCTCCCCAAGATCGACGGATGACCAAGGTTGTTTTTTTGGGTAATAATTTGTTTTTTTTTTTGAATCTACTAAGAAATTACCTATCATGTAATGGGAGTATATAGTGTGAATTTTTCTTTAGGATCATATTTGAGCTAAATACAAATTCTGAATGCTTACACACTATTAAAAGGGTTGACAGGACATGTAATGTTAAAATATAGGGTTTTTAATAAAAATGTGATAATTGTTTCCATGAATATTACCTTATTGATTACAAAACATGTAAAGGGATTACAAGAAATGTTAGTCTTGTGAGTTTGGATTTTTGGTTTTTTTCTCATATACTTTCATTTATTATTCATCAACATCCCTCTTTTATCATTTCCAAGAATCATTATCTAACAATTTTTGGATCCTTTTCTCCATTTGTATTGATTATTTCAGCATTTTATCATCGATGTTATGAAAAGTGTCTCTTTGGGTAAGATAATCCTTTATAATTATTTATTTTCATTGATCATGGTAGTGCCATGGTATTGTGGTAATTAATTTTTTTATCTACGATATATTTTCTCCTGGCTCCATTATAGATTTATTATGCGATATGGGGGTCGATATTATTTTTTTTGTGGTGTGGTGAGTGTGAATTCTTGAGTTATGTTTTGTTTCCTCTTCTCCAATAAACCCATTTTTTAATTAAATAAATTATAAGATGTTTGGATTGGTCCTAGGGACTCTGTTTTAATTATTGTATTATTCATTTATGGTGGATCCCATTGAGGGTGTGTTCGACCAGAGTTTTTAGGTAGGCGATTTCATCTACAGAAATTTTTGGTGAACATCATCGCTGAAATTTTTATAAATTTTTTAAATGAAATGGCATGATTGATTTATTTTATTTTTGTCTCAATAGAAATTGTTTCTTGGTAAAAAGATATATTTCTCCATGTTTTGGTAAATGAAAATGATTTTTTTAATAATTGTGAATTGGTTTTCAAATAACGGGTTTGATAATAATGGATTTATGAAATAGTTTTGAAAATAGAGCACATGATAAACCTTGGGTACTTAGGTTGAAGGTATGGGAATAGGCATTGTCCACTATTAGGGGGTTTGACCATGGGGTGATCCTATACTCCATATGCAAGTTATTATAGATACATTTTTGAACTATTGTGAAGTTTAATTTTTGGTTTATTCTTCTACATAATAGATTTGATGTATATGTCTCGGGTATTGATGTGCAGACTATTTTCTTTGTTAGGTATGAGTGTCCTATTTTCCCTAACCTAGTGGGATCCTTGGTTTGATGTTACCTTTACTATAGATTGAACTGTATTGGTTATACATCCATGGATTTGATATGATATGTGATATATTTAGGATCCATTACATTATTTTCTAAAATGTCACCCATATGTGATACATTAAAATTAATATTCCTAATATACCAACATCATCACTTCATTTCCCCAATAATATTGCACCAACTACATTCTTTACATTAAAATTTTTATTTGAAATATTACAATGTTTCAAAAATATATTTCATATTATTTACATTCACCAAGAATTCAATGATTTTTCCCTAAAAATTAAATAACAACTCTTATAGGTTTGGAGACAAAGATTTCATTTAGATCTACAACTCCCATGATCACCCCCAATTTTTTTAATAATTTAATGAAATACATATCCAATGAAAAAACTTTCCCACAATGGTTTATCTCCACCAGGTACACTAAGAGTTTATCTCAGTCCTCAATGTTTTTATCTCAACAGTTAAAATTGTACAACAAGTCGTGCACATATCTTCTCATCTACAACTGGTTGAAAATACCATACACAAATTATAATATAAATTGTAGGGATTAGAAGTTTTCCTCACCACCAGCCCCTCATAATAACTGAACATAGGAAAAAAAATTGTCTCCATGAACATATATATATTATCTACATCATGGAGAGATCAATGGGGACACATGAACTCCTAAATGAACTGTAAAGGATTCCTTATTAGGTTCACTTTGGACTTCTGATGGATTTGGGTAGTCCTCATCCCCTCTTATATGATTTTCAACATCAATTCCATTTCTCGTACCAACACTAGTACAATTATCATTTTCATCCCTTGGTATAAACCATCACAATAGTGACCAAAACTTTCTACCAAATGTATCCTATAATGGACCCAAACTGATTCTGGAATTGTAGAAATTTTTATACACAAAATTCAATAAGTATTGATGATCCTCCTTGCTAAAGAAAAAAAAAACTAACAAACTAACCTGATTCCTATTCTCCAGAACATGAATATTTATCCATGTCTAGTTAAATTTATGGGGTTGAAACATCATTCTAAAAAAAATTAAGACCCAACGTAAAATATATTAGATTCCAATCCATGAAATGAAGTAAGAGTCACAGTCTAAGACAATCATTGAGAGAAATCTATAAAACTTAACGACCTTAAACACATCCAGTTGTACCATTCTCTCCACTAAATACATCACTTTGATTTCATGGTAGTTGAACAACATGGTGTGTTTGTCTACGATCAACCAAATACCATCTTGACCTCTCATTGATTATATATTTATCCACACAAAATCCATGATTGTATAATTTGATTATACTTTCTTTCTAATAGGCTACCCTTTAGCTATTAGTTGGTGATACATCCATAGAGAATCAAAGTAATGAAATTGAGCCCTGGTACATTATCACCTCTCCTGGATGTGATACTTAAACCCCCTATAGAACATACTCTCATCGTGTGATAGGTGTCATCATTTAACCTCAAACTAGGGTTATATACTCCTCACCTATAAAAAATGCATTAGGATAATTTACCGCAGATATCATCCCACTCAAGATATCTTAAACAATATCCCCATGTTATTCCCTTGAAACACTAAAAAAGATGAGGGAAAATATACATCAACTAGATGTGAAAAAACAATACTCATTATTATGGGCCTACTACAAAGATTCCAACTGCTCTATCACCTCACTCAATAACTGTGAAAGGAAAACACTATAGTGAACATCTGCAACCATATTCATGGTCTTTGGTGGCTCCCAAAATAAGCCTCCATAAACCTTTGTTCGTTACTCTATTACTCCATTTTCTAACATAATGATTTTGAGGATGTGGACCTCTTGAATCTAGATCTAGAATTTTTAGAGCATCCCATAAAGAAAATATTATTAGAGCATGTACAAAACCATCTTAAAATTCCTTTAATGCTCTATTTATGATTTTGAGTTCAGAAGGATATTACTAATTATGAATTCCATGAACATTTCTAAGAAGGGATACTGATCTGGTACATGATTCCAAAGAGAACTAATGGGGTATAATCCATGCGGAAAGGAATTTCCAAGAACTCAACGTAATCATAGAATCTCATGGAATAATCTTATTTTATATCCTCTTCTCAATGTTGAAGGTCTTTATAGCCCATCATGAGATACAAATACAATAAATAATTGATACCTAACCATTGGATGAAGAAGTCATCGATTCTCATGGGTATATATTCTATCTAAAATTTCAACTAGTTCAGATAATGTTTAAGCACACAAAATCATATTTCCCTATCCACCTCTCATGAAAAAAACTGAGATTTTAATGAGGAAACATTA
The DNA here is from genome assembly GCA_963277665.1 of Viscum album. NCBI lineage: Eukaryota > Viridiplantae > Streptophyta > Magnoliopsida > Santalales > Viscaceae > Viscum > Viscum album. The sequence goes on from OY728166.1 coordinate 1,324,969,488, forward strand.
GGTTTGATGAATTTAATTCTCAATAGACTATCTCTAAACATCACATTCAACTCTCACAAATCTATGGGGTGATATAAAATAATAGCGTAAATATCAGGGCATCCCTAGGAATAGGTCTATAGAGAAGAAAATATTTTGATAGGGGGTAAGGATGACACATCCTCAAGAAAGATACCCCAATATTCCTTCACAACTATAGTAAAGTTAAAGAGTAGAGTAAATTATTTTCCAAGTCTTATAATAGTCAATTATTATAAATCATTTATATACCCAAATATATGCGAGCATTTTACACTGTCAGGGATTCCTTCTCACCACGGAATCAAAATGCCATCCCACCATTCCAGATATAATAAAACCTCATTATTAATTATAAAATTAGGAATCGACTGTACACAACTATTCAAAACCCTGGAAAACATCATTTTTCCTCCTGACCTCTATAGATGGATACCATATAATTCTCTAAATCCAACCGAAGTCATGTTACACTATCATCTCATGTGTGATCAACGAATATAAACAGGTAAGAGAGTATAAATTCTAGGGTGAACATAAAATTATTGATATGGATCTCTATATCTCATCAAAAGTATAAAATTAGGAAATGTTATCATTCAGATATGTACATTAACTTTAGATAGTGTAGATAGGACATGGGGCATACCTGAAAACACACTTAGAGTTTCTAGCTCACAAACCCATATAGCTTGAAGCTTTTCTTACCATTTCCCTCAAGTTCTCCAAAACCAAGGATCCATTTAACACCTTAAATCATCAAAAATAATATCAAAAAAATAAATCAAAGGGAATAATCTATCAAACCTAAACATTATCTAGATTGGGTGGAACAAACTCACCAACATGATGTTAAATTGTGTCATAAGAAAATACCTTGTAGTGGAGAATAATTGCCCATTTTTCATGCCTATTTTCACAAAAAACATCAACAGAACTGGGTACCACAATACAAGGAATATTCATAGATAATTATCACATCTAATACCACCATAAATATGGGTACTATCCAAGAGGTACACTCTTCCCAATAACTCGACACATTCCTCTACTGCCTGAGGGGGGGGGGGTTTGGGTCACTGTAAAACTTGTATAATATCTACCTCTAACCCACATAGCACACTGTAAATTGGTGAATCACCACTCAATACTTATAAAACCAACTTTTTCTCAACCTGATGGGGATTATCCACCTAAATCCTCATAATTATGTTATCTTACTCCTCAATCGGTAGAGACACCGTTCATAACCACCCATAGGAATCGCCTCCTCTATGGCTCCCTAAGATGAAACCTCATTACTAATTAGATCACAATCATTATCCAGATATTGAATCTTGGATTCATATTAATATGGAGGCATCCAACAATATCCAAGATTCACCATGATCAAAAGATAACATATGTAGAGATGACATAAGAATGACATGGAAACTAAATCCAACTATAATATAATGCATGTAACAGTGTTTTTATTATAACTACTAACTACATGTTTCAAGAAACAAACTACGTTCTATTAGTCCCAGGGAATGGATAAATCATTTTCTACACCATAAACTTGGATACCTTAACCTTTTTCCCCTATTTCCTAAACCAGAACTCACGATAAGATAATCTCCAAAATATAGTCCTAAGAAGAACCTAGTAACGGTACCACTCTATCAAGACCTAACCACTTGGGTCCAAAATATCCATTATAAATGTGAAACTTACATCCCAATCCCACCTCCAATAAGAATGTTTCTAGAAAGTAGCACCAAGTATCAATAACATATATATACCAAGACATAGAATAAAGTAAATGTAACAATGAACACATATGAACACACCCGTATAATGTACAAAAGATAAATATAAGACATTTTAATTGTATTAATAACTTGTATCCAACCTTATAGTATAAAAAATGGGATAATAAAAGTAAAAGGGGAAAATAAAATTCTAAAAAATGAAACAGAGTCAAACCTACTAGCAAGAAGGGGACTGGTTTGAAGATAAAATTTTTTGGGACCATAAATAGAAATTGTAGAATAACATGGCTCCCCCATCAAAAGGTATTTCATCATTGTAATATGTAACATGAACATAATTATTCCACAAATACTTGAACATATACATACCCATTAGGACACCTCTAAATCACCAAACAAAAATAATCGAATATGGAGGTAGCTCTAAATCAAAAAGTTAATCCACTAAAATAGGTAATAAGATATTCTCAGAGTGATACTCCATGTCTGAAGGTGACTTCATGTATTTATTACTGACCTAGCATTATACATGAGAATCATAGGTAACATTCACCCAAGGGTACTCACTCAGAGTGTTTAGTTCTACTAACTGAACTCATCTAATAGGACATACTCATTAGTTCCTTCCATGGAGATATATGTTGGGACTAAGAGGGTTCATCTAAGATACTCACTTGACGAGACTACACATTATTGGTAGAATACATATTTTGGTACACATATTGGGGATCATCCTTAAGAAAAATGTTGGATAAGTGACCAAATATTTATTAACTCACTAGGTAGGGGATTGAATTATCTGGCATGTAGGTTATGTGATACATGATCCTACCTAATTAAAAGAATGGAAATAAGGATATATTCACCAAGACTCACCTAGGGATTCCTTCTCTAGTACCCCAAGGGGATATTACATCCAATTATCAAGACTATATACTTCACTAAATCATAATTTACATGGTCTATGAAATACCATTCTAGTGAAAGAGAAAGAGGTAATTCACAAAAACTGATATAGTTTAAGTAAACCCACCAATGTTTATTCCATAGATGGCCTGCGGACAACAAGAAGTATAACATTACCTTGAAGAATTATATAGTGTGTCTCATGGGTTACATAGTGTTTCTCAGTAAGTCTATCACTGACCATCTTCTTCAATCTCAGATAGAATGTCTACTCAAGATACACAACATATTCTTACAACAAACAGAATGTAGAGGTCATTCCAACACTATGTGTGTCCAATTTTATTAGTCTTGTTATCATTCCAAATTGCATGGGGTTTCCTCAAACACACATATCATGTAGTAATTGGGATAAAACATGGTGTGTACACTTATCCAGATCATATTCACTCTCTGAAGTATCCATGTTGTGCCACATCACACACAACATGTATGGATTCATTTATTTCTAGGTGTGTACACCATAAACACGGTGAGTTATACAAAAATTAATTAAAATATAAGTGCATTTCACACAATAATTACGATATTTAACAAAACATGTAACCCTAGACCCAATTAAGAGGGGTCTACTTAGTGTGTGTCCATCAATAATACACACCATATGTAGATGAATTTCATAGAAACTCAATCATGTTCACTCAATTTTTCCAAAAAAAAATTGTTGCCTTCATTTATATTTCCATTCTCATTTATAACTCCTACACTAATTTTTAATTCCACTAATGGCCGAAAAAAGTCAGTATTTCTTTACTAGAAAGTTGGTTGTTATCCCCATCATGAATCTCCATGCAATTTGGATCCTAGAAAATACATGGATATGCCCATCATTGGATCACCATTTCAACTAGTCAGTAGATTTTCACCACTCATATTTTATAATATCCAATCATTTTACTTAAATAAATGCCTACTCAGTCTATCTCACATATTAAATGTGACCCAAACCATCGTTGGATTCTCGGTATCATATTCACGCCTCTATAATGTCTCCCAAATCCAAAACATCAAACTTGTAACCATGTTATGTTATACCAAAGAACATATTCATAATTTTCAGTACCCTGGGTTACAGGAATCATCAACCAATCAAAATACCAATGAAGAATGTTGATGTATAGAGGGATAAAGGAACAAAACCCAAAGAGTTAAAAAATAAATGTGGTGATCAATTATCCATCATTCAAAGAATATAAAAAATGTAAAGGATAATCAAATCATTATTTTTTATGAAGAATAAATCTAAAATACATAAATATTGAAAGAGAAACAAATTGCTGGAAAACCATATGAGAATGATCCATGAATTAATTATTTATGAGTTAATTCGTATTTTTTGAATTATCAAGATTAGAGAATTAATAAAAAAAATCAATCACCCTACATTGGGTAATAAAAATCATTGATGATGAAAAATTCAGTATCGTTCACATTGATCAGATCCATGAATTCCAATAATGATGATAATTATGAAGAAATCTAATAATAAATCCACAATGATGTGACCATTGGCTAACATAATCACCACCATATTTATTCACCACCATCATCACTATCCTCTCTGTTTATGTGCATAACTGTATAGAATTAACACTATATGGGGTTAAATAGAGGATTCATTAGGGTTGGGTAAAAAATGATATTTAAATTGACACATTTATTTAGTTAATTTAACTTGAAAACGAATACACACTATCAAAGAATTTGATGATAACATGAAGTAAATTATTCCTTTGGTAAAAATTATTCACCATATTTAATGGAGGTATCAATTTTCCAATATATAACACTATTTTGGATATATTCCATTATATCCAAAAAAATATGTGTGTGATGTATTATATTTACTATTTTTAATATATCATCATTGAGGATCCATGGGCCATAGAATCATTAATTGGCTTCATGGAATACTATAAAAAAATTATTTGAAATATTCCAAAGTATCAAATAGAAATTTTAGAGTTTTCACAATGTATAACTTGTATATTAACTCCCTTATTTAATTATTAAAACATAAGTGGTAGAAGTGGGATGGTTTCTATATGTCCTAGATGTATTAAAATTTTGGAAACACATTTAGTATGACATTCATGCAAAAAATATGTATTAAACAACTAATTCAAATAATCATGTAATTTAATTTCCAATAATTTCATTTATATATATAACTAAACATTAAAAAATATTTTATAATCACTCTTAAAATACATTTACTATTTTCTTAGATAATATCTTCAAATTTAATTACAAACATTACTTATTCTACATCTTCTTATCACTTATTAAAAGGACGGTCTTTTTCAATATTATCATGGAATAAATATTAATGTGTAGTTGTTGAGGTGATTAAATATCAATATTTACTTCACATTAATCACCCATATCATATATTTCTCTAGTTTTCATGTGGATAAAAAAACTTCATCCATCATCAACTATATCATTGGAATAATCTACCATTTTTCTTGGGTAAAAAAATATATGGACCATGTTCTTAATTTCTAAAAGTATCGATCATCCAATAAAATAAGTCATAATTAATTTTTAATCATTATTTTATTCAACCAAAATTAATATTGACCCACTTATATTTGAATAACATGACATAAAATTTCCCATGATATTTTAACTAATAATATCCAAAAAATCTATACTAACTTTAATAGACAAATATAAATAAACCATTGTTTTTTTCCAGACCATCCATACAATTTATTATATGAAACCTTAATAGAATATTGTTTTAAACATGGAACCTCCAAGAATTCACCATATAGACTTGAGCTATATACTTTAACAATTATACTAGATAAAATCAATTATTAACATCAGTTACCTATACTAATTTGACATAAAATATTTTTACCTACATTATATAATGGTTAAAATAATTATTTACAAAATATGAATCAGATTAATAAATTACATGATGTACAAACCATTCAAAAATTTCATTATTAACAACTTTTTCATATATTCCTTATTTTTAGTTTTACTCTTAAGATGTCTTTTTCATTTGTATACTCAATAATTCAATATATGGATCGAAAATAACATTATTGAGTATCATATATCTAAGTTTTGGCCTATGAAAACACAATCAGTGAAAATGGGGATATTGTTCTATCCTCTCTGACCTAATTATAAAATTATTGATGACCTATTGTCTCATTTTAAAATACTTATATTATTGTCAACACGTCCTATATGATTGAATCATTTTCCAATAAAGTAAAAATTCATTAAGAAAAAGGTTATGAATATTTTAGTATTGTAACATTAAGTAATATAACATTTTTTATAGATTTATAATTCACATATGACCTTAATTTACCAATGTAAATAATAAATAATTATATAATATTCGTATGTAAACATCATATATGTAGAGACCCGAAGCTTATCATACATGGACATTACATTACTTTTGCGGAATACTTAGTACATAACAAAAACACACACACAAGGATCGTAATAGTTTAGTGTCTTTGGAAACTCGGAACGTAATCTTCTAATCGTGGTGAAAGATCCTCAATATCTCCCATAAAGATATTCCCTTTTTTTTTACCTATAAACCTTTCTTTATATCCTGGGGAAAAGAAAACATAAAAGGGTGAGCTAAAATGCTCAGTAAGGGTAAACAAAAGAAATATCAATCACATCATATACATAAGAACATAGCTTTTTGGAAATCTTAACCTGCAAAAGAGCTCATAATATCATAACATGGGATAAATCATAGAAGTGAAAATGAGATCACCATAATCATAACATGAAACTTGAAACTTTGTGTCATGCACACATAATCATGGAAAATCATTTCTTTTTAGTCATAACTCATTGCCAAGACTATCTTAGTGGACAAAGTCCCTTTCTGAATCGAGTAACCCTCGTTTCAGTCCTGTTTCACTGAACCAGTATAACCTACCGTTCCAGCCCTGTCTATCTCATGAGATATAAAATCTTTACCCAATGCATTGGAGGGAGATATAGGTCCCACCCATATTATAAGGAATCCTTTCTTATGTGTGCCACATAATCATAAACCATACATCATAACGTAACCCATGTAATAAAAATGGGATTCTTAAACAACATGACATCATAAAACAATTCATATAAGATAAAGGAATTCATAAAAATGTTTCCATCACAATATAATCAATTCCATGTAATAATAGGGATAAAAACAGAACCCTTTATTATCTTAGATGGAAAATAATTTTGATAAAACACTTGAACTTCATTCTTGAGGAAAATATCCTTTCTTCTTCAAAAACATTTTTCCTTTCATAACATGTCATAAAACTTTAAAATAAAAGAAGTTGATTAAAAATAAACTTGAAAACTTGTAAAGGAAGCTTCTTGGAAATAATGTTTTAAAAATCCATTAAAGCCGTATAAGTTAAAAAAAACATTCTTCGTACTTTTGTCGGAAAATTCAAAAATTACCTCGTATGAAAAACGACAAATGATTCCTTTCATATCTTTTACAAAAAAACTTACCGAAGGGTAAAATTGGATATAAACTATTGTATAAGGATGGAAATAATATTACATGTTGAGGGAACATGGATGTGGATGATAAAATACACCCCAGTAATTACCAAAGTAAATACAATCTCGGATAAAAGTGAGATTGTGATATTTCCCTTACCTTAGGTCCGATTTGCTTCGTATGTGTCCGAAACTCCTGTATAATGATTTAAATAATGTCATTGACTTATTATAGAATCATATTCATTGTTATGATATCATATATGGTTCACTTATGACATTATATTACCCGTTCTTTTGTAAATTCCATGTTAAAGAAGCGTTTTGAGTAAAATTGTTTCATTTATCGTAGGTGTTTTGACTTGTTGTTCTTGACATTATTATTACTTATATCATGATTTACTTACTTCCAGAATATAAAATTTGATTTATATATCATATATATTCAGTATATATATATATAATAGATAGATAAATAAAATGAAAAACACCGTTCATGGAGACGGTAGTCCGTACGTACGCATGAACGCTGTTTTCCATTCCTTATTGTCTTGAAATGGAAGTAAGTAGATGACATACATATATATATATATACATAATCCAGTAGCTTTATAATGTCATATATTTCATTATTATTTCTTATATATACTTTATAATCATTCTTAAATGGTTAACATGGAGAATGAATCTCATCGCGTCGTGGAGACGGTAGTCCGTACGTACGCAGGAGCGATGATATCATTTTCATAAATATTGAATTGAATCGGAGTGGATTATACAATATATCAGAATCAATATGATGTTGTAATAACTATGTATAGTTATTCTTTACACCATTATACCCATCCATGTAAGTTGGTGGTGGAAAATAGATTACACCACGGCGTGGAGACGGTATTCCGTACGTACGCACGCGCAGTGATTTCTTTTTCCGTAGGATGGATAGATGGTGAAATAGGGTTGTTTCATACTTATAATAACATATCAGTATATGAGTGATACTGATGTTATTACTTCATAATGAAACAACCTAAGAAGAATAAGTGGAAGAAGAAATAAATATGAAAGAATTAGTAACGGTAATTACCTCTTCTTTGAAGCACCTCTTTGAGACCTCCTCTTAGGGCACTAAAATTGGACTTTGAGGAAGACCAGAACCTCTAGGATGTTTCTAGGGAAGTGGATAAGAGATTTTGGCAGGGGTTGGCCGAGATTGAGTGCTCAAATTGGTGTGAGGAGGAGGGGGAGGAGGTGTCCTTTTATAAGGGAGGAGAGGGGCACCTTAGGAATATCTCAAAATATTATTTTATATTAAAGTCAAAATCGGTTTATAATGGTTCCAAAGGGTCTTATTTCGAAGATAAGGTGGGTATGGGTCGAAATCCTATCAACCAATATGATTTAGACAAGTTTAGGTTATTATTTTAACCTTATCAATTAGATTTAACTCTAAGTTAAATAATTTAACTTTTACCGTGTCTTTTTGTTTTCTTTCACTATATGGTTAATACACTTACTATAACATGCCAAACGAACCCCAAATTGTTTATTATTAATATATATATTCTTATCTAAGTCATTTGGCCGAACCTTAGATTTTTAGGAATAAAATAACAATTAATAATATAATATTTTATTTAAAACCTATTTTGTGTCAATTTTGACACTATTTGATATATGATTTTTTTGAAAGTCATAACAGAATTATATGTTCGAACCAAGTTGATTAGATCAACAATAATATATCATAGTAACCTAGAAAATTAGTGGAATCCATAAAAAGTCTCAAATTACATTCATTTGAGCATTTATAACATCAATTATGTTAATATTTCCTTAAAAGGGTAATTACTGCATCATCGTTGTGTAATAAGTAAATCAATTTATTTAAAGTCTAAAAATTATAAATAAAATATCATTATGTAGGAAATCGTTTTATCTTTCTAATGAATATTTATAGTCGAATATATCTTATCTATAACCCCATATTAAAAATGTTTTAGTTATTAAACTTTGATTTTAACTATTTTAACTATTCATTAAATAATATAATATTAAATGTCATAATCTAATCCAAGTGGACCTAAATGGTCATATTATATTCATAAGGATGTTTTTGGTCGAATTACACTTATCCAATAGAATTAGGACATGTGTTAGGGTAATAGTAATATCATATTTACCCTTAGTTACCCTATTTACTATTAACCGTGGTAAAAAAAAGTAAAAAGTTACTATTCACCAAAAATTATTTTCATCTCATTGAACCACATTTTACTTAATGACATCAACCGTGTCTCTCGTATTTTTTAAATTCCATTCACAGAAGCGGTAAAATTAAGATTTATGAAGAAATTAATTTTTTTTAACTACCACTTAGTAGTTTCACTATTCATCAAAAATTGATGTTTTTCAGAACAATACCAAAATTTCATCCCAAGCTATATTTCATATTCCAAATTCAAGAATGAAGTCTATTTTACCAAATTCATAACATAAAAGTTGCATTAATTAATTTTATAATTAAATCCCGCTGTTAAAACAAATAGCCTGTTTTTAAGAAACAATATCTATCAAAAGATTGACACTTGTTTATGTCTAGTTTAAATGTGAAATTACATCCAATGACCAACATTGTATTAAATTGTAAAAATATACTCTAAATATAATTTAAAACTACTCAAATTAATAATTTATCACTATTAATTATTTTGATTAAAAAAGTTGTTTTTTAATTATAATTTAGTAATTTTCACTATTCATCAGAATATGAAAGTTATCCGAAATGTACCAAAATTTCACCTTAGGCTAAATTCGATACTCCGAATCCAAAAATGAAGTTCATTTTGAAATATAAGATTTACAGAATTTTAAAAAGTGGTTATTACTATTCATAACAGCTAGTTTTAATAATATTTTAATAGAATATCGTTGTTTAGTGAAACTCGGTATTGCGTATTACACACGCTATCGAGGAAGGTCGCGATTGCGTGTAATGCAAGGCAAGCCAAGGATGCGTGTTGTGCAAGCTCCTTTTGGTGCAGCGTACAACACATAACATTAATAAAATTAAAAAGAATATTTTTTATAAAATCTTGGGCTGTTACATTCTACCCCCCTTAAAATGAATTTCGCCCTCGAAATTCGTCGGGGTTATAAATGGTTTACTATTCGAATGTTTCATTAATAGAAACCCACATCGTATAAAGGAATATAAAAACTAATCTTTAAAAACAAAAGTATGAAACGTAACGGTTACCCAAATAAACATATCATTGGGTTTCCACATAGGTGAAAATATGGATATGGAAGAGAAATCTAACCATCATGTTCTGATGGAGAGTGGTAGAGAACATGGCTATGGAAAAGCCAATAATCACAAATCCATATATTTGTGATGATATAAGGTACCATCTGATTCATCAGGTATAAGATCACTAGGACAACATTTTTGGTTTTCAAGATCATTTCCCTAAAGTTGAAAATTTGATTTAGAATAAATACTTACTTTATTTTGGTACAATCTCACTATTGTTCGTGCCTTGAACAATTTCCACTTCATCTCTTAAATAAATGAAGTTGAATTTTTTATTCGTGAAGTGTTAGCAGATCATGTGATAGAATGACGAGTCATTCCATCTGTCTCAAACAAAAGGTTAGTATAAATTATATACATAAGTCGATCTATAGTGAGATTAATCACATATGGTTTCTAAAATGGACTTATACTTCATATATCATTCTGCTTAATATAATAAAACTAGTTTCTACTAAACAGGGACTTCCTGTAGGCCAGTGGTAGGCGATAAAGGCCAGTCGCACTTCGGTTGTGGGTTCGATTCCCACAGCCTTGTCCGAAGCGATGGGCTGTCGCCCGTCTTGCAGGTTGTCCTTTTTCTAAAACTATATTACTATAACATCCCATAAATAATATCGAAAAAACTTCTATCCTTAAATAATACTAACTTATGTCCAACATAATCCATTCCAATCTTTAGTCCTATCCATAATACTACAGTCTATTCTCATAACATAGTGAAAACGATTACCAGAGATTTAATACCATCGTTGATCCCCATATATCATAAGATATATCTTGTTGGACACATTCCAAACATTTAAAGGCCTTAATCTTGTATTCTCTTGAATACCTTAGTGAAAACATGAATCACTTTTCACATACCAAAATCCTCAAAATTCTATATACTCAAACTTAGTCCTTATATCAATCATGAGCTCATGAATACTGTTAAAAATTTCATTTTCTCATTTTCCCTTCATTATGCGCATAATATCTCAATCACTTTGAATACCACATTAGACCAATACATAAATATTCCAATATTCCATGATACAACATTATTTTGGAATCCCATTACATAAACACTTAATCATTCCACCACATCGTTGTCATATTCAACATTGCCAATAGTGATCGCATGTGACTTCCCTTTGTCCTTTGCCTTCAGTGGTTGCTCATGTTGATCGTCACTAACCCTTGGATTAGGGAAATTATTGGCATAATGTCCCATCTCTTTGCACTTGAAGCATTGACGTGTTGGTTGTGCGTTCACTACAGTGTTTGCTTTATTCACTTCATCAGAATCCCTTTTTCCATTACTTCGACACTCAGCTGCTCGATGACCTTCTTTTCCACACTTAAAACATTTTCTAGTCCCTTTAAGACAATCTCCACCATGCTTCTTTCCACACTTTGTGCATAAGGAATCATTCATCTTCTTTTCACCATTATTCTGAGATTTCTCCTTGAACTCCATCTTTCGTTTCTTGTCAAAACCATGAGATGGATATGTAACACCAACTTCCATTTCTACCTTGATAGCACAAAGCACAATTTCTTCATAGCTACTGAAGTCTCTTATAGCTAATGCCCTTCAAAGACTTGGTTTTAAGCCACTGAATAATTGATCAACTTTACTTTCAGGTTGGATGATAATGCCAGATGCATACCTTGAAAGTCTTGTAAAATTCGCTTCGTATATACCAAAAGATTCATCATCCTTTTTCTTTAGTTCAAGAAACTCCTTCTCTATCTTCGTTCGAAGAATACGAGGGAAGTACTTACTGAAAAACAAGTTCTTGAACTCGTCCCATTCCATAGAATCAATTTCATCTCTTTGCCTCGTATTCTTGATAAGATTCCACCATTGATCAGCTTCACCTTCCAAACGATATACTGCTAAGATGACTTTATCATGTTCAGAACATTGAAGAACTGAAAATATCTTTTCAGTAGTACTAATCCATTGTTCAGCAACTAATGGATCATTAGACCCACTGAAAGAAGGCGGACGCTGCCTCATGAAGGATTCAACAGAATGTTGCTCCTTCCTTTGCTCGTTTGGAAGTCCTGCATGATTCATAGCTTGAGAAAGTTGTGTGAGCATGGCTACAAGATTTTTCATTCCAGCTCCCATATCGTTTGGTTGCTCAGGGGGACAATCATTGCATTGTCCATTGCATTGATCAACACGGTTCCTTCGGGTTCCAACCATCGTCTAAAACCCCAAAAGAATAGTGTGAGAGGCAAAAATCATGCTAGGGAAAACAACATAATAAAGGGGGAGTACCTTCAATATCTAACATCTTAGGTTTAATTCTATGATCATTAGCGTAATTCTAGTACTATAACCTATACTTATACTTAACCTTAGAGACATCCCTAAACATACCTTAGAAATATCTCTAGGGATCTCACTAACGTTTTCGCGTCCTAGTTTCCAAAGGTTGACTAAACCTTTCCTCTGATACCAACTGTAGAGACCCAAATCTTGATGTACATGGAAATTACATTACTTTTGCGGAATACTTAGTACATAACAAAAACACACACACAAGGATCGTAATAGTTTAGTGTCTTTGGAAACTCGGAACGTAATCTTCTAATCGTGGTGAAAGATCTTCAATATCTCCCATAAAGATCTTCCCTTTTTTTTAACCTATAAACCTTTCTTTATATCCTGGGGAAAAGAAAACATAAAAGGGTGAGCTCAAATGCTCAGTAAGGGTAAACAAAAGAAATATCAATCACATCATATACATAAGAACATAGCTTTTTGGAAATCTTAACCTGCAAAAGAGCTCATAATATCATAACATGGGATAAATCATAGAAGTGAAAATGAGATCACCATAATCATAACATGAAACTTGAAACTTTGTGGCATGCACACATAATCATGGAAAATCATTTCTTGTTAGTCATGACTCATTGCCAAGACTATCTTAGTGGACAAAGTCCCTTTCTGAATAGAGTAACCCTCATTTCAGTCATGTTTCACTGAACCGGTATAACCTACCGTTCCAGCCCTGTCTATCTCATGAGATATAAAATCTTTACCCAATGCATTGGAGGGAGATATAGGTCCCACCCATATTATAATGAATCCTTTCATATGTGTGCCACATAATCATAAACCATACATCATAACGTAACCCATGTAATAAAAATGGGATTCTTAAACAACATGACATCATAAAAAAATTCATATAAGATAAAGGAATTCATAAAAATTTTCCATCACAATATAATCAATTCCATGTAATAATAGGGATAAAAACAGAACCCTTTATTATCTTAGATGGAAAATAATTTTGATAAAACACTTGAACTTCATTCTTGAGGAAAATATCCTTTCTTCTTCAAAAACATTTTTCCTTTCATAACATGTCATACAACTTTAAAATAAAAGAAGTTGATTAAAAATAAACTTGAAAACTCGTAAAGGAAGCTTCTTGGAAATAATGTTTTAAAAATCCATTCAAGTCGTATAAGTTAAAAAAAACATTCTTCGTACTTTTTTCGGAAATGTAAAAAAGTACCTCATATAAAAAACGACAAATGATTCCTTTCATATATTTTACAAAAAAACTTACCGAAGGGTAAAATTGGATAAAAACTATTGTAGAAGGATGGAAATAATATTACATGTTGAGGGAACATGGATGTGGATGATAAAATACACCCCAGTAATTACCAAAGTAAATACAATCTCAGTTAAAGTGAGATTGTGATATTTCCCTTACCTTAGGTCTGATTTGCTTCGTATGTGTCCGAACCTCCTGTATAATGATTTAAATAATGTCATTGACTTATTATAGAATCATATTCATTGTTATGATATCATATATGGTTCACTTATGACATTATATTACCCGTTCTTTTGTAAATTCCATGTTAAAGAAGCGTTTTGGGTAAAATCGTTTCATTTATCGTAGGTGTTTTGACTTGTTGTTCTTGACATTATTATTACTTATATCATGATTTACTTACTTTCAGAATATAAAATTTGATTTATATATCATATATATTCAGTATATATATATATATAATAGATAGATAAATAAAATGAAAAACACCGTTCATGGAGACGGTAGTCCGTACGTACGCATGAACGCTGTTTTCCATTCCTTATTGTCTTGAAATGGAAGTAAGTAGATGACATACATATATATATATATACATAATCCAGTAGCTTTATAATGTCATATATTTCATTATTATTTCTTATATATACTTTATAATCATTCTTAAATGGTTAACATGGAGAATGAATCTCATCGCGTCGTGGAGACGGTAGTCCGTACGTACGCACGAGCGATGATATCATTTTCATAAATATTGAATTGAATCGGAGTGGATTATACAATATATCAGAATCAATATGATGTTGTAATAACTATGTATAGTTATTCTTTACACCATTATACCCATCCATGTAAGGTGGTGGTGGAAAATAGATTACACCACGGCGTGGAGACGGTATTCCGTACGTACGCACGCGCAGTGATTTCTTTTTCCGTAGGATGGATAGATGGTGAAATAGGGTTGTTTCATAATTATAATAACATATCAGTATATGAGTGATACTGATGTTATTACTTCATAATGAAACAACCTAAGAAGAAGAAGTGGAAGAAGAAATAAAGATGCACTAGTGCAGAAAACGTTTTTTACGTCACCATTTTTTACGTCGGTTATATAAAACCGACGTCAAAATATGTAAAACGAGGTTTTTTACGTCGGTTATTTCTTAACCGACGTAAAAACCTGTGTTCGGTACACATTTAACGTCAGTTATTTTTATAACCGACGTACAAAACGCGGTTTTCGAAGGCCCTTTGATGTCGGTTATTGAATAACCGACGTAACAAACGCGGTTTTTGAAGGCTTTTTTACGTCGGTTATGAAATAACCGACGTAAAAAATAATCCGCAGAAGTTTTTGACGTCGGTTATGGAATAACCGACGTAAAAAAACGCGGATTTTGAGCCCTTTATAACGTCGGTTATAAAATAACCGACGTCAAAAATGAATCGGAGGAAGGTTTTTACGTCGGTTATTGAAATAACCGACGTTATAAATGTTTTTAAAACAATTATCACGTCGGTTATTGAATAACCGACGTGATAACTCATTTAAAAATTTACCCAGACCCATGGATTGTCATTCGCGAGTTTACCTTCGACAGTCGCGACTCGTCTCTCTCGCGCGTAAACCCGAATCGGCTCGTCCATTTCGTTGGTTTAGATTCATTTTGCGATCATCGTTTCTCATATTTAATCTCCTCGGATCAATCATCTAAACTCGCAGCACTCAGGTAATCCTCCCACTCGTTCGTTTTTTTCGCGGATAGTAAATATATATGTGTTGTGATTTTTTTGTTGAAACTAGCTAAGATTCTTCGATTGCGAACCCTTTTAACTCGTTTTGGCACCATAATCTTATTTATCATCCCTAGATCTATTTGTTCGACTTGCAATATTGAGTAATTTTATGATTTCACTAATTTTTCATCGTTTTCTATAAATCCCCGAGAGGGTTGGGGCGTGTCCATTTGGATGGGTTGCCCTTTTACAGTTGTTACTACTTTATTCACACACAACCATGGCATAGGTGCATGGATTTGGGGTCGGGGGTGTCCAGGGGGTTTACAAGGGGGTGGGTGGGTGTGGGGGGCTGTCCAAGGGTGTGGGTGGGTGTTGGGGGGTGTCCAGGGGGGTGTCCAAGGGGGTAGGGGGTGGGGGGTGGTGTTTAGGAGGGGTGGGGGGCTGTCCAGAGGGTTGGGGGTGTCCAGGGGGGTGTCCAAGCAGGTCGGGGGTGGGGGGTTGTGTCCAGGAGGGGTGGGGGTGCTTTCTAGATGGGTCGGGGGCTGTCCAGAGGGGTCGGGGGGTGTCCAGGGTGGTGTCCAAGGGGATGGGTGGGTGTGGGGGGCTGTCCAAGGGGGTGGCGGCCTGTCCAGAGGGGTCGGTGGGGTGTCCAGGGGGGGTGTCCAAGGGGGTGGATGGGTGTGGGGGGCTGTCCAAGTGGGTGGCGGCCTCTCCAGAGGGTATTTGGGGTTGTCCGGGTGGGTGTGGGGGCTGTCCAGAGGGTTGGGGGATGTCCAGGGGGGTGTCCAAGGGGGTAGGGGGTGGGGGGTGGTGTCCAGGAGGGGCGGGGGGATGTCCAGAGGGGTCGGGGGTGTCCAGGGGGGTTTACAAGGGGGTGGGTGGGTGTGGGGGGATGTCCAAGGGTGTGGGTGGGTGTTGGGGGCTGTCCAGAGGGTTGGGGGGTGTCCAGGGGGGTGTCCAAGCAGGTCGGGGGTGGGGGGTTGTGTCCAGGAGGGGTGGGGGTGCTTTCTAGAGGGGTCGGGGGCTGTCTAGAGGGGTCGGGGGTGTCCAGGGTGGTGTCCAAGGGGATGGGTGGGTGTGGGGGGCTGTCCAAGGGGGTGGCGGCCTGTCCAGAGGGGTCGGTGGGGTGTCCAGGGGGGTGTCCAAGGGGGTGGATGGGTGTGGGGGGCTGTCCAGGTGGGTGGCGGCCTCTCCAGAGGGTATTTGGGGTTTTCCGGGTGGGTGGGGGGGCTGTCCAGAGGGTTGGGGGATGTCCAGGGGGGTGTCCAAGGGGGTAGGGGGTGGGGGGTGGTGTCCAGGAGGGTCGGGGGGTGTCCAAGGGGGTGTCCAAGGGGGTAGGGGTGGGGGGTGTTTAGGAGGGGTGGGGGGGCTGTCCAGAGGGTTGGGGGGTGTCTAGGGGGGTGTCCAAGCAGGTCGGGGGTGGGGGGTTGTGTCCAGGAGGGGTGGGGGGCTGTCCAGAGGGGTCGGGGGGTGTCCAAGGGGGTTTACACATCGATTTGTTTTATATTTCAAAATTGTTATATTCAAATTATGATTTTTTCCATATAAACATATATTTGTCTTATCTAAAAAATATATATATTTTTTCTATTTGTTATAGGTAATAATGAGTCGAAGTTGGATTACGGCACATCGAATGAGCAATGAATATGAGGAAGGTGTTGATGCCTTTTTGGAATTTGCTAAACGAAATGTTCCAAGTAGTGACATTTTTTTCTGTCCATGCCTGAAATGTCTGAATATGAAGAAGTTGAAAAGTAGAGAGATAAAAGATCATCTGATTTGTCATGGTTTCAATCTGAGTTACAACCCTTGGATTTGGCATGGCGAAACTAGACAGAATGTCACTGATGATAATGAATCGCAAGATGGTAACTCCGATGGAATTGAAGAAATGATTCGCGATATTGTAGCAGAACAAATTGAGATAGAACCGAGAGTTGCACGTCTATATGGTGATGCCGAAAAACCATTATATCCTGGTTGTACAGATTTTACGGTTTTGTCGGCGGTGTTAAGATTGATTAACCTGAAGGCGAAACATGGATGGAGTGACAGAAGTTTTACAGAGCTGCTACAATTGATGAAAGACATTCTTCCAAAAGATAACGATCTTCCAGATTCACATTATAAGGCCTAAAAAATATTATGCCTGATGGGATTGGGATACAGGAAAATACATGCCTGTCCGAATGACTGCATTATATATAGGAAGGAATATGAATTTCTGAAAGAGTGTCCTAAATGTGGGACATCACGGTATAAGGTGAAAGAAAAATCACAAGCTGATGTAGAGATTAAAAAGCTCCCTTCAAAGGTATTTTGGTATCTTTCTATAATTCCTCGTTTCAAACGTTTATTTGCTAATTCACATGATGCAAAAAGGTTAAGATGGCATGCTGATGAGCGGGTATGTGATGGAAAAATACGTCATCCAGATGATTGTCCACAATGGAAGAAAATTGATCCCCAGTACCCTACATTTGGAAATGAAATTAGAAATCTGAGACTAGGCTTGTGCACAGATGGAATGAATCCATACCGAACCCTCAGTAGCACACATAGTTCATGGCCTGTTTTATTGGTAATTTATGGGCTGATGGTATTAGGGTGTATGATTCTTATAAAATGGAATATTTTCAACTGCATGCAGTGCTTCTATTCACTATAAATGACTTCCCAGCATATGGAAATTTGTCTGGATACAGTGTTAAAGGGCATAAAGCATGTCCAATTTGCGAACAATAGACGTCATATTGTCAATTGCATCATGGGAGGAAAACAGTGTACATGGGTCATCGAAAGTTTTTGCCTATGGATCACCCATATAGAAGACTAAAAAAGGCATTCAATAGCTCACAAGAATTTGATACTGCTCCTCAACCTTTATCCCCAGAATTGTATTTTGAGAGGGTGAAAAACCATGATGTGACATTGGGAAAGACACAGAAATCTGGTAATGATAGACATATTTGGAAGAAAAGGTCAATATTTTTTGAGCTACCATATTGGAGGTATCATGAAGTCAAACATAATATTGATGTCATGCACGTGGAGAAGAATATCTGTGATTCTTTGATCGGAAAATTGCTAGATATTAAAGGAAAGACAAAAGATGGGTTGAATGCAAGGTTAGACCTACTGTCAATGGGAATACGTTTGGAGTTAGCTCCCACTCCTAAAGGAAGACGAACATTTCTTCCCCCGGCTTGTCATACATTATCAAAGAGGGAGAAAAGTAGCTTCTGTCAGTGTCTTCATGATATCAAAGTGCCTCAAGGTTATTCTTCAAATGTAAAAAATTTTGTCTCATTGAAAGACTTGAAGTTGATAGGTATGAAATCACATGATTGTCATGTCACGATGCAACAAATTCTACCAGTTGCACTGCGTGGAATATTGCCCATCCGTGTCAGAAAGACTATAATGAGGTTGTGTTATTTTTTCAATTCAATTTGCAACAAGGCGATTGATGTGAATGCTTTGAACATTTTGGAAAAGGATGCAATTTTTATACTTTGTCATTTGGAAATGTATTTTCCTCCAACTTTTTTTGATATGATGGTGCATTTACTGATTCATCTGGTTCGAGAAATAAGGCTTTGTGGACCTGTATATCTTCGTTGGATGTATCCTTTTGAAAGGTATATGAAAATAGTAAAGGGATATGTTAAAAATCCATATCGACCTGAAGCCTCCATTATTGAAAAGTATATTTCTGAGGAGGTAGCAGAGTTTTGTACGAGCTACTTGGCTACGGCGCAACACATAGGTTTGCCTCCATCTCGCCATGAACGGGTTAATAATGAGGGAAAGGGGATTCGTGGCTTGAAAGTCAAATCACTGTCAGCTGAACATATGAAAAAGTTATAATCATACATCTTGAATAACATAGCTGATGTTCAACCGTATATCACATTGCATATTAATGAGTTGAAACAATGTCATCCAAAGAAGAAAGAAATGTGGATTTTGAATGAGCACAACAAAACTTTTTTGCCATGGTTTAAAAAGACCTTGCTTGGTAGATCAGATGTATCAGAGACATTAAAATGGATAGTGGGTGGTCCATCTTTAAATGTGATAACATGGTCCGCTTGTGACATTAATGGCTATACATTTCATACGAAAGCTCAGGACAACAGAAGTGCAGTTCAGAATAGTGGTGTAATGGTGTTTGCAGAAGCAATGCATTTTTCGAGTTATAAGGACAGAAACCCAATTTCGTCATCAAGTGCATATTATGGAGTGATTGAAGACATATGGGAGGCTGATTACTTTAAAATTAAAGTTCCCGTTTTTAACTGTAAATGGTTTATCGGTAACAACAGTGTCAGACACGATGAATTTGTAATGACACTTGTTAATCTGAATAGATTGGAAGACACAGCTGATTCTTTTATAATGGAAACACATGCCAAACAAATTTTCTATGTAGTAGATCAATCAGATATGCAGTGGGCTGTTGTTTTACAAGGGAAAAACCAATATGTTGGTGAGGATGAATTTGATGAAGATGCTGATTTATGTGAGATCCCTACTTCCATGGAAAGATTAACAGAACATAATGATGAGTATGTTGAAGACATGGTTTGTGCCATAAGGAACGATCACGACGAAGGAATTTGGGAAAACAATCCAACTGTATATTCCTAAAATTACAGGTAACACAAGTTTATTTCTTGTTTACATTTAGTTTTTTCATATAATGTTAGATACTGTAAATTTTTTACTTATTAAAATATGTATCAAACCAAAACGATAAAACAATAAAAACCGTAAAGAGGAGAAGTCCTGGGCGCACCGGCTGGCCGGTGGTGGATCACCGGTTGGCCGGTGGTCCAGAACAAAGCTGTCTGGTCCACCGGCCGGCCGGTGCTGAGCCAGCGGCCGGCCGGTGGTCCAGACAGCTTTCCTCTCTGTCTGAACCACCGGCCGGCCGCTGGCTCACCACCGGCCGGACGGTGGACCAGACAGAGCCTTCCTCTCTGTCTGGATCACCAGCGGCCGGCCGGTGGTTCAGAAAGAGAGGAAGGCTCTCTGTCTGGTCCACCGGCCGGCCGCTGGATCACCACCGGCCGCCCGGTGGACCAGACAGAGAGCCTTCCTCTCTGTCTGGATCACCCGCGGCCGGCCGGTGAGGAGCCAGCGGCCGGCCGGTGGTTTAGACAGAGAGGAAGGCTCTCTGTCTGGTCCACCGGCCGGCCGGTGGTGATCGAGCGGCCGGCCGGTGGTCCAGACAGAGGAAGGCTGTCTGGTCCACCGGCCGGCCGGTGGTGAGCCAGCGGCCGGCCGGTGGCATCAGTGAGTCCACTTTTCAGCTTTCTTGGGCCAACTCCTTGGAAACCTTTTGCCTGTGTTTACCATGTTTATCATTGTTTAACATGCTTACCATATTACCAATGTTTACTATTATGTAATTTAGTACACTTTTCTATTTGTGAACTAATGTTTGTTTTTTTTATTTGAAGGAAAATGACAGATCAATCAGTTGATCAGCGACATGATTCTGGAGATGAGCATATTGGTCATACATCTGGGGAGGAACATTCACATGCTCCTATTACGAAAAAGAGTTCAAAGTTTGGTAAGCGTGGGTGCACACGTTTACCAAAATTATCACTTGCTCGTACGAAGGAGGAGAGGATAGTCGTGGAGTTTGATGATGATGATCTTCCTAGAGGTCCAAATGCTAAAGATTTTAAGGGTTTTGTAGCAACTCAGGCTAAGAGCAAAGTAAGCATTCTCTATGATGATTGGAGAAGTGTGGATAAGGCGATAATTTCTCAGCTGTGGGAGACCATTTTGGTAAGATCTTTTGCTATTGTTTGACTGTTCTTTAAATGTTTCTAGTATATATAATATTTTTAACCTCTTTTTTATCAGATGACATTTGATATTCCTGACACTGGAGGAGTCAGGAAGAAATTCTTATCGTTGGCTGCTAGGAGATGGAGGGATTTCAAATCAACCCTCTCATCTGATTTCATTTATGGTCATAGGAGTCGTGAGAATCCATGTCGTATATATCCTTTTATAGATGAAGACACATGGAGAGAATTTTTTGAAAGTAGAAGAAAAGATTCATTTTTGGTAAGGGCAATGTAAACTTTTATAAGCTTTCTTATATAAATGATCTTATTATTGTTTTGTTAATGATTACTTATTCTTAATTTACAGCAAACAAGGAAAGATCATCAAGAGATCCAATCAAAAAATGTATACCCTCATAGTTTATCTCGGGGAGGGTATGCATTATTGGAAGAACAAATGATGGCAGAAAAATTTCAACAACTAAGAGCTGAGTCTTCAAGCTCTGGAGAGGTGGCCCCTCCATCCCCTCCATCTAGACATGAGAAATGGAAAAGAGCTCGGAAGGGCAAAAAAGGACAATATCTTTCAGAAGAATCGAGACTCGTAGTTGAGAGGATTGTAAGATATCTATTTTATTTATTTAAGTTTACTATTTTCGTCATATATTTCCAATCATTATAGAAATGTTCAATTAATTATTACAGGACTCTCTTGAGGAGCAGAGTTCACAGGGGACATTTACACCATCTGGGAGGGAAGATATTTTATCTGTGGCATTGGGAAAGCCCGAACATCCTGGCCGTGTAAGAGGATATCTGGCAGGTGTATCGGTAAGAAAAGTGTTTCCACGTTCCTCAACTTCTAACGTTGAGGGAGTTTATAAAAAAAATAGAATCCTTGGAGGCTGAAGTCCATAATATTAATGCGACAATGGAGGACAAGATTAGAGCATCAGTGCAGTTAATGTTTGCAGACTTACAAAGACAATTTCAGGGTGCAGCTCCCACTCCACCTCTCCCAGTAGCTCCCACTCCCCCACCTCAGCCTGCGGACCCCATTTTTGGTCCTCCTCCTCCGCCGCAGCTACCTACTTATTGTGAGTTGTATGTTGATGATCCTCAACATCATATAGTTGCATATGGGATGGTATATTGTATAGGAGATACAGTTCATCATCAACAGTTAGAGGTAGAGAATCAGAGGGTCACTGTACAGGATATTATAGATAGATCAGCTCGGATACCATTACCTATAGATGAGGTGACGACAGTTGGACATAGTATCGGCCATTTTTTACTTTGGCCATCCAGACTTCTTCGACTCATTACCATATAGGTATGGATGTTATATCTTTTATTTTATATTTTTATTAATGTTTTATCATTTGAAAACTAATATATTTTTCAATTTATTTTTACAGGAATACTTCAAAGGTAAAGAAATACTGTATAGACAACAACAAAGACAGATAGCTATGACATCAGATGCAGATACTAGCAGTCTTGACAAATTGTCAAGATATTCAAATTTGTTGGCGGATCATTATGACTTTACAATGGAAGCTCATGTCTGTGGACGTGAACTATGTGTGGGGATTATGAAAACTGATATCATGGAGTTTGTCACTGGAGATAAGTTGGGCATCAACGTGGTGCAAATTTTTATCATGTAAGTCTTAACACCTTTTCCTTGCATTATATTTATTAAAAATGTATACTTATGTCTTCTTTGTATTAGGTATATGTATAAAATTTGTGAGAGGAATGAGCTGACAGATGTATATGGATTCGTGGACCCACAATTGATTTCCCCTGAAGCATGTGCATTGGATGAGGAACAAAGAATGCTTTATATTGCTGATAGATTTGAAAAGAATGTAATCACACAGTGTTGGATGATGCCTTTTTGTGAGAGGTATGAAACACATCCCTCTCAAAGAGTTAATTATCTTTTAACATAAAAAACCACTAACGTTAAATTTCCTTTTCTTAAATTTCCTTTTATCTGGGATCATTGGATGTTAGGGGTTTTTTGCCCTAGGGAGAAAACACTTTATTGGATATGCTCTCTCCATGATGATGTGCGAGAAATTTTTAAGAATATATTGGAAACGTAAGTTTCAATTTCACAATAGTTTTATATATTATAATGAATTTTAAATTTACCCCATTCGTATTATTTTCTAACAGGGCATGGGTCCACTTTCGAAAAAGCGCAAAGAAAAGGAATTACAAGATCAAATATGTACATGCGAAGGTAAATATCCATTTATAATTTGTACATTTTGATTTATTACATAAAAATAATATATTGAATTTACACTCATTCATACAGAAATGTCATGAGCAACAAGGCATCATCGAATGCGGATATTACATGTTAAGATTTATGTATGAAATAATAACAACTGGGACAGTTCTGAGTTTTGACCTGGTAAGATTTCCTCTTTCTCATAATATTTCAATTTGATTTATTCATTATACACGTTGACTACTATCCTTTTCCTTTGTAGCTTTTTGATGACCCTCAACCCTTTACTGCTGAAGATATCAAACACTTACAAGTGGAGTTGTCCAATTATTTTACAGGTTTGATTGACTTTTAGTTGTTTGTAATGTAAAATGTAATTTTGAATATTGTCAATGTAATTGTGTATTTCGTAGTCGTTTAGGTTGGATTTAGTTTTTTTTTTGAAGTTGACAGTGTAAGTTGTGAATGTTATATAAGTGAATGTTTAATTTTTCTCTACTTCTTGTTTTGGTCTACTGTTGATGGTTTTTCTGGTCTGGATTTTGGTATGGGGGGAGAGGTTCCAAGGGGGTGGGTGGGTGTTTGGGGGGTGTCCAAGGGATATGGGAGGGGTGTCCAAGGTGTGTTTGGGGCTGTCCTAGGGGTCGGGGGGGTGTAAATGAGGGTGGGGGTGTCCAAGGGGTGGGGGGTGTCCAAGGGATATGGGAGGGGTGTCCAAGGTGTGTTTGGGGCTGTCTAAGGAGTCGGTTGGGTGTAAATGAGGGTGGGGGGGGGGGGTGTCCAAGGGGTGGGGGGGTGTCCAAGTGGTAGGGGGGTGTCCAAGGGATATAGGAGGGGTGTCCAAGGGGTGTTTGGGGCTGTCCAAGGGGATGGGGGGGGGGGGTTTCCAAGGGGTAGGGGGGGTTTCCAAGGGGTCGGGGGGGTGTCCAGGGGGTGGGGGGCTGTCCAAGGGGTGGGGGGTGTCCAAGGGGTGGGGGGTGTCCAAGGGATATGGGAGGGGTGTCCAATGGGTGTTTGGGGCTGTCCTAGTGTTCGGGGGGTGTAAATGAGGGTGGGGGGGCTGTCGAAGGGGTGGGGGTGTCCAAGGGGTGGGGGGGGTGTCCAAGGTGTCTGGGAGTTCTGTCCAAGGGGCCGGTTGGGTGTAAATGAGGGGGGGGGGGGGTGTCCAATGGGTGTTTGCGGCTGTACTAGGGGTCGTGGGGGTGTAAATGAGGGTGGGGGGGCTGTCCAAGGGGTGGGGAGATGTCCAAGGGTTGTGGTGGGGCTCCAATGTGGTGGGGGAGGGCTGGCCGGGTTGTTAGGTGGGTATAGATGAGGGTGGGGATCAGTTGGGGCTTGGGGGAGGGCTGGCATGGTTATTTTTGTTTGGTTTCTGGTTGCTTTTTGGTGAGAGCAGTGCAATTATTTAAAAAAAAAATTTCTTTCACGTCGGTTATTTTATAACCGACGTGGTAAATAAATCGAGAGGGGTTTATCACGTTGGGTTTTTCTAGAACCGACGTGATAAACCGTTCCCGGGGATTTTATCACGTCGGTTCTTAATATAACCGACGTGATAAAAGGCCAGGGGAAGGGTTTATCACGTCGGTTATGACATAACCGACGTGATAAACGATATCCCAGGCGTTTTATCACGTCGGTTTAGGGAATAACCGACGTGATAAAGCCCCACGCGCATATTTATCACGTCGGTTATTATATGAACCGACGTGATAACCACCGTGATGTTAGGGATATTACGTCGGTTTTAAATAACCGACGTAAAAAACGTTATTTATAACGTCGTCCGTATTAACGTCGCCTAAAAACCGACGTAAATAATAAAAAATAACCGACGTAAAAAACGTTTTCTGCACTAGTGATGAAAGAATTGGTAACGGTAATTACCTCTTCTTTGAAGCGCCTCTTTGAGACCTCCTCTTAGGGCACTAAAATTGGTCTTTGAGGAAGACCAGAACCTCTAGGATGTTTCTAGGGAAGTGGAGAAGAGATTTTGGCAGGGGTTGGCCGAGCTTGAGTGCTCAAATTGGTGTGAGGAGGAGGGGGAGGAGGTGTCCTTTTATAAGGGAGGAGAGGGGCACCTTAGGAATATCTCAACATATTATTTTATATTAAAGTCAAAATCGGTTTATAATGGTTCCAAAGGGTCTTATTTCGAATATAAGGTGGGGATGGGTCGAAATCCTATCAAAAAATAGGATTTAGACAAGTTTAGGTTATTATTTTAACCTTATCAATTAGATTTAACTCTAAGTTAAATAATTTAACTTTTACCGTGTCTTTTTGTTTTCTTTCACTATATGGTTAATACACATACTATAACATGCCAAACGAACCCCAAATGTTTAATTATTAATATATATATCCTTATATAAGTCATTTGGCCGAACCTTAGATTTTTAGGAATAAGATAACAATTAATAATATAATATTTGATTTAAAAACTATTTTGTGTCAATTTTGACACTATTTGATATATGATTTTTTTGAAAGTCATAACAGAATTATATGTTCGAACCAAGTTGATTAGATCAACAATAATATGTCATAGTAACCTAGAAAATTAGTGTAATTCATAAAAAGTCTCAAATTACATTCATTTCAGCATTTAAAACAACAATTATGTTAATATTTCCTTAAAAGGGTAATTACTGCATCATCATTGTGTCATAAATAAATCAATTTATTTAAAGTCTAAAAATTATAAAAAAATATCATTATGTAGGAACTCGTTTTAGCTTTCTAATGAATATTTATAGTCGGATTTATCTTATGTATAACCCCATATTAAAAATGTTTTAGTTATTAAACTTTGATTTTAACTATTTTAACTATTCATTAAATAATATAATATTAAATGTCATAATCTAATCCAAGTGGACCTAAATGGTCATATTATATTCAAAAGGTTGTTTTTGGTCGTATTACACTTATCCAATAGAATTAGGACATGTTTTAGGGTAATAGTAATATCATATTTACCCTTAGTTACCCTATTTACTATTAACCGTGGTAAAAAAAAGTAAAAAGTTACTATTCACCAAAAATTATTTTCATCTCATTGAACCACATTTTACTTACTGACATCAACCGTGTCTCTCGGATTTTTTAAATTCCATTCACAGAAGTGGTAAAATTAAGATTTATGAAGAAAATAATTTTTTTTAACTACCACTTAGTAGTTTCACTATTCATCAAAAATTGATGTTTTTCAGAACAATGCCAAAATTTCATCCCAAGTTATATTTCATATTCCGAATTCAAAATTGAATTCTATTTTACCAAATTCATAACATAAAAGTTGCATTAATTAATTTTATAATTAAATCCCGCTGTTAAAACAAATAGCGTGTTTTTAAGAAACAATATCTATCAAAAGATTGACACTTGTTTATGTCTAGTTTAAATGTGAAATTACATCCAATGACCAACATTGTATTAAATTGTAAAAATATATTCTAAATATACTTTAAAACTACTCAAATTAATAATTTATCACTATTAATTATTTCGATTAAAAAAGTTTTTTTAATTATAATTTAGTAATTTTCACTATTCATCAGAATATGAAAGTTATCCGAAATGTACCAAAATTTCACCTTAGGCTAAATTCGATACTCTGAATCCAAAAATGAAGTTCATTTTGAAATATAAGATTTGAAGAATTTTAAAAAGTGGTTATTACTATTCATAACGGCTAGTTTTAATAATATTTTAATAGCATATCGTTGTTTAGTGAAACTCGGTATTGCGTATTACACACGCTATCGAGGAAGGTCGTGATTGCGTGTAATGCAAGGCAAGTCAAGGATGCGTGTTGTGGAAGCTCCTTTTGGTGTAGCGTACAACACAAGACATTAATAAAATTAAAAAGAATATTTTTTATAAAATCTTGGGCTGTTACATTCTACCCCCCTTAAAATGAATTTCGCCCTCGAAATTCGTCGGGGTTATAAATGGTTTACTATTCGAAAGTTTCTTTAATAGAAACCCACATCGTAAAAAGGAATATCAAAACTAATCTTTAAAAAAAAGTATGAAACGTAACGGTTACCCAAATAAACAAATCATTGGGTTTCCACATAGGTGAAAATATGGATATGGAAGAGAAATCTAACCATCATGTTCTGATGGAGAGTGGTAGAGAACATGGCTATGGAAAAGCCAATAATCACAAATCCATATATTTGTGATGATATAAGGTACCATCTGATTCATCAGGTATAAGATCACTAGGACAACATTTTTGGTTTTCAAGATCATTTCCCTAAAGTTGAAAATTTGATTTAGAATAAATACTTACTTTATTTTGGTAAAATCTCACTATTGTTCGTGCCTTGAACAATTTCCACTTCATCTCTTAAATAAATGAAGTTGAATTTGTTATTCGTGAAGTGTTAGCAGATCATGTGATAGAATGACGAGTCATTCCATCTGTCTCAAACAAAAGGATAGTAAAAATTATATACATAAGTCGATCTATAGTGAGATTAATCACATATGTTTTCTAAAATGGACTTATACATCATATATCATACTGCTTAATATAATAAAACAAGTTTCTACTAAACAGGGACTTCCTGTATGCCAGTGGTAGGCGATAAAGGCTAGTCGCACTTCGGTTGTGGGTTCGATTCCCACAGCTTTGTCCGAAGTGATGGGCTGTCGCCCGTCCTGCAGGTTGTCCTTTTTCTAAAACTATATTACTATAACATCCCATAAATAATATCGAAAAAACTTCTATCCTTAAACAATACTAACTTATGTCCAACATAATCCATTCCAATCTTTAGTCCTATCCATAATACTACAGTCCATTCTCATAACATAGTGAAAACGATTACCAGAGATTTAATACCATCGTTGATCCCCATATATCATAAGATATATCTTGTTGGAAACATTCCAAACATTCAAAGGCCTTAATCTTGTATTCTCTTGAATACCTTAGTGAAAACATGAATCACTTTTCACATACCAAAATCCTCAAAATTCTATATACTCAAACTTAGTCCTTATATCAATCATGAGCTCATAAATACTGTTAAACATTTCATTTTCTCGTTTTCCCTTCATTATGCGCATAATATCTCAATCACTTTGAATAGAACATTAGACCAATACATAAATATTCCAATATTCCAAGATACAACATTATTTTGGAATCCCATTACATAAACACTTAATCATTCCACCACATCGTTGTCATATTCAACATTGCCAATAGTGATCGCATGTGACTTCCCTTTGTCCTTTGCCTTCAGTGGTTGCTCATGTTGATCGTCACTAACCATTGGATTAGGGTAATTATTGGCATAATGTCTCATCTCCTTGCACTTGAAGCATTGAAGTGTTGGTTGTGCGTTCTCTGCAGTGTTTGCTTTATTCACTTCATTAGAATCCCTTTTTCCATTACTTCGACACTCAGCTGCTCGATGACCTTCTTTTCCACACTTAAAACATTTTCTAGTCCCTTTAAGACAATCTCCACCATGCTTCATTCCACACTTTGTGCATAAGGAAACAGTCATCTTCTTTTCACCATTATTCTGAGATTTCTCCTTGAACTCCATCTTTCGTTTCTTGTCAAAACCATGAGATGGATATGTAACACCAACTTCCATTTCTACCTTGATAGCACAATGCACAATTTCTTTATAGCTACTGAATTCTCTTATAGCTAATGCCCTTCGAAGACTTGGTTTTAAGCCACTGAAAAATCGATCAACTTTACTTTCAGGTTGGATGATAATGCCAGATGCATACCTTGCAAGTCTTGTAAAATTCTCTTCGTATATACCAACAGATTCATCATCCTTTTTCTTTAGTTCAAGAAACTCCTTCTCCGTATTCGTTCGAAGAATACGAGGGAAGTACTTACTGAAAAACACGTTCTTGAACTCGTCCCATTCCATGGAATCAATTTCATCTCTTTGCCTCGTATTCTTGATAAGATTCCACCATTGATCAGCTTCACCTTCCAAACGATAAACTGCTAAGATGACTTTATCATGTTCAGAACATTGAAGAACAGAAAATATCTTTTCAGTAGTACTAATCCATTGTTCAGCAACTAATGGATCAGTAGACCCACTGAAAGAAGGAGGACGCTGCCTCATGAAGGATTCAACAGAATGTTGCTCCTTCCTTTGCTCGTTTGGAAGTCCTGCATGATTCATAGCTTGAGAAAGTTGTGTGAGCATGGCTACAAGATTTTGCATTCCAGCTCCCATATCGTTTGGTTGCTCAGGGGGACAATCATTGCATTGTCCATTGCATTGATCAACACGGTTCCTTCGGGTTCCAGCCATCGTCTAAAACCCCAAAAGAATAGTGTGAGAGGCAAAAATCATGCTAGGGAAAACAACATAATAAAGGGGGAGTACCTTCAATATCTAACATCTTATGTTTAATTCTATGATCGTTAGCGTAATTCTAGTATTATAACCTATACGTATACTTAACCTTAGAGACATCCCTAAACATACCTTAGAAATATCTCTAGGGATCTCACTAACGTTTTCGCGTCCGAGTTTCCAAAGGTTAACTAATCCTTTCCTCTGATACCAACTGTAGAGACCCAAATCTTGACGTACATGGACATTACATTACTTTTGCGGAATACTTAGTACATAACAAAAACACACACACAAGGATCGTAATAGTTTAGTGTCTTTGGAAACTCGGAACGTAATCTTCTAATCGTGGTGAAAGATCTTCAATATCTCCCATAAAGATCTTCCCTTTTTTTACCTATAAACCTTTCTTTATATCCTGGGGAAAAGAAAACATAAAAGGGTGAGCTCAAATGCTCAGTAAGGGTAAACAAAAGAAATATCAATCACATCATATACATAAGAACATAGCTTTTTGGAAATCTTAACCTGCAAAAGAGCTCATAATATCATAACATGGGATAAATCATAGAAGTGAAAATGAGATCACCATAATCATAACATGAAACTTGAAACTTTGTGGCATGCACACATAATCATGGAAAATCATTTCTTGTTAGTCATGACTCATTGCCAAGACTATCTTAGTGGACAAAGTCCCTTTCTGAATCGAGTAACCCTCGTTTCAGTCCTGTTTCACTGAACCGGTATAACCTACCGTTCCAACCCTGTCTATCTCATGAGATATAAAATCTTTACCCAATGCATTGGAGGGAGATATAGGTCCCACCCATCTTATAATGAATCCTTTCATATGTGTGCCACATAATCATAAACCATACATCATAACGTAACCCATGTAATAAAAATGGGATTCTTAAACAACATGACATCATAAAACAATTCATATAAGATAAAGGAATTCATAAAAATGTTTCCATCACAATATAATCAATTCCATGTAATAATAGGGATAAAAACAGAACCCTTTATTATCTTAGATGGAAAATAATTTTGATAAAACACTTGAACTACATTCTTGAGGAAAATATCCTTTCTTCTTCAAAAACATTTTTCCTTTAATAACATGTCATACAACTTTAAAATAAAAGAAGTTGATTAAAAATAAACTTGAAAACTCGTAAAGGAAGCTTCTTGGAAATAATGTTTTAAAAATCCATTCAGGCCGTATAAGTTAAAAAAAACATTCTTCGTACTTTTGTCAGAAAAGTCGAAAAGTACCTCGTATGAAAAACGACAAATGATTCCTTTCATATCATTTACAAAAAAACATACCGAAGGGTAAAATTGGATATAAACTATTGTAGAAGGATGGAAATAATATTACATGTTTAGGGAACATGGATGTGGATGATAAAATACACCCCAGTAATTACCAAAGTAAATACAATCTCGGATAAAAGTGATATTGTGATATTTCCCTTACCTTAGGTCCGATTTGGTTCGTATGTGTCCAAACCTCATGTATAATGATTTAAATAATGTCATTGACTTATTATAGAATCATATTCATTGTTATGATATCATATATGGTTCACTTATGACATTATATTACCCGTTCTTTTGTAAATTCAATGTTAAAGAAGCGTTTTGGGTAAAATCGTTTCATTTATCGTAGGTGTTTTGACTTGTTGTTCTTGACATTATTATTACTTATATCATGATTTACTTACTTCCAGAATATAAAATTTGATTTATATATCATATATATTCAGTATATATATATATAATATATAGATAAATAAAATGAAAAACACCGTTCATGGAGACGGTAGTCCGTACGTACGCATGAACGCTGTTTTCCATTCCTTATTGTCTTGAAATGGAAGTAAGTAGATGACATACATATATATATATACATAATCCAGTAGCTTTATAATGTCATATATTTCATTATTATTTCTTATATATACTTTATAATCATTCTTAAATGGTTCACATGGAGAATGAATCTCATCGCGTCGTGGAGACGGTAGTCCGTACGTACGCACAAGTGATGATATCATTTTCAGAAATATTGAATTGAATCGGAGTGGATTATACAATATATCAGAATCAATATGATGTTTTAATAACTATGTATAGTTATTATTTACACCATTATACCCATCCATGTAAGGTGGTGGTGGAAAATAGATTACACCACGGCGTGGAGACGGTATTCCGTACGTACGCACGCGCAGTGATTTATTTTTCCGTAGGATGGATAGATGGTGAAATAGGGTTGTTTCATACTTATAATAACATATCCGTATATGAGTGATACTGATGTTATTACTTCATAATGAAACAACCTAAGAAGAAGAAGTGTAAGAAGAAATAAAGATGAAAGAATTGGTAACGGTAATTACCTCTTCTTTGAAGCGCCTCTTTGAGACCTCCTCTTAGGGCACTAAAATTGGTCTTTGAGGAAGACCAGAACCTCTAGGATGTTTCTAGGGAAGTGGAGAAGAGATTTTGGTAGGGGTTGGCCGATCTTGAGTGCTCAAATTGGTGTGAGGAGGAGGGGGAGGAGGTGTCCTTTTATAAGGGAGGAGAGGGGCACCTTAGGAATATCTCAAAATATTATTTTATATTAAAGTCAAAATCGGTTTATAATGGTTCCAAAGGGTCTTATTTCGAAGATAAGGTGGGGATGGGTCGAAATCCTATCAACCAATAGGATTTAGACAAGTTTAGGTTATTATTTTAACCTTATCAATTAGATTTAACTCTAAGTAAAATAATTTAACTTTTACCGTGTCTTTTTGTTTTCTTTCACTATATGGTTAATAGACTTACTATAACATGCCAAACGAACCCCAAATTGTTTATTATTAATATATATATCCTTATCTAAGTCATTTGGCCGAACCTTAGATTTTTAGGAATAAACTAACAATTAATAATATAATATTTGATTTAAAAACTATTTTGTGTCAATTTTGACACTATTTGATATATGATTTTTTTGAAAGTCGTAACAGAATTATATGTTCGAACCAAGTTGCTTAGATCAACAATAATATATCATAGTAACCTAAAAAATTATTGGAATTCATAAAAAGTCTCAAATTACATTCATTTGAGCATTTATAACATCAATTATGTTAATATTTCCTTAAAAGGGTAATTACTGCATCATCGTTGTGTCATAAATAAAACAATTTATATAAAGTCTAAAAATTATAAATAAAATATCATTATGTAGAAACTCTCTTTAGCTTTCTAATGAATATTTATAGTCGAATTTATCTTATGTATAACCCCATATTAAAAATGTTTTAGTTATTAAACGTTGATTTTAACTATTTTAACTATTCATTAAATAATATAATATTAAATGTCATAATCTAATCCAAGTGGACCTAAATTGTCATATTATATTCATAAGGTTGTTTTTGGTCGAATTAAACTTATCCAATAGAATTAGGACATGTGTTAGGGTAATAGTAATATCATATTTACCCTTAGTTACCCTATTTACTATTAACCGTGGTAAAAAAAAGTAAAAAGTTACTATTCACCAAAAATTATTTTCATCTCATTGAACCACATTTTACTTACTGACATCAACCGTGTCTCTCGGATTTTTGAAATTCCATTCACAGAAGCGGTAAAATTAAGATTTATGAAGAAATTAAATTTTTTTAACTACCACTTAGTAGTTTCACTATTCATCAAAAATTGATGTTTTTCAGAACAATGCCAAAATTTCATCCCAAGCTATATTTCATATTCCGAATTAAAAAATGAAGTCTATTTTACCAAATTCATAACATAAAAGTTGCATTAATTAATTTTATAATTAAATCCCGCTGTTAAAAGAAATAGCGTGTTTTTAAGAAACAATATCTATCAAAAGATTGACACTTGTTTATGTCTAGTTTAAATGTGAAATTACATCCAATGACCTACATTGTATTAAATTTTAAAAATATATTCTAAATATACTTTAAAACTACTCAAATTAATAATTTATCACTATTAATTATTTTGATTAAAAAAGTTGTTTTTTAATTATAATTTAGTAATTTTCACTATTCATAAGAATATGAAAGTTATCCGAAATGTACCAAAATTTCACCTTAGGCTAAATTCGATACTCCGAATCCAAAAATGAAGTTCATTTTGAAATATAAGATTTACAGAATTTTAAAAAGTGGTTATTACTATTCATAACGGCTAGTTTTAATAATATTTTAATAGCATATCGTTGTTTAGTGAAACTCGGTATTGCGTATTACACACGCTATCGAGGAAGGTCGCGATTGCGTGTAATGCAAGGCAAGTCAAGGATGCGTGTTGTGCAAGCTACTTTTGGTGTAGCGTACAACACAAGACATTAATAAAATTAAAAAGAATATTTTTTATAAAATCTTGGGCTGTTACAATATATATTGACTTTGATAATTTTAATTCCCTAAAGACAAAAAAATTTAAATAATGTTTTCTTTTAATGGGATACGCCCATCTATAATATTTGGTTCCTATAGCATTGTGTTCTTATTTAAAATAAACATTTAAATGAATCATCAATGGGAAAAATAATGGTGGGAAGATCATCTAAAATAGAAATAGTGTTTATCTGGCTCAGTTGAGATTACATCCTTCTCAAAAAGATATCTATGAAATGTGAAAAAGTGAATTATAACATTATTTATTTATTTTAGTAATAAATTATTTACTTCCAACGGTAGGAACTACTTTATTATAATATGTGTCTTGGGATTTTAAGATCCATGTAACATATAATGATTAAAATAAACACATTTTGAAATATTAATTTATTATCTATTATGATCATTCAAAAAAAAATTTGGAGAAAAATTATATTTAATGTTTTTATAGAAAACATCACTTACGTATACTTACCATTATCAGTTTCACATTAATCCTGTTAAATATTTAATGTTTATATTATCATATAATTATTTTTATGATCCTCTGGTTTCCAGTTATAATTAGACTATATATAAGAAAAATGTGCACTTATATTCTTTTCAGTGTTCCAATAAATTATGTTTATCTAGAAAATTTAATACCTAATATAGAAGATTTAAAATATGTTTCCATTCATTAATTTCAACATTTTAATTTTATTTGAAAACATTTGATGTATTTTACCACTTTCAAATAACTTAACATATTTTCAAATCTCTGTAATGAAATTTTATAATTTTGTTACAATCATTGGTCCATATAGTAAACATAATGGAAGCTTAATTTTTTTTTCCATTGATCCATGAATTATTAAATTGAAATTGATGATATACATCAAGTAATTGATGAGGAACATGAAACATTAGTTTTTTATAAGTCATTCATTGATGCACAATGTCAAATTTATCAATTGGATAAGTCAAAATAATGTCTTATCTAATCATAAAAAATTCATAGTTTTGGAATTTAAATGATGGTACAAATTAGGTCAATGTGTGTTTCGATCACTTTCCAGATAGATACATAATTGTTTCTATTCCTTTATTCCATAACTCCAATAATTTCTATACTGGAGGCTCAAGATAGAAAACAATGTTTTTCCATGAATTAGGTTTCTAGGAATAATCATCAGTATGTTGCATGGATTTTTTTGTTATATATATGTGGTGATAAATTAAAAGGGCTAAAAACATACAAATATATCTTAAAATTCCGAGTTAATATCACAAGAGGATTTAATAGATCATATAACATCTCAAAAAAATTTTGTCTCAAAATTCAAATGCAGATGTAAAGAATCCAAGGTATTCTATGCTTATAAATCTCTTAGATGTCACATGTACTCATCAATGTTTTTTATAATGAATAAAATTTCACAAATCTATCAGTTTTAGATGAAATAACAATATTAAAAATAAAATTTTTAAGTTAAAGTAATTTAAAAACTTCAAATGTATTTTATTTTCATACTTCTTTGTGAAGGTATATTGATTTTTACTAGGATCATTATTTGTTTCATCCATCGAAAAGTACCACATTTTTTACAGTGTACAATAGTAGAAAATTCTCCCCCATATTATAGAAAATAATTGGGTCTGGTATGTATCCTCATGTAACTTTTTTCAAGATTTATAATAATGATTCTTATGTTATAAAATGATGTTGGGGTCCTAGATTGAAGAAATAAATCATGGAACAATTCTAATATCAAAAAAATTTATTAATTTTTAATTCCAAATTGGTACTTTATGTGGTAAAACATTAGTAGAAACTAAATACTATTTACACCCATTGCAAAGTTCTTGATTTCTACCTTTGACTAATTCAAAAAATATATTTTTTTTCCAAATGAAATTTTCTAAAATTTTATACTCTAAAACATCATTAAAAAAAATAATATCACCTTAATCAGTTTTCCATATATTTTTGAAAAAAAAATATTTTCAACAACGTCATATGGATTAACTGATATGTTAATCTCTTGATGGTGTTTACCTACTATACTGAAATCATAATTAATCATGTTCTGAATTTCATTATCTATAAGTGGGTGAATAACCTATTAATTCTAATTTTATAATAATATACTATTAAATATCTATAACAATCATTTCTCTATACCCAACCCAGTTAAAAAATTGATTTTTTTCCTTTAGAGTTTAAAAATTCTATTATTTCATACAAGGTTTGGATTTGAATTTAAAAATCATGAAACATCCCAAAAACCTTCACATATAATGAATTTTTCCGTGTTAATGTAAACAAAATATTATCCATGTGTAATTTATTCCTTAATGATTCATATAGAAAATATAGTATATTAATTTATATGAATAATATAATAATGTTTAATTAAAAATTTACCATAATCCAAAATTTTAAAAATATAGTTATATTTCAATTGAAAACTTAATCTAAAATTTAAATTCAAATTTAGGTTTTTAAATTTATAAAAAATAAAATATAAAGATTAATTAATCAATACCATTTTTGGAACAAATATATAACCTATTTTTAATGTCTTTCTATATTAATCATAACTAAATAATCCATATTTCCAAAGATAGGAATACACTCACTAAAAAATGAACAAAATTATTATTAAAAACCCAAAAATATAACCTCACTTGATATCAAGACACCAATATAGTATTTCCACATATGATACTAATATAACTAAACCTATAATACCCAAAATACACAAGTAAGTTCCTCAAGATAAATCAAAAGATATTATAATATAATCATCCAATATATGATAAAATACCTAAATAAGATTAAAATTTATTAGAAATTTAAAAATATATATTAAATTTTATTATAAAAAAATTTATTGTAATACATTTTGGAGTTAAAAATTAGAGAAATTAGTAATTAGTAGTGGGAATTAATATAACGATATGGGAAACATGCATAAAACTAAATCAATGGAAAATATATCCATTAATAATTTCATTATATTTCAAGAAAATTTATAAAAATATTGAAACTATATTATATTAGGATATTTTATTTTAAAATCATTAAACATTTTAAATAATATAAAATATTTTAATTTATGTAATTAAAAAACAATTGAAACCAACCCATCATTTTACTCATTTTCATTTTTTAAATTGGTAATTATTTTGACCAAACCCCTTTCAATGTAAAAAAAATACAGAGAATATATGATGTTTTTGAAGATTATAAATTCATAGAATAATATTTTCATTTAACCATTTTATATCAATTACATGTATTTGAGTGAATTTTAATTACACAAAGATATTTTTAGTTTACAAGACCCTAATACCCAACATGATAAATTGTATTGAAAGAATTTTTTTATTCACTTTTATAATAAATTATAACTTATATGGTAAAAATTTATTTAGTAACATAAACCTAATACTGATAATAGAAAAGGGATTTATATTTTTAATAATTGGAATAATTAATCTGCATACATGTAGGTTCTATTTCTATCCCCAATCGAAATTAGATAAGGTTCTAGTTTGCACATAAAATTGATTTTTCTTATTTTGGGATTAATGTAATTATTATTAATATTTTCCTAATTTCCCTAGAACATTGAATATTGAAAAATTATATGAATTTCAAAAACAATAACTATAATTGAATAAAAGATGTATATATAGGGTATCAACATTATGGTGTTATTTACTAGTTCATTTTGAAACTTGTAAAATTTCTATATTATCTATTATGTGTAAAAATGTGATTAATTTGTTTCCGATGAGAACAATGACTCCTAGGTTGTTGATGATTTATTAAGAACATAAATCAATTATAACATTGTACTATAATAATTCATTAATATTAAAATTCATTATAATTTTTTCATTTTCACAATATAAATATTTTTCTGTTGATATCATTCGTGGTAACATGGTTCCATATTTTTCAACCCCCAAACAAAGGTGAATGTTAATTTAATTAATAGAGAGGTAAAAGATGGAAAAAAATACAGGATAAAATGAAATTATTAGAGTCATAGTCTTAATGATTATTTGTGGAACAAAAAATACTATTTTAAAAACATCTATTAGTATGTAAGATTATCATATATTTTTTGTCATAGTTTATCAACCAAATTTTTATATAGGTCACTAATCTAATTAGTATATGAAATAATTAAATTATATTATTCCATGAATTAGTGTTGAAAGGTTTCTATATATTCCTAGTTAGGAATAAACAAAATTTGATGCGTATTAAAACTCAAGAATATGAAAGTATATAAATATGGATATTGATGAACACATCATCCTAAAAAATTAATTCCCCATTATGGATGATTTTTTATTATACTGGATAATATTTAACTTATACCCTTTCAAGATTCATTCAAAATATTTAATCCATTTGTTCCCAACATAATAAAAAGAGTGGATAATTTTAAATATTAAAGATTACCTTTGGGATGTATGATGGGATATGGATCTTAGTGGACCATGGTGATGATATTGCAGATAGATATTCTAGGTGTAATGACCCCAATAATATTATCCTATAGTTTATGATTTAATCATTAAATTGGATGTATGTATAAGTGATATCATACTAAAGTACTGAATAGGATAATTGTCTTTTGGAACAAGATACATACATGATTCCAAATTTACACTCAAAAATAAGAA
The DNA here is from genome assembly GCA_963277665.1 of Viscum album. Lineage (NCBI taxonomy): Eukaryota > Viridiplantae > Streptophyta > Magnoliopsida > Santalales > Viscaceae > Viscum > Viscum album. Next base: position 1,325,008,902 of record OY728166.1, read on the forward strand.
TTTCAAAAAAAAATTATAATATCATTATTCCTTATATAATATTCTTTTATATCATTCTTAGTATATTTACTAATTTCTAGGAATGAAAATAAAATAAGTTTGAGAAAAAATTCTTAGTAAGGGTTATGTAAAGTGGAATCTATCTTGAATCAATAAGCATAGTAAACATGGACTGGTAAATAACTAAACATACATTATATTTTAATTAAATGAATATCCTTAATAGATAAGTATTAATCAATAATGAATTGTATAAAATTGAATAAAGGTTCCATTAGATCAATAAAATGAGGATAAAAGGCATTTAAAGATAATATCAACGCATACATCTCATGTATAATAATAATAATAATTCAATTCTCATTGATGGAAATTATTAATTATTGGATGTCATGATCTCGACAACATGGTACCTCTATTTTGAAGGCATTTCACAAGAGAGTTTGATAATATGGGTAAGATTATACCAAAAAATCAATTTATTTATGTATATCCAACTGATTCATCTCATAAGAATAATGATTCATTGAGGAACTATCTATTACCAGGTTCCACTAATACCTTCTTTCCCAAATTATACCTCATATTTGTAATAACTAATTTTATTTATAAAAATTTTCCTTATCATAAAATATCTGTATTAAGTAAGGTATAAGGGTTAACAATAATTTAACCATTAAATAATATAAAAATCAAAGTAAAATGTAATATGAATTAATGATATATATTTATGATAATAATATATATATTTAGGGGGACTGTAATTTCAAATGATAACAAGAAAGTGAATATTTCAAGGGAAATTTAATTAGTAAAAAAACTAATAAAGATATTGTATATGTAATCCCAATTTAAATTTATAATAATACATCCATGAAAATAATAAAGATTGTATCAATTAAAAATTTCCCTAGTGGACCATAACTATAATAAAGGTTTTATTTTTTTGATGAATAGATATACCAAAAAAATTTCCTTAAAGGCATTATTTAGAATAATATCCTATTTTACATTGAAAATCCATTTAAAAATAAATTAGAGAAAATATTTTGAAAATATTTGTTTTTTTAAATGACCATTTGAACTTATAAAATAATATTTAAAACATTTAATGGTAATGAATTTCTGATTATTGAGCACAAGATAAAGATCCATCATCTACAGAATGATAATAATTCTATTAAAATATTATTTTATAATTATATAAAATTTTTAAATTGTTTTGTATGACTTTACACGGAAAATGAATTGTATCACTTCGTAGAGGCGGTAGGTCATACATAGTCCTATTCGACGATATCATTCTATAAATGAGTGAAAGTGTAATAGATTTAGTTGTTTATTAATTTTGTAGAATAAATATTTATGTTATATATATACCATATATTTATTTACTTTGTCCTTATACTTTCCCTTTAAATATTAACTCAAAAACTAATCACATCACTTTGTGAGGCGGTACTCCATTGTACCCACAAGCAGCAATATAATATTTTAAACAACATGTTAGTTTAAGAGTTATATTTTATATTATAATTATAGAATTATAATAATATCAAAAATAATATATATATATATATATAAATTAAATTAAATTCATCATCATATAAAATCATGATATGTGTTTATGGAAAAAGTGTTAAATCTATATGTGAGGCGGTAGATTGCAATACATACAGTCAGCAATTGTGTTTATCATTTTATAGAGGAGAAGATAGATTAATATTATTACATACACATACTTATATCTAATAATATTTTACATATTTTATTATATTGTTTGTTTTTATATAGAATTAAAGGTTGAAAAAGATGAAATAAAATGAAAGAGGTTCGTTATGAAAATTAAATTCTCTTAATGAAACCTCCTTTAGAGATTCTCAAGGACACTACGGTTTGACTTTTGGGAAGACCCTAATTTATATAATTTGGATAAAGATATTTAGGATATATTTTATAGGTCTTGGATAAGCCAATTGTGTATAGAGTTGTCAATTATTGAAAGTAGGGAGTATCCATGAATATATAGTGGAGAGGAAACACATAGAATTTTTTAATTTAAGTGTACCTATTTTTTCACAATATACAAGGATAAAAAAAAGTTCATTGTTGAACATAATAGGTTATATGGTCAAAATAAGAACATATAATGGTTTTTGGAAAGGTTATAGGTTATTGTTAACCCTTATTTATTAGTTCAACCCCCTATAAATCCAATTTTTATTTAAATGTATTAATTAATTTTTTCTAATTTCACTGTTAATTATAGTAAAAAATTATTACAACATATTTGATAATATATAATAAATTATTTCATCATATTTAATTAAAGTAAGTGGTATAATTTAATTTAAAATTAAACCCAATGATTCGTTGGAAAGACAGTTTTCCAAATAGAATCTTTTATCATATAAAAATAATTATTTACAAATTTAATACATAATTAATTATACCCTCTTAAATTGTATTATTCACAATATAACTGAACTAACGTTTCTTTGGAAACTAAATTAAAAAAAATTACTTCTAAATGATTTAAATGATAAGATAGTTTTTAACAATAGTTAGTATTTTTCAACAGTCATTGAAAAATGAAACATTTTAAAAAATTCACTAAAACCCCCTAAACATAATATTTAAATAATGATTTAGATAATTTATTTATTGTTTCAAAAAATTTAATAAAATTGTTAATATTTAATTTTACTAAAGGTTACCAAAATTGCGAAGAAGTATTTTTTTCGAGAAATATATATTTTCAGAAAAACATTCTTTTTAAATAGATTTTTCATTTTTATTTATAGAAAATAGATTACTGATGAACATGTATAAGCCATGTATTTTAATAAATTATTGACTCATATTCGTATCAACCTATATATCATCTTATTAATAATGGCCACATTTTAAATTATAATATTTTAATATATAATTGTATTTCATTGAAACTCAATGTTGGGTGCATCACTATTTTTCAAAATGAATGAATTTATTTATAATTAAAAATAAGATAAATAATTAGGGTGTTAAATTATCTTATAATATTTTTGTTTCATGTAAAATATGATATTGAATAGTATGTTCCTACTATGAAATATTTTGGTTTTACATTCAACACCTTAAATAAATTACATACTCGCATTTTATTCTTGATTATAGAAATTAAGGGTTTGACATTTGAAAATACCCTTGTTGTAAACCTAAATCATAAAAAGTGATAATAAAATGTTATATTAATAAGATATAAAGGTATATACAAGGGTCATCTATAATATCACGTAGTATGTTTCAAAATTAGATAAAATTGGTGGCAACTTAACATATAGACATAAAAGAACATAAAAATATATAAATAATAATATAGATTATTGATCATAATAAAGTGAATGATAAATGGAATGTTAAGAACATAAAAGACAATATTTGATGATTTAAAAAAGGATTTGACTCATAAAATGTGAATTTAATAGGATAACATTTTCCTCAGGATCATGTTTTCTAATGTTGAGGAATTCTTTTTACAACTTGATTATTATCATAATGAAATATACTTGATATAATTTTAATTAAGAATCACAATTTTATAATTTGGTTTTTCATCAATAAATATCAACTTTGTCTTATACTCCAAGAAATGTATATCCAAATATGAATTTATTAATGCCTAAAGCACAAAAATTATCTTTTAATGGATCATAAAATATTTAAAAGGGAGACAATTCCTTCTATATATCTCTAAATATTATCAAAAACCATTATAGTTAGAATATTTTTCCTAATATAATAAATTAATATCTAAACCTCTCATGTAACACCACTAGTTCAACATTAATATTTATCTATAAAATTACATAAGTAAAAACAATTATATATTAACAATAAAATCAAGTATTCTTGTTGTGGAACCCAAAACACAGTCATCCATCAGTTGTGGGTCACTCCCCATGTCCAACATCATATATAATCAGTTGTTACCCCTAATTTAACACCCATCTGTTTTGGGAAATATATTTTGATATTATACATTTCATGCAATACTAAATATACATTTTATTATATGAAACCAATGTATATGGATTTTGTTATAAGAAACACCACTTGATATTTCTCTACAAGGAATACTTATATTATCTTACAGTAAGTGAAATGCTATTTTGTGTTATGATAAAAAACATATAGACTCCCTTTGATAGCTTGGGTTATATTCAAGACTGAGTTTTATTGAACTACAATATAATATATTATTATTAATATATTGTTATATTTATCACACAGTAGTTAAAATGGATGTTAAAAATAAAAATAACAAAATTATTAAAACATGATTTACATAATGAATTCTTTTTTCACAAATTGATTATAAATGAGAGTAAGAACATTTTGAAAATAATGAAATTATTTTTGAAAAAACTATTTTTCTATATACAAACACATTTTATCTTAATAAAATAAAAACTTGAGGAATTATTTTAATGAAATATATATATATATATATTCAATAAACAATTTAAAACTCAGTTTAGAATTTTTTTTATAAAATAGATAAGAAAAAATCCAGTTTTATGCATGAAAGGATTAATTCTTATAAAAAGTAGTTTTAAAACATTTTAATAGAGAACCTATTTTAAATATAATATTTGACAGTGTTATAAATAAAATTTGATAAAATAAACATTATATTTTAAATTGGAACAAAATAACATATTTTAGTTTCAATTGATTTCATTTTTCTCACAAGATTAAATTTTGGTTAAATAGTGAAAAATATTGAATGTTAATTGAAAAACTTTTTTTGTTTAATTTATTTATATATAAAAATTACATTTTTATTTGGGTTGATAGTAAATTTAGATAAATTTTAAATATATTAATACTATTTATGTAATTTTAATAAATTTAACCTTGAATTTATATATAATAACATTTCAACATTTCAACATTTTTATATTAAAAACTTGTTGTCTCGTATCATATGTGGGATAAATTTTCAATTAAATTCTTCTAATTCTGTGATTAAAATATATAAACATGGATTAAATATTTAGAATAATTATAATTTATAATATCTATTATGTTCAACATATTTTTCGAGAAAAATATTAGTTAAATTAATTAAAATTATTTACCATGATTAAGGTAAAAACATGATTACATTGTGGTTAAACAATAATCTTAAGGGTCCAAATGACCTAGGTACTTTTAAAAAATAAATTTTATTTCCCTATTTCGACAATATATTCCCTTTTATCTATTATTTAATATTATTGGTGGAAAATAATTTAAGTGAGACCCCACAATAATGGTTACTTTTTTAGTTATAAGAATGCCACTCCTCCAGCATATAAAGTCAATTACTCCCTCACTTAGTTACATATCTCAAGACTTTTGGATAATCCAAAACATGGAAAATGTATGATACCAAAATCCATAATATAAAAATATTTAATCCTGAATTTTTAAATAAATAAAACAAATGATGTCCATTAGTGAAAACCAAAAGGAGTTACCCAAATAAGATGTAACCTTCTTCAAATAGCACTTTTATTTTATTTATTTATCTTCCCATTTAATTGTTAATATTCTATTATTATATAATAACTTAATTATCCACAATATACTTATATTTATTTATGTTATGTTTTTGAACTACATTCACACAGTTCCATCAAATGGGATATGCAGTCATCGTTCATGTGTACGGCGGACTACATCCTCGCAAACAGATGTCATTCAATCTTCTGTTTCCACCAATTATGATAGGTAAATAATGGAATTTCTATTTTTATATGATATGTATGATATTTTGGGAGTATTTATTATTTTTTAATTATTTATAACACATAACATCATTCTTTATATTATATTGGTCTATGATAACTTCATTTTTGGATTTGTGGACAATCGCCTCCTCAAATTGATGTGAAGTATCCATGCTCTACATGGAATGTATTGAGGATGGTTTATTAAAAATATTTGATATTTATGACCTAATAATACTACAATAATGATACCATATATTTTTTCTTTTCTTTCTTTCAATATGATAAGAAAACGGAAACAACACTCAAAGTACATACGACCTATCATTTCCATGAATGATCTATTTCATTTCTTATTTATATCTTTTAATTTTTTTTCTAAAAATTTATATAATTTATATATAAGAAATTTATGTCATTTTTTAAATTCTTTTAATAATTAAATCACTGTCATATTAATATGATCAAGAATAACACGTCAAAATTTATATAAAAAAATAAAGCGGTCATTAACCAAATCTTAACATAAGCATGAAATTATTAATAAATATGTAATAAAAAATAATAATGTAATAATATATCGTATTATATATAAAAATATGGTTACATTTTAGTTTTATAATAATTTTATATTTATTATAATTTATTTTTGAACGTATATGAATAAATTCAAGAATTAGGGTAAGGGTTTTCTCATATCACTTTTATTTCTCTGAGATATATTCTATTTTCTTATTCTTATTTTGTAGTGTATATATTGACCTACGGAAGGATATAACATGAAATTAATTTATTTTATTATATTAAATGTTTCAATTGATTTTATTCGTTCACATATCTGATTAATCAAAAGATACTCAAGTATTAAGGGGATTTCTAGTTCCACTTATATTTTTGATGATACACAATCCATGCTCACCGCCTATTTATTTTATGTCGTGTGCATACTTCCCATGTATATATTTTATGATTTTTATATAATTATTATTTGTATTTATATGTCCATGTCATTATCTCTCTTTCATAGGGTGTACAGTTCAAAAGTACCAAACTTGTAAAAAACATTCTCCCCATTTTACTTCATTGAGACATAAATTTTTATATGAACCAATATTCTTTCATGAGGTGTATATAATTCTTATATTATATGTTATATATTTAATAAAATTATTTAGAATATATTTTAATCTTAATTTTCTGTTATTATTTCATGGGGATTAGGATTCGATGTTACCAATGTTGTAATAGTTTATTCCAAAAATCTCATCATTTATTGGTATTGTTTATGATTATGCTTCCATTGATGAAATATTATGACCAATACCAAAGAATAATCATGAAATTTACTGTCCTATTTTTATTCATAATATCTTCATGTAATGGTACAATTTTTCATCTCTTTGGATGTTAAGGTAATTAAAAAATGTTCTCACAGAATCCATCTTTATCTCAGTCTTGAGTCCTAAATTTGTGTTCTTACAAAACAATGTTTTCTAATAATGTTATCAAAATGTTTTAAATGATATTTAAAAATAACTAAGGTGTGGAATTTTGAAGATTTTTTATGTCATAAAATTTGATAAAAATCAAAATTCCATTATAAGTTTTCAATTTTTTTACAGAAATATGTTTTAGAATATTTTTTTGTTTTAAAGATAATATTTCAATAAAAAATCACATTTTCCTCAATAAATGTTTCTAAAATATATTTAAAAATTATTTCCCATATAATATTTCATTATTTGATATAGTTTATTCTTTACTAGGGATATGACCCAAAATCACCATTAATAATCATCTTATGAATGGTTTATGTTTATGATCACATGTTTTTTATGAAATATGTTTCTCATCCATGACTTATACCACGATAATACAATTTTGATAGTTTCTTCCTTTCATGGGTTAAAATATTATAAAATGATTATGAAACCTATCAGTTTTTCATTGTTTATGATATTTTTAAATTTTTTATGATACTCATTTCATTTCATGTGTTATTATATGTTTCTATAAAACACATATCTTTTTATGGTTCAGGATATGATTAATGTTTTATTATCTTATGGAAAAATTTTATATTATTTAATTTATTGATGAGTGGGTCCTATATACCCCTCAAATAAATTGGGAAATCATAAATGGTATATGAGTTTAGAGGGTACACAGGTTGTATCCCAAGCCCTAAAACAAGAGGGTCTGAGGGTCTTAGTCCATGACCAAAAATAAGAGCTTACACACGTTGTAGCCAATTCCCGAAAAAAAATGGTACATGCATTGTAAACTAAGACAAAAAAGAAGTGGCTACACCAGTTTTATCCTAAGCCCGAAAAAAATAGAGTACATGGGATGTAGACCAAGCCCAAAAATAACAGGGTGCATGGTTTATAGCCCAAATAAAAAATAAGGGGGACCATGGGTTGTATCCCAATCCCCAAAACAAGATAGTACATGGGTTGTATCCCATGACTGAAATCAATAGGGTACACAGGTTAAAGACCAAGACTAAAAATAATATGGATAAATTGGTTGCATCCCAATCCCAAAAACAAGAGGGTTCATAGGATGTATCCCTGACATAATATTTTCTATGCTTATGTGAATACAACATTTCTATGTCTTATTCCAATTTCATTATCACATGACTCATTTTATTTGATTTACTTATGATTTATGTCTTTTGAACTTCAAATCTTTATGTCGTGACTTAGGATTATGATATTTTATATGATTGGTATAATCTTAAAATATTATGATTATGTTATCCTACCGTTATGTACACATTATTATTACATCTCTTTTAAATTATTAACCTTGCTAATAATATGAGTTGACAATTTCGTATATTTCCTTTCCCTAAGATATAAAGAAATGTTTTAATTATTAGTACTAAAGTGGTTGATATTTACAGTAGATGTTGAATATTTTTCACCAAATAAGATGAATTAGGACTTTATTTCTAAATACACTAATATATTTTAGTTTTCATACATGTTATTTTGTTATGTACTTAATATTGATCTAAAATGAATTAATTTCTATATAAGGTAAGCATGGGTCACTAATTAGTATCAAGGAAATATTTATTTAACCATTGGAAATTAGGATGAGAATACTTTAGTTAGATCCTTAATGATGCTTCTAAGGATATTTATAGGGATGTTTCTAAGGATAAGTCCAAGGATGAGTCAAAGTCTAAGAAAATGTCTTAGAAATTTTGTTAGGTATTGTAAGAGTGGTTGAAAATAAATTACATTCCTATATAGAAACTACAAGTTGATGTCTTAATAGAATAGGAAGATATTTTGAATGTGTAATAGAAGGACCCAAATCAAGTAACTATAAAGGGAAGATGAAATTGGTGGACTTCATTAAGGGAGAATAATTTGAACAATTATAAAATTGGTAGTATTATTACATTCCCTCTTCTAGGTCTTCCATGTCCTAAAGGCTATGTCCATTGCCTTTTAACTCCCCCTCCCAAGAGGGGGAGGGGTCACTTGAACTCATATCAGCCCATTTATTTCTCTCAACATATATATACAACTATTATTCCAAGCTTCCCTACCATCGTGCTCATCCAAAAAGTTCCCTATTTTTTACAAGGATTTCCTAAGCTTTCATTATCAGTTTGGGTGTTCGAAAAGGCATCAAAAATGTATATGGACTCACTAGGGGATCGTTTTGGTTGGAACATCTATTCATTGAGGCTTTTAAATTATTCACCTCTAATTCATGGGGTTTGAATCATCTCTGTTTCATTGGGATACTAGACCATTGTCAAACTATCATCTAATTTGATAATGTGAAAAACATTATCACTACCTAGACTGGAAATAAACAATCCTCAAAATGTTCTCAGTTCTTACTCATCTTCTGGTCCTTTGACTTTTATTTGGGCAATGATATTATGAAAGAACTAATCAAGGTAGGTTTTCAAAAAATTAAAATTTCATTTTAAAACACTTCAGTTCTCGTGATGCTTAGAAATTTAGTTAGAAGGTTCTTCTATTTTAAAAATACATCAGGATCCCTTTTCCACCTAATTTCTCCAAGCATCTATGTAGAAACTGATGTTTCCAATACACCAGTTGAATTTTTTTGTAATGAGATTTAGAATTAATAATACATCAAAAGCATAATATGTTTTGAATTATGAATAGATTTCTTCATCTCATGTTGTCATTTGGGTTATCTCTAGAATGTTTTTAGGTTTAATGTAGTTAGATATGGATTTGATTCTATGTCCCCAATTTTTGGAGTTGTGAAATCTAGTAATTGGATTGTGATATAAAATGTGGATACCATTTCTCGACCCTAATATGATAGACAATTCTTGGATGATTTTGATGGTGGAAATATATTTTTTACTTCTAAAATTTTGAATAGAGACGCATGGGGTTGATTCTGGTAGCCAGATTCATAGGATATCCCTCTAGGGGCATAGATATTTAGGGTCTAAGACTCGATATTATTATCTTCCTTTAGTGGGAAGCTTGGTTTTTCACCTATAGAACATTATTTCCAATTCTTATGATGTATTTTGAGTCACATAGGAACCATAGGGATGGAAAATTTCCATTCATTGTGAGGCCAAGCAAATGAGTCCATCCCTAGTGAAGAAATATTCAAAAGAATGAGGAAATTCCAGTTGAGGGTTCCATTTTTCATCCAAAATATATGGAGGATCAGGACCACCCAAAATATATTTCATAATGTCCTTTTGAAAGGGAAAAAAATTTCATTGTTGTTGGAGATTATCTTGTTAATTTATTGAGTAAGAGTAATGTGTAGAAGGATTATTTGTACCTTCCCAAACATATGACTACATGACTAGTATGAAAGGTTAATAAAGATATTGTGTTGAAATAATCTGTAATGAAATAGGAAAAGGTGTGGTTTGATCCAAATAAATAAGTAGAAGTAATTATAGACAAAATAGTGATGAAAACCTATATGCTATTAATTCCAACAAATCCTCCTTGTCATGAGGTGTACCACATTAGGGATATGAACAAGGAGAATAATATAGTCAGGTTAAAAGGTCTCAATCTTTTTTTGTGTATGGGGGATGATGGGTTTTTGAAAGAAACAAATAAAGGGGGTCCTTTCCTGAATCTTCTCATATAGTCAAAGGAAAATATTTCATAAGAATAAATTGAAATCAGTGTTTCAAATTAAGATACTGATAGAATGTATGAGAGTTCGATTCCGGTGGATTTTAATTATGAGGAGGGTGATGGGATCAATAAAAATACCACATATTAGATAATGGAATCAATAGGGGGAAAATAAATCGACAAGAATATATTAGGACATGAGATATATTGTCCTACCACATTTAGGATCTAATCAATGATGATCCAGATAGGCAGGTAACCTCTAAAACATTGATATCACATATGGTGATTAATTCAAATATTTTAAAGATTTTTTGCAAAAAATTGGTAATTTTTTATTACATTTGGTACATGGTACTTTATGAAATATTCATGGGTATTCAATTTCCCTAAAAGTTTTATTCAAAAATAAAAAAACGAGTAGGTCAAATGAAAATGAAAAGTAAAGTTATCAAAAAGGATGAGAATAATGGCCTCCCTAAGGTATCATCAATGGTCGAATGGTGTAAAAATGAAATTATGGGAATTATGATAATAAATGTCTTAGTTGAAAACTCATGAAGTAAATATGATAGGTTGTAAGATTAATGGTCTTGTTTATGATTATGAAGAGGCCAGGAGTGACATATAAAAGGTTTGTTTTCTCTTGTAGTATTTTTTATAAGCATGATTAAATTGAGTATACATGATTCATATTTCATATTTTATTGTAGAATTGTTATAGAATAAGATATTGAGGCTCTGTTAATGGAATAAAGAAGAGGTTGAATAATTTATTATTTAATATATTTCAATTCAAGGATTATTTTATATGATTCATCAAGTATATATGGTTTGTGTTTATAAGTTCTTCTTTTTGTATTTTCAAGATTTTGTTAAATGATAATGAAGAACTAGAAATTTTATTTAATGGAAAGGCTACCTTATGGGAAGTTATCCCTTAACATTTTCCTGAGAGTGAGAAAATTGTATTTATTATGGATAAAGAGATGATGATATGGATGATGTAAATTGGATAGTATTTGTGACCTCAAAACTGATAAAGTATTTTTTTTCAATTGTTTTATGCGATCATTGATGAAGATTAGAGAATATTTTAATTAATGTAATATATCCAATAATATTTGGAATAAGGATGAATGTTTGTTTTCAATAAGGATTTATGGTAATTTATGTTATTATCAGGTTCCATGAGAGTACATGAAGAATGTATTCACATGTTTACTATGTGACAAACCAGAGAAACATTATAATATATTGGGGATCAATGATATGTTTATTTTGAGATATTTAGTGAATTTTATAATGTTTTGGATTTTCTTATATTAAAAGGATTATAAGGATAACCATTTATGGGATATTTTAAGTTTATATTATAATGATTTTTCATAGATTAAAATATTATCTCTATGTATGAGTATTTACACATATTGGATAATCTGTGCTAACAATTTTGTTGTGATGTTAACTATACATAGTTAGAATGACATAACATTATATTTATGGATCTCATGATCTATTAGTTATTTAGGAATTAAAAATTAACCTTTATTCATTAGAGTAATATATGAATATGGAATTGATCAAGGAACAACCAAAGGGTGAGATTGTGAATATGGAATGGAATGGAATCGAGTATCTATATCTTCTTGTGAAAAGTTCTCAAACGAAGGATATTGAAATAAAATCATAATACCTCTATTTCTATTCAAACTATGGCCTTATTAATCAACACATATTTATTTGTGTGATTCCTCTAAATTTCCATTGATCATTCAATTGATTGTGATTATTTATCGTTATCAATCTCTATAATTATTTACAATTTCATTTCATATTCAACCTTCACTTCCAAACTATGTTACCCTATGTGGAAACCTAATTATGAGTTTTTCTGGGTAACCATTATGGTTGAAAAATTCCTTTTTTAAAGAGAGTGTTTGTATTCATTTTTTCAATATGGGTTTCTATGAAAGGAAATCTCCAGAGATAAACCTTTAATAACCAATATGAACTTTGGGGTAGAAATTAATTTTTAGGGGGGGTTGAATGTAACACCCTGTTATTTTTTAACGTATTTTTATATATTTTTCATTCCACAAAATACACAATATAGATTTTTTACATGAAATTACTATGTTTTAAGGAATTGTACACAAAACAATGTTAATCTTCCATTATATGCAACAATGAGATTATATTTCAGTACAAGAAATAGTATGCATGAATTTTCATACACACTGTACCATGTCTCTTATATAGCTTATGTTACACACAAGACAGACTTTTACCAAACAAAAATATACTATATTGTTATTAATATATTATTATAGTTATCATTGGGAAATTGGAATGTATGTTATAAATAGGAATAACTAAATAATGAAAACATTATTTTCACAATGAATTCTTTGGATACCAATAAATTATTATTTATATTATGAGCTTCTTTAAAGTAATGAAATTTTGTTTTTGAAATACTGTTTTTTAATGCAGAAAGACATTTCATTTCAGTAATTTAAACAAAAAAATTGATGAATGATTTAAATAATATATATATATATATATATATTCAATAAACTATTTAACATTCATATTATGTGTTTTCTATAAAAGAGATAAGATTAAATCCTATTTTATAAACAAAAAAAATATATTCTTCTAAAAGGTATTTTTACCACCTTTTAATGGCAAACCCATTTTTAAAATTAATTTTTCCACATTTATTAATTCTATTAGAAAAAATAATTATTATTTTTTAAGTTATAACATAAAAATTATTTTAGGCGTAATATTTGTATTTTTTTGAGATATTTCATCTTTGGATGAATAGCGAAAATACAAAATTTTAAATGAAAAGTTATTTTTCATTTAATTTATTTTATATAGATAAATTATGTTATTATTGAATATAAATGTATATTTATATAAATTATACATCCATTAATATAATAAATGTCATTGGAAAAAAATTTGCATTGAAATTGGATTTAAAAACATTTCAAAACATTGATCATTTTCCCTTAAAACCAATTGTCTCACCTCATATGTGGGATTAATGTAAAATTACATTATTCTACTTATTTTATTAAAATTTTTAAACATGGACTACATTTTAAATTAGATTAATATATAATTTATAGTAAGTTCAACATAAGTTTTGAATAAAATGCTGAATATAATTAAAATTAATTACAGTGATTTAGGTAAAAAAACTAGTCTACTTAGTGGATAAACCTAAATCTTAAGGAGCCAAAAGAACTATATCTCTATCCAAAATCCATTTTATAGATAGATTTCAACCATATCATCAATTTTCATGAAAATGGATAATTATTGGAGGCGCATTAAGTAAGGGAGACCTCTAAATATTGTTTACCTTTTTGTAATTACCAGAATACCACTCCTCCTCTACTGTCACGAACCAGCCTAGTTTGACCCTGAACCGTTCACCTGAGCTGGTCCGAGGTATGTCCCGAAGGACATTCCCAATCACCAAAGGTTGGACACTTTTTCCAGAAATCAAAACATACAGTTGGGAACGATTTAAGCCCGAAAGAAACCAACAAAAACCAAAATAATAAACATAACTGAACAATTCATGAGAATAAACAACTTAACATACACAAGAAAAAGATTTGTCCAAATACATGATACAACTGATCAAACTGAAACAAATAGGAAAAAACTAAAAATGAAGCCACACAACTATGATATCCATGTGTCCTCCTGGTCACGTCCAACCACTGGACCATCCTCGCTCCATCCCTGAGGAGATGAACCAGGAACCTGAACAAAAGCTGCACCTGCAACTGAAAAGATAGGATAGGTGTGAGAACCAAAATTCTTAGTAGGCATGCTAATGATAAGAACTAAATCCAAGAGTTTCATTTCCCAGAACAAACCGTTAACACAATTTTGAAACATAGTTACAAAATTATGGTCTTCACATTTTAAATAAAAAATATTATTTTACCATTTCCAAATCCAACACACAATACAAATCATTTCCAAAACCAGATTCCATTTTATAACACAAAACACAAAACAAATGATACCAGAAACAATTTTTCAATAGAAGAACATGAAATGGAAAATTGTTTCAAAGAATTTCACTTTAAAAACAAAACACTTATTTTAAAAATTATCATCCCAACAAACCGTATGATGACAAGAGTTGAAATATAGTCATTGATCACTAGTCATGGGAACACCCCAAGATACTAGCTAGATATGGGACCCAGGTACCTCGTATCTCAGTGTAAGAGTAACCATAAAAATATTTTTTCTCATCAACGAGACACTAGAATGGAACATACTCATAACCTACTGGTCCCCAACATCATCATCATTGTTTAGTTAGTGTTTTTATAGTCAAACATTCTACGTTAAACAGGGGCCAAACCCCCACTGGATCACTAGCATACTAGTACACGTCCACCCACCATGATACCTGGGATTCCCTTTTGTTCTCAAACAAGTATCAAATCACATGTTTCAACTTTTACAATTCATCATCCAAACCAAGCATCACATTTAATAAGACACCACTTTCACATCACAAAACCATTCTTGAAAACTTATGCACATCTAAAAAATTACAAATCACTTCTAAATCTAGGAGGAACACCAAATACCCATGAATTTTCTAAACATGCTTTTAAACATTTTAGAAAAATCATGAAACTATAAAACCAGGACAAACGAGCCTTTTTGTTTACAAACACAAATACATTTACCAAAACATTTCCATATCATTTTAAAAACCATATTGAATGGTAAAATTAGAAATAGCCCCTCATGTCAATAATTTTCCAAAAAACCACACCAAAACCACTTATATATAATAAAATCCAAATTGGCCCTTATATCCCAAACACATACCCCAGCTCTTCACAATTTCCAAACATGACATTAACATTCCAAACTCACACAAAGCATGTTCCAAGTCCAAACAAACAAAAACATGAGGAACAAATTTAAAACCAAGATTTACAAAAACACATTAAGAAACCCTTTATCAAAACCCCATTTAAAACCTTCTTGAAAAGTCTCCCAATGGAACCAACATTATTTGAAAACCAAGAGTCATTTGAGAAATCAGGATTTTGTAAGAATTCTATTTTCAAGTGTCATCTTCATTTGAGGGAACTTCCATGAGTGTTCATAGTGCACACATAGATGTTCCAACATCCAATGGAACCCCTTTCATTCATGAAACCATTTGAAAACCAAATCCAGCCAATCATTATTTAAATAAAGACAATGATCCAATTTTTTCTATAACACCACTTTCAAAGTCCTTTAAACCCACTTATCAAGCAACACCATTTACAAATTACACATAGAAAACATATTTCACAACAAAATAAGCTCCATAACACAACATAAGAGTTATGAATTTCATAAAATACCTAATTTAATTATAAAAGAAAAAGTTTCAAACCAAGCACCAAATGTGCCTTAAACCTTACCATTTCACACAAATATATTTAGGAAGCTATTTTTAACGAAAGAAATCAACACAAAATAATCATTTATATCTATAAAATGGGTATAATAGAGGATATAATAACATTTAAGAATAAAATGAAAACATTCAAGTGACAAATGATTATTCTGGAAAGGAAAAGTTGGATTCTCCTAACTCAAATCATGTGTGGATGGAGTAAAACATCAAAGAGAGGGATATTGAAGCCCCACAAGCAATCCACACACCCTAACCATAAGAAAAGGAACGAAAATCATCCATCCCTAACAATAGGGTTCATCAAAAAGGGTTCCAAGCCATGAGAGAGAGAAGAAATGAGAGATGGGAAAGGGAAGAAGAGAAATGTGGAAGATTTTATGGAGAACCACTAACCTTTTGTGATAATGCTCCCAAAAAAATGATCCAAATCGATGGATAATTAAGGAGGTGGCACCTTTGGTCGATGCCAAACTTGTTGGGATTCATCATGGAGGTAGAATTACTTAACATGGATCTCCCAATAAAAATTTATTAATCCCAAAAGTGGTTGCACGGTTTTGTTGTACGGTTTGTCAAAACATGTGAAGACCGTACGAGGGCTACTGGAAACTTATACAACTTTGCATACTTAGGTTGCACAGTTTTTCAAAGCTGTGATCAAACCATGCGACCCCAAAATATGTCTAAAACCCCAAAATTACACCCCAAACACTACGGAAGACCCATCCAAATATCCTTGAATGTATTAAACACAATATGGACACATTGAGGGCATCACGAACTCCCCAACATGCAACATTATTCCCAAAACATTTACAATAACCATGAGTTTCGTTATATGAAAAAAGTACCACCAAAACACAAGTACTTTTATTAGAAACCTAACCCATTCCTCAAGAAAAATATCCAACATCGAGAAATAAATATATGGAAGGGGTATCTGAGGTCAGGGTGTGACAATTCTCCCCCCACAAACACTCTCTACCCCTAAAATGTCACCCCGCCGAAAGATAACAAAAACTTGAATCCATGCCCAATCAAAACCAAGAGAACATGAACCTTGGGGTGACTATTCACTTCACAAGTCACACCCAACCGATCAATAAGAAACCACAAAACATGAATTAGGATAAAGGGTGAACATTATAGGGTTATCCCCACAACAAAAACTCAACTAATAACAAAACAATTTAAACCCCAAACTTCACCCTCACTACAACCAGGAATGATTGATTTCAAAATTTTATATTTTTGGACAGATTGAATAGTTTGGATGCATGTTTTATCAAAATGTTCACCAACCATGTGCAAGAAACTAGAAGAATGGGGTACCACGCATGCCTTAGACGCACTGTTTCAAAATTGTGTGCCAATCGTGCCAACACCTTTGGCTGAAAATGATAGCAACCCACATGGTTATGGGACCTACCGCATGGTTGTGTGCTAGTCATGCAGTTGGTTCTATCTGCATGGTTGGTTCCACATGGTTTTGGATAACCATGTGGTAACTGTGATTCACATAGAAAAATATCCTAAAAACTCTAGAAACCAAAAAAATTGACTGACCTCAAACCCGAACTTCTACGTAAACGATTTACACTACGACCACTAAAACCAAGAACCTCCCACATGAACCATACCCACAACACATCAATTATACAAAGCTCAATAATATCTAAATGATCACTATTGAATGTTAAAACAGAGACCGACATACACAATGGTAATTCACACTCAAAACAGAATGAAAATTTTCAAAGGCCACATTCAAATAGACTCACCTTCTTGGATCAAAATAGAACAAGCCCATAAATACCTTACAACTAAACGATGAACCGATAAGATCAAGAAGAAAAGAATAAAAAAACCTTAAATTTTATTATCCCAACATAGAAAACAAAACAAGGTCAAGGTTTCATACCCCCCCCCCTCGTCACTCTTGAATATGCATGAGCTTCACCTAGAGGCATGTGGTTGGGGCTCTGATATCTAAAGAAACTCCTACCTCATAGTCAGGTACATGCATCCTCTGGCCACAACCACTTCTTTTAGCGATGCTTCCTACAAAACATTTCTATATGACACAAATATCCATAATAATGGCTGGTTTTTTAGTGGGATATGACATGATGTCTTAGAAAGACCAAAACAGCCTCACTGATGGCACACCCTAAGGCATCCTAATGAACTAGATGCCAAGACCAACAAAGATAACCTCTTGGGGAAGGTTACTCTGGCATGAACTCTCTTCAAGATAGGGAACCCTTACAAAATCCAACCACCAGCAGCTACTCTTTGACCTCCAATGACAATAAGACAACCAACCTCTATAGTTCCTAAACTAGACCCTTAAGAAAACTTGAGACCAAACAAACTCTAACAACCCTGTGAGTTCCCAACAACTCAAATGAACACTCTTCATCCATCAAACCACCTATAAAAGACCCCAACCACCGCGAATGGCATATAATATCTAAAAATAACTGAAACTTGGGAAAGAATCATTGGAACAAAAGGAACCTTTCTGGGTATCACAGAGAAAATAATACGAAAACACGAAATCATTAGCAGCATCGAGCCAAAAAATACTTTCACAATCAAAATCATTTTTATCAAAACCACAATTTTTTCATTTAAATTTTATAATTGCCTCATCCCAAGGCCATATTTCAAATAAAAAACCAAATTTTCACAATACAAAATCAACTTCTAAGAAGAAATGTAATTTCTAAAAACATTATGTCCCATAAACTCTCCAATGGAATCTTATGAGCCATCACATGTGTTTTCATCCATTTCAAACCACAATTTACATGAACAAGTGACCCCCACCCACACTTTTCATATCCACCCACACACATGTGATCCTCTTTAATGAATACCATTTTTCACATCCTTTCCTTCCTCATCAAAACCCAAAACATTTTCAATTCCATAACTCCACTTTACCAATTTAAAACCATATGAGGGAAAGCAATTCAATTGAAAATCTATTTTCATTTCCAAATCCCATTTTCATTTTCAAGAACACATTATCAAAAACCAAAATCAAAATGAAGTACAGATTATAAGGAAATACTGGAATGAGGAACTAGCAATTACGCTTCACCTGGAGACATGGTAGTGAGTCGTGCTATAAACATGAATTAATGACTATGATGAGCTCAACCGTGCACTCAGACTCAACATGGGTCACTACTCAATGTGTGGTCATGATATGACATCGACCCACCTCCATTGTCATTCCACATTCCAAAAACAAAGTCAAAAAGTCTCAAAACCCAGACTACCCTGGGAAACTCAATGCTAGGAACAAGAAAGGGTTCATTACGCCCTTCTCATACCTACCTCTTGAGTCCTGACACTACAAATATCCATCTACAGAACAATCTAAAAAAAGGGCCTCCTTTGATACCATTATGTCATGAACCAGCCCAGGTCAACACTGGATCGGTCACCCGATCTGGTCTACAGCATGGCCTAAAGGGAATTCCTGATCCCCACGGGCTAGAAACTATTTTCGGGCATCAAAACATACACAAGGGAATGATTTAAGACAGAATAAAACCATCATGAGCCAAAATAATAATAACAACTGAACAATCCATGAGAACCAACAACTTAACAAAGACAAATAAACAGTTGGTCCAAATTCATGATACAACTGAACAAACAAAAACAAATTGGAACAAACTAAAAATTAATCCACACTAATATGATCTCAATGTGACCTCCTAGTCACCTCCAACCATAAGAACATTCTCACTCCATCACTGAGGAGCTAAACCATGAACATAAACAAAATCTGGACCTGTAACTGAAAAAATATGATATGCGTGAGCACCTAAATTCTTAGTAGGTATGCCAAAGATAACAATTGAATCTAATAGTTTCCTTTCCCATAAAAAACAATTGCCACAAGTTTGAAACACAGATAAAAATTTATGGTTTTCAAATTTTAAATAAAAAAATTATTTTCCCATTTCAAAATCTAATACACAATTCTGATCATTTCCAAAACCAAATGCCATTTTATAAGAAAAAACCTAAAGAAAATGATATTTTAAACAATTTTACATTGAAGCAACTTTAGATGGAAAATAGTTTCAAAAAATTCCACTTTAAAAACAAAATCCTTATTTTTTAAATTACCATCCCATCCTACTGTATGCCAGCGGGAGGTTCAATATAGTCATTGATCACTAGTTATGGGAACACCCTTAGGAACTAGCAAGTTGTGGGGCCCAATTACCTTGTATCTCGGTGTAAGAGTAACCATAATAATATCAGTTCTCGTTCACAAGACACTAGTAGGGTATATACCCATAACCTAGTGGTCCACAACATCATCATCATAGTTTCGTTAGTGTTGTCGTTGTCAAGATTTATATGTGAAATAGGGGCAAAACCTCACTGGATCACTGGAATACTAGTTCATGTTTGACCACCTAGATAATTGGGTTTCCATTTTGTGCTCTAACAAGTTCTACATCACATGATGCTACTTACACTATTCATCAACCAAACAAAGAATCACATTTAATAATACCTCAATTTCACATCACAAAGCCATTCTTGAAAATGTATTCACATTGAAACATTTAAAAATCACTTCTAAAATCATGAAAAACACCACCTCCCCACGAATTTTCTAAGAAAGCCTTTAATCATTTTTGAAAAAACATGCAAATCTAAAACCATGCCAAATAGGAATTTATGTTTACCAATGCAAATAAATTTACCAAATCATTTCCAAAACATTTATAAAACCATATTGAAGGGTGAAATGACAAACATACCCTCGCACCAATAATTTTCCAAGAAACCAAACCAACACCACTTCTACATATGAAAAGGCAAATGGGCCCTTATTTTCCAAACACATACCCCAACTCTTTACAATTTCCGAACAGGACATTACCATTCCAAACTCACTCAAAGCATGTTCCAAGGTGAAACGGACCAAAAAAAGAAGAACACATTTAAAACCAAGATTCCCCAAAACACATTAAGAAACCCATTATCAAAAACCCTTATAAATCCTTCTTTAGAATTCTTCCAAGGGAACCAACATTGTTTGAAAACAAAGAGTCATTTGAGAAATCAGGGTGTTGTAAGAATACCAATTTCATGTTTCGTCATCCTTTGAGGGAACATCCAAGTTTGTTCATAGTGAAAAATAGATTTTAAAACATACAATGGCACCCCATTCTTACAAAAACCATTTGAAAACCAAATCCAACCATTCATTATTTAAAGGTACATAACCATCCCATTTTTTCTATAAAAATCCTTTCAAAGACCTTTAAACCCACCTATTAAGCAACATCATTTCCAAATTACACAAATAAATCCATGTTCACAACCAAATAATCTCTATCACAGAACATAAGAGTTATGAATTTCATAAAAGACCTAATTCCACTTTAAAAGAAAAATTAATTTCAAAACAAACTCCATTTGTGCCTTAAAGCTAAATATTTCACTCAAATATCCTTAGGAAATTATTTTTTACAAAATCAATCACCACCAAGTCATTATTTATATCTATAAAATGGGTATAATAGTTGTGAAAATAACATTTAAGAATAAAATAAAAACATTAAAGTTCCAAATGATTATTATGGAAAGGAGAAGCTGGATTCACCTACCTCAAATCATGTATAAATTGAGTAAAACATCAATGAGAGGGAGATAGAAGGACCCTGAGAAATCCAAAAACCCTAACCATAATAAGATGAATCAAAATCATCCAACCCAAACTCTATGTTTCATCTATAATGGTTCCACTTCAAGAGAGAATGAATAAATGGGATAAGGAAAAGGGGAGAAGAGAAAGAGGGAAGATTTGATGGAGAACCGCTGACCTTTGGTGATAAATCTCCCAAAAAATGAATGAAATATATAGATAATTAAGGGGGAGGAGCCTATGGAAGATGACCAACTATTAGGGATTCATCTTGGATGTGGAATCACTTAAAATGGAGTTCTGAATCAATGGTTATTAAGCCTAAAAGTGGTTGCACAGTTTTTCTGCACGGTTTGTCGAGTCGTGTGCAGACCATTCGAGGGATACTAGAAACTTCTGCATCTTCTCATGGTTAGGATGCACGGTTTGGATTGGCAATGATCAAAACGTGTGAACCCAAAAATTGTCCTAACCTCCCACAATTAACCTCAAACACTAGGGAATACCCACCTAAAGAACCTTGAATGTTTTAACCACAATATGAAGACACTGAGGGCATCACAAACTCCCCAACATGCCACCTTATTCCAAAAACATTGACAATAATTGTGATTTGGGTTATAAGAAAACAAATACCACCAAAACACAAAGGTTTTATTGGATACCAAACCCAAAACTCAACCAAAATATCCAACAATGAGAAATAAATAAAAGGAAAGAGTATCCGAGGTAGGGGTGTGACATCTGATATATAAAGGCACTCACCCCCCCCCCCTCACTTTTTCAAACCTCTCAAGAATATTTACATCACAAAATAAAATTATAAAATAATTTCTAAAATCCCTAATATGATCATGTAATCCTCACTTTGAATATAAAGAAACCTGCTGATGTCCTTTGGTGAAAATTAAATGAAGTTAATTGAAGAACAGGTATCATTCTTCAATGAGCACTTTTGTTTCATTTGATTATGCACCCATTAAATTATTAATATTATGTGATTATATTATAAAAAATTATACTAATTATACTTATATTTTTGTAATTCAACGGTTCTAACTACATTCACACATACATCCATCAAATGGGATACCCAATCATCGTTCGTTTTTCTAAATGACTACAACCTCACGGACCGATGTTGTTCATTCTTCAATCATTACCTATCATGGTTGGGAATAATGATGAAATTACATTTTTATATGATAATATATATATATATATATTTATATTTATTAATGAATTATTTATTCTAATTAAATTAGTATATAACACATAAATAAATGTTTTTCATTTTTTGGAATATAATAACTCTGTTTCGGATGTGTGAACTACTGCCTCTTATAAGAGATGTAACAAGTTCATGATATAAATTGAATGTATTACGGATAGGTTTGTTAAAAATATCTAATATTAATAACCTAATAATTTTATTTTAATGATAATATATATATACTTCATTTACTATTCTTTCTTTCAATATGAAAAGAAATTGGAAACAATGTTCATGTGTACGTACGACCTACCATCTCCATGAATGGTGTATTTCATTTCCCATTTATACATTTTATTGATTATAAAGACAAATTTACAGAATATATATGATATTTATATCATGCTTTATATTCTTGAAATAATTAAAAAACTATCTATATAATATGATCACTAATAATAAGTCAAAACTTATAAAAAATGAACCATTTATTACCAATGCGTAACTTTATCATGAAGTTGGTAACAAATGGGTCATATAAAGTCATAATAAAATCATATATGGTATTATATATAATAATGAAGTTATAATTTATTTGTATAGTAGAATTATATTTAATATATAAGAGTTTTTAGCATGTATAAATAAATTAAGGACTTAAGGTAATGTTTTTCTCATCTCACTTTTATTTCTATGAGATATATGTTATATTCACCACTTATTCTTATTATGTGGTATAAATACTTACCAATCACATGATATATGTTGAGAGTAACTTATTTTATTGAAATAAATGTTTCAATTGATGTTATTATTTTATGAATTTCATGATTTAATAGTTACTCAATTTTTAATGGGATTTCATGTGTGACTTTTTTTTTTCTATGAGACACAAACCATGTTTGTCAACTATTTATTGTATGTGGACTATATAATTCCCTTGTATTTATTTTTATATTATTATAATAAGAATTATTTTGATTATATATCCACTTTATTACCTCTATTTCATTGTTTGTATTGTTTAAAATTTATCAAATTAGTAACGGTTTTTTGTCTCAATTTTCCATCTCTAATGCATATATTATGATATTCACCTATTTTCTTTCACATGTTTTATATAATTCTTATATGATAGGTTATATCCTGAAAAAAATTATATTATTTATTATTTAAGAATACTTTAACATTATTCTTTCATTGGGATCTAGAATGAAATTTACTTAATTGGTAATATTTTATTGTTATAAACTCATCTTTTATCAAGATTATTTATGATTTTTCTTTCATTGATGAAATGTTATGATCCATATTTTAATTATAATCAATAAAATTATTATCCTATATTTATTCATGATATATTAAAGTAGTGGTACCATTTTCCCACACTTTGGAACTTGAGATAATTAAAAAAAATGTTTTTATGGGAATCTAACTTATCTATCTCTTTGGTTAGATATCATTTTTTTAAAAAAATTGATAAAAAAGTTTTCAAAATGTCATTAAAATATATTTTATAACAATTATCATGGAATAGTATTTTGAATTTTTTTTATATTAAAACATTTTTAATTCTTAATTTAAATATTTTTAAGTCTATTTTTAAAGAAATATATTTTCAAAATGTTTTATATTTTCAAGATAATTTATCAAATTGGGAATCACATTTTCCTCTAGAAAGATACTAAAATATAATTCAAAATTAATTTCCATCTATGATTCATTATTTTGATATATTTTATGCTTTATTTCATATATGGTCAATATTTATCATTCTTATTATTTCCTTTAATGGTTTATGTTTATGATGACATGTTCTTTGTGAAATATATTTATTTTCCATTAGTTATACGTTGATAAAACGCTTATAAAACCTACTTCGATTCATGGGTAAATCTATTATGAAATTATTATGAAACCTTTCTCATTTCACATGGTATTATATGACAAAATAATTATGATACTCATTTCATTTCATCGGTTACGATATGATTTTTATGAAACCCATCGATTTTTATGAGTCAGGAGACGGTGAAATTTTTATTATCATGTTGTAGCCTTATATGTAATTACACTATGTTACAATTTGAACCTATAACACCACCCAATTATTATTTTAATGAAAATGGTATATCAGATTATATGGTGCATGGGTTATATCCCAATCCCAAAAAAATAGGGTACAAGGGTTGTAGCCCCAGCCCAAAAACCAGAGGGTATATAGGTTATAACCCATGTCTGAAAACAAGAGGGTCAATAGGTTGTATCCCTATCTAGAAAATAGTAGGGTACATAGGTTTTAGCATAAGAAGAAAGCAATTGGGTATATGGGTTCTATCACATGCCTGAAAAACAATAGGGTGCACAGGTTGTAGCAGAAGCCCAAAAACAAGAGGGTTAATATGTTATAGCCCTTGCTTGAAAGAAAGAGGGTCCATGGGATGTGGCCCAAGACTGAAAAAAGTGGGTATATGGGATATATACAAAGAAAAAAAACAATAGGGTAAACAGATCAAAGCCTAATACCAATGAAGGTACACAGGTGATTACCCTAATCCTAACATGTTATTAAGGTCTTTTTAGGTATCCTTGACATAATATTTCTTGTAGTTATATGAATATAAAAATTCAATATCTTATTGAAATAATATTCTCTCATGACTCATGTTATTTAATTTCCTTATGATTCATGTTTTATGAAATACCAATCATTATGCCATCACTTATGATTATGATATTTTATATAGAGGGTATGATATTTATATTTATTCTCATTGTTGAAAACCCTTATGTCCATATTATTCTAATGTATCATCATGATTATTGACCACAATGAGCATCTGAGATCACCATTTATTATGTTTACTTTCCACATGTTATGAAGAAATTTTTTATGTAGGATTACTAAAGGGGAATATCTTTATAGGGATGTTAAATATATTTCACAAAACTAGAATAATGTTTTCCATATTTCAAAATATAATAAACTCTTATGTTCCTCATGAATTTACTTTTATATTGTTATAAATATTCATTTAAAATGATGTAATGTCCATGTATGATAATAATGTGTCTCTATAGGTCATGTGGGGTGCTATTTTTCTAAAAAAAAATATTAATATAATTCCAATAATGTTCCCAATGTATTAAATCCATAATTACTTCAATATAAAATATAATAAATTCCCAAAAGTTTACCAACACCTTTAAAATTATTCCCAAAAAATATAATGTAATTTTCCCTTAAATAACATTTTACTAAAACATATACCATACAAATGGGTCATATTTCTATAAATTTCAACCAAAATTTATTTAATCTTGGTAGAATCCAATCAAATAAAACATTCAATAGGTTGTTTAAGACTTATAACTTATGATTGATCTTAATCTCATAAACCCAGTACGGTATAAATAACTCTTATATTATTGGGGACATATATGTTTCTAATATTTTAGATAATACTTATATTTTTCTTTTTAATAGAACTAATATACCATTGGTAATTAGGAAACTAAAATATAATTCTGTAATCAAGATACATAAATACTTCAAACATTTTATTTCCACATATTTCTTTCCTTATTCTATGGGTTAATCTTTAGAAGAGTGCATTGACTTGTATAATTCCTAAGATCCCAATATTTAATATAATGAATTATATATGGATCTCATGGATGAAATTTATTTCCTTCCATCATAATCTTTGTTTTTACATGGATTGCCTTTTTGACTTGATGCAAATAGAACGTTGCTTTTCCCATGGTTTCCACCAGTCAAAAACTTAGTGAACGTTATCTCTCTTTTATTTGATGGGTCTGTAAGTTAGTTAATGTAAAGGTTGTAAATTGTAATTTGGGATGAGTGATTAGGAATAGATATGATATATTTCACTCTAGTCATCTTCCCATTTGTCTTCATATCATCAAAACATTTTTTATCATATTCAATGTTAACATTATTTCATCTTATTCTAGACATTCAATAAAAATGGAAAACATGGTGTGAGAAGCAATAATCATAGTGGGAAACCACATAATCATGTAGAATCACTTATAGAATATCTAAATCCTTACATCTTATTTTCAATATAAGTCACCGTAAGTTTAAAATAGTTTATTCATTTTCTTCATGTTATTCAAATCCTTCGTGATGGTTTGAAAAAAATGTGAATTATCCAAAGCATATCACATAGAATTATAAAAATATGTTCATAGTATGGCCCATTTTCGTATACCTATTAATTATTAAGATAATCATGATTCACCACTTATAGATTTATTATGGAAAATTTTATCAATTCCAAAACCACATCTGCATGTAGTATCTATAAATGGATTTTTTACTTGTAAAACTGCATATTTACTTCCATACCAAAAGTTTATGATGTTCTTATATATTATCCTCATAATAAATCGTAGTATTGTTTTCTCTAAACTATGTTTTCATTAATTTAGTTATCAAGGTTTCTAATTATCTTCATCTAATACTAACAATAAATACTCTAATATTAGTATCCTAGAGTTGGTTATTACATTATTACATTGGAAATTATTACAAGTGATCGTATCCCAAAGAACCAAATAGTTTGTTTGTCCTTGTAAACCTGAAAAATACATATTTCAAATATTTCATTTTAAAAAAAAATTTAAAACATAATATTTTTTGAGAGTATGATTATTCCATATATAAAATCCATTCATATTACTCTTAATACACTTACTAAATTCCTAAGAAAATTATCAAAATAAGGGTGATCTAAAATCTCAGTAAGGGTTACGCACGGTGTCATCTTTCCTAAATGAATGTGAATAATCATTATATAAAGAGAAATATTTAAACACACAATCAATTTTAGAAATTTCAGAATCATGAATAGTTAAGTATTAATCAATATGGAAATGTAAGTAACTGAATACACATGTAATATAATCAATATACTAATATTGAAATGAATTTAAATATAATATAAACATAGAAATTATATTAATAATAATAATAATTCAAATCTCAATGAAGGAAATTATTATTTATTCGACATCATGATCTCATGAATTATGATACCCTTATTTTTGGGACCTCCCATAAGAGAGTTTAATAATATCGGTATGTATATACCAAAAACCCAATTTAAATAATGATATCTAGAAAAATATGCCTCATAACAATACTGATGCATTGTTGGGATAACTATAAATGTTCCCACCAATAATTTCATATCCAAATAATTAATTATATATCAAATTATCAATTTAATTCAGTAATAATATTCCTTATCATCAAATATCTAAATTGAGTAAGGAATAAATATTACGAATAATTTACAAAATAAATCATAAAACATTCAATGTAAAAACCCTTATGTAGATGTGATGTATTGTATAAGTAGTAATTTTATCCATGATAATAAATATTAATATTTAGGGGAAAATTAATATCCATTGATAATAATATAGTGAATATTCAACTGTAAATTAAATGAATAAAAAAATTAAACAAAGAAAATTAATATGAATTCCCTATATAATATGATCATAAATAATATATAGAAAAAATAAAGATGATATAAATAAAAAATATACCCTTTTCAAATAAGAATAATAAATGCTTTATGCCGTGAAAATATAGAAATACCATAAAAATTCAATTAAATAATATTGAAGAAAATATCCTTTTTTTACTTTGAAAATATTTGTTTGTTTACAAGTTTATAATAATTTGTGAAAATAATTTTCCATGAAATTAACCTTTTAAAGCTATAAATTAAGATTTAAAAAGGTATTGATAATGATAGTGCGAAATTAAATAATTTTCATGCATGTTAAATCAAGTATTCCATTCACATTTTGGTAAAATCCAAACATGACTTATTTGGAAAAAATAATAAAGATTACATTCACAAAAATTAAAAAAATCAATAATGTGTAAAAATATCTTTATTAAAAAAATTTACAAAAATGAATACATTTTTAGAAAACATGGTTTTCAAAGAAAAACTATTTTTAACCGAAGAGAGAAATAAAGTCGAATTTTTATAAAACCATTTTCATAACCATTTAATGTACGAAAGAGTGGGAAAATGATAAAATTACATCGAAAATTCATTAATGAACATAGGTGAAGAAAATTAAGTGGATTTATTATATAATGATAAAATAATTTATTCAATAGAAATTTTAGAATTTGTTTCTTTCATTATTAATAAAAACATTATTTATATTTGTTTCAAAGAAACCCTTACAAAGATGATAAATATGAATTGAGAATTAAAAAATAAGTCGATTAAGTGTATCAAATATAAATCCATATAAATAGTTTAAGTCCCACATAATTTGTTAAAAATTAATACACAAATAATTTTATAATATCAAATAAATTAAATTAGTAATATAACCCAGTTAAAAGAAATTGTGTTTTAAATTGCATTACCACTTGGTAAATTTTATGTCAACTCCAATTTGATGAAATAATTAAAATTTATACTTAAAATAAAATTAATTATTATCTAAAATTTATATAACACCTAAAATGGAAATCATCTACACCATATAAAAAAATTGTGAGCGTAACATTACAATATGCCTCGATGGAGGGAAATTGAGATGAAGTCCCTTACTTCTTCCTTCCTTTTGGTAGAACATTATTTAAACTCAAATGTAATATTTTTAAGAATGTTATTAATTTATAATAATTCAATATTATTTTTAATAATATCATATATTATCCTATTATAAAATTCTTCCTTATGTATTTAAATAATGATTCCTTATATTCAATGTTTTGTGTGTTAATTACCTTTCTTTATCATGCATTTTTTTCATGCAATATCCACTTATTTTAAATAGGATATTATAAAATTATATATATAATAATAATAATTATATAAATATCATATTTAATCAATACATATAATTTTATAATCATTCTTTAAGGTTGTACATATAAAATGTATCACATCACTTCATAGAGATGATAGGTCATCTGGATGCCTGAGTGGAGATATAATTTCACTAACAAGTGAAAGGGTAAATAAGTGGGTGATTTATTAGTTTTAAAGAGTAAATATCATGTCATATATTTCACACATAATAATTATGTTTATCCTTATTGTATTCAATGAAGTGTGTAAGTGAAAAACGAATTGCATCAGTTCATGAGTCGATAGGTAATTATACCCACAAGCAACGTTGTCATATTTTAAAGAGCATGTAAGGTAATAAGATATATGTGATATTATAATTATATAAGTAAAATAATATAATAAATTATATATATATAATAAATTATGGATAAAATCATGATATGTGTTGATTCAAACGAGTTACATCAGTTCGCAAGGCGGTTCTCTTTCATACACAAGATAGATGATTTTGTTTCCCATTGGAGGGTGAGGTGAAAGAAAAACTTTATTAAAAAACATAATAACATTAAAATATATATTAAAAAATGGTGTAATCATATTTAAATTTCTAATACATAATTTAACATTAAAAATAATTAAAAAAATACAGATCTCCATTAAGATAGTTACATTCTCTTTGAGAAACCACCTTTATATCTCCTCTTAAGGAAACTAGGACTGGTCATCTTGGAAGGAATGAAATATAGAATGTGAATAAGGATGTTTTGGGAATATTTTTCTAAAGTTTCTTAGAGCCAAAATTCTTTTGAGTAGTGAATAATTTAAGTGAGAAAGTGGCCCTTTATTAGTAGGGGAGAGAAAACATGTAATTTTATTGAAAAGAATAAATTGTAACAAAATTTTTTACTATTAATTTTGGTAAAAAAATTAATTTGAAATTATTGGATAACATAAACTGTTTTTATTCCAAATATGTAATACATTTTTCCAAATTCAACTCATAAAAGTGGCATGACTCAATTTTAAAATTATGCCTAAAGATGCGTTTAAATTGTTTTTGTTGAAGATAAGCATTCAAATATTTTAAAATAGTTATATAAAAATTTATTATATAATTGTTATAAAAAACAAAAATTGGATTAATTATAATATAATTAAAATAATTTTTTGATAATTTTTTTTACCAAATTGGATTAATAAATTCATTAAATGAAAATATAGTTTTTAACAAAAATGTGTATTTCTCATTATTCATCAAAAAATTAAAACATTTAAAATAAAATACAAATAAATAACCCTAATAAAAATTTTACATGATGATAAAACATTTTAAAATAAATTTTCTTAAATTTTTTAATATTATTATCATTACTTGGGCACAAATCCATCAAATAAAATTTTTACAAAAATAATTGTTTTCAAAAAAACATTTCTTATTCTAAATGATTTCAAATTTTCTTTATAATAAATATATGATCAATGAACATGTTTACCAACATATAATTTCATAATAATTTTGTAATATTCATAACCATAAAATTAACATCAAGGATAAAATGTTTTTTTATAGAATAATATTTTAATTTAGTATTTTGTTTCATTTAAACCTGATAATGTTTATATCACAATATATCAAAAAGATGGAATTTATTTTAAAATATTTATAACATAAACTATCAGGGTGTTACATTTTCTTCAATTATTAGTATTTTGTTTTATATACACTAACAAAAGTGATCTTCTTCGTTTAAAAAATCAGGACGTTACACTAGGGATGGAGAAATGGGGTGGGCGTTTTTGATGGAGGAGTGTGTAGAGTAAGAATATAGGATCAGGATCCATTTCCAAGGGAAAGGGAACCAAATTGGAGAATGGTTAAGGTTTCATGACTAGAGAGGAAATATAGGAAATATAAGAGTAGATGATATGGTGTAAGTTGACATTATTGAATAGGGATAGGGGATCAGGGTCATTATTAATGGGTGAGGTAAAAAGGGGGGTTTTAAAAACACATAGTAGAATTTATCATGAAAATAAAACTAAATATTTAGGGGAACTTTTTATGGAAATTATTTTTAAATACATAAATATATATATATATATATGCTTTTGAGAAGAACCACTAAAAAGTGAGAAAAATAATGTTTAGTGGTAGTTTAAAAAATGTAGTTATTTTATTATTTTCTTATATTATTGGGATATATAATTAGTTAAATCTTGGATTCGATATTCAATTTGGTAAGATATTATTTATCTGACTATTAAAATTTATTTTTTCCTTGTGTATCTTTTTTAACCTTATAGAAAACTATATTTCTAAAAAAAATCACAGAGTGAAGAAAATTTTACAAAAGTTTAGTTTAATGTAGTATTGGTGGAGGAGTATTGTGATGTCTAGTAGATATCTCCTTGTATTCGCACTCCTTTGAAAAATAAATTTTTACTTGATATAATAAAATCTATAAATACACACCAGTATAATTATTGTACTCTTTTATTGTTTCCCCAAATCATTATACTTTTCTATTCAATATCGTTGTATACATTAATTTTCTTATCATGGGAAAGGGTTATCAGGATGATTATAGAATCATTAATTGGATTATTGTTTATGTTTTATGTTCTCTAATCTTGACCCATTCATGTTAACTGGGTAACTTATAAAAAATTGATTAAATAATACTTTCAAGTAGTAAGAACATAATTTTTACTATTATAATATACATATCATTAATTAATTCCTTTAAAAAATTTCACTATGTTTTATATCTAAAAAATAAGTAAATATAAAATATAAATATATATGATTTAAGAAGATTCAATATCACTTTTTATTAAAAAAACTATAGTTTTTTACTTATAAAATATCATATATTTTAAAATTAGGTTGATCATTTAGTAAATATTTTTCTTTTAAAGTAAAATCATAGCTATTACATAATATTTTCAAAAATATCCACTATTTATTAAAATTTTATTAGACACATTCATGGATCCCCCATTAATTTTTATTCCAAATATAGAACAAATCAATCTAAGGTCATATTTAACTTAGCCCCATATATATATTAAATATGGAACATGTTACTTTTTTTATAATTTCAAACATTAATATATAATAAAATTAATGAAACAATTCATTATT
Source organism: Viscum album (assembly GCA_963277665.1). Lineage (NCBI taxonomy): Eukaryota > Viridiplantae > Streptophyta > Magnoliopsida > Santalales > Viscaceae > Viscum > Viscum album. The sequence continues at coordinate 1,325,042,161 of OY728166.1, forward strand.
AATATGAGAAGGATTAATATAATATAGTCCAATATTATTCTAGTTCTAGAAATTTATAACCTATTTCTATTGTAGTGGGTAGTTTTTAAATTTCTCGAAATCAATAAAAATTTCACAATTAGTTTCTTCAAAGATATTTTAACTCATTTTAGTTTCTCTACTACTTAAAATTGATAATAAAATTAAATGGTTCGGCGGTGATTTACTATGTGACATGAGAAATGGAAAGTTATTTATTGAGGAGAGATAATGTTTGGCAGTAGAGAAGTGGAGTTTAATATGTATTCAAATAGTGAAATACATGTTAGATATTTCAAAAAATATATATATTAGTTCACTCTTTATTCACTGATCAAAAAAATAGTGGATGAATGAATTTCATTGGTGAATAATAATTGAAGAAGATAAATCACAAAATTTATGAATTTTGATAATATTGAAATTAACATGACTCTAAATTCTAAAATAATATTTGGAATCATTTTTTATTAGAAGAAAAAATTTCCAAATTTAAAATTATATTATCAGTTAATATTAAATTATCATGATATATCCATTTTGATTTGAATTTTCAAGAAATTCATTATACTCAAACGGTATATAGATAAAATAATTTAGAATAAAATTTTAAATACAGCACATAATTATTGAATATAGGAATGATTTCCTCTCTTTAAATTATTTTTAGTCCTGATCATCTTTCATAGTGATATTTTACATTGATTTAAATTTCAATCCCTTCATTTTATACTTATGAAAGTTTTTGTATTCATTTATCCTTTTATTTTACATGATTATCCCATAAATATCATAGATGGATATTCTTATGAGTTTTCTTCATTAATAATTGAAAACATTTTATTCAATAGGTATTATATATTCACAAAATCTACATAACAATGCTTATATATTCAATGAGATCGCTAAATCCTTGAATATATACTACTATATTTGCCACATAATTGAAAATGTATCAATGTTCTATATTATTAGCACCTTCATGATATCAATGTTTCTTTAGATATTTTATTTTTACATCCATTTCATTTCAATATCTTTCATTGTATTCAATAGATTTCCATTGATAACATTTAATGATTTTCATAAAATAATATTCATCTACATAGTGTTGGATACATCTCCTATTTTATATGTAAAAAATTATATTCCACATCTAACTAATTGGGATCATTTTAAATTAGATCACCCCTAATCATTTATCTAATAGTGTTTTCATTAATTATCATAGTATATGCATATTTGGTAAGATTTCATAAATATTATTGTATCATGTTCATTCCAAACTAATAGTTTTTCCTATAAAAAATTAAAATATCATTATGACTCATTGAATGTATCATGATTTTACTTTAAATTAAAATACCCCAATAAACTAACTCAATGCTATGATACCTATTATTAAACCCATTGGTAAAACATCTTGAGGTGTTGAATTAGGGTTTTATAAAATAATATTTTCATTTCTATTTTAACTTTTTTTATTTTTTTTTATATAGTTAGTTATTATAAATGGATCCCGCTAAATTTTTTATTTCTCATAATAATATTTAAAGGGAATAATGCATAGTAAAATTCAAGGATTTACAGAAATGTATAGACTATATATGAGTATTAAGAAAGAGTAATTATTTTCTCACCTACAACACTATATTTAGCACATTAATTAAAAATTACTTTTAGTGTACTCACTATATTTCGAGGATCATATTATATATAATGAATTGTATTATATCCCTTATTATATATCTCTTAAGACATAATAAAACATTAAACCATGTTTTTGAAATTGTAGTTATATACTATTACCTATCTGGGAATTGGGATTAGAGAACAACTTTAAATACTGAAGAAATGAATTTCTCCCGTAAGGAAATATACACACAAAATAAGCTTCACCTTTTTAGAATTATCACTCTATTTTTGTACCTATCAATTTTTTTCATTAGTCACTCAATAACACTATTAATATATATAGACATATTTTCACTTAAATATTAGATTATTTTATTATCTTATTTCTACATTAACATGATGGAAAATTTCATTCAAATTATTAATTATAAACTAAGTGTAATAATGTATAAATATCTTTATGAATTACATATCTAAAAGATATAATATAAAAATTCTTTAATTGAGTCTCGTAAAACCAAAAAATAATTTCGATCACTTTTATTTTTTTGTATCTAATCACTGATTCCATCTAAAACCCATGACTATAAATCAATGATTCCTTATCTTTTATACTCTATAAGTTTCTAAATTAAATCAAATGATCAACCTGTAATGCTAAACACAAAGATATGTTTTCCTTTATTAAGGAATGGAATCCAATGTTCTTATAAAAAAACTACTTTAATACTCCATGTATCATTGACATATCCACTTTTCCAACTATTTCATCAGGAATCACATTGACTACTCTACACCACCATGTAAAAATTTATAATGTTTTCTTTCTAAAACGTTTCGTAACCATAACCTCCCAATACACTTTTTTAATAATTACAAAGAACATAATTTAGACATTTATAATTGTTTATAAAATATACTAATTTTACAAAATAAAAATTGAAAATGGAAAATTCCATAGTGTAATCTTTTTTAAACACTTTTTCAATTATAATGATTAATATTTTCATCTGTGTGTTTCTATACTATGTATTTATCATTTCTTAATTAATTACTAAACACTCCACGAAGCGAAATTATAAACCGTTGTGTGGTATTTATCCTTATCACTAAACAATTTTGATGTTTTCACAAAAATTATAAAATTAATTTAAAATTTATTTTACAATAATAATTGTTATTTATTCATAAATATTTCCAAAAAATATATCCTTGAATCAAAACATCAATTTTGACTTAAAATCACCCCTTCCAATTGTGTTAGTAACACTGCCTTCTTGGAAACACCAATTTTCCACATCATGAGTTGGTTTTTCATAATAATTTATATGAATATATTTTTTTATAAATTCTCAAATATATATATATATATATATATATATGAATTTTTTTGTTTCAGTTATCTTGGATTTTTCAATATTTGGGGGCCAAAAAAGTCAAGTTTTTTTTAATATAGACCAGGGTTCATGGTCTCTGTTAACTATTCCTAAAGATGTGTGAGTGGGGGATGGGGTATTCTAATAACATTTTTATAGATTAAAATATTTTGTTTATTACTTTGTTGGATTTTATGTGTTACAGTGAATATTTTTTTGTAAGGGAGTTACCCTTATGGCTGTGACATAGTTTTCTTAACCATGTGGTCAAAATTTATAGTTGTCCCAAAATTCATAAAAATGCTAAAGGAAATTTTTAATCTTATGAATTATAAATCCTATTTTCCTATTTATTCGCAAATTTATGCATTTAGATCTTTTATATTTGTAATCTAATAACTCCCTTGATTTCTTGGTATTATTATTTATTCTTAGTGTATTTTCTTAAGGTATCCCTTGATTTCCTACAGATCTCTCCTTTGTTCTACATATATTATATGTTCTTCAATTGTGCTTGATATTTGTAACCCTATCATCCCAAGTGGTATAAACCTTTGTTTAAGGATTAGGGTTTGGTAAAATTTCTTATTATTTTAATTATGTAAGAATAAAATCATCCCATTTCTAGTAATTTTGGATGAATATGGCGTGAGTATATTGTGTTTGAGGTTTGTGTCTCTACCAAATGGGGATTTTCCATGACACAACATTTCCTATTGAATTTCCTTTGGTATAATTTGAATAAATGTGTTTTATATAAGTTTTTGGTGGTTTTTTTATTTATGACGTCATTATTACCTTGTGTTTGTTTAAAAGGGGCTTTACAAATGGGTTTTCATGAGAATTAGTATTACATCTTAAACATGTTTTATTTGTTGTTTTAATGGGAGTCTTCACACTAAAGGTATTTCAAATATAACTCTTAATAGTGATTTAAATGTTTTAAATGTGTTGTTGATTATATTCATTGTTGGAAATGATATTTTCTTTATATTGGATATGGATTATTTTTCAAATGTATATGGGAGGCCATGTGTGACTGGGTTAACAAGGATAAATGTTTACTAGAACAGATTATAAACTAGCTAGGGAATGTTATCTGAGTAGTCAATGTGACCTAATGTGATGGACTGCGCTTCCCAACATGGATGAATGTGTACTCAAATAGTCAAATAGGGATACTAGGATGGTAAAATGTTCATTTATACTAGCTATAATTCTAATAGCGAGTCTTGTTTTGTGTAGACCTATATTTTAGAGCACATATTATGTCTATGTATTTTGATTTAGTTTTATTATTATTTATTTCCCTGGTATTATTGTATCCTATTATTTTTTCCCACACTTCACTTAGTTTATAAATTATTTCCTATAACATTATTTTTTAAAGCCTTTCATTAATAATAAAAACCACATATTTTGAATTGAAATTATTGAAAAAGGTGAATTTAAAATATTTTCTCCGAACATCGAATAATAGTTTTCCTGGTGAAATACATTTTTTTATTCATGGTGGTGTAAAAATGAGATATTACTCAAACCATTTATTTATTCATTTTGGAATATAAATCCTTCCTTTCTTATGAGAATTTTAATGATAAGTGTTCCATGTAGTTAAGTTCCTCTTTCCTATTAATATTTTCCCTCTTTGATGTAGTGGTGATGGACAGTATGGGTTAAAAATATTTTGGCTGATATGGAGGGTATTGCAATCCTTATGAATTTTTAATAATATCTTATTGGACACTTCTACGGTGACCATATTCAGGTATCTTTAAAATATAAATATTGGTTACCATTTTTCTATGACTATGGTTTGATTTATATGAATTATTCAGTTATTTTATTATATATGCTCTATTTTTTATATTATTTTTTACAAATATATAATTAATTGTTTCTATATCCAATGTATAGATGGGTCATGATGGATTTCCATGAAAAAACTATATATAATTTATTTAGATATGACTATGAATCCATTACCAAATAGTTTACTTTAAAAAATCAATTTCTCATCACAAGACCATGGAGAATGGTAATGTTCTTAAAGACTTTTTCTAGATTGGATGGGGTCCCCGATCAGGTAAATCCATGTTAGGACTTTAGGAAATGGTATCATATATCTCATGTAATTATTAGAGTATGGGTATATTATAGATAAGACCATAATATCTCAAGAGGTATCTGTGAGGGAGTTCATTTATGTCGCTTCTTAATTTAACACCATGAGTTACCATAGAGGTTATGTTTTTTCATGAATTTGAGTCTGATTTAGGATTTATTTGAGGTTATTTTCTATTTTTTACTAAATATTACATAATTAATAAATAAACTTTTATTATTTTTGAGAAATATTTATTTTGGGGTGGAATAGTGAGGGGAACCACTAGAACACTATTTGGAGAAACCAATGGAACCTAATATACTAGTTCTGGCACTCCTTCTAGTGAAATTTTCATAGTTAGTGCATGGTTTTCCAAACATTGTAGAAACACCATGCATAGTGGAGAATTGAATTCAAATTTCTATGTTTTCACAACATTGGTTTTTATAATTGTTTTCATTAATGTTATTACTTGTTTAATTTTATATTAATTGGGTTTTTAGTAAATTAATTTCCTCTGAGTTAATTATTCTTATAATTTATTCATTATGTCATTTACTTAATAGATCATCCCTCTATAAAAGAAACTATGAAATATAATAGAGTGATCTATATAGAATTTAATTCTGGATATGCCTCATATAGACCCTTCTACCATTGAATTAGTTATTTAATTTATGGTAAAAAAGAGATTAAAAAGGGAAAGGGATGACATTGGACAATGATAAATTGTTTTCTATGAAACCCCATTGATTTTTCATGGTTAAAATGGGCCTCAAAAACAAAATTAAGGAGTAGAGAATTCCAATAACATGTTCTATTTATTCCAGACCCCAAATACATCAAAATAAATCACATACCCATAAATATTTGAAGAACCCAATCGGTAGAGGTTAGAGTCTACAGTGTAAGAATAGTTACATGAGGAGCTCACTTTGGATATGTTAAATCATATGTTAAATCAATGTTTCTATCTAGAGACATTGATTATTGAAAATTAAAATAAGTTTTAGACCACAGAAAAAATCATTAAATAATAAAGAATAAAACTTAATTTTTTAGTAGACTAATAACTATCTTTGTCTCATCATGAATTAAAATCTCATGTCTCAAAACATCTACATGGGTTATAGGACTAGATTTAATTGATAATTATTTATATTTTTATACTAAACAATGTAGAGGTGGTAAATAATGAAGTTATATAAGAGACTAATTTAATGGGTTTCTTAGGTCTCAATGATGAATCTCATATTGGTAGATCTAGTCAAAGTTCTTCTTCCGGATATGTGATAAAGAGAATGGAGCTTAATTAGTAATATGGTTGGAGGATTCATTGTTCATAGAATTCTACAATAGTGAAATCTCTAGGATTTTGGGATTTAACATTATTCCACAATGGGAGGTCATGTGACATCAATAATGTGTTCCAAGATATTTCCAAGATGTTTCACTGGTGTGGGAATGTAGGTCATCATCATTGTTTCTACAGGGGACCTATGTAGAAAAGATGATTTAGATTTTCATTTTCTAGGATTCCTCAAGGATGATCTAATTTATTTAAGGACCTGAGATTATATCCTCATACAAAGGTTAATTCTTATATATATGCATAAACAATGTGGAACCATGTCTTTGAATCTGTTTACAAGTGATCACAATCTAAAAGATATGGGTGTTGGTGTATATGTTTTAATATGTATGATATTTATGAGTTCTGAAATATCTTTTTTTAGTGTTTTATACATGTATATCCCATTAATTTTTCTAATCAAAATTGATTTTTTATTAGGGATAAGGTTTATAGCTAATTTCATTTAAAATGGATCTTTCCAATCCAATGGGAAGGAGGAAAGGAAAGGGCTTGTAGTATCCAAATTATCGGGTTGTGATTATTTATTTTCGGTATGTGTGGTATTTTTATCATTTAATAATATTGTTTTCATAAAAATATAATAAGAGAATAAGTTATTGTATTTAATACATATAAAAATTATATCACCATAGAGTTTAACTTTATATCCCAATGGTATTATCAATGGCTTCCATGGAGAGTGGGAACATTGTGTAGTGAGGGTTATACCTGATATTTTGAATGATGGTTTGATATTGTGAATGTTTTCTCATGTGTTTTTCTATGTGATTGAATATAATATATTTATTCAATTTAAAGTGGTAGTATATAGGAATCACAAATATTTATAGAAAACTTCTCAGGGGTTCCTCCCTAGAAGAGGAATGTTTTTTTGATCAAATTACATCAGGAGATGAGAACTATCAAAATTATATCATTCCATGTAGATAATTATGATATTAAAGTTTTTAATTTTTAATTAGATTATCAAAAAGGAAATGGAGGCATTCATCCAATTGTATAACCATGGGTATCACATGTTCTCTTTGAAAAGGAGGTGAATAAAATAATCTAATATTGAATCATTTGTTGAAAAGTTAATTCAAGAATATAATGAATAATGTTTTTCACTAGATTGATAGAAAATATGATCAAATTAGGGGTGATTATGGGATTTCAAAAACTGATTTGAATTGGGATACTATCAGTTTATTTTAGGTAAGAATATTTTCTTAAAATATTTTTGAGGAGTAGGTATAATAACTATGAGTATTTGGATACACAATTTGATATTATCAATTATTATGTGGTTTTAAGTTATTTGATGACTCATATCTTCTATAATTATCTTTATTTCATTCTAGTGATGTTTTTGGTTGAAATTCGGGTGTAAAATGAGTTAATAAAAAAACATGGTGAACTTCATGTTGTTTTATTTCAAAACATGAATGTTAATCAAAATTATTCTAAAATATCAATGTTTTAGTTGTGGATTTAGGAAGTGAGATTCTTTATAAATTATGTATCAAATAATTGTGTCATAATAGATCCTAAAAATATTCAAATAATAATTTATTGGGAGTATAACTCAAATTTTATTAAGATCAAGGGAATCTAAGGTTTAGTCATATATTAGAAGAGTTTCATTCTAGAATTTTCTATGTATGATTCTCCCAAGAAGTACATGACTGAAAAAGGGGAAGAATTTTTAATATAGAGAGAAGTTTGAAGTTCCATTAAAAATCTAAATATTTTATAGAATTCAAATTTAGTTCTGATTCTTCCTCAAATAGTTTAGGGGTTTATCAAGTATAGTGACTATTCATGTTTGATATTTGGATGTATGATGATGTAGTGTGATCTAGTGGTGGCATTTGGATCTCACTAGTTATACCCTTATGAGAAGAATTACCACACTCAAAGCCTCATGTTAGTAGTGGTGATACATTTCTGGAATATGTGGTGCCACAATGTTTTTGGAGAGATTTTTATAGTGTATTTGGACCATAATATTTTGAAAAATATTTTCCCCCAAAGGGACATCGTCCTCTATCAGATATATTGTGGGAGTATCTCTAAACATTTGAATTTTATGTTACTTATTCCTCTATAAAGGGTAACATGTCTTATTATTCCATAAATATAAAATCACTAACTCAAGTGGTGATGAAATCAGAGGATGTGTGGTGTGTGATGGTATTTTTTGATGATTTGTTTTTTCATTTTGAAGAGGAAGATGAGTGAGTTTTCATAAATTGTGTGAATTCCATGTTTTACATGGATCATTGGATTTATTTTAATCTAGTAGAAAATCTTAAATTCCAATATCTTTCAAATGAAAAAATGGTTTTGATACCTTTGGTGATTGGTATCCATCTCTAGAGGTTTCTCTATTTTTTTAAAGAGGTTTACACTCCCATAGACTTAAGAAAATATTTGATATAGTGTGAACTGAAATCCAGTTAGTTCATTCACCCAATGTCTAAAAATATTTTATTTACCATAACTACTAGTATTAGTTTCCTAAAAATAGGTTCTTAGTTAGTAATTTTGTTTCTCAATGCCTTACCTACCAGATGATTATAGTTAGTCATCATTGACCAGTCATTATATTGTAACCCCTTATCATTATATTATGAATTCTGAATTATATTTTAAGGTATTTCATTATTAAATTTCATTACTCATGGAGTGAGAATGATTTTATTTTGGTTTTTATTGATCAGTTGACTTTGTTGGCGCATTTCCTTCTCATCAAATAGTCTATAAAGGTGGATGAAATAATACATTTATACATCTAGAAGATCATAATGCATCATGGAATTCTATAACCCATAATTTTTTATCAAGATATTCACATCACGTAATGAATTTAAATCACTATTTAGGAGTGTATTTTTATCATTTTTAGTTTAAGATGATATATTACCCTCAAACGGATGGCCAAACAGAGCGATTTATCCAGATCTGTGATGATATACTTTGAGGGTGTTTTCTTAAATATAGTTGTTATTTGGAGATCCATATGTCACTGCTTTAGTTTTTTTATAACAATATATAACAAGTTTGGATTATAATGGAACCCTTTGGAGATCCATGTAGCTAACTATGATGATATCCTCTCTGTTATATTAAACCTTGTGAAAAAGTATTATTGTGGCCACACATCAATTAGAATACAATAAATTTAACACCTCAAGATTTTATGAGATAGATTATTTTTTATTTCATTGATGTCTTATGTTTTACAATACATAAAGATTACCATTCTCTATACTAAACATCGTATTAACTTATATTATACGCACCATTATACTTGTCTTGTATTGCACACAATTTCAAGTTCTTTCGATAAAATTGATTTCATGCCACACTGAGTGTAGATTTTTTACAATGTATAAATGAACTATGTTTTGATTATGTTATACACAACACCAAAGGAATTTTTCACTACCTGTAAAACTGACTTGTCTTGCGTTAGACGCAAGAGTGACCTTCCTTGATAACTTTTGTCATACACAATATTGAGTTTCACTAAACAATGATATATTATTACAATATTATTATTTAATTGGATATAAAATAGCCTTTATGTATAGAATTAACCAAATATTTAACTTTATAACATTATCATTCATCTTACACATTTTATAGAACATGTTATGATTAAAAAAATTAAATTTTCATATTAAATTAGTATTTTTCAAAAAATGCGGCTTTACTACCTTTTGATGGCGCGCCCATTTTAAATATATTTTTTGACACTTTTATAAGTAAAATTTTAAAAAATAAAATTCTTATTTATAATTGGGACATAATAAATTTACATTTTTTGAAAGTTTGGTATTTTTCTGATAAAATTCAAATTTTAATGAATGGTGAAAAATACAGCATTTTAATTCCAAACTGCCTTTTCATCTAATTTCTTTATACAGTCATATTATCTTTTTAATTAGTTTTAATTTGTAATAGGAATATTATTTTTTAATTTAATAAAACATTGGTAATCAAGTGTAATTTTACTATTAAATTGGATATAAACACAATCCAATCTTTTGATAGTTATTACTTCTTAAAAACTATCTTTTTGGTTTTGACAATGGGAATTAATTTTAAATTAATTACCGCAACTTCTATATTATGAATTTGGAAAAATTCATTTAACATTTTGAATTATAATTTTCAAATTGTTTAAACATGTACCTTTTTTTGGATGTTAAAAATAGTTACTTCTGAAATTATTTTATTTACCATCATACAGAGTAAATCTGGTAAATTAGGGTAAAAAATAATATTATAATAATATTAAATTAACCTAACACATGTCCTAATACTTTTGGATTATATATTCCATACCATGGGAATCCTTGGGTCTATTTTGGGACCCCATGGATTCATGTGGATGTGAAAATGACAATTTATAATAATTAATTTAATGTAAAGATAATTATAACATAAACATACATCTTTTACTAAATTGATTTTAATAGAGGGTTATATAATTAATATATATGTATATAAATAGTAATTATAAATATAAAATTATTTCCTATATCATGGTATTTTATTTAAAAAAATTATAAATTAGATAAATATATTTATTTATGAGACAATTATGATGTAGTGATTACCTCATTAATGAAAGATTCAAATAAATGAGTTTATAAATACTAAAATAAATTTATTTTGGAAATTTTTATTACATAAACTATTTTTTTGGATGAAATTGATATATGAAGGATAATTTAATTCTTTTTTTATGTAATAATGTTTTTATGCATTTCGAAAAAATCAATGTAATAATAGTATCCAAAATTGACATAATTCAGAACTCAAAACATAAAATTGTTTATTAAATGATATTAAATTATTAAAAACATATTATTCTTCAAAATGGTTTATATAAGTACTAATATTCCATAAGTAACTTTTTTGGGTCTTTTAACATGATATGGTAATTAAATTAACCCAAAATGTGTAAATAACATGATATCATGGTAATATTAAAAAGGGTTAAATAAGGGTAAAACTGAAACGATAAGGATAATAAAATATTTAAAACTTTTCAAAAAATTATTGGATGATGGTTATTCAAATAAAAATAATATTATAATATAATTGAATATTTTTTGGACCATTTTAAATCGAAATTTAATTTATATTAAATTAATATTTTAGAACTTTCCTTAAGTGCCCCTCTCCTCTCTTATAAAAGGGAACCTCCTCCCTCTCCTCTTCACTCAATTTTTAGCCTTCACGCTAAGAAAAACCCTTATAATTTCTCTTCTAAACTTTTATATTCAAATTATAGTGGTTTTAGTCTTCTCAAAAAATCATCTCAAGTACCCTAAGTGGAAATTTAAAAGAGGCACATCAAGGAAGAGGTAATCTCTTTTACCGATTCTTTGAAATTTATTTCTTCTTCTACTTCCTCATATTTAGTTATTTCATTATAAAGTAATTACATATTCATAACTCATATAATTATATGTTATTATAAATATGAAACAACCATATTTAACCTTTTATATATCCTATGAAAAAACAAAATCACCGCACGTGTGTACGTACAACTTACCGTTTCCATGTCGTGGTGTAATCTGTTTTTCACCACCACCTTACTTGGATGGGTATAATGGTGTAAATAATAACTATATTTGATTATTATAAAATTATAATAATTATGAGATATTAAAAACCATACAATTAAATACCATTCAACAATTATGGGAATGATATCATCGCTCGTGCGTACATACGAGTTACCGTCTCCACAACGCGATGAGATTCATTCTCCATGTTAACCATTCAAGAATGATTATGAAGTATATATAATAAATAATCATGGAATATATGAAATAATAATTCTAATTTATTTTTTGTGTATATACATATATATCATTTACTTACTTCCATTAAATTCAATAAAGAAACAAAACAACATTCATGTGTATGTATGGCCTACCGTCTCCCTGAATGGTGTGTTCCATTTCATTTTTCTAACTATTATATATATATATATATATGTAATGAATATATATGATATATATAAATCATGTTTTACATTCTGGGAGTAATTTAATCATGATCTAAGTAATCATATGAATAATTACAATTCCAAACACGTATAATAAATGAAATGATTATTACCCAAAATGTTGCATTAACATGGAATTGAAAAATGAACTTGTAATATAAAGAGGTAAGTGAGTCATATATGATGTAATAAATATTATTAAGGTTCTGTTACAAGTTAATAATATGTTTAAACCCACTATACATGTGTTTTGGACACATACAGAAGAAATTGGACCTAAGGTAAGGGATAATTTTTCAATCTCATTTTTATCCAAGATTGCATATACATAAGTATTTATGGGGGTTATATTTATCATCCATGTCCACGTTTTCTAAAAATGTTTTTATAAAATGTTTACATTTCTTCCAGTTATGTTTAATGTCATTTATAACCATTTTCGACTTTAACTACATGGTTTGGAAGGAATCATTCATTTGTTTACCATACGAGGTACTTTTTGACTTTTCCCACAAAAGTACGACGATAATGTTTTATATAACTTATAAAGCATGAATGGATTTTTAAGGTTTTATTATGTCTTATTTCCATGAATATACCTCTACATTGTTTAAATTTTATTTTCGACAATATCCTTTTCTTTTAAAATATCACAACATTTTGAAAAAAAAAAGAAAATGTTTTTGAAGAAGAAATGATATTTTCATCAAGAACTAAGTTCAAGTATTTTATAAAAAATAATTTACATCTAAGATGACATAGGGTTATGTTTATATCTATATTATTACATTTATTTTATTTTATTTTGTGACTAAATTATTTTTTATGATGTCCGTTTATTTTATATAGATTATATTATGTGACCTGTTTTTTATGAATCCCATTTTATTTCATGGGTTATGCTATGATGAATGATTTATGTTTTTGTGGAACATGTAAGAATGATTTCATTATGAGTTGGACGGGACCTATATCTAACTATAATAAATTGGGTAGACATTTTTATCTCATGAGATATACATGACTAGAACAAAAGATAAATCTTGTTCATTAATACATGGCTGCAACGATAAGAAAACTCAGGTCAGTAATAGACTTTTTCCACTGTGATGGTCTCGGCAACAATGCCTTGGATACTATGGAAATCACATTATGTGATTAATGGTTTTCCCCAATTCCATGTTTTATTCCCATTCTATTTTATCATGATTAATGATTTTTGTTACCAATGACTTATGCACTTCCATGATTTATTTCATGACTCAAGATTTTGATGTTTAAACTTTATGTTCATGTTTTTATGTTCAAATGTATATGGTTTGTTTTATTTTATCTAGGTTTGACTTTAATAAGAATTTGAGCTCACCCATTTTATGTTTTCTTTTTCCCAGGATATAAAGAATGTTTTTAAATAGGAAAACAAAATGGGAAGATCTTTATCGGAGATGTTGAAGATCTTTCACCATGATTAGAATATTTTGTTTGGAAATTCTAAAGGCACTAAACTAATACCATCATTTGAGAGTATATTTTTGTCATGTATTAAGTATTCTGCAAAATAAATGTAATATCCATGTATGTCAAGCTAGGGTCTCTACAGTTGGTATCAGAGCAAAGAATTAGTTAACCATTGGAAACTAGGATGCGAAAAAAAAATTAGATCCCTAGAGATATTTCTAAGGTATATCTAGGTATGTCCATTTGGTTATGTATAAGTATATGATGCAGTCCTGAAATTATGGTAATGATCATGAATTAACAAGAATTAAACCTATGATTTTAGATATTGAAGGTACTCCCCTTGACTATGTTGTTTTCCTACTATGATTTTTATCTCACACGGTATTCTTTTTCAGTTTTAGATGATGGTTGGAACCTGAAGGAACCATGTTAATGATCAATGCACAGGGTAATGAAATAATTGTCCTCCTAAAAAAACATATTTTTTGGGAGATGGAATGAAAAATCATATTGGTATACTTACACAAGTTATGATTCATTCTGGACTCCAAAATGTGCAGAGAAGAGAGCAAATTCTATTGAGTCCTTTATAAGGCAACATCCACCTTCTTTCAGTGGGTCGTCTGATCCACTTGTTTATGAACAATGGATCAGTACCATTGAAAATATATTTTCTATCCTTCTCTATTTGGAACATGAATAGGTCATTTTGAATGACTATCAATTAGAAGGTGAAGCAATCCAGTGGTGGACTCTAATTAAAAATACAAGGGAGAAAGATGAAATTGAATCCATATAATGGGATTAGTTCAAGAACTTATTTTTCAATAAGAACTTCCCTCATATTCTTTGAACAAAGAGAGAAAAGGAATTACTTTAGCTTAAGAAAAAGGATGATTGATTTGTTAGTACATATGAGGCAAATTTTACAAGTCTTGAAAGATATGCTTCTGACTTTATCATCCAACATGAAAGTAAAGTTGATTCATTCTTCCATGGCTTAAAACCAAGCCTTTGAAGGGAATTAGCTATAAGATACTTCAGTATCTATGAAAATATTGTGAGTTGTGTTATCAAGTTAGAATTTGATATTGGTGTTACATATTCATCTCATGGTTTTAACAAGAAATAAAAGATGTTGTTCAAGGCTAAATATCAAAAAAATGTTAAATAGAAGATTAATGTTTCCTTATGCTCAAAGTTTTGAAAGAAGCATGGTAGGGATTATCTTAAAAGGATTAGAAAAAGTTTCATGTGTGGAAAATAAGTTCATCGAGCAGTTCAATGCCAAATTAATGGGAAAAAGGTTTCTAATGAAGTGAATAGAGAAAAGACTATAGAGAATACACCACAAACACTTCAATGCTATAAGTGCAAAGAAATGGGGAATTATGCTAACCATTTCCCTAATGAAAGGGTTATTGATGATCGACAATAACATCATCTTAATGTAAAAGGCAAAGGAATGTCACATACGATCACTATTGGAGATGTTGAGTATGAAAACAAAGTAGTGGAATGATTAAGTTTTTATGTAATGGGATTTCAAAATAGTGTTGTGGAATATCATTTATAGTATTATGGTATATTATAATAGCTATGTATTGGTCTATTATGGGTTTCCATAATTCTATGGTACCAGTAACCATGAAAAGTGATTGAAATTGTTTTGGAAAGCATATGATATGTGCATAATGAAGGTCTTAGGAGAAAAAAATATGTTTGATAGTATTAATGAGCTCATGACTGATAAAAGGGAAAAAGTGATATCAGTGTTTGAGTATATAAAATTTGTGGTATATTTGGGGTGTGGAATGAGTTAATTTTGATAGAATGCATTTTTTCACTAAGGTTGTATGGTAATATATGTTATTATCGTATTTCAATAGAATAAATGAATACGGTATTTAAATGTTTGGAATTTTACAACCAAGAACTTTCAAATGAGATATGGGAGACAAATTTTACGTCTTTTTAGTTCACCTCCTTCTAAAATTTTATATTTTCAATTTTTGGAAGGATTGTAATGTTATCTATTTATGGATAGTATAATTTATATTCTAGATGAAGTTTGTTAGATTAATGTATAATCTCACTATATATAGACTTCAACATATTTAATAATCTGTTCTAACCATTTCGTTCAGACAGATAGAATGACCTATGATTCTATCATATGATCTGATAACACTTCGAGAATGAAAAATTGAACTTAATTTATTTAAATAATATATGAAGTGAAAATTGCTTATGGAATGACCAACATTGATATTACACTGAAATCAAGTAAATATTTCTCCTTATGAAAACATTATTTATCTTTAGGGAAATGATATTAAAACCCAAAAAATTTATCCCAGTACCCTCTTATCCAATGAATTAGATTGTTAATTAAATCATTGCAAATTTAAGGCTTTCTAGTAGTTAAATTTCTACAAAACTTATTCTCTATCACTATCAGTTTGAAATTGATGGTTATATTTCACTTCCATATCAATGTTTTTACCTCCCACCTATGTTCTACTATGTATAAATTTAGTGATGAGTTACATTAGGTAACCATTACATTTTTAACATTAATTTTTAAAATAATGCCTTAGTATCCATTTTTACGATGCAAGTTTCCAGGAAAGAAAATTTCAAGTAGAAACCCATTTATAACCCCAACGAATTTAATGGGAGAAACTAATTTTAAGGGGGGTAGAATGTAACACTGAGATATTTTATAAGATAGATTTTTTTAATTTAATTGATGTATTGTGTTGTATGCTACACCACAATTATCTTGCACTATATGATACACTGTATTATCTTGTAGTATACGCAACAATATACTTGTCTTGTGTTGCACACAATTTCAAGTTCTTATGATAGAAATGATTTCAAGCAACACTATGTATTATTTTTATCAATGTATAAATGAATGAAGTTTTGATTATGTTCTATACAACACCAAAAAAGATTACCATACATGAAACACGAACTTGGATTGTGTTACACGCAAGAGGGACCTTCCTTGATAGCTTGTGTTATGCAATACCGAGTTTCACTAAACAATGATATATTATTCACATTGAGGATCTTTTTAGGTTTAGAGTTTTAGAGAATTAGGCCATACTATTACATGACAACTTGAATATTACATGTTGACACTACTACTCAGTATCCATTTTTTCATAAAATAAAAACTCTTAAAAAGAAACATGTCTAGTTCCATGTTTTAGACAGCATGACTTTTCCATGATCCCATCCTTGAACCTATTCATCTTTCAGTCATGTGGAAAACATTTCAAAAACATGGGATGAGCATAAAAATATCAGTAAGGGTTATGAAATATGGATGGAAAACATTATCCCAACAATAAATACAATTCCATGAAACCATACTTTTCAATCATAAAATACCTTATAAAATCATAATATTTATGAATAACACACACAAATCATAATTCATAATGGTTACTAATGGAATACATATCAAACATACATTGTATCTATAATAGCTATGTAGGGAGTTACACTTGGAATACACATCACAGTATATTCCCTAAATCTCTTAGGAGAAACATCATGTTTACCTCTGTCACGTTACCCAATGCATTGGAGAGCTATCTCAGGCTCACCTGCCCAAGGTTTATCACGGAACCACCCGTATATGAAATCAATGACCAATAACCATAACATAATCATAACATATAACACATTTATAAAATAAAGATAACAATTCCACATTCCAATATATCAAATCAATATATTAAAATAAACAATGTTTTATCAAATCATTTTCAAAACCATTTAAAAATAGATTTTTGAACCAAAGTGTCCCATACCAAATTGAAGATTTTAATTGAATTATCATTTGAAAACATTAATTTCCATATAAATAAATACTAAAACCTATTTTTAAAACATGTATATTAATGAGAAATATTTAGAAGAATAAATCTTTAAAACAATTACAATGATCCTTTAGTTAAAGAGTTTTATTTAACAAAAAGGAGAGACACTTGAATACAAATAATTGAGGAATAACATTTAATCAAAACATTATAGTCATGAGAATAAATTTATTCATGATATATTATGCCAAAGGATAGTATATACACCACATAAGAGTTAATTGGTGCATAAAAACAATGAATTCTCAATGGAAATGTAAATTTAGATGAAATCCCTTATAAAGATGATATCCTTAAATTAAGGATAAATCAATCTCATAATTATGTGTGAAAAATATAAATACACCAAATATAATTAAATATTAAGTGTAAAACAATCATAGGTCATTAAAACATATTCTTAGGATGACATGTTCAAGAAGTACAATTTGAACCCGAGGAAATGAAATTGGCTTAAGAGGATCCATTGTAAAAATTAGACAGCATAACGACGTCACATTAAAATTAAAAAAAATGAGTTTATGAGATAAAAAAGGAATATCATCACTTGTATATAATGTTTATATCAATATGGATTTATAGTAACACATCCCAACATAATAAGATGTAAATTAAAAGACATATCAAAACTATGTCTTTTATAAAGTGGAGGGTGAATAATTCCCTTACCAATTTGGTAACTTACAAAACATATGCCACATGAAAGAAGGATCATACAATGAAGATGTGTATTCTCATAAATGTATTTATATTACATAAACAGTAAAATCATGGGCAGTACATACACCACACAAAAGGAAATAGTGGAAAATATAGCATGAATCTCACGGGGATAAAAAGTGAGAGGAGACCCTTTACCACATTGTAATCAACTGAGTCGTATGAAAAAAGTTAATAACCACCAATTGAATCACATAATATCATGAATATAACTAGAATAATGATAATATATACCCAATGGTAGTACACAATACACAACATGCAATGAATAAGTGGCTAACAATGGAAATCTCACGAAATTAAAAGTTAGATAAGAAAATCTTTTACCATGTGACCGACCTGACCCATTCATTCTTTAATCTCCTGAATAATAAACTAAAGTTAATTTATTCTTTTTTAAGAACCATTTTCAATTTTATAATTCCTTTTATATCACTTATTACCATGTTATAAATATTATGTAATCATTTATGTTAGTAACGTCCATTTTGTTGATATTTGGTATTTGAGTAAAAAATGAGCACCTTATATTTACAAGTTGTCCATGTGGCCAATAGTTAATTATATACAGAATTATCTTCATGATTTAGATATCATATATATCATATATATCCATTATATACATGTATTTGTAATAGTACATAACATTTGGAGGTAAGAAATGAAATGCACCGTTCATGGAGACGGTAAGCCTTACGTACGCATGAACGCTACTTCCATTTCTATTTATTATTTTAATAGAATTAAAACATAATGATACATATTTATATTATAATTCCAGTATAATTCCACATATAATATCATATATAATATCATTCACTCCAACCTTTATACATCCCACATATGGCATTAATGAGTCATATTACTTTGAGGGGCGGTAGTCCGCACTTCCTCTAATGAGATTATCGCATTTACCCATAATGGAAACCATAAAGTAATGATGTAAATGGAAAATACAGAAGCATAAAGAAAACATAAACATAATATATATCGTATATATTTACAGTACCATCATAATGGCCACCATTAGAGGCGGTAGGAGATAATCGAACAATCATCGTTTCGTGAGGCGTTAGTTTTCCATCCACAGAAACATTATGTTCTTCAACCATTAGATGGAGGTGTGTGTCTGTTTAGTTAGAATCCTTCTCATAACAACATACTATTATATTTAGGATCCTATTTTTGTTACAAAATAAAGGAATAAAAAACATTTTAGGGGTTGGAGAAGTAAAATAAAAGAAAACAATTTAAGAGAAATTGTTACCTTTAATTTGGGTAACTTCATTTGGTTTGAACTAAAATGACTTCTTGAAGTTCCTTATGCCTACGTTAAGTCTTATAAGAGGAGTATAGGGATGTATGGAGCTTAATTGGGCATATTTGGGATGAGACAAATTTCTTTATAGGTGTGAGGAATTGATTAGAAGTGGTCTCCTTTTATAAGGGGGAGGAGGGCCTCTTTAGGAAAGTGTGAAAATATTATTTTATTATATAATTATATTAGGTTTCAAAAGGTCCAAAAATCAATAAAGATGCAGATAATATGACTCATGGTATAAATATAATCATCCAATCAGAATTAGAAATGTTTCAAATAATATTTTAATCATTATAATCTTATTTATTTAAATGATTTATTAATGAGGTAAATACTTCATTGTTATTGTGTCATAAATAATTTAATTTATTTGATGTCTAAAAATCATTAACAAAATACCATGATGTAGTAAATATTTCCAGATTTCCAATGAATATTTATAGTCGAAAATATGACATATATAACACCATATAAAAATTAATTACTAAAAGATTTTTGTTAATGTCAATTTTGTCTTTACATTAAATTAATTAATCCAAATTGTCATTATCACTCCCATGTGGCTCAAAAGGGGACCCAAAATCGACCAAAAGATGCCCATTGTTGGAAAATACTCATAAAATAAGTTTAGGACGAGTGTTAAGTTAATTTTTAATTAATATAATATTCTTTTAACCTTGAATTACTTTATTTACATTTAACCATGGTAGATAAAAGTCAAAAGTTATTATTCACCAAAAATTATTTTCATCTGATTGAACCAAATTTTAGTTTTTGATAACAACCATGTATGTTGGATTTTCTAAATTCAATTCACAGAAGTGGTAAAATTTCATTTAAATCAAAAAGTCATTTTTTAACTACTACTAACTAGTTTCACTATTCATCAAAAATTGAATTTTTTGAGACAAATACCAAAAATTCAGCCAAAGATTTATTTGATATTTACAATTCAAAAATGATGTTTATTTTTTCAAATTCAAAACATAAAATTTTCATTAATTAATTTTAACATTAATTCTCATTGTTAATACAAATAGCGAATTTTAAGAAACAATAACTATCAAAAGATCGACATTTTTTTATGTCCAATTTCAAAGTAAAATTAATTCCAATGAAAAATATAGTATTATATGGTAAAAATATATTATAATTAAACTTTAATACCAATTAAAAAGATAATATAACCATATAAATAAATAAGATTAAAAGGCACTTCTGAATTAAAATACAATATTTTCACTATTCATTAAAAAATGAACTTTATCAGAAAAATCCCAAAAAATTACACAAAGTAAATATTGTTGTCCCCATTCTAAATAAGGATTTTATTTGGTCATATAGAATGTATTAAAGGGAAAAAAACTAGATTTAAAACGGGTTCGCCATTAAAAGGTGATAAATTGGCATTTTAATGTAAATTATGCTTAAATTTTGATTCATTCACATTTTAAGCCTCTAAATTTTATTGGATAAATGTAAATACATCTAAAAAACATGTATAATCATATTGTAGTTTGTTTCGTTCATTACTGCTAATACAACGACTATGATTTAACTATTGTTTAAAATAATAATATATTATTAGTGTGCAACGTAAGATTTCAAAGGAACCTGCTGTTGCGTATCAGGTGCGCTGTCAAACATAACAACTGCTTTAAAGTAAAATTAATATTTAATTAAAAATAATAGTAAATATGAAAATGTCATATTCTTGATTTATCTGAGATGTTATATCCTTCACCTCTTTTAAGAATTGCTTCCTCACAACATTAAAATTGGGCATAGGAACTTCATCGAAAGCCCTACATCGAAGAAAAAAGACAATAAAACAATCACTTTAAAATATAAGGAAGAGAAGTAAAAAAGGTTTCCCGAGTTAACACATACTAAAATTACATGAAAACATGGATATGGATGAGAAAAAAAAAGCGTTATGTTCTGTTGGAGAGTGATAGGAAACATGGTTGGGAGAAATTTAACAACAAGAAAATCACAAACTTATGATGTGTGTAAACGGTATTTGATTTCACAGTAAGAAACGTAAACCAACAACGTTTTTATTTTACATTCCTTTTCATAATTTTGAGGAATTCATCTTCTACAAAGAATAAAAAAATAAGGAAATATACTTACCTTCAAGTAGAGTTTCATCTTTTAATATTTTTTTTACCAAAACTAATCATTTATCTAAACAATGAGCATTCAAAAAGACTTGGCACATCAAAAGCACAAGTATTGTCTTCTAGAGAATCACATAATCCATAAAAGTAGAACTATCTATTTCCATTGTATTTAGACATCAACAAATACCAAAATTGTTACTACAAGATGAGATAATCACTAAAAGGACAATCATTTATAAAAATAAATAATACTCTTAATCTCCAAAATTCAACAAAAAGAACCCAAGGTTCTAGAAAGACCATTAAAAAAACAGTTATCCTTAAAATTATTCAATGTAAACCAAACTATGATTGAAACCCAAATCTCTGAAGGATTTAATTACATAGTCTTACAAGGTAAATCTTAACATTTATCTCCAAATAACATCAGTTACTCTTAAAGTCTCATACTGAAAAGTAATTAACCTAATCAAATATGCTCCATGATAGGTTAATCAATTAAATAGATAACCCAAAATCAACTTATTCCTGATTCATAAGATCATCTAACTAAAAATAATTAGTCATAATAACCGGGGACTTCACGTAGTCCAGTTGTGGTTGATACATAAAAGTAACACTTTGGTTGTGGGTTCAATTCCCACAGCTTCGTCTGACGCGAAGGGTTGTCATATGGTTTGCGTGTTGTCCCTTTTCAAAAACTACATAATTTTATAACATCTCAAAAAGAGATAAATTCATCAAAAATAACCATAACATATTTTAACCACAAAGGTTATCTAATAACTTTCATTTTGCATCTCAAATTATATTAACCAGTAATTTCCTCAAATTTAAGGATCATATAAACCCAAATAGTTATTTATAAATATATCCATAAAAGAGAAGATAATTATTCCTTGAATAAAATTTCCATATATCAAACATCAGGGTTACACATACTATAAAAAATAATCTAATGTAATCTGATCATTAGAAGAGCCTTAATACTTTTAAGCATTTAACCATCCTAAATTCTACCATTACTCTTGAATCCCTTATATGTTCACTTCTTACTCATTAAACATTATTCATGATCCATTAACAATTCCATTCCAACTTATTCTGAAATACTTCTTTCCTACAAAAAAATCATGAATCGTATCCTATGATTTCAATAATAGGAAAACATATGTTAAGAAATAATCCATACCTTTCATTGTTCATTGTCAGTTTCTTCATCCTCAATCAGAATGGCATTAGGTATTGGTAAATGAATATTTGTATGATCCTGGTGATCCCATTCCCAAAAATTCATTATAGTACATGTGTTTGCATAATGACCAAGCACATCACATTTAAAACATTAAATTGATCCCTTAGATAGGCCTCCATTCCATTTCCTAGAGTCAACTAGATGCTTCCTTTTTCCGTGGCAGGTTCTTTCTTTATGAACTTCATTTCCACATATATAGATTCTTTATTTCCCTTTGAAACATTTTCCTAGGTGTTTCTTTCCACATCTTTGACATAAAGGTTTATGAACATACTTACCTTTATGAATGTTACCTAAACATCTGTAGGTATTTGTTTCTCACATATAAGATGCCTTATAAAAATCACCAAGGATAAGGTTGAAAATCATGACTCTAGATAGTTGGTTGAGAATAACCACAAGAGTTCTAATTGCAGCTCCCATTTATTTCAATTTCTCATTCAGAAAATCGTCATAGTTTTCTTCACATCCATTGTTACATTTATGCCTGGTAGATCCATCCATTTACTAAAACCAAAAAGGTTAGTGTGAGTATATTAGAAAAATCATCATATAATATCTTATGAGTAGGTTAAACACTAAGATATACTTATTTATGTTATAATAAACTCATTCACTTTACCTAAAAAACTATTACTCTTTCTGAAATCCTAACTATTATGGTACTTTCACTTATGCATAAAGAATTCCCTAACCACTAAAGTTATCTAAACCGACCTCTGATACCAACTATAAGGAATCGGCCTTAACCATTACATAATATTGAATTAAATGAATAATTCACAACGAGGATATATTCAGGTTTAGTGTTTTAGAGAATTAGGTCATACTATTATATGACAGAATGAATATTACATGTTGACACTACTACTCAGTATCCATTTTCTAATAAAATAAAAACTCCTAATAATAAACATGTCTAGTTCTATGTTTTAGAGAGCAAGACTTTTTCTTGATCCCATCCTTGATCCTATTCATCTTTAAGTCATGTGGAAACCATTCCAAAAACTTGGGATGAGTATAAACATCTCAGTAAGGGTAATAAAATAAGGAAGGAAAACATTATCCCAACAATAAATACTAATCCATGAAACCATACTTTCCAATCATAACATAACAGATGAAATCATAAGATTTATAAAAAACACACACTAATAATAATTCATAAAGGTTACTTTTGGAATCCATATCAAACATATATTTAAGCTATCATAGATACATAGGGATAAACACTTGGAATACCCATCAAAGTATATTCCCTAAATCTCTTAGTAAAAACATCACGTTTACCTCCGTCACGTCACCCAATGCATTGGAGAGCTATCCCGGGCTCACACATCCTAGATTTATCAAGGAACAACCCGTATACGAAAACAATTCCCAATAACCATAAAATAATCCTAACATATAACACATTTATAAAAGAAAGGTAACATTTCTGCATTCCAATATATCAAATCAAGATATTGAAATAAACAATGTTTTATCAAATCATTTTCAAAACCATTTAAAACGAGATTTTTGAATCAAATTATCTCATACCACTTTGATGATTTTAAATGAATTATCATTTGAAAACATTAATGTCCGTATAAATAAATCCTAAAACCCATTTTGAAAACATGGACATTAATGAGAAATATTTAGAAGAATAAATATTTATAACTTTTAAAATGATTTTTTAATTAAAAAGTCTTTTTAACAAAAAGGAGAGATGCTTGAATACAAATAATTGAGGAATAACATTTAATAAAAGCATTATTATATCATGAGAATAAAGGTATTCATTATATATTATGCTAAAGGACAGTATATACACCACATAAGAGTGAATTGGTTCATAACAACATTGATTTCTCAATGGAAATGTTAATTGAGATGAAATCACTTATAAAGATGGTATCCTTAAATTAAGGATAATTAAATCAAATAATTATGTGTGAAAAATATAACTACACCCAATTTAATTGGATATTAAGTGTAAAACAATCATAGTTCATTCAAATATATTCTTAGGGTGACATGTTCAAGAAGTACAAGTTGAACTCGAGGAATTAAAATCGGTTTAAGAGGTTCCCATGAAAAACATTGACAGCCCAACGACATCACATAAAATTAAAAGAATGAGTTGATGAGATAAAAAAAGGAATCTCATCACTTGGATATAAATTTTAAATCAATATGGATATATAAGAACACATCCCAACATAATAAGATGTAAATTAAAAGACATAGAAAAAAGAAGTCTTTTATAAAGAGGAGGGTGAAAAGTTCCCTTACCGATTTTGTAAATTACAAAACATACGCCACATGAAAGAAGGATCATACAATGAATATGTAAATACTCATAAATGAAATTATATTACATAAAGAGTAAAAAAATGGGTAGTACATACACCACACAAAAGGAAATAGTGGCAAATATAGCATGAATCTCACAGGAATAAAAAGTGAGACGAAATCCTTTACCGTGTTGTAATCAACTGATTCGTATGAACAAAAGTTAATAACCACCAAATAAATCACAGAATATCATGAATATAATGAGAATCATGATAATATAAATCAAATTTCCGTAAACATTACACCACATGCAATTAATAAGTGGCGAACAATGGAAATCTCACGGAATTAAAAGTGAGATAAGAAAATCCCTTACCTTGTGCCCGACTTGACCCGTTCATTCTTTAATCACCTAAATAATAAACTAAATTTAATTTATACTTTCTTAAGAACCGATTTCAAGTTTATTTTTCCTTTTATATCACTTATTACCATGTTATAAATATTATTTAATCATTTATGTTAGTAACGTCCATTTTGTCGATATTTGGTATTTGAGTCAAAAATGAACACCTTATATTTACAAGTTCTCCATGTGGTCAATAGTTCATTATATCAAGAATTATATTCATGATTTAGACACCATATATATCATATATATCCATTATATACATGTATTTATAATACTATTTAACATTTGGAGGTAAGAAATGAAATGCACCGTTCATGGAGATGGTAAGTTGTACGTACGCATGAACGCTACATCCATTTCTCTTTATTATTTTAATGGAATTAAAACATAATGATACATTGGTATATTATAAATCCAGTATAATTTCACATATAATATCATATATAATATCATTAACTACATCCTTTATACATCCCACATATGGCATTAACGAGTCATATCACTTTGAGTTGCTGGTAGTCCCCACTTCCTCTAATGAGATTATCGCATTTACCCATAATGGAAACAATAAAGGAATGATATAAATCGAAATTACATTAGCATAAAGAAAACATAAACATAATATATATCATATATTAATATATTTCGATCATAATGGCCACCATGAGAGGCGGTAAAAGATAATCGAACAATCATCGTTTCGTGAGGTGTTAGTTTGTCATCCCGAGAAACATTATGTTTTTCAACCATTATATGGAGGTGTGTGTATGTGTAGTTAAAATACTTCTAATAACAACATCCTATTATAATACTGTTGTTGTTACAAAATAATGGAATAAAAAAGAGTTTAGGGTTTTGAGATGTAAAATAAAAGAAAACAATTTAAGATTAACTGTTACCTTTAATTTGGGTAACTTCCTTTGGTTTTAATGAAAAGGACTTCTTGAAGTTCTTTACGCCTAAGGTAAGGCTTCTAGGAGGAGTATAGGTGTTTAGGGACCTTAATTTGTAGAATTTGTATGAGCCAAATATCTTGAGAGGTGTGAGGAATTGGTTAGAAGTGGTCTCCTTTTATAAGGGGGAGGAGGGGCTCTTTAGGAAAGTGTGAAAATATTATTTTATTATATAATTATATTCAGTTTCAAAAGGTCAAAAAATCATTAAAGATGAAGATAAGATGACTCATGGTTGAAATAAAATCATCCAATTAGAAATTTACATGTTTGGGATAATATTCTAATCATTATAATCTTATTTATTTAATTTATTTATTAACGAGGTAAATACTGCATCATTATTGTCTCATAAATTATTTAATTTATATGATGTCTACAAATTATAAAAAAAAATACCATGATGTAGAAAATCGTTTAATATTTACAATGAATATTTATAGTCGAAAATATGACTTATATAACACCATATAAATATTAATTACTAAGAGATTTTTGTTAATGACAATTTTATCTTTACATTTAATTAATTAATCCAAATTGTCATTATCACTCCCAAGTGGCTCAATGGGGTCCCAATATCAACCCGAAGATTCCCATGGTCAACCACTACTCATAAAATATGGTTAGAATAGGTGTTAACATAATTGTGAATTATTATAATATTTTTTTAACCTTGAATTACCCTATTTACCTTTAACCGCGGTAAATAAAAGTCAAAAATTACTATTCACCAGAAATTATTTTCATCTTATTGAAACAAATTGTACTTCTTGATAACAACCATGGATGTAAAATTTTTGAAATTCAATTCAAAGAAGCGGTAAAATTTCATTTAAATCAAAACGTCAGTTTTTTAACTACTACTAAGTGGTTTCACTATTAATCAAAAATTGATGTTTTTCAGAAAAATACCAAAAATTCAGCCAAAAAATTATTTGATATTTCGAATTCAAAAATGATGTTTAATTTTACAAATCCAAGACATAAAATTTTCAGTGATTAATTTTATTATTAATTCCCGTAGTTAAAACAAATAGCGTGTTTTTAAGAAACAATAACTATCAAAAGATCGACACTTGTTTATGTCCAATTTCAAAGTGAAATTAATTCCAATGACCAAAATTGTAATATTTGGTAAAAATATATTCTAATTAAACTTTAAAACCCCTTAAAAATATAATCTAACCAAATAAATAAATTAGATTAAAAGGCACTTTTGAATTAAAATACAATATTTTCACTATTCATTAAAAAATGAACATTATCGGAAAAATCTCAAAAATTTACACAAAGAAAATTTTTATGTCCCCATTCTAAAAAAGAATGTTATTTGGTCATATATAATGTATTAAAGTGTCCAAAACTAGATTTAAAAAGGGTTCTCTATTAAAAGGTGAGAAATCAGACTTTTAATGTAAATTATGCTTAAAATTAGATTCATTCACATTTTATGCCCCTAACATTTATTGGATAAATTTAAATACATTTAACAAACATGTATAATAATATTTTAGTTAGTTTTGTTCATTCCCGCTAATACAACGAATATGAGTTAACTACCATTTAAAATAATAATATATTATTAGTGTGCAACGTAAGATTTCAAACGATCCCGTTTTTATGTATTAGGTACGCTATCGAACATAGAAACCCCTTTAATGTTAAATTAAAATTTAATTCACAAATATTAATAAATATGAATATTTCATATTTTTCATTTATCTGGGATGTTATATCCTTCCCCCCTTTTGGGAATTCCGTCCTCACAATTTTAAAATTGGGCTCGGGAACTTCATTGAAATCCCCATATTGATGAAAAAATACAATAAAATTATCACTTTAAAATAAAAGAAGAGAAGTACAAATGTTAACCGAGTTAACCCATACTAAAATTCCATGAAAACATGGATATGGAGGGGAATAAAAAGGTTCAAGTTCTGAAGTAGAGTGATAGAAAACATGATTAGGAGAAATTTAACCACAAGAAAATCACAAAATTATGATGTCTGTAAATGGCCTTTGATTTCTTAGTAGGAAACATAAACCAACAAAATTTTTGTTTTACGTTCCTTTTCAAAATTTTGAGGAATTCATCTTCTATATAGAATAAAAACATAAGGAAATATACTTACCCTCAACTAGAGTTTCATCTTTTAATAAGTTTCTTCCAAAAATAATCATTTCTCTAAACAATGAGCTTTATAAAAGACTTGGTCACATCAAAAGCATAGGAATCGTCCTCTAGAGAGTCACATAATCCCCAAAATGAGAAATGTTTATTTCCCTTGTATTTAGACATCAACTAAAACCAAAATTTTTAGTACAAGATCATATAATCACTAAAAGGATAATCGTTTATAAAAAGAAATACTACTCATAATCTCCAAAATTCAACAAAAAGAACCCAAGGATCAAGAAAGACCATTAAATAAATAGTTAGCCTTAAAATTATTCAATGTAATCCAAACTAATATTGAAACCCAAATCTATAAAGGATTTAATCACATAGTCTTCCATTGTAAATCTTAACATTTATCTACAAATAAAATCTATTACTCTTAAAGTCTCATACTGAAAATTAATTAACCTAATAAAATATCATCCATGTTAGGTTAATCAATTCCATAGATAACCTAAAATGAACTTATTCTTGATTCATAAGATTATCTAACTAAAAATAATTAGTCATACTAACCAGGGACATCACGTAGTCCAGTGGTAGGTGATAAATTCCAGTCGCACTTTGGTTGTGGGTTCGATTCCCATAAATTCGTCTGACACGACGGGTTGTCACACGGTTTGCGTGTTGTCTTTTTTCAAAAACTACATAATTTTATAACATCTCAAAAAGGGATATATTCATCAAAAATAACCATAACATATTTTAACCACAAATGTTATCTAATAACTTTCATTTTGCATCCCAAAATGTATTAACCGGTAATTGCATCAAATTCAAGGATCATATAAACCAAAATGGTTCTTTATAACTATATCCACAAAAGTGAAGATAATTATTCCATGAATAAAATATTAATATATCAAACATCAGTGTTACACATACTATAAATATTATTCTAATGTAATCCCATCATTAGAAGAGCCTTAATACTTTTAAGCATTTCACCATCCTAAAGTCTACAATTACTCCTGAATCCCTTATATGTTGACTTCTTACTCATTAAACATTCTTCATGATCCATTAACAATTCCTTTCAAACTTATTCTGAAATAATTATTTCCTACAAAAAAATCATGAAACATAACCTGAGATTTCAACAATGGCAAATCATATGTTAAGAAATAATCCATACCTTTCATTGGTCATTGTCAGTTTCTTCATCCTCAATCGGAATTGCATTAGGTATTGTTAAAAGAATATTTGTATGATCCTGGTGATCACATTCCCAAAACACCTTCGTAGGACATGTTTTTGCATAATTACCATGCACGCAACATTTAAAACATTCAATTGATCCCTTGGAAATGACTTCTTTCCCTTTCCTAGAGTCAACTAGATGCTTCATTTTTCCATGGCAGGTTCTTGCTTTATGACCTTCATTTCCACATCTATAACATATTTCTTTCCCTTTGACTCATTTTCCTAGTTTTTTCTTTCCACATCTTTGAAATAAAAGTTTTTGAACATAGATACCTTTATAAGTATTACCTGAACTTTCATAGGGATTTGTTTCTCGCATATACGACGCCTTATAAAAATCACCAAGGTTAAGTTCTTCAATCATGACTCCAGAAATTTGGTTGATAATAACCACAAGAGTCTTAATTGAAACTCCCATTTAATTCAATTTCACATTCAGAAAATCATCATAGTTTTCTTCACATCCATTGTTACTTTGATTCCTGCTAGATCCAGCCATTTACTAAAACCAAGAAGTTCAGTGTGAGTATATCCGTAAAATCATCATATAATATCTTATGAGGAGGTTAAACACTAAGATATACTTATTCATGTTATCTTAAACTCATTCACATTATCTGAAAAACTACGAATCTTTCTGAAATCCAAACTATTATGGTAATGTCAGTTATGCTTAAAGATTTCCCTAACCTCTAAAGTTATCTAAACCGACCTCTGATTCCAACTATAAGGACCCAGCCTTAAACATTACATAATATTGAATTAAATGAATAATTCACATTGAGGATCTTTTCATGTTTAGAGTTTTAGATAATTAGGCCATACTATTACATGACAGCTAGAATATTACATGTTGACACTACTACTCAGTATCCATTTTTTCATAAAATAAAATGTCTTAAAAAGAAACATTTCTAGTTCCATGTTTTAGACTGCATGATTTTTCCTTGATCCCATCCTTGAACCTATTCATCTTTAAGTCCTTTCGAAAACATTTCAAAAACTTGGGATGAGCATAAAAATCTTAGTAAGGGCTATAAAGTTTGGAAGGAAAACATTAGCCCAACAATAAATACAATTCCATGAAACCTTACTTTTCAATCATAACATACCTTATGAAATAATAAGATTTATGAATAACACAAACAAATCATTATTCATAAAGTTACTTATGTAATCCATATCAAAAATACATTATAGCTATCATATCTACGTAGGGAGTTACATATGGAACACCCATCACCATATATTTCATAAATCTTTTAGGAGAAACATCACGTTTACCTCCATCACGTTACTCAATGCATTGGAGAGCTATCTCGGGATCACCCGCCCTAGGTTTATCATGGAACCACTAGTATATGAAAACAACGCCCAAAAAACATAACATAACCATAACATATAACACATTTATAAAATAACGATAACATTTCCACATTCCAATATATCAAATCAAGATATTTAAATTAAAAATGTTTTATCAAATATTTTTCAAAACCATTTAAAAAGGGATTTTTGAATCCAAGTGTCTCGTACCACTTTGAAGATTTTAAATGAATTGTCATTTGAAAACATTAATGTCCACATAAATAAATCATAAAACCGATTATGAAATCATGGACATTAAAGAGAAATTTTTAGAAGAAGAATTTTTTAAAACATTTAAAACGATCTTTTAGTTATAGAGTTATTTTAACAAAAAGGAGAGATGATTGAATACAAATAATTGAGGAATAAAATTAATAAGCACTTTATGATATCATGAGAATAATGTTATTCATGATATATTATCCCAAAGGATATTATATACACTACATAAGAGTGAATTGGTTCATAACAATAAATAATTCTCAATGGAAATGTAAATTGAGATGAAATCCCTTGTAAAGATAGTATCCTTAATTTAAGGATAAATCAAACACATAATTATGTGTTAAAAATATAAATAAACCCAATATAAGTGGATATTAAGTTTACAAAAATCATAGGTCATTCAAACATATTATTAGGATGACATTTTCAAGAAGTACAAGTTGAACCTGAGGAATTGAAACTTGTTTAAGTGGTTCCCTTGTAAAACATTGATAGCCTAACTGCGTCACATTAAAATTCAAAAAATGAGTTGATGAGATAAAAAAAAGTAATCTCATCACTTGGATATAAATTTTACATCAATATGAATATATAAAAACATATCCCAACATAATAATATGTAAATTAAAAGATATAGAAAAAAAGAAGTCTTTTATAAAGAGGAGGGTGAATAGTTCCCTTACCGATTTGGTAACTTACAAATCATAAGCCACATGAAAGAAGGATCATACAATGAAGATGTAAATACTCATAAATGAAAGTATATTACATAAAGAGTACAATCATGGGCAGTACATACACAACACAAAAGAAAATAGTGGCAAATATAGCATGAATATCACGGGAATAAAAAGTGAGACGAAACCCTTTACCATGTTGTAATCAACTGATTCATGTGACCAAAAGTTAATAACCACAAAATGAATAAGTGGAGAACAATGGAAATCTCATGGAATTAAAAGAGATATAATAAAATCCCTTACCATGTTCCCGACTTGACCCGTTCATTCTTTAATCTACTAAATAATAAACTAAAGTTAATTTATACTTTATTAAGATCTTATTTCAAGTTTATTATTCCTTTTATATCACTTATTACTATGCTATAAATATTATGTAATCATTTATGTTAGTAACATATATTTTGTGGATATTTGGTATTTGAGTCAAAAATGAACACCTTATATTTACATGTTGTCCATGTGGTCAATAGTTCATTATATCCAAAATTATATTCATTATTTAGATATCATATATATCATATATATCCAGTATATACATTTATTTATAATATTTCATAACATTTGGAGGTAAGAAATGAAATGAACCGTTCATGGAGATGGTAAGCCGTATGTACGTATGAACGCTACTTCCATTTCTATTTCTTATTTTTATGGAATTAAAACATAATGATAAATAGGTATATTATAATCACATTATTATTTCACATATAATATCATATATAATATCATTAACTCCATCCTTTATACGTCTCACATATGGAATTAACAAGTCATATCACTTTGAGGGGGCGTTAGTCCGCACTTCCTCTAATGAGATTATCGCATTTACCCATAATGGAAACCATAAAGGAATGATGTAAATGAAAAATACAGATGCATAATGAAAACATAAATATAATATATATCATATAAAAATATAGTTCCATCATAATGGCCACCTTGAGAGGTGGTAGGAGATAATCAAACAATCATTGTTTCGTGAGGCGTCAGTTTTCCATCTACAAAAACATTATGTTCTTCAACCATTAGATGGAAGTGTGTGTATGTGTAGTTTGAATCCTTCTTATTTCGACTTCCTAGTATATTGAGGATTCTGGTGTTGTTACAAAAGAAAGGAATGAAAAAGATTTTAGGGGTGAAAGAATTAAAATAAAAGAAAACAATTTAACATTAACTGTTACATTTAATTAGGGTAACTTCCTTTGGTTTGAACCAAAAGGACTTCTTGAAGTTCCTTCTGCCTAAGGTAATGATTCTAGGAGGAGGAGAGTGATGTAGAGAGCTTAATTTGTACTACCCTGAGATTTTATGAAAAATATTCTTTTTAATTTCATTGATGTCTTGTGTTGTACGCTACACCAAAAGAAGCATGCACTATACACATCACTGACTTGGCTTGCATTACACGCAATCACGACCTTCCACAATAGTGTGTGTTGTACGCAATACAGATTTTCTCTAAATAATGATATGTTATATAAACTAGCCATTATGTATAGAAATACCACCTTTTTGAAATTTTATAAATTTTATCTTTCAAAATGGACTTCATTTTTGGATTCAGAATATCGAAATTACCATAGGATGATGTTTTGGTATTTTTATGAAAACTTTCCATTTTTGATGAATAGTGGAAACACTAGGTTACTATTTAAAAACAAACTTTTTATTTAAATAATTATTTATTTTATTTAAATTTATTTTAGGTAGAAATTGATACATATTACCTATATATGATCAATTTATTTCATTGGATTAATTTTATAATAATTTTAGATATATAAAAACTTTATCGAACTTTTCATCGTCTTTTACCTACCTCCTAGGAGCTTTTTTCAAACTTACATAAAACATAATTTTACCACTTCTATGAGTGTAATTTCGAAAATCTGAGAGACACAGTTAATATCAGGGAGTAAAATGTGGTTCAATAAGATAAAAATAATTTTTGGTGAATAGTTATTTTTTTCTTTAATTTACGACGGTTAAAAGTAAATAGGGTAATTATGGGTAAAATGATATTATTATTACCCTAAAACATGTCCTAATTCTATTTTATATGTTTAATTCGACCAAAAACAACCTTAGGAATAAAATATGACCATTTAGGTCCACTTAGATTAGATTAGGACACATATTACTATTTTATTTAAAGAATAGTTAAAAGAGTTAAAATCAATGTTTAATAACTAAAACATTTTTAATATAGGATTATACATAAGATAATTTAGACTATAAATATTCATTAGAAATATAAAAAGATTCACTACATAATGGTAATTTATTTATAATTTTTAAGCATTAAATAATTTAATTTATTTTTGACACAATGATGATACAATAATTACCTTCTTATTGAAATATTAACATAATTAATGTTATAAATACCCTAATAAATGTAATTTTAGACTTTTTATTAATTAAACTAATTTTCTAGGTTAATATGACATGTTATTAATGATTTAAGGTACTCTTTTTGAACTAATTATGCTGATATTAGTTTCAGAAAAATCAAGTACCAAATAGTGTCAAAATTGACAAAAAATAGTTTTTAAAAGAAATATTATATTATTAATTGTTATTTTATTTCTAAAAATATAAGGTTCAGTAAAATGAATTATATAAGGATATATATATTATTAATGAACCACTTGGGGTTCTCTTGGCTTGTTATAGTAATTTTATTAACCATATAGTGCAAGCAAATAAAAAGGCACGGTAAAAGTTAAATTATTTAACTTAGAGTTAAATCTAAATGATAAGGATAAAATATTAACATAAAATTGTCTAAAACCTATTGTTTGAGTGGATTTAGACCCATACCCACCTTATATTCTAAATAAATCAATTTGGAACAATTAAAAATAGAATTTTACTTTATTATAAAATAATATTTTCAGTTTTTTCTAAGGTGCCCCTCTCCTCCCTTATAAAAAGGGCACCCCTTCCCTCTTCTCTTTTCATCCTTGAACCTCAGCCAAACCCTGCCAATTCCCCTTCTCAACCTCTCTAGTTATATCATAGAGGTTCTAGTCTTCCCAAAATACTAACTCTATTTCCCTGATAAGAAGTTGAAAGTAGGTGCGTCGAGGAAGAGGTAATCTCTTCTACCGACTCTTTCAAGTTTCTTTCTTCTTATACTTCATCTTCTTTAGTTGATTCATTATAAAGTAATAACATCAATATTAATTATATACTCATATGTTATTATAAATATGAAACAACCTTATTTAATTTTATATACATCCTACGGAAAACAAAACCACCACGCGTGCGTACGTACGAAATACCGTCTCCATGCCGTGGTGTAATCAGTTTTTCCACCACCACCTTACTTGGATTGGTATAATGGTGTAAATACCAACTATATATAGTTATAATAAAATAATACTAATTCTATGATATTATATCATCCACTCCAATTCAATTCAATTATTATGGTAACGATACATCGCTCGTGCATACGTATGGATTACCATCTCCACGGCCCGATAAGATTCATTCTCCATGTTAACCATTCAAGAATGATTATAAAGTATATATAATGAATATTAATGAAATATATGAACTGATAAAGCTACTGTATTTATGTATATATATATATATATTTCATCTAATTAATTCCTTTGAATTCAATAAGAAAAGGAAAACAACGTTCATGCGTACGTACATCCTACCGTATCCATGAACGGTGTATTTCATTTCATTTATCTATCTATTATATATATATGTATTGAATATATATGTGATATATAAATCATGATTTAAATTATGGATGTAAGTAAATCAAGATATAAGTAATAATTATATCAAGAACAACAATTCCAAACACGTACGATAAATAAAATTATTTCACCCAAAACGCTGCTTTAACATGGAATTTACAAAATAACGGGTAATATAAAGTCATAAGTTAACCATATATGATATCATAAAAATGAATATGATTCTGTAATAAGTAAATGACATTATTTAAATCATTATACAGGAGGTTCAGATACGTACAAAGCATAATGGACCTAAGGTAAGGGATATCTTTTCCAATCTTGTTTTTATCCGAGATTGTCTATTCGTAAGTATTTACTGGGGTTATATTTACCATCCATGTCCCTATTTTCTAAAAATGGTTTCATGTATGCTTAAAGTCATTTTTCCCATTTTTTGACTTTTACTACATGGTATATAAGGAATCTTTATTTTCTTTACCATATGAGGTACTTTTTGACTTTTCCATCAAAAGTACGAGAAGAATGTTTTTTTTAACTTATACCACATTAACAGATTTTTACAGTTTTATAACGCCTTATTTTTATGAAGCTTACTCTAGAAGATTTAATTACTATTTTCAAAAAAAATTCTTTTCATTTAAATTTCCATGGAATTTTGCGAAAATAAAATGATTTTTGAAGAAGGAAGGATATTTTCCTCAAGAATTCATTTCAAGTGTTTTATCAAAACCATTCCCCATCTAAGATGACATTATTTCATATGTGTATGTTTCAAGTATAATGTTTCTATGATTTACATGGTTCCAATTTTCTTATGATGAAATGATATCCATTTGTTTTATATGGATTATGTTATGATAGGATGATGTTTATGAAACCCATTTTTATCCTTTGGGTTATGATGAATGGTTTATGTTTATGTTGTGGCACAAGTAAGAATGATTTCATTATGATATGGGTGGTGCATATATCTCCCTCTAATTAATTAGGTAAAGATTTATATCTCATGAGATAAACGTGGATGGAATGGTATGTCAATCTGGTTTAGTGATACAGGACTGGAACAAGGAGTGAACTCGATTCGGAAAAGGACTTTATCCACTAAGATGGTCTTGGCAGCAATGCCTTGGCTACTATAGAAATCATATCATGTGCTTAATGTTTTTCCACAATTAAAAGTTTTATTTCCAAGCTATTTAATCATGGTTGATGTTCCATTATGATATATGCCTCACGTACTTCCATGTTTTATGTAATTGCTCAGGATTTCGATGTTAAAACCTTATGTTCATGTTTTTATGTTCAAATGTATATGGTTTGTTTTATTTTCTCCATGCTTACCCTTACTGAGAATTTGAGCTCATATTTTATATGTTTTCTTTTCCCCATGATATAAAGAAAGGTTTTAGGTAAGAAAACAAAAGGGGAAGATCTTTATGGGAGATGTTGAAGATCTTTCACCACGATTAGAATATTATGTTCCGAGTTTCCAAAGACACTAAACTATTACGGTCCTTCGGTGTTTGTTTTTGTTATGTATTAAGTATTCCTCCAATGTAATTTAATGTTCATGTACATCATGATTTGGGTCTCTACATAAT
Organism: Viscum album; assembly: GCA_963277665.1. NCBI lineage: Eukaryota > Viridiplantae > Streptophyta > Magnoliopsida > Santalales > Viscaceae > Viscum > Viscum album. The sequence continues at coordinate 1,325,080,168 of OY728166.1, forward strand.
TTGGTAGAGTTTAGACGAGCCAGATGGCTTGAGGGGTGTGAGGAATTGGTTATAAGTGGTCTACTTTTATAAGGGGAAGGAGGTTCTCTTTAGGAAAGTATGAAAATATTATTTTATTATATAATGATATTGGGTTTAAAAAGGTCCACAAATAATTAAAGATTAAGATAATATGACTCATGTTCGAAATAAAATCATCGAATTAGAATTTTACATGTTTTGGATAGTATTTGAATCATTATAATCTTATTTATTTAAATGATTTATTAATGAGGTAAATACTGCATCGTTATTGTGTCATAAATAATTTATTTTTTTTGATGTCTAAACATTATAAAAAAATACCATGATGTAGTAAATCATTTTATCATTACAATGAATATTTATAGTCTAAAATATTAATTATATAACACCATATAAAAATTAATTACTAAAAGATTTTTGTTAATGTCAATTTTGTCTTTACATTAAATTAATTAATCCAAATTGTCATTATCACTCCCAAGTGGCTCAAAGGGGTTCCAAAATCGACCCAAAGATACACATGGTCGGCCACTACTCATAAAATATTGTTATTACAAGTGTTAAGGTAATTTTGAATTATTATAATATTATTTTAATCTTGAATTACCCTATTTACCTTTAACCGTGGTAAATAAAATTCAAAAGTTACTATTCACCCAAAATTGATTTCTTCTTATTGAACCAAATTTTAGTTCTTGATAACAACAATTTATGTTGGATTTTTGTAATTCAATTCATAGAAGCGGTTAAATTTCATTTAAATCAAAAAGTCTATTTTTTAACTACTACTAAGTGGTTTCACTATTCACCAAAAATTGAGGTTTTTCAGAAAAATACCAAAACATCGTCCAAATATTTATTTGATCTTTTGATTTCAAAAATGATGTTTTTTCTTCCAAATTCAAAAACATAAAAGTTTCATTAATTAATTTTAATATTAATTCTCATTGTTAAAACAAATATTCTGTTTTTAAGAAACAATAACAATCAAAAGATCGACACTTGTTTATGTCCAATTTCATAGTGAAATTAATTCCAATAACGAAAATTATATTATATGGTAAAAATATATTATAATTAAACTTTAAAACAAATTCAAAATATAATCTAGCCATATAAATAAATTAGATTAAAGGGAACTTTTGAATTAAAATACAATATTTTTACTATTCATTAAAAAATGAACTTTATCGGAAAAATCCCAATAATTAACACATATTAAATTTTGATGTCCCCATTCTAAATAAGGATTTTATTTGTTCATATAGATTGTATTAAAGTTACCAATATAGATTTAAAAAGGGTTCTCCATTAAAAGGAGATAAATCGGCCTTTTAATGTAAATTATGCTTAAAATTAGATTCATTCACATTTTAAGCCTTTAACATTTATTGAATAAATGTAAATAAATTTAACAAACATGTATAATCATATTTTAGTTAGTTTTGTTCATTCCCTCTAATACAACGACTAGGAGTTAACTACCGTTTAAAATAATAATATATTATTAGTGTGCAACGTAAGATTTAAAAAGAACCCGTTGTTGCATATCGGGTATGCTATCAAACATAGCAACCACTTTAAAATAAAATTAATATTTAATTCAAAAATATTAATAAATATTAAAATTTCATATTCATCATTTATCTGGGATGTTGTAGTAAATCTGGTAAATAAAGGTAGAAAATAATATTATTATAATATTAAATTACCCTAACAGATGTCCTAATCCTATTGGATAAGATATTTCCAACTGTTGAAATCCTTCGGTTGATTTTGGGACCCCATGAATTTACTTGGATGTGAAAATGACAATTTATAAGAAATAATTTTAAGTAAATATAATTATAACCTAAACATATATCTTTTACTAAATCGATTTTAAAAGAGGGTTATATAACCAATCCTTGTGTATATAAATAGTTATTATAAAGATATAATTATTTCATACATCATGGAATTTTATTTATTATTTTTAGATATTAGATAAATAGATTTATTTGTGGCACAATTATGATGTAGTGATTACCTCATTTATAAAATATTCAAATAATTGAGTTTATAAATATTAAAACAAATTTAATTTTAACATTTTGATTTCATCAAAGAATTTTTTGAATGAAATTGAAATATTAGGGATGATTTAATGACCTTTTTCAATGTAATAAGGTTTTTATGAATTTTTTTTAAAAAAACTCAAGTATGAATAGTATCCAAAATTGACATAATTCATAACATAAAACATAAAATAGTTTATTAAATGATATTAAATTCCTTAAAATATAATATTTAGAAAAATGGTTAATATATGTCCAAATATGTTATAAATAACTTTTTTTGGTCGTTTTACATGATATGGTAATTACATTAACACATAATGTGTAAAAAACATGATATCACGGTATGATTAAAAAGGGTAAAATAAGGGTAAAACCAAATAAATCGGGATAAAAAAATATTCAAAACTTGTAAAAAAATATGGATGTTGGTTATTAGAACCAAAATCATCTTATATTAGAATTAAAAAAGTTTTTAACCATTTTAAATCTAAATTCAATTTATAATAAATTAATATTTGGGAACATTCCTAAATTGCCCCTCTCCTCTCTTATAAAAGGGAACCTCCTCACTCTCCTCTTCACTCTATTTTGAGCCTTCTATATCATCCAAACCCTATCCATTTACCTCTTGAACATCCCTAGTTGCATTCTAGAGGTTCTGGTCTTTTCAATAGACTTACTCTAGTGCCCTATGAAGAAACCTAAAGGAGGCATGTCAAGGAAGAGGTAATCTCTTCTTCCAAATATTTCAAATTTATTTATTCTTCTACTTCATCTTATTTAGTTGTTTCATTATAAAGTAATAACATATGTATCACTCATATAAAGATATGTTGATATAAATATTAAACAATCATATTTCACCTTCCATCTATCCAACGAAAATCAAAATCACCGAGCGTGTGTACGTACTGCTTGTCGTCTCCACATCATAGTGAAATATGTTTTTCACTACAACCCTACATGGATGGGTATAATGGTGTAAATAATAAATATATATGATCATTTTTACATGATACTGACTCTGAGATATTATTCACCATACAATTCGATACCATTCAACAATTATGGGAATCATATCATCGCTTGTGCGTACATACAGCTTATCGTATCCATGACGTGATGAGATTCATTCTCCATGTTAACCATTCAAGAATGATTATAAAGTATATATAATAAATAATCATGAAATATAAGAAATAATAAATCTACTGAATTTATATATATATATTTCATTTACTTACTTCAATCCAATTAAATAAGGAAACGTAAACAACGTTCATGTGTACGTACGGCCTAATGTCTCCATGAACGATGTATTACATTTCATTTATCTATCTATTATATATATATATATTCTAAATATATAATATATATACAGAAATTATGTTTTACATTATTAAAGTACGTTAATCATGATCTAATTAATTATATAAAGAATAACAAGACTAACCACATATGATAAATGAAATAATTATTACCCCAAATGTTTCTTTAAAATGGAATTAACAAATGAACGAGTAATATATAGTTGTAACTGAAGCATATATGATATCATAAATATTATTATGGTTCTATTATAAGATAATTATTTTTTTAAACCCGCTAGACAAGTGTTTTGGACACATATAGAAGAAATCGGTCCTAAGGTAAGGGATAATTTTGCAATCTAATTTTCATCCAAGATTACTTATACGTAAGTATTTATTGGGGTTATATTTATCTTGCATGTCCATTTTTTCTAAAAAATATTTCATAAAATGTTTACTATTCTTTCATGTATGTTTAAATTCATTTTTAACCATTTTTTTCTTTTACAACATGGTATGGAAGGAATATTTCTTTTGATTACCATACAAGGTACTTTTTTTATTTTTCCAGCAAAAGTATGATGATAATGTTTTAGTTTCACTTAGATAACATGAAATGATTTTTACAGTTTTATGAATCCTTATTTCTATGAATCTTCCTCAAAATTATTTCAAGTTTATTTTCAGCTAAATTCTTTTCTTTTAAAATTTCTCGATATTTTGAGGAAGAAAATGTTTTTGAATAAGAAAGGATATTTTTCTCAAGAACTAAGTTCATGTTTTTTATCAAGATTATTTTCTATCTAAGATAACATAGGGTTATATTTATATCCCTATTATTACTTTTTTTATTGTGTTATTTATGGAATTATTTTTTATCAGGTTCATTTATCGTATATGAATTATGTTATTATGACATGATGCTTTAGAATCCCATTTTTCCCATGGGTTTTTCTATGAAAAATGATTTATGTTTTTATGGAACATCTAATAATGATTTCATTATGATATGGGTGAGACCTATATCTCCCTCCACTGCATTGGGTAAAGATTTATATATCATTATATAGATATGAATAGAACAATGGGTATATTCAGTTCAGTAATACATGGCTAGAATGTTGAGCAAACCTGGTTCACTAAAGGACTTTTTCCACGATGATGGTCTCAGAAATAATGTCTTGGATACTATGGAAATAATATTATGTGATTAATGGTTTTCCATAGTTCCATGATTTATTCCCATGATATTTTATCATGATTAATGTTCCTTTAGGATCAATACCTTATGCACATCCATGATTTATTTCATGACTCATGATTTTGATGTTTATACAATATGTTCATGTTTTTACATTCAGACGTATATGGTTTCTTTTCTTTTCCCTATGTTTAACCTTACTAATCATTTAATCTCACCATTTTTATGTATTATGTCCCCCATGATATAAATAAACATTTTAGATAGGAAAACAAAATGGTAAGATCTTTAAGGAAGATGTCGAAAATCTTTCACCATGATTATAATATTTTTTTTGAGTTTCCAAAGGCACTAAACTAATATGGTCATTGGGCGTCTATTTGTGTCATGTATTATTTATTCCTTAAGAGAAATGTAATATCCATGTACATAAATCTAGGGTATCTACAATAAATAAGGTGCATATTATTTGGAATAGGTTATAGATATCTAAAAATCATCAAAACAATATTATGATAATAATATTAGTAATTAGTTATAGTTTCTATTTTGTGATCATGATCATCTGAGGATTCCCCTTGGATTAAGATGCCGTAAATTGGGAAAATAAAATTAGCTAGTGTTGGGAAATGTAAGATCATTATAGATAATCCATAATATTAGTAAAATTTATTATAAGTTGGATTGGAAAATATGAAAAACATCAATTAATGATATTTTCATGTATCTCTACTGAAGAATTACCATCTGGACCCATCCAATATAATTAATGGGTGGATCTAGCATTGGAACCTAGAATATTTATTGATAATCTATTTATTCATATTGGGGATCCTATGAACTAGGTGTATTATGGTAAGTCAATTACCATTATCAATGTACTATATATTAGTGTTATAAATATTCAAGAGATGTTGGAGTGATAAAAGTTTTTGAGGGATTATTGACCTAACATTTCCCCAAATTCATAACCATGAAGAATTTTTTATAGTGATAGTTGAATGGTTAGGATAATTGTGACACCCATCAGGTCACTAGTATTTATTTATATGTTTTTTATTTTTTATTACATTTTTTTAGTTTTCTAGATTTAACTATCAAATGAGATTAATATTCTAAAAAATATACCATAGGGTGTGGTTAGTGAGAATTTAGTCATAACCATGAACTCATCCATGTGTTAAGGGATGATGAATTCCTATGAAATTTTTCATAGTTATTGCATGGTTTTTCTAAACATGTGGGATATTAAAGGTATTGGTGTATTTTTTTATATAGTGGAGTAATCCTCATCGTTGGGGACTAACTTTCCAAAATATGAAATCAAACCATGTGTCTTCCTAGAATTATCAAAAAATTATAAATAAATATTTTAACAATATAAATTTTTCACCACATTCCACTTTCTACTCTCACTCGCATGTTCATCCCTATTATATTCATGAGAATACGTCTCCCTCTGGTTCTTGGTGATTCTTCTTAATTTGTCGTGGAATTCCTAAATGTTTACATTGATTTAATTTATCTTTCTCTTATCTTCACCCTCCCCTCCTTTATTATTATATTTTTCATAATGTTTTGAACCCTAGAAGACTAAGGGTCTAACCCTATTGTTTGGGATATTGTTTTCATGAAATTTACAAGTTCTTTAGTAATTTAAGGATCTTACATTACCAATTCTAGTAGTATTAAATGTATGAAAGTCTATTTCATCATGTTTAAAGAACACATATATACTTAAAGGTATTTTCCAATAACACACTTCTAGTTCCTAAATATTATTTTATTTATTATGATTAATTTTTTTTGAGTTATTGAGAGTTTTTATGAGATTAGTTGATATAATTCTTGTCTTGTGTTGGTTTGGTATGGTATTTATAAATTGTATTTCTTGAATAATAGTTTTATGAACTAAATGTATTTGACTAATTTTTTGAAATTTATTCATGAAACCAAATTGATTTTAATTGAATATTTCAGGGGTGGTTTTCCAGGGTTTAATTTTTAATTTATTTTGGTAATAGTTATGAATGATATTATATTTTTATTAGATTTATAATATTTTATATATGAACATGCAAGTCTAAGGGTGAGTGGGTAAACAGAACTAAAATTTCCCTAGTATAGATTGATCACTTACAAGGTTGTATAGAATGAGTATCCCATGCATTCTAATGGGATGTATAGTGTTTCCATATGTGTATGCCTATGTGGAAAAATAGACCAAGAGGACCAATGATATGGTAAAAGTTCATTTATGTCAAAAATTGTTTCCGTAGTGATTCTAAGTTTCTTTATACTCATACATTCAAGCCCATGATTCCAATACGGATTAGGAATGAGATTTTTATCATTTATTTTAATGTCTCGCATTTTCCGTGTATTATTTTTTAGAATATTATATTGAATTATTTTGAGACCAGATATTTCAACGATGAGCGATTCAGAGGCCTGAAGTTCCTAGAATAAATGTTTGAAATAAATTACAATTTTAAACAAAGCATGTGAGTGGTTTTCCTGTAAAAGTGTAATAGATTTTAAACAAGTGCTCGGATCAGAAATATGAGGGAATCGTTGTGTTCAGAGCAGTGAATTTACCTTAGGTGAGGCCTAACATCAATTGGGATGATTTTTCTGTGAGAGTTAGTTTTTGTAAGTTTAATCGAAATAAAATAAAATAATAATATATTTTAATTAAAAGTTTCCTTTTTTGCATAGAGACCTAATTCCACCCTTTTAAATACCTATGTATTTCATGTTCTCGGAGATAGCATCATAACCCTATGAATTGATAGAGAGAGAGAGAGAGAGAGATAATCATGGCGAATCAGAGGAGGAACTATTGGCAGACGATGATGACGCATCTCAGATCCAACAAAACTCACCAATGAAGGTGACGTGGTGATCATTCTTCCACTTGATCGTGGTAGGGGTTATTATTTCAATTCTTCATTCATGTTCATGGATTTAACGATGAACACGGATCAACCCATGAACAGTTTGCTCCGCAGATTCATACATTTGTGTAGGATGGTTTTTATTGGGTTGATCTTAAGAAATTAATCCAGGTTAGATTATTGTTTTGATACTGCTTTATTTGATCCTACTAACAGGAGTGGATCAATGCCATGATGAATGATAGTGGGGGTTCATTCCTAAATTTTTCTATTGGATTTATTTCTCTTTCTTTTTCTCGTGCGTTCCTCGCATTTTCATGAGGCGATGAACAACGGATCGTTGCACATCCGTTTCACAACACAATGATCCCAAATTAATGATCTGACCTTGCAATGACCTAGCAAAGGTGCAACGATGGTGGAAGATGATTAATCGGATTGGATCGAGAGATACTGTTCTTCAAGCATTCTTCGCACAGGTTGATCAATACATGATTTCGGAGCCGATCGGAGGTCCGTAACCAATGGAATCAGCTACGTGGTGTTGGGGTGACGAAAACCCTTGAGTTTCATGGAGATTGGATTGTCGGATCAAAGAATGGGGCATCCCCCAGAATGTCAGCTGATGAACTACATTTTCTATAAATTTTCAAAGAACATGGTGCATATCCTCGAAGAACACGCAGTGTGGTACCGGCTCAGTATCGGCTAGGGTTTTGCGAGGAACGAAGCGATGACATGGCATGATCTCTGAATAACATAGCATGTGGGTCCTTACACGGGAATCATTATTTATCTTGGGCGATACACGGACACAGGATGGAGTACAAGGGCGTGTACTCAACCACATGGCCAGACCAGGCTCGGTACATGGGTTACCCCATGTTCCGGTTACAGGGTGTGGTCCACATAGCATAAAGTCGTGTATATGAACACAGTCATGTACACGGAGCCGGCCCCAGTTACATGGGCAGGGATTGTGATCTGTAATACATGTCATGTACTGATATTTCTTTACGAAAAGCCTTACGGCACGGGTCATTGTGCACAGGCAGTACCTGGGGTCAGAAGACATCGCATGTTACAGACCTACATTCCAAGTAAATTTCATTACATGGCATGATCTTCTTCTTAATTGTATCTTGGACATGTTTTGTTTGGGTTCGTTCCCCTTTTTCTCGTTTCCCGGAAGGTTAGTTATCATTACCTTTTTATAGGAGTATGATCCCTTTAGAAGGACATTCTAATATAGAGTCAGGTATCCTTCCGAGAGGCCTGGAGCGAGATCCTCTATCCATTCCTGACCCTAGGTAGAGTCAGGTATTGACGTGACTACTTCCATAGGGTACTGATCCTATACCTAGCTGGTGAATCCGGATGAGTCGCGGTATCTTCCAAGGCCCTGGCAGTAATCCTCATTTGTGTATTGAGATATTTCCCCTCCCAAGAGTGTGTTCTCTCGAAATGAGTGTATCTATCTCTCGTAACCTTTCTCAAAGGACACTACTTCTCGGAAGAACATCATCAGATCTATCTGACTCATGGAGTGATTTATCCGGAATGAGTGCTTCATGGAATCTTCAAACTGAATCCCTAGTAGGGTTATGTTGTTGCGTGACTTGTCCCTAGACTACAGGACTGGGTTTTGAGTATATCTGGATATTTTCTATTACTATTGCTATTTGTTCAGTAAAAATGTTTATAGATCTGGCTGTACCTTTTAGTTGTGTATTTATTTGTGGTTTTTAGGGTCCTCTACTGAGTATTTTTATACACACTCCTGCACAGGATTTGCCTGCAGTTGTCATTTCTTTTGTAGAAGAGTATCCTTTTGATAGATTCCATTGAAGACCAAGACAAGCCTAAGCTTTCTATGTTCCCAACAGGCTGAGGTGTTATTATGGATGGGAGCAGTAGTCCCGGTACCTCATTGGGTTTATAGGTTGGACTTTGTAGTTTTCATACTGTTGTTTTTGGTGGGCTTGTATTCTAGCCCAGTTTACATTCAATACATTATTTTATGTCATACTCTATTGGTTGGGATTAGTTGTGTTCATGCATTTTTGTACACTAGTGGTTCTTTACATTTTAGCATTGTGGGATTAGAGATGTGTGTGTGTGTGTGTGTAAAGGTACTTAGGAAATGCATCCCATAATAGTAATATGCCTACTCGGTTCTAGTAATTATCCCCTAGCCCATTGGAGTGGGCATGGGGAGTTGTGACGTGGTACCCACTAGGAATGGTTGTGAATCCGTGGTATCAGAGGTGGTCAGTTATACCATAGGACCAAGAGTCTGTAAGATTGGTTTGGGGCAATAGTGTTAAGTGTTTTGAGCTCAGCTTTCAAGTTGGAGACTCCAGTGTTGGTGTGGGCAGCCGACATAACCACACACCAGGACTCTGATAAGATACTTTTGGACACGATACCTGAAAACACTAGTTGCATGGAAATAAAATAATGGTACATGCATCATATACTAGAGGATTGTGTTTTCAATGCCATTTGTGTCATCCATCCAGATATACTCACTGACCATGGTACATCTTGTTTCCTTAGAGGATGCCTCCACGACACATACCCTCTAGGATCCAGCAGCACAATCACTAGGATCACCCCCTCAGTGATGAGGCTTCGATAGAGGTAGCAGTTCCCCAATCATTGCCTTCTGGTGGTGCACCTTCTATACAACCACTAGTGGAGCAGCCAGTGGTACCTACAGTACCAACCGTCGAGGGGCGCAGGCTGAGCGCGCTCCATGAGTTCCAGAGATAGAGACCTCTTACGTTCCATGGAGAGAAAGAACCTCAGGTATTAGAGTACCGAATTCAGGCGGTGACCAGAGTATTCCTTCTCATGAGTACACCAGCGGACCAGATGGTGATCCTAGGAGCGATCCTTCTTCATGGTTCGACAGGATGATGGTGGAGTTTGACCACACAGACTCACGACGAGGAGACTATTTGATAGATGGAATTTGAGTGACTCTTCATGGAGGAGTACCCTCTTGTTACGCTAAGAGAAGTGCGCATCTAGGATCTTCTTTAGCTCTAGTAGGGCAGTTTGATGGTAGCAGACTATTCATTGAGGTTCACAAACCACACCAGTTACCTGATGGATATGGTCAGTGATCAATACTTCAGATCTCAGACCATCAAGTGTGGTCTATGATGGGACATCAGAGCTAGTGTCGTTCCTCTATGAATTTCAACTTATTTTGGAGTGCTCGAGCGAGTTTTGGTGATTGAGAGAATCTTAGTATAGCAGAGATAGCTGACGGCAGTCAGTAGTAGGTAGCTAGGCATGGAGACCTCAGAAGCAGGGACCCAACATCGGGCATAGGGATTAGGATGTGGGAGACATCATAGGAGGACCCAATATAGAGGATCGATAGTTCAGGGATCTCAGGATGGTTCCAGTCTTCCTAGGGAGAGGTGGTGCGACTCGTGCGATCGTAGGGGACATCTAGTTAGGGATCGTCTGACCCATCGAACTGCTGACAAGGAAGCGGTGGATGGACCACCGACGTAGAGGATAAGAATGGAGCAAATAGACCAGCCAGGTGGCCGACGTGGTAGAGGATAAAGGAGAGATGCAGGTGGGGGAAGAAAATTTGATCTACTTCCACCCCCCCAAGAGGTCCACACTAGGCCCAGGGAGGTGGGGGGTAGGGGAGAGGACAACTACATGCAGTTAAGGCATATGACCTAGGGACTCCATAGATGATCAAAGGTAAGATATGTGTCTTCTATACCTTATTTGTCATACTTATAGACACAGGTTCCAGTAATTCCTTCATCTCCACATGTCTTGTTTGAAACCTTGAGATTCTGATAGAGGTGTTGACTTGATCCTTATGCTTGGATACACCTACAAGAGGAGACTTGATGATCATTCACCTTTTCAGATAGTATGATCTTACCCTTGGAGGTGAGAGTTTCGGTTAGAACGTCTTGGTGGTAGCGTCGAGGCCTTATGACATCATTCTCAGTATGAATTGGTTATCTTTGTTCCATTCCCATATTGACTGCTTTAGGCGAAGGGTGTGGTGTATCCACAGTTATGGGACAAGGTTTTCTTTTGTCAGAGAAAAGGAGACCCATGCAGAACAGAATGGGATCGTGTATAAAAGGGTGCAGTCGATCACTCATGAGTTGGCTAGCCTTTCCTTTAGGGATGTAGATGTTACGAGCTCCCAGTTCCGAGTAGTAGTGGAAGAGTATAAGGAAGTCTTTCACAAATATGTTCTAGGACTACCTCCCCATCTGGAAATCAACTTCTGCATCAACTTATACCCTGGGATAGCACTTATTTCATCATCTGCATATCAGATCTCTCCCACAGAGCTTCACGAGCTGAGGGTGCAGTTGGAGGATTTACAGAGTAAGTGTTTCGTAAGGCACAACGTTTCACCCTGGGCGTCCCCAGTATTGTTTTCCAAAAAGGCAGATGGGAGTTTGAGGATTAGCGGAGATTACTGGCCCCAAAATTAGGTAATGATGAAGAACAAGTATCCACTTCCAAAAATTGATGAACTCTTCGATCAGATAAGAGGGGAACAGTGGTTCTCAATGGTTGAAATTTGATCAAGTTATCACCAGTTACGAGTATGGGATGAGGATATACCGAAGACATATTTTAGATGCTTCTACGGTCTCTATGAGTACTTGGTGATTCCTTTCGGTGTGACGGACATCCCCACAATGTTCATGGGACTGATGAACTGGATCTTCCAGCCATACTTAGATCAGCTTATAGCGGTCTTCATTGATTAAATCCTTGTGTACTCTGCGTCATGGGAGGAGCACTTGAGACACCTATGGATGGTTCTAGACGTACTCCGAGAGCACCAACTTTATGGGAAGATCTCGAAGTGCCATTTCTAGATTGAAGAGGTCCACTTCCTGGGACATGTCATCCCAAAATATGGTGTAGCTGTGGACCTAGCCAAGGTGGAGGTCGTGTTATCTTGGGAGCCACCTTGGAGCATGACGGAGGTGTGAATCTTCCTTGGGAAGGCAGGATAATACTAGAGATTCATTCCTGATTTCACATGAATATCAGCACTGATGACCGCCTTGACCATGAAGGGACAACCCTTCATATGGATAGATAAGTTCCAGCAGGCTTTTGAGCAGTTGAGGCAGAGTTTGATGAACGCCCTGATCTTGGGATTACTGTAGGAGGGTGTCGGGTACATAGTTTTTTGTTACACATCAAGGACTCGGCTTTGATGTGTTCTGATGTAGAGAGAGGTGATGATTGATTAGGGTTCGCATCATCTTAGGCCACATGAGCATAACTATGTGACCTACGATCTTGAGTGGGCGATGGTAGTCTTCGCATTGAAGGTGTTTTGACACTACCTTTTGTGGAGCAGTTTATCATCTACTTTGACCCCAAGAACCTAAAGTACATCTTCTCGCTGAAGGCTATGAATATGAGGTTGAGGCATTGGCTAGTCTTTCTCATGGACTATGATTTCGAGATCATATATACTTCTAGGAAGGGGAATAAGTTGGAGGATGCTCTAAGCATAAGGTCAAGATCACAGCTTTTGAGTGAGGTGGCAAAGTAGTTAGCTACGCTGTAGTTATCCTTCATGGATAGAGAGAATGCAGCTTATCTTCAGTTGATGGTTGTCACCCCTTCACTCTTATAGCGACTTAGGGTGGCACATCTTTGGGATTTCAACTGTGAGGATTTATGTGCTCAATTATCCACAGGACATGCTCCTGATGGATATTCATAAGGTGAGGAGCATGTACTTATTTTCAGAGGATGCACTTTTGTACTAGTGGTGTCGAAGAAGGATGTCCGGATGGTGTTTCATATATACCCTTTGGAGGTACATTCAAGGGTGTTGAAGATGTACCATGATCTCAAACGATAGTTCTGGTGGTCAGGAATGAAGAAGGTAGTAGCAGAGTTCATTTCTATATGCCTTAGATGCCAGCAGGTGAAGGCTAAGCACCAGGTTCCAGTGGGATTAGCACACCCCCTAGAAGTTCCAGAGTGGAAGTATGATAGAATATCTATGGACTTCATGAAAAGGTTACCACAGACATCTAAGGGGCATGATTCCATCTGGGTGATCATTGAATGACTCACCATGTTATCCCACTTCCTAGTTGTCAGGGATGAGAGTTCCGTAAGGATCATGGGACCCCTCTATATGCAGAAGATAGTGCATCTTCATGGCACCCATTCAACAATAGTCTGGGACTAAGATTCTATGTTCACGTCCTGGATGAGAAAGGGATTGCAAGAGGATTTTGGGACTCAAATACGCTTGAGCACGAAATTCTGTCCCCAGACTGATGGTCAGATGGAGAGGACCATTTAGATTCTAGAAGACATTTTTCTTGTCCTGTATATTAGACTTTGGTCGCAATTGGGGGGACCACCTACCACTGGTGGAGTTTTCATACAACAACAGCTACCATTCCACCATTGGTATGACACGTTTAGAGGCGTTATATAGGATACCCTCCCGATCACTGCTTTGCTAGACTAACCCAAGAGAGTCATCCCTCATGGGTCCATAGTTGGTCGGAGCTACCACTGAGAAGGTGTCGATCATCCGGCAGTGGATGAAGACTACACAGAGCTGGAAGAAGTCTTATGATGACACATGATAGAGACCTCTGGAGTTCGAGGAGGGAGACCACGTATTTCTATCGGTCTCACATCGACAAGGATTGCATAGATTTTTCCATGGGAGAAAACTATCTCCAAGGTTTATTGGACCTTTCCAGATACATTGGAGACATAGTGTAATGGCATACCTCCTAACTCTACTGCCACAGTTCCACAGGGTACATGATGTCTTCCATTTGTCGTAGATGAGGAGGTACGTGCATGACCAATTGCCCATCATCGACTGGGGCGAGATGGACATCAAGGATGGGTGACCTTTGTTGAGTACCTAGGGGAGATTGAGGATCAGTATTTGAGGATCCTTCATGGGTGATCAATTACCTTAGTTCGCGTCCAATGGTAGCACAGTAATCTTTAGGAGAGCACGTGGGGGAGGGAGACTCAGATTCGTGCCCAATACCCACATCTTTATTGGTATCTCTTATTTTGGCTTTTTAGGGGTGCAAAGACCCAAGGTGGGGAGAATTTAATGTCTTATATTTTCCTTGTATTATTTTCTAAAATACAATATGGAATTATTTAGAGACCAAACCTTTCGACGGCGTGCGATTCCGAGGCATGGAGTTCCCGGAATAAATGTTTGAAATAAATTAAAAGTTTAAATAGTGCATGTGAGAGGGTTTCCTATAATAGTGGAATAAATTTTAAACTAGTACCCAGATTAGAAATTTACGGGAACCATTGCGTTTGGAGCAGCAACTTTACCTTAGGCAAGGCCTAACATAGATCGGCGGAAGTCAGCTGTGAGAGTTAGTTTTTTGATGTTTAATGGAATCAAAATAAAATAATAATTTTTTAATTTAAAATTTCTTTTTGGCATAGAAACCTAATACATCCCTTTTAAATACCTACGTATAGAAAGTTCGAAGGGATATCCTCATAACCCTGCAAATTGAGAGAGAGGGAGAGAGATATAGAGAGCATCTTGGGGAATCAGAGGAGAAACTGTTGATGAACGACGATGACACATCTCGGATCCAACGAACCTCACGAACGAATGCGACGTGGTGATTATTCTTCAACCTGATCAAGGTAGGGGTTGTTATTTCAATTATTCTTCCCCGTTCTATGATTTAATGATGAATGCGGATCAACCCTTGAACATGTTTCTCCACGTATTCATACGTTTTTGTAGGAGGGTTTTTATTGGGTTGATCTCAAGAAATTAATTCTGGTAAGATTATTGTTTTGATTCTACTCTGTTTGATCCTATAAACAAGATCAGATCAATGCTGTGAAGAATGGTAATAGAGGTCCGTTCCTCGATTTTGCTGTTAGATTTATTTCTCTTTCTTTTTCCCGTGTGTTCATCGTGTTCTTCGTGGGGAAATGAACAACAGATCATTGCACATCCGTTTTGCAACGCAACGATCCCAAATTGAAGATCAGACATTGAAATGACCTATCGTAGGTTCTACGATAGTGGCAGATGACAAATTGGATTGGATTAGAAGATACCATTCTTTGAGTGTTCTTCACAAGGGTGGATCAATACGTGTTTTTAGAGCAGATAGTATGTCTAAAACAATGGAATCAGCTATATAGTGTTAGGGCAACCACAACCCTCAAGTTCCATGGCGATCAGATGGTTGGATCAAAGAATGGGGCATCCCCCGGAGTATCGGACGAAGAACTGCATTTTCTGGAAATTTCCAAAGAACACATCATGTATCCATGAAGAACACGCCATGTGGTATCGGCTCTGTAGTAGATAGGGTTTCGTGAGGCATGGAGCGATGACATGATGTGTTCTTCAAAGAACATGGTGTGTGGGTCCTTATGCGGGACTCGGTGTGTATCTCGGGTGATACACGAACACGGGATGGAGTACAAGGTTGTGTACTTTACCACATGGCCAGACCAGGTCGACTACACGGGTTACCATGTCTACTGGTTACACGGGGTGGCACACATGGGATAAAGTCGTGTACGGTTACAGTACCACATATATAGAGCTGATCCCTTTTACTCAAACATGGAATGCGATCTATATGATATGTCGTGTACTGACTTCTCTTAATGACAAGCCTTACGACATGGGTAGTACATCGGGTTAGAAGACATAGCATGTGATAGACCTACACACCGTGTACTTTTTAGTACATGTATTTATCTTCTTTTACACTATATCTTGGACATGTTTTGTTTGTTTTAGTGCTCATTTCCTTATTTCCATGAAGGTTAGGTATCGTTCCCTTATATAGGAGCATGATCCTTTCAGCAATACATTCAAACATAGAGTTAGGTATCCCTTAGAGAGTCCTTGAGAGAGATCCTCTATCCATTCATGACCTTATGTAGAGTCAAGTATCTACGTGACCACCTCCATAGGGAACCAATCCTCTATATAGCAGGTGAATCCAAATGAGTCGCATTATCCAACAAGGCCCTAGTAGTGATCCTCATCTGTGTATCGAGATATTTCCCCACTCAGGAGTGTGTTATCCTAGAATGAGTAAATTTATCTCTTGTGACATTTCCTGATGAACAGTACTTCTCCGACGAACATCATTAGAGCTATCTGACTCGTGGAGAGATCTCTCCTGGATGACTGCTTCATGGAATCTTCAAACTAAATCCCTAGTGGGGGTATGTTGTTGCGTGACTTGTCCCTAAACTATGGGACTGCGTTTTGAGTATATCTGGATATTTTTTGTTTATCTTACTATATATTCAGTAGACATATTTTTTATAGATAAATTTACCTTTACTTTGTGTATTTATGTGTGGTTTTTGAATTCCAATACTGAGTGTTGATATACTCACCCTTGCACGGGCTTTTCCTGCATGTGTCGTGTCTTGTGCAGACGAGCATCCTTTGGACAGAGTCTAGGGAAGACCAGGACAATACCACGATTTCTAAGTTCCATACCGGCCGAGGTGATCCTACAGCTTTGATCAGTAGTACAAATTCCTCCTTGGGTTTACAGGTTGTACGTTTTAGATTTCAAACTCTGGTTTTTGGTGTGCTAGTATTCTGGCCCAGTTTACTTTCAGTACATTAATTTTCTTCATACTCTGTTTGTTGGGATTAGTTTTATGCATGCATTTTTTGTTCCCGAGTAGTTTCTTACATTTCAAAATTTTGTTCTTAGAGATGTGTGCATGTGTACTGGTACTTAGGTAATGACTCCCATGTTTGTAATATGACAACTCGGTGCTCATCACCAGCCCCTGACCTATTAGAGGAGGGCTTGGGGAGTCATGGCGTGGGCTCCATTATGACGGGTCTTGACATTTATTTCCTTTTTATTATTAGATTAGATGTTTCATTTTCTGTGTTTCCTTTGATTTATTCATGATTTTTATGTTCATTCTTACATTATAAACTTATCTCGCTTAAAAGAATAAATTTTTTTAAAAATAAATAAATTTCATATAATTCATTCACACATAAAATAATGAGTTAAATGGTAAGGGTCATTATGAACATTCTTGGTGATACCCTAATGGGATATTCTGCACCCCTGGATATATTTTTGGATATATAAATACTTGGTTATGGAGGATAATGGTAACGAAAATTGAACTCTATATATTGTTGGATAATCCTAATTCTCATTACCACCCTTTGATGAATTGGTGCTAGTGTTCATAGTTCATGATAGGTTTCATCTCTAGTGGAGCAATTGGGTATCCTCAATGATTTTATTTTATTTTTTTCATCCACTTAATCATTAAGCATGATTTTCAAAAATTTATATATCATTTGTTTAATTATTTTATTTTACATAATTGTGTAACATTTATTAGTTATTTTATTATTATTATTCATATACAGTAATTTCATATAGTTATATTTTGAATTATTTTATTTCATGGCATCAAATTAAAATTTAGTTATTGTTCATACTATATTTACAAAAGGAATATGTGTGATTATTATTTGGATCCAAGTGTTACTCTATTTCCAAATGATTTTATTTTGATACCCTAGTTCTTTTTTCCAACCCATTGTGATCAAGAAAATGCCTTGGGCCTTATTGTGGGACACATCGGGTGACATGTTATGAAAATCTATGCTATTTCACTATAGGTTTACTTTAAAACTACACATATCCATTCTGATATCATTTTAGATAAAATCATTGTTATAAAAAAAGTTGAAATTTAATATTAATAGAAACTTTGAAACCTCTGATGTTAACACATCAAACAAAATTCATTCCAATAGTAAAACCAGTTGTAATAGTTATATAAAATTCATACCCCTTCAAATTTTCTTCATATTTTTTAACTATCCACATATCCCCTTAAGTCCTATTAATGTTCTTTCCAATTATATTATTTATTAATTGTATATTTTATCCCACTTATACAAATGAACCAAATTATTATCATCACGATAAAATATATGGTATAAAATAAATAAATACAAGAAAATATTAGAGAAAAACTTTGATAAGAATGTTTGTTTGGATGTATTTCCTTTAAATAAAATTATAAGTCCAAACTCATAGGTTCACACTATACATATCAAATACATATCGTGTGAGTGAATTATTCATTATATCTATGAATTAATTTATTTTAGGTATGTACATAAAATTCACAACTCCTTATTATATCATTTAATTAACATATTGGTAATTGATTTAAATTTAATTCTCTATTTAATGATGAACAAGGCGATTCTATGACTTTTATAAATATTATTATCATATATAATCATGATAAGTGAGAAAATGTCTTCTCAAATATCATTCAAATATTGTTCCATCCAAATAAAAAGGCTCTGTTTTATGTTTTTTAAATATAATCTATTTAAATTTTAATATATGTAATTTAAAATTAATTATTTTCAAGTCATGAGATGCATTTTAATACATTATTGATTCACCATAAGATATATATTTTCCAAAAAACAATTGAACCATCCCAATATACATTTGTAAACCCTAATAAATTTTACTTCTTTACTCCACTATTAAATAAAAAAATTCTATTAAGACATTGATGTACATATAATTAATTTGACCTCCTACGGCATAATGTATTTTGATCTGATTGATATAGAGTCACTATACATATAGAATAAAAATATATTTTTCTATAACTGACCTATTAATATCACTACTAAATAATATTTCATACTCTAGGATACTGACTAAAGCACAACCTTTATCCTTTAATAAATCCATACTTTTTGTAGTAGAGTTTTTCATCATTTTTGCATCCACCTTTAAATACAATTTTAACTACTCATTTTCATATTTTTATTTAGTGATAATTTTATAGTATTCCTTGAGAAAAAATTTTCCCAAGATAAAAATCTATATTGATTTATCAATGTTATTTTAAATTTATTTCTCATTGTATTGTGAAATACTTTAAACATTGTTTCATTGGTCTACTAAGTATGATATCATTATCATATACTAACATCATAATTCTATCCACTTTTTTCTTCATTGAATTTTTTTTCCAAATTATCATTCAACTAATATTAAATTATTCAAGATTAAAGTTCATTAATACAATTCCATTAATTTTTTTAATGGCCTAGTCGAAATACCTAAAAAAATTGAACATGATGCAGACTATAACAAGTCCTAAAATATTTCTTAGTCACCAAAGGATGGAAACTAGAACCGAGGGATAAACCAAAGTCATTGGAGAATAAATTTCAATCAAATAAATTAAATATATTAAAATCATAATGATGTTTTTATAAAAACCATATCTATCTTTAAAATACAACTATATAATAAATAGTGTTCCAAAAAACTTTTAAAAAAATGACCAAGTCATAAAACATGTTATTGAATGTAAATAACCAATAACTTTCCATATTGGATTAAAATAATTCTCTAACAAAGAAAAGTATGACACCATAATGGCCCTCCATTAATGAACATCCTATTATGCACCACCTTTAAATAGGTTAGATTTTCCCTTTCTTACTCAATGATAAATGAAATTTATACACATATAAAATTATATGGGTCGGTTGGCGTGATACTTTACTTAGTATGATTTCACTGAACCACTCTAATAAACTCCAATATATGAAATTTTCCAAACCATATCCAATTAAATTTTGAATTTAGTAAGATGTGGTTCAATAAACCATTCCATATAAAATAATTCAATCATATGAAAAGAACTCACACTAATATAAAAATAATGGAAAATCCTCCGAGTTCACCTATTAATCATTAATAAATATTTTATATACCAATTAATTAAATCGATTTGAACAAGAGTTACCTACAAATAAATGTTATTATTTGATCATAAAATCACCCAAAATATATCTTCATCTATATATGTTTTTTTATTACCAACACTCCCATTTCTATTTTATAACTAATGTAACTTCTCACCATAAACTACATATTTTATTTAGACTTTTTCATCAATTTACTACTCTTCTCAGTTATTTCTTCTATCCATGATTCTTTTTTATTTTAAATCAAATTATTTCAGAAATGATTTTCCACATCTATTCTATAATATCATGATATCTGAAATTAAAATTTATTTTGAGATAAAAAAACCATTTCTAAAAATTAATCACATCAAGGAAAATTCCACAATAATAAAATCCAAAATATACTTGTTTATTATAAGAAATATCAAAAATTACGTTTTGTCAGAAATATAGATAAACCGATGTTTTTTAAAATAAATATTTTCATTTAATTTAAAAAAACATTTCAAACAATGCCTTTAAATTTAACGTATTCTCTACTCAAATAATAATCAACAGATGGATAAATATGAACTTTTTATATTAGATTCATTCTTATAAATCCTTATGAGTCTACAAATTCTGATTTTAATAAATAAAATAACCCATTTTCACAATTAAATTTAATTTATAAATTAGAGTTCTTAAATTAGTGGTATAAATAATCTCATTAAATGTTATTATCATGGGATGTGAACAATACACACAAATACAAAAAAAATTGGAATGATCTATGTCATTGTTTGAAAAACCTCATGTATGTATTTAATTTGGAGCGGATATTATCTATTTAGTGTCATGTTAACTAATAAACATGACGCAACAAAAATATAAATAATTATTTCCATATATAAGAATTATTATAGCCCAAAGAAAGAAACATAATAAATATCAAGGATCTTACGTGATTTAGCATGACCCTATGCCATTTGGAAGGAAACCATGCTAAACATCAAATTTTTTACTTTCATTAGGATTATGACCGACACAAATTTGGTTTTCAATAAGTTAGAATATATCATATTAATTTTTTTCAAGGAAATAATAATATTTCATGGTTTTATAAAATCACTCGATTGTCTTTCGAAACAATTTACTTTTATTTTTTATCCTCTACAATGCCATTTTCCAGATGAAAAAATAGAGATATCAATGGAATGAAAATTGATAATGTGTACACCCTATATTCATAACTCATTCATATATTTATAATATAATTTCACACTTGGAAACTCCCACATTAAAAATTCAAACATCTCTATAAATATTAAATCCATCAAAATTCTATTCTACATTATAACAATCCTCATGTTATTAGAAGACAATGTGTTAGGGCCAATAGGGGCCTATTTACCCTGAGAGGGGGGGTGAATCAGGGTATGGATATTCTTTTTCAAAATACTTCCTGCCCCACTGGATCTTGACCTCTTTGTTACAAGGGTCACTTTGTTTGCTCTTGTGTGTATACTATGCTCAGTTCTTTTCAAGTTTATCTGATGATAATGCTTTGAGTGCAATGCAGAGAAGCGACCAGGCAGACACAGCGATTTTAACTTGGTTCACCACTAAGGGCTACGTCCAAGGAGCCTACGCCGACAAGTTGCCAGTTCGTACCAAGATCCACTAACTTCACTAGCTGTGGTTTACAATGTTCGGGCTAGATCACTTCTATGCCCAGGCTCACTGCCTTTACAATGTTTAGGGTCAGCTCACTGCTTTCCCAAGGGTCACTCCCTGTTTCTCTCTCTCTCTGGCTCACTGCCGGTGGAGAGGATCACCTTCTTCCTCTTCCTAAGCTCACTGCTCTTGGATGGAATCCACTCACAGTTTATAGACCTGTAGGTCTCTTCATTTGCATGAATGAATGCATCTTCTCTTGTATGTAGATGCTCTGTTGATGTACAACTTTCACCCGTAGATGAATATCTCTTTGCACCGAAGGTATCGGGCAATCTTCCAGCTTCCACACAGTCTGAAAATCACTGCGGGAACAAAACCTTACTTGGCGCGCAAGTCAACCTCGGCGCGCAAGTATCGGCGCGCAAGTCACAACGGGCGCGCAAGTCCTCCTCTGACACTTGCGCGACACAAGCTTCCTCAACTCCAAACTTGCGCGACTCTCTTCCCTTTACGCCCAAACCACCATTGGTGCGCAACTGCAAACCGGCGCGCAACTTCTAACACCGGCGCACAACTTCAACCACTGGCGCGCAAGTCCCACCTGCGCGACCACACACACCACTTGCGCGACCACCACACCTGTGTGATGGGAGCTCTCGTCCTGAACTCCGGTGAGAAATGAGGAGGGGTGGTCCGGTATTTATAGGCAATCTGACCACCCTGCGCGACGGCGCGCAAGTCACCTGCGTGACCCAATTTCGGCGCGCAAGTCTCCTCTCCTTTAGACACTTGCGCGACCAACTCCCAAACTTGCGCGATCCTATTTCCTTAGCCATATTTTGATCTTCTGATCTTGAAAAACATGTGGCGCGCAAGTTTCCTATACTCCAAGTCCACGGTGCGCAAGTCCCTTTGCCAAAAACACTTTTCTTCATTTGCCGATTTTCAGGCCCAAAAATTTGGCAAACACTGGAAAATGGCGTCACCTTGTATCTGTTCTTTTATACCGCCTCCAGATCATCCATTCCTTTTATCGACGTTCTTGAATCAAACATGCATCGTTGAACTCAGCTCTTGAACTCGACATTTAACCATGAAGTCCTCTTTGTCAACAATCACAACTCAGATGTCCACTTTGTCAACAAACACAATCACCTCAAAAAGGCTTCAATGATACCTTGAGGGATTTTTGCCCAACAATCTCCCCCTTTGGGTTTGTTGACAACTCTTCCAAACAAAGATACGTCATTGATTCTTCAACCTCCATTCGCCGCATTGCGATTCTGATAGCGACCAAGGATTTACTCAACACATACTCTAAGCCCACATGAGCAATGCTCGGCGTGAGAAACAAGAGTAAATGAAAAGTTCATCAATGAATCACTTTGTCTCTAACATCCATTGTTGACACCAAACACTGTCCAACACCACTCTTCTACTTTTATCACGATCCTCAGCTGTCGTGATATCTATTCTTTGATCGATCACTTCTAGCATCGTCAGATGTTATACGCTCCCCCTTTCTGCTCACAGCTTCAACACCTCTTTAGCCATATTTCCTGTGTTGTCCAAGCTAAGCTCTGGCTAAGCACGTTCAACTAGCTTCAACTCCCCCTATCTGGCTGCTCCACCTGTCAGCTTCTCCCCTTATCATTCATGATTTATCAAATCTCCACATTGTCTCCCCCTTGAACAATCACTATTTTCTCCCCCTTTGTCAACGAACCCAAAGGTCACGCCTTTGTAGTCTGTAACATAGTAGAGAACACATTAGCACAGTAGAGAAAACACAGCATACCTCGGGGAGAGGGGGGGGGGTCCCGTGTCCACACTATTTCAAGTGCGGGGAATCGACTGAACTCCCAGAGCTAGTCGATGCCTCTCAAAAGCTTCCTTGGGTAAGGCCTTTGTCAGAATGTCTGCAACCTGTAGCTCTGTAGGCACGTACTCCAACTTCACGATGCCCTGCTCAACCTTCTCCTTGATGAAATGATACTTGATATCAATGTGCTTTGTCCTGGAATGATGGACAGGATTTTTGCTAAGATTTATAGCACTTGAGTTGTCACACTGGATTCCGATCGGAGACTTCACTTCAACTCCCATATCCTCAAGCTGCTGCTTCATCCACAATAACTGTGTGCATGCTTGAGTGGCTGCAATATACTCAGCTTCTGCGGTGCTCAATGAAATGCAATCTTGTTTCTTGCTTAACCAAGAAATACACAATCCACCAAGATAGAATGCACCACCTGACATTGATTTTCTATCATCTGCTGAACCAGCCCAGTCTGCATCAGTATATCCCAATAACTCTGTCTGAGATTTGTCATTGTATGTCAAGCCGAATTCCACCGTGACCTTGATATAACGAAGTATTCTTTTCACTGCAAGCATGTAACTTTCCTTGGGATTACTCTGATATCTCGTTGCTTGGAATGTGGAGAAAACAATATCAGGCCTTGTTGCGGTTAAGTACAACAGACTTCCAATGATTTGCATGTATTCTGTGATATTAACTGCCTTGCCATCCTCATCTTTTGATAATTTCATCCGAGTAGAAACCGAAGTCTTCATTTCCTTGGAATTATCCATTCCAAACCTTCTTAGAACCTCCTTGGCATATTTGGATTGAGAAATGAAAGTTTCATTCCTTCCTTGTGTCACCTGTAGACCAAGGAAAAACGTTAGCTCTCCAATCATTGACATTTCAAACTCATTTTTCATGAATTCGGAAAACTGTCTGCACTGAGCTTCATCTGATCCGCCAAAAATTATGTCATCGACATACACTAGCACCATCATCCTTTGATTACTGTCATTGCTGAAATAGAGGTTGTAGTCAACTCCTCCACGCAGGAAACCAAGCTTCTTCAAGTACTGATCAAGCCTTGAGTACCATGCCCTTGGTGCTTGTTTCAGCCCATACAACGCCTTCTTCAACCTGCAAACTTTGTTCTCATTCTCATGAATGAGAAAACCATCTGGCTGCTCAATATACACCTCTTCTTCCAGAGCCCCATTCAAGAATGTGGATTTGACATCCATCTGGAACACTTTGAACTTTCTTTGCACTGCTATGGCCAAGAATAATCTGATTGTATCCAGCCTTGCAACCGGTGCAAATGTCTCATCAACATCTATTCCCTCTATTTGGGAGTATCCCTTGCACACTAGTCGTGCTTTGTTCCGAATCAATGTGCCATCTTCATTCATCTTGTTGCGATAGACCCATTTAGTCCCGATGACATTCTTTTCTGCTGGCCTCGAAACAATCTCCCACATCTGGTTCTTGATCAAGCTCTTCATTCATAGCCTGAACCCAGTTTTCATTTCCGGCTGCATCAGAAAAGCATTTCAGCTCAACCAATGTTATCTTTCCAATAATTTTCAGCTCGACTCTTTTTATTCCTTGCATGCATAGACTTGACTCTCTTGTCCATCATCAGTGTCTTCTTCTAAGTCTGCATCTTCCACTTCTACTCCCCCGGAGTCTCTTATCGCATCCGTATTTTCAACAGATAACTTTTCACTGTGTCATTGCTGTTAAGGCACTGTTGATATTCTCTCATAGCATCTTGGTATCCTGAAAACGGTCAGCTGATACCACATTGTTAGAGCAAAATAAATAATCATGAAGTGCTTGACTATTGCTGCTTCTCCAGAAATGAGTATTCCCCCGTTCGAACACTCCTGATCTGACTTTTTCGGTTGAATGCTCCCCCTTGGTTGTGCACCACTTCCTGGGTTTAGGACACTGTTTAAACCCATAAGCATTCGTTCTTCTCCTACATCACCTATTCTCAGCTTCCACCTGGAATTGAGCCATTAACAAAATCTCTAAGCCTACTGAGTTGAAACTCGGTGTAGGAAACAAGAGATAGGGTTAGTAACGCAATTTCCTCCTATTGTGCTTCATTTCTCCCTTTCTTCTTCAGCTTTAGTACCAGATTTGAGTTCATTGAAATTCTGGAGCATCTAACTTCTTCACTTTGCATCCTTAGATGCCACTTCCCGTTGGATTGTATCTCCCTAAAACCTGAAACACACGGATCATCAGTTAATAGCATTTATATACATAGGGAGAGGGGTTTATTCCGGAATCCTCAAGATGAGGATTGTGGTTGATCCTGATGGGTCAACCCTTTGATTCTTTCTTGGAGGGCATCACACTCCTTTCTTGCTTCCTCCAACTGCCTGACCAACTTCAACTGTTCTGGCCATATGACTAGGCATTCTTTTCTCACATTCTGAGCCTTTTTCTGATATGAAGATTCTGTAGTCTTGGCCTTTCTCACAATCTGGGGTTTAGACCAACTGGTACACATTTTGGTCTTTGATGTTCTACTGAAATTCCATTTCCCTTGATTGTTTCTCGGTGCAGGAATCTCCTTTCTTGTCATCTTCCCCGTCTTCTTTGTCCATTGCAGGGATCTGCCTTTTTCTTCCACTTCTCGTTGAGGGGCGAATTTTGCAATGCATTCTTTGCTTATCTGCCTTTTATCAGATTTATGAGTCGCCACCCTATTTTGCATTGGTGGTGGGTCCTCCATTGAACGTTCATTCTTCTTTATCACAACTGGAGTAGATCTCCCCTTAATCTTCCAGGTTTGTTCACATTCTCTCCTTGAGAGATGTTGTGAGGACGATAGAGGAGGTGACTGATACAACTTTCGTTCTGCTCCATGTGATTTCCCGGAGGCTTTAAGCCTATTCTTCTCCTTACCACTTTGTCTCCCAGTACAGGATTCTTTCTTGTACACTTCTTGTGGTGGAGATCTCTTTTCTTGTTCCTTTCCCTTTCCTGCTTTCTTCTTACTGCAATGTCTCGCCATGTGCCCATAGTGAGAACATATAAAACATTTTCCCTCAAAGGCATACCTCATTTCATCATCTCTCTGCTGAGATGTTGATGCCCCTTGATTTCTTCTTTTGATATTGGGCTTCTGAGCTTCCTGACACATACTCATTGCGTGTCCCATTCTTCCGCAGTAATATCATCTAACATATGCTTTCCTCTGAGAAGCTCTTCTTTCTAAATTCTCCTGATGCTTCTTCCTGTTCTCAGATTTATTAATGTTTCTCTCTTCACAGCCTGAAATGTACTCCAGAGCCTCTGTACAGAAGCTTGATGTGTGGCCATGAACTCCGCAGAAATAACACACATCATCACTCCTTGAAACTATCCTCATGGGCCTATCTCCAGCACCTATAGGATTTTTGTTACCTTTGAAATTTTTCACTGCATTTTTCTTATCACCCATAGGAGTGAGATTATCATATCCAATTACAGATTTTCCCAAAAAGGTTGACCTTTGGGATGATACAATCCTTTCATGCTTCTCCTCTGATGCAGCATATTTGGAATTCATTTCATCATCACCTGCCGAAGGATGATCAAATAACAAGTGCAGTGCATCCTTCAACTTGGGCTTATCTCTGGATTTAGAATTCTCCATTTCCTTCTTGACTGATTGTAGCTCTTCTTCCAACTTTTTAATATTCAAATCTCTTGATACAAGTTGAGCATCAAGTTCTTTTCTGAGATTCTTTCCACAACTCATCTCATCTTCCAGTTCATGCTTCATCTTATTAACCATGACATTTTGCTCTTTTACATTCAATTTTTCTTGAGCAAGAGAATCGGAGCAACATGCATTTTCTTGTTGTAGTTTTTGATTCTTCTGAACTAACTCAGACAGCTGTGTTGTTAGATCATCATTTTTGGCTTTCATATTTCGAACTTCATCGGACTCTTGATTCTCTTCACACTTACCAGCCTTTTGTTTTCCTTTTCCTTTGGCCAGCTTCTGTAGTTCCTCACTTTGAGAATCATTCTTCTCTGTTAGGTCAGTAACTATATCAATAAGCCTTTGATTTAATACTCTTAGCTTGTTGACCTCAGTTTCCAGAGCATGGATCTGTATGCCTTTAGATTTAATTTCCTCAGTGGATTTCTGATCCAATTCTTCAGTCCCATGGACATCTTCCACCTTTTTGTTCAGTCCATCGATCTCTCGTTTCTGTTCTTCAACCTTCATCTTATACTTACTAACGGATTCTGAGTTCTCTGATGTTGATAAATTAAGTTTCTCAATTTCTTCCATCAGCTCAGACTTCTCTTCTTCTTGCTGCTGCATGTAGAGTTTGGCATCGCGAACAATTTTGTTAGCTTTCTTGGTTTTGGCCCTCCAAACATCTATCTCTTCAAGAGCAGCCTCCAACTCAGCTCGCATATCAATTCTTCCTTCAATTTCTTCTTCTTCACCGTCAGTGGTTCCAACTTCACTTGGAAAGTCTGGTTCTTCACTCATTCCATCAGCATCATTGACTGAGTAAGTATTTTTGTGGTATGATTTATCCAAATCATTTTTCTGTTCACTGCATGATTCCTTCAGTAAGCTGTTTGATTCTTTTATTTGAATCACACTTTTTCCAAAAACACTTCCACACTGAGGGATACCACCTGACTTCTGATTCTTCTTTGAAGATTTTCTTTTTCCCATGGTAGACCGAGATAAGCGCAAACAATATCTTCAACAACACAGATCGACTACACCAAGTTGAAGCAAACAAATTTGATAAAAGCAACCAGTCCCTCTGATACCAATTGTTAGGTCCAATAGGGGCCTATTTACCCTGAGAGGGGGGGTGAATCAGGGTATGGATATTCTTTTTCAAAATACTTCCTGCCCCACTGGATCTTGACCTCTTTGTTACAAGGGTCACTTTGTTTGCTCTTGTGTGTATACTATGATCAGTTCTTTTCAAGTTTATCTGATGATAATGCTTTGAGTGCAATGCAGAGAAGCGACCAGGAAGACACAGCGATTTTAACTTGGTTCACCACTAAGGGCTACGTCCAAGGAGCCTACGCCGACAAGTTGCCGGTTCGTACCAAGATCCACTAACTTCACTAGCTGTGGTTTACAATGTTCGGGCTAGATCACTTCTATGCCCAGGCTCACTGCCTTTACAATGTTTAGGGTCAGCTCACTGCTTTCCCAAGGGTCACTCCCTATTTCTCTCTCTCTCTGGCTCACTACCGGTGGAGAGGATCACCTTCTTCCTCTTCCTAAGCTCACTGCTCTTGGATGGAATCCACTCACAGTTTATAGACCTGTAGGTCTCTTCATTTGCATGAATGAATGCATCTTCTCTTGTATGTAGATGCTCTGTTGATGTACAACTTTCACCCGTAGATGAATATCTCTTTGCACCGAAGGTATCGGGCAATCTTCCAGCTTCCACACAGTCTGAAAATCACTGCGGGAACAAAACCTTACTTGGCGCGCAAGTCAACCTCGGCGCGCAAGTATCGGCGCGCAAGTCACAACGGGCGCGCAAGTCCTCCTCTGACACTTACGCGACACAAGCTTCCTCAACTCCAAACTTGCGCGACTCTCTTCCCTTTACGCCCAAACCACCATTGGTGCGCAACTGCAAACCGGCGCGCAACTTCTAACACCGGCGCACAACTTCAACCACTGGCACGCAAGTCCCACCTGCGCGACCACACACACCACTTGCGCGACCACCACACCTGTGCGACGGGAGCTCTCGTCCTGAACTCCGGTGAGAAATGAGGAGGGGTGGTCTGGTATTTATAGGCAATCTGACCACCCTGCGCGACGGCACGCAAGTCACCTGCGCGACCCAATTTCGGCGCGCAAGTCTCCTCTCCTTTAGACACTTGCGCGACCAACTCCCAAACTTGCGCGATCCTATTTCCTTAGCCATATTTTGATCTTCTGATCTTGAAAAACATGTGGCGCGCAAGTTTCCTCTACTCCAAGTCCACGGTGCGCAAGTCCCTTTGCCAAAAACACTTTTCTTCATTTGCCGATTTTCAGGCCCAAAAATTTGGCAAACACTGGAAAATGGCGTCACATTGTATCTGTTCTTTTATACCGCCTCCAGATCTTCCATTCCTTTTATCGACGTTCTTGAATCAAACATGCATCGTTGAACTCAGCTCTTGAACTCGAAATTTAACCATGAAGTCCTCTTTGTCAACAATCACAACTCAGATGTCCACTTTGTCAACAAACACAATCACCTCAAAAAGGCTTCAATGATACCTTGAGGGATTTTTGCCCAACAATCTCCCCCTTTGGGTTTGTTGACAACTCTTCCAAACAAAGATACGTCATTGATTCTTCAACCTCCATTCGCCGCATTGCGATTCTGATAGCGACCAAGGATTTACTCAACACATACTCTAAGCCCACATGAGCAATGCTCGGCGTGAGAAACAAGAGTAAATGAAAAGTTCATCAATGAATCACTTTGTCTCTAACATCCATTGTTGACACCAAACACTGTCCAACACCACTCTTCTACTTTTATCACGATCCTCAGCTGTCGTGATATCTATTCTTTGATCGATCACTTCTAGCATCGTCAGATGTTATACGCTCCCCCTTTCTGCTCACAGCTTCAACACCTCTTTAGCCATATTTCCTGTGTTGTCCAAGCTAATCTCTGGCTAAGCACGTTCAACTAGCTTCAACTCCCCCTATCTGGCTGCTCCACCTGTCATCTTCTCCCCTTATCATTCATGATTTATCAAATCTCCACATTGTCTCCCCCTTGAACAATCACTATTTTCTCCCCCTTTGTCAACGAACCCAAAGGTCACGCCTTTGTAGTCTGTAACATAGTAGAGAACACATTAGCACAGTAGAGAAAACACAGCATACCTCGGGGAGAGGGGGGGGGGGTCCCGTGTCCACACTATTTCAAGTGCGGGGAATCGACTGAACTCCCAGAGCTAGTCGATGCCTCTCAAAAGCTTCCTTGGGTAAGGCCTTTGTCAGAATGTCTGCAACCTGTAGCTCTGTAGGCACGTACTCCAACTTCACGATGCCCTGCTCAACCTTCTCCTTGATGAAATGATACTTGATCTCAATGTGCTTTGTCCTGGAATGATGGACAGGATTTTTGCTAAGATTTATAGCACTTGAGTTGTCACACTGGATTCCGATCGGAGACTTCACTTCAACTCCCATATCCTCATGCTGCTGCTTCATCCACAATAACTGTGTGCATGCTTGAGTGGCCGCAATATACTCAGCTTCTGCGGTGCTCAATGAAATGCAATCTTGTTTCTTGCTTAACCAAGAAATACACAATCCACCAAGATAGAATGCACCACCTGACATTGATTTTCTATCATCTGCTGAACCAGCCCAGTCTGCATCAGTATATCCCAATAACTCTGTCTGAGATTTGTCATTGTATGTCAAGCCGAATTTCACCGTGACCTTGATATAACGAAGTATTCTTTTCACTGCAAGCATGTAACTTTCCTTGGGATTACTCTGATATCTCGTTGCTTGGCATGTGGAGAAAACAATATCAGGCCTTGTTGCGGTTAAGTACAACAGACTTCCAATGATTTTCATGTATTCTGTGATATTAACTGCCTTGCCATCCTCATCTTTTGATAATTTCATCCGAGTAGAAACCGAAGTCTTCATTTCCTTGGAATTATCCATTCCAAACCTTCTTAGAACCTCCTTGGCATATTTGGATTGAGAAATGAATGTTTCATTCCTTCCTTGTGTCACCTGTAGACCAAGGAAAAACGTTAGCTCTCCAATCATTGACATTTCAAACTCATTTTTCATGAATTCGGAAAACTGTCTGCACTGAGCTTCATCTGATCCGCCAAAAATTATGTCATCGACATACACTAGCACCATCATCCTTTGATTACTGTCATTGCTGAAATAGAGGTTGTAGTCAACTCCTCCACGCAGGAAACCAAGCTTCTTCAAGTACTGATCAAGCCTTGAGTACCATGCCCTTGGTGCTTGTTTCAGCCCATACAACGCCTTCTTCAACCTGCAAACTTTGTTCTCATTCTCATGAATGAGAAAACCATCTGGCTGCTCAATATACACCTCTTCTTCCAGAGCCCCATTCAAGAATGTGGATTTGACATCCATCTGGAACACTTTTAACTTTCTTTGCACTGCTATGGCCAAGAATAATCTGATTGTCTCCAGCCTTGCAACCGGTGCAAATGTCTCATCAACATCTATTCCCTCTATTTGGGAGTATCCCTTGCACACTAGTCGTGCTTTGTTCCGAATCAATGTGCCATCTTCATTCATCTTGTTGCGATAGACCCATTTAGTCCCGATGACATTCTTGTCTGCTGGCCTCGAAACAATCTCCCACATCTGGTTCTTGATCAAGCTCTTCATTCATAGCCTGAACCCAGTTTTCATTTCCGGCTGCATCAGAAAAGCATTTCAGCTCAACCAATGTTATCTTTCCAATAATTTTCAGCTCGACTCTTTTTATTCCTTGCATGCATAGACTTGACTCTCTTGTCCATCATCAGTGACTTCTTCTAAGTCTGCATCTGCCACTTCTACTCCCCCGGAGTCTCTTATCGCATCCGTATTTTCAACAGATAACTTTTCACTGTGTCATTGCTGTTAAGGCACTATTGATATTCTCTCATAGCATCTTGGTATCCTGAAAACGGTCAGCTGATACCACATTGTTAGAGCAAAATAAATAATCATGAAGTGCTTGACTATTGATTCTTCTCCAGAAATGAGTATTCCCCCGTTCGAACACTCCTGATCTGACTTTTTCGGTTGAATGCTCCCCCTTGGTTGTGCACCACTTCCTGGGTTTAGGCCACTGTTTAAACCCATAAGCATTCGTTCTTCTCCTACATCACCTATTCTCAGCTTCCACCTGGAATTGAGCCATTAACAAAATCTCTAAGCCTACTGAGTTGAAACTCGGTGTAGGAAACAAGAGATAGGGTTAGTAACGCAATTTCCTCCTATTGTGCTTCATTTCTCCCTTTCTTCTTCAGCTTTAGTACCAGATTTGAGTTCATTGAAATTCTGGAGCATCTAACTTCTTCACTTTGCATCCTTAGATGCCACTTCCCGTTGGATTGTATCTCCCTAAAACCTGAAACACACGGATCATCAGTTAATAGCATTTATATACATAGGGAGAGGGGTTTATTCCGGAATCCTCAAGATGAAGATTGTGGTTGATCCTGATGGGTCAACCCTTTGATTCTTTCTTGGAGGGCATCACACTCCTTTCTTGCTTCCTCCAACTGCCTGACCAACTTCAACTGTTCTGGCCATATGACTAGGCATTCTTTTCTCACATTCTGAGCCTTTTTCTGATATGAAGATTCTGTAGTCTTGGCCTTTCTCACAATCTGGGGTTTAGACCAACTGGTACACATTTTGGTCTTTGATGTTCTACTGAAATTCCATTTCCCTTGATTGTTTCTCGGTGCAGGAATCTCCTTTCTTGTCATCTTCCCCGTCTTCTTTGTCCATTGCAGGGATCTGCCTTTTTCTTCCACTTCTCGTTGAGGGGCGAATTTTGCAATGCATTCTTTGCTTATCTGCCTTTTATCAGATTTATGAGTCGCCACCCTATTTTGCATTGGTGGTGGGTCCTCCATTGAACGTTCATTCTTCTTTATCACAACTGGAGTAGATCTCCCCTTAATCTTCCAGGTTTGTTCACATTCTCTCCTTGAGAGATGTTGTGAGCACGATAGAGGAGGTGACTGATACAACTTTCGTTCTGCTCCATGTGATTTCCCGGAGGCTTTAAGCCTATTCTTCTCCTTACCACTTTGTCTCCCAGTACAGGATTCTTTCTTGTACACTTCTTGTGGTGGAGATCTCTTTTCTTGTTCCTTTCCCTTTCCTGCTTTCTTCTTACTGCAATGTCTCGCCATGTGCCCATAGTGAGAACATATAAAACATTTTCCCTCAAAGGCATACCTCATTTCATCATCTCTCTGCTGAGATGTTGATGCCCCTTGATTTCTTCTTTTGATATTGGGCTTCTGAGCTTCCTGACACATACTCATTGCGTGTCCCATTCTTCCGCAGTAATAGCATCTAACATATGCTTTCCTCTGAGAAGCTCTTCTTTCTAAATTCTCCTGATGCTTCTTCCTGTTCTCAGATTTATTAATGTTTCTCTCTTCACAGTCTGAAATGTACTCCAGAGCCTCTGTACAGAAGCTTGATGTGTGGCCATGAACTCCGCAGAAATAACACACATCATCACTCCTTGAAACTATCCTCATGGGCCTATCTCCAGCACCTATAGGATTTTTGTTACCTTTGAAATTTTTCACTGCATTTTTCTTATCACCCATAGGAGTGAGATTATCATATCCAATTCCAGATTTTCCCAAAAAGGTTGACCTTTGGGATGATACAATCCTTTCATGCTTCTCCTCTGATGCATCATATTTGGAATTCATTTCATCATCACCTGCCGAAGGATGATCAAATAACAAGTGCAGTGCATCCTTCAACATGGGCTTATCTCTGGATTTAGAATTCTCCATTTCCTTCTTGACTGATTGTAGCTCTTCTTCCAACTTTTTAATATTCAAATCTCTTGATACAAGTTGAGCATCAAGTTCTTTTCTGAGATTCTTTCCACAACTCATCTCATCTTCCAGTTCATGCTTCATCTTATTAACCACGACATTTTGCTCTTTTACATTCAATTTTTCTTGAGCAAGAGAATCGGAGCAACATGCATTTTCTTGTTGTAGTTTTTGATTCTTCTGAACTAACTCAGACAGCTGTGTTGTTAGATCATCATTTTTGGCTTTCATATTTCGAACTTCATCGGACTCTTGATTCTCTTCACACTTACCAGCCTTTTGTTTTCCTTTTCCTTTGGCCAGCTTCTGTAGTTCCTCACTTTGAGAATCATTCTTCTCTGTTAGGTCAGTAACTATATCAATAAGCCTTTGATTTAATTCTCTTAGCTTGTTGACCTCAGTTTCCAGAGCATGGATCTGTATGCCTTTAGATTTAATTTCCTCAGTGGATTTCTGATCCAATTCTTCAGTCCCATGGACGTCTTCCACCTTTTTGTTCAGTCCATCGATCTCTCGTTTCTGTTCTTCAACCTTCATCTTATACTTACTAACGGATTCTGAGTTCTCTGATGTTGATAAATTAAGTTTCTCAATTTCTTCCATCAGCTCAGACTTCTCTTCTTCTTGCTGCTGCATGTAGAGTTTGGCATCGCGAACAATTTTGTTAGCTTTCTTGGTTTTGGCCCTCCAAACATCTATCTCTTCAAGAGCATCCTCCAACTCAGCTCGCATATCAATTCTTCCTTCAATTTCTTCTTCTTCACCGTCAGTGGTTCCAACTTCACTTGGAAAGTCTGGTTCTTCACTCATTCCATCAGCATCATTGACTGAGTAAGTATTTTTGTGGTATGATTTATCCAAATCATTTTTCTGTTCACTGCATGATTCCTTCAGTAAGCTGTTTGATTCTTTTATTTGAATCACACTTTTTCCAAAAACACTTCCACACTGAGGGATACCACCTGACTTCTGATTCTTCTTTGAAGATTTTCTTTTTCCCATGGTAGACCGAGATAAGCGCAAACAATATCTTCAACAACACAGATCGACTACACCAAGTTGAAGAAAACAAATCTGATAAAAGCAACCAGTCCCTCTGATACCAATTGTTAGGTCCAATAGGGGCCTATTTACCCTGAGAGGGGGGGTGAATCAGGGTATGGATATTCTTTTTCAAAATACTTCCTGCCCCACTGGATCTTGACCTCTTTGTTACAAGGGTCACTTTGTTTGCTCTTGTGTGTATACTATGCTCAGTTCTTTTCAAGTTTATCTGATGATAATGCTTTGAGTGCAATGCAGAGAAGCGACCAGGCAGACACAGCGATTTTAACTTGGTTCACCACTAAGGGCTACGTCCAAGGAGCCTACGCCGACAAGTTGCCGGTTCGTACCAAGATCCACTAACTTCACTAGCTGTGGTTTACAATGTTCGGGCTAGATCACTTCTATGCCCAGGCTCACTGCCTTTACAATGTTTAGGGTCAGCTCACTGCTTTCCCAAGGGTCACTCCCTGTTTCTCTCTCTCTCTGGCTCACTGCCGGTGGAGAGGATCACCTTCTTCCTCTTCCTAAGCTCACTGCTCTTGGATGGAATCCACTCACAGTTTATAGACCTGTAGGTCTCTTCATTTGAATGAATGAATGCATCTTCTCTTGTATGTAGATGCTCTGTTGATGTACAACTTTCACCCGTAGATGAATATCTCTTTGCACCGAAGGTATCGGGCAATCTTCCAGCTTCCACACAGTCTGAAAATCACTGCGGGAACAAAACCTTACTTGGCGCGCAAGTCAACCTCGGCGCGCAAGTATCGGCGCGCAAGTCACAACGGGCGCGAAAGTCCTCCTCTAACACTTATGCGACACAAGCTTCCTCAACTCCAAACTTGCGCGACTCTCTTCCCTTTACGCCCAAACCACCATTGGTGCGCAACTGCAAACCGGCGCGCAACTTCTAACACCGGCGCACAACTTCAACCACTGGCACGCAAGTCCCACCTGCGCGACCACACACACCACTTGCGCGACCACCACACCTGTGCGACGGGAGCTCTCG
Source organism: Viscum album (assembly GCA_963277665.1). Lineage (NCBI taxonomy): Eukaryota > Viridiplantae > Streptophyta > Magnoliopsida > Santalales > Viscaceae > Viscum > Viscum album. The sequence goes on from OY728166.1 coordinate 1,325,116,601, forward strand.
TCCTGAACTCCGGTGAGAAATGAGGAGGGGTGGTCCGGTATTTATAGGCAATCTGACCACCCTGCGCGACGGCACGCAAGTCACCTGCGCGACCCAATTTCGGCGCGCAAGTCTCCTCTCCTTTAGACACTTGCGCGACCAACTCCCAAACTTGCGCGATCCTATTTCCTTAGCCATATTTTGATCTTCTGATCTTGAAAAACATTTGGCGCGCAAGTTTCCTATACTCCAAGTCCACGGCGCGCAAGTCCCTTTGCCAAAAACACTTTTCTTCATTTGCCGATTTTCAGGCCCAAAAATTTGGCAAACACTGGAAAACGGCGTCACCTTGTATCTGTTCTTTTGTACCGCCTCCAGATCTTCCATTCCTTTTATCGACGTTCTTGAATCAAACATGGATCGTTGAACTCAGCTCTTGAACTCGACATTCAACCATGAAGTCCTCTTTGTCAACAATCACAACTCAGATGTCCACTTTGTCAACAAACACAATCACCTCAAAAAGGCTTCAATGATACCTTGAGGGATTTTTGCCCAACACAATGTAAGATCATTGAGAGGGGGTGGATTAGAGTTCCCCTATTTTTTCGATTTTCAATTATTCTTTTAAATATACCCAATTATTTTTCAAAACATTATCCTAGTTAAAATTTATGTTTTCATTAATGATGATGACACACCGCAACATTCAATGGGGTGAAGAAAAAAAACTAGTTTCATTTAAGGATTTAAATTGTTCAGACTACATATGTGTATCCAATCAATTTTTTATTTTGGTAGAGTTAAGGGTAATATTATAATCACTAACATAGGAGAATGATTACAAATATTAGGGGGTATTGTTCATCCAAAAATAAAAATAATCTTTCTTCACCATATTATATAATCAACTAAATGATCAGGGAAGAATGTTTCTATGAGCCTTGAAAAACTAACGTTTTACTTATAGAATGATAGTCTCCTTGCGGGATAGATATTAATATTATTGATCACTCTAGTATTTTATCTTTTATTTTAGTAAAACAATATATTTTTTAATGATACCGCTAAAAAAAGCTTGAAAATGATATCCCTTAACTCTACATTTTATTATATCACAGTAAATAGGTCATCCTCTTAAATCAATATATATTCAATCACTACAATATAATATATGAAAGACCATTTATTAATTCCTTTTTTTTAAAATAAATATCATTGTTATCTTCATCATATTGAACCAAAAATTTCATATAATTTCGATCTAGATGTTAGATTGAAGAGACAATAATCTCTTTCTCTCTCTCAATCATATTTTATGATGTAAGAATATTATAGATCTCATTATTCAACTTTTTTTTCATATTTTTCAATGTAAGGATCAATTTTCTCAGAATTATATTCATATTATCAATTTCATGCACTATGATATTCTTATGGAATACATAATAAACTTTTCTTCATCCTTTTTTCCTCTTCAAAAATATAAATTTTATATAGAATCGGTAGTATCATTATCTTCAACCATAGAATACTCCACTAATTTTTCTATATATTTTTCTTTATAAAATTAAATGCCCATAAAAAATTTTAAAATTTAGAAAATGGAAATATTTCTTCATTTTTAGAAGTATATCTTCACATCATGAAAATCTTTTCAGTTTAGTCCAGAAAATTATCAATATTTATTTATAATAATTAATTAAAGAAAATTTCATTTTAAATTCCATGAAATATCATGATAAATTATTATTATTTAATTCATCACAATTCTAAGAAATGATCCTAAATTAAGAAATAGACAATTAGTTTTTTAAATCAATGTCCACAATTACAATTTCACAGATGTTTTCTTGTTTATAATTTTATATTTTTGGAATCACAAAAACAATTAAATGATAATAAATTATACATTGATGAAAATCCATACGCATCATAGTGTTCTTAAATTATGCATGATTTTTTAATTCGCATATTTTTCAAACATATGTCCCATTAATATTTTTTATTATCCTTACATGAAACTAATTTTCTTTCCCTCTCATATTTTATCAAGAAAATGAATCATATATATGAACAAGGTTAAACATACATTCTACATATAAATTATAAAATAATAAAATATTATTACTATATATCTCAATAAATTTTCCACATCTCGGTATACATTAGAAAATATTATATGTGAACAAAATAATATTATGAATCAAATTACAATACCATTCTATACAGTTAAAACAACAAATATCATATGCATGATAAAAATATGTGATATATCAATATGTAAATATAAATAACAATAAAATTTTTGTGTATCATCCTACACTCAGATCCTTTGATTTTTTTATACTATCTACGAAAAATATATTTTATGTACCATTAAATATACATTTATTTAAAAATTATATTACATGATAATTAAAGTTACTTTCATAGGATGTGATTATGATAGATTTCTAAATCCAATAAATTAACAAGACAAAAGTGTATTTGAAACTCTAAGGAATTTACTATTTCATCTATTTTGAAAAATAACATGTGCATGAATTGAGAATCCCAATTTTCACATCCATATTAATATTACTATAATTCATTTAAATATGATAATAAAATATTTAAATATCATTATAGAATTAAAAATCATGTAATATATTCTAAAATGACATTAAATCAATTTGGAATAATGGAGAATTCTTAATCCAATCTCTACCTTAATTATAATATCTAAATATATATAAATACTCATATCTGAGTATTTTAATAACATTTACTACTTATTTAATCTCCGAATCACTTATGAATTTTAAAATTATTATCTAAAGAGTATTTTTCCTTAATATAGTAATATTCATATTTATTACTCCATGTATGGTTTGTATACACTTAGTTAATCGATTATACTCTTTTATCACAACTCTTAATGTTATCCAATAAAGACAATTTTCTAACCTATAATATTTTGGATAGTTATCCCTTCATAAAATATTCAAATAATTTAATGATTTTTGAATTGTCTAAAAAATATCATTTTGGGGTATTTTCTACCACAACTATTTTTCTCAAGTATAAACATCTCTAAATTCATTACCTTATACCATGATATCGATTTATAATGGAATAACTTTATATATATTCCTTTTCTATCGTATGAATAAATTCCAAAAATAAGCTATAATAAAACAATTATCATCCACTAGAAATGAAAAATATAATTTATATATTTCTTTTCTTTTCTCATCAATACAAGGATAGATTGTTATTTATCTTCATTAGGTTCTTCCACAACCACAAATATATATTTTCATATCCACTTTCACAACAGTAGCTTTACTTATTACTAGAAAATATAATTACTAAACTCCATTGGGATATCTAAAATCCCCGTTTTTCAATACCATTATATAAATATCTATCAATATATTGTCCCCCTTATTGAAAATAACTGTTAACATGTTTATGTAATATAGAATACTACTCATCTCATGTTTCGTCCTTGATTTTAAAAATTATGAACTTCACTCTTTTTTTTCTTTACATTTATTATGAGATAAATAATGATTCACATATTTGAATGATTGAAACAGATTTTATATAGATATGATTCAAAAAATAACTAACTCTAAGTCTTCATGAGAAGCTTCAAATGTATAAAATTGGTGTAATCACTAATTTATATTGGTTTTCCATAAATTTTCTAATATTTGACATGGTTGTAAAATTTCATTCATTTAGTTTGTTTATATAGATTAATAAATAAATTTATTAAATTAAAAAATATTAATAAAAGACATAAAAATTATTTTAGTACAAATCATATTACTATAATTTTTTACTCAATACATTTTCCCTTCCAAAATAATAAATGATATAGTCAACATAAGAATGGGAAAGTGTTGTAATCACACCTCAATCTATAATAATGGCAAAAAAAAATTATTCAAAATAAATAATTAATATATATAAATTTAAATCTAACTATTATCTCCCCTTAAGGGATGCAACCAATATCTCTTAGCTATAGTGATTCCTCATCATAAACACCATGAATTTTTTGATAAACCATAAGATATTATAACCCATTAAGATAGACAAAGAAATGATCTATTTTGGATAAAAATCATTTTTATAATAAATAAATCACCTTGTCTTTCTACCCCCATTTGTTAATAACTCTATATTCCCTAAACATAATTACAAACAAGAAATTATGGGTTTAAGGTGGATGTCTAAGGCCCTTTAGTGAGATAATCCTAGATGTGATTTATTTGTGAACCATAAAATCATTTTTATATTGCTCTATATTAAAAAGAAATATTCATTCCTAAATTACCTAAAATTTAACAAAATTGAATTTCTTTAGGCATAAAAGATTTTCATCTTTTATTAACTGTCTCCTTGTGTGATTTCATCTTCTTTACAAGATCAACTAAGGAACAAGCATCTCATAGTTCATCCTAATCCGTCATTAAAATATATTCATGAGCTAGTAGGATTAGAAAACATTTATTTAACACAGATAAACCTTAGGTTAACCTCCCAACTATTACCTCAATGTGTTTTAAGTAATCCTAATTAGATAGTATCTCTATGAACTTTAATTATTCTTCCTCATAAATAACATTTCTCTTTATTGTCTTTTCACCTATTATACTTTCAATATCATTATTTTTATTAAAAATTGAGATAGGAACATAGTTAATAACTATACTATTATATTATTAGTATTTTATAATTTTTACATGGTTTTTGGTGTCTTTTTTGTTACAATTGTTATGCACATTCCCATATGATTCATATGGGAAGTCTTCATCCAAACCAATCCTCATATTTTCCACTAATGTTCATTATGTTTTTTTCAGTGTACTTCAATTTAATTTGATCTCCAACGAATTTTTTAATTTCTCTATGGTGTGACCAATTATTCTATAGTGTAATCATCACAACTTTGGTTTTCCACACTTTTAAACTTTTTTCTAGGTTTTACTTTATTATCTTTTAAATTACTTGAACCATATGGAAAACAAAACCCTCCATTCTCATTTTCTACATCATATTATGGGATCGTCTCTCCTCTTTATAATTGGAATTCAATTTTATAAGGTTAAGCCAACAATACTAATTTTTGTAACCATTTCAGTTAGAGTATAATTATAAACATTCAATAAAATTGCATCTATTATGGGTGAAATTATTTAGTTTATTATAGAAATATTCCTTTTTTACCTAGATTTCACTGCTATTGAGAAATAATACCACCTATTTTAGGAATAATGTAATCTCTAAAAGTTTAATTTTAACTTTATAATTCAATATCCTTATTCCCAAATTCTTATAATACCAGTAATGTTTGTTAAATTTTATTTATTCTCTTTCGTTGTAGCCTAAAAGGATTTGGAAGTTCATACAACTTACTATCTTATGGTAGAAATAAAATCATGGGATATTATATTATATAAAATTCTCAAATCCACTTTTAAGACATTAGTAGGTTTCCTTGTATATTTTTTCACCCATATTTTTGTTTTATATTTTGGATTTGAACTATTTCTAGTAGATGGCGGTAAATTAGTACAAATAGTTTTCACTATATTATGGGATACCTTCTTCCATTATCATATTAAATATGTATTCTAGAATATTAAGAAGTTCATGTTAACATTAATATTATCCTTTTAAGGTACAAAACTCTCAACAATTTTTTTCATGGAAGCATCCTTTATTTAAAATTTTGGTGAAGATCAGATAAGGGTAACGTCTAAATAACTCAAAATTAACTCCCTCTCATGAAACAATAAATTTAGAGAGTTATTAATATATTCATGTTCTCTCACTGAATATTCAAATTCCTTTCTTATATTATTCAAATTATGTTTAGGAATCCATATTATTTACAGTATAAACTTCCAACTAGATATCACAGACATTTTTAATGGTATTAAGTAATTATTTAAATTCATGGATCGTTTCTTATAAGATTATATTGATCTCATATTTCTCAATAGATTATTGGGGAATTTTTTATTCATCCAAGGATTAATTTTATTCACATTGTGAAAAATTTTATTCCATGGCTTCATCAACATAAGTTGTATTTTTTCACTTTTGAAACTTTTTACCCAAATAATTCATTATAAAATTAATGTATATGTCTATCTATGTTTATAAATCATATAATACATTAATCTACCCAAATATATAGTTAAAAAACACAATATGGTGTTTCATAAAATAATATTTTACACAATTGTAATTGTCATCAACTAATTTAATAGGGTTAATATCATCATTTTTTTACAACTTGATATTGATTTATCATAGAAATAATATTCAATCAACATAGATAGAAAAACACATTTATTACCTAAAATTAATGGTGTATATTATTTTATATTTAAATTCATACTCAAATTCTATTCCTCAATTTTATTTCTATTTAGTAAATTGTTTTTTCAAATCGTTATGATAACAATAATCGAGATTGGATCTAAATTTTACATATATATCACATCTATAAGTAATTAATATAAAAAATTCATGTTTACATGTTAATAAATAAGGTAATTAATGTAAGATATAATTAAATGAAATCGTTACTAGATTTGATACCAGTCGAGGTTCCCAATAGACCATGAAGGAATTTTTAGAGTGGGTGAACCAATGTTTTCCCAATTTTAAAAAAATTAAATTTCTATTTTAAAATTACATAAATATTAGTTTATCTACTATCTTGGTTAATAATTATTGATATATTAATTGTATATAGTCACATTTGACAAAATGTGATACAAAGAGTAAAAAAATACAAACATTTATGGATATAGAATTTTTAATCTCAATATGGCTACCCGATCCTTAATGTGTTCATGTTGAGTTTTCATATATAAACAAATATCTTATATGGGAGAGTGAATATAAAAAATAGTACAGTTTTAATACATGAATCATGAAAATATATCTTTACTATAATTAATAATTGAATAAAAGATAAGGGAATAATTATTCTTTTAGTATTAAGATACCAATTATCACCCTACAACCCTTTGATATCTTGATTAGATGGATAATATTATACTTGATCCCTCTAGTTATAGAGAAGGTATTATACTATATTCATTCATAACTTAGTGTTACTTATCAAATAACTCTTGAAAATGATCATACAAAATCTCTGAATGTCACTACATCACAGTAGTAAGAAAAAATCCTCAATTAATTTCTCCTTCATCACAAGAATATGATTAGGGACACCACATGCAAGTTGAGATTGTTCATGAACTCCGTCATAGTGTGTTATTCAATCATAGTGGTATTTTATATCTAATAGTCTTCATATAAAAGTCAAATAGCAGCAAAATTGGTTATTATTTCTCTCTCTCAATCATATCCTATAATGAATGAATATCATTGAGATGCTTATTCTTCTTCTCATTCTTCTTCATCTTTGATAAAATGGTCTATTAAATCATAATAATTTTTAATTTACATCTATATTTCCATGAGATATAATTCAAAATATAGTACTATATTCTCATTTCTCTTTCATCGCCTTATATAATTTAGATATTCAATAGAAAAAAAAATTCTTAATATCTGTTTTTAGCATCCTATAATACTTCTACAATATATATTCCATCACAAAAAGAAATACAGATAAATTTTTTATCTATTTAAACATTGAAATCTCCCTTGATCATCAATAGGTGATTTTATCATCTTTTAAATCATGTTAAGGGGATATAAAAAATAGACTAATTTTTATCTCAATGGTTAATTTTTAATATTTATATGTAAAATTATTTTAAACATCTACCCAAAATTATCTAATTTAATAATCCTAAATTCCTTTCCTAAATAAATATTTTAGCAAAGAACTATGATATTATAATATCATATTTTATTACAAAATTTTCACAGTTATTTTCTTTATTGAAATTTTAAAATACAAAAAATACTATTGTTTTCAAACTCCAAAATCATACAAACTAATGAAAATCCTTAAGAATCACTGTAGGTATATCATGGATAGGTTTTTTGACATTAAAAAATTTTAAAACATATTACCAAAGTGTAATTTTTTATTATTTTTACATTAAATAATGTTTTTTCACCTTTGAATATTTTCCAATGAAAATGACCCATACATAAGATTTTGATAACTCTACTATTCTATGTAATATTTATAAAATACAGACATGTCATAAGAAATTGTATCATGGAATTTTTTAGATTCCATCATACTTCAGCATATATCATACATAGACACAAATATATTACACACCAACTATCTTTTCCTTTATTTATTATTCACCTTGAATAAAAACATTATGCCTGAAAAAATATATTCTATATCACTATAAAAACATACATAACAACAAAAGATGTTATATATTACTCTTTTCTTAGTTTAATTTCTACTTTTATGTTAGATATGGAAAATGTTATTACATATCATTAAATATGTCACATATACATCAGATATATTATGCATTCTATGAAATGTATTACATTTTCTATGTATTTTTTAGGTTGCCATCACAGTTGAATAAAAAAACATTTTGTATAGTTGAAGTTATAATTTATTTTCTACTTCTAATTTTATAAGGAAGAAATATATCCACTATATTAGAGAGAATTCACATGAAGAAAAGTAATTCCATAATTATTTTAAATTAACTATGTATTTATTAAAATATTCTTCAATAATTTCCAATCACATTAAATTATCTCAAAAAACATAAAATTACATTATAATGAATAATAATATTACCAAACATCACTCAACATTACCTCCAATGTTTTATAGTATATATTTAATCTCATCATATTATTTAATTGACCCTTACTTTTTTTCTAATCCCATCCTCATATCATCCTTCACAAACCATCATTCAAAGAGTATCCTCCATGGATACAGTATTCTTCATACATAGTACTCTATGGATGGTTTCATTAGACTCCTACCAGCCTTTTTCATAATCATAACAAGAATATAAAAACTCTTCAATATTCTAATACAACTAGCTTCCTAGCTTTCATAATTGTAGTTAATTCTCCCTACTTAAATAACATAAATGATTTTCATCATTTCAAAATAGATCCAAAATCAATGATTTTATCATTGTTGTCTATATAAATAAAATTATAATTAAAGAAGAAGTTACATCATCTGAATATACCATGATATTTATATATAATCGAAAAAAATAATGTATATTTTTTTAAAAATATGAAATATTTTTAAATTGTGTGAAAAATTGAATAAATTTAATCCACTAATTATAAAAACTATAAATTTCTTCTTAATAATTTTCTCTCATCAATAAATGGGTATATTATTATTCAAATTAATTAGCCCCATCCTCCACCTACTAATATATTCTCACATTTTCCCTTTTAAAATAAACACCTTACTTATTGAAAAAGAATATAATCATTAAAATCCATTATGCTCTTAAAAATCCCTGAAAAAACCTCTATTAAAATCCTCATTTCATCAATATAACTATATATGATGTCAATATATTAAAAAACAAAAAATCTGCCTAAATGACCATAATAGTTTCCCCTGTAAACATTTTAACATAACAAAATACTTTAATTAACTCTCTATTTAAAATATACTTCTCACTTTACCCAAATAATTATTCAATGAAATAAAACCAAATAAATTCTCTATTTCTGAAATAATAAAATAGTTTAACATCTGTCATATTCCAAATAATACCTTATAATTATATAATTGAATAATTATAAGGGTAATTCTACTTTCCCTTGAAATTTTTACTTTAATAAATAAAATCATGACTACGTCCACACCAATATAAATAATAGAAAATCATGTATATAAAAATTGAACGTGTTACAATACTTTTCATCTCTACGAAAGAGATGAATTAGCTATCAATAAAAATGAATTCACCCTCTTTGTTACATATGTAGTTCAAATTTCTTTGTTTATTATTAGATTAATGTATATTTCCGAAAAAATAAATCTAGTTTAAAAATTCAAACCCATAATAATTTCTCTCATCTATCAATAAATTGGAATAACCTCACAAAAAGGTAACATATAAACCAAAATAAATATATTCCCATTAAAGAATATGAGTTGGTTCAGATTGGTACATCATTAAAAGTTAAATATGAATGAAATAATGTACTAAAAAATATCTTAGTCAAGAAGACCAATGATACAACACCTCTCCAATTTTATCAATGATTTGAAATAGACACACAAACTAATATCTGTCAAACATAATCATCTAATTTGGTGTTAATCAATGTTTTTATTATTTTAACCATTAGATTATAATATTTGTTAGATGATATTTATATAATTTGTAATATTATAACTGAATATTTATTTTGGCATAAGATGTAAAAAATTTAATGCTTTTATAGTATATCATTCAATTATACTAGACTAATAATTTTTAATTATTTTTCGTTACATTATGAAAACTTCAATGTGGTAGGTGTAAAATTAAACCATTGTTGTTTTATAGGATTTACAATTTTGAACCCAAGATAATGGTGCGGTATATGATGATATAGGTTATGTGTATATGTGAAGAATAAATGAAGGAGTAATTGAGATTTTTGGATTAAATTGTGTTGGACTAGTCCTAATAGATAGAGTGAATCTAATGAAAAACTTTTTAGTGGGACACATCATAACAGATATTTATTAGTGAACAAGGTATAAATCCATATAAAAAACATGGTTTATTACTTTTATGAAATATTGAATATATATGTAATGATTTAGAATTTTAAATAACATATAAAAGTATTGGACTAAAACATGGTTTCTATAGATTTGAAATTCATCCTATGAAAATATATAAATAATATAATGCTCACCTAGGGATCATCATAGTTTCTAGTTGTTAAAAATTCTTATAGAATAAACATTTTGTTGTTGGAAAAAGAAATTAAAAAATGGTATGGAGTTTTGCTAGACACCTTCAAAGAATATAAGAATACTCATTTTTATAAGATATAATTAGTTTAGGAACTTAGTTTCCTTTCTCTATTGATATTTAATATATATTTGGATCTGAATAAATATATAGTAGGGGTCGATTAATTATTATTATAATTTTTATTTAATTTTAATAAATTATTAATTTTAATTATTTTTTATAATCAAAATTTTTATTTAATCATTTTTTAATTTCAAAAAATACATATCTTTTATTTGATCATAATCATTATTTATTGGGTAATTAATTACATTTAATGTATGAATTATTTTTACTAAATAAATTATTGATCATTCAAAAAGAAATTGACTGTCATTTCAATAATCATGGTTCTCATCACCAAATTGATAAATAAATCAATGTAATTTATCAAATGAAAATATAAATTTAGTTACTAGATATTAAAAATCAACCATAGATTTGTAAATAATTTATTTCAAAATTGATAAGGTTATTCGTTAATAATATTTTAACTAATATTATCTCATCATCATATATTTATAATTTTAATTACACCAATATTATTAAAAGTTTATCTAAATAAGATTTTATATATTAAATCCATTAAAAAATCCATTCATAACATCTTAATTAAAGTGTTAATATAGGGTTAAAAATTTACTATGATTTTAGCCCCAAATTGACCACATTCAATTCCTTTTTAGTTAGTGATTAGAATGTGTTTTATGAAAAACAAAAATTTATTCATTTTTAAGAATAAAAATGTATCAATGGTTGTAAAAATCTATGGCATCATTTTCATGGATTATTAAACTTATTAAAATATATATTCAAGAAAATATGATAATTTTTATTCTCTTTTTATTAATTTTTTAATTTTAGTTTATGTATATTATTTCTTTTTAAATACATGGGTTATTTTTTATTGTAATACTGATTCAATATTTACAATGATTGTGGGTTTTTCAACATAATTGGAGTAAATTAGTATGAAAATTGATCATATCATCTATTTAAAGAAATCTTATGGATTTAAATCACAAATAAAAAACAAATGAACTGGAAAATATTATCAATCATATAGGGGATGATGATAATTTAAAAACTGGATAATACAAGAAGAACAATATTATAGAAGAAAATAAAAAATTTATGCAATTTATTGAAAAAATGGTGAACATGGAAAAGGGTTCAGATTAAACACCGAATATAGTTGTATAACCAATGGAGTGGGTCATATTCCAAATCAATGGAATATTTCAACGTTCATTGGCAAGGAAAATTGAATTTTTTTAAGGGAGGAATAGTAACTGGATATGTTGGGGGATACAAAAAGAGTGGAACTCATTGGCGTAAATAATGTGGATGATGGTGTAAAATCTATGTAATTATCTAAGGATAAAGCTAACTTTGAGGTAGAATCTATGGAAAAATTTGATGATCATCATAAATTGGCAGCAGAATTTGAGGAGTCCTATGTTGATGTAGAAACATTTATAGAATAAAAAACATTAGACAATAATACAATTTAGAAATTTTAAAATAGTTTAATGAATAATATTTTTATTTTAAGGATGAAATAAAATAAGTACAATATTAATATAAAGATTATATTGAAAAATGTAAGAGTTATATTAAAATTTTTAAGATAAGTATCAATAAAATGTGATGAAAGGGGAGTAGATCCTAGTAAAACCACTTTATGAGTTACAAAATATTATTTAAAATTTTACAAAACTAGGGCCCACATAAAGAATGTTTTAAGACAAACATAAAAAGAAAAATATAATTATATCTTGGGATGATCATAAATTGAATCTATGGATAAAGATAGATTAAGTAACTTATTTTTATTCAACAATTATATAACATGGTGTGGTCAATTCTATCTTAAGTGAAATGGAACATTATATTTAACTTTATTTTATTTATTTCATAGATCTATATTAGGGAAATAAATTTGAATGGTAAAATATTTAGGGTGTTAGTAGTTGGTGGCTATTATTTTATTTTATTTAAATTTTTCCATTACATATATTTTAAATGAATAATAATTTTTAGTAGTAGGAAATTACTTTTCACACTTATATCAGTGATATATTTTCTATTTATGATACAATGAATAGATTAATAATATCATTAACCCATATTTTAATTATCAATTTCTATGATATTTAATGAGTAATAGGATATGTGGAAAAATAATGGTAGGAATGAAAATATTTTATTAATGGACAATGATTTTGGGGGATAGGTTGACTTTAATAAATAAATATTTTCAAAATTTTACATAAAATTATTTATATATGAGAATTTATTAGTGTAGTTTAATAGAGATTCAATATTTTAAATTTATATTTATTCATTGAATTTGGGTTTTGATTAAAAAACATTTTTTAAAAAAATAATATAATTCCCTTAGATTTATTTATATCCATAAAAATCAACCCAATTCTTTTATGATCAATTAAAATTTGTGTTAAGATGATTTTGATTATGGGGATTTATGTGATACTTATTATTTTACTTTCAATAATTTTTTGGATTCTCACAAATCATTCACAGATAACCTATAATCATTTTAAAACTATAAAAATTATTGTCAAGAAAAAAACAAGAAAATATAGATAGATGGATATGAAACTTGTATTAGGTATACATTAAATTGAAAAAACATGTGAATACATCTAATAATAAACATATCATGAGTTATATTACTAATTATTAGTTTTAATGAAGTTAATTATATATATCATTACTCAATTATTATATAAAATTCAAATATCAAAAAATAAAATTTTAAATTTTAAAATAAGTTAATATAAATTTTTAATTTGTTTTCTAGGAAAGTATTGATTTTAGAATATGTTTTATTGTGATGATCAAGAAATAATTTTTTTAATTATAATTATTTTATTTTATTTATTATGATATATAAATATAGCATATAGTGGATTTTGTCTTTAATAATTTTTATTTATTTTATTAATTAACGGTTTCATGGTTTATTTTATTTATCTATAATTTTTTGGCTTTAATATTATTTTGTTTTATAATTATTTTATGTTATAGGTGTAAAATGTTATAAAATTAATGGTTTTAATTTTAATACCATTTTAAATAATTTTACCACATAACCAGACTAATTATTTGTGTTGTATTATAAAATTTCTAATGTCAATATTATAACATAATAAAGGATTAAACATGATTATCATCATGTTTATATATTCTTCTTTTTAGTTTTTATAGTCTAAATATTTAACATAATTTATTTTTATGTTGTTTGGAAACCCATTATCTAGTTAATGGTAATTTCACCATAGTTGTTGCATATAATAGAAAAATACGAACTTGAGAGAAGCCTATATATTGGAAGGATGATGGTGATTAACATAGGAAAAAAATAAGTAATGTAATAACTTTGTGTAGGATTACATTATAGCAGACAATCCAAAATATATGAATAGAAATTAAATAAGACTATAAAGAATGAATGTCCAATAATGAAAATACAATTATAGTGAAAGGAAAATACAATGTAACAATGACATGTTTTATTAATTATATGGCATGGTGGGAAAATATTTTCATATACTTTTAGATAAAATGTTTATTATTACTCTTATTGCATATTGTAAAATTTTTATTATTATAATTTACCCATTATACGCTCGTATTCATCAAGTTTGGATAATTAAAAAATAGTATTGTTTGTGCAAGTGCATGTTTTCTTTTATTTGATTAAAAATGATTATGTATATATTTAACCCTTTATAATTGTGTTTTATTACATATAATTATAAATTATTTTCAATATCCAAAAACCATAATGATTTTTTTGATTACATATTACTTTTTATTTTTTAGTCTCAACTACTATTTTTTAGTATAAACTAAATTATAATTTTCCTCTATAACAAATTGATATATCTATCCAAATATTTTGGATTTGTGTTAATATTTTTTGAATGTATAGATAAAATATTTATCTAAACTTCCTTAGTTTATGAGGAACAGTGAAAACACATTTCTTGTACTCTAAAAATTTAATGAAGTTGCTGCTGATGTTTTAAAAACTATAAAATCGGTATTTTTGAAAAGTTACTTTATTTAATTTATTGAAATTTCTAAATATATCAAATTCACATGAAACATGATTTTACAAAAATTCATCACAATTATCTTGATTTCATTATTTTACATTGAACTCTAAAAATATCTTTTGGATCATCAATAAATAATATGAGGTTCTGTTGTGCTATTTCAAAACTGTAGTTTTTTTCTCGAATTTTATTACTCTTACTTTTTAGATAATTTAAGTAGTAGTAGAAGTATTATTTATTCAATTCGTGATTAGTTGGAATTCTAATATATATATCAAAAAATAAGTCTTCTGGACTGAATTATAAATCTATTGTAAGAGCCTTTAAAAATCATTGATGTTTGTTTAAATATGTTGTCATGTTTCTTATCAAATTATAGTTTATTGACCCTACTTTCAGAATATGGAAAAGTATAGTTCAAGAAACATAAATTTAGAAAATTGAAAATTATAGATCATAAACCCTATTTTTTGAATATTTAAAAGTATGGTTTGGGAACCATACTTTCAGAAAAGTTAAAAGTATGGTTTCATAACCCTACTCTTAGAACACTGAAAATTATGGTTCGGAAACCCTACTTTCAGTTAACCATAATTTTTCAGAAGACTAGTTTAGGGTAACAGTAAATTTGGTGAACCGTAATATTTTTGAATCCTAAATCTTATGAGACCTACTTTTGGTGAACACAACTTTTGGTGAACCCTATATTCGATGAACCCTATTTTGGTGAACCCCACTATCGGTTAACCCTACGTTCAATGAACCCTAATTTAGGTGAATAACAATTTGGTGTACCCTAATTTACTATACCCTACTTTCTAATACCCTATTATCATGTACCCTAATTTTGTGTACCCGAATTTCCGGTACCCTACTTTTGTGCTTCAACTGTTTTCATTTTTGTTGAATATTGATCTGCTACATATTTATATGGATTATTTTTAGAGGGTTTTCTACTGGATAAAATCATATTAAATATAAGGATTATGATCAAGTGATTTTGATTATTTTTCTATAATATTTAAATATAAAAATTAATAAATTATTTCAACATATTCTTCTAACAAATTCAAAGGATACAATATTATTTAAATTCAAATATTTGAATTTACATTCGAATTGTGATACTAGATTTTAAGAACTATTTTGACTAAGTCTCAAGAAGATAGAATGGATTTAAACTAGAGCTTTAAAAGCATTCAATGATATTATTATTATATATATATTATTTGAAGAGATATTCTAATAATTTAAAATTATTTTATTTAAGATTTATTCTATATGAATAAAGATGACATAGTGATATCATTTTTTGTAGAGATGTTTATGAGCTCTCTTGACTCAATTTATTTTGAATATCCAAAAGAAGTGTAGAACTATTACTAATAGATATTTGTTATCTACATATATATATATATATATATATTTGTAATGAAAATAAGACACATGGATTAACATATTTCATACACTTTTTTTCAAAGAGAATGTACTATGATAATTGAACATCCTATGAATTTCCAATGTCCTGTGACACTCTATTTCATCACCTAAACAATCAATCAAGGGATAAATTTCTTATTCGTAATATTATACTACCTTGAAAAGATTTTATATTCAAAAAATTTATGAACTGGTACTAGTGATTTCATTGTTTTTCTTATCTTGTATAGTTCTTGAGTCTGTGAAACTATTTCCCATCCCTCACATGTACTTTCTATTTATGATTTGTTATTTTCCACACTTTCACGACCCATCCTCAGGGCCCGTGATGTGACTACCCCAAGCCCACCTTGCAAAGGCTTGGGCCTGGCGACTAGCACCAAAGGAGTAAATCCCTACACTGGGAAGTCATTGGCTTTATAGAAGTAAACAAACAAAATAGAGTACGCAACTGAAGTAAGCACAAGTAAAATTGTATACAAAAGTATGTGCTAAAAAGAAAGGGGCTGGAAATACAAGACCAACAGTGTTTATAGTACAACTGAAAGACAAGTACAACAACACTAAAGTAAAATAGAAAACACTAAGTCGTCCTCCGGGAATCCCACCTGAAGGTTGGGTACATATCGTCTCCTCATCACCTCGGTACCGGCCGTCCGCTCCGTGTATGTCTCACCCAGTGGTCCACCTCTAGGTACTGTCCAACTCCACAAGCCTCCACCTCGATCAGTGTTGTCCATCGTCTGCATCCAACACAACGTAGTGCGGGCATAGCCTGTGTAGGGGTGAGTATACGATACCCAGTAGGGACTCTGAGACCCCCTATGGTCTTCCAGAATCCACGAAGGATAAACCACAGAAGAAAGATACAATCATGAAGTATCAACGAACTCTACTTAGGTATATTCCCATACACGTACCTATGTTATCAAAACAGTTCGGCTCCAACACTCGAGCCCAAGCACAACCCAGTCCACACATGAAATCAAGTCAATCACATCGATGATAATGATTGAAAGTCAAGACTCGTCTCACACATGTATAAATCTTTCGTAAAGCGATAGAGATGATCAGATATAGTCACTGATTCATATAAGGTGTCAGAACCACGTAGGATACTAGACCAAGTAAGCTTTTAGACCCACGTAGGATCCTAGAACAGCTACTCTGGCAGACCCAAATAGGATACTAGACCCGCTAAGCTGTCAGACCCACATAGGATATTAGACCAGTTACTCTGTCAGACCCACGTTGGATACAAGTACAGAATTCAAACTGTCGGACCCACGTAGAATACAAGTACAGTAGTCATCGTTGTCGATACCACAAAGTATTCCAGTATAGTTGTCGTCATCGTCGAACCCACAGAGGATTCCAGTATGGTAGTCATTGCAGTTGCAACCAACTCTAGGGTTCCTGCACACAGAACGCTCGATTCTGGGAGGGTCCTCTCCTCAAGCCAAGGGATCGATACATCAACTACCAAAAAGTCTCAAGTTGATTTATTCTGAAGGACTTCCATGTCATATGGGGGTTAATCCAAACAAAACATATCTAAGATACTATGTACAAGATGACCAAGACTTTTACCAAAAAGTACACGGTGTGTTGGTATACGGTACACGCTGTGTAGTCAGACCTCGGGTATTGAACGTGTTAAACGGCTCGTGTCGAAGGGATGGTCATGTAGAAAAGTAAGTACACGGTGTGTGGTATGGTTACATGACGTGTCCAAACAACTGGGGTCGGCTCCGTGTACGCTGTCCATGTGCCCGTACATGGTATCAAACCGTGTTCTCCAACCCGTGTAATTGGTACATGGGTTAGCCCATACCACTATCCATGTCTGGCCGTGTTATGGAGTACATGCCCGTGTACTCCACACCGTGTCTGTTTATCCCCGGGATACACACCGAGTCTCATGTAGCCTCCACCTCCTTGTTGTGTGGTGAGTACATGCTGTCTGATAGAGGTCACACGTCATGTGTTAGCTGTCTGATGTCTAAAACCCTAGCCGCAGAATGCCTAAACTACATATTGTGTTCTCCAAGAGTACACGCCGTGTAGTCTAGAATTTTCCAGAAAAGAAGCCTCTGGACATCGCACCTCCCTTGATTCTCGTTCTTCATTCTGACAGTCTTTTCTTCCTGAAACATCAGTCTCTAGGTCGCCCCGATGTCTCGAAGTGGATTCCTGTGTTTTTTGGGCTTCTGATCGGCTCCAAAAACAAATTTTGAATTACCACTCGAAGAACGGTCGAGGAACGGTCCATCCTGTTCCGGTCATAACCATCACCCTCTATCATCGTCTCACCTCAGCTATGTCACTATGATGTTAAGTCTTCAATTTTGGGTTCATTGCGTCGCATAACGAACCCGTAACGATTCGTTGTTCGTCACCCATGAAAAACAAGAAGAACAACCAACATTCACAATAATGGCGGAGTATTCGGACCATGTTAGTTTGGCCCGGACTCTCTGCATTAGTTTGGTAGCAGGCGGTTAAGGAGAAACAAAACAAGAAGGAAAAAATATCCAAAGATGATCCAATCAAAACACACACCTACCTCAAAATAAGGTTCGTAGTAGTCGGGCATCGCAGAAGACAGCGTCGCGGGGAGACAGTGTCTCCTCGTTGACATTAGGGAAGAATGATCCAAGGATGGTGCATCATCAGTGTTCCTTGCTAGTGACTCCTTCTACTTTGGCTTGGCCAAAGATCGAAGGAGATGATCATCATCCTTCAGCGGTTCTTCGTTGGAAGGTTGGTGTTCTTCGTTGAAGATAGAAACTCCTTCTTCTAGTTCTCAAGAGTTCTCCCCAAAAATAGTTTCCAACCAAACCAATAATAAGGCCCTCCCATAATATAACATTGCCATGTATTTTAAAATTAATTCAAAATGTAAATTGAATTAATTAAGGCATTAGAGTCGGCAACAATAATTGATGGGAGATGGAGAGGCTCCACATTTAAGTGGAAGTCCAATGTTTTAAAGTGGTTTATCAAAAATTAAATAAAGCGGTTGGTTAATGGGGAGTTAAAGGAAGATGAAATTATTAGGGATCATGTGGGCTACACCACACTAATTCCTCTCATGGGAGGTTTTGTGGGTGTGGGCCCCACCCCTAACTCCCCATTGTAGGAATTAACCAACATCTTTAAATAAATTTGTGTGCTATAATTTTATTTATTTAATTATAAATCCCCTAAAATTAACACTCAACCCGCATAAAACTCTAAATCGCTAAATGTCTACTTAAGTGAATACCGGTGATGCGAGTTCATCGATGTCCTTGGATTTCAATTCTGAGAAACGGTTAAAAAGATAGAAAAACCCGCACGTATGTTTACTGAACGTACTCGAAAAAAACTTCAGAAATTGATTTCGGGCACACCGGGCCTCAGAATCATGTGTCGTATGAAACTTCAGACTCGTAAAATTCCATAGTATTTAAGAAAAAAATTTCCATTAAATTTTCGTGTCTTTACAGTACTCCCACCTTAGGGATTTACGTCCTCGTAAAGCTAAAACACATACTAGGGATACAAATTGGGGTACTGAGCTCACATATGAGCCTCCTATTCCCAAGTGCTCTCCTGGAGGTTCACGTGCTACCAGTGAATGTGCACTAGAGGAATCGACCGTCCACGTAGGACCCAGTCGTGTGATCTTCGATCTCTACCGGGACCTCCGTGAATGTCTCCTCGTCATCGATGTCCAGCTCCCTGTGGTCGATAATGTGGGATGGGTCGTGCATGTATCTCCTCAGCTGAGATACGTGGAAGACGTCATCCACTCGCTGCAACTGAGGTGGAAGGGGCACACGGTAAGACACCTCTCCTACTCTGCTGCAGACTTGTAAAGGCCGGATGAAGTGTGGAGATAACTTGCCACCTCGGCCAAATATCTGTAGACCTCATTATGGTGAGACCCATAGGAAAACGTGGTCACCATCCTCGAACATCAGTGGTCTCTGTATCCTATCATCATTGGACTTCTATCTACTCTGTGCGGTCTACATTCACTCCTGGATGATTTTCACCTTCTCCGTCAAAGCCTGAACCATCTCTGGTCCTACAAGTGCAGACTCTCCAAGTTCAGTCCAGCACAGAGGTGATCTGCATGGTCGGCCGTACAGTGCCTTATATGGTACCATCCCGATGGTGGAGTGATATCTGTTGTTGTATGAAAACTCCACAAAGGGTAAATAATCATCCCAGTTGCAACCAAAGTCGATGACACATGCACAAAGCATGTCCTTGAGAGTCTGAATGGTACTCTCAGTCTAGAAATCCGTCTGAGGATGGAAGGCGGTGCTCAAGGAAAGTCGTGTCCTGAAAGCCTCCTGTAACCCCTTCCATAACTGGGAAGTGAATCAAGAATCTCAATCCGAAATGATAGACGATGGCACACCATGAAGTCGGACGATCGCCTGAATGTAGATACATCCTAAGCTCTCTACTGAGCTATACACTCTGATCAGCAGGATGTGGGCTGACATGGTGAGTCTCTCTACGATCACCAAGATAGATTCATGTCCTTAGGATGTACGTGGAATCCCTAGCATGAAATCTATAGATATCCCGTCCCACTTCCACTCTGGGACCTCTAAGGGTTGTACCAATCCTGCTGGTACCTTGTGCTCTGCCTTCACTTGCTGACAACTGAGGAATCAAGAAACGAACTCTACTACAACATTCTTCATACTCGGCCACTAGTTTTTTCTTATGAGGTCCTGAAACATCTTTGACCCTTCTGGATGTACCAGTAGAGGGGAAGTGTGAAATTCCCTCCACACTTCCTCCTGTTGTGCAATTGGTACCGTAGTACGTCCCTTGAAGAGGATGAAGTACTCCCCTCATTTAGAAAATCCATCAGGTGCCTACCCTGAGGATATCTGAGAACATCGCATCTCACAGTCAACATCCCCACATTGTGCCTCCCTGAATTGCTGAAGTATTGGAGGAGTGACTGTGAGAGACTATAGAAAGGCTTCTCCATCTCTATCCACAAAGGATATCTGCAACGTGGCCAGCTGCTCTGTCGCCATTCCTAGTAGTTGAATGCCCGATCTCCTACAAAGAACATCGGCTACAATATTCCCCTTCCCAAGAGTATAAACTATCTCAAAGTCATAGTCCTGGAAGAACTCGAGCCATCACCGTTGTTTCAGGTTCAGGTCCTTCTGCAAGAAGATGTACCTGAGACTCTGGTGGTCAGAATAGACTGTAAAGCTCTCGCCTATCAGATAGTTTCACCACATCTTCAAGGCGAAGTCCACTACAGATAACTCTAGGTCATGGGTATCATAGTTCTCCTCATGATGTCTCAACTGCCGTGAACCGTATGAAATCATTACTTGCTCCTGCATCAGGACACACCTGATTTCAGTCCTCGATGTGTCGCAGTAAACTACGTACCAAACCCCCTCCTCTGGTATCCTCAATATGGTCCCATAGGTCAATCTCTACCTCCGCTCCTGAAATCTCTACTAACATCCCTTGGACCACATGAAGGGTTTCCCCTTCTTCGTCAAGGCTGAAAGTGGTGTTGCAACTCTGGAGAAGTCTGGCACAAATCTCCGATAGTACCCAGCTAGACCTAGTAAACTTTGCACCTTCGTCAAGCTCTTGGGTGGCTTTCAAGGAAGTACTGCCTCGATCTTTTCTAGATACACCTTAAATCTATCCTCCGATATGATGTGTCTCATGAAGTGAACCTCTCAAATCCAGAATTGACACTTTGAGAGCTTACCATAAAGTTGGTGCTCTCGGAGTGTATCCAGTACAACTCGTAAGTAGTAGGTGTGGTCCTCATCAGTAGTTGAGAAAATCAGTATGGTGTCGATGAAAACTACAACAAATAGATCGAGGTAAGGCTGGAAGATCATGTTCATGTGAATCATGAACACTGCTGGAGCATTGGTTATGCCGAAGGGCATAACCAAGAACTCATAGTGGCCATACCGACACCTGATTGCTGTCTTTTTCACATCCTCATCTCAAACTCTTAGCTGTTGATAGCTTGACCTGAGGTCTGTCTTCGAGAACCATTGTGCTCCCTTGAGCTGATCAATGAGGTCATGAATCATCGGAAGTGGGTACTTGTTCTTCATGGTCACCTGATTCAGGCAGCGGTAGTTGACACAGAGTCGCAATCTCCCATCTGACTTCTTGGTGAACAAAATTGGAGAAGCCCAGGGTAAAACACTGGGTTGGATAAATCCCTTCCCCTGCAAGTCCTCCAGCTGTAACCGCAGGTCATGAAGCTCAGTGGGATCCATCTGATATGTTGTAGTAGATATCAGTGTTGTCCCGGGGTACAGGTATATGTAGAAGTATACCTCTCTATGAGGAGGTAGTCCTAGAACGTCGTCAGAAAAGACGTCCTCATACTGATCCACCATAACAAGAAAACTCGGACTCTGCACATCAATCGCTCTGAGAATGAGAATATCCAACTGATGTGTGATCGGTTTCCCTATCCTATGCATATATCCATCATGTGCTGCAAAGGCTCCCTTCTCGCCAGTAAAGATGAACCCTCTCCCATTCATGCAGACACACCGCACTTTGCGCCTAATGAAGTCGATCTGATCATGGACTGTAGACAACCAGTCCATACCCAAGATAACGTCGTAAGGACTTAATGCCGCAACAAGAAAATCCCAGCAGAATATATCGCCTCCTAGATTAATCTCACACTACCGAAACCAGTGCGTAATCGTCGAGTCTGCTCCCGTAAGAGTTTCTAGCCGTATGGATCGAGCCAATGGATCCATCGGCATCTCCGAGCTCTGAATAAGGGCAGCGGTAATAAAAGAATATCTCGCACATGTGTCTATAAGTACTGGAGAAAAGGTGGAGTAGACACAGATATTACCTTGTATCATCTCAGGTGCGCCGTGGTTGTAAGCCTCGACTGCCTAGAGCTGAGCATGCCTCTGTCCGCCAGCTCCCTGTGGTCAGGGTGGACCTCCTGGTGGTGGTGGTGGTAGAACCTTGAAACATCGTCCACCACCCGTTGCTCTACCAACTCCACTTTCATGTCTTCCATCTCCTGGAGGACCACCAAGGTTGAACCTCTTCCTCTACCTGGGAGGTCCCTCCACTTTCTGCTGGTCATCTTCACGGTAGGTCGGGTAGTCTCGAGCCATGTGACCCTACCCACTGCATGCATAGCACTGCTTACTCCTCATATAGTTGGCTCTGTTCCGTGTGCCCCACACAATCGAACATGTATCCTGTAGTCACTCTCCAAATGGCCTGGTCCTCTTGAACCTCTTAGTCAACTATCTACGGCCAGCTGAAGAAGACTGTGCTATGTGTCGCCCTGTGGTGGGTCTCACTGCAGGTTTGAACTCAGTGAGAAAGCTCTCCACAGGAAGGGATCGCTCCAGCACTCCCACCTGCATCGGAATGCAGCGGGAGATCATCGAATCCCTAATCTCATGTCTGAGTCCTTGCTCAAAGGTATGGGCCAAAAATAATGGGTCTCGTACCATGTCCGTGGAGTAGCATGAGAGGTTGGTAAACCTCGCTGAGTACTGAGCTACTGTCATGCTGCCCAGCCGCAGATGAAGTAACTCCTGAATCTGCACCGCACAAAGGGTGGCTGGGACAAACTCTGAGCTGAAGAGACTCTCGATGTCTGTCCAAATTAAAGATGCCTCGTCATGCACCTAGAGTATCAGGCTCTACCATTTACCTACTGCTACATACAGGAGACACACGACAAGAATTATCATAAGATCGGCTGGTGTCCCTACCAGTCTGAAAACTCTGATGACAGCCTCCAGCCTCCAGCCAGTCTTCAGCTACCTGCAGGTCCGTCTCTCAATGGAACCTAGGCGGCCACTGTCGCTGGAACTTGTGCAACTCTTTCAGGTGGTATGCACTATCTACTTCTAGGGATGGTGGTATTGGTGGCCCAACGGGTAGTGATACCGCTGGTGCCTCCGCTGTGATGGGGACCTACACCGAGGCCTCGTCGCTCGGTGGGCTACCATCCCATATGTAACTTGGAATCCTAACTGGATTCCTTCGTGGGGCCATCCTGAAAAGAAACAGGTGTGCCATAGTCAAAATAGAATACCTGGTGAGCTAACACAAAGTAATCACAAAGAAAACTTTTTAAACACACGTTCAATTAGTGTTTTCTTGCTCTGAGTTAGAAATCATAGGTCAGGGTCCTGGTGTATGGATACGTTGGCCGCCACACCAAAACTGGACTTCCTAGACTGAAACCACACTCAATACTCTTAACACTATTGCTTCACAGAAAGGATTGATCAGAGTCCTAATTTCTGTGGTAGAATCGACTCCTCTGATACCAATATTTCACGACCCGTCCTCAGGGCCCATGTCGTGACTACCCCAAGCCCGCCTTCCATAGGCCAGGCGTGGGCTACTAGCAACAAAGGCGTAAATCCCTACAATGGGAAGGAATTTCCTTTATAGAAGTAAACAAACACAACAATGTACGCAACTGAAGTAAGCACACGTAAAACTATATACAAAAGTAAGTGTTGAAAAGAAAGGGGCCAGAAATACAAGCCCAATAGTGAGTACAGTACAACAGAAACACTAGTACAACAATAGTAAAGTAAAACAGCAGCCACTGAGTCATCCTCCAGGAATCCCACTTGAAGGGTGGGTATATATAGTCTCCTCAGCACCTCGGGACCGGCTGTCTACTCTGTGTATGTCTCGCCAAGTGGTCCACCTCTGGGTACTGTCCCACTCCAAAATCCTCCACCTCGATCAGTGTTGTCCGTCGTCTGCATCCAATACAACATAGTGTGGGAATAACCCATGCAGGGGTGAGTATATGATACTCAGTAGGGACCCCGATACCCCCAAAGGTCTCCCATAATCCACGAAGGAAAAACCACATAAGAAATATCAAATCATGAAGTATCAAACAACTCTACTTAGGTATATTCCCGTACAGATACCTATGTTATCAAACACAGTTCAGCTCCAACACTTGAGACCAAGCACAGCCCAGTCCACACATGAAAGCAAGTCAATCACATTGATGATAATTATTGAAAGTCAAGGCTCAGATCACATAGGTATATATCTCTCGTAAATCGATAGAGATGACCAGATGTAGGCACTAATTCATCTAAGTTGTCGAACCCACGTAGGATACTAGACCAGCTAAGCTGTCGAACCCACGTAGAATACTAGACCAGCTAAGCTGTCAAACCCACG
The DNA here is from genome assembly GCA_963277665.1 of Viscum album. Taxonomy (NCBI): domain Eukaryota; kingdom Viridiplantae; phylum Streptophyta; class Magnoliopsida; order Santalales; family Viscaceae; genus Viscum; species Viscum album. The sequence goes on from OY728166.1 coordinate 1,325,142,291, forward strand.
TAGGATACTAGACCAGCTACTCTGTCGGACCCACCTAGGACATTAGACCAGCTAAGCTATCAGACCCACGTAGGATACTAGACCATCTACTCTGTCGGACCCACATAGGATACTAGTAATGAAGTCAAACTGTCAGACCCACGTAGGATACAAGTACAGTAGTCATCGATGTCGAACCCATGGAGGATTCCAGTATAGTTGTCGTCATCGTCAAACCCACAGAGGATTCCAGTACGGTAGTCGTTATATTCGCATCCATCTCTAGGGTTCCTGCACACATCACACTTGATTTCGGGAGGGTCTTCTCCTAATGCCAAGTGATCGATATATCAACTACCACAAAGTCTCAAGATTATGTATTCCGAAGGTCCACCATGTCATAGGGGGATAATCCAATCAAAAAGTATCCAAGATACTGTGTACAAGATGACCAAGCCTTTTAACAAAAATTACATGGTGTGTTGGTATACGATACATGTCGTGTAGTCAGACCTCATGTACTTCCCATGTGCAACGACCCTTGTCGATGGACTGGCCGTGTTAAAAAGTAAGTACACGACGTTAGGTATGGTTGCATGCCGTGTCCAAACATCTAGGGTCGGCTCTATGTACGCTGGCCATGTGCCCGTACACTGCCTCAACCCATGTTCTCCAACCCGTGTAATTGGTACACGGGTTATCCCATACCACTGGTCATGGCTGGCCGTGTGGTAGAGTACATGCTTGTGTACTCCACACTGTGTCCGTCTATCCTCGGGATACACGCCGAGTCTCGCATAGCTGCCACCTCTTTGCTGGGTGGCGAGTACATGTCATGTGACAGAGGTCACATGCCGTGTGTTATCCATTTGACATCTGAATCCCTAGCCTCATAATGCATGAACTACACAGCGTGTTCTCTAGGAGTACACGCCGTGTAGTCTGGAATTTTCCAGAAATGACGCCTCGGGCCAACGCGCCTCCCTTGATGACCATTATTTCTTTCTGATGGTTTTTTCATCATGAAACTTCAGACTCTAGGTCGCCCCGATGTCTCGATGTCGATTCCGGTGTTTTTGGGGTTCTGATCGGCTCCAAAAACACGTTATGAATTCCCGCTCGAAGAACAGTCAAGGAACGGTCCATCCCATTCTGTTCTGAACCGTCTCCATCTATTGTCGTCACACCCCCGCTAGGTCATTGTGATGTTGATTCATCAATTTTGGGTATGTTGTGTCGCATAACAAACCCGTAACAATCTGTTGTTCATCACCCATGAAGAACACAAAAAATCACAAAAAATCACCATAATGGCAGAGGATTTAAACCGTGTTAGTCTTGCCTAGTCTTTTCGCATTAGTTTTGTAGAAGGAGGTTAAGGAGAAACAAAACAAGAAGGAAAGAAGATTCAAAAATGATCCAATCAAAGCACACCCCAACCTCAAAATAAGTTTCTAGGTAGTCGAGCATCGTGGAAGATGGCCTCGTGGGGAGATGGCATCAACTCGTTGACATCGGGGAAGAAGGAGCCAAGGATGGAAAGTCGGTGGCGTTTCTTATGGGTGGCTCCATCTCCTTCGTCTTGGCCGAAGATCGAAGGAGATGATCGTTGTCCTTCGGTGGTTCTTCGTTGGAAGGACTGTGTTCTTCGTTGAAGAGAGAAACTCCTTCTTCTAGTTCTCAAGAGTTCTCCCCAAAAATATTTTCCAACCAAAATAATAATAAGGCCATCCTATAATATAACATTTCAATGTATTTTTAAATTAATTAAAAATGTAAAATGAATTAATTAAGGCATCTGAGTTGGTAACATTAATGGATGGGTGATGGAGAGGCTCCACATTTAAGTGGAAGTCCAAAGTTTTAAAGTGGGTTGTCAAAAATTAAATATAGGGGAGTGTTAATGGGGTGTTAAAGGAAGATGAAAGGATTAGGGATACAATGGTCCCCACCACATTAATTCTTCTCATAGGAGGTTATGTGGGTGTGGTCCCCACCCCTAACTCCCCATTGTAGGAATTAACCAACATCATTAAATAAAATTATGTGCTATAATTTTATTTATTTAATTCTAAATGCCCTAAAATTAACTCTCAACCCACATAAAACGCAACTGTAGTAAAGGTCCCATTAATTGAATACCAGCGCTGTGAGTTCAACAGTGTCCTCAGAATTCAATTCCAAACACTGGTTCAAATGATAGAAAACCCAGCATGCACGTTTACTGAACGTACCTGAAAAAACTTCAGAAATTGATTCTGGGCACACCGGGCCTCAGAATCAAGTGTCGTCAGAAACCGCAGACTCGTAAAATTATAAAGTATTTAGGAAAAAAATTCCTTGAAATATCAGGGTATTTACATAAACAGAAGAATTAGTTCTTATAATTTTCATCTATTTGTGACTCCCATATTCTAATGTCATAATATAAGGGTCGTTACTCCCTTTATCTAATGTCTTGAATGTTTGAGTTGTGACTCTAAGTATCTAATGTCACGTTGTCAGATTTGTGACTCCCCATACAAAAGTCAGTGGTGTGGACATCCATCCAATATAAAAGGATTCTGTAATTGGGTTATGATTCCCCCTAAAAAATCATTTTTAGTGAATTTGTATCTCTCACCGAGTAGAGAGGTATAAGAGTATAGTGGTCCCACTTTGAACCAAGCTACTATAAAAACATCCTTGTGTAACTTTTTATCTTATAATTAACCTTATTAATTATCCTTGATAATTAAAATATTTAATCAATTATTTTGTTTAAATTATTTTAATTTGTTCTATTGACCCCACTCAAGACCATCTTCCATTACCCTATCTATCATAACAATATGTATCATAGGATAACCTTATTAAGAATTCTTTATCATTATCATTAACTTTATTTAGACTAAACATCGATATCATAGTTTTTTCCTTCTTGAATTTAGCCAAACCTTTTATAGTTGCTGATTTTATAATTAATTGTACTATAATATTCATAGAAATCACATTCTAAAAAATATATCTTATAAGAGAGAAGGATGGAACCCGAATGATGCTTGGATACATTATAAGCTACCGCACATTAATGGAAAATATTGTGGCTATTGGAGATCCTCAATATAGGCATACCTTAAATAGTTGAGTATTTAGTAGTAGTCAATTATTTCAGAATAGTACACACTTTATGAAGCTGAACTAGATACCCTTACCATAAATAATTCTACAAGATATATTTTAAATAAAAAAGTTGTTAATATTTTTTATTTCTCTATTAACAAAAATTTATTTAGTCATGGGTTTTCTTATAAGATACTTTATGAGATTTGGATGATTCTACAAATCAGTTGCATTGGATCTTATAAATTAAACCAAACTAAGAATGGAATTATTTGTTTTTGAGTACCAAGACTTCATGATGGGTGAATATGAAACTATAAACTAATTGTTCCATTGATTCACAAGTATTTTTAATGGAATTAATTAACATAGAGAAGCTCTAGAAAACCTAGTACTTGTTGAATGAGTCATATGATCCCTACAAAATAAATGTCATGAAAATAATGTTTCCATTGATAAAAGAAAGAACATCATAAAGTACCCCCAATACAAATTTATTGGACAAATGATTCACATTGAACTAAAACTAAAGAAAACAATTCTCAAGGATACATCAAATAGAAAAGGTGTAGCTTTTAGTTCTATAAATGTTATATCTACTGACTATTCTAATTATAATATACAAGATAGTGAAAAGAAATATATATCATATATTATGATTGGAGTATATAAAATAATGAAAAAGAATGTATTCATGTAATATATTAATAAACCCTAAAAAAATATATGGGAGATTATAATTGTGGGAAAAATTTCAATGCTTCAGATGGAACTTGTTTTGAGTGAAAGAAGAAAGGGTATATCAGACCTAATTTCCATAAACATAATAATAAATATAAATACAAAAATAAGGAAAAAATCATTATGAACCAGTTGGAGTTTTATAAAATAATATAATTCTAGAGAAAAATATAGAAATAAAAAAAACCATTAACATGTTATTCATGCCATCACTATAAAAGGTTAGTAATTTTTTTTCTAAATTTTATACTTATGAATATGATTCTAAATCCCATATTGTTTTTTATTAAATAAATAACTTTAAATATTAAGGAAATATATTTTTAAGGATACTCATTCATATAATTATATTAATGAAAATAATGTAATTTTATAAGAAAATAAAAATTTAAAGAACACGAATTCATATTCTCATTAAATAGTTTATAGAAATTTGATAAATACTCAATATTTGAATGAATCAATGAAAAAGGAATTTTGATATCATAGAAATTGGTTATCTTATTTTACTCAAGGTCATGAAAAATATCATGAGATGATTCTCATGACTAAAACTAATAAAAATAATGATGGTTTTTCCTATGATAGTAGATAACCTGAAATGTATAAAACCCATTTTTTTAATGTAAAAATGATTGTACTTCAACTGTTAAATGTTATAAACGTGGCATAAAATGTCACTATGTAAATAAATATCCATATATATTTAAATAATCATTGGTATTTACAAAAAAAATAATATTTATAAATTTATTATTATCTACAGTACCATACAATAAATGTTTAAATTATATATGGTTACCTAAAAATTTTATTACTAATCCTATTGGACCAAAAGTATCTTCAGTACCAATAATGTAAATTAAATTATTTTTTTAGGAAAAATGTCTTGGATGTATCAAGAACAAGAAATGGTACATGGATTGTGGATCCTCTAGGTATATGTCTGAAGACCCATCAAATTTTACAACATAAAAATCATGTGATTGAGGCATTATTACCTTTGGAAATAATTCCAAAAGTAAAAGTAAAGGGTTTTGGTAAATTTGGTATTTCAAATTGTACTTTTATTTCAAAACTTTTATATATATAATGTTTAAAACATAATTTAATTAGTATATCAAAATTCTGTAATGATGGAATAGAAGTTAAATTTCAATTTGATAAATGTTTTTTAATGGTGATACTTTGTTTTTCATTATTTTTTTAACTACAATCACAATTTGATATATATCTCCTTTTTTACTATCCTATAGATAAATATTATAAGATTAAGTAGAAACAACAAATAAATACTTTAAATCTAAACCTTTTCTATTTCTTTTCTCCATGGTTGCTATGTTCTTTAGTTCCAGTTCATACTGAAGTAGTGATCCATTCAATTCATCTAGGGTGTACTCTTGAAAGTTATTTCTTTCATGAATGGACACCTTCTTTTCATTTCATTTAATTGGTATTTCTTATAAGAATCAGTTAATAAGTACTATTTTACTTATAAATTCTCCATGTGAATTCATTCCATTAACAATGATTATGAGTCTATGGAACATTTGGTTTACAGTTTCTTATTAACTCCCCTATAGACCATCTTCCATTACCCTCTCCAACCAAATAACTATTTTATATTTAAAAAAAATTACGAAAAATTATTATTATATAATAATTTTTTAGTTTTCTTTTTGATTCTCATGTGATTTTATATTTGGTTTTTCATATATTAATGAAGTTGAATCTAATAGAGTTTTGTATCGTCAATCTGGTTTTTATTTCCATCAGTTCTAAGTTCACATGTTATGTATTTAATATTATTAAAAATCAATAACTTGAAACTATTATTTGTTACCTTTCTGTCTTTGATATTTTTCAAATAAATTATAATAATGTTTTTTAAAATAACAATAAAATCACATTTATCATTTTCATATAACCTTACAATGTTTTTTTTACAAGGAAACTCACTAATGATATTTTATTTATCACCATATGAATATGAAAACCTACTTTATAATTTTTTATTATTCACTTTATGAATATTTTGTTTTCACATTGTAATTTTTTTTAAATGGACTGACCCTAATAAATATATTACTAAATAAATATCAACATTTACAGAAAACATATGAAGATTGAAGACAACATTATGATGATTGAAAAAACATTAAAAATAATTATATGAAAAATATGAATTATTTTAACATATTTATAAAGATTCATATATAGCTAATATAAATTTAACAAAACCTTATGAAGCCTGAGATAAATTGTACATGATAAAATATAATCCATACAATTTTTTTGTTTGAATTTCAAAATAGATTTCTGTAATTTTATTAGGTTTCTAAAATTTAATTAATGTTTTTTTACTTTTTTATAACATTTATTATTTAAATAAAGTTATTATCAGATGAATAATATTTTAATACACCATACCAAAATATCAAATAACCTAATTGAAGTAATTTTAGAAAATATTCTACTTGCGTCGTAAAGTATCTTTCCTATTAAAAAAACATTATTACTATTATACTTTCATATATATGACTTTCATTACTTTTAGGATTTATTCTATATAGGTTTAAAACCAATTATCTAGATTTTTGGAATCATTTTTAATCCAGCAATAGACATGTCAAATTTTGAAACCCTAAATGATCTAGTGGGAGATCACAATTATGAAAACATTTTGGGACTAATAATTCGGTATTTATCTATAAATAATGACTAATTGAACTACATGAATGAGAGAGAAAATAAATTTTTGTTATCATTGAATAAGATATATCATACAATAATACATTTCTCAATATTTTGTTTGCTATTTTATAATTATTAATTTGTTCTAATATTTTATTCTAACATGTTGAATATATTGTATTTCTTTTCTCCTAAATTTTATATCATTTAGTATTTTACATTATAAAATAAAGTCATTTAATATTTATACATCCATTAAAATCGTAGATTTTATTTTTCTAAAAAGTTAAAAGATAGGTTTTTATAATTGTTCTTTCCACTAAAAATGAAGGTCTTTATATGATTGTGAAACCTAAAAATAGCCTGGTTGGTTATTCATTCAACTACTAGAAATGGATTTTTCAAATTCATTTGTGAATCTCATTAAACATTATATGACATTTTGAATACCATTTATAATGAGAAGAGATAAGTGAAACTTAAAAATATTTTAACTTTGATCTGAAAAAACTTCAATCATCATTGTTTATTTTTTCTGATGAACTATTATATAAATATTTCTATTTTAAAATATGATTTAAAAAATGTTAAATATAAACTATTCAATTAACCCCCACCCCCCACTATTTGTAATATCAACATATAATCTAGGAAAAATAATTTTTGAGATATTAAATTTAAAATCATTCCCAAAAATTATTATTGCATTGAGATTTGTTGATATTTTAAATTTTATCTATATGTATATGTAAAGGATTACATAGTTAAATTAACTAAACATTGGAATCTAGTGGTTGTAATTATCTAAAAAAATAAAAAATCTAATACTGGGATAAAGTAATTAATAATTCAATAAGATATTGGTTAAAAATAAAGGATAGATAAAAAAAATGGATTTCTAAATATTAGATTACTTTGTCAATTTATTTTTCTCATTATTATTGATCATAAATATATATCAGGATTTTCAAAGATAAATGGAAGGGTAAATGATATATTTCATGAATTTTTAACAAAGTGTGATTAAATGATCATGATATTTTAATATATATTTTATAATGATTCTATTTAATTTATATATTCATATTTATTCTAATAAAGAATGAATTTAATTAATCAAGTTCACTGTTTATTGGATGGAGAATTCCAATTAATGTTTGAATTAGATCACCTATTAATATTCTTTATTAGGGAATTATTTTAAGTTATATATATTTTATCCTGGTTTTGAGTCACTAGATTTAAAAATTTATTAAAGAAAAAGATTATAAAAAACTCCATTTGTGATCTTAGAGAAAAATAAAATAAACTATTACATGTTTATTCATTAAAATATTAAAATTATAATTAAATTATAATCTCAGGTTTATAGGTCATAGTTACCTTTTTTATTTGAAGAATATTTAATTTTATTGAACAAAATAAATAAATTCTCATAATACAAATTGTATTTTCAATCAATGTTTTAGTCTAGGGATCAAAATTATCTATGGGTTTCACCTCAGACTAACAACTTACTAATCCTTCGTAGTCTATTTTTATGAAGTGTATTTATTGATTTATAAAATCAATTAATCCTTATATTTAATGATTACTTGGGGGATATTACATACTAAGGGGAATATTTCCATTCATTTTGAGTAATATATTTCCTAAGAGTGGCGATAATAGTATAAACACTCAATATTTGACCACAAACTCCAGTAGTTATCATAAATAGTCAGAATAAGACATTTTTCCAGTCTAACTTTTCATTAATATATTTTAGAATAAATAAATATAATATATTATCACATTCACAAAAAACGGTCCCAATATATAACTCTCTCTCAATTTAACTGAACACAATAGTGATCGATTTAGTCCTCCATATAGCACTTGAATGGGTCTATTTAAATTGATACTTGATAAATGTTTTTAGAATATATTTTTAATAAAATTATCTGATCCTCCTATAATCACATAAAATATATTAAATAATCTCAAATAAATTACCAAAAACCTATATATTCTACCATGATTTCCAAATTTCCCAATGATGTCAAAATTTAATCACCTTTAACTAATTACTCATCACCTTCAAAAATAATATCAAAAATATATAAGAAAATAAAGGATCTCTATTTAATAAAATTGATCGGGGTACTCCTTGTAACAACAAAACTACTTATATATATATATGAAATTTTAAATTATTATATCCAAAAAATCTCTTGGATTGGTATGAAGTGATCTATTTTTTATGTTGCTTTTTAATCTATTCAATTGTGATTTCCTTCCACTATCACCTTTATAGGCTAACTATGAAATCTATAATAATGTTCTCCCATTTCCATATTAGAGTATAAACGGTATAAAATTACTTCAGTTTAAATATAATATGTCTTAACTTATTTAAAATTAATTATTAACAAAATAGCACGATTCTCTCTTTATTTATTCCTTCCCATGAGAAATTTCATTTGATGTTATGATACATATTTACCATTTATCAATAAACCACCCAACTAGAGTTATGAAATTATTGTATATCATATTCATTAAAATAGAATAAAACCAAAATAAAATTCATAAAATATATAATTTTACTATATCCTAGAGTATAGTCATCAATGGAATATTCAATATTTATAGTTTCATTAATCTTATTATAATTAGTATATGATGTTTGTTCCTCCTTAACCTAGTAATAAAGATTAAAAGGGGTATAGAAAATTAAATAACTCCATAGAATATCTATCCTCATGACTCTCTATATGAATATACACCATTCATATTCTTATCTAACACTTGTTTTTCAATTCATTTTCATATTGATCAAAAAAACTCAAGGAATATTTTATAGTGTTACCCTTACTTAGTGTGTAAGAGAACTCATTTTAAAAATTATTAATATAATCAACTTGTATTCATTTAATAATGTTTCTATAATAATAACATATAATTTTGATTATTATTTTATGATCTAAACTATTATAAACTACTCATTGATTAGGTAATTTCATTTACTCTCAATGCATCAATAACCATTAGTAGGCCAAATTCCTGTGTTTCTTAGTTCTTCTCAAGTGGTCAATACTTTATCAAAATATAAGTCATTAAATTACTCTCAATCATCTTTTTTCATCACAAACTAGCTCCAAAAATATATAATTCAATAAACTGAACACTTAATGTTGTTTGAAGGGAAAATAAATGTTAGGGTAGAATTAGTTCTTGGTACGAGCTCATAAAAATCCTTTCATAGAATGTAACTATATATGAATTTATCATTTTTAATGATTAAATATATTACTAATGAAGTTGACTTTAATATGTGTTGAATGAAGAATGGAAATTACCCATCCAATAAAATAAAACATTCAATCATAAAAGCATTATTGGATTATAACCATGATAGAATTGATTTAATAGTTTCCAAGAAAACTAAAATACAATTCTTAGTGATGAAATTCAATAGAAAAGTTACTTCTTGTATCAAAAAATAATTTTTGGATAGCCTTATATATACCTAATGATTTCATAATTTCTCAAAAATATTCATCAACCATCATCTATACTCTTCTTTCCATAATGATTAATTAATATTGCATCTACAAAAACCCAAAAAAATGAATCATGATACTTATAAAAGATATAACTTATCAATGATATACCAAAAATAAAACATTTGAATGTACATTATCTACACTCTCAACTGGAGATACCTTAACCATGATTTTTTCATCGAAAACCACTTTAATCTACTCAATTGATCATATATATCATAAATAATGGTGAACGGTACTTCTTTTCACTATTACAAAATTTATCTTCTATAAATAAATATATAAAATAAATTTATAATCATCATTCATAAAAAATAAATGTAGTAATGCCCAGGCTGACACATTTAGATAGATAAATCTATTTCTCTAAAACATTTCTATGTAATTTTCACATATTAAGGAAAGTAAATTAGATATTTTCTTGTAAACAATTCAATGGAGAAATCCATATATTCTTCTAGTTGCAGTCTAGAAAATTCCTCATTTAAAAAATTTATGAAATAATAGACCACATCTATCAATTGAATTTGATATCTTTATTCCATTAACAGAAGTACTAAAAGACAAAGCTAAAAAATTAAGGTTACAAAGACTAGAACTATAAGTCTAACCTAACTCATTTTAATATACCACTCCTCCTTAAAAATATTAAACTTATCTATAAGGTGGTTTTAAAGAAATAATATTATTATAGATATCCATATATCCTTTAAACATTACCATCTAGTCTATTCAAACTATTATATAGTGTGTTCTAATATTAGTGAATAAAAGTATCTAAAGAGTAACACATCACCCATCAAAAATAAATATGATGTAAATTGGAATCCTCACTATACATTTAAAATAATATGTGTCTCAATCCTCAGAGAATAATGAATCAATTCCATTTAAAAATTTAACCAGTACTCTACTCATATATTTATAAATTAATGAAGTAAACTCAAATCAAATATATAATTTCAAAAAGTAGAAGAAACTATAAATGAACCATATGTTATTCAAGGGCCAGATTCTAAATTTTCTAGCACATACTCTATAGAAAATAATTTCCCCAGATTCTTCTAAGTCAGACCATGTAAAATATTTCCACCCACCATCAAATGTGACTAAATTATAATATATATTTGTATTCCTATATCTAGACTTAATCATTGAGACCAATTAAAAGCACTAGAATTATATTTATTTGAAACTCATTTTAGGTTTCCATGATTCCCACCATGAGGACATATCCAGTGCTTGTGGGGATATTCCTAAATTAATTTTATTATGTTTCTATAATAATAACACATATGTTTCCTCATTCCTTAAAATTATTTCAAGATTTTTTACCTCTTTTGACTACCTGTCTACTTTTATTTGTCCTCATTACTATTCTATTTACTATAAGAATATGAAAATCTAAAAGGATATGGATGAAAATTATATTCAGACTAAATATATATTATTTTTTCTTCCTCATTAGATACTTTATTGAAAACTAATATGTTGGTGTATTTGTTAAAGAATAATAACTTTGACCTGGTCTCATTTCTAATACACCACTTCAATCACTACTAAATTTAGTTATCATTTACAAATATTTATATTATAGAATTAACCAACTATACCAAATGACCTATGCACTCTAAAAATGTAATATTCCACATTTGCAACATTATAAACTCCTAGGATTTTGTTACATTCATTATGACAAGAGAAAAATTATGAAAAAAATATATCATTTGATTTTCACATTTGTTAGATCCATGTGTAGCTACACTTCAATAATCACCTCTTACCATTTACGATATGATCCTTATGGTAAATAAGTATAAAATTACATTTATTCAAAAAACAATAATGAATAAACATTATATCTAAATAGCCCCTAAATTTTAATATCCCACTATCTCATGTAATGATAAGAGGATTGTGCTTCTAGAATATAGAAAGATGAATCTTTTCAAGAGATTTTACATTATTCATTCCTACCCCCAACTTATAAATCAATTTTAATATAAAACCAAATATTTCAATAATAGTATACTTGTTTCTAACTCTTTATATAAGTATATATTATCTTAGTGAAGGATTTTCTATGGTTCCAACAAATAAAAAAACATTAACTAATTTTTTGTGAAGAAAAACTATATATAAAAACTCTAAGAGTTTTAAAAACATAAGACCTAAGGTTTTAATTTCATTTAAGTATTACTATTAGAATTCAAATAATTTATTCCTTTTGCAGTTTTTGTTCACATTATGAAACCATGATGAATTTAAAATGAATTATTCCTTAGTTGAAAATAATTTTAGAAATTTCTAAAAACACATTCAAAACAATATACTTATAATAAAACCATGTTCATGTATTTCATCCAAATCTATGTCAATCATATTGATAGAACATGTTTTTCATATCTACATACCATTATTAAACACACCTACATGAAATAATATCCTATAATAGATCCCTTATCACCAAACCTACCCAAATTCATTAGAAACTCTTAAAAATGTAAGATATAACTTTACAATTGTTAATCATGGGTTTTAATCATACTAATATATACACCCATATGGATTACATAGATAATAATTAAAAAAAATTCTAAAATTCATTTTTTATTACCAAACATAAATACCCAACAAATAAATTTATTAGATAGAATTAAACATCATCACAATCATGTTTCTTGAAGAAAAATCGAAAAAAAAACTTTTTAGGTATATAATATAGTTTTTGAAAAATTATTTTCCCTCAAAAAAATAAGAAAATATATAAAAATATAATAAAGAATATCCTAAAAATAAAAATCCTCAATCAAAATAAATTCTTAAAAGAAATATAATACAAATATTCTAGGATAAATATTCCAACGAGCTTGTACCAAAGTGGTACAGGCTGCTGTTTGGCATCCAAAAGACCCAGGTTCAAATCCGTGCAGGGATGAATTTCTGGGGTACTGTAGCAGGAACTATAGCAACGGTGGGACTGTAGCGGCGGCAGTACTGTAGTAGCGGAGGAACTATTGCCGGATACTATAGCGGCGGCGGTACTGTAGCAGGAACTGTAGCTGCATGGGGTACTATAGCAGTACTGTTCGTAGAGGGTCCTTTGGGCCAAAAAATGGGATTTCAAGCCTTGTATTCAGGCCACTTGTCCTTGGGCCTTCGGGCTATGTATTGGGTCTCCCTCTACACTTTAAAGAGGTCTTTGGTTTAATAATAAATTGAGACTTCGGCCCCAACCTTTAAAAAATATATATATAAATATAATATCCAATCCATGAGTGATATCAATCTATTTTGGATGAAAAAACTCATATACAATGTCATATCTGAACACTATCACATCCCACCTTAAATTAATCTCCTATTATCTATATCTAATAAATGTATTATCATTCCCTTTTCCAACGTTATAACAAATTACTTGTACATAAAAACTCAGATATATGAATAGTGGTGAGAAATAATTTTTTTTAGTATTATTCTGAATCTATGGATTCTCATATATAATATAAACATCCATTAAGAGATCTTCCAATGTAGATAGAGGTGGGTGAATTAGTGGACCATGTTCAAAATAATCTGTAACGACCCAAACATTCATTAATGGAAATCCCTCTTGATCTAACTAAATGTCTTTTTATGTAAAATTCTTATATAAAATGATGACTTCTTTAGTTTTATGTTAAAAATTGTGATTTTTGCTAATATAGTCATTGAATAGTGATCACATGATTAGTATAAATATAGGGCTTTAACAAATCCAATTTACTCAGATAAAGGAAGTGATGGCCTCATCTAGTAGACATGCCCCATAGAAATCCCATTTTTTAGTTCCCCTAAAGGATGTGGCCTCATTGGGATTCGCTCTTGACCAAGACGAAGTTGAGCTTGATTATTTTAAGCTGGAGCAGGATAGCCTACAAGAGTAATGGAAGTTGATAGAGATTACCATCCGAGGAATGTTATCTAAGCCACCCCAAGGGTCTGTCACCATCGCACACCTTACTCTTCGGTCTTATGTGGGTGTTATAAGGGGTTATGTAACAATACTCTAGTACTACTGTTATGTACATTATTTTTTTTATATAATAATTAATATACTTTCATTTTATTATTGTTACCTTGAAAATAGTTTTTAGAGCACAAATAGTATTTTTAGTTAATATTCAACAAAGAAATATGTTTTTGATGAATTAATGTGTTTTTTAATTAAATAATATTTTAATAAAATATTATTTTTATTATTAAATTAATTTTATTGCATATAAATGATCGTACAATTTTATGTATTCAATTGTAATTTTTATTAAGGTATGAAATCCATTTTTGTCAAAACCCGTGAATTTTCAACAAATATCAGTTTTTATATTTAAAATTGAAAATTAACATATTTATAAAATTATTTAGATAAAATAAATATTATTTCTCGATTCAAAACTTCAAAATTATACAATGGTGAAGTTTTCATAATTTTCTGAGATAGTCAAATTTTTGGGTAAAAATTAAATACCGTTTAAATATATAATGTGTTTTATGAATTCATAATGACCCAATAGTGATGTAATAAAATATTATATGCTTTAGTTTAGGCCAATATATGTTTTACCATTAAAATAATTTTATTTTGGGTTTGTTTGACTTAGTTTACAAAACATTAATGGACCCTTCAAGAATTATTAAACATCTTGTCTTTTTAAATTGTTTTTCCTAGGAGTGTGACTCACCTACATATAAGAAACCCCATTATTTTAATAATTTCATAAATTTTTTTATAAATTATTTGTTTCCACTTCTCTTTGCGAAAAAACATGGGCAAAATCCATGGGTTGGTTTGTGTTTTGGATTAGTTTCATGTGAGGGTCTCGAACCTAAATAATAAATTATTCCCTCACCTTTCCTATATAAACCCACCCAAGATCCCATTTCCTCCTCACTAAAAGCCTTTTTAGTTAGTCCAAACTCTTCCCTCCTCTCTCTATAATCCTCTAAAGGTGCCCTAATCTCCCAATAAGCCTCTCTCAAGACTCTCTCAAGCCTTTGGAAGAACACTTCCAAGTAAGGGTTTTTTCTTCCTTTCTCATTTTTGTCTAATTTTATTAATGTTGTTATTCCTTTTTAATTTAAATTATAAATTTTGGGGAATGATTTCTCACCACTCCAATACTTCCCTAATTATTTTTGAAGGATGTGATACCCCTTTTTCTTTCATTAAATGCCTCCCATGTACAACCGTGACTATGGAGAAATTACAAATGAAATTTCTCTCTCTTCTTTTACATTCAAGAAATTATTTTGAATCATGACTGTAAATTCCATTAGAATTGTTGGAACATGTATCTATATGACCCCCTTACTTCCCATTTCATGTTCATATGATGAGACTCCTCTTTCTCTATCATCAACCATTTTTATGAATTCTTAGTTCATGCTGTTATGCTGCCGAAATTGCACCGAATTTCCAAGCCAATGTCATTGTGTAGTGAATACCATGCCCATTTCTCTATCAAGGGTATTCACTATTATGCACATTTACTTATTGATTATATGGTTCCATGTATGAATTCCACATTCCTTTATCATGGAATAAATTATTATCTTTTATGAATCCATGTTATATGATCCATCTGTCACACTTATGCATGAAATGAAATGTTTAAGAAGGGTGTGCCCTTATAGAACTCCAATGCAATAGGTAAAGTATATTATCATGATACATCATGTGAAATGGGTTTTTACTCATGATAAATCAAGTTAAATTAGGTTTTAACCATGCATCATGTGAAATTAGTATTTACTCATGCTCCATGTGCAATGAGCCTTGGCTCGTGCTAATTCCATGTTAAGTGTAGCTTCCACATTTCCATGTTATGATTATCATGCATTATTATGACATTTTGTTTATTCTTCTATTGTTATATAATGATATTCCTATTTTCTAACATGTATTGTATTCCTCTAGTTACTCCATGTTTATTCCCTTTCTGGGCTTTATAAATGACCCTTATCTTATACATGTACTCAGGTTATCCCATGCAATGCTAAGTATGAGGGAATGCAGTGGTCATGTAAAGGAAGTTTTAAATAAAGATGTTGAATTTCTTGTTTTAAGTTGTTATTTAATTATCCTAATCCCCAAATACACTATACCTCTCGATCTTCTATGTTTTATCAAGTGAATGTTATGTAATAAATTATTTTTAATTGTGTGATAAAAGATCAGGGTTGTCATAATTGGTATCAGAGGATAGGTTTAGTTATTTTTGGGATTAGGATTAGAAAACCCTAGTAAATCATTAGAGACAAAACTAATAGTAATAAAAATATCCATAAGTTTTGGTTAGTATTGAGTAAATGTTTTATCAAGAAAATGCATCCCTGTCTTGATACGAGCAGGTAGAGGCGGCTCTGGCACAGATATATCCCAGGGGTAAAACCCAAAAACACCTCTTTGAACTAGACTCAAACGGGAATTGGTGAATGACAATGGGACTTGTTTCACTCTTAGTTATGAAACTCCCGTGGGATATGCTTTGGTAAATTCACAATCTCATTATGAACCATTGTTAAGGGACCAAAAATGTCGTAAGAATATATGTTAGAAAGTAGATCATGGATAACATAGACTGAATCCAATATATTTATATGTTAATGAAATAAAAGTTTTTTTTTGTAATTCATCAGTTTTTTCCTTGTATTACCCTTTATGTTTTACCCCTAACTTTTCATTTATTCCAGCCAAGGGCTAGTAATAGGAGGACTCAGGCTAACAACTGATGTGGATATCAATGTGATGATTGTACTGATGAGATTCCCAATCCAATGGGAGCGGGAATCGAAAACATTGTCATGCTTCTCTCTCAGCTAACACAAGGTTTGAATAGAAACATGGTTCAAGAAGAATGTTCATCCCCCCTAAGAAATAACAGGTCACTATCGAGAGCTTCATGAGACAAAGGCCTCCTACTTTTAGTGGATCATCTGATCACTCAATCGCTGAACAATGGATCAACTCCATTGAAAATATCTTTTACATCCTTTAATGTTCTGAAAAAGAGATGGTTCTCCTAGTTTCATATCATATGGATGTTGAATATGATCAATGATGGACGTTGATCGAAAATATGAAGCTTGATGAGGATATCGACGCATTGGAATGTAAGGATTTCCAGAAGATGTTTTCCGATAAATATGTTATGTGCACCCTCCGATATAAGATGGAAAGTGAATTCCTTACCCTCAATCAAAAAGACAATGAATATAATGGAGCGTACGAGTAAAACATCACAAGGCTTGCATGATACACTTCCGGACTTGTCGTTACCCCCAAATGCAAGGTTGACCGCTTCTTTGGTGGGCTCAAACCTAGCCTTCAGAAAGCGCTGGAAATCCGTGACTTCAAGAGCTGTGAAGAAATTGTCTGATGTGCCCTCAAGGTTGAAATGGAGATCGGAGAATCTCATGGGTATCATGGGGATAAGAATCTTAAGGTGGACTTCAATGCTGGTGTTCTGATGGATAAATCTAATGGTGCTACGAAGATCCAGTATCCCACATGCCAGAGGTGTGGAAAGAAGCACCCCAGAAATTGCCTGAAGGGGACGAGGAAATGCTTTAGCTATGGAAGGGAAGGCCACCTAGCTGTTAACTGCTAACAAGAAAAACCTACGGCTAAAACAGAGGAGAGGAACACTCCGTTATAACCTCAATGTGTTGTTCATTGATACAACTACAAAGAACCAGGGCACCTTGCAAATCATTTCCCTAAGCCAAGGGTTTTCGGAGGCAACCAACAACCTCCATGGCAGCAAGGGTGAGCTTTTTCCATCACTACTGCTGAAGTGAACTTTGACAATGAAGTGGTGATAGGTACGTTAGTTATTCATTCATGAATATATAATGTACTTTTTTATTCAGGTTCTATGCATTCTTTTATATATCGAATGTTTAGTAGAACAATACCAGCACCACCACAAATCATGGAAGTGAAGATGTCAGTGAGTACAGAAAATGGGGAAATCATTGTGTCTCATGAATATAACTCCTCCCATATCATATTCTATGGATTGAACTTTCTGGAGAACTTCGTCATACTCCCTCTAGTGGAATTTGATTCAATCCATTGCATGGATTGTCTTTCCTTATATAGAGCCAAGATAAATTGATGTGGGAGGGAAATCACTCTCTAGGTTGAGAATCGACCATGGATTATTTACAAGTGAAAAGAGAAAGGTGAACCTTCTTTAGCTTCATCATCTCAAGAGTGGATATTTCTTCCCTATGAGTACACGTATCTATCTCAGATGATTGAGTCTAAGGAGGAAACTATCCAAGAATACATGCCTATTATGAGGGAATTCACAGACGTGTTTCCCAAGGAATTGCATGGTATTCCTTTTAGAAGATATGTTAAATTCTCAGTTGATCTTATACCTGGGGAATTTCCAATATCCAAAAATCCATATAAAATGGTTGTTGTAGAGCTTTAAGAGATGAATAAACAACTACAAGAGAATCTGGATAAAGGGTTTATATGCCCAAGTGCTTCACTATGGGGTGCACTAGTCCTATTTGTCATGATGAAATATGGGTCAATGTGCCTTTGCATCGATTATCATGAGCTTAAAAAAATCACTATAAAGAACAACTATCCTCTACCATGAATTGATGACTTGTTCAATCAGTTATTTGGAGCACAATACTTCTCCAAGGAGGATTTGTAGTCGGGATATTATCATGTAAGGGTGAAGAAGGAAGATACCCCCAACACTGCTTTTCATACAAGATACGAGCACTATGAATTCATAGTAATGCCTTTTGGACTCACCAATGCTCCATCAATCATCATTGACTTGATGAATAGAGTCATTAGAGATTACGTAGACAAATTTTTCATAGTCTTTATAGATGATATTATAATATACTCCAAAACCAAAGAGTATTATGAGGAGAATTTAAGAACTGTACTAGAGAGATTGCGGAAGGAGAAGCTCCATGAAAAGTACAGAAAGTGTGTGTTCTGGTAGAAGGAGGTCTCTTTCTTGGGACATATCATCACAAGTAATGTGATATCTATGGATCCCTCCGAAACAGATGCAATTAAGGGATGCATGAGTCGAACATCGGTAAAAGATATCCATAGCTTCTTGGGGTTAGATGGATATTATCGGCAATTTGTGAGAAATTTCTCACGATTTTACAACCCTCTTACCATACTAACTCGGAAGGGAGTAATGTTTTCTTGGAGTGATGAATACGAAGAAAGCTTTAAGGATTTGAAAGGAGGCTTATCACTGCACCCATTCTCACTTTACCCACAAGTGGAGAAATTTCTATGGTATTTAGTGATTCTTCGAATAAGGTCTTGGGATGTGTGTTGATGAAAACTGAAAAAGTCATTGCCTATGCTTCAAGGCAATTGAAAGTTCATGAACAGAACTATCAATCACATGACCTCGAGTTGGGTGTAGTTATCTTCTCTTTGAAAAATTGGCGGCATTATCTCTTTGAGGAGAAGTGTGAAATATATACAGACCACAAAAGTCTCAAGAATATATTCTAAGAGACAGAGTTGAACATGCGCCAATGAATATGGTTAGATCTGATCAAAGACTATGACTTCTTAATCCATTACCACCATAGGAAAGTGAACAAGGTGGTGGATTCCCTTAGTAGAAAGGACCCAGTGATTCTATCATTGATGAGAATTGAAAAGGATCCAATATTAATATATTTGATGAATATGGACATGGGAATCATAAACAAGGGAACATTATCAATCCTTTCACAAATTAGTGATCAACTGTCTATTTTGGAAAGGTTAAAGGATTCTCAAAAGGATGATGTGCGAATTCTGGAAAAAGTGGAAGCTTTCGGAAAAGGGAAATCTTTAGAGTTAAAGGTTAATGAAGAAGGAATTGTGAGATTTCAGAAAAGAATATGTGTTCCATCAATTCCGGAGCTGAAGAAGGAACTTTTGGAGGATGCACATAGTTCAAATTTCTCTATTCACCTAATAAACACAAAGATGTGTCGAGATCTCTGACACCATTATTGGTGGGATAATAAGAAGAAGGAGATCGTTGAATATACATCAAAGTGCCTAGTGTGTGAGAAAGTGAAGGTAGAGAGGCAGAAGTCTAAGGGGGTGATGCAACCATTTACCATACCAGAATGAAAATGGGAGAACATCACCATGGACTTTTTCACCAAACTTCTGAAGACATCCAAAGGAAACAATGTAATCTTTGTTGATGAGGATCGTCTTACAAAGGCTGCACACTTCATTGATATTCGGTAGGATTTTTCATTATATCAACTGGCACATATATATATTAGGGAAGTGGTAAGGATGCATGGAGTACCACAATCTATTGTATCTGATCAATATCCAAGATTCACCTCAAAGTTTTGGAAGAGTCTTCAACATGCTCGGAATACTAAACTGAACTTCAGTACGGCCTATCATCCTCAAACTGAGGGCCAATCTGAGCAGACTATCCAAACAGTTGAGGACATGTTGAGAGCATACACAATGGACTTTAAAGGAGGATGTATCAACATCTTCCTTTGGTTGAGTTATCTTATAATAACAGTTTTCACTCGAGCATCAAAATGGCACCATATAAAGCACTTTATGGGAAAAGGTGTAGAACACTGGCGTGTTGGGATGAGGTCGGTGAGTATAAGCTGCTTGGACCAGAAATGGTCGAAGAAATGGTGGAGAGGGTGAAAACCATTCATCATCCTATCAAGGAAGCCCATAGTTGATAGAAGAGTTATGTAGATAACCATCGATGGGACCTTGACATTAAATTTGGAGACATGGTATTTCTACGCATATCTCTATAGAAGAAGGTCATGAGGTTTGGAAAGAAAGGTAAGTTAAATCCAAGGTACATTGGCCCCTTCGAGGTTCTTGATCGTGTTGGGTTGTGGCCTATCGACTAGCACTTCCACCTACCATGGACAATGTACATGATGTCTTTCATGTATCCCTCTTAAGTATGTACATACCAGACCCTTCTCATGTACTCTCTTAAGAGGTGGTAAAGTTAGAAGATGTTTTTTTTATGAGGTGCAACCAGTGAGGATCTTAGATCGTAGAGAAAATTTTATACAAAATAAAACAATGCCTCTCATCAAGGTTTTGTGTCGAAACCACAAGTTTGAAGAAGTAACATGGGAATTGGAGGAAATGATAAAGGAGATTTACCCACGTCTGTTTTAGTGAGGGAAAAGGAAATTTTGAGGGAGAAATTTCTTAATGGGGGAAGATTGTAATGACCCAAAATTTCATTAATGGAAATCCCTATTGATCTAATTAAATGTATCTTTATGTTAAATGTCTATATAAAATGTCAACTTCTTTGTTTTTATGTTAAAAATTGTGACTGTTGCTAATATAGTCGTTGAACAGTGATCACATGATTAGTATAAATATAGGGATTTAACAAATCCAATTTACTCAGACAAAGGATGATTTAGCCTCATTCAGTAGATGTGCCTCATACAAAGCCTATTTGTCAGAGCATGGAAAGGAGGTGGCGTCATTGGGATTCTCTCTTGACCAATCCCAAGATGATCTTGAATATGTTATGGTTGAACGGGGCTACCTATGAGATAAATGGAAGTTGATAGAGATTACCACCCGAGCAATGTTATCCGAGCCACCCCAAGAGTTTGTCACCATCGCACACCTTACTCTTAGGTCTTATGCGGGTGTTATAAGGGGTTATGTAATTACACCATATTACTATAGTTATGTAGATTATTTTTGTATATAATAATTAATATACTTTCATTTTATTATTGTTACATTGTAAATATTTTTTAAAGCACTCAGGGTATTTTTAGTTAATGTTCAACTAAGAAATATATTTTTGATGAATTAATGGATTTTTTTAATTAAATAATATTTTAATAAAATATTATTGTTATTATTAAATTAATTTTTTTATTACATATAAATGATCGTACAATTTTATGAACTCAATTGTTAGTTTTATTAAGGATTGAAATCCATTTTTGTCAAAACCCGTGAATTTTTTGTAAATGTCAGTTTTTATTTTTAAAATTGAAAATTTACATATTTAAAAAATTATTTAGATAAATTAAATATTATTTTGGGAATTAGGATGTTGAAATTATCCAATGGTGAATTTTTCATAATTTTATGAGATAGTCGAATTTTTAGGTAAAAATTAAGTTCTGTTTAAATATATAATGTGTTTTATGAAATAATAATGACCCAATAGTGATGTAATAAAATAATATAAGCTTTATGTTCGGCCAATATATGTTTTACCATTAAAATAATCTGGTTTTGGGTTTTTTTTTGTCTTAGTTTACAAAGCATTAATAGACCCTTCAAGACTTATTAAACATCTTGTCTTTTTAAATTGTTTTCCTTGGGAGTATGACTCACCTCCACATAAGAAACCCCAATATTTTAAGAAGTTTGGACTTTTCCCATATAAAATATTGTTTTCCACTTCCCTTTTCCGAAACACATGGGCAAAAACCATGGTCTGGTTTGTGGTTTGGATTAGTTTAATGTGGGGGTCTCAAACCTATATAGTAAAGAATTCCCTCACCTTTCCTATATAAACCCACGCAATCTACCATTTCCTCCTCACTCAAAGACTTTTTAGTTCGTCAAAACTCTACCCTCCTCTCTCTAGAATCCTCAAAATGTTTCCCAATCTCCCAATAAGCCTCTCTTAGGCCTTTGAAAGCTGACTTTCAAGTAAGGTTTTTTCTTCCTTTCTCATTTTTGTCTGATTTTATTAATGTTGTAATTCCATTTTAATATCAATTATAAATGTATGGGTATCATTTAAAACCTACCCCAGACTTCCCTCATTATTTTTTAATGATGAGATACCCCATTATCTATCATTAAATTCCTCCCATGTACACCCGTTACTACACAGAAATTCCAAAAGAAATTTCTCTTTCTTCTTCTACATTCAAGAAATTATTTTGTATCATGACTCTAAATTCCATTACAATTTTTGGGAAATGTATCTATATGACCCCATTACTTCCCATTTCATGAACATATGATGAAATTCCCCTTTCTCTCTCATCAACCATTTTTAAGAATTCTAAGGTGACATCGTTACGCTGCCGAAATTTCACCGATTTTCCAAGTCAATGTCATTGTGTAGTGAATTCCATGCCCATATCTCTATCAAGGGTATTCACCATTATGCACATTTACTTATTGATTATAATGATCAATGTATAAATTCAACATTACGTTATCATGAAATAAATGATTATGTTTTATGAATCCATGTTATACGATCCATGTGTCACACTTATGCATGAAATTAAATGTTTAAGAATGGTGTGCCCTTATAGCGCTTAAATGCGTTGGCTAAAGTATAGTATCATGATAAGTCATGTGAAATGGGTGTTTACAAATGATAATTATAGTGAGACGAGGTTTTAGTCATGCTTTATATGAAAAGAGTATTTACTCATGCTTCATGTGCAATGATCCTTGGGTCATGCAAATTCCATGTTAAGTGTTGTTTACACATTTCCATGTTATGATTATCATGCATTATCGTGACTTTATGCTTATGATTCTCTTGTTCTCTAATGATATGCCTATTTTATAACATGTATTTTATTCCTCATGTTACTCCATTTTTTTTCCTTTACTGGGCTTTATAGCTCACTCTTTTCTTATGCATGTCATCAGGTTATCCCATGCAATGTTAAGTCCGAGGGAATGCAGTGGTCATGTAAAAATAATTTTTCAATAAAGATGTTGTATTTAATGTTCTACGTTGTTATGTAATGATCCTAATCCCCAAAGACACTAGACCTCTCGATCTTCTATTTTTTTATCAAGTGTAGTTTATGTTATAAATTATGTTTAATTGTGTAATAAAATATCATAGTTGCCACATAATCTTTTTCCACTTATTTCAGTCTTCCAAACATCATGCCCTTGGTGAAGGTTAGTGTATGAATCTCATTACATATTATAAAACTGATTATAATGTATTGAAAAAGAGATATCGAGGATGTGAAACTCATAGTTTACTTTTCTGGTATAAATCTTACTAATTAATGATTTTTCTCTTGATTTTTGAATTTTGCTATTTGTTTCACTAATTTTTTCTATTTTGTGGGTTCTATAATTATTGTTTGGTTTATGTGAAATTTTATAAAAGTAAAAACAAGGCATGATGGGTCCTTAATTTAATGTGAAGTTTTTCCTCTTAGAAAATTTCCATACGGGGTGGGATAGTCATTCCATAGACCAAAGGAATCACTATATAAATATGTGTGTGTGTACAGATTTATACATATTTATGAGTACCCACACTTTCACTCCCTAAATATGGGATGTTTTATAATGACAATTCTGGAGATTAATATTTTTTCAAGGTTACTCTGATATAGAGTAGGATGGTAACATTATATAAAGGTGTAGTGATTTGTGAAAAAATTAGAGAGCATAATATCGCAACATGGATAATTTTATTCATTACATAATAGTGGTGTTGTGGGTTATAGTTCTATCTTGAAGGCCTAGATATATATAATATTCAAATTACAGAGGTCAAAGCAAATCCATGATGTTACCATTGGTTATGAGTTAATGATTCTCTATAGGGATTGTTTCACACTCTATTATTGGGGATGTCACAATGTGTCCCACCTTTACTAGTTTAATTTAAATATTATTTAATTGGTTTCATGAAAAAAAAATGTTTTATTCTGTTTATTTTGACAAACTATATCATTAAAAAGATTATTTTCAACCTTCTAAACCATAGATATTGAACCTCATACCTATCTACACCTCTCTTTGATTTTAGTGGATATTTCATTAAGAAATCACAATATAAGTTGTCTTGTTTCTCCAAGTTATCATCTACTTGTCTACATTTATTATTCCATTCAAAATATCCATAGTGGAAAAGGTATTGTGTTGGAAAAACTTATGATATATATGTATTGATGTTAGTACCTTTTCTTTTATGACTTAATGAATTCTCATCATAATCTACAATTTTTTTCAATTTCTTCTATTTAAGGTAAGTGTATTTTTTCACATCCTTTATTTAAATAACAATATATACTGTATTTTTGATAAGTATGTTTTAAATGTTTTTCAAATACTTTTATACTGTATTAAAATATTGTAATATATATTATAATTTTCTTGTGTTCCACTCATGATATGAGTATTCAAAGTGATTATGAGTAAGTGTTTTTTAAAATTGAATTTGAAGATGACAAATGTGTATTTGAAAAAAGGATTTACTTTTTAATATTATATAGTTATGAGATTGTTTTGGAATTGAATGAAATTCATTGATAATTATTATAAAACGTGGGAACCTCGAGTGCATGGGTAGGGATCCTAGAACATGTACCACTATATATTTATTCAACTCTACATGGAAAATTTGTGATTAAGTTTCTAGTTTAGTATTATTCTCAAGTAAGTTGTTGTTACCACTATTTTAGGATACTACGACAACTAGTGTCTTATTAATATATATTATCAATGTGTATATATGAGTACAATGATATGAAGATTCTATTTCATTAGATATCGTTGGTAATATCAAAAGTTTATTTTTATAGACATTATAATTAAATTTTTTCCTTGTAAGGATTTACATTTTATAAACCTTGTTACATGATACATTCATTTTAAATGTTGATATAGTATTTTAAAAATTTTATTTTTAATTTAAAATTTTCCTCTAACAATGAATTTTCATGGAACACATGGTATGATAATATTTGTCTGGTTATTATTATAACCTATAAACACACATGGGGGATATGTACATCATATTTTTAAAAATACAGGTAATAGAAAATAACTGTATATATTTGGAAAATTATATTTTTATATTTTTCAGTTTTAGTGGAGGTGACATAGTGGTAGTGATCCTTTATGTCACAACTATATGGGTATTTATTGTTATATTTTTTGTATTTATGATTTTTTCTATATAACACACTTATCATTGAATCTCTTAATCATATTCCAATCTAACTTCCCCTGTCAGTTTTTATTTTTTTATAATCAGTTGTGGTATAATAGTTTTGTGGTTTTTAATTTTTTTTTATGATTTCATTTGAGATTTTATTTTTGATATATAATGATGATATTTTTTTGTTATGATCATACAAATTTGGGAGATACACTTTCAAATGTTTGGTAATGTATTTTTGGGTCCACTTTTTGGAATCTATTTGATGATGGATTTGATTAATATTGAAAAAAAACCATTTCAAGGGGTATATTCGTGATTTTAAAAAAAATATTTTCTAGCCTATATAGACTAAGAATTCCATTCGATCCAAGTCTTAGGTAGATTCGGGTATCATTTCCGGGGTATACAATCTTAATTCATGAAAAAATAGTATTAGAGCACAATTTTCATTTCTACTATTTGTGATATCATGGTAGATAGGTGACATACATGTCGAAACATGATTAGAAGTTATAAAAAATGTATGTGTTTAATTCTTATAGTACTAATCCTTGATTTATTAATGAATGTTATGAATGGATAATTTTATTATTGGATTTTATTTAACAATTATTTTTGTACAATTATATTTTTAAATGAATTTCTAAGGGGGGTTAGTAAGTTTCATTGCCTGGATACATGGGTTCTATAACATGCATGCAATTAATTTTACATGGATTGGTGGCGAGTTATTTTGATTTATGTATTTTAAATGATTCCTTGTGATTTTTATATTTTTTTAATATTTTATAATGAATAAAATTGATCTACATTACTTGTTTTAATGGTTATATCATTATTCATTTAAGTCCTTCTTATGACTACCTAATAAATATCATATTTGAATTCACTGGTGGGATCTGTGGATAATATTATGTGAGTTAATCCTTCAATAGATAAAACCCATGTTGAATTTATAGTGTGAATTGTTTAATATTTCTACCATATAGATGGACTTGGGCCATCACAAGACAAAGAGGGTGGGTCATGTTACATGTAGGATAATGGATGATATCAAGAGTTCATGCACCATAATACTTCACCCATTTGAGTAAGTAACATTTACCAATATGAAAGGGATTTGATGGAAAATGTCAAATGGATTTTTGAATTTATTGAGACCTTACATTCCATGAATGATTTGTGTAAAAAATTTATTATTAGAGGAAACAACCATGTTTGATAGGGGTCTATTGTTTAAGGTATGATTTAAGAGAACCTATAGTGTAAAAAATTTATATTTATATTTACTCAATATTTTTATATGGACATTATGGGTTTGGAAAATTCCCTTGATTTTTCCCTCCAAAATTGTGACCAGAAGGTTATGAATTTTGAAAACAATTTCTATAAAGTTATTCACGTAACTATTTATATAAATTAAATTTTTTTTATCCCATATATAATATATACCTATGTAGTGGGTTGAATCAGGGAATAGTAGATTAAAACAACTAACCCATTGGATTTTGTTTCATCATTAAATAAAAATCACTTCTCTCCATTTCCCATAGAAAAGTATGAGTAGAAATAATATAATTATAGTGAAATAAATTTTACATGGTCCCCCATCACTAGGTTATGTTCAAGGAGCCCACACTAGAAATTTTCATGGGTACCAAACCCACTAATGTAAACTTATATTACAAAGTCCACATCAAACTCACTATCCCACCTGGTTTAAAATTAATTACATTTTGAAAGCTCACTACCCTCTCAAATAAAGTGTTCTTATTTATCCTTCAGAAGATTATTATTTTAATCCCATAAATAGATAATATTTAAACCTCACTTATTATATCCTGAAAATATAGTATTATATACATCATGAATACCTCTTTACCATATAAATATTGGTAAATCTCTTCTGATTCATGTGTCATTCACTTTAATAAATCCCCTTTCTCAATTTTCAGGAGACTAAAAAATGATTCTTGAATATTTTCAAACCATTCTGAATATTTTTGTAACACACCAAGATTTCATAGTACATTATCTCTTCAAAGAAATTTAATAACTTGTGCTACACGTAACACTAAGTTCGAGCACACCACGACTTACCAAACTAGCCGTTCAAAAAGTGGTTATGAATATTATTAATATACTTTTTAATTTTATATACTCAGTATAATTTTAGAATTAATATTTTTAGTTTCTTAGACATAATACAAGGACAAATTCAATTTTTTAGATAAAAAAATTGTTTTTCAGAAAATGCAATTATACAGCCTATTTAATGGAGAATCCATTTAATTTTTTTTTACACTTTTATATACTCAATTTAATGAAAATAAATTCTTCTTTAGAATTGTGATATAAATATTTAGTTTGGATAATTTTTTTTACTTTTCTGATAACTTTTATATTTTGATGAATAGTGAAAAACTAAATTTTAATTGAAAACAACTTTTTTAATTAAAATAATTTATAGTGTTAAATAATGTATTTGAATATTTTGGACACATAATTAGATTATATTTTTATCATTTAATACATTGTGGGTCATTATAAGTAATTTCACATATAAATTTGACATAAAAAAATGTCAATCTTTTGATTGTTATTACTTTTTAAAAACCTGCTTTTTGGTTTTGACAATGGGAATTAATTTAAAATTAATTAATGAAACCTATATTTTTTTAATTTAGTAAAATAGAGTTAATTATTGAATTAGGAAAATCAAAATTATCTTAGGGTGAATTTTTTGTACTTTTCTGAAAACATTCAATTTTTGAAGAACAGTGAAAAACATTGGGTTATTGTTTAAAACCGAATATTTATTTAAATAATTATTTATTTTATTTAAATTTATTTTATATAAAAAACTTACATAATAATTATATATGTTCAATGTAATTTATTGAAGTCATTTTATAATAATTTTAGATATATAAAATTTTATTAAACTTTTTACCGCCATTACCCACCTTCAAGGAGCATTTGAATGTTTGCATAAAACATAATTTTACCACTTCTATTAGTTGAATTTAAAAAATATAAGAGACATGGTAAAAAATGGTAAGAAAAATTTGGTTGAATAAGATGAAAATAATTTTGGGTGAATATTAAATGTTGACTTTTATTTACCATAGATAAAAGTAAATACGGTAATTAAGGGAAAAATTATATTATAATAACCCTAACGCATGTCCCAATTCCATTGGATAATTGTAATTATACCAAATACAGAATTATTTATAAAATATGATCCTCTTTGTTCCACTTTGATTAGATTATGACATTTATTATGATTTTATTTAAAGAAGAGTTAATATTGTTAAATTCAATGTTTAATAACTAAACCATTTTTAATATAGGGTTTCACATAAGATAAATTGGACTATAAATATTCATTAGAAAGATAAAAATATATCCTACATAATTTAATTTTATTTATAATTTTTATACATTAAATAAGTTAATTTATTAAAGACACAATGATCATGCAGTAAATAACTTATTAATGAAATATTAAAATAATTGGTATTATAAATATTTGAATAAATGTAAATTGAGACTTATTATGAATTAAACTAATTTTTTAGGTTAATATGACATGTAAGGGTTGATTAAATAAATTTTATTTTAAGTGATAATGTTTTTATGGATTTCAAAAAAAATCAAATACTAAATAGTGTCAAAATTAACATAATTGAGTTTTTAAAACAAATAAAATTTTATTAATTTATATTATATTCCTAAAAATATAAGGTTCAGAAAAAGGACTTATATAAAATTATATATATTAATAATGAACAATTTGGGGTTCTCTTGGATTTTTATAGTAATTTTGTTAACCATATAATATTAAAATACAAAGAGACATGGTAAATGTCAAACTGTTTAACTAAGAGTTAAATCTAAAAGATAAGGTTACTATGGTGACCTAAAAATGTATAAAACCTATTGGTTTTGATTTTCGCAACCCATACCCACCTTATCTTTGAAATAAATCTTTTTTGATCCATTATAAACTGAAAATGATTTTAATATAAAATAATATTGCACGCTTTTACTAAAGTGCCCCACACCGCTCTTATAGAAGGTCACTTCCACTTCTCTCAAAATCACACCTCCAAATCCATTTTTCTCGGACAAACCCTACCCAAATATCCCTTTAAAATACCTCACATAAACCTAGATTCTATAATTTGATCATAAATCCCACCTATGCATCCTTTTTGATCAACTGAAACGGAAACACCTGAAGATGAGGTAATAATTTCACAACCCTCTTTCAAGTTCTTTTCTTCTTCCACCTATTATTTCATTGTTGTTTCCATACCAAAATAATAACTCCAGTACCTCCTACATATTTTTATGTTATTATAAATATGTTACAACCATATTATTTATTCTATCAATCCTATAAATGACAAATTCACCATACGTGCGTACGTACGGCTTACCGTCTCCACGTCGTGGTGTAGTTTGTTATTCAAACACTTAATTATTTATATGGATATAATAATGAGTATAACTGATTTAAATAATACATATAACATGTTAATTATTATTTCTATATGATATACCATCAAATTATATAGGATTTTACCATTAAAAGAATGATATTGTCGCTCATGCGTACGTACGGCTTACCATCTCCACGACGCGATGAGATGTCATTCCCAATCATAACTATTCAAGAATAATTTTCATTTGATGAATAAAAATAATGTTTAAAGACTTGATATCATTCTTTATATGAATTAAATACATCCTATCCATAACAAACATGACTTGCATAACAAAACATATAAAGGAAAATAAAACAGTTAACTCCTGAAACAATGCTAGTACTAAAATATTTGTTAATAAAGAAATATTTGTAGATCATATATGATATCATATTTATGTATGTAGTTCTTGTAAAATTTAATAAAAATTATTTAACAATTATTCATGAGGTTAATTTACCCTTAACTAATGAAAAGTACATGGTAAGGGGTTTCTTATCTCACTTTTAATTCTGTGATATTTCCATTATTCCCCAATTATTTATTGAATGTGGTGTATTGTGTACTTCCATTTGATTTATATTATCATGATTCTATTTATATTCATGGTATTATGTGATTCATTTTTTTATTAACTTTTGGTCATATGACTTGATTGATTACAATGTGGTAAGGGGTTTTCATCTAACTTTTATTTCTGTGAGATTCATGTTATATTTTCCACTATTACCTTTTGTGTGGTATACTTACTACCCATGATTGTATTGTTT
Organism: Viscum album; assembly: GCA_963277665.1. Taxonomy (NCBI): domain Eukaryota; kingdom Viridiplantae; phylum Streptophyta; class Magnoliopsida; order Santalales; family Viscaceae; genus Viscum; species Viscum album. The sequence goes on from OY728166.1 coordinate 1,325,173,598, forward strand.
ATGTAATATATTTTAATTTATGGGTATTTAAATCATTATTGTATGATCCATATTCAATGGGGTGTATGTTTTGTAAGTTACAAAATTTGTTAGGGATTTTCAAATTTCAATTTCCACTCATTCGGTTTTACAAAAACTTCATTGATTACTATACTCCAAGATTATGTGTGAAATAACTATTTATTTACTAATGCAGTAATTTATACTCTCCTTTTTTTGTATATACTTTTTATAAACATAATCACTCCATTTATAATTTCTCAATTCATTTATACAAACTTGATGCGAGTTATTTTAACTCAATTTTTATTCATTGAGTTAAACATCCAAGTCATTGGTGTTGTTTTTACAAGAATATGTGTGAATGTACTCTGATTGATTTACAGTGAATATCCAATCCTCTATAGTGTATTTATATTCTTCCCACGTAATAATGTCATTGATTTATCCTTAACCTATGGATACATTCTTTATAATGGAATTCATCTCAACTTACGTTCCATTGAGACTTTTTTGTTGTTATGCACCAATTCAATTTTATTTGGTGTATATACTATACTTTGACATAGTATATCATGAATCCCTTTATTATCATGATATTATAAAGTTTTTATTTCAAAAATTATTTTTATTCAAGCATCTCTCATTTGGTTAGGAACTCTAACTAAAATATCATTTTAAATGTTTTAAACATTTATTCTTCTAAACCTTTCACATTAATGTCTATGTTTTCACAATGGTCTTATGGATTTATTAATATGGAAATGAATGTTATTAAAATGTTATTTCTCTTAAAATGTTTCAAAGTGGTATGTGACACTTTGATTCAAATCTATCTTTTAAATGACTTCCTTAATAAATTATGTGACTTTTAAATAATTTCACGAAAAATGGATTATCTCTCAATGATTTCTGTTGATCATTTTAAACTATGTCAACATCCTTTACGAGATATTATTCTTGATTGAGATTGATTTATAATGATACAAATCTTTCATATTGTATTGAAGGTTTTGTGATATGTTCGACTGTGGATGTGTTATTTTTATACCTTTCATGGTTTATGTATAAAGTATTGACATTTCATATTCTAGTTTTAATATGAATTTTTATGTTATGTTTAAACCTTTTCATATAACGAATGCATTGGACATAGTAAGTGATGGGTGGAGCCCACTATAGCTCCTCGATGCATCAGTAGGTCTCATGAGACAAACTAGTGTCTTGGAACAAGGCCTTGACAAAATATTATTTGTAGTCTTCGCACACGGCCTTGAATATGTAGTTTTGAAGTCTATAATTATGCATTCCATCATTATAAAATAGTCTTTTTGATATTACATGTGATTATTAGACTATTATAATATCCATGTGAATAATTAAATGGAATTATTTGATTTATATTGGCCATATTATTCAGAAGTTTATGTTTAAAAGGCTTATGTTTTAGTCTTATACATTGCCTTAAATGTTTATGCTTATTTATGAAAGTTTTTGCTATATTGTTATCCTTACTGAGAATCTGAGCTCACCCCTTTCTATGTTTTATTTTTTCCCAGGATGCAAAGAAGTATATTATGACTGACCTACAGGGATAGTCTAACGGATATAAGAGTGTTCAAAGGGAACAAAATATTGTTGTTTTTTTATTTCATGATGTAATGTAAAACTTATGTATGTATCTAGTACTTCCAAGGCTCCTAAATTAATCGGTCTTTTGAGAGATGATTCCTTGTATCATGACAATGTTATGTAATAATGCACTAATTATAAGTAATTGGGGTCAGGTTGTTACAATTTACATTTAATAAAACAAAAAACCTTTCATGAAAGTTTCTATACATTCATGAAACACAAAAATTTCCACGAAACATTCACATTCATGATACTTTTATCTATAATGAAACTGATATTTTTATGAATCATTCCCAAAAGGAAATCTTTCATATAGTTCCTTGACAAATTTAGAGCCTTGGCATATTTGTTAATTCATCCAAAATTCAAATGAGATTTGTAGCCACTTATTTATAGTAATTCCCTCCCATTTGAGAAATTTTAAATCTCTTCACAGTCTATTCATTAAATTCTTCATACCTATATGATAAAATACATCTTCTTAATAAATATGGAAATATTCCATTCATGAAAGTACTCATAATCTCATACCTTTTTTTCTTTCCTTCAGGACTCAGTTGAATTTCCTGAAACATTCTGATGTGAATTTGAAATCCTTCACAAATAAATAATCTTTTGTTAATCATCAATCATTTTCAAGACACCAAACTTTCTCAAAACAATAACATTTTTTGAATTCTGTTTTTTTCATATTTTCACGAGGGATTCATGGAAACCATAATTTTTGAATCCCCTTCCATCCTCTAAATTTTATACCCAAAAAAATTTGAAAACAAATGGAAACCCTACAACTTTGTATGTGAAATTTTCCGTAACACATCCAGATATTCTATACTGTAATCATGAATCATTGTTAACATACCTGGTCAACAATCACATTGTAACTCCACAATTGACCTTTTCAACCTTCTTTATCACCAACCACAATCAACCCGATAACACTATAATTTTACATATAGGAATATTTATCCCAAAAATATCCGCCTTTGGGTTTTTTGACAACTCTTTAACCATTGAAAACACATTAAACCTTCCCTTATATTTTACCAAAATTTTCTTCTATTGATTCCAGATAGTGATAAAATATTTACTCAAACACACTCAAATCCCACATGAGTGTTGATCACTATGAGAAATAGTAGAAGCATGAAAATTTCATCAATGAATCAATTCATTCCAAAAACTACCAAATTTTTCATCATAAACCCTATCTATCATGATATGTAATGTTTGAACAATCCTCTTTAACATAATTAGATTTAAACAACCCTCTACATCGCTGATCCCCCAATTAAAATTTCCCATATGGTGATCAATATATTTTCCTCCACTTTGTTAATGAAACCAAAGTTTACTCTTTTATGTAATAAAAATCTTAAATAACACATATCAGCATATAAGGAAAAAAACATACCATACCTTGGGGATAGGGTGTCCCATGCACACAATATTTGAAGTATATGGATTCATATAAATTCTAATAGCCAGTTTATTTAATTAAAATGCATCTTCAGGAAAGGCATTCATTATAGTATCTTCATCTTGATGTTTTGTAGGCACATACAAAAACATTATAAGACAATACTCCTCCATCTACTTGAAAAATGATACTATATTTAAATAAAATTCATTCGTGAGTGAAAAATTATTATCATGATTAATATCACCATAATTTTTGCATTGTATTCTTATTAGAGAATTAACATCAATTTCCATATCTTTAAGATACTACTTCATCTTTAACTAAACTGTGTACAAGCATGTGTAGAAAAAAATATATTTTTATTCTATAGAGGTAAAAGAAATTAAATCATATTTCTTTATTATCTATGAAATGGAAAATTACCCAAGATATAATGCACCACCTAATGTTGAGTTTTTTATCATCTATTAAAATATCCTAATCTATATTTGTATAGCCCAATAACTCTTGATGAGATTTATCATTATACAGCTAACAAAAATCAATTATTTCATTCATATACTAAATTATTATTTTTAAGAAAATGAATTTTATTTTATTCATAATTCCTTAATATTTCACTACTTAACATGTTGTCAAAAATATCAGGTTATGTCTCTGTTAAATACATTATATTTCTTAGGACCTGCCTCTATTTTATGTCATTAATAAAATTTCCTTCATCTTCTCATGATAGTTTCATCATATAGACAATATATTTTTAATTTACTTGGAATTATACATTCCAAATATTATTAGATACTTCTTGGAATATTTTAATTGAGAAATTAATTTGTTATTTCTTCCATACATCACCTATAAACCAAGGAAAAATGTTAGTTCACCAATCATTAAAATTTTGAAATAACATTTCATGAATTGTGTGAACTGTTGGAACTAAGATTAATATTATCCAAAAAATATTATTTAATAAACATAAACCATCACTATAATGTTTTTATTACATTCATTATTGATGTAGAGATTGTTATAAACTCCACTATGCATAAAAACTAAGCTTCTTCAATAACTGATCAAGTCTTGAATACCAAACTCTTGGTGCTTTCGTCAACCCATATAGAAATTTCATCATCTGAAAAAAAAATCTTTAGTGAAATGAAATCTATCTTGTTTATTGATGTAAACTTCTTCTTCTAGAACCTCATTTAGAAATTCCAAATTAACATCCATCTGGGAAACATTAAATTTCCATTTCACTATTATATAAAATAATAAGAAAAGAGTATCGATCTTTAAAATAAGTGAAAACGTATTATCAACATAAATTCCATTGATCTAGTAGAATATCATTCATAGTAGTCATGGTTTTAATTTAATTAAATATCCAGGTACATTTATTTCTTTCAGAAGACCCATTTTGTCTTGAAAACATTCATATCTAATAGTCTCAAAAAAATCACCCATGTCTGATTCTTTACAACATGGGGAATATCTTTGTTCATATCATAGACCAAGTTTTTATAATCAACTATATATTATAAAACTTTTAGGATCTACCTAATATAAGAAGTATTTCTATTATAAATAATTCATTCTTTGTGTTTGACCTTACGCTGCCTAGTCACCAATGATCTTTTCCTTATGAATTTCAGTTCAATATTTCATTTGTTGTGCATATAAAAATTCAAGTTCCCCATACTCATCATTATTATATCCTTATAAACCTGATTTTCCACTTCTAACCCCCCATATGTTTATTAACTCCTCATCACAATTATAAGGGAATTATTCACTTTTTTTTGAAGATTTTGTCCGTTCTCTACTACAGGAGAATCATTGATTTCAACCACTTTTTCAAGAAAATTTTTGATGAATATATATGATTTGTTTTTTCCTAATTATAAAAGGAATATCCCCTAGTTTTCATAAAAAACAAACATTATATGTTTAGTGTTTTTGATATTAAAACACTTACTTTCAAATATTTTAAATTATTTTATTGTTGGTTTCTTTTTATACCACAATTCTTACGATGACTTTTCATATTTCATACATAGGAAAGATCATTTAGATATATAAACCAATGTCAAGAATTAATGATTTCAGAATTTATTGGGTAGTTCCTTTTTAGTTAGAATTTTTCTATCTATATTGTTTGTAATCCCATTTCTTCTCCCAACCACTCCATTTTATTTAGGAGTTCTCTCTACTAAATCTTGTTTTCTTATCCTATAATTCTCTATATAATCCTCCATATAAATGTTTTCAAATTTCATACAATTATCAATTTCATATTTCTGAATCTTCTATCCATGTATCCTTTCAGATTCCCTTTAATATTCTTTTTATTCAACTAAATAAGACAAAATTTTGGGAAATGAAAAATATTCATGCCATCATGATGAAATCACGAATTAAAAAAACTTAATACATATTCCTATCAATGGAATTTTGTTATATCGTTCCAAAAATCTTCATTCGCCAACTCAAACACTCTAGTTAACTTTTTTTCATTATCCTTATATGTCTTTTAAGTAATATAGCCTTATTAAAAATGATCAAAGTAATTACTAAGATAACATAATTACTTCACGACATCTCGATCATCATCACATATGAAAATATTTTCATTTATTATTTCCATAGATGGCCTTACAATCTATGCCACACCCTGTTTTCATACACTTTAGATAAAATATCCTCCTCTCCACATTCAAGGTAGAGATTCCTATTTTTTTCTCTCCCAATAAATGAATCACACCATATTTTCCCTTGATGATACAAAATTCATGGAAATTATTGTACCATGATCTGAGTTATAAAATTGACTAAGACTTTTCTTGTTATAATTGAGACCTTTAACAATCAATACATAAATATATCTCATATCATTTCCCATATATTTTCATTTTCATGTGCCAATAATTTTAAAGATTTCATAATTTATAAATTTGACCAAAAAATCCTTTTAATATTTGATTCTTATAACAAGATCCTTATTTTCTATCATATGTTATGCAAATACACAATCATTGATATAAACACCATCATAATATATTGCTTTAAGGTAAATCTTGTCAACCACTACATGCTCAACTCTATTAATTTTTATCAATTTCATTTAATTCATGCCAAATGTGGAATGAAATTCTTGATATCACTTAGAGTATGATAGACCAACTTCATCTTATTGTGTTAAAAATATCTTTTTTGTTTTCAGTTTATTTGATGATTCTTTGAGCAAATGCTAATGGAAAATTTCCATATGATTTAAAAAATTCCTCTACATTGTTAATGATAAATATCTAGAAATGTGTCCAAATCCATGACATTGTAAATAGTGACAATTATAATAATTCTTGGAATACTGAACTCTATGTGGCCTCATTTTCTTCTCTTGATCACTTCAGTATATTTTGTCTATGGAACTTACATTTATAGAATAACTCATATTTCCATAGCAATAACACATAATATGTTGTGAATTTCTATGATTCATTAATGTAGGATCAGTTTTTCCATGGATTCTATAAATAATCTAATTATTATTTTTACCTTAATCAATTTTCAACCATGAAGTGCGGGTTTTCTGTATAACATCAATCATAAAAGATTTCTTGTTTGGGATTAATCCCCATGCCTTCCTTGTCATATTGATATGAACACTACATATTTTTTTTATAATTCAATAATCTACTTGTATCTTTTCTAATTTTTGAGTGATTCTGTTTCCAAGTTTCATAATGGGAGACAACAGTCTCTACTGATCATATTATTTTCTTAAAATTTCAGAAACATACTATTAAACTTATTTGATACATTTTATTTTATTATTTTCTATTTTAGGGAAACCATTTGTCACCTTATCCTATACATCAACATTGAGATTTTATTGAATGGAATTCTCTGGGTTCCATAGTGTTGAAGGCCTTAGCATTTTAATTTACCCCTTTAGCTTAGATATCTCTTCTTCCTATTGCTGCATATAATGTTTGGAATCTTGAACCAATTTATTGGATTTAATTTTTTTTTCTCTCAAAAAATATATCTCCTCATGAGCATACTCAAATTCATCTTAGAGATCAAATCCTCCATCTACTTCTCCTTTATCATTGTTGCATTTTTCTTTTCTTAGTGTTACTTATAACTTCCACCATAGAATTTTCTTCAGGATCCTTGTGTTTCACCATCTCTTCAATCACATATTCCTTTAAACTATCATTTTCTTTTGAAATAGTATTTTTCTTCTTGAATAAATTTCATTTAACATTTTATTACCTTTCCCATAAACCTAAGACAACTTCATGGGAATTTGAACTACATCCTCATCATTATCTTGAAACATATTTGGGAACCTTACTACAGGATGTCCAACCTTTCTAAGTTGAAATCATCAGAGTGGAAGTTACCCTTTGAACATTCTTTTTCCTATTTAGTGATTTAAGGAAAGGATTTACCTAAAATCATAAACATAATTTTATTTTTGACCATCATCAATAGTGAGATTCTTCGTGGAATTGAATTCTACCTATTTGGACTTCACTTTTTTCACTGAATCATTAGAATTATTTCTTATATTTTATGTAAAAATCATACAATGAAAGTTATCCAGTTATAGCTTCTTTGGATATTTATCATACAGTACAAAGAATTTTTTATTGAAATTGATTGGATGTATTCTAAAAATTTACTGAATAATAATTATATATTCAATAGTTTCTATAAGACCACGCATGTCTTCCACAACAATGTTAAACTGGTTAAAATGAATTTATGAACTCATTGGGGGTGCATTCTAAAATCCCCATATTACTTCCATGAACCTATAATTTTGATTCTATGATTTTTTAATCGCCCTAATTGAAATTTAGAAACCTTTCCTACATTTCATGTGATGACTTATTTGACATTACCTTTGTGTACAATACACTAGACAATGCTCCCAATTATGCATTATTTCCTATGACATCATCATCCAATTGCCTTACTTCTTCTCTAGATAAATCTTTAATATCTACACTTGAATAAATAACATGCATAATAGCTATAAATACTATAGATACCCATACATTTCACACATATATATTACATAAGTTTTATGAATATTCATTACATTTAACAAACACAATTATGAGGATTGAAATAGTTTAGTGCCTATGGAATCATGAAAACATAAACACTGGTCTATAAGTGAGTTACATCATCTCTCGCAATATTCATCACAATAAGAAACATTCTTAGAAAAATAATACATAATTTATATCATTATAACATCGAGAAAGGAAACATAATAAAGGCTGATGTTAGATTCTCTGTATTGGTAAACAAGGAAGACATGTAAGGATAACATGAACATAATATTATGAAAACTTGGGAATAACATTTAAAAACCATACCGTACATATCAAAGATCATAATCTTGAGAAATGGAATAATGATTATCAATTAATAAGACACAAATCATAAGGGAATTGCATAACACCATCCATGATAGCATAACCAAGGCATAAGACCTAAAATTTAAGGGATATACATAAGAATAGAACACCATGTCTATATTAGTAAAGACTCACATCCATGACCATCATAGCATAAATTTTCCTTTATTAAACCAGGTTAAATCCCTATTCTATCCATGTCTTATTGAATCATGTTCACTCTCTATTATAACCCTATTTTACTGAAAAGAGTTCACTCCTCATTCCATCCCAGTCATACTGAACTAGGTTCACTCTTCATTCCAACCATATCAATATCATGAGATATAAAACATTATCCAAATAATTGGATAGAGATATAGCTCTCACCTGTCATATAATTAAAACAATATTTATGTGTACTACAAGAAAAGAAACATTCATCATATAATAAATCATTAAATTAAAATAGTATGATAAAAATTACATTATATCACAATCAATCTAAAAGAGACAGGATTCATTATTATTTTATCATAGAATAACATATAAAAAGAATTGAGTTTCATTACCATTCCCATATGGTATAACCCATAGAGGAGAGATAGGGTACATAAACATAATTTAATAAAAACATAAAACTTTAATATAAAAAATAATATTGTATCCTTGGATAAAATCCCTAGTAAGTCAAAGGTAACCCAAAATAATGTCATCATATAAGAATGAAAAGTTTTAAATAGTCGATAAAAATATCTTTTCCTCTTTGAAAAAAATTATTTTTGAATCATAAACCATTTTGAAAGCCTTTTTCATTTTAAATAACATTGAAAAAATATTATGTTATATTAAAATCATTTATAGGTCACGATTTTAGAAAAATGTTTTCTTTACATACATGTACACGGGAATATTCCTTTCAAATGTTGGATAAGTCCAAATAAACATTTTTCGGAAAAAGATATGAAGATTAAATTAAAAACACATTTTAAAAAATAACACATGGATAAAAAGTTATTTTTACATTTATAATAGATTAATATTAAATTTTTTATAACAATTTAGAAAATATGGTTTTGGAAGAAAATAGATTTTAGGCTAAACAGACAAATAATGTTTGATTTTCTTAAAAATAATATTTTAGGATTTTAACTACTAATGAGTGGGAAAATAGTACCATTACTCGTAGATATCATGAATAACCAAAGGATAAGATAATTAATGATAATTATTTAGTGTTAGATCATTATCTTTCAACATTGAATATTTATTCAAAAACAATCCCAATAAATTATCATATTTGATTCATAAAATATTTACCACTTTGGTAACATTGAATGCTGATACCAATGAAGGAATAACCTAAAATAAAAAAAAATTACAATAATAGATAAATTAAGTTTATTACATTTAAAATGGTATTAATATACACCACATAAAATAATATAGATATATAAGATAATGTACCTCTCAAAGAAGGAAAATAGAGAAACAAATATCTTACCTTAAGTCTTGAATTTCATCGTATTCGTTCAAAACACTTATATATTAATTATAAGTTTATTATAAATTTATTAAAGAACCGTATTATTATATATCTCACAATATATACTTTATTATGTCCTTTTATTAATATTTTATTAACAATCCCATGTTAAATTTATGTAATAAGTAATAACCACATTGTTTTCCATATATTTTTTGATATATTATATTTTTAATCCTCTAATATTGATCATGGTTCCATAATATCCAAAATGATAACCACGATATAAATACAATAACTAGTCATTATGTATTTATTTATATTAATCCAAAAAATTTAGTTATTGGAAATGAAATACACAAATCATGGAGATCGTAGGTCGTACATACACATGAATGTTATTTCTATTTTATTGTTGGATTGAAAGAAAGAAAGGTAGATGATATATTATCATTGCAGAATAATTACTATATAATATATATCACATATTGTTATTAAAATAATCCTTAATAGGTTCTATGTAAGGTGTGAATGAATAACATCGCTTCACGAGGTGTTGGTCCTCCATACACATGAACGAAGTTATCATATTCCCACAAAATGGAAAATATGATGGTATGTGTGATATAATAATTTAAGAATCATAATAAAATCATAAATAACATATATAGAATATATATGATATATAAACAATAGTTCTACCATAATTATCATCTTTGATATATGGTAATGGGGAAACGAATGACATTAGTATACGAGGCAGTAATTTGTTTTACACGTGAACGATGATTTCATAACCCATTTGATGGAAGCGGAGATGGGTTTATTTCATCCCATCAACATAAAAATAAATTTTTATATATAATTTACTCATTTTATTATATAATAATGATATAATTATAATTTAAGGGAGGGGTAAAAATAAAACAATAATTCTCATTGATGAACATTACCTCTTTTTCGGGTGTCCTCGTTAGGTTTTCACAAAAATCATTCCTTGGATGTATTTATTACAAAACTAATGCTTCAAGTATGATAGGAGGTAAGTTATAAAGTTATTTTATAAGGTTTTTTTCAAGCCAAATGTTTTAATAGTTGTGAATAATTGATGCTAGATAGTGCACTATTATAATTGAAGAGTGGAATATTTCTAAATACCAAAAACAAAATCAAAATTTGGAGGAAACTCTTACCTCATGTGGCTCTAAAATTGACTAGTAAAGTATTTTAGGGATGACTTTTTTTATAAAAACTTCCACTATACAATATATACATATTTTCTTACATTATACTTTATAAATTATGTTTAATGAATTTTATCCTTACAGGTTTTTCCAATATAACTTGTATATTTTTTATATACCTAGGTAATTCATCCTTTAAGACTAATGTTTAAAAGATATTTTTTATATATTTTATACCTACTGATTATAAATATGAAATACAATTAATTAAATAATGATAATATTTGTGTTTAAAATTAATTTTAGTACAAACACATGTAATGTGTAAAACTCTATTCCAAACTAGATCATTTTAATTAATTATAAGTGTTTTCACTAATCATTATGGCCAAAAATTAACTTTACCATATTAGATAGTTTAAATTATTATGATTCCAAATATAAATTCCATTTTTCAAAATTCCATTCATAGTAGTATAAAAATTCAATATAAAAAAGAATCCTGCAGATAAGATGATAATGCAGGTTTTTTAAAGAGAAAATGATCAAAATGATCAAAATATTTTTATATCAAAAATCAATATGAAAATTATCCAAAATAACTAAATTGTATTAATGTATTTATAATTAAACTATTTTTATTTTAAAATAAATTTATAACATAATTTAATGTTATAATTAAAATAAATGAAAATGTAGTTTTCAATTAAAAGTAATTATTTTCCACTTCTAATCAAAAAAATGAATCTTTTGAGAAAAATCAAAATTATTCACCCCAATCTTATTTTGATATTATTATTTTAAAAATTATATTATTTTTATCAAATTCATTTTCTGAAATTTTCTAAAATTAATTTTATTTTTGATGACAAAAAGACATAAAATATTTCTTTTTATAAAATTATATTTTTGAAACATATAAATACTTTACCAAAAATTAGGTATTTTATTATCAAAATCTTTTACTTTTATAAAACCATTATAAAAAGTATTAAACAATTATATGTTACTATAAACATTGATATCTCTAATGACTATGATATAATATTCACCTTTATATAGCTATATTAATAATATATCATGATTTTATTAAAACACAGTGTTGCCTGTAATGCAACCTAGGATAGTGTTCCAAGAAGGATATGATTAACTTGGTAATGCATGAAACACAATCCATAAAATAAATTTAATTCATTTAAAAAAATAGAATCAAATGGGGTTTTATATAGATTTTAGTTCCTAATGATCAGAAGTAGTACTACATTTGATTCTTCCACAACTAATAATTGTTTCCATCATTCATTAGAATCCCTTTATGATTAGAAAACTCTATTTATTTTAATGAAAGAGGACCTCAAATTTTACTCATTCCCTGTAATACAAATTTTTATCCCGAATATGTTTAATACAATAATACGTTCGGTTAGTTAGGTTATGATAGATTAAAAAAACCAACCCTTATGATTTTATTTCATCATTAAACAAAAAACTATTCTCTCACTTTACTATATAAAATTATGAGTAGAAATTAAACCTTGCATGATACACAACAATTTTTCATAGTTCACCCACACTGGGCAATATCCAAGAATCACTAACCAAAAATTTACCAATTTTCCTAATCCAATAAAGCACACTTCTTTTACAAAGTTCATTGTAGAACTGTTTTCCCCTTATTTACAATTAATCACAATTTAAATTTTCACTACTCTCTCAACTAAATTTCACTCAGTACTCCTTCATGAGATTATTATTTTAATCACTTGAATAAATATTGTTTACACCACATGGGTTTCATCATTATGATATACCTTAATCCACATGATAAATACCTATTTATCATATAATTACATGGGAAATCCTTTTTAATTCTTGTAAAATTAATATTCTAGAAACCCCTTTATAAATATTCACGAAACTACCTAATTAGTCATGATATATTACAAACCATTATGAAAATTTTATTAAAAAAATTCAAAACATTTCAAAAAACTGAAAGCTTTTTCTGAAACATTCCATTTTCCAAAACATCCTTCCTTGTCAAAATAGCTATTATTATGGATACTTCATCCATATAAACATTTCAAAAACATCCATAAAATTTGAAACCTTATCTTCCTTTGGAACATCCTATTATTTTGGTCAATAAGTTTCTATTTTAGGAATCAACCCATCTAATATAGCCTAACAAATGGAACATAAAGAGTGAATTTAAACCCATGGTTATAGCGTATCTTTATGTACTCTTGGATAATTTATAAAAGTTAACCCCTGAGTGGGAAGTTAAATATTCCATTCATCTAATTATTCAAACACAAGTGCATGCATTTACCTTATACCATATAGTTCATGTTGAATTAAAATAGATAAATATTTAATTAGTTGACATGGATTCAAAAGGATTAATTCGATATAGTATATCTCTATAAGGATATTTTATGATCATTGTTAATAAATCTTGTTGGACTCTTTGTTTATATATATTTTATAGAAATATAAATCATGTGTTTAACAACACAAAAATTTAAAATATGGAAAAACAATTGATAGAATATATGAGAAAGAACACCAATAATTTAAGTGAATCTAACACTATGATACTTTACAATATATTTTTTCTAAAAAAACTCTATTTATTTTAGAAAATAAAACTGTGAATTTAAATGAACTGCAATATCGTATGTCATTATAACCTAGCCATTAAATTTGTATATATAAATAATACTAACTAAATAAAAAAAAACTATTTCATACATATTAATATAGAAAAATCAATGGTTATCTACTAATTATTAATAAAATAAGAACCATTTGCAATAAAATGAAATGTTTTTTGAAAATAAAATTTTTTTAAAAGGAGGATTCTTCACTCCTTTCACGTGTAATATAAAAATTCTCTTTAAAAATGTTTGAATATTTATTTAAAAAATTAAATAATTTTTTACATTATCATATTGATGTTAACTTATGGTGAAATGTTTGGTATTTTTTTGGAAAATGTTATTTTTTCTGTAATCAGTGAAAATATCGATATATAAAAAAATTTCATTTTCATTTAATAAAATTAGTCTAATTTTTTTACAATTAAAATAATTACGATTTATTGATATTAAATATAATTAATTACATCTAAATAATCTTCATACTTTATTTTAGAATATGTTTATTTCTATAATTAAAAAATGTTAAAACTGATTTAAATTGAAAATTTATTCTCTATATTAATAAATTAAAATAACTTATAATAAATAATGATTAAAATAAAATCTATATAATATTTATATGATTATAAATTTATTAAATTGTGATTACATGTCATATAGTTAATATATGATCTTATTTTCCATAGAAAAATGCATTCCCTGAAAAACTATTTTTTCAACATGTCCTAGGGGTTATTTTCATATTTGATTATGAACCTTATTTTAGTAGAATATGTAAAAATAGATTCCATAATTATAATTATAATAACTTATAATTTTTTATAACATCAATATAATTTTTTTTTCAATAATTATTATTGAAAATAGTAAAAAAATATGTATTATGGTTAAGGTAAAAATGGGGTTTCATGGGGGTTAAACTGAAATGATAATGATTAAAAATAACAAAAAACTCTTCAAATTCCTATTATTTGGCCACGATAAATCCTTATCTCTTATAATTATCTAAAATTGTCAATTTTAACCCATTTTTTAGGAGATAAACCAATGTAGACTTCTTTCTTTTCAAAGATTCTAAGTGTGTCATCTCCCCCACATATAAAATGAAACCCATCTATTCTCCATTACACACATAAAATAGAATATGGGTCATCCAATTGATATCCATATCACTTCCTTACATCTCTACCCTCATAATATATTCATTGTTTGGATTAGGAATCAAACCTAGAGGTTATTTTTGTGAAAACATAAGAAATATTTTTATAAAGATGTAATGTCCTTAATCGAGCGTTTCATTATTTTTATTCAACTACATTAATTTATTATTATAACAATATTTTATAATGAAATAATTATAGTCTGTGCACGTATATTTTTTTAGTAAGTGCATGACCTACCCTCATCTCTTTATCTGTTAAATTGGTAAAAACCATTGATCATTTGAATAGTAGACTGCCGCCTCCTATACTGATGTAATTAATTTTAATCACCACTTTTATAGGATCAATATATTTAGGTATATAATGATTAATTAGGATATTATTATACTTATATTTTTATAATATCTCATATTTCTTCTTATATTTTATTTCGTAGGGAATATGATGACGTCGCTCATGTGAATAGGAAATTATTGCCTCATGAAGTGATGTGTTTGTTTTTCACTTATGATTTATATTGAAGAAAATATGGAATAATTTGGTTATTATATATGATATTCCTGAAATATTACTCATTATTTAAAATAAACATGTGATATAATTTCTTACTTTGTCAACCATTGAATAAAATAAATTGTTGTTTGTTTGTACTGTGGACAACCCTATCATTAAGTGATGTGATTCATTTTTTTACCATAATAAATGGATAGTATGTATAAGTATATTTAAATAAGAAATATTATATTTAGGATATAATAATATTATTTTAAAAATTATGTTACATGTAACTTCTTCCCATTATGATCTTTGAAAAATGGAATAATTACTCAGGTGTTGTATGACCCATAATATTCAGGATGGTAACATAGATCATTTTTCTTAACCATATTTCATGGTTTTTCTAAAAATTATAATTCATTTATAATAATGATAAGTATGTAATTTTTTAAACTCAATATATTATTAATTATTAATCAATTTGATCTTACACAACCTATCAAAGTGAGTTTAGACATATAATCCATTTATTTTTAATATGTCTGAAGTGAAACGTAATAGATTGTTTAATTGAATATGAAATCAAAACAAATAAAATAAGTTGAATAATAAAACTAAAAAAATGATCAAAAAATAATTAATATATGTTTATTTTTCAGGAATATAAGGGACGCATGTGATGATTCAGACTCAAGGTAAGGGATCTTTCTAACCGACCAATTTCTTAAGGTTATGACCATTCTCACTAATACACATTATCTCTCATTGGTGTTATGGAAAAACTCTAAATTATTTATATATATATATCACATATATATTAATATTATTCTCCCCTTCTTTGATGGGGTAAAGCATTTTTCATTACAATCTCTCAAAGTCCTTTTTTAAGGAATCTATATTGATTATATTATGAGACAAATTAGGCAACCCATTTATTTCCATGGGTAATTATTATGTTTATGGATTAGGATTTGTATCCTTATGTGGAAAAAATATTCATATACTTGAAATGAATATAAATGGTGGGCCTGGAATTATATATCACTCCAATTCATAGGTAAATTTTTTAATCCCATGAGACATCATGTATGGTATTATGGAATTAAACTAATACATTATATGACTCTATCCATAATTCAATGTTTCCTTTGTATTTATGCCTGAATTATCTTTATGTCATGTTTTATATAATTACCACTTTCTCATGTTTCCATGCTATTAAGATACCATGTAATTTATTTTTATACTTCCACTTGGCTACTCATGTAAATTTTATTTTATGATGTTGTATTATACATTTTACTACCATTTTATGATTCCTTATCATGTTAATCACTTTATATTGGTTTTTAGCTCAATCCTTTATTTCATTTATTTTCTATGTTATCCCAATAAAATTTAGGACATAGAATATATTTTATTATATACTTATGGGGAATAAAATAAGTATGCCATGTTTTTTGTTTGATTTTATATATAAAGAACATATTATTCTAATCGTAATAGGCTTTGATGATCCTTGTTTTATATTAATGGATATTTATGTTGAAGAAACAGGTAATGATATGTGTAAAAAGTATTGGGTCATAAAAGATGGTATCAGAGGAATGGTTTGTTATCCTTTGGAAACTATGATTAGAAAACTAAAGTGTTTACCCTAGTTATATGTCTTGTTATAATATTAAGTATAATATCCTAGAATCTTGGTGAAGTATTGAGTTGGTTTTTTTGAGAAATTAAATCTTTATATGGATACTAAAAAATGATGTGATTATTTTATAAATATAACTATGGGTAATTAATTTGAAAAATGTCTGTATATCTTAACACAAGTGTTACATTATACACAACAAATAGGCCTTATTGTTCACCTAATTTGACACTCCCATGGGATATGATTTGGAAATTCACAAACTCCTTATGAACCATTATGAAGGAATTGAATGAATTGTTATATTAAAAAACCTAATAGGAAAAAATAACGTGGATAAAGTAAATTGAAACCCATATTTATATATTTTAGGATGTACATATAATTTATAAGATATCCCTTCTAGTTTTATAAGTTTACCTTTAGTTTATTAATTCATTCTTATCATGTTACTTTTACCGTTTTGAGTAAATGGTGGAAAATAGGAGAAATAATTCCAACAACCAATGTGATAGGAAATTTATTGACTTCCACAATGATATTCCTGACTAAATGGGAATGTATATTACATATCTTTTAATCATTCCAAATAAGTTATCTCTAATTAAGATCAACAACTTGAATACAGTCAAATTTCCAAACACATCAAAGAAGAGAATGGTAGAATCTCACAAATGTTAAAGGGTTTAATATAATAATGAAAATAAGATTCATCTTCCAAAATATCAATAAGGTGGTAATAATCACATTCATGAATATCTCAAATTGAGTGGAATATGTTTGTTATGTGGTACTAAAGGGAAGAGAGTAGTGAATATAAAAGAAATTTGATTTATTATATGTGGGAACCATGGACAATATCTATTTCAATTACCTAATCCAATGATTAGTTATTAATGTATTATATAATGAAAATAATTGAAGTGTAATATTTAAAGTGATTAGGCTTTGGAATTCAAGAATTATTTTTTTGATGTTTTTTAATGGTATTTTGGTTACTAGAATCATGAAACTTTTAAAGATTATTTTGTAGTAGTTTTCATTTAGGGATTTCGAATAATATGTTGAATGGTAATAATGACCTAAAAAATTGATTTAATGTTAAGATAATATTATATGGAAAAAATTATTTATGAAAAGATAATATTAGAGAAGTGAATGATGATGAGTTATTATAGTCAATTAAAATTAATTTATTTTGTGAAAAATAATTATTTGCATAGAAAACCATAGAGTTAAAAAATGGAGTGACTTGATTACTAATGTTTTTTTAGATGTTACCCATTTTCATTATAATTTCATACTATCAAGGTGAATCATGAAAATGACTATCACATAATTTTTCTCATAGTTTTAGAAAAATGGAAAATCACATGAAAGGTGAAAAGTCATTATATCTGGTAAGACTGTGGGTCTTAAATCCACAACTGAAGAGTGATAAAGTTTCAAAATCAACCACTACACAACATGATGTACTTGTTAGTATAATTATTTTCAACTTTAACTATTTTCTGGATAAATATTATTTTTATTATGGGAATCATATTATTGGATCAAATATTTTCTCAATTTTAGGTTTTTTAGTTGATTATTAATATATTAGGAAAAATTTTATATGGTTAAGAGAGATATATATATATATATATATTACATCAAGGTTTAATGTAGAATATTATTTGTTAAGAATATTTTTATGAATTTTGATATGTAACTTGAATGTTATGAGATAACCATTGAGGTTGAAACCAAATTTCATGTTGTGGTTATAGTGGTTATTTGGGATATATAATTACTTATTGTAAAAATTATTTATGTAAAAATAGTGATTTTATTATTTAATTTTATATATTAATATATTTATACTCATTTTGGGTATTTTATAACCTTTTTTAATCATTGTGGTTATAATAAAGATATAAGGAATATCATGTCAGTATTTTATGATTCTTATGATATATTAAAAGGTGATTTTAGAGGTTGAAGAAAATAAAATCATATTTTATATTAATTTAAGAAATGTTAGGAGTTAATTTGAAATTGTTCAAATAACAATGATAGGATAAAATTGTGTTTATGAAATAAAAAGATATAAAGTTTGTATATTTTATTGTGTTCTCTATCTAAGTAGATAAAATAATCCAATATATTTATGAAAAGAATATTTAAACAAAAAAATATTTTTATTTCATTTATGTCTAAAATATTAATGGTTATTTAATTCCACATATATTTATGTTTTTTTATGTTTAATTTATCATGATCAGCCACTTTATGGATATCAATGATCTCTACTGCTCTATATGATTTATTTCACTTTTCATCCTTGTCTATATCTTCACTTTCCACCAATGGTCTCCAACGTGGAAACATAGTTTTGTGATTAATTTCATATTTTCCTTTACTAAATTTTAATATAATATTTTATTAACCCTTTTTATGATGTGAGTTTTTTCATTAATAAATTTGAAAATTTGAAACCCATGATTTGTGAGATCAATATGAAATTGTAAGGATGAAATTTCTTTAAGGGGGTAGAATATTGCACCTAGATATTTTAAAAGATGAACATAATTTTTTAAATCATATATGACATAAAACCCCACGATTATGCGGTAAATTAACACCCCCAATACTTTATGATATATTTCTTTATTAAAAATATTGATATCTTATTAAACATGCAACTATGAATCTAAATTTTCCATAATGTGGTATACAATTATATCCAATATTTTAAATTAAAGGGTATAAATAAAAATAACTAAATTATTAAATTTATATGTTTTACACATTTATAAAATAAATTAAATGGTTATCTAATAATTAGAAATAAAATAATAACCACTTGAAAGAAAATGAAATGTCTTCTTTAAAACTATATTTTTTAAAAGTACGTTTAGTCATGCTTTGCGCAAAAAATTTAAATTCAATATCTACTAGTTTTAGAATATTTGTATTAGAATGAACTTATTTTCTCAACCAATCATCACAATATTTACTTGTTTTGAAATTTTGGGATTTTTTGAAAAATATTAACTTTCTAGTGAATAGTGTAAAATACTATTTTTTATTCAATAGTCTTTTAAATTAAATAAATTACTTCCAATGACTATATATTTTTATTAAAAATTTTAAAAATAATTATTTATTTACTTGTAATCAAATTAATTGTTATTAAATCATCTATGTACTATATTATTATTATGTTTTCTGTTTGGATTAGAAGAAATTTTTTTTAAAACATGTTTTAATGTGCATAGTGTTTCTCCATATTAATTAATAAAAATAACCCTTAATGAGGAGTTATATAAATATATTTTTTATAATATATCTATAAATATGTATTTAAATTCATTTATTATTCTTAATTATAATATCGTTAATATGAGATCTTATTTTCATTAAAAATATTTCTTTTATTGAAAAAACATTTCTTGAAAAATCTATGCGTTTAATTTTAAATTACATTTTTCTACTTACATGATTTAAAAATGAAAAAATGGATTATAAATTTTTAATAAAAATAATATAAATTTTCTAATAATGCAAAATTAATTTTTTCCCATAATAAATACTAAAAATAGTAAAAAAATATTTATAGTAGTTAAAGTAATAATACGTTAATCGGGAGTAAAACTAAATTAATAATAGTTAAAAATGGAAAATATTATCTACTTCTTATTTTTGAATATTTGAATATAATATATTATTTAAAAAATTATCATTTTTGAGCCTTTTGTAATGAAAAAATGTTGGGGGAATTATTTCAATTCAAAAATTCCAAAGGTGTCTTCTCCCTCTCTTATAAAAATCCACCTTATCTCCTCTTCATTACACACTTCCAAAACCATTTGGTTATGCCAATTATTTCCCAAATATCTTATTTACTTCACTTTCATAATCATATAATCTATTTATTTTATGGAAATCCAAGAAAGGTTTTTTGTGAAATCCTAAAGAAGTTGTCTGATGGAGAGGTGTTGTCCTTAACTGAACATTTTATTTAATATATTTTTCCACATCATTCTGATATTATTAAACCATTATGATATAATAAAAAAATTATCTTTTATATAAAATGATATTTTAATTTTAAATTCATTACCTAGAACTATCTCCTCATCCCTCATATGGGAAATTAAAATGTTGTTCATGTGTGTGGTGGACTACTACCTAGTGAGCCTACATAATCCATTTTACTAAATTTATTTTATTAGATTGATATGATAATTTATAAAATTATCATATATAATAATTAACATATATTTATACTTATTGAATTATAATTTCACAAAAAACATCTTACATTTAATTCAATTGGGAATGTTATGACATTGATCGTTTGTTAGGAAGACTACCACCACATAAAGTAATATAATTTTTTTACTTAAGATTTACATGTAAGGTAATCAAGATTAAATTTTTATTTATATGTAATATTCATGAAATATTAATATATCTTGGAAATAAATATATCATATTATTTCTTACCTTATCAATCATTGAATAAATTTTTAATTAATTCATGTTTACATAGGACTACTACCTCCACTAGTGATGTAATTGGGTTTTTATTACCAAATCCCATTGATGTTATGTAATTGAATATGACATGAAATCAAATGAAAAAAATAGATGATAAAATTTTAAAAATGTTATCAACTAATTAAATAATTAAAATAAATTTTTTATTCTGAAGTATAAGGAATGCACCAAATGATTCAGCCTCGAGGTAAGGGATCATTTAACAAATACTTTTCTTCAAGTTATGACCATTCTCTCTATAACTCACATTCACTATCTTTAAAGGTATGTAAATATTCTAAATTCTATATTTATTTATTTATGTCACATGTATACCTAGGTAATTATTCCTTCATTTAATGGGTTTAAAAATCCTTATTTTTTTCTATCAAGTTTCTTCTTTTAGGAATATCATTTGATTATTTTATGAGACAACATTATTCAACCCATTTCATTCCATGGGTAATTATTATGTTTATGCCTTATGATTGATAACAATATAGACCATGTAAATGCATGCACATGAAATGAATGATATAGGTTTTACTATAATTATATGGACTTGAAATGCATTAGGTAATGTTTTAGTCTCAGGATATGTCATGAATATAATTAATGAGTAAACCTAATAAATTACGGGACTTTTTCCACAATGTGATATTGTCCTAAAATCTATCCTTGACTAATGTTTATGACATATTTTAATTCATCGATAATTTCCCCTTTTTAATGATCTTATGAAAAAATGCTATTTATTTTATGATTCCACTTGATTATTCATGTGACTTCTATATTATGATATTCTATTACACATATGACTCGCACATTATGATTCCTTATCATGATTATTCTCATATTATGCTTTTTAGATCATCATTTCCTTTCATGTATTCCCTAGTAGTTTATTCCATGAAGATTTAAGAGATCGAATGGATTTTAGAATCTTACTATAGAGACTAAAATAAGGATTGAATGTTTTATATTCCTTTTATATGTTAAGAACCGAGTCTTCCAAATACAATAGTCTTTTACAGTCATTATATTGTATTAAAGGATATGTATTTTAGAAAATCATGGAATTGTATGATAAAAATTTATTCGATAATTATAATATAACCACGATCAATAAACACCCCTTTCCATAAATTGGAGGGTTAATAAATCAAATGTAATTAGTATGAAGTTTTACGGAGATTGACCTTGGTTAAGTATAGGCCAGCTCAGAGTGAAGGGGTTAGATATTACAAATACTACATTCAAAAGAATGTATTGTCATTTTGGCTTTCTAGTGATGTATGTTGGGTTGAATAATTCCCTATCAGAATTAATTATATTATAAACCATATATTTCATCAATACCTCGACTCCATCATCATGGAATTCATGGAGGAAATCATGGTATTTCACCTTGGTTCATGAGACCCGTACTCCAATGTCCAGTACTAAAAAATATATTTAAATATAAAAATTGATACCAATATAAATTATCCTAGATAAACTTTTAATAAAATTTCATTGTTATTATATCCCATAATAATATCACACAACATTGAGAACCAATTCGTTTACATTAATTGATTACCAGTTATATAGAAAAATCAATTTATAAAACTTGTAAACATTTCTCCCAAATGGAACCATACTGTACTCCCTTCCATTATTCTCATAGGTTAGGCTAATCATTATGAAAAGGATAAAGGTAATCATTAAAATTGGGCGAACATAGGTAGACATTTAGTGTATAAATAAGTGATAAAAATAAAAATAAAAATATAGTCGATAATTAGATGAGCATACGAATATAATCAAGATTCATAAATATGGTATCATAAGAAAAGAATATATAATAAATCATAGAGTGAGTAAAAATTAATAAAAAATAGAATTTGGGAATATTATATAATAAAAATGATCCATAATATCATAACATAAAGATACCATAGAAATTTGGCACAAACATTAGTACGGGGGGGGGGGGGGGAATCAATTATGTGTATCACACACTTTCACACATGTTTTTAGGAATCTAATATTTGTGTGTGTATATATGACTCGTGAGATATAAAATTTTAACCAGTGTATTGAAGGGAGATATAAGACCCCACCTACCATTTATCCATTCTTATATATTCCATAAAAAATAAATCATTCATCATATTATACATAACAAATATAAATGAAATGGTTTTCATTAAACACATCAAAAAGAAAAAATGAATTGAAAATGGATTTCATTAATTATAATATAGGGA
The DNA here is from genome assembly GCA_963277665.1 of Viscum album. Lineage (NCBI taxonomy): Eukaryota > Viridiplantae > Streptophyta > Magnoliopsida > Santalales > Viscaceae > Viscum > Viscum album. Next base: position 1,325,197,494 of record OY728166.1, read on the forward strand.
AACCATGGAAATAAAATGGGTTTATTATCCTTGTCAAATGGATTCACATAATAAAATATTTTATAATTCCATCAAAAACTATAAAATTAAAACTCAATGAAAAATAAATGGGTAATGAAAAATATTCAATAACAATAAATTTTAAAACCCTTCAATCAACATAATGAATTATTTGATATTTAAACTATACAGATAAAGGGTATATGGTTATATTAATAATTTCCAAAGTAAATTGTTGAATGGGATCTAGGTTAACAGACATCATTCAATGGATGTTAATGTAGAGTGCTTGCAAATGGAAGGAATTGGGGGAAATTTATTCTGATTTATGGTGGATAGCTAAGAAGGAAAAAATGCAATGATGGATCATATATTAAATTGAAAATAACGTTACATAATATATCTATAGAAAGATATTGGATGGTATTATTTGATTAATTTCCAAGAATAATAATATAATATATCAAAGGAAAATAAATTAGATGAAAAACACTTTTTAGGATTTTTATAAATAATCACATTGGAAATAGAAAATATCCTTGATCTTTTGATAGAATATTGAAATAAATATTTTATAAATCAAGAAGAAAAGTAATTTCATTTAGAAACCCTATAAACTAAGGGATAAAAATTCATATACAATGAAAAATTATGTGAGAATATGCTTTCACAGAAATAGATACCTAAAATTATATTTTGAAATAAAATAATATTTTCTTAAAAGAGATGAAGTAAATGGTCCTTTCAAAGTTATTTCCCAAAAGGTGAAGTAAAATATTTTGAAAATTTTAATTTTTTTAAATAAAACATCAATAATAGGTCCTTGAAAAGAATTAAATTTCATCCAATTAATATTATTTGGAAAATAAAACAATTTATTTTAAATTATAGAAAACACTTTCGAATTTTTTAATATTTTTGTTGAAACCCTGCATCACAAATAGAGTAAAAATCATCCATTTTAAAGAAAATGAATAAAATTATAGGGGTCACAAGAGATAACTAATAATTTGGATCCCAATAATAATGGATAAATATTTAAATAAATGAAAATAAGGATAATTAGGATGAACCATCTTAAATATTATAGGAATTAATAATAATAATGTAGTACTTTTTGTGGATGATATTTTTCAAGGTAGAAAAATTCATTAAAAACATATCCCTGGAGAGGAATATAATGTTCCTTGAAATAATATATTTTTTCTGAAAAAACCAATCATATAATAATAGACTTCAAGAAGATGCATTATAACCTAAATAAGGTAGTTTAGTTACCCAAAACACCTTCAACATTGGTATCTCTTGAATCAAGATCCTTCTGAAAGAAGAAATTGATAGGCTCTAAAAATGAAATGAATTTATAGAATGTTTATAAAATATATTAATTAATAATTAATCACACTATATAAAACATATCATGTGAAATAATAAGAAACTATCATAAGGAATTAAATTTGAGACAAATAATTTCATTCCTTAATTCATAACATTCACTAAAGCGCTTGGATCTCCAATATAACAACAAATTGATATCTTAGTCACCTATTTCAATAAAATAAAATATATATCTCATTTATTATAATTCATTCATAATTTTTATCTACATTTATATTATATTTTTATTATCTGTTTTCAATATCAGATCTGTATAATCTTGATCATTTAAAACTAGTTTCATAATAGATGTTTCATTCCTTAGTCTTCTCCCAAAGTTCAGCATTACCAGTTCAAACATAGTAATAGAAAATATAATTTACAATAATTTATAATGATATAATTTAATTATAAATTTTTTAGTTCATAAGGATTAAATCAGTTATCAGATGTTTCAGTGATTTTTAACGAGCAGGCGTTGGTATCTTAATTAATGAGCATATTGTCAACTTGAAAAATAAAAACCCAAAATCAATTATCTACATGACTATTTTTATCATATATTATCATTAATTAAGTTCAAATTTTCACCCAAGATATTATATTATAGAATAGTTCAATTATATGTTTAGACTAACACAAACATGAACATATCATTGTTATTGGATGACTATGATTGTAAAAGTTAGGGAATTGGGAATTCTTTATGAAGGATTATTGTAAATAAAAGTGTTAATCTAATATAATGTCATCAAAGGATCAAGTAAAATGGATATTATTATTGGGAATGAAAAAATGGTGTTGTTTTAAGAAGAAACTAAATTTTTAATATTCTCTTGAAGAGGTGGTGAGAGGTCCATTTTATAGATAGTGGGAATGGAATCATTGTAATTATAACAACTTAATATATAGAAATAACATGTTAAACATCTTTATTCTCTCCCAAAATATAAATTATTGTAGTGGGGGTTATATAAGGTTTATAATCACATAACCATTTATTTATATACAAGTTTTAAATATTTTATAACAATGTATTATTATAATATTTACTTTTACATTTTTTTGTTTTACAATCATAACTAATTTTTAACAAAGTAATTTAATTTTTTTTCCTATAAATAAATTAACTAATATTATATAATTTGGAATTACTAATTTCAATTATGAAATCCATTTTGTAGGATAAAATTTCAATGTGTAATAAAAAATAAAGTTAGCATTGGTGCATTTAATTCGTAAAAACCTATTTTAAGAAAAAGTATATTTTTATATATAAAATTTATAAGTATGGTAAAATTATACATATCCTCAATTTTAAAATTATTTTTTATTATATTATAAATAAAATAAAATTTCTGTTGAGTTAAATGAATATAAATACCATATTTTACCAAATTATTTCTTAATTAAATGAAAAAAATATCCAAAAATAGTTTTCATTGGAAAATATAAATTATGTTCCTAAAATGTTGATAATAGTTCATATAAATTCAATATTTTATTTTATTTTTAATTCAAATTATTACTTATTAAATACATATTAGACCAATTAAACGTTTTTCTACACTTCATGTTCCTTGTTATAAATCATAAAATCTATTTCTTTGGTAAACTATATATTTTTCATTATTCAATCAAAAACTAAATATTTAAAGAAAATCCAAAATATTTATGCAAACATAATATTGTTATTCTATGTCAAGAAGAAAATTTAATTTTTTAAATGATTTTTTAAAATCTATAAATTTATATTTTAAATAAAATAACAATATAAAAGGAAAAACATTTTTATGTAGAAACTCCATTTGAAAATATTAAATATTATTAATTATATTTTTATTCATTTTAATAGATATAACATTGGTTTTATTCTAGTTAATATAATATCTTAGGATATATTGATTTAATTATATTTATTGAAATAATATTTTCATAAATTCATATGCTCAAGTATTAATATACCCTAAACATACATTCTAAAAAATATAACTTTACCAAACCTATCTGAATATCTACGACATTAAATTATAGTTAATCCATATATTCTGTTAAAACATAACTCTGTTTTTAACCCTAAAATGTTATTAACCATAATTTCATAAGGTCACACACTAGTCAATATGTATCATATTCCAAAAAATGATATAAGATTCACAAAAATATCATGGATAACTTTTTAATTAAAATAATAATCAAGTTCAAGGATATCAAAAATAAATGTCACTCACTAATGATATTATCTAAGAATATGAGTTTCTATTTCTATTAAGATATCAACCTCACTATATTATGTAGGGCTATAAATGTAAAATTTTACATTATAGTAGGAATATACTAAGATTAACAACCATTAAAGTATTTCTATTATTTAGTTATAAGACATAGTTCTCTTTGGATACATATATTTCTCAACTTCTTTTTCATGATTGTGTTTCAACAAAATACTAATACAAAGTTGTTTCTAATAATTTATAAAATATGAAAATTAAAACATTGATCTTAATATATATTCCCTTATAACACCTTTATTGTTTACCAATGACACTTTCAGTTCAACCAGTGAATATTTTTGTTCAATCATGGGTTATCTATAGTAATTTTCTTATTTGGTTCTTTATTATAATTATTTACCATTATACTAAAATCATTTATAATATTTTATTAGAGATAATGTGAATTAACTATATAATTTCTTTTGGGAGAGTCTCTCCTGGTGTTTAGTCATATGCCCACTTGATCTGTACTAGAGTGAGGATCGATTTAATTATCATCCGTCCATTTTTTAGGAGATTACCCCTAGTTTAACTATTCTATATCCACAACCACATTCAAGTATCTTGAAAGGGTTGTAATTTCTAGGAGAACTACACAATATCTACTTTATAAAAACTGTTATATGTTGTTATATAATTAGTCATATCTCTTAGACTTATTCATAGGTATTTCACAAATGTACACTAAGATAATCCACAAAATAACAAAACAGTTCATTAATACCAACTAAGGCACCCCATCCCCATACTTCGGGGTCTATTGCTAAAAATAGATACTTTTTAAAGTAACATTGAAAACAAGTTATATTATCCAAGATTAATATATATATTTCACATTACTATTATATCTCACACAAAAAATTGGAACCTTTTGGTTTATTGTATTTGAGGATCAGTTAAAAAGGTAATATATTTTAAAAGACTTCTAATGATCTCTCCATAATATTACCATACTATCCTCCCTTTTTTTATCTTATAGGTCGAAATCATATTCATATAATGGGGAAATTAAAACATAAGGAATTAATAGGCTCAGATGCTTTTGAGAGGTCACCATAGTTGATAATAATCAAACATTATTTGTGATAATTATATTAGAATATGTGTATAGTCATAATTCAAAAAAAAAGATATACCCAAATGAGAAAATATTATAAATTAGGGTATAAGTTAAATTTATTGAATCTAAAGAGTGTATAAATATTATCCAATAAAATTTATCCCTGGCATATTAACATATAAACACATTATAAATGTGGAACAACAATTATTATAGGAAAATATCACATTCATGAGTCATACACTTGTACTCATGATTGTGATAAACTTAATTTTACATTTTTATACATCCCTCAAGAGATAAAAACTTTTCGAAAATTAATTGGACTATGATATAATACCCCAAACATCATTCATACACACGTACGTGTGACAAAATAAATCTTTCATTGATCATATCATAAATCAACCATGGTTATAAAATATGATTCTTTAAGTACATCCTAATGAACACATGAAAATAAAATATGTATCAATCATCGCACTTTAAGTGAACTATTGAATAAAGATGTGTTTCATATACATTTTATATATATTAAAATAAGGAAATCATTATTAAATTCATCAATAATCATAACATGATAATACCATGGAAAATAAATTTGTATCCAAGGATATTTCGTAACATTCTCTATAAATACCCTTCAATCATGATAATAAAAAATATTTTATTTACACTGTATAGATAAATGGTATAATGAAAATCAATAATTTACTTAATCAATATATTCATAGAATATAATTGAAAACCCTTTAATCAAAGAATTTAAATATGGATTGTTAACAATGTAAGGTAATTACTTTAAAAGTTAAGAATATTCATATTGGATGGTTACAAAACCCAAAGGTATTAATATATCATATCATTTATAGAAAATAAATTATACAATGCTTCTATATATATAAGATGGATAGTATCATTTTATGAATATCCTTGACCAATAATATGATATATTTGAGGATAATAACTTGGAATAAAACTCTTTTTGGGAGTTTTAGAAAAAATATGATTGAAAATTAGAAAGAAACTCAATCTTAAGAATTCATTTTAAAAGAAATAATTATAAAACGGTGATAAATATAAATCCTTTAATAAATCTTTAACATATGGTGAGAATTTTTCATGTAAAATGGAATCAAAGTAGTAACGATGCATTTAGTTTGATGAAAACATAAAAGGATATTTTAGAAAACATTTATAACATTGTCACAAAATGATGATCTTATGGGTCTAATAAAAAGTTATTTTTTTGAAGTATAAGTGAAATATTTAGAAAAAATCACTAATTTTTTAATTAAAACATAAATTATATTCCCTTTAAAAGGAAAAATGTTTCTCATATGAAATGTGTGGTGGAAGATAAAAAATTATTATAATTGTCCCAAAAAACTTTTTAAATATATTGAACTACAATTGTTGAAATCATACATATTAAAAAGGAAAAAACCATTACTTTTAAAATAGGAGATAACAATATGTTCTAATATGATATAAATTATTATCATATTTCCGATTTTAAAGGTTATTATTGTTAAAAAAAGTAAAGTATGTACAATGAGGTGAAACCATCATTAACGTTTATGGGTATTATTCTTAAAGATGTTATAAATTTTGAGGAATAAAATTACCAATATAAAAACCTTGAATTATAAGGTAAATATACCAAGAGATAAATATAATAATTATTTAAATAATATATTTCTGAATAATAATATATCCATAGAAAAAACCTGAATATGAAGCATTATGACTCAATGAAGGGAGTCGAGTTAACAAAAACACTTTCATGTTCAGTATCTTTTCAATGACGGTCCATTTAAAGAAAGAATATGAGATTGATCTCCAAAACCAATAAATTTCATGAACATTTAAAAATTTATTCAATATATATTAGTTACACTATATAAAATATATCATGGTTCATAATAAAAAAATTATCAAGGTATTAAATCTTAGATGAAGAAACACTTAGCTTAATTCCCAAATTCTACTAAAGGTCTAGATTATATAGTATTAAAAAAATTATCTTAATCATATTTTTCATAAACTTTTTCATATTTAAAACCATTTATAAACTTTAAGTATAGTTGTTATCTAAATTTATATTTGTTTTTTTAAGTTTGGGGCCGAAGCCTCATTTATTATATAATAAATGAATATTTTTTTATTAATTTTTATTTTATAATTTCATTAATGGTAATTTTGGTTACGATCCTTAAATATGAAATCAATGATGATCATGATTCGATATTTTTTAACCAAAGGGTGTTAATATGTTAATTAATGGGACTAATATTAACTTATACACTATAGTAAAAAATAAAAATTTGATTATTTATATCATATATTATCAACAATTATGTTCTCATAGTTTACCATTATATAATTTTACATCATTTTTCATATACATGGTCAGACTAAAACATACATGAACATACTATAGTTAATGGATGATGTGAATTATAAAATTTGTTTGTTTTTGAGAAAAATTTGTTATTATAGAATCATAATGATAATATTTAGTTACATTTATTGTGTAAAATAATATTTTAATATTATTTAACAAATAATAAAGAATTTTGAGTTTAAATAAGACATGTTACTTCATGAAGGTGATAATCTATAACATGTATAGTTAATGTTTTCATTTCTTAAAGAATGGATGGTAAGGATGATAAATAGTTATTTATATCATTATAATCATAATTTTAAAATATTTTTCACATATATTTTTCAATATGATCTATATAATTAGTGAATATATGCAACATTGAAAAATGAAATTTGTTGCTTCTTGCAAGTGGTAGTCCACAAAATACAAGAATTATAGTTTTGTTAATCAGAATAAAAATGGGAAATGTGGTTAATAGTTTTTCAATTAAAATAATAATATTATGTATACCAAAAATAAATATTTTATAAAATAAGAATTATAAAATTATATTTGGTAATGTAATATAGAAAAGAAAAGAAGTATAAAAAAATACACACATTGAGGACTTGGGTTTTCCATTGGAATACACCCTGGAAATGGATGTATAAAGATGATAACTTTTTCTTAAGGAACAATAAAATGGAATAATATTATAGGGGAATAGAAAAGATAAATCTATAAATAGAAAATCTAATTTTTAGTGTGGAATTGAATGTGTGGTGAGAGACTCCTTTTATAAGTTTTAAAGATGGCATTTTAGTAATTAAAATTAATTAATATAAAGAGAGGACATGATAAACTAGTCATGTGGCTCCAAAATGGTTAATAATAGATTTTTGGATAATATAAATTCGATAATATCGAAACTATTTATTTTAATAAATTTTTTAAACATACATTCTAGATAATTAATCCTATATTTTTCACTTTTAGAATTTTTTATTTTACCATGGTAATTAATTTTTACCAATGTAATTTATATTTAATAAATAAAACTAAAATTGTCTTTATTATATAATTTTTACTTACTAATTAAAAATATGAAATCAAACTTCTAAGATAAAATATATTTTCTTAATAAAAATAAATTTTAACATTTTCGTATCTATCACGTAATAACCCATTTTTAGAAAATTGTATTTGTAGTCTTCAAATTCCTGTATAGAGTGAAAATACCCACGTAATTTATTCTCTAGATAATAATTTTATTATTATAATACCTATAAAGTTTATATGTATCTAAAAAAATCCAAAACTAAATTTTACCAAAATATTATTTATTTAAAATAAAAAACAATCCTAATTTTTACTTGAAAATATTATATAAGATTCTAAAATGTTAATCATAAGTCTTATAAATACAATATATAGTTTTAAAAATGTATATTTTTGCTTCTTAATTACATATTTTATCAATTAAAATATTTTATACACTTAAAGGTATTTCTTATAAAGACATAAAATTTATAGTATTCTTAAATTTATGCTCTTCATTATTCAACTAAAATTCATTTTTTATGAAAATCCCAAATATTTATCCAAATATCATTTTGTTATTTTAGTCCAAAAATGGTTATTAATTTTTAATTTATGGTTATTAAATTTATAAATTTATATTTTCTATGAAAAACTATATATAAAAGAAAGATATATTTTATTGTAAAACATCATTTTAAATTATTATTTATTATTAATAATTTTATATATGAATTTACAATTTAATAAAATATTTTTATATAACATATGTTTTATTATTTTTATGATACAATTATCATATACTTATTGTATTTTGTTAGTTTTCTGTTTCATATGGAACAAGAAATCCAATAATATGCTTATTTTATGGAAAATTTTATATAGAAAAATATTGGGTCATTACAGAATATGAATATAAACATGACTTATGTGTTTCTTCTGGAATTATTCATGGTTCTTGTATTATATAATTTTATCAAAGTGTAGATTATAGATCTTAGAATTCGTGGTGTTGGGAAAAATGGTGTCAAAACAAGGAATTTTAGTTCATCCTCATTAATAGAAAATAACATTTAAATGTCAGTTTATATTTAATTTTAATGTTGTTTATAGAGTTATGTAAAGGTAAATGGAATAAATGTTTATTTTTATTGTTTGTTTTTAAAAAATTCCCTCTAATGTTTTTATAAAAAATATATATCATAAGGATTTCAGCATTATTTTTCTCAAAAATTGATTTTGAAATCCCTCTAATATGATTTTATACATCATTTTTCTATAAAAAACATCAAAAGGGTCCTTTGACATCATATTTTTTCAAATATTATGTTTTATGTATTACTAAAATTAAATATAGATAGGATTTAAATATTTATCCCTAAAACTGACAGTGTATTTTTATAATTTTTAAAAACATATATATAACTTAAATTAAACTATAGTAATATTGTATAACATCGATGCAATATAAACAAAAAAATGGAATAATAAGTATCATTAAAACAAATTTAAAACATCAAAATTATATTTTTCAAATAATATACAAAAAAATAAAACTATGTCTTTAAATTATTAAAGATAAAAATAAATCTTAAAATATATTTTTGACGTTTCTTCAAGAAAATTGTCATGTGCGGTGAAGCCTCATCAAAAAATATACAATACCCTAAAATTTTATGCATTTAAAGATATCAAATTTTTGTTTTAATTATATGTTTTATAATGAAATAGATGTTTTCAAAATATTTTTTTATTTTCCTAATTATTTAATAAATGAATCGTAAAGCATAGTACCTACATTCAAAATATATACTTTGATGATGAAATTGCACTTAAGAAAAATAATTTTTAAAATATAAACACTAGACATAAAAAAGTATGTATTCGCTAATGTAAAATTTATCTACCTATAATTTTATATATTCAATTATTTTGGGTCCATTATTAAGTATTGAGCTTTGTTGAACTCAATCTATGAGTTTTTGTAATTTCAAATATTATTTATCAATACATATATAAAATATAAATAATAAAAATAAAGAAATAAAAAAAATATAAAGACTTACTCCTTTAAAAACATTAAATATCATCTTTGATCCCCACTAAATAAATAGAATAAAAAATATTCCATATATTCTAATCATAATAACATTCTTAACATCCAATGTCTACTAAAATATAAAAATACTAGCATTAATAATAGTAAAACGAACAGTGGTTCATAGTTATATATATGTTCTTACCATTATTTGAGTGGAGGCAACCAACAAATAATCTATATTTTTGAATCATTATGATATATATTTAATTCTTACATGTTTGTTTAGGTGTTATAATTTTTTCTTAAATATATTATTATTCAGTAAAAGCATAAAAATAATTTCAATCATATTATATCTAAAAAGTGTGGAGATACTATATTAAAAAAATAATAAATTTAGCGAATATAACATATGTTTACTCTATGAAATGAAATTTATTATTGAAAATTACATATATGGAATTAAACATCAATAGGGGAAATGTGGGATCCTCTCCCTTTGAAACATCAATGTTTTTGATTCTAAATATATTTAACATATAATATCTACCAAAAATATCATCAATCATAAGAAATGTATAATAATTATTTAATATAAATGAAATATTTTTAACTTTGTAATCCCATCAATATCCTGAGAAGCATCTAAAGTTGAAGGTTCCTGAAAATTTTCATTCCATTAAAAAGATTCCTTTAATTTTAGATATTCCAAAATAATGTCAATGTAAAAAAATCATAACTTTTTTTATTTAAATGAAAAATATATTATAAAAAATAATATGTTCCTAATATGTAGACATAAAAAAATAATCATTTCCAAAAATTAAAAATGACCAATATTCTATCTAACTATGGACATCAGATTAAAGGGAAACATAACTAGAGAAGTTATATTAGTAATATAATTTACTGATTCTATTACCTTCCCTGAATAAATAAGATGATGATATATATAATTCCATAGATCTTTTAAAACTCTATATGTATTCATATCTATATAGGGATTCCCAGCATGCAACTCACTATACACATTTAGGCCTGAATGAGACTGTGGGGTATCTATGTAGAAAGGTTGGAAATAAACTTTTTGTATCACCATATCTAAAAATATTTCCTCTAAAAATAATTTTATTCTATAATCTATTAATTTATTTTAAATTTCTATCTCAAATTAAAAGAAACCGATTTCTCTCTTGAATTTAGCCACTGTTGATTTTATACTAGGAAAGGTAAAAACATTTATAACACAGATACCTTAATTATATCCTCATATAAAAAAATTTTGTCCCATACATCCTAAATAAGTTATTAAAATATTCATCATAACCTTCGAGATAATGATCCCTAGTGTCATTTTCTTTTACAGGGAATGATGAAATAATATTTTCACATTTTATATTATTTGGAAGAATTTAAAAAATTCTAATAATAAATTAAAATAATAATTAATTACATAAAATATTATGAGCAATATAATTTTATGGATTAGTAATAAAATTTACATTTTTTATATTTTCACTTTTCTATTTTTCATGATGAGGTTGAGGAGATGGAGGTTCTTATTGAACATATTAGGAGCTGATACATTACTTGGAACTTAATTTATTCAATTTTTAGGAACTATTTTTCTCAGTTAATAATGGAAACCATCTATGTGATAATGTGTAATGGTAAAACTTACTAGAAAATATATATGGGTAAGCTATAATGTAATACTATTACATAAGAACAAATTAATAAGTTATTAGGAACAAATAAATTTCATAGAAAATAATATTATACGATAAAGGCTACCACCTACGGACTAGAAAAAAACTTCTCTTGTGTCTCTTAATCTGTAAACCCATATGTAACACATGTATACATATTCTATTTAAAATATTAAAATCTATCCATCCACTTTCCAAAAATAATGGAGACATTTTTTAAATTCATATTTCTCTAGACATCCTAGAATTTAATAAATTAAATACTAGTATTATGATATACATAATATTTAAACTATTAGAATACTGTATAAATTTGTTTTGAAATTGTACAATTATAGAATCCGAGAACTGATATTTTTTAAATTGTTCAATTTTATTCAAAATTTCAAATAAAATACTTATCTTATAAACAAATTGCATACCCATGTAGCTCCTAAAGTGAATAGAATATGTGACAGATGGGTGGTTTTTATTATCAAAATCAATTATCATCCCTTTATCCATACATGAAACTAGATGTTTCTATAAATTTTTAATCACATGACCACCATATTTTTGACCCATCCTATTTGAAAAATAATAAGAATGGTTTTTCAAAGTCTCATGAAAATTATATTTAATTTCATAAATTTTTTAAATTATTATATATATATATAGGAATAAATTTCCATACCTCGGTTACCCTATCATTAAGTCCGTCATTTAGAAATACGTATGCTAATTTAATGAATTTTTATATACAATTAATTGATTATAAATATATAATTATCATAAATAAAAAATTTTATTTTCTTTGATAAAAATAAAAACATAGAACGTCAAACATTTCATCCAAAAATATCTATAAGAAAATAAAAAACAATAAACACAAAATTTTTGTGTATAATGATGTATATAGTGTAAAGGTTGACACATTATTAAGGTGATCTCATGTATGTACTTTAAGTCTTTGAGGGAAAAAATTCCAAATATTTATAAATAGAATTAAATATTAAAATATTAAAATATTTTATATTTTTAGAAATAATAAAAAGACATTATTATTACCATTTTTGAAACTATTTATGCATTAATTCATCTAGTGAATGTTCTTGAGGATGATACATGGGTATGTGTAACAATTAATGAATGCAAGAGTGTGAAAATTTGAATACAATGAAGGATACCTCTTTATTTAAAATAAATTTTTCAGTGATTGGTGGATAAGATTTCAAAATAATATTTGTAAATGATTTTTAAATCATCCTCATAGAATATGAGAATATTTTTAAATCATCCTAATAGAATATGAGATGATTTTAATGCTACAGTAAATGAGAAATAAAAGAAATTTTCATTCATTTCAATGATGTATATCATAATATAGGATGATCTAAAAGAACAGGAGGATAATTAAATTTTGTAATTTCTTTTTCCAAACCTTAAAAAAGTGAAATTATATTTTATAGGTAATAGTTTACATGAAAATTTTGAATATGATAATTTTGGTCACCTTTTATGAAATGTATCCAAATAAATTCCAAGTTGATGAAGATAATTTTCTAGTGAAACAAATAATACTCAAATAATATGAAGGTTAATTATTTTAATAAGCATAAAAAATTCAAAAAGGATTAATTTATATCACATTAAGATGATAACTATAAAAATTTTGAAGTAGAAGAGATGAAAATAAGGAAAATAGTGAAGAAGTATTGGTAAATATCATGGAAAAACCATAACCTTAAGAATAAATTGAAGAAAAATAATTTAATGTTCATGGTTTTGTAGAATAAAAAGTTGAGTTACAATATATTATTAAAGAGTTTTTAATTTATAGAAAAAATAAAAAAAATAAAGTATACATTGTGGTATATTACTTGAATTTATATATATAGTAGTAATAATAGAAGAATGATGAGATGAAGATCAATATTGAACATTAAATTTTGAAAAACCCAAATTACTCTAAGAAGATATTTGAACTCAATATAAAAGTGCAAATGTATGGATGAATTATTTATTATTTGACTTCCATCATGGATAATAACTGAAAATTGATTTTGGAGATCAAATTATAAGATTAAATGAATCAAAATTTCAATGACTATCAGGTCCTTATGACTCATAAGATGACATAGGTTTTCTTAACCAATTGTAAAATTAAGAGTATAAAGTAAAATAATGATTATTGATGAATTAAATTTTATTATTTCATGTTATGAAAATGATTCATTGTGAATTGAAGTTAGGGTTATAATTTTATGATAAAATAATGTCTATCCAAGTTGAAGTAGAAAATAAAGACTCAAATCCATAAATAATTAATGATAGGCCCAAGATTAAATGAGAATAGTATAACAAATGAACATATATAAGAATACACCTAAAATGGTTTTTTATTATATAATTACTGATCAATCTCAAATTCATGTTCCCTATGAAAAATTGTCTCATATATGAATAGTGATGGAGACATACAAGAAGAATTAAATACTTTCATTATGTATTCCATAGATAATATTTTTTGTGTTTAGGTTATAGAAACAAATAAATTTATTTATAATATTGGACGTAATATAATCTGTTTGATGAGAATACAATCGATGTTAATACATATCTCATTTAGAAAGAAAAAAAAATAGAAATTAATAATATTATCATATTATTTAAATATAGGGAATACCCTTCATATCTAAAAAAGAGAATTATTATTAACCATAAATAGATGTCAATAATCACATATAGAATAGTGAGAAAATGTTTGAGAATTAATTTTTGTGGAAATTACATTAAATTTAAATGATTTATCTGTATTATTTATTCTTGATAGGGAGTGTGTATCCCACATGATAATGAAAAATGATATAATGATGAACTTGAAGTAAGAGAATGAAATAGTCATCTTATTTGAGACAATAAAGTTTTAAATAACATTATATCTAATAAATAATATGTTAGGAAAAGATAAAAAAAATATAAATGTGTTTTTTTAGAATTACTTAGTTGAATATTTTAATCAGAGTCCAAATAAGTGACATGGTATGTGCAATACGTATTTTCATGACTAAAAATTCATTTTTATTTGATTTTCAAATGATAATTTTTGGTTGAGTAGTATCCATCGATCCATATGGGAACCAAAAACAAATGCTTCCAAATTAAATGATCAAAAATAAAAATCTCTTTTAGAAACAAAGAATCGTAGATAATCTTATCCAAGATATATCGCATCAGCTGAATCTCATCTCCAGTTAGTTTTTTTAAGGTTATCACTACAATCGATGCCATCTTATCAACACCACCTTCATCACCAACCAAATATCACCCACTGAAGATCAATGGATTCCATTTTATCACCTTCACTAGTGATAGATATCTGAATAAAAAAACCAGAATATCCCACATAATAGAAGAAAACCATCTCCCACCGTTGTTATCTCTCAAAATGAAAAAAATGAAAAAAATTACTCACCATCACCAAAAAAATGTAAAACCATCTAAAAACACCACTAATATATCCATATACTATAAAAAACATCATCACTACCATCCAAATTCCACACGCCGGAGATCGACAAAGGCTGTCACAACATATTAAACACCTAAACATGAACAAAAATGAACTAGAAGTGGAACCACCACTAAAAAAGCATCCAAACCATTCAATGAATACAAATATCCAAAAACCAAACCATATTAATTAGTAATTACCATCATGAGGTAGATGAAAAAGGGACCGGATCAGCCAAAATCATGTTATAGAGGTAACTAGAGAAACTGAGAGACGCATCACAGAAGCGACTAGAGAAGTTGTTAAGCTCATCGTAGCGGTAATTGGAGCAACCGAGACAAGCATCACAGAGCCAAGAAGAATATAAAAAGTACTTTTCATTGATGATCATGGTTGTATGGCATGGAATATGGTAATTAATTATAAACACATGGTATTTAATTGAATTAAATTATTTTATTTTTTATAAAATAATTATTTTGATAAAATTTATGAAATTGAAAATCAATAATAGAATAGTGATTACTAATGGATATATAAAATAATATATCTATATGTTTTTTATAAAGATACTTGTTTTAGTTCAAATGACTCCACCAAAAAATATTTATTTTTTGAAATTATAAAATTGATGATAAATTAAATGGATTATATTATGTTTATTGAAATATAAGAATAGGTAATTGTTTCAAAAGAAGTAGTTTTAAAAATGATCAACATAATAAATAGATATTTTTATGTCTTAAAAAGATAAGGATCAATATGATATGATACATAGAAATAAAATCACATTTAAATAATTCTATAAAATTTGTTGTTAATATTTAATTCTCAAAAAAATTAAGATCATTATAAATTTAAATATCAGGGGGTGTGGGTATTTTTTGGTTAACATATAATGATAATGTAATATAAATGATATAGTAAAATTCTAGGTAAAACCATTGAATTCCATGATGCCAATAACATTCCCTAGTCTGACACTCTAATAAATTGTAATAACCATATATATTCATTACACAACAAAATTTATTACCTATAATCTATTATTATAATATTTAACATTAGAGTCAATGAGAATTAAAGCATAAAACATGAAAAAAATAGATCATTAACTATTTAAACACCTCCAATATATATTTATGAATAAAATATTCATTTTTACTATATTATATTATTTTATTCTTTGGGATTTAATAAAAACATGAAAAAGGTGGTCTTAGATGATCAGTGAGGGAATAAAAAGGACATGATAGTGTATAATAAAATAATCTCCCACAAAACATAGTTTAAAAATAAATAAAAACCTTAAAATGTTATCAAAGAGTCTGTTATATAAATAATGGAGAAATCGTAATAGAACATTGGGTATCAAGGTAAATCATAAGGAATTATCAAGGTATAAAAGATATCATAGATTATAATATATCATCATGAAATGTATGAAAGAATAAAATAGACATGGAAAATAGAATATCACAAACACGTGGCTAAAATAACACCCTGAAAGGTCTATCTACCAATGTAATTATTTCCTAAATTCCCCTATGAAATTTCTATTATCGAAGTCATGGTACCATAATCATTACATAGGAAATTATTATCAGGATTTGAAAAATTACTTAGGTCTTAGGAAGGAAATATAATTTGTCCCACCCATCTAATAACATTTCCATTAAAAATTTCACAACATAAAACAAGAATTTAAGATAGAACATATAAAATATATATATATATATATATATATATTCAATGTTAATCCATTAGTAATAAAAGTGTGATTTGATATTATATATCCATATTAAATAAATTATAAGGGTTTCAAAGATAATACACACCAATATAAATATTGGAGTATAGGGTATTCATTGTGAAGGGTATACACTAAAGTAACCTCTATATCAAGGTTTTCAAAGGGTAACATTAATATATTTTTTATTTAACATTCCAATTTATCACTAAATAAGTATAATCCAAGTACATAATTATATTATTGGAATTTTAGATAATTCATATGAAATTCTATATTGGTATATTAATGAAAATAGGCTAAGTGACCCCCCTCCCCCCATATAGTTTGAATTACACAATTGAGATACATTTCTTTAGCATCCCTCCATATAGAGATATGAAGATTGTTATAAAAAGGATTTTGATTATAATGAATAGTTATTTTTAAAAAGGTTATAATAATTTATTTTAATAAGACAATAAACAGTATTTTCTGTACTAATATCTTTATATACAGTTTAGTTTCATGGAATATCAAATACATAGTAACTTTTATAGTGAATATTGAATCATGGGATAATTTATGCATATTAACAACTTCTAATAATGGTATAATCAGAAGGGTTGGTTAATATTTCATTGATAATAGGTAAATTGGTGGTAAAATGGAAGATATAAGAGAATATAATAAAAAATATGGTTTATTAAAATAGTTTATAATAAATAATAACAATATTAAATTAAATAGAAATGAATATATGTCTTTTAGTATGACTTTGTATAGCTTTTGAAAAAGATATAAGGGTAGTTATTCAATAGTCCATCCTGCATAAAAAATAAAATGGATAAAAATAACATATAATAATAATAATAATAATAATTTAATTATATGAAGAATTAGTTTAAAATATTTTTTTAAAATGGAAACAAGTTATCACAAAAAAATGAGGGAATAAGGAACTCTTACATGTGTGCTAATAGTTCATAAAAATGGTCTAATGAGTCTAAAAGAATATTATATCATGTAAATTAATGAAAATTATGGTAATATAATGGATTATATGAATATAATCATATGATTTGGGAATTTAATGTTGGTTATAGAAGAATATTTTCAATAGGAAAATGAAGGGAGGTGAATTAATACTCTTACTATGATATAGTAACGGAACATGAAAATGGTACAATGAGAGTGAATTAATATATGATTTTTAATTCATATATAGTAAGATATTATAATATAATTGTAATTATATCATCTCATTAATATATGTTTAGAAAAGGTTATGGATAAATAATCATAATTTGACATGAAGTGAGGGGAATCAGAACTTTACTTCTGTAGAACAACGGCTTTTCAAAAGGGTTTAATTAGAGTCAATGAATAATAAATCATATTTAATATATAAAAATTAGTATAGTACAGTGGATATATAATCATTGAATAATTTTATATTTAAGTTTAAAATAGATTTTAATAAAGAAATTATAATGGGGAAAATGGGTGTGGACTAGGAACCCTTTCCCTACCTATGAATCTTTCCTTATAATAAAAACATCCTTCCACTAAAACACATCAATATTTAAGATATAGATATGTGTGTGACTCGTTTATAGAAATATCAATATAGAAATAATTATTATTCATTGATATAATGATATGTTCATTTTGGTATTTATAAGTGTGGTGACTAGAATCACATGGAATATATTATTAAATATTTTATTGTTCCATTATCTGAAGTTATTTACTACAACCATAGTGACTTATTACCTCAATTGATTCACTAATAAAATGGTTACTTACATTATTTGTCTAAAATTACAAACATGGTAATATTTGAATATGATTACACGTATATCAGTTCATATATACCATATGTTACCATACTTCACCACTTTAATCATATTTTATAAATTTTACTAAAATTTATAATATTTTAACCCATAGATAATTTTGAAATCATAATTATAAATATCTAATACATTTATATTTTTTATTATAGTTTTAGAAAAAAATTCTTTTAAACAAAAAATTTTGAAAATAAAATTATCTGATGACTCTTACTCAAAATAGCTATATTATTATTCCAATCACCATATTATTTTATAATGATTTCCTTATTGATATTTAAAATAAATTTTATGATAATAAGACTGAAATATAAAAAATTAATTTATTGATGAATATAATACATAATTTATAAAAATATTAATTATATAAAGAGTGTGTTAATTAACCATAAAAAAATTTTATAGAGTGTCAAAACATGCTGATAAAATATTATATTTATTTTTAAATTATGTAAAAAAAATTTGAATATTAATAAAATTATTATATTAAGTTTATAAGTTTTCTATATTTTAATAGTGTAAAATATTATGTTACCATTTATTTTATCCTCTTTTTCACATGAAATGTCAAATGAATATATATATATATATATAATGAATTATTATGTTAAATTTTTATATGTAACAATTTATATATTATAATAAATATTATACTATAATAATGATGTTACCTTTATAATTTCCATATAGAAATAAAATATTAGATATAAAAAATATAGATATCATATAATCATGAGTATAGTATATTGTATTTTATGAAGCCATTTTTTGAAATCAATATTATTTTAAGAAATAAAAATAAACTTTAATTATGATACAACTAAAAATAATCCTTATTTATTATTCATTATATTATATGATATATTCCTTCAAATACTAAATTATTAAAAAAATAGTATTTCATTATGTGATGTGTGTGAGGAAATATCATTTCCATGTCTAATAGTTTTCATTACCAATGTAATAATGGTTATATTTGACCATAATATTTATATCCATTAATCATAGTATTATATTATATTAATTACTTTTCCAATAATAAATATAACGATTATATATTAGATATTTTTTACGTTACATTAATAAAAGAATGAAATCATTTTTACCATATCATATTTATTTATTTTCTCTTTGGATTTAATCTATCACAATTATTATTAAATTAACAAATTAAAAAATATTAAATTTATCAGGGAACACATAATAGGAAAATGAAAAATGATCTAGATTTACACAATGAGAATTTCGGTCAATACAGTTACTAATTTAGTGATCATTAAGATTTTAAAACCAAATTTATTCCAAACACATGATCAAAGGGTTTTGTATGTTACAGTTCAGGGAGAACCAAGGAAATATCTATTTTAATGGTGATAAATAATGATGGTAATATATTGGGACTATGTTATCCACAAAAATAAATGGTATGAGATAAAAATGATTAAAAAAGCATCATCAAAGTCAAAATAGTCCAATTTCAAACATAGATGAGGATTTTTATATAAAAAATTAAACTCTTATTTATTGTATATCGAACCACTTTTGATGAGGCTTTTGAAGATGAAAATTTGGTAAACTCTATGGACAAATAACTAATCTAAATTTATAAAACCATGACTGGGGAGACTATTCTGATGTTTTAATATATGTATTTTATCAAAACTAAATTCATTTTAAATAAATCATTAAATTTGGAATAATGATTAAAAATAAAGGTTGAATTTTTTCTAGGGGATACTTCAACATTAAATACATTGTTATTGATGAGACGTTAAATCCTGTAAAAATATTAAAAATGGTTAGGTTATTCTTGTATATTATATTAAAAAAGTATCAATGTATTAAAAATACATGTGAATCCATTTTTTTAATGATGCATTAGAAGATGAATTTTATTTTTATTTTTATTTTTATTTATCAAACGTAATGGTGATAATAAGGTCTATGAATTAATGAAGGAATTTCACAAAATTAATTTTGTACTAATAGCATAGTGTTCAATACTTCAACAGTTTTCAAAGAAAGTCAAATTTCAAAAATAAGGGGATGATCATAATTTATCTTCTATGTAGTTTAATACAAGGATTATTGTTCTCGAGTATATAGATAAATGTTTCTTTATAGGTTCATGTGAATCCCAATGAATGTATTATTATAAATTTAGGATTTTTGAGTTTTAGGTATTTATTATTGGTGAAATAATGTTTTTCATTGGTTAATAGGTTACTCAAAGAAATAATGGACATTAATTTCGCAATATAGATATATAAAATAGTTATTAAAATGGTTTTATCAGGAGGATATAAAGATGAAGGAAACAACTATTTCAACCCAAATGAATTTGAAAACTATTAATGTGTTATGTGAGTCGCTACCATACCTATATGAAAATCATTGAAATCCCATTACACATAGATATTATAAGACATGATATTATTATTATCACATGTTAAATGATGAGATACAAGAGTAATTACAAGGAGATACACATGTTAAAGGTCAAACAAATACTATAAATAATTAAATAAACTCTATAATTTGTATTATTCAATACAAAAACAAAGTTGGAGAAATGTATGGGGTATATAATTGTTTATTTGATAAGATCAATGAATGATATAATGTTAACATGTACAAGTGAATTTTATCTTGAAAATTTGTGTATTTATTTTTTAGTAGAGAAACAATTTTGTATCTCACTAAGTAATATATAATATTTAAACATAGCTACTACTTAATAATTGATATGAATTATCAGAATGAAAAATATCTTGATGACATTAGTAAAGATATATTTTATTATATTAAAATTATATATAATAACACAAGTTCAATCAAATTGAGAAAATAATCAATACATCATTTTAGATTAATTTAAATTTAAGTTAATTATTAACTAATAAAGTAGAAACTAAATTATGTTTTAGGTAAATTATAGTATTCCCCTATAAAATATCATGTTACTAATGTTATCACATATGCTCTATTAAATAATATTTTTCATAATCACAGTTTCACTGATGGATTATAAACAACCCTATCAACATAATGGCATGGAGACAGATCCCTAGTAACTTGTTATTATTTATTTATAGATTTTAATATAACGTATCTATATTTTTTCATTATATGGTTTTTAAAAAGTTGTATCACTTAACAAGTTGTATCATTAATAAAATCATATATGACAAAAATTATCTTTAATATTTGGAAAAACAATTATAGGTTAAGTAATTCCCTATAAAATTATAATTTCTCTTTGGATTTTATGAAATTCATATAGATATTTGAAATAATTTAAATTGATATAGATACAACTTATAGAGCACTAGATTTATCTTGGTACTCTATTTTGTGGTTTTGAGGTGTTGGATGAGTCAATTATGTGTTTGGAGATAATATATGAATATAAGGTATAGCTTTAGAATAAATTCTGTTTGAAGGGTTGATTTTTCATTAAGGGAAGAATTGCTTCATTATGTGATTGGATAGAGTACTTGAAGGATATGGTTTTCTAATTTACATCGTGGTCTAGCCATTTTATCATCTGGTGCATCTAGCAATGTGATAGTGAGGCCCTAATATTTGGGTACTCCTCTGGTTATTTTGGGTATATTTGCTACACAATGGTTCCCTATGTTGTGGAGTGAATATTATTTTGTAATTGTTTTTAAATTTAGTATGATATTTTTCATCATGATAGAGTTTGTTTCACTATGATGTAAATCCAGTTTGATCAGGAAGGCATGGGGGCTACAACGTGAATCTCAAATATTTATGAATTTTGATGCGGTGATTAATCTTACACCATAATTCCCATTTAAAATATTATATATAAATAGTCTAAATCCTTTAATTTT
The DNA here is from genome assembly GCA_963277665.1 of Viscum album. Lineage (NCBI taxonomy): Eukaryota > Viridiplantae > Streptophyta > Magnoliopsida > Santalales > Viscaceae > Viscum > Viscum album. The sequence goes on from OY728166.1 coordinate 1,325,220,304, forward strand.
AAAGGGAATCACTGTTTTTTACATATTATAAAAATATTTCTATTTTTACACATTTTCTTATCTTGGGTTTACTTTCATCATTCGACGATGGCTTCTGATCTGTAGCTTAGCATAATCGAGTTCCTATGATCTCAATTATGTGTGTCAAAAAGTTTACTAAATTTATTATCTTATATCTTCTTATATAACATTATTAAAATTTGTTTCTATTGTTTATTTTTTTCTAGGTTATGTTTTTAATTATGTTTTAAAATTCTTAGGCCTTATAGAGGATCCTTAAGATATTGGTGGACGTTTTCTTCCCCTTCGTTCATTCATTCAACTCCATAATGTGTAATGCGATATAGGGGATTCAGAAATTGTCCTTATATTATTATGTAAATCATGAATTAATAATGATTTATTATTTAATTTATTATGGGTCACATTTATCCTAAATATATAGTAATATAGACATGAAATAATTGAAGAAGTTGGTGTGTTCAAGAATGTTTTACTTGTTTACTGATATTTCCCTTATTTATTTTTTATTATTAGATTTATTATAATTAGAGTATATTGTTATTTTTTATTATACATGATGTGATACATTAAATATATATATGATAATAATTGATTCATAATAAAAAGGAATAATTAAATACGACAAACTAGATTTTGAAATTTATTGTGTATAAATAAATGTTTGAGGTATTTCTATTATTTGAGAGGCAATTTTATATCTTATTTTTTATATTTATTTTCTTTTATTATTTTTATTTTAATGTTTTTTATACACTTAATTGTAAAATTATATTAAGTTTGAAGGTAAGGGTAATACGAAAATCTATAATTTTAATATGTTAATCTTAAATGCGTTGATACTGGAGTTAAAAGATATAATTTCTTATTGTGATATTGTTACTTTTTATATTAAATATTTTTCATGTTTTTTAATAATTATAGGTGGATATTGTCAATTTTATGTTATATAGATATGTTTTTTATGGTGATAAATATTATTTAGTGGGTTAATAAAGTTACATTGGGATATTATATTTTTTTAATTAGAGTGGGAATATGATCAAATTTGTTAATATAAAAACTAATAGGAATAAAATTGGTTAATGTGAAGTATTATTGGAAGTAAAATATATTTATATTATTGAATATGATACGATGGGAATAAAATTTTAGTAATGTGGAATTAAATGGGAATCATTTTTATCTAATTTTTTTGTGAGGGTATAGTGTACTGGTTATGATACTGTAATAGGGACAGTTATCAGTGAAGGGTGATGATAAAGGGTGGTTTTTAGGGGATATTAGAGTATGGATTGATTATAATCCATTTAGATTTAGTTTTTTCATACTATATTTCTATATATTTTATATTTATTTATATTCAATACCACTTAAGTTGTGTCACATTACTGAAACCCACATTTTTTTGGTTTTTAGAAATACCCCATCATCGCTATTGTAAATGGAATTCATGATTTATTAAACTCTCTTCTCTACAATCTATTCAGGCATAGTATGATCTGTGGTGGCTCCTGATATGTGTGTGTGTCTATGTTTGTGTGAGTTTGTCTATACCAACTATAATTTCTTGAGGATATAGTAAATATATAATGACTGAAATTGGTTTTTGGTTTGGTGTAATGATGGGTGTGCATAGAAAAATAAGTTTGGGTGGTGAATGAATTTCATGATTACATACCTTACCATCGAAATGATGAGGTTATACTTCAAGGAAATTATTTGGATATGGATATGGTTGTAAATATATGTTTATATGTTATTACATAGTGATATTTTTGGTAGGTTCTTAAGGACATGTCTAAGAGTGGGGCTGAATTATTTGTGACCAAATTCTTTTACCAAAATATAATTCATTTTTTATTTTGTAATTTCTCATTGGTTTTAACCTCTATGGCCTATTAGAATATTAATATATATCCTATATTTTATCATATTATGCACCAATATGAAATGAAGATGCTAAAAATGAATATAGAACAAGTTCTTTTAGAAGGGTCAGTCCTAATATGGGAAACATACTCTTTACTATGTCCAAATCCAATTGAGATTAAAATTTTATACTAAAAATATTTTTATCAATTACTATGAGATGGATATGGATTGTCCTAAAATAATTCATGCCATATTAAATAGAGAATTTATCACCATATTAAAAAATGTACATTTATCGACTATATTATACAATTGAATGGATCCTTATATTGTATCCCACATTCATCAAATTGGAATTACACTTGTTAGATCTCATATTCCTTCCTCATCTAAAATTATATCTTAAAATATATTCATGGATGTAACCGAACCTCTACTTTATGATCTTTTTTCTTGAAATAGAGAGTTTTAGAAAACCATTATATCTTCGAAAACATATAAATCCCACACATTTTTTGTATTATCGACAGCTTCTAGTTCTACATAAAACCAATTTCTAGATACTCACATCTCAATCATCTCAATAATTCAATCCTAGAAAATTTTACCTATCAATTTATACATAAATTCAAATCTTCTAGAATATTTGAACATCTTTAAAATATCGAACAATGTGATTGTGCTTGATAACTATTTAAAAAAATTTAATCTTATACTTATTATTATTCCCCACCTCAATTGATACCAACTAGCTGACCCAAATTGACCCACTTATCACTTTTTTATCTTCCTTTAAAACCCAATAGGTGTATTAGGCTTGACCCACTATATTCCTCATTGCTACAACATAATATATATTTATAATCTAGTTCTTCATTGATATTTATTATTCTCTCATAAAACTCATATATTATACTTTATCCTTTGATGGGTTCTCTCTCTCATATGTTCACACTAATATGCATAATAGAAATAGAAGTTCTATATTTTTTATTTTATTCATCCTAAATATTATAATCTTTTCACATGTGTGATTGGTTATATTAAAATTCCCTTTTCATCTCCAACATCCCAAAAATGGGATAATTTAAATTCATTTGTTTTTTATTAGAAAATATACATTATAAAATACTCATTCCGATCCCCAATGATTTTTCATAAATCCATTATCAACTAAAAAGATATTCCAAAAATACTCATAATAACTATAACTCACATGGATGAATAAACCGTTATTTTATTCCTAAGGAAGTCTTAGATCCATATTTTATTCTTCACATCTTATCACCTCTAAAATCTAATTTATAACTCATTTACACAATAAATATCCCTTCTCTTAAATAACTCTTCATTATTTATTCTTACTTGACAAAACTCATAGAAGAAGTAATCAAAACACTTCAACAAGACTATATAAACATATAGTACCAGGTGTGGCTTAGATATTTCCATCATTATCAACACTAAAATCATTCAATAAAAATACCATTTATATTCTTGTCTAATTTTTATGCAAATATACCCATATTTCATGCATTTGATTTCTTACCAATATAACTTATCTTGTATCATAATTTTTTTTGATATCTAACATTTGAGAAAACACCAATTGCATCACCAGATCCTACATTTCTATATTTTCAAAATATGTATGTATTATCATTTTACATTTTTGTAAATTCATATCCATCTAATTTTTATCACCTTAATCTCAATCATCAATATTAAAATATGCACATAGAAAATGTATCACAATGATTAAGTTATTGATGAATAGCTCAAACTCAACTCTACATTATCTGTATTATTCATGAAAACCCATTAAGTTTCATTTTATTCTCAAGAAAATATTGAATCATGTCTCGTAAATACATTATGATATTTCAATCATGATAGAACAACTCCATCATATTCATATTTTACTCCTCAAAATAATTATTCTGAAAACCCATAATTAAAATTTTCATTAATATTCATCTTCACAATCATATAGATCAGTCATAATTTGATATCAATAATCACAATCCCTTTGGGTGTTTATGATGTTTATAACACATAGAAATAACGTTTCCATCATTATGATTTAATTTATTCTTAAAATATAAAATTTTGAAACTTTATTTTACAATTTATCAAAATTTATATTTTTTCTATGGAATGGTATTTACATAAAAAAACATGATTACAATATATATATATATGGTAGTTACATGAGTAAAATCAATATTATATATGATGAATAATAGTTAATAATTCATGGATTATACTGGAGTATTTCTATATGTGGTTTCGAAGAATAGACTTAATGCATGTTCTATTATAGAAGATGTTTATACAGTAGAAGGATGATTACACAAAGCCACAATGTTTCTTATGCATCCAATACTTTTAAATTTTTCTAATTTAAAGTTGAAGAGATTATTCTTATACAGTATAGGGTAATTATTCTTTTATAGATTCTAATACATGGCCATATTTTAAAAATATAAAGCATTTAGGGTTAGATCCTCTTCCAGTGATATCAAATCCTCTCAACAAATCATCCAAGAGTGTATAAACACTAAATATTTCATTAAATTAGATATATACTCCAGGTGTCGATTCTAAAATTCATTATCTATATTTTTAATTTTTCACACACATATCATAACCTCATTTGATACCAAATTTTCATGATCCACGATAGATCACCATTTGACCCGGCACTCGACTCGATCTGCGGTATGGACTGAAGCGAATTCTCAATCCCTATGGGTTGGCACAAGTACTCGATTATTAGATAAACATGTGGGAAGTATATACCCAAATAATAAGCCATGAAACAACTAAAAATATAAATAATCCAAAACTAAAATTACAAAACCAAAAAAGCCCTTAAAAATTTTCATATTTAATCTTTTACAACATTTACACAAATACCCCAAAAGTACTAAAATAGAAGGGGAAAAACCACTATACCAAACCTCCATGAAAATAGAGGAAACAAATTCTCTATAAATCACTACAAATATCCACAATGCATTCCCCTAAAATCATAAATTTCCAAAACAAAATTCTTTTTTTTACTTATAACAAACATACAACAAGATCTACATTCACTCAAGGGTGTATGTAGGGTGTTTGAAAAATCCTAGTAGGATTCCACCCTAATAAAAATATTTCTTGCCAAAACATATTAATGATAATATATAATTCTTATTTAAATTAATGCTTTTAAATCATTTTTAGGAAATCTTTTGTGAGTAAAAAAAATAAAGAAAATAAAAGAAACCACATACAAAGAAAACCAACACATAACCATTTGCATGAAAGAAAAAGGGATTTTTAAAAGTTCAAACGCACACACATCCACATATAAGAGGTCCATTTTATGTCAACAGTTGGCACCCCATCATATATGGAAGAGCATCAGGGGTAAATTCTTATGGTCAAACTAGCTCGTGTAGGATTCTAGGAAACTTGTATCTTTGTGAAAATGTGGTTTAAAAACCATGACCATCAGTGTTCTCGTGTATGATCCACTAGGGGTGAATCAAATCTCAAGACTAGTGGTATCCAATAATATCACATGTTTAGTTACTGTTGTAGCATCAATCCTACTAGATGAAACCAGGTTGAACCACTTCTGAATCATCTAGTATGCTAGTCCTAGTTCATCCACCTAGTTTTCTCGGATTCCCTTTTTGTTCCCAATCAATATTTTCATGTCCAACAACATGCCACTCCCACATTTCATAAACAAACTAAGTATCACATATCGAAAGACACCATTTTCTCACCAAACAACTTATTTTAAAAACATATTCACCCCAAAATCCATTTTCAAAACATACTCACACACAAAAATCCATTTTAAAAACATATTCATGCCAAAATCCATTACATGCATAATTCTCAACTCTCAAAAAATTTAAAAAATCATTTAAAAAATCATAAACCAGTTATAAGAAGAAACAAAAGGATTTACACCATATAGGTACTGAAAATCCTCTTTTAAAATTAAAAGTGCACAAAAATCCCTTTATAACATGATTCGCATCACATGCATAATTTAATAAATCACTAAAAAATTTTATAAAAAAAATCTATGAATCACTTCAATGGTTTTCACAAATAAAAGCCTCAATTTAACAAAAAAAATCCTCTTTAAACCCATTTTCACAACAAAGCCACACTAAAACATTATTTCCATTATTCAAACAATTTATAGTTCAACAATAATGGTGCGCAACAAGGATAACACATCAAAAAAATTAATATTTTATTTTACACACACCAAAAATAGTTAAAAATCACTTTTCACCCCACTTATTTAACTCCTAAAACTCAATTGGCACATTAACATAAAATCACATAATAAATACAACATTTGTTTTCATGGTCCAACACCGTCCAAATTAAAATGCAAGCCTAGTTAACTTTTTAAAACATGTTCCTTGTTATTTACACATTTCACACATCACCGTTAAAGGTGAAAAACAAAATACAACATACCAAAGATATTCATTTCCCATTGAAAACATATTGTTTAACAAATTCTCACCTCAAGTGCCTTTGAAAACATAATATAAACCCTTATCATAACCATAAATAAACCTTCAAAAAGAAACACCATAAATCACATGAAAATAGAGGCCGTTTTAAGTTGAAAACCATATTTTCACGGTATACACATGTCAAACCACCCTAAAAATTTACTCCATACCACACAAACAATGCATAGAACATGTTAAAATAAATTTAAAAAACAAATTAAATCATCGATAAATGTTTGTACATGGAACCACCTACCTTGAACCAATAAGCTTCTGTAAAATTGTTTGAACCCACAATAACACCTCAAATGCTCCACAATAAACCCTAGAAAAGATTGATTTATCCAAAACAATAACATTAAACCCTAACCCTAAATGAACCGCATGAAAGTGAAATAAAAACTCTCACAATGAGGGAGTGGTGTACCCGTAGGGGCGGCCACTGGAGGGAGGAGGTGTGGCTACTAGAAGAGGGGTCGGTGGGGTCGTAGTCACCAAAGGAGGGGGATGTTATGGTCATAGTCTTTGGAGGAGGTCCAGCTAGTGAGGGGGCCATGAGTAAAGGGTGCTGGAAGGAGGGGTTTCCCACCAAGGAGGCACTGGTAAAAGGAGTCTTACACCGGGGAGGGATTTTCCAAAATGAAGGCCAACTAGTGAGTCATTGTTAGGGAGAAGAGAGGGAGGTCGGTTGAGGAGGGTTGCACATAGGGGGGTGTAGCATCGCGACCCAAGGGGGTGTGGTAATGGGGAAAGAGGGGTGAGTGGGAGGGGATCAAACCCTAAAATATTAATTAATTAAAATGACAAATAATAATATTATTCTAACACTAATAATAATAATATCAATGATATTAAAAATAATATTAATATTATTAATACAAATAATATTAACAATAATAATCTCAAATAATAATAATATTATTATTATTATTAAAAAATTATTTAAATTTTATTACATTTTTCTTAATTTATTTTAATTTAATTTTGTCACTCATTTAATTTAATTTCGTTATTGTTCATTTCATTTTATTTATTTATTTTGAATATCAGGAAGCCCACATGTTGACTTGGGAAAAGCTGCATGATATTTAAACTATTCTTTGCTCACGTGCTCAATGTTTTCATGCCTAAAATATGAATTTTTTAAATAAAAATTCAAATATTTAAACTAGGCTTCAACCCAAGAATTGATAAATATACCTTAATCAAATAAAATTAATCAAATAAAATAATTTAAAAGGTTTACTTGTGAAAATTCTCCCCACCGTAATGCTTTCTACCCCCAGAAATCCAAAACAATGCTCAACTCTAATGTAAAAATCAATACCCCTTCAAAGTACAGTGGGATTCCAAATGAAAAAAAATAAGAAAGGATATAACACAATCAATTTAGGAAGAGACTTACATATCAAACTTAGGAGACTCAAAATGGACTCCTCGGTGTGTGCCACCCACCCACAAAAGTGAAAACACCTCTAATTGTCTGATCAAAGGAGAAGAGATTCCCACAATGAAAAATCTAACCTCTTAAGTCGAAACACCACAAAACGTACTAAAAGTAATCCACACCACTTCCCTGAGAAAAAATACAAAATCAAACCAAAATTGTGGAACACTCCCATAATTTTAACATAATGAAACTATTGAGCACACTCCAATCCCAACATTTACTCCATAGAGGATCTTGGGGTTAGATGGCTCCAAACAATACCACCCACTACTAAGCCAATAACTAGGAATGAAACTGAATTACTGACACTGGGAGGCCTAAGTGGAATCCCCACTATAAGAAACAACTTAATCCCCAAGATATAATCTAGACACTAACATGGGGGATGTCGGAATAGACTCCCCACCCAAAATATAGACTAACATCAATTCACTATATGGGAATTCCTGCGAGGACCACAGTGGGTCTCCCCATTATTAGAACCAACCTATAGGCCTAACTTTTATAGGTCAACATGGGAGCCTAACATGTGCCTACTTGAGAAATTCCTTAACACCAAATATATCACTAAAAGGGACCTCATTAATGAAACTCTAAACTAACCATAATATAATACAAGATTCACTAATCTCGCAGCATTAACAATCTAAGATGAGATCAAATCAAAACCTAAATCAAAACAGACTTATAAGGTTGATCGTGCATAGATAGCCACATGGATATTCTCATCCACAAGGGTACAAGAATATATTTTTGAGAGAATGAGACAACCACACCTCTTTATAACTAGATATTAATCCATTCACCAACGCAGGTCAAGAAATGGAGATGAAGCCCCCATGTCTTTTTTCACTAAATGGAACCACTAAAATGGTGATGCCACACCAAAACCTCAAACTATCCCCAACTCCCACATCGTTGATAGAATTTAAACCAAGATTATTTAGATACCTGGGGGTTCATAACTACGCATCAACTTCACTCTAGAACCTATGGTTGGAATCCTCATAGATGTGGCATCTCCTACCTCACTGTTAGGTTCTGAAAACCCCATGAACGGATCTTCTTATTCTTGTTCCATAAGCAACCATGGTGCAATCCAAAAAGCACCACTAAACACAACACATATCTGTACCTATTTTTCCTCAACATGGAATTTCACAATGATAAGGACTTAAAAGATTCACATGCATCATTCTAATCAGCTAGAGAGAATATCTGACAAAACAAGAACATGAGGAACACGCTTCCATCATAACATGGAAAAATTAAGAATTCCTGAAAGAGAACATGTTTATTTTTAAATAGAAGTTCTCGAAAAAGATTCACGAAATCCACCCTTGTACTTGAATGAAAACATGATGTTGAAAAACATTACCAAATGTGACCACTGAAACATAAGATTCCTTACAAGGAAACAGAGTTTAAACCAACTCTGGAACAACACGCCACTCCTAAAAATGGATATAACAGCCTCTTACGACCAGATTACTCACATGAGTGGCCTAGAATGATCTCTTCCAAATAGGGAAACCAATAAAAGATCCTAATATCTAAGACATCATCCAACACCAACAATACAGACTACTTCCTACTATCCCAACTGGATTTCCCTTTATTACTTCCAAGAGGGACATTAAGAATTATCAATGTCATCCTGAATGGCCAGAAGGCCTTAATTTTTATTGATTTTTGATAACCCTAATTTCAAGGGATGAGGTGGAACCCTTACAAGGCCCGTAGGCTCAGATATTACATGGCCCATAGGATTTAAGAGATTACATGACTCCAATGTCTTAGGGAATTCAACCAGACTATATACAAGGAACTGTCCCTCCCTAACATATGAACCCTGATAGTAGCTCTCCACTTTCGCATGGTTGTTTGGATAGGATTATCATGCAAGTACAGACTGGTCTTGATGGAATAGCCATATCCACTCATTCTGACAAATCCATTTGGTTGTGCTCTGGTGATTGCACTTGCTCTGAATCCTCTTCTAGGGCTGCTTCTTTTTTGTAGTGTGTCTCTGGCAACTACATGTGTCCCAAAGGCCTTGAGGTAGCCTAAAGGCCATAAAGGTGGCCCTAAATCCCTACTGACCCAAAGGCCTAGGTGGCCCGAAATCCTTAAGTACACCAAGCCCAAACTGGTGGCCCAAGGTGAATAGTTCTAGCTGCTACAGTACCGAACAGTACCTACTACAGTAACTACTACAGTTCCTACTACAACACCCGCACAGTACCCACACTGCAAGATGATTCACTTATCCCAAAATTAATTGGGATAGATTCCTCCCTAAACTAAAGAATAATGTTCTTACTTTGATCAAATTGAGGCTCTTCCAATGGAAAATCACTTTTGGCCACACTTTTGTTTCCCATTTACTCTTTATAGGGGCACACGTTTTCCAGCAAATGAAGATACCTATGCCCCAATACAACTCATCCATTGGAAAAAATATACCACGAAAAAACATCGAACCAATGAGGTGAACCACCAAAAATTCTTACCTAAACACTCCTTAAAATAAACGACTTACCATCACTTCATACTGACTTACCGATGTAACAAAACCCTGCAAAATCGTTCAAAAAAGAAGGATTTTTAAACAAAAAACACCCCACAACAACATTCCGAAAAGTAAAAAAGACACACCAAACAATTTTTTCCTCAAAATAATTTTTGAAAATAAATCATGTTTCGTGGATTTCACTCTCACCAATGGAATCGTATGGAGTTTCACACATGCATGTTATCATTCCAATCAGGAACTCATCCACTCCTTACACATATCCTATGCATGTGGTCACTCATGAGAGCACCAAAAGTCAAGAAACAAATTTCACTTTCCAAAATATTTTTTCATCCCACATCCTTAAAATTCTCAAAATCGCTAGTCACAAAATCAAAACCCATTTTGAATCTCAAAAAACATTTTTAGGAAAACACAAATAATTTAGATAAAATATCACTTTAAAATCTTACACATCAATTTTAAAAAATCTTACCACATTTCAAAACACATGCGGTTGTATAACAACTCCATTTATTCAACACCCATTTAATTTAAAACTAATGAATTATCATTTTAAAAAATTCTAATACCATTTTGAAAATGAATTTACTTTTATCTAAACAACCACTTTTTCAATAAACCACAAAGATTTATTATAAAAATTGAATATCCTTGTAATCATTTTTTTTACACAGAATCATCTTATAAAATTATACGCTTTTTAAACCTCATTCAAAACAATTCTAAAAACTAGTTTTTTCATCCTTTAAAAATAAGACCATTCCTATATTAAAATCCATATTTCATAAATTTAAAATAAACATTTTCATATTAATTTTTCAAGATCCAAGGGAAAAAATATAATGCAAGATAAAATTAATATTGGTGGGTGACCTGGATATACAGTTAGCAGTCATACGTTAATCACTCCACCATCACGGGGAATGTTTTAGGACAACGTCCCCAACTCAACATGGCTTTCTAGAACATGCGATCTCCCTGAGACGATTGAACAACCTCCTATTTTATTTATTGATCAATGAATAACCAAAAGGATAAAATGACTCAAATGAAACTTGAATTCCCATGGTAACATGAATCTAGTCACAAGGTGTGCAAGCCAGGAACCCTACTCATAATCAGAATGTCAAGTCCCAACAATCCTAGCTTCGATCTACCTAGAATCTTCCCTAAGGAACATGACCCAAAAGATCATAACCTCCTTCGATACCATTTTTTCACCAACCAAGATGGGTTTCCATCCGACCCAATGCCCGACCCGGTATGTGGTAAGGTCCAAAGGGCATTCCTGATCCCCATTGCCTGGCACAAGTGCCCAGGTATTAGATAAATGTGTGGGAATGATTTACCCGAATAAGTATTCATGGAATATCTAACAATATAAATAATCCATAACTAAAATTACACAATCAAACAAGCCCTTAACAATTTTTACATTTAAAGGATTCAAAATTTTACACAAAAATACAAATAGTACTATCATGGTAGGGGAACAAACCTTTATACCAAACCTCTATGAAATGAGAACAACCACTTCCCTAACCCTCCACCACCAAGATCCACGCTGAATTCCACTAGAAACTCAAACTACAAACACTAAACACCTTAAATTTAACTAAAAAAAATATGCACCAAGATCTACATATGCCCAAGGTTGTTTGTAGAGTGTGAGCTAAAGCTCGGTAGGATGACACCTAGATAATAAAATTAATACTAAATCATTTTAATGATAATATAACATGCTAATTTAAATTAAATGTTCTTATGAATTTCTGGGAAATTATTTGTGTGTAAACATTTTAAATAAAGGAAAATAAACTGTATACAAAGTAAACCAATACATAACCATTTTAATAAAAGAAAAACTGATTTATAAAATTTCACACACACAGACATCCACAAACAAGAGGTCCACCGTATGCAAATAGTTGGCACCACGTCATATAACGTAGAGCATCAGGGGTAAATCCCTATTGTCAAACTAGCTTAATTGGGATTCCAAGAACCTCACATATCATTGAAAATGTTGAAGGCCCGTGATATAAGAAAATAGTTAGAATGATATTATAATTATAAAGATAAAAATTTTAAGTGGTTTTTTATTATGACTTGTATTTTTAAAAATAAATATATTTTTATGACATATTTGACATGACATTGATCCCAAATAAACGATGATTATCTAAATATGAGTGTTATAAATCAGTAGTTAAATTGGAAGGTATTAATAGAATTAAATAATTCCTTAATTATATATATATATTTATTTATAAAGTTTTATATCATTATATATGCACTGATAAAAACCTCTTAAATAAGCACCCAATTTTTCTATGAAGACATTTAATTATTCAAAAACAATATGTTATCTTCAAAAATCAGCTTCACATATTTCTAATACAAAACAGTACAATTAATTTCTTGAAATTTTTAAAATTTTATTTTAGAAATTTAAACATAATACTTAAAATAATAAAATAAAATTTAACTTAGGGTGAAATTTTGGATTTTTTTAAAATGATTTAATTTTCAGTGAATATTGAAAATTGATAATTTTTCAAATACTGACATTTTATTCATTATATAAATTAATTTAAAAGTACATTAAAATTTTGAATTTGGTATTCAAATGAAATGTTAACTATTATATTTATAATAATTAAATTGGATTGTTTTAAATATTAAATTTTCATGATTTTGGTTTAAGAATATGTGTTTTTTTAAAAGGGTAGTTTTCTACAAATTGTTTTTAAATACAAAAAGTTTATAATTTTAAATATATTAAAATATACCCTAATAAATAAATATATATATTAAATATATAGGTTAAACATAAATTTATTTAAATTCATATATTTTTTATTACTATTTATAAATTTAATGTAAGATAATCTTATGCTTTAATATTTCATTACTTAGAAAATTGTTTTTCAATGCATTTTTCTAAGTTGTTTTTAAATAAAATTATTATATCTCTATGAACATAAATTTTTTTAAAAAAATATTACATTTTTTATCATAACAATAAATATGAGTTAAAATATCATCTTTATTTTTTATTTTATTGATTACTAAAAAATATTTACGGAGATTAATATTGAAATAAGGTTTTGTATGTTACATGTACTTCTAATAAAATTAATTTTCCATAATAAAAATATATTTATTTGATAGATTTTAATTATTATTTATAATATTTGGGTCCAAATTATCTAATAATAATAATTTTATTTTAATTATGAAAGGATAAATAACTTAAGTAAAGAACTAGTTATGATGGAGAAAACTAAAATGGTAAAAGTGAGTAACCATAGAGTAACATAGAATGAAATTCCTAAAACATGGTTAATTTTTAATTTTTTAGGATTAGGTAAAATATATATTCCATAAAATAAAGTATTTATCACCTTTATATGAAGTTATTTTTAGAGTGAATTCCTATTATTAAATAGTTTTGGGTGTCCAGAAAAATGTTTCTCCATCTCACCTGTAAAATGGATCCTCCTAAATTCTTTTATTCAAACATAAAAAATATTTTGGTTCATCCAATACATTACCAAATATAGTAAATATATATATTACCACATCCTATATTCCACTGTGTTATTATAAACCCTTCCAAGGAATTATTTTTGTGCAAACACGAAGAGGGTGTCTTAAGAAGATGTATATTTATTAATTACGTGTCTTTGCTTTATTTATTCTTCAACCTCCTTAAAATATTATTTCAATATAATAATAAAATTGAATCTTTATATCCCATATAATTAGAATTTATAATGTTAATTTAATAACCTACATCCATATCTTATTCTATGAAATGTAAAACGAAACCATTGACCTTCTGTACAGCAGACTATAACTTCACCAACAGATGTAATTGTTTTCCATCATTACCTCTCATTGTATTCTATATTGATGGATTTAATGTTTGTAAATGATATTCTAGAAATATTTATCGTTATTATAAATTAATATATCAAATATTTTATTACCTTTGAATTCATAAAAAAATTATAACTTTATTTGTTTTTATGTGTGGATTACCACCTCCACATAGTGATGTGATTCATTTTTTGTCATTACATCATAGGGATGGTAAATATAAGATTCCTTCAAAAAAAATTGATATTTATGATATAATTGACATTAAATAAACATTAAATAACACTTACCTCTTTTCTATCTTGATATTTGAAAAATGTAGAGGTTAATCTTGAGTACATATGTTCTATCATCTCTATTATTGTAATGTAGTTCATTTTTCAAAAACATCATTCATGATTAGTAATAAAATATAATTAAATCATGTTATTGATAATTATTTTTTTATTATTAGTCATGATATGATGATATAATAATTTCTTGGACCTTAGTTGACATTCCAATTTTATTTTCTACTTATGAGTCTAACATCATCAAAACATATGACATAAGCCTAAAATGTTAAGTGATTAGATATAACATAATAATAAATAAAATAAAAGGAATAATAAGAAAGGAAAATTTTATTTAAAAGATAAATAATTTACATTATTTAATTATGTGGGAATATAAATAATTCATGGGATCATTCTGGATCAAGGTAAGGTATCTCCCTAAACAACCATTTTTTCATCCTATGTCTATTCACTCTCTAACTCACTTTCTCTCTCTCTCTCTCTCTTTGAGATTATAGAACACTCATAAATTATCAATATATTCCTGAAACAAACATTAAATTACAAATATATCTTCCTTTTATGGGTTAATACAACACTTATATTTATATCTCGAATTCCTTCAATACGAAATTCCCTTTGATTATGATATTAGGAATAATTATGAAGCTGATTTTATTCTCTGGGTAATTATTATGTTTATTCCTTATGATTGATTTATTTTTTACGGAACACATAAATCATTAACATCTTATAATGTGTGTGCACATATAGTGACCTAATGCAATGTGTTAATATTTAGTCTCAGGAGATTTTATTTATGGTATTAGGGAGTAGATTGAATCCATTATAAGACTTCGTTAACCATGCGATATTATCCACGAAGTTAGAATTGTCTCATATTTATGTCATGTTATTTATTTCTATCATGTTTCCTATATTACCATGATATTATTATACCATTTTCCTAATGTTATTATTCCATGTGATTAATCATGATTTTTCTATTTTATGATATCATTTTATAACTTTGTCTCAAACATTATGATTCCATATCGTGTTTATTTACTTACTAAGAAGTTTAAATTACCCCTTTATTTTATGTATTCCCTTAGTAATCCTATGTATTTTTAGGTGAAAAAATGGTGTATGAGCACATTATAGAGAATTAAAAATGAATTTAATGTTTTAGGTTATCTTTTGATGTATCATGTACTTTGTCTTCCAAATACACTATGCCTCATGATATTTGGGGTTTTAGGTATTAAATATTTATGTTTAAAAATAATGTAATTATATATACTAAAGTAATTGTCAGAATAACTAGATAAAGGACGAATTAATTTAAAATATTGGTACTAGAACACTTCAGTGAGAACCCATGGGAAATTTATAATTATTGTAAAATATCCTGGGGTTTTGATGAAATATGGATTCAATTGAATATACCAAAATACGCCCTTGTATGGATACTAAAAAAGTATGTAACTCTATAATATTTCCACCTAGGGGTAATAATTATAAAAATGGAACATCAGATTTTGACCTCATCATCTCCTGGTGCACAATAATGGGCCTTGTGTTACACTAGGTTTGATACTCCGGAGGGGTAGTATTTTTGGGAAATTCACAAACTCTTTATGATTCATTATGAAGGATATGAAAAATAAAATTTAGATTGGGAACATATTAGGAAACATTACCATACATAACCTATATTGAACACTAGATACTCAAATTATAGGATATAATTATCATTTATAAGTCATTCCTTATAGGTTTTTTAGTTAATTTTTTTGTTAATGTATCAAAATATTTTATTTTTATTATTTTTAGTTAATGGTGTAAAAGAGGAGAAACAATGCCAGTAACTAATATGATATGTTATGTGATGATTTTTGTAATGATATTACTAACCATATGTGAGTAATTGATTAAAACACAATGGTATTACTATCTCAACATGCTCATTTTAGTAATAATAACTTGAACCATATGGAATTAAATTTCCCCCCTTAAAAAGTTATGTTGTGGTTTATTATTATATTAAATTGATTCCTCCTAATATTAGAGGTTATTTTCATTCCCTCATTGATAAATAATGGATTAAATCCATTAAGATGATATTTTATATCCGATAATTCTCATAGAAAGTGGAATGTTCATAGGCTATTTATCATATTAAATGAGAAGTCGATCATTGTTGTACCCAAATGAATAACACAAAATCTAAATAATTTATTGATTCCATTAAATGGTTAGTCTTCAATAAAATATTGTTCTTAAACTCTAAATCTAATAATGATGAGGGATTTCCTTAGTCTGAATATAAAGTAAGATGATTTTATCATGGTATATGAGGAAAAAACTATAAGGCTTTCACAGTATGCCTTTAACTTTGTAATGAAAACAATAATTATGGTGGGCCATTTTTCAATGGGTTAAAACTATTTCTATGAAAGGAAATAGGGATTTAGGTCTTTTAAATCTATAAATACATTTTCTATTATTCCCTAAATGTTCATATAGATATCAGTGACTCTCAGTGGCCTCATGGGACTAGATAAAAAAAATCATAATATGGATTTTTATCAAGAGAATAAATAGATAAATCCCAAGGAGGAAAAAAACCCAAAATCCCAGCTATCAAAAGTGTGTAAAGAATCAACCTTGAATCTCTATGATAGGAATAAATATATGTTTTTAATGTGTAAAATGGGAGCCTCAATCTAATATATCCTAAATGAAAAGGAAGAAACCAACTAATGATAAAGAATAAAATAACACCTCAATCAACACATTTCCATTGGTTTAATGTTTCAACAGGAAGAAACATAGTAATTATGAATTTTAATTCCCTAATTCTTGGGTTATTAGATAAAATCAATGAAATAATCCTCTAATGTCTAGAGAAAAAGTAAGGGAATATGATATCACTACTGCTGAGGTGGATCTCGCCAATGATGTGGTGATATATACATTTTTTATTCATTTGAGAGTAGAAATCATAATTTTTTATTATGGTTCTACACATTATTTCATATATTTAATGTTTAATATATATTTATATACTACCATAAAACATGGGGGTTGAGCTATCAGTGAGAACATAAAATAGAGAAATGGTTGCAATCATTATATATCTGTCCTCCCCAGTAAATTTTTGTGGATTTAATATTACAGGAAATATTTTATAACTCCCTTTAGTTGATTTTGATTTTATATAGGTAATATATTTGATATCCTTATATAAATACAACATTGACATTCGAGAGAGTGATATCACTCTCCATATCCAGATCCAACCTTCTATTTTATGAATTTGTAAATAAGAAGATCAATATCCCCTTGAATATTATTTTTAAGTGTGGGTATTATTTCATTATTTATAAGAATTTATATCCAAAATTATTGGGACAATGGAGAAAATAATTCTTAAGCACACAACCATTCTGAGGGATTTTATTTATGTATTTCATAAAGAGTAGCATCATCTTCCTATTGGCCATGAGTTTGAGTTCTCAATATAACTAATACCTAGTTCTCTAATCATATCAAATATTCCTTAGAGAATATAAACTATTTATATAGAATATATAAGAATAAAGTTACATGTCAATCATGATTGGGGTTTTATATATCTTAGTGCTTTATTATGGGATGTGCTGGTACTCTTTTTCAAGTAGAAGGATGGTTCAAGAAACATGTTAATTGATTATAATCAACTCAAAAAAATTATGAAAAATAACTAGTATACCCTAAGAAATATAGATTACTTGATTGATCAACAACATGGGGCCAGGTATTACATAAATATGGACCGTTGGTTGGATTTTTGACAATTAAAGGTGAAGACGGAATATATTCACAATACTATCATTTAAACAAGGTATATAAAATATGAGTTCATAGTGATAACTTAAAAACCCACTAATTCTCCACCAATATTTTTAGACTTAATGAATATAGTGTTTAGAGATTACCTAATCAAATTTTTGGAATTAATTATAAATGATATTTCGATTTACTCCAAACTGAAGGAAGAACATGAAAGGAAATAGAATATTGTGCTAAAAGTGTTGATAAAGGAAAATATTTATCAGTATTATAGTAAATTTGAGTTATAGATGAAGGAAGTATCATTCTTGGGTGATATTATCACCAAAAAAGGGATAACTATGGACCCTTTTAGGATTAAGGTAATTGAGTACTTGCATAGACCAGCATCTATAAAATATATTCATAGATTTCTTGGACTAACTATATATTACTGATGATTTGTGAGAAAAATACCATGATTTTCAAACCCAATAACCGTGATAACTCAAAAGCGGGGTAAATGTTTTCTATACTATATATTGTAAAAGAGTGTAATGGTTTTGAAAAAATTGATTATCACTTCACCAGTCCTCAAGTTTTCCTCAAGTGGGGATCTTTTTAAGGTGTATAGATATTTATCAAAGAAGGGATTGGGATGTGTATTAATTTAGAATGATAAAGTGATTTCAAAAATAATTTTATAGATCATGATTATAATTATTCCACAGATGATTTGTAATTGGATACATTGATGTTTTCATGGAAAATATTGTGATATTATCTTTATTGGGAGAATTATTATTTATATTTACACCATAAGATCATACAATATATATTCATATAAAGGGATCTTAAAATGAACCATCAAATTTGGATAGAGATAATCATGTACAATGACTTATCAGTCCATTATAATCTTGAGAAGTCATAAAAAGTGGAAAATTCTCTAAGTATAAAGGATCCCATAACTATATTGATATTGATAATTGAGAATGATCCAATATTATAATCCTTTAAATGGATAGACATGGGATTCTTGATGGAAATAACATCATCTTTCCTTTTTTAAATGATTGTTCAACCATCACTTCTGGAGAAGATTAATTTTTCTCAATGGGATGATGTGTAAATTCAAAAGATGGTGGAAGCTATCAGAAAATTGTAATCCTTAGAGATAAAAATTGATGAAGAAGTAGTTATACGATTTGGTATTGAACTATATGTGTCATCACATATAAAGAAAAATTAATACCTATTGATTGATACACATATCTCAAAATTCTACATCCACCTAAGGAGCACGAATATGTATACAGATCGCCAAGTTCACTATTGGTGGGATAATATGAAGAAGGAGATCATTGAATATTAATCAAAGTTTCTTGAATGTTAGTAAGTGAAAGACAATAGAAAAAAATATAAGGGGGTGATGTAACTATTACCCATACCTGTATGGAAATAGGAAAACATCATAATAGACCTTTTCAATAGTATTCTAAATACATTAAGAGGAAAAATCATTTTGGATTTTAGTAGATATACTTAAAAAGACTTCTCAAGTCACTTCAATTAATGAGAAATTATAATTCAATAAACTTGTGCTTGTGTACATCAAAGAGACAGTGAGGCTTCATGGAACACCAATATCAATTTTATTTGACTAAGATCCTATATTTACCTCCAGGTCTTGGAAGATCCTCTGACATTATCTAAATATTAAGTTAATCTACATTATATAATATCACCCCTATAATGTTTTTCCAATATGGGAAGTCTCTTCAGAAACCTTAATAACATTTGAGATCCTATTTGATATACATTTATTAAGGTTGGGATCAATATCTTCCTCTGGTTGAGTTCCCATAAAAAATACTTTCCACTCAATCATCTAAATTGATGCATATAAGGATCTTTAATGAAAGAATTATAGAACACCTACATTTTTGGATGCATTTTGTGAACACAATCTATTGGAAAGAGAAATGGTTGAGGAGCTGGTAAGGAAATATAATAATATTCAGTAACACATCAGGTATACTCAGAGTCAAAATAAGATCTACACTGAAAATCTTTGATGAGACCTAGAGTTTGAGGTCATGGATAACATTTTTCACCACATATCTTCATGGAAGATAGTCATGTGATTTGGAAATAAGGGAAAGTCGATCCCTATAATATCATTCCCTTTGATATTATTAATTACTTTAGATTTGTCCCATATCAAATAAAACTCCCACCAACACTTTCTAAAGTACATGAGTTATTCAATGTATCCATATTAAGTAAGTACAAACTAGATCACTCACATGTACCGAATTTATAGGGTGTACAACTAGAATATGGTCTCTCTTATGAGGATAAACCAATAAAAATCATGGATTTCTTAGATAATATTCTAGAAAATGTGACCACTCAATCTATCAAAGTAATATAGAAGATCTATAAATATGAATAAGATACATGGGAATCAGAGGAAGAAATGAAGAAAAAGTACCCTCAAATATTTTCACCTTAGTATTTAATATGAAATTTCAAGTGAAAAATTCCTTAATGGGGGAAGAATTTAATGCCATGAATTTTTTAAGTATAAAACTATGTTTGATGGAAAATGTGACAAGCAACCCCTATGACAAATGAACCATGATTATATTTATATGACTATTATAACCAAACCTTTAAATTTATATGTATGGATGGTATTTAAAAATTATTAAATATATATATATATATAATGTATGTAGTCAACATAAATTTCATGATAAATTCCTAGGAAATAAGTACTCAATTTTGTAATGGATTCAAAAATGATTATAATTCATTTTTTGAAAAAATATTAAAATTAATATCATGACATTTTAGAAATTTTATTTTATAAAATGATCATAATATTAGAAATCATCATATCAAAATATACTTAGGGTGAATGTTTTGAATGTTTTTTGAGTGATTATTTTTTCTGTAAATAATGAAAATTACCAATTTTTCAAATACAAGCATTTATTTTCACTAAATTAAATAATTTAAATGTAAAATTATTAATCGAATTTGGAATTGTAGTAAGACATCTTGTATTTTATTTAAATTAATTTAATTGATTTAATTTGAATCATGAATTTTCATGATTTTGCTATACATGTATTTTTATGCTTAAAACATGATTTTCTACAAATGTTATTATGTAAATAATGTTTATATATTTTTAATTAACTAAAATAATCACTAATAGAAAAATATTTAAATTTAAATTACTTATTTTATATCTATTTATATTAATTTAAATTTAAATAATGATGGTTAAAATTCATATTGTTCTTGTAAGATCATCATTTTATTGAAAAATTAATTTCCAGAAAAATCAATTTTCAAAATGTTTTGTGAGTTTATTTTTAAATTAAATTATTACAATTAAATTAATTGAATTTGATAAAACTGATTATATATTTGGAATAATAATTATTAATATTTGATAATTTTGTTTACTTGTATTTTCTCTAAATGATTAGTAACAAATTAACTACAATGATTAAGGTTTAATGGGGGTTTTCACATTACCAACATTTTTGTTAAAATTAACTTTCCACACACATAGTATTTTTATTTGAAAATTTTAATTTCATATTTATAATAATTATATCCAAATTATTTAATAAATCAAATTTTATATTTAGGATTCAAGGATAAATTAAGTTTTTAAATAAACAAGTTATCATGGTGAAAAGTTTAATAATAACAGAGATTAACCTTAGAATTAAAGGTAATAACATGTTTAAAACATGATTGATTTTTACAAATTGGGGTTTTAATCAACAATATATTCCCTAAAACATATTATTTATCAATTCTATAGGCATGTTTCCTGTTATTTACTTCTTATTATTAAATAGTTTTGTGTATTTTCAAAAAATCAGCTCCTTCTCACTTCTATAGGGGAGCCTTCTCTCTTATTTTATTTATACTTGAAAATACTTTTAGTTGATCTAATAACTACCAAAATAACTTACATGATGATATTCCCATGTCATAGATTCCTTTTAATTATTATAAAAACCTTCTAGGAGGTTATTTGTGCAAATCCAAAGAAGGTGTTTGAAGAAGTGGTATAATTCTTAACTATGTGTTTTTCTTTTATTTCCTATTCTACCTCCTTAAAATATAATTCAACCATTATAATATAACAGAATTGGTATTTCATATATACTAAAATTTTATTATATTAATTAAATTTATATTTCATATTCATTGATGATTTTAAATTACTCCAATCACTGATGTTTTTACTAAAAAAATGATTAATTTCTAAGCAATATTCATATTTTGATCATAAAATCATAAGGAGAGAATTGATTGAATTCCATCAATTATACTATAGTTTAATGTTTTTATCATATAATTAAAATTAATAATCCAAATATTGTGATTATTTTATTTAATATTCATGATTTAAATTCCAACAAACATTAAACCATATATTTTTCCAATTTGTATATTTGAATATCATATAGACCACTTGAGAAGGCCCAAATAATCTTCCATGATACTGGACAACCAATGACGTTATATTTTCATAGATTAATATAGAATTCTAAATTTATGTATAATTACCTATAAGGCCAAATAAATTTCATCACATCATGGATAAATATTTAAAAGCATAACTCAGCCAAAAATGGTCCAATTTATGCATGAAAGTCTAGCCCACAATTTGGTCCAATATTTGAAGGATGCCCAAAATTCATGACATTTATCCCAATATAAACATCCAATTGATATGATATTTTTGGGGAATAAATTCAATATATATATATTCCCAATATTTTAGAATAAATGGTTTATATTTGAGAGAATATTTCTTACCTAAAATCCATTCAAATTGTGGGTGTTGAAAAAGTCTATATAAAAATTGACAATTGTACATGGTTTGGTAAAACATATATAAAATTGGATAAAAAAGTAAGATGGAGAAAAAATTTGGTTTATGAATATACCACTTACATATCTAAAACTTTTAATAATATTATTTCTACATATTCTGCTGTTTAAATGGTCAAATGGTTAATCCGACTTGAAGGGTAGTTTTGGATTACAAACAGTCCACAAACATTGGCTATAAATTTATCCCTCTCTTCTCTATGAAATGGGTTGGAATTTATAGACTTAAGGAGAAGAACATTAATGACCATATCCTTTCCAAGGTCCTGATAGGACTATCCATACTCTTTTTCAACAATATAAACATATCCTCCACTTTCTATTTTAGGTTTTTTCACTTATTTTCAACTATAATCGTGTGAGTTTTTGTTCATTTCAATAAAATACTAATGCATGGTTCATAATAATCATTTATAATTACAATAAAACCTATATTTTTCAATATTAATGTTCATAAAATCGTTTAAATCAAATCTAAAACCATACTATTAATTGGATTTATTATTTGATCAAAATATTATATTTAACTCCCTACATGTTTCATGTATCTATTTGGAACACCGCTCTTTTATTTCCATATTATTTTTATTATATTTCAACTCATAACCATAAGTATCATCAACTATATTATTAACCATCTCAATGTCTATGTAAATCATCCACTTGGTTGAGTTATAATTTGGGGATGTTAAGTGATTCAGAGCTTTCGGTCATTAAATATTATTTCTGTTAACATTGTGTATATTAAAAACAAAATTCCAAAGATAAATGAAATGTTTCGTTTAAATTGTGTATTATAAGGAATATTGGAAGAATAAATACCCTATTATAATAAATTATTTGTTGATATTATATCCATATTTAAGACTTTTATTAAATCCAAAACAATCGTGAATTCTGATCAAAATCATCTTGTGAATTTGGTGTTAATTTAAGGAAATATATTGAAAGTATTATGGAAATTGTAATATTTCATCCCTATCAATAAAGTCACCAAAATATTAATTAAATTACTAAATTATCATCATTAATCAATCATTTCACCTATGATTTTTGAAAAAGCACCCACTTAAAAGACAAAATAATAACAATTCACACTAAAATATAGTGTAATCATTGGAGATTTGACCTGAGTAATGTTATACATTTTTTTAGAGAATCATAACATTGAATGGTAGAATAGTGAAATTAGGCTACACTTCAGATGGATCTATTTTCAAGTATCGTGCAACAATTATTTGGTAGTTATTTATTTTTGTAACAAAAAAAAACAAAGAAATCTAAAGAAAAAACTCAACGACAAATACACCTTACCCTAAAAAGTATAAATAAGAATAAATAAAAGAAAAAAATCACATTTATCATCCTTTAAATATTACTATAAATTCCTCATAGCCTCCCAGAAAATCCATTAAATTGTTTTGACCAACAATTTTAGAGAACACTTTTCCGACTTAGGAGAAAAATTAGGGATAATCAAATCACTCAAGACTCATTCATTGCACATCCAATTGAACTAGATATGAGAAATACTAGGGAATAAATCAATAAAGAAGTCACTTCCCCTAATATGAATTATCGAACCCTTGTTATTCAATATCCAAACATTAAGACTATTTTAAAAATAACATCATAATTGATTCATATTCTGCCACATTTCCACAGACTGGATAGTGAGTATCCATATCATGGCTTCAAAGAGATATAACTGGTGTTCTCTACCATAAATACTCAAGGGTTTTGGAAGAAAATATAAAAATTCAAGCAATCTATTTCTTCGTTATTGAATTTTCCAAATAATGGATCAATAAACTACCACCCGATTCCATAAAAAATTGAATGACATGAAGATTCTATTTATATAAAAATTATTACATGATTCAAAAACTTATTCTATCAGAATATAATTTGTGGTATCCATAAACTCCCTAATAAATCACTATATTAGTACCAAGAGAGGTTCAAAATCATGGAAAAACATTCCAGTACCAAAAAATCTCTGACCAAATCATTATATAATACTTCTAGGATGGGTTACTAAATATGGAGTGAACACTCATCGATGCCATAAGTGGATGTTATATTTTAAAAACAACTAAATCTGCAAGAGATATTATAAGAAAAATGCCTGAAAACTCAAATAAATTCCATAATTCATCACATGACCAATTCAAAAATGTATAAGAGAATCAATACATAGATCCCAAAAAGATGATTAAGTGGGTTATTGAGCTTATAGGTCTTGTGATAAAACCATTCAGGGCTTCCAAATCCCTAATCGCATTTACCCACAATCATTGTTCCCTAGACCTATGAAAAAAATTGGATTCTAGAACTCAATAGCTCATCCAACAGATGGATGTCTATAACTAAAGGATGATCCATCTGATTCACCTAGACAAATTTATCTCAATGTATAATATTCTAAGTTGAAAAACCACCCTCAATAATCACATAAGTTCATTAGAAACTCTAACCAACCCCATAATAATCTCTTCTCTTCTAATTATAACCAAATATTGAGTTATGGAAATCCCTCCTCTCATCCATCTCAGTTACCTCCTCAAAAACTAAACCAATTCCAATATATTCAAGGTTTTGGTAACATCCAACAACTTTATCATTTTTTTTATCAAAGGCAAAGGAGAAATAATCCTCATTCACCTCCTTGCATCCACTATCCCACTGATCCTTCTTAATTTACAACTTAATACAAGAACATTTTCAAAAAGGAGAATCATTGAAATACAAAGGTGGGATAACCATATTATTCAAAGTATCTGTGGTCAATTGATATGGAATATCATTCCTATTTCACCCATTCTATCCTTAAAAATATTGGAAACCCAATTGGATAACTTTCACCCACATAATTCAACAACAAAAATAAAATTCACCCCAACTCTTGGCTTAACCATTGCCCAACCCCAACTGTAATTTATGTGAAATTACACTTAGATCTAGAAAGAAAATTATAATTCCATATGATTAAACCAAATTATCCCTTTTAGATGTTGATCTAGGAATGAAAAATAAAAAAAAATCCAAAAAATGAACTCGAAGAAACTCTCTCACATCTTTCCATTTCTCTAAGGAACCAAATTTCCTTTCCTAAACCCTTATATAATCCTATGAATCCCATTGATCGTGATTCTTAAATGTTTTATATGTTTAGATGTGTTGAGGTAAATATTCCCCTATTAAATTCCATCAAAAAAATCCATATGTATGAATTTTTTTTAAGGAATTGTGCTTCCATATGATAAAACATAGGACCATTGAAAATGTTTCAACCTAATAGTTTATACCCATGATGTGCAATGATCCAGGGATCTTTGTGGTTCTATGTCAAATAAGTAGTCCGAAAATTGATGATATCATCACAGTCCAATGATCCTTGATAAATTTCATACCTAAATCCATCTTATCCAAACTTTTTCTAGGTCCCTTTCATACAACGAGTGTTGTCATCCAGTTATCCAATCGAAGCATTTCCAGTCCTGATGGTATAATCAAGGATGTAATTGTTTTGTTCAATAATATTATACTCACATATAATTTCTATGTCATTTTTATGTAAGGTGATATGATGTATTATTGATCTCACTGCATTCTAGTATGACCATTCCTCATGGATTCTAAAACTATGACTGATTCCCATGATATCATCTTATCTATGGAATTTTCTGACCAAATGGTCAAGTTCAATAATTTTCAAGCAATGAAAAACCCATTATAGGATCACTCTAAATTCTCAATCCATGCATATAAGGACACTATTGAGAGTCAATTCACCCCCATTCCTTCATTTTCATCATGTTCTAATGAAATTGCATTTTTTAACATTTTCAACATGATTAATCAAGTCCTAAATAGAGAATTTGATGTTGACATTTCATTTGTAGACTCCATAAATCTAAAGGGTCTTGAAAAATCTCTATATTCCCATATCAACTCTGATATTTACCATTCCAAATTGGGCTATATTGAGGAAAAATAAATCAAAATCATTTGGAATACCTTCTACAATACCAAAGCATTCTTTCCCAAAAAAAGGATAAAATTAATCTAAACCCCCTTCTTACACATATGTAATATTCCTTATTTTTACATGATTACTATAATCCCATTATTATCTCAACTACACTTATAGAAATGGACTGATTAATACTTTTTCAATTGGTATAGGTAAACAAAAAGACCTTAGGTTAGACCCTAGATGACATAATTTACATCAGCCATCCCTTTTTATGCCTCACATCCATCTAGAATAGTCATTCATACCAATAATAAAACGTCAAACAAGACTCAATCCACTCATACTTGAGGAAGTTAGGGAATAAAATAGAAAACATCTTCAATAGGGAATTATCTACCAAATTTTTGATAGTGAATGGTTTATTACAATTCTAGAAGTGCCTCAAAATGGTGGGAAAATTTATGTCACACATGAAATTGGAGTGGTGGTAATAAATCAGGTGAAAAACAAATTGAATTTTTACATTGATTATCAGAAATTGAATCTTGAAACACAAAAATGTCACAACCATTTTCAGTTAATTAATCAAATTATTGATTGATTAACCAGAAATTAACATTATTTCTTTATTTAGGTATTCAACGGGTAATTCCAAATCTCAATTACACATCAGGACAAGTAAAATACTATATTCAATTTCCCCTTTAGAACATATACATATAAAATAATTAATTTTTTCTTTTTCAGTACTTCTGAAACCTTCTATATGTGTATGAAGTGTATCTTTTTTGAATTAATGAAAACTTTCATGGATATTAGCATGGATGAATTTGCCATTTATGGAAATTCATTTGAATCCAACTTGCATTCACTCATTGTAGTCAAACAGAAGTGGGTAAATAGAACCTTATGCTAAATTTTAAAAAAATTCACATCATTATTACTAATGGGTATTTTATAGGAAATGTAATATCTCTATAGGGTATTTATGTAAATACATATAAAATTGATGTGATCTAATCACTTCCATAAAGCACATCAGTTTAAGAAATTTTTTCATTCCTAGGTCATGCTAGTTTCTATCGGTGATTCATCTAGAACTTTAGTAGGATTTCCATCCCAATCATTAATATACTAAAAAATGAAGTTACATTACATTTTGGGGAGTCTTTAAATAGATATTGTGTTTAATTCAATGTAGTTCTTACATCATCCCTAATAGTCCAACACATAGATTGGTCCTTCCCATTGAATTGATGTATAATTCTTTTAATATAGACATTGGGGATGTTCTTTTTCAATGATGAGAAAAAAATTATTCACCTCATTTATTATGACTCGGAAACACTTGCTGAAACTCAATAACAATACATTGTCTCTGAAAATGAAGTTTTATCTATAGATTTTTCAATGAAAAAATTATGACCCTAGCTCTTAGGTTCCAAAATCAACATCTTTATTGGCCATTCATCATTAAATTTTATACTCAATAAAAGGGTTTCCAAAATGTTTAAAATAAGATGGATCCTAATTCTATAAGATTTATAACTTTAGATAAATGTTAAACCTATAGAAAAACCCAATTGCTGGTCAATTGAGTAGAATTTATTATTCTTCTCATTATAAAATCATTGATCTTTAATTTCCCATAGAATACCTATCATCTCTGACTCCAAATTTAATATGGTATTCCCTAAATGTAAATTATTTGATTCTAAGTGTTATTTTTCAAAAAAAACTATAAAGAAAAAATATGAAGATAGAAAGTGATTCAAAATACTATTTTGTGAAGATAATAAATTTTGGAAAACCTGTGTTGGTGTGGTGACTATGATATGTATTGATGAACATAAACATTACTCTATCTTAGAATTATAACACTCAATGTCTGGTGGTGGCGACTTTAGACTACAAAGGAAATATCTTAAGGTCATTAAATCTAGATAATTCTGGCCTTCACTCTTTAATTACTCACATGAGTTCATTCAATCATGTCCCACATTCCTATATTTCTCACATTTTCCAAAGAAAATAAATTTCTATGAAATACCTTAATATTCTAAGAGTAAATTGATGTTTGGGAATCAATTTCATGGTATTATTACCCCCATCCAAATGATTATCCTACATTATTATTACTATCAAATATTTTTCTTGGTGGTTCGAGGCCAAAACCACAAGATAGATGATGCACATTTGTTAGCGAGTTCTTAAAAACAATCATTTTTCAAATATTTGGAACTCTATATGCCTTAGTAAGTGTCTTAGAAACCCATTTCTATACCCGTATTGTGGAAGATCCTTTCAAAAGGAATGGGGTTATACAGTAAAAAAGAAATCATATCACCCCAAAAAAAATGGAATGGAATTACATTCCAATATAAATATAAAAACATTAATACATATAATTTTTAAGACCACATGAAAAGATTATCCTAAAATTCTTGGTGAACTGCATTTAGAATATCAAAGTTCCATCAAAATACTCATTGAGATGTCTCATTTGCTAATTTTATGAAAATTGTTTTTTTTCTAGTTAAAATCAAATATAAGTCATTTTTGGAAGTCAAAACATATAATTTTGACTATGAAAAATAGGGTGATTAGAGATTGTTGTAGTTGAATGAAACAGAGGATCACCGACTTGAATATTATAAGAATTCCAATCTCTATATAGAGAATTAAAAGGTACTTCATGACAAGAACATATTGTGAAAGGTATTTAATGAAGGTGAAAAAGAAATGTTATTTATTTATTTAATTATGGTTAACCTAGGAATGCCTAATTCTAATTTCAAAGGTTATTTTATTATTAAAAATGTTTTCCCATTTGGTGTAGTGCAATTCTAAAACCCTTCTTCCAAAAGAACATTCACGGATAATGGGAATCAGTTAAAGAATCATAATAATATGATACACACCCCATAAACTACATCGACATACCTTAGATCCTAAACTACTAGATTAGGCCAACCAATGGATGCATATGGTGACCCACCAAATCCAAAACAGGGGGAGCCTATTTCCCCCTAACTCCCTCTCCCTCTCTTCTTTATCCTTTTCTCCCTCCCTCCCTCTATTTCTCTTTATTTCTTTCAATTTCTTCTTATTCCACTTTATTTATCACTCTCTATCTATTAATGTTTTTACCACTTTCTTCATACATAATTTAATGTGATTTATTTTTTGTGTTTTTGTTTTTAAAATAAATTTAGCAACAAAAAAGCACAAAAAAACAAAAAAAAAGATATCAAATTACACACCATTAAAATTTTTAATTTTATCCAACAATTTTGGGGATCCCAAATACTTATTTCCATCAAAATATTTTATTATTTTCATCCTAAACGTGTATAAGAATTTTTTTTTCAACACCAATGAATTTTGAATGCCCAAAGTTTTATTTTAAAATGTTCTTACCCAACTCATGATAAATAAAATCTACTTTGATGCCAAATTCACCTATGGAATTCATTTAATATTATTTATTTTTAATCCCCCCCACCACAATGATTCATGATTTTTCATATCTTCAATATTTATATCCTACCTTGGAATTCATTAATATCATAGAGTCATTTTCTAAACCACAGGAAAATCAAAGTAGAAAAATAACCACTCATTGCCCTTATATTAATCCTCATTTTATAATCACCTTTGAGCCAATGAAACCCATTTTTACAGCCAAATTCCATTCCCAAAACCTTGTCCCACCCAACACATACATGTATTTCATTTCATTATTTATTTAAATTTAAATGTGGGGGAATGGATTCCATTTTGGGTTACATTTCTTTGATTTTCATTGTATCATTACATGCTTGAGGGAAAACATACATTTAGGTGTTGGGGATGGGTTTTAATTCAGTGATGTTTGATTGTGGAATCATATTTTTGTCATTTTTTATAAATTTAATTGAAAATTTTCCAAATAAATGAAATTTTTTTAAAAAAACCCAAAAAAATAATAAATAAATGGGTTCAATCCTCTACAGGACAAAAATCACTCTTCGTCGACCATTGATATTGTTATATAAATTAAAATTAGTGTCATGAGAATATAAAACATGGGTTTTAATATGATTTTTATATTTTTCCATGGAAATCTTTAAAAAATAGAAAAAAAATTAAAAAACACTTTCACATCTTTTCTTATGTCGTTGGGAAATGTTGTGCATACATATTTCTTTTTTTCTAATTTTCTCCAAATTTTATTTCTATTTTTTTTCTTTAATTTCACATTTTTAACCTTATAAATATGTTTTTCTATAACCTTTCGTGTATTATTTCAAAAAAAACATTATTTTTTCTATGTTGGTGTTTTACCCCACTATTCCGCTCTTTTTAGAATTATATCCCTACCATGCTATAGCCACTAAAACCCCCTCAAAATACCTCATGATTATTTTTCACTATTTTATAAGTAATAGAAGTAGATATATCCTACCATATATTATTTTCACTTTTGGTTAGTGAATAAATTATATTTCATAATTAAATTTACATTATCTTGAAAGGAGTAGTTTTTAGTGCCTACATTTTCCAATTAAAATTTTGAAAATGAAAAATCAATTTTATTGACACATGATTGTAGTAAACATTTGTGGTGGAATTTATTATGGATTAGTGAAGTATTCTAGACCTCCCCTAATTGGTAAAACATTATTTTAATATTTCGTAGTGAGTGAAAGTGATTTTAATATTCTTTTTACTTTGAGTTATGAGGTCAGAAACTATCTAAAGTGTAGGGGAGTTGATATTATAAATTCATTAATGATTTTAAATTACTCCCTTCACAAATTGTTTTACTAAAAAATGATTAATCTCTAGTAAATTTTCATATTTTGATCATAAACACATAAGGATGTAGTTGTTCAAATTCATTCATTATACTAGAGTTTAATGTTTTTATCATATATTTAAAAGTACTTATCTAAATGTTGTGATTATTTTTTAGTGATCCTGATTCAAATAACAAAATATCACTATATTGGATATTTTCCCAATTCATCCATTTTGAGGTCCATATGGAAAATATAAGAAGGCCTAAAGAATATATCCAAGAAACTTGACCATTCTTGATATTATATATTCTAGGATCAATCCAGAAGACCAAATTTATTTACACTTTGTCATGAGACCAATGAAATCCCAATACATTTTGGATAAAAATTTAACCGGTCAACTTATCCAAACTATATCTTAATTGATGCGTCAAATTATAGCCCATAATTCTGTCTTGGATTTGAAAACATCCCACAAATGTTCACTTTTTTAAAAATATATAAACATAATTTATTTGACATTTTTTTGGGAGAAATACAACATATAAGATCCCAAATTTTTAGAAAAAAATCTTATAATTTTTGGAAATATTCTTAACCTAAAATACAATCATGTTATAGACTTTTAAAAAGTATGTATAAAAATTCATAGTAGTGAATGGTTTAGGAAAAACACCAAAATTTTTTGATAAAAAGGTCAAATTGTTAAAAACATTGTATAGTGAAATTTATACATTCATATATAAGACTTAAAAGAAGATTATTTCTGCATATTGATCTTTATAAATGGTCAAATTGTTGAGAAAAAGTGAATGGATATTTTTAATTTAAATAGTCCACCGACATTGGTTATAAATTCATCCCTCTCCTCTCTTTACAAGGAGTTTGTATTTCATCCCTTAATGAGGATAATTGTAATGAACATATCTTCTAATGGGGCATAGGATGACTTTATATACTATTGTTTCAACAAGAGAAACCCCTTATCCACTTTAAATTTCATGTTTTATTTCGCTAGTTTTCAATTTTAATCGTTTAATTTTATTTTCATTTAAATTAAATATTTATGAATATTTCTTCTTCATCATTTCAATTATTATATACCATATGTTTTGAAATATTAATGTTCTTAAAATTGTTTAAATAAATTTGAAAACTATTCCCTTATTTCTTTTTCTAATTCAATCAAAGGAGTTTATTTACCTCTCTTCATGTTTTGTGTGTGTATTCAGTGTACGTCACTTTTCTTGTCCCATTATTTTTATTCTATTTATATATCATCACCATAAGTATCACCAATAATATTAATACTTTTCTCAACATCTGAGTAAATTATCCATTTGGTTTAGTCATAATTTTTGGATGTGAAGTGATTGAGAGCTTTTGGTCGTTGAATATTCATTTGGTAAACATTGTGTATGTTAAACCTAAAATATCATGTATTAATAAAAAAAATTATTTTTTATGTGGATTCCATAGATTATTGTAACCATAAATATACTACCATAATCATGTATTTTTTGGGATTTGAACCCTGTCTAATGCTTGTATTAAATCCAAAATAATTTGGAATTCCAATAAAATCATCTAGTAAATTGCGTGTTAATTTAATTAATTATTTTAGAAAGTGAAATAATATCATAATAATACATCCATATTAATTAACTCAACCCAATATTTATTAAATTTTTAAATAAATTCATCTATTAATCATTTCACTTACACTCTACAAAAAAAACCCCTCCCAAAATACAAAACAAAAACAATTGATTCCAAAATACAATACCATCACTGAGGATTAGACCCAAGTGATTCTATAAAAATTAGATGAGAGCCAGACCTTTTAATGTTCAATAAAAAACAATCGGTCATTATATAGTGATAACTTACATCAATCTCATATTCCCTCAAATGGGAGATGAATCCATCATTCGTGTGTATAGTTGTCTACCATCACTTAAACTGATATAATTTGGTTTCCATTATTTACCCTCAAAACAATTTATGATGAATTATTTAATGCATTTATATTATATTTTTTATATATTAATAATTATATAAAATTCATATATCTTATATTTTCTTACCATTCCATTCATAAAAAATTAATAACTACGTTCATGCATTAGGGAGGATTAACACCTTCATGTAACAATGTGATTAATTTTTAATTACCACATCACATGAATGGTATATATAATTATATTTAAATAAATATTTATGATATAATTCTCATTATATAATAATAAAATAACACTTTCCAACTTTATTCCATGATCTTTCAAAAACATAAAACATAATCACGTGTTTGTACTACCTAATTTTACTATGATTGTAACGTATTTAATTTTTATTAACCATCATTCATGGTTGGTTTTAAAAATAAAATTTATACATAAAAAATGTTAATAATCTCATTATTATTTATCTATATATGACATAATAATAATATATTTTACAATAGTCAACTTTTTAATGTGATATTGGAAATTTATGTTGAACACCACCAAAACGTCAGACATGAACCTAAATGATTAAGTAATAGAATGTAACGTGATAATAAAGAAATACAAGGAATAATAAATGTAAATAAATTGAAAGTAAATATTTAAAATGATTATATTTTTTATGAAGATAAATAATTCACATGATGAATTTGGATCATGGAAAGGAATCTCTTTAAACCACCTGTTCAATTGGAAAAATATTATTCTCTCACTAACTCACATTCTCTCCCTCATTAATGTTATGGAGCACTTCTAAATTATATATATTCTAATAACCAAATGTTTTTAAATTGGAATTTACTTCTTATAATATTTCATATAGTCACATTAAATCACAAAATAATTAACTACTGAGTTCTATGTGACCTTTAAACATAATTTTCCACTTCTGTCTTTTGAATTTCAAAAATCTAACACACATAGTTGTGATAAAGAAGTTATTTGGAGTCTAATATGGCCAACTTAATTTTTGGTGAATATTAATATACCCTTATGAATATTAATGTTACCCTTATGAATATTTACATACCCTAATCAATAGTAATGTTACCTATGATATTATATAAACACAATTCAAGTAGAAGTTTGATATACCTATATTTGGGAATAAGAAAATAAATGTTTTAAAATATGTAATTTTCAAGTAAACTAGGATTTTCATTAAATATTAAATTAATCAAATTTTTATAATTATTTTTTAAAAATATATTTCATTTTTTGATTCTACACATCAAAAAATGGTTAGGGTGAATTTTTTTTATTTTTCTGATATACTTGAGTTTTTGGTGAATAGTAAAGTGAAATAATTTACCGTAAAAATACATTATAATTTAAATGAACTATTCCTGACATCATAACTAATGTAAGAACCAAAATATATAACTCAAATTAATTTATTACTATTCTTTGTCATATAAGCATCACAATTTCTTGTCTTATGGGAAAATAATAAACTAATGATTATAATATTATGAAAACTCTCCTCTCCTCCACTATAAATACCACCAATCCTTACTTCATCTCTTCATTCATCTCAAGCCATGTTCCTTACTTAATTTATGCCCAAATATCTTTCCAACATCATTCCCTAGGTCTATCATCCTATTTTCGCCTCAAAATACCAAAAACTCTCCCTTTACGAGGTTTTCAAAGGAGATAAACTCAAGAGGTAAATTCCTCTTTCAAATTTTTTTATTTCCTTTCAAGTTCTTGTTTTTTCTTTACTCACCTCCTTTCACCCAAATTATGTGAAATCTAAAATAAAATACATGTACTTGAATTTTTTTTATTCTAATGGTATAATTAATTATCATCTCTCATTTCCCCTTCTTTTATAAGAAAGAAATGAAACACCATTTGAGATATGTTAATTTGTTACATTCAAGGACAACGATTTATCAATTTCACTTACCATGTTTTATTCTGGTCATGAAAACATCTTTATGGTTTAACTAGAATATTAAATATTTATTTTATCTTATATGTGGTTCTTTAATCATTTTTAACATAGGTTTTTGATTTATAAAACAAAACATGTTCACTATGGCCAAAAACCGCCAATTAACCCTAAATGTTATCACTAAAGTATTATATAATGATATTACTTCACTACAAGTAACCAAATTAAATTTAAAACCATATATTCTCCTATATGTTCACTAATTTCATATAACTCTAATTCTGATAAACAACTTTCATCATACTTATTTATCCGAACATGAATATAAGTGAACTGGTCGTTAAAACCAAGAATGAAAACGGACCCAAACAATGAAATTGAACATTTTAACCAGTCAAAATAGTTATAAATAAACTTAAAATGGTAATAATAAATATCTCACATATAGAATAGGATATTTAATTATTAATTAATGAACCTAATTTATTATTCAGGTCATTATGTTCAAAAAAATATCACCATCAGATTTAAGGTAAGGGATCCTCTCTATTTCACTTTTATTTAAGAATATCCTCAATGTTATGACATTTTAAGTGTCATCCCTAATAATTTAGTATGATTTAAATCCCCACACATACATACCTAATAATTTATAAGTGATTAGAAATAGCTTTCTCTCTCATTAATCCCTCTTAACTACACCTGATACTGTGTCGATAATCTGTAAGGAATTCTACCTGAACGAACTTTATTCCTTCTAGTTTCTCTATCTTTATTTTTACCCAAATGAAGTTGTATTATTTTTATGTAAAACTTATTTATGATGTTTATCTTCTCCAAAATCATGTTTCAATATCCGTTCCTCATTAGATTTCTGGGGTATACATGCTTTTAAGTGATTCCCTCCTCGATACTTCCCAATAAGAAAACTCGTTTCAAGAGAACTTCCCAATTTT
Source organism: Viscum album (assembly GCA_963277665.1). Taxonomy (NCBI): domain Eukaryota; kingdom Viridiplantae; phylum Streptophyta; class Magnoliopsida; order Santalales; family Viscaceae; genus Viscum; species Viscum album. The sequence continues at coordinate 1,325,257,257 of OY728166.1, forward strand.
TCACACAATTTCATGTGCACTATATCCTCTGTTATAATACACTATTGTCTTCATAAAATCAATATTTTTATTATAAAATCATTCTTGTTTTGAATTTGGTTTTATATAAAATATTTTTCCCTTTTCTATTTTAAAATCTCTATAGTATTTTCCTTAAAATCGCAAAAAAACATTTTAATGCTAAAATTCCTCAAATACATATCTTACATGTTGTCACTTCGGTTTGAAATAACATACCATTATATATGATTATTTTACCTTATGAACATCCCAGAATTTTCTAATTCCTTTCATTCATGGACACTTTCATGATACACCCATTGATTATTCATTATGTCATGATGGTCGTACCAAATTCTTTCCATGGGTAACCCTTATGTTTATATAAGATTGACTATGTATGATTATTTATGTGGAAAACACATTCAATGAAACGAACAAATATTTTTTTTAAAGGAAATTATTTTCTTATAAATATATCATAATCACATGAAATCACAACATAATTAACTACTAAGTGCTATGTGACCCTTAAAACATAAGTTTGCCACTTCTATGATGTAAATTTCAAAAATTTGACATCCACAGTTGCGATCAGTAAGTTATTTAGAGTCCAATAAAATAACTTAACATTTAATGAATATTAACCTACCCTTATGAGTTTTAACATACGCTTATGAATATTGATATACCCTAATGAATAGTAACCTTAATTATGATAGTATATAAATAATATTCAAGTGTAAGTATAATATATCTATGCTTTAAAAAAACTAAACAAATGTTTTAAAACTCTTGTTTTTAGAATAAATTAAGACTTTAATTAAATATTAAATTAATAATATTTAGAAAATTATTTTTGAGAAATTTAATTCATTTTTGGATTATACACATCGAAAAATGATTGGGGTAATGTTTCAGTGTTTTTCTGAAATACATGGATATTTAATGAATAGTGAAATACGATAAAATGCTGTATGTGTAAATTATCAGTTAAATACACTATTAATGACATCCCATGTGATTTAATCCTACTTAATTCGAACTCACATGATAAAATTACTATTCTTGGTCATTGAATACTCACTATTCCTTATCTTGAGGAGATATAACAAATAAATGAATTATATATTAAGAAATCTCCCCTCATCCACTATAAAAACCCCCTCTCACTCATCCTTCCATTCACTCTACTCACGCCTTGTTCCTTCTCCAAATTTTGTCCAAATACCTTCCCAACCTCCTCTCCCATGTCCAAAAAGACTTGGTCTTATAAAAAGACCAAAACCTCTCCTTAAGGAGGTTCTAAAGGAAGTTTAGATCAAGAGGTAAATTCCTCTTTTCACTTTTTTGTCTTTCCTTTGAAGTTCATTTTTTTCATTTTCTATTACCTTTCCTTATCCAAATTTTTTGATGACTCCAGTACCTTATATTTATTGGAATTTTTTCATGAGAGTGGAATAAGTTATCATCATCTTCCGCTTTTTACCTTCTTTTATACTAGAAGTAAAGTTGTGTCAATTTTCCACATTCAAGGACGATGGACTTTCGATTTCTATTATCATTCACAATTCTGGTCATGAAACTATTTTTTTTATGGTTGAACCAGATTATCATTTATAATATATCCTTTTTAATATTTTATAATCCATTTGTACAAATGGAATTAATTTATATTGAAAAATGAGTTCATTGTAATCAAAACACAAAAATTAACCGAAACAATTATCATTAAAGTTCTATATAATAATTCATCCACATTCCATGTAACCAAGTTATATACATGACCAATAACAACTATTTATGTTCATAAATAATATATAATTTCAATTCTATTGATTTACATCCGTTCCACATACTTAAAAACAAGTGAACCGAAGATGAAAATAAATAAAATGAACACTCTGAAGTGACGAAATTCAATACAATAACTCATTAATAAGAACATAAATAAACTAACTAGAATTATGATAAACTAAATAAATTATTAATAGGTTATTAAATAAGTTATTAATAAGTATAATTTCATATTCTAGGAGATTAAGTTCGAAATAGGAACATGTTCGGAGTTAAGGTAAGGGTTCTTTCACCCGAACATCCATTTTCATTCGGGTTACTTTCATTGTCTAATTACCTCATTGAAATTATTATTTATTCTTATGTACTTTCAATAAATTATTTTGGGGTAATATATATATGTACACCAACAAGAATCCTTCATTATTTTATGGATAGTTATACGTTTTAAAAGGAACTTTCAAAATTGATTTAATAATACCAAACTTATTCAAGGGAATATCTCAACTTCTTACCTATTTTCAAGGGTAATATCTAATATGTTTTTGGAAACCATTATATTTATAAAATAAATAATTTTATTATGAAAATAATATCTTACTTCACTTCTGGTTTTATACAAATATTTTTCCAAAATAACTCTTCTTTTCAAATAAAAGAGTATTTATCTCAAGATTGCTAAATGATTTTATAAGAGTATTTTCATTTGATTCAACACTCTTGTTGTTTCTTATGTATTATTGGGTTTAATCATTAATGAAGTCATATACCATATTTTATTTAATGGATTATGAAAAAATCTATTGTGGATGAACTATCCTAAAACCATTATCCATATTACTCAGAATGGTTAGTGTTTTTTGTTTAATGATTGGGGTAAGTTAGTTACATTTCATATGATTGTTTCAATATGAATGTATATGTTGTTTATTTTTATCCCCAATCAAATGAGGAATGCATTGGACTTATTATGTGATGGGTGGGGCCCTCTATAGCCTCTCTATGTACTGGTAGGTCTTCTGAGAGAAACTACGGTCTTTGCACAAGGCCTTGAAAAATTGATTATTTATGGTCCTAGCACGAGGCATGGACGGTATGGTTCTGATGTTTGGAATATGCACTTCCCTCATTATGATGCAAGTATTTGAAGTTCATGTGGTTATTTGACTAGTATAATACCCATGATTATGATTTATTATGGCATTATTTACATAGCTCATATTCATGCCATAATGTGTACAAGTTTATTATTAAAGGCATGTGATTTAAATTACTTACCATGTCTTCTGTTTATACTATCTTATATAGTTTTGTTTAACCTTACTGAGTGTTTGTGTTCACCCCTTTCTTATGTTTCATTTTCTCAGGGTATTAAGAACTAAATTATGAGTGACTTTCAATCATAATCTAGGAGGCCTGGATGTTTTGAATAGAATAATTTTGTGTTTTTTTCCTTTCAATATGTAAAGTTGAACTTATGTATGTATCTTGTTTCCAATAATACTAAACTACTCGATCCTTTGGGATGCTTATTTATTTTTTATATGCCAATGCAATCAAATAAGTCACTGACTCCAGGAAACTGGGGTCGGGTCCTTATAGTTGGTATCAGAGGACGTTTTGTAGAAAACTTGGAAACTATATTTAGAAAACGTAGATTAGGAAGAGTCACTAAGATAGTCATTGAGGATAAACATACAAGAATGTACTGGTATTTTGGTAAGGAATAGATTATATGAATCATTCAAGAAATACATCCCTGTCTAGATAGGAGCATGTAGAGGTAACTCTAGCACAGATATACCTAGGAGTGAAAGCTCTGACAAGGAGTTCCGAGCATGACCCTGGATATCCTGGTATATGAAAATAGGCCTTGCTTCACTATTGGTTATGACACTCCATGGGGATATGATTAGCATAATTCACGTTTTCTTTAGAATCCATTATGAAGGATTTAAATGTACATTTTTCCTCAAAGATACCATGATAATGATTAATAGGTTAGCTATGCATAGATTTTCAATTTATGCTTAGTATTTTTCTACATTGAGATTATAAATTATGATTCATACCCTACTATAGTGTATGCCATTATTGGGAAATGGCGCTTAGTGGAAGGAATGGAAACTGCACAAATGCATGTGTCCCCTGTAGGGATTTTCCTCCGATGCAAGATAATGATGTTGGATTTGGTGTTGTGACAGGTGCTAAGAAACTCATAACTATACTGGTGTTGTGTCAGTATGGCTTTCCTTATAACTTTTCCATTCATTCTTGTTTTTAAAATCACAAAAACCTTATACTTAAGTAAATCCATATTTTACTTCTATAAGGAAAATTTCTTTCTTTAAGCAAAATTAACCTTACCTAGATTTTTGTATTCATATATTAAATTTGTCTAAATATAAATTTAGGATTGAAGTATAAAACCTCAGAATCATATAAATAATTAGATGTAAGGTATTCTGTTTTTCATTAAGAATTCTAGTGCAAAATTCTCATTACGAATTCAGATTACGAATTCTCATTACGAATTCTAGTGTAGAATTCTAATTACGAATTTTTATGAGGAATTCTCATTACGAATTCTGATTACGAATTCTGATTACGAATTCTTATTACGAATTATGATTAAGAATTCTCATTAGGAATTCTGATTACGAATTCTCTTTTCGAAATCTAGTGCAGAAATCTCATTACGAATTCGGATGAGGAATTCTCATTAAGAATTCCGATTACGAATTCTTGTGCATAATTATCATTACAAATTCTGATTACAAATTATGATTATGAATTCTCATTATGAATTTCTTAGAAAAACAGAATTCGAACTTCTCTTTTTTATAGACTACAAATATCTTTTTTGTGAGACTACGAACATTATTTTTCTTACATTGCGAACTTCAGTTTTGCTTATGATTATAGTTGTTTCATTACAAAACAATGTCGTGATTTCATTTACACATGTTTTTTCATAAAACGATGTCATCCATTCCGTTTTTAACTAACCGTTGGTTGAGTGACACGTGTACAGTCCCTCCAAAATTTAAACAAAATATGACCGTTGGAGGAGGGAGCCGACCATTGCTACCGACCCTATAAAGAGGAGCTCATTTGAAAAAGCTCAATAAGAAGTTGATCACTCTAGATACCACACGTTATTAATATTATTTATAGAGAGAGAAGCTTTTCATGCCTTGTGCATAATTAACTAATTATTCATATTGCTTCATACGACTCTGATAGTTGGTGACTAAAATCGAGGGCTTCTGGGGATAGGAAGTCAAATGTGTCGACTACCTTGAAGTTTGAGGGCTTTTTTGCTGAGGAAGACAGAGGTTCCAACTACCTTGATGTTGAGGGCTTGCGGGGATAGCAAGAAAGAGATTTTGATCTTCATATCGAGGGCTTACTTGGGTGTGGGTAAGACAGACTTTCATGAAAGTATAAATCAAGGGACCTTTATCCAAGGTTATTGGATACAATTCTCTTTGGGTTAAAAGATTTATATCTTATCACATGTTTTTGTTACAAGTTTTTCCGCTTCATTTTGTATTGTAAGGAAAGTATAACCTTTTTATATTTCCTTACACATGTAATCTGACTTTGTTAGATTATATACGCTTTAAGATATAATCTCATATTGTAAACTTTGGTTATGTTTCATTTTCTGGAACCATATTTCCAGAACCTGTTTCTCGGAATCACTTTCCAGATTTAAGAAAGTGTACAGAACTAGAAGTTTTTACCGTCATAATTTGTCCCAATATTTTAATTAGTGTTAGAGGTGTTGTGAATTTTCTTATTTTAACTTTTTTAAACTTAGATGTTTCATTTTTTAAGGAAATTTTTAAAGTGTACAATTCACCCCCCTCTTGTATATTGAGTATCTACACCGTTATTTTGATCCTAAAATTGGTATCATAGGAGGTTTCTGAAATTCTTATACTCACATATAAGTTTTTCTTTTTCATTTTTTCATTATTCTATATTTTTCTAGCTTTTGAATATTCTCCTTGAATCTGAACTTTTTTTATTAACATGTTTTTGTGTAGAATGATTTTTTTAAGATGACAGGAATCAATGTTGGTTCCACCGGAAACCTATATCCAACAAGACCACCAATTTTTGATGGTAATGATTATGACTATTGGAGAGATCAAATGAAGACTTTTTTTTATCAATACTGGAGTAGAAATTTTGTTATGCTTACTAGAGGATATCAAATTCCTAATAATGAATTAAGTGCTTTCACAAACCAAGAGAAGCATGATTATCAATTAAACTATAAGGTATGCAATACTCTTCTATGTTTAATGACTATGAACATATATAGCCAAATTTTTTCTTGTGAAACAGCTAACTATATATGGAAGAAACTAGAAGTTACTCATTTTGGTACATCCAAAGTCATAGAGACAAGAAGAGATATGCTTAGAGCTAGGTATCATTGTTTTAATTTTCCCTATGGAGAAACCATTTGTAAGGTGAAACAAAGATTTATGACTATCATGAATAGATTACAATCTATGGGAGAAAAAGGTCTGGATGATGAATATCTTGTTGAAAAGATCATTGATATTATGCCAAATGAGTGGGAATCCAAGAGGACAGCTATTGATGAGAACATGATGGTTACTCAAATTTCCTTCGATGATCTGTTTGGAACTCTTCTCCAACATGAAACAAGAATGAAGAGGGATGCTGACAAAATCATAAAGAAAATGGGAATGGTATTATTTCTTCTACTACAACATCAAATCACATGAAAGATAAGAATCCTGAGAGAGTAACTAGATCCAATTCAAAGAATATTATTATCCAATCCGAATCTAGTGAGAGTAAAGTCTCATAAAATGAGTTAGCTAATATTGTTCGAAGGATGAACATGATAGCTGGTCAAATAAATTTCCAATCCAAGTATAAGAAGAAGTAAAGGAATGATAAGAAAGATTCATAGGTCACATGCTATGAATGCAAGAGAAGTGGACACATTAGACCTGATCACCCTATGCTTAAAAATAAAGAAAGAAAAGAGCGGAATTCTGAAAGGAACAGGATAAAGTTTTACAAAGCTAAAGCTAAGAAAAGTCTGAAAGCTAATACTACTTGGAGTGCTAGTTGTGGAGACTCTTCAGAAAGTGAATCTTCATAATATGATTCATCAGCTCAGAAGAATATGGGATTCTTTGCTAATACTTCTTTTCCACATACGTTTCTTATGTCCAAGGTATGCTCTACCAAGGCTTTAACAAATTTATCTCTTGATAAGAATTACTATTCCGAAAATTGTACTTCTATTGAGGATACTTCATCCTCAAAAAATGAAGAACCTTTATATGATGAAGTATATATATTTTCCAAGTTACATGAAGAAAAAAATTGTAAAATTTCTAAGCAATTAGACAAGGCAAATACTAGGGAAGAAATTCTTACAAAAGAGATATCAGATCTTACTACAAATCTTAGAGATAAAGAAGTTCTTTTAAAAAAACTTTATAAAGACATTGAGAAAGAAAATTTTGATAAGGAAGAACTTTCAAAATATCTTAAGAATTATATTTTAAATATGATAGTTTTTGAAGAAAAATCCAACTCTACGGAAATAATTCCTAAGGATAGAATTTAGTCATCATACTAAAATCTGAAATATTTTCTCTTAAGAAGATTCTTTGAAAATTTAGCTCTAGGAAGGAAAATATTTACAAGATGTATTATCAAATTAAACCTCACAGAAACACTAATGGAGTAAGTTATACTCACCAAAAACCAGTTTTTCAAAAAGGACTATTTTGTTCCTTCTAGAGCCCCTTTTTGCACTAAGTGTCAAAGTGGTGGGAATTGGAAGAAAAACTATTCCTTGAACAGAGTTCAATCTCTTGGGTTCCATAAATCATATTTTTATAAACAAATGTGGATACCCAAATTTTTTTTGTCTGACAATTCTGGATCCAAGCAAGTCTGGATTCCGAAAACCTAACATGTTTCTTATTTTCAGAAAAATAGGGAAAGTACCAACAACAATACTTGGTATATGGATAGTGGTTGTTCCCGTCATATGACTGGTAACAAAAGCTATTTCAAAAGGATTATCAAGACGAAAGGAGGAAAAGTAACTTTCGAAGATAATGCTCATGGAGAAATTATTGGTATAGGTAACATTGTTCTTCTTGTAAAAACCCTAATTTCCAATGTTTTGTTTGTTAAAGGTCTTCAGCACAACCTCATTAGAATAATTCAATTATGTGATGAAGGATACCTTGTGAATTTTAGGAATGATAAGTGCTTAGAACACAATTCCAAGGAAGAGTTTATTCTTTCTTCCCATAGGAAAGAGAATGTATACACTTTAAACTTAAAAGACCTTAGAATCCAAGACATACCTTGCCTAAGTGCAATGGATGACATTCTTGGTTATGGCATAGAAGACTAGGTCACTGTAACCATAGAAACTTATGTAAACTCTCTAAGAAGAAACTAGTTAAGGATCTACTGGAGCTTAGATTTGATTCTTCAAAAATTTGTGATCCTTGTAAATATGGAAAAAACATAAATCTAGTTTTAAATCAATTGGTGAAGTCTCAAAACTGATGCATTATAGTTTGTGCACGTGGATATTTTTGGTCCACCACAAACTGGAAGCATTGGGGGCAAGTATTATGTATTTTTCATAGTTGATGATTACACTAGATTTACATGGGTCTATTTTCTAGCAAATAATTCGGAAGATTTTTCTTATTTAAAAAGTTTTAGCGACCAAGTAAAAAAATGAGAAAAATATTCCACTGAAAACTATTCATATTGATCATGGAGGATAATTTCATAATTCTGATTTTGAAAATTTTTGTAGTAGAAAAGGTATTACTCACAACTTTTCAGCACCCAGAACACCTCAACAAAATGGTGTAGTTGAAAGAAGAAATATAATTCTTCAAGTGATAACTAGAACCATGTTGAGTGTGTATTCTATTACCAAACATTTTTGGGATGAAGTTGTAAGTACTACTTGTTATACTATAAATCGAGTTCTTATTAGACCTTTTCTTAATATAACTCCTTATGAATTATGGAATGGTAGAAAACCTAGACTTTCCTAATTTAAGGTTTTTGGATGTAAAGTATTCATCCTAAATACTAAAGATAATTTACAAAAAATCGCACCAAAATCTAATGAAGTAATTTTCATAGGCTACTCCACAACCTCTAAGGCCTATACAGTTTTCAATAAAAACACTTGTAATATTGAGGAAACACTACATGTAAAATTTGATGAATCTGATCCTTTTGTTTTTAAACCATCTCAACATACATCTGAAGATGTGTTTTTAAAAACTAATTATCAACCTTTGATAGATTATCCTTCCGATAAGGAAAATGTTCAAGAAAATATTTCTAAAACATTTACCCCAGAAGGCTTTCTACCCTATGTTGATGAACAGGTTCTACAAAACCCAAGTTAGGTACTTCTTAATAATCATCCCAGTGATAGTATCATTGGTGATGTTAATCAACCTATAAGGACTAGAAGTTCCTCAAGAAATTAAGTGGAGCATCTAGAATTTCTTTCCCAATTAGAACAAAAAAGAACTGATGAAGATTTAGGTGATGATGATTGGATCAAAGCCATGCAAGATGAGCTAAATGAATTCGAAAGGAATAAAGTCTGGACCTTGGTTGAAAAACCTAAGGAAACTTCTGTTATTGGAGTAAAATGGTTCTTCAGAAATAAATGTAATGAAAATGGATTCATAGTCAAAAATAAATCTTGATTAGTTTCTAAAGGCTATAATTAAAAAGAGGGAATAGACTATGACGAAACCTATGCTCCATTAGCTACACTTGAATCTATTAGTATTCTACTCTCCTTTGCAGCTTTGTTCAATTTTAAACTTTTTCAAATGGATGTGAAATGTTATTTCCTTAATGGTTATGTTCAAGAGGAAGTTTTTGTTGAACAACCTCCTGGATTTGAAGATACAAAGCATCATGATCATGTTTTTAGACTTTCCAAAGCTTTGTATTGCCTTAAACAAGCCCCACGAGCATGGTATGATAGAATTACAGGATATTTGCTTCAAAATAACTATGTTAAGGGAAATATAGATCCAAAACTTTTTATAAATAAAGGTAATAAATATGTTTTGATTGCTCAAATTTATGTTGAGGGAATTATATTTAGTTCAAATCAACAATCTTTAACTAATTCTTTTGCTGATCTAATGAAATATGAGTTTGAAATGAGTATGATGGGTGAGTTAACATTTTTCCTTGGTTTTCAAATTTCTCAAAAACCATAAGGAATATACATATCCCAACATAATTATATTAAGGATCTTCTTAAAAATTATGGGTATGACAACCCTAAGAGTATAAGTACTCCTATTGGTACCTCAAACACACTTGATCTTGATGAAGATGGGAAACCAGTAGATCAAACATCTTTTAGAGGTATGATAGGAAGTATACTTTACATGAAAGCTAGTCGACCATACTTGATGTTTTCAGTATGCTTATGTTCAAGATATCAATCTAGTCCTAAGGAATCTCATTTAAAGGCAGTGAAAATAATTTTTCGCTACTTAAAGGGAACCATGGATCTAGGATTATTTTATACTTCTGGAAATTATTTTGTTTTAAAGAGATTTTCAGATACAGACTTTGGTGGATGTAGAATGTATAGAATAAGTACATTCAGAACATTTCACTTCTTAGGAGATTCATTAGTTTCTTGGTCATGCAAGAAGCAACATTCTGTAACACTCTCCACTACATAAGCTGAATATGTAGCAGTTGGAAGTTGTTGTGCTCAGGTTTTGTGGACGCAATACACACTCACAGATTATGGATTGAGTTTTACTAAGACTCAAATTTTGTGTGATAACACACGTGCCATTGACCTTAGCAAAAACCCTACACATCACTTTCGTGCAAAGAACATAGAAATTAGGCATCACTTTCTTAGGGATCACACACAAAAAAGAAGATATCATTATTCAGTTTATCAGAACGCAAGCTCAACTTGCCTATATTTTTACAAAATCTTTACCTTCAGATAAAGGGGGGGGGGGGCACTGTGAAAAATAGTTTTTGTGGTAGTGAAGGAAGGAAGCACATCACAACTCTTTCAAATGGTTTCCCAAACATCTTTACTAGGGAGGATAAAAAGATCAGAGACTGATGGTGAGGAGTTTCAAAATAAAATTAAAGTAATAAATGATGGTGATTTTACTGACTTTTCATATGAAGGTGGCATTTCGAAATTCAGGAAGAGGCTTTGTGTTCCTGCTATTCTGGTGCTAAAGAGAGAACTATTGGATGATGCTCATAGCTCTAATTTATCTATACATCCGAGTAGCACAAAGATGTATTTAGATATCCAAGATAACTTTTGGTGGGATAATATGAAAAGGGAGATAGCTGAATATTCATCAAAGTGCCTGGTATGTCAACAAATGAAGGCTGAGAGGAAAAAGTCTAAGGGGATGATGCAACCACTACCCATACCATCATGGAAGTGGGAGAACATTACCATGGACTTTGTCACTGGATTTCTAAGGACATCTAGAGGAAACAATGATATAAGTGTCATTGTGGATCATCTTAGAAAGACGTATCACATTATCGCGATTTGAGAGGACTTGTAATTGGATCAACTTGAATGGATTTACATCAATGAAGTAGTAAGGCTTCGTGGAGTACCACTCTCTATTGTATCCGACTGTGATCCTAGATTCACCTCAAAGTTAGGGTAAAGTCTCCAACATGATTTAAGCACTGAACTAAACTTTAGTACGGCCTATCATCCTCAAACGGATGGCAAATATGAGAGAACTATTTAGACTCTGGAAGACATGTTGAGAGCATGATCTATAGATTTCAAAGGAGGGTGGGACCAACATCTTCGACGGGTTGAATTCTCCTACAACAACATTTTCCACTCGATCATCTGTATGGAACCATATAAAGCCCTTTATGGTAAAAGTTGTAGAACACTGGCGTGTTGGGATAAAGTCGGTGAGTGAAAGTTTCTAGGACCTGAATTGGATGAAGAAATGGTGGAGAAGGTGAAAACCATTCAGCAGCATATCAAGGCAGCCCAAAGTCGACAGAAGAGTAATGCGGATAACCGTCGATGATACCTTGAGTTCAATGTTGGAGAACTGGTATTTCTATGCATAGCTCCATGGAAGAAGTTCATGTAGTTTGGAAAGAAAGGAAAGCTAAGTCTTAGGTATATTTTCCCCTTTGAGATCCTTGGTCGAGTCGGAGCTATGTCCTATCGATTGAAACTTCCACCTACCTTATCAAAAGTACATGATGTCTTTCATGTATCCCTCTTATGGATGTAGATACCAGACCCTTCACATGTACTCTCTTCAGATGTGGTACAGTTGGAGGATGATCTTTCCTATGAGGAGGAGCCAGCGGAAATCTTTGATCATAGAGACAATGTTTTATGCAACAAGACTACTCATATTGTCAAGGTATCATGGTGAAACCATAAGTACGAAGAGGAAACATGCAAACTAGAGGAATCAATGAGGGAAAAGTACCCCCACCTGTTCCTAGCATAAATTGTAAAATGAAATTTCGAGGGAGAAATTTTTGTAAGGAGGAGAGAATGTAACAACCCAATATTATATTTAAAGGAAATTTATTTCTTATAAATATGTCATAATCACATGAAATCACTACATAATTAACTACTAAGTGATATGTGGCCCTTAAAAAAATTTGTCACTTCTGTTATGTGAATTTCAAAAATTCGTCATACATAGTTGCGATTAGTAAGTTATTTAGAGTCCAATAAGAAAAACTTAATTTTTGGTGAATAGTAACCTACCCTTATGAAGAGTAACATACCCTTATGAATAGTGATATACCCTAATTAATAGTTACTTACTTATGATAGTATATAAATAATATTCAAGTGTATGTACAATGTATCTATAATTTAAAATAAGTAAACAAATGTTTTAAAACTCTTGTTTTTAGAATAAATTATGATTTTAATTAAATATTAATATAATAAAATTCAGAAAATTATTTTTGAAAAATGGACTACATTTTTGGATTCTACACATCAAGAAATGGTTGGGGTAATTTTTTGGTATTTTTTTGAAATACTTGAATTTTCGATGAATAGTGAAATATGGTAAAATACCGTATATGAAAATTATCAGTTAAATAAACAATTCATGACATCACAAGTGATGTAATCACACTTGGTTCGAACCCACATGGGAAAATTACTATTCTTGGTCATGTAATACTCAATATTCCTTGTCATGAGTAGATATAATAAATTAATGAATTTTATAATAAGAAATTCCCTCTCTCCTCCACTATAAAAACCCCCTCTCACTCCCTCTTCCATTCACTCCTCTCAAGCCTTGTGTCTTCTCTAAATTCTTTTCAAATAACTTCCCAACCTCCTCCCCCACGTCCAAAATACCTTGATCTCATAAAAATACCAAAACCTCTCCTTAAGGAGGTTCTCAAGGAAGTTTGGTTCAAGAGGTAAATTCCTCTTTTCAATACTTTGTCTTTCCTTTCAAGTTCATTTTTTTTCTTTTTCTACTAACTATCCTTATCCAAATTTTGTGATGAATCTAGTAACTTATATGTACTAAAATGTTTTCATGATAGTTGACTAAGTTATTTTCATCTCCCCCTTTTTACCTTCTTTTATACTAGTAGCAAGAACGCCATCCGAGATGTCTCAATTTTCCATATTGAAGGACGATAGACTTTCGATTTCTATTATAATTCTCAATTATGGTCATGAAACCATTCTTGTTATGGTTCAACCAGATTATTATATATAATATATCCTATTTAAGATTCTATAATACCTTTTTACTAATGGTATTAATTTATAAAGAAAAATGAGTTCGTTGTAATCAAAACCCACATATTAACCGAAACAATTATCATTAAAGTTCTATATAATAATTCATCATATTTACACGTAACCAAGTTATATAAATGACCAATAACACCTATTTATGTTCATAAATAATATATAATTTCTATTCTGGATATTTACATTCATTCCCCATACTTAAAAACAAGTGAACTGAAGATGAAAATAAAGAAAATGAACACTCTGAAGCGACAGAATTCAATACAATAACTTATCAATAAGAACATAAATGAACTAACCAGAAATATGATAAAATAAATACATGTCTAATAACTTCTTAAATAAGTTATTAATAAGTATAATTTCATATTCCAAGAGCTAAATTTCGAGAGAAAAACACATTCGGAGTTAAGGTAAGGGTTTTTCCACCCGAACATCCATTTTATTTCGGGTTACTTTCATTGTCGAATTACCTCAATAAAATTATTATGTATTATTATTTACTACCAATAAATTCTATTTGGGTATTATATATATGTACACCAACCAGAATCCTTCAATATTTTATGGATAGTTACACATTTTAATAGGATCTTTCAAAATTGATTTCAAAATATAAACCCAATTCAAGGGAATATCTCAACTTCTTACCTATTTTCAAGGGTAATCCCTAATCTATTTTTGGAAAACATTATACTTATAAAATCACTCATTTTATTATTAAAATAATATCTTACTTCACTTATTGTTTTATACAAACATATTTTCAAAAGAACTCTTCTTTTCAAATAAAATAGTAATTACCTCAAGATTGCTAAATGATTTTATAAGAGTATTTTCATTTGATTCAAAACTCTTGTTGTTTCTTATGTATTATTGGGTTTAATCATTTATGAAGTCATATACCATATTTTATTTAATGGTTTATGACTAACTCTATTGTGGATAACTATCCTAAAACCATTCTCCGTATTACTCGTAATGGTAAGTGTTTCATGTTTAATGATTGGGGTAAGTTAGTTACATTTCATATGATAGTTTCAATATGAATGTTTATGTTGTTTATGTTTATCTACGCTCATATAAGGAATGCATTGGACTTATTATGTTATGGGTGAGTACCGCTATATCCCCTCGATGCGTCAGTAGGTCTCAAGAGACAAACTACAGTCTTGGCACAAGACCTTGACAAATTGATTATTTATAGTCCTAGAACGAGGCATGGACGGTATTGTTATGATGTCTGGCATATGCACTTCCATCATTATGATGAGATTATTTGAATTTCATGTTGTTATTCGACTAGTATAATACCCATGGTTATGTTTTATTATGTCATTATTTACTTTTCTCATATTCATGCCATAATGTGTACAAGTTTATTATTTAAGGTATGTGTTTTCAATTACTTACCATGTATTTTATGCTATCTTCCACTGTTTTTTTACCCTTACTGAGTTTTTGAGCTCACCTCTTCCTTATGTTTCATTTTATTAGGGTATGAATAAGTAAATTACGAGTGACGTTAGAGCATAATCTTGGAGGCCTGTATGTTTTGAATAGAATAATTTAGTGTTGTTTTTTCCATTTAATATGTAAAGTTGAACTTAAGTATGTATCTTGTTTCCAATAATACTAAACTACTCAATCCTATAGGAAACTTATTTCTTTCTTATATACCAATGTAATCAAATAAGGCAACGACTCTGGGGAAATGGGTTCGGGTCCTTACATTCAAGAAATGTAATACAGGTGTGCCCAGATAGCGCTTCCATGCATTTGGTTAAACTTGAGTTTCATGAGATGTTATATGCAAAATTCTAGGTGGTTAGACTTGGCTTATGCTATTATGTGAAATGGTATTGGCGGTTAGCATTGGCTTGTACTACTATGGGAAATGGTCTTGGTGGTTAGCCTTGACTCATACTAAATTCATGTTTCATGTTACATGTTTCTTCGACATTTCTATGATTCCATTTTTAAATTATCCCTTGTTTATATGTTATGAATCCATATGTTACATGTATTTTTATACCATCATGTCATTCCTTCTATCCCATGTGTTAATGATTTGTTCATATAGTTATTCCCTTATTAGGATTTTATCTAATCCCTTTGTCCATGTTATCCCTAGGTTATCCTATGCAGATGTATGATCATAATGGAATATTGGATCTCATTATATATTTTAAATAAAAAGGTTTTTTTATAATGTTCCATTGTGTACCTTGTTTTCCAAGACACTATACTTTATGATCCTTGTCTTGTAATCTGATGTATAATTATGCTTAAAATCTTGTAATGTTTTATGTAAAAGGCTATGGTCACTATAGTTGGTATCATAGCATGGTCTAGTTATTTTTTATATTAGGAATAGAGAACATTTTTAAGAAGCATTAGGATGAGATGAAGTATAATAAAACATCCATAAATTTTGGTAAGTATTAATTAAGTGGTTTATCTAGAAAATATGTCCCTGTCTAGATACAAATAGGTAGAGGTGGCTCTGAAATAGATGTACCTAGGAGTGAAAACTCCGACAAAGAGTTTCGGTTTTGACCTGGGGTATCCCGGTACACAACAATGGGATTTCATGAACTATTGGTTGGACACTCCCAGGGGATATGCTTTGGTAAATTCATGATAATAATACAAACCATTATTAAGGAATAAAAAAAGACCTTAAGAGTATGAGTTAAGAAATAGATCAAGGATAACCTAGATTGAAACATAGGGAATCACAAGTTAGGGTATACTTCTCCTTTAGAAGTTTATCCTCTTACGTTCAATGATTTCTTTTTATTCTTAATAACTATATATTCAAGCCCTCTAATTGTACATTATTTTTCTCTGTTAATGGCAGGAAATATAAGAAAATATGCCAACAACCAATGTGATAGGAAATGTGAAGATTTCCCAAATGATATGCCTGATATAATGAGAATGGGTGCTCAAAACATCAAGACAGTACTTTCTCATCTGGATCAAGTTATGAATAATTACTTGAATCATGTGGAACATCCTCCTCCTCTAATGAAAGAGAAATTTTCCATAAAATCCTTCATGTGAAAAAGGAATCACATGTTTAAAAGATATTCTGATCCCCTTCTCATAAAACAGTGGATTAACTCCATTGAAAAGATATTCTCTGACCTATATTTCTCGGAAGAAGGGAAGGTTGTACTGGAAGTCTATCATTTTTGTGGGGAAGTTGATCAGTTGCGGACACTGTTCAAGAATACAATTTCCCAATTGGAAATTGATCTCATGTATTGGTAGGAATTCAAGATGATTTTTTTCAATAAATATTGTCCTCGAACCCTCCATCTAAAGATGGAAATAGAGTTCCCTGGTATAAAGTAGAAGGAAGATGAGTCTGTCGAGTGTATGAATCAAACTTTATAAGTCTTGAAAGGTATGCCTCTGGCTTTGTCATGAACACCGAAAGCAAGGTGGATCACCTCTTTAGTGGGACGAAGACGAGTCTACGGAAGGTGTTGGAGATCCAAGACTTTGAATGTTATGAGGATATTTTCCATTGTGTCATCAAGGTTGAAATGGAGATTGGAGACTCTCATTGGTCTCGTAGGCCTAGTGAAAAGCAGTCCAAAATGGAGAAAACATGGGTGGATCAAAAAAATCCCATGATGGACAGAATCTTGAATATCCCACTTGTAAATTTTTTGGGAAGAATCATCCTAGGAACTAACTAAAGGGAACCAATAATTTCTTCAAATGTGGAAAGCTGGGACATCTAGCCAATACCTACTGAAAGAATATGAAAAATGCTACTAATGTGGAAGAATAAAGGAAGTTTCAGATCAATGCTCAGTCGGTGGAATAGTATTACAACTAAAATGAGCCTGAGTATTATTCAAACAATTGCCACAATCCAAAGGTTTTCGAAGGGAATCAAAAATAACCTCCAAGGAGATAAGGAAGGGCTTATGCTATAACTACTACTGAGGTAGATCTGGGCAATGATGTGATGACATGTACACTAGTTATCCATTCAATTATAGAAAACATACTATTTGATTTGGGTTATATGTATTCATTCATATCTTCCATGTTTAGTAGAACTATTCAAAAAACACCTCAAAATTTGGAGGATAAGTTATCTATGAGAACAGCGAATGGGGAAATTATTGTATCCATGGTTTATAACTCCTCCCCATTTATCATTTGTGGACTGAACCTCCCATCAAATCTCATCATACATCCTTTAGTGGAGTTTGATGCTATCTTGGGCGTGGATTGGTTATCTTTATAAAAAATAAAACATCAACTGTTGGGAAATGGATATCACTCTTCACATCCCAAAGCATCCTCTAATTCTTTACAAGTGTATGGAGCAAGAGGAATCTACTCTAGAATCATTGTCTAAATTGTGGATATTAATTCCTTATAAGAAAGAATGTCTACCTCAAATGATTGGAAAAAAGGAGGGAATCATTCTTGAAGAAATTTCCATCATGAGGGATTACACTAATGTATTCTCTAAAGAGTTGCATGGTCTTCCTCTGACCAAGATGTCGAGTTCTCAATTGAACTTATTCATGGATCTATCCTATATCAAAGACACCTTATAGAATGGCCACTGTAGATCTAGAAGAGCTGAAGAAGCAGTTACAAGAAAATCTGAATAAGGGTTTCATATGCACGAGTGCTTCACTATGGGGTGTTCCAGTCCTCTTCGTCAAGAAGATGGATGGATCAATGTGCCCCTTTATTGTTTATCACAAGCTCAATAAAGTCACGATAAAAAACAAGTATCTCCTTCCATGGATAGATGAATTGTTTGATCAGCTTTGTGGCACCAGTTATTTTTCTAAGGTGGACCTTCAGTCAGGATATCACCAATTAAAGGTGAGGAAGGAAGTTATTCCCATGAATTCCTTTCGAACGAGGTATAGACATTATGAGTTCATAGTGATGCCCTTCAGACTCATTAATTATTTATTACTTTTTATATATTTAATGAATAGAGTCTTTAGAGATTACCTAGACAAATTTTTGGTAGTATTTATTGACAATATTCTGATGTACTCCAAGATCAAGGATAAACATAAGGAGAATATGAATAGTGTATTAAATACATTCCGAAGTGATAAGTTGTATGAAAAGTATAGTAAATGGAATTTCTGTATAGTGGAATTATCATTCATGGGGAATGTTATCACCAGAAAAGGGATATCTATTAACCCTTCCAAGACAAAGGAAATAGAAGAGTGGCCTAGGACAACATGGAAGGGATTGATTTTTTTATGTTCCTAGGAATGTAAATTCTTTTTTAAGTAGTTGAAAAAGAGGATTATTACTCCACCAATACTCACACTCCCAAAAAGTAGATAACTCATTATGGTGTACAGTGATGCTTCAAATAAGGACATGGGTTGTGTGATGATGAAAAATGATATAAGTGATATCCAACACCCCAAGGAAGCTGAAAATACATGAGCAAAAATATCCCACTCATGATTTGGAGTTAGCAGTTTTGATCTTTGCATTAAAAATCTGGCAGCATAAACTATATGGGGAGAAGTGTGAGATATATACTGATCACAAGAGTCTAAAATATATATTCAAACATAAAGAGCTTAATATGTTCCAATTAATATGGATAGATCTCATCAAGGATTATGAATGCTCAATCCACTACCATCCTGGTAAGGAAAAAAAGGTGGCGGATGCTCTAAGTAGAAGGGATCATGCATCATTATCAATGATGAGAATTGAAAAGTATCTTATCTTCTTATATTTTCAGAGAATATACATTAGAATCATCAATGGAGGAATATAATCAATCATTTCTCAACTTATTTCAGGACCATCCCTCATGAAGAAAATAAATTATGCTCAAATAAAAGATGTTGAACTTTATAAAATGGTGGGATCCATTAAAAATTGGAAATCTTTTGAGTTCTTGAGTGAAAATGATGGAGTTGTAAGATTTGGGTCATGATTATGTGTACCATCTGATCTAGAGATAATGACTGAAATTTTGAATAATTCACATAGATCGACCTTCTCAATCCACCCATGGATCACAAAGATGTATCAAGATATCCAAGTAAACACATGGTGGGACAATATGAAAAGGGAGATTGTTGAATATACATCAATGTGCTAGGTATATAATCAAGTGAAGCCTGAGAGGTAAAAGTATAAGGGGATGATGCAACCACTACCCATACCAATGTGGAAGTGTGAGAACATTACCATAGATTTTGTCACTGGACTTCTAAGGACATCCAGAGGAAGCAATGCTATATGGGTCATTGTGGATTGTCTTATGAAGACAACTCACTTTATAGAAATTCAAGAGGGATTCCCATTGGATAAACTATCATAGATTTACATCAAAGAAGTGGTAAGGCTAAATAGAGTACCACTATATATTGTATTCGATCGAGATTTGAGATTCATATCGAAGTTTTGGAAAAGTCATCAACATACTCTAAGCATGGGACTAAACTCTTATACGGCATATCATTATCAAACTGATGGCCAATCTAAGTAAACTATTAAAACACTTGAAGATATGTTGAGAGAATATTCTATAGACTTCACTAAGGGATTGGACCAACATCTTCCACAGGTTGAATTCCCCTATAATAACAGTTTCCACTCGAGCATCTGAATTGCACAATATGAAGCCCTTTATGGGAAAAGGTGCAGAACACTGTCGTGTGGGGATGAAGTCGGTGAACATAATATACTAGGACCTAAAATGGTGGAAGAAATGGTGGAGAAGGTGAAAACCATTCAGCAGCTAATCAAGGCTTTGAAAAGTCTATAGAAGAGTTATGTATAAAATCATCCAAAAGCCCTTGAGTTCAATGTTAGAGACATGGTATTTCTATATATATCTCTATGGAAAAAGGTCATGAAGTTTGGGAGAAAGGGATGCTAATTCCCAGGTACAACAGCCCCTTCGAGATCCTTGATCATGTCAGAGTTGTGGCTTATCGACTGGAACATCCATAATCCATGCCCAATGTACATGATGTCTTTCATGTATCCCTCTTAATGAAATATACACCAGATCCTTCACATGTACTCTTTTCAGAGGTGGTACAGTTGGTGGATGATCTATCTTATGAGGAGAATCCAGTGAAGATCTTGGACCGTAGAGATAATGTTTTGCGTAACAAGAATACTCACCTTGTCAAGGTACTATGGTATAATGATAAGTACGAAGGGAAAACATGGAAACTAGAGGAGGCAATGAAGGAAAAGTACC
The DNA here is from genome assembly GCA_963277665.1 of Viscum album. Lineage (NCBI taxonomy): Eukaryota > Viridiplantae > Streptophyta > Magnoliopsida > Santalales > Viscaceae > Viscum > Viscum album. Next base: position 1,325,278,166 of record OY728166.1, read on the forward strand.
CCCTCCTGTTTTTGTCTTAGACTGTAAAATGAAATTTTGAGGTCGAAATTTCTTAAGGGGGGAAGAATGTAACGACCCAATGTTTTTTAATGGAAATTTTCTTCATAAAATTATATCATGTAATCACATGAAATCACAATATAATGATCTAAAAAGTTCTATGTGTCCTTTAAACATAAGTTTGTCACTTTTGTATTATGAATTTTGATAATCTAACATACACGGTTGCAATCAGTGTATTATTTGGAGTCTAATATGACCAAGTTAATTTTTGGTGAATAGTAACATACCCTTATGAATATTAATGTTACCCTTATGAGTATTGACATACCCTAATTAATAGTAACCTTACTATGATAGTATATAAATACGATTCAAGTGGATGTACTATATACCTATATCTGGGAATAAGAAAATAAATGTTTCAAAATCTATATTTTTCAAGTGAACTAATATTTTAATTAAATATTAAATTAATCTTATTTAGAAATTTATTTTAAAAAATAGATTTTATTTTTGGATTATATACATTAAAAAATGGTTAGGGTAAATTTTTGGTATTTATCTTAAATACTTTAATTTTTAGTGAATAGTAAAATACATTAATTTTGCGTATAAATACATTATAACATAAATTCACTATTCCTAAAATCATAAGTGATTTAAGCACCCAAAAATCGAAATAAAATGTATTTATTACTATTATTGGTCTCGTAATCATCATTATTTCTTGTCTTGTGGGAAAATAATAAACTAATGATTATAATATTATGAAAACCCTCCTATCCTTCACTATAAATACCACCCATCCTTACCTCTTCTCTTAACTCCTCTCAAGACTTGTGATATGCTTAAATTATGCTAAAATTTATTCCCAACATTCTTCCCCACATCTACCAGAATTTTTTCTCCTCAAAAGACTAAAACCTCTCCCCTTAAGAGTTTCTCAAACGAGATAAACTAAAGAGGTAAAATCCTCTTTCCAATTCTTTTATTTCCTTTCAAGTTCTTTTCTTTTCTTTTTTCATTCCTCACCTATTGTTGGTCGGAGTGGACACTCAAGAGGGGGGGTGAATTGAGTTCCAATTAAAATTTCTGTTTAGAAAATACATTACTAAAATCCCCCAATTTAAAATACTAATTGAATTGTAGTGAATTTGAACTAAAGAAAACTTTCAGTTAGGTTCTCAAGGGATTGATTAATTCCCATTTAATCTAATCAGAAGATCAGATTAGCTTTTGAAACTAACCTAATGATTTGAAAGTAATTAAAACACTTGCTAATTCAACTATCAGAGTAATTTTGAAAAACATTATAAGTTTTAAAGCACTTAGCAGCAGAATAAAAGGTTTTAGATAAAACTAAATAAAGCACAGCAGATATAACCAAGAGGTTCAGTCTCAAGCTGAGACTTAGTCCTCTCAACACTTTATATAAAATTGATCCACACCCTGTATCAGGGTTCACAAAAGTTTACAACTCTCCAGGTCAAAGACCGCTACCACAGTTCTTCGTGGGAAACAAAAGCGACATCAAATACAACTATCCAGGTCACACAAGACCTCTACCACGATCCACAGTGGGAAATAGAATATGTAAAGAGCCTGAATGAGGATTTATAGATCCTCTAGTTAAGGTTCAGGAGACATTGTATGTTTAAATTAAAATTGATGACACACACTGCTCGTGATGTAAGAAATAAATCATTGAGCAATATATAGAATTTAGAATGGCTCTAGTGATTGCAGTGCTTCTCTGGACTCCTTCGAATTTGATCATAAATGGTTCTGAGTCATCTTCTAGTTTCTGTCTGGAAAAAAGAGTGTCGTTTTCTTGACATCTTGGTTCAGAGACAGTGAAAATGTAGTCAATGATGTTCTTCAAAATCCTTGTGAAATTAAAGAACTCTTCTTGAGTAAGCTTGAGTGTGTATGAGCTTTTGTGTCTTCTTGGTTTTTCATGTGTATCTATATAATCTCTTCTTGTGCATGTCGCTTGTATCACGTCTGTATTTTCCTTGTATCTCATATATTGTATATCGTGTGTCGTATATTGTATCTTGTGCAGCAACAGGGACTTTTATAGCATGAGCTACGGTAAAAGAAATGATTTCTTTTTGCAGGTACGAGGTACGGTTCCCTAACATCCAACAACCTTCATTAAATAAATAACAAAGCATTAAAATATACCTAATATGACCGTTGGTTATATTAAACAAAGATAAAGAAATTAAGGCAGCGTCGGATTCTCTGGAACAGTATCTTTGGATATTGGTAGCCTTATGTATCGGTAAGTCTTTGTATCGGTAACCTCTTGTATAACAGTAGCCTTTCTATCGGTAGACATCATGTCTGTCAGTAGACTTGATAGGTAGTGGTAGACTTAATGTACTAGTGACCTTTCGTGTAACGATATCCTTTCTATCGATATACTTCCTTCGGTAACTTGTTTGTAATGGTAGGCTTGAATAACGGTGACTTGTCTGTATCGGTAGGCTTGCATAACGATGACTTGTCTGTATCGGTAGGCGTGCATAACGGTGACTTGTCTGTATCAGTAGGCTTGCATAACGGTGACTTGTTTGTATCGGTTGTCTTGCATAACAATGACTTGTTGTATCGGTAGGCTTGCATAACGATAGACTTGTTGTATCGGTAGACTTGTTGTGTAACAGTGACCACTTTTTTGTTTAAGAATTCTATTGGCAGAATGGTTTATGTTAGAATATATATCCATCCAGTAACCAAATTCTCTGAAGATAATATAAATATTGTAATATATGAATATGTGCATGGTGTACAAAAATACTGAAATAAGTAATTAATCATTAATCAATATAGGTATTATCAAACTATAATTGAGCATAATTGAGATTATCAAAATATAAGTTCAACTAATTCTCCAGAGGGTCCAACAATCTCCCCCTTTTTGATAATCACAACTTATTCCAAATTATTAAGAAAATTAAAATGGTGTGAGAGGAAAAATTTCATAAAAAAACTTTAAAAAAAAGTTCTCATTTTTTTTCTCCCCCTTGCAATTACACTCCCAGGTCTCATTAGTTTCATTTTATCCCCCTTTATTATTAACAAAAATAAGGGAAGATTTAGAGAAATGTAGAGACTAAAAGAGAACAGATTACACAGAAACATAGTAAAGTAGAGAATGTAAGAGTAACTTTCCATTAAATCACAAAAGATACAAACTGATAAAGTCAGTATTACAAGAGAAAATTCAAGTGAATCAAATAAAAAACATCAAAAATCACTCAATCTTCCTCTGGAACAGGATTCATTCCCTTGGGACAATAAGATGGTGCAGGTTCAGATTGAGTAGATGGCTTGGGAATAGCTGAAAAAATAACTGGAGGTTCAGCCACTGAAACTGTATCGGATCTGAAATCTGTGCTTCTCTGTGTGATCATAGGAGTTAAGCTTCGAATAGCCTGAACTGGAGTCAACTGAGGTGTACTCCCAGAGGCAGAGGAAGGAAGGGCAGGAAGGACAATCACAGGTCTGGCATCCACATACAAGAATGGTAGCAACAGGTTCCTGAAATCCATAATAATACTACCTCTTCTCTCCATTGCTAACACAAAATCATCTCTATTTTCAATGAATTTATCTAAGGCAGGAGTAAGCTCCCCGAGCTTACTAAACTGTTCTCTGAAAGCTTGAGTCACTGGAGGCAACTTCATATTCTACAATAAGATCTTGAAATGATTGGTCATTTGATGCTTGGTATAGACCTTCTCAAAGTAAGCATCCACCTTGTTCTTAATTGCCTCTTGAGAAGCTGTAGCTGCCCGTAGGTGATCAAGAACAAAACTACTAACTTCCCTTGTGGTAGCAAGGATTTGATTATCTAAGGTTCCACTGGTACCGGCCTTAGCCAACTCTTCCTGGATCACAGTTCTGATCTGGTCAATGTTCAGAGTAGAGCTAGATGAGGGAAGGGGTTTTACCGAGAAAACTACTATCTCCTTGAAATATTGTGTCAGATTACTATCCACCTTCTGAACAAGTTCATCTTGACTGTTCAAATGTTCCTTGGCTGATTTCATAGAAGCCTCAAATACTTCCACAAACGGTTTAACTACTTATTTGTTATATCTGATATCAGTATTCACTTGGGTTTGAGAGCTGTTCATGGCAATCAACAAAGAAATAGATTGTCTTAGAGAAACCACAGCTCCTGTATGACTTTTAATTTGAGTATGGCATACTTTAACTTCATCCATCATTCCCCTCACTGGACTAGAAACAACACATTCCAGAGATAGCTATAGGGATTTCTCCACACTCCTCATTTCATCAACCAAACTTTTCTTCAAATCTACCACTGATTCTCTCACTGCTTCTTTCATTTCAGCCTTTAAAGACTCAAGGTCCTCCTTGGTTGCCAAATTTTCAGCCACAGCAGGTAGGATAACTGTTTCCCTTTGGGGCTAGTCTTCCTCATCCGAATATTCATAATTAAGTCAAAGAACCATATATCCGGGATCTGATGTCCATCCTTCAATGCCATATAGTACAGAAATTGAACCAAGATTCTCCCCCTCACTTAGAGCATTCTTCTGAGCTATCTCCTCCAACTGTTCTACTTGAGGTAATTCCACAAATTCCTTTACAACTTCAGCAGATGAAACAACCATTTTCACTAAGGGATCAAAGACTCTCTCATCAATGGAAGTAGATGCTACTTCTTCTTCCTGATCAGGCATTATCCTGACTGTACTATCTATCAAAGGGCTCATACTGATCTCTTCTTCTTCATTTTCCTCATCGTATGCTTCAATAGTATCCTCCTTTTCTCCATGAACAAAATGATCGGATTAGGTTGCCCCATCCTCTTCAGAGGTTTCCCTGACAACATTCTGATATGCTTCTTCTTCTTCTTCTTCTTCAGTGGACTCTGTATCATTGTCCTTCAAAATAGTTTCTCTCCTTGGTAGTTCTTTTGGAGGGATAGCTGATCCATAGGAAATATTTTGTTGCATAGTACTGGGAGGTAAATCTGGGTCTCCTCCTTCCTCAATTGATGTTTCTTCCTCCCCAGCTTCAGCTTCATTATCACTGTAGTCCGGTTCGGGCTCATCTGGTCCAAGTCCAGGATCCCTCACATCCTTTGGTCTAGAAGGATGGTCCACATGAGTGTACTTTTCATAGACTTTACCTTCATCATTAACCCATGATTTCTTCTAAGGGTTTAGCTAACCTTCATAATCTTAAAAATAGTCATGGTGAGGAAAAAGTTATCCTTAAACACAACATTTTCATCCAGAGGTCCTGCTACCTCCTTTTCCTTCAACATAATAGAAATCAACTTAGAAAAGAAAAGTGCATTGGACTTAGACTTCGGTCTAGTCATATCCTCAATTGGAATCATTATCAATCTACACAAATTCATGTTTACTCTATGATTTAATAGATACAACAAATAAATATCCTGAAATCTGAGGGTAGAAAAATCTCCTCTCTTTGGAAAAATCACATGCTGAATGAACTTAAAATGTAGTTTATCCTCCCCTTGATTTCTGCAGCAATGATCTTTCTAGGGGTTCCATTTCCTTTCAATTCCAAAAAGGCATCCTCATATTTGAAAAAGTCACTAGCAGTAGGTATGGATTTTGAATAAAATCTATAATCACCACTATGAGGAACTCTAAGGTTCTCATCCCATTCAATTGATGAAAACAAAAACTTTTGACCATTCACAAATGAAATCATTCTATTATGCTCTTTTGAAATCTCAAAATAGAAAAACTCATAAAAATCCTTTACCAGTACTGGATAATACGGTCCATTATTGTTCATGAAGCATTCGAGCCATCCTTCTTCTTGTAAGGTCTTCATAATCAAGGACTTTCTTTCCAATATCCATCCCACACATAACTCCTTTTCCACTACAATTTCTCGCTTCGATAAATGCGGATTCACAGGATTCCTTAGAACAATAATTGTACTGCTTCCACTAGAACCAGCATGGGTTACTTTCTACTTCTTAGCTTGTGGCACATCACTCCCTTCATCCATTGAGGGTCGCTTCACATGGGTCATTTCAGATTCTGAGGCTTAGGGTTTTGCGAGCTTGAGAGGTTTTAGGTAGGAGGGTTTCGAATAGATGGGTTCGCGGGGATTGAGTGATGTCTAGAGATAGGTTTAATATCGTTTAAGATTCACATATAAAATAAATCTCATATTAAAAACGGTTCAAAGTCTTGGCCTTAATACAAAAATTTAAAACAGCATGAGATATGTACTGGTGATGTGTCGTTAAACGGTGAGGTCTATCCTAACGGTGAGGTTTGTCCTAATGGTGAGGTTTCTCCTAATGGTGAGGTTTATACTAACGGTGAAGTTTGTCCTAACGGTGAGGAATTTCCTGATGGTGTGGTTTATCCTAACGGTGAGGTTTATCCTAACAATGATGTTTGTCCTAATGGTGAAGTTTGTCCTAACGGTGAGGTTTGTCCTAACGGTGAGGTTTATCCTAATGGTGAGGTTTGTCCTAACGGTGAGGTTTGTCCTAACAGTGAGGTTTCTCATAATTGTGAGGTTTCTCCTAATGATATAAGAGTAAGTTATCATTCCTAATTCATGTCTAATGAAACTCAATCTTTCTGAACTTAAAGTCTTAGTGAAAATATCAGCTAATTAGAGTTCAGTGCCTATAAATTCAAGAGTTATATCACCTCTTTGATAATGATCTCTTATAAAGTGGGGTCTAACATCAATGTGTTTTGTTTTAGAGTGAGACACAAGGTTCATTGAGATGTTGATCGCACTAGTGGTATCACAGTTAATTGAAACATGATTAAAATCAAACCCATAGTCCAATAAAGTGTGTTTCATCCACAAAATCTGTGCACAGCAACTACCAGCAGCTATATACTCTGCTTCAGCAGTAGATAATGCCACTGAATTCTGCTTCTTACTACACCACGATACTAAGGAATTTCCAAGTAAATGACATGTTCCAGATGTGGTCTATCTATCTAACTTTCATCCCGCAAGGTCAACATCTGAATAACTTATTAAATCAATTTATTGTCCTTTTCGGTAAAATAGTCCCAAATTAGTAGTATATTTAAGATATTTGAAAATCCTTTTAACAGCAAGTAAGTGTGACTCTTTAGGGTTAGATTGAAATCTAGAACACATACATACACTAAACATAATATCAGGTCGACTAGCAGTAAGATAAAGTAAACTCCCAATTATACCTCTATAATTAGTTTGATCTACTGGTTTCCCAGTTTCATCAATATGTAATTTACAGGTGGTACTCATAAGTCTGTAACTTCCCTTAATATTATCCAAACCAAAACGTTTTAATAAATCCTTAGTATATTTACTTTGATTTAAAATAATACCATCTTTAGTTTGAAAGATTTGAAATCCAAGAAAGTACTTTATCTCTCCCATTAAGCTCATTTCAAACTCATTTTGCATAACCTTTGAAAAATCAGTACATAAAGAATTTTTAGAAGATCCAAAAATAATATCATCAATATAGATTTGTACTATTAAAACATCTTTTGAAATTATTTTAATAAAAAGAGTGGGATCAGCAATTCCTTTTGTAAATCCTTTTGAAATAATAAAATTTTTATGTCTTTTATACCAAGCTTTTAGAGCTTGTTTTAAACCATATAAATCTTTAGAAAGTTTAAAAACATGATTTTGAAAGTGATGATTTGAGAAACCAGGTGGTTGTTCGTCAAAAACATCTTCAACAATAAAACCATTTAGAAAAGCACTTTTCACATCCATTTGATATAACCTAAAATTCAGATGTGATGCAAAGTCAAGTAAGATCCTAATTGCCTCTAATCTAGCTACAGGTGCAAAGGTTTCCTCATAGTCAATTCCTTCTTCTTTATTGTAACCTTGTCCAACTATTCTAGCTTTGTTTCTTATGATGTTTACAGATTCATCAACTTTATTTCTAAACACCCACTTTGTGCCTATGGTTAATGTTTCCTTAGGACTTTCTACTAATTCCCATCCTTTATTTATTTCAAATTGATTTAGCTCTTCATGCATAGCCATTACCCAAAATTCATCATTGATAGAATCATTGATATTTTTAGGTTATAACTGTGAAAGAAAGGCTTGATGTTCAACCTGATTTCTTAGATAATCTCTTGTTTGTGTTCCTCTATCTATATTACCCAAAACAACATCTAAAGGATGGTTCTTTAGGATCCTAGTTGGTCTCAAAAAGGTAGGGCTAGAGATTTCAGGTTCATCAATAGTTTGGGAATCAATAGAAGCAGGTTCTGGAAAATTTCAAGAACTGGATGTTTTAACTATAGGTCCACTTTCTTTATCATTAAGGTTCAAAATAGTGATATCATCTTCAAGATTTTCAAGAGATTTCTTAGGTTCATGTGGGTCAGTTTCATCAAATTTGATGTGAACAGATTCCTCCACACAGTTGGTTCTCTTATTGAAAACTCTATAGGCTTTACTAGAAATAGAGTAACCTCGTAAAATTCCTTCATCACTCTTGGATGCAAACTTGTCAAGATTATCTTTGGTATTACGAATAAAGACTTTGCAACCAAAAACTCTGAAGTAGTTAAACTTAGGTTTCCAATGGTTCCACAACTCATAAGGGGTCCTATTAAGAACAGGTCTGATCAAGACTCTATTGATAATATAACAAGCTGTATTGACAGATTCAGCCCAAAAATAAACAGGTAGGTCATACTCATTGAGCATTTTTCTGGCAATTTCCTAAAGGGTTATATTCCTCCTTTCTACTACACCATTTTGCTGAGGTGTCCGAGGGGCAGAGAAATTGTGACTATATCCATTGTGTGAGTAGTAGGATTCAAACTCATGATTTTCAAACTCACGGCCATGATCACTTCTCATGGTTTCAATCTTAAGTCCACTAAGGTTCTCTAAATACTTGGAATATTTAACAAAGTAAGAACAAGCTTCACTTTTGTGAGCTAGAAAATATACCCAAGTATACTGAGAATAGTCATCTACTAGAACATAGACATAGTGCTTCCCATTTAATCTAGAAAATCTAGAAGGTCCAAACAAATCCATATGAACCAACTCGAGAGGTTGGGACGTTGACACTTCATTCTTTGATTTGAACGAAACATTATGTTTCTTTCCATTTTGATAGGGATTACAAACTTTATCTGCTGGGAATTCAACTAGTGGTAGGTCTCTAACTAAGTTCTTCCTAGTATGTTTTCTATGTGAATGTACATTGTAGTGTCCTAATATTCTGTTCCAAAGCCAAGACTCTTTGTGAAAAGCATTTAAACAATTAATATTTTGTATATATAAAGAATTTAAGTCAACAGCATAGACATTTTCATTTTTCAATGCAGAAAATACTAAATCATTTTTAGAATTAAAAACATTGCAAGAATCATCTTTAAATTTAACATTAAAACCATCATCACATAACTGAGAAATACTTAGTAAATTATACTTAAGTTCATCAACTAATAGAACTTTAGAAATTAATACTGAGTCAGTGTTACTAATTTGGCCTAAGCCGATGATTTTCCCTTTAGAATTATCACCAAAGGTGATAAAACCTCCATCAACTCTGACTAAGCTTTTAAAGCATGAGAAGTCTCTAGACATTTGTCTTGAACATCAACTTTCCAAGTACCAAGTCTTTCTATAGGTTCTCATTAAGTAGGTTCTCTACAACACAGATTTAGATATGAAATTATTTTGGTACCTATATTTTCTTGGGTCCAGACAGGTTAGCCAATAAAACTTTAGGTACCCAAATTTGTCTTATGGGTCTCATATAATTTGTAGAATCATCAAATTTTGAAAGATAAACTTTTTTAGATACGTAAATATGAATATAACTAGTTTAAGCATATGGACATCCAGAACTAGAACTATCTACATTTTTTCCAGATTTAGAAATAAATATAGTTTTGGTAATTTTTCTTTGTCCAGGTTGGTATCCTATACCAGTAGTATATCTAGGTGCAATATACTTACCTAGAATTTGAGTAAGATTATATTTTCCATTTGTAAACTTTTATAAATCCTTCCTAATTTGCTCATTTGACAATTTTAGTTCAGTGTTTTCTTTAAGAAACTGAGCATTCTTTTGCATTTCTATGTCATGATCAGATTTATGTTTAACAGTTAAAGAATACTGTTTCTTTAAACCTTTGTATTTTTCTTTCATCTCATTACAGGTTTCTTCCAACATATCACAGTATTCAAACAGTTCATATTTTGACATATTTTCATAATCAGAATCATCTCCTGAATAATATGTATTTAAATTAGGAGTTTCAGATGTTACCTCAGAACTGTTTGTCATAAAACACATGTTTTCCTTATTTCTGTTTTCAGTCTCAGAAGCTTCAGATTCACTAGAGCTATCCTCAGAAGCACTCCAGGTATCCTTTATGGCTTTCTTATACTTTTTGTCCTTATACTCATGCTTCTTCTTGTATTTCAGCTTTGGACAGTCTGCTTTTATATTTCCTTTTCTTTTGCATTCATAACAGAATACATAATCAGATTTTTCAGATTTCATCTAGTCCTTTTTCCAGTGTCCCTTGTTGTCATACTTACCTATGTAATTTGATTTTCTGAAATACTTTTTCTTCCTATAAAATTTATTAAATCTTCTGGCTATGTGAGCCATTTCTGCATCACTGTCAGATGCACTTTCACTTTCTTCTCATCTTGAGCTATCACTTACAACATGAAGTTTCTCTTTATCAATGTTCTTTAAAGTAGATTCATTGATGGCAACTGACTTCCTTTTTGGTTCATCTTCTTCTTCTTTGTTTACCTTAAGTTCTTCATCATACATCATCAACTTACCAATAAGTTCCTTGACTGGCAGTTGACCAATATCACAAGATTCTCTGATTGAAACAGAAGTGACCCTCATCTTTCTGGTAGGCATCTCAAAATTCTCATGATCTACTCCTTTGGTGAAACGTCCTTTCCTAGTGACATCATTGTATTGAAAATTTCGTTAAACCTGAAATACATATCAGAAATGGGTTCATCAGGCTTCATCTTAAAATTATCATATATAATAGTATAGGTGTTCAATCTCATTTCCTTAACATTAGTTGTTCCTTCATAAGAAACACTTAAAGTATCCCAAATTTCATATGCAGTCTTACAAGCAGATATTCTATTAAATTCATCATCTTCTAAAGCACAACACAGAGAATTCATAGCTTTTCAATTATTATTATAAGTTGTCTTAGTAACTTCATTCCAAGTAGATCTAACAGTAGTAGGAATTTTAAATTCTAATTCTATGGAAGTCCAAATATCAAAACCCATGCTCTCTAAATGAATTTTCATCTTAATCTTCCACTGAGCATAGTTTTTTCCATTGAAAAATGGTGGTCTATTAGTAGAAACACCTTTCATTATTTTATCCATGATAACTAGGTTAAAAGAAAAATTTTAATGTGATAAAAATTTATAAATAACATAAATTTTAAGAACATTAAAATACTACTAGAATCACAGTTGAAAAACAGAGTACTTTAGAAAATATTTTAAAATCCATTGATACCAAATGTTGGTCGGAGTGGACACTAAAGAGGGGGGTGAATTGAGTTCCAAATAAAATTTTTGTTTATAAAATCCATTACTAAAATCCCCCAATTTAAAATAGTAATTGAATTGTAGTGAATTTGAACTAAAGAAAACTTTCAGTTAGGTTATCAGGGGATTGATTAATTCCCAGTTAATCTAATCAGAAGATCATATTAGCTTTTGAAACTAACCTAATGATTTAAAAGTAATGCAAACACTTTCTAATTCAATTATCAGAGTAATTTTGAAAAACTGTTTTAGTTTTAAATCACTTAGCAGCAGAATAAAAGGTTTTAGATAAAACTAAATAAAGCACATCAGATATAACCAAGAGGTTCAGTCTCAAGTCGAGACTTAGTCCTATCAACACTTTATATAAAATTGATCCACACCATGGATTGGGGTTCACAACAGTTTACAACTGCCAGGTCAAAGACCTCTACCACAGTTCTTCGTGGAAAACAAAAACAACAGCAAATATAGCTGTCCAGGTCACACACGACCTCTACCACTATCCACAGTGGGAAATAGAAGATGTAAATAGATTGAATGAGGATTTATAGATCCTCCAGTTATGGTTCAGGAGACAGTGTATGTGTAAATTAAAACCGATGACACACACTACTCGTAAAGTAAATAATAAATCACTGAGCAATATATAGAATTTAGAATGGCTATAGTGATTGCAGTGTACCACTGGACTCCTCGAATTTGATCTGAAATGGTTCTGAGTCCTCTTCATGTTTCTGTCTGGAAAACAAATTGTTTTTTTCTTGAAATCCAGGTTCAGATACAGTGAAAATGTAGTCGATGATGTTCTTCAAAATCCTCGTGAAGGTAAATAACTCTTCTTGAGTAAGCTTGAGTATGTATGAGCTGTGTCTCCTTGGTTGTGCACGTATATCTGTATGATCTTTTCTTATGCATGTCCCTTGTATCACTTATATATTTTCCTTGTATCTCGTATATTGTATATCGTGTGTCGTATATTGTCTCTTGTGCAGCAACAAGGACTTTTATAGCACGAGCTCTGGCAAAAGAAATGATTTCTTTTTGCAGGTACGAGGTGCGGTTCCCTAACATCCAACAACCTTCATTAAATAAATGACAGAGAATTAAAATATACCTGATATGACTGTTGGTTAGATTAAACAAAGATAGAGAAATTAAGGCAGCGTCGGATTTTCTGGAACGGTAGCTTTGGATATCGGTAGCCTTGTGTATCAGTACGTCTTTGTATCGGTAACCTCTTGTATAACGATAGCCTTTCTATCGGTAGACTTCATGTCTGTCGGTAGACATTATCGGTAGCAGTATACTTAATTTACCAGTGACCTTTCATGTAATGGTAGCCTTTCTATCGATAGACTTCCTTCTGTAACTTGTCTGTAATGGTAGGCTTGAATAACGGTGACTTGTTTGTATCGGTGGGCTTGCATAACGGGGACTTGTCTGTATCGGTAGGCTTTCATAACGGTGACTTGTCTGTATCGGTAGGCTTGCATAACGGTGAATTGTTTGTATTAGTAGGCTTGCATAATGGTGACTTGTTGTATCGGTAGGCTTTCATAATGGTAGATTTTTGTACAGGTGGACTTGATGTATCAGTGACCTTCACGTATTGGTAGACATGTTGTGTAACGGTGACCACTTGTCTGTTTAAGCATTCTATTGGCAGAATGGGTTAAGTTAGAATATATATACATCTAGTAATCGAATTCTATGAAGATAATATAAATATTGTAATATATGAATATGTTCCTGGTGTACAGAAATACTGAAATATTAAATTAATCATTAATCAATATAGGGATTATCAAACTATAATTGAGAATAATTGGGATTATCAAAATATAAGTTCAACTAATTCTTCAGAGGGTTCAACACCTCCCATCACCCAAATGGTGTGATAACTCCAGTAAAATACATGAACTAGAATTTTTTTATGTTAATGGGAATATTCATTATAATCTATCATTTCCCCTTATTTTATATGAATGAAGTGAAAACACCGTCCGATATGTGTTAATTTATCACATTCAAGGACGATTGTATATCAATTTCTATTACCATCTTATAGTATGGTCATGAAATCATTTTTATGGTTTAACCATACTATTAAATATTTATTTTATCATATATGTGGTTCTGTAATAATTTTTTACACATGTTTTTTGATTTATAAAAAAAAGTTCATTATGGCAAAAAACCGCCAATTAACCCAAAAGGTTATCACTAAAGTTCTATATAATGATTTGACCTCACACCAGGTAACCAAATTAAATTTACAACCATGTAATATACTATATTTTCACTAATTTCATATAAATTGAATTATATACAAAAACTTTCATCATACATATTTATCCAAACATGAATATAAGTGAACCGATCATTAAAATCAAGTAAGAAAACAAATCTGAACATTGAAATTGAACCTCTTAACCAATAAAATTGGTTATAAATGAACATAAAAAGGTTATAATAAATATTTTACATATATAATAAGTTCATTAATTATTAATTAATGAACCTATTTTTTTATTCAGGTCTTTAAGTTCAATCAAAGATCACCATCAGATTTATGGTAAGGGATCCTCTCTATTTCACTTTTATTCAAGAATGTCCTCTACACTATGCCATTTTATAAGTCTTCCATAATGATGGGGCAAGATTTCATACCTCCCACTTACATCCCACATGATTTATAAGAAATTATAAATACCTTTCTCTCTCATTAATCCCTCTTAAGTACATCTGATACCATGTCGATAATCTGTAAGGAATTCCACTCAAACCGACTTTATTCCTTTGGGTTGCTCTATATTTCTTTTTACCCAAATTATGTTCTCTTTTATATTTTTTTAAAAACTTTTACAATATGTTTATATGATCCAAAATAATGTTTCAATATACATCCCTAATTCTCTTTTGGTTATATACATGCTTTTAAGTGATTCCCTCCTCAATACTTCCTAATAAGAAAACTCGTTTTAAGGGAACTTCCCAAATTTTTACCCAATTTCAGGATCACTCTATCCTCTATTTTAAGCCACCATTTTCTTTATAAATTATTCCTTTTTATTATTAAAACCTGTTTGGTTCAATTTTGGTTTTATATAAATGATTATTTCCATTTATATTTTAAAACCTCTATAGTATTATCCTTAAAACAACAAAAAATGTTTTAATACTAAAATTATTCAAATAAATTTCTTACATGTTCTCACTTATGTTTAACATAACTTAATATGATATATTCTTATTTAACCTTATAAACTTCCATGTATGTTCTAATTACTTTCGTTCATGGACACTTTCATGATACGCCCATTGGTTATGCATTGTGTCATGATTGTAGTATCCAATTCTTTCCATGGGTAACCCATATGTTTATGTATGATTGATTATGTATGATTATTTATGTGGAAAACATATTCATGAAATGTAAGATAGGTGTTCCTAGATATATCTCCAATTAATTTGGTAAAGTTTAGTCTCGTGAGATGTTATGTGCGACGGTGTAGGCGGTTAGCCTTGGCTTGTGCTACTATGTGCAATGATCTTTGTGGTTATCCTTAGATTGTGCTACTATGGGAAACGGTCTTGGAGTTTATCCTTGAATTGTACAAAATTAATTTTTTATGTTTCTTCCACATTTCAAAAATTCCATGTTTAAATTATCCCTTATTTATATGTTATGATTCCATATGTTACATGACTTTTTATATCATCATGTCTTGTCTTCTATCCTATGTTATAATGCTTTTCTCTTATATTTATTCCCTTACTGGAATTTTAGATCATCCCTTTGTTCATGTTATCCCTAGGTTATCCCATGCAGATGTATGAGCATAAGGTTTTCATTATGAATTTTAAATAAGAAGTTGTTTTTATAATGTTGGATTATGTATATAGTCTTCTAAGACACTAGAATTTATGATCCTTACCTTGTACTCTGATGTATAATTATGCATAAAATCATGTAATGTTATATGTAAGAGTCTAGGGTTTCTATATATGTATATTCTTCAAACATATATAGCTATCTTATTCTAATTTTCTTTTTATTGGGTAATACATTCCTTATGTTCATTTCTCAAATTCATTCATTATGAAATTTCCTTTAATTATGATATGAAGAAAGACTGTGAAACAAATTTTTTCCATTGGTATTTCATATATTTATTCATTATGATTGATTTTTGTTTTTTTGGAACAAAAATCATTAACATGTAATGATTATTTTTTCCATATAGTTCTCCAATTCATTGAGTAAATGTTTAGCCTCAAGAGATATTATATGTGTGATTTGGGAGTAAATGTAATCTAATATGGGACATTGTCCACCACGTGATAATTTCTAGGAATTTATTCTTAAATCATGTTTATGTAATTTTATATGTTTCGTCCACATTTTCTAGGTCTACATGATCTTATAATACATTGTTCTTGAATTTATTCTTCAATGTGATAACTCATCAGACTTATCTTTGATGATATCATGTTGCACCTTTAATTCACACATTATGTTTTATAATCATGTTTATTTCCATACTGTACTTTCTATCTCACCCCTTTCTTTTATGCATTACCTTTATTATCCTATAAATTTATAAGATCTAAATCAAAATTTGGATCCCATTATATAGAATAAAATATGTATTTCATGTTTTAAATTTCTTTTTCATATATCATAAATCTTGTCTTCAAAGGACTCTATGCCTTTTAATCTTTGGGGTTGTACTTAGTGAATATTTACAATTGAAAATAATGTATTAATATGCATAAAAGGAATGGTTCATCATATTTTTTAGTTAATTAAGTGATCATGAATGAATCACTGTCATGTTTTCATGTGAGAGGATTTCATGGTCTTTGAAAGAAATTAATAGTCTAAAAAAGAGATTAGTTATTGGTGAGAGAAGTTCATTGTCAACCAAATAAATGGGTAGAATTATATAGAGACATGAAGTACCTGAAATAAGTGTGTAGTCTATAAAAACAACATTAAATCCATGAGAAGAATGTGTGGGATTTTTTCCTTTCAAAAATTTTCATCATTTTGATATGAATCCAGACATAAAACTGTAAAAATGTGATTTATAAGACATTTTTTTCTTGAAAATAGGATAAAATTAATAATATTAAATGATATACAAGCATGGATACTCGTTTCACCCATTAAAAGTGTTTTATGAGACCAAAAAGTTCCAAAAAGGCCCTTAAATGTTTTTAGTGGTCTCTAAACCCTTTTAGTTCGGAAAGTATGAAATTTAAAACCAAATACTTGATAGAGGTTCAAAACAACATTTCATTAGACATGTACTTTTTTTAGAAATCTATAATCCTCATGGTGTGAGAAATCATGAAAAAAATAGAGAAATTAATTTATTCATTATAGAGATATATTTCCCTCAAACTGAAATTATATTGTCTGAGTTGATATTATGTCATAGATGCTATAGAAAATTGTGTGGAAGATTATTTTCAGTGCCAAAAAATCCCTCCCCCATTAAAAATATATTCACTATAAAAAAGAATGTAATTTTGAGTAAAATGTTGGAAACCCTTCCATATTCATCACTATATGGTCAAACTCTTCTAGGGGATCCATAATGGCGGTGTTTCAAAAAGGAGTTTCTTGACTCATTTTTTTAATATCACAAAGTCTATTATCTCAACCTAATGAATTAATATCCTCAATTTGTAAAGGTATAAATTATAGTATTAAATCAGGAATGTAATGAAAATATAATATTTGTTTGGGTAAAACATAAGAAATATAGATGTCACTATGCATCCTATAAGAACATAAATCAAGACATAAATATTATTTTGGAATATTCACAGATCTAGTTGATGCTCAAACATTATTGGAATTGTTTTGGTAGAGGGACATAATATAAAATCCATAAATGGAAGAGTAAACATATTAGGGAGGATATATGGAAATTTTCAAACTGTCCTGGGACTATATATATTGAACCAATATCCACTTATCTTCTGCACGGATCTAGATATCATTCAAGGATATTTTATCACATGGAAAAGAACAATATAAGTAGTTTTATGTGCTATAATGTAGACCACAAGTCATATTTTTTAAATTCATGAAGTATGTACTATTTTACCCTCATAACAGAATATTTCTCTAACTTTTTCTTTATGATAATAGACCTAGATGGGATAATAAGAAATTTAATATCCATGAGTTATGTACCTTTTAGTATTTTATACCATACCTTTATCTAAGACATTAATTGAGAGGATAATTAGATAGGAACACATAATTTTCTGTGACTTCCGATTATGGTATTTCAACCTAACATGTTCTGTTCCATTTAATAACTTTTAAATCAGAAAAATTCCTTGGTCGTGTGAGGTTCAAGCCCAATGAGAATAGACTCAGATTTTTTTCATGTATCCCTTTATGGTTTTTAAACATGGTTGGTGTAATTTCTATTTTTATTTATAGTTTATGGTTAGGATACTTGTACTAAAGTAAGATAATTATCAATATTGAACCACTTTAACATGATATAACTGAATTTTATGTTCATATTGATTTGATGAATATATTTTAAGTGTTAAGGATATATAAAGTTGACAAAAAGATAATATATTATACTTAATAACACTGTAAAGGTTTGAATGATGTGAAATTAAGATCGAGGTAGTTATAGACTGCTTCATGAAGAGGTACATAAGGTTTTATGGTATTTATTTTTGGATCATTATGACATATAGTTCAAGGGAACATGGTTAATGACAGTGTATCTAGTATATGTATTCTAATATGATTATCTCAACTCAAGGATTTAGGATTACCAAGAGGGTTATTTCAAATTGATTAATTTATATCATCACAAAATAATCTCACCTAGATATGAAATGAAATAATAATTGGATGTCATAACCATCCATTTAAATTTATAGTGATGAAAAGGTGTTTAAAATAATTGGTATTTGAATCCACTTAAATAATTAGGGTTATGAAATGTGTAAATTATATTATAAGAATTCCTAAAACATTGGTGACTGGATGGAGGTTTGGGAAGGTTAACCATTGGGAACAGATAAACCCAATTCAAATCCACTAGTAAATAGAACAATGGGTTAAGGGAGACTATTCCTACCAAACCAAGGAATATTTGAGTGGTTACATCATAGTAATAGATTCAGTTATGCTATTATAAATTAAATAAAAGGTCTATTTGGATTGGTTATGATCAATCACAAATATATATTTTAAATAGAGAACGAAGTGGAATTATTATTTTAACATTATAGGATTCCAATATGAGTATCTTAGCTAAAGTAGTTAGGTTGATAATAATTAGGATTTCAAACATATAAATTTGTTTCATGGAGAAATATTATCTCAATAATGTTTTAATCACCCTAACGGTTACAAACTATGAATTTAATATTTTCTTAGGGAAATGTAATATGGTAATCTATTTCCCTGAATTTTTACTAAATTAGTGGGAAACTTTCATACTTTTATAGGGAAATATAATAGGCCCCAAAAAATTTAAAAATTTTCTATTTACTCTCTAATTTTTTTCCAATGATCTAAAAGTGGTTGTTTTGGCAAGAAGAGACTTATCTTTTTCTCAATAACACTTTGTGGGGTTTCAACCTAAGAAGGAATTGTTTTACTTTTAATTTAAAATTTAATTTCAATAAATTTTAATGCTTAAAAGACTAGAGTCTAAGGTCATATAACTCTGACCCGCTACTATGTGGGTTTAACGCCACCCATCATTGACCAAAATATAAGGCATTCTATATAAAAATGTTCTAGATAATCCTGATGTGATTGAGATCCATATACTATTGTTGATTTTTCTTAATGAAAATTCCACATAGGATCTTGGAACCATGGGATGTATGTTTACACATGGTCATAGAATAAGAGATCTAGGTGTCACTATATATCTAGGAGTAATATTAATCAAGTCATATATAGTTTAGAAAAACATATTCCCAGTATAAAGATGGTATATATACAGAAAGGGGGAAAGTTTTATATTTTATCTCCGTATGGGATGAGAACCAGGAGTTGTTCCATAGATTTCACAAATGATATAAGATCTTGGTGCCCTATCAAATTTTGATAGTATTCGATTTCAACAATTTTTTAGAAATCATATGGGAGGTACACTTGCATGGACCTAGATCTCATGTAGGGAAATTGGTTCATTAGGATAGACCACTCTAATAAGTTTATGAACTTTTAGAATTGACTATTTGTTATGTAATTCATGTCATGAGATAAGTACATAGATTCCATGCAGTTTATATTCATATGACTAAGACTAAATAATTAAAATTAGAACTCTCTAACTCTGTGTAAAACCCCATCGATAAAACCCAACTTAGATAAAGAGGGAATGGACACTATGATAGAGAGAGGTTCAAAGTGAATAGGATTTGTGGTATGGCCTAGGATATTAGATCCTAGAATGACTACATATCCTCCCATTATAGGAATCAATCCATGTGTATTACATTTTAAAGGGGTAATTTCAATCATTTTTTAGGTGAACCATGACATTTTGATTTGTTGTTATGACTCTAACTATCAAATATATGAGGAAATAAAGGGACCATATTTAGATAGTAATATTTTTTAGGGGAGGGGATTCTTGATCTGGGTTATATAGAATATACCCTTCTAGGTAGTTTTATGTCTTATGGGATTGACCACTCTAAACAATTTTATGTCTTCTCGTATAGACTATAGTTTGTTTAGTATCACATATTATGAAAATGAATACCTTTAATGAAGTTTACATTCATAATACTAGGAAAAATATGGGATATATTTTACGATTTTATAGTTTTTCCCATGATTCATGTATTTTATTTTCTTATGTCTTAGATCACCCTTAATAGTTTCTTTGATGTGTGAGGGAATAAAACATAGAAATATTTCATTGTTATTTGATCATGTGGAAAACGAAAGTGCTACTTCATTAATTATTATTTTTAATTAGATATTATGGAATGATGACTAGTGGGAGTCTATCAAACAATATTAATAGAGAAACACACGATATATGATCAGTTAATAGTATATGGGCTAATGTGGACCATTCCTATTAGATCCGAGCACTATTAAGGGGAAACCTCAGTAGATCAAAGTAACTATAATTTTCATCATTCAATTAGTGTTCTATTTGGATCAGTTAAACCCCACTACAAATTTCTATAAAAGGGTAAACCAAGAGGATTCATTAAAGGTTCCCAGTATACCAAGAGGTGTATATCAACTCAAGGTGTGGGATTTAGGGTGACCTAGACATAATGATTTGTGAAATAAGTTTTGTGGCATTAATGTATGCCCAGAATCATTTTTAATACTCTATATATACGCCATCATGTGCTAGAAAAGATATTTGGGTAGGAGTAATATAACATGGGTGAATATGAGGACAAACTAAACCCCAAGAAAAATGTTTTTAGGACTCAATACATACTTAGGGAATCTTTGTAATTGGTCAAGATCATATATGACCAATCATTCCAATATTTTTACAAACATATTAGAAGGATCATCCATCGTAAAGTTATTATCATGTGGTATGGACCTTATGTCATGAAATTTAGGGTCTTATGACTACAGAATCATGTTATGTAGTTTTAAGTTATTCATCATGAAAATTAGTGTTATAGGGTTTATATTCATATGACTAGAAACAATATGTGAAGGGTGTCATTAAGATTTGGATGGTGTGAAAATAAAATATTTGTCCTCATTCTAATTTATGGTTTTCAATAGATCGGGCATGGATGAGAGTAGACCAAGACACTATAATTAAAAAAATCATTTGGGAATTTTTATAAATATTTCATATTGTGTTGTCTATTATGGAAATACCAATAGTAAATGGAAATTCCTATACACTATGAATGAATTTTTTAATATTGAGTATTTTATAATAATTTAATGGATAATTAATTTTATAGTGGTTATTAGTACATAGATCTAGCTCATACTCCCAAAATTTGGTCCTTATAGAGTGGACCTCTCTAAGTACATAAAGGTATTATAGGATAGGCAATTTTGTTATAAGTTTAATATCATGTTGTATGGACCCAAATATTTTTAACTTTAAACCCATGTGACTAGGAAATGTTCTATGTGTTCTATAGTCATAAATAGTAGACTTTATGCTATGTAGTTTAAGGGCATGTTGCTAGGATTCTGGTCTCCTGAAATTTATTATGGTGCATCTTAATCTCACTAACAATTCTATCAATGATGACCCCTAATATCACATGAGTTGATATTACTGTGAGAAAAAATGGGATGTCATAAAATTAATACTATTGGATGATATTTTATAATAGATAAGGGTGGTATAAGGTTGGAATTTCAAATCAACCATTGTACAGAAACCCATATAGATGAAAAACCTATATGATATGGAACTAATAGAAAGGCTCCCCATTTTAATGTACATATATGTGTAGAATAGTAACATCAAGGGTGTTAAAAGATTTATTTGATATGGTTATCTCATTATTGTATAAATATTGATCAGGTGAAGTGAGTTGGAAATGAAATAAAAAAGTTCCCTAGAAAGAATATGAAGTGTTTTTTAATGTCTTATTATTATGATATAAGTATTTGGTATTTTATGGTTAGAAAATGTTGACCTTTACTGATTATATTAAATTAATGTGAAATGGGACTTGTTTAAGCCCATGTGAATTGATAAATAAAATTTTCACCATAAGTAAAAATAAAAGGATTTATGTTTGGACATGTAATAAGGATTTAAAGAAACACGAAGTGTCCCATGATATTTGAATCAATATATATGTAGTTCTTATACAATAATAGTGTAAGTTTTTTATTGGAATTACCTGATTTGAATGGACGGGAGTCAAAAACTATGATGGGAGTTTTTTTCCCTTTAATATCATGGATCCCTAAATAAAATATTATTTTCTAGGTGTTCTTTCATAGATATGAATCAAACATATGAGGGTAAATTTTGTTTTATTTCTACTTTTAATCATAGATAAGTATATATGCACTTCTTATGGCTCCAACATAGATATATTTCTCATGTATAGAAATTAATAGGTAAAGGGTAAGACACTATGATTTAACTGAGGTCTTTCAGGATAAACTATATTCCATGAAAGTTAATATCCTATAGCTAGGATGATACAGTGTGCAATTTAGTGTTTTGAACTTGGACTTCTGTCATAAAATTTAATGGTATACAACTAGGAAGTTATTATATGAAATAGTTTATTTAGCATGATTCTTTTCTAGGAGACTAAGAATGAATTGATTTTATGTTTTATGATTCCCAAGATTATCAAAATCAATATTTCAAGCATCCATCTGTTAGATCAAGTATTTAAGATTAAGTATCCTTCTATAATATCTCCCAAAATTAAATGGTATAAAAAATAATTAGGATTGTTTTTCATGGATACCTCCTTTGATATTTTAAGCTTCACTATCTTGATGAGGTTATGCTAAAGTTAAAATGTGAGATAAGAAAACACAAGCTCTGGATGGAAGGAATAATCATTTATATGTATGACACTAAGAAAAATAATAACACGTATTTTTCATAAACATTATGTGTTCTTATCAGGGTGTCCACATGGTTGAAGTGGATACTTAGGTGTTAGTGATTCCATTATCCCCACATCTATCAACTTATGAAACTATACATTAAAGATAAATAAAAATATTATTTTATTCCTAAATAATATATGGTATGATAAGTAATTGGAATGGTCACACACATATACCTCCTTTTTTATAAATCCATGGAAACTCAATAATATTATTCTACAAGGAAATTTTTAAATACCTAGGAAATTTCACTTATTGTAAAAAAACTTATTTCTTCCCTGTCATTGGTAGAGGGGTGATAGAACCACTTCCCCTATATGCCATAAATTATTTATTAAGTATGAGAACATGGTTTAGTATGTGATTTTGGATGAAGTTCCTCAATATTGTTCAATTTGGGGGTAAATTTTGAGGCTATTGAACAATGGTACATTGATGGTTCCAATCTTAGACTAGAGAACTCTGATTATCTTAGGGGTTGCATTGTGATTTTCAAGGTGAATAATATTTGTAATAAAAATTATTAAGGGTTGAAAAATATATAAATTCCCTTAATCATATCGTCTAGGGAGAGGTGGAATGATGATAATGATTTATACAATGATACATTGAAAAATCTAAAAAATTACCACGACCATGTGGTGTGAGGTTTTCCACTAAAAGAAGAATCTATGTAGCAGGGTGATCGAATTTCACAAAGGATAAAACATCCTTGAAGAAACTCTATAATTATTTCCTTGATATATTTATATTTTTTCTTTAACTGGGAAACCTAAACTTTAGCAGGGAAGTACTTTTTTACTTTTAGGTGATGATAGATGGAGATGTGATAATATCCTTTCATTTTCCAATGGAATGATAGGAGGTTGATGATTGGAGTTCTAATGTGGACCCTAGTGTGTTTATATTATATTTATTTATGGCACATTATATATCAATATTATTTTCTAAGTCAACAATAGGGCTGATGACTCTATACTCAGACGAATACAGAGAATCTCTATTCTTTTATATAATTATTTTTGTCTTAGAAGATTGTAAAACATATTAAAGATCAATTAAAAGTAATTTCATAAAGCCTATGTTTTTTGTGTGAAATCATTATAACTAAATGTAAACATTCCATACCTAAATGATTTAATATTTATTGAGATAGTGGAGAGCTTTTTCTACTTATAAAACAAAATCTCAAATGATGGGATGTTTCTCCTTAGATCCATTGGTGGGATGAAACCAATTAGACTATTTGGTGGTATAATACACATTATACCATTTAGTTTTAAAATTCGTGTTAGATCATATAGTGTGATGGAACCCATTAGACCTTTTTCTGGGAAAAATCCCCTTATATCGTTTGGAGGGATGGTTCTTATAAGACTATTTTCCAGGACAATGTTCATTACACTATATAGTGGGATAGTGCATGTTCGCCCAATATTGGGGACATTATTTCCATTAATATTTATATTCATATAATAATATCTAGGGTTTCCCCTATATATTTTATTTCTTTTATTGAAGTATCAGTTTTAGAGAGGTAGGATAGTATGAGGTTCTATATTTGATAATATAGAGGGAACTAGGGTCAAAACTAGTTGATTCTATCATGCCGTAGTGACATTGTATGAATGAGAAACTAATTTATAGATTATACATTCATCACATTATTGTGAATTTTAATATATTGAATCATACCATTCTTTCACTTCTTTTTGGAAAGTGTTTAAGCCTTATTTCACAAGTAATTTAGTATTGTCCAATTGCATTTGATAATCATTTACCATCCTTTATAGGATATCATTAATGGTCAATAAACCCAAGATGATATCACTACATTGTTCTATAAATATCATCCTCTAGAAGTTATTATACAGTAATTAACTCTCAAAACTCACCTGGATACATCAGTGGGGTTAGTGGGGTCTACAACTCACCATGTATATTCTCCACACATAACTTCAATAATTATTATTTTGGAGTCTATGATTGAAAATAATATTTAAACACTTCTATCATTAAATTGAATTCATAAATCCCTCATTCTCTAATTATTTACAATTGTAGAGGCCCATGATAGTTTTTTACATAGTGTGGAGACTAATTGGAAGAGTAATTCTTAAAAAAAATATTTTCTGCTTCTAATTAACCCAACTCTAATGTTATTATATAATGAAAATATAGGACCTCCTAAGGTTTTAAAAAATAATATGTGTTGGTAAGCCTCTTTCTATTATGGGGTTCCCAACATTATGTTGCACTAAGAAAAAATGGACAAGATGATGCTTTGGATATCCTATGCCAACGAATGTTAAGAAGTTGGGATTCATGATGTTTGGGGTGGGGTATTTTAATCTTACCACTAAAGATATGAAATCTACAATAGTTATACTAGTTTATGTTTGAATTTAAGAGAACCTATTATACCAATGATGTTATCTTGTAAATTTTTGGAAACAACTTCTTGAGACAGCCTTAAAAATCTTTCCTTAACTAGAATCCAATTTTTCCCCAGTGATTCTTAACCTTGATTATGAATTACTATTGAAATAAAATAAAATTATTGATATTCATAAAGTTTATGGCATGGATTGATCCTTACTTTAGGGTTTGAAGAAGTCATGGAAGATTTGGATTAAAGAATATACTTATTGGATTTTTTTATGATTAGAATTTTAGTATTGATCTACTTAAGTTATGTTATTGTTTCCTAGAAATGAGAAATAATCTCTTATACTAAGATGAGTTGACTATATCAGGTGAAGGGTGGGAATTCAATATTTACACAACTATATCAGCCTAAAAAATATTGTAATTTATATCATCAGTTGGGTCAAAATTGATTAAATTTTATTATATAATTCCATCATTAGGAAATAAAAATCACATTTGATGTGGTATATCCTTAATCTGGGTATGATCCCATCAGAAATATGACACTATTTATAACCATTAGGGTGAAATAATAAATAATAACACATAACTATATATTGGGGTTCCTCTTTGAATCTTGTTGTCACTAGACATAGTTGTGACGAAATATGATGTTTCTGGATATTGATGATCTGGGAAGATATGGTCGAGGAATTTCTGTATGTTTACATTCCACATGAAGAGGCAGATATGATGGGAAGAGCTGTAAGAGTGGAGGTCAACAACGAACAAGCAAAGTGGATTGACAAGAAATATCTGATCTTAATCAGAGGCTTCAACGACAAGAAAATCAGCAAAGAAGAATAAATTCACACATGGGACAAAATAGAGAACCATTTGGAAGACGTTATTGGAGAAGATCCTGAGGCTAAGGTATGGCTAATGCATTGGAATCTCTATAGGGAAGAAAGAAATAATAGGTTAAGGTTGTGTTTTGGTAACATTTCCTTTTCTTATGAGGCTTTGCCCCTGGTCTGATTTTGGAAGTGCAGTCTGGACTTCCTCATTGGGCTAGAGCACTCTACCATTTCCTTTGCAGGTCATTTGGGATATGGCTGATTTTGCGGGATGGCAACATCATGAGGGGCCATGCTTGCATGGGATCGCCGAGTGTCCAACTCAGGGATGATGGTTGCTGTTGTTGCATGTATGTGGTAGTTCCTACTCTTTCCAGTTTTTGTTTGGGTTTGTTAGGATGTCTTGTTGGACCTTTGGTTTCTCACTTTCTCAACAAAAGTGATTCCTTAATAAAAAAAATAATTGTCAGTCATTATATATATTGTATATTGTATTGATAAATACCTTATCTTGAGTTTTAGTGGTTGTATGTACATAGTGGTATCTTTTTTTGGATTCCCTAATTAGAATACTTGAGGCTGGAACAACATACTATAACGATTCTTAATGAATTTAGGTTACACATAAATGATGATGAAGATAGTGGATAAGATCCCTCTTAGGTAGATTTTTGGATGTTTTTATGATGTGTTGGGGGGGTACGCCACTACCATTATAAGTTAAGGGATGCATTTGATACTATAAAATGTGGATAGGCTTTTAATGTGGTTGGTTATGAAAATAGGGTTGCAAACTTCATTATAACATATTGTTGGTAGGTTGATGTTCATGGATTTCTCCTCTGGAGGCCTTCATAGGCCACCTATAATGTACAAATAGAGAGGTTGAGATGATAAACTGATACCAAGGTTCACGTAATTTATAACTAGAGGTATTTGACCAATGATAGTTTATGTTTGGGTCATTGTTTCCTTATATCCATTGTAGTCACGATGTATGATTGTTGTGTAAGCTACTTGTGTGCAATAGTTTGAGTTGTATTATCAGTAATGACATATTTTCATTTTGTTTTATAATTAATTACTATTTATTAGGATTTCATATAAATTTTATTCCATTCTAAATGTCCTAAAAAGTAAATACAAAAAATGCACACATCAATGTATAATAATAAGTAATAGTTCATGGTTGATTGATCAAATTCTGGTTCAAAGGCTTCACATCGTTTTCACCAGTATATTTTAAATGGAAGATTCAGATGTGATACAACATCTAGGATGGGTTTATCATATCATTATTTAAAACAAGAGTTCAAAATAATTTTATTCACAAGGGTTTCTTGCCTGTTATTATTTAGAATACACATTGGTTAAAAGGATGAGATACTAGGCTCTCCACAATCTTTTGAATGGGATTATTTTCTACTCCTGGAATCTCTTCTAGATTTTTGATTTATTTTTTAATCCAACCCAAATAATTATAAAATACTTATTAAACATTTGTTAATGACCTAATTGAAATCATATTGATGGGACCATCTACATAAATCATAGGTTATACATCTTTATTTTTTAATTGAATATTCCAGGGTCTAAAGCAACACAGCTTCAAACTAAAGATTTTATCTCCATTTAGGGAGGATTTAGTAATTTTGGAATTGGTATTTGTATTTTTAAATTGATTCCTATATATTCATTTTAAGGGAATCAAACCCCTTATAGATTTGTATCATTTAATGGTACATGTTTTATATTTTGAGGTCATGTCACAATAGCCAATATATAACCTGTTATGGTAGTGAAACCCTAAAAAAGTGATGTTCCTTTTGATATAATATGTATATTACAACTCCTATGTTTTTTAAATTAATATTAAGTGGAATAATATGTGAATTATGCTTATAAGTTCTTATTTTTGGAAATACGCATGAGAGGCCCTTTCTCATTCATATATTTTTTTAGTAACTAAATAAGAGAATGTATAATTGTGGATTATACCTAGTTGGATTCCTATGTTTTATTCCATATGTTAGGTTGTGAAGGAATATCATCCTCATTATATGATAGTTTTCATATCATCCTTGGTTCACCGCAATAGGAAACCATATCTCACCACTATTGGAATCCCTATATCATCATTAGTGGTTTCTCTGGATCATCACTAAATAAGTAAAAAGACCCATGATAAAAATAAATTAAAAAATATAATAATCTCATGATTTAAATAATACATTAAAAAAAGAAATTTCACAACCCAGGGACCAAATGGTTTAGTGACTCAATTATTAGCTACAAAATCATTTTATTTTAAAACACATGCTAAAAAAATTCATAATCATACACCTCTAAACCCTTTTGTAAAAATTTAACATGATATAATCATCTTCGTAACCTGGGAAATTTATACATAATATTGGGGTTAGATTTCATCCTTAGTAAGGGAAAATATATCCTAAAATGAAGGAGATCATGTGAGAGGTATAAATATCACGCTAATTTATCTTAAGACCATAGATGATAATCATAAAACATTTCAGAAAAATATAATATCCTAATAATTTCATTAAGTAATAATAAAAGTTATTACAAGGATCAAAACACATCTTAATAACAATTTAACATGTGAGTTTAAGATATAAGTTAAAAATAATTTAAAATGATTATAATCATGGAAGAATTTCATTTCATCTAAATTTTATACTTATTGAAAATTTTGAATATCTTGATATACAATATGGAAATGTGGGATAACCATAAGAATAGGAAAACCTTTGTGATCAAACCCACTATGCCTATTCATATATGAACAAACTCAATATGTAATTCCTGAACAATGTTGTAAATCCATCATATTGATGTCTATATAAACAAACTCAATAGGTCCATTCATGACTATCTATTAATATATAAGCATAAACCAATATATTAGACTGTGATATAGAACCGCCCCTTCATTATCCATACAAATTTATGCCTCTTAAAATCAATCACGATAACATCCTAACGAACCCATAGAAAAAATAACGGGTTTCTTAAACATCCAAATAGAAATAATTAATCAACCCAAGTATATAGAATGGTATTTTTAAAATAATCAAATGTAAATAATACACCTTCCACAAATAATACATGAAAATAAAAATGGGTTATATAACATTTTAAAATATTTTAACAACATGGTAAAAAATATTGACATTAGAAACTTGATCAATCAAAGACAATCACATATTAATAAAATAATGGAGGGTAAAAAATGATTCATAACATTATTAGAGATATATATTTATGAATACATAGATTAAAATTGAAACTACATCTCAAAATACATTTCTTGAAAAAAAATTTAAATCATAAATGTCAAGTCAT
The DNA here is from genome assembly GCA_963277665.1 of Viscum album. Lineage (NCBI taxonomy): Eukaryota > Viridiplantae > Streptophyta > Magnoliopsida > Santalales > Viscaceae > Viscum > Viscum album. Next base: position 1,325,307,953 of record OY728166.1, read on the forward strand.
AGTTATGAGTCTCTTTTCATAAATTCTCTTTTTTTTTTACTAAAAAGGGAAAAGGAAAAAATTAATAAAAGTTGTTTTGAATTAAAATCTCCTTTTTTTAAATATAATTGTGATATAATTTAAAATTTATATTATTGTAAAATTAATTTCAATAATAAAATGTACAGCTCAAATAAATGACTTTATACTTTCAAGTCCTTTACCATTACCCTTTATTTCCAAAGAATTAATTTAACCTTCTATATTATAAATATTAACATCTTAATTAACTATTTAATAACATTATTCTAATGAATTCCAATTTATACTATTCATTAATAATAATTATGTTCATGTATTATATTGTTGTAATCCCTTTAGAACATCAGGTGTGAATAATCATAATCATTTTGAACTAGGTTTGTAAAGGCGATGCAGATCATCCTTTTCTTAGAAGTATCATTATTTATAAACCATTAAAGGTTATATAATTGATTCTTTATGAAGTCAAATAATTTTATAATTCAACTGCATAGGAGTTTCATGTGTATTTTGTGAAAATGGAAATGGTGATGAACTAGTTTTGGGTTATTTACCGATATTGAAGGGTAACTTATAATGATAATTAATTTTTGTATTAACCAAACAGAAACATATTAATGATATATGTAATACATAAATATATATCATATTTTATCAAAATATTTAAACTAAAACTTTATTTTTTTATATGTGAATGAAAAAAATAAAACTAATCATGGGGGTGATCATCCTCATAGAGCATGATTCATGTTTTCATATTTATTAATGTAAAAGGGGGGTGCTTAATTATTGTACCATAATTATGATAATATTACATTATATTAATTATAATGATTTAATAATTATGAAATGGTAAAAATAAATTTTTAAAATAATAAAATCACATAAATAAATAGAAAAGTTCTAGAGAGGTTAGAAATTTATACCTCTTCTATTAGATTCTCTCCTTTTGGAAGGGTATTAAACCATTAAGGGATGGCCATTAGATAAGAATAAAACCTCATTAAGGTGTATGAAAACATGTAGGATATTTGTTTTTAGATTTTAGTCTTAAAATTTTAGATATTGGTGTGATACGAAGTGAGGACAGGTGTAACCTCTGGGTTTTTAGGAATTAATTGTTTTCAAATAAATTAAATTTATTTGATTGCTTGTATTGAACACTACACCAAGTTATACTTTATTTTTATGAAAAAATTAAGGTTTCACTACATTAAAAACCTATATTACTCAGAATGGCTTTTAGCACGAGTGGAACCCACTCCCCCAAAATTTATTAAGAAAAATGTAAAAGTCAGGTGATTACACAAGGTATAAAGAACGCATACCAGTAATAGAAAAAATTAAAAGAGGAACAAAAGTGAAAAGGAATAAATCAAAACTATCCCTAAAAGGACACGGGATATCCTCCAATTCCTAGGAATTCATTAAAGATAACTAGTCTGTCGTCAATCAAACATCCAAAAAATCTTGACTTAACTCTCTATATTTATGATTCCATCTTGATCACTAATGGAAATAAGATAATACCCTCTTCCCAAACCACCCCTCATTCCTGATATTTCATGTAATGTATTTCATTAAAAATCACCCACACTACTTTTAAGCCTCATAACCATGATAAATCATTCCCCATATAATTTCAGTTGTCATAGCCAAACAAGGGAAGTAAATGATGACTGAAAGATTTAAAAACACTAATGAAACCACTGTAAGTAGGGTACCACACATCCTAGAGATGTAGAACCTTTAAAAATCCATGATAGTGAACTAGTGTAGCACTCCTCAACAAAACACTGCAATGTCTATCCAAACTACCCCCAAAGCCCGGATACACTCCTGCAGTTCTGCCTAACAGTAGTATCGGGGGAGAAGAAACATGATCCAGTGATGAAAAGAGTTCACTGCCAAATGAACCGTCCTTCTCAGTCTTAGCGAAGGCTTGGCAAAGACACATTTTCCCATGAAACATAAAACTATGGTTGTCTCGTTTTACCCATAATTTTGATTTCCTTCAATAACTTGTGTTTTAAACAAGACTGAGTTTTACTGAACTACAATATATTATTAATATTATTATGAAAATAATATTTATCACCTAGCTATTTGAATGAAAGTCATGAATAATATTAACTAAATTATAAAAATATGGTTTACACAATAATATAAAATTAATCCTTTGGTTATTAATTTTTGATAATTGAGTGTAAGAACTATTTAAAAATAAATAAATTATTTTTTTTGAAAAACTATTTTCCTATGCATAAACACGTTTCAAACTTTTGAACATTTTCTCTTTAAAAACATGTTGTTTCTTCCCATATATGGGATTAATTTTAAATTAAATTCTGATAAATCTATGATTATTATTAAATAAATAGATTCCATAATTATAATTATGAAAATTTATAATCTCTAGTAAGTTGAAATTATTTTTTTACCAAACAAAATTAGTGAAAGTAGTTAAAATTATTTACAGTGGTTAAGAGAAAAACAAGTTTACTTAGTGGTTAAAATATAATGATATGGATGAAAATGACCTAGAAACTTGTCCAAATTCGCTTATCATCCCATTTTTATAAAATATACCCTATTGGATCTAAAACTTTCCATTATTTAAGGAACATTATGTAAGTTTGTTCCCCTAATAGTGTTTACCTTTTGGTATTTACAATAATGTCACTCCTCCTCCACTATATAACGGAAATCACCCCCTTCACTTATTCACACCACTCAAGAATTTTAGATCATCAAAAACATAACCAAATAATATCTCAAAGTCCCCCATATAATTATTTAATACTACCTATGGTAATAAATCAAACCGATAAGTCCTTTGGTGAAAACTAGAAGGAGTTACCCGAAGAAGAGGTAACATTCTTCAATGAGCACTTTTATTTTATCTCCTTCTCCTGCACTTAAATTATTTGTATTCTATGATTATATAATAAAATAATTATCCTAAAAATAATGGTGTTTTTTATATTAAGATTTCTACCTTAACCTATGAATAGATTAATCAAATGGGATACAAAATCATTGTTCGGGTGTATGGAGGACTACCACCTTACAAACTAATGTTGATAGTTCTTCCATTACCACCTGTAAAGGTTGGGAATAATTATGGAATAAATTGTTTTAGATTATATATAGGATATTTATGATCTCTTTATTCTTATATAGTGATTATATGACACATAAATTCCTGTTTTTTATTTTATGGGAATATGATAACTTTGTTTTTGGATATGTTGACTACCGCCTCCTCAAAGGTTTGTGATTCATTCGTGATTTACATAGAATGTATTAAGGATGGGTTTAATAAAAATATGATATATATTTTACATAATAATTCTACTAAAAATATATTATTTATATATAAAAATATTTATTTCTTTTACATTTGTTTCTTTAAAAATACGATAAAAAAAGGAAATAGTGTTCATGCATACGTATAACATACCGACTCCATGAAAGACATATTTCATTTCATATTTATAATTTTATTAATTATTATAAATAAATATATAGTGAATATATATTATATTAATATCATGTTTTAAATTCTATAAATAATGAAATCATTATTTAAGTATAAGGTTCAAGAATAAAAAATCAAAACATATATGAAAAACAATGTAATTATGATCCAAAATGTAACTTTAACATGAAATTATTAATTAAAGGTTAATATTAAGAAATAATAAAATCATATATGGTAATATATATAAATATATGGTTATATGGTAGAATTTTAATAAAAATATATTTATTATATCGGATTTTTGAATGTCTATGAAGAATGTCAAGACTTAAGGTGAGGGTTTTCTCATCTCGCTTTTATTTCTGTAATATATATTATATATTCACCACTTATTCTTATTTTATTGTGTATATACTTCCCTATGACATGTTATATCAGGAATTTAATTAATTTCATTATATTATAAGTTTAAATTTACTTTATTCTTTCATGGATCCCATGAATAAAAAGTTACTCAAGTGGTTAGGGGATTTCTAATCTCACTTTTATTTATGCGAGACTCATGCCATATTCAAAGAATTTTTCCATTGTGTGGTCTATATACTTATCTATGACTTATTATATCATGAATTTAATTTATTTATTATATTCAACGTTTTAATTTATCTATTATTTCATAGACCCCATGATTCAAAAGTTACTCATGTAGTAATGGATTTATGTCTCCCTTTTTACTTCCATGAGACACATTTCATGTTCACCACTTATTTATTATATGTGTTGATTTTAATTTACATAAATGTATTTTATGATTCCTATTCATACCATTATTTTAATTTATGTATCCATTTAAGGATCTATCTTTCATGGGTTTTACGGTAAAAAAGTTACCAAATCTGTAAAAACAAATTGTTTCAATTTTTTTTTCTTTGAGACACATGTTATATTATGCACCTATATTATTTTACAAGGTGTATATATTACCCCTTTGAAATTTTATGTCATGAGAATCATTATTTTCATGATATTCAATTATTTATGTTATTTTATTCATTAATGGGGATTATTATTGAATGAAACCAAAGTGGTAAGACATTATTACTGTAATCTCATCATTTATTAAAATTGTTTATGATTATGTTTCCATTAATGAAATATCATGATATATATCTCAACAATCATATTGAATTTTATTATCATATGTCTATTACAAATATATTCAACTAATGGTACCATTTTTCTACTCTTTTTTACTCAATATTATTAATAAAGTTTTCTTTAAGAAAATTTTACTTTATATCTCTTTTCCTTCGAAAACCTGTTTTATTAAAAAACCCATGTTTTCTAATAATGTATTTGGATTTTTTTTAAATGATCATTTAATTTAATTTTCAAGATAAAGGTTTTAAAAAATTCTATATTTTAAAAATTGTGTGAAAAGAATTTTAAAGCTTCCTTCATAATCATTCAAGGTTATTTTAGAAGAAAAGTTTTTTCAAAATTTTTTATGTTATAAAATGTTTTTTTTGATGGAGAAATGATATTTTCATCAAAAAATATTTCAAATTATCATATAAAAATTATATTCCATATAATATGAAATCATATCATATATTTTATGATTTATTATACATATGATCCAAGGACACCATTCTTATTTTTTCTTTGAGTGGTATATGTTTAAGATGACAGGTTTTTTACGAAACTCGTTTCTCTTCCACAGCTTATACCATGATAAAAAATTTATAAAACCCTCTTGCTTCCTTGGGATATTCTATTATGAAATTGTTATTTAACCTTTGTAATTTTCCAAGGTTATTATATGACAAAATGATTATAATATCTATTTCAATTAATGGGTTATGAAATGATGTTTATAAATACAACCTATTTTTATAGTTCATGTTATAATGAATTTTTTATTATCATATGGCACACATAATTATTATTTGATTATGTGATGGGTGGGACCAATATCTCACTCGAATTCACTGGGTATAGATTTATATATCTCTTGATATATATAGAAGTATAATGAGAAGAAAACTTATTTTAAGAATACATGGCTAAATTGAGGAGTGAACTCAGTTCAATAATATAGGGATGGAAAGAGGATTTAACATAGTATAGTAAAATATGACTAGAAATAGATGCGTAATCACTTCCATAATACATAGTTGGAATGAGGAGTGAACTCAGTTTAGTAATACAGAGCAAAAATGAGGAATGGACTCGGTTCAATAAAATAGGATTAGAAAGGGAAGTGAACATGGTTCTTTGATACAGGGTATAAATGGGGAGTGAACCTCATTTAGAAAAATAATTTATCTAATAATATGGTATTGGGAATAAACCTTTAATAATAATATGGTTTGGGGAGAGAACCCATTCAACAAAGATGGTCATAGAAGTAATCTTTGACTATAATGGAAATCATTTTATATGTTCATGTGTCTGCCTGAATTTCATGTCTTATTATTATGTGGCGCATTCATGGCTTATGCTTGTGATTCCCTTCTAATTAAAGTCTTATGAACTGATATTATTTTTGAAATAACTTATATATATGATCTTTGATGTGTAGGGTGTGATCTTAAAAATTTATTCTCATGTTCTCATACCCTTATTTTCATGTAATGATTATGTATCTTACTTTTTTACACTTAATGAGAATTAGATCACACCATTTATTATGTTTCCTTTCCCTAGGTTATGAAGAATTGTTTTAAGTAGGGGTAATAAAGGGGAATATCTTTGTGGGAGATAATGTAGATCTATCACCAAGTTAGAGATGTTGTGTTGCATTTTTTCAAAGAAACTAAACTATTATTTTCCTTAAGAATGTATTTTTATGATGTGATGAATATTCATCTAAATTTATTTAATATCCACATATGTTAAGCCTAGTTCACTATAACTAGAGTACCCCATTTATAAGTGAAAATGATTGGATTTTTTGTAAATACAAAATAAATAAATAATGGGAAATCACCATCAAGAAAAGTGGATCTAAAATTGATAAGTAATGAATATTATAAGAGATATGATCATTACACACCTCCAAAATTTAATTAGAAACATGTTTTAATTTTTTTCCATTTTCCTCTAATAGTACCGATTTTTACCAGTTTAGTTTTCATCATGGTAACTAGTTTTTACTATGAAAATTTATCAATGATAACCAAAAATATTGTAATTATTATATAATTTGGATTTAATGACTCAAAATTTTATGTTAATTAAATTTTATTAAATTTTTATAAGTTCTAAAAATTAATGTTAAAATACAAATGTTAAAATATTATAAAAATAATTTTAATTAAAAAATAACTTAAATTCTAAAATTTCAAATATGGGATTATAAATTAAAACCAATATTTTTAGAATTATAAATTCACTTATAAATGATAATTATTATAGAAAAGTTTTATATATTTGAAATTCATATGTATATATTAATACATTCATAAAATTTTTGTTATTTTTAATTACGGTATTATGTACTACTCACCAAAAAAATCAAACTTTTTAGGAAATTTATAAAATTCATATTAAGCTAATATAAAAATTATAAATCCAAAAATGGCATTAATTTTAACAAATTAACATCCTAAAATTTATAAATATTAGTTTAATTTATAATATTTTTTTATAAGAAAATAATTTTTGTTATATCAATTACTCTTTTCCCTATAAATTAATTATCAATCTAGTGTAAAGTTATTATTCATAAAATAAATATATCTTGTTATTATTTAATCAAAATAAAAATTATTACTTAAAATAAAGTTCCAATTTTTGAAATATTAATTTTTAAATATATGATGAATTATGAAAAAAAGGCTTTTTGAAATGTATATAAATTCATTATATACCTATATAAATATTTTATTACATTTTGATATTATTTTAACTTATAATTACAAAACTCATATAATATATACAGAGCAGTTATGCATAAAATAATCTCTATATGTGGTTTCAGGTGTTAGCTACCTAACATGGATCTTATGATAATCTCCACAAGGTTGAATATTACATGTATCCGATTTTTCTCAAATAACAATTGTTCAATTTGGGTTTCACCTAGGTTATTGGAAAACACAAGTGAAACTACCTCTCTACTATGTTCAAGCTAATTGTCTTCATAATGATCGATTATACTCCTAGATATTATTTCTGAAAACTTTATTTATTAATATTTTTAAATACGCCATAGTTTATACAAGTTAATCTAATAGCTATGCCCTAATGTCCATGTTTATTATTTAAAATATGTCATATTTTTATTTTTATTTTAGTTTTATGTAGGATATGATATTAAAATAATAATTATTTTTGGATAATATATAGTGAAATATTCCCTTGTTATAAACAAAATAATTTTCATTATTCTCCTCATTATAATGAGGACATATTCTCACCACATAAGAGGTTGTCAACTCAATTTAGGGAGAACACCAAATAAGAGGACCGTGTATGGGGACTAAGAAAAGTATCTTGACTAAAGGTTCAATATCAAAGAAAGAGGAGAATATCAACCCAATATAATTAAAAGGATCTAGAAAATTATCTCAACTTAAGGTATACTAGCAAAAGGTGTTTTATCTTATTTTTTAAATAAAATAGAAAAGTTATATAGTGAGATGATGGGATTAAATCTCAATGAGGCATATAATATAACTTAAAAGTAAAAATAAAATCCCACATAGTTCATGTGATATATTTTATAGTCATATTTGAGGAATGGTCTATTCAGTTTAACATCCTATGGTAATGATATTTGTTATGTAGTTTAGAGTATTATATTTAGGAATACTATGTGATTCCTATGACATGTATCAATTATGATAAAAATGATCAACTAGACCTCTAATCCCATTAAATTCATGCTCTTCATGAATAATAAGTTCTAATAAATGATAAATTATATTGTATGGGATAAAACAACATGGGATTCGATGGGGATTATAGAAGATCCATGTTGTTTAGATTCTTTATCATAAAAGGTTTGATCATAATAGATTGAGTGGGGTTTATTAATCTCTATTTCCCTTTTATGTAAAGTTGTGGATCACACCTAGTTGGAGATTCATTAAGTTTCACAACAAATCCATTTTTTTTATTTTCAAAAACCCATTTTAAGGATAAATGGTATCGATAAATTCCAGAAGAAAAACCATACCGAAACTAGAGATAAAACCAGATTCAGAATTCAAATAACAGTACTCCCTAAAGCACAAAATTCAAATTTTAAAAATACTTCATCGATCCCAGCACCATCTAACTGCCTTGGGCAGCGAGATCCTGGATCCATGCTCTCTGAAAAAAATCACCATCAACAAAAAAACCACATGGAAAATTGATTACCCCAGTTACCATCATCACGCTAAAACTACCAGAACTGAATGATTTCTGAGATGGCGGCAAAACCCATCAGCCATCGTCCGACCTAAGCACCTCGGGTCGCACCCCTTGACAGTCGAAATCACCACCGTTTCTTCCCCTTCCCTGGAATGAGAACCCACCATCCATCATCCCCACAATATCAAACCATACTCACAGAACACGAAGGGCTTCAGAACACTGAGACTCACATAATAAAAACCATGTACCGTGCCAGTAGTTTCTGCTGAACCGATTATCATTGGATGATGGAAAAAACCACGCCAATGAAAACATCACCTAAAATCACCCAAAACCATCAAAAGCACCATCATTGGAAGCACTGGTTGAGTCTCCTGAATCACCGCTGGCTGCTCGAACAAAACATCCCAAATCCACTTAGAGAACTGCAGCACCAAACCATACTTGGGGGGAGCGATGGAACATAGGAGCCAAAGTAGAGATGGAGCGGCCACCTGAGATTGGTGGACCACCACTGAATATCCGAGAACCTCTCGACGATGAAGCACCACAACCAAATGGGAGACCAACCCGGTAGACCTAAAGACACATAAGAGACCATCATAAGAGACACTTCCAGGGACACCGTCGGTCGTTCGAACTCACATCCCAAAACACCGTAAAAACTACCACACATATCTAACTAAGATAAGAGTGGTGGAATCCTAGCGCCAGATCAGAGAAAAGAACGAGCTCAGACATCAAAAGAGATCTTGTAATCCTGGTCACTCTAACGCCAATGGTCTCCACCTCCACCACTGGCTATAAGGAAGGAACATCAAAAGAGAACCCATCTTCAGAAGAGAGAGACGACTCAGACCGTGTTGGTACACCATCAACCACCAAACCACATAACCCAAAATCCCCATGTAACCACCGCTCTTGATCTGCCTCAGAGATACGTAGAGGAACGAGGGGTCAGATTATTGGATTGAGTGTCCAAGGGCTTCGACAGTACAAACTTTGATAGGACCACCGACCACCACCTTGAATGTTGTCAATGGTGAAATTTAGAAACACCAAGCGTCGAAGAAAAATCTAAATCGGCAATAGAAAGAGGAAAAGGAGAGGTGGAGGCGAGATGAAAGGAGAGGGTGAAGGGGTAGGAACCAGAGAAAATTCCCCCTCCTGATCACTACCGAAAAAGAAACCCTAGGCTGAGAGGGAGAGGGAGCAGACGCCGCTCCGAGGCCCGTTTGAGATCCCGATTCACTTAGTTTCATCCTGTCTATTGGTAGAAGAGTAGTATAATAAACTATGGTTTGGGATTGACTTAGGAGAATCCCCATATAAGGTAAGTATGATTCATTGATGGAAGAAGAGGATTGGTACTATAAATGAAGAATTCATGATGAGGATCTAAACTCAATCTGAAAACATTAGTCATGAAGATTATATCAACTCATGTAATTTAGGGAATCTATTATTTGTATCTTTTGTCAATGAATTTTTGTGGAATAAATGTTGGGTTTGTAGGTGTTGCTACCTAAATCAAGTCAGACTAGGTCGGAAAAGTTTCTAGAGAGACTATAGAGTTTTTATGTGGTCAGTGATGAATGTTAAGGGGTTGACCTGATGGAACAGTACTCCATCCCATTAAAAACCCCAAATAGGTGTGTAGTAGAAGATCCCCAATTATATGGACCAGTATGTTTTGAGTTAGTTTATTGGCTAGAAATAAGGCTTCATTTAGCTTTAGGGTTCCCATATTGTTAGTTTGAAAAGGGTATCCATGTAACACTAAGATTTTTATGAATTATATTTTTTGAATAATGTAAATTTATCAGATATTTTGTGATACATACAACAATGAGTTTCTTTATTATCTTACATCACACACAACACTAATTTTATCTTTTTTTACATGTGGCCCTGAATTTTATCAAAATGTGATATATTATTAATATTTTTATTTAAATGTGACTATTATTACCTAAAAATTAATAATTGAGGAATTTATTTTAATGAATTTTTTTTAAATTTAATTACAATGTTTTAATATAAATAAAATGTCTTGGTAAAAACATAACTTTCAATAAATTATTTATATTTTTCAAAAATAATATTTTATCAAAAACATTTTGTAATTTCATTTTTTAAATAATAAAATTTATTTACATAAATTTATGTGAAAAATTATTTTAAAAAATTAAATTCATTTTTTAAATAATCATTTAAAAATTATATTAGGGTGAATTTTGGGTTTCTTATTAAAAGATTACTTTTACTGTGCAAAGTGAATAATAAACATTTTTATTGAAAGTTGTCATTTTGTTTAAATGATTTATAAGGATAATTTTTTTAAAATGATTTTAAAATTAATATTAATTCAATTATATATCTATTAATAAAATTTATGTCATTTCAATCATTTTAATAATTAATTTTAATATAAAAAACTTTTTAAATTTTTGAACGTTTTCTCATTGAAAACATAGTTTATCATCTCATTTATGGGATTAATTTTAAATTAACATTCACACATTTTTTAGTGGAATTACAAAACAATAGTTTCCAAATATTTAATAATCATAATATATGTAATATAATATGTTAAAAATAATTTTTTACTATAATGAATATTAAAAACAGTAAAAAAGTATTATCATGGTTAATGTTAAAATGAGTTTATTAGGGGGTCAAACAAATAACAAAATTGTTACCAATGGTGAACAACTTTTCCAGCACCAATTTTTTGGAAATATTTTGACATTATAATTTCAAATTATAGATAATGGTCTATTTTTAAGACTTATGGTATGAAATAAACGTTGTTTAATTTTTTTATTTTCAAGAATTACAAGTGTGTCACTCACCTCACTTATAAAAGGCCACCCATTATCATCTCCACTTGAAACTGAAAAAACACTTTTGTTCATCCAATAAATTCCCAAATAAATTCCTTACATCCCATATACCATCATATAATCCTTTTTCGTCATAAATTTATCATATGAATCATATTGGTTCAACCCAATAGAATTTGTTCGAATAAGAGGTAACACCCCTAATCAAATATTTTATTTTATTTCATAGATCACCTCCATAAATTATTATTGAAACATGAATATATAAAAAATATACTATATTACATATAACAGTAGGTTGTTTTTTAAAGTCAATTACTTACAACTATCTTCTCTTCCATCAAATGGGATGTGAATTCATCATTTATGAATAGGGTAGACTATTGACACACAAATAGATGCTATTTATTTTCTATAAACACCTCTCATGGATGGATATAATGATGTATTAAATGTTTATAGATAAAATTTATGATATTTTAATTCTTTTATAATAATTATATCGCATATAACATCATACTTCATATTCTCTGGAAATATGATAACGTTGCCCGTGCGTATTGTGGGCTACTGCCTCGTAAAGCAATTTGATTCATTCAAGCATTTCATGTAAGGTATTAAGAATGATGTTAATAGAAATATGTGATATTTATGACATTAAAAATATTCTATAATGTTAATATATTATTTACCTTTCAGACTTTCAATCTTTTGAGAAAATGGAAATAACGTTCAAGCGTATATATGACCTATCATCTCCAGGATTGATGCATTTCATTTATTATCTATAACACATTTGGATTACTATAAAAACATATAAATACTAAATGTATATGATATTTATTTAATTATCAACATTCATGATATTATGTATCGATGATAATTAAAAGAGGTCCAAAAATAAAAAATCAAAACATAAATGGAAAAAAATTATTCCACAAAATGTGGCTTTAACATGGAATTATTATTAAATAGTATTGAATTATCATAATTAAATAATTTATGGTATGATATATATATATATATATTATTTTAATACATGTATAAAAACTTATATCTTTTATAGAGTAGGTTTTAATATGTATGAAGTAATTCAAGACTTATGGTAAGGGATTTCAATCTCAATTTTTAGTTCTATGAGACACATTCAATATTAACTACATATTTATTTTATGTGGTGTATAAACTTACCATGAATTTATTTATGAATATTAAATGTATTTTTTTTATAATTTCAATTTTAGGATCTACCTTTCTTGGGGTTTATAGCTAAAAAGATACCAATGTGATATGTGATTTCTATCTCAATTTTCCTCACTTGAGACATATGTTATGTTATGAACCTATATCATTTCATGAGGTTTATATAAATAGAATTTTAATTATAATATCATAAATTTATTTATTCTCATTATATTTTTTGTTTCATTTTATGGTATTCCTTCAAGGGTATGACAATTCAATTTTACCAAAGTAGTAAATATTTTACGTTACAATCTCTTCGCTCATTGGGATTATTTATGATTTTTTTATGAGGATACAATATTATGATCTATATGATAAAAAATCCTAAATTTTATTATACTTTAGTTACTTCCTATGAATACATGTTTTAAAGTTATTTTAATCTATTTATATACTCAAGAATTTAAAATAATGTTCTTTATAAAAAATTCTTTAATCTTATTTTTAGATGAAATCCAAATTTTATTCCAAGTCCTTGTTTTATAAAAGTGTTATAATTTATTTTACATTCTACAAATTATTTATAAATGCATTTTTATACATTTTTTTCTTTTCATAAAATTTTTTATGTGGAATCTTCATTTCATTTTATAAACAATGCACATTTTTCTTTTACCGAAAATATGAAAGGAATCTTCATTTTAACGTGTAGAGAATCAATGGAATTCCCCACCTTCAAGACCAATCATTGATTTAAAACATCATTTATAATGTTTTGAGTTTATTTTTAAAGGAAAGGACTCTGAAAAATTTTAATGTTCTAAAAAATGTTCTTCAAATTGGAAATTTAATTTTCCTCAGGAAATGATTAAATAATCATTGAAAATCATTTTCCATCTAATATGACATGTTTTTATGTCATGTATGACTTACTAGAGATATTATCCAAGGATATCATTATTTTTATTTATATATATTTTTTATGTTTATGATAGAATTGTTTTTAGGAATCCTTTTTCACCTGTACTAGTTATACCATGATAACATTATTACAAAACTCACACATTTTATTGGTTTTTTCACTGATGAAATGATGAAATGATTATGAAACCTATATCTTTTTCATGTATTATAAAATGATGAAATGTTTTTTAAACGCATTTAATTTAATGAGTTATGATATGATGAATATTTTATGATCTTATGGCACACATAGGTACGATTTTCATTATGTGATGGTTGGGACCAATATCTCCCTCCAATGAATTGGGTAAAGATTCATATCTCGTGAGATAAACCAGACTAGAATGGGAAGTGAACCTAGTTTAGAAAGGTTATTTTTCCCATATGATACTCTTTGGAGTGAACCTTGAAAACTAATATGGTTTTTGGATTTATCCCATTAAAATATGATAGCTTTAGTAGTGAGCCTTTACTTCTATGGAAATGATTTTCTATGCATATGTGTATTTCACAATTTTAAGACATATTCCAGTTTCAATCTCTTATAACCCTTGTTATTTGATTCCCTTGTGACTTGTTTTTTATGAACTACCAATCATTACGTCGTGACATGACGTTATGATCATTAATATGGAGGGTAAGGTTGTAAAATGTTATTCTCGGGTTCCTATACCCTTGCATACATGTTACTCTTACATATTTCCTTTATTTACCATTACTGAGAATCTAAACTCACCCTTTCTTGGGTTTCATTTCACCAGGTTGTGAAGAAATGTATTATGTATATGTTTTCTATGAAGGGTGATATATATAAATAACTTATTAGTAGATGATGTAGTTCACCTATCAATAAGTTGTTTATGTTTACAAATTTCCAATGGAACTATACCTTTATGATACTCAAGCATGTTATTGTGTAATGTAATGAATTTAAATAAAAACATTGATTTAATATCTTTATATTAAAATCATGATTCACTAAAATATATTAAATAAGAATATTCATGATAGGTCTACGTTATAGCCTTCGTGTGATGGGATTTAATATGATACACTCTACATGATTACCTCTATATAATTTACACTATGTGATAAGTTTGAGTGATTACCCTTATGTGATGTCCTCCCGATGATGGACAACATGTTATGGGTCCTTGTGATAAAATATGCATTATATATCTACATTATAATCATCATGTTATTTCCTCCATGTAATGGCCTCCATATGATGTCCTTTTTGTGAGAGATCTATCTAATGTCCTCTGCATGATATACTCTTAAAGTGATCTCATGAAAGGATTTTGTGGGATGATTTCCTTCTAATATTATTAATTATTTGATTATTTCACTGATATTTTAATTTTTTCACCATTAATTAACTCTTTATCCACATTACACTAATGTAGGTTTGGAGAATTTATAGGTAGTGGTGGGTAATTGACTTACTAAAATTGATCATTGAATAAAGAGTATATTTTTACATAGATATTAAGCATCCAAGAAATAAGAATCTAGGTATAGGGTTTATGATCATAACATATTTCTTCAATGTCATAAAAAACAATGAAGGCAAATAAATTTATCCTAAAGTGGGAATGAGGATATCATCATCATGTCACAAATGAAAAGGGGTCAATGAGGAACTTATGTGGCTACAAAATAATTTTTTATAGGTTTCCTTATAAATGGAATGTATGGTCTATCAATGTTATATGTGTCCCCTGAGATAAGTGAGGTTTTGGTGAAAAAAAACAAATTTTATAAAATAAACATGTATATTATAATATAATTTCATTGTCTATAAAGAAAACCTAGGATATGTGGTAGAAATATTTAGAAACATTTTATTGTCTTGATTACACCGAAATTAAACATGAATTAAAATTGTTATAACTTTTTATTCATAGGTATTTTTTGTCTCCAAGACCTATAAAATTAATTCGTATGAATAAAAATACAGACTTTTATATTTTCTTCCCCCATGGAATGTTTATTTCATGGAAAAAAGTGTCTATAATGCCCTCAATAAATTCTTTTCTTAACTTCCTTTTAAGAATTAAAGTGTTAATTTTTTGGAATAATCAAATATGGGGTTTCAAAGAACCATCTCATTGGTTTGAGAAATATTTTTTAAGAATATCCATCCCACGATGTGTGAGAAAGCATGCGTTATAGAGAGATAGAATTTAATTCTTTGGGAATGGGGATTCATTTCGATAAAAAATATTTCTATTGAATCATTGATTACAACATTAAGGATTCTATAGAAAAGTCTTTCATACACTGTTTTTAGTTCTGACAGTATCTCTAAAAATTTCTCATTCCACTTTATTTAGAAACATAACATCCAAGGTAAGGTCTTCTCATCTCAAACTAACTCTTCCAATTTAAAGAAAACACATCCTCCCTACATTTGTTCATCTGCATTAAAATTTATCAATAAATTCCATGAGATAATTCTAAACCCATATTATTATTATAAATTGTTTTATCAACCAAATATATCTATATATAAATGGAAAAATTGTTTACATAAAACAAGCGTGATTTATTTATATATAAAATTTATCCATTTACTCACTTCAATAAGGAATTAACTCAACCATTCATTCTCATGGGTAAGTATGATATGATTCTCTTGAATTATTTATAAACCTACACTCACTTGAGTAAACACAAAAAAAATTTATGTTCAGATTTTTATTCCCATTGGGTTAAATAATATCTTCATCTTGATAAACATATAGATTATTGGTTAATATAGTGTCGAGGGTATGAAAATCATGCCTCTTACATTAACTTTAAAGGGGTTTTCTATATTTCTAGTATCTAGAATAATTATTAACAATGAAGTGGTTTAACTAAGTTTGATAGCTCCCCCTTAAAGTATCATCTAATCTCTTCATCACCATCAATTCTAAGAAATTAAGTATAGCCAAATTAATTGGGGAATATGATGTATTTTATTTGGAAAATAAACATTAGAAATAAAACATAGAACTAATTCCATACCCATAAAAAAATTTATTTGAAGGTATAAAGTGTATAAACCATTTCACTATTACTTCATTCATAATTTTACAAGTTTGGCCCCCTTTTAGTGGCATGGATTTCATTTTATTTTCAATTTTATTCTGATCTATATTGGACTTTTCACCAATTATATTTGAAAAATTTATTTATTTTCTTTTGTATTTATCCCTTTGAATTTACCAAATAATATAGAAATATGGTTAGAAAAAAAATTATTACCTATTCAGATTTTTTTAACTCCCTTTTCAATGTAACATTCTTTATATAAAAGGCATTAGTTCTTTTCCCTTTTTCACTAATAGAATATTTTGACCTGTAAAAATATTCATACATTTAAAATCCACATGTTCAACCTTTTTTCAACTTCCAAACACTCTTTATATAATTTTTTTCTTTCCTTTATTATGAAACATTTCATTTATTCAAACAGAGTTTCATTCTCTAATTAAAATTTTATATTTCACTCCTAGATGGATTCTATTTTTGATTATATATTTCTCTAATTTACTTTGAAATTCATGTAAATATTTTAATATTCTATGATATTGAGACTCTTTCCATAATATATGTTCATTTTCATTGAATTTTAAACATTATAATTATCTTTCTTCATTGGTTTCTTGGGAGGATTCGATTCAATAAATTTATTCACTTATTTGTCTCTATAGACAAACATTCATTCTTAATCTACATTCATATATGTTTTATTTTTTTATTTACATCATCATTAGAATTTTATTTTGTTGGTTTATACCAATACATATCGTATAAATGGATATAAGTGTTTCTAAAAACACATAACATTAACAAATTTCAAAGATACTATTTAATGTCATATTCTACTTTCTCTGTAAACTCTGTTTGTTTACAATAAGTTATACTATTTATTTATAATTCCTACCATTTTAATTAATTTTTCTTTAAATTTTACATATATGTTATACCCCCCAATCAATATATCTATACCCAAACTTCAAAAAACACCAACATCTCGTAATCAATTTGTTTCGTTTTTACTATATGTAAAATTTTTCCATCAAATTGCATTACCTACTATTTTAAAGATGAAACCAAAACTATTTTTGATCCTTTTAGTGTATTAAATGAGACATAATTACATTGACCCTTGATGATGTGGTGAATTTTTTAGAGTTTTCTACTTCTTTATTTTTATAGAATGAAAAGTTTTTCCTACACTTCAATAAAATATTTTTCAACAAACTGAATATGATTGTGCATTACATTTTTCAACAATACTGATGTAGATGCTTTAACATATGATCTATTGATTTTTTTCCACTAGAATGAGTCTGTTTTTTGGGAAATAAGTTATGAATAATTTTTTATATCACTTTTCATCTCAACACATTTGGATGACTGAGATTTTGTAGCTTCTATATTTTTCAATTCCACTTCAAACTCTAGGAACATCATATTAAGATTATATTTCATGGCCCCAATTAAAATCAATAATTCTTCCCATTTTCATTTAAAAATTAAACATTTATAATCAGAATTCTATTTTTCTCTAATGAAAAATTATATATCATATTTATACTTCTTCATTAATTTCGTACTAATATTATTTGATATTCAAAGAAACAATAGAAAACTTCTCCAAAGAATGGATCACCTCTTTTACAACCTTCCCAAGGGAATAATTCTAAAATAAATCTCTTTTCAAGTATTCATCAATATATTAAATTATTTTATAGAAGGGTAAAATATTTTCATCTTTGATAATAAAAATATTTGTGGTTGTGTTGTAATAACTCATATTATTTGTTAGGGCATCTTCCACTGCATCAGTGTCTACCTTTAAGCGTAACTTCTCACCATGAACACCCTAAATGATTCTCAATATATATGTCACTATATAAACTATTAAGTTTTTCAAATAATCATTAACCTCAAGTTATATTTCTTTAGAAAATTCAATTCAATCATTTTCATGGGTTGTATTTTATTTATTTGAGGAAGCAGAACTTTTAAATTTAGTATAGCCTTTACCACTCTAAAAAAATTCTAGAGGAGATTAATCTAAAAATATTGATCTATTTATATGATTATTAACCACTTTATTATTATTATATTTTATTTTATTTGATGAAACTTCTAGATCTTCCATGTTAGTGATAGAACCAAATTGTTCTGTCTTAGGAACTTCAGTTTCAAATATGTACTTCATATAGTCATGTAAAAATATCTAGGAAATAGAAATTTATATCTAATAACGGATAGAAAATTTTCTTAGATTAAATTTTTTGATATTATAATATAAAAACAATAAGATGAAATATATAATTAATACTAATTTATATTCTAAGTTGGATCATAAAGACACACATGAGTGGTGGTAAATCAGACATGACCAAATTCTTTCACCAAAACATACAATATTTCTTAAATTTATTCCACCTTTACTTTGTAATCACTATCACTTGTTAGGATTTAAATTGATCTATTTTATTTTACCCTTCCATACACATATATGTAATGTAGATACTAAAAATATTTAAGAAAGATTATTTTTACAACATTTTGTTCTAATATTAAAAACTATCAAGTTTATATGTTCAACTCATATTGAGATATAAATTATTCACTAATAATTTTTTCATTAATTATATTTGGTGGGATAGGTAATATCTATATACCTATCATTCCATCATATATATTCACATGATCACAATATTATACAAGTGAAATACCTTCACTGTATTACACAAGATATGAGATCTTTAAATTGAATCACATATTATCTAAATTATTGTCACATCAATTGAATCTTTCCTTCATTCCTCATTTTGACTTATACCATTAATATTGTTCAAGGATTTCACTGCACCCACAAAAAATGATTTGATTCCTAAAAATAGATATTTTTTATCTTCAATAAAATCATCATTAAATATATACTAATTTCATCCTTTATTCTATAAAATGATTCATATTATTCATTAAATATATTACTAGAAACTCACAACACAATCTTCTTAAGAATATTATCCCATAAAATAAAACATGGAAATTTACCTTGAAATGATCAAATTTCAATGTTTTTCATGGGGACTAGAATATAGAAAATTAGGTATTATTCTTAATTACAACATGAAAATTTTTTATAGTACACTTAATCTTTTCCACCTCATGAACTAATTATAACTTGTAGGAATAATTTGGATCACTCATCTCTTCTTCTAATATTTCATTGAAACCCATCAGAGAGTAGAATCTCAACACCGTTTTTTAGTAATCTCTATATCGTTCAAGAGATTATTCTTTTTATTCTTCTTAGAGAGTTATTATTCTCTTAAAAAACTCATATATTTTAATCCTCCATTTGAGAGGTCAAGTTCTCTTAGATAGACACACTATTATGCATAGTAGTAGCAATGAATCCTCTTTTTTTATTTTTCCCCTACTTGATATTCTCATTTGGTCACATGCATTAGTAGTTATATGAAACATCTCATCTAATTTCTAATATTTATAAATATGGTAGGGTAAGAACAAAAAAAGGATTTTCCTAGAGAGAGTCAGCGCCCTGCGATGATTTCCTAGAGTCAATGGTGGCTGCGGCGGCCCCTCCTCCACAGGGGTAGGGGTCTCTTCCTCATGGCGCTCCTCAGTAAGGGTCTCAGGATAGATGTAGGGTTTCTTTTTTGTTACCTTCATCCGAGGAACACTCATTATTTCCTATCATTTTCGTCTCCCCAAAGGTCCTGAGGGTCCTTAATGGACAACTCGTGGTCTCGATTTCTCTACAAGTGTTTAACATAGCCTCCATGCTTCTCTCTTCATCTATGGTGGCTTGGTTCGTTGAGTGTTGCCCCCGGTTGAGTTGTTTCACTTGCTTGTGAATGAAGAATGGGGGTTATCTCAGTGTGTAGTTGTCGGGTTTCTTGGTCTATGACATATCCTTCTCATATTATTCAGTGAGGAAGACCTAGTGTGGGCGTGGTCTCAACCTGGAAGATCTATTCGAGGCATCCATTTTCATTTTCTCCGCTAATTGTTCGATCTCCATATGCAGAGGGACCCTTCTACCACAGCGATTTGGATTCAACTTCCCGACCTTATTCTACCTTTCCAAAATCTAGTGTTACGCACTTTGATAGGAAACTCCATAGGATGCTTTATTTATGCTGATTGGCGGACTTCCTCTTTGAAGCATCCGATTGTGGCACGGTTATGTGTTGAAATGGATCTCTCTCGGCCTCCTCCTGATGTCGTGTGGGTTGTGATTGAGGGGGGGTATAGGTATTTCCAACCGATTTTCTACAACTCATGGAATAGGTTTTTCTCATGCTATAATAGACAGGGTCATTGTCTTCTGGAATGCTAAAAGAAGGATCCATGTTCTGATGAGGTCGACCCCACAGGTCTATCTGTTGGGCCTGGTTCCCAGGCAGATGCTTCAAGGGATGCTCGTATGGAGGGACCTCTAGCTGTCTAGGATTGGGGGCACCCTATCTCCTTGGGTGAGGAACAATCCAGGAAAGGTATATTGGGTACAGGCCAGGGGTACACTTCGGTTGCAGCCACGAATGGTGGCCCAGAGGCTTTGGGCCACTTGTTTCAGTGGTTTTTGATCGGCTGCATCGTGATCTTGGAGCAAGTAGCTCGGGCGATGACATACAGGGGTGCGATGATGGGCATTAGGAGAGACCCCTTATTACGGATGTAGATCAGGTCATCCAAAGGGTAGGGCAGATAGTGAGGTAGGCCCTCTGGGATTCTCTATAGGTATTCTAGGAGGTTACTACAAAAATAATTGATGATGTTGTCTATAAGGTTTAAAGTAAAGTTCATGGTTCTAATGAGGCCTCACAGTGCCTGGCATTGGAATATAGTCCCAAACATTTATAATATATGGGTCATGGTCTTGAGAAGATATGAGTCAAGGCCAATACAAATCAGGCCCCACAGACCTCCTCTTATGCTGAGAAGCTTTTAGCAGGGGGTCAATCGGGACCTCCCAAAACCAGTATGCAGTGCTAAGTGAAGAACAGTGCCTTAACAGTGAGGAAGCTGTAGGGGGGGATCACGGGCAGGACCTACTGGAAGACGTAGAAACATCCCAAGAGAAAATAGTTGAGGCTTCAGACATTGATAAGACCAAGGAACTGGTCATAGAGGAGGACTATTTTAGATCCTCTATGTAGAAGGGAAAGAATAAAGTCATGGATTCAGATGGATTCATTTCGAACAACCGAACGGCACGCAGAAGGAAGGATTGCTCTAACCTCCCTATACCTCCTATTACCAGATCTTATGGTAAGGGAAAGTTGTCCCCAAAGGCCTCTAAGAAGGTTGGCAGCTCAACCCTGAACAAGTCCAAATACCTTGTCCAATATGAAGTGGTCGCCATCTCCAAGGACTTGGTTTTGTCAAGATGTGAGGCTGCTTCTCCAGATTCTTATTCAGGTGGTGTAGAGCTAAGGGGTTAGGGGCAGCAGTGTGAATTAGGTTCTAAAGCTTACTCACAACGCCAAATGGTCTCTGTGTTGGAACATATGGATCTACCCATGCATTCGGACGAGGAAATGTTTGAGGAAACTTTGGATATCAAAGCTTTGGTGAAGCGTAGACTGATCCAGGTGGCCACTACAAAGGAGCATGGTGAGTGGGCTTATAAGCAGGCGTGCATTCTGCTTAGAGGCTTCAACATGGAGAAGATTAGAAAAGAGGAGTACAATAAATCTTGGGAAAATATGTCTCTTCTTTTTGAGGGACCCTTGAAGGATTTACCTGGCATGATGGTAAACGATACTCCTTGGATTTTGTTCAGGGAAAAAGATTCCAAACAATTCACTCTTTTCTTTAATAGATTTGTCGTATCCTTTGGTACTGAAACTAGTTAGTTGTGAGGGTTCCCAATTTCCCCTTAAACGTGCTTGATATTTAATAAAAAAATTAATTTTGGATGGATAAATAGGGTACTTGGAGACTTCTTTCTATCTAAAATGAATAGTTATAAAATACCAAATTTGGTTCCCTATGATTCTTCATGGACACTTTTTCAATTCAATGTGTACTCAAAAAATATACTTTATAATTAAAACACACATGGATGAATAAGTATATGTTTTATTCCTCTAGTAGAATCATATACATATTCTATATTTCACTTCATCTTCTCTCATCTAAAATCTCTAGTATATAAGATTAACACAACACACACCCCATAGCTCCAAGAACTTCTACTTCTTATTTCTTCTTCATTGAATCATATAACAACAGTTATAATCAAAACACTTGAA
Source organism: Viscum album (assembly GCA_963277665.1). Taxonomy (NCBI): domain Eukaryota; kingdom Viridiplantae; phylum Streptophyta; class Magnoliopsida; order Santalales; family Viscaceae; genus Viscum; species Viscum album. The sequence goes on from OY728166.1 coordinate 1,325,331,118, forward strand.
CAAGACTATATAAATATAGTATAATAGGTATGACTTAGAGTCTTATCTCATTCCCAACATCAATTACTTTTATCAAGAAAACTGGATTTATTATTGATGAGGCATTACACCATAGTAGTAGTATATCATCCCTTATATTTCATCCAAGGAAACTCTTTATGAATCAAAAATATTTTGTGATATTTTATCATTAAAAAAATGCCTGGATCAGTAGATCATGTATTTATATATTTGTGAAATTTATATTCCTTCTCATTTACAACATTTTAAAATTCCAAAGAATCTATATGACGTTCTTTTATATGATCTCAATCATAAAGATTTTCATTTACTCATATTTCTCTAATACCAGTGATTAAGGAAGTGATGAACATATTACTCTTGCCTCAACTTCATCTTCATTATTCTTGATAACCCATGAAGTTTTTTAGTAATCCCCTAAAATAAAATTGGATTGGAGTTCTTTGAAACTCTATAATTTTTAATCCTTGATAGAGTAGATCATGTATCATCATATATATCATTTTTCCTCTAAATAATTAATCTTCAAAATCACAATTTGGTTCATCTTTTATATTCTTCTTTGTAGCCTTGAAGATAATCTCCTTAGAATTTTATACAATATTACACAAACCCTTTTAGGTATTTGTGAAGTTTTGATCAATTAGAAACTACATTGGTGAAATATTGTTATAAGTTATTCTTAAAACGTTAAATCTATATAATTGATTATTGAATCAATATAAATTTTTAATTTCTCCGACTCATGATGTTCATGAAAACATACATGATTCATACATAGAGTTGATAGTCACACATATATAACTCATGCTTACACAATCATATTGATGGTTATAAATTCCTTGATTATAAAACCCTCCATAATTTTATATGTATTTCATTCAAAATAAACTTGAATTATTAAATATATTTCATTACATGAAACCTTGAGTTTAAATTAACTCATGATATTATATACCTTTATATTATTTCATTATTTAAAGATAGATTTTTAAGAATAATTTTTTTAAGATGTTTTTAATTTTTTCATAAAAAAATATGTTGATTACATTTAAAAAGTTATTTTAATAAAAAATTTATGTATGAAAAATAATCTAAAAATTAGTTATCTAAATTTTACGAATGAATATAAAATCATTTAAAGGTCAAAATTATTATTTTACCTAAAACTATTTTTAATGTATATAATTTTTTATCATAATAAATTAATTGAAATTTTAGTTATTTATATTTAAAATAAATTTATACATTATATAGTAAATTAATTATTTTTTCAATTACTTTTATAGTATTTATAGGGGATGGAATGAAGTTAAATTAAGTTTTATGCTTAGAAATCAATTTTCTCAAATTGCGTTTTTATTGTGTTTTATGTACATATTTTAAAATTTATTTATGAAAAACATAAAAATTTAATTTGATAAAATGGATTATTTATTTTGAATAATGATTTAGAAAAAATATTAAATATTCAACTTAACTATTTGGTGAAAATTAATAATAAAATAATAAAAAACTACTACCATAGTTATTGTTAAAACAGGTTAATCAGGGGATAAATGAAAATAAAAGGATATGAATTTCCATATAAACATGTATAAAAATTATTTTTTGAAGTTATTTAGATCGTATATTTTTTTTATTGGAATATTGTTTCATTTATAAACATTGTACTTATGATATATAATAAAATATATTTAAATATTTTAATTTATTCCATGTGTTCCCTCTCTATCACTTCTAAAAGGGAACCTCCTCTCCTCCCATATTCATGAATTTTGATCCGGCTTACTCCTAGAATTAAAACCATAAAATATTCATAGATAACATCCTTTAATATTATTTCTCTTTTTTTCTTCCAAGACCAATCATGAAAATAATAAGGTGTAATCCAAATTAGGTCTCTCAAAGAACATGTATAAATCTTAACGAGGATCTTTCAATTTTATTTCTTCTTCCATATTTTCTAAATAAATTTTATTTCTAATAAAATTATTAATATATTATCATAAATATACATAGATTTTATTATTATTATTTTATACCCTTTTCTTATATCATTTCTATAAAATGGGAAGTGAAAGTATTGTTTGTTCATATGTATGTACTTCCACATCCATGTTGCGATGAGATTCAATTTCCATCACCACCCAACATGTATGTATATAATGGTTGAATTAACTAATAAATATATTTATATATGTGATACTTTTAATATATTTATTATTATATAATGATAAAATATTATTAATCCTTCATTCCTTATTTTTGTTAGGAAATAAAAACAATGTTCTTGCGTATGTACAGACTAAATTCTCCACGAAAGGTGTCATTCATTTTTCTATATAAAATTTGATTTGATAATTATAAATATTTATGTAATAAAATTATATGATATTTATTTCATGATTAAAATTAGGGTGATTATTTAACCTTGATCGGTTTGTAAGGACTGAAACTTCCAAACAAAAACTAACATAAAAAATGAAACATTTATCACCCAGAATAATGATTTTTAATAATGAATCAATAAGGAGTGGGTAATAATATGTTATATTATAACCATAAATGAGATTATATGTTTTAGAATTATTCTTTTGTATAATTATAAACATTTTAATCATATTTAAATGATTTTATAGTTCTTATGATAAAATGTGGACATAAGGTAAGGGTTTTACAGTACAAACTCATTTTAACATGATTATTTATGCTTAAATTTATAGTGATGAAATTATAAGATATATCACTATAAAATAATATGTGTTTTATTTTTATTTTGTTATTTCTATATATTATATTTTTTAATCAAATTTCTTCTCTTTCAGTGCTCAAGAGACCAAAATAATAATTTTAAGAAAAACTAACATTATCTCTCTCCACTTCCATGAATATTTTCCATCTGATTATATATTTTTTGAAAATATTTTCAATAATGTTTTTATATTAAATAATGATTTATGAGATTTATTTTAACCCATATAAGAATTTATATGAAAATTTTAATATGAATTTTATTTTTTCTTTCCTTATAGGGTACTTTTTACCAAAGTTGTGAATGGATTGTTTATTTTATCTATTACAACATGATTAGAATTTCATGTCATTATGACCAAAAAATGGATTGAAACGTAATATACAAGTTTCCTTGATTATTTTAAAAGAAAAATTTTTCCATCCAAATTTATACATTTTTATAATTTAAATAATTGATTTGAAATGAAATGAGAATTATAATTCAGAAATATTCTAGAGATTTTTTGAAGGTAATTTTTCTTCTATGATAACACCCACTGATATTTATTATACCTCACTGAGGGTATTATCCAATTATGGCATCCTTATTATTTGTTTTTATGGTTTTTTTATCATGATTTAATATAGATAAAACCAATTTTACTTTCCATGGTATATTCTATTATTAAATAATAAATGGTTTCATGATCATGTGGTAAATATATATATGGATTATGATAATGTGATGTGTGGGTTCATCATATACATCAAATTCCTTGGGTAGAGATTAAATTTTTATGAGATCAAAGGTTATATGAGATGTTATCTGAATCCTAAAAAAGGTTACATGGGAGGTTATTCCTAGCTTAAAAGAGGGTACATTAGAGGTTAACCCAAGACTAAAGTAGGTACATATATGGTTATCCCAAACCTAACATGTGATGAATGTATTTTTGGGTAGATGTGACATAATATTTCTATGGTTATGATTATTTCACACTTTATAAAACTATTTTATGACATGAAATCATTACAATGTTTTTCTCTCATGGATTACATTCATTGATTCATTTATGAATCATGTGTTAGGAACTGCCAAACCATATTCCATGAATTTTAATTATGATTTATGAATTACTGGGTAAGTTTATTAAATGAACTGATCATCTTATCATACTAATATGATGATTTTTGGCTTAAATGATCCTTGATATCCCCCTTGTTTACCCTTACTACGTTTTTGAGCTCACCCTTTATTAATATTATTTTTCCATAGTATGTGAATAATGGTTTTAAGTATAATACGAATTGGGTGGGTTTTAGGTGTTTTGAACTTAGTGGGAGATAATGTAAATAATTTATGTACCAATTTATTATGTGTCCATTTATCCAAATACTCTATACCATTATGGTTCTAGCATGATTTTTAATGACATGTAATAAAAATTCATCTCATAACATGTAATATTTATGAATTAATTTCTTGGGACACCTCGGTTAGTATCAGAGAAATTTTTAATTATATTTAAACCTAGGATGAGTAAATATCATATATTACCCTTAGGATAAACATATTTATTTGGGAATATACTAAATTATTGTAAAAACGGTAGTGTGTTTTCCTAGAAAATACATCCCTACTGGAATACTATAAAGTGGATGTGATTGTGGAGTGGATTAAAATCAGGGTTATTACTCTGAATGGGGAAAATTGGGTATTAACTCGATCTTTACCGATGCATGATTAGTGATCCTTAGACCGCACATCCATTTAGAGACTCCCAAGGGATATGATATCGTTTATTCATATTTTCATTATAAACTGTTATGAATTATTTAAATAGATGATGATCATGGATTTAAGGGGTTAAAACTAAGGTGTTAGAGATTGAGAGAAGGTTTCGGGATTTATACATACTATAAATGGTTTTTTATGATTATATGGTTTCTCACTGTGATTTTTTTTCTTACACTTTTCTTGTTTGTTTTACTCAATGGTTGAAGCATGGAGCAATCATGTTAACAATGAATGTGATAGAAAATGAAATATTTCTCCTCCTGATCAAACAAATGTTATGGGTGCTATAATAAAAAATATCATTGATATGATTATATAAAATTATTGATGTATAAATCATGTTGAGTATTCAAATGAGAAAAGGATGGAACAAAATTGTATTGATTCCTTGATGAGGCATCATCCACCTATTTTTAGTGGGTCCTCTAATCCACTAATTTTTTAGAAGCGGTTCAGTACAACTAAAATTATATTTTCCATTCTCTAGTACTCATAACATTAAAATGTTATTTTGACTATTTTCTATTCAGAATGTGGAATAGTTAAATTGTGGACTCTTATTAGGAACACGAAGGGAATAGATTAAATTGACACTATAGAGTAGGATTATTTTAGTAGTTTTTGTCAATAATAAAATTACTCATATTAATTTTACAAAAATTGATAATTTTTTCCTTGAGATAAAGTATAATAATGATTAATTCATTAGTACGTATAAGAAAAATTTTATAATACATGTGATGTAAACTTTTGGTTTTATCATTGAACTAGAGAGTAATATTTATTGATTCTTTAGTGGCATAAAATTATGTCTCTGAAGTGTGATAGACATAGGTTTCTTTAGTAACTATGATGAAATTTGTTTATGTGATATCATGGTAGAAATAGATAATAGATTAACAAATCAACCTAATGGATTGGATAAGAAATGAAATATTTAATTTAAAGTAATTCTAATAATAAAAACCATAGAGGAAAGAATATGACACTTCCTTTATTCTAGATTTTTAGAAATAAACATTGAGGAAATTATCTTAAGGGGACTAATAAATTATTTATGTGTAGAAAAGAAGGTCATTGAGAAATAAAATGTTGAAGTTATGGTAAGAATTTATCTAATGGATAGAAGGATCTATAGAATGCACCACCAACACTCAAATAATTCAAATGCAAGGATTGTTTTAATTATGTTAACTAGTTTGGGATACTTATGGTTATTGAGTAAGATTCATTTTAGAAATCTCTTAATCCTAGAAACCATGAGAAATATCATGTGATCAATATTGTTGATGTGGGATATTATAACGAAGTGGTGAGAGGTACACTTACCATCCACTCTAGAATTGATTATTTTATATTTAATCCTTGATCTACCCACACTTTTATATCTAAATAATTAGATAAAGGTATCACATTACCACATCAATTATTATACGTTGAATTCATAATTAAAATATTAATAGTGCATTGATCACATATCAATAATATGATTCCTTTTCGGTTGATGTTTTTGTGAATAAGCTTCCATCAAATATCCATATTCACTCTCTTGTTGTATTTGATATTATTTTGGGAATGAATTGGATTTATTTATTTAAATCCATTATCAATTATCAATGAAGGGATGTCAAAGTTGATATTCTAGACCAACAAATGATCTTATATTGGTGAGATGATATAAAGTAACTTCCAATGAAAATTAGTCTATATTATGGTTCTTGATACTAATTAAAATGGAGTACTTATCTCATATGGTTGGGGATAAACTCATGATCGATGATATTACTATTTTATGGGAGTTTTTTAGTTCATTTTCAAACAAGTTTCCACGTCATTCCACAAATATTAGGGTTTAATTTTCAATAGAATTTATACCTAGAACTACACTTATTTCAACTAATTTATATAGAATTTTGCAAATTGAGTTAAAGGAACTAATAAAGAATATTTGGGAGAATATTGATAATGGATTAATTCAGCTAAGTGGGTCACCATGGTGTTTAACAATTATTTTTTTATAAAAACATATAGATCAATGTGAATCTGTATTGATTGTCATGAACATATCATGATTATAATCAGGAACAAATATTGTATTCCCTGTATTGATGATTTGATCGATCAATTATGAGGAGATCAATATTTTTTCAAGAGTAGTCCTTAATCGTGTTACTATAAGTTGAGGGTAATCTATGAACACATACTAATGATAGAATTATTGACTAGGTATAGACACACTGAATTTATAGTGATTCCATTTAGTCTAACTAATTCCACAACTATACTTATGGATATAATAAATAGATTCTTTACAGATTACCTTGATCGTTTTTGGTATTATTTATTGATTGTATTAATATATATTGAGTAATGAAGGAATATGATGAAGATAACTTAAGGATTTCACTATATATATTGAAGATAATGTATATGTAAAATTTATTAAATGTGTGAATTTTTGCTAAAAAATAATCATTTTTTAGTCATATATTCTTAAATAGGGGGATATCGGTGGATCCATCAAAGAAAAACATTAATAAAAATTTAACTAAACCAAACACTATAACTATGATCTCTAGTTTTCTTGGATTTTATGTTCATTATTGAAACATTTTGAATAATTTCTCACTACTACCAAATACACTCACAAAGTTAAATTTAGAGGGAGTCATGTTCCTTGAGACTAATGAATATGAAGAAACTTTTAGGGAACTGAAGATAATGTTGGTAAATGAACCTATTCTTACACTAGCCTAGAGTGGAGAAGGGTTTTTGATTTATATTAATGCATAAAATAATTGGTATCCAAGTGTTATTATGTAGAGTAATTTGGTTATAGTTTATGCTTCATTCCAGTGGAAGGTTCATAAACAGAATTACCCAACACATGACTTAGAGTTAGCAGTGGTTATATCTTAATTAAATATATAGAGGCATTATATTTATAGATATACTAATCATAAAATTTTTATGTATATATTTACCCTGAAAGAGTTGAACATGTTCTGAAGAAGATGGTTGGATTTGATTATAGATTATGATTCCCTAATAAATTACTACCCAATGAAAGAGAAAAATTCTCCGAGTCGAAAATACCATACTAGTTTATCCATTGTGAGGATTTAAATAGGTGTAATATTTTTGGGTTTTCAAATGATATACCTTGAAATGTTAAAATAATTGGTGAAATCAAATCTTTTTCAAATGAGGGACCAACCATATATCCATTTAAAGATTAAATATGTGAGAAAGGAGGATTTGATCCTATAATAGAGGATAGGAAATTTCTCTATGATCAATAATTGTTGAGATATTTTGATAAGGCTCATGAACTGAGTATGTGTCCTATTAATACTATAAATAAAGAATGATCTATTGTGGGAATCTCATTGCTCATCATTCTCAATTCTTCCTAGAAGTATGAAAATGTATAGATGTATGGAAGAATATTTTTGGTTGGAAAACATGAAGTGTTATATTACAAATTTTATATCTCGATTCTCAGTATTTCATAAGGTTAATTACAAGAGATATAAGTATATGGGATGTTACAACCACTTATTATACCTGAATAGAAATAGAAATACACCACCATAGATTTCATCATCAAACTCTCTAAAACATCTAAATCCCATAATACTATATGGGTAGTAGTTGATCACCTAAATAATTTAGAATATTTCATTTCTAGAGGATAATATTTCTCTCTTGATCATCATTCTAGGATATATATTAATGAAGTTATATGTTTTTATGGAGTACCACATTCTATTTTATCTGGTCATGATCTGAGGTTTCCCTTAATGTAATGGAGAACTCTTCAAGAAGCTATGGTTATAGAGTTATACCTCAATACTATTTATCATTATTAAAAATGATCAGTATGAGAGAACCATTCAAAACCTAGAGTACATTCTACATTTATAATCTCTAGATTTCAAATATTGTTGGGATAATCACTTTCCTTTGATCAAATTATCATATAACAATAGTTTTCACTCAGACATTTTAATAGAATCTTATAAATACCTCTATTTAAGGATAATAATAAATCCAACATTATATTATAAATTTGGATAAATAATGATATTGGGACATAAACTAGGTGGGTAAATGGAAAAGAATATTATATCCATTCAGTATTACATCAAAGAATCTCAAACTCAATTGAAGAGTTATTCAAACAATCAGTAGTGAAATCTGGAATTAGAATTTGGTGAGATGGTATTATTAGAAATTTATACATAAATAAGGTTATTAGATTCAAAAAGAAGTGGAATATAATAACTAGTTAAATTGGTCCCTTCTATATTCTATAACGAATAGGGACTGTAGCTTATCATTTGGTGCTTCAAACAAACCTCTTTCAATTTTATGACGTGTTCCTTATATCTCTCTTGATGAAGAATATACCAAATCATTCACATGTGTCAAAATTAAACAATTTAATAATAGATAATGATATTTATTATGATGAATAATCTATAGAAATAATCTTTTCTATAGATAAATTTCTATGCAAAAATACGACACACCTAGTAAAATTTCTCTTGAGGAATCATAAATGTGAGTGAGTTACTTGGGAAATTAAGGATGTGATGAAAAAGATATGTCTTTATTTTTTTTAATGAGAGTGATAGAATTTTTAGGGAAAACAAAATTTTAAGGAGGATATATTGTAACACCAAAAGATTTTATATACATTTCATTTGAAATAAATATGACTTTATTATTAACATTATTTACATGCAACCCCAAGTCTAAATAAACTCATGATGTAACATACATTTTTAACCTGGTCATTTGATTAATGGGTATCAATAGGATTAACCACATTATGAAATATATAAATATAAATTACCTCCTAAATTCAAAATTATTGATTAATGCCTATGAAATATTTATTAAATCATTTCATGATTTAAAGACATATTTTTCTAAAGAAATTTAATTTTCTAGATGTTATGAATTTTCATATAAAATAATGTATTTATCAATTTTAAAATTTTATTTTAGTCATGTTTCATTCAAATTTAGGAAAAATAATTGATACACTTATTAAATAAAGGTTAGTAATGAAGAAAAAATTATTTAAAGGTATGAAGATTTATTTTAATAAAATTGTTTGTTTGTGGGAAATGTGATTTTATCATTATAAATTAAATAAATCATCATTTATTAAGGGTTTTAATTAAATTTTAAATTTATATACTCATTAGAATATTTTAACATTCATTTTATAGTTTTTACAAGGTAAGTAATGAATTTTAATTCTTTTTTTTCTCTTAAATGGATTTTTTTAAAAATAGGGTTTTCTGGAAATTCTTCTTCTTTTTTTAAAATTAAATTAAGAAATTATTGTAATTTAATTTAATAAAATTTATTACAAATTTTTAATCATCATTCCAAAAATATTTATATGTTTCCACTTTCATTTTTTTCAAAATGAATAGTACAAACATTAAATTTATGGTACCATAGTTAAGGTTAAAACAGGTTTAATGAGGGTTAAACTAAATAATAAGGTTAATGTTTCCATAAAAACATGTTCGATTATTTTATGTTGAATATATATTAAACATATATGATATTAAAATATATTTATTTTCCATTTATAATTGTTATAATTTTGAAATAGAATAATTCTATTTAAATATTTTAACTAATTCCATGTGTGTCAACTCCCTCAATTTTAAACAGCAACCTCATCTCCTCCATTATTAATAAATTTGAACCTTCTATATAATCTAATAACTAACCTAATTTCATTTTATATTTCTTAAATCCACTTTATATTTCATGTTCTTCACTTAATATTAACCTTTGAAGGCATAATGTGTAATCTAAAGAAGGTATTTCAACGAAGAGGTGTAAATCTTAACTGAGATTTTTCAATTTTATATCTTCTTAAACATTCTATAGGCCTATTGTCTCCAGAATAAGATGATGAATCTAGTATATAAAATAAATTTATATTTAATTGTGATGATGTAACAACATTTTTCCACCTTCTTATAATCAAATGAAAAATTAAAGTATCTCTCGTGTGTACATGTGGACTACCGCCTCTATATGGTGATATTACTAATTTTCAATTAACACCTCACAAGAATGTTTATAAAGTTATTTTAAATATATATATATATATATATATTATATTAATATTATAATTCATATTCTATAATGAATAAATATTTTTAATCTTTCCTTTATTTTTTAATTATAAAATAATAACATCGTTCGTGTATAGGTACTTACTACCATCTCCATAAATGGTGTAATTAACTTTTCTATATCTGCATCTAATGGATGGTTATAAATATTTATATAATGAATATGTGTAATATTTATATCATGATTAAAATTATGGATACTGTGGAATCATGATCAAAGTACAAGTACATTATCTAATGAACCAAAATATACATGAAAAAAGAAAAAATTAACACTTGGAATAGTGATTTTTAGTAAATAATCCTTAAGAAATATGTGATAATATGTTATAATTATACCATTTAAGATATTATATGTATGAATATTGTAAATTTATAGAGTTATAATTAATTTAAATTTGTTATAATGAAGTTTTTAGTTATGAGAAGTAATATAGTCTTGAGGTAAGGGTTCAACATTACAAACTCATTTTTTTCTGAATTTGTTTTTTATTGAATTTATAATGTTGAAATTATATGATTTTTCACTCAAAAATATTATGTATTGTATGATCCTTTAGTTTTTTAAATATATTATTATTTTTCCTTTCATTTTCCTCTCTATATTTTCTTAATATATGGAAAAACTATTTTGAAGAAAAATCGACTTTATTTCTCACTCTAGTTAAGAATATTTTTCTTTCATGCACATATTTCTTTATAATGGTTTAAATGAAGTTTAAAAATTCTGTAATGATATGTTAAAATTATTTTTAAACATGTTTTAATTTATACAATTATTTATAATGATAAATTTTTTTATTTTTGAAATTTTGTAATTTTTAACAAATGTATGAATAGAATCTTTATTTTAGCTTTTATGAAATGAATGTAATTTCCCACTATACTGACCACTAAATGATTCAATATTATTTATAAGTTTTAATGATTATTTTAAAATAAATTTTTTTCCTTGATATTTTCTAATTTTCTTATTTTAAATTATATCTTTAAAATGAAAAGGTAATTTTTCTCAATAATGTTTCCAATTATCATTTAAAGGTAATTTTTCATTAGATAACAACCTTTAATGTTACTTGTGCTTCACTAGGGATAGGATCATATGATACCTTACATATTAATTCTTTTTAAGTTTTATGATTTTTATGATGAAATATTTATGAAATTCATTTTCTTTTCCATTGGTTAATCTATAAAAAAAATATTAAAGATTTAAATGATTTTGTGCCATACATATGAATGGATTGGGATTATGTGATGCGTGGTTCCGTTGTAGTCATCCAATAAATTGGGAAATGTTTTATAATTTAAGATCTAAAAGGGTTTAATAGACATTATATCAAGCCCCATATAGGGTACAAAAGAAGATACCATAAGCCCAATTAAGGGTAAATAGGAGGATATCTCATGCCTGAAATAGGTACATGGGTGGTTATCCTAATACTGTTGTCACACCCGGTTTTCCATGTCTTTGTTTTGATCTGGTTCATTGGAAATACTGACCATTTTAATTGGGTATTAGGTGAGATTAATGGTGAGTTTTTATGTTTCATCCATGTTTAATCACCCAAATTTTGGTTCTCCACTTCTTGTTTAATAGTTTTTGGAGAAAGGGTGTTTATTTCAAGATTTGGGCCAACCGTGAGCCCATTTCCAGATTTAAAAACCAAATATGTTTCTTTTATAAAATCTTCATCTGTCAAAATTTTTTATTTATTCCACTTCCCACATGTCCTCCACTGACATATTAAAACTTCCATATCCTTTTGTACTCCCTTATAAATTCATAAGCATGGTGAATTTGGGTTACTTATTTGGGTATTGGGCGATCCCATGGGCTCATTTCCTATTTAAAAACAATAATTTTCTGTTTTATATCTTTTTCCTTTTTTATATTTTTTGTGATACAACTTCCAATTAGAATCCAACATTCCTATACCCATCCCCTTTATCTATTTTACCTATTTATAGCTCATTTTAATCACTTATTAGGGTAAACGTTCTATAATTTCCTCAAAACGTCGAGAATTGAGAAGGTAAATAGTTTCATCAATAAATCATTTAATTAGTACTCATTTTCCTAAAAATATTCTTTTCCTAATTCTTCCAGACCTTAGGAACCTCTCCAAAAAGTTCCAAGACATTTCCTTTTCTATAATGGTTCATATCTAATGGAAGACGAAGAGTTTTCTAGGTGGCAAGGTGATATTCCTTCTCCTTTCTTCTACTTCTTCCTCCTCCTTTCATTATTTCGTGGTTTTATATTCTTCCCTAGTCATGTTAGACCTATATTTATGTTATCTCATGATTCATTATGGGGTTTTTGTTCATTTGGGGCTGGTCATCATAAGTTTAGGGTTTATAAACCCTCAGATGGTGATATTGGGTGTGTGTTTCCATTACCCTAAGGGTTTAATGTAGGATATCCCTTGAACATGCCTTTATCATTTAAGTTTCATAATTATCTTATTTTTAACATCATATATATATATTTTTATTGTTTTTCATCCTTTCGATAATTTTATTGGAGTGAAAAATGGTTGTTTAATACTTGTTTTGTGAAAGGTAGAGTTGTTTTGTCATAAAAGTGTGCACCAAGTGTTTGTTTAAATGTTATGGCATATTTTGAAACTATTTTGTGAGGTTTAAAACCTATTTTATGGTATTTTGAACATGTTACAGTATCTATAAAAAAATATGTCATAAAATTGGTGTTTTATTTATTCTCAAGTTCTTAAAATAAATTGTTTTGTTTAAAAAGGGCATTTCTTGTGTTCGGTAAATTGCCCTGTTGGATTTTATGTGTGATGTGTGATTTAAAAATAATTTTTTTGGATTTATAAATGAATTGGAATAATTATAAGTGGTATTTTTGGGTCTTTATATGTCTTTAGAATTTGGATTTGGTTTTACAAACAAATGGGTTTTGGTTTACAACATGTTTTGGCCCGAGTTGTTGGAAAATGGATCATTTCACATCCTTATAAAAATGGTTGTGTTTTGAATATGTAACCTGAGTGTTTTAAGGGATTTATGAATGTCTTTTTCTTCTGTAAATGGGTTTTATACTCCTCCTTAATAAAATTTAAATTCATACCTTGGTCAAATGTTAGTTTTGAGAAAGGATTAAAGGCTCATTTGGCATTTGTTTTTGTGAAAATGGTTTCCATCTGTATTTCATGTTCTATCTTTTGAAGCCATTTTATGGTCCATGAAGGTGATTTATTAATTGGTTGTGTAGATTCCAAATCTGTTTTTATGTTATTTATGGGTTTCTTTCCTTAAAAGATCATTTTTGAATGGATTTTATGTGCAAGGCCTCGTTATACTCTTTGAAAATTTTTTACGAAAATTTTTAGTGGTTTATTGATTTGTGAAAGAAATATGAAGCATGATTGCGAAATTTTTGTGCGTTAATGGTTTGGTAATGGAATTTTGATGTGAAAATTGTATTTGATAACATTTGTAATATGATTGAGCACTAAATGTAATCCTAGGTATCTAGGTGGGCAGAAGTGTACTAGTATGCTAGTGATCCCGTGGGGTTTGTCCCCTGTTTCACGTAGCAAGTTTGACGATGACAACACTAACTAAACTATGAAGATGATGATGTGGGGGGATCACTAGGTTATGGGTATTCTCCCTAATAGTGGCTCTTGTTCATGACAATGGATATTTATTATGGTTACTTTCACTGGGATACGAGGTACCTGGGGATCACAACTAACTAGTGCTTAGGGGTGTTCTTGTGACTTGTGATCATTGGCTATTTTGTACTCACCATCAGCATATGGTGTGTTTGGTTGGTATGTTTAGAAGTGTGTATGATTTATTTAAAATTGTACAATCTTTAAATAGTCCCTATTGAAAACTAGTTTCACTTTGAAGTTGCACCTCTTTGAAAATTTTTACTCGCTTTCTTGTTTATAAAACATGCATGTTTTTTTCAGGTAATTTTATTTATAGTATGGGACCTCGTTTGGAAAACATACCTTTATATTTGTATTTAAAACATGAAATTGATATTTATTTTATTTTAAAGTATGTGCATTGGGAATAGAATATCAGGCTAACCTACTGAGTTTTAATACTCATGCCAATAGTGTTCTTATGTTTTTAGCCCTTGTATAGGTTTTAGATTGAGTTTGATTGCCTTGGGAGACGTTTGATCATTATGTTGTAGAGTGAACATCAAGGTCACATGGAGTTATTTGGTTATCAAATTTTGTCAATTAAGTTGTTGGTTTAGTTGTAGTGTCATTTTCTTTTACAAATAATGTTCAGTTTAGTTATATATATATATATATATATATTGGGATGTCCATCTCTTTCTACTGTTTGTTTGATTGTTTATATATGGGAAAAATCATTCCATTCTGTACTCTTTTGATGCCCTTGGTGCTTGTCACCATCTTGGGAAGATTGGGAACGCCTCTCAGGACTTGTAGCGGGTTGGCCCTTGTGACCAGTTCTAGGTCAACTTGAGCTGGCTCCTAACAAAATATTACTAGAAGATGTTGGCTCTTAGGAGATCTTTTTTTAGAGGTCCCTTTTTCTTTGGCGAATTTCAAGGTAGATGGAGTATGATTGTTGAGTCGTGAGGGGTAAGTGTGGGAAGAGTTTCGTGAACTCTTGATTGTTCTGATCCTCTATTTTCCACAGGATGACCGGTTTTATTAGTTTCCATTATTCTTGTTGATTGTTTGGTGTTGGGATATGATAAGAGGAGTCTGACTAATGGCCTCTATGAGCTTACAGGGCCTAGGAATCCATGTGGATAATATTGTTAATAAGTCTTTATGTGTTTGAGTTGTGTTTGACATATGGCCGCCAACCATATGGTCAAGTCACCCACCGACACTAATTCCCTTTTGTGGGTTTTTTTGGACATTTCATGATTTCTGAATTTTGGTTTTGAACATAATTATGTGAGAACTATGGAAATGGGTTTTAAAATAAGGATTGTATTTTGAAAAGTGGATAATGGGTTTTCAAAAATTAAATATACTAATGGTTTTGGGAGGGTTGTTTTTTTAAACAAATTTTGGGGAAGAAGTGGAAATGATTTAATGGGATTGGATTTCCCCTAATATAAACTTGTGGTTTGTTGAAATAAAATGTTTTGAAATTGTGAATCATTTTAACATGATTCTAATTCATTGTTTTAAATGGGGTGTTTTGGGATGTTGAAAAGTGTTTGAATCTGATGAATTGGATT
The DNA here is from genome assembly GCA_963277665.1 of Viscum album. Taxonomy (NCBI): domain Eukaryota; kingdom Viridiplantae; phylum Streptophyta; class Magnoliopsida; order Santalales; family Viscaceae; genus Viscum; species Viscum album. The sequence goes on from OY728166.1 coordinate 1,325,347,064, forward strand.
TGGAAATTTGTTTTGAGTGGTTGGTGTTTTCGTAGAAAGGGTATTGGTCACAATTGTAACCATATTATAAAACAATATACCTTGCTGAATTTTAGAAAATTGGAAGGGTTTGTTTGGAGTAACTTGGTTGTTTTTAAAGTTGTTAAAAATAAAAAGGGGTATGTTTTTAATAAAATGGTTGTCAATGAAGTGTGGTTTGTTTTTTGAAATCTGAAAAGGGTATTGACTTGGTGGTTAGTGTTCCTTTTAAAGGTACATGATTTTTGAAATGATGTTGTTTTGTTTTAGCCTTTAGTGTTTTCATGGGTGCTCACGTGAATGGTTTTATTGATATCTAAAAGGATGGCCTATATTTCATGGTGGTTGGGTTCCTAGGGTGGCAGGGAAATGTTCATGTGGGTGAGACTTGATGAAACACCATTGGTGAATGTAGAAACCCACCATGTTAGATTGTTTTTGAAAAGTGATTTGAGCTAAAAAATGGTTGAATTTGTTTATAAATTTTTAGTTATGTGGCTAGTTTTTTTCTATGTACTAGAAGATTTGTTTGTTCAATATGCTTACTTTTGATCTATAAGTCATACTCTTGTTGTTCCTTGAGATGATATCTTGTTGGTGCATTGGTTTTGGAGTAATGTTCAGTGGGTTTCTAAAGATGTATTGGATGTTGTGATGTGGCCATGGATAGTTCTCTGTTGGAAATATTTCCTTTTTATCAACCTAAGGATTCATTTTAAATGTTAAATCCACCTATTTAGATGATGCATCAACCCATTTTTTGAATAGAGAGTTTTTTGGGTTCTATTTAACTTGATTCCAGGTCATGATAATTCTTTTGGACATAGTAGTTTTGTTTGGTGATGTTGATGTGTTTCGGAATATTCCTTGTCCATTCTGATGATCGTTCAGAGTGAGAGTGAATTTTGATATATATCTGTGAGTTCCTATTTAGATGAAGGTGTTTTATTGAGCAAGTGAGTTTTTTTAGTGGTGTTTTCATTATCTCCTGCCTACGGTGCAGCAGATGCTTCAAGAATCGGGGCTCTATCCATAGGCCTTAGAGTGAAGCTTTCCACGCAGTCAAGAAATCACTAGAGGTGTGGAGTGCTTGACTAGGATCCTACCTCCACCAGTTTGGTATGTTATTTTCTACTCTATTTTGGTTCTTCATCACTGTTAATTTCCTCTTTTCTCAATGATCATGGTGGACTTACCCCTCACATAGTGTCAATGCTTATGCCTTCATGGATGTGGGATCCTAATCAATGTCCCTGTGGGGACCGCCTGTGTAAATCGGGTGCGGTATTGGTATTACTTGTTCATATATGGAGGGTGTTGGGTGGTTCGTCTATTTATTTTGTGGTTTTAGTGGACCAATTATTGGGTCCCCTTCCCTCCCTGCCCCGAGTTGTGGGGGTTTTGATTCGTGCCGAAAGTGTTGGCCCAGTTCTTGTACCCTCCGTTCAGGAGTGGGTGGTTTAAATCTTCATGTTATAACCCTCTTGGATTGGGTTGGTAGGTTGTTATGGGATATTTTTTTTACTTGCTCAAGTGATTCCCAATTATATTTAATGTTTAATTCTTGTTTTTTCATTGTATGTTGGGTTCTAATGGTGGGGAGACCCACCATGAGTCTCGTTGTTTTTTCCTCCTAAGAACTTTTCTAGTGCTAGTGTTTCATAATGGTGGGGATTCCATCCCATAATCTTCTAAACTATTTGGTTTTTGTGAGTTCGATTTTGTTTGGGTGATTTTTGGGTTCATTGGTATAAGTCCCAACAATCGGGTTCTTAGTTTGGTTGTGGAGGTAGTGACTCGATCTTTCGGTTGATTCTCAAGAAGTGGTTAAGAGTTGGTGTTTTGGTTGAGGTAAGAGGATTAAGTTCCATTAATGGTTTATGGTGTGTCATTGTATTAGGATGCTGGATCTTATTGATAAATAATCTTTAGGGGTTGATCTTTATGCTGGAAAGTGGTATGTCTTTCTGGGGGCGGAAATGATTAATGGTGGTGAGAATTGTCACACCCGTTTTTTCTTGTCTTTTTTTTGATCTAGTTCATTGAAAATCTTAATCCATTTTATTTGGTAATGGTTGATATTAATGGTTATTTTTTAAGTTTAATATATGTCTAATCACCCTAATTTGGGTTCCCCATTTCTTTTTAGGAGTTTTTGGAGAAAAGGTGTTTATTTCATGATTTGGGCCAACCATGAGGCCATTTCCAGATTTAAAAACCAAATTTGTTTCTTTTATAACATCTTAATTTTTCAAAACTATATAATTAATTACTCTTCCCACTTATCCTATACTAACATATTAAAACTACCATATCCTTTTTTACCCCCTTATAAATTCATAAGCATGGTGAATTTGGGTTACTTATTTAGGTAATGGGCCAACCTGTGGGCCAATTTCCAGTTTTAAAAAAAATAATTTTTTTCTTTTATATATTTTTCATTTTTTGATATTTTTTGAGGATTCAACCACTAATTAGAATAAAACATACCTAAACCCACCCCCACTATATATTATACCTATTTGGATCTCATTTTAATTGCTTATTAGGGTGAACCTTCTCTGGTTTCCTCAAAACATCCAGAATTAAGAAAGTAGACTATTTCATCCATAAATCAATCAATTCGTACTCAGTTTCCCAATAAAATTCGTTCCCTATTTATTCCAGACCTTATGAGACTCTCCAGGAAGTTCCAATCCATTCTATTTTCTATATGTGTGCAGATATAATGGAAGACGAAGAGTTTTCTAGGCAGCATGGTGAGATTCCTTCTCCTTTATCCTACCTCTTCCTCCTCCTTTCATTATTTCATGGTTTTATATTTTACCATAGTCATGTTGGAACTATGGTTCTGTTATGCCATGACTTTTTATGGGTTTTTTGTTCATTCTGGGTTGTTCTTCATAGGTTTAGGGTTTATAAATCCTCAGATGGTGATATTGGGTGTGTGTTTCCATTGTGCCAAGGATTTGAGGTAGGATATCCCATACACATGCCATTATCATTTAAGTTTCATCATTCTCTTATTTTTCACTTATGATGTATATTTTTATCATTATTTTTAATAATTTTGATAATTTTATTGGTGTGAAAATGGTTGTTTAAGCCTTTTTGTGAAAGGTATAGTTGTTTTGTCATGAAAGTGAACACCAAGTGTCTGTTTAAATGTTCCACAATCTTTCGTAACTTTTTTGGGAGGTTTAGAACTTGTTTTATGGAATTTTTAACATGTTAAAGTATATCTAATGAAATATTCCATGAAATTGGTATTTTTTCTTTGACAAGTTCTTAAAATAAATTGTTTTGTTTAAATAGGGCATGTCATGTGTTTGGTAAATTGCCCGATTGGATTTTATGTGTGATGTGTGATTTAAAAATTATTTTTTTGGATTTATACATGAATTGGACGAATTATAAATGGTATTTTTTGGTCCTTATATGGCCTTCCAATTTTTATTTGGTTTTACAAACAAATGGGTTTTGGTTTACAACATGTTTTGGCCTCAGTTGTTGGAAAATGGCATGTTTCACATCCTTATAAAAATGGTTGTGTTTTGAATATGTAACCTGAGTGTTTTAAGTGTTTTATTAATGTGTTTTCCTGATTTAAATTTTGTGTATACACCTAGCTAATAAAATTGAAATGCACACCTTGGTCAATTGTTAGTTTTGAGAAAGGCTTAAAGGCTTTTTTGGCATTTTTGTGAAAATGGTTCCCATATGTATTTCATTTTCTATCTTTTGGGGCCATTTTATGGTCCATGAAAGTAATTTATTAATTGGTTTTGGGGATTCTGAATCTGGTTTATTATGTTATTTATGGGTTTATGGCCTTAAAAGAGCATTTTTGAATGGATTTTATGTGCAGTGCCTCATTATACTCCTTAAAAGTTTTTTACAAAACTTTGTTGTGGTTTATTGATTCATGAACGAAATGTAAAGAATGTTTGAAGGCTATTTGTTTGTTAATGTTTTGGAAATGGAATTTATATATGAAAATTGTATTTTATAAGATCTGTAACTTGATTGAGAACTAAAGGGAATCTCAGGTATCTAGTTGAGCGGATGTGTACTAGTATTCTAGTGATCCCGTAGGGTTTGGCCCCTGTTTCACGTAGCAAGTTTGACGATGAAAACACTAACTAAACTATGATTATGATTATGTTGGGGGAACACTAGTTTATGGGTATTCTCAATACTAGTGGCTCATGTGTATGAGAACAGATATTTATTATGGTTACTATCATCGATATACAAGGTACCTGGGGCTCACAACTAACTAGTGACCAGGGGTATTCCCGTGACTTGTGCCCATTGGTTATTTTGTACTCACCGTCGGCATACGGTGTGTTTGGTTAGTAAATTAAGAAGTGTGTGATTTATTTAAAATTGTGCATTCTATAAATAATCCCTCTTGAAAAATAGTTTCATTTTGATGTTGTGCCACTTTGAAAATTGTTACTGGCATTCTTTTTTATAAAACATGAAAGTTTTTGTCTAGTAATTTTTATTATAGCATGGGACCTCATTTGTAAAACATACCTTTATATTTGTATTTAAAACTTGAAATTTATGTTTCATTTATTTAAAAGTATGTGCATTGGGAATAGAATATCGGGATAACCTAATGAGTTTTAATACTCATTCCTATAGTCATCATCTATTTTTAGCCCTTGTGCAGGTTTCAGCTTTAGTTTGATCACCTTGGGCAATGTGTGATCATTATGTTATAGAGTGACCAGCAGGGTCACATGAATTTATTTGGTTATTGGGTTTGGTCAGTTGATTTGTTGGTTTAGTTGTACTTTCATTTTCTTGTACAAATAATGTTCAGTTCAGTTTTTATATAAATGTATTTTAGGCAATCGATTTCTTTATATTGTTTGTTTTATTATTTATATATGGTAAAAATCATTACCTTGTGTACTCTATTAATTCCATTGGTACTTGTTTCCATCCTGGGAGGATCTGGAATGCCTCTGGGGACTTGTCACGGTCTGGCCCTTGTGACCGGTTCAACGTCAACTCGGTCTGGTTCGTGACAAATACCATATGATTAAAGCCTTAGTGGGTCACCTTGACATTATATTTTTCTGATTATGATTATTCCTCACTTTATTATAGTTTTTATAAAAGGATCCTTTCAAAATTTTATTCTTTCATGTCTCGTATTCCTTTTTTCTTTTATGGTTCATGTTTTATAAACTGTCTTGATTTATTCCATGACACGTGATTATGATATATGAACTACGGGGTTTGTTTTTAAAATTAAATAATCATGTTCACATATCCTTATACTTATTTTATTCTTAAATTATCATTGGTATCTCCCTTTTTACACTTACTAGGCATCTGATCTCACCCTTTATTGTGTTTCATTTTCCCCTAAATATGGAGAAATTCTTTAAGAATAATATGTCTAAGAAGAGTGAGAGTAATGAATAACTTAGTGGTATATGATGTAAATAATGTATGAACCATTTTTTTATGTATGAAAGTTTTCAATAAACATGACCCTTTATGGTTATAGCATGGATCATAATGATATGTAAAGAATAGTCATCTAATAAGATATAATATGTATGTATGAAATTATTATGTAGCCTCATTTATGATTTTTACACATCTCTTTAGGATGTTGGGATAGGATAGAATTCATGATTTATGTTTCTTATGCAGTAGCATGATGATGCTAAATTGACATAATTTTTTTTTTAAGAATCCATTACTTTTCCTTTTCTCAATGTCTTCTTATTGATATGATGCTTACACAACATAGGGGTATGATTTTTATACTGATTCTAGTACTTATCTATAATTTTAAAAACTTCAAAAATATAGTTTTAGGGTCTCTTAAAACCAATAACATCCCTCTCATCATTTCTCCTTTAGTTTATAGATACTAAATACAATATCTGACATGATTTATACTCCATGGATGGATTCTACAATAGTTATACTAGATTTTCCTTTTTCCACACTCATATATTTAGTCTCCTAACTAGTTGGATTCAATCAAATAACTTTATAAATATTTTATATAGTTTATTCAACCTCAGTGACACATTTCTTTGATATTAATAATAACTCAATAATAATCCCATGAAATATTTGTTTCCTTGTATTCACAACGGAATCAACTTAACTTAATTAATTGGGTGGATACAAAATAAATCACCACAGATATCACCTTTTAATGATTACTTTAAAAATTAAAAAAATCAATTGAAAAAAAAATACAACATCTACCAATGGGAACATTATATAGTTATGCAATTATGTGGGTATGAAATAGATTGATGAACAGAACATAAGTAATTGTGTTGTGATAGTGACTAGATTTGTAGGAAATTAAGTGTGGGTTACCTTTCTAAAAATATTATTTTCATATTATATTACTACCATATGTATGTATTTTTTCAAGCAGTCCTTGGTGAGGATGGGTGGTATTTGACCTGGATAATGAGATGAATTAGTTTTATTGTTTATTGACTGACACTTTGGTATAATTCTTATACATTTTCACAAGATTTTTTAGGATGATACTGATGAGTGTAATTATTCTCACCCCTTCATACATTGTTTTTTATTTTTAGGAAGGGATAAGTGATTGGGAAGGGATGTAATAGATTGTGGTGATAATCAGATTTCATAAATGTTTATTTGTTGTTTTAATAACATTTGATGTTAGTGATTTCTTATAGGGAGAATTTAATGGGTGAATTCATTTTTTACCTCCATTTTGAGGGTAATGTCCCCTATATTTGTGTTTTTATACCCCTTGTTCAACTCTCACCTCATGTCATAATGAAGGTAGGATTTAGTGGTCACTTTTATTTTAACTATCATATAAAAAGGGGTTTCAGTGGGGGTGAATCATGATACAGTGGTATCTGGTATTTTATTTAAGGGGTATCATGGAATTTATAGTTTTTAACTGAATATGATATCATGGTTATAATAGATAAATCATAAAAATATATCTCTACATGTGATATTGTAAAGATAGAATGGATAACACATATGTGATCAAGGATATATGTGATCAGATATAAAGAACATACACTTGGTGAACATATTAGTTAAGATGATGCATCTTTTGGTGTAGATAACAAGGTTAGGTTCATGCACCATTATTTTTAACACTTTTATTTTAATTTTTTGGATTTGTTAAATTTTATGTGAATCCAGTAAAATAATGTTACAAGAATTCCTTATCTTAAGCTTAGAGGTTATTATTATTTTTCATTTAATATAGATGGATAGTTTAATATGTGTGTGTATGTAGTTTAGTTGGGATATGTATAGTGTGTTTTCCTAGTAAACCATATGATATATTACCTTGGTGAGGAAAAGTTTTATAGGAGGGTATTACTAATGTTTTAGTATTATTATTTTTGAAGTAAGAAGGGACAATCTGTAATCAGTTGATAGTGAAGTGGTTAGAAGATCATGAAACTGATTTTAGTATTATTAATGTATAAAAATATAATTTGATTCCACTATATATTATATTATTTTGGAGATCCTCTAAGTAGTAATCGAAACACTTTCTCATTGAGTGTAATGTTGTTCGTGTCTTAATGGATTATTTATGGATGTAATTTCCTAAGGAGTGACATTATTTCATATTAAGGGATTCTAAGAGGAAATAGTTTCTCATAATTTATTATGGAATTTTTATCATGTTGGATATTCAACTTTGGTTCAAATTATCCTTTTTTTATCTTCATACCAATTATTATAAAAATATTTTAAAGAATGATTTTTTGAAGATTCGCAATCTTTGAAGATCCAATAGTGAGTCTATTCATTTACATTTTCAACATATCTTTATGTTCTATAAAATTTCAATGTGATTAAGAATGTAATATAATTAACTAAATTCTCATGAGAGGAGATTCATTATAATATCTTGAGAGTTGGGGATTAATATATAGGCTCTCATATATTATGATAGTAATGGTTCTGATGGGTAGGGATTTTACCTCAACTTTCTTCTTCCCATTTATCTTAAGCTGGTAATTACTGAGAAAATACGAGGTGTACAATTATAGTGTCTAGTGTAATAAGAAGTTTTTGGGACTGATAGTTATTAGTGTTCAATATAGATCAGGTGTTCATTTCCTTATACATCTTTATCAGTATTTATATACAAGGGAATATCATTAATAGAAGAGATAATAGGATTATAGATAATAGAGGGGATGTGGAGCTGGTAAAGGATATCTGTATGATATTCCTCTCCCTTAGGGACATAGAGGTAAACACGGTCATTGGGGAATTATCCATTAGGGGTTATATTACTGATCAAAATTACCTTATAAGTATTATTCCATTTATTTCCATGAAATCAAAGGACTAGAGACTATTGGAGGTACCATATTTTTATCTTTTACCTTGCCTTCTACTTTTTCTGATTTTGTGATTCACTATCCTTCATTATGAATTCCATAGATAAGTACTTTGGATTCAAGGTGGAGAAAATAGTGGTGCCCTTGGTGTAGGAAAAAATAGTAGTATTTTAATCTATATTACATAACGTGTTTTAGGGGTGTGATTTGAAGATAGAATAACCATTGTCTTTGGTTTATTTATTCCTAATATGAATAAAAATATATGAATTCATCCTTTGAATGGTTTGGTTGTATTAAGTTTTTTTTCTTTTTTAATGATTTTGAAAGAATATAATTCCTTTTTTTTGGAGGGCCATTTATAATGTTTATGTAATACCCAATGATTTTAAAATAACACTACGTTCGATAGTGTATACAACACACAACACCAATTTTTAATGACAGTGAAATATTATTATTTAAATATTATAGGTATTATATAATAATTGTATTGGCGGATATTAATATGAGTAACTAAATTAATATATAAATATATATATTCCTAAATAAATTAATTTTTATTATTAATTCTTAGTATATAAGCACTCAATTTTTAGTAAAGTGATTTTATGTTTCAAAAATACATTTTCTTCCAAAATTGTTTTCCTTTATTTTTGTGAGAAAATATTATAATTATGTTATGCCATTTTTATAAATTTAATTTGATACAAAATATTTCATTTTTTAAATCAATATATTAAAAATATTTTTGGTGGATGTTTTTTTCTATTTTTAGGAGTGTATTTGTTTTTTAATGAATATTGATAAAATACCAATTTTGTAGAATTTTCTCCATTCAATTCCAATGTTTAAAAAGTCACATTTTTTTAATTGGTATAATATTTTCATTCATTATTTTTTATTAAAACTGATCAAATTAATTTTTCTTAAAAAATTTCTTAATATTGATATAAATTTTTTTTTTCTTAAAATGCATTTTCCATTACTCTAGTTTCTCATCGCATTTTCTGGGATTATTTTTAAGTAATTTATGAAAATTATAGGAATTTAATTTTATAAAATGTATACAAAATTTGGAATCAAAAGGTTTAAATATGTAAAATTGGTCCATTATTTATTTTCATTATTAATAGTATCCAGAGTAAATTTTTGTCACTATGGTAAGGCTAAAATGGCTAAAACATTGTTAAAATGTGAGATAAGGCATAATAACACCATAACACTTATATTTATTTTATTTTTAAGCTTTTTTTACCATAATAATCTAAGGGAAGAAACTCTAATAATGTATTTCCACTTTCCATTGATAATTGTTTTAATATTAATCTTAGTAAAGAATAAAAAATGTCACTCTATTTGTTTTAATATTAATAAATATTTTTTCTAAGTGATAAAAAGAGGTTATGGTAAGTTATAAATGAATATTTTAAATATTTGTGAAACATTTTTCATGATGATTTGTTTATAATGTTTATTTATGTAATAATTATCTTAATTTCCTATGCAATGCTGAGACAGTTATTGTTCATGTAATTAAAAACTCAAGTAAATGATTCTAAAAACAATAAAAGTAACATAATGTGGATGAATTATTGTTTAAAATGATTTATTTAGATAAATATAAACAAATTATGTTTTAAATTTAATATTTTTTTTCTATTACTATCTTGATTTCATTAAAGTTAAACTATGTAAATAGTCCTGAAAATAGATTTAATGATTTATTGAGTTAAATAGTATTTTATCTAATGATATTAAATTCATAAAAATCATATCTTTTGACACATTCATGGTACATGGATTATAATTTCATTCATTTACCCCTTATGATCCAATTATACTATTGAAGTAACTTTATTGACTATTATATAATAAAAACATTGATATCACAATAAATGTCGAAAGGGTTAGTTGGGGTCAAAACTAAGAGATAAGGGTGAAAAAACCTAAAAATGTTCAAATTTGATTTTATTATAGGATTTAAAATTATTATCATCCTATATTATAAATATTTCATTTTAGTTTAACTTGAACATGAGAGTTAATCCATATTAGATTAGATAATTTCAAGGGTACCCCTCCCCCTGAAAAATAAAAGGGTGCCTCCTCTCCTCTATTCCTTACATCTTTTAGCAATAAAGATTAGAAAATACCTTCCAAAATTCTCACCAAATACCTATAAATTCATTATGGGTTCTGTTCTCATAAAAATATTCATCATTGAAGGATTTGGATTTAATTCAAATAGCTTATCTGAGGAAACGTTATAAGTCCAAACCTACATATTTCAAGTTTATTTCTTCTTCTATATCCTTAAATTATATAATAACCATTAAAATATAATTACATCAGTATATCTAATATAATTTGATGTTATTTTTTATCTTTATTACTATATTCATATACTTTTCCATTAAATGGGAAACAAAACTATCATCCTTTCGTACATGAGGACTACCGCCTCATGAACCAATGTATTTCATTTCTCATCACTACCTTTAATGGATGCTTATTATGATGTATTTAATATATAATTATGATATTCAATACAAATTTAAGATTATAGAAATATAAGATATCATCTATCTTCATATAATTCTAACTATTAAAAATGGAATCACCATCCATGAATATTTACGGAATACCGTCTCCACGGAGCGGTATACATTATTTTTCAATACCCCCTCTCATAGATGGACATGGGGATGTATTTAATAAGTTGTTTTTGATTTTTTTTATATTATAATTATTCTGGAAATATAATATTTTATTTTCTGTAATTATTTTCTATTAAATAGAATGTAAAAGCATCTCTTATTTGTATGTGTGGACTACGACCTCACGAACCGATGAATTTCATTTCTCATGATTTACTTTCAGGGATGAACCTAGAAATTACATTTATATATATAAATAAAAAAATTCAGTAATAATATTTTGGAAATGATTTAACCATTACCTATTTGACCACAGTCAACAAACCGAATTCATTTTTGAAATTATGGACGAAACATCCTCATAAAAACTGACACTGACATAACTGAAATATGTAGTTGAAATAAATTTATCTAATGAAAAGTTAATAAATCTAAAACGGTTCCTAAAAAATAAAGAATTAATATATTTATATTATATAGTAGTTAAATAAATTATATGGAAAGTATAGACTCGAGGTAGGGGGTTTCTTAACTCTATTTCCATTCATTGGATTGTATCACTTCTTCGTTGACTTTGTTATTCCATGTGTATTTTATAATTGATCTCTAGAAATTTTTATGATTAATTCGAAAATGTATATGGACTTTATATGTTCACATAATGACTTAATGGATTAATTATCACATCAAATTTTATGATCTTTATAAGGGTTTTCGTTTTCTCAATCTCATTTTCTTGAGACATGTTTTATGACATGAAAATTTATTTATTTGTATGTTTTATATAATTCTCCATTAATAAATTTTGATATATTAATTCATATATTTCATTTTATTTATTTATCCATATCATATTCTATCTTTTAATAATGCTTATTTTGAAAGCTACTATAGCAGCAAAATCTTTATGTTACAATCTCATCTCATTTTATAATTGTTTATGTTCAAGGATCCTTTGGGAAAAATTTATGATCTTAATTTATTGAACCATATATCTATTCATCACCATTGTATATATCTAATATTTACATTATTTCCTTTCATTTTACTCTCTTTTATACTCAAGAAGTCCAAAATAACATTTTTAAGAAAACGGTCATAATTTCTAGTTTTGGTGGATAATCCTTTCTCTTCCATATATATATCCTTCAAATTTCATTTGATAATGTTCATTTCTATAATATAATGATTTTTTAATGTTTTACTAAACTATAGTTTAATTTATTATAAAAATATTAAAAATAAATATTGGAAATATTTTTATATAGGGTTACTTATGGGATTTTATAAAATGTGTGAAAGAAATATTTATTTTGACATTTACCGATTGAATAGATTTCCCCAAAACCATAATTATTATTTTCTTTGAAAATTTCATTACATTATTTCATGTTTTTTTAAATAAAATCATTTCTCAATATTTTTTGAATGATTATTTTTTAAAAGTACCCAAATAAATGAGTATTTATCCCAGTTTTAAAACAAAATTATCTTTTAAGGGTATTTTCATCAAGTTAAACATCCTTTAATGGTTCCTATAATTCAAAAGTAATATGATATTATGATACCATCCATATTAAGTCATTTTATATCTTATGGTGATTATTTTAAAGATATTTTCATGTAACCCTTTTTTTTCAATATGTGATCATGTTATAAAATAATGAAATATTTTGTTAAAAGAATGATGGTGAAAATGAATGAATCCTTGGGTTATATTTATCTAATATACATGGAAATTATTTATGATGATGGGTGTTCCTGATATAACTCATGATGAAGGGTTATCATAATATATATTATTAGACAGGTAAGCCAGATATAGCACTCTAATGAAATGGGTAATGCTCCTTTTTTTAAGGCAAGAATTAGGGAGCTAATTGAGTTGGCTTGTCCAATAGATTTAACTAGGGTCCAGTTATTTCATACATGATTTATCATGGGTGATGAAGATAATTTTCCAATATACCAAAAAAATTCCCAATTCTTGCTATGAGTTTTGAATAGTTCCTTTGATCAAGATTGATATCACATGTCTCATGATTATTGATTCTTATGACTCATTTCTTTTATAAAGTCTTATTCTATGTAAAAATTTTAATTATCATGGTTATGATGGGTATGAATTATCTTATTCAGTTTTAATTAAATTTGAATATGTTCTCATACCCTTCTTCTCAACTTGTGGTCACCAAAGATATTAAATTTTTAATTCCTTTTTTCCCTTACTAAACATTTGTTCTCACCATTCTTATGATTCTTTCCCATATATTGTAATAAAAGATTATATTTAATATATGTATAAAAGGGATTATTTTTTATAATGATAAAAAGTTATGTGGAATAAAAAATCAAGGAATAATTGAAAAAATGATCACTTAAAGACATGGGTATTGTTGTATAAGAGTATTTCCTAATTCTCTAAAACTCAAAACCTAAATGGTCCTTATGTATATAAGTGATATAACATTTTAATTTGATTTTATATGTTTTTTATGCCTATAATTGGGTCATGTAAGTTAGTATAAAATCCATAAATGTAAATATTATCTTCTTAGCACTGGATCTGGGACTCTGAGTTCATGAATGTTATTGTTTCTTAGTCATGAGGATCATCATATGCGTTTTAATTGTATCTAGTCCCAAACTTCTCATCCAGTATAGTAGATTTCAGAGTTGGAAGAGGTTTAGAATACATCATTCCCAAGAGTTTTCATGGATTTCCCTAATTTTTTTACTACATATATTGTGACATTACCCTCAATGTGATATTGAACTTAGGGTTGAGTTATATCAGGTTGACTCGTTGATTTCAATAATTAATTATCAAATGGAACCTTTAGTGTAATGACCAAAAGTTTTATCAATGGAATTATCTTATTATAATTATTACCTATAGTATAATCACATTAGGAATCACAATCAGATATCATTATAGTAAATACTATGTGACCATTAAACATAATTTTTCCACTTCAATGGTTTAAATTTCTAAAATCTGATATATATGGTTGTGATCAGTAAGATGTTTGGAGTCCGATAGGAAAAACTTAATTTTTGGTGAATAGTAACATAACCTTATTAATAGTAAACTACCATTATGAATAGTAATACGAACCTTATGAATATTAAATCATCAAAAATAAGAGTAACCCAGCCCATGAATAATTAAATAAAATTTAGGCATCTTAGAATGTGACAATTTGACCATAGTAAAAGTATTTGTATTTTTGTCAATTTTAAATAATTAATTAATTAATTTAAAATAGAATGTATTTTTCTTAAAATGGGTTCATAAATTAACAATTCTACGTCTTATAGCTTTTAGATTATTTTATAATACCTTACGTGATTTTTGAAAACATTATAAAATTAGTTTTAAATTTAAAAACTGTATTTTTCAAGTAAATTATGATTTTAATTAAAAATTAAATTATTCATATTTAGAAAATCATTTTTTAAAAATGGACTTCATTTTTGGATTCTACTTGTTGAAAAATGGTTGGGTTCAATTTTTTGGATTTTTATGAAATACTAGAATTTTTATGAACAGTGAAATACCATAATTTATAAAATAAGCTAATTGAGATAATTATAGAGTCATGCATTATTTTTTGCTGATGTAAGCCCGATTGGTTATGTTTTACATGATAAAATTACTATTATTGGTCATGGAAGACTCACTATTCCTTGTATTTTGGGGAAATAATAAATTAATGAATTTTATATTGAGAAATCCCCTCTCCCATCCACTATAAATATCACCTTTCACACCCTCATTAACTCACACCTCTCAAGATTCAAGCCTTTTATAAACTGTACCTAATAATCTTCCCTAGACCCTCCCCCATGTCCAAGATCTTCTGTTCTCATCAAAAGATCAATCCTAGGTCCTTTATGGAGGATCTCAAGAGGAGGATTCAAGAGGTAATTTCTCTCCCTCTTTTGCTTTAATTTCCTTTCAATTTCAAGTTTTTTTCTTATTCCCTGCCTAACTATCATCATAAAAATGATATGTTAACTATAGTAAAATACATATACTATAATTATATGATACTAATGGGATATTATACCATCCAACCTCATTATCCTCTTTTATTTATTTTATAAAAGAAAACGTTGTTCGTGAGGTGTTAATCTATCACATTCCAGAACGACATATTTTAATTTTACATTTCTACCTTCAGATCTGGTCATGAAACCATTTTTATAGTTGAAATAGAATATTGTATATGTATTATGTCCTATTTAATGTTCTGGAACTAACTTATTCACATATTAGTAAATGATTAATCAAAATAAGTTCGTTAAACCGCACAAATTAACACAAAAAATCATCATTTAATTCTTATCTAATGATTCATCCAAATGATATATAATATAATTCATTATAAGACCATTTAAAATTCTAGAATATCATTAATAACTTTAAATAATAGTTCTTTATGTTTACTCATGGTCTACCTGAACTTCAATTTATGAATACAAGTGAAACGCTCAAGAAAACCATAAAAACAAACATTCCCGAGCAATATTTTTAAACTCTATAATTCATCCAAAGGCACATTAAATAACATAATGAAACCATATTAAACCATATTAATGTACACAAGGTTTTGGAACTGTTAGATAATGAATCTAATGTGGTTATATAGTACATTAAATCAAAAAAAAATCATTTGGATACAAGGTAATGGGAAATTCTCAAACCCAACATTCATCCTTAGGGTTCTCCCTCATTCACTCCTTTTTTGATATGGTTACCCCTTAAAAATCATTTTTTCATCGTTGTATTTCATTTTCTAGGATATAAATGTTTTTCACCATTGTTTATGTCAAACAAAATGGTTTCCAAAATAACTCTTCTTTGAAGAACAAACCTTTCACTTCTCATTCATGGTTGACAGTTCTTGTAACATGTGTGTTATTCCCACATAATTTTGGAACCGAATGTTTATGAATGTGTTCTTATGAGATGAAACAAATTCCTTTCCATGGGTTAGTTAAGTTCATTTTTTTTATATTTTCATTGTGGCATTCATCATAAATGATAATGTTATGATGTGACGGGTGCCCCCGGAATTGTATAGCGCAATATGAATGTTTCAATGTGATGGGTGCACCCGGAATTATACAGCCCTCCAATGAATTGGGTAAAGTGATGAATATTATGAGTTAATGTGAAGTTATGTTGGAAAAAATATTCTAGCTGTTTTCACAAGTATGTGTGGTAGTTAACCACTGAGACATGATGTTTCATTTTTATGCATCACCACATTTCAAGTCTCTTATTAACGTTTACTCTCATGATCATGATTCATTGCCTATTTTGTGGTTATGATCACTGATTGTTATATTTTTTTTATCTATCCTCTTATGGAGCTTTTATCTCACCCCTTTTGATGTATATCCTTAGGTGGCTACATTTACTAAGGAGAGTTCAAGTGCCAATAAGAATCTAGATATGATGAAATTAAATAAATGTTTATGCTTGATGTTGTAATTGTTTATGTATGGTCATAGTTTTACCAAGACACTAAACCATTGGATCCTCTGTCTATAATACTATTATGTTGTTTATCTTAAAAATTATGTAATAGTAATGTAAGAAAAGTTCGGGTTGCTATAATTGGTATCAAAGGGAAGGTTTAGTTAATTTGGGAATTAGGATTAGTGAACCCTAGAGAAAAACTCTAGCATGAGACAAAGTACAAATATGCACAAAAGAATCTTTACATAGGGATACCATATGTTATGTTTTTAGTATAAATTTTGCAAATGAATAAGTTATTTATTCATGACTTGTTGACTTGTGTTGTGTTCTAAGATTTTCTATTTTAGAAAATGGTGGGAACCAGGAGAACCCAGACCAACAACTCATGTGAGGGCCAATACAACAATTATCCGAACAACATTGTCAGTGATTTGGGAGGTGGAGTTAAAAACATAATGGAGATGCTCACCCAACTATCTCAGGTTATGAAAAATAACCATAATAATGGGTAATGTCCTCCTTCACTAAAGAGGTAGAAATTGGATATTGAGTGTTTTATGAGGCAACGACCACCAACGTTTAGTAGATCTTATGATCCACTAGTTGCAGAGCAGTGGGTCAACTCCATAGAGAAAATCATTTATGTGCTTCATTGTTCTGAGATAGAGAAGGTGACTCTAGCCGTTTATCATTTAGATGGAGAGGGTGATCAATGGTGGTATTTTATTAAGAACACCAACACAATGGAGTAAATTGAAGAGATGGAATGTGAAGACTTTAAGATCATGTTTCTTAATAAGTATTTCCCAATAACTCTTCGAACAAATATGGGGAGAGAATTCATAGAGCTCAAGAAAAAAGTAGGAGAATCTATCACAACCTACGAAGAGAATTTTACATGGCTTTCAAGGTACGCTTCAGGTTTTGTTATTAACAATGATAGAAAAATTGATTGATTCTTTAGTGGATTAAAACCACACCTTTGAAAGCCTTTCAATTCGATACTTTGGGAGTTATGAAGAATTTTTTCGATGTGTTCTAAAAGTGTAAATGGAGTTTGGATAATGGTCTCATGGCTATGGTGATAAGAAACGAAAGTTGGAGTTTTAAGACGGTGAATCTAATGAAAAATGTGGGAAGAAAACTCAACGACCCACATGCCAAAAATGTGGGAAGTTTCACCATGGGAACTACCTCAAATGGATGAGGAAGTTATTAAAGTGTGGGAAGGAAGGACACTATGCTCAAGAATTTTGAAAATACATGAAAATGAAGGATAATGTAGTGGATGAAAGAAGATAATCACCCATGGTTCAATGCTACAAATGTTGGGAGCTAGGGCACTGTGCAAGCCAGTGCACTAAGCCTCAAGTTCTCAAGGGTAATCAGCGTCAATAGCCACCAAATCCAAAAGAACAAGGTAAGGATTATGCCATCACTACTGTGGAAGTGGAGCACGATAATGAAGTCATACACGGTACACTTCCTATTCACTCAATAATGGAAAAAATTTAATTTGATTCTGGTTCTACGTATTCCTTAATATCATTCTAGTTTACTAGAACTATAGAATCGAAGCCTTGAAACCATGAAGTATAGATATCTGTAAAAACATCAAGTGGTGAAATCATTGCAACCCAAGTGTTTGACTCTTCTCCTATTAGTGTATGTGGTAAGATTCTTCCAGCGAATCTCGTAATACTTACCTCGGTGGAATTCTACGCTATAATGGGAATGGATCGGATCTCGTTATATAGAGAACGTATCAAATATCGGGAAAATGAAATATCATTTCATATTCTGAACCATCTCATGATCCTATACAAATGCAAGTAAGATCATTAATCTCCTTTGAAAAATCCTTCAATGGTGTGGGTGTTGATTCCCTATGAAGAAGCATAATTATCCCATATGGTTGGGTCAAAGGATAGTACTAGCCCTGTAGTAATTCTCATTGTGATTGAATACTGTGATGTATTTCCTAATGAGTTACCTGGAATTCCTTCAGATGGTGAGGTAGAGTTGTTAATAGAACTCATACCCAGAGAAACTCCTATCTCAAAGTGTCCCTATAGGATGGATCCTATCAAACTAGAGGAGTTAAAGAAGCAGCTGCAAGAGTATCTGGACAAAGCATTCAAACGCCCTAGTGCATCACCTTGGGGTGCACCAGTGCTCTTTGTGAAGAATAAGGATGGAACAGTATGGTTGTGTATTGATTATCGTGAACTTAACAAGATCACCACAAAGATAATTTATCCTCTTCCAAACATTGAAAACTTTTTTGATTAGTTAAGAGGATATCAATACTTCTAAAAGGTGGATCTTCATTCTGTATATCTTCAGTTAAAGGTGAATAAGGAAGATATTTAGAAGACTGCCTTCCATACAAGGTATGGTCACTATAAGTTTCTGGTGATGCCCTTTGGACTTACTAATGCCGCTGAAATATTCACGGATTTTATGAATAGAGTCTTTATACATTACCTAGAAATATTTTTGGTAGTTTTTGTTGAAGATATTATCATCTACTCCAAGAGAAAGGAGGAACATGTAGAACATATATGACTTGTGTTGGCAACATTGAGAAAGGAGAATTTGCACTCCATGTTCAGAAAGTGTGAATTTTTTATGAAGAAAGTCACATTCTTGGGACATGTGATCAAAAGTGAGAGAATTTATGTGGACCCTTCAAAAACAAAGGCAATTGAGGAATGGCCCAGGACCTCTAGTGTAAGAGAAATCTGAAGTTTTCTTGGATTAGATGGGTACTACCGACATTTTGTGAGAAATTTCTAACGATTGTAGAGCTCGCTAACTAAGTTAACAAGGAAATGGGTAAAGTATGTCTGGATGAAAGAATGTGAGGGAAGCTTCAAGGAGATAAAGAGAAGGCTTATCATTGCACCTATAATTACACTAACGAAAAGTAGATAAAGTTTTGTGATATATGGTGATGCTTAAAAGAAAGGCTTGGGTTGCATTGTCATAAAAAATGACAATGTTATAGCCTATGCCTCGCGATAGTTGAAGATCCATGAGAATAACTACCTGACTCATGATCTAGAGCAGGCATCCATGATTTTTGCCTTGAAAATCTGGCAGCACTTCCTTTATGGATAGAAGTGTGACATATACACCGACTAATAGAGCCTAAAGTATATACTCACAAAAATGGATCTCAACATGTGTCAAAGGAGATGGTTAGAGATAATCAAGGATTACGATTTCTCTATTAACTATCGTCCAATAAAGGAAAACAATGTAGCTGATGCTCTAAGCAAAAAAGAACCTGCTACTTTATCCATGTTACAGATTGAGAAAGATCCTATCTTATTGGATATGAAAAGGATGGATTTAGAAATCATAATGGTAGGGGATACATCCTACCTTTCCAAAATGATTGTGAAAACATCCATCCAATAGAAGATTAAGGAAGCACAAAGAGATGATATGGAGATACAAAAAAGGGGTGAATGCAGTAAAGTAAGGGAAGCTACAAGAGTTCCATATTGACGATGATGGTGTGATTTGGTTTGGAATGCGGATTTGTGTGCCTTCATTACTTGGGATAAATAAAGAGATGTTGGAAAATACACATAGCTCAACATTCTTTGTCCATCCTAGGAGTACCAAGATGTACCATGATCTCTAAGAACAATTCTGGAGGGATAACATGAAGAATGAGATTAAGGAATACATATCAAGGTGCTTGTTATGTCACCAAGTCAAAGCAGAGTGAAAAAAGTCCAAAGGGTTGATATAGCCATTGCCTATACCCATGTGGAAATGGGAGAATGTCACTATGGACTTTATCACGGGTATCCCGAAGATGTCAAAGGGAAGTAATGAAATATGGGTTGTGGTTAACCGACTCACCAAGAATGCCCATTGTATTTCTATTAGGGAAGACCTATCGCTTGAACATTTTAAAAATATATATGTGAATAATGTGGTGACACTACATGGCGTTCCACTCTCAATTGTCTCTGATCGTGATCCAAGGGTCACATCTAAATTCTAGAGGAATCTTCAAAATGCCTTAAGTAATGAATTAAATTTCAGCATGACCTATCACCCCCAAACTGATGGCTAATCTAAAAGGACTATTCAAATGCATAAATATATGATAAGAGCATACATTCTAGAATCCAAAGATGGATGGGATCAGAAACTCCCATTGGTTGTGTTCTCATACAATAATAGCTTCCACTATAGTATTCAGATGGCTCTATATGAAGCTATGTATGAAAAGCAATGTAGAACTCCAACCTGTTGGGATGAAGTTAGAGAAGGAAAGCTACATAGGCCTGATCTTTTGCAAGAGATGATGGATAAGTTTCAACTCATCTAGAGACACATCAATGATGCAAATCTCATAAAAAGAGATACGGTGACAACCATCTAAGGGACGAGGAGTTCGACCTTGGAGATAAATTATTCCTTCGAATACCACCATAGAAGAGAGTCATGCAATTTGGAAAGAAAGGAAAGCTAAGCCCAAGGTACATTGGCCCCTTTGAGATCCTTAACTGCATAGGAGTCATGGCCTATCAACTTTCACTTCCACCGAATATGGCTCAAATTCATGATTTTTTTCATGTATCACTCCTGAGGAAGTACATACTTGAACCCTCACATGTACTGAACTCGGAGGTGGTACAACTAGAAGATGATCTCTCCTATGAGGAGGAACTAGTAAAGACTCTCGATCGGAGAGACAAGGTTCTATGCAATAAGAAAACCCGCCTTGTCTAAGTGTTGTGGAGGAACCATAGGTTTGAAGAAGCTAATTGGGAACTGGAGGAGGCGATGAAGGAAAATTACCCTCACCTCTTTGTGTAAAGTGAAATTTCAAGGGTGATATTTCATAAGGGGGGAAGAATGTAACGACCCAAAGTTTTATCAATGGAATTACCTTCTTATAATTATGCCCTATAGTATAATCACATTGGGAAGCACAATGAAATGTCATGATAGTAAATACTATGTGACTGTTAAACATAATTTGTCCACTTCTTTGGTTTGAATTTCAAAAATCTGACATATGTGGTTGTGATCAGTAAAATTTTTGGAGTTCCATAGGGAAAACGTAATTTTTTCTGAATAGTAACCTACCATTATGAATAGTAGCCTACCTTACGGAATATTAATACATCCCTTATTAATAGAAAATCGTCCAAAATAAGAGTAACCTTACCCATGAATAATTAAATAAAATTTAGGTATCTTAGAAAGTAACAATTTGACCATAGTAAAAGTATTGGTATTTTTGTAAGTCGTAAATTATTAATTATTTAATTTAAAATAAAATTTATTTTTCTTAAAATTTGTTTATAAATTATCAATTCTATGTCTTTAAGTTTTTAGATAATTTTATAAGCCCTTACATAATTTCTGTAAGCATTATAAAATCGGTTTTAATTTTAAAAAATGTATTTTTCAAGTTAATTGTGATATTAATTAAAAATTAAATTAATCATATTTAGAAAATTAATTTTAAAAAATTTAATTCATTTTTGGATTATACACATCGAAAATGGTTTGGGTGAATTTTTTGGATTTTTCTGAAATACATTATTTTTTATGAATAGTGAAATACCATAATTTGCAAAATAAGCTAATTAAGCTAATTATAGAGTCATACATGATGTTCTACTGATGTAAGCATAATATTTTTGGGTTAACATGATAAAATTACTATTATTTGTCATTTAAGACTCATTATTCCTTGTCTTTTCGGGAAATAATAAATTAACGAATTTTATATTGAGAAATCACTTCTCCCCTACACTATAAATATCACCCTTCACACCCTCATTAACTCACACCTCTCAAGCTTAAAGCCTTGTCTAAACTCTACCCAAGAATCTTCCCTTGCCCCTCCCCCACATCCAAGAGATTATGGTCTCATCAAAAGACCAAGCCTGGGTTCTCTTAAGGAGGATCTCAAGAGGAGGATTCAAGAGGTAATTTATATCTCTCTTTTCCTTTAATTTCCTTTCCATTTCATGTTCATTTCTTATTCTCTCCCCACATATCTTCATCCAAATTCTATGGTAACTCCAATATCATACATATATTTTAATGTTATGATACTAATGGGATATTATACCATCCAACCCCCTTCTCCTCTTCCTTTTATTTTATAAAAGAAAACGTTTTTCGTGAGGTGTTAATCTATCACCTTCAAGAACGACATGTTTTCTTAAACCATTTCTACATTCAGATCTGGTCATGAAACCATTTTTATGATTTAAACAGAATATTTTATATGTATTATTTATTATTTAATTTTATGGAACTAACTTATGTGCATATTACTAAATGATTAATCAAACCAAGTTCGTTAAACCGCCCAAATTAACCCAAACAATCATCATTTAATTCTTTTCTAATGATTCATCTGCATGGTATATAATATAATTCATTATAAGATAATTTAAACTTCTGTAATATCACTAATAACATGAAATATCAGTTCTTTATGTTCACACATGTTCTACCCGAACTTCAATTTATGAATACAAGTGAAACGCTCAAGACAACCATAAAAACGAACATTCCCAAGAAATGTGTTTAAAATCTATAACTCATCAAAAGTCACATAAATTAACATAATGAAATCATAATGAACCATATTCATGTACACAAGGTTCTGTAACTATTAATTAATTAATATAATGGGCTTATACAGGACATTAAAGCAAATAAAGCGTTCAGATATAAGGTAAGAGGAAATTCTCGAACTCAACTTTCATCCTTCGAGTTCTCCCTCATTCACTCATTTTTTGATATTGTTACTCATTAAAAATCATTTTTTCAACATTCTCTTTCCTTTTCTGGGATATACATGTTTTTCACTGGTGTTTATGTCAAACAAAAGTTTTTCCAAAGAACTCTTCTTTTAATAACACACATTTTTCTTCTCATTCAAGGTTGACGGTTCATGTAGCATATATGTTATTCCCACATAATTTTGGAACCCAATGTTTATGAATGTGTTCTTATGAGATGAAATAAATTAATTTCCATGAGTTATTTATGGTCATTTTTTATATATGTTCATTTTGGCATGCATGATAAATGATAATGTTATGATGTGACGGGTGCGCCCGGAATTATATAGTGCAATATGAATGTTTCAATGTGACAGGTGGACCCAGAATTATACAGCGCTCCAATGCATTGGGTAAAGTGATGAATCTCATGAGTCAATGTGAAATTATGTGTGAACAAAATTCTATATTTGTTCACAAGTATGTGTGGTAGTTAACAACTAAGACATGATGTATTATTTTTATGCATTTCCACATTTCAAGTCTCTTATTAATGTTTCCTCTCATGTTCATGATTCTTTGCCTATGTTGTGGTTATGATCACCCATTGTTATATTGTTCTTATCTATCCTCTTATTAGGATTTTATATCACCCCTTTTGTTTTATATCCTTATGTGGATACATGTACTAAGGAGAGGTCAAGTTCCAATAAAAATCTAGAGAAAAAGGAATTAAATAAATGTTTATGCTTGATGTTGTAATTTTTTATGTATAGTCCTGGTTTTCCCAAGACACTAAACCTTTGGATCCTCTATGTGTAATACTATTATGTTTTTTATATTTAAAATGATATAATAGTAATGTAAGAAAAGGTTGGGCCGCTATATTTATAGTCATTGAAGTTATATATTTAGAATTATAATCTTTTATATAAGGGTTTCATCTAAACATATATGTCACTATAGGGTCCTCTGCTGTAATTATCATAAAAAGGAGGAATTCCTCTTTTGAATAAAAATAATACTTTTCTAATCCTACGTATTGATGATTTATTTAGTCAACTAAAGGTTGATAGATTTTTTTTCAAAATTTGATCTATATTTTGAATATCATCATGTGTGGGTGAAGGAATAATATATCTTCAAGACTACTATCAGGTGTCGCTATGGTAAATTTGAGTTTGTTTTTATGAAATTCAGTTTTACAAACGCACCAATTATTTTCATGGGATAAATGAACTCTATTTTCTAATAGTTCCTAGATTAATAAATGGATGTGTTCTTAAATTGCATTATCATGTATTAAATTTCATTGGATAAAAATTTTCATCCTCTGATGATGGTTCAAGAGGTTTTTACAAGATATCAGATCTATAGAAATTATCCGAAATGATTTTTTCGAACAGGTGAGGGTCAATTCCATGGACATGCCATGTCACATAAGAGAGTATCATTGGTTCCTTGAAAGATAGAATTAGTTTTTACTAGGGTGGACCCTACCAATTTTATGAAGGTTCAATGATTTATTGGTATTTCAGGATATCATAATAGGGTCGTGTTTAATTTCTCTCAGATTCCACACCCATTGAATGCATTAACCATGAAGGAATAATAGTTTTTATAGAATAATTTATGTCTGGAAGAATTTTAATATATAAAGGATAAGGTTATCAATGTTCCTATCATTCACATTTTACATGAAAGATTTAGGATTAGGGGTAGGTATGAATTGGTCGATGGAAGAATTTCTATATTGTTATTCAGTGTTTAAATAGTTAAAATTCAATCATTGTGATCATGATGCTATTCTATAGCTATTGGATATTCCTATGTGGAATTTGGGTGATATTTCATTGGATTTCATCATCCATTTCCCTCAAACATTGGGATTATGTGATGATATTTATGTGGTCATGGGATAGCTAATGAAACAGTCTTATTTTATAGTGATCAAGGAGTTGAGTTCAAGAAATTCTCTAGAGGGGGAGCACCTCTGTGTGACGTGGAAGACCCACAGTGGGGAGCACCTCTATGTGACGCGGCAGACCTACGGTACTCGACAGGAGGGGTACCTCACCAGGTCACGGTGGGGAGTGCCTCTGTGTGACGCGGCAGACCCACGGTACTTGACAAGAGGAGTATCTCAGCAAGTCACGGGGGGAGCACCTCTGTGTGAAGCGACAGACCCATGGTGGGGAGCGCCTCTGTGTGACACGATAGATGTAGAGGTGATCATGAAACTTCATGAGATTTTGAGGATGATCATTATTATCCATGATCCTTATTTTTCCAAAAAAACATGTAAGTGTCTTTGAAATACTATTGGCTCTCAGTAGTACCTTAGAACTATCTATCATCCTCAAATGCATGGTTAGATTGAGAAGACTATTAAAACATTGAAGGGCATAATTTTTGTATGTGTTTCAGGTGTTACAGTTTCTTTGGTGAACCAACTTCAGTTTGTTGACTTCACCGATAATAGTATAAATTATTCATCCATTAGAATGACTCCATTCTTAGTTTTGTATATTTTTCCTTTTAGATCTTTATTGGGTTGGCCTTGGGTTGGGGACTCTGTCATCTCCCTAGAAGGATTAAGAGAAGAGAAGTGAAGATCAAAAAAAATTGTGTTATATTTTTTTCATAGAGTATGTCAATATAAATTGAATAAAATTAATATCTAGGAATTTCATTGGTTTCCCCAAGCATGTTTCTTGAATATTGTGTACCCTCTATAGAAAATAAGAGCACATATTTTTTGAGATGAAGTAGGTATTATTGGAGAATTGTTATGGACTAATTTAATGTAATGAGATGTATTTCATGAATAATTATCCATGTAATACTATTGATTAATGGATTGGTCATCATTGGTTTAATCACATATTCTAAAGTGTTGCACTTTGTTTAGAGCATCATAAAAAGAGATGCAAAATTTTCTATTGACGATTTCATATAATTAATTATTATGTTAATTTTTGTAATAGTGGGTGCCCAAGACCCAACTATATAGTCCTTTTATATTAACATATCATATATACAATTAGATATACATGATGTATACTTACCAATATTGTGTAGATATTTCTACATCCACTGTTTAATGGTAATTTCCATAGATTAATTTTCATATCAAAATGTTATACAAGATCTCATGCTATAATGAGGACCTCAGGATATTATGAAATTAATCATAAATAATGGTTTTGTGGTCTAGATACATCATACTGAATGGAAATAGTTGATGTCTTACTATTAGGTGTTGGGGACCATAAGTATTGGTACTTCTTCTCATGAAGTTCATAATTGGTGATCTCTAATAGTTGAGATCATGAGGAAAACCCACCAATAGAAACACTGCATGGTTTGGGTTTCAATGGTTGTTCCTATCTATGGACATGTGTGTTGTTCTCCTAACTTGAGATCTTTATCAATATGTGAAATTTTATTGCATACTTTGATGCAAGAAAAAACCATGATAATGAAATATTGGTGAGGTAGCTTATTTTTGGTGCCTCATTGGTGGTGTGACATTTTCTAAATGGTAAAGATATAATTTGGCACTTTTGAGTTGACTAAGTAATATATATCGAGCTCGGTTGATCATGATGGTTGTACCTTCATAATTCCTTGGCCAATGCAATCATGGGTAAATCTATCCAGTGAGATCAAAAAAAAAAAATAAACCAAGAAAATGATGATAACAAAAGTGTGCATCTTACTTTGTTAGATAACTAAATAAAAAGTGATTATATTACACAGTGCATGTTCGTAGGTTGGTTGTCATTTCTACAACTGTACTATATCTCTTCAAGAGTCCTAATGGGTTGCTAGAATCATCTCTTTCTTTATGCATTCTATTCCCCGCTATCAAGATATGAGACTAGAGGGGCACACACAATAGCACATTCAAGAATATGCCTTATTTAGTTGAATATGTATATTGTACATGATGGTCCCCACCACCGGGGTCTAAGATTTTTTCAAAGATGTACAATCACCAAAGGAGTAAATAAATTCATATTATTAAAGTAAAAAATAATTGGGTTTAAATTATTTATTAAATGAATTCACAAGATATTTAGTGAATATGAGAAAATATTTTTCAGAGGAATATTATTTTAATATTACAGGTTCATTTAATATTAGCAGGGACTTCATGTTGATTTAATCACTCAATTTTATCACGTAATTTATTTAATATATATTAAAATTATGTGATAAAATAAAAATAATATTTATGATACAGATTAGTTCGTCATAGTTATTTATTTAGTGGATGTTAAATAAACAAGGGTTGAGGAACCCTTTCTGGGTATTTGAGCATCCACTATATATATGTGAGAGAGGCTCTTGAATAACACTATTCATTGTGAGATTTCTTGATCCTCTATCTCCTACCCCACTTTCTAGAGAGAGAATCTCTTGATCCAAGTGATCAAATCGAGCTCATCTCCTTGCATCAACAGAATATTGATGTGTTGATCATCGGGATGTCAATTATTTCATTGGATCTTCGTGCTAGCACATGGAATTCGATGATCGACGCTCCTACAGAATTTTGAAGTGCATGTGAAAAATCTAGAGGGATTCTTCTTTGAATCTTTCATGCAGTTCTCACCAGTGGTAAGAAGATTTCCAGTACGACTTCATATAAAAAAAAGTGTTTTTAATTTTAATTTTTCAATTAGTTTAATTTTTGTTAGATGCTTCGACTGTCCTAAGGTTTATATCGATGGAGATGGAAAGTTTCATCATCCCAGTGATAGAAAAAATTTTAAATCACTAACCCACCAGCTTCCATTATGTGCCTCGGTAGATTCAATTGGTATCATATGGATCACATAAATTATTTGGGTCAATAAAAAATAATTTTCACTAAAATAATTTTCACTGGAGACTATGCTCGCAGACTCTACTGTTTCCAGATCCCTCCAATACTCGGACCTATCCCTCGACAGGTGAACTCAACCTCTTAGCAGGTGGCTCCAGGATCCACCTTCGTTGCAGCCTCCCTCAGATGTTCGTCCAACCCCGAGTACTGGCGCAGCCCTCCTCGACCAAATTCAGCTCACGTCACCCTGTTGTGACACCGTCCGGGATCCCTAGATGCCTTCCGGTGCACCTCCCTCAACCTCGAAGGTCGACTGGCTGCTGCAATTCCATATACTGAAGTCTCGGCGCCTCCATGGAGTGTGGCCTCCGTGGCCCTCCCAGCACCAACACCGAAGCTGCCACACTCCTTGGGCCACTGCCAGAATCTGTAGTTATTTTATGACATGTCCTGTCCTGTAATGGATTTAGGTAGATCAAGCGGACTAGAAACCGGTCATGGTAGATCTTATTTTCTAATATTGGACTTGCACTAGTTTTTCATGGCTCAAAATGGGTTTTCACAGGTTCAACCTGAACCGTGAAAATTAAATTAATTATGAGACGGAATGAAATTAAATTATTTTTCATTTAATGAATTTTTTTAATTTAGTTAAATATCCTAGTAGTTTAATTTATTGCAATTAAATTTTTATCATTCTTTTACATTACCCATTAGCTAGTCTGGAGCACCGACTTGTTCATGTATGACTTATTTAATTAATTATTTATCTACGTGTGATTATTTTGAATAAATATAACAGTATGTGCATCGTTATTTTTTCTTCAATATGTATAGGGTGCTTCTTTTCCATCATTACATGTATGTAAATTACACTCACGAGTTTCCCTTGCCCGTGTTCTAGTATTATTATACCATGACGAAGACAATGCACAATGTGGACCCTGCTAAGACGAGGCGGTACACCATAGAAGATGTGTACCTGACCAAGATGAGGAAGTACTCCAGACGAGAAGTGAAGGCACTAGATGGGGCAAACTGCGTCCCGAGTAAAGCGAAGACTCTGGTATGATACACCTAGGTTATTGTTGGTATATTTAGTTTAAATGGAGAAACCAGTTTTAGAATTCAAGACTAATCGGGTAGTTTATTTCCATTATGCGTTTATTTATTATTTATGTATTTTATGACAGTGAGAAATACATAAAATAATAAATAGTAAAATGAATAAGGAATCTATGGATATTTCTTCTATAAATGTTCAATTGTGAGCATCACAACATAGTATAAACAAGATTAATAGAAATGTATTACATTTTTTGAGAAAAAATATAAAAACCCTCAAATAAATATTTAGTCGAAAACATCTTCCTTCATTTGAATTTGAACACAACCCGGTGTTCAGGGTTCTCAGTTTGCCATAGTTCAGGGTGCCTCCTACTATTAAGAAGTTCTTATGTCAATGATGTGTTGACTTAACTAAAGTGGTAGAAATGATTATCCATAGCAACCTTTCTATCACGTTAGAGGCAAACCATTATGGGAATCAAGGTTACAATTATGATAAGCTGTGATTTCAGTCAATAGATCATGGAGTCGCGAGTTAATGTGCTTGGTTAGTAAAACACATACCTTGAACACTTAGAGTGGTGATGTACCCAAAGCTTATATACTATGAGAGGAGGTTTAAGGATCCTTTCCAATAGAATAGTCAAGCGATAGAGTATTCTGATTCTTGTATAGGGGGTTCATAGAATTAGATAAAATAATGAGATAGTTAATAATTTATTTAATTAATCAATAATATCTAAATCGATAATCTAGATGAAAGTACAACCTTCTAGTTTTATTTTTGTAGGGAATGACAAGTAATACCACAAAAATACACTTCGATAATATTGGATAAAGTAAATATCTAGACTAGAAAAAAATTCCAGTTGTAGTATAAGCGCTTGCACACAATACTACAATATTGGAAATTCAAGGTGTTCATGTCATTATACCTGTTAGGCCACCTTAGGCATCTTGGATGTAAAAATACATACAAGAGACTCATGTATGACACATATAATGGTTATTCCATAACGGGGTCATCGAAGTCTAATGTCAGATGAGGTTACACCATCGCGGAATATATGATTTCACATGTAATCTCTTCACCGAGAAGCATGCAAGGAGAATGTGAAGTGAGATATAAAGGATGATGATTACACTGGTTATGTGTAAATATGAAAGGGGGACCATGATATTTCAAGGCATCCCATTCATACTTATTTTTTCACTTAATTACACCAGTTTTGATTAAAGATTATAAAATGTAGAGGATGGAGTAAATGATTCATTACCTTTTAGGTATGTTCTCCATGTAAATAACAACATTAAATAAAGAAAAATCTTTAGTTCTTATGTAAAATAAGTTGAATGACAAGGTGATAAGTCCAATGGAAAGAGTAACGTCAAAGGAACCTTCGCAATGTTCTTCAATTAAAGAGGTATTAAACATGAGTTTATTTTCTTCTATTAATATGAAATAAATTATATATTAATTAAATGAAATGAAATGAATTGAATAAACAAGTACTCACATCATCATCAGTGAATATTCATCAATTGCAGTAAATGTTTCTATTATACTTCATGTGTATTAAAAAATATTTTTAGTACATGTTTGTAACAAAATGTAGTAACCAAGTAAGTAATAGAAACTTTACAATATGTAAGGTGTATTCTCGAGGAGGCACCACAATGGTGATTCCTACATCAATGGATATAAGTACACAAATTCTAATTTCCAAGATAACAATTCTAGTAGAACTGTCATTGAGTATTACCAAAAAATTAATCTCACATGTATTTTGAAAATCATGATAAATTATTCCAAGATCAGGAATGGATGTTGTTGGTGTTGTTTCATACACAATCAATAGTTCAATGATACTTGAATCATAGACAATACGCGATGAATATAAAATTTAAGACTTATATAACTAGTTGTGGTAACATAATACTTTGTTATGTAAAACTAAATGTGGGATTCAGGGACATACCATATCTGGTATTTATAATCAATGGATAAAAACACCTTTGGTATTACCGATATACATACTTATTTATTTTGGAAAAATAAACCTTGAGAAAAAAAGGCGCACCGTAAAACCTTTAGAATTAGTTCAGTAGGAGATCATGAAATATTCCAATGGTAAGATAGTGGTATATATCCTTCATCAGATTCTATTATGTAATTAATGAATACAATCATGAAGTATGATATTTTCATGGTTAGAATATATGAGTTTCTTTGGGCCGATATGCTGAAGAATTTATTGTCTAAGCAGTCATCAATCAATATAATGTAGTGTGGAGTAATTTCTAAATGCACATTACCTTATCCACATAATGATAATGATATTCATAAGGAGGATCGATGAAGAGTCTTACATGTTAACATTCGTCAACTAAATGTAGGATGGATCAATTCATAAGAACACATTTACTTTACACATCAGAGTCAGGATTTAAGTATAAGGAGCATCAATATTGGTATATATATTGTAGAAACTTCCATCATTTCATGACACACATCATAAATAATGAAGATATCCCATAAAAATCCCTACTATAATGAGAAATGGATATCATATGAGTCATAATATGTTTCAAATCCATTATATCATAAGACGTGTTTAGATACCAAGAGTTTTCTAGGATATAATCAAACTTGCATCAAGAGAAATAGAAGGTGCATCTAATGTAATTATCCTAATAGTTTATTACAATATTATAGAAATCCCTATGATTGAAAAGTGGTAGTCAAGTGATAGACTATATTTATATATAAGGGTAAAAATATCTATTAGATATAGTGAGAGAAATATTGACATTGGTTTAGTCAATGTCGTGAATGCAGAAGTAGTTGGTACAAGAACATGTTCCACAAGGGATTTTTGAAGAAAAATGTTCCAGAGACACATACTGCATTGGAAGGTTGAAACCTTGGTAATGGTTTTAAATTCACCACGGTCGGTGATAAATTATTCATTATTATTGATAATTCCTACAAGTATGGATTACATTGAAATAATTTAAGATTTATAAGGTCATTAAAATTAAATAATGGATTTCATATATCAAAGTGAAGGGGGCTTAATATTTTCAATATTGTGGTGGGTATTCAAGAGTGTTGATTCATGGATTGTATAAGTGAGGTACCAATAAGGCTTGATTGGTACTACCAAGTTGATATGCCTAAATCCATTGGAATTTAACTTGTCCTGGCTAATTTTAATGATCATATTATTGAGAATTGGATGACAATATCACATATCATGGAAGGTGTCAATACGACGCAACCAAGAAGGGATTGTGACATCATAGAATACCCCCTGGTAGCTTCTATGCATAATCCACATCCACCATTGATATTCCATAGTGCAACCTGGGAAGCTTCCATGCATAATCCCCTTCCACCATTATCGATCCATTGTGGCAACCAGGAAGCTTCCATTCATAAGCCACATCGACCATTGTTGTTCTATAGCGGCACCCAAGTAGCTTCCATGCATAAACCCCATACAACATTGCCACACTATAGCCGCACCCATGCATAAGCCCTATCCACAATTTCCACTCTTTAGAAACACCCAGGAAGCTTCCATGCCTAAGCCCCATCCACCATTTCCCCTCCATAACAGCACATATTCAACTTCCATACATAATCCCCATCCTCCATTACCGCTCCATAGCGACACCCAAAAACATCCATTAATAATCCCCATACACCATTCCCTCTCCTTAGCAGAACCCAGGTAGCTTCCATGCATAATCCCCATCCACCATTATCATTCCATAGCGGCACCCAAGAAGCTTCCATATATAAGCCCCATCCACCATTACTGCTCCATAGCTGCACCCGAGCAGCTTCCATGCATAAGCCCCATCCACCATTGTTGCTTCATAGCAGCACTTGGGAAACTTCCCTACATAATCCCCATCCACAATTTCCAATCCTTAACTGCACTTGGGTTGCATCCATGTGTAAGCCTCATCCACACTTTCCACTCTATAGCGGCACCTGAGAAACTTTCATATATAATCCTCATTCACCACCCTTAATGGACGCACATTTTCACCACAATTGTTATGTCTATTATTTCCCATTTTCTCACACCAAGCATGACTCACGTGAGCATAGAGTTATCAGTGACCATGACATACTCTGTGGTCTGCTAACCATACATAAGCCCCATTCCCCTCTTTACCAAACTATGTGGACTTTTATCTTTCCCCTCTCCATGAATGGTACATAGGAGGCCTACCTGACATTAAAACCCATCATCCATTTGTCTCAACCACTTCACATCGGTTTACCCTCTCCCCGCATGATGCAAAAATATAAGCTTTTGAACTACGTGGTTTTTGATCACCGTCTCCTAGACAGGGTACATAGAAAGCCTCCCTGAGGTTCGACCCCAAACACTGGTAAACTATGGTGTCCCCTTAGTTGGGACCCATATCCATGGTCCACCCCTTAGTGGTGTCAAACTAGTTCATGGGTAGCTAACCATGCATAGGCCCCACCCTCAATCCACAATCCTATAACTAATAGTGTCCCTCTTACGATGGGTCACTAACCATGCATAAGCCCCAACATGTATTTGGGGTTTTCCCTTTGTGTACACCCATATACTATCCCCCCATATTCAAACTACATGGGTTTTGACCCCTGTAGTCTATACCGGGTAGGTAGGAAACTTCCATGAGGTTCAATCCCAGCCAATGGTAAACCTTGGTGTCCCCCTTTTTGGGTTCCACCACCCTGATCCGCCCTCAGTGGTGTCTAGATCAACCTTCATGTTGTGATATCATCCATTTTTGGGGCACACCACCCCGGGTACGCTCTCATTGGGCATTTGACCTATCCGTCTGGTGTTCCCCATTTTGGGGTGCACTCTCCCTGATCAGCCCTTATTGGTGTCCAGATCATCCTTCACAGTGTGAAATATTCCTTTTATGAGACACACCACCCTGGATCCACTCTCATCAGGAATTCAAATCCATCCATCTATTATTCCAATTTATAGGGTGCACTCTCTCTAATCCTACCTTAGTGGTGTCAAGATCATCCTTCATGGTTTGACATCTTCCCTTTATGGGACACACCATCCTGGGTCCTCTCTCACTGGGCGTTCTAACCTATCCATCTGGTGTTCTCCATTATGGGGTTCACTCTCGCTGATCTTCCCCCAGTGGTGTCCAGACCATCCTTCAGGGGTGATATCATCCCTTTTTAGGACACACCACCCAAGGTGTGGTACTTTTGGGCGTTCTGATCCATCCACTCACTAAATCTACCAAGTTACCCCTCCTAGGGGTGCACCTTCTTGATCCACCCTTAATGGTGTCTTGATTATTCTTATCTATCTCTCCTATATGTTAAAATCAATGTATCCCCCATGTTAAACATGGGAAGATGAGGAAAATATCAGGGACATTCCTATGGAATATAATTTCCCACACTCGATGTGGGATGCCTCAGGCTTCCTTTCCATTGATAAGCCCTATCATAAGGGGAATAAATCCAGGTGTACCAGTATTTCAATTCCCAAACATTCCAGGTATGTCCAACATGACTAATCCCTTGAATGAAGATTTCTACCCTGACTTGACCCCTTGGAATTTCCTAACAGGAGCAGTGTATTGAAATAGTGTCCACAAATATTTTTCACCAAGAAGAGTTTCACGAACAACGTCTTAAATCTATAAGGGATACCCATAGTAGGTGATGAATTCTGAGGATGAATCTAGGGAAGGAGAGACCAAAATCCCATCATCCCATTTCGATCGAGGAAAAACCACCCTAAATAAGCAATGAATGTCGCCCAACTATGGAGATCAGGAATTCATGGCAGAAAACAGTACATCGTAGCATGACGATGTACACCCCATCGAAAGTGTTAGAAACCCAATATCATAGATAAAGGTGAAAACTGTTTAGATTATATAATTTGATGATTATGAAATATTTTTTATTCCCTGTCAAAATATAATGGGATAAAAACATGGATGAGGTATATTTCTTTCATATCGGAATAATATCTCAACTAGTACCTTCAAAAATAGAAGAAAGAAAGAATTGATGAAGATGAAAAAGATATCCATATTGTGTAATGTGGATAATGAATTAGTTTCACCATGTTATAATTCTAATAAATACAAGTATAACATGGAATCATAAGATCTCGTAATATAATATACTACAAAAGAGAAGGATAATAGTTCTAACACATATAGTGCTTCAACCCAACATGAAGAATAAGTAATGATAATATCATTAAAAAAATATTCCCATAATGATCCAAACATTTTTGGAAGTGATATCATATTAGATTAATTATTTTTTGAATTATTTTTTACATTTAAGAATTTGGTACACAATTTTACCAACAAAATATTCACTTTTATTTGAACTACATTCAAGGAATGTAGGAAGAGATCACTGAGCTTGAAGAAATCTCATTGATCTTAAAGAATGTCTTTGATTAAATAATAAATGAAATACCAAGCTCTCTAAAAAAATTGGAGCCAAATAAGTAGAGATAGTTGAACTTGAAGAATTATTCTCCAGTTTTGATTATCAATGGAAACAAATGTAGGAGAAATAGTATTCTACTAAGTATTTTGAAAATTAGTCCCTTGAATTAGTAGAAAAATAAAAATCTATCAAATATGTATATTGTGCTCAGCTTTAGATAAAATAAAAAAATATCTTGAAACATTGATAAATGAGAATAATATAATACATGATGATGAAGTTGTAATGAAAAGAAATAATGTGAAGAAAAATGGAAGTCATTAGAGAATGATATATTCTTATTAAATGTGAATTGTTTTGAAAATGGGTTCAAACATGAAAAATATTGAAAATGCGTAAGAATATTCCTCATGTTAAACTAAAAGAAGAGATGTTACTTTAGGAGATATTTCCACACAAATATTTAAAGGGGGATATTATCCTAATGAAACTCAATTTGGTGGAAATAATCAATTTAGATCACACAATGGTCAATATCATGAATCCCCTAAAAGGAAGGTACCACCTACCACTTCTAATAAAATTTGTGTTAACTTTAGCTGTTTGAATAAGAAGTTTCCGAATAAAGACTATGAAAAATTGGATGAATAATGGAATTGAATTTAATAACACTACACATATGGTACTGGAAGATATGTATGAAAGAAAAATTTACCCTTTATAATCCCATTAGAATAATGAAAATAAAAAAATTATATAAAGCATGCCAATATTTTGAGACTTTTGTTTTAAAGAAAAGATCAATATTTTTTTCTATAATTGGTGATGTAAAATATTTAAAAACAATGAATCTAAATTTAGATTTAATTTATAAATATTTGAACTTAAATGTAATACTACATCAAGAGGGGAATGTAGTAATGAAGAAAAATATATAGAAGTAATATAATAATATTCCTATTGAAAATAATTTTAAATGTTTGAAGAACCTCTGTGATATTTTCAATGGAATTGGTCATAGTAAAGTGGAATGAACGTATAAATCATTAAAACATGTAAGAAAATAATGTTATATGAAAAACAAAGTTAGGAGATGAAGATTAGATAAATTCCAACCATTATAAATAACTATATGATAAATATTCCCAATATGTTTATAAATAATAAACAAAGGGTAACTTAGATGACATTCAAAATAACACTAATGTTAAAATAAAACCCAATAATATCAAAAATAGTTCCATAGAAAAAACAAATAAGCTTCTTCTTTTGTTGAAGAGGTGATCACACCATGTATCACTGTATGTAAGCCATGGACCACACATTGTATAGAAGAAATCTTAAGAAACATAATTCGAAATAATCCCAATTGAAATTTAAATTGACTGAAGTGGTAAATATAACACTTATGAAGCCATGTGGATCTACGAACCATGTTGTTTATATTAAAAATGAAAATTTGGAAATTTTCCTAAATGATTGAAAAAACTAAGAGAATTGGAATAATTACATATGAGAGTATATGATGGAGGAATAAAAAATATTCAATATAAAGAATATGAATATCATGAGAGGTTTTCAAAAATTGATAACCATAAAATATTATAAGTACTATATAGAAGGTGAAAAACGAATAGAAATATCTCTGAATATTATTTACCCACATTTCCAACACAATAATAAATATTAAAGAGGATTCTAGAAAGAACCAGGTGATGTATGTGTCATAATGTCCATAGTAGAAAAGAAGATTTCATGTAATGTTTTCATAAAAGAAATATAAGATTCAATGATACCAAAAACTGAATTAAAATGTAATAAAGTCATCATGAAGAGTTCATCCTCGCATGGAGGATAAAATAAGAGAGTTTCATGGTTGGGAAACAATTCTCATCCTTGTTCCTCTCACTGAAAATAAATGTGGATCCAAATTATTCTCAAAAACATGGTGTTTGTTCATTACATGATGGAATTAAAAGTGATGAATAAAATAAGGTGGATGACTGAGTTTAATTTTATATTGTAACATACATAATATATATTATTCATTCCAATATTTTTGACATCTCTTTCCTTTATAGATATATCTACTGATATATTACTTATTATTTGTTTCAAAAGATTAGAGATCAACCTTTATGTAGCTGATAATGTTATTATAATTGATCAATAAATATGAAGTCAAAATCAAGGATGAGATCATAAAAATTGGTATTCACATAAATTTCCATTCAAAAGAATAATTGATTACATGATCCATCATGATTAATTGAATCTAGAGATCGTCCCATGAGGGGGAGTATACAAACAAGTTTGCAACGCCTTATATTTCATCCAAATTTGACATATCTATAAGATTATTAATAAATAAAACAACAATGTTGTATTTTGGTGAACTATCCTATCCTTATTCCCAATAATTAAAGGAACTATAATCTTAAGGGGAGAATATAAATGAATCAATGAAATGAAAAAATATATTTTAGAAGATGTTACCAGATAGAATTCATGGGAATAACCAGCAATATATAATTGAATACTTTTAATATGTGTGTTGATATGAGTATAAGAATTTAGGTTTGGAGAACCATTTTACAACAAGTGGTATCAGAAAACTTCCACTTATATTATTTAAATTAGTATCAACTAATTACTCTTAACTTATAAACAATAGAAGATTCCTTGATGAATGAAACACATTGTTATGTATCAGCTGGTATCATATTCTGAATTGAGAATGGATGTCATTATTGTAAAAATTATACCCTCCTTTTTTCAATGTAATGTTAGCCTAATTATACTTAGAGTGGAATAAATGAAGACAAATTACTTAAGAAATAAATAGTACCACCATACCTAGGTAATTTGTATTTGTTACCAATAATGGGGAGAGAAGGAAATGAAAATTTCATAGAGAAAATGGGATATAATAAAGAAATAACTTGTGAAATTTAGATGCACATGTTGAAAAGGGACTTTCTATTTGTATAGATATCAAATAAAATGGAGATGTTGAGGATTATACATTGTGTTTTTGTGGTATTTATTTTCAATGAGTATTCTAATATGTATTGAAGGAAAAGAATAGATTAGAGGTTCATTATTATTCCCAAGAATGTATGTTGAATATTGAGTTCCACTTATAGAAGATCAATGATCATATTATGAAATGAAGTGGTGATTCTTATAGAATTTTTATATATTAATTTAATGTAATAAGATGTTATGCTTGAACAATTATCCATGTAAGATTAATGATTGATGAACAGTTCATCATTGGATCAAGAATATGTGCTAATGTGTTACAATTTTTTTTCATCATCATAATAGGTGATGGTAAATCATATATATATATGATTTTATATGAAGAATTGTTATATTGAAGATTTTTATAATAACATGATAATATTAATTTACATGAAAATATTGAACTCCATATAAAATATGAGTAAAAATATATTTCCATAATGAATCATTTGGTAGAATAAATCTTGGAAGGATTAATAATTCTATACCCTCAACCAAACATGTGAGACCCTAGAGTCCAACTTGTGGCAGAGTGTCTACCTAGCCACTATAGGAATCATGTGTGTGATATGGAGAGCATATAACACCCACAGAGAGCGTGCATGGGGTGCGCATAACACTCGTTGGGTGCCCAACGAGTGCATAAAGGTGTGGGACAACCATGATGGGTGGTTTTTTATATTTTCTGGGTTCCAAACACCAATAATGACTCAAGGTGCTGGTGTAAAGGAACGATTTATTAATGATTGTTATATTAAAGCACATGTAAATATGGTATGGGATTTATGCTGTAATTATTACCATCTAAAAAAAGTTACCCATATATCATGGGCCATCTGACCATGTGCATCTCTATCATCTTATAAATGTAGTGCATTGTCTTTGATCTCCCAATAAAGGGTTCCCCACTATTTATATCCATTATTCCATGATCATCACACTAGTTTTATGCTATGATCACACCCATGAGGAAAGACATGCACAATATCTTGAATCCAAGAATGAAAATTTGTCTTGTAAGCATGCTATTATTCAAATAATAACATTCATATGAGGAATGAAAATTATTATTCCGTGAGGAATACATATATAAAAATGCTTGTGATTTTATGGTATGCATGTGACCATCCTCTCAGGAAAGAAGGATCTTGGTATATGATGACACCATGATTCTCAACATTATAGAGATATAATAAGAATACCACATGAAGATTAAAATACTAAATGCTTTTGTAATACAATGACTTGACATATTTTGTGGATGTATTTAAAAGATTCTTAGTACGACATAAAAACCAGATGACATGTGGAATTATACTCTTAAAAGAGGTGGTATGCCTCTTCTATAAAGAGCAATGTACTAGGGTCAGTATTCACTATGTAAATTATTTGAGAGATCTCATTTTTATTTATAAAACGTAGAGCATCCAAAATGATATTCTTAGGATATATTCATGTGAAGGAGAGTTCCAAAAAAATATTTTTAGTTTGGGAAGATTGATCCCATGATCCACTAGGCTTTTGAAAGAGAAATATCTTGCACATCATTTATATAAAGAACAAAATTGTGAACTCTTGTTTCCATGAAGAAGATATTCATAGAAGATATAACATGAAGGCCATCATTTCTATCCAAATTTTTCTATTCATATAACACTCAAAAAGATTATTCTAAGAAGATACACTATCTCTATGTATACACATGAATACATTATTTTATAAGAGTTACATGTAAATTCCTTATAGGTTTCAGGATGAATGGTGAGGTTGTACTCTATCTACTTGGGGGAAGCCATTGAGAGGCCACGTATCTATTTTATTTCATAAAAAGAATATTTAATTGAATAGTGGAAGTCTTATTTTTTTTGAAAAAGCTTACTAATGTTTGATATTATTCACATGCTTAGATAATCATATAATGAATCATAAATAAAAAAATAAAATAACATGACAAGAAGAACATAAAAAATAATAGTAAAATTTATTATGTGCATGGATTTAATTGAAAATTATATAAGGAATATATATTGAGTTGTGCAAGTTCACTCATATATTAAATAATATTGATTGTGGTGCGATTCAGTTTTCCAAAATATGTAATGCAATAAAATGAATAAATATGAATTTCTAACATTATAATAGTTGATATTTTCTATCAAGTAATTATAATATAACTAATCTATAATATGGTGATAAAATTCTAAATAAAAAAATGAAAACAATAGGTATCCATTAGATTGTAATATTTTTGAGTCTGTCCATTGATTGTTTTGAGATAGAGTTATCCATTTTATTACTATATTCAAATTATGTGAATCAGATATATTAGTTTTTATTTAAGAGGACATTTTCTAAATTATTAATCACTTAAAAAGGGGATGTCTGACATCCTACATCTTGTGATTCAATGATAAATTTTCATTGTTCCTAGTAAAATCTAGGATAATAGGTTTAAGGTCATAACATTTCATTTTCATTCATTGATAATAAGAATGATGTTGTTTTCGTGTGAAATAATAAACACCATACACCAAGGATGTTGTCATCCAAACTGAAGGTGTAACTCATTAACAA
Source organism: Viscum album (assembly GCA_963277665.1). Classification (NCBI taxonomy): domain Eukaryota; kingdom Viridiplantae; phylum Streptophyta; class Magnoliopsida; order Santalales; family Viscaceae; genus Viscum; species Viscum album. The sequence continues at coordinate 1,325,388,335 of OY728166.1, forward strand.
CACATAATTTCCTTTATTCTTTACTATTAAAATAAATTCTTGAAAAATATAGGTGAATGAAACCTGAGATCCATTTAATGAATAAGTAACATTGGTAGAAATAATGGTATAAAAGTTTCAAAGTTATAAATATTCATCTCACACTGATTCACCACCCTCTATGTGGTCATCCTAAAAGTGATCCTAAAAAGAAAAATTAGAAGTTCGATGTGATTATTAATGGATAGAGGGGGTTCAGGATTATTAGAAGTTGTATCTTGATAACTAGACGGGACCTTTAGAGTTTGATGTTTGATTCTGATGCTTTCGCCGGGGCACGCGCCTTTGTCACGCAGAGGACGTGCGGCTGTTGCCCCGCATTCCTGCTTTCTAAAGGCAGATGGCATCCACTCCTTATTCATGGATGTCTACTCCTTGATCGAAATTGGATGATGGGATGTTGGTTCTTCCTTCCGTGGATTTCTCCTTGGAGCTCGTCACCTAATACGGGTCTCCCTCATAGATTTAAGACACTGTTCGTGAAACTCTTCCTGACACCATATCTTTATGGACACCAGTTAATTACACTGCTTCTCTCAGGACGTTCCAAGGGGTCTAATTAGGGGAGTAGTCATGTTGGGAACCACTGGAATGTCTTCACATTGGGGGATTGGCATGTCTGTCTTCTGTCCCTTATTATAGGGCTTCTCGAGGGCACGGAAGCCCGAGGCATCCCACATCAGACGCGGGGAATCATATGCCATGGGCATGTATCTGAGGTTTTCCTCAACTTATTATGTTTAAAACAGGGTATGCCACGAGTTTAAAATCTAGCAGAGATGTATCATACTGATCAGAACACTGATTAGAGTGGATTAGATTGAGGAATCCCCTGGAGGGAACACCGATTTTGGGGCCAAAACGTGGGTGGCTTCCCAAATATTATCTGATGGAATGGGGAGTGGGGTGGAATGATCCCACCAGGATGTGGTGGCCTGGGTAAGAATTAGGATGGATGATGGATTTGGGATTGAGCCTCAAAGAGACTTCCTACGTATCCCCGTTGTAGGGAATCAAAGTCTGCATAGTTCGATGGGACGATGGGACACCTGAGGAGGCGACCCGTGAGAATGGACGCATGGATGGCACCCAGAGGAAGTGGAACCTCCGGGTTAGGGAATTAGCATCCCGAGACACATGGGATCAAGGGAGAGATCAGGATGAAACATGAGTGATGGCCTTGAAACTCATGGAGGCTTCCTATGTATCATGATTTGACATGGATCAAAGACCACATAGTTCAGATGGCGAATACAGTTTAACGTCATGTGGGACGAGGGAGAACCAATGTGAAGGGGGTCGGAACGACCGGGTGATGGGCTTGAACCTCGTGGAGGATTATTATGTACCATTCCTTAACATGGATCAAATTACCCATAGTTCGGGATGGATTGGGGATGACACTCTGAGGCGGCCCAAGGTGTTTGGGGCTTGAACCTCATGGAGGCTTCCTACATACCATGCCTTGACATTGATTAAAGTCCTCGTAGTTTGGGATGATGTTTGGGGCATACACTCTGAGATGACCCAAGGTGTTTGGGGCTTACACTCTGAGGCAGACCATGGTGTTTGGGGATTACACTCTGAGGCGGCCCATGGTGTTTAGGGGTTGAACCTCATGGAGGCTTCCAATGTACCATGCCTTGACATGGATCAAAGTCCTCGTAGTTCAGGATGATGTTTGGGGATTACACTCAAAGGCATACCAAGGTGTTTGGGGCTTACACTCTGAGGCGGCCTATGGTGTTGTCAGGATCAGTGCTTGCTCTATGCTCACACGAGTCATGCTCGGTGTGAGAAACAAGAGGTATCAGAGACCTGATGATCACATCGTGAAAGGTGCGTCCATGGGATGTGGAGTGGGGCTTACACGTGGAGCGGCCCAAAGAGGAAACAGAGGCTTATGCGTGGTTAGAAGCCTGAGATGTCGGGGCTTACTCTAGGATGGAGGGCCGATGGTGACATAGCCGAGCGGGAGAGGGAAAGGGTGACAAAAACCCATGTCTCCATCTCCCCTCTTGGTTCTTGGCACCGAGGATGTGAGGAGGAGTAGGGATGCTACCTCATGCAAGAAAGGCTAGGGGCTTACACCAAAGTGGCTTCCCTTTCCCATGGACAACACCACTCTAATAAAGAGGATATAATCCCCTGTGAGGGGTGATCCCATCCCCATGGAGATGCGTGGGCATGGAGAATGTCCAATGTGGGGGGAACCTGCGTGCGAGGCATGGGGCCAGGTCACAGTTTAACGTCATGTGCTGAGGACGAAGGTACTTTGCAGTTTAACATCCTGCAGCTCGGACGAGGTGGGTGCGCTCCGCACCCCAAGGGCTTACATAACTGTTACACTCTACTCCTTGTGGGAGGGAAGGCATTGGCAATTCCATATCGAGGGGGTGTCACATAGTGAACCATTGAGGGGTCCACCTTAGCATGGATATGTCATGAAGAAATAGCCATTAGCGTGCCTATGCGAAGAAGCATGAGGCAAAGCAAGGCAATGAGTAGTGTCGTCCAAGGGACCTTGAAGTTACTTAGTACAAGACTAGAAGGTTGTACGGGAAAACGGTGCATGATGTGGATGCTCGGGGCATGAGAGGCACCTGCGAATGGAATTCATAAGAAGAGCACCGTGCCCTCGCGCAAGGGGGTGCCCGGGGAGCACCGAGGTGAGGGGTCCTGGGGAATTGCGTGCAACCTTTGAGGCTTGCGCGTGAAATAATAGTCATGCGCGAAAAACACCGGGCTGGCACGAAATTGGTGATGCTTTCACGTAATTGGAGCCAAGGTTTTGTGCGCGACTAGAAGGATTGCGCGCAAGGTGCGAAAAAAAAACGCAAGTGGGAGAGACTGCGCGCAATGGCCAGGCTATGAGCACTTTATGGGACTGTGCACAATTGGAAGTGGTGCATGAAATTGAAAGGGTTGCATGCAATTGGCCTTCCTGCACGCAAATTAAAGGAATTTATCACAAAGGGCGGACCCCGAAGGGATTGGAATTCAGTTTAAGCAATGGGGATCTCACGCGAAGGTAGACCCCAGGGTGACATGGCATGAAAAGACTATACATGAAGGCCATATTTACACATGCAGAAGAAGAATTTCATGCACGAGGGCCGGTTTAGATTCTTTATCCCTGAAGTGGAAGGGGGTCTCCTTCTATTTATAGGAGTCTGACGGCGCAGAAACCAGGTCAGCGTGAAAAAATTGTGCGACGTAGGAGACGATACGAAATGTCGACCGTGCGGGACATAATTTTTCGCACGCCGACGCATTTATTTTGCATGGCCCCTTCGGCCCCCCGGACGGGGTCCCCAGGTCTGAATATGACTTTGCATTGTCGTTTCGAAACCTTTTTCAGCACTTGAGCACTTTTCAGCATCTACAATGTTATTGTTCATTTGGTCCTAAAGTTTTCTACTCTTTGTAGTTAGTGTAATCTTGGTCATGGAAGTAAATTGTTTACCCAATTTTTGAAACCATTCAAGATGTTGGAGCACATTAGCAAGGTGGAATATGGGTGAAAAATCCATCTACAAATAAATCAAAACAATGATTTTTTTCCACGCATAATAGATTCATTGTTACCTTTATGATGATAATCTTGCCATTAATTAGGGATGTTGGTATATATAAGAGGAAATGATGATTTTGGAGTATCCCATTGAGATTCATGATCATTTGGATAATGTACTACATGGGTTTCTCATTCAACAGATTTGTGACTTGTGGTGTAATAGTGGACTGGAGTAGTGTATGTTGTTATGTGGGTATCAAATAAGTTTGTGATAAAGTAAGATTCATTGAACTAAATTTATTCTAATATTAAATTCTTGGTATTAAGATATTATTGTTCATGTAATTATTTTCTTTTGTTCTATTGTTCCTTTTATGATAGATAGATTCAAATTTGAGATGGATCACATGAGTTGCTTTTTGTTTCATAGTTTATTTTTTTCATCCAAATATTATTTTTGATTATTGAGGAAGATAATTGATTAATATGTACCCAATGTATAGGAATTAATTTATTTTAACCCTCAACTTTTTAGTCTGGATATTTTGGAGGAATTATGGATGTGTTTGTAGGTGAGAGACTATAGAAAGTTTGAGTTTTGGGATGAACATTTATTAAAAGGTATTATTACACCATGAATATAATTGGTCCATGATAAAGTGGATAAATATAATACTTAAAGGAGATGTTTTTCTAATTTATTCTATGATTTGAGATGTTTTGGTATGAGGTGTCTGTGGTTACATAATGTTTATTCTATGAAATTTTAGTTCAATTGTAAATTTTTTTTATTGGATTGGATGAGTTATGGTTCCCTATATTATGGAAATTATATTATTATGGTTTATTTAGTTTAATATTACACACAATCCTTTATGATTTGATGGTGGAAATAGAAATGTGGTGTTTATTAGGGTTAATTAAGAAAGAAAGAGGTTTGGTCCATGATTCTTATAGGCTGCATCATTATAGAATATTTGATTTTTTTATCATTACTCTTTATAGATATATCAAATTTAAAAGGTTATTTATCCTATAGTTTTAAGGAAATCACACCATTTTTTTCATATTGGGGAACCTTTGTGGTGTAAACCTTACAATTTCACCATGATGATATCTCCATGGATTTTAAATTATAATCTTATCTTTTCCATGAAATATATTCTATTACTATGACTCCTATCATACCCTAGGAACACTTTTCCTCTTCTTAGGTTCCTTTTTTTAATATCTTGGTGGATTTTTATCCTTATATTGGCGTGGTTTATGTCTTGTGATCTGAAGTGTGTTTATCTCCATATTATTTAAATTCCTTCTTATTTTAACTCTTCATGAAGCATAAAAAAAATATTTCCCCTAGTTTCAGGATTTATTTTTTAATTTTTTATAAGATTCAATGTTGTTATTTATTATATTGGATCCTTGTGAGTTTGATTTAATTTGATAATTTCTTTTCCTTAATTCTTGTATTTGGCTCTGTGAAGATTCAGTTGAATTGGGGGATTCAAAATTTATCCTTATTTTATTTATTAAATTTTGGATTAATCATGATTTTTATATAACTGGATGACTAATTGGAATTATTATAAAAATATAATGATCTAGACATATAATCATTGAAGTGGGTGGTGTGTTTAATAATGTTTTACTCATTTCAAATTATATTTACTCCATTTAATGTTTATTAAAAAAGTTTTTTTAAGATTTTATAGTTTGGATTATGTTATTATCATACAATAATTCAATTATTAAGGGTTTAAAAAAATCATATTTCTTTAAAAATGAAAATGGGAAATTGTAAGATAATAAATTAGATTCTTAAATATATTATGTCTAAATACATGTTTGAATTGTTTTAATTATTTTATTAGCATGTTTCACTCAAATTTGTGAATTTTTTGATGTGATTATTATTTTCATGATTAATCAAGATCTTAATTGTAAAATAATTCAAATTTGGAACGGAATGGGTGTATGAAAATTTTTAATCAGTACACGTTTTACTTATATGGGTTGATATTGAAGTTATAAGATATTTTTGTTTTGATGTTATTACTTTTTTATCATTTTTACGTGTTTTTTTACTTATGTAGGATATGTTTAGTTTTGTGTTAGTTTTTTGTGTCTTGTATAGTGATAAATATAATTTAATGTGTTTAGAATGTTAGATAGAAATAAAATATTATATTGAATTAATGTGGGAATATAACATAATATAATAATTTAAATGAACATATGAAAAAGTGATTGGTATGATTTTTTATTCTATAAAATACATGTATCTTTTTTTATAAATGGTTGGAATAAATAATTTTTAAATGTTGATATAAATGGAGAAAATTTTCTTTCTTTTGTTTTCACATTATAGTTTTGGTCAGTCTTGATATAATGGAAACGATAATTATTAGTTTATGGTGCTAGTGATGAGGATGTATATTTTACCCTTGGGATGGGGTTGTGTTTTATATTATATTTCCATAATTTTTTTGTTATAACTTATAAACCCCCACATATCTTAGGTATGCACACTGGAGCCCATATATGTTTAGATTCTGAGGATACCGTTAAACATCCAGGTTATAAAGGGAAAGATTGGCTAACTACCCCTACTTACCCACATGACCTTCAGATATGGTACAAGTTATGATGGATCATTGTATTGGTATATATATACACTAGTTTAAATGGATCATTGTAATATTATATATATATATATAATCTTTATCACATCATGTTATTCTATTTAATAGTTGGGAATACATGGATAGTGGAGGGAATAATGTTGATGACATTCTTAATTACATACCTTACCATAGAAAGGTTTTAGTTATATGTTTATGATTGCATATATGTGGATATGTGGTTTTGTTTTTACGTGGTTATGTGGTAATTTAGTAAAGTTGTTATGTAGTTATATGAATATGGAAGGTATTAAGGCATGGGACATAAGCTGTTGGAGTATGAGAGGGACTAGTTTCGTGTGGAAGCAAGTGTGGGTTACCATTAAAGAAATAGATTTATGATATTATGTTATAACTACGTGTGAATACTTTTTGGGTAGGTATTTGTGAATATGGGAGGTATTTAACCTTTCTTAGGTGGTTAGTTGGATTTATTTTTTATTTATTGAGGATTTATTATATTTATTCTACATTTACATGAGAGAGTTTCGGGATGATACTACAATGTATACTTGTATTCTCACCACTTTATATATATATATATATATAGATTTATAGGATAGAGTAGGTGATCAGTCTAGGTTGTACTAACTCATGGTGATCGTCATCGTTCATAGATTTCTGTGGTGTTGATAACATAGGAGATGTCGTTGGTGTTTTATTTTTGAAGAATTTATTTATTTTCTATATTTAAAATAATTATTATAATATGTTATATATATATATATTAATGGAGTTGATTGGTGGAGAATATTTTATTCTTACGATACAAGGGTAATGTCTCCCATATATATTTTTGTACACCCTTGCTGATAATAGTCTCCATGTAGATGATTGGAAAGGGCTTTGAGGGCCACTCAAATTTTCACTATCATCCCTATAGGGGTATAAGTGGAAGTGTATTGTGACACATGATTCCTTGATGGGTGGGTGATACTCAATGGGGTATGTATATCTAAGGGGTATGAGATTCAAATGTGAAAAAGTGAGAGGGTTAAGTTTCTCAAATAGATAATTTTTGGTGATTTATCGTATTTATTTTTTATAGAGAACATGGTTAGTAAAATGATTATTCATGGAATAAACACATATAACTTTTATTTACTTTGACATGTAGGAATAATTTGTTCTTACTGTGAATAAATGTTAATTAATTAAATATAATATGAAGAAGATATTTTTGATGGTTGGATCTATCTAGGTAAGGTTTTATGTGGTTGTTATACTCAATAGGTTGTTAAGAGTTTTCATTATACCTAAAGGGGACTATTTTTAAAAGAACTACTGGAAAATTGAAAATTTAAACCTTTAAAAGGTATTATATTGATATTGAGACATCAACAAATGATGATCCTTGAGATTTAGAGTAATTTTGGAGTGTTTTGGTTGCATAACCGAAACCATGTCATGGTCAGGGTTAGTACATCATGGATGTACCATTAGTCTGAGAAAAATTGTTGAAATTTTATAGTTTCCATTTAAATTCTGTTTTAGGAATCTATTATCCACCATAATTAAAATAATATCATGTATTACCTTATGTTACAACGAGACCTTTAAAAAATATCTATTTTAAATTAGAAGTGGTGGTATTTTATTCATGGATTAGAGGTCATTTTAATGCTGGAGAAAATTGGGGAAGCTTATTTTATGGTCAATATTCATTTCAAATAAGATCAATGAACGAGTTTTTATATTCCATGAATTGTACGAGTAAACCAAATCATTGTAGAGAAAAATATATCATGTATTATAATATTCAATTTTTCAAATGAAAATTCATAACTATATCAAAATGTAATAATATAGAAATAAATTACGGGATTTTTAAATGTTGAAGTCATATTTGATTAGTTTTAACTTGTAAATATTCTATGATTAAAGGTGTCAAATTTTAGAAATATGGTAAAAATTATGAATAAGAGGAAATAATTAAATATATAAAAGAGGAAGGGAGGAATTAGAATAATTTTTGGATATAATAATTATGAAAAAATTTATAAAATTAGTTTTCATTTATATAATTTGAAAAATAATGAAGATAAATAATGACTATACAAACATGATAAAGATAGAGAACATTTGTATAAAAAACAAGGTATCACATTTTTTTACAAGATCAATGTATTCAATTATAAGTTATACTTCCCTAAATGTTTTCGAGTGATAAATTTTATTTCAAAAGTTAGTGGTTGTAAACCAATAGTAATAGTTAATATACTATAAACATTATTGGAAACAAATATGCTTTTATGGATTTTTTATGTGATCTGATCACCACCATATTCTCTATGGACGTATCCCAATTCAGGTGAACCAAGTAAAATTACATATCTCTTATAGTTTGATACTTTAATATTATAAATATAAAACAAAAGACTTCTTACATACTAATAGAACATGATCAATAAAAGGGATGGTTTTAGTTTCCATTCCCTAATACACCCCTCCCTCATGGACTATTCCCTTTTAGATCCTATAATGATTATAATTTTAATATCATCAAAAGATAATATATTTGGAAATATTACGTCTATAAATTAATATTTTTTATTTAAATAAATTTAAATGTTTGAAAAATGTTCTTAAAAAAGATCACATATTCAATAACATTGTCCATACCAAAAGTATGTCATATTATACCAATCTACTTATTAAGGAATGTGTCAACTAAATCCATTAGAAAAACATTATTATATTCAAAAAAAATTCTTATATCATGGAGTTTTTTCTTTGACTAATAATTATCATTGATATATGTCCAATAACTATTCACACATGTCCTTTCATGATTTTCATAACACAACCTTTATGAACATAGTATTGGATTATATCCTATCCCCCTAAATCATTTAAATTTAAGAATCTACATCCAAATACTTTCAATTTTTAGTTATAGATAAACTATTCATGAATTCGATAACAATTCAATGAATTATGTTAGTATAGTCATCCAGAACAAGATATTAAAAATAGTACCACATCTGTTAATTTTATAACTAATCTTTTTTCCTTTAAAATATTGAAATAAAATTAGTATTTAGTTAATTCATCTTGATCTATAATTTTATAGAAAATACACAAAATTGAAACCCCAATTCTTTAGAAAAAAAAATTGTTTAACTCATAAGGTAAATACCTCATAATGGGGTTGAATTCGGGTAATGAAATTTAATATTTTATCTATATATTAACTTTTTGAATTTTTTTTATATATTTATTTAGAGAATATGGATTCTTTCTGACCAATCCATTCATATATAATTTTTTAAAGTGAATAAATCATATATGAATTTACTCGGTTCTTAATCAATTTGGTAAATGCAAATAAGGATAAATAATACATCATTGTATCCTCACCCAAATCACTATAATTATAAATTTATTATAGAATACTTTAATTAGAATCACTTTTTTTGATATATCATACCCCATACAATGAATTGGATCACTTAAATTACAAAATATATTTAAAAACATAATGAAATATCTAAACTTTTTATGTGCATGTGTAATGATGTACTCTTTTTTATTTAGCCTTTTGGATTGGCTATCAAATTTTCATAACTATAAAATTTCATCATTATCTAGTAAAATCACTATACAGTATCAATTTCACCTTTTGATAATTATCTCTCCCATTTTCTCCCATATATTCCATTCTTTAATAATGAAATCTTTCTTTTAATATAGATCACAATTTCTTCCCTAAGATATTCCATTGATATTTTTTATTCATTATAAATTAATATATACTTAGGTACACTTTATATTTTTCTTTAATAATAATAATAATTGTCTAGAATGATCAAAAATATTTCTATATTTAAATGAGATATGAAATTTATAATTTTATTATGTTTGATATAACAATTGTGTTGTTTCATGTACGATGGTGGTTTTTTTGTGGCCATTAAATCACTTTGAAAACCACATATAGAAATCACGTTTTCCTTTTATATTAGTTTAATTATTATTTTTTATAAGAAAGACATGATCAAATCAATATTATAAAGATCACAATTTTTTTGTTTCTTTATGGGTTTTTAACCAATGGTGTTGTTGAAACCTTCATCGATATTCCATGTTACATATTTTACCCACCTATCCTCAATCATTTCATCCGTAATCACTTTAACTTAACTACTATAGCATAGAAAAAAACCACATGGAAGTTTAATTTTTTAAGTAATAATTTCTAAAATAATTGAAAAACACAATATTTAAAATTTTATAAACTATGAGATGAATCTATAGAACAAGTCATGAAATATAAGAACATTTAAAAATACTCTTTTAAAATAACTTGGACCATGAACATGTCCTCTATTCCTAGGCCTATAATATAGATTAGGATGTTAACATTGGATGAATTTTATTTTTTCAATAATTTTTATTGAAAGATATCAATATATATTGTGTAATTGAGAAAAATAAATGTAGATTTGTTGATTCTTATATGATTGTTCCAAATAGAAACATAGAATAAAATTTGATTATTATTTAACTATTCATAATACTTGAATATTCTATTAACGATGTATAGAAAATTGATATCATTTACAACCATTTTTATTTGATGATAATGTATTTTTTTTGAATGGTGAAAAAATATTGATAAGAAGATTATATATGAATAATTATTTTTGAGTTGGTGGAAATTGAATATGAAATAAATTATATTCAAAGAAGACTTTGAAAAATTTTGAATAAGGATAAAGTATTTATTTAATATTTATCAATAAAAATTTCACTTAGTAAATTACTAAGTGTTGAGTTTATTAAAAATAAGTGTTGTTCCATATTGAACTAGCCACTCAAGAACCCCGGGACACGCCTAGACCATGATTGAGGGAATACATGGTTTTATCTACATTACAGTGGTCATTTGGGTAATTATAGAGGTATTTTCTATGGCATGGGTATGAAAGGATACTTGTGGGTATGAACATGATTAAAGGTTCCACAATGCAATAGGGAGACATGTAAGTAGTGTGGTGTGTGTGATTATTCCAAGAGCAGACCTGGGTGTTACAGATGAATGGTGGAAAAGGATTAGTGGATTATAAGTTATCCTAGAGTATATTTGGTAAATAAATGTGGGACTATGTTCAAAAATATCATTCATGTTACCTTAACTTGATGTTATAGAAATAACATGAGCTAATCGACCACATCGTCTTTAACCTCTAATGATAGGGTTTTCATAACATTCTTTCACTCTATACCATATGTGATGAACTTATCACCTTTTACATATGACTATGCCCCCATGAGATATGTGATTGATATATTCAAATGAATGAAAATGTTATCCATGAATACAAAGAGATAAAATATAAATAAAAAAACAAAATTAATATTTATAATACGTATGACATAATATTGTGAGGTTACCATGTGATAATAGAATGAAAATGTGCTCCTGAGTATGTGAAGAATACACAAAGTTTCACTTGAATACATGTGATTTTATCTCTAAAATGGAACCCTTTTGATTTAATTATACAGAAGTAAGATTCCATGTTATTTGGCATCACACATTGAAGAAAATAAACATTTAAAGAACTATAAAATTGAGAATTTTATAAAACTATTCCATTCGGAGTTTGATCTACATCTTCAAGAAAAAATATAAGATTCCAAATGATAATATAATTTAAGGAAAATCATATATACTATTAAATAAAATATAATTAAGTTTAAAAACATCATAAAAATCATAATGATTTGTGAGATACATTTTAAGACCATGTAAAGATATTATTCAACAGTTAGAATAATTAAAATGTATGGGGAGACAAAATGGAAAAGAGAGGTAGTTAAAATCAGCTTTAAACACCTCTTAACAAATCATTTTATAAGTAATAAAACTGGTAATATTAAATATTTTGTTTTTCTAGGAAGGGATCATTTTACTCACACTTTTTCATTTTAGTGAGGTCCTTGCATCAAATAACTTCTGGTTTCATTATTTGAATGAAGGATTTTGTAAGTGAATTCATAATGTTTCTCATCATCCTCATGAGAATTACATTGTGAACATGGCCATCGCAATTCCATGAGAAATGCTTCTATTACTCTCTATTACATGAATATATATAAAATAACACAATTCTATTTAATCATATATAATCAAACAATATATGTATATACAAAGAACATATGATTTTTATAATAAAAAGGAACTAATGGGGAGGAGAAAATATGAAAATGAATTTGCATGTATCCATGTAATGCATATTAACGCATTGTGATTAAAAAAACATTTTACAATGAGTGTTTATATTGAAACATTACGACTTAACAAATAATAGTAAGCAAAATCTCATAAAATAATTCTAATAATAATAACAACTGGAATTGTGTTAGGGTTTCACAAAACTCATTGACTATGATAGAATGAAGTGAATTTGAAGTTCACGAGTTGTGAATTACAAAAAAAATTAATTAATATTATTCAAATTTTTTCTTGAAAAAGATAATATCATAAGAAAGATAAAATAAGGCCAAGAATGTTCATCAATAGGATGAGAACATATAAGGATGAGTTTTTGAAAACTGTGAATAAATATGTTCACTTTTTAAAGATCAAAATAAAATTAATAAGACCGGTAAAAATGATAATCAGCTACAAATTTTCTCGAATAATGTGCATGTTGTATACTTGTTAATCAATACTATTAATATAGGGAGATAGATATAAAATATACAAAGAAGAAACTGAGAGTATATCAAGATTTTATACCATAAGATAAAATATAAAGAAAGGATCATTGATTGTGATGTATAAACTAGTACTAAAGAGGTGATTATAGTTGGGGTGTGTAATTGATTACTGAAGGATTTTGGTTGGGGTGTCTAACAAAATATTTATGTAACCACTTGTGTATAGAGTTTTAAATCAATAACCAGGGAATATAAATGGTTCCAGAAATGTATAGTTATTTATGGATAAGATTTATAAATCTATTTTTTGTAATATTCTTATTTTTTACATTAAATTTGATGGTATTTATTTAAATATGATAGATCAATACACTATCTGGTCATAGATATTGAGTTAAAAAGAAGAATAATTCATAAAAACTAGGTACCACAAATTCACCCTCCCTCTCAGTGGAACTTATCTAGTTCTAGGGATCTTTAATTGGCATTATAGAAAATGTCCCCTCTAATGAATTAGTAATGTTTATAATATATGTAGAATAATAATTCATTTAATAACTAAAGTGTACCAACTTTTTATGTACCCAACTATCACAGCTTAGGGAATAGGATATTTTCATACTTCCCATCTCATGGCCTGAATGTAAGATATATTTCTACAGTGGGATTTACACCTATTATTAAGGAAGCTAATATGACACTATTTTATAATAGAATCAAAGAAAATATTGGTAAGGTATAACTTTTAATTTCTACGTCTCATTCAGATATTGTTTATAAAAAGTTCATGGGACTAAAAACCACCAAATAAATACAACACAAGTTATGAAGTATCTATGAAGAAAATATCAAAGTGAGGGAATCCAAGTCACAAGTATGGAGGATCATATTTAAAGTCATTAAAATGTTTTATGATTGGAATATATATTACTATTTCACCAATGCGAATGAAATATTGAAAAACAATCAAGGATTTAGTGATAAGCTGGAGAATTATACCATTAAAAATAATGTTATGGGAAATTTCACAAACAAATTTGAGTATATGGTTTTACATTTTTAGGGGAGGGAAGATATATCCATTAGTACACTTCATAATATTATCATATAATATTAAATTACAAATGAGATATATTTCAAGAAAAAAGAAAAGGATGAGAGGTCCATCGAGTACATGTGAAAATGAAAATTCATAAATGAATATATTGTAGATCCATGTCAATATAATGAGGAGGATGTTAATGAATATGTCCATAATATTTTTTCTCTCATTTTAGAGGGACTCCTTAAAATAAAGTGAAATAGAAAAGGGAAAATAAAAATAAAGTGATGGAAAAGTGACCACACTTCACAATTTACCAATGAATTTCTGAAAAAGATGTCTTCTAATACTAATTTAGGTGAAGAATAAAATAAATATCAAAAATAAAAAAACGACTATAAAATGAAGAGGAAATCTTGAAATAGGAATAGAAATTATGATCAATATGGTTTATCATCAAGTGTGTATTCCAAATATAAAGTTAATTTTCTTATGATAGATGAAAAAGTATCTAATGATTTAAGTAAGGATACTGGTGAAGAAAAAATACAATGGAAATGGATACTAAAAGTAAATTTGGAAGGTTACCTTGAGAAAAAATAGATTAAGAAATAAAATATAACACTAGATAAATAAAAAAATTTCCTTTTGAAAAAAAATTATGATATAAATCAAATAGATTTTATTGATGAAATTAATAAAAATAGATTGAAGGTGGGTGAACTTGAGAATATGATAAGTGATCTAGATGAGAAACAGACCCAAAAGAAATAAATTATATCTTATACAAAAACAATATTTCTAGTATCCCAAAATGAGCTAAAAAAGTATGAATAATACTTTAACAAGTACACTTATTTTAAAGGTGAATCTTCTCAAGTTGTTCTAAATGGTCAAGATAAATATTCACATAATCTAGCTTAAGGTAAAACTTCTATTTATAGTAGTATAAGTGGAAAAAATAAATTTGAATCAACTTAGACTCATAATATTAGTGAGAGATTATATCAAAAGTAAGAGAGGGATAATTAAAGAACATTTATTCTTCCTATGAAAAAGAAGGCTTGGTTTTAAGAAGTAAAATAACAACAATTTTTTGAATAGGATAATTGTGAGGGTGAAAAATATATTTTTAGAGGTTTTTTTAGTATTGTTGATCATATAGATATAGATCCTTTTATTTATGGTATAATGTTTTATTTTGAGGTAATAGGAATGATTCAAGGTGGAGATATTGTGAGAAAATGAAAACATGTTTTCAAAAGAATAATGTCATGAAAAAGAATCCACCCAATCTACAAGCACAAAACTGGTATGAATATATAGAAGAGATTTCAAGATCATGTGATAAGGAGGGTCAAAATTTTAAAGAATTCATAATTATGCTACTATAAATGGTTCCTTATGGTGAAAATTGGGATAAAAATTATAAATTATATTAAAGAATGACATGTTGTGTTGAGACTACAAGGAATTATTATAAGAAACCCATAGTTGTTATGAAATAAAAGAAATATTTATTAACTATCTAGCCTCACCAAATAATGTTAGCTAAACAAATGAATTAATCTTAGATGAATTATAAAGATAAAGGGAAGAAAGTGGATCAGTAATGATAAGTATTATTTGATGAGTAGTTGTCCAAAAATGACAATATGGACATACAAGAAATTGTAGGTGAGATATGTAGTCAATATTGATAAAGAAAAAATCATTGTATGGCCATTTTAACAACCTAAGAAGAGATATTAATATTGGCAAAAACACCAGGAGGTGAAATTTCTATAACAACTGAGATAGAGATTATGGCTCTACACAAGGAATAAGTTTTGATAAAAATGTATGAATATATCCTAAGATGGTTTATAACCAGAATAAGAACATTTCATAATATTATATGAGAAAAAATAAGTAAAAACATGGGATAAAGGAAACTCTCATCATGAGTGATACTTCTAAGGATCAAATAGGGCACTTTAATTCTATTATCTATATGATATTATATCAATACATAAGGAATTTTAGTAAGTGGATTCATTTTTTAGGGCAGGAAAATAATATTTGATGTTATTAAATTCTCACTACAGAGTGTGTGTGGAAGTTCTAAACATACTTTTAAACATTTTATGTCTAGGTTCAGTAATCACTCCCATATCCCAATTCTTAATTATTTAAAAAAATTATCAATGGGAAGTTTATATTGATTTAAAAGGTGGATATATATGTCTTCAACTTGAACTTTATAATGTTCCTAATTAGATGAGTGCGGGACATATATATTTCATTTCTTAACTATTTGAGAAGACCCCAAGCATAATGGTTGATTTTTTTTGCGAATTACATGTAATTATTAGGATTTCACGAGGAATATAAGTTGGTATCACATTAATTTTAATTTATATAAATCGTTGATCCCATTGGGTTACACGTTTTTTTTATATAGGTTTTTACCATGCGGAACTTTAGTTATTTATTTAATAGTTCTTTAGTTAGAACACTTATGGTATATTATCTTTTTCTCTACAAATAGAATCAAATCATTCTGAATATAAGAGGTGGAATAAGATATTATAAATATGAGAAATGATTTGAGAAGACCCTTTCATATCATTGGTATTAATTACTAATAATTGTGAGAAATAAATGAGTACATATTGACATAAAAGGTTTTTGAAGGTATTGAAATAAAGGTCTAATGGGGGGATTCAAGTTCCATTGGATGAAATGTATTTTTTAATAAGGTTGGTTAACTTTATGATGGGAAAACTTAAATATGTTTTGAGTAACTCAGAATAATCAATTTTTTTTCATACTTTGATGATTGTTATATATACATAATCATTATAAATTTTCATGATTATTGAATTACTCTTAATACCCAAAACATGTTATAATGATGTTTGGAATGTCAACACTATTTATAAAAATATTTGTTGGATGTCATTTTACTTCATATTTTAGTGTTTTAAAAATAATAATCAATATGATTTTAAAAGTTATTAAGTATATTGATATTGATTAAAATTTAAGATGAAATTCTGAGTATTTGAAGAAGACTATTAGAATTTAAGAATAAGGATAAATCCATTATTTGAGGATAAATAATGAAAATTTCACATTGTATTCTACTTATAGTTGAGTTTATTTAAAATAAGGGCCTAGCTAGCCTAAACTGGTCGATCATGTATCATAGGACATTACAAGACCAAGAATGAGGGTTTCCATGGTTCAAGCTATTCCATGGTGTCCAATGTTGTAAATCATAGAGGAAAATCATGTAGAAATGGAAGGAAAGTGTACACATGGAAAAGATTGTGATTGAATGTTTTATCATGCAATGAGGGAGTATGGAAGTAGTGTATTGAGTGTGAGTATTCTCATAGAAAACTCAAGAAATATGGATGAAAGGTGTAAGAGGTCTGGTGGACTATAAGGCAGTGTAGTGTACATCTACAGAATTGAAGTGGGTCTCAGTTTAAAAAACATATCAATTATTCCTCTACTTAATGTTATCAAAATAATGTGTGTGTTTTGATTATATCATCATTAACATACTATGATGGGTCTTTCTTAACCATGTTTTTCTCTATATTATTAATTATTCACTCAACAACTTTGATAGATAACTATTTCACCATTATATATGATCTTGATAGATAAAACCACATGAAAACATAATATATGAATGAAAGGGAATCAACAGTAAGAAATGATCTGTATAGATTTTCAAATAATAAGTTTATAGATTAAATCAACTCAACAGGTTTCTATTTTAGAGTAGTATATGAATAAGCTCATAATTATGTGATTATTACATGCAGTTTCATTAGAATGCAGTGTTAGTTTCTATAAAAAAAGTAATGGCCATTAGGTTGAGTATTAAAAATTAATACACTATGTTTTTTGGTGTTCTATAGTAAATTCTGAGTGAAGATGAAGAGTGATAAAAAAGAAAAGTTTCAATAGTTATTTCTTATAGAGGGTTATCTGCATCTCCAATAGTCATGTATACTTCATGATAAGATAATTTGAGAAAAAGAACAAGAAATGTTAAACAGAAGATAAATTTTTAAATGTTTAGAAAAATAATCACAACATATATATTTTTAAAGATAATGTAAAGTTACTATTCAAAGGTGATAATAATTAGAATGTGAGGGGAGAGTGTATGATTAAGATAGGCTGTGAAACATTCCTATAAATTCCCCTTGAAAAAATATTTTACAAGTGATGAAATAGTGAATAAAATGGAGTGAGTGTACAAAGTAAGAGATCATTAAGTTCACATCAATTCATCCAAGAGAGGTCCTTATATGAAATACTTTACTATTTAATCAGCTTCATGAAGGATGTTTTATGTAAATTAATTTAGTTTCTCTTCATCCACATGAGAACTTCATTTCGAACATGAGTAACATAAATTCATAACAATTGTTTTGTGTATACATTGCTACTTGAAGACCTAATAATTAATCTATTACACATAAACAAGAATTCTATGTCCTCATATAAAATCATCATACGCAAATAATATGTTATTTATATATGAATGAAGTGTAAAGGAGGAGGATAAATTTTGATGAAAATTTATAAGGGTCTATGAAATACACATGAATAAATTGAGATAAATGAACCATTTTAAAAGTGTGATAATATTGAAACATAATGTTTTAATGTATAAAAGTGAAAAATAGAAAATTAAATAATAATAATAATTTCATATGTTCTATGGTTTGACAAAACTCATGTACCATTCATAGAACTATGCCTATATAAAGGTAAATTTATTTTATTGAGTTGTTAATTAATAAAGAAGTTGAATTGATATTGTATAAAATTATTATTATGTAGAATAATATTATAAGAAATAGAATGTGAGGTTGAGAATATTAATCAATCGAATGAGAACACATATACCCAATCATTTGACAACTAATAAGAAAATAGATAACTCTCTAACGACCTGATAAACCTGAGAAAGATTAAGAGACCTGATCATAAATTTTAGTTGTTTATAAAGACCATACACAAACAATAATTTTGGATCTATCTTTTTCTAGTCGGGAGATAAATTTATATGGATTCCAAAAAAACATGGATTGTATCAATATCATTCTAGCATTGGATCAAAGAAAAAAGAGTTTGTGATATGGGTGTCTTACCAATCAATGAATATGATATTATAGTTTTGGTGTATTGTTTATTATTGAAGGATTGTAGTTTAGTTGTTTATCCAAAAAAATATATAAGAACTTGTTCATATAGTATATATTATTTAACTGGGGTGTATAACTTATTTTAGTAATGGGTAGGTTTTTATGAAAGAAAATTCTAAATCTGTTTTTCTTATTCTTTGCCTATTTCCATTTCATAGGAAGTGAGGTTTAGAAATTAAAGATTATGGTTTTATAATTTAACTAGTCATAGAATTTGAATTCAAATAATATGTATTCATAAAAATAAGGCACCACTTATTCACACCCTCTTAGTTAAGCATATCATGGGCACTTCAAAATGACCCACACTATTTTTCATTTGATACATCATCAATCTATGCATGTCTCTTTATTCATTTCAATATACACTATAATTTATTAAAATAATCTAATGTTTAGTTTTTTACATCATTATGATTTTCTTATCATCTTCCAAACCCTATGAAAATTATCTAAAGCACATTATTTTTTAATATAATCCATTTAATTATTATTTTATTCAAAAAATATAACACCAAAAATATAAAAATTATTATTAACTAAAAATATTCAATTGAAAAATTATTTTTTAACATTAATTTACTTTTAAACGATAAATTTATGAATGATACAAAGTGATCACAAATTAAAAAATTTAAATATTATATTTTTTGTAAGTAAATGTTTGATCAATAAGATTTCTTAATTGACATTATGATATAAGATTATAAAATAAATTCTTTATTTTCTCATATGTTATGTCGAGTTCCATCATTGGATTGATATTCTATTTATTTAAATTTTCAATATTTTTCATATAAATTGTGTCTATACTTGTTTATCTTTAAAATTTTCAAACATGAATTTTCTTTCTCATCTTCAAAGGAAAAAACGATAATGATTTTTCAAGTAGGTTTTTAACATTATCCATAAAGTCAAAATCTTATAAATCAATATTTTTTTGAGATTTAGGTTTCTTTTTCTATATCTGGATCTTTAAATGAAATATTTTCTAGAAAATAATTAAAATTCAATCCTTTTTATTTCTATTATATTCATAGGAATAAATTTCTATTATACATAATATATTTTATTTTTGATCATCACCTTAATTTATACTCCTGTTTGAATATCAAGAAATATTTATAGTTAAAAATATTTCTTGAATACATTTCAAGTTCTAACTAACTATATATTGAAATGATATAAATATATATTCACTTGGGTAGAATTGGATTGTACCATATTATGTTGTTTAGTTTCTTAAAATCTCCCCTCTATATAGATCTTCAAAATCCAAATTTTCACATTTTTTAAAATAATAGAATATATTTTTAAAATCAAAAATTAAAATCACTTTTTAATAAGTCTTTATAATGGGCATGATTATGGAATATCCTAAAATTATAAAAATTATAATAAGATTAAATTATTTTGAGAACCTAAATATTCATTCCAGATAGTAAAATATTTAATACCTTATCATTTTAAAAAAATTAATAAGTTTCATATTCTATAATTTTTTAACTTTTTTATAGGCATGTGAAACATTTTTAAAATGGTAAAATAGTTGTATGAGTAAGAATAAATAAGATTGGTTTCCATGAAGTTTTTCCAGTAGTAAAAGACAGAACTATCAAAAAATGGACTATAAAAATGAAAAAGTAGGCATACTATTATAACTTTACACTCTATACTATTATAAAAAATCATATAATCTTTAATGATAAAGATATGATACCCATTTTCTGTCCGAAAATAGAGAGTTCAAAATTGGTGGATTGAAAAATTTAATCACCGTTTAAATAAATTTTACTCAATATAAATAAAATAGAGTAAATTAGATAGATGATGAATGTATTTTTATAAAAAATATAAAATAAAATGAAAAAACCCAATAAATTGGTAGTTAAAGGAAGCTCTAAAAGGTTATCATACATGTCTCTTTAAAGTACTAACTTCTAATTCAAATTTTATCATTATAAAGAAAATGAATATAGGTTATCCAAAATATAATAAACAACAATTTCAAGAATATTCAAAAGTCAATTTAAATATAAATGATTATATATAAATACTATATCTTACTGTTAGGATATAAAAATGATTAGAATAAAACAAGAAATACATTAAGATATATGTTGAACAATTGATCCATCATTTAAATTTTTTTTTCAATGCTATGTAAAAGATATTAAAATTAAAACAAATAATATATAGTTAAGAAATGGAAAGTGTTAGAGAGGTTTGGGATAATAAATCCCTACTCCCTTATTTTATATATATTTATACATTAAGTTATTATACTGGTAAATTATTTAATTTTAAACCAAAATGGATCGATGATCTAATATATAGATCTAATTGGTTAAAATTGTGTATAAGGATTTTCAATCTTTTTATAAATAGATAGATAAGTCATTATCCACTGATGTTCCCTATTAATGAAGAAAAAAAGGAGAAAATAACATATAGTTATAATGAAAAGGTTTATTTGTAATATTTTCAAAAAATAAAAAAATAGATTCAAATTTAAGATACAAATTTTATATAGATTAATTTTGAAAGGAACACATAAGAAACCTTGTTATATAATAAGATATTAAAATAATAATTGAATAAAGATTTTGTAATTCATGAGATCTCTTGTCAAATAATATAAAATCTCAAATTAGATCTCAATGTTCCTTTATGTGGAAATTGAAAATATACTTGTTAAGGAGTTACACTCAATATTAGAAATATGATCATCGAAAATTTACATTGGTGTAGATGTTCCATCATAATCAATAATTATTTGTATTTATTTCTAATATCAAATTATTTTTAAAATACTTGGAATTTTAGCATGAATAATTATGTCTAATAGAATATATTCTACTGTACAAAAAAATATCAATTATAATTCAATATTTTTCTTCCAAAAAATCAAAACTCCTTATGTTGATATATCTAATAAATCTTATGGCTTATTCATCAAAGTAAAAATGATATTCCTATAAGTATAATATTATAATAGTATTTAGGGATTTTGTAGATTTTTAAAGATTCAATCATATCATTTAACATTCTATGTTCTGTTTCCTAATATTAAATGGTAATCGGGGGTTGATTTAACTTTAAAAAATTTAAATCATTATGTAATTGTAAATTCAAATTTAAATGATACTGATATAATAAATTTTAAAAGGTAAATTTTAATAATGTGATGAATTAATAAATCTGATCTGTATTATAAAGTTAATTTCAATAAGTATTAAGTGATTATGTGTAGCTGAAAATAGAGGAATAAAATTTAGTCAATTATACATATTGAAGTTGAATTATCTCATCCATAAAACAATAGATAGTGAGAACAAGGTTTGATAAAGTGGTTTAGAAATATCTTGGTGTCAATCTAGAAATCTTCTCACATATTTTTTTTATTTATTAATACCTTAATAATAGAAGTGAACAAGAAATATTTCCCTTACAATTGTTGTATGTGATCACCCTCTTGATATTTTCCGGTATCCATGGAATTCATCCATTACTTTGGTGATAGTTGGTACCCATTAAAAAAGGTGATGATAAGAATAAGTATTTCTTGGTGAGACCCATTGTTATTCCACTACCTATTCTCTTTAAAGGGTGATTAAATTTATATATTATATATTTAGATAGTATTTAGGAAAGTAAAACCTTTGAATTTGATGGAAAAATAGAGGTTGGTAACTTTGAAACAAGGATTTGTGAATGATATAAATTTATTTTCATTGCATTTTTGATTCATTTTTCAAATGTGTTTTGATGAGATACAAACACCATTAAGTCTTTATTTATTGGATTTAAAATTCCAAGGAACCTTATAGAATCTACCCAAGGCCATCGAAGTCGAATAAGACTAAATTTATGGTATTTTGAGAAACAATAAGCACACCCTTGAAGGTGGTGTTTTTATGCCACTGGCTACCCATTGGACATCACCAGTTATCTGATGGGTCACCTGTAGCTTACTGCTTCTAGAAAACTCCAACTAGCTATCCATTACTATATATTGACTGACTTTTGGCCTTTTTAAAGAATGATGAAGGTATTATTTGTTCACTAGTTGGTTAGTGGACTTGTTAGAGATGTGATCTAATGTCCATATGGAGCTAACTACTCGGTACTTTTTGAAACATTTTAACCTCAACTAGTTCCACCTTTAATTATATGTATGGTCTTCAATTGATCATCCATATTCATTATAATATCATAAAACATTAATTATGACTAGTCCAATACTTTAACAAGAACTTCAAGATGCCTTTATAAAGTATTAGATATCCACATTTATACTTTTTAAATCATGAATAAATATTAAGTATTGTGACTGAAATTAACTCAAATGAGAACTCCATAAATAAAAATGTGTTCATGTGATCATTAAAACATCATGATAGAGGGATATGGTTACAACATATTTTTCATATGTCAAACTTCAAGAGCGTATCTAAAATATGTTTCATATAATGATTCTTGAAGATATGTTCTGTGATTGTTTTTGAAATTCTCAGAATCCATTAAAATAATCATTTAATGTTTATAAAAATATGTATACAATTCCATGTGATTTAGAGTAATATTTTTATTTTTCTACTTTTTTCCATGATCATAAATTTGAAATCTTATATAATATTCCACCAAAATAGTCAAGTTTATGAATAAGAAAAATATATAAAATGATTCTTTCATTAAAACATGTCAGTACGAATAATGAGAATTATAGTATCCATAGGATGATCTAATTATAATAATGTTCTAATAAATGCAAGAAAAATAGTATTAATAATATTTTGTTTTTAATATACCACACATGTTGAGTTATAGTTCTATTAATAGTTCATTAATGTGAGTGGTTAAGTGAGTAATAACCTAACTCAGTCTATATTAAATGTATTTAGTTAGTGTACAAATTAATTATTAAATAATCAATAAAATATTCTAAGAAATTAGTCTCACCATTAAGTTCATTTTCAATGATGTTGTAAGATACTATAATTTTCTAGAGATGTATCATTCTCATTTACAGGTACACTTTTACCCTTTTTTTTATATCTTGGGTGGGTTTTTCTTTCGGTGTGTTTTGGGAAAGATTTGGGAAGTGTTGAAGGAAAATTGGTAGTGTACGATTAGTGTTTGGTATTCCCAAACCATGAGTGTGCCCTCAGAAAACCATAAAATCCCAAAAAGAGGGTAATTTCATGGTTGATGAAATATTATTTAAATTATTTTCCCTCTTAGGAGACATTTTTCACCCGTAAGGATATGTGTATGGTTAAGGTGAACCACTTGACAAATTGTTCACCCCATCAAATGAAACTTTGTGCATGGGATTTAATTCCTCCGATTTTTTTTTTTAAAAACTTCATATACCTCCAATACTAACCCAAAATCGACCTAGTTAAAACTTAAATCTTTTCCTCTAAAATTTTGAAGCTCTTGAGAGGGTTCCAAGGATCCTCAAATCCCTTTATTGATATATCAAAGATGTTTTTGAAGAATCATATCTTTGTTGGTAAGTAATTTATTCCCTATTTCATTTTCCCTCTTTCCCATCTCTCTTTTCCAATAAATAGGAATTAATTTTCTCCCATTTTTGGTGGTTTATAATTATTTTTGTATGAATATTATTCCAATTGATATTGATAATAGGTTTTACTTCTATATATTCTATTTTGATGTGTTCTTAATCATTCTACATCAATATTTGGATCTTGGTAAAGAGAACATCCCACAACAACCTTGATGTTGGTTGTTTATTTTAAAATCTCATAGTATTGATTATAATTTCATGCATATAATTGTGAAATTTTAATTTACAATTTTATAAATCACATATTGGGTTGTATTAATTAATTAGTTAATTAATTAAGGGGATCATGGAATTGATAGTTTAACATGATTATGAAATTGGGTGGGTATTGAGATCATGAAATTGGTCATTTAATGTGATTACTGAAATGCATGACAATGGGAAATAAAGGGTTTTTTGGGAGAACCTTATTGGGATAATGAGTTTTGAATGAAGTTTTAAAAATCGATTCGTGAATAAATTTTGATAAGTTTCCATGGGATTAATGTGATGAACCATAATTATTTTGATAAATTTAAATGGTGAATTGTGTTGTGAATATTTGATAATAGGGTTAATTATTATTATCCTCAATGAATATGAAATATGTGGTATTAGTGATATATGTGATAATGACTGTTCTGTAGGGACTGATGCTCGAAATACCCATATGTGACAACGAGTGTGGGACAGGGACCGATGCTCCAAATACCAATATGAACATTGAGGTGTAAGATGTGGACTAATTCTCTAAATACCCATGGGGTCCCAAACATAATGTTCTAAGCCCCATGGTTTTAACAGTGGATTGTGGGTCCAAGTGGTTGTGATATTAATGTGGAATTAAATTCATAATGAAATAAATAAAAGAATAATTTATGAATCACTATGATATTTGGTTCAGACTTTAGCATGGGAAGAAGAAAGTATTGATTATTTGGGTTTTTCCATGAACCTAGCTAATCATGCTTTTAATTAAAGAGAAATGAATTGTTAAAACCATTTACTTGATTTATTATAATTTATTATTTATACAACTATATACATCCATTCAATGTTTCATTTTTTAACTGAAAAAATCCCATAAAAAAACACGGCCATGGGAAAGGAGAAAGAGTACAAGCCTATGGAGGTCAAAAATAATGAAGACCAACTTGATCTCCTATAATTAGTTTTATCCCCTCCGTTTTCAATTAAAGAATGCTGGAAAAACAAGTAATGTTTCTCCCTTAGTCTTCCACCGCCATGTAAGTAAGACAATCTTCCACTTTTTTCCGTCAAGCCATATATGAAAAACTAGAGTGTTGTTGTTGATGTTGGACTTGCATATTCTGATTATATATGTAATTGACCAAGGAGTGGATATTATAAAACTATTTAAACTATAATAGACTTGATATTGTTTTAGATTCCATTGGTGGTGGACTACTGAGTTTTAATCAACCCTACTTGAGATGCCTAGTAGTTACCCGAATATAATTCATGTTTTCAAGACCTGATAACAATAAGGGCCCTATGTTAGGTGGATGAGTTGGGTTGGAGCATGGATAAGGGAACCATACATGAAGTTAGGTCCTTATAGGAAGTTATTAGTGTGTCTTTATTTTTGTTTTACATTTGACACTCAACAAATATATATCATGAAATATCTTTTTTTTTGGTTTGGATATTATTCTCCTACATTTTTTATCAATTGATACTGGTATATATTGGTTATGTTATTGTTCTGGTTATTGTTTAGTATCATTTGGTTTTTTCTTATTTGTATTCTCTATATTTTTACATTAATTATGATGGTATAGTCTCCACATGTTATATATATTAGACCTTCACTTCAAGTCGACATCGTCTAGCATACAGGGGGGTTCTTGTGGTCATGTAACAGACCAACTTGGGGTACTGCTGTGTTGAAACTGAGTTATTACTTTAAAAATTTGTAGTGGTGCAGCTTTTTATTTTATTTTTTCATGTTATTTTTGAAACATAGATAAGAGACTAAAATGAGATGGGAATCGATCAAGATCTCAGTCATGGGATTATTTAACCCATGAATGGGCGTAAAATTCAAGTACCTCGGGTGGGATTATTGTTATTGATCTTTCATGTCACAGTTAGATGTTATTTCACCTTGGGAGATTCACTTGTTGTGTGATGTAATTATTTTTCTGAGATTTTATTTAGTCTCTCTATTGAATGGTATTTGAGAATACATGCATAATTCTTGGTACTCTGTACTTATTATGGCAATAATTATTTTAGGTGCGCACATAAAAGTATGTTTTGGGATGATTAGTTTTAAAAAAAGTTATTTTATTTACTTTTGAAATTAAATGAAAATTTGCCTAATATGAAATTGAAAAAATGTAAATGATGATGGATATGGTAAATGAAAAGGATAAATGGGTGTCTAATTAGATGCCTTGATAAATGATATGTTTTACCCTTATTTAACTAAGACCTAGATGAGGGATGGTTGATGGTAGTGATATTGCCTCGATTTTGACCTTGTGGTATGGTATAGGGGTGACCTATTATGGATTTATGTGAATCCCAATTATATAAATTTGGTAATGGTGTGTTATGTGTCCTCATATGTGTGTTCATATTTTCAAAGATATGCCTCCATGATGAAGTATGTTGATAGTATGATAGGAGGACATGGATGGAAATGTTCCTCCAGTAGTAGAACAAGAGGCTCTTATAGTTCCAAGTGAGGAATCTAGAGATAAGTTCCATGATAAGTTTTCTCACTTTATAAAATTTAGAGAAAGAGACATAGGGAATGTTGGTAAGAGTATATGTAACTTTACATGAGAGTGCTAGTTTCATCACCCACTGTTTCTCACCAAAGAGGGTAGACGTGAGACAGATGAGTTTCAGATTGAGTCTATCCATATGATTTTGGAAAACTTAGAGACTCTTGCTGAGAAGATAATCAAAATGGTGGATTATATGTTACGTGTTTAAGTAAAGCTTTGGTCGGACATCCAGACTCGGAATGGACATCCGAAATAATATGCAGTGGATGGACTTTCAGAAGGTTTTTGGAACACTTTTTCCCTGAGATTCTTAGGACGGAGAGGGTATCTTAGTTATTGAGGCAGACATAGGGTAGTATGACAGTGTTGGGATATGCAAGAAACTTTACTTATTTATGGTACATTTTTTCTATCATTGATATGATATGAGGCTAGTGCAACAAAATGTTTTTATGATGTTATTAAATGTGACATTATGTTGAAGGATAAAATATTTAGGCTGAAGAAGTTTATTGAGGTGGTGAATCAGGATCACATGTCTAAGGGGAACATTGAGGAGGCTTCTAGTAAAGGAGAGGTGGTTCCTTATGGAAAACCATGAGGTACATCTTCTGAATGTGGGAAGTGTTACTTTCAAAATGTTAACCATATGAGTGAAAAAAAAGAGTTTCTAGGGGAAAAGATCATTTACTTATGAAATTACTCATGTGATCTTCCACCAGGGTGGTAGGTCGGGTCAATTTCATAAATAGTTACCCCAACCACCAAGGGAGTTCCACAATTTTAGAAGGATCTGATATCAATAATGGTTCTACAGGAACCCA
Organism: Viscum album; assembly: GCA_963277665.1. NCBI lineage: Eukaryota > Viridiplantae > Streptophyta > Magnoliopsida > Santalales > Viscaceae > Viscum > Viscum album. The sequence goes on from OY728166.1 coordinate 1,325,416,657, forward strand.
TGATAGGTGGGTAATGACAGACGAGCTAGGTAGAATCAAAGTTCTAGAAGGGGGTCTTCTAAGCCATAACTGTAACACGTCGAGATTTTATGAGAAGTATTCTTTTTAATTTATTTGATGTCTTGTGTTGTATTCTACAACAAGATTATCTTGTGCTATACGTAACACTGTATTATCTTGCAGTATACGCACCACTATTCTTGGCTCGTGTTACACACAATTTCAATTTTGTTTGATAGTAGTTATTCTAGGCAACATTGAGTGTATATATATATATATATATAAATTCAATTAATAAATGAAATATGGTTGGATTCTGTTATACACAACAACAAAGGAGTCTTGCACTACACTTAACCCTGACTTGGATTTCTTTACACGCAATCGCGACCTTCCACAATAGCATGCGCTGTACGCAATACCAAGTTTCACTAAACAGCGATATGTTATTAAAATATTATATAAACTATCCGTTATGAATATTAATACCCACTTTTTGAAATTTTTTAAATTTTTTCTTTGAAAATGGACATCATTTTTGGATTTGGAATATCGAAATTATCCCTAGGTCATTTTTTGGTATTTTTCTGAAAACTTTCAATTTTTGATGAATAGTGAAAACACTGGATTACTATTTAAAAACTGAATTTTTATTTAAATAATTATTTATTTTATTTACATTTATTTTAGGTCAAAATTGATACATAATACCTATATAAGTTTAATGTTATTCATTTGAGTCATTTTATAATAATTTTAGATATATAAAAATTTTATTAAACTTTTCACCGTCTTTTACCCACCGCCTAGGAGAATTTGAAAATTTACATAAAAATTAATTTTACCGCTTATGTGAGTGTAATTTCGAAAATCTGAGAACCACGATTAATATTAGGGAGTAAAATGTGGTTCAATAAGATAAAAATAATTTTTGGTGAATAGTAGCTTTTTTTATTATTTACCACGGTTAAAAGTAAATAGGGTAATTAAGGGTAAAAATGATATTATTATTACCATAACACATGTCCTAATTCTATTGGATAAGTGTAATTCGACCAAAAACAACCTTAGGGATAAAATATTACCCTTTAGGTCCTCTTGGATTAGATTAGGACATTTATTATTATTTTATTTAAAGAAGAGTTAAAAGAGTTAAATTCAATGTTTAATAACTAAAACATCTTTAATATAGGGTTATACATAAGATAAATTTGACTAGAAATATTAATTAGAAAGATACAAATTTTCCATATATAATGGTATTTTATTTATAATTTTTATACATTAAATAATTTAATTTATTTATGACACAATGATGATGAAGTAATTACTTTATTAATGAAATATTAACATAATTGATGTTATAAATACCCAAATAAATGTAATTTTAGACTTTTTATAAATTCCACTAATTTTATAGGTTAATATGACATGTTATTATTGATTTAATTAACTTATTTTTGAACTAATCATGCTGATATGATTTTCACAAAAATCAAGTACCAAATAGTGTCAAAATTGACATAAAATAGTTTTTAAAACAAATATTATATTATTAATTGTTATTTTATTGATAAAAATCTATGGATAGGAAAAATTACTTAGATATAGATATATATATTAATAATGAACCACTTGGGATTAGTTTGGCTAGATATAGTAAGTTTATTAACCATATATTGTAAGAAAACAAAAAGACACAGTAAAAGTTAAATTATTTAACTTAGAGTTAAATCTAAATGATAAGGATAAAATAGTAACCTAAACATGTCTAAAACCCATTGTTTGAGCGGATTTTGACCCATACCCACCTTATCTTAGAAATAAATCAAGTTGGATCTATTAAAAACCGAATATGACTTTATTATAAAATAATATTTTAAGTTTTTCTTAAGGTTCCCCTCTCCTCCCTTATAAAAAGGGAACCCCTTCACTCTTCTCTTCACGCCCTTTTGAGCCTTGAATCTCGGCCAACCCCTAAAAATTACTCTTCTAAACCTTTCTAGTTATATTATAGAGGTTCCGGAGTTCTCAAAAGAATAACTCTAGTTCCCTAATAAGAAGTTTAAAGGAGGTACATCGAGGAAGAGGTAATCTCTTCTATCGACTCTTTCAAGTTTCTTTCTTCTTCTAATTCATCTTATTTAGTTGTTTCATTATAAATTAATAACATCAGTATTACTTATATACTTATATTTTATTATAAATATGATACAAACCTATTTCACCTTCTATCCATCCTACGGAAAACGAAATCATTGCGCGTGCGTACGCACGGAATACCGTCTCCACGACGTGGTGTCATCAGTTTTTTCACCACCACCTTAATTGGATGGGTATAATGGTGTAAAGAATAACTATATATAGTTATTATAACATCATAATGATTATAATATATTATATCATCCACTCCAATTCCATTCAATAAATATGGGAATGATATCATCGCTCGTGCAAACGTACGGATTACCGTCTCCACGACGCGATGAGATTCATTTTCCATGTTAACAATACAAGAATGATTATAAAGTATATATAATAAGTAATTATTAGATATATGAAATAATAATTTTCTGGATTTATTTATATATATATGTATGTCATCTACTTAATTCCATTCAGTTCAATAAGGAAACGAAAAACAACATTCATGCGTACGTACGACCTACCGTCTCCATGAATGGTGTATTTCTTTCCATTTATCGATCTATTATATATATGTATATTCTGAATATATATTATATATAAATCATGTTTTATATTCTGGAATTAAGTAATCATGATAGAAGTAATCATATTAATAATTACAAGTAAAAACACGAACGATAAATGAAACGATTTTACCCAAAACGCTGCTTTAACATGGAATTTACAAAAGAACGGGTAATATAAAGTCATAAGTGAACTATATATGATATCATAACAGTGAATATGATTCTTTAATAAGTCAATGACATTATTTATATCATTATACAGAAGGTTCGGATACATACGAAGCACATCAGACCTAAGGTAAGGGATAATTATTCCAATCTCATTTTTATCCGAGATTATTTATTCGTAAGTATTTACTGGGGTTATATTTTTATCCATGTGCCTGTTTTCTAAATATGATTTTATGTATGTTTAATGTCCTTTTTACCCATTTTGACTCTTACTACATGGTATGTAAGGAATATTTCTTTTGATTACCATATGAGGTATTTTTTGACTTTTCCAAAAAAAGTACGAGAAGAATGTTATTTTTAACTTATACAGCGTGAATGGATTTTTACGGTTTCATAACGAATTATTTTAATGAAGTTTCCTCTAAAACATTTTATGACTATTTTCAAAAGAATACTTTTATTTTAAAATTTTATGGCCTTTTCTGATAAGAAAATTATTTTGAATAAGAAAGGATATCTTCCTCAAGAAATCATTTCAAGTGTTTTATCAAAACTCTTTTCCATCTAAGATGACATTATTTCATATGTGTATGTTTCAAGTATAATGTCTCTATGATTTACATGGTTTCAATTTTCATATGATGAAATGATATCCATTTGTTTTAGATGGATTATGTTATGATGAGATGATTTTTATGAAACCCATTTTATTCTTTTGGTTATTATGAATTATTTATGTTTATGTTGTGGAACATGTAAGAATTATTTCATTATGAGATAGGTGGGACATATATCTACCTCAAATGAATTGGGTAAAGATTTATATCTCATGAGATAGACATGGATTGAATGGTAAGTTAATCTAGTTCAGGGTTACAGGACTGGAACAAGGAGTGAACTCGATTCAAAAAGGGACTTTTTCCACTAAGATTGTCTTGGTAGCAATGACTTGGCTACTATGGAAATAATATCATGAGATTAATGGTTGCCACAATTACATGTTTTAATCCCATACAATTTTATCATGATTTATGTACCTATGCCTTATGTACTGCTATGTTTTATTTCATTGCTCAAGATTTTGATGTTTAAACATTATGTTCATGTTTTTAAGTTCAAATGTATATGGTTTATTTTATTCTCTCCATTCATACCCTTACTGAGAATTTGAGCTCACCCTTTATATGTTTTCTTTTCCCTAGGATATAAAGAAAAGTTTTAGGTAAGAAAACCAAAGGTGAATATCTTTATGGGAGATGTTGAAGATCTTTGACAACGATTAGAATATTTTGTTCCGAGTTTCCAAAGACACTAAACTATTACAATCATTGAGTGTTGGTTTTTTTTATGTATTAATTATTCCGCAAAATTAATTTAATGTCCATGTACGTCAAGATTTGGGTCTCTACAGTTGGTATCAGAGGAAAGGTTTAGTTAACATTTGGAAACTAGGATGCAAAAACTTTAGTGAGATCCCTATAGATATTTATAAGGTATGTCTAGGGATGTCTGTAAGGTTAAGTATAAGTATAGGTTATAGTCCTAGAATTATATTAAAAATATTAGAATTAACCATAAGATGTTATATATTTAAGGTAACCCCCCTTTATTATGTTGTTTTCCCTAGCATGATTTTTCCTCTAACACTATTCTTTTTGGTTTTTAGACGATAGCTGGAACCCAAAGGAACCGTGTTGATCAATGTAATGGACAATGCAATGATTGTCCTCCTAAACAACAAAATGTGATGATATATTGAGTGAAAAATCTTATTGCTATACTTAAACAAGCTATGATTCATTCTGGATTTACAAATGATCCGAGAAGGGAACAATATTCTATTGAGTTCTTCATGAGGAAACGTCCACCTTCTTTCAATTGGTCTTCTAATCCACTTTTTGCTGAACAATGGATCAGTACCATTGAAACGATATTTTCTATACTTCTCTGTTTGGAACATGATAAATCCATTCTAGCTATTTACTGTTTATATGGTGAAGCAGACCAATGGTGGACTCTAATTAAGAATACAAGGACCCAAGATGAAATTGAATCCATGGAATGGGATTAGTTCAAGAACTTGTTTTTTAGTAAGTACTTCCCTCATATTCTTTGAACAAAGATGGAAAAGGGGTTTCTTGAGCTGAAGCAGAATGATGATGAATCTGATTGTATATACGAAGAGAATTTTACAAGACTTGCAAGGTATGCATCTGGTTTTTTCATCCAACATGAAAGTAAAGTTGATCGATTTTTTAGTGGCGTAAAACCAAGTCTTCAAAGGGAATTAACTATAAGAGACTTCAGTAGCTATGAATAAATTGAGCGTTGTGCTATCAATGTAGAACTGGATGTTTGTGTAACATATCCATCTCATGGTTTTGATAAGAAATGAAAGATGGAGTTCAAGTAAAAACCATAGAACAATGGTGAAAATAAGGTGAATGTTTTTTTATGCTCAAAGTGTGGAAAAAAGCATGGTGGAGATTTTCTAAAAGGTAATAGAAAATTTTTCAAGTGTTGAAAAGAAGGTCATCAAGCAGTTGAGTGCCTATAAAGGCCCAACCTTAAACCTTACTTAATCTTGAGTTATTACAATATTACACATTGAGGATCTTTTCAGGTTTAGAGTTTTAGAGAATTAGATCATAAAACTTGCATTACATTCCACATTTAAACAAAGTGGTTACATAAAATATATTATTCATTTTTACCATCAAAGGAAACATATTTAAAATAAAACATGGAATATTTCTTGACACATCCCCGACACTATCATCATATCATGTACCATTCCCTTGACCTGTGAAAAACATTTCAAAAACTTGGGATGAGCATAAAAAGCTCAGTAAGGGTTATAAAAAAAATGGAAAGGAAACATGAGTACATATATACATAAGAATGAAATCATACTTTACCCATAAAACATAATCACTTTAACATACCTCATCAAAACATGAATAAATCATAGAAATCATAATACATAAAGGAAACTTGAGGCATTCATAACATTCTTATGTAGGGAGTAACCCTCTTGGTTACGTTTGGAATACCGATCACAGTATATTCCCTAAATCTCTTCGCAGAAACCTTAATGTTTAACTCCTTCACGTTACCCAATGCATTGAAGAGCTATATCGGGCTCACCCGCCCTTAGTTTATCATGGAACCACCCATCCTCATAACAATGCCCAAGAACCATAACATAATCGTATCACATAAAACATGCATAAAGGAAACATAACATTTCCACATTTCAATCACAAGATATCAATACAAAACATTGATATAATAAAAACATTATGAAAACCATTTTCAATAATAAAATAAAAGTAAAACATGGTATGTATTTTTCATTAAAAAAGGTATGGCTTGTAGGGGAAGCCGAAACTCAAATAATTGTCACAGCGGTGGAGAAGTCGTTTTCTCCGCATATGTATGATAAAAACATTCCCTTTTGTTGTTTAGTAAAATTATTCATATAAAAAATATTCATTTTGGCTAAACAAAAAAGCCAAAGGGGTTTATACACCGTATAAAAGATGGTTGTGTATAAAACAAAATATGCCTCAATCAATAGTGATTGAGACGAAGTACCTTACAAAGATCATTTTTTAAATAAAATAGATCTATTATGTGTATTCACTATAAGTACACATAAATAAAGTAAAAATACAAGATATAACATAAAAATATCACGACATAATTTGAAAGTAGGAGATTAACCCAAAGAATGGAAATTGGGTTAAGAAGTTCTCTTACCTCGTATCCAACTTGACTCGATCGTTCTTTAATCTCCTGAATAATAAACTTGAGTTAATTTATATTTTCTTAAGAACCTTTTTAAAGTTAATTATTCCTTTTATATCGCTTATTACCATGTCATGAACATTATGTAACTATTTAAGTTAATAACAGATGTTTTAATGATCATTGGTACTTGAGTCATAAATAAACTCTTTATAATTACATGTTGTTCATGTGGTAAAATATCCATTATTTCTAGAATTATATTCATTATGTAGTTATCATATATATAATATATTTACATTATTTTCATGCATTTATAATATTACATAACATTTAGAGGTAAGAAATCAAATGCACCGTTCATGGAGACGGTAATCCGTACATACGCATGAACGCTACTTTCATTTCTATGTCATATTAATGAAATTAAAAATAAATGAGAGATATGTATATTTTAATTCCAGAATTATATTAATCATTTATATGTAACATAAATCATAAATATTCATTATATATATGTACTTATAATAGTACATTACATTTGGGGATAAGAAATGAAATGCACCGTTCATGGAGACGGTAAGCCGTAGGTACGCATGAACGCTACTTTCATTTCTATATCATAATTTAATGGAACGAAATAATAATTATATAAAGGTATATTATAATTATGGTATAGTGTCATATATAATATCATATATAATATCATTAAATCTATTTTTTATACATACTACGTATGGTATTAACGAATCGAATCACTTTGAGGGGGCGGTAGTCCGCACTTCCTAAAATGAAGATATCACATTTACCCATAATGGAAACCATAAAGGAATTCCATAAATGAAAAATACAGACGCTTAATTAAAACATAAACATATTATATATCATATATAAATATAGTGACATCTTAATGGCCACCTTTGAAGGTGTTATATGAGTGTTGAACAATCATCGTTTCGTGAGGCAGAAATTCACCATCCACAGAAACAGTATGTTCTTTAACCATTATATGTATGTTTGTGTAAGTGTAGCTCTAATAATTATTATAATAATATCCTAGTATATTTATTATACTGGTTTTGTTACAAAAGAAATGAAAAAAAAGGAGTTTAGGGGGGTTGGAGAAGCAAAATAAAACAAAAGGACACAAGAGAAGACACTACCTTTAAAATCGGGTAACTCTTTTTGATTTGGGCCCAAAGGCTTCCTTGGGAAGACTTCTGCCCAAAGTTAGGCTTCTAGGAGTAAAATAGGTATGTGGAGAGCCAAAATTATCAGGTTTTGGCCGAGCCAAAGGCTTGAGACCTGTGGGTAAAGTGGTAGTGGTGGGGGCCTTTTATAAGAGGAGAGGAGGGGCACTCTTGGAAAGGTATAAAATGTTACTTTATTTTCAAATGAGTTTCGGATTTTAGAGGTTCCACATTAATTTATATTGAGTATAAAGAGATAATGGTTCTAAATATACTCATCCAATAGGTGTTTGACATGTTTAGGTCTTATATTTTACATTATCTTTTCATTTTATTTAAATTGTTAAATAATGAGGTAATCGCTCCATCATCATGATGTCATAAATAATTTAATTTATTTAATTTATAAAAAAAAAATACTATGATGTAGGAAATATTTTTATCTTTCCAATGACTATTTATAGTACAATATATCATTTATGTAGACAAAATAAAAAATGTTTTACTCAGGTGACACATTCTTTGTTATATTTAACTTTCTTTAAAAATAAAAAAAATAAAAAGTCACTTTCACACAAAATTCATTCCATGGGGTCCCCTAGTTTGGCACAAGGCATCCCATGGTCTTCCATGAGACAACTAGTAGCATTAGGACACATGTTTTGGTCATTTGTTATTATTATGATATTATTTTATTATCCTTAACTACCCAATTACTCATTAATCAAGATAATTAAAGATAATTACCGTCGTTACTATTCATAATGTCCAAAAACAAAAGAGTCTTAATTACATAATTTGGACCTTCTGATTCCAAATATGGAATAAATTTTACCAAATTCAAAACATATAAATTGCAATAATTAATTTAAAAATAATTCTCATTGTCAAAACAAATAGCGGGTTTTTTTGAAACAATATCTTTGAAAAGTTTGGCACATGTTTATGCCCAATTCCAAAGTGAAATTAATCCCAATGACCACCATTGGATTAAATGGTAAAAATATATTCTATTTAAACTTTAAAACCAATTAAAAATATAATATAATCATATTAATAAATTAGATTAAAAAGATGTGTTGAATTAAAATACAACATTTTTCACTATTCATTAAAAAAATGAACATTATTAGAAAAAGAAAAGAAATTTATCCAAAGTAAATTTAAATTTCCCAATCATAAAGAATAAGTTTATTTTGAAAAATATGGCTTATAAAATTTTCAAAAGATAGATTTAAAAATGGTTCTCCATCAAATGGCGGTAAAACAATCTTTTAAAAATATTACAGTATTTCATGCTTTAGGTTAGATTTATTCTCATTTTAAGCCTACAAAACACTATCTAATTCATAAATAGACATAGATAACTATATATATTATTCATTACTTACTTGGGATGTTACATCCTTCCCCCCTTTAGAAAGTTGTGTCCCTGCAATTTATTTACTTATCGAATAAGTGGGGGTATTTAGCCCTCATTGCATTTTCAGATTCCCATGTTGCCTCTTCAATCATGTGGTTTTTCGACAAAACCTTTACCTGATGAATCACTTTATTCCATAACACTTGCTCACTATGGTCAAGAATCTGGACCGGTTGTTCCTCATAAGATAGGTTCTCTTCCAGCTGAACTACCTCTAGACTCAAAACATGAGATAGATCTATCATGTACTTCCTTAACATTAAAACATGAAAAACATTGTGTACCTGAGATAAACTCGGAGGTAAAGCCACCTGGTAAGCAACTGATCCAACTCTCTCCAGAATTTCATATGGTCCAATGAAACTTGGACTTAGTTTTCCTTTCTTACCAAATCGCATCACACTTTTCCATGGTGAGACTTTGAGGAAAACATGATCACCTACCTCGAATGATAGATCCTTTCTCCTATTGTCCGCATAACTCTTCTACCTACTCTGAGCTGTTCTCATGTGTTTCTAAATCAACTGAACTTTTTCTGCCAACTATTCTACCAATTCTGGTCCCATTAGCTTCCTTTCACCCACTTCATCCCAGAAAGCTGGATTTCAACACCGCTTCCCATATAACACCTCAAATGGTGCCATCTGTATACTGGAATGAAAACTGTTATTTTATGAAAATTCAACCAAAGAAAGATGTTGGTCCCAACTTCCCTGATAATCCATCGAAAAAGCACGTAGCATATCTTCTAAAGTCTGAATTGTTCGTTCTGACTGCACATCTCATTGAGGATGAAAATTTGTACTAAAATTTTATTCAGTACCCAACGACTACTAAAGGCCTTTACAAAAGTTAGAAGTAAACCTGGGATCACGATCTTATACAATGAATAGAGGAACTCCATGTAACCTGGTTATCTCTTTAATATGAAAACGGGAAAGTTGATCTAGGGAAAAAGTATCTCATATAGCAAGTAAATGAGCAGATTTAGTCAAGCGATCAACAATAACCCATATTGCATTATTACCTTGAGATGTCTTCGGTAATCCCACAAAAAAGTCCATGGATATATTTTCCCATTTCCACTCTGGCACTGGTAAAGGCTGAAGCATCCCTTTCGGTAACATTCGCTCTGCTTTAACCTACTGAAAAGTCAAACACTTCATAGTAAAATCATCAATATCTATTTTCATTCCATCCCACCAGTAATAATCCCACAGATCATTGTACATCTTAGTACTACCAGGTTGAACTGAAAACAGGGAACTATGAGCATCACATAACAAATCTCTCTTCAACTGTGAATCGTAAGGCACACACAATATCTTCCCAAATATCAAAACAAAATCATTATCAATGTTGAATTCAGGCAACTTACCCATCTGAACTAGCTCTACCTTTTTCTGTAAGTCATTGTCTTGCTTCTGTGCTTGCATGATTCTGTCTGATAAAGAAGATTTCACTGATACCTGAAACAAAACAGATGAACATCCTGCACCAAAAACTTCTATTCCAAAGTTCATCAAATCCTTAACCAAAGGATCACATTCCAAATGCAACATTGTTAATGAATCATTACTTTTTCGACTCAAAGCATCAACCACTTTATTTTATTTTCCCGTATGGTAATGAATTGTACAATCATAATCCTTGATTAATTCTATCCATCTCTTCTATCTCATGTTCAATTATTTCTGAGTGAATGTATACTTTAAACTTTTGTGATCGGTATATATTTCACACTTTACTCCATACAAATGATGCCTCCAAATTTTAAAAGTGAAAAAAACAACAGTTAATTTCAAATCATGTGTTGGGTAATTTACCTCATGAGTTTTCAACTGAAGTGAAGAATAATCAATTACATGATCATTCTGCATTAGGACGCAACCAAGTCCATTCAATGAAGCATCACTGTAGATAACAAACTCACCATTCCTGGAAGGTAGTGCCAAAACTGGAGCATTCACCAATCTTCTTTTCAATTCCTAAAAACAGTCATCACATTCTTTTATCCAGATAAACTTAACACCCTTCTGAGTTAGCTTAGTCATTGGACTAGATAACAGTGAAAAATTTCTAACAAATATTTGGTAATAGCCATCCAAACCAAGGAAACTACGAATCTCAGTTACATTTTTTGGTCTTGGCCATTCTTCAACAGTATTTGTTTTTTCAATATCAACAGTTATTCCATCTTTAGAAACAATATGACCAAGGAAAGAAATTTTTTACAACCAAAACTCACACATGATTAATTTCCCATAAAATTTATTTTCTTTCAAGGTCTGAAAAATAACCCTTAAATGTCTTTCATGCTTCTGTTTAGTTTTAGAAAACATGAAAATATCATCAATAAAAACAACCAACATTTTTCACCTGATGCAACTGAGCCATCACTGCAGTAAACTGCTCAATTCTGATTCTGACCATCTCAGTATGCTGATTTGGAAGGGCATTTCCCTAAGTATGCCTTCCCAAAAAAGCTTCGCTGTTTCCTCTACGAAAAACCATTCTTAACACTGAAATACCTTAGGTGAAGCAACATGGTAATCTTCAAATGCTATATCATTTCAATTTGACCATAAAAAATATTTTTGGATAATCATTTAATATAATTCTAACTCCTAAAGTTATCTAAACCGACCTCTGATACCAACTATAAGGCCCCAGCCTTAAACCTTATTTAATATTGAGTTATTACAAGATTACACATTGAGGATATTTTCAGTTTTAGAGTTTTAGAGAATTAGATCATAAAACATGCATTACATTCCACATTTAACCAAAGTGGTTACATAAAAGATAGTATTCATTTTTCCCATCAACGGAAACATATTTAAAATAAAACATTGATTCTTTCTTGACACTTCCTTGACACTATCATCATATCATGTACCATTCCCTTGACCTATGAAAAACATTTCAAAAACTTGGGATGAGCATAAAAAGCTCAGTAAGGGTTATAAAAATATGGAAAGGAAACATTAGTACATATATACATAAGAATGAAATCATAATTTACCCATAAAACATAATCACTTTAACATACCTCATCAAAACATGAATAAATCATAGAAATCATAAGACATAAAGGTATCTTGAGGCATTCACAACATTCTTACGTAGGGAGTAACCCTCTTGGTTACGTTTGGAATACCCATCACAGTATATTCCCTAAATCTCTTTAGAGAATACTTAACGTTTAACTCCATTGCGTTACCCAATGCATTGGAGAGCTATATCGGGCTCACCCTCCCTTAGTTTATCACGGAACCACCCGTCTTCATAACAATTCCCAAGAAACATAACATAATCGTATCACATAAAACATGCATAAAGGAAACATAACATTTCCACATTTCAATCATAATATATCAATACAAAACATTGATAAAATAAAAACATTATGAAATCCATTTTCAATAATAAAATAAAAGTAAAACATGGTATTTATTTTTCATTTAAAAAATAAGGGTATGGATTGTAGAGGAAGTCTAAACTCAAATAATGGTCAGGGAGGCAGAGAAGTCGTTTTCTCCACATATGTATGACAAAAACATTCCATTTTGTTGTTTGGTAAAATTATTCGTATAAAAAAGATTCATTTTGGATAAACATAAAAATCAAAGGGGTTTATACACCATATAAAAGATAGTTGTGTATAAAACAAAATATGCCTCAATGAATGGAGATTGAGACGAAGTCCCTTACAAAGATCATTTTTTAAATAAAATAGATTTATTATGTGTATTCACTATAAGTACACATAATGAAAGTAAAAATACAATATATATCATAATAATATCATGACATAATTTGAAAGTAGGAGATTAACCCAAATAATGGAAATTGGGTTAAGAAGTTCCCTTACCTCGTATCCGACATGACTCGATCGTTCTTTAATCTCCAGAATAATAAACTTGAGTTAATTTGTACTTGATTAAGAACCTTTTTCAAGTTCATTATTCTTTTTATATCACTTATTATTATTTTATGAACATTATGTAACTATTTAAGTTAATAACGGTCGTTTTAACCATCATTGGTACTTGAGTCAACAATAAACTCTTTATAATTACAAGTTGTTCATGTTGTAAAATATCCATTATTTACAGAATTATGTTCTTGATGTAGATATCATATATATCATATATTTCTTGTATATTCATGCATTTATAATATTACATAACATTTAGAGGTAAGAAATGAAATGCACCGTTCATGGAGACGGTAAGCCGTACGTACGCATGAACGCTACTTTCATTTCTATGACATATTAATGGAATTAAAACTAAATGAGAGATATGTATATTTTAATTCCAGAATTATATTCATAATTTAGATGTAACATAAATCATATATATCCATTATATATATGTACTTATAATAGTACATTACATTTGGGGATAAGAAATGAAATGCACCGTTCATGGAGACGGTAAGCCGTACGTACTCATGAACGCTACTTTCATATCTATCTCATAATTTAGTGGAAAGAAATAATAATTATATAAAGGTATATTATAATTCCAGTATAATATCATATATAATATCATTAAATACATCCTTTATACATACCGCATATGGTATTAACGAATCAAATCACTTTGAGAGGGCGGTAGTCCGCACTTCCTAAAATGATGATATCACATTTACCCATCATGGAAAACATAAAGGTATTCCATAAATGAAAAATACAGAAGATTGAGTAAAAAATAAACATATTATATATCATATATAAATATAGTGACATCTTAATGGCCACCTTTTAAGGTGTTATATGAGTTTTGAACAATCATCGTTTCATGAGGCATAAATTCGCCATCCACAGAAACATTATGTTCTTTAACCATTAGATATAGGTGTGTGTAAGTGTAGCTCAAATAATTATTATAAAAACATCCTAGTATATTGATTATACTGGTTTTGTTATAAGATAAATGAAAAAAAGGACTTTATGGGGTGTGGAGAAGCAAAATAAAACAAGAGGACACAAGAGAAGACACTACCTTTAAAATCGGGTAACTCTTTTTGATTTGAGCTCAAAGGCTTCCTTGAGAAGACTTCTACCCAAAGTGAGTCTTATAGGGGTAATATAGGGATGTTTAGAGACAAAATTAGCAGGGTTTGGCAGAGCCAAAGGCTTGAGAGGTGTGGGTATGTTCGTAGAGGTGGGGGCCTTTTATAAGAGGAGAGGAGGGGCACTCTTGGAAAGGTATAAAATTTTACTTTAATTTCAAATGAGTTTCGGATTTTAGAGGTCCCACATTGATGTATTTTGAGGATAAAGTGATAAGGGTTCGAAATATACTCATCCAATGGGTCTTTGACATGTGTAGGTCTTAGATTTTACATTATCTTTTCATTTTATTTAAATCGTTAAATAATGAGGTAATCGCTGCATCAACATGATGTCATAAATAATATAATTTATTTAATGTCTAAAAATTATAAAAAAATACTATGATGTGGGAAATATTTTTATATTTCCAATGACTACTTATAGTCCAATATATCATTTATGTAGACAGAAGTAAATTGTTTTTACTCAGGTGATACATTCTTTGTTATATTTAACTTTCTTTAAAAATAAAACAATAAAGTCACTTTCACACAAAAGTGATTCCATGGGGTCCCCAAGTTTTGTACAATGCTTCCCATGGTCTGACATGAGACAAAAATTAGCATTAGGACAAATTTTGTGGTCATTTTTTATTATTATGATATTATTTTATTATCCTTAACTACCCGATTAGTCATTAATCAAGATAATTAAAGATAATTACCGTCGTTACTATTCATAATGTCCAAAAACAAAAGAGTCTAAATTAAATAATTTGGACCTTCTGATTCCAAATATGGAATCCATTTTACCAAATTCCAAACATATAAATTTCAATAATTAATTTAAAAATAATTCCCCTTGTCAAAAAAAATAGCAGGTTTTTTTGAAACAATATCTATGAAAAGTTTGGCACTTGTTTATGCCCAATTCCAAAATTAAATTTATCCCAATGACCAAAATTGGATTAAATAGTAAAAATATATTCTATTTATACTTTAAAACCAATTATAAAGATAATCTAATCATATGAATAAATTAGATTAAAAAGAGGATTTGAATTAAAATACAACAATTTTCACTATTCATTAAAAAAATGAACACTATCAGAAAAATTCCAGAAATTTATCAAAAGTAAATTTAAATGTCCCAATAATAAAGAATAAGTTTATTTTGACAAATATGTATTATAAAATTATCAAAATATAGATTTAAAAATGGTTCGCCATCAAAAGGCGGTAAAACAATCTTTTAAAAATATTAGAGTATTTCACATTTAGGTTGGATTTATTATCATTTTAAGCCTCTAAAACACTATATAATTCATAAATAGACACAGATAACTATATATATTATTAATTACTTACTTGGTATGTTACAATTCCAAAGTAATTGGAAAAAGGTTTCTAATGACGTGAATAGAGAAAAGACTCCAGAGAATGCTTCACCAACACTTCAATGATTCAAGTGCAAGGAAATGGGGTGTTATGCTAACGAATGCCCTAATACAAGGGTTAATGATGATCGACATGAGCAACCTCTTAATTAAAAGGACAAATGGAGGTCACATGCGATAACTATTGGTGATGTTTATATGACAACGATGTAGTGAAATGATTAAGTGTTTATGGAACGGGATTCCAAAATAATGTTGTGGAATCTAATTTATAGTACTGTGGAATATTAGAATATCTATGTATTGGTTTATTATGGTTTTAAATAATTATATGGTATTGGTAACCATGAAAAGTAATTCAAATATTTTGGAAAGCAGATGATATGATAAGGAGAAAATTAAATTTTTAATAGTATTCATGAGATCATGACTGATATAAGGACTAAGTGATATTATGGTTTGAGTATATAGAATTTTTGGGTTTTTGGTATGTGGAAAGATTTAAATTTTGACAAAATTCATGTTTTCACTAAGGTTTAGTGGGTATTAAATTTTCAAGAGAATACATGATTAATGTATTCACATGTTTTTAATTTGACCAACAAGATATATCGTATGATATATGGGAGAGAAATTATGATATTCACATGCTTGGAAGATGACATTTCTAGTAATTGTTTTCTTTATACTATGGGATTGGACAAAAGTATTTTGGATAAGACAAAAGATTGGAATGGATTATGTTGGACATAAGTTAGTATTGTTTAAGGCTATAACTTTTTTCTATATTATTGATGTAATGTTATAATAATTTAGTTTTAGAAAAAGGGTAACACATAGGACGAGCGACAACCCGTCGCGTCGGACAAGGTTGTGGGAATCGAACCCACAACCGAAGTGCGACAAGCCTTTATCACCAACTACTGGCCTACAGGATGTCCCTGGTTTGTAGAAATGAGTTTTATTTTATTAAGCGGTATGATAGATGAAGTATAAGTCAATTTTTTGAATCATATACAATTAACCTCAACATAGATGGACTTATGTATATTTGATAACCTTTTATAACTTTTTTTTTGAGACAGATGGAATGACCCATCATTCTATCACATGATCTTCTAACACTTCAAGAATGAAAAATTCAACTTCATTTCTTTAAGATATGAAGTGGAAATTGTACAAGGCACAAACAACATTGAGATTGTACTGAAATAAAGTAAGTATTTCTTTTAATTCAAATTCTTCAAATTTAGAGAAATGATGTTGAAAACCAAACATGTTGTCCTAGTACCCTTATATCTGATGAATCAGATTGTACCTTAGATCATCAAAAATTTATGGCTTTTTGATTGTTGGCTTTTTCATAGCCATTGTTTCTCTACCACTATCCATTAGAACTTGATGGTTAGATTTCTCTTCCATATCCATATTTTCACTTGTATTCTCCTATGTGGAAACCCAGTGATTAGTTAATTTGGGTAACAATTACGTTTCATACTTTAGTTTTTAAAGATAAGTTTTGGTAATACTTTTTATGGTGTGGGTTTCTATGAAAGAAACTTTCAAGTAGTAAACAATTTATAACCGCGATTAATTTTGCGGGAGAAATTCATTTTAATGGGGGGTAAAATGTAACACCCTGAGATTTTATGAGAAGTATTATTTTTAATTTATTTGATGTCTTATGTTGTATGCTACAACAAGATTATCTTGCGCTATACACAACATCGTATTAGCTTTCAGTATACGCACCACTATTCTTGGCTCGTGTTATACACAATTTCAAGTTCATTTGATAGTAGTTATTCTATGCAACATTGAGTGTATATATATATATATATTAAATGAATAAATGAAATATGGTTGGATTCTATTATATGAAACGACAAAGGATTCTTGCACTACACACAACCCTGACTTGGCTTGCATTACACGCAATCGCGACCTTCCACAATAGTTTGTGTTGTACGCAATACCGAGTTTTACTAAACAGTTATATGTTATTAAAATATTATATAAACTAGCCGTTATGAATAGTAATATCCACCTTTTTAAATTTTATAAATTTTAACATCCAAAATGGACTTCATTTTTGGATTCGGAATATCGAAATTAGCCAAGGGTGAATTTTTGGTATTTTCTTGAAAACATTCAATTTTTTATGAATACTGAAAACACTCGGTTACTATTTAAAAACCGACTTTTTATTTAAATAATTATTTATTTTATTTAAATTTATTTTATGTCAAAATTGATACATAATACATATATAAGTTCAATGTTATTCATTTGAGTCATTTTATAATAATTTTAGATATATAAATATTTTATTGAACTTTTCACTGTCTTTTACCCACCTCCTATGAGAATTTGAAAATTTACATAAAACATAATTTTACCACTTCTGTGAGTGGATTTTCGAAAATCCGAGAGACGCTGTTAATATCAAGGAGTAAAATGTGGTTTAATAAGATAAAAATATTTTTTGGTGAATAGTAACTTTTTACTATTATTTACCATGGTTAAAAGTAAATAGGGCAATTAAGGGTAAAAATGATATTATTATTACCCTAACACATTTCCTAATTCTATTTGATAAGTGTAATTAGACCAAAAATAACCTTAGGGATAAAATATTACCCTTTAGGTCCACTTGGATTAGATTAGGACATTTATTATTATTTTATTTAAAGAATAGTTAAATGAGTTAAAATCAAAGTTTAATGACTAAAATTTATTTAACATAGGGTTATACATAAGATAAATTCTACTATAAATATTCATTAGAAATATAAAAAGATTCCCTAAATAATTTTATTTTATTTATAATTTTTATACATTATCTAATATAATTTATTTATGACACAATGATGATGCAGTAATTACCGTATTAATGAAATATTAACATAATTGATGTTATAAATTCCCACATAAATGTTATTTTAGACATTTTATGAATTACACAAATTTTATAGGTTAATATGACATGTTATTATTGATTTAATTAACTTTCTTAGAACCAATCATGCTGATATGAGTTTTATAATAATCAAGTACCAAATAGTGTCAAAATTGATATAAAATATTTTTTTAAAAAAATATTATATTATTAATTGTTATTTTATTCCTAAAAATCTAAGGTTCAGAAAAATGACATCGATAAGGATATATATATTAATAATGAACCACTTGGGGTTCTTTTGGCTTGTTATAGTATGTTTATTAACCATATATTGTAAGAAAACAAAAAGACATGGTAAAAGCTAAATTATTTAACTTAGAGTTAAATCTAAAGTATGGGGATAAAATAGTAACTTAAACTTGTCTAAAACCTATTTATTGAGAGGATTTAGACCCATCCCCACTTTATCTTCTAAATAAATCAATTTGGAGTTATTAAAAATTGAATATGACTTTATTATAAAATAATAGTTTAAGTTTTTCCTAAGGTGCCCCTCTCCTCCCTTATAAAAAGGGCACCCTTCCCTCTTCTCTTCACCCCCTTTTGATCCTTGAAGATCAGCCAAACCCTGAAAATTCCTCCAATCAACCTCTCTATTTATATCAGAGTGGTTCTGGTCTTCTGAAAATACCAACTCTAGTGCCCTAATAAGAAGTTTAAAGGAGATGTGTCGAGGAAGAGGTAATCTCTTCTACTGACTCTTTCAAGTTTCTTTCTTCTTCTTCTTCCTCTTATTTAGTTGTTTCATTATAAATTAATAACATCAGTATTAATTATATACTTATATGTTATTATAAATATGAAACAACCCTATTTCACCTTCTATCCATCCTACGGAAAACGAAATCACCGCGCATGTGTACGTACAGAATACCGTCTCCACGCCGTGGTGTGATCAGTTTTTCCACCACCACCTTACTTGGATGGGTATAATGGTGTAAAGAATGACTATATATAGTTATTATAACATCATACTGGTTCTAAGATATTATATCATCCACTCCAATTCCATCCAATAAATATGGGAACGGTATCATCGCTCGTGCGTACGTACAGATTACCGTCTCCACGACGCGATGAGATTTATTTTCCATGTTAACAATTAATGAATCATTATAAAGTATATATATTAAGTAATCATAAAATAAATGAAATAATATTTCTACTGGGTTTATGTATATATATATATGTATTTCATCTACTTAATTACATTCAATTCAATAATGAAATGAAAAACAGTGTTCATGTGTACGTATGACCTACCGTCACGATGAACGGTGTATTTCTTTACATTTATCAATCTATTATATATATTTATATTCTGAATATATGTTATATATAAATCATGTTTTATATTCTGGAATTAAGTAATCATGATCTAAGTAATCATATTAATAATTACAAGTCAAAACACGGATGATAAATGAAACGATTTTACCTAAAATGCTGCTTTAACATGGAATTTACAAAAGAACGGGTAATATAAAGTCATAAGTGAACCATATATGATATCATAAAAAAGAATATGATTCTATAATAAGTCAATGAAATTATTTAAATCATTATACATGAGGTTCGAGTACGTATGAAGCATATCGGACCTAAGGTAAGGGATAATTATTCCAATCTCATTTTTATCTGAGATTGTTTATTCGTAAGTATTTACTGGGGTTATATTTATTATCCATGTGACTGTTTTATAAAAATGGTTTAATGTAATTTTAAATTCCTTTTTACCCATTTTTGACTTTTACTACATGGTATGTAAGGAATCTTTCTTTTTATTACCATACGAGGTACTTTTTGACTATTCCAACAAAACTATGAGAAGAATGTTATTTTTAACTTATACAGCGTGAATAGATTTTTACGGTTTCATAATGACTTATTTTAATGAAGTTTACTCTACAAAAGTTTATGAATATTTTCAACAAAATACTTTTCTTTTAAAATTGCATGGCATTTTGTGAAAAGAAAATGATTTTGAAGAAGAAGGGATATTTTCCTCAAGAATTCATTTCAAGTGTTTTATCAAAATCATTTTCCATATAAGATGAAATTATTTCATATGTGTATGTTTCAAGTATAATGTCTCTATGATTTACATGGTTTTACTTTTCTTATGATGAAATGATATCCATTTTTTTATATGAATTATGTTATGATGGGATGATGTTTATGAAACCCATTTTATTCATTGGGTTATGATAAATGATTTATGATTATGTTGTGGCAAACGTAAGAATTATTTCATTATGAGATGGGTGGGACCTATATCTCCCTCAAATGTATTGGTTAAAGATTTATATCTCATGAGATAGGCATGGATGGAACGGTATGTTAATCCCTTTTAGTGTTACAGGACTGGAACGAGGAGTGAACTCGATTCAGAAAGGGACTTTGTCCACTAAGATTGTCTTGGCAGCCATGCCTTGGCTACTATGGAAATCATATCATGTGCTTAATTGTTTCCACAATTACATGTTTTAATCCCATGCTATTTTATCATGATTGATGTATCTATGCCTTATGTACTGCTAGGTTTTATGTCATTGCTCAAGATTTTGATATTTAAACATTATGTTCATGTTTTTAAGTTCAAATGTATATGGTTTGTTTTATTCTCTCCATGATTACCCTTAGTGAGAATTTGAGCTCACCATTTATATGTTTTATTTTCCCTAAGATATAAAGAAAAGTTTTAGTTAAGAAAACCAAATGGGAAGATCTATAAGGGAGATGTTGAAGATCTTTCACAACAATTAGAAGATTTTGTTCCGAGTTTCCAAAGACACTAAACTATTACGATATTTGAGTGTTAGTTTTTTTATGTATTAAGTATTCCTCAAAAGTAATTTAATGCCCATGTACGTCAAGTTTTGGGTCTCTACAATAAAATTCAGGTAGTTATAGTTATACTAGGTGTGGAAGTCAAGGCAATGGGTGAGGTGCTCCAGGAAAGAACACATATATCATTAATGTGGTGTAGATCAAGGGAATCATATTGTATTATAGAGAAGCTGGTAAATACATTTTTATACCATTTATCATGTACTTGTGGATATCATGGTTAGACCATCAACATTCATAGGTATTATTCTTATAGATTCTACACTTACTAGTGTTTAATTTGGTACAAGATACTCTCATTAGTTTATATTTTCACAACTTGTGAATGGTTTGACTCTAGAAGTATAGTTTTGGGTAAAGTTATAATGATAGAAACTCCTTTGGGAGTATGATTGAGAGACATCTGCATATATAAGGGGTATTCTCTCGGGGTTAGGGAGTATTGTTTTTATTGGTATCTCTTTATACAAGAAATTTTAGGTTTTGAATTCATTTTTATATGGACTGTTTTGTAGTGTTCATAGATCACATTGATTATTACCAAAGGATAGTTTCCTTTAAATACCATGTGGGTGATAATCTTGTTCATCCTAGAGAGTGGGATATTTAGGAGGGCCATATAAGGCCAGTTTATTAACAATTAGGGGAGCTCATTTCCAAGGTTTCAAGTATTTTAATGGATGATGGGGGTGTATAGCATGATATCATTCCACCTGTAGTAGATCAATTATAGGATTTGTTTCTTAAGTACTTCTCAGTGCTACCTCTTGAGAGGGTTGTTGAGTTTAGGATTGATCTCATGCTTGGATCTTTTCTAGTTTACATTCCACCATAAAAAATATAACTAATATAGATTTACTAAATCAAAACTCAAATAAAAGATTTGATGGATATGGGATTTATCCATCCAACAATGTCATCTAGGGGTTCTCCAGTTTTGTTTTCTATGAAGGATGATCAAACCATGTGCTTATATGTTGACTAACAGATGTTTAACTGGATGATAGTGAAGAATCCATTTCCTCTTCCATGTATTTATGATCCCTTTGAAAAACTGAGAGAATCTTGGGTTTTCTACATGATTGAATTGAGGGTGGGGTATAATCAGTTGAGAGTTAGAATTTATGTTTCACCGTGTAAAGATTTCAGAAGAACATAAGGCCTTTATGAGTTTTCAGATGTTGTTCAGGCTGATGAATGCTCTGGTAGAGATTATGGCCTTGATGAACAGAATCTTCCACCCATACCTTGACATGTTTGTTTTTATTTTTGTGGAGGAGATCTTGGTGTACTCCATGACTCATGATGATCATGACCAATATCTTGACATCATCTTGAGTATACTAAGAAAGAATTAGATATACACTAGGATATCTTAGTGTCAATTCAATATTGATAGGGTATATTTCTTGGGTCATATCATCTCAGAGGGAGGTGTGTTGGTGGAGCAAGATAAAGTGAAGACATTTGTTTCATAGGAGAAACCCAATAATGTTTTTGATACCCAATGAATTATAGAATTAGAAAGCTATTATTGGAGGTTTTTCTAGGACTTTTCTAGTTTGGCCGCACCACTTTCGAGCATGAATGAGAAGGTTGTTAAGTTTTAATGGCCACTAGGATGTGAGAATGCTTTCCACGAGTTGAAGAATAATTCTACTACCACAGCAATTTTGATCGTACCTGAGCTAGGTTAGGAGTATACATGGTTTTTTGATGCATCTAAGATCAGACTTAGAAATTTCTAGATTTTGGGGGATTGATTTGTAGTGTATGGGTCATGGAATTTGAGGCCACATGAAAAGAAATACCCTTAGCATGACCATGAGTTAGTTGTAGTAGTTTACGCCTTAAAGTGTTGGAGGAATTATATACTGCGTGAAAATATTACCAAGTATACTGACCATAAAACCTTAATTTATATATTTTCATAGTGGGATTTGAATCCCCATAAATGTAAATGGTTGAGTATATAGATTCATTTGATTTTTTTTTGGAATATAAATATTGGAAGGGAAATAGTGTTGTAGACACTTTGAGTAGGAAAACATAGAATCAGGAAGTTTAGGATTATAGTTACAAGTGGAAGATTATGACATTGATGGTTGATATTAATGTCATCATTTAGTATTTTTAGGAGAATATAAACCTCATAAAATTATATATGGAGCTTATACTTTTGATCTGGATCAATGAGAGGCAGTGTGAGGATCCATAGTGTCTAGCCTTGAGAGAAATCATTAAAGGTGGGAAGTCACCTTCTAATTGGAAAATAGATGAGTATGATATCATCTATGTATGAAGAAAAGTTTTTGTGCCTATGAGTATGTGATAAAAGCTGATGCTTGAGTCTTATGCCTTGATGTGGGTGGTGCATTTGGATTTAACCAAAATTTATCACGACCTACATCAAAATTATTAGTTGTCGGGTATGACAAATAAGATTGTTGGGTTCGTTACATGTTGCTACACCTACCATCACATGAAGTCCATGAATCAACAAACGAGTGGTTTCCTACAGGTGTTTCCCATTCCATAATGGAATTAGGATAATTTTACTATGGACTTCATGGTGGGTCCCCTAAGGATACAATAGAATAATGACACTCTTTGGGTGATTATGGAATAGTTGAAGAAAGTAAAACATTTTCTCCTACCAGGGAGACATTCACAGTGGATTAGTTAGGGGACATGTACCTTTAAAAAAATAGCCCATCTACATGGGGTATAGTGAAGAATTGTTTCAGGCTAATACCCATGTTTCACATCACGCTTCTGGAAAGGCTAATAGAATGTTCTTGGCACACAAATATTTCTGAGTATAACTTTCCTCACACATAAATATGGGAAGTAAGAACATACTGTAACACCCCAGGTAAATAAAGAATATGAAATTTTTATATTTATCCATATTTTTGAATAAAATTTTATTATTAATTTAAAGGGAATTCTATGCTCGATGGCATACCCAATACGCAACAACGAGTTTCTTCAAAATCTTACATTGCACTCTTATAATAAAATAATATTATTTTAAATGGTAGTTAACGCCAAGCCGTTGTAATGGTGGAAATGAACAGAACTAACTACAAAATGATTATATATGTTTGTCAAATATTTTTACTTTTTACAATAAATGTTAGAGGATTAAAAATGCGAATGAATCCAATTTTAAGAGTAAACATTCTAATATTCTTTAAAAGGTCGATTAACCACCTTTTGATGGAGAACCCTTTTTAAATCCACTTTTTGACACTTTAATATATTATATTGGACCAAATAAAGTCATTCTTTATAATTTGGACATCAAAATTTACTTTTTGTATGTTTTTGTTATTTTTTTGATAAATGTCATTTTTAATGAATATGTGAAAAATGTTGTATTTTATTTCAAAAACTCTTTTTAATCTAGTTTTTTATATGATTAGATCATATTTTGAATTGTTTTTAAATTGAAATTAGAATATTATTTTACCATTTAATCTAATGGTGATCATTGGAATTAATTTCACATTGAAATTGGACTTAAACTAGTGTCAATCTTTTAATAGATATTGTATCTTAAAAACACGCTATTTGTTTTGACAACGGGAATTAATTATTAAATTAATTAATGAAACTTATATGTTTTGAATTTTGTAAAATATTCATCATTTTTTAATTTGGAATATCAAATATAGACAGGGTAAATTTTTGGTATTTTTCTGAAAAACTTCAATTATTGATGAATAATGAAACCACTAAGTGGTAGTTAAAAAACTGATTTTTCGTTTAACTGAAACCTTACCAATTCTGTGATTTGATTTTCAAAAATATGACATACATTTTTTTAATTAGGATTTAAAATTTGGTTCAATGGGATTAAAATAATTTTTTGGTGAATAGTAACTTTTATGTTTTATTAATCGCGATTAATGGTAATTAGTGTAATTTAAGGTAAAGATAATGATATAATAATATGAAATGACCTTGACACATGTACTACACTTATTTGATGAGTCATGGAATACCAAGACAATCCATGGGTCAACTTGGGGACACCATGGATCCACTTTGGTAGGAAAATGACATTAATAACTTTTTATTTAAAGTTAAAATAAAAATGTCACAAACATGTATTGTTTTACCAAAACAATTTTTACATGGGGTTATACAAGTAATATATTGACTATAAATATTAATTGGAAATATAAAAATATTCCCTACATCATAGAAATTTTTTATAATTTTTATACATTAAATAAATTAATTTATTTATGACACCATGATGATGCAGTGATTACCTCATTAATGAACGATTTAAATAAATCGACAATATAAGGTAAATTATAAGACTTACATTTGTCAAAAACGAATTGGATGGGTGTATTTTGAACCCTTATCACCTTATACTAGACATATATAATTTTGGGACCTTTAATATCCGAAAATCATTTTAAAATAAAGTAACTTTTCAAGACATTCCAAGAGTACCCCTCCTCCCTCTTATAAAAGGCCCCCACCTCTACCTCCTTACCCAGACCTCTCAAGACTTTGTCTCGGATAAAATATGCTCATTTCATCTCTCCAAATCCCTCTATTAATCCTATAAGCCTTCCCTTAGGCAGAAAGATCTTCAAGACACCCTTTTGGTTCAAACCAAGAGGAGTTACCCGATTTAAAGGTAAAGTCTTCCCTAATGTTCTTTTGGTTTATTTTGCTTCTCCGACCCCATAAACTCTTTTTATTACATTCTTTTGTAACAAAAACATTATCTTAAATATACTATAATTTTTTTATGAGAAATATTCGAGCTACACTAACACACACCTCTGTCTAATGGTTAAAGAACATACTGTTTCTGTGGATGGAGAATTACTGCCTCACAAAACGATGATTGTTCAATCTTCTCTTAACACCTTTCATGGTGGAAATTATGATGTCAAATTTTTTTATATATGATATATATGGTATTTATGTTTTATATATTCTTCTATATTTTATATTTAAAACATACCTTTATGCTTTTCATGTTGTGCAAATGCGATAGTTTCAGATGAGGAAGTGTGGACTACCGTCCCCTCAAGTGATGTGACTCGTTCATGAAATACATGGAATGTATAAAGAGTGAAATTAATGAAATTATGTGACCTATATAACATATATATTATACTGTAATTATAATATATATATATATCTCTCTCATTTATTTTTAATTCCATTAATATGACAAAGAAATGAAAGTAGCGTTCATGGGTACGTACGTCCTACCGTCTCCATGAACGGTGCATTTCATTTCTTTTTATCTCCAAATGTTATGTAATAGTATAAAATGAATATATACTAGATACATATGATATTTAAATCATTAATACTATTCTGGATATGATTTACTTATAACTACATGAAAAAGTATTTTCCAACAAGTTCGATTTTTACTCATGTATCGAACATCTTCAAAAACGCCTGATATGAACTCACATTATTAACCAAATATTATAACATTATAATATGTGATATGAACTAAATAATAATCTTTAAATGAGGTCCTTAAGAAATTTTTAATTGACCAAATATTATTATTCAGGAATATAAAGAAAGGAACAAGACAAGTCGGACTTAAGGTAAGGGATCCAACCTCTCTCGTTCTTTTTAAGTACTCTCTTTTATGTCATTAATTTTAAGCTCATATTTATTGTGGTTGTGGATGTTATTTTATATTCCTCATTCTTTACTTTTTATTTTCATATTATGATAGACCCTATTTGATCTCATAAATCAATTTTTGGAAGTTTTAAGTAGCGTCGTTAGGCTGCTGAGTTTTCGTAACGGATTTTTCATCTCACTTTTATTCCTGTGAGATTTATGCTACATTTTACACCATTTCATTTGAGTGGTGTATGTACTGCCCATTATTATACATTTTGTGTAATATAATTTCTTTTATGGGTATTTACATCTTCATTGTATTACCCTTCTTCCATGGGGTCCACATTTCGAAAGTAACCCAAATCGGTAAGGGGACCTTTCACCCTCCTCTTCTTTAAAAAGACTTGTTTTATTATGCCTTTTGATTTTCATATTATTATGTTGGGATATGTTCTCATATATCCTTATTACTGTAAATTTAATATACAAGTGATGAGATACCCTTTTTATCTCTCATCAACTCATTTTCGGAATTTTGAAGTGACGTCGTTAGGCTGTCGAATTTTTGCAAGGGAACTTCTTAACCCAATTTTGATTCTTTGGGTTAAACTTGTACTCCTTGAATATGTCTTTCTATAAATATGTGCAAATTACCTCTGATTGTTCTACACTTAATATCCACTTATATTTGGTGTATTCTTTTTTCACACATAATTATGTAATTGATTTATCCTTAATCAAAGGATACCGTCTTTGTAAGGGACTTCTTCTCAATCTCCTTTCATTGAGGCATATTTTGTTCTAATACAAGACTTTATTTTATACACTGTATAAAACACCTTTGAGTTTTAATTTCAGTCAAAGGGAATCTTTTTCTATTAATCGTTTTACTAAATGACAAAAAGGAATGTTTATTTTAACATATGCGGTGACAATGACCTTTTCCGCCGCCGCGAGTATTATTTGGTCTTTAGCTTCCTCAACAAGCCGTAATGTTTTTAAAATGAAATAAATACCATATAATCATTTATGTATTTTTGTATTGAAAATGGATTTTATAATGGATTTGTTATGTCAATATATTTAAGTTCTATATTGTGATCGAAATTTGGAAATGTTTTCTTTCCATTATATTTGTTTTATGTATTATGATTTTATAATGGTACTTGGACATTTGAAGGGTGGTTACATGATAAACCATATGATGGGTGGTGCTGTGAATACCAGGACGGGTGCTTACGTTATAACCTCCAATGCATTGGGTATGGAAGTCGGCTGTATGGCTATTACATTAAGTGATATGTGTGGAAGTCGACCGTATGGTTATTCCATTTAAGTATGTTTATGTCCGAAGATACCTTTATATGTTATGTGTTCTTTATATGGGTTTTATGGTAATATTTTGGTTACAAAAGGGTAAGTAATGAACTTTTATTCAGTGAAGAGTATTTACTACTTCATAAAGGTGAAAATTATTACTTTGATAAAGTATTCATGGTTTACTTGTTGTTTTGAAAAACTAACAGTTTTCCTTCTTTGTGTATCCCTTACCAAGATTTTTATGCTCATCCCAAGTTTTTTTGAAATTTTTTTCACTGTAAATAATGTGTAATAGGGTCAAGGATTGGATCAAGGAAAAGTCACACTGTCTTAAACATGGAAATAAATAAGACTCTTTTTTTAAGAGTTCATGTTTTGAAAAAAAAAGAAACTCTGTAGATGTGTCTACTATGTAATCTTTTGAGATGTAATAGTTGTGATCTAATTATCTAAAACTCTAAACCTGAAAATATCTTCAATGGGAATTATTAAT
This sequence comes from Viscum album, assembly GCA_963277665.1. Classification (NCBI taxonomy): domain Eukaryota; kingdom Viridiplantae; phylum Streptophyta; class Magnoliopsida; order Santalales; family Viscaceae; genus Viscum; species Viscum album. The sequence goes on from OY728166.1 coordinate 1,325,445,622, forward strand.
TTAATTCAATATTAAGTAATTTTTAAGGACGAGGCCTTATACATACTATATAGGTATTGGAGGATATGATATGGGCATGCATCTTAGTCATCATTGGGTCCTGAGAGAATCACTTTGATCTTTTTGAGTTCTCTTATAATAATTGTTATTAGAAAAATTATCATATGTCACCATATGAGGCTCTTTATTATGGAATGATGATAACCCCTATATTGGATATATGCAGGTGAATTAGAGTTTTTGGGGCCATGTATCATGTAGGATATGTAAAAGAAGTTTTATATTATTCAAAAATATATGGAAATAACTCTGAGTAGGTAAAAGTAATATGCTGACCAACATCGATGAACCCTTGAGTTTTCAGTGGGTGATTATAAATTTCTTCTGGTGTTACCAATATTGGGTTATCATAGGATTCAAACCTAGGGAAAGTTGGAACCTAGGTATATTAGACCATTTGATTTAGTGAAGAGGATTGGGGTGATGGCATATTGTTTGGCTCTTTGACTGAGGTATAATGCTATGAATTATATTTTAAATATGTCATGTCATCAACTATATCACCCTAACCCTTATTATATGATTGATATTTATGATATTGGGCTTTAGGATGATGTTTCATTTGAGGATAATCTGATTCATGCTATGAATCATAGGGGGAAATTACTGTGGGGAAAGTAGTGTCAATATTTTGAGTATTTTCGAAGAGAAAAGTAGATATTTAGGCTCAGTGGCCTGATCATTTTACCTCATGATCATAGAGATTCTTGCGAGTATGAAATAAGGATAAGATTTTATAAAGTGGGGAGATTTTAATATACTGACCTTTTCTAGAGATGTCTTATTCTCATTTAAAGGTAATATTTTACCTTTTTTTATATCTTTGGTTGGGTTTTGTTTCGAGATCTTTCAGGTGAAATTTGGGATTTTAGAATAAAAAAGAGAAGTGCATGATTTTCACATAGTTTTCTTAAATCGTGCACTTACTCCCTATATATGGTGTAGTCACTAGTAGAGGGGAATTACATAGTTGGGGAATAATTAGTTAAATAGTATGCCCCATATGAGAAATCGTGCACCCCTGAGGAGAGGTGCATGATTATGGTGCATAGTTTAGAAAACTGTACACCCCTTCCTTGGAAAACATGCATGTGGAATTTAATTCCATTTATTTTTTTACAAATTAAAAAACCCCTATGATATTAATCTCAAATTTACCCAGATCAACCCTAAACCCATTCCTCAAAAATTTGAAGCTCTCAAGAGGGTTCCATGTCTCTTTGAACCCTTAATGAATTGATGATCTGCTCAAAGTATTATCTCTCCAATTGGTAGTGATTGCTTCCCCATTTGATTTTTCTCTCTTTATTGTCTCTTTCTAGATGAATTTGAATGAGTTTTACACTATTATTAGTGGTTTATATCTAGGTATTTTTGGATCTTAATCCATTTGATCTTAATATTAGGTTTTGGTTCTAGATCTTCTATGCCATTTCATTCTTGATCATTCTGCTTGAATTTAGGGATTTCTGTTTAGTGAAATTCCATCAAAATCTTCAAGGTAGGTAGTATAATTTTTAATTCCAAATGTCTTGATTATAATCTCTTATATGTAATTTTGAAATTTCAATTTCAATATTTGTAAATCATATCTTCATTTGGAATAATTAATTGGTTAATTATTCTATGGAATCATGGAATTGATGGAATAACGTGATTATGAATGTAGTTGGATATTAGGATTAAAAAATTGGTCAATTAATGGGATAATTGAATTGGGTGAAAATAGTAATTAAAGGGTTGTTTTTCCTAAACATGATTGGTTAATGGGTTATGGATAAATTTTTACAAATAGATTAATGGATAAATATTCATATTATTCCATGTGATTAAAGTGATGAAACATGATTTTTTTGATAAATTAGAATGGTGCATCGTGATGTGAATAATTTATAAGAGGGTTTATTATGGTTAACATTGATGAATATGAAATTTTATATAGATGTGATATTTGTGATATATGTGATAATGAGTGTGGGATGAGGACTGATGCTCCAAATAAGCATTTCTGAAAATGACTGTGGTAAAGCAACTGATGGACAAAATACCCATATGAACCATGAGGCATGGTACATGGATGGATGCTCCAAATACCCATTGTCCTAGACATGATGTTCTATGCCCCATGATTTTAACCATGGATTGTGGTTCTAAGTGGATGTGAAATGAATGTGGAATTAAATTCATAATGAAAGCTACAAAATAATGATTTTTGAATACCTATGATATTAGGTTTAGACCCCAACACAGTATGAAGAAGTTATTGATAGTTTGAGTGTCATCACGAACTCAATTAATCGTGTGGTTAATTAAAAAATAATGAATTTTGAAAACTATTTACTTGAATTATTGTAAATTACACTTTAAAAAATGTATTCACTTTTATAGATTGAATATTTTTTTAGACACAATTAGTGGTGGACTACTGGGTTGTACTCACACCCTACTCATGATTCCTGATCGTTACCCAAATAGACTTCATGTTCTCAAGGAAAGATAAGGGAAAGAGACCTATGTTAAATGGCTATGTTGGGACAAAGAATGGGTGAGGGAACAAAAAACGGGGTCTATACATGGTTGAGAGTTGTCAGTGGGTATTTATTTTGAGTTTTCATTAGAAAAATGAAACATTTATGGCATGACATATCAACTTATTTGGTTTGGATATTGTTCTCCTACTTTGGTTTATCAACTAATATTGGTCTGTATTACTTATGGTATTATTTTGGTTATTCATTATTATCATTTCCCTATTGATTATTTTCTTCCACTATCAAGTAACTTTGATAAAGAGGGTATAGTCACCCCATGTTATATATGTTAGAACCTAACTGGTAGTTGGAATCCTCTAGTGTATGGGGAGGCACACTTGAGGTCATATAAAAGACCAGCTTGGGGCACCAGTGTGTGGCACCTAGGTCAGGATGTTACATATGTCTATTCTATAATGAATAACAACATATGTTAAATATTTACTTCAATATGTAAACAAAACACTTAAAATATAATCTATATGAACATGAATAAACCTATAATATCAATGGATTTACTAATAAAGTACTGAATAATACATATCTATAAGGTTGAACACACAATATATTATCCTTAAAAAATGGTTTCCCCTCTTCAATTAGACCTTCATTATTTTGGTTTGGTTTTTCTAATTTTGTTTCACCATCACAATGATATAAAACAATAATAAATTAGTGAATCTATATATAAAATACCACTTCAATATTAATTATTTTAGATAATCTTGATTATGAACATATTTTTTTAATGTATTCATATATCATTATATTCCATACCTAAATACCCAAAATCTAGGTCACTGTTTTGACTGCTACATGGCCTCATGTGTGTTCTTCATTCAACATTTGTTAGAAACTATTGTTAAGTTATACATCATAATAAGAGGGGAATATTTTTACTTTAATTAAAATAAAAAATATATATCTAAATGAAAGTTCCATTTTAAAATTTATTTTAAAAAAAAAGTTCTAAAAATAATTTTAAAAATAATTTGTTTTCACTAATATTTTATAATTATAAAAAACTAACAAGAGATGTAATCACCATTGAAGATGATCAATACCTATCCAAATAGGATACCAAATATCCTATAATTATTCAAGGTTGAACACCATCACCTTTCTCTATGAGCATTGTTTCTATAAATCATTAACAGTAAAAAATATAGTCTTTCATTTTCCTACATCCTGAAAAAAAACATTTACATGAACACCAAGATGTATAAGTTGTGGTGAGTTTCAATTTATTCATTAGGACTTACCTGAATCATTTTCATAAATTTAGATGTGTAACATCCTGATATTTTAACAAGAAACACTATGTTTGATAGCAAATAAGACATGCCACATAATGATTTAATGAACAAACGAATATGATTATTTTAATGTGGTCGCTATTACCTGACAGTTAAATTGGAGAGTATGAATTAGAACAAATAATGTTCCAACTAAATTTGAATGTACTGGTATGTTTTAAAAAATAATCACATAAATTTTAATAAAGTCATTTTATTCTTCAAAAATACATTTTCTTCAAAAATGGTTTTTTTGGTTTTTATGAGTGAATATTATAATTTACATATTGTATAGAAAATTTATTTTAAAAAAATAATTTTTCTGAATTCATCATTTAATTTTTAAATTAAAATAAATTTTTTAGATTTTTTAAATCACTTTTGATTTTTCAACGAATAGTAAAAAATATATGTTTTTATTGAAATATATATTTTATTTATAAGGTAAAATTAGGATTTGGATTGGTTTTAAATTTCTATTCATTAAATTTTAATTAAATTAATCCAATTAACTTTTTTTAAATTTATTTTATACTTAAATTTATTATAAAATCATATTATATGTTAAAATTTTATTTATTCCAAAAAGCGTAATATTTAACATTTTTGGATTTAATTTTAAATTAAATTAGAAAATTATTTTTTAAAATTTTGAAAAATTTATTTCTTAATTTGATTCATTGGGTTCAAATTTTGTAAATAACTTCATTTTATTTTTGAAAAATATGAATAGAAACATAGTAATTTTTATTACCATGGTAAATGGTAAATCTAGTAACTATGGTTAAAAAAAGTGATATGTACTTGAAAATGACACTAAAACATAAAAAAATAATTAAATGAGTATGTTTTATCCATAATCATTCATGGTTTGATTATATGACCATTTTATTCTATTTATATATGATTATAACCTTTTTAATTTATTATTTAATGAAGATTCGAAGATGTCACACACTTATTTTTAATAAGTGTTAAATTTTTTATACAGGGTTATCAACAGGGCATGTCCAATAATAAATATAATTTTTCATTATAAATTATTTATAATCATCATGGTAATTTATTATTAATTTCCATGGAATAAATAATTATCTAAAATGATTTCACAACACTAATGTAGTAATTATTTAATTACTAGAAATTTCAAATAAATGATTTTAAATATATTAAAATAAATATAATTTTAAATAATTAATGTGATCAATGATTTTTATATAAGAACTTGACATGTTTAGGATAATATTAAATAGTCGGGTTTAATTTTACTTGTTTCTTTGAGTTCCTTAAAGTCAATGTAATAAATAGTATCACATTTCACAAAAGTGATATTTTATTGAATTAATATTTTATTAAATTATTTAAAAGACATAAAAATTGTAAATAATTAGAAGGAGGATTCTATATTGTCTAAAATTTTACCCTTTGGGTATTTATGGTCAATTTTAAAGAATTTTTCGCTATAATATTCTTAGTGTATAAATTAATTTGTGAAATTTCAAGAGGCCCACCCCTCTCTTATAAAAGGGCACCTCTTCTTCTCTTTGCTAAACACATAAAAAATATTTTTTCCATGACCATACCAAATAACATCCAGAATTACCTCTCCACATTATTTATGTATTTTTTTAGATAGAATATCAACCTTATTTTTCATACGATGCTAAGGGAAGAAAGATAGCCAAAGAAGATGTATAGTTTTTATTTCCATGTCTTAGTTTTGTTTATTCTTCCAAATCACAAAAAACTTCTTAAAACATATAGAAATAAAATCTATAGTATATTAAATATAATTATATGTTATTATGTTAATGTAGTAAACTGAATTCATTTCCTCTGCCATCAAATGGGATACAAAATCATCATTTATGGTTACGATAGATTACTGCCTCGTGAACTGATGTCATTCATTTTCCTTTATCACCTCTCTTGGTGTTATATAAGAGTGTATTTAAAGTATGTATATATATATATGATATTTTTAACATAGTTATACTCATGGTTGTTTTATATCATTTATACCTTATTACATTCAATTATATGGGAGGTTCAATTACGTCACTTGTGTGTATGCTGGACTACCGTCTCCTGAAGCGATGTGATTCATTTTTCACTAATAATTTACATTGAATGTAATAAGGATAAAGTTTATAAATATATGTGGTATAAATGATATTTTTATTATATTAATGGAATATTATTCATACATAAAATAAAATAAATCATTTTCTTTCTTACCTTTCTAATAACTAAAAAATGATAACATCGTTCGTGCATATGTGTGGACTACCACCTTCATAAAGTGATGTGATTATTTTTTCATCACCATAGAACATGGATGATATATATAAATGTATTTAATAAAATAATATGAAATATTTTTAATGATTATTATTTTCTATATGATGTAATAATAAAATCTTTGACCATAGTCAACAGACTGAAGTCATTTTGGACTTAAATACCAAATATATTCTAAACGTGCAATGTGAAACTAAGTGATTAAGTAATTTTATAAAACATGGTAAAAATTGATATAAGAGGAATAATAAAATTTAAATTTTAATACCTAGAATTTATGTATTTTTTTAATTATATAGAATTTTTACGAGACTGAAAAATGTGATGGCACATGATTCTGAGGCTCGAAGTTCCCAAGATGATCTATCGAAAATGTGTTAAGCTTAAAATAGCGAGTGTGAGTAGTTTTCCAAAAAAAGTTGAATAAATCTTAAACAGGTTCCCATATCATAAATAAGAGGGAACCATTGCTTTCAGGATGACGAGTTTACCCTAGGTGCGACTTAAGATTAGTCAATGCAGGCCACCAATGAGAAAACCCAAAAATAGCATAACCATAAATAAAATAATTAAATAAAAATGTTTTATTTTTTCAAATGATAATAATTAAAGAATGGTGACTCTGATTAAAAATCTGAGACCACCACTGAACTCATGTGGGTATGATTTCCTTAGGAAGATACTAACTTTGGCCGGCGCAGACCACTATTGGAAGTTAGTTTTTTGTCGTAAATAAAATAATTAATTGACAATTATTTTATTATAAAATCCTTAACATCTAAACAGTAAAACAGATTGAAAATCCAAGAGTACCATTGAACGTTTGAGGGAACATTCCACTTAGGTGAAGCCTAACCTCGACCGGCGTGGGTCAAGGGTGACTGTTAACATTTTTTTGAACTTTTTTAAAGGTACGTTCAGTAAACACGCAGAAAATATTTTCTATCTTTTAAATAAGTGCTCAGATTAAAAATATGAGGGCACCGTTGAGTCCGTAGCACCAGGATTTTCTTATGTGAGGCTTAACTTCGACCATAGTTGGTCAGATTAAAAATTTAGTTTTTATGACGTTTTAAAGAAATAATAAAATAACATAGGAATTGTAATTTTTTTTCTTTTTTTTTCTACCACCTGTTGAGCGGTGGTGGCGAGGCCACAGAAGAGGTCATACTTTTAAATATGGGATATTAATTTTCCAGTTACACTTTGGTTGTGCAAACACCCCTTGTGTAATTAATGTGGCACATTAATTACGTCAATTAATGAATCCAATTAATTCATTGGTGAGTTACTCACCCTTTTCCCCCTCTATTTAAATGGTGATAGGGGTAGAGTTTTTGACACGACTTCTTCAAGAAAGGAACCTCTGGAGAAGTGACGCAACACCTTCCACCGACAGAGATGGAAGCTCGGGTGGCAATGAACCGGCAGTAAAGAATGCATGTGGCTTCGTCAAAGCGCGGATTCTCCTTCCACCACCGTGATGACTCAAATGATTCTTGAGGTAGGGGTTGTCTTTCAATTGAAGAAATTCCCAAGTGTCTTCTCCTTGTTTTTGAAATTGAAGGTGGTCGTTGCAGGGGAATTCAACGGGGTTTATCATTATTGTAATGCGATTTATAAATTACTCCCACTTGTTATAAAGATAACGTAGAGGGCGCAAGCCAAACGAACAATGCTCGAACCCTCTGCCACTTGATTTTCATTGCGTTCTTCAGAGGCAGGTTGATTCAACTTGATAGAACCATGAAATCAAGTGGTTCACAATGAAAACGGCATCCCAGGATGACCATAGGCATGTCTGGAAGAACTAATGGACCACCGGAGCTCACCCGATGGCCTTTAGAAGATTCTCCAGCACAACACCAGTGAAGGCGGCGACCAACACTTGTCGACCGCAGAAGAGGACAATGCCACTTTTCTCCATGATGGACCAGAAGGGGTGGCCCAAAACTGGCCGAACGTGTTGGTGAGGTGGTGCTCCTTCGCACACCATATAGGAGGAGCTGCAGCAGGAGGGGACCTACACTTCACGGGTGCTTCACACCACATGGAACCACCACCAATTGAAGAGCCGAACGACTCTTCTTGAGCCGTTCAGGGAGCTAGTGACCACTCGGCTGGCGAGTCGTGCCAGAAAACCATCCCATGTCGCCCAGCGGGTCGCACCCAGCCAGCGGGCCAGGCCGGTTGACCTCCAAGAGGGATGATCCTACCGCGGCCCAACCCAACCGGGTCGGGCCGGGTCGGATTGGACCTGGACCCCTCTTGGGCCCAGATATGTTTTAAATTCTGTATCTTGCGAACCAAATGTCCATTTGACGAACTGTATAAAGCCCTAGGATCCTTAGATAAATATGGTCCTTTTGAGATACTATATTTAACTTTCAGAGAAATTTGGAGTTTGTCTAGGTTGGATCATACACAAATCCAATCGGGCCCTTGATATTAAAATGCCTATAGCTTACAGACTAGGTGTCCAATTGATGCCCCATCTATTTCATTGGAACCCTTATGAAATAAAGGATCATCAGGTTACTTCCTTTTGAAATATCATGGTGGTTGAGGTATGGCTTATAACCATAGGAGAAGAACCAGAGTGTTTCTTAAAGTGAGAGTTATGATAGATACTCCATTGATGACTCAGGATGTAGGTATTCCTTACTCCTCTGCTCCAGTAGAGACGGGACTCCCCACGTCATGAGTGCAAGTTCATTTTCCTCTGAGTTGTTTTTCCTATATTTGGATTCGGTACTCACCTATTGGACTAGGGCACAAGTTCTCCATACTTAACTCCCATAGATTCAGGTACTCCCCTACCATGTAGGGTGCGGGTCCTCTATGATTGAAGCAGGTACTCCCCTGTCAACCCAGGGTGCGAGTCCTCCTTATGCAGTGCTACAGTAGAGTCGGTACTCCCCTGTCATTCCAGGGTGCAGGTCCTCTAGCCTGGGGTTGTTACTCCCCTGATGTACTAGGGCGCATGTCCCCCACAGCAAAAAAACTACCAGAGTTGTACTCCCGTACCAAGTAGGGTTTGGGTCCTCACATATGGAGTAGTACTCCCCTATCTCTGAGTAGTGACGGGGAGTGGGTCTTTCACGGAAGTTGGAGGGACACAATTTCGAGGAGTGGGCCTCTTCACTTGGATTCCCTTGGTCTTTCCTCGGGCAGAAGACTATGATTGTGAGACCACTAGTGTCGGGCATAAGAGGCAGTTCTAGAATAAATTTCTTGATGGAGCACATCCTCTCAGATATTCTATTATGAATTGTTGAGTTGTACCTGATGGAGTACATCTCTTAGATAGGATCCCTCAAGGATGGCCAGTTCATGGAGCATGTACTCCTGATCCTTGAGATACACTTTGATCCTTCTTTGGAAATCTTGGAAATGGATTGATTTTGGGGCTTTATGTTTCTTTGTGGATGAGTCAAGTATATCTGTATTGAGATGTTTCTATTGCATTGTGATTTGTGATTAAGATCATATTATTTGGTTTTACTTTTGTGGAATTCTGAGAGTCCTTTAGGGGTCTCGGGGTCCCTAGTGGGTATTGTTATACTCACCCCTACAAAGTCTATGCCCGCACCTTGTTGTGTCTTGTGTAGACGATGAGCATCCTTGACTGGGACTCAAGGAGCTTGGACCTAATAGTGGATGGTGGTGACGGTTTATGTAGAGAGTTGTGGAGATGATCTATACCTTCCCTTTAGGTAGGATTCTCGGTGGAAGATGGCATGAGTTATTTTTTGTTTTCAGTTGTTATAAGGCCCTAACCTTAAACATTACTTAATCTTGAGTTATTACAAGATTACACATTGAGGTTCTTTTTAGGTTTAGAGTTTTAGAGAATTAGATCATAAATCATGAATTTCATTCCACATTTCAACTAGGTGGTTACATAAAAGACAGTATTCATTTTTATCATAAAAGGAGACATATTTAAAATAAAACATGGATTATTTCATGACACTTCCTTGACACTATCATCACATAATTTACCTATCCCTTTACCTGTGAAAAACATTTCAAAAACTTGCGATGAGCATAAAAAGCTCAGTAAGAGATACAAAAATAGGGAACGAAAACATTAGTCCATGTATACATAAGAATTAATGAAAACATACATTACTAATAAAACATAATAACTTTAGCATAACTCATCAAATCATAAATAAATCATAGAAATCATAAGACATAAAGGTAAATTGAGGCATTCATAACATTCTTACGTAGGGAGTAACCCTCATGGTTATGTTTGGAATACCCATAATAGTATATTCCCTAAATCTCTTCGGAGAAACATTAGAGTTTAACCCCTTCACGCTACCCAATGCATTGGAGAGCAATCACGGGCTCACCCGCCCTCATTTTTTCACGGAAGCACCCGTCTTCATATACACTGCCCAAGAACCATAACATAATCATATCACATAAAACATGCATAAAGGAAACATAACATTTCCACATTTCATTCAAAAGATATCAATAACTCATTGATATAATAAAAATATTAAAAAACCCATTTTCAATACAAAAATAAAAGAAAAGTAAAACATGGTATTTATTTTTCTTTAAAAAGATGTTATGGCTTGTAGAGGAAGCTGAAACTCAAACAATGGTCACGACGGTGGAGAAGTCGTTGTCACTGAATACGTAAGACAAAACATTCCCTTTTGGAATTTAGTAAAATTCTTCTTATAAAAAAAGATTCTTTTTTAATAAAAATAAAATTCAAATGGTTTTATACACATTATAAAAGAAGGTTCTGTATAAAACAAAATATGCCTCAATGAAAGGATATTGAGACAACGTCCCTTTCCTCGTGTCCGACTTGACTCGATCGTTCTTTAATCTCCTGAATAATAAACTTGAGTTAATTTCTACTTTCATAAGAACCTTTTTCAAGTTCATTATTCCTTTTATATCACTTATAACCATGTTATGAAAACTATGTAATTATTTAAGTTAATAACAGTCATTTTGTCGATCATTGGTACTTGAGTAAAAAATAAACTCCTAATAATTACAAGTTGTTTATGTGGTAAAATATCCCTTATATCCAGAATTATACTCATGATGTAGATATCATATATATAATATATATCCAGTATATACATTCATTTATAATATTACATAACATTTAGAGGTATGAAATGAAATGCACCGTTCATGGAGACGGTAAGCCGTACGTACGCATGAATGCTACTTTAATTTCTATTTCGTATTTAATGGAATGAAATAATAATGATATAAAGGTATATTATTATTCCAGTATAATATCATATATAATATCATTAACTCCATCCTTTATACGTCCCACATATGGCATTAACGAATCAAATCACTTTGAGGGGGCGGTAGTCCGCACTTCCTAAAATGAAGATATCGCATTTACCCATAATAGAGACCATAAAGGTATGCTATAAATGAAAAATACAGAAGCATATGGAAAAAATAAAAATAATATATATCATATATAAATATAGTGACATCTTAATGGCCACCATCAAAGGTGTCAAAAGAATATTAAACAATCATCATTTCATGAGGCCGAAATTCGCCATCCACAGAAACAGTATGTTCTTTAACCATTAGACGGAGGTGTGTGTAAGTGTAGCTCGAATACTTCTCATAAAAACATCCTAGTATATTTAATATAATTGTTTTGTTACAAAATAAAGGAATAAAAAGATTTTAGGGGGTTGGAAAAGCAAAATAAAACAAAAGAACACAAGTGAAGACATTACCTTTAAATCGGGTAACTCCTCTTGGTTTGATCCAAAAGGGTTTCTTGAAAAGATTTCTTCCTAAGGTAAGGATTATAGGATGAAGAGAGGGATGTGGAGAGATAAAATGGGAAGAGTTTGTATAAGCCAATTACTTGAGAGATGTGGGTAAGGATGTAGAGTTGGCGTCCTTTTATAAGAGGGAGGAGGGGCACTCTTGGAAAGTCAAGAAATGTTACTTTATATTAAAATGAGTTTCGGATTTTTAAAGGTCCCACATTGATATATTTTGAGGATAAGGTGATAAGGGTTAGAAATATACTCATCCAGTAGATTTTTGACAAGTTTATGTCTTAGATTTTACATTATCGTTTCATTTTATTTAAATCGTTCATTAATGAGGTAATCGCTGGATCATCATGGTGTCATAAAACATTTATTTTATTTAATGTCTAAAAATTATAAAAAAAATACTATGATTTAGGAAATCTTTTTACATTTACAATGAATATTTATATTCCAAGAGATAATTTATTTAGACAAAATGAATTTTTTTTTACTTAGGTGTTACATACTTTTATGATATTCTCCTTTCTTTAAAAATAAAATGATAAAGTGTCAATATCACCCAAAAGTGATTCCATGGGGTCCCTAAGTTTGGCACAAGGAATCCCATGGTCGGCCATGAAAAAACCAGTATAATTAGGACACATTTTGGGGTCATTTTTTATTGTTATGATATTATTTTATTACCCTTCACTACCCGATTACTAATTAATCGCGATAATTAAAGATAATTACCATTGTTACTATTCATAATGTCCAAAAACAAAAGAGTCTTAATTACTTAATTTAGACCTTCTGATTCCAAATATGGAATCCATTTTACCAAATTCCAGACACATAAATTTCAATAATTAATTTTAAAATAATTCCCATTGTCCAAACAAATAGTGGGTTTTTTGAAACAATATTTATGAAAAGTTTGGCACTTGTTTATGCCCAATTACAAAGTGAAATTATTTCTAATGACCACCATTGGATTAAATGGTAAAAATATATTCTATTTACACTTTAAAACAAATTATAAAAATAATCTAACCATATAATTAAATTAGATGAAAATGTAGTTTTGAAGTAAAATGCAGTATTTTTCACTATTCATTAAAAAATGAACATTGTCAGAAAAATACCAAAAATTTTTCCAAAGTAAATTTAAATGCCCCAATCCTAAAGAATAAGTTTATTCTGACAAATAGAGCTTATAATGTTGTCAAAATATAGATTTAAAAATGGTTCTCCATCAAAAGGTGGTAAAACAATCTTTTTAAAATATTAGAGAATCCAATGCTTAAGATTGGATTTATTCTCATTCTAAGCCTCTAAAACACTATATAATTAATAAATAGACATAGATATAAAAATCTATTATTCATTACTTACTTGGCATGTTACATCCTTCCCCCCTTTAGAAAATTGCATCCCCGCAATTTATTTACTTATCGAATAAGTGGGGGTATTTATCCCTCATTGCATTTTCAGATTCCCATGTTGCCTCTTCAATCATGTGGTTTTTCCACAATAACTTTACCGGATTAATCACCTTATTATGCAACACTTTCTCCCTATGGTCAATAATATGGACTGGTTGTTCCTCATAAGATAGATTCTCTCCTAACTAAACTACCTCTGGACTCAAAACATGAGATGGATTTGGCATGTACTTCTTTAAAATAGAAGAATGAAAAACATTGTGTACATGAGATAAACTCATAGTTAAATCTACTCGGTATGAAACTGATCCAACACTCCAGAATTTCATATGGTCCAATGAACCCTGGACTCAGCTTTCCTTTCTTACGAAATCGCATCACCCTTTTCCATGGTGAACCTTTTAGGAAGACATGATTGCCTACCATAAAAGATAGATCCTCCCTCCTATTGTTCGGATAACTTTTCTACCTGCTCTAAGCTGTTCTCATGTGTTTCTATATCAGCTGAACTTTTTCTGCCAAATCTTCTACCAATTATGGTCCCATCAACTTCCTCTCACCCACTTCATCCCAAAAAGCTGGAGTTGGACAATGCTTTCCCATATAAGGCCTCAAATGGTGCCATATGTATACTAGAATGAAAAATGTTATTATTAGAAAACTCAACCAATGAAAGATGTTGGTCCCAACATCCCTGATAATCCATCAAACAAGCACGTAGCATATCTTCCAAAGTCTGAATTATTCATTCTGACTACCCATCTGATTGAGGATGAAAAGATGTACTAAAATTTAATTCAGTATCCAATGACTTCTGAAGGCCTTTCCAAAAGTTATAAGTAAACCTGGGAGCATGATCAGATACAATATAGAGGGGAACTCCATGTAACCTGACTATATCTTTAGGATACAAACGATAAAGTTGATCTTGGGAAAAATTATCTCATATAGAAAGAAAATGAGCAGATTTAGTCAAGCGATCAACAATAACCCAGATTGCATTATTACCTCGAGGTGTCTTCGACAATCCCACAACAAAGTCCATGGATATATTCTCCCATTTCCACTATGGCACTGGTAAAGGCTAAAGTATCCATTTCGGTAATTTCCACTCTGCTTTAACCTGTTGACAAGTCAAACACTTTACAGTAAAATCAGGAATATCTCTTTTCATTCCATCCCACCAGTAATAATCTCGAAGATCTCTATACATCTTAGTACTGCTAGGATGAACTGAAAACAGAGAACTTTGAGCTTCACATAACAACTCTCTCTTCAACTGTGAATCACACAACACACACAACCTCTTCCCAAATCTCAAAACACAATCATTATCAATGTTGAAATCAGGAAACTTACCCTTCTGAACCAGCTCTACATTTTTTTTCAACTCACTATATTGATTTTGTGCTTTCTTAATTCTGTCTAATAGAAAAGATTTCACTAATACCTAAAAAAAAGAACATCCTACACCAACAACTTCTATGCCAAATTTCAACAAATTCATAACCAAAGGATCATGTTCCAAACACAACATTGTTAATGAAGCATTACTTTTTTGACTCAAAGCATCAGCCACTTTATTTGCTTTTCCCGGATGGTAATGACTTGTACAATCATAATCCTTGATTAATTATAGTCATCTCCACTATCTCATGTTCAATTATTTCTGAGTGAATATATACTTTAAACTTTTTTGATCAGTATATATTTCACACTTTAAACCATATAAATGATGCCTCAAAATTTTTAAAGCGAAAACAACAGCAGCTAATTACAAATAATGTGTAGGGTAATTTACCTCATTAGTTTTCAACTAACATGAAGCATAAGCAATTACCTCATCATTCTGCATTAGGATGCAACCAAGTCCTTTCAATGAAGCATCACTGTAGATAAAAAACTCACCATTCCTGGACGGTAGTGCCAAAACTGGAGCATTCACCAATCTTCATTACAATTCCTAAAAACAATCATTACATTATTTTGTCCAGATAAACTTAACACCCTTCCGAGTTATTATAGTCAATGGACAAGACAACCGTGAAAAATTTCTAACAAACCTTCGGTAATATCTTGCCAAACAAAGAAAACTACGTATCTCAGTTACATTTGTGGGTCTTGGCCATTCTTCAACAACCTTTGTTTTTGCGGGATCAATAGTTATTCCATCTTTAGAAACAATATGACCATGGAAAGAAATTTGTTGCAACCAAAACTCACAATTTCTGAATTTCCCATAGAATTTCTTTTCTTTTAAGGTTTTCAAAATAACCATTAAATGACTTTCATGCTCCTATTTACTTTTAGAATACACCAAAATATCAACAATGAAAATAACCACAGACTTATCAAAGAACTCATGGAAAATTCTATTCATACGATCCATTAATACAGCAGGAGCATTGGTTAGACCAAAATGAATTACTAAAAATTCACAAGGGCCATATCTTGTACGAAGTGCAGTCTTTAGAACATCTTCTTCCTTTACCTTCAACTGATGGTACCCCGATCTCAGGTCAATCTTTAAAAAATACTGAGATCCCTGGAGCTAATCAAAAAAATCATCGATATGAGGAAAAGGATATTTGTTCTTAACAGTGATGTTATTAAAGGCTCTATAATCAATGAAAAGTCTCATAAAACCATATTTATTTTTAAAAAACAAGACAGGAGCACCCCATGGTGATGTGCTAGGTTTAATGAAACCATTCTCTAATAAATCTTGCAATTTATCCTTCAACTCTAAAAGTTAAATTTGATCCATTTGATAAGGGGGTTTTGAATGTGGCTTAGCATTAAGAACTAAGTCAATAGTAAATTCAACTTCCCGATCTGGTACTATTCCAGGAAACACATCCGGAAAACCATCAGGATACTCATTTACCACTGGCATATCATTAATCTGAATGGTTCCTTTGTTTTTAACAATATGTGCAAGGTAACATTAATTTCCATCTTTTACAAGTTTCTCAGCCTCTTGATATGTTATCAAAAGTAAGGTTTCATTATTGTACACAGACTGAAAGTCCTTCTAAAAAAACTTCTTTAGCTCTACTATCAATCTTAGCATGGTAAATAGAGATCCAATCCATACCCAGGATAACATCAAACTCTACTAGAGGTAAAAAAATAAGGTTTTCAAGTAGGTTATTTCCACGAATAAGGATAGGAAGACTCTTATAAATTTTTTTTTCCTCAACATTTCCCCTAGGTGTTTTTACCACAAGTTCAGGAGTCATTTCTTGAGATGGAATTCAAAATTTACTAGAAAATTTTTCAGAGATGAAATAATGTGTAGACCCTAAATCAAATAACACATTAGCATAATCTGAGAAAACAAACAAAGTACCTGATACCACTTCATTTGCTGGCCCAACATCTGCTGAAGTAGTTGCAAATGATTTCACCACTCCTTTTTTCTTATAGTCTAACTGCTTCCCATCACTCGATCTCTTTGTCGGACACTTGTTTGTATATTTACCCATCTCATTGCACTTGAAACATTTCACTAACTGTAAATCAAATTTCGTCCTACCATCACCCTGATCTTTTTCAGTGCAATCACGAGCCTTATGTCCCATCTTACCACATTAGTAACACTTTATAGAATTCACAAGGAATTCCCTAGCATGCCTTTTACCACATTTATCACAAACTGAAAACTTAGTTTTCTTACCATCAGACCTTTTTGAAGGATTTTTCCCTTTCTCCTGCCACCTCGGTCTCTTCTTATGTTAGTTTTTATAGAACAATTGATCATCAGTAAACTCCATTTCTACATTCTCAACACATCAAACAAGCTTTTCATAACTCTTGAACTCACGAGAAGCTAAAGCCCTTTGATATTTTGGCTTTAATCCTGAGTAAAAATGATTGATTTTACTATCAAGGTCTCGGATAAAATTTAGAGCATACCTTGACAATCGAGTGAACCTTTCTTCATAAGTAGCCACTGAGTCATCCTCTTGCCACAATTCCAAGAATTGTTTTTCCATCCTAAGTCGAACAACCTTAAGAAAATATTTCTCAAGAAACATAACTTTGAATTCATCCCAGTCAAGAGCATCAATCTCATCAGCGTCCCTGACATTTTTAACCATCGACGACCACTGGTCTGCTTTACCCTCCAAACGATAAACAAAAAGACTAAGCTTTTGATTTTCTGAACACCCCATGACATAGAAAATATTCTCCAGTGATTTAATCCACCCTTCAGTTAACACAGGGTCAGATAATCCTCTGAATGATGGGGGATGTTGCCTCATTAAATGTTCCACCACTGACATGTTCCTCTACAGTTGATCTGGATGATCTCGTACATGGATACCGCCACCATTTATCGCTTGAGTCAACTGCGCCATTACTGCAAAAATTGTTCCGTTCCAATTCCGACCATCTGAGGATGCTGATTCGGAAGGTCATTTCCTTATGTATGCCTTCCCAGCACTGATTCCCTATTTCCTCAGTGGAAAACCATTATGAACAAACATGTCTTAGATGAAGCAACATGGTAATCTTCAAATGCTATATCGTTTCAATTTGAGCATAAAAAAACATTTTTGGATAATACTTTAATTTAATTATAACTCTTAAATTTATCTAAATTGACCACTAATACCAACTATAAGGCCCCAACCTTAAACATTACTTAATCTTGAGTTATTACAAGATTACACATTGAGGATATTTTCAGGTTTATACTTTTAGAGAATTAGATTATAATTCATGCATTTCTTTCCACATTTCATCTAGATGGTTACATAAAAGACAATATTCATTTTTATCATCAAAGGAGACATATTTAAAATAAAACATGGATTCTTTCTTGACACTTCCTTGACACTATAATCACATCATGTACCTTTCCCTTGACCTGTGAAAAACATTTCAAAAACATGGGATGAGCATAAAAAGCTCAGTAAGGGATATAAAAATACAGAAAGGAAGCATTAGTCCATTTATACATAAGAATTAATGAAAACATACTTTACTCATAAAACATAAGCACTTTAACATACCTCATCAAATCACGATACATCATATAAATCGTAAGACATAAAGGTAACTTGAGGCATTCATAACATTCTTACGTAGGGAGTAACCCTCATGGTTACGTTTGGAATACCCATCACAGTATATTCCCTAAATCTCTTCAGAGAAACCTTAAAGATTAACCCCTTCACATTACCTAATGCATTGGAGAGATATCACGGGCTCACCCACCCTTATTTTATAACATAACCACCCATCTTAATAAAAAATTCCCAAGAACCATAACAAAATCGTATCACATAAAACATGCATAAAGGAAACATAACATTTACACATTTCAATAACAACATATCAATAACTCATTAATATAATAAAAAAATTATCAAAACCGTTTTCAATACCAAAATAAAAGAAAAGTAAAACTTGCTATTTATTTTTCTTTTAAAAATGTTATGGCTGGTAGAGGAAGCCGAAACTCAAATAATGGTCACGGTGGCAGAGAAGTCGTTTTCAATGCATATGTACGACAAAACATTCTATTTTGTTGTTTAGTAAAACTCTTAGTATAAAAAAAGATTTCTTTTGAATAAACATAAAAGTCAAAGGGTTTTATACACCATATAAAAGAAGATTGTGTATAAAACAAAATATGTTTCAATGAAAGGAGATTGAGACGAAGTCCCTTACCTCGTTTCCGACTTGACGCGATCGTTCTTTAATCTCCTGAATAATAAACTTTAGTTAATTTCTACTTTCTTAAGAACCTTTTTCAAGTTCATTATTCCTTTTATATCACTTATTACTGTGTTATGAACACTATGTAATTATTTAAGTTAATAACGGTCGTTTTGTCGATCATTGGTACTTGAGTCAAAAATAAACTCCTTATAATTACAATTTGTTCATGTGGTAAAATATATATTCTATCCAGAATTATATTAATGATTTAGATATCATATATATCATATATATCCATTATATACATGCATTTATAATATTACATAATATTTAGAGGTACGAAATGAAATGCACCATTCATGGAGACGGTAAACCGTACGTACGCATGAACGCTACTTTAATTTCTATTTCGTATATAATGGAATGAATTCATAATGATATAGAGGTATATTATAATTCCAGTATAATATCATATATAATATTATTAACTCCATACTTTATACGTCCGACATATGGAATTGACGAATCAAATCACTTTGAGGGGGCGGTTGTCCCCACTTCTTAAAATGAAGATACCACATTTACCCATAATGTAAACCATAAAGGTATGCCATAAATGAAAAATATAGAAGAATAAGGAAAACATAAACATAATATATATCATATATAAATATAGTGACATCTTAATGGCCACCATGAAAGGTGTTAAAATAATATTGGACAATCATCATTTCATGAGACAAAATTTCTCCATCCACAGAAACAGTATGTTCTTTAACCATTAGACAGAGGTGTGTGTAAGTGTAGCTCAAATAATTCTCATAAAAACATCCTAGTATATTGAAGATACTGGTTTTTTTACAGAAGAAATTAATAAAAAGAGTTAGGGGGTTGGAGAAGTAAAATAAAACAAAAGAACACAAGTGAAGACATTACCTTTAAATCGGGTAACTCCTCTTGGTTTGAACCAAAAGGGTTTGTTGAAGAGCTTTCTGCCTAAGTTAAGGATTCTAGGATAAAAAGAGGGATGTGGAGAGATAAAATGTGCAAATTTTGGCCGATCCAATGGTTTGAGATGTGTGGGTAAGGAGGTAGAGGTGGGGGACTTTTATAAGAGGGAGGAGGGCACTCTTGGAAAGTCAAGAAATGTTACTTTATATTAAAATGAGTTTCGGATTTTAAAGGCCCCACATTGATATATTTAAAGGATAAGGTGATAAGGGTTCAAACTATACTCATACAATTGGTTTTTGACAAGTGTATGTCTTATATGTTACATTATCTTTTCATTTTATTTAAATCGTTCATTAATGAGGTAATCACTGTATCATCATGGTGTCATAAAACATTTAATTTATTTAATATCTAAAAATTATAAAAAAACTACTATGATGTAGGAAATATTTTTAGCTTTCCAATGACTATTTATAGTCCAAGATATCATTTATGTACACAAAATTAAAATTGTTTTACAGAGGTGTTACATACTTTTGTGATATTCTCCTTTCATTAAAAATAAAATGATTAAGTGTCACTATCACCCAAAAGTGATTCCATGGGGTCCCTAAGTTTGGCACAATGCATCCCATGGTCGGCCATGACACAACCAGTAGCATTAGGACACATGTTGGGGTCATTTGTTATTATTATGATATTATTTTATTACCCTTAACTACCTGATTACTAATTAATCACGATAATTAAAGATAATTACCGTCGTTACTATTCATAATGTCCAAAAACAAGAGTCTTAATTACATAATTCTGGACCTTCTGATTCGAAATATAGAATCCATTTTACCAAATTCCAAACACAGAAATTGCAATAAGTAATTTTAAAATAATTCCCGTTGTCAAAATAAATAGCGGGTTTTTTGAAACAATGTCTATGAAAAGTTTGGCACTTGTTTATGCCCAATTCCAAATTGAAATTAATTATAATTACCACCATTAGATTAAATGGTAAAAATATATTCTATTTGAACTTTAAAACCAGTTATAAAGATAATCTAATCATATAATTAAATTAGATGAAAAAGCAGTTTTGAAGTAAAATGTAGTATTTTTCACTATTCATTAAAAAATGAACATTGTTAGAAAAATACCAAAAATTTATCCAAAGTAAATTTCAATGTCCCAATACTAAAGAATAATTTTATTTTCGCAAATAGAGCTTATAAAGTTTTCAATAGATAGATTTAAAAATGGTTCTCCATCAAAAGGTGGTAAAACAATCTTTTTAAAATATTAGAGAATTCAATGATTAAGATTGGATTTATTTTCATTATAATCTTATAAAACACTATATAATTTATAAATAGACATATATATTAAACTATATTATTCATTAATTACTTGGGATGTTACAGTTGTAGTTGTATCTTTTCATTTGGGCTTGTATTTCGGCCCTTTACTTTTAGTAAAAACTTTTACTACAACAGTTTTAATTCTTGGTTGCATCTTGTTGCGTTCTAGTCTGTGTGATTGTATTGGTTTAAAAAAATTACTTCTTGTTTTGGGGATATTCCTTTCCGGTGCTAGTCGCCAACCCCTGGACTATGGAAGGAGGGTTTGGGGTTGTCATGACATAGACCCCGAGGGATAGGTCGTGACAAAGTGGTATAAGAGGATTAAGTTATACTGAAGAACTAGGACTCTGATATTTCCAATGGAGCAATAATGTTAAGTGTTTTTAGTGTGGTTTTCAGTTTGGGGAGTCTAGTGTTGGTGTGGTGACTAACGTTTCTACACACCCGGACCCTGAATTCTGATTCCTGACTCGGTTCATGAAAACATTGATTGCTTGTGTTTTGGATATGTTTTATTTATGATCACTTTTGTGTTACCTGACTAGGTATAACTTGTTGACCGCAGTTCATATCGATTCTCTTTCAAGATTCCTCCATGCAAAAAACCAGCCTGGATTCTGGTACGTGACAATGAGGATGGTCCACAGTGTGATGAGGCTTCAGTACAAGGACTATTTCCTCAGATAGGTACCTTCGGGTGGTGTCCCAGTGATACCACTTCCCGTTGGCCAGTAGTTACTACCGGTGCTACCTGTAGAGAATGCATGTAGGCTCAGTCCCTTAAAAAAGTTTTAGTGAATGATACCCCTCAGGTACTGAGGCGAGCCCGACTCACAGACAGCTAAGGACTAGCCTGAGGTGGTGACTGAGTTTCCATCTAGCTAGAGCACCATCAGATTAGATGGTGGTCCATCCAATGAGCATTCAATATGGCTCAGCAGGGAAATGGTAGGGTTTATATTTCCCCTATCGTATAATAAGGGGACTTTTTCATGGACAGAGCTTAAGAACCTTCCTTAGATTAGGGGGTCTCTTGCCATAAAAATCTAAGGGGAATGTGTTCCCAGGAGCTTCAAAAACTTAAGAAGGATGACATGTCGGAAGCTGAGTATTCATCGAGGCATACCGACCATTCCAGGTACTCATATGAATACGATACGACCAGTGATTCAGGGATCAGACATTTGATCAAGATGTGTTTAGGGAAATCTAAGCTATCAATATTCATCTATGCATTCCTACTTATGTTAGTGTTCTAGAGAGAACCTTTTGGTTGAAATTTTATTTGGCAGAGAAAATACATCCAATGAATGTCAGCAGTGGGAAAGGAGGAAACCAGCATCAGTATTGGAGACTTGGATGTGTAAAAATGTTTCGGGAAGAGGAAGTGATAGGGATAGATGAATCTACAGGGAAGAACACATGGGAGAGGAGATAGGAGAGAAGAATGAGGTGGTATACATTTTGATATGTTACAACCAGCACCCCAATGTGGCCCCCCTAGGCTCAGGGAGCTGGAGAACAGAGGAAGGGAGTAGCTGCATGCAGTCAAGGAGTGTGACCCAAGGGCTCCCATAATGATTCGAGGTATGATCTGTGTCTACTAATATCTTCCATATTAATAGACATAGGTACTAATCATTAATTATTACCATGAATCTTGTTCAATACCTAGATTTTACACTTAAAACACTGCCTTGACCCTTACGTATGGAGATACCTTTGGGAGGAGACTTAATAATAACTATTATGACAACCGTGTGATCTGAACCTTGAGGCAAGAGTTTTGGTTTGAACCTCTTTGTGGTAGTGTCGAGGCATTACAATTTTAGTTTGGGTATGGGCTGGTCATCCACAATTCTTGCTCAGATCGATTGTTTTAGGAAAAACGGTTGTGGTATATCTACAATGTTGGAATGAGGGTTTCCTTGGCTGGTAAAAAGGAAACCCAGGAAGCACCAGATAAACTCAGGCATGGGAGGGTTAAACTGATCACTCATGAGTTATCCAACCTTACCCTCGTGGAAGTAGGAGTTTTTAGCTTTATGTTCCCAATAGTATTGGCAGATTGTGGAATTTTTTTTAAAAAGACATTTCCAAGATTACATTGCTGAAGGAAGAGTGAATTATGAATTGGATTGTAACCAGTGATGACACTGATATCTACAAATTCATATCAGATGGCTCCCAAAGAGATCCAGGAGATGAGAGTTTAGAAGGGGGATGTGGTGGAAAATGCAATCAGCAGGAGGTGTGGTTTATAGTTGTTGAGTGAAGAATCAGAGCAGCGAGCTGCGTTATAGAAACCCTTCATGTATAGTGATAGTGTATCCTCTCTATAGTCTATAACTGTCACTCCCCCACACCTTCGGCGAATTTGAAAGGCATAGCTTGGGGAAAAAGGCTGCATGGCCTGTCGTGCTCAAATATCCTCCGGAGAATCTTCTGAAGGATTTTATAAAGGTGGTGAGGACATCATCCTTTTCAGAGGATGCAATATGGTACTAGTGAAGCTACCAAATGAGGTTTTGAGGGAGTTCCAAACATACAATTTGGTGGTTCATCCTGGTGTGGCAAAGATGTACCAGGACCTTCAGCGTTAGTACTAGTGGTAAGGGATGAAGACTGCAAAGAGCTGAACGAAGTCTTAGGCCAACAAGAGATGGAAACCCTTGGAGTTCAAGGGTGGAGACCATGTCTTCCTATGGGTCTCACCCCAATGGGGATTATAGAGATTTGGACGGGGCAGAAATCTATCTTTGGGGTTCATCGGGCCTCTCCAGATTCTCAATAGAGTGGACGAGGTGGCGTACCATTTATCCCTTCACCCACAGATGCACCAGGTGCATAATGTTTTCCATGTATCACAGTTGAGGAGATGTGTGCATGATCTATCACACGTTATTAACTAGGGATAGCTGGAATTTGATGATGGGGTGACTTTTACAGAGTTCCTGGTAGAGATAGAAGATCGATAAGAGCGAGTTTTTAGTGGATGGTCGATCCCTCTTGTGCAAGTTCAGTGGTAGCACGATAACCTCCAGGAGAGCACATGGGAGTGGAGGGCTCAGATTCATGATCAGTACCCTCATTTGTTTTTTTGCCTTTGTTTGACTTTTGAAGACAAAAATCCATATGATAGGGAGAATATAAAGACCCATAACTTCCATATATATTTTTTAATTATATGAAATTTTTAGAAGACAGTGAAATATGACAGCATGTGACTTCGAGCCCCAGAGTGCCCGAAATGATCCGTTGAAAAAATGTTAAGCTTAAAATAGTGCACGTGTGTAGTTTTCCTGAAAAAAGTGGAATAACTCTTAAATGGGTTCCCAAATCATAAATATGATGGAATCATTGCGTTTACAATAGCAAGATTACCCTAGGCATGACTTAATTCTAGTTGGTGTAGGCCTACAGTGAGAAAAATCAAAAATGGAATGACTGTAAATAAAATATTTAAATAAATTTATTTTATTTTTTCAAATTCTTATATCTCACAAAAGGCGACTCAGATTAAAAAACTGAGACCACCACTGAACTTGTGAGGGTATGATTTCCATAAGTAGATATTAAATTTGGCTAGTGTGGGCCACCATTGGAAGTTATTTTTTTCCGTAAATAAAATAATTAAGAAACAATTATTTTATTGTAAAATTATTAACTTATAAACAGTAACTCTGATTGAAAGTCTGAGAGTACCATTAAGATCATGAGGGAATTTTCCCCTTAGGCGAAGCCTAACCATGACTGACGTTGGTCAAGGGTGACTATTAATAATTATTTGAACTTTTTTAAAGGCAAGTTCAGTAAACACGCGAGTGAAATTTTCTATCTTTTGAACTGGTACCCGGATTAAAAATTTGAGGGCACTGTTGAATCCGAAGCACTGAGATTTTCTTAAGGGATTCATAACTTTGAAAATAGTTGGTCAGGGTAAATATTTAGTTTCTATGTCTTTTTAAATAAATAATAAAATAACCTAGGAATTTTTATTTTATTTCTTTTTTTCCTACCACCTATTGAGCGGTGGTGGTAAAGACCCCTGAGGTGGTCGGACTTTTAAATTTGGGATATTAATTTCCCAGTTACACTTTGGTTGCGTAATCACCCCTTGTGTTATTAATATTACACATTGATTACATCTGTTAATGGATCTCATTAATTTCTTGGTGCATTACTCACACTTTCCCCCCTTTATTTAAAAGGGTTTCAAGGTAGAGTTTTTGACATGACTTCTTCAAGAGAGGAACTGCTGGATAAGTGACGTGACACCTTCCACCGATGGAGATGGAATCTCGGGCAACAAAGAACTGGGAGTGACGAATGCCGAAGACTTCCTCAATGCAATGATTCTCCTTCCACCATCGCAATGACTACAATGATTATTGGGGTAGGGGTTTCATTTTAATTCAAGAAATTCCCAAGTTTCTTCTCCTCGTTATTGAATTTGTGGGTGGTCATTATGGGGGATTTGAACGAGATTTATCATTATTTTAATGTGATGTATAAATTACTCCCACTTGTTATAAAGCTAATGCGGAGGGTGAGGGGAAAATAAACATGGCCCAGACCCTCCACTGCTTGATTGTTATTGCGTTCTTCAGAGGCATGTTGTTTCAACTTGATGGAAACTTGAAACCAAGAGGCTCATAATGATGACGACATCCCAATAAGATTATAGGAGCATCCAGAAGAATGAATGAACCACCATAGTTCACCCAGTGGCCCTCGGAAGATTCACCTACATGGAAACAGTGTGGTGGCACTGGTGACCAGTGCCGGCGCTCGCCGGCCACAGAAGAGGGTTGTGCCACTTGCCGCCGCAGTAGACCCGAAGGGGCGGCCGACAACCGATCAGCCATGTTGGCAAGGCAGCGTGTCGTTGCATGCCTTAGAGAAAGATCTGAGACATCGAAGCCACAAAAGAGGGGGACTTACACCCCACGGACCACGTGGCAGGGCCAAATGGCACCACTAATTGAAGATCCAAATGACTCTTCTTGAGCTGTTTGGGGAGTTGGTGACCACCCGGCTGGCGAGACGTGACATCACACCGAGCCGCATTGCCTGATGGGTCACTCCCAACTAGAGGGCCGGTCCGGGTTGGGTCGGGTCGATCCAACTAGGATGGACCAGACTCGGACCCCTCTTGATCCCAGATACGCTTAAAAGGCCATATCTTGATAACAAGAAATCTATTTGACAAACCGTCTATGGAGATAGGATCCTTAAAGCGAGACGATCCTTTTGAGATACTCCTAATGACATTCAGATAATGTTGGAGTTTGTCCAGGTTGGATTGTACACAAATCCAACCGGGACCTCGGTATTAAAATGCCTATAGCTTATAGACCGGGTGTCCGATTGACGCGTCATCTCATGCATTGGAACCCTTATGACATGGATGATCATTGGGTTACTTCCTTGTGGAACATCATGGTAGTTGAGGTATGGACGATGACCAGAGGGGAAGAACAAGTTTGTTTTTTAAAGTGAGAGTAAGATGGATAGTCCTTTGATGACTCAAGGAGTGGGTATTTTTTACTCCTCTACTCCGGTAGAGATGGGACTCCCCTAGTCATGAGTGCAGGTTTGTTTTCATCTAAGATGTTTTTCCAATATTTGGAGTTGGTACTCCCTTATTGGACGAGGGTGTGAGTTCTCCGTACTTAACTCACATAGAGTCAGGTACTCCCCTACCGGGTAGGGTGAAGGTCCTCTATGTTAGGAGTAGGTACTACTCTATCAACCAAGGGTGCGGGTCCTCCTAATGCAGTTCTACAGTAGAGTCGGTACTCCCCGACCGTTCTAGGGTACAGGTTTTCTAGCCTAGGGTCGGTACTCCCTTGACGTACTAGGGTTTAGGTCCCCCACCATAAACAAACTACTAGAGTTGTACTCCCCTACCGGGTAGGGTGCAGGTCCTCACATATAGAGTCAGTACTCTCCTACCATTCTAGGGTGAGGGTCCTCTAGCCTGGGGTCAGTACTCTGCTAACATACTAGGGTGCAGGTCCCCCATAGAAAAAAAACTAAAAGAGTTGTACTCCCCTACCGGGTGGGGTGCATGACCTCACATATGGTGTAGTACTCCCTCGTATTAGAGTAGTGATGAGGATCAGGTCCTTTAGGGGAGTTGGAGCTCCCTTGACTATAGGACACAGTGTCGAGGAGTGGGACTCTTCACTTGGGTTCCCTTGGTCTTTCCTCAGGATAAAGACTGTGAATGTGAGACCTTTTGTTCCGGGAACAAGAGGAAGTTCTAGAAGAATGTTCTGAATGGAGCATGTCCTCTCGGATGTTATATTAGGAATGGTTGAGTTCTACTTATTGGAGTACATCTCTCAAACGTGTGCCATCAGGGCTGGCTAGTTCATGGAGTGTGTACTCAGGATCCTTGAGTTATGCTTTGATCCTTCTTTGGAGATCCTATAAATGGATTGAGCTCAGAGCCTTATGTTTCTTTGTGGATGAGGTGAGTATATCTGTTTTGAGCTGTGTCTATTGCTTTGTGATTTGTGATTGAGACCATGATTTGTGGTTTTTCCTTTCTAGAATTCTGAGAGACCTTCAGGGGTCTTGGGGTCCCTACTGGGTATTGTTATACTCACCCATACACGGTCCATTCCCGCACCTTATTGTGTCTTGTGAAGATGATGCGAAGCCATGAATGGGACTCAGGAAGCTAGGACCTAACGGTGCAAGATGGCGATGATTAAAGTGGAGAGTTATGGAGATGAGTTGTACCTACCATTTAGGTACGATTCTCGGTGGGAAATCTCAAGAGTTGTTTTCTGTTTTCAGTTGTAGTGGTAACTTTTCATTTGGGCTTGTATTCCATCCCCTTTCTTTCAGTACACACTTTTACTACAATAGTTTTACTTTGTGGTTTAATCTTGTTGGATTCTAGTCTGTGTGTTTGTACAGGTTTAAAGGAAATGCCTTCCCGTTTTAGGGATATGCCTTTCCAGTGCTAGTCACCAACCCCTGGCCTATGGAAGGCGAGTTTGGGTTAGTTACAGCACGAGCCCTGGGGGACGGGTCGTGACATAAATAGGTTATTAATCAGGAAGTACATTAATATAATAAATTTGTTTAGGTAGAAAAAAACATTCATGATGTATCATAATTGAGGTAAGGGATTTCTTAACTCAATTTTCCTTCATTAGGATAAACTTCTACTTCATTGATTATGTTAAGATATGATTATGTCATAAATTACTTTTGATTATGTGATGTCATGTTTTCAATTTTTATATGGATTTATAGATGATACTAATAATAAATTCTTTTGATTAATGATCACATCAATGATATGATTTATTGAAGGGAATTTATTTTAAAATCCTTCTTTTAAAGCTCCTCTCTCATTTTATCTACAAAATTCAAAAATGAATTTTTTAAAATTATATTGACTTATCTTATTTCCCCTCCTTGATAATGATTTAATGATTTAATTTTTCCTTCATAAATTTTTACTATTCTTTTAATATAAAATTGATTCATTATTATGTGTATGGTTTTTAGATTTTAAACGCGATTTATTCAGGAAAAGGGTATTTTGATATCTGAAAGTGTTTTACACATGGGTTTAAAATGGTTTTAAAGGGTTTTATGTATGATATGGTCCTTGGAAATTATTTATGACGGGTATTACCAAATAGAACAGGTTGAGCTTGTTATAGTTTACAGGATTAGTGTGCCTAAATAGTGCTCTAATGAATTGGGTAATGATTTTTTTCTTTGGAAAATTATATTAGAAGTTGGTTGAATAGTAATTCTAATTTTTAAGGGTTATGTTAGAGGTTATTTAAGGGTTTTTATGGTGTATGGAGGCACATACATAACTTTTTTATTCTTTATAATGTGTCTTCATGGAAATAAATTCATCTCCAATGGAAAGATAATTATTTTTAATGAAAAATGATTCTAATTTTTGAAAAAAATGTATGTATTTAAGGAAAGGTTTTTAATGGGGTTTTATATTATTCAAGGGCCATATTTGTTTTTATTTTATGTCCCTTATGGATAATTTTGTGCTCATTACACATTTTTTCGTTATTTTTATAGGGTTTAAGAATGATTTGGGATACAGATGAGGTCATGATGAAAATTTTGAAGAATTATCATAAAAAAGTCATTTATTATTTTTAAAAGTTTTATTTGGTGGAAAAAATGGATACTGATTTTGACTATAAACTTTTAATATATAGGTTTACCATATAATAGTATTTCATAATTATATAAAACTCTAAACCGAAAAGACACTAAGGATTTTAAGGAAAACAATCCCAGTCTAAATTCAATCAAATATATAAAGATTAATATTGGTTCCTTGTAGTTTCTATCAGAGGATGGTTTATAAAACATAAGAGATTAAGATATTTTCATGATAGGTTATCATAATCGTGATGGATTCCATAAAAGCATTATATTTTTAACGATGATCATAATTTAAATGTCTAAGAAACACCTTTTTAGGATTTAAGAAATTATTTTTTTTGGCGACTAATGATAATTTTGGAGACATTTGTCGTAACACCCCGACCAAAGTTACCCAGAGTCGATGCTTTAGTACATAACATTATCATGATATAAGAAATCATGTCCTGAAATACTGATCAGTTTAGTATTATTATAAATAAGATACATACGTAAGTTCAACATTAAAACTTGGAAAGAAATAAAACACTAATTTATTCCATTAGAAACATTCAAGCCTCGCTAGATTATGCCTGAAAGTCACTCATAACTAACTTCTTTATATCCTGGGAAAATTAAACATAAGAAAGGGGTGAGCTCAAATGCTCAGTAAGGGTAATAAATACAGTGGAAGAGAATATAAACATTAGGCATGGTGAATAATTAAAAACACATTACTTTAAAAGTAATAAACATGAATACTTTATGGTAGGAATATTAGTTGAGTAAATAATGCCATAATAAAACATATTCATGGTTATTATACTAGTAGAATAACCACATGAACAATCATTATTATTTTTATAATGATGGAATGTATAATGACAAACATTCTGAAACATCTTGTCAAGGCCTCGACCAAGATGTCTAAAAATGATTTAGGCCTCAGCCAAAACAATATATCAAATTGGGAAAGGCCACAGCTAATTCCACATCTTATTGTCTCATGAGACCTATCGATGCATCGAGGAGCTATAGTAAGCTCCACCCATCACATACCGAGTCCCATACATTCCTCATATGAAAATGTTGAAACATAACATAAACATTCTTATTAAAGCTAGTATATGAAATGTCAATACTTTAACCATAAAACATGAATAGTATAACAATAACACATCCACAGTAAAACATATCACAAAACCTTCAATACAATATGTAATATTTTTATCATAATAAATCAACTTCAAACAAGTTTAAAATACATAAAAGGATATTGACATAGATGAAATGAAATCTATTTGAAACAAATACCTATTTCTATTTGGAAAACATTTAAGAGTCACATAATTATAAAAAAACCATTATTTTGAAACTATTCTTATAAGTTTGTAAGGGATGCTTAGAAAAATGTTATAATGGTGGAAAATAGCCGCACCCACTGTATAAGTTAAAAAAATATTCTTACGTTAAATTGGTCGAAAAGGTCATAATGTACCTTGCTTGGAAAATAATGGAAAGATTCATTTCAAAACATATAAGGTCAAATAAGGGTATAAATGAACATAACCCATATTCTAGTAAATAGTAAATATGATTTGAAATACATTTTTAAGAAAACAGGAATGTGGATGATAAAGATGTCCCAGTAGATACTTACGTAAAAACAACCTTGGATAATAAAGAGATTGTGAAATTAACCCTTACCCTGTAATTTTCCTTTATTGAGGGTAAGTTAACCTCTTGTGTAATAGTTAAATAATTTTTATTAAATTATAAAAGAACTATATACATAAATATGGTATCATATATGATCATCTAATATTTCTTTGTTAATAGTATTTCAGTAGTATCATCGTTTCAGGTGTTAACAGATTTATTTCCTTTATATGCATGGTTACATAAGACATGTTTTTTATGGATAGGATTTATTTGATTAATATAAAGAATGATATTATGTTAACAAAAATTATTTTTAGTCATCAATTGAAAATTATTCTTGAATTTTTATGATGGGGAAATAAATCTTATCGCATTCATGGAGACGATAATCCGTACATACGCACAAGCGATAATATCGTTATATTGATGGAGAAATCGTATGTAATTGGTTGATATATCATATATACATAATCATTAACATGTTATATTGATTATATAAATTAGTTATACTCATTATTATACCCATCAAAAGAAGGATGTGTTTGAATAACAAACCACACCATGACGTGGAGACGGTAGCTGTACGTAGGAATGTATGGTGACTTTATCATTTATAGGATGGAAAAAATAATGAACATGGTTGTACCATATTTATAATAACTTCATAGTGTGTAGAAGGTACTGGACTTATTATTTTGGTATGGAAACAACAAAGAAAGATGAATTTTATGTAGGAATGAACTTAAAAGAGGTGATGAAATATTTACCTCTTCTTAGGGTTCTTCTTTTTGATTTGATCAGAAGGGATCCTTAGGATGGATTTCTAACCAATGAAAGGACTATAGGATTAAGGGACGAATTTTGTGAGGATATTTTAGTAGAGGTTGGCCGAGGAAAATGGCTGTGGAGTTGTGATTTTTAGAGAAGGGGAAGTGTCCTTTTATAAGAGAGGTGAGAGTCACTTCAGGAAAAGCTTGAAATATTATTTTATAATAAAATCATTTTTTGGTTTCTAATGGCTCAAAAATGATTTAGTTAGAGGATAAGGTGGGAATTGGTCGAAAAACTCTCAACCAATAGGCTTTAAAAAAATTTAGTTCATCATATTAACATTATCTTTTAGATAGAACTCTTAGTTTAATAGTTTTACATTTACCATGTCTCTTTGTATTTTTATATTATATGGTTAATAAATTAATATAAACTAACAAGAGAACCCCAAGTGATTAATTATTAATATATATAACCATATATATGTTTTTTGGCAGAACATTAGATTTTTATGAATATTATATCAATTAATAATATAGTATTTTTTTAAAAAACTCAATTATGTCAATTTTGACGCTATTTAGTATTTGATTTTTTTGAAAGCCATTAAAACTTTATCACTTCAAATAAAATTTATTTAACCAACCCTAACATGTCATATTAACCGAGAAAATTAGTGTCATTCATCATAAGTTTCAATTTACATTTATTTGGATATTTATAATATCAATTATTTTAATATTTCATTAATAAAGTAATTACTACATCATAATTATGTCATAAAAAAATTAAATTATTTAACGTTTGAAAATTATAAATAAAATAAAATTATTTAGGAAATATTTTTAGATTTTTAATTAATATTTATAGTCTAATTTATATTGTGTGTAACCCTATATCAAAAATGGCTTATTTATTAAACTTTGAATTTAACTCTTTTAACTCTTCTTTAAATAAAATAATAAAAAATTTCCTAATCTAATCCAAGTGGACCAAAGGGGGTCATATTCTATTCCTAAGGTTGTTTTTGGTCTAATTATATTTATCCAATAGAATTAGGAGATGTGTTAGGGTAATTATGACATCATTTTTACCCTTAATTGCCATATTTACTTATAATTGTTGTAAATAAAAGTCAAATGTTACTATTCAACAACAATTATTTTCATCTTATTGAACCATATTTTACTTACTGATTTTAACCATTTCTCTGGAATTTTTAAATTCATCTTATAGAAGTGGTAAAATTAATATTTACACAGATTTTCAATTTCTCTTAGGAGGTTGGTAAAGGATGATAAAAAGTTCTATAAATATTTATATATCTAAACTTATTATAAAATGACTCTAATGAATTAAATTTAAATTATATAGGTATTATGTATATATTTTGACCTAAAATAAATTTAAATAAAATAAATAATTATTTAAATAAAAATTTTATTTTAACCAATAACGTAGTGTTTTCCAATATTCATAAAAAATTGAATGTTTTCAAAAAAATACCAAATATTAACCCTAAGCTAATTTTGATATTCCAAATTCAAAAATGAAGTCCATTTTGAAAAATAAAATTTATAAAATTTCAAATATTGGGGATTACTATTCATAATGGCTAGTTGGATTGATTGTAGTGTGTTAGAATCTCGATGTCGCATATAATGCAAGCTATTGGATTAATCAAAGGGAAATGTAATGTGGAAGCTTGGGGTGTTACATTATACCCTCCTTCAAATAATTTCATCCTCAAAATTTCAATAATACTAATGAACAAAACGATTCAGGTGGTTCTTCATCATAAGTTCCTCTAGTTCCCACGTTGCCTCTTCCATCATATGGTTTCTCCATAGAACTTTTACCAGACGAGTCGTCCGGTTTCTCAGAACTTGTTTGATGGTATCAAGAATTTTAACAATATCTTCACAATAAGACAGATCAGGTTCCAATTCAATTTCCTTATAGGTGAGTACATGTGTTGGGTCAGGCATGTATTTTCTCAACAATGATACATGGAACACATCATGAACTTTGGAGAGACTTGGCGGCATTTCCAAACAGTATTCTACAACCCCAATTTGTTCTAGAATTTCGAAAGGTACAATGTACCTAGGACTTAGTTTATTATTATTACTGAATCATATAACTCCATTACATGGAGATACCTTCAAGAAAACATGATCCCATACTTAAAATTCCAAATCCTTCCTTCGTTTATCGACGTAGCTCTTTAGCCTACATTGGGATGCTTTGATGTGGATTTGGATAATATTTACATTTTTTCATTGTTTCCTCAACAAGTTTTGGGCCTACGAGTTTTCGTTCACCGACATCATCCCAACAAGTTGGTGTGTGACATCTATTTCTATATAATGCTTAATATTGTGCCATCTGATTAGATTAATAGAAGCTATTAATATAGGAAAATTATACCAGAGGTAAATATTGACGCTATATACCTTGAAAGTCAAGAGAGGAAGATTTCAAGATGTCTTATAAGGTTTGAATAGTCCGTTCTGATTGTCCATTTGTTTGAGGGTGGTTGGCAGTGCTCACACGATGTTCAGTATCAAGGGGTTTCTGAAGACTTTTCCAGAATCTTGATGTAAAACGGGGATCACAATCAGAAACAATCAATACCGGTACTCCATGAAGTCATACAACATAATTAATATACAGTATTGCTAAACATTCAAGTGGTAAATATTCTCTTATATCAAGAAAATGTGCTGACTTGGTAAGACGATCAATAATGACCCATATTGCATTATTTCTTCTAGTATTCTTTCGTAGACCCATGAAAAATTCCATCGTATTATCATCCCAATTCCACTCAGGTATGGGAAGAGGTTACAGGACTCCTCTAGGATGTTGCCTTCCAGATTTCACTTGTTGACAAACTATACATATTGACACAAAAATCAGCACTCTCCCTCTTCATGTTGTCCCAACAAAAATGTTCCTCCAAATCTCTATACATCTTGGTTCTACCAAGGTGTACAGAGAAATTGGAGCTATGGGCATCATCCAACAATTCCATTTTTAGATCAGGTATACCGGGAACACAAAGTCTCTTCCCAAATTTCAAAATTCCATCATCCAATACGAAGTCACTCAATCTCCAATCAGTTATAGCTTTAATATTCTTTTGAAACTCCTCATCATCTGTTTGAGAACTCTTTTTTACTTTCTAATAAAG
This sequence comes from Viscum album, assembly GCA_963277665.1. Lineage (NCBI taxonomy): Eukaryota > Viridiplantae > Streptophyta > Magnoliopsida > Santalales > Viscaceae > Viscum > Viscum album. The sequence goes on from OY728166.1 coordinate 1,325,480,793, forward strand.
ATGGTTTGGCATCCATTTGAAAAAGTATTGATGTTTCACCTTCCATGGTTATTCCCATATCCATCTTTACTAGATCCACGAAAATAGGACCCCTTTCAAACCTCATCTTGTTCAAAACTCCATGGTCCTTTCTACACAATGCATCTGCCACCTTATTTTCCTTCCTCGGGTGGTAGTGTATAGTGCAATCATAATCCTTGAGTAGTTCAAGACATCATATTTGCCTCATGTTGAGTTCTTTCTGTTAGAAAATATACTTCAAACTGTCATGATCAGTATAAATCTCACATTTTTCACAATAGAGATAATGCCTCTATATTTTTAGAGAAAAGATTACAGATACTAACTCAAGATCATGAGTAAGATAATTTTTCTCATGAATTTTTAGCTGTCATGATGTATAGGAAATAACTCTATCATTCTACATAAGGACACAACCGTGTTATTTCTTTGAAGCATCACTATAAATAACAAACCCATCATTCCCCGATGGTAGTGTCAAGATAGGAGAATTAACTAATCTTCTCTTTAGTTCTTAAAAACATTATTCAGACTCTTTTTTCCAAAAAAAATTAACCCTTTTATGTGTGAGCTTGGTTAATGGGTTAGACAACTGAGAAAAATTGGGGATGAAACATCGATAATAACCTGCTAAACCAATAAAACTATGTACCTCAGTTATACTCATTGGTGTTGTCCATTCTTGTATTGGCTTGGTATTTGAAGGATCAACATGGATTCTATCTTTAGAGACAATATGGCCAAGAAAAGAAATCATCTGAATCCAGAATTCACACTTTCTAAACTTCTCTTATAATTCATTTCTTCTAAGAGTCTTTAGAATAATTCATAAGTGAATTTCATGAGCTTTTTAGATTTTAGATTATACCAATATATCATCAATAAATACCACTACAAAGTCATCAATATATTCCTTGAAAACTCTATTCATTAGATTCATGAATACATAGGGTGCATTAGTCATTCCAAAAGGCATTACTATAAACTCGTAATGCCCATACCTAGTTCAAAATGCTTTTTTCGGAATGTATTCCTTCTTCACACACAACTGATGATATCCATATCGAAGTTCAATCATTGTAAAATATTTATATCCATTAAGTTGATCGAATAAATCATCAATGCATGGTAGAGGATACTTGTTCTTTATTGTTATAGAATTTATCTCCCTGTAGTCAATGCACAACCTCATAGATCCGTCTTTCTTTTTAACAAAAAGAACAGGGGCTCCCCAAAGCATGAAATATTTTTTCTAAGGAACTTATCCATTTCTAAACTACTAATGGATTTTTACTCCCATTGAATGTTGGTGGTTGTTACATCATGAAGTGGTCTAAAATTGATCCTCCGCGTTGTGGATCTGGGTGCTCTATATGGTTAAGGTTATTATTTATAACCTGAGTGAGTTGTCATAGTATGCTGATAAGATGATCAACACTGGTTTCATCACCAGATCCACTATAATTATCTTGATTAGGAGGTAAATACCTACATGGATTATGTGCATTGATACAGATTCCATTCCTTCCACTAGAAGCCATTTCTAAACAATGTCATACAGCAGATTAGTTCATGAATCACAATACATAATTCAGAACTTGTAAAACACTTAACATAAATTGAACAGTTTATGGATATAATCCATAACCATAAAAATGTTTTCTTTGAGGAGTTATATACTCATCAATACTTCATAATAGTTTTTAAATAACATTATAATGATCCTAAGAATATCCCCTGAGAGTTACATAACCAAGAGTGAAGCAAGGTCCGTTGTTGTGCACCAGTTCCCGTTCGATTATAGCTCAATGCAGTGTTTTCAGATTTTACCCCTAGGTACATCTATGCTAGAGACACCTCTACCTGCTTATATCCAGACAGAGATTTATTTCTTGGAAAACTCACAAAATCTCTACCGTACCAAAATTCTAGGAAGTTCTTCGATACTAATACTCAAAGTGAATCTTAGGGTAACGTTCTCTAATCAGATTTTTTCTAAATCTAGTTTCCATGTTTTGTAGTAAACTTACTCTAATACAAAATGTAATACCCTAACCACAGTTACCCAGAGTCAGTGCTTTATTACATAACATTAGCATGATACAAATAATCATGTCTCGAAGGACAGATCAGTTTAGTATTATTGGAAACAAGACACATGCATAAGTTCAACATTATAACTTTAAAAGAAATAAAACACTAATTTATTCCATTAGAAACATCCAAGACTCCTTGATTATTCCTACAAGTCACTCATAAATAACTTCATAATATCTTGGGGATGTGAAATATAAAAAAGGGGTGAGCTCAAACGCTCAGTAAGGGTAACAAAAACAGTGGAAGATAACATAAACATTAGGCATGACAAATAATTAAAAACACATGCCTTTAAAAATAATAAACATGAACACTTTACGGTAGGAATATGAGTGGAGTAAATAATTCCACAATAAAACATAGTCATGGGTATTCTAATAGTCTAATAACCACATGAACCATAATTATTATTTTCATAATTAGGGAATGTATAATGCCAAACATTTTAAAACATCTTGTCAAGGCCTCTCCCAAGATGTCTACAAATGATTTAGGGCTCGACCAAAACCATATATCATATTGGGAAAGGCCTCAGCCAATTCCATGTCTAATTGTCTCATGAGACCTATCGATGCATCGAGGAGCTATAGCGGGCTCCACCCATCATATACTAAGTCCAATACATTCCTCATATGAAAAGGTTGAAACATAACATTAACATTCGTATTAAAACTAGCATATGAAATGTCAATACTTTAACCATAAATCATGAATTGTATAAAAATAACACATCCATAGTAAAACATATCAAAAAAACATCAACACAATATGGAAGTTTTGTATCATAATAAATCAACTTCAAACATGTTTAAAATCCATAAATGGATATTGACATAGAGTAAATGAAAAAATTTTGAAAGAAATACCTTTTTCTATTTTGAAAACATTTAAGAGTAACATAATTATAAAATAAAACATTTATTTTGAAAATATTCTTATAATCTTGTAAGGTAACCTTAGATGATGTTATAATAGTGGAAAATAGCTGCACCCTCTGTATAAGTTAAAAAAACATTCTTACCTTAATTTTGACGAAAAGGTTATAAAGTACCTTGTTTAGAAAATGACGAAAAGATTCTTTTAAAAACATATAAGGTCAAATAAGGGTATAAATTAATTTAACACATAGTATAGTAAATAGTAAAAAAAATTTGAAATAAATTTTTAAGAAAACATTGATTTTGTTGATAAAGAGGTCCCAGTAGATACTTACGTAAAAACAACCTCAGATAATAATAAGATTGTGAAATTAACCCTTACCGTGTACTTTTCCATGGTCGAGGGAATGTTAAACTCATTTATAATAGTTAAATCATTGTTATTAGATTATAAGAAAACTATATACATAAATATGATTTCATATATGATCGTCTAATATTGCTTTGTTAATAATATTTCAGTAGTATCATCGTTTCGGGTGTTAACTGACTCATTTTCCTTTATATGCTTGGTTACGTAAGCCATGTTTGTTATGGATATGATGTATTTGATTTATATAAAAAATAATATTATGTTCATAAACATTATTTTTATTCATCAAATGAAAATTATTCTTGAATATTTACAATGGGGAAATGAATCTTATTCCGTTCGTGGAGACGGTAATCCGTACGTATGCACGAGCGACAGTATCATTATATTGATGGAGAAATCATATGTAATTTTTTGGAATATCATATATAAATACTCCTGAACATGTAATATTTATTATATACATTAGTTATACTCATTATTATACCCATCCCAATAATTAAGTGTTTGAATAATAAACTACACCACGACATGGAGACAGTTAGCCGTACATACACACGTATGGTGACTTTTTCATTTATAGGATGGATAAAATAATGAATATGGTTGTACCATATTTATAATAACATCAAAGTATTTATAAGGAACTAGATTTATTATTTTGGTATGGAAACAACAAGGAAAGAGGAAGTGGAAGAATAAATGAACTTGAAAGAGGTGATGAAATATTTACCCCTTTCTTTGGGTTATTCCCTTTGATTTGATGAAAATGGCTCCTTACATTGGCTTTATGAATAATGGAAGGCCTATAGGATGATGGGAGGATATTTTTGAGGATATTTGGGAAGAGGATGGCCAATCCAAATGGCTTTGGAGGTGTTATTTTGAGATAAGGGGAAGTTCCCTTTTATAAGAGAGACGAGGGTCACTTTAGAAAAAGCATGAAATATTATTTTATAATAAAATCATTTTCGGTTTCTAATTACTCCAAAATGATTTATCTAGAGGATAAGGTAGTAATGGGTCCAAAAAATTTCAACCAATAGGTTTTGTACATGTTTATGTCACCATATTAACATTTTCTTTTGGATTTAACTCTAAGTTAAATAGTTTGACATTTACTATGTCTCTTTGTATTTTTATATTATTTGGTTAATAAACATACTATAAACTACCAATAGAACCACAAGTAGTTCATTATTAATATATATAATCCTATTCTAAGTATTTTGGCCGAATGTTAGATTTTTATAAATATTATATCAATTAATAATATAGTATTTGTTGTAAAAACTCAATTATGTCAATTTTGACACTATTTAGTATTTGATTTTTTTAAAGCCATTAACACTTTATCAGTTAAAATAAAATTTATTTAACCAACCCTAAATATCATATTATTCTATTAAATTATTGTAATTTATCATAACTCTCAATTTACAGTTATTGGTATATTTATAATATCAATTATTTTAATATTTCATTAATATAGTAATTACTGCATCATCATTGTGTCATAAATAAATTAAATTATTTAATGTATAAAAATTATAAATAAAATATTATTATGTAGGAAATATTTTTATATTTCTAATTAGAATTTATAGTTGAATTTATATTGTGTGTAACCCTATATTAAAAATGGTTTAGTTTTTAAACATTGAATTTAACTCTTTTAACTATTCTTTAAATAAAATAATAATAAATGTCCTAATCTAATAGAAGTGGACCAAATGGGGTCATATTTTATTCATAAGGTTTATTTGTTAAATTATACTTATCCAATATCATTAGGACATGTTTTAGGGTAATTATGATATCAATTTTACCCTTAATTATCCTATTTACTTTTAACTGTGGTAAATAAAAGTGAAAAGTTACAATTGAAAAACAATTATTTTCCTATTATTGAACCTAATTTTACTTACTTATTTTAACCATTCTCTCATATTTTTTAAATTCAACTCCCAGAATCGGTAAAATTAAGTTTTATGAAAATTTTCAAATGCTCATAGGAGGTGGGTAAAATACTGTAAAAAGTTCTATAAAATTTTTATATATATAAACTTATTATAAAATGACTCTAATGAATTACATGGAACTTATAAAGGTATTATGTATCTATTTTGAACTAAAACAAATTTAAATAAAATAATTAATTATTTAAATAAAAAGTCGGTTTTAACCAATAACGCAGTGTTTTTCACTATTCATCAAAAAATGAATGTTTTCAGAAAATACAAAAAATTCACCCTAATATAATTTCGATAATACAAATTAAAAAATGAAGTCCATTTTGAAAAATAAAATTTCAAAAATTTCAAAAATTTGGTATTATTATTCATAACGGCTAGTTGGATTGGTCACGGTGTGTTAGAATCTCGAAGTTGCGTACAATGGAAGCTATAGCTTTAATCAAAGGGAAACATACCGTGAAAGTTTGAAGTGTTACACTTATTTATTTGGTAATTATAGGATATTACATTATAGGGTGAAAAATGAAAGGTATCAGGTAAATTTTTTGGGTAAAACATTTTTTTAAATGTTTAATATAATAAAGTTATTTTTTTACGATATTTCTCACATTTCTAGAATTTATAAGGATTATGTTAAAATTGTTTTTTTAGGACAGATCATATGATAAGTTACAACCCATTACATCCAGAAAGGACATAAGGATTGATCCCATAACGAATGGGAGACAAGGGTTCATAACATACCATTTACCTATGTGATGTCCTAGTAAGTATAAAGTTTTATTTTTTGTTAAATGATTAAATTGATGAAGAATAATATGATTTTATGAACATATGTTTTATCATAAACCTAACCATGGGATTTTAAAATGATTTGGTGATTAAGTGATTAATATTATTTCAAAATATGTTCACTATTTTTGGAATCCTATATGATTAAGGTAAAAAAATGATATGGTATTTTATTTGAGTAGTAAATTTTGAAGTATATTTTAGGAAGCATATATGATTTTGTTGTGTATTTATGGTCATTTAAGTTATTTTTGGAAATGAGTATCATATCGTGGATATTATGTTTAGGCTGTGTACATTTTTTTATAAGACTTCATGAGTAATTGATTTTATTTTGAGATTAATATTAAATTCATCTAGTAATATTAGCTGATCAAATCATTTTTATTTTTGGGTTTCAATATTTGTAAATATTTTTTATTTTTTTGGAAAAATTTTAATTCTAGTTATTTGATGAATGATATATGTTGATCTTTGGGTATTACTATTTAATTTTCATGATTAAATAAGTTTTTCATCATAAAAAGGTTTGTTATTTTTGTATAATTATATCATCTTGTACTAACCATTTTGATTTTGGTTAATTATTAAATATAGAAAGAATGTATATATGTTATTGTATGGATGTTGTGATCCTTAGAAGATGATTTTGATGCTTCTCACATGAAAAATTTATCTTTTAGACTCATCATTTCAAAAAATATATGATATTGTGATGGAAATTAAATAAAGGAAAAAACTATTCATGTTAAGTAAGTATTTCTTCCTATTTTGTTAATATATATGGAAATAATATTCATCAAATCTAAAAAAAACTTTTTGAAATAAAAACATTAGGTAATGTTCTAGTTTTTTTAGAACATTTCATTTTCTCGGTAATTTTAAATTTCTGTCTTTGGATAGCATGCCCAATGTTATATTAATCGTTGGAACATAATTTTATGTGATTTATTAACCCAAATAATTGTTTTTAGATGGTTTTATGCCTCAAATAGTGTATTGGAGTTTCATATCGGGTTATAGAGCATTAGTCCCTAAAAAACCAGTTTTGGGAAAGCGTAGACTAGGGCACACAGTTTGTAAAAACCATGTAGACTCCCAAGAGTAACCATTTAGCCCATCAGTGTCATCGGGCATGGTTTAGAAAACAGTGAAGGAAGGGATGCTTTTCTGTGTGGGAGTTATAAATTTTTTGATAACGTTTCCCTAAATAGTATATACATAGTTTTGAAAATAGTAGGATATCTCATGCGTGTATGGTGTTTGGACAGTGGGAACTGCATCGTTGCAGCACGGTTAACCAAACCATGTGGTCAAATCATGTGTCCCAATAAAAGTATGAAATGATTATTTTTTCCTTCCTACCCTATTTATATTTTCATCCTACTTTATTCCTTATCCACCCACAAGAATAGAAGGAAATCTCTATTTCTCTCCCATCCATGCATTGATAAAAGTTTTTTGGTCAAACTCTAATCTTCAATCTGTTGGTGTTTGTAGATTCATCTTAATAAGACATTCAATCTGATATCGTCTTTCCTCAATTTATCTTTCCACATAGAATAATAAATCTGTGTGAGCCCATTTACACTATTTTCAAGTTGTTCATCTAAAATTCCATTTTCTTCCGATTTGGATTGAGTTAGAGGACGATATCAGATGGGAAATGCCATACTATAAATAGGCTGGTTGTTCCTATATTTTTACATGATTTTATGATTGTTTTATGGGTGTTCTCTATTGGTTCCCTGTCAGTTGACTGAGAAAGGCCCATTATAATTAAATTTATGTAATTAAAATAATGAATTTATGTAATGGGATTTTTGGGTATGACCTAGAGATTTTATATAAGATATTCCTGGTAATGGGTCTCATACCCCTTGGGAGGTATGTTCAGGTGTCTATATTGAATTAAATTGAATTTTTTAAATTGAATTTTTTATATTCAATGCTTCAGTTCTATGGGAATGTGATTGGAATGGCCTAAGTATTGAGGTTCTATAAATCCCATAGAATGAGGTGATGTGATTCGTTAGGTTGGGTGAGGCCCAAGATACATGGGGGATATTGATCATAGGTTGAGGTGACATGGTAATCAGATTGAGGCAAAGAGTTCACCAAGATGAGTGCATGGCCCAAGTGACTTGAGGTGGTGTTGACCACCAAGTTTTAGCGACATGGTCACTAGAGAATAAGAATTTGGATGATTTTTCCTTGTATGTTTGGTGATTTCCACTCACTATTTGTTGGCTAATGTGTCTTTGGAGTCATTTTATCATAGATAGGACTCAGATCAAGGTTAATTTGACCACTAGTATAGGTTTAAACCCCCATAGACTATTTAGATTTGGTGATAGTATTGGTACTCACCATTGAAATACATGTGGATGGTAAAAGACCATTAGTTGATGGTGACTAGACTATTAGATGGGGGATGAGGTTCACTAGGATACGTGAGGTCAATGGGCCTAGATTTTGGGAGGATGAGTTTCATAATGACTTAGGAATTCTACTATTGAGATAATGGTAATTATTATTAGAGGACATACTTTTATGTGCCTCAGTACATTGGGATTTGATCCGATGGTGACTTTTTAACTAGAGTCTGAGGGACCAGGTACCTATTGATTGGGCATATCATTTGGATGTTGGGTTTAGTGATTGATGGCATGAGGTGAGAGGTGGTATTTCAAAGTTAGATCTTGAGGGTTAACTTTGATTGGTTTCATTAGGGTATTCCACCAGCTTATGCCATGGAACCTCACAATTTCTATTACACACTCACACAAATATATATTAAACTAGGGGCCCGTATTCAATGATTATTGGTGATGGACTAAGTAGGTGATCACTTCCTTGTGTCTGATGAGCATAAGGGAAATGGGTATTTTTATAAATGTGCATTTGATTATCCCTTATGTATATCTAGATATGACTGTATTTATCATGGATGTGACACTCACACATTTTTTGGGGCCTACTGAGATTTATTCTCACACCACACAAGAGCCCATCAGGACAGACATAGACATTATTTCATTGTGATCAGGTAAGGGGTAGAGCTTGGGAGATGAACCTTAGTGATAATGTTTTAATAATTATCATGGGATGGATGGCATGGTACCATGGTGTTTATTTCACAATCTAGATATTACTTTTCAGTTTACTTTTTTCAACATGAAAATATATGTTTTTGATTATAATTAAGCATGGGAAACTTTGATTATCTATTTATATGTATGACATGATTTGGAACGTTGCCTCTGTGTAGAATTATTTTACACTATTTATTTATATATTCTTCTATTGAGTTATATTACTTCCAATACCTGATGTTTTTCTTCCAATATTATATATATACATATATCATTATTATTATTATAACTTGAGGGTATATCCTCCACATTATCACCTCTTTTCACCCATACTATCATTAAATATCCATTGGTGCATGCAAAATCATGCCTGGGGCCCAGTGGTCAACTAGATGAGAGCAGCATTTAAAGTGCCATTTGATAGGTGAACTATAAATGGTATCAATGAAGTTTTCTTATCTACGATTGGGTACTATAGTTTAGATATTTACTAATTATATCAATAGATTTCATTTACATTATTGGGTCTTATTGTTTAGGATATTCTAGACTAGAGACTGGGATATAGGAGGGACTAGGTATAGAGCTTGTGTTTGGCTTCCTGTAGCCCCATCAATGGGGGACATACCAAGCTGTGAGGGGTGGGAAATTGATGTTATGTAGTGATATTTTTTCATTTTATTTCATTTACACCTAGAGTGGTGTACATGGGCGTGAAATTTATCTATTAAATGGATTTTTACACCTAATTAGTATGGAAAGGGATGTTTATTTATGAATCATGATAGACACTTAGGGTCACATGATTTATTTTTCTTGATATTTTTATTAGGAACCAATATTAGGCTTTTTGGGGTTGGTTTGTTTAACATTTTAACAAAAAGAAGCTAAATAATGTTTTCCTTATTAGCCACTCTTTGGTGGAATTATACTCAGCCAACCTAGTCATGTTATTCCAATGAGATCTATGTGTGATTCTATGTGATTTTACATGCATGTGATAAATGGGACCGAAACTAGTATGAGTAGGCATGGATGATGATAACGGTGATTTTTTAAAGATTCAACAAAAAATGATAAATAGTATTTTTCTGTATAGCATCTTTGGTGGCATTCTACCTTTCTTACCCATATTAATATGTGGTGCCTGACATCGATGGGGGTAGGTAGGGGTTTGTGAGGAAGGATTACATGTGATTCCTAACTCTTATAGGGGTAGGAATGGGTCCATGAGACCAAATGATACTTGATATATGACTTTAATATGGGGAGGTGAGGGGCCTTGAGGTTGAATATCATTTGAAATGGTGAAATATGGTACTGTGAGGGTGGTGAGATGCACTACCTATTATTAATTTCATTATTTGTAATATATATATATACACTTTTATGGTTCTCTGACAATTCTATTGGTATTCAGTAGGATGCCCCATGAATGGGCTATAGTGGAGCGTTCAGAGGGTGGTGACTTGGTGCCACGTGAGTGTGAAAGGGACGAGACCCATGAGGGTTAGGATGAGACCATGGAGGGTTTGTCTGATCAAGAGATGTGGGTATAAGTACAAGTATAATCTTTGGTAAAAGTAGGAAAACCACAAGATATAGAATCTTTTGAGCCATGGCTAGACAAGTAAATTATAGTGATCTTAGTTCAGGTTATACATGGCATCGACATGGGATCTTAGGGTGTTCAGTCATCCATGGAACATATGACTTGAGAGTTCTAGTCACCTCACCCGCCACTATTTTAGGGAGAAGGTGGACCACAAGTGGTAAACATCTAGATATAATTGGTTTAGTTGATGTTTTATCATCTAGACATACCAACATCTTATAGGGTTAAGCTGGCTACGTACATGGTCAGAGGACCAGAAAAGAGACGGTTGGATTTACATGTTTAGGAAGGAAGACACGAGGGACTATATTGAATGGACTTTAAGAAAAGGTTCTTTGATCAATTCATTCCAGAGACACTGTGGGAGTAAAAGGCTCACATGTTAATGAATCTCTAGTAGGGGATACATGAGTCATGGATTATGCGGTCAACTTCATAGACATCTCAAAATTTTCACCTGCTATTCCATGTGATGAAATCTTCAGGGTGTAGTGTTTTGAGTATGGATTAAAACATTCCATCATAGTGTAGGTAAACATTTTCATGTTGATATCTTAGTCAAAGTTAGTTAATCAGGTGATGATAGACAAGGGAAATATGACAAACCAGTCTTATTAGATCGAGGTGACAATGTTTGGTTATTTCAGCAGTGATGCTTGTGGTGGATGGATGTGAGGCTTTGATGAATCTCAACAAGGTAGTCAGGCTAGAGATTTAGGAAGACCCCTATAGAGTGGGTATTCAGCATTTTTCTTCTAGTGAGGGTAATAATGACATGTCTTTACGTAGTTTGAGTGTCCTATAAATAATTTCTAGGCATGTGGCTATATCAGGAATCACAATAGGTTCTAAAGGAATTCTTCTCAAATAGTCATGATATAGGGATCAGGAAAGACTTAGGCATATTAGGTTAGATCATAAGAAATACCAGGAGAAGGTAACTGGGATTCATATGCACGTAGAGGTCATGGCATAAATAGTGGGACCAAATAATGTGGTCAGTAGATGGTGGCTAGAAAATCATTGTAGGGATAACATTCCATGCGCAGACAGGATTTAGGGAAGGTACATTTAGTGGAGATTACCGGTGCAGAAAAGTCTAGGGAGATGACTATAGTTATAGGTATACCATGATGAAGGGCATGAGAGAGTTCCTTCTTATTTTTTTATTTGGATATTTTTAATACACAAGGTGTGTTTGTATTAGTTTTTGGACTAGCCATGCACTAGCTATTATGTTGGAATCAGTAATGAGGCATTATATATATATACGAGGTGTGTTGAAATTTGGACTTCATCTAGGAATTGATATGATGTAGGTATTATGTCAGGTTTATGGGAATCTTGTAATTAATCCAATATGTTTTTTATATGAGGTGATGAGGAATTGATAGTTTTATAGGAATAAATATTTATATATAATGCTGGAATGTATGTTCATCTAAGGATATGAGGGATTTTGTGAGTTTCCTATATAGAATAGGTGTGATATGGGTATCTAATGAGATTTGAGGATATGATGGGTGTTTTCTTTGACAAGGGAATGATTTGAGAACTTGATGAGGTGTACGAGTGTAAAAATGTCACTGGATGAATTTTGGTTTTGGGGATGGATAATGGAAAATCGGATGTTTGTTTTGGGTCAGGATATAACCGGGTAGGTAAATCCTATGGTGGGGAGCACCTTGAGTCATGTTGACCCATGAATTAATGATTGAGGTAGACTATGATAATTTTAATGACACGGGTATGTATGATACAATATTCGGGTAATTATTAATAAATCATGGAAAAGTTATGTTAAGGTGAGGAGATTGTAATATCCCTTGTTTTTGGAATGAGATGTCTTCTAGGTAAATTGGAATTTTATATTTAATGAGTGGGAAAATTATTTTCTTGATCTTAGGACCCTAACTCTAGGTGTTTGATTGGACCTAGACCTTTTTTTTAGATTTCTTTTAAGGATCAGTGAGTTTTATTTGGTTTAAAATGTGTCTAAGGATCATCGAGCCTCGAAAACCTAGTTTTGGGAAATCCCATACTTGGGAGAAACATTTAGAAAAACCGTGTAACCTCCCAAGAGTAACCATGTGGCCCTATAGTACCACTAGACATGGTTTGGAAAACTATGTATGAGGGGCACACGGCCTTGTGGGAGCACTGTAGTTTTTGAACGATGGATCATGAACAGTCTACACAATGTTTATAAAATCATGAGCCTATGGTGTTTGAATAGTGGGAACCACGTGGTTGATGTATAGTTAGCCAAACCTTGTGGCCAAACTGTGTATTCCATTAAATATATGAAATTATGGCATTACCTCCCATCCTATTTCTATTTTTTCCTCTTATTTTCTTCCTTATCCACCCACACACAGAGAGGGAGACCTCCATTTATCTTTCTTATTGGATTTGAGTCATGTTCTCCATTCGAGCTCTGATCTTCAAAATGTTGGTAGCTACAGATTCATATTGGTAGGACCTTTAATCTTCTATATTCTTTTCTATGTTTGTCTTTCCATGTGGAATGATAAATCTATGTCACTTCATTTGCTTTATTTTCATGGAATTCATCTAAAACATTGTTTCTTCTGATTCATCTCAAGTAAGAGGCCAATATTAGATAATCGAGCACAAACTATTATGAGGTTTTTGGTACATAGATTTCATCATAATATTTTGATTGTTTCATGGGTGACCCCTATATGATCCATGTGATTCAGCATGGTGAGACTCAAACTAATTAAATTCATGCCTTTAAATTAATTAATATATTCTATGGGATTTTGTTGAGTATTACCTTGACCTTTTATGAATTATAAGATTGGTAAGGGGATTCAAACTACTTGGGAAGGTTAGGTCGGGTGTGTATATTGAATTAAATTTAATTATTTATGTTAAATTCCAAATATATAATGGAATGTGGAATGATTCATGAGTGACGTTGATCATAGGTTGAGGTGACATGTTAATTGCATTGAGTTGATGAGGTAATTAGATGAGGGAATAGACCAGGTGACATGAGGTGGTGTTTAAAAGAAAGATTTATGGACATGGTAATAGTGGAATGAGGTGTCAGATGACGTGGATTTAAATTTTTTTATGATTTCCACACATTTTTTGTTGGTCGACACACCAATGGAGTCATGTGTACAAAGATAATACTTAGATTGAGGTGGTGTTGACTAGTTGTATGGGTGAAGACCCCAATAGACTCTATGGATTAATTGATTTTATTGACCATCAGATATTTTTGGTGGGTGATCATGGTAAAAAGCCATGTGAATGGTTATAGATCATTGGTTAATGGTGATGATACCATAAGATGGAGGGTGAGGCTCACTAGGATACATGAGGTTGATAGTCTGTGACATTTGGATGATGAATATCGGCGTACCTTGGTTTGTCATTTGTGGGTCTAATGGTGATTATTATTGGAGGATAGACATTGCTCTACCTTTGGATGTTAGGCTTTGAGATGAAAGGGACATCTGATCTGGGATCTGAGGTACAAGGTAATTATTGATTGGGAGTGTTTTTTGGGCATTGGGTTCTATGATTGATGGAATGAGGTGTTTTGTGGTATTTTAGAGGTGGAACTCGAGGGTTCACTAAGATTTATTTTTTCTAGGGAGGCCTTAGGATTTTTCCATGGTTCCTCAGAACTATAGATATATATATACATATTAGTGTTGTATTCTATAGATATAACTTGGGGCATGTATTCAGATATTACTGGCTATGGATGATGTAAGTGATTGCTTCATTGTGGCTACTGAGCATAGGGGAAGAAGGTATTTTATTAAATTTTCATGTTCTTATCTCTTATTTATATTTATATTCAATTGCATTTACCATAGATATATGATAGACATATGGAATTGTTTTATTCTACTACATTATATATTATTCAGTTGAGTTATGTTTCTTCCACCGACTTATGGGTTTCTTCTATTGATATATATATATATAAATATATACCATTATTATTATCAAGACCTGAGGGTATAGTCACCCCACTATCACCACTTTATACCCTTGATTATAGTCGGCATCCATTGGTTTATGGGGAGACTTGCCTAAGGCCCAGTGGAAAACTATCCTAGAGTACCATTTAATGCGTGATTTGGGTAGGGGGCACTACTCATTATCCATTTACTTTTCATACCGTCAAATTCATAGAATTTTAACCCAATGCTAATTTATGATTTTGTGATGGTTAAATTTTTCATGACAATGTTATCTATCATTATCTCTTAGTGCTTGGGATTTAATTTTCTCTTTTATGTCCATTTTTTCTTATAAGGAATCATATTATGTGTTCTCTCAAGTGACCTTCCTACTTTATTTTATATATTAACAAGGTGTAGGTATTATTAATCCTTTTTACGATAGTTGATTTCAACAAAGGTATTTTGAAAATTCAAACCATGGTTATTGAGCCCAAGTTAAAAATTGTGAGGTTGAAATTTAAAAATAGAGAGAGAATGTAACAGCCTAAGATTATAAAAGGAAACACTATGTTTGATAGTATACGAGATATGCCAAATTGAGATTAGATGAATAACTAAATTTTATTATTTAAATGTGATCATTATAACATAGCCATTAAATTTTCATGTATGAATATAAATAACTAATTTATGAAATAAATATAAATTTAAAACTCAATATTAGTTTATTTTTTAGTTCCTAAAAAATAATCACAAAAGTTTTAGTAAATTCATTTTATTCGTCATAAATTTGATTTCCTAAAAATTGTTTTTTTCCTTATAAATATGATTGAATATTTTAATTTTTAGAAGGTATTGAAAGTTTATAGAAAAATATAATCCTTATTATTAAAATCACTATATCATAATTAACATAAAATAAATTTTTAATAATTTTTCTAAAATATTTATTTTTTAATCCATAGTAATAATATTGGTTTTTATTGAAAACAATATGTTATTTAACAGGTAAAATTATTCTATGGATAATTTTTAAAATTTAATTAGTTTATTTTTATTTAAATTATTCTAATTATTGTTTTAAATTGATTTTTTACTTTAATTTAGTATAAAAACAATTTATATTTTAAAATTATAATTTTCTAAAACATAATTTTTGTTTGTTTTTGGCTGGTTTAATTTTAAATTAAAATTTAAAAATTCTCTATTTTTGATTTTGAAAAATGGATTATAAATTCTTAATAAGTGGGTTCAAATTAGTAAATAATTCCATTTTCATTTTAGAAAATTTGAATAGTAAATATAATAATTTTTATTAACATGGTAAAGGGTAAATTATGTAATTAAGCGTACAAATAAGATGATAAGGAATATAAAATGACCAAAAAACTTGATCCAGTTTAATTAGATGACTAATAAGCATCCCTAATCATTTAATATTAGGTTATAGAACCATTTTATTCTATTTTTATATGATTATAACTACAATAATATTTTATTTAAAGTGAAGTCAAAGATGTGACACTCTTGTTTTTAATAGGAGTTACATTTTTAGTATCGTTTCATCTAGAGGATATTTTATACTATAAAGAGTATTTTGTAATATAAAATATTTATATTCATCATGGTAATTTATTTTTCATTTTTAGTGATGAACAAATTATCTTAAATCCTTCCACAATGATGATGTAGTAATTATTTAATTAGTAGAAAAATCAAATAAATTATATTTAATATTTAAAGAAAAATATAATTTTATATAATTAATGTGATCCAGAAATTTATAGATTCCCTTTAAATTTTTATGATATTAAAAAATATTTTTTTAAAATTTTAATTTTTTCATTATTGTTTTTTAAAATTCAATGTAATGAACATTATCCACTTTAAAAAAAGTGTACTTATTGGAATTAATATTTTATTAATTAATAAAAAATACATAAAAAATTTTAAATAATCAAAATGGGGAAAATATATGGTCTAAAAGTTTATCCGAGTTTCATTTATTGGATATTTGGAAGCATTTTTCTCTAGAGTACTCTTACTATATTTTAATATTTTGATAAATTCCAATAGTGCCTCTACCCTCTCTTATAAAATGGAATATATTCTTCTCAATCCTACACACATAAAAAACTTTTCGGTTCAACCAATACCTACCTAGTTACCTTCCTATATTCTATCTTTATATTATTTATGTTTTTTAGTTATAATACCAACCTCATTAGACTTAAGGGTTTAAGGAAAAGAGGATTTCTAAAGAAGTTGTAAAGTTTTTGTCTAGATGTCTTAGCTTTTTATTCTTTTATATCCTTAAAAACATATAAAACCTTGTTAAAAAAATAAATACATTATATAAAATATACTTATATGTTATTATGTTAATTTAATAACCAAAATTCATCTCTTATTCCATGAAATTTGATATGAAATCATTATTCTTGTGCACGGTAGACTTCCGCCACACAAACTAATGTCATTAATTTTCCATTATCACCTCTCATAGATTGATATAATGATGTACATAAAGTATATATATTATATTTTTAACATATTTATAAATCCAGAGTAATTATATTGCATATACCTTCTTAATTTTCGTTCCACTGGGGATACGATAACGTCCCCTGTGTGTACGGAAGACAACCTCCTAGCGAAGTGATGTGATTTGTTTTTCACTAACTCTTTACATAGAAGGTAATAAGGATAATGTTTTTAAATATATTTAATATAAATTAAATATATATGATATTAATCACATATTTTTAATATTGAAAATAAAATATATTATATTCTTTCATACCTTTCCACTCGCTAAAAAATGATAACATCATTCCTGCATAGGTGTGTACTATATCCTAAAGAAGAAATGTGATTATTTTTCCATCACCAAAACACATGGATGAAATATATAATTGTTTTTAATAAATTAATATGAAAATATTTAATTCTTATTATTTTATATATGATTTAAATATATCCTCTTTGACTATAGTCAATCATCCTAAGTCATTTTGGACTTCAGAACCTAATATCATCAAGACATCCATTGTGAACATAAGTGATTAAGTAACTATATATAAAATGGTAAGAATAGAAATAAAAGGAAAAAATAACATGATAGATCTTCCTAATCAAGTATAAAATTAAAATAAGTTAATTATTTAGGAATAAAAAGAACTTACATGATGTTTTATACTCGTGGTAAGATATTTCTTAACTCAATTTTCTTTTGGTTAAACTTCTGATTTATTGATTATGTCAACATAAGATTATGTGTTAAATGAATTTTGATAATATTATGATTTATTTATAATTTTGATATGTGTATTTACAAGTGATACACATAATAGATTCATTTGATTAATGCTCAATTTAATGATATGATATCTGTAAGGTACTTTCTTTTAAACCCTCTATTTTAATGTTCAACTTTATTATTTTAAAAAAAAGTGAAAAGTGAATATTTTTTAACTTATAAATCTTGAGAATATTTTCCCACATTGATGGTGTTTTAGCTTTTAAAAGATTAGTCTATTATTTTTCATAGTTATTTTTAATGAAAATTGTTTCATTATTATCTACCTGATTATTATATTTTAAAAGGAATTTTTACAAGAAAAGGGTATTTTGATATACAAAAGTGATTTACAAATAGGTTTAAAATATTTTTAAAGGTTTGTATTCATGATATGGTCCCTAGAAATTATTTATGATGGTTTTCACCAAATAGGGCTCCAATGCCTTGAGTAATATTTTTTTATCCAAATAGTTATATATAAGATGTTTTTCATATGGTTATTTGAATCTATAAGTGATATTGTACGAGGTATTTAAGGGTTTTATGATGATGTATCAAGGAACCTAAAATAAGTTTCTATGTTTTTAATGATATTTTTTATTTTTTATCTCAAATGGAAAGATAATGATTATTTTTAAGAAAAAATGATTCTATTTGTTGTTTAAAAATGTATGTTTTTAATAAAATGTTTTTAACGGGATTTCATATTTTTGATGTGACAAATGGATTTTTACTTTTTATTCCCTTAATGATCTTTTTATTATCATACCACATTTTATAAATGTTTTTCAATAGGTAAATTGAATATTAGGGACACTGATGAGGTCAAGATAAAATTTGTGAAGAATTATCATATACAGAAACCATGCTTATTTTTTAAAAGTTTTGTTTTGTGAGAAAAATGGATGCTTATTATGATTTTAAACTTATTATATATGGTTTTACTGTATAAAAGTTTTTACTAATTCTTATAAACTCTAAACATAAAATTTCCTCAAGATTATAAGAAAAATAACTCTATTCTACAGTCACTATAATATGTAATGCTTTAGGATAGGTCTTTACACCATGTATGTTTTATTACAAACCTGGTCACCAATGTCATTTAGAAAATAAATTAATCATTATTAGTTTTATAATATATAAATTTCATAAAACCATGTATACCAATTTCCATCACGTACTACCAAACAATCCACATTTCCATAATTTAATGCAGTATATGGAATATCAAGAAGTATGAAACCATGAATCCATGAATAAACCATACTAAATAAAACAATACTAACTTTTTTTTGAATAACCACACACCCATAGGATTGTTTAAGGGTCTGTGTTTCCCATCCATGGACCTTCCAACAATGAATCCTATTTTTGATTGACCTATAGATACACAATACTCATTCCATAAAATAATGTTTTCAAATAAATCATTATTTTTTCTAAATTTATATCACAAATAAAATTTTTACATAATCAAAATATCTTAATTTCAAATTCCCATTTCAGATACAAAAAAATTTTTAAAAAACTCCATCTAATGATTTCAAAAACCTGATATTCATGCATTTCATTAAAAATTAACATTTTTTAATTTTTTTTAAAAAATATATAAATTACAATTTTATCTAATAAATTCCTCATTATTATTGATAAAATATTACTTAAAATAAATTAATTGAAAAATACATCAATCAAATTCATTTATATAAATCTCTACATGTTCTTGTGATGATTAAATTAATAGTACAATCAACTTAGTCATGTTATACAAATTCATCATTAACTAGATCTATTAATCTGAAAGGACACGAAATTATATTTAAAGGTTATTGGAATAGAACATATAAAATTGTAATAATCTTCATATCATATTTATTGAATAGAGATTATATCACTTAGGTGGAGAATTTTAATTTATAACTTAAAAATAATAATTTAAAACTCAAATAGAATTAACAAGAATAACCAGGGAAAATTACAGTGGAAGAAATATCATAATTTTCAACCAAAAAATTATAATGTTTCCTAAATATCTATTTTAATCAATTTATTTTACAATAGTGACGATCTATTTTGGGAATATCACTTAGACTCTATTGAAAACCAACTTCAACACGCAGGTAAGATAAAGGGAACCTAATGTCTTTTGTTGTATTTCTTTGGATAGAGTCTGTTGTAATCAACTATTCCTTCTCTACAAGTTAGGTTTTAATTCACTTCTAATTATTTCATTAAAACTACCTATATATAATATATTTAATTATATAATGGTTTCTTTAATATCTTGGATTTGATGGTAGGTAAGTTACCCAAAAATAAATATTTAAACAATTTTTTAGTGGATGATGAAAGATACATAAATATCAGTCATTAGTTGCAGTGAGCACCTAGTAAATACCAAATTAATAAATATTTATTCTTTTAATACAATACATATGATAAATTATCTCAAATATATTTAAAAATTAAGAATTATAGAAAGAAAAATATTGAAATTTTGGTTCATATAAAAAAAATAAACATACTAAAAATTAATAAAATGTATTTTTATTTATAACTAACACTGATATGGTATTATTATAGGTGTTTTTATAGCCTCTCAAACATATATTTTTTTTAGATTTGTTAGAAGTTGAAATCATAAATTGGATGAGAAAACTATCTTTTGATATTTTAAAACTAAGTATATTGGCTATCTAGAATGACCTGTCGAAACCCATTTATGATACACTGATGTTTTGGTGGAAGAACCTAGTGAAGGTAGGTTTTTATGGACCCTATTAGATCTAGTGATATCCAACAAAGTTCTATAAGCGAAGGATGTATCTTGCACCATATCTACCATCCTTATAGCAAGCATCCACCAAACTTCTGGTGGGCGTATTATAAATTATCCATTGTCCATTACTTCTTGGTGGACTCCTTTGTTTTTGTTTTATCCAACAAACCCATTATTCATGATTAAAAAAATGTTTTTTTATTGAAACAATCAATATGAAATGTTATTATTCAATTAATTATTTTTTTTATCACTAAAATAAAATTTATGGAATAAATTGCATACATAATAATCCACCCATTTTTTATGATCATAGATTATTTAATAATTAAATAATAACCTGAATTTTGATTCATGAGATAAAATTAAATAAAATGATATAAAATTATAATATGAATTCGATATTAGTTAAACTATTTGTAAGGAGAAAAAATAAATTACTTGAGGTAATTTATATATCATTGAAATTTATAAAGGGGCTGAAAATATACCATAATGCACAGTTTTCTCCCCCTCATTGATTATAAAAATGCATAGAATTATTTAAATTGATTTACCAAAATAAATAATAAAATTTTGTTAAAAATAGTCAGGAGAAGATTAAATTAATATATTAAATAATCGTGTTATATATAATGTTTTTTAAAAAACATTAAATATTTATAAAAAAAATAATAGTTATGGTATATAACAATAACTATGAAGAAATAACAAGGGCTTTAGGAATGGACAAGAGAAGTTTCTAGTGATATCTGACGTCATATAATAAAAATATCCTAATTTTATTTAGGGAAGAGATACTTGAATGAAATATTACTATTCTGTAAGGACTAAAGTATGGAGTGGTGGTGATATATGAAGGTTATCTACCTTGGTGGTATTTTACATGATTTAGGTTATCCCTTAATAACTGATATCTCATCAATAAGATCCATGTAGTCTTATTCTATCTTCTTATATCCCTCATAATTATGAATCATAGCATTATTATCTTTAGAATTAATTTCTAAATGTTGAAATCATGTATGAAAAGCCTCCTTAATGGCTAAATGTATGCCTTTATTGATGAATTCATGATATCTATGAGGTGATAAATTCTCAAAAAAACTTATCAAATATAGAACCAATTTTCACTATATGGGTGTTAATAAATAAAAATTCATACAATGTAAATTCTATTAATTAATTATTACTTATTTTCAATATTATAATGATATAAAGAGAGATCAATATAGAGGTAACTAAAGATATGAGAATGAAATTGACCAAAGGGGAGATTTTTGGATTTTATAGAATTTGTATACATGTAATAAATTACATGAAATATGATGTTGATTAAATCAAATCATATCCTTGATTTATAGAGGAAAAAACTATATTATTACATTTCATTAATCCAAAATAACAATGGAATGTGGTGATGTAGTCGGTATGATTTTCATAATCATATAAAAATTAGTTGAAGCAATATTAAATTTAATTTAAATAGAGGTAAATATTTTAGAATGAATTTTAATTTTATAGGTCATGATAAATTTGAGATCTTATGGATAAACATTGAATGAATCAATATAAGTTCCAATTGGTGAAATATTCATCCACAAAACAATTTCATGAGAGGAATGATCATTGGGAACACCATTAATAGTGTAATAAATTATGTTTATCGAATATTTATATTCAAAGATGATATTAGAATAAAATTAGTGAAATTTATATTGTAAATTAAAAAATTATATAGAGATTCAAAAATATTTGCCCAAAAATAATTGGAAAATATTTTAAAAGAGTAAGAAATTTTTTATATAAGGAAAATAAATTATCTTACCTTGTATAATAATTTTGAAAAGAGAAACTTAATTAATTATCTTGATTAGAAACCCATGAGGGGATTTTTGAAAATTCTATTTTCCATTTCATTATTCATGAGGTTTCTTTGTAGTAAATCATGTGAATATAAGGGTATGAAGGGGTAATTTAATAGAAAAAGGAGTTATGGTTCATGGAGTGTAAGTGGATGAAGATCCCTGGGAAAAAAAATAAATACAAATGAAATGAGGATGTAATGAAAGAAAAAAGGTTTATACCTTACAAAATTTAACCAAATAATGAAGAATATGAGTATAAAACCATAGAAGGAGAAGAGAGGTCCAAGAGGGAGTTCCAAATATTGATGGAGAATGAAGGAAAATAAATAAAAATGGAGGGGGAAATCATTTAATGAATTTTCAGACCTACCACTAGAACTTCAGTTCTTATTTATGTCAAATTGAAATGATTGTATCCACTTACTCCTCCCCTTAAAATTTTTGGTTGATTCACCGAGCCTCTTGTGGTTGTATGTTATTAGACGAAAAAATACATTTAAATTAGATATGAAATAATGGCATCAAAACTCTATAAAATTAGCTCGAAACATACATCAAATAAATATGTGAAAATATTAAACTAATAAAAATGTGTTAATCCTAGAATTTCACTGTAGATTTATTATTAAATGACTATAATAATAAAATAATTTATTTTAAAAATTAAAAAATTACATAATATAAGTAATAATTGTTAGTTTAATTCATAATATTTAATATATATTCTATGATAAATACTAATATATTTTTTGTCAAATTTTAATAGAAATATTATTGATATATTATTTTTTAAAATAAATATATGTATATAAACACATCAATTCAATATAATATACTTTAATAAAGATTAAAATTTTCAAAATATAAATTTGATATAAAACTAAATATTACTCATTTTAAAACCCGAATAACAACCAATACACAACTAACTCCCATGTAATTAAATCAAAACTTTCTTGAGAGATGGAATTTAAGATAATATCATCTAAATGATTCTTATTACATAAGAACATGAGAAATATATTACATTTTTAAATATGATATCATAAAAAGTGATGCTTAATGTCAATGATATTTTTTCATGAGTGTAAATGGGATTCTAAGATATATTAATGGTGCTAATATTATAAAAATTTATAAGAACATGATCATAGGTAAAAATATTGTCTAGAAGTTATATTTACATACAAATTTTTTGGGCACCAATAATTCCCATGGATATGTATTAGAATTTTTTGGTAGAGAGAGAGAGTGAATATGGATTCTTACTATTACAAGAGACTTATTATTTTTTAAGTAAATGATAAGTTATACATGAACATCTTTTATCCATTTTACATCCTCTAAAACCAGTATATGAATAACTTCTTATTTCAAATTATTCACATTTTTTATAAAATAATATATATTTTTTTGAAATTAGTAAATTTATTTTTATTTGTATATATTTTAATTATTCTTTTTATGATTTTCTTGCAAATTAACACATTGATAAGCACTAAACATTATGTATTAAAGTATCTTAGTAAAGTTAAAAAATTTCCCCATTTATACCTTGATAAAGCTTAGTTCAACTATTTAAAAACATTATTCAATTATAAATTATCTGAAGAAATAATTTTTATACTAATATTATTAATGATATACATGAAAAAATGTTTTAAAATTTCATTTATATAATTTTGTTTTCATAGAAAAATAAATTCCTTGTTTTGATTAATTTGGAAACCAATGATGATTTTTTAACTCACTCATAAATCTCTTTTCAATTTATTTCCTAATTAAATATATAAATTTACTATAAATATTTTCACTAGTTGATTCAATTATAACATCATAGAGATAAGTCTGGAAAAGAAATAAATAATTAGAAAAACGTTTTAAAAAGATGGTATAATTGATTTTTCCTATTTTGAATTCATCATCCTAGTGATATTTATTTTCCTCACATACCAAAATTAATCATGTTATTTTTATCTATAAATATACTTGGTTAACTGATATATAGAATTTATATATTTTTGAGCCCTCAAAACTGGGTGGTTTCTCAACAAATATATTTTTTGGAAATAAAACCATTTAATAATGAACTCTTAAAATCTATTTAAAAAGTATTAAAATTTAAATAATAGTTGAATACCAATAAGATTTTAGTATATTCTATTCTTGGAATGTGTGTAAATATTTCACTACAATAAATACCTTCTTCAGGGTTGTATATTTTTTTTGTAAAATCTAATATTCTTTCTAATAACATTTCATTGATAATTAAGTTTATTTTTATAAAACCATTTAGTATCAATAATGGGATAATTATCCAAATATCCAAAAGGAGTCAAAAAAACATTCCTAGTGAATTACTTTAATTCTTCTTGCATAAAAAGTACATGATTTTAATCATTATTAGCATCATTAATAATTAAGGGTTCATGGTGTGACACAAAATTACTTTATTCAATGTCACATAAAACCAAACCCATTTAAAACTGACCTCTTACAATAATTAATGGATTATATGTCACCAATAATATTCTCTAAAGGATATTCCATAGATTTATCTCATGGGTTCTGAAATAAACTTGAATGTGATTCTTCATCAATTTCAATTTCTTTAGAAATATGTGGAATACTAATGCTAATATATTCTTATACTTCCTCAACATGATAATATTATGGTTTAGGTATAGGAAAATTCCCATTAAATATTACTTGAATTAATTATTTAATGGTATTTGTCCTTTTATTGAAAATTTCATGCTATTTTATTAAATTTTAATTTTAATGAAAGATATCTTTATTGGATATATAGTTAAACTTTCCCATGATTTATTTATTGGTAAGAATATAACACTTACATATAAAACCATAAAATAACTAAATTGGAGTTTCATACCTTTCAATGTTTCTTAAGGAAAGGTTCTAAAATAACATTTTTTAAGGTATAAAAAAGGAATTGTCCTCTTTAACTATAAAATATTGAGGGGTTTAAATTCATTCAATAGAGTTATTAATATTTATTTTTGAGATTGATTATTTATTTC
The DNA here is from genome assembly GCA_963277665.1 of Viscum album. Taxonomy (NCBI): domain Eukaryota; kingdom Viridiplantae; phylum Streptophyta; class Magnoliopsida; order Santalales; family Viscaceae; genus Viscum; species Viscum album. Next base: position 1,325,506,585 of record OY728166.1, read on the forward strand.
AACAACTTAGTTTTTAGGGAGGTATTGTAGTGTATAAAGAATGGTAATAACTATATCAATTATAATGTTCATCATAATATTTATTTTTTAACTCCCCCATGATGAATCTAAATATATTTTATCATAAACCATTTTTCATTTTAACAGTTCATTTTAAACTTAACAAATTCATTACATGAGTCATTCATATAAGTTATGAAATAAACCAATGTACTTCTTATGTAATAATTTATAATTAAAAAATTTTAAGGTTTACCTCCTATAATTGTTACCATGTTTGGATTAAATATATTAATTTTTTTAGGATCAATGACTATTGATGTGGGAACATTATTTTTTTATTTTAAGGAATATTTTTGTTTCTTACCATGTTTGAATGGTTAAATAAGAATGTTCTTTTGGAAATTAAATTTATTCAAATGACATATTAGTTTGTTTTGGTTTAGTCTCACAAATATTTGTATGGTATAATGAAAATGGAATCTATAAAATATCCAATACCCAAAATCTTATGCACCCATGAATTTTATATATTTTCTAGTAATATATTTCTTATCATTAACATATTCATTTTAGAAATGTTATGTATAAAATAAAATATTACCATTATAATCAAAGGGGTTGAAAGAATCATTCTCAAATGAAACATTAAAAACATTTCCATACAATTCATTAACAATAATAAAAATACTTTTAAGTACGTCAACTTATAAAATAAATTTATTTTTAAAATTAATAAATTTAAGTAATAGTACTTTCACTAATTAAAATTATATATGAAATAACATGGAGTAATCATTAGACATATTTTTTAAGATTCTATTTTTCAGATACCATGTAACTCATTGGGATTTTTCATTAGGGAGTTTTAATTATTAGAGAATAATGATAATAAATATTTTTTACTAAAATAAATTTTCCTGACTAATATTAGCTAAAATAGTTTTTGTAACCAATATGTTATTAGTGTAATAGTATATATATGAAAATTTAAAGGATAAAGAAACCCTATTTGGTCCTCTATAACCAATAAATTTAAAATTATATTTACAAATAAAATATAGGGGTTCAAAAAATAATAATGTATATTTATCTGTTAGATAAATGATGTAGTCATTTTAGAACAATTTCGATCAGTGTAACCAAACCAAAATTATTTATTTTTTTTAAATTATGAATCTTGTATTTATCAAAATATTCTTCAACGTGAATAAATTTAGAGGGATCCTTTCTAAATTATTTTTTAGTGAATTTTAATTGATCCACATCAGGTATATCTTCTAATTTTAAGATCAATTCCTCGTTTTATTTTTATATTTAATCCTTTTCATTACTGACATCAACATACTTATTTTTAATCACATTTATTATTGTTTTGAGTTCACAAAATCCTTCCCCAAGTCCATCTATATAATGTTTAAGATCATTATAATTCGGTTACGTAATGAATAAGATGAAGTAGAAGAATTTAGCTCATTTTTAAGTTAATTTTGGTCAAGAGATATTTATCACTATCATCACATGATTAGATTCATGAGTCATATCAATAACATCCAATCCAAGTTTAACTACTAAATGATTTCATAATTTTATTCTTAATTTTCATACTCTTTATGAAAATGGTATAATTTGATTTAATTAACCCCTTCTTCTTTCATTCTTAATAAGTAATCTCTTTATTGGTACTCCATTTTGTATAATAAAAATGATTTCTTATTTCTCATGAATGTGTTCATCATATTTTAACATTGAAATATTATAGTTTCACTTTATATTGAGATTTATTGAACTAAATAAAAAGAAATAATATTCTTTTCCATAACTATATTGGATTATTTTTTATCTTTTCCATATTATTGTAACTTCATTGACCATAAGAGAGCTGATGGGATTCTCCATGGGAATGTTATTGATGTTTGTTACTTCTAAGATCACTATTAACCTAGGTTATAGAGAGATTTAAATTAACCAAAGTATTTTATTTATGAGTGAATCTATGTAAATTTAATCACCAAGAGATTTTATACCATTGAATGTGTCAATAAAATGTATAAAAATTCTCTATTAGATTTATTAGAATGCATAAAAAAATTAAAAGATTTTTCTGTATCTATCAAGTCTGGTATTATTGATTTTCGTTCTTCCTTAATGTATTCCATAAATAAGGTTTCACATATCATGATTAATTTTACATTTATAAACACAACTAAATTTATTTTTATTTAAATATAATTTTACACCATTCTTAACATATCCATAAAGTTTAAAAGAAGAAGTATCATTATGACTCTATTTTCTATTTTCATTCTTAGTGGCTGTGTAACCATACAAAAATATTTTCCGAATATGATATATTGTGCTTCTATAAAATTTATACATGTAATTTTTCAACTATATATAGTTTGTATCATCTAACAATAGAGAATGTGAAATTGAGTTCCCCTTTGGAGAACATTGTTTGATAGAAGTTGTGCCCATAATTTATAACCATTCCTTAAAACTGATTATGTATTAAAAACTAAGGGTAACTATCATATAAAATTTTGATCTTATATAGTGTAAATATGGGGTGAATTTATTTTAAAACAAATATAAACAATAATTTAAATCTAAAATAAAATTAAAAATAGTAAGTAGTGTATATTTAAAAGAAATAACATATTTGAAATAAGTTGGCTAAATATCAAATTGCACATGTGCCAACACATACTCTCCCAAATTACTTGAGGGTTCCTTTAATATCTTGTCTTTAATTGTTAGTGGTTGTAATAAGTAAAACATATCCCTTACTTCAGTTGTAGTGAGCACCCAAAATATAAAAAATGAATAAATATGGATTTTTCTAATGTAATCCTAATCAATTTAACTCTTTAATGTCTCATAAAAATAAAAATTATAGCAAGAGAGAATGATATCCAGTTGAGGATATAAAATGTGAGTGATATAGTGGAAAATATCCCAAATATATTTAATCTTGGTGCCTAACACTTTTAAAATATTAATATAGGTTTATTTATACCCTAAAATATTCATTTTGATTTATTAGATCTGTTGGAAGTTGAATACAAATATTGTGATAAAAAACTAGTCATTGGGATTCTGAAATCAATATGCTTGAATATCTAGAAGTACCTATTGGTACCCAATTAACATGCTACTAATGTTTTGTTGTAAAAATATTGATAAGGTGGATTTATATGGGAACCATTGAATTTACAATGCTTCCAAATAGAGTTTTGATGTTATAGGAAATAACTAATAACTTCTCCATCATATTTATATTGGATATCCTATAGAATTCTAATGAAAAAGAAGAAAACTATCAAGGTTTTTTTCTTGAGTGTGTGAAATCAATTGTGTTTTTGTGTTCAAATTAACAACTAGTTTATGTTTAAAAAAATTTCATCCTAAAACATTCAAGATAAAATTTTATTATTTTAATAATTTTTTTATTCTTTAAAACCAAAATGAGGGTATTATATCCATACACAATAATATATACATTCCTTATTCCATTTTCACATATCCCCTATATGACCCTCCATATTGAATCACATATCTTCTAGTAAGTGGTATGGGATTTGTTCCCTTTCATGTGACCCTATTCCAAAAATCATAAATCCTTCACTAATTACATTTAAAGATTCAAAGGTGAAAATAAAAATTTTATATCATAAGAATAGATTATCTTACAAATTAATTAAGTCTTTAAAAATCAGATATTATCTTAGAATATTCCTTTAAAAGCCATTGATAATTATTCTATCCCACTATCCTTTAAATACATCACCCAAGACTTATTCCACCACAAATGTAAATCACTATGAGTTATCAAATAAGATAAAATCATACGAATCACATCTATTTATAAACCATATTCATATGTTATCAAACATAAATTTACTATTTTAACTCCCTCTATAATATAATCAATTAACCACACTATATACCATAATAACATAATCAAATATATATTATTATTTTTATTCCTCTTATAATATTTTCCATGATTTTAACACATTTCAAAATCCATTAATATTATTATGGAAAATCATTTATAATATAATTCAACCATGTCAAATTAAATCACATAATTAATTTATTATATTTAATGAAAATTTTAAGTGATTATAATATTATGATTAAAATATAATTATACTAATATTTCATATATCAAAAAAATATTCCTCTTTAAAATACTAACAAAAAATATCCCATAATTAAATAATAAAAAAATATAAGGATAGTTTTATATTTCTACCGAAATATTATGTTAATAAGTAAACTCAAAATTAATTTCATATATATTAATTAAACTTCAAAATTAAGTGTTGATAAAATTATCTACACCATAATACTTTCCATCACTAAAAATCATTGATTTTTCTTTCACCCAAAAATATTTCTCCATTGTTATTGAATATGTGATTATTTCTCCCACATTTCCACTTTAATCGATCCCAATTTCCAAATTTCCCTATCCAAATGGATAATATTTCCCATTATGACCTTCTCTTGACTGTCAATAGGTTTCTCTGGCCTTTTAAAATAGTTCATTTTTGGTTATAATTTAACATATTTCTAGTCGATAATATTAGATGTGTCTTGTTGTTACTTTTTTAAATGTGAAATATTAATAATATCATGCATCATAATATACTTCAATGGAAACTACATTTGAAAATATAAATTTCTAATTCACTGAATGATTTTATATACACCAAGATAACAAGGTTTTCACATTCCTTTCTTCTTAAGTCATTGATATCCCATCCATGAAGACATTCACAAAAATACTTCATTACAAATTATAAATATTAACAATATTCATATGAATTATATTATGTCTATGTTTATGTAAATCACTTTGATATTAGATGAATATATTTTTTCTTATCAATCACCAAACTTGGTCTTATTATATACCTCTCTCTCACCTAATCCTAATAAAGAGTTAATCAAAATAGCCACTCATCAAGAATTTTGAAAGGATCCGTATAAATCAGAACATTAGATATTGTTATTTTAAAATACTACAAAGTAATATGGTTGGGATACGATAACCCTGCATACCTAAATCTAATGATAAAAACTATTCTTTAAACACTATATTTAATAGTAACTGTGAAAACTTGTAAATAACCTCCACATAATTACCTAATTTATAGCAAGGATTCCATTTCCTTATATTCCCATGACCTTTTAGGTTTATGGTTTAAGATAATTAAGAAAACTGATACCATAAAAAGTGTACACTTCCACATAGTGTGCATTTTCCCCCATAAAACAGATTTTTAAAATGAAACTCTTATTTCATTCCTAGCACACTTTCTTCATTCAGGGTGAGTCTTTATAACTGAAGGGTTTACGTTCCTATATTTATTATATGTCCCTAAATCTTGAAAAATAATTTTAAAATTCAAGATGAGAAAATAAAGCTTAGTAAGGGATATAAAATAAAAGGAACCTCATATCTTCATTGAAAAACATAAAACACCCTAACCAAGTTTTCTATTTTACAAAATAAATATTTTTCATAAATAATCACTTGCATACTCATGAAATCAAATTTATTTCACAAAAACGTTCATACGAAATTTCATAAATTTTCATAATATGAAAAAAATAATCACAAAATATACATGGGGTATCATATTAACATTATCCTTATGGAGGAATAATGTATCTAGTTAATTTTATAAACACTCATAATGGAATCACTTAACATGTTAATTCATACATCATAAAATAGGAAATTAACAACATAACAAGTTAATTTCAGCATAATATATTTAGAGAATAAATTACTACCCAATGTATTGAGTCGTATAATAGACCATCCAATCATCATATATAATCTCCAACAACCATAATAAGAATAAAACACAATGGGTCTTACAATTTAATCATTAAACAAATAAAACATTTTTTTAACTCATAAGTATAGACACTTATCATTATCCCATTAAATAAAATGAATTATATTTTTTTTTGATAATTATTTAAAAATAAAAATCACACAAAATAAGAATTACATTTAATTTCTAAATACATGAAAACATAAAAATGAATCATTATGAAGAATAACTATCACATTGGATGGAAATTATATTCATGTGGTGGACACTAAAATCATTCTATTCATGCCTTTATAAAGAGATTCAAAAATAACTTATATGGAAAACATTAAAAATATTCCTTTATAATCAATTATAATGAAAATAAAACATAATAAAAATGAATTTATGAAAAAATTGAAGTGTAGAAAAAAATGTTCGAATAATATGAATATTAAAGTAAATGAGTTGAAAGAAAAGAATCATAATATTTTAAATAATATTTTAATTAAAAAGATCTAGCCTTGAGTCCCGGATTACTTTGTATATTCTATACCCTTTGTATTATCAAAATTATATTAATTATTTACTTGATCAAGAACATATTTCAGGTTAATTCCCCTATTGTTATTAATTGTTTTATTATCTAGATTTATTTACTTAATAAATTATTATCGTTCACATTGGTCATTTTGGTTTCATTTGGTTTATAATATCAAAAATGGATTCGATAACCTAGTAATGGTAAATAGTCTTCATACAATGGTTCCATAAGATCTATATTTAAAGTTATATTTTCTATATAATTATTGAAACAAATAATTTCAATAAGTTGTGTAATAAAACTTTTATGTGAATCTTCCTTCTTAATCATGTTTTATGGTTTAAAATAACCATGTCTCTTCAAGTATAATTCCATTGCTATAATTGATATTTCACTATTAAAAAACCTTAAAGTATATTTAATAAATATGTTTGATATAGAGTTGGATTTCATTGATAATTAAATGTAACATATAGTGATGTTTTGTGTGAGACAGTTAGAAATTTATTTTTTTATAAATTATGATTTCAAAAAAGGAATAGATTTTATTAAAATATATACATATGTATATTACTATTCTATAATCAGAATAACATATTAAATTAATAATTATTATATAGTATTACTGTTATTTTTTTAATCATTCACGATATAAACATTATATCATCGTTCATGTATGTAGTAATACTTAAATTTAATATACGTATTCTTAACATGACAAAAAGAAATATTTTGGAAAAAAATTAACCATCAAAATGAATTTTCACCAAAACCATGTATAATTGTAACAACCCAGGTAAATAAAGAATAAGACATATTTCATATTTATTAATATTTGTGAATTAAAAATTAATTTTACATTAAAGGGGTTTCTATGTTCGATAGCATACCTGATACACAACAACGAGTTTCTTTAAAATCTTACATGGCACACAAATAATAATATATTATTATTTTAAATGGAAGTTAACTCCTAGCCGTTGTATTGGAGGGAATGAAAAAAACCGACTAAAATGTGATTATAAATATTTGTTAGATGTATTTAAGTTTATCTAATAAAGGTTAGAGGCTTAAAATGTGAATGAATCAAATTTTTAGCATAATTTATATTAAAAGGTCGATTTACCGCCTTTTAATGGAGAACCCACTTTAAATATAGTTTTTTTCATTTCTATATGTTCTATTTGACCAAATAAAATTCTTATTTTCATTTGGGACATTAAATTTTTCTTTGGGTATTTTTTGGTATTTTTTGGATAAAGTTCATTTTTTAATGAATAGTGGAAAATATTGTATTTTAATTCAAAAGTGCCTTTTAATATATTTTATATATATGGTTATATTATCTTATTAATTGGTTTTAAAGTGTAACTAGAATATATTTTTACTATTTAATCCAATATTTGTCATTGTAATTAATTTTACTTTCAAATTGGACATAAACAAGTGTCAATCTTTTGATAGTTATTGTTTCTTAAAAACACGCTTTTTATTTTATCAACGGGAATTAATTTTAAAATTAATTAATGAAACTTTTGTGTTTTTAATTTGGAAAAATAAATATCTTTTTTGAATTTGGAATATCAAATAAATCTTAGGTGGAATTTTTGATATTTTTCTGAAAAACTTCAAGTTTTCATGAATAGTGAAACCACTTAGTGGTAGTTAAAAAAACTGAATTTTTGATTTCAATAAAATTTTACTGCTTCTTTGAATTGAATTTAAATAATCTTACATACATGGTTGTTATCAAGAAGTAAAATTTGGTTCAATTAGATGAAAATATTTTTTTTTTGAATATTACCTTTTGACTATTATTACCACAGTTAAAAGAAAATAAGGTAATTCAATGTAAAAAGAATAATATAATAATTCAAAATTACCTTAACACTTGTCAAACACATATTGGTTGAGTCATTAACAACCAAGGGCATCTTTGGGTCGATTTTGGGAACCCATTGAGCCACATGGGAGTGATAATGACAATTTAGATTAATTAACTTAAAGTAAAGGCAAAAATGACAAAAGCAAATATCTTTTAGTACATTAATTTTTAGAAGGGGTTATATAAATTATCTTTTCAACTAAAAATATTCAATAGAAATATAAAAATATTTCATATATCATTGTATTTTTTTTATAATTTTTAGACATCAAATAATTTAAAATATTTATGAGACAATAATGATGTAGTGTTTACCTCATTAATAAATCATTTAAATAAATAAAATTATAATGAATAAAATATTATCCAAAACCTATCCAATTCATATTGCCTCATTTTATTTCGACCATGATTCATCTTATCTTCGACTCTATTTATTTTAGGACCATTATAAACCAAATATCATTACATAATAAAATAATGTTTTCACACTTTCCTAAAAATCCCCTCCTCCACCTTATAAAAGAAGACCACTTATAACCAGTTCCTCACACCTCTCAAGCTATTTTTCTCGTCCAAAATCTGCCCAATTAATCTCCCTACATCCCTATCCTCTACCTAGAATCCTTACCTTAGGCATACGACACTTAAATAAGTCCTTTCGTTTAAACCAAAGGGGGTTACCCAAATTAAAGGCAGCAATTTCTCTTAATTTGTTTTCTTTTATTTTACTTCTCCAAACCCTAAACTATTTTTATTCATTTATTTTTTAACAAAACAAGTATCCTCAATATACTAGGATGGGTTTATGTGAAGTATTTTAAGTACACTTACACACACCTCCATCTAATGGGTGAATAACGCAATGTTTCTGTGGATGGAAAACTAATGCCTCACGAAACGATGACGGTTCAATTACCTCTTAACACCTCTTATGGGGGACATTATGATGGAACTTTATTTATATATGATATATAGTATGTTTATTTTTTCTTTATGCTTCTGTAATTTCTATTTATAGCATTCCATTATGGTTTCCATTATGGGTAAACGCGATAATCTCATTAGAGGAAGTGCAGACTACCACCCCCTTAAAGTGATATGACTCGTTAATTCCATATGTGGGAAATATAAAGGATGGATTTAATTATATTATATATCAAATTATACTAGAATTATAATATACCTATGTATTATTAGGTTTTAATTCCATTAAAATAAGAAATAGAAATGAAAGCAGCATTCATGCGTACGTATGACTTACCGTCTCCATGAATGGTGCATTTCATTTCTTACCTATAAATGTTATGTACTATTATAAATTAATGTATATAATGGATATATATGATTTATATTATATCTAAATCATGAATATAATTCTGGATATAATGAACCTTTGACCACATGAACAACATGTAATTATAAGAAGTCCATTTTTGACTCAAGTACCAAATATCGATAAAAGGAATATTATTAACATAAATGATTTCATAATGTTTATAACATGGTAATAAGTGATATAAAAGGAATAATAAACTTGAAATAGGTTCTTAATAATGTATAAATTAACTTTAGTTTATTATTCATGATATTAAAGAACGATCGAGTCGAGTCCAACACAAGGTAATGGATTTTCTTATCTCACTTTTAATTCAGTGAAATTTCCATTGTTCGCCACTTATTCATTTCATGTGGTGTATTTTGTACTGCCTTTTGATATATATTATCATTATTATCATTATATTCATGGTATTCTGTGATACATTTGTTTGTTATTATCTTTTGTTCATATGACTCAACTGATTACAACGAAGTAAGAGTTTTTCATCTTACTTTTATTCACATGAGAATCATGCTATATTGGCCACTATTTAATTTTGTGTTGTGTATGTACTGCACATGATTGTACTATTTGTGTAATATAATATCATTTATGAGTATTTACATCTACATTGCATGATCCTTCTTTCATGTGGAGTATGTTTTGTAAGTTACCAAATCGGTAAGGGAACCTTTTACCCTCCTCTTTTTAAAAGTCTTGTTTTTGTTATGTACTTTAATTTACATCTTATTAAGTTGGGATATATTCTTATATATACTTTTTGAAGTAAATGGTTTTTACAAGCGATGATATACCCTTTTTTTCTCATCAACCAATTTTCTGAATTTTAATGTGACAACGTTAGGCTATCGAATTTTTACAAGGGAACTTCTTAACCCAATTTCAATTATTTGGGTTCAACATGTACTTCTTGAATATATCATCCTATGAATATGTGTGAATGACCTATGATTGTTTTAAACTTATTATACACCTATATTTGGTGTATTTAGTTTTTTCACACATAATTATGTGGTTTATTTATCCTTAATTTAAGGATAACACCTCTATAAGGGACAAATTTAAATTTCCACTGAGACTTCATTGTTGTTATGCACCAATTCACTCTTATATGGTATATATACTATCGTTGACATATTATATCATGAATCCCTTTATTCTCATGATATTATAAAGTTCTTATAACATTAATTCTTCAATTATTTGTATTCAAGCACCTCTCTTATTTTAAAAAACTCTTTAACTAAAATATCGTTTTAAATGTTTTAAAGATTTATTATTCTAAATATTTCTCATTAATGTCCATGTTTTCAAAATGTGTTTTAGGATTTATTTATATGGACATTAATGTTTTCAAATGAGAATTAATTTAAAAGCTTCAAAGTAGTATGGGACACTATGAATCAAAAATATTTTTTTAAGTGGTTTTTAAAATGATTTGATAAAATATTGTTTATTTCAATATCCTGATTTGATATATTGGAATGTGGAAATGCTATATTTACTTTATACATGTGTTATATGTTATGATTATGTTATGGTTATTGGGCATTGTTTATGTATACAGGTTGTTCCGTGATAAACCTAGGGCGGGCGAGCCCGAGATAGCTCTCCAATGCATTGGGTAACGCGACAGAGGTAAAAGTGATGTTTCTCTTAAGAGATTTAGGGAATATACTATGATGGGTATTCCAAGTGTAACTCCCTACGTAGCCATGATAGCTACAATTTATGTTTGATAAGTATTCCACAATTAACCTTTCATATTTATGATTTCTGTGTGTTATTCATAAATCTTATAATTTCGTAAGGTATGTTATGATTGAAAAGTATGGTTTCGTTGATTTCTATTTACTGATGGGATAATTTTTTCTTTATTTTACAACCCTTAGTGAGATTTTTATGCTCATCGCAAGTTTTTGAAAATGATTTCCACATGACTTAATGATGATTAGGGTTAAATATGGGATTAAGGAAAATTCATGTTATCTAGAACATGGAACTAGACATGTTCCTTTTTAAGAGTTTATATTTTATGAAAAAATGGATACTGAGCAGTAGTGTCTACATGTAATATTCAAGTTGTTACGTAATAGTTATAGCCTAATTCTCTAAAACTATTATCCTGAAAAGATCCTTGATGTGAATTATTCATTTAATTCAATATTATGTAAGGTTTAAGTCCACGTCCTTACAGTTGGTATCATAGGTCAGTATAGATAACTTTAGAGGCTAGGGTGTTCTTTAAGCATAAGTAACATTACCATAATTGTTGGGATTTTAGAAAGAGTCGTATTTATTTTAGATAATGTGAGTGAGTTTAAGATAACATGAATAAGTATATATTAGTATTTAACCTCCTCATAAGATATTATATAACGAATTTGTTGATATACTAAGAATCTCCTTTTTGGTCTTAGTAAATGGATGGGTTTAGAAGGCATCAATTTAATAGTGGATGTGAAGAAAACTGTGACGGTTTTCTAAATGATCAATTGAATGAAATGGGAGCTGCAATGAGATCTCTTTTTGTTATTCTCAACCAACTATCTGGAGTCATGATTGACCACATGAACCTTTGTAATTTTTATAAGGCATCATATATGTGAGAAAAACATCCCCACAGATGTTCAGGTAATAATCATAAAAGTATGTATGTTCAAAAACCTATGTGTTAAGGATTTGGAAATAAAAAAATAGGAAAATGTTTCAAAGGGACGGGAAAATTCTATAGATGTGTAAATGAAGGTCATAAAGCAAGAACTTACCTTGGAAAAAGGAAGCATCCAGTTGAATCTAGGAAAGGGAAAGAAGTTCTTTCTGATGGATCAATTAAATGTTTTAAATTTGGTGTGCATGGTCATTATAAAAACACATGTCCTACAAAGTAGTTTCGGGAATGGGATCACTGGGATCGTACAAATATTTGTTTACCAATACCTAATTCCATTCCGATTGAGGATGAAGAAACTGACAATGACCAATGAAAGGTATGGATTATTTCTTAACATTTGTTTTGATATTATTGAATATTAGGATATGATTCATGATTCTGTTTGTAGGAAAGAATTATTTCATAATAAGTTAAAAGGGAATGGTTAATGGATCATCAATAATTTTGAATGAGTTAGAAGTCAATATATAAGGGATTCAAGAGTTATGGTAGATTTTTAGATGGGGAAATGATTAAAAGTATTAAGGATCTCTTGATAATGGGAATTACATTAGAATAATTTTTATAGCATGTGTAGCCCTGATGTTTGATATATGAAAATTCTATTCAAGGAATAATTATCTTTTCTTTTGTGTATATAGTTATAAATAACCATTTGGGTTTATATAATCCTTAAATTTGAGGAAATTATAGGGTAATACATTTTTGGAATGTAAAATTAATGTTATTAGATAACCTTTGGGGTTAAAATATGTTATGGTTATTTTTGATAAATTTATCTCTTTTTGTGAATGATATAAAATTATATAGTTTTAAAAAGAGGACAACACACAGACTGTGTGGAAACCCGTCGCTTCAGACAAAGCTGTGGGAATCGAACCCACAACCAAAGTGGGATTGGGATTTATCACCTACCATTGGAATACATGAAGTCCCTGGTTATTATGACAAATTCTTTTTTTAGATGATTTTATGAATCAATAATATGTTGATTTTGGGTTATCTATGAAAATGATTTACCTAACATGAAAAATATGTTAATAGGATAATTACTTTTCAATATAAGATATTAAGAGTAACTAATGTTATTTGGAGATAAATGTCAAGATTTACCTTGGAAGACAATGTTATTAAATCATTCTGAGATTTGGGTCTCAAGCTTAGTTTAGATTACATTGAAGATTTTTATGTACAATTGTTTATTGAATGGTCTTTGTTGATCTTTGGGTTTTGTTTGACAAATTATGGAGATTTAGAGTAGTTTTTCTTCTTGTAAAATATTATCCTTTTTGGGTAGTATCCGATCTCGCACTAAAATTTTTGGTTTTAGTTGATGTCTAAAGACAACAGAAATATATAGTTCTTTTTTGTGGATTATGTGATTCTCAAGCAGATGATTCTTGTGCTTTTGATGTGACCATGTATTTTTTAATTCTCTTTGTTTGGAGAAAAGATTACTTTTTGGTAGACACTTATTAAAGGATGAAACTCTACTTGAAGGTAAGTATATTTCCTTATGTTCTTATTCAATGTAGTAAATGAATTCCACCAAATTATGAAAAGTAATGTAAAACAAAAACATTGTTGTTTTATATTTCCTATTAGGTAATCAAAGACCGTTTAACGCACCACATGTTTGTGATTTTCTGATGGATAAACGTTCTCCTAAACATGTTTTCTGTCACTCTCCATCAGAACTTGACCCTTTGTTTTCTCTTCCATATCCATGTTTTCCAACATGGAATCCTAGTATGGGTTATCTCGGGTGACCTTTGTGCTTCTCTTTCTTTCTTTTAAAGTGATTGTTTTACTAACTCTTTTTCCGATGTGGGACTTTCAATGAAGTTTCCGAGCCCATTTTTTTTAAATTGTGAGGATACAATTTTTAAAATGGGGGAAGGATGTTACATCCCAGGTAAATAAAGAATAAGACATATTTCATATTTATTAATATTTGTGAATTAAATATTAATTTTAATTTAAAGGGGATTCTATGTTCTATAGTGTACCTGATACGTAACCACAGGTTTTTTTAAAATCTTACGTGACACACTAATAATAAAATATTATTATTTTAAATGAAAGATAACTCCAAGATTTTGTATTGGAGAGAATGAACAAAACTAACTAAAATGTGATTATACATTTTTGTTAGATGTATTTAAGTTTATCCAACAAAGCTTAGAAGCTTAAAATGTGAATGAATCTAATTTTTATCATAATTTACAATAAAAGGTCGATTTATCACCTTTTAATAGAAAACCCTCTTTAAATATAGTTTTGGTCATTTTTATATGTTCTATTTGACCAAATATAATTCTTCTTTTGATTTGGGACATTTAATTTTACTTTGGGTAATTTTTTGGTATTTTTCGGATAAAGTTCATTTTTTTAATGATTAGTGGAAAATATTGTATTTTAATTCAAAAGTGCCTTTTAATATAATTTGTTTATATGGTTAGATTAAATTTTTAATTGGTTTTAATGTGGAATTATAAAATATTTTTACCATTTAATCCAATGTTTTTCATTGGAATTAATTTCACTTTCAAATTGGACATAAACAAGTGTCATTCTTTTGATAATTATTTCCTTCTTAGAAACACGCTATTTGTTTTAACAACGGGAATTAATTTTAATATTAATTAATGACATTTTTAGTTTCAGAATTTGGAAAAATAGATATCATTTTTTAATTCGGAATATAAAATAATGCTTAGGCTGATTTTTTTGTATTTTTCTGAAAAACATCAATTTTTGATGAATAGTGAAACCACTTAGTGGTAGTTAAAAAAACTGACTTTTTGAATTATATGAAATTTTCCTACTTCTGTGAATTGAATTTAGAAAATAAAACATACATGGTTGTTATCAATAAGTAAAATTTGGTTCAATAAGATGAAAATAATTTTTGGTGAATAGTAACTTCTGACTTTTATTTAATGCGGTTAAAGGTAAATAAGGTAATTCAAGGTAAAAAGAATATTATAATAATTTAAAATTACCTTAACAATTTTCCACACATTATTTGTTGAGTCACTAACAAGAAAGGGAATATTTGGGTCGATTTTGGTACCCCATTGAGCCACATGGGAGTGATAATGACAATTTAGATTAATTAACTTAAAGTAAAAGCAAAAATGACAAAAGCAAATATCTTTTAGTAAATTAATTATTAGAAAGGGTTATATAAATTAACTTTTCGGCTATAAATATTTATTGGAAAGCTAAAACGATTTCATATATCATGGTTTTTTTAATAATTCTTAGACATCAAATAATTTAAATTATTTATGACACAATAATAATGTAGTGTTTACCTCATTAATAAATCATTTAAATAAATAAGATTATAATGACTACAATATTATCCAAAAACATGTCCAATTCTTATTGGATGATTTTATTTCGACCATGAGTCATCTTAGCTTCGACTATATTGATTTTTGGACCATTATAAACTGAATATCATTATATAATAAAATAACATTTTCACACATTCAAAAAAATCCACTCCTCCCCCTTATAAAAAGAGACAATTATAACCAATTCCTCACACCTCTCAAGCCATTTGGGACATCCAAAATCTTCCCATTTAATCTCCCTAAATCCCTCTCCTCCAACTAGATGCCTTACCATAGGCAGAAGTCACTTAAAGAAGTCCTTTGGTTCACACCAAAGGGAGTTACCCAAATTAAAGGTAACAGTTTCTCTTAATTTGTTTTCTTTTATTTTACTTATCCAACCCCTAAACTCTTTTTATTACTTTATTTTGTAACAAAAACAGTAGAATAAATATACTAGGATGTTTTTAGGATAAGTATTTGAACTACACTTACATACACCTCCATCTAATGAGTGAATAACATAACATTTCTCTGGATGACAAACTAACGCCTCACAAAACGATGATTGTTCAATTACCTATTACCGCCTCTCATGGTGGCCATTATGATTAGACATTGTTTATATATGATAAATATTATGTTTATGTTTTCTTTATGCTTCTATAATTTCTATTTTTATCATGCCTTTATGGTTTCCATTATAGGTAAATGCGATAATCTCATTAGAGGAAGTGTGGACTACTGCCCCCTCAAAGTGATACGACTCATTAATTCCATATGTGGGACATATAAAGGATGGAGTTCATGATATTATATATGAAATTATACTGTAATTATAATATACCTATATATTATTTTGTTTTAATTCCATTAAAATAAGAAATAGAAATGAAAGTAGCGTTCATGCGTACGTACGACTTACCGTCTCCATGAACGGTGCATTTCATTTCTTACCTCTAAATGTTATGTACTATTATAAATTAATTTATATACTGGATATATATGATATATATGATATCTAAATAATTAATATAATTTTGGATATAATGAACCATTGACCACATGAACAACATGTAATTATAAGAATCCCATTTTTGACTCAAGTACCAAATATCGACAAAACAAACATTATTAACATAAATGTTTACATAATGCTTATAACATGGTAATAAGTGATATAAAAGGAATAGTAAAATTTAAAAAGATTCTTAAGAAAGTATAAATTACCTTTGGTTTATTATTCAGGAGATTAAATAATGATCGAGTCAAGTCGGACACGAGGTAAGAGATTTTATTATCTCACTTTTAATTCTGTGAAATTTCCATTGTTCGCCATTTTTCATTTCATGTGGTTTATTTTGTATCAAATTTTGATATATATTATCATTATTATCATTATATTAATGGTATTATATGATGAATTTGGTTGTTATTATCTTTTGTTCATACTAATTGATTGATTACAACGAAGTAAGGGTTTTTCATCTCACTTTTATTCCCGTCGGATTCATGCTATATTGGACACTATTTACTTTTTTCTGGTGTATGTACTGCCCATTATTGTACTATTTGTGTAATATAATTTCATATATGAGTATTTACATCTACATTATATGATCCATATTTCATGTGGCATATGTTTTGTTAGTTACCAAATCGGTAAGGGAGCCTTCCACCCTCCTCTTTTTAAAAGACTTTTTTCGTTATATCTTTTAATTTACATCTTATTATGTTGGGATATGTTATTCTATATCCTTATTGACAGAGATTTTTTTTCCAAGTGATGAGATACCCTCTTTGTCTCATCAACCAATTTTATTAATTTTAAAGTGACGCCATTAGGCTGTCGAATTTTTACAAGGAAACTTCTTTACCCAATTTCAATTCTTTGGGTTTAACTTGTACTTCATGAATATGTCATCCTATGAATATGTGTGACTAAACTCTGATTGTTTTACACTTAATATCAACTTATATTGGGTGTATTTATTTTTTTCACACATAATTATGTGGTTGATTTATCCTTAATTTAAGGACAACATCTTTATAAGCGATTTCATCACAATTTACATTTCCTCTAAGACTTCATTGTTGTTATGCACCAATTCACTATTATATGGTGTATATACAGTAATTTGACATATTATACCATGAATCACTTTGTTATCATGATATTATAAAGTTATGATTAAAATTAATTCTTTAATTATTTGTATTCAAGCGTCTCTATTTTTGTTAAAAGCTCTTTAACTAAAATATCATTTTAAATGTTTTAAAGATTTATTATTCTAAACATTTCTCATTAATGTCCATGTTTTCAAAATGGTTTTTAGGATTTATTTATATGTAAATTAATGATTTCAAATTAAAATTCATTTAAAAGCTTCAATGTGGTATGTGAAAGTTTGATTCAAAAATATATTTTTAAATGGTTTTGAAAATGATTTGATAAAACATTGTTTATTTAAATATCTTGATTTGATATATTGGATTGTGGAAATTTAATCTTGCCTTTATACATGTGTTATATGTTTTGATTATGTTATGGTTATTGGGCATTTTTTATGTATACAGGTGGTTCTATGATAAACCTAGGGCGGGTGAGCCCGAGATAGCTCCCCAATGCATTGGGTAAGGTGACGGAGGTAAATGTGATGTTTCTCCTAAGAGATTTATGCAATATACTATGATGGGTATTCCAAGTGTTACTCCCTATGTAGCTGTGATAGCTACAATGTATGTTTGATATGGATTCCATAATTAACCTTTCAGATTTATAATTTGTGTGTGTTATTCATAAATCTTATGATTTCGTAAGGTATGCTATGATTGAAAAGTATGGTTTCATTGATTTGTATTTATTGATGGGATAATGTTTGCCTTCCTTATTTTATAACACTTACTGAGATTTTTATGCTCATCCCAAGTTTTTGAAAATGCTTTGCACAAGACTTAAAGATGAATAGGGTCAAGTATGGGATCAAGGAGAATTCATGCTGTCTAAAATATGGAACTAGATATATTTCTTTTTAAGAGGTTTTATTTTATGAAAATAATGGATATTGAGTAGTAGTGTCTACATGTAATATTAATGTTGTTTTGTAATAGTTATAACCTAACTCTATAAAACTCTAAACCTGAAAAGACCCTCAATGTGAATTATTCATTTAATTCAATATTATGTAAGGTTTAAGGCTAGGTCCTTACAATAATATTTATAATCATGAAATTTATTCATTTATGACTAAAAAAAGGAGTGTGATGTGAAATTAAAACTAATCCAAAACTTAATGGGTTGTTGTGAATAAATAATTTAAGGAAAATATCCCAAAAATAGTATATTATTGTTAAAACACAACTTAGGTTCCAAAATGTCAGGCATAGGTTTTTAAATTCAAAATAATATTTTAAAAATCATTAATTTTCTCCTTTTAAACATTTTTTAGAAAAAAAAAATTCATACATTTTTAGGCCATAAATACATCATTATAATTTTATTAAATATTTGGTTTTGTGTAAAAAATTATTTTCCACTATTTAGTCAAAAATAAACTTTTAAGAAAAAAATTCATTAATTTATATTTGAAATAATTAAAATAAAGATGAATTAATTTTTATCATTTTAAAAATATAAAATTTAGATATTTTAAATTAACCATATAACACCCTAGAAAAAATATATTTAAAATAAAACGATTTTTTTCAAATTAAAAAGTATATCATTATTTCCTAACTTGATGAATTTATTATTCATAACAAATATGAATATGAATTTATAGAGTTAACATTAATATCAATCTATAAAATATCTAATTACAAAATAAAAATGAATATTGAAAATAGTACCAAACAAGATAACAAAATATATTGAAACTTTAAATAAAGATTATTTTGATTTATAATGTGCACATGAGAATTTAATATATAACATGAGTATCTAATAAATTATATAATATATTTTATGTTATAAAATAATAAAATAAACATGTTTAAGTAAAATAAAATATATTTATAATGATGAATATTAACAAACAATAAAGGTGGTATATTTTTAAAAATATATTGATAGTTAAATACCCGCATCCCCCAGAGTAATTGCATCCTTGAAATTTTATCTCATTTATAATGAGTAATAATTTATCAGTTGTAAAATTAAAGTAAAACATGTTTAAAAACAATTTAAAAAGGTAAAATATGACTTCAAAAACCCATAGTTTTCAAAATTAACTCAAACAATAGACCATTGAAAAAAAATTAGTGGTAATTAAAAATGACATTAAATAATCATTAAAAATGGAGAAGAAAATTATTGAAACAGTATATAAATATTGGTATGGAGGAATATAGTCCAATAAAAGACTTCAAAACCTCTAAAACAATGTTTCAAAATAAAACCAATTACAGTTTTTAAAAACCAAATCCCTCAAAATAAATTACATTATAAGAAAATAAAAAATACCATAAATAATATAGAAAAATGATCTAATATTTCAAAGATAGTGTATATAAACTTTATAAATGAATATAGGTTTATAATATGAAACATATTCTCCAATAAAAAAATTAGATGAAAATCACTGATTGATTTTATAACACTTGAGTGAAAATCCGTTTAAATAAAAAACATGATTTGGCTTTGAAATCCCATGAGTTATATGAAAAATTTGGTATAGGATATTTATGGGTCAGTTAATTAGAAGAATTAAAATATGAAATTAAACATGGTTCATGAAAATAAACATGTCTAAAAAAACTGATATTGAAAAAATTAAACCCTTAGTTCCATTGTAAAATTTTAATCAAAACTCGTTGAATATAACCTTAGATGAATTTTTAAATCCATTAGGATGAATGAAAAGAATTAAAAAATATATTCATGTACAATATAAAAAAAATTTAAAATAAATTAAATGGTTAATATGTTTATTAACCTAGTTATGGAAAATTTAGAAGAGAAACTCTTACAAAGATCATAACATTTGAAGGATGAATCAGTCATAAAATTGGTTGGGTGAAAAAATGTAAATCCATATAAAAAAGTATAAATGCAACACCCCATGTTTTTATGAATTATTATTATTTTGAATAAGTTAAAACTATTTGATAGATTAGGTTGAGTTCTAAAATTGGGGAAACTTTTATTACACACAACAGTGAGTTTATCTTGTGGTACATGTAGTACCAAGTCCCTTAAATAGCTTACATTACACATGATACCTAGTTTTACCAAACCACAAAATACTATTCATATTATTGTTATAATATTATTATAGTTACCATGTAACAATTTGAATGGAGGTTTTGGAATGGAATATATAAATTATATAAATATATATATATATATATATATATATATATATATATATTGTTTATGCATGTTTATAAAATGAATTATTTGGTATATAACTAACAATAAATTATTGTAATAACTATTTGAAAATAAATAAATTTCTTTTTAAAAAATCTAATTTTCTAGGAATAAATAGATTTTATGACAATAAATTAGATAAACCAATTTTAATTAATTTTTTTTATTGAAAATTATATATTATTTATTAAACAAAAAATTTCACATTTTTTTATATGTTTTCTAGATAAGATATAATAATAAATGCAATTTTCAGTATAAAAAGTTGTATTTCTCTAAAAGGATGGTTTACTTCTTTTCAATGGAGAACTTGTTTGGAAACTAAATTTTCATAATTTTATAAATATTATTTTAAAAATTAAGCTTAATCTATACAATTTTAATTTATAAATTATATTTGGGTGATTTTGTGAAATTTTTATGAGAGTTTTAATTTTTTCTGATAATTAGTGAAAAATACATAATTTTAATTTGAAACTGACTTTTCAGATAAATTATTTATATAGTTAAAATAAATTTTTAATTTTATTAAAGTAATATTAGTTAAATTATACATCAATAAATTTAATTTATGATATTTTAATCAAATTCAGATTGAAATTCGATATAAAAACATTTCAAACTTTTAAACATTTTTAGTTAAAAAACTCATTTCATCTCATTTGTGGGATTACTTTTAAATTAATTTATGTCACTTAAAATATTTTAATATGAAAAAATGGATTCCATATTTTGAATAATAATAATTTATAATGTCTAATAATTCCATTATAATTTTTTATCAAAGTGATTTTTGAAAACATTTAAAATTAATTATAGTGATTAATAGAAAAACAAGATTACTAAGGGACTAAACTTCAACTTAAGGGTCCAAATGAACTTTAAAAATTTTCAAAACCAATTATATATCCATATTTAGACTATATAACATATTTTATAGAAATATGTTCTATATTTTATTCATATGATATAAGTGATACATCCCAATAGCATTTACCTTTTTGGTATTTATAAGAATGCCATTATTCCTCCACTATAAAAGCGCACTCACCCCATCACTTATACAAACATCTAAATACCCTTGTATAATTAAAAATATACGAAAATATTCTTAAAAATTTCCTTATATAAACCTATAATCCCCACTTTTTGGCATAAAATGAACCATGTAATCATTTTGGTGCAAACCAAAAAGAGTTACCCGAAGAAGAGGTAATGTTCATTAATGTGTGTTTTTGTTTTATTTCCTTCCCCAACAACATAATTTCGTTATATATAATTTATATATAATTAAATATGTATCTTAAATATACATATATGTTATTATGTTAAGGATATAACCTTAAAATTCATATACTTCCCTCAAATGGGATACACAATCATCATTTATGTGTATGGTATACTACCACCTCATGGACCAATTGTCATTGTTTATTTCATTAAAAACTATCATGGTTGAGAATAATTATAGATATATAGTTTTTATATGATATTTATTATTTTAATGATTTTATTATGATTATTTAATTCTTATATAACACACACCTTCAATTCTTTTCATTTTGTGGGAATATGATAACTTTATTTGTGGGCGTGTGGACTACCGTCTCCTCAAACCGATGTGATTTGTTCACACATTAC
Source organism: Viscum album (assembly GCA_963277665.1). Lineage (NCBI taxonomy): Eukaryota > Viridiplantae > Streptophyta > Magnoliopsida > Santalales > Viscaceae > Viscum > Viscum album. Next base: position 1,325,529,223 of record OY728166.1, read on the forward strand.
ATGGAATGTATTAAGGATTATTTCAATAGATATATATGATATATATTAAATAATAATTCTATTTTAAATAATATATATATATATATATACAATTTACTTTTTTACTTTCAAACTATGACAAGAAAATGGAAACAACGTTCATGCGTACATATGACCTACCATATTCCGGAATGGTTTATTTCATTTCCTATTTATATATTTTATAAGTTATTAAAAATAGATATATAATAAATATGTGTTGTATTTATATCAGGTATTACATTCTGTTAATTATTAAATCATGATCAAAGAAAGAGGACTAAAAATTTCAATTCAAAACATATACGAAAAACGAAGCAGTTATTATGAGAAACATAACTTTAACATGAAATTATTAATAAATAGGTAATATAATGTCATTATAATGTCATATATGGTATAATATATAATAATATGTTTTTTTTCAAATGTATAATAAACTAATATTTATTATATAGGTGTTTTGAACATGAACCAAGAAATTCAAGACTTATGGTTTGGGAATTTCTACTCTCACTTTTATTTTGGTGAGAATTATGCCATATTCGCCAATAATTTATATTATGTGGTGTTTATACAGCCAAAAATTTTATTATATGATTATTAAACTTAAATATATGGATATATATATATATATATTAATTTTTTGTCTCTCTTTCATGGTGTTTGAGGTTCAATAGTTACTAAATCGGTAAAGTAATTTTGTCTCAATTTTTCTTCTTTGATACACATGTTATGTTATGACCCAATCTTATTTTATGAGGTGTATATAATTACCAATTTAATTTTTATAACATCAATCACCATATTTTCATGACATTTTATGCTTCATGTAATGTTATTATTTCATAGGGATTTTGACTCAAAGTTCTTTAAGTGGTAAGAGTTTATTTCTACAATATCATTGTTTATCAAGATTGTTTATAGTTATACTTACACTGAGAATTGTTATGATCAATATATCAATAAATATCATAAAATTTTTTCTACTTGGGTTATTAATGATATTTTTAAGTAATTTTATCATTTTCATATACTTTAGAACTAATATAATGAAGAAAATGTTTTTATAAATATCTGACTTTGTTTTTATTTTTGGTCATAAATCGGTTTACTTTCAAAATGTGTTTTTCTAAAAATGTATTAAAGGATGTTTTAATATAATCCTAGGATCTTTAAAATTATTTTTTACCCATGTTGTACCTTTTTAATAAATGGTTTTTAAAAAGGAATTTTCTTTTTATTTTCCGATCGAGGAAATTTTATAATCATTTTAAAGTGAAAAAGGAATATTCGGCATGTACAGATTTATCCACCATCATAATAGTCATTTATTTGAAACATAATTTGAAATTGTAGAAGATTATTTTAAAAAAATTCCTTCTTAATATTATGTAAATTCATTGTTTTTGATGAAATTTTCAGAGAAAAATATTTTTGAAAGTTTTATATTTTTAAAAGGTGTTTTAAATGAATTTAAAAGATTCATTTATATGTTTTCAATGGTTATTTTCAATTGAAAGGATCAAGAAAATGTTTTATATTTTAAACAATATTTTAAATTATTTTAAATGCCTCCTTTATAAGTTTTCAATGGATATTTTAAAAGAAAATAATTTTGAAAATGTTTTATTTTTTATATAATATTTTAAATGATTTTCAAAGAATTCTTTAAAATATTCAATGGTTATTTTCAATGAAAATGATTTAGAAAAATTATTATCTTTGTAAATTAGTTTAAATGGTTATAAAATAACCCTTGATAAATTTTCATGGTTATTTTCAATGAATTTTTTTTCAAATGGTTTTATATTTTCAAAATAAATTTTCAAAGTAGAAAGAATATTATCCTAAATAAATGTTTTAAATTAATTTAAAAAGAGTAATTTATAACATTCAAATGTTATTTTCACATAAAAAGATATTTAGAATGTTATATAAATATTATTTTTTAAAAATATTTTCCTTAATAAACGTCTAATGCGATCTTTTAAAATTATTATCTATTTAAGATTACATACATTGATATTGTTTATGATTTAAAGGGGATATAATCCAAGGAAACCATTCTTATTATTTATTTGAATGGTTTATATTTAAGATAACATGTTTTTTTTGAAATTCTTCTCTCTTCCACGTGTCATAACATGATAAAATTCTTATGAAACCCACTTTTTTCATGAGTTATGCTATGATTATGAAACATTTATATTTTTCACATGTTAAGGTATGATGAAATTTTGATGATACCCATTTTTATTCATAGGTTTTGATATAATGTTTATAAAACTCATTCACTTTTATGGGTCATGATATGATGAATGTTTTATTATCTTATGGCACACATATATATGATTTCATTGTGTGACAGGTGGGACCTATATCTCCCTCCAATGAAACTGGTAAGGATTATGTCCTAATCTAATAATGGGAAACAAGTAAATGGGCTTGATCCCCTATGGGAAGAAGGTACAACCTAATCCAAAATAAGGAAATTTATGTGACTAAGGATGGTGGTGTGTCCCTCCCAATAGGTGTATCCCCATGAAGTGCCTTGATACATTTTTTAAATGAGCCCCAACATATAGGGAATTATCTTATATTATTATTTCTATTCCACAAATTAAATGTCTTATTTCTATATTATGATTTCATGTATTATGCTTTTGATTACCTTCTAATTCATGTATTTTTTTCTCAAAAACTTTATACCATGACTCTTGTATATGATATTTTATATGAATGGTATGATCTTAAAATTTTATTCTTATCTCCTCATACCTTTATGTTCATGTTATTATTATTTATCTCCTTCATTTACCCTTATTAAGCATCTAAACTCAACATTTCATTCGTTTCCTTTCCCCATGTTATGATGAATGTTTTTAAGTATGATCACTCTATGGAAAAATATTTGTGGGAAGATTTGATGATCTATCACCAAGTTAAAATATCATGTTTCATGTTTCAAAGACACTAAATTATTATTTTCCTTATGAATGTAATTTTTTAATACTCTAAATATTCTTCTAAAATGATGTAATATCCATGTATATTAAGCCTTATTCAATATAGTTGGTACCAAATAAAATTTTTAGTCAACCTTTATAAATTAATATGAGAAAACTTTAGTAAGATAACTTGGGTTATTTATAAGGATACGTCTAGGGATGTCAATATGGATGAGTCTAAGGATAAGTTAGATTATAAGATCTTGTCCTCAAATTTTAGCATAGGAAAGAGAAAATGGTTTCCTGGAAATATAACCATTTAAAGATACTACAAGTGTTCATGGTTCTAGTGAAAATTTACATTGTGGTAGAAACCCCAAAACAATCTATTTCTCTTGAATCTATTGGGAACTGGTGCATAAAATGGTCTTTACCGCACACCTCATTTGACACTCCCAGGGGATATGCTTTGGAAATTCACAAACTCTTTATGAACTATCATGAGGGATTTAAATAGAATATGACTTAAACTAAACTAGGGTAAACATATGGTGTCATAAATTAATGAATTATAAGTCATCATTTAGACATTCAATAAATGATTTTTGTTGGAAACACGGTTGTACTTTTATAGTAATTGAGTTTGGTTTGTGTTTGTTGTCAATCCACACTAGGTTGATCAATAAGTTTGTAAGAAAAATGATCTTTCCATAAAGGTTGACAACAGTTTTAACGTTTTCATGGTTTCCCAATGTTTTCAAAAACTTTAGGCTCAAAATCTAGATGAAGAGGATAGTATGCAAAAATATTGTTTTTTTGAATCAAATCTTCATAGATATGGTAAATGTATGGGTTTTGTAAAGACTAGGTTTGGAAAATATGAGTTTTATGAGTTTAAAATGGGTTTATGGTGTTCATCACGACTATAAGAAGTGGAGCATCATGAATACATGATGAGTTTACAATGATATCGGTGAGTATAAAAAATCTCACTAGATATTCACGAATGGTGGAGTTACACGAGTATGTTTTTGAAGGATCGAAAGAAGGTGCTGATGTTGGTGGAGAATCTTAAATGAATGAGCCTATATATATGAGGCTACCCACACTTTATTTGACATGAAAATAAGAAGATAAATTATATAATTTCTTTTATTTCACGATGGTAGGGAGTTCCATGAATCTAGATTTCTATGTGATCTTGAGTATTGTGAAAATACTAGTTATGTCTTTACTGATGCCAATTATTTTGTGTAATGGGTTCTTTGTGATGATTTGTAATTCTATACTGACTTAGTGAGCTTATAAAAGGAAGATTTCATTACGAAGGTTGTGATTTTATGGAGGAGCTCCTCGAAGAGTGGTACTAAACATCATGTTTAAGTGAATAGTGATTTCAATGTGAATCAACTCAGGTATATAGTGCAAGAAGAGTCTGATGTTAGTTTGAGATGATAAATTTAATTCTAGTCTACTAAAGAGACCATCAAGTTGATGAATTGAGTTAGAATTTACATAAGGAAGTGAGCTAGGGGGAGTCAACATAAGTTTTCTAAGGGATAAAGTGTGATATTCAGAAAATATTATAAAGGTATTATTCCAGGCACAAAGTTATTGTGTCTAAACGTATGTATTCCAAAACTAGTAATTATGATTAGATATAACTATGAATAAAAAACTATCAGTGTATGATCCATGGAGTAGAAATTAGTGGTGACCCAAGTAAAATTGATGTGTTTTCTCTTTGCATGTGATTTCTTGTTTTTGACACTTTACCATAAGACAAGTCTAACAGGTTCTTACCAATATGGGAACATGATCTGTCACTTTATAAGAAAATTTTGACACCCTAATTCACCCCTCCCCTCTTATGATGTTCTAGGGTCTTTCATATTTCATGATTAAGTGGTTTTCTTCTTTGATAAGTTTTGATCACATTATACATTATGTTTTTATTAAATTTTACGAACTAAAAGGAGTTGGGTTAATGTTGAATGTAATGGAAAATTTTATTATGATCAGTAAAATGGGATGATCATTGGAGTTAAGGACATTGTGATCATTCCTAATCAGTTTTATGGAACATTAATAACAACATTTACCTTAATCAACTCTTAGATTCACCAAAGAAGAGAAGGTAAGAGTTGGATGAGAATTCAAGTAATGGAGACCACAATGGAAAGAATATTAAGTTTCATATATGGAAATAATCTGAAAAGAAGAAATAAAGTTAATATATCAAATAAATGAGAATATGACTAATATGTGGCGATAAATTCCACATAGTAAGTAATTTTTTAGGGAAAATGAATAGTTTAGTTAGTATAATTGATGGTAATATTGGTCTCCCTATGGTATTATTAATAGTTGAATGTGGTATGTTCGTAAAGTATGGGAATTATGAAAATCCATGATTTAGTGGGAAATCTCATGAAGGAACTGAAAAAGGCTATAAGAGTAATGGTCTTATTGCCGATGATAGAGATACCATGAGATACATATGAAAGGTATGTTATGTTCTAATAGAATTGATTAAAATAATGATTAAATTGAGTTTGATGAAAAATAAGACCTGATTGTTATTTCATATTTTCAGAAAGTAGATATGATGATAAAACCTAGTTAATGTTATGAGGAAGTTGTAGGAAGATTCAAGTGTATATGTATCAGAATTAAAGACTCATGTTATATGAATCTTGAAGTATATGGTTTTCATTAAATATTTTAAAAAATATTTTGAATGATAATGATGAGCTAGAAAAGTAATTTATTGTAAAGTATTTATTTTGAATAAGGAAATTTAACCCTTAATATATTCCTAAGGATGATAAAATTTTATTTACTATTGTTAAAGAGATTATTATATATATATATTAAATTGGAAAGTACTTATGACCTCAAAAATAATAAAGTATTTGTTGAAAAAGGGTTTATACTATCACTGATGATGGATACATCTTTTTTGGATTTAAGGAATATATCCAATAATTTTTAGAATAACGAATAATAAATATTTCCTATAATTATTTATGGTAATTAAGTTTATTATCATGTTTCAAGATAGTACATGATGGAGGTATTCACATGTCTGGTTTGAGAAAAACTAAATTTACTCTATGATATATGGGGGATCAATGTAAATATTATTTTGAGAAAGTTAGTCACTTTATTTATCATGTTTTTGATTCTTATATTCTTAAAGGGGGTCATAAGGATAAAAATTTATGAAATGGTTTAGGTAGAACATTGAATGTGGTTATAAAGATTAATTTTTTTTATTTTTCAATGTAAAGATTTATGAATATTGGATAACCTGTGCTAAATTTTTTTTATGATACTTGAATATGAAAAAATTACTTATCATTCTATATATAGTTATTATGATCCATTAGTTCTTCAAGGATAACAAATTCACCTTTATTTCGTAGTATAAGAGATGAAGTGGAAATTGATCAAGGCACAACCAACAGGTGAGGTTGTTCTTATGAAATGGAATGAAATCTATATCCTTCTGAAAATTATTCAACATTAGAAAAAGGATCTTGAAACCCAAAATGTTATTCTAGTACCTTAATTTATTATGAATAAAATGGTCCCTTATATTATCACAAAATTATTGTTTTATTATTATTAATTTTTTTAGGATCGCCCACATTCTTGTGATCAGTGATCTTTATTACTCTCTATAATTATTTATGCCTTTCTTCCATTTCCAAATATTCAATTATGTTATCATATATGGAATTATAGTTTTGAGTTACTTTGGGTAATCATTATATTTTCAACCTTACATTTTTAAAGGATATTTTTATATCCAATTTTATGATGTGGATTTATATGAGAGAAAATTTCATGTATTAAACCTTTGGTAATAATATGGTTTATTCATGTTTATAAAATGTATTATTTGGAAACCAATTAATTATAAATGAAATTAATAACTATTTGAAAATAACGAAATTCCTTTTCTTAAAAACTATTTTTCTATGCACAAACACGTTTTATATCATTAAGTTCAAAAAATAATTTTTTATTAATGATTTTAATAATAATTATATACTATATTTTTAATAAACAATTTAAAATTCATCTTATGTATTTTTTTGACAAGAGATAAGAATAAATCCAATTTTCATCTTAAAAAGATGTATTTTTCAAAAAGGCAGTTTTACAACCATTTAATGGCGTACTTGTTTTAAAACTAAAATTTGAAATTTTTTAAAAAATTATATGTGGAAATAAACTTCATTTTTTAAATATTAATGTAAAAATTATCTTATGGTGATTTTTTGGTTTTTTTCTGAGAAGTTTCTTTTTTTATGAATACTGAATGATATTGAATTGTAATTAGAAACTGGCTTTTCATCTAATTTATTTATATAGTTAAATTATATTTTAATTTATTTCTAAAATATAATTAGTTGAATTATATGTTAATAAATCAAATTTAGTTTGTTTTAATCAATTTCACATTGAAATTGGATATAAAAACATTTCAAACTTTTGAACATTTTCACTATAAAAACATGTTGTTTCGTCCCGTATGTGAGATTAATTTTGAAATAATATATACCACATAATTTATTTGAATTTTTAAAAATATATTACATATTTGGAATCATCATAATATATAATGCATAATAAGGTCAAATAAAGTTTTTACCAAAATTATTAGTGAAAACAGTTAAAACTAATTATAGTGAGTAACAAAAAAAACTAGTTTAACGAGGGACTAAACATTAACTTTAGGGTCCAAATAACCTAAAAACATGTCCAAAACCTATTTTATTCACATATTTAGAACATATATAATATTATATAAAATACTTTTTATTATTGGTGGCACATTAAGTAAGGGAGACCTCCCAATAGTCTTTATCATTTCAGTATTTACAAGAATGCCACTCCTCTACTATAAAATGGAACTAACCCTACTCGATTATTCACACCTCAAAAGAAATTTGGACGGTGAAAAACCTACCCATATAAGATCCAAAAATTCCTCCAATCAACCTAGAATCATAACCATGGGAGAAAATATTACCAAGGAATCCATTTTTTGCAAACCAAAATGAGTTACCTAAATAAGAGTTAACACTCATCAACACACATTTTTGTTTTATTTCCTTCTCCAACTCATTCATTTATGTTTACATAGTGATGTTATAAAAACCTAAGTATATTAAATATTCTTATATTTTTTATGATATGGTTTTGATCTAAAAATTCACATAATTCCATCAAATGGGATACTCAATCATAGTCCATGTCAACGACCGACTACCACCTTGCGAACCGATTTTGTTAATTCTTACATTACCACCTTTCATGGATGGGAATAATTAGGGAATTATATTTTATATATTATATTTATTTTATTATTTATTTAATTCGGTTTTTTTAATTTTTATATAACACATACCTTCATGCTTTTAATTTTTTGGAAATACAATAACATCGTTTGCGGGCATGTGGATTATTGTCTCCTCAGAGCGATATGATTCATTGACGCATTATATGGAATTTATTATGTATATTTTTAGTCAAAATATGTTATATATATAAAATAATATTTATAATTTTTTAAAAAAATTTATATATATCACTTAATTTTCTTTCCTTCAAAATATGATAATAAAATGGAAACAACGTTCATGCGTATGTACGAGCTACCATCTCCATGAACGATGTATTACATTTTCTATTTATATATTTTATATATTATTAACAATAAATATATAATTATTATATAATATATTAATATCATGGTTTAAATTGTTTAAATGATTATATCATGATCAATTAAAGAGGACCAAAAATAATAAGTCAAAACATATACGAAAAATGATGAGGTTATTACATGAAATGTAGCATCAACATAGAAATATAAATAAATGGTTAATATAATATCATGATAAAATAATATATGGTATTATTTATAATAATATATTTTCATGGTAAATTTATATAAAATAATAATATTTATTATATAGGAGGATTAAACATGTGCGAAGAAAGTCAAGACTCAAGGTAAGTGGATTTCTTGCCTAACTTTTGTTTCTGTGAGGCTTATGCCATATTCAACACTAATTTAATTGGTTTGGTGTATATAATTACCATTAATGTATTAAAATTTTATTACCCTTAAACTTATGGGTATTTACAAATCAATTTTATGATCTATCTCTTATGGGATTCCATGTTCAAAAGTTACCAAATCGGTAAAGTAACATTCTCTGAATTCTCTTTATTTGAGACACATGTTATGTTATGCACCTATATTATTTTATGATGTGTATATAATATACATTTGAACTGTTATATAGTGAATAAAATTATTTTCATAACATTTTAATCTTTATATAATTTTATTCTTTCATGGATATTTTTATTCAAAGTTACCCAAGTGGTAAGATTTTATTTCTACAATCTCATTATTTATCGGGATTGTTTATGATTATTATTCCATTGATGAAATATTATAATATATACCTCAATAAATATAATCAATTTTCCTATCATCATGTTATTCAATATTACTTAATGTAATGGTAACATTTTCCACTCATTGGTATTTAATATAATTCATAAATGTTTTTACAAAAATACATATTTATTTCTCTGTATGCCCCATAATTTTTTTATTTAAATACCATGTTTTATAAAAATATCTTTGAAAATGTTCTACTATAATCCTATGATATTGAAAATTCACTTTTACCCATGTTTTACCTTTTCAAATAAATGATTTTTAAAAATTAATCTTATTGTCATTTTCCAATCAAGACACTTTTTTAAAAATTTTACAAAACGAAATGAATGTTTTGAATGTACATATTATATTCCATAATGGAACTAATTTATTTAAAGATTCATTTATAAGTTTATAAGATTATTATTTGAAGAGAAAATATTTTCCTAATATTCTAAAAAATCATTATTTTTAATGTCTTTTTCAAAGAAAAATATTTTCAAAAATGGGTTACATTTCAAAAGTGTATTCAACGATTTTAAATGATTATATTATATATTTTTAATGGTTATTTTCAAATAAAATGATTTTAAAAATGTTTTATGTTTTAAAAATATCTTTAAATTATTTTAAAATATTATTTTGTAAGCTTTCAAATGCTACTTTCAAAGAAAATGATTTTGAAAAAATTTAAGTTTTAAAAAGTTTTCGAAATTGTTTTTTGAATCATACTTTATATGATTAAAATATTATTTTAATAGAAAAGTACTTCAAAGGTTTTATATGTTTAACAACCAATTTCAATGGTTCTAAATGAGTCTATTTTATGTTTTAAAATTTTATTTCAAAGAAAATGATTTTCAAAATGTTTTACATTTTAAATTTATTTTAAAAAGTGGAAAGTATATTTTCCTCAGTAAATGTTTTAAATGAATTTTCAAGGATTTTAGTATAAGTTTCCTTTTTTATTTTATTAAAAAAGGATTTTGAAAGTGTTTTATGAATTTTATTTAAAAAAAATGCTACCTTCCTTAAGGAATGTTCCAAGTGATCTCTTAATATACATATTGATCTAAGATGACATCCTTTGAAATAGTTTATGATTTACTGGGGATATGATCCAAGGAAACCATTCTTAATATTTCTTTGAATGATTTATTTTTAAAATTACATTGTATTTTTGAAACATGTGTCTCTTCTATGGGTTATACCATGATAAAACAGATATGAAACTCAATTATTTTCATGGTTTACACTATGATTATGAAGTCTATCTTTTTTTCAAAGGTTATGATATGATGAAATTTTTATTATACCCATTTTGTTTCATGGATTATGATATGATATTTTTGAAATCCATCTATTTTTAGGTCATGTTATGAGAAATGTTTTAATACCTTGGGAAACACGTATGTATGATTTCATTATGAAATGGGTGAGACATATATCTCCATTCAATGCACTAGTTAAAAATTTATATCTCATGTGATAATGATAGGAAACAAGTATACAGGATTGATCTACTCTAGGAAGAAGGGGTAACCTGATCCATTATAAGGAATATGTTACAACTAGGGGTGGTGGTGTATCCTTCCCAGTAGGTGTAGCCCCCATAAAGTCCCCTGATATGTTTTGGAAATAAACCATGACTGATAGTGAATGATTTTATATGATTATGTGTATAAAAAAATTATATGTCTTATTTCAATATAATTATTTCACGGATTAATATCTTGATTCCCTTATGATTCATGTTATATTATCTTCAACAAATTATTATGTGACTCTTTTATATGATATAATATATGTAAGGTATTATATTCAAAAGTTATTATGATGTCCTCATACCATTATGTTCATGTCATCCATATGTATCACCTTTATTTAAAATTACATAGTATCTGAGCTCACCATTTCTTATTTTTTATTTCCCCACATTACGAAGAAAGGTTTTAAGTAGGAGTACTATATGGGATTGTATTTTTGGGAAACTTTGAAGATCTTTCACCAAGAAAAAAAATTGTGTTCCAATTTTCTAAATACACTAATCTATTATTTTCCTCATGACTTTATTTTTGTAATGTGCTGAAAATTAATCTAAAATGATGTAATATCCATGTATGTTAAGCCTGGGGAACTATAATAAATATAAAATTTAATAATCATGGGTCATAAGACACATAATCTAGGCATAATATAATCAACAAAGAAGTGATATAACCAATTTAATGGGAATTGAGTTAAGAATTTCCTTGGGGAATATGTGAAAGAAATCCAAATCACCAAAACTAAAGAGGAATTATATTATAATTTAATAATGAGTTATAAAAACCAATATAATAATAATATATTCAAGGTAGTGTGCACATAACTCAACTATGGGAGATTGGGTGAACAAAAATCTTTATGAATAACATGGTGTGTGAACTGTAAATCCATCAGATGAAAAAAGGCCATCAATTCATTAGAAATGAATATAAAGGAGTAATATTTTCATTTCAAGATCATTTATTTGAGTTTTTTGACACTCTCAAAATGAGAATCATAAAACCCACAGAGGATAAAATTTCTGAATGTGGGTATTATTTTCCCTATAAAGAAATTATTGAATAATGTGGTTGAAATCATAAATATTGCACAAACCCTGAGAAGGAACTGGATTTTCTTGAACATTGTAAGGGAATTTGAATGGCTACACATAGTGAATAACCTATAGAAGATCATATGATGCCTCTCTATTAGAGTCCTTATGCTCTTGTGAAGGAACCCCAGAAAATATTTAATCACATGAAGATAACCAAATAAAATTCCCCAGATCACATGTCTATTCAAATGGTGGATTCTCAACAAACCATCCAAAAATATTTGGAAAATATGAGGTAAATATCAAAATTACAAGATCCTTTTGCTGTTGTAAAAATATTTTGATACATCACCGATGGTATGAATGATTGTCCTTGACAACATGCATACAAACTTATGAAACCACCATGCCTTTGTAAAATAAATGAAGGAAATAAAAAGAGATGTAGGTGGGAGCCTCTTTTAGTGTTAAAAATCACACAAATCACCCTTGGAAATCTTCATGACACTATAATCACCTAGAGACATGTCCAAATAATTTCACAGAATCTTGCTGGCATGTCATCCTTATCATGTTAAGGGTCACAGACATGTCCAGAAAATCTCTCACTACCCCCTTAGATCCATGAGGTCAAACATATATAATTTTACATGAAATTATTTTTGTGTCTCTATAGAACCTTCAATTGGTAGTGTGACACATCACCAATTGGTAAGGTGATTGACTTCAGCAACACTCATACAACCTCATGAGATCCCCAACATTTGTAAAATAAAAAAGTAAATAAAATAAAGAGAATGTGGGAGCCTCTTGCTATGAAAAAAATCATGTGATACACCTAGATTGTCTGGAGAATGGTCTCACAAGACCACTTGAAAAGATGGTCTAATTTCACAAAGTCCCCCTGATGGGTCATCTTGGTCTTGTAGAAAATCATAGACAAGTCGACTGAGATCATGCAAAGGCCTTTCAATAGGCTCCCTGACCTTGTAAAGGCTATTGTATATCTCAATATAACAATTCGAAAGTCCATTGATGTGTCCTCGTGAACAAAGAAGACCCCATTAGTTGGTTATAATCCAATAAATGGGGCATTGATGGTATTGTATTTTTGCGTCTAAAATTCATGTGATTCCCATGGAATAACCTATGGAATGACCACATGAATGTGTAATGCCAAATCCATCCACCGACTCAAACCCGGATTTACGTGATATTCCTTGTACAAATCGCTGAATAACCAGGGTGAAGAGGCCTATAAATCCCACACCCTACTCTGAAAAAATCACTCTTATGAGGAATCACAAGGATGAAATATTGGAACCTCGCACAAGAAAACCCAAGCACCGGAGTGGATTTTTCAGAGGAGTTGATTTCACTATTGTAAAATCTTCTCATCAAGTATGATTCAAGGAATAACTTGAGAGACTATGTAGCATGCACACGCACTTCAAGTGATCAATCCTATATCATGTGAATTAAGTCTTGCTAGATATGCAAAAGACATCCCACATGTTTTCTAAAACATGAAAGACTTAATAAAAAGTAACACTTTAAAAATATAAGGTATTTGCAAAAAGGCTAGAATAGAGACTAAAAGATGGTATAATTATGCAAAAAAAAAATACGTTGATCCTCATGCGGTTCAGGTGAAAAACCAATGACATGTGAAATCATTGGGACATTTCACCTAGATCTCATGATGCTCCTTTGGTATACTATTTAGATCATAATAAATCCCCAAGACATGTCAAAGAAAGTCACATGGTGCCCCCAAGCTTGAAACCATAGTCTCACAAAGCCCTTCAGACTCACCATACATACATTATGATTTCCTTAATACGTGTTTCATGACTCATATTATGGCACCAAGAAAAATTATCTATGGCTTGCGATAACAACTGGGCATGAAAATTGGTTATATCGAAGCCCTCTGTACACACCATCCATATTTCCTGATGACCTCTAGATATGTCAGTCTGGATTATGTTTCACTCTCTTTACATGTCGTATTGACTCTAGTGATTCCCTACAAGCATGTAATCCATATTTTATGATGACACCAGGTAATTTCATCTAGATCATGAAACACCCTCTAAGAAAATCTAGGATCATGATATGGATTCCAAAATCAGCTAGTCAGGTCTCATGATGTCCTTAAGACAAGTCATCATTGATCATGCAATGATCTTCATACATTTTATCTAGGTTATATGACATCACCTAGATAGTACAACTAGATCATGGTATTATCTCTGGAAATATATGGAATATAACCAGACATGTCCAGAAATCCTATGAAATTTCAAAAAAATAATCAAGGAATGTTGAGTAGAAAATCAATGCATGTCAGACAGACAAGTATTCCAAATAAAACATGCATCCCAAGAGTTGATAACCTTCTCCATACATAGTGTGTTATCCCCAATCAGAAGTAAAATGGTAGTATATATACCCTAATCAATTGAAATATGACGACTCTAATTCCTACCACAATTAAGATACATATGACACCTTTCTAAGGATAGATACTTGTATTAAACTTCCCAAGGGTGGTCCCATCACATAAGTCATGCATCCATAAGAAATATGACCAATCATTTTCCATTTATTATTTCTACCGTCGAGTAAACATTACACAGGATAGGAAGTCACAATGATCATATAATTCACATGAAAATTCTCTAACAGGATAAGGAAAACTTCAGTGTGTAATCCCCGATCAGAAACACAACATAATATGTCCTTCATATAAGGGAAATGTCACTATGTATGCGTTGAACAATTGAATTTTGAGGAATCTAATTCTTATCACAACCAGGATATATAGGATTCCTTCCTAAGGCCTGTGCCTGAACTAAAATTGGAATCCACCTCAATTTAAATCTCAATATTTCTCTGAAATTTCATCCATCGGGACACAATAATTTCCATGGTCTGATCATTCTACCACATCAATCTGTGGATTCAGAATCCAATTGAACTATGATGACTCTAATTCCTAGAGTTATGAAGATATTTTGGATGCCTTTCTACATCTTGATCTCTATATTAAAAATCTCAATGGTAGTCCCAACAAATAATCTCTGCATCCATATGCAATGAGACCGATTACTTATTATCCATTTGGTCTCACATGTCACATGGCTCAAGTGGGTTTAGGGAATTATGATGATAAACTCATTCACATAATGAATTCGCACTATTTGTGGGAATTTCATCTTTTAAGCCCTGATGAGTGGCATGATATAAATATACCGTATAAGAGGGAAATCGGCCTTGGGTTTAGTCCTAATGGAATGAAAGAACTACGATAACTTTGACTTCAACTATAACTATGATACGTAGGATGCCTCCTTGAGACTCAAGCTCAAATATCATGTTACCAAGTTCTCGAACGTATTAATTTTTCCCATGATGTTAAAATATATGGGCTTCACAAACTATATGGGTTTTGATTTTTTCCATTAATAGGATATGTAGGATGCCACCTAATGGATCAATCCCCTCTGTGAAATATTAAAATCCTCCCTAAATGACATAAAATTACAATGTTCTGTGTTATATGGATTTAGAATATAAGTAGAATTTTATTACTCTGAAATGGATGATGAAACTAGTATACATACAGATAGATTCACTAATGAGATTCCCTTCTTCTACATATCAAAGTGGTTAACCTATGATCATTTTTTAAGTAATTGGTCCCATATCAAGATTAGGAAGATATTCGTGAACATATATTATATCTATAAGAAATTCCTGGAGTAGGAAACAATTCCACCAATAGGGTGTGATGATCCCAACCTCCCATCCTCTTGACCAATCCCTAAGTGTCATTGGTTATAAAACCACAATTGAACCCCAACCTATGAGAAGGAGTTCTATACCCAGTTATGGATAAGGTAAATCTTGTGAGTTTCCATTAAGAACAACAACGTTATCCCAACATAAATGATTATAGATCACATTTAACCCCCTATCATAATATCAACCATCAGGCCAAACAGAATACACTTAGCATGATCTATTTCCTGTCAAACAAAATGGTGAACCTGATGTGAATATATCAAAAAAAAATTAGGCTATTGTCCATGGGTCCATTTTTTCACATTATAAGAAAACAATTATGAACCTGATGTTAAAATATCAAATAACATAATGATTTTTTAATCATGCATCATGCGACTTTTATTTGCATACCCTACTCAAAAACAATGATACGCCTAACGTAAATATTACAGTTGATTATTTGTAACCTAGGTTTCCATGATATAATTATATCCTAATGTTGACAATTACACACAAAAATAATGTCCTAACAAGGAATAAAAAGTACAATTGTGTTAACCATTCATATCTGATTGAGTACATCATGACTACAATATTTCACCAATCGATGACCTTGTTCCTTGTTATCTACATGACTAAATATATATTTTCTCTTCTAAATCACCCTAATTAGATAAAATTTCCTCAACTAGTTGTTGTGGTTGTAACCTATGAGGGTTTCAAAATGATCTCATGCACATGAAAGATTCAACGTCAGGTATCAAATAAAATGGAATGATATTACAATAAATGTGGTATAACCCTGAACATTGAAGCTACCCATGGGGGCCTTGATGTACTAAATATGACAAGTATGCATCATCCCAGGACATATATGGCTAATTCATTGGACATTTTTTCCACATCCAACCTCCTTGGGATCTTATCCCAAATCATGAAAATCACCACCTTCAATATCTCATGAAAATTAACTAGGGAGTCAAATACAACTCCCTCCTGGTTTAGGAGTTATAGAGGAGGGAAATTTTCAACCATAGTCACCAGTACCATCCTCCCGGTACCCACCAGTCACCTACTTTTGATACCACCCAACACACCGCAACCTATGATACCAATTCATGAGAAACAAGTAATACACATCAGGTGAGGAAGGAAATAGATGTCAAACAGTGGTCTCATATCCACACTCCCAATGATGATATCTTCTAGCATATGTTGTTAGTAACCAGTGAGATAGATCATATCAATTCTCACTCGGAACATGTATGAGAGAATATTCATACATATTGAAAGGAAAAGGTGTATATCCCAACCACTATGCATGAAGTCCATCAGAATAATACGATGGTACAAAGAGAACAGAATTGTGCTCATATTACTAATTTAATAGGAGATATCAGCTAGTACATAGTGGAGATTGAAAATTAGATGGATTATATCCCTAAATAATATTTCTTAAAATTCCATTACATCTTAAAAATAGTTTAAGACCTCTACTGACATATTCTATCATTTTTATAAATACTGGTACATGTGAATTTTTCTATCCCTACAACTAGGGAATCTCAACACTTTGATCATTAGGAATAATTGGTTTCTCCAAATGAATCTCACATTATTTCTCTCGTATAGAAGTATTATCGACATATTCAGGTAATGGATGAGGCATTGGACTGAGATCATATTCCCATTCCAACTAGGGATCACTAGGTGAGAGCGAAACATACCTCGAGACAGGGGTACACGCCTATTGAAAAATTATAGAAAAATATTCCAAAGTCCCAGGATTGGGATCATATCCATCAGGGCTCACCAATTGAGAGGGAAACATGCCTTGGGATAGCCTCATAGTCCACTAAGAAAAGACCATAGGGATACTCCAAAGGTCCAATATCGGGATTATATCCTTGTTTTGGATGAGGCTCACCATGTAACTGTGGAACATTCCTTAAGATGGGCTCATATTCCTATGATCCCAGAATCCAAGCACATATTCCTACTTCCACTGATGAATGACTACACCAGAATTATTCCATAACATAATAGGAGGCTCATATACCTTCTACCATTCTCAAGGTCAATAATGATATTATTGTGGGGAACTCAAATTGACACTAGGCTCATATTACTCTTACAATTGGGTTCCCCATGTGAGTGTGGCACATTCCTCGAGGAAGTATTATATTCTAGCCAAGAAATACTAGCAGTTTATTCCAAAGGCTTGGGATTAGGTTCATACTCTTTATCTAACCTAGGATCACCAAGTAAGAATAGAACATGCCTCGAGAAAAGTTCATATTTCTATCAATAATGAGGAAGCTCATTGGAATATTCTCGCAGCTTTTTGGCAGCAGGAACATACTCACACAACATCAAAGGGTTATAAAAATGTTCTAAAAACCGTAATGCAGTAGGCTCTTATCCCTACACCATTACAAAAATAAGTTCAGAATATTCTGGCCACAACACATCACAAGACCCATATTCCTAATCTACTCAATGATAGTGTATTTCAGGTTGTTAAAGACACATTATAAACCCCACAAGTGTCCTTTTAAATATCAAACCTGTGTAGAATATGATCATTATAGTTATAGTCCTCCTAATGGTAGCAGGGAGATGAACCATAGGGACAATACTTTTGACATATAGTGTGGTCAAACACCCCATGGAGATATCTCCCACAGACAAGGAAATATTCTGCTTCCCAATTTTTTTAAAGATAGATAAAAAAACTCAGACTCCCTCATTTAGAATAGTACTCGATACATCAGGGTAAACCACATATAGTTCCCTATCAACTTATAGAATCACTCATGTCTAATTAATAGAAAACCCCAAGAACCATCTTCTATGGTCTAACTGGATGGGGGGTGTGTAACTTTGGTGGGGTGGAGGACAACATTGACATATAAGGAGATTTATCTAGAAACAACCACCCGATCATATTTTTCCCTCACTACATCTGAATATGTTTTCCAAGATGTTTTATAAAACGAGTTTATACTTTATTTATGAAAACATATGTGGGATTATCATCAATAACTGATGGTTATAAATCTCTTCTATCCTGGATACTATTATAACATTCATTTCACCAAAACACTATATTGTTAGTTGGATATGGTTACCTTTTTGATAGCCCAGAACGTAGGAATGGAGGATCTTAACAAACTCCTAGGAAGTAATTATCACTACATTATGAAACCTTCTACTGATAGATTTTTAGAGTATTTTTAGACATGTTTACTTAAGAATGGGAGAAATATGGAGCATTTGACTTCACTATATCCCATGAATAAAAAAACACTTCAAATATAGTGTCTTGTAATGTCATATCCTCTAGTGAAATTAGATTTATGGGTAACGTGATATCTAGTTGGTCACTACGACTGAATTCCTCCTCTTCAATGATGTCCAAACATCATGAACATGGAAATAGTTAGAGAGGATAGTCATCCTAACTTTGAACTGGGAACCTCAAAGAAATAATAATTCATTTCAAACACTGGAGTTGATGTTTCGATCAATTAAAAAGAATATTGTGGAGAATGATTCACATCATGGGATTCCATCGCACCCATATCCAATGTGGGAACAGCTACGCCACATCGAAGGAGTTGTATTAGCAGCTCTCATAGCATTCTTCCATGAGTGAACTCAACCCGTCGGGTTGGGGTAATATCTACCACCACCTCCACCCCTAAAATCCTCAATTATCAAGAGGATTTAGGACATAATAGATGAAGCTATAAGTAAACTCCAACCCATAGTGATGGTTGAATTTATATATGAATCACCACCACTAGGTTCATTACACCACGAGTGGGTCCTAGGTAAATGAATGGTGATTCTGGAACAACCCTAGCCGGCTGGGCTGGGGGTAATTATATCTCAATTCTTATCTCGAGAGTCCTTAAATCTATGACTGGAATTATTAGATCCTTAACAACATGATCAATCAATGAAAATTTTGGCTCTGAGTAACCCTTATCTAGCAGGTCTAGGTAAATTTTCATCATCATCATCATCACCACATAGAGAATCAGTCTTCTCTAGGTTGAAAGGAAACTATTGATGGTTAGTATCCCATCCATTCCTCATACCACAAGAGAAAATGTTGTTTTTTGGGTTCCGTTCAACAATAATGAGTGTAATATTTCTCAAAGTAACTATTTGTAGACCATGATGGGAGGATCATATGGTGAAGGCAATCCGACCCAGCTGGGGTCACAACCCAAAATGGCCTAATATGGCCAAGGGTTCAAATGACGACCCAGATGATGGAAATAAAGAATCATCATGTTCTGTGGAATGTAATGGGACAAACACCATTACCTAATATTCCTATGTGGATTTCATCATTGTCAACATAATACATATGGTGGATCAAGATGAAAATGTAGACGGATGCCACAAGAAATATATATCACAAGAGAAGCATTATTTCAATGTACCAACTAAATCTGCACACAAGTAGAACCAAAAAATGCTCCAAAATATGGTAGTTATGAATATGAAGTTACCACACCTCTAAAAAAACACTACTAAATAAAAAGGGAAATTGTGGTTACATCCCAATCACTACCTAGTAGAGTTGAGGTTCCTTCCATGGATGAACTATTGGCACATTATGAAAATAAAATAAACTATCATACATGTCACATATGATCTAGTTTGGGGAAATATTTACATTGGGTATCGTCTTCAGACAGTGAAAACGTTTCTCCCTCCCACAGCCAATCCACTAGAAATAGTGGTATTTGAGCGTCATACTGTCTCCATATCTAGAATTTTGGTCTACATAAATGAGGAAGTAAAAAATTATCATGATTTACCTATGTTTTGATGATTTTATCCCCCTATTCATGGAAATAATTTAGTCTCATGGAGAAGTTAGAATCAGTTTCATTAAATAGTAGGGCCACCTCATCGACCCCACACTCTCCCTATTGACAGGAGGCATCTCATACTATAGTATCCTCAGATATTCATAACATCATCGAATCCCTGGCTAATAAAATGGAATCCATGGAAGGGTGACATGCATGTTTTTAACCATAGAATAATCCATACCCCAAATGGGTGGAAGAAACATTTCCCCCACCCAATTTTGGAAATCCTACCTTCTATTCTTTTGATGGTGCAGGTGAACTTGAGTAGCTTCTCACACATATGATAACCTGATGTGGGATAATGATGGGCCCTTGAGATCTATAGGAGGAAACAAAGATTAGGATTTATGTAAAGACTTTTATAGGACCATCCTTTGTTTGGTATAATAGTCAGTTAGTAGGCTCTGTTACATGATGGGAAGAAATTATTTGTCGATTCAATTATCAGTTCATCTCCACACTGAGGAAATTTATAATTGTCAAACTAATCAAATGAAGAAAATTTAAAAATGATAGGGTGTCTAAATTCATATCTATATGAAATGGTTTAACTTATTCACTCAACATCCCTCTATGATTAGAGAAACTACTAGAACTTTGTTTTGAAATATATAATATGAGTAGTAGAAATATCTGATCAAATGAAGTATCCAAGTGGGTTCTATGAGTTCATAGAAATGGAGGAAAATTTATTGGACTCCATTCAGTGAACTCGATAAAAATCATGAATCAAGCCCTCAATATAGAAGAAAAGTCTAGGAAAATTAGAAGTTGTAGTTTTCAATCTCAAGAAGGTATCATTCCCCATCCAAGAACCTAGGTAGGTCTCGAACTATGAAACACCTCCTGTCGAGTGGTGACAACCACAAAATCTCCATCATCTAGAACCAAAAAACAATTAAGGTCCCCTGATATTTGAGGAATGGATGAATAAATCATAGTATTTTCAAAATGAATAATTCCTTGCTTATTTCATATAATACATGCAAAATAACCTTCTCAAGATACTATAGCCTTAGAAGCCTGATGAGGTCAACCTCATTGACTGTATCGACTATTTCCCTTTCCATATAACACTGGGTCATAATATCCAGTACTACTTCATCATACAAAATTTCCTTTAAGACTGGTTGATTCTATATAGGTGGTTTTATATAACTTTTTAGATTAGGAAAACTTCATAACTATTTCCTAGCTAGAAGAATAGGGTGATTGAAAAAAAGTTCCAACCCAACATGGGTGGAAGTTTGAAAATTAGATGACACAAATTTTTTTTGACCGAGCTCAAGGAATCTTGATAGAACAACTACTTAGACCCATAATATCTCCAGCACCTAATAAAGTGAAATTTTATATGAATCTTAAAAGTGAACACAACCACCATATGATGGAAAAAATAAAATAGGAGGATTCATATTCTTCTCTAAGGTAAGATATGACCCATGAAGATCTCTTCCCTAAAACATATGAAGCATGATAACCAACCCAAAAAACTGAAACCTCATCGTATGAAGAGTTTTTCATCGGTTATTTCAATGTGATACACTTGTAAGATCCATTATCGAATGATGAATATTACTCAGAATATGAGTTTCCCACACATAATTAGGGAATATGGGGTTGCATGTGCTAGAACTGAGGATCCAGGTGATAGATCATGAGTGGTTGGACCCAATATTTCAGAGACATATCCAAATATTACATATATGTAGCATAGACTGGTGGAGAAATCACTCTAGAAAACCCAAAAAAGATTAGGAGGTGTTTCAGAACCCTCCATTGGTGATCCCTACCCTGTTGTAATGCATGAACGCCTAGTGGGGGTTTGATTATCTGGTCATCCCAGACAACAGGGAAGGATAACATGACATGTGCCACTGGAAGCACATGGTCTCATGACCTTTGAACATGTATCAGTTCTATCAACCTCAAATGTATTGATTTCTACTCTTCATGTCAAGGAGTATCCCCACACAGGGAAGCACCGACCTCTAGAAAAAAATGTATGCCATTATAAAATAGCTTTCGATCATCCCAATCAAGCTCTCAAACATAGATGTGCTCCATCATTCAAAATAATACAGGGAGTAACAAATTTAAGGCCTCTAGATCGAATAGTAGTTCGATACATAAGTTTTTGCAGTCAGTATTTATAGAGTGGAGATAATTCCACTAGAATGTCAGGTCACCATCTCGTTCACTGACCAAGATCAGGATGAGATCATGCAAGGGAACATCATTCACAAATATATTTCTGGAAGACTCAATAATTTTGATTCTTGTAGGTCTCTAATTGATAATGTCTCTATGATTAACCTCATCCCAGTTCAATACCTCCAACCTATGGGTTACAGTCAATGGTACGTATCTCCCACAAAGCTTACCATTTGTGTATATGATAAGTGTTGGTAAATATCTCTCAAGGAGATCAATGTAAAATATTAGTTTGGGTATCTCATCTATAATTCTATGTTAATGCTTATCCAATAAGACACTACATAAAATATTCTACTTGGAAGGCCTTGAATCCACATCCATGTGGCGGTACATTCAACATTCCATCAGTGTCTTAAATTCACCATCGATGGAAAGTTTGGTATACTACATGGTAATAGTTTCCCCTTCGAGACTTGTGGAGACACATATACAAATGAAAATTCTAGAAAAGGGAAGGAATACACCCAATAGTGGATAATGATATGCATGTCATATCCCCAATGGATTGGGGACCACCCATGCATTTCTCTCGAGTATGCTCGATAATGACTATGTTCTCCCTATAAATTTATTCGAGGTTATAGACTAGACCATAGATGTCCAAGATCCGCATGTCCCTAGTGATAGTGTAAAAACAATCATCTATGAAATCTCTCTGCAGGAGCTCTGATAGTTGGGGATGATCATCTCAATTTCCATGTCCTCTCTCGCCTCAATATTGATAGAGAAGCTCTAAAGTCACCAACCACAGCTGAAAATGTATCCATTGTCTCATAGGTGGAAGAATATGAGGATTACCTCAAGAGTTTACATCCCACATTAGAGGATGGTGTATCCACCACCATTGAAGAGCTTAGGTAGGTGAATCTATAAACAAAATAGGATGCATGACCTATACTAATTAGTTCTTCCATTCCCATCTAAGAGAAAGAGATGTATATTTCATTTTTAAATAATCACAGATATGCGTTTTATTATAATTATAAAAAATACCCAGACTGAATCCAGATGTAACTACACACCATATCAGCCTACCAAATGAGAATAAAGGGTTCAATTAGTTATCTAAGTGGATTCCCCCTCTCATTCAACCAATTTTGAGGTGGATGTTGACAAACTGATTAAAGGAATCATTTTTATAAGAAGTAAAATACCCAATATGTCTCACCATCATCGTCCATTTTAAGGATATCAATGGAAATATTAGGGCCTAAATCGATTTCATAGACCTAAATCAGGACTTCCCAAAGGATGATTTCCCATTTCTAATAACAGAACTATTGATCGATGAGACTATAGGATTCCAAGTCCTTTCTTTCATGGAGGGATATTAAGGGTACAATCAACTAAAGATTCCCCCTAATGATAGGGAATCCACTTCAATTAGAGTGCATCAAGGGATATTTTTCAATTAATTCATTCCCTTCATATTAAATAATTCTATATCTACATATCAATTCATGAATCACCATGTCTTTAAGTCATTCTTGGGATGAATAACCAAATTTTATGTTGATTACCTGTTGGAAAAATCCAAATAGTGATGTGATCACTTCACAGATCTTCAAACAATATTCAACAAGATACGAAAACACACACTGATGATAAATCCACATAAATGATCCTTCAGGGTAACATCATGGATGTGGATTCTCTTTTTAGTATGTCATTGCAGCATTGAGTTTGACCTAGAGAAGACTAGTGCTATTTTAGAAATTTCACCCCCATAAATCTTAGATAACTGAGGGGGATCCAAGGTCACCTCACCTACATTTGGAATTTCATTGATAACATGGAAAACAAATATCTCCCCTTCACCATGATATTGAATAAGAGAATCACCTATCAATGGGATGATGACTAACAAAAAACCTTAGAAAGTCTCAAGTAGTATTTTATGCACCCACCAATATTGATTCCTCTAGTGGAAGTGAGGCCACTCATCATATATGTCAATTCCATGGAATGTTCATTGTGTACCCTCCACACACATAAAATTGATGTAGGTGTGACAACCTTCACTAATACATCATCCAAAAAATGATAGGTATTGAGACTTGATACTCTAATGTCTAAAAGAACTACCTTGCACTTATCTTCATGGTAAAAAAGTGAGGCATTATATGAAGAACCATGAAGTCCATCTCGTCTATCAGATTCATCTTCTCAAGTACATCATTGGTATTCATATGTTGGTAGGGAGCTTGGACTGATGGGAGGTCATTCTAAATCAATATAACATTCAGTTCATATCATAGATTTCATTGAAAGGGAAAGCCCGGGATGATTTCCTTAA
This sequence comes from Viscum album, assembly GCA_963277665.1. Lineage (NCBI taxonomy): Eukaryota > Viridiplantae > Streptophyta > Magnoliopsida > Santalales > Viscaceae > Viscum > Viscum album. The sequence goes on from OY728166.1 coordinate 1,325,554,448, forward strand.
AGCACATCTTGCCTTAATGAGTTCACTGTTGGACACTGAGCTTTGATATTATGAGGCATTCTATGCCCATGATACTCCCTATACATGAGAGATGTATTTTGATGGTTCCTACCAAAGTCCTATAGAGAAAATGATAGAAAACCTGATACTCAATCGGCTTTTCATAGGGATTATTTTTATCTCTCCAGACAAATAAGTTTTTACCCTACTCGTTCTCATTATATATGGGTTGCACAAATAATGTGGAAGAATACCAAGCCCTCATCTATGGGTTGGAAGTATCCCTACAACTATAATTATCCTACCTAAATATCAAAGAGGATTCAGAACTAGTTATAAAGTATATCAATGGAAAATAATCCATCAAAAATGAATAATTGGAACCTCTCATTGGCTATGTTAGAAGGCGAATGGACGAGTTCCATTTTGATCCCACATTTCATCATCTTATCCAATCATAGAATGCTCATGCCAATACATTGGATAATATAGCTACAGTCTTGGCCAAACCTGATATGGAGGAAGTGATGTTCAATATCATGCATTGAAAAATGGTCTCATCAGTAATCATCTGTGATATAGATGAAATAAATTAGGAAATCACCATCGAAGAGCATGATGTAATGGAATCCACCCTTAGATGGTTGGTACTCATAATTATTTATATCTAAAATGGGACTCTCTTGAATAATCGATCTAAAATTGAACTTATTCAGTACAATGTAGTAAACATTACCTTTAAGAGTGGTCCAAATGAAACATGGTCCCTCTTTAATAATGGATCAATGGATTCCTCCTTAGAAGCATAACGTAAGGATAGATTCTCGCCATTATAGAATAAGTCAATGCAAGATCCTATTTTTCTCATTAGTCTAGGAGCAATCTCTTCCCCCAAATCATATGGCTATGTTATTATTGGAAAACCATGATATAATACCATGTGGAATTCAACAAAAAATTTCATGCATGGAAAATACATGAAAACATCATCCACCATCCCCAGAAATTACTATATACAACTAAATATTCCTTCCAATTATCTGTTTGGGGAATGGATGTTATGATTCATATCCCATAACCACAGAAAAGTAGATTAAGTATATCTTTACTGCTACCGACTTATTTTCCAAATGGGATAAGGCAATATCCCTCAATGAATTCAGGATGAATAAAATCATTAACGTTTTAAAGTCCCATATCATCACCTGGTTCAGACTCCCTCACATAATACTAACTAACAATGGAACCAAATTATTTTCTATGGAGTTGAATACACTGTACAAGGAGTACCATATTGAGTACAATCACTCAACTCGCTAACTTATAGTGGAAAATGGATAGATAGATTCCTTCAATAAGACTCTGTTAAATATACTACAAAATATGGTGAACAAGGATAATAACTACTCGAAGAACAAGCTCATACATGCTTTATGGGTCTACCATATCACCACATGTACTACTACAAAAGCAATTCCATATTCATTAGTGTATTGGACCGATGAAATGTTACCCATATAAGTCTACCTACCATCACTCCAAATATCCTTTTGGGGAAAACTATCATATGATTAGAAATCACCAAAGTGTCATGATTAATTGAAAATTCTCGATGATAATAGGTTGCATACATTTCACAACCTTGAAGTCCATCCCAATCAGATTGCACAACTCTTAAATATAAATGTTCACCTATGTTCATTCCTATATGGAGAATTTGTGTTGGATCTCAAGACCCCAATGATACTTGGAATTAAGCTTCTAAATCTTGAACCCAAATGGGAATTTAATTTCATCTTATATAAGAACTATTGCAATGGATTTTACTCACTGGAAACAATTGATTGGGAGCATGTTACAACCCCCACCAATGTGAGGTATCTCAATAAATACATTATATAACTATCACAAAGTACCTCTCATATTGGTTAAATATTGTTAAAAACAAGATCATCCTAGAATAAAGACATTAAACATCATAGTATATCATGTTATTACTGCATGATATTAAATGACACAGATTTATATAACTATATTTTTCTAGATTCCTATCATCGTAGGATATATAGTGACGACATAACCTCTTGTTTTTGGACCATCCACAATACTGATTTTCTTTCACGTCATGTGGTGCTATTACTTACTATATGATGTGAAATTTATCAGTGGAAGTCCTCACCACATGACATTAAACTACATATATCCCACATTATTTCATATTCATTAACATTCAGTGACTTACATCCTTAATGAATTATGTTAAAATTCACCGTTGATTTTCTTAACAATTGACATTAAACTACACTATTTTCTATAAATACATATGGATTGATTCTTCTTTTAAATGGGATATATGGATATTCCTCAATATTATATCTTTTTCTATCCACCACATGATTCAAAATGCCATTGTCTTATCCTTAATTTACTTTATATGAGGAGAGAAACACTTTCCATTCAATGTTTATCACACTAAGTATAGCTCACATGAGTATAGGAATTTTGATAAGGGATTACCCATGAAAAAAGGCACGACAGCTCGTGATGGGTTCATCATGGTCTTAAATTAAAGACCTTAAAAAGAATACAATGTGTCCTTACCACATGATGTTAAACTACTGGGTTGATGTCCTTTGTGCAACATAAAACTACATGCCCCTCTAGACCTCTTATAAGGGGGTCACTATTGTAGTTGATTGGTTTCCTACCATAACTATGTCCTCAATAACTATGTGTAACATTCTTACTAACATAATAGGATATGTGGTGATGACCAGATATTCAATATTGGTTCTAGTCAAAACTAATATAATAACCCCCCCTCTATACATGTAGGTCAGAGTTTTAAAGGAAGTTCCTTTCTCAATTACTACGTACATCTTGATTTAGTCAACTATGGGACATATAGTGACACCAATGTTTCCATCCTTCGGGCTAGACATAACACCCCTTTTTACATTGGGAAGCCAATGCCCTTTCCAGGTGATGTTAAATAGAATATCTCAAAAATAAACTATGTGTGGGTTGATTCATGTGATTACGAGATACAGAGTGATGCCCAGATCTCCAATCGAGGGCCTATATATAACAATGAATGGAAACAATGGACATATCTACATATGGGACATAACTATGTAGAGTGGTTCCAATTCAATAACTATACGTATATTTATTACTTTAAGAACAAGATACATAGTTATCCCTATATCTCTAATATTGGGCCAAGCTATAATAATCGATAAAAGAAATACACCTCAACTACATAGGGGCTAATCCAAACAAAGATATTATTCCCACATATGAGTCATAAATACCTATGACCTTATTTTTTACGTAATATATCTTAAAAACATTTCTCATATTAGTTCCCACATCCTTAACACATGACAATAAACTGCATGACAATATCCTCATAGAAAGATGTTAAACTACATGGAAAATGTCCTGGTCACATGACATTAAAAATATATAAAAAAACATACTCACTGCATGATGTTAAACTAAATATAAGAAAGTAACTCCTTACTACATGAAATTAATTAAGAATACCATCATATATTATAATACTTTATTACTTCACCAACATAAACATACCATGGTCAGCTAGAGTATGGGATGCTTTAATCATATTTTAAGTGCCTCAATCCATAAATCATACTTCATTTCATGAGTTCCTCAGGTTACCAAAAACCTTCCATTGCCCTTGGAAAATATAACCTTCTCCAAGAGACACTTTTTTACTATTCATTCATGCATATGGCTTCTGTATATGCTCCTATGGTTATCAACCAAATTCATCACTCTATGAAAAGGGTTTTCCAATCATTGTGAGTCCTGATATCACCATGGAAGACCTCAACACATCAGTCTTTTCTAAACTACTCCTGGTATAATTTTCCCATATCATTACTCATGTCTTGAGAACTTTAATTTATTTTTAACAAAATTTCCAGCTCCTTCTTAAAAGAATTTTGGGGAACTCTTGACCCTACGTATCCTAATTAGGCTATTTTGCACCATCCCCCATTTTAGGTCCATGTGCGTCAAAGTGTTAAAACTTCCTACACATTGGTCAAAGATGTATGACCTTAAAATCTAGTCTATAATAGCCCAATTCACAAGTCCTTAAATGGTTAGTGAAATGGACATGAATCATGTCTATTTGAAAACCAGAAAAGCATGTCCTGAAAAAATATTAAGTCTTTACTAGCTACACACTTCTTCTCCAGTGTTTATGAATCAATTTGGGAGAAAATAAATTAGGCATAAAGCTTATATGGCCTACAATGTAACCCTAATAAAATATAATCTATGGTTGATAGACCCCTATTTCAAGAATAAGATATATTAATAATTTTCCACATCTCCTCATGGTAAGAATATGTTCCCTAGGCAGTTCCCCAACATTTTGGGTGCTCAAACCTTCTTTTATATTACAGTTTCCACCAACCACACTTCATGTTTTGAGTGCCCCATATCACCAAAATCATTCATGTTCCTTGGAAAAGCATACTAGAATTTAGAGGACCTATTTATTTAATATATGTGTATGACATGGGCTCTGAAATATACTCTTCTGACCATAAACCAAATTCATCACTCTGAAAAAATGTATTTATAATCCTTGTCAGCCCTGACATCACCGCAAATGAACTCACCACCTCAGTGTGTTTTGGTTCATTCTCGATAAGATTGTCCCATATCAATGTCTGGAACCAAGAACTATTGTACATTATTTATAATATATTTACCAAATTATGTGTGTAGACTTGACATCTTCGATGTTACATCACCATGTTTTTACCCTTTCTCAATGAAGGAATGAAAATATCCATTCCTAAACCTCAAAAGGACATTACTTCATGATTGGAAACCGTAGGATGTAAGGATAGAGCTTCAAAAGTAAGATATGAACTTACCTATGGCATGATAAACCCTCCTAGATAGCATTCCTCCATTCCCAACCTCATAATTTAGACATTTAACACTTCAAAATTTGCTCACGGACCTAAAAATGAGTATATATCATCTTTTCTTGTCCATATTATTGATTCAAAAGGGATTTGACCTACCAACTAACAACATATCCTCCTTCCCAGAAAAGAGATTCAATCCTTATGATCCCTAGAAACATCATGGGAAATAACTAGAACCTTAGGGTATTATGTTTCATCCCTAGAATTTCTTCCCCATCCCATATTCATGGATAATAACTTTTGTGTTATGAATTATTTCACCCACAATAAAACTATCCAAGTGGATCTAGCATCCCAAGTATTTCTCCCTCAACCAATAATCACCCCCATAAATCTTACATAACCATTGGAAAAGATTGGAGACACCTCTTCTTAACAATGATACTGATCCATAAGTGATTTGACCTACCAACTAGATTTATCACCTCCTTACAGGAAAATCGCTCTGATCCTCATGAGCCTGGAAAACACCATTGAGAAAATCAAAACACTAGGGTGTTTTTGTTCATTCCCATCATTTATGAACCATATTATATGGACATATTTCAATATCTATAAATAATACTTTAAAATGCATGGAATCCAAATGTATGAGTTAAAAGACCCTAAACTACAGTGATATAATGTCTGAGCTAAAATTACCTAAACTGAAGAGATAGACAGTCCAAGTGAAAATACCCAAAACTATAGTGATAGAAGGTCTATGATAAAATACCCTAAACTACATTGATATAAGGTCTAAGCTTAAATAACATAATCTATAGTGATATAAGGTATGAGCTAAAATACCTTAAACTAAAGAAATATAATTTCCAATCTAAAAGATTCTAAACAAAAGTGATATACAATCTGATCTAAAGGACCCTAATCTAAAGTTATATGTGGTCGGTGCTAAAATACCCAAAACTAAATAGAAAGATGGTATGACCTAAATGTACCTCATCTAAATCAATATAAGGTCATAGCTAGAAGAACATAAACTAATTTGATTGATGTTTTAAGAAAAAAGGCCCAAAAATAAAGAGAATGAAGGTCTGAGCTAATAGAACCTATACTATATTGATAGATGGTCTGAGCTAAAAGAGCCTAAACTAATGTGAAATAATTTATGAGCTAAAATACCCTAAACTACATCGATTGAAGGTCTGAGGTAAATGAACCTAAATTATAGAACTACTGTGATTTATTTTTCATTAGTGGAAAAGATTGTAATGTCCACCATATAGAATTGAAAAAAAATATTCTCCCACCAACACTTTTGGATTTGGTAGAAGAAAGATTGATCCCCATATAGGATGTATATTCTTCCCAATTATCCCTCTGTGAATCATATCTGGGAATTCAGGTTTACTTGATATTATGAAATGGATGAGTTTCATTGTTAATTTATATAATACTAGTCTAATAAAAATTCACACACATCATGAATGGAAGAAAAATAGATATAAATTTTAAATTTTCATAAAACCATTCATTGATAGCATGTAATAGGAGGAATATCCACATTTTGGAGACTCTCTAAGAATATCATAAAAAATAGAGTTTGTATCACTATTCGAACTATAATAATATTCGATCGGCTAAGATGTCTAGTTCGAAAAGTGTATGGAGGGAAGTGTTGATTGAATGCTGAAGTTCCACTCACCTAGTATCTTCTTATTTTTTCCCAGGATGGAGAGTCTTGACTAATGTAGTCATCTCCTCATATCTCTTTTGAGATGTTTCTGGCAAGGATGATGATGTTGAAATTTCATACATTAGGTAGATTATGATTTCATCATATCTCCATGTTTTTATGGTCCCTGAATCCATTTGGTATTATAATTTAGATATTAACTAGAAACTCTCATGCAGCGCCTCCAACGCCTCCTTCATCTACTCAGTAAGGTGAGCCTCATCTGAAAGATTGTGCAAGCCACTCTCATTGGTGAAAAAATATTTACAATTCAGGATAGCTTTCTTCATGATTTCATATAGTGGTTTTTGATCAATACTACTCACCCCAAATTCATTAAATAGTTATTTTCAACATTCCCCTTTGTTACAAAATGTTTCAAAAGGAGTCTCAGTAATCAAGGCATGAATATCCTACCAGATCATCCTATGTCATGTTTAGGATTCTATAATTGGTGGGATTTGTGTGAAAAAATGGTCAATAGCTGACTATGATGGAAATAAAATAGGATAGGAGACTCCATATATCCTCCCATCAAGAGACGCATCCCCTGTTACTTATGTTGGATGTCTGATTTCCATGAAAAATTCTCTCCCACTATCAGTATTGTCATCACCAGGATGAGGGAACTTCCTCTAAGTCGCACCCATGTGTTCAATAAACTCTATAGTTTCCACATAAAGAGTGTTTGATGAGGAAAATGTGTTTCCTACATGATGAACCAGTTGACATATAACACTATTTAGATAGGATAGTACCCATGCCTGGGAGTAATCCTATGTATGAATGGTGGTAACATCAGTGGATGGATAAATGATCTTAGCATTAGTTCCTTCACACGCCAACATCATCTAAGATTGGAAAATGATCCCAATGTTTCACTCTCCTCACTCACCAGTCAAAGGAAGAAAATATACCCTTTGGGTGTAGAAAAAATGAAGAGAAAACTGATAAGGTGTGTATGGACCAAAGATAATCAGCTCATCCATACTAGTTATAAGAAGCTCGTCTCTAAGGGAGATCATGTAAGACCATTCTTTGAGAGATCTATACCCATTATCAATGACCAACCTAGTCAGTACTATAGAAGGGGTTAAATTAAAGCTAACAGATTGAATCCACACATCTATAATCTCATCAGAGCTTAATGACATATCCTCAACCCCATATATGTTCAATAACCTAGGATAAGTTATGGAATCATGGATCATAGTGGAATTGTAGTATTCATAACAATGGAAAATATCCCCTATCTATAAAAATAAAAATTGGAATGGAAAAATAATCCTATATGGGATTATTCCATGTTAAATGTGGCCCACTACTTGTTGAGGATGTGTAAGGCTCGACAACTCAAGATTAAGGCATCATCTCTCCAATAGTGGAACTTCCATTAACAACGTACTGACCTGGATCCCTGTATGCACATACCCACATGGGAAAAGCCACTTATTTAGGAACATGACCATAAAACTCACCATCCTAAGGCTCGAAGAGATCTTTGAATTCACTTGATATCCCAATGAATTATGATTCCTAGCTTTTAAAATGGTCTAATATGATCCATCACTATCATATAATTCTTAAGAGAGGCACCAATGGGGTGTATAGAAGTTGAAATAGGCCCACTAATACAAAGAAAAATGTTAATATATTCTTTGAAGGAGAAATTTGAGTTCATAGTCAGCTCCTTTCTTATATTTTCGTTCACACTGGTGAGCATGCATCTTCCCAGGAATAGAGTCTGTAAATGTTCATCCTAGAAATTTTTGGTAGGAACTCATCATAAATATCTTTGAGAGGGGGACCCCCTAGTTGGTAGATATCCCATAGTATGATTCCAACCCATCCATGGTATATATAAAATGATTTGGTACTAGGTAACCAACGTATGATCATTTCATAAAGAATATCAGGCTAGCAATATAAAATAAAATGAGAAATCCATACATATTAATAAAGATAGATTCCATATAAATGTTTAGATAACTCTAAGTATCTTTTACTAACATTGAATGTTCATACACATTAATCAAATAGTTACCACTAGGAATGATATCCTATTTAGATTTCCATTCTTTACCCAGGTTGTTCATAAAATAGATGAATATACTCGAGTAACTCTATGTAGTATAATGATGAGTGAAATCACATCCATATAGACCCAAGGGAGTGTTTTACAACACATAAGAGAATGCCTGGGATGGAACTACAGCAAGTTGGCCGTCATCGAGAATTTTCTTCTAAATACAACCAATAAAAGTTGACACCCAAGAAGGAAACATATTGATGTTTGAAAGAGGAATGATAACATCGTTCAAAAATGAAAACCTCTATAGAGGAATTTGGTGTGTTAAAGGATAATTTTGAAGGTTTAATTAAATAATCCATTTCAGAATTGCATTATCATAATTCATGAGGTATCTGAGGCTGACATTATGGTTTATAGTGATCATAGACCTTTGACTATCCATAGAATAGGATCACTGAGAATAGGTGGAAGTCATATGATAAAAAAGTATGTGGCCTATGTCATACAAATAAAATGAAATCTTCTCAAAGAAATTTAATAAATACAAAAGCATCATGTTCATTGCATGAATCATTGATGGGATTCATAAATCGAATAATGAACTCATGAATCTCTTGATTCAGGAATATCTTTCGGATTCAACAAACCTATAAAGCTTAATGCAACTACATGACCCATCAAAGACTCATGATCATACTACATTTAAATGGCTATGTGATATGCATAATAGTCAAAGGATCATGAAATCAAGTAAGAATATCACGTAAAACCCTCAATATGATCACATAACCACAACCAAATTCTAAACATTTAGAAAAGATTAGTTCATGGTAGATTCAAGAAGATGGATGGGAAAATGGAGTCTTGCAAAGCAGTTCTCGAAATGGGCTCACAACAAGGTATTGTGATGGGATACTGTAGGAAGGTCTGGAGATTAGGTTACATGACAGAAGTAGGGTACAAGAGATCTATATAATTGAGTAGGTGGTGAATGAAACCATCTACACTACCCTATTTATAGGGCATCTCTTGGAATACTAAATATCAACCAGTAGAATGAGAATCACCCAAGAAACTAATTGGCGAAAACACCAATGCATCAGTTAGTTATTTATTTTCCTCAGAACAAAGACCTTGTCCCAACAGATGTTTCTCCTGAGGGAGGAATTTTTCGATGCATAGAAAATGACCATCAGAAAATCCAAAAAGGATGAAATAACTGAATATTGGTATTTCTTTAAAAGTAATGAAAGGGTATAAAAACGTGGATGAGGTCATATGGATCTCATTAACCCCTATAAGAAACACAATCACAAGAACTTATAAAGGGAATGCAAACAATCATGTGAAATGCATAGGCTATAGATGATTTGGAAAATACTATCTTTCAGAGTCCTTATGATCCTATAAAGGTGACCTAAATAATCATTGATCATGTAGAGGTAGTAATATAGGCTCTCCCTGGTCACACAAATTTTCAACCATTCGACGCCCAATGAACCATCAAAAACCATTGGAAAATAGAAGGAAAATATACAATAGGTGGGAGCCTCTTATGGTCGTAAACCTCATGCGATGAATCATCGATGGGGAGAATGATTTTCCTCAACAACATTTATACAAACTCAGGGAATCCCCCAGAATCTGTAAAATAAATTGATGAAATAAAAAGGGATGTAGGTATGATCCTCTTATGGTTATTAAAAAAACATGTAACGTGACCCTGGTGATCCGCAAGACATCACAAGCACCCAAAGAAATGTCCACCAAATCTCTTGAAAGCTAGATGGTATGTATTATTTATCACAAGAAGGGCCTCGGACATATCCATGTGATCTTGTGCTCTCTATTCTTCTCAATGAGGATAAATATATAGAATTTACCATGAAATTCTCATTCATCTCCACAAGACATTTTCTTGGTCACACGACACGTCACCAAGAGGTAAACTAGTTATCTCAAAAAATACTCATACATCCGCGCAAGATCCCCTAGCATTGTAAAATAATAATAGTAAATAAAAGAGGGAGAAGTATAGGGCCTCTTGTGGTCATAAAAATTATGATACACACATAAGTTTTCTGCAAAATAGTCTCACAAGACCCCTTCAAAAACCAATTTAATTTTGTGAATTCTCTCTGATGGATCAACCTTATCATGTGGGAAGTCTTAGAAAAGTCTCATGAGATCTCATGAAGCCCTTTCAAAAGGTTCCCTGATCTCAGGAAGGCTATTGGACAAATCGGTATGAAAATATGAAATCCCATTGGCATGTTCATTTGAGAGACAAAGACCATATTAGTTGAATATAATTCAATAAATGGGGTATCGAAGGGATGGCCTTATGGTTGTTGAAATTCGTGCAACACCCCCAGAATTATAACACCCCTAGCTTCCACAGTACACTTCTCTTTGAATAATACAATAGCGTGTGTTGTATGCAACTTTGAGTTCTAACACACCACAACCAATCAAACTAGCCGTTATGAATAGTAATACACACTTTTTAAAATTTTATAAACATTATCATTCAAAACGGACTTTATTATTTTAATCAGAGCATCAAAATTAGCTTAAGGTGAATTTTTGGTATTTTCTGAAAACTTTCTATTTTTGATGAATAGTGAAAAACACTGAGTTACAGTTTAAAACCGAATTTTTGTTTAAACAATTATTTATTTTAATTAAATTTATTTTAGGTAAAAAATGATACTTAATACCTATATAAGTTCAATGTAATTCATTGGAGTCAGTTTATAATAATTTTAGATATATAAAAATCTTATTGAACTTTTTACCGTCTTTTACGCACATCCTAGAAGCATTTTCAAATTTATATAAAACTTAATTTTACCACCTATTTGAGTTGAATTTAAAAAATCTGAGAGACACGGTTGATATCAGTAAGTAAAATGTGATTCAATGAGATGAAAATAATTTTTGGTGAATAGTAACTTTAAACTTTTATTTACCACGGTTAAAAGTAAACAAGGTATTTAAAGGTAAAAATGATATTATTATTACCCTAACGGAGGTCCTAATTCTATTGGAAAAGTGTAATCCTACCAAAAAAACCTTAGGAATAAAATATTATCCTTTATGTCTACTTGGATTATATTAGGACATTTATTATTATTTAATTCAAAGATGAGTTAAAAGTGTTAAATTCAATGTTTAATAACTAAACCATTTTTAATATAGTGTTACACATAAGATAAATTCTACTATAAATATTAATTATAAATATAAAACTATTTCACATATAATGGTATTTTATTTATATTTTTTGGTCATTAAATAACTTAATTTATTTATGACACAATGATGATGCAATAATTACCTAATTAATGAAATATTAAAATATTTGATATTATAAATATAAAAATAAATGTAATTTGAGAGTTTTTTTGAATTACACAAATTTTATATGTTAATATGAAATGTTAGGGTTGGTTATATGAATTATTTTTTAAGTAATAACGCTGTTATGAATTTAGAGAAAACAAAATACCAAATATTGTCAAAGTTGACATAAAAGAGTTTTTAAAACAAATATTATATTATTAATTGATATTCTATTCCTAAATAACTATGAATCAGAAAAAAGACTTATATAGAGATAGGTGTGTCATTAATTAATCACTTGGGGTTCTCTTGGAAGTATATAGTAAGTTTATTAACCATATAATATAAAAATACAAAGAGACATTGTAAATGTCAAACTATTTAACTAAGAGTTAAATCTAAACAACAAGGTTAATATAGTGACCCAATACTCTCTAAAACCTATTGGTTGAGTTGTTTTCGACCCATAACCACCTTAGACTTTAAATAATTCATTTTGGAGCCATTATAAACCAAAAATGATTGTATTATAAAATAATATTTCTATCTTTTCCTAAGGTACCCCTCACCCCTCTTATAAAAGGGCACTCACCCTTCCCTAAAATTCACACCTTCAAATCCATTTGTCTCAGCCAAACCCCGCCCAAATACCCTCTCAATTTTACTACCTTAATCCTAGAGGCCATTATTTAGTTATAAATCCAACCTACGGAGCCCTTTTGATCAAATCAAAAGGAAGAACCCGAATAAGCGGTAAATATTTCATCACCACTTTCAAGTTCCTTTCTTCTTCCACTTCCTCTTTCTTTGTTGTTTCCATTCTAAAATAATAACTCAAGTATCTTCTATATACTATGATGTGATTATAAATATGTTACAACCATATGCATTATTCTATCCATACTTTGAATGACATGTCACTGTATGTGCGTATGTACAGCTTACCGTCTCCATGTCGTGGTGTAATTGTTATTCCATTCCCTATTATTTGGATGGGTATAATAATGATGTGTAATTGATGTAAATAATAAATATAACATAATAATTATTCTTTATATATGATATACCATCCAATTATATATTATTTTAATATAAAAAATGATATTTTCGCTCGTGCGTACGTATAGATCACCGTCTCCACAAACGCGATGAGATTCATTCCCCATCGTAATCCTTTTGAGACTAATCATCATTAGATTATTAAAAATAATTTTTAAAGACTTAATATCATTCTGAATATGAATAATATACATCCTATTTATAACAAACATTACTTATGTAATAAAGCATATAAAGTCAAATGAATCAGTTAACACCTGAAACGACAATAATACTAAGATATTATTAACAAAGCAACGTTAAAAGATAATATATGATATCATATGAATGTATATGATTCCAGTATAATTTAATAACTATTATTTCACAATTATACAAGATTTTAACCTACCCTCAACCAAGGAAAAGTAAAAGGAAGGGTTAATATCACAATCTCTTTATTATCCGAGGTTGGGTTTACATAAGTATCTACTGGGACATCTTTATCATCCACATCCATGTTTCTTAAAAATGTATTTCACAACCTTTTTACTATTTACTAGAATATGGGTTAAATTCATGTATACCCTTATTTTACTTTTTATAAAATGGTCTGAAAGGAATCTTTCCGTTGTTTTCCAAACAAGGTACTTTATGACCTTTTCGACAAAATTAAGGTAAGAATTTTTTTAACTTATATGTGGGGTGCAACTATTTTCTACTGTTATAACAAAATCGAAGCTTCCATTACAAGATTATAAGAATATATTAAAAATAAATGTTTTCTTTTATAATTATATGACTTTTAAATGATTTCACAATTGGAACAGATATTTCTCTAAAAAAAGGTTTTGATTTCTTCTATGTCAACATCCTTTGATGGATTTTAAGTATATTTGAAGTTGATTTATTATGATTCAAAACTTCCATATTGTATTGAAGGTTTTGTGATATGTTTGACTATGGATGAGTTATTTTTTATGCTATTTATGGTTTGGGATAAAGTATTGACATTTCATATGGTAGTTTCAAAATGAATATTTATGTTATCTTTAAACCTTTTCAAATGAGGAATGCGTTGGACTTAGTAAGTGACGGGTGGAGCCCGCTATAGATCCTGGATGCATCAGTAGGTATCATGAGACAAACATGTGTCTTGGCACAAGGCGTTGTGAAATATTATTTTTAGTCTTGGAACAAGGACTTGACTATGTTGTTATGAAAGTCTGTCAGTATGCATTCAAATTTTTATGAAAGTGGATATTGATATTGCATGTGATTATTTGACTAGTAGAATATCCATGAGAATAAGTAAATGTCATTATTTGATTTTATCATTTCCATATTATCCTGAAGTTTATGTTTAAAATTATTTTTTTAGTCTTATACATCATCTTAAATGTTCATGCTTATTTATAAAAGTTTCCGCTATATTGTTATCCTTACTAAGCATCTGAGCTCACCCCTTTATATGTTTTATTTTTCCTAGGATGTGAAGAACTATATTATTACTAACCCTCTGGGATAGTCTATGGGATCTCAGTGTTGTCTATAGTTACAATGTTGTTGTAGCTTTCCATTTTATGATGTAATGTAAACCTTATGAATGTATCTAGTACTTCCAAGGCTACTAAACTAATCGGTCTTTCGAGACATAAACTCTTGTGATAATGCCAATGATACATAATAATGCACTAACTCTGGGCTTCTAGGGTTGGGGCGTTACAAGAATGAACTATAGTAAGACCTCATGAAGATTCATGATGCCAAATCCCTCCACCGAACCCAACATAGATTTTTTCAATATGCTCCGTGAAAAGAGGAGAATAATTGAGGTGGGGAAACCTATAAATACACCAAACCAGAATGAAAAATACACTCTTATGAGACTTCACATAGAAGAAATCCTAGAACCTCACTCCAGTACACCCATGCACCATATATGATGACTTAGAGAAAATGATCTCATGACAAGAAAATATTCCCATCAAGTAAGATACTGGGAACAACTACAATGACCATGCAACATGCATAATCCCTTTGCATGAACACTCATTGATCACACGAAGGACTTTGGGAAAGATACCCAAAATACATATCACATGTTTTCTAAAACACACGAGACTTAAAACAAGACAAAATTGGACAAATATAAGTTTTATGAAATAAAAGGCTGGAATAAAGACTAAAATATGTGAGACTTATATAATGAAAACATACATCGATCATCGTTCCCTTTATGTTAACCACCCAGGACATGAAACAACTCAGGGAAATGTAGACCAAACAATGAGACAGTTCTTTGGAGTACTATATGGATCATTCTAAGTCCTCTGGCATGTCAAATAAAGTCACATACCCCCGAGCATGCCAACTTAGTCTCACAAAGCCCTCCATTTTGTCCATCCAAAATATGAAGTGTCATTTAGACATGTTATTGACTCATATGATAGAACCAATAGATGTTAACAAAGTCTTATGATAGCACATAATCATGCAGACTATTTATATCAATGCCCTCTGAGAATAGTAGCTAGATCTCAGAATTACTTCTAGACATGTCATTCCGAACCATGAGTCACCCTATAGACTTGTCATATTGACCCCCATGACTTCCTCTAAGCATGTTAACTAGCTTTCATGATGAAAATATAGCATGTCATCCAGATCATGCAACACCCTATAATCATGTCATATAAGATCATGTGATGGCTTTCATGATCATCCATCTTGGTCTCATGAAGTCCTTTGGACAATTCTACCTTGGTCATGCAATAGTCTCTAGAAATGCCATCTAGGTTATTTAAAGTCCCCTAGGAAATCCAAATGGATCATGAAATTATATCTAGACATTTATGAATTATATCTAGACATTTATAGACATACTCTGACATTTCAAATAAATAATCATGTAATTTTGAGCATAAAATCAATGCATGTTAGGATTGAAATCATTCCAGATCAAACATGCATCCCAAGACTCAATAACTTTTCCATTCTTAGTGTGTAAGCCCTGATCTGAAGAGAAATCTCAAGGTGTTAGAAAAAATCAATAAAACTAGGAAGAATATAATTCCTACTATAATCAAGATACATTGGAAACCTTCCCATGGCCCTAGGTCTCTATTAAACATCCCAAGGGCAGTCCCAGCACATAAGTCCCAAATCAACAATAAATGAGACCAATAATTTGTTATCCCTTTTTTCTCGGTGTGCAATTGTCGATCTGTGACACAACTTGATATATCCTGTATATAAGGGAAACATCATTATTTAAGCCCTGAACATTTAAACTATGAGGAATCTAATTCTTATCATAACTAAGATATGCATGAAACCTTCTTAAGTCATGAGCTTGATATAAAATGGATATCTACCTTTATGTAAGTCCCTCAATGTCTATGACATTCAACCATTGGGACCAAATCAGTCAAATGGGATGTAAATTCTACTTTATCCATTAGCGGGTTGAGAATAAAATTGATCTACGATGAATCTGACTCCTTTCGTAATCAAGATTTGTAGGATTCCTTCCTATGGCCCGAGATCTATATTAAACATCACAAGGGTTGTCCCAGCACACAATCCTAACGTCATTAAGACTGAATACTTCTTATACCTTGTATCTCACATCAATCATGGTTCATGTGGTCTTAGAGGGTTATGATTGTCACCTCATTCTCATCATGGATCTCCACTTGGTAGGGTAATCTCAACATGTAAGCACCAATGAGTGGTATTGCATAAATATACCCTATATGAGGGAATCTACCATAGGGAAAATCCCAAGGGAATGAATGAACTATGATAACTCTAATTCCTTCTATAATCATGATATGTAGGATGTATCCTCGAGACTCAAGATCAAATATATGGTGCTTATATTCCCACAGATAAATCATTTCCACATGATGTTAATATTCATGGTTTTAATGAACTAAGTTGGTTTTTATCCCTATCATAAATAGGATAGTATTCCTCAAAATGGCACAATCCCCTCCTCAGAATGTTAATCGCCTCCATGCATGACATAAAATTTTGAAGTGCCTAGTTTTATGACATCATCATATAAGTAGAAATTCATTACTGATAAATGGATGAATAACCTCAGATATATAAAAATAGATTAAGTAATTAGATCCCCAACTTCTGTGAATAAAATGGGTTATCTTATTATCATTTTGTTACGGTAATTGGTCCCATATTGAGACTAGTAAGATATTCACCAACATATCTTAAATCTAAGGAGAGTACCAGAGTAGATAATAATCTCTCCCAACAGTATGTGACAAGCCTGACCTCCCATCCTCTTAGCCAATGTGAGTCCATAAACATGATTGGGTACAAAAACCCAACTGATCACCTACCTTTAGAAATTAGGCATGTACCTAGTTATGGATAAGGTAAATGTTTTGAGTTCCCATTAAGAAAAACAATGGTATCAACTATAAATGATTTTGTAGTACATTTGAACACCCTCGATGAAAATAATACATCGACCCAAAATGAAAACACCTAGAGGTTTTCTCTTTCCCTTTAAAACATAGTTGTAGACAATTTAATGTTAAATAGATGAAAAACTCATGAAATGAGGAGATATCTAGAAGGGAGATCCTAAATATTAGTAAATTTAATTTATTGTTCAATACATGGAATATTATAATAAATATTTAAAACAATATAAGATATATACTTATGAATGAGTTTATAAGGTTTACTTTGATTGTATGCTTATGTTTTCTACATACACCTTGATATATCTATTTTTCTTTTTCTTATTATTGATGAATTTGGGTAAATAATATAAGGAAGTATACATACATGATTCTTTTACATTTGAAAAGTGAAATATCAACCCTTAGTTGCATGTTTCCATTAGTTTACACCTCAAATTCATCTCAAACATCTGATGATGAATTACTAAGATTAATTTCTTCGTTCTAGAAGCATGAAAATGAACTATCAATAGTTCATGTGATCAAACAAGGTTTTGTTCTCTTGATAGTATGAATGATGGTTTTAAGAAACTTATTCCTCCTATTTATAAACAATTACTAAAAACCATTTTTTTGGAATAATAAATAAAATATCCAATGAAATATGAATAAACCATCATATGAAAAAGTAATACTTTATACTATAAAAAATATATATAAAAACTAAAACCTTAAATCATTACACAAATATAAAATCCCTTAAATTCTTCCAAAATATGCCTTAACAAATTTAAAACTCATAAATATGAGAAACCTTCTTATTTATTCTTTCAAAATCAACTTAACCCTTACACCAAAATTATATACCATCAATAATCATCTAAAATATTCATTTCCATTGCATAAACACAAAATATATTAATCATTTCTAAAACAAACATGAATCCCCATGATATAAAACCATAATAAAATTATATATACTTATAAAAAATTTACTCAATCACTGTCCAGCAAATGATTTTAACCACTTTGAAATAAAATCACATACTATAAAATAATATACCATAATCATTTAAAATTTTAAAAAATATAGAAAACTATTTCCAAAAAATAACTTTAGTCATCTTATCACCAAACAATTTTTAAATCCCAAATGTTCTCTATATTTATTAACATATATTTTAAAAATAAATTAAATAAATATACTAATTTACCATATTTAACTCAAAATAAAATCAAATTCCAAACAAAATGATTGTATAAACCACAATCACGTATTATTCCCAAGTCCCAATAAAAACACCTCAAAATATAATTAATCACCTAAAGATACAATATCATAATACCAGAAATAGGGAACCAATGTCTTTGAACTTATAATCAATATTACAATTATAAACCTATAATTATATCCAAAACTCATAAACTATCATAATAAAATATTTTTCTAACATTTAAAATCATAAAATCCAATATTTGATACAGAGTATGACATCTCAAACATGAATACCTGGATCTGGTTATAAAAACATATTCTATACACATTATCATTGATACAAACTATAACAAGTCATATATAACTAGCCCATAGTTACATGATATATAGAAAGTATTTAATTTCTATATATTATCCCAATTTTTTAGGTTTATATTTTTAGAGAATGAGTGAAACCATTAGATTAAAAAATAGTAAACTTCCTCATAGTTCTCATATTTTCTATAAAATAAGTCTCTTAAATAGAAACTCATATTTCATTAATGACACACATTATTCAATCAAGGTGATTCTTAATAACATAGTGGTACCCATTTATAAATTTCATAAACATCCTTAAATATTATAAAATCATTTGAAAATATCATGTTAGAAAATAAATCTCAGTAAGAGATATAAAAGGAAAGGAAAAAAGTTATTTCATTATAAAAAATGACAACACATAAGAAAATTTTCATTTTTACATAATAAAATTTAGATAAAATATAACTTACTCATAAAATCAAGACCATTTCCCAATTTTTTTATATAATATCTCATAAGAGTGCATATAAGGAAAAACATAATCATGAAGGTTACCTAAGAAATCAGATTCATATTATGAAAACCCATATATATAATAAACATTAATTCATGAATTGTTACATAAAGATACCAATAATACAATGCATGTAGATTTTGAGGCCTAATGACATTAGGAAATTGGGTACATTGAATATTAACATGAAACATGGTCACAACAACATTATTTAAAAACTCATTAAGATATCATTATATTACATCGATCTTCTAATACTACACAGAATAATATGGGGATATACATAAGAAAAGTTCAATCCATAAATCCCAATAATAGAATAATTATAGAATACACGATGAAAGTCATACCTATTAGTAAAGAGGAAAATAAAGGTAATATATAGGGGTGATAATTATAAATATGATCATCAATTAATGATATTAGATAATAACATCAAGGAAACATATGAATGTGTTCGAAACATAAAACTTGGCATCATAAGCATAATTCAAGGATAATTTCCAAGTAATAATAACATTATGTGCATTGTAAAACCTCCCATTTCTGATACAAGGTATCTTATGAGATAAAAACATTACCCAATTTATTGGAGGGATGTATAATTTTGGGCATACCTGTAAGATTTGTACCACATAGATGTATTAATGTTACACAAAGATCATACAACATAATAATATATTTAATAACTTTTAATATCATTAAGGTGTGGTGGTTAAATACCGATAATTTACCCAATAAATTATGGAAATGTATATCTAAGTGAATACCCATGAGTTTAAATGCATATTGGCATTCCTTATATAAGTGTTTAGCATGGAAAATCACAGGATAGTTTCAGTAGCACAATATGTGTTCATAAAGATTCATGGAAGGGTTTAATAAGAGTGAATGAAGGAATATAATTACATGATAATCATAAATAAATTAAGAGTTATGGGTTAAAATATAATCCAATATTTAAAATTAGAGATAAAATGTAATTATACAAATAAAGTTATTGAATAAAAAAGAGGAGTATATAATCACCTTACCCTGATAGGTGGTTTATAAAATATTGGGATAAGCTTCTTAAGAGATTAGGAACACCATTGTAGGGATTTTGAAGGGCTGAGGGAGAAGAACCTCATACTCAATGGGTTTTCAGTGAAGTAAAGAGGAAGGATGGGTGGGTATTTATAGAAGAGGATGAGGGAATTCGTTATTAATTTGAAAACTTGTGTTTTGGACTCTATATGATAGAATAATCAAAAGCACAAAACATACCATGGTTTATTCCCAATTTTTTCAGAAAACCTGGAGTGGTTTTAAATTTATTTTAATTACAATAACTAAAATCATTAATATATTACCATTTTTGATGTGCAAGTGATCCATTTTTTTAAATAATTTATTTTAAAAACATAAAATATAATTATTATATTTTAAAGGATTCATTAAGGGTTTATAAAATTAATAAAATAACTTTAAACCTAATTATTTTGAAGTGTCAATATATAGTTGGATGTGGATTGACTTTATAATTTCGTGACATCGCTTTTTGGATATTATGATGTTATAATACACAACGTATATTTATACATTATTTAATTTTTATGAAAAAATTGACTTTCGTAAAATACTAATAAAAATTAACTATTGGATAATTTTTTATATTATTATTTAAAAAAATAAAATTTATTTTTTCCAAATAATTCATTTAATATGTAAATTTACACTTTAAAATTAAAATTAACATTTATTAAGAAATATTGATCTTTAAAAAAATAACAATTGTAAGGCCCTTATAAAATTATATTAGACTTCACTAAATTATAATATCATTTATATATTTATATATATTTTAATTATAATGTTATATGAAAATAAAAATTATTTGAAAATTATTTAATTTATCAAGAAGACTTTTAAAATTTAAAATGTATATTTTACAATAAATTAATTTTGTTTTCTTTGTATCAAAATCTAATTTTCATCAGATCATATTAAATTATAATAATGAAAAAGGATAAATATAATAATTATTTATTAAAAAGTAAAATATAAAACAATCATACTACTGGGGTCTAGATACAAAACCCCTTATTACACCAGTGAACGTCCTAATAGTATGGTGTGCAATGGTGGGGTGGTCTTGGGGTGGTTCAATGAACATGGATTAATATGTGATATTGATAATCTTGAAATTATCTCACAAATGGTTCTACTTGTGATATATCTATTGAATATCAGGATGGTATTTTTAAGAGTTGGTGTCCTAGAACCAACTAGTTTTACTTTGATTACATGGATATTTTATGTATTATTACATATTGTTCATTATTCTGCATGACTATGATGTAATAATGTCCTAGAGTATTTGTTGCATTGATAAGGTCATGAAAGTTCCCTGTTATGATGAGAACCTTGAAATGATATAATAATATTCTTAAATATAGAACTGTGGTTGGATGACATACTATTATGGGACACATAGCATGCAGACCATCAAGTGTGAGTACTCGTAAGAAAATGGAACTTCCTCTCATGAAGTTCGCACTTGGTAATCTCCAAGGTAGAAGATTATGATAACAGACCCGCTAGTAGAATTTCCACATGTTTTAGTGTCATCATGTATTTCTATCTGCAAGTGTGTGTAATGATACTTATACATTAAGATTATCATTAATACGTGTCACGACTCGTGCACATTGATTTATTGATGAAAATTGGCACCCAGGTAGTTGGTGGGA
Organism: Viscum album; assembly: GCA_963277665.1. NCBI lineage: Eukaryota > Viridiplantae > Streptophyta > Magnoliopsida > Santalales > Viscaceae > Viscum > Viscum album. Next base: position 1,325,576,715 of record OY728166.1, read on the forward strand.
ATTAGGGTATGTTGGGTGTGTCATGAGTGGCACGTTATTAATGGATATGTCGAGGAAGTATTTTCTCATCTATTTATGGAATTTCATATCCCAGACCATTGATTGAAATAGAACCATCACACGAAATTCCATGTCCATGGTGTAACGATGAGTTTATTTCAGGTAGTCAAAGAATAACATATCAAGCCTAAAAGTTGATGACACTATCATGAAACATGCTTGATGAGATATTACGAAAAAGGGATTATATTACATAGTGATCATTCATATGTGGATATCATTGTTGCGACTTTATATTATTTATATTGGGTGCCTTAACCCGTTGCTAGATAGTACTCTTGGAATTTAGCCAATCCAGCCTGATGCCAATGAGATAGAATCCGAGAGGGTCACACAAAAAGTGATTTTGGTGGCATCGATTAAATTCTATTGAATTTAATTTATGAAATAAAAATTATTCTCCGGACTGTGGAAAAATTTTATTCAAGTTAAAATGATCGCATAAACAAAATTAAATATATTTGTTTATTTTATTGAACATTTAATAAATATTTATTTACTAGTTTGTAAATAAAAATATTTATTTAAGAGAAATATTATTTATTTATTTATTCAAGTTTTCAATAAATGGAAGTGGAGTTCAATCATACCAAGGACGATATGGTAGTAAAATAATTATTTGCAAGCCTATAAATAATTATTTAACAAGTTGGCACAAGTTAAAATAATAATGACACTGCTATTATTTTGCGATGCAGAATTTTATTTTATAATTATGTTTTGTGCAAGTTGGAACACCATGAATAATGAAACAATATTATTATTATGAGCATGGAATATATCTATGTTCGTGAATGTATTTAATTGTTTCTCTGCAATTAAATATTTTAACTGAAATTCCATGTTTATAAATAGACAAGTAGGACAATTGTGCCAGACACACACCACATGCCTGGTGAATTGAGATTTTTTTAGCCAAATTTTTTTCTATTGAATCCTATTCGCTCCCCTCTCAATAATGAGTGAAGTTCTTCAAAGCACAAAAACAATAGATTAATAAGGACTGACATAAGACACTCGGTTCACCGCGCTAGCACTTGGAGAACGAATGACATCGATTAGAGGCCATCAGAGCACATGTGGATCATCGCTAGAGGGATTTTAGTTTGAATCCATAAAAATGCAAAAAAATAATATTTAAGGTCCATTCCAAATGATCAAAATTTTCAATGAATAAAAATACCAAATATCCAAGTATTATTTTTATTTAAGAAATTATTTAAATTAATTATAAACATTGAAGTTCCCAATCAGGAACTATGTATCACTGAGTGGGGGAGGGGTGAATCAGTGATGCATTTTTCTTTTTTATGTTTCCTTCCTTTTTTAAACAACCTTTTCCTCCTGTTGAATATTTTCTTCTATGCTGAACACACACAACCATAGGAACACAAGATTTACAAGGTTTAGCACTCAACAAGTGTAGATACGTCCTTGGTATGGTACATAAATAATCTTGTACCAAAAAATCCACTAGAAAACAAGCCTTTGATGTAGAATACAATGAGTTGGATATACCCTGGCACTCGTGTAGCTCTTGGAAAACAATCCGCAAGTGTGTGTGCACCCACTTAGCATAAATAGGGAATTGCAGTATTTCAGTGCTTCTTTGTAATTGAACATGTGTGTTATTTGAAGTACAAGTCATCACTTTCTTACCCAGAAGTTGTTAAGAACTATATTATCCACAACCAAGTACGTGTGAAGACCCCAAATCTTTTGTTCACCATTTTAGGTGTCTTTTGCGCAACTATTATTCCATGCGTGCAAGATTTGACATTTTTTCGTGAAACACCTCCAAAGAAACTCTCTTCTTGTGTGAAACTTCTCGTTCTTGCACGCAACTCTATTTCATTCATGCACTATCCTTTTATTAATATTTTTTTCACCTCATAGATTGGGGTCTCTCTATGTATCGAGCCCATCGGTGTGAGGGGGTCACCTCTAATTTATAGACCTCATTGACCCCTGTGCGTAAAAAACCCGATACGTCGTGCAAGATCATGTCTGGTCATGCAAAAAAAAATTGACATCGCCTTGGGTGCGTAAGTCTCTTTCTCTCCAACCTCATATTTCACTCACTTCTTTGAATCTTTCAAACACTTCTTTACTTTTTCATTATTCAATTTTTAGACCTCAAATCATGCCTTGCGTGCAAGATTCCAAACATCCATCAATCTTGTGTGCAAAACCCAATCTGGCGTGCAAAACCCAATCTTTCGCGGAAGCCTCCCCTTTTCCATATTTTTATATTACGATAATGGAACTCCACTTGTACGCAAAACACCAAGACATCTTCAAACATGCGTGCAACATCCTCTTCCAAAAACACATTTCTTCATCTCTTGATTTTGAAGCCCTAAAATTTGGAAAACAGTGGGTAGCATCACCACCTTAAAATGCTCTTTTGTGCTGCCTCCAGATCATCCATTACTTTTTAATGATTCTCTTCACTACATTCCATAACCATTCTTCATCTTTCATCACGAACTCCACTATCATGATATGTGTCCTTTGAAAGACCAACTCTAGCATCATCAGAGTTTCAATAAGAGGTACTGTAACTTCACTATCTTCCAGTAGAATCATTCTTTCCAATCGAAACTACATATGAATGGCATAACCTCTACTCCCCATTTCCTTCATAAGGCTTGAATCACAAGTCCTCCTAACTTATGAAATTTGTGAAAAACAAATCAGAAAAGCATTGTCTAATTTTAAAGTCCTTTATAATGTGAATTTATTTATCTTCTTTGACAAAAAAGACAACACTCTGTAACAAAAAACTCTTCTTAATTCTTTATCCATCCAACATGGTCCCAACAAAAATGATGTGCAATATCATCACTAAGGGTTTTGGGCCTCTTTATTTTTTATCTAAATATTTGATTATATTCCATGGAGACTGGAATTCATCGTCTTATTGATCCCGGAATAAACATTGATCATAGTGAAAATCAAAGTTGGGTGCCATCCCAACCATGCTTCTACTATGCTTTAAACCTTTAGTATTTTACAAGGGCAATGACCAATGATATCATAACCCTTATAAGCTTTAATAAATGTCTTTATAGGGTGCAGTCATATTGTTTTAGGCCATCTCTCCTTTTATATATTTAAATTAAACATTATCATAACCCTTGATATAATATCAATCACTATAAAATGACATTATTATCTGTGGTCAATATTAATAATGGTCTTCTAAATTTGAAAGGATATATTTTTTAATTGTTACAAAATAACCAAATTAGTGGATTTTTTTTCTATAAATATGTATCATAATAAGGAATTTATTCAATCAAAATAAAATTTCAATTATATATGTTTTGTTAATTAAATTATTCACCACTTCATAAATTTTACCCTTTAAATTTTCATTTCATAGAGTAAAATAAATGAGGTTTCTTCAATATCCTTTCATCTTCTAGTTCCCAAATGCTTCATAAAATGTATGGTTTCATCATAACACTTTGATCAAGTGTATTTTTTTATTTCATAGAACTATGTCTCTATGATCTAATATATTAATTGAATTATACTCAAATGAAAGATAACTCTCCAATGGCATGAACTCTTTATTCATTACATGTGATGGGTGTTGTATTTATTTCCTCAAAAGCGATAAATGGAACACATAATGTACCTAAAATAGGTTAGGAGGGAGTAGAGTTTGATAGGCCATAGGTCTAATGTGATCAAGGACCTCAAAGGGGGATATATGTCTTATACTAAGATGTCAATTTTTTCTAAACCTTATGAATTTATTCCAAGTAAATTAATGAAGGAACACCTCATCATAGAACTCAAAATCTAAGACTCATTTATGATTGTCTGTGTAGCATTTTTGTTGACATTTCACAGATTTCATACTACGATAAATATTTTAGACCTTATCTATCATATCTTGAATAAGAATAATTCCCATAAGAATTATCTATCCAAATTTATCCCAAGATGATGGAACCTGAAACCTATTCCAATATGAACCCTATTAAGATACCATTTGAATCAAAAAAGGTAAAATCTTTTTATATGAGAACTCTACTTGAAGAAGGTGTTGATCCCAAAATTCTTTGAAATACATAAAAAATGATATTTTCATATACTCTAGGGATTGAATAGTTCTCTCTGACTAACCACCCACGTTAGGTTAATAAGAAGGAAGAAAATTTATATTAGCATCTATTTCTTTCGTAAGGCTTCTCAAAAACCATGAGGTAAACCTCACATATCAATAAGATTCAATTAAGTTTGTTACTTCATGTAGTCTTACCACTTCCCTTATGCATAATTTATATAGTTAGTCTAGAGATCAATATTCCTTGATATAAATGAAATGTGCCAACTTTTTAAGATGATCTACTACCACCCTAATATAATTATTAGTTGTATATTTCCTAATGTTCTCTACAGTGAAATCTATTGAAATGTTCCAAATTTTTATACTAGTATGGTCAATGATTTCATCATACCCTTATACTTATGTTTTTTGTCCTTAACATTTTCGAATTCCCAGAATTGAGATACAAATTCTTCATTTTCCATTTTATGTTATCCAAAAATGTTTTTCTTTATATATTTATATATCTTAGTGCTTCATGGATTAATAAATAAGGATAAGATATGTTCATCATAAAAAATTTCCCTCTTCAATTATTGTTTTGAAGGGATAGATATCCTGGTACTAAAATGTATAACTCAATATTTAGAAAATTTGAAATCTGGAATATTTTGTTCTGTTTTCTACAACTCCATATAATCTTAATAGACATCCTTGATTCTCTTAAGAAAGTATTATTTAGAGGTTATTTTAGAAAGGTAGTATGACAATCTATTTACGATTCGAAAGTCTATTATTTACATGTCTAGGTATATTGGATCCCATTCGATCCTCATTATGTTAATGATTGAAATATCCTATCTAGTAAAACAATCTAAAACTTTTTTCCATCCTAGGATGGTAATGGATTGAAAAATCATAATACTAGATCATATTTAACCACATTTAATGAGGTATATTGAACTCCTTTTGTGTGAAAATATAAATAGGACTTTTATGATCTGTATATATGTCACACTTCTCCCCATAAAGATAATATAACAAAATCATTGATGTTGAGATAAATATAAACAATTACAGATAATGTTTTTCATATCTCTACTCATGGATCTATAATTTGTGAGATGCATAGGTTATCACTTTATCATCAATCATGAGTACAAAACCTAAGTCCTTTTTGGATGAATCACTATAGATCACAAATCTCGATACACTAGTGATTAATATGACCACTGGGGATGTGATTATAACCTTATTTAACTCTTTAAATATCTCTTAATATTTATAATTATATTAAAACTTCACCCCTATATAGTAATCATGGTTATTGGGAAAGGAAATTGTCAGGAGTTAATGAAAAATCAATTATTATGCCTATCTAGTCCCATGAAACTATAGATCCTTATCTCAGATGTTGGTTAGGTTCATCATTCAATTACATATATTTTTGAAGGATCCAAAGATATATATTTTTATTGATAAAATTCCCTATTAATGTTACTTTCTCTATCCAAAACTCTCATTTAGAATAATTCACATATAACATTCCCATTCACAATGTCTTTGGTATAGTGTTTAAATTCTCCTCACATTACTCCTTTATTTTGTATTAGACTAGATTATCATCTATAAATATGACCATAAATTTATCAACATTACCCCTAAAGGATCTATCAATTATTTCAAAGATAAAATATAGGGAAATAGTGATTCAAAATGGCATCACTACGAACCCATATTTCTTGTACATTGTATAGAAATAAGTCTTGGGGATATCCCCCTTGTTCTACATTACTTGATAATATCCTAACCTATGATCCACCTTAGAGAAGTATAGATATACACATATATGATCCAAAAATTCATCATTTTTTGGCATTGGACACATGTTCCTTATCATGACCTTATGAACCCACGATAATCAAAGCTTAGGTACATTAACTGATCCTTATTCTTGACAAAGAGGACCAGTGCACCCTAGAGTGATGAACTTGGGCATATAAACCATTTATCCAGATTCTCCTATGGTTGATTCTTTTTTCTATTCAATTTTAATAAATTCCATTATATATTGAGTGTTTTATATTGTAAAATATTCATATTTAATATTGATTGAGAACTCAACTACACCTCTTTAAGAAACACATCTTAATATTCTCAAACAATGGGCATGTAATCAGGTATGATCTTTTATTTATTTTTAAATAATTTAATCTAGACTATTTTATTATAAATAAATAATATAAATAATTTATATTATGATAACAATGGATAATCATCCTCCTCCTTATACTTTTATTGAATTTTAGGGTGACTCATTATATAGAAGGATATTTCTTTCTCTAAAAAATTTATATTGGATTTATACAAGGAAATCCAATTCATAGTAAAATTTTTATCAAATTTTGATAAATGTAGAATCAAAATATTCAATAGGATGATCATACCATAAACATGGATAGGGGAAATGTTATATACTTTGGATTATTTTTTGGTACCATTTTTAATTTTCATGAATAACTATACATAAAAATATATAGGTGGTGTTTGAATAGTTTTACTGAACTTACATAATATGAAAGATTATGTAGAATAAGAATAACATAGTATGTTTGATATCATTGAATGAATAACTTTTATACATGTCACTACTTCATTTTTAGGATCCACCTAAATCGTTGTGATGGAATATGCTATGCCTTACTCTCTAGGCCTTAAAGGTTGTTTTTTTCAGTTATCTTTGACAACCCTTGGCATAGTGCAATGATTCTCATAGCTTCCTTGTTCTATGAAATGGAAACATTATAAAATTTGGATAAGGGTTGACTAGATCATTCCTTTATTCTATTAAATTGGTAGGTTTATCCCATAATCATTTTCTAGTAAGGTTCACATCCTTACCACACTTAAATCATTTAATTTTATACACCAATAATTTCCTAAATTCATATTCCCGCACTTTTGGAAAGTGGGATGTTGGACTTTCTTTACTATTAAATTTTTTAATTAATCACCCATAATATAACTCAAATCTTCTCTTTCTATCCTCATATCAATGTGAACCTTGATTCGTAATGATCCCCATTTCAAATGTTAGTGAAAATTGAAATTTTTTCCTACAGTTTTAAATGTCTTAAATCACAAAGGATTTTAATCAAATAATATTTATCCCAAAAAACAAGAAATAATAATTAATTTACGAGTCAATTAAAAATATAGAAGTATAACATGAAAGTGGTGTGATGTTTTCCTCATACACCATGATGGATTCATCATAAGTTTTATTAATTCTAATAAAATCACTCACCATTTTACGCTGGAGAGTGCGAGGAAAGTATTTTGAAAGAAATCTAGAATTATTTCAACTTCATAAATTGTATCTATTTATTGGGTATTTTATTTATCAACATCCACAACTGATCAGATCCTCCCATGATATGTTAAATAGTCTTTTGGAATTTATAATTCATATATAATTGAAGGATAGAGACTTTATTTTCAATGTATTTGATCCATTTTTCCATGATAAAAGGATTAGTAGGTCCATTGAAAGTCAAAGTACTTTATTGAAATTTTTTCTCAAAACAAACTTTCTATTTCACAGTGGGTGGGGGTGGGGGGGGGGGGGGGGTTCTCCAAAATTCATGTTTATATTAATAAATTTAGTTAATTGAGTAATTATTTTTAGAAATTTGTTGATTCCTACTCCCCTTGGGTTTGGAATTTTATTTGGGTATTGCCCATCACATTGTTTCTTGACTCAATTACTCTTATTTCTATCCATTAACTAAAATAATTGTATAATTATGGGTGAGAATCATTAAAATAATAAAACCTAAAGGTAAAAATATGACCATTGAATACATAACTCATAAATGATATACATTCTTTAACCTATGGATTACTATGTATCAATCTAAGTTATCCATGGTCTATTTACTGTCATAAAATTGTATGGTCATTTAAGTTACCTTAAGAATTGTTTATAAATTGATTGTAAATTTACAAAGTCATATCCCCTGGGTGTGTCGAAATACATGTGTATCCAGTCCACTTTTTCATGCACCAAGTAACGATTGATTTAATTTCCAATTCTATATTTTTAGGGGTATTACACCTGGATAAAACTATGCTAGATCCACATAAACATTTAGTATACAGACTGAGATTAAATTTCTTAAAAACCACATACTGTATAAGTCAACACAATTCAGGGATGTTTTGATTTGTTTATCCATATCCCTAATGCCTCCAAAAAATATTTCTAGTCCAAATTTCCAAAAATTAATAGACTTTCCTCTAATACCAACTATGAAAAATTATATCTCTAATACACCTTAATTCATGATTTATTATACAAAGATACACCTAACTGAATCACAAAAGAACTTGAGACCATATGTATTTGGGAAATTAGGAACATTATCTTGAATCATGGGTATAACATTATTATTTAAAAACATCAAAACATGCCCTCAAATTCCATTAATCTTCTAATACTGCATGGGATAACCTAGGTAAGTACATAAGAAACACATGAGCTATAAATCTTAGTAAAGTAATAATCAGAGAATAATATTATTAAAATTTTAAATGTTAGTAAAAACATTATCAAGTAGAAATAAAATATGTAAGAAGTATGAAAATGATCATCGAATTATGATATCATATGATAACATCAAAGAAACATGGAAATGTGGATGAAACATAAAACATGGCATCCTAAACATAGGTTAAGTATAACTGATGAAATATTCTAACATAGTGTGGTTACGATATTTTTTTTCACCATAAATGGAATCTCATGATATAAAAACATTACTCAATGCATTGGGGGCTATATAATTTTGGGCCCACCAGTCACAATCACATCATGTACATAAATATGTGTATCACATATATCATAAAACATAAGAATGTAATTCATCACTTTTGAACCCAAGATTATGGAAAGTGGGACACATGTATGGATATACCAAATTTGTGGGGGATTGGTATAAATAGGTTAATACCATTGAGTGGAAATAGGGATAATAATTCACCATGCAATTCTTTGGTATAGAAAATCATAGGATAATTTTGGTAGCATAACAGGTGCACATAATTATTCAAGGAAGAGATTAATGAGAGTGAAATGTGGCCTATCATTCCTTGAAAAACATAATTATAGTAATGTGATGTGTAAAAACACCATAAATCATGGAAAATTGTAATGAAAAATGGTATAATTAAAATAAAGTACTTGAATAAAGAGTAGGATGGGAGGGTCTCTTACCCTGATAGGGTGCATCTAAAATATTTGGAAGAACCTCTTGGGAGTATGATAACACATTGAGAGGGAATTAGAGGGTTATGGTGAGAGAAAATCAGTGCTAAATGGGTGTGGAGTGAGGTTGAGAGGGAGGTAGGGTGGATATTTATAGAAAAAGAGCGGGGATTTCTTTACTAATTCATAAACATAGGTTTTTGGAGTCTTTGTGAAAAAAATTCAGTACCATAAACCCTCCCATTGTTTTTGGCAATGGTTTCTAATGAAGAGAATTAGGTTTTAATATTTCATTATGATAAGAAAAAAACTCTTTAAAATAATATCATTAGGCATGTGGAAGGGAGTAATGTTCATAATAAAATATTTTAAAACCATAAAATAAAATATAGGTTTTGGAGGATTAATTAAGGGATTAGATAAATAAAATAATAACAAAATATGTTATATTAATTTAAAAATATATATTTGGTGGTTGATTAATTTTATTGAATTAATTAAATCAATTTTGGGAAATTATTATGTCATAATATCAAACATATATTTTTATTGTATTTAATTTTAAAGAAAATATTTGAAGGTATGATATAATTTTGAAGAAATAACCATTGGATAATTTTGAGATGCATATATAAAAAATAATATTTATTTTTCCAAAATAATTTTTTAATATCGGAATTTTCATTTGTATATAAAAATTCCCATCTACTATAATATACTAGTTTTCATGATATAAACAACTTTCAAACCCTTAACAAAATTTCATTATAATTACTTATATAATATTATAATTTATATATAAATAATTATTATCAAATAATAATTTCTTATTAATGTATTATTTGTTTAAAAAATTAATGAATGTATCAAAGGAGTGACATAATTTATATTATATATTTCCCAAAAATATAATTTTGATTTCTTTGTGTTAAAATCTAATTTTTATCAAAGTCAGTTTATAATAATTGATAAATAAATAATAAAAGGGGATAAATATATTTATTATTTCATTAATAATTAATTATAAAAATTCATACTTCTAAGTTCTAGATACATAACCCCCTATAACTCTAGAATATAGCCTAAGGATAATGTGTGTAATGGAGATTCTTTCTTATTGTGGTTCAGGAAACATGGATTGGGTCATGATCTTGATAATCTTGAACTCCTCCCATACAAGGTTTAGCTAAAAATTTATTTTTTTAAAGTCATCTTGGTCTTGGTCAAACAAGAAAATCCTGGTGATTTTATCTTCATCAGAAGATTCGATAGATGGTATTTTTTGTATAATCTCACTGGTTTCAGTCATCACTTATTCAATCAACATTAGATAGACTTTATCATAAGACTAGATATATAATAATCATTAGAGTAACTTTAAATTAGATATATTTTGAGTGTTTAATATGATTAATAGTCTTTTAAATACCACCAGATATATCTGTCAAAAATAGAAAAACAATCAGTGCATATGTTTTCTATGACTATAAGGTATTAAATCAATAAAAAGGTAATTTAATTTATAATTTTTTGGGTCATTACATCCACTATGGTATAGTAAAAACTACCTCCCTATATTTATATTCTAAAATTGGGTTGTGATGAATTCTTTAAGACTCTATCCATTTTATTAAATAATTATATTATTTATAATGAAATAGTATTACACCATAATGTGGTATTATTAATCCATACCAGCTACAACTAAACATTCTTGAAACTTCCTCTCACCATTACACCATTTCATATGATAAATCATCAATGAAAAATTATTCTTATAGAGATTTTAGACCTATATTTTCTAATATTCACAACCCAAAATAAGAACTTGAATTTTTTATCAATCACCCCATTTTGGTTTTTTGATAGCACTTTAACATTTATTATAAAGTATCATATTCCACTATTATGAGTATATACCATAAATTGGAAATTATGAATCACTTATCATCCACTCTAAGCCAACATAAGTCATGATCATCACGAGAAACAATATTTTAATGAATATTTAATTAATGAATCATTCCATTTACCTAATTTTTTGACTTCACTTATCACATATTACAATAAATAATATTTTAATGACATATATTAAAGATATTTAACATAAATATACTTCACACCCTTTCTTATTAATAATTCTAGTAATCTCCCATAATTTTTATTAAACAAAATTTACCCTCTTGAAAATTCATTTAGGGAAACACATATACCCATTTTCCAGTACGTGAAAACTTTATCTTTAATAAATTCTATCACATTATTATTATGTGTAACTCTCTCCCTCTATCAAGAAACCCAAATCGAACTTATTTAAATGTTAAAAAATAATATTTAACTCAATAGAGAACAAAAACCTTTGAACGATCTAATTTTTTAATAGCATGTGTTGAGTACCAAACATGGAAAGGAAATCAACTTAGGAGAGTTGGTTTCCATCTCAAAAAAATTATAATAATTCAATGATCTAACTGATACTACTTAAAAAATTCCTTTGAAAGTCTCTTCATAATAATATTTGTAATTTGAAAATGATTAGAATAATATTTCAATCTCCCAAAACCATAATCAACATTCTCCTTGATAAACTGATATTTGAAATTGATATACTTTTAATTGAATATTTAATTGGATTTTTGTTAATACTAGTAGCACTTGAGTTATCCCAATTGATTATAACAGTTGAATGAACCTCAAATACAAAATTTTTAGGTAATTTATTAATGTACAAGTGTTGTGTGAAAACTTTAGTGGGTTTCAGTATTTATATTCTACATTCCTTAATAATAAGAAAATATTCTTCTTATGGAATTATAAAATATAAAAATATACTAAATAAAATGCACCACATGAAAAATCATTTTTATCATTTCCTAAATTAGGTTTCTCTGTATATATATCCCAATAACTTCTATAATGATGAAAATTTGAAAAAAAACATAAATGGATCATTCCATTTTAATATGAAAGTATTATTTTATATTTAGACATGATAATTTACATGGGAAAAATTTTATACCATATATCTTGAGAAATAGAAAACATAATTTCTATTATTTATGTTGTAAAATATAACAGGCTTCTATTGATTTTTCTATAACCCATCACACTAACCTCTTTTCCATTGGAATTTCTTATCAACATCATCTGGGAAAGAAGATGTTTTTTAAATACTTTTTACCTTTCATTAACAATATTTTGATAACCTCAATGTTATATTATGATTTAGAAATAAAATTTCCATGCCAAACTTATGTCATCATAAAACTAGGGAAAATTTTCAACTCATCAATCATTGACATTTAGAACATGAACCTCATGAATTCAATTTTTTTTTCATTATTATTTTTTATAAAGTCTAAATATTACTTTATAATCCTTGATAATAAATGTCATTATTTGTTTATCATCCTTATTTACATCGATATTATGATTAACTCTTTCATAATGGAATCTAAGATTTCTTAAATACTAATAAATCCCAGATTACCAATTTTTTGATGCTTTATATAGCGTATAATGTGTCTTCTTTAAGTTGAAATTCTATTTTCATCTTTATGAATGATAAATCCATATATATATTTAAAATATACCACTTATTGATTTACAGAGTTACCAAACAAATATTTGACACCTATTTTTGAAATCATTAATTTCATTTCCACCGCTATGGAAAAACATAAGTGAATTTTTTCCAATTTATATAATTGAGTATATTCATCAATATATATTACATAAACTTATAAATAACCTTTTTTATTCATGTTTTGTTTCAAATTACTTGTTGTTATTTATTTATCATTTTTTTGAAAACCCAGTTGTTTTCGATAACCTTCTTATTCTCCAACCTCAAAAAACTCTATCAAGTAAATTTTATTTTAATTTATTAAATATTTTAATTCATTTCCTTGACATAACTATTAAATTTAGTATACACGAATTTAATCCACATTTTCCACTACAAATTATTCACTATTGTAATGTCTTGGCCTAGTATCCACAAAACTGGTGCTCTAATACGGTTTTCCACAAGACCTCAAGTTTGTATCCATATATTCAAGAGGTTTCTGAATAGTAGTGGTGGTATAAATTGGATATGTGAGGAAACTATAACTCTATATAATAATACATAATTAGAAGTAAATAACCCAACATCATACACAATAGATAATTAAGAAGAATAAATAAACTGAAACTAAACATATTATAATAAAATGTAAATATAGTATAGGCCTGAATAGCCATTTCATACATAAAAGTATGATCAACCACTAAGATTATCATGTATAAAAAAATAAATAACTAAAATTTGAATACAGTTGGCCCTACTTACAACTGTGGGCCTTAACGCATACCCAATCTCCATTATGTTATCAACCTACTCTAACCCAACCGGTATACTCCTCATGAGAATCCCACTAAACCATGAAATCTAGGGCCTCCTCTTGATCCTGCGTGCTTCCGTGCTCAACCTAGAAGAATACATAAGGTCTCTATGAACACTGAGGCTCAAATACAAGGGGTGAGAAATAAATCTTATTATACAACCCCCAACAGTAAACCTATAAACCGTTTTCATATGTGCCAACTCATATAATATGACCAGCTTAGCCAATACATAAATAAAAGGTAAATTAAATTAATAAAACCACATATCCTCAGGTATAATCCCTTGATCAATCCAACCTACTTTGGCAAATGTTGGGCTATCTATTAGAACATCTCAATTACCGTGCATCCCAAATAACCTGCGGACCCTATATCCATGGTATATATAACCAAACCTAAAAATATAAGGAACCCATCCTATGATAGTCCTATCATCCGGGATACCAATCTATTTCATCCCCTACTATGTCTTCATGACCCAAAAAAATCATCTCATACATGGAACCTTGACACATATATCCCAGTTATCTCAAAATAACTACCAATCCCAGACCCTTAGTCTAACATCCATCTCATTTATAAAAAATAATAATTCCTAGAGGATCTTTCCATAATCAAATAGAATATATCAAAACAAACATTCATGCATAACGATCCCAACACCTAAACCATATATTCCATCCATCGGTACCAGTATAAAACACTAAGCATATAAATTTCATCACAAAACATAATGGTAGTTCCTAAAACCTCTATCCAACAACCATCTATACAAAACATTAGTGGTTCCCAAAGAATAAATCTAGCCCAAACCAAGGAGAAGGAGAATCAATTTAATAAAATATATCACATTGAAAGACATCATTACCCATAATCACATTCTTCATAGTAACCATAATGTATAATATCAGTGTACAGATCCTTGGTCTAACACCATATTTACAATATACATCATATTCCCAGAGCCTCATTTCTGGTACCATAACAAATATATGTGTCATCACATACACTATACTCAAAAGTATAAAATAGAATTCTTATAATGTCATTCCATCATTCAAACCATAGATGTGGAGAATTGGTCTACCATCCATCTTGCAGGTATACCCTTAATTACCTAAACATTAGTGTGGAATATAATAAAAATATTATACTATCTACGTCTATAGCCTTAGTATGACACAAAATTTTTAGTATAATAACCACAATCTGAGCCTCACCTCCATCAATCTCAATCTAGGATATTTATAATGATACCTATCGATCATCGGTCTGACCCTCATAATAATCATAGCTCTTACCATCAAACTGAGTTCTAGAATGTTGAAACCCAACAGTATCAAATTACCCTATGGGAGTAATTGAATTTTCAACATCAATAAAATAAAACATATCAAAGTGTGGTCATAAATATATCTCATCCATCAATATCATATCCCCATCAGATCCTATACCGTCATGGTTACAAAGTAATACCCATAACTAAACTACTTAAAAATAAGCACCCGCTGGGGTTTTCCTACCAATTGAGCCCACATTTGAATCTTTATATCCACACATAAATAGAGGGATCCTCGTTAGATTCTCAAAACTATAACTCAAGTGGAGTGATCCCCTCTAAACCCTAGTAATAACCAAACTATCGAAACAATCCCTATCATAAGAAACATCCTCAAGCATCCCTTAGTGGCCTCCAACCAATATTTGATCAACAACATGCCAACAAAAAAATTCAAAAGAAAAACCTTTCCACATATAAAATATAAACATAAAACAATGGAATCCGATGATCACTTAACCAGAAATCACCCCCATGATAATTTTTAAGAGTCCCTCATAATCAACTCTACAACACTATGACACTCAAATATAACCACCATCTAATTATTTCAACCATCCCCCAAAGGCTACATCCACCCCGCACCTCAAAAATAAGATATAAAACACATATTCTCTAATATTGATCTAATAGTTCAGATAAAAAAGAAAAAAACAAGATCTTCCCCAAGATACTACTCAAATATCCTATTTTGGGATTCAACCATGAAATATCAACCAAAACACCATTGTGTGCTCTGGCCAGACCAAACACTAATCTCAAAACCCTTACCCAGGTGTCCTATCTCACAACCCAACCCACTGGATGATTATGAATCCAAACCTCAAGGAAATACTCATTATGAACTATATTTGTTCAAAACACCATCTAGATGACCTCTATATTTTGAAAGGATACCACCATTGTGATCTACACACAAAAAATGCTTAGAATGGACTAATCACAAGTCTAATTTTAAAATACTAGGCACAGAACTCCCCAAACCTCCAAAATGAAAAATGTAAATGGCATGATATGTTGAGTACATGACATGTATTTCCAACTCTCCACCTGAACATGTAATTTTACATTTCCAGAGCAACATGGTTTCTTCCTATGTACTACTACATTGTGTGTACTTTCCAAACATCACTACACATGTAATTTTTCACATGGCTATGAAAATTTTTGTTTAATACTAAACGATGTTTACCTAAATTAAATGGAGTGTAAATTTGAAAATTACATCTTACCCAAATGGGAATAACACATGGAATGTTTTTTTAGAACCACACACCATGTTTTCGGGGGTTTTGAATAGAATACCCCGACAAACCTCCAAAAAAACCAGGTTTTTTCCAATAAGAACAAATCAAACCCCATGGGGTCTTTATCACCCATTATAAGGATGTAAAACTAGAAAACAAAAAATATATGGGGATAGTGGAATAAAACTCAAAAAACTAACCGACCTTCTGGCATAAACGCCCAAGCTTCATATCCAAATCCACTCCCAAAATCTAGTGCACCTCAACCTGGTCCCGATCTATTCCAAATATGAAGTCCACCAGCATATCCTCTACCTTATCCACTTGGTTTGTCCATTGCACAAATGGAGGATCCCCTCCCCCTTCATTCGTGTCTAGTAACCCTAAATGGGTGAGATTTGTTTTATAAATTTTAAATAATTAGTTTCCCATTTATACACCTAGCATGAGTATGGGAACCCAACATGGTTTATAAATATTCTATGGAAAACTCCCTATTGTAGAATCAAATAAAGTGTCAAAATATCAATCCAATTATCCATTTAAAATATATAGTTACTCGAAATCCCATGTATAATTTAATATTTAATGAATAGAATATTAAATATTCTTCCAAAACAAAAAATGCTCATAATTCCATTAAACTCCTGTCTTAGGGTAAAAAACCTATTCTAAGGAAAATGGAGTGGTCATACAAATTTTATTAGTCCATATACCAGGGTAAAATTTCCATTTTACCACTTATGAGAAATATTGATTTTTTTTTTAAATTTTTGCTAAAATTTGAAAATTTTGAATACTTTGACTTCTACTACCTCCCCACCATAAGCCTTCTTACCCCCAAGAATCCTCAGTGGTCTTCCAACCACACATCTAGACCTACCTTGGTTGTTAACACAAGATCATGTCATTACATTCTATATGGAAATACTAAGTGAGTTTCTCTGCATAACTTTGAAGAGAGGATGTACAACCCATCAATGGTTAGGACACCACTTTCTACCATTAAAAAACCATTAGTACAGTTCCTAACTATACCCACACATCATAATATGTCACTACATAATTTTAAATTTTTCACCAAACTCTTGACACTACCCACCATCAAAATATCCTTACTATTGACTCACAAAAAAATATATTTTGCACATCACATTCCCCAACTACAAACACACCTTAAAACTAATCATGGATATCTATCACCCACTATGTCAGAAAAAAGAACCTAATATCATATTTTCCTATCATTAAAAATAAAACCCCTGGTATTCATAGATATATTATAGATCATAGGGACGTGACCGACAATAATATGATGGTGTGATCCCCACCATATGGATTTAGAAACACCCCTCCATGAGTGCAGCCTCCCAGGAGGCCCATTATCCACCCAAGTAAATGTCATTATGGAATGAAATAAATTTGTTTATCTCTTAGAATATTGAGGATTACGCCAATATATTGAGCGTAACCATCTTAGAACTCCATGTATACTAAGATTTCATTGGTGAATACCACAAAAACTCTTCTATTAAATAAAATCCTAGTTTTATCCTATGGAATCAGGTCACCATTCTCACAAGACTCTCATCACACCCGTAATTGTTATTAGCCTACTCGCAGCCACCCAATGAACTTGAGAACCTTAGATGCACACTCCTGTAACATATGAAAGACAAACAAAATGATACTATGTATCACCAAAGCTCATATCTATGAGGTCCCACTATCACATAACTATCACGCGCTCTTTCGTAACCCAACCACAAAATATACTACGAGGTTCCACTATCACATAACTATCACATGCTCTTGTGTAGCCCAAAAAGAGAACATACTCAGACTCCAGAAAGTTGCATCTCATAAAATCTCAGCTCACAAACCCTCACCATGAAACTTGAGAACTCCTTGTTCTCTCAATCTAACCAAAATCAACCAAGATCAACTCTAAGCACCTATATGAATCTGCCACTCTAAAACCGACCCCATGGTGGAACATTGGAATATAAGTGCACCATCTCAAAAAAACACATCCATTGAGCCGAAACCTCAAACCCAGCTATACCCTTCATGCACCATTCCCAAAATTCCCAAGCGTCCATCTGCACCTCGAGTAGTAAAAGAAACTCATAACATGGTCAAAATCTCTAAAGTTCACCCTCAAAAGTCAAAAATCTCTGACTCCCTAATGTAGAGTCTTGTAAAATGGCCACTAGGCACTCTAACCTAGCCCTTCTGACTAAGTCTCATGTCTATTCACTAGGTCCAACCACCTAGCTCTGTTCTATGTCATAAAAGGCCACAACTGAAGATGCATCACACACATCTATCTCATCGTCAAATGAAATCATCAACACAAAACACCCATCTCTAGGTTCCCACACCATTGGAAATCATATACTAACCAAATACCTACAACTAGGGAATCCTTCCTCTCTATGTATATTCACATTAGACTGCCTAATAGAGGACCCAAGAATACATAAAACCTCAATAAAAACCATCAAATAAGGGCCCAATAGAAAAAAACTTACACCATACTGACCAAGAAAGGTCACTAGACCAACCACACATAAGATCCACACTAATGTCCCCATCACCGATCATCTCATTATAGATCCAAAAACCTTCCATCAAAAATAAATTTGCAAAATCACACACTAGAAATCCTATAACATGTGGATCCTATGTGTCTTCCATGATGCATGAGAAGCCTCTTTCCTCTATAGTCACAGAGTAAAAAACCAAGTTACATGATTCATTACAGTGGCCAAGAGCCTATAATACATCATAATCCACTAAATCCAAACAACATGCGAGTTGATCACTGTGATAATCAAATAAAACTATAACATAAAAAATCCAAAACATCAATCCCATTCCGTGGAAACATGTACATCCTACTAGATCATGTGTTGATGATAAAACAACCTAGTATCCATCACAAAATCTAACACATTTATAAATCTATTGTCTACCAAACCCCCAAATATTGAAATAATTAGAAACTAACTATTCTAATACCATAATGTAATTTCTTGTCCTCGTAGACACTAAACCAGTGCTGTGAGCTAGTTCTCCACATGACCATAACGGAACTCCTCATACACCTATGGTTTTCGACTATTAGTGGGGGTCTAAAGTGGATATATGGGTAGAATATACCCCCACATAGAAGTGAAAAACTATAATTAAATAACCAAACATAATACACAATGTAGGTTGTTGAAGAATAAATAAACTGACACTAAAAATGATGTAATAAAATGAAAAATTAAATAATGTCCCGAAAAACCATGTCATACATACAGCCATGATCTGCCACTGGGACGATCACATATACATAAATAAATAATTGAAAAGTAAATACAATAGGACCTACTTCCAACATCAGGGTTTTACATATACCCATTCAATAGTACCCTATCAATCTGCTTCATCCCAACCTATAGACGTCACACGAGCATCCCACTCAACCATGAAATCTAGGGCCTCCACAATATATATGTTTCATAAGTTCTCAACCTAAAAGAAAACATATGGTTTACATGAACACTGAGCTGCATTTATAGGGGTATAGGAAATAAATCTCAATAGGCCACCCCCAATGGTGAATCTATAAACTACTATCATATGTGCATATTCAAGAAATATGATTAGCCTAGATGATACATAAATAAAAGGTCAATACAATTAAAAAACTATCAATCCCCAAGACCGTGATCTTGATCGACCATACTTTGGAAAAACATAGGGTGTTTCTGAACATGTTTCCATGACTGCGCATCCTAAATAACCTATGTGCTCCATATCCCTTTCATCCACAACCAAACATGAAGATACCAGGAACCCATCATATGGTAGTCCTATCATCTAGGATACCAATATATATCATCCCAAACCATGTACTCATGACCCAAACATTATCTCATACTTGGAAACTGACACATCTTCCCTAGTTACTAGAAAAGTACTACCAAACACATACCTTCAGTATAACATCTATCTTGTGTATTAGAAACTAAAATGCCTATAAAATCAGTCCAATACCAATACTATATATAAATAAACATTCATTGAGCACCATCATAGCACCAAAACAATATATACCAATCATCGGTATTGATACATATCATCAGGATTATCAAATTTGTCACAAAACATAGAGGTAGTTCCCATAACCTCTGTTCAGGAACTATCTATATACACCAACGGTGGGGGCCCAGATCCTCAGTCTGGCCAGACCCAAGGAGAAAGAGAATCAGTCCAATATACTATTTCACATAGCATGCCATTATTAACTAGAGTGTATATATGTAGTCTAAACCTGATGTATAATATTAGTGTATAGATGCAGAGTCTAACACCATATGAATAGTATACCTTCTGATCCCGATGCCCCATGTACATAACCATACCAAATATATGTGATCTCACATCCACTATACTAAAACATATAAAACAACACGCCCATAATCTCATTCTCGCACTTAATCCATGGATATGGAGCATCGTTCCCCCTCTATCCAGCCGGTATAACATTAATTCCTACTACATCAGTCTAGAACATAACCAATAAATTATACTATATGCGTCTAAAGCCTCAGTATAATGCCTAATATATAGTATACAAACCATACCCAGTGCCTTATGTCCAAAAATCACATTCACGGATATTTAAAATGATATATATGGATCATCTTTCTAAATCTCTTAGTTATTAATGATCTTACCATCAAACCGGGGTCCAAAATGTGGCAACCCAACCATATAAAATCACCCGTTGGGTGCAATAAAAGTCTCAACTTCAATGAATGTAAACATAATAATGGTATTTTATATGTCCATCTCAACCAATAACATATCATCCCCATCATATCTTACATTATCATCGATCCATGTAACAACAATAAATGAATTATATAAGAAGATCCACCTGATCAGGGTCTTCCTATCAATTGGCCATACACTTGACCCTCTGGATCCACACATAAATAGAGGTACCCCTTTCTTGGATCCTGAAAACTAGCATTCAAGTGGAGGCATCTTATCTGAAACGTGGTAAAAAAACTCTCATGACAAGCCCTGTCATAAGAAACATCATGAAGTGTCCCTTATTAGACTCCAACTAATATTTGATCAATAAGATGCCCACAAGGAAAATAAAAAGGCAAACTCATTCCATGTAGGAAATCACAACAGAATAACACGACATCTAGTGACCACTTAAACGAAAACCATCCCACCATAAGAATACTCAAGATTCCCTCAGACTCAATTAAAAAGCACAATGGAACCCATCCATAAACACCATCTAACAATTTCATCCAATCCCCCAGGGCTCCATCCACCCTGATCCTCAAACGTAGGATATAAACGTTAGAAACTCTAACCTCGTACCACTAGTATCAAAACACATAGAAAACCCAATATCTCCCCAAAGATACCACTTAAATCCCATATTATATTATTTATCAATCAAACTTCATGAAAACACCATGGAATTATTTGGCTATACGAAACACCGATCTCACAACCCTCACCCGAGTCTCCGAGCTCAAAACCCCACCCATTGGAGGATTCTCAATCCAAACCTCAAGGAAATATTTATTTGGAAATAAATTTATCCCAAAAACAATTTAAAAGACCTACATATGATAAATGGATCCTACCATCGTGATCTATGTGAAAAAATTATCAGCATGGACTACTCACAAGTCCAATTTTGACTTCTAGGGAAAAAACACCAAAAACCTCCAAGCTTGAAAAAGTACATGGCGTGTACTTTTAAGTACATGGAATATATTGAAAACTGTCCACCATGAAATGTTATTTTACATGGTCAGAGAAAAATGGGTTCTTCTTTTGAGCAACTACATGGTGTGTACATAAAGTACACAACGTTTATTTTCCAAACATCATATTCCCATGCACTTTTTTATATGGCTAGACACATTGCCATGTACTTCTACACGACGTGAACTTAAAGTACTTGTGTGTAATGTTAAAAATTATATCTTATCAAAATGGGGAGAATAGATGCTGTCTTTTCTTTAAACCACATGATGTGTAGTCGTGGTTTCTGAAATGGAAACCATCGCAAACCTCACTGAACCCCCATTTCCCCAAATAAGCATAGATCAACCCCCATGGGGTCCATATAAACAATTATAAGAATATTAAACTAAAATAAACTAATAATATATGTGTATAGTGGAATAAAACTAAAAACACTCTACCTAATGGCATAAAATTTGATATTTCCGGTCCAAATCTGCTCTTGGAAGCTGATGCACCTGTATCTAGTACCGATCTATGCCAAGAATGAAGTCCATCCGCATCTCCTCCCCTTTCTCTGCTTGTTTTGGTGATCACATTCATGGAGTAGTCCATACCCCTTCTTCCTTTCACAGTAACCCAAATTATAGGGGATATATATTTAATTAATTTTAATTAATTAATTAATTTATTTATTAATTTCTCATTTTAACAACCCATATGAATCCTGGTACCGGATGTGGGTTTATACCTCACTTAAAGAAAACCCCCCATTATAAAACCAAATATAGAGTCAGTATCTAAATACAACTCTCCATTAAACGACATTTTCACACTAAACCATGTGACAAATTCAAAATTTAATGAATTAAATATTAAATATTATTCCAAAACTTGATCCACTCAGAATCCAATGAAACTCATGTACTAGGGTAAACACCCTATTCAGAGGCTAATATACTACACATAAAAATTATCTGAGACTATATTGTTGGGTAAAATTACCTTTTTATCCCTCATGATCAACTAGGAACAAAATTAAAAATTTCTACTAAGATTTCAATATCTGGAAAACTCGGGTCTCTACAACTATTTTGTTGAACATTCACCTTATTTTACACAATAGTAACAACATTTAATTTTAAAAAATACAATTTTTTTTGAAATACGTGTATCGCTTTCTATTTAAATAGTATACAGGAAAAACTCATTAAGAACCTTGAGATTCAATATTTAGATGGATTTTCTTCTTTTTAAGAACAAAATGATTACTTATAAATATTTAAATATACATTACTGTTAGATTCCTTTTATACTAAATACTATATGAATTATTATCCTCACCTTGGAATAATAGAGGTATATTTGTTATATAGGCTGATTTGGAGACTTATTTACTAAAAGAATCTTCAAAATTTTGTTTTTAATAAGTATTTTTTTTATTGAGGTTATTGGATATTTGGGTCCTCCTATCAACTACACAATTTTGTTGAGTTATAACCACTAAGGCCTAATACCTTATCTTATTCTTCTCAAGAAAATAATTCACCTTTTTATTAATAAAATCCATGAATGTTTCAAAAAAAAATTCAATATTTTCTACCCAATCATTATTTCATATAAACCTCAATAATTTGTTTTATAAATAAACACTTTATATTTGAGAGTGATCACAATCAACTAATCAACTATTCAATGGTTAGTTGTGAATGGTATATAGTAACAATTTACATCAATAACCTTTGGTGATATCATCCTATAAATTTAAACATGCACTAATTCAAGGACCATCATTGAATTCTTATCTTTTTTCTTAATAGTGTTTCGA
This sequence comes from Viscum album, assembly GCA_963277665.1. NCBI lineage: Eukaryota > Viridiplantae > Streptophyta > Magnoliopsida > Santalales > Viscaceae > Viscum > Viscum album. The sequence goes on from OY728166.1 coordinate 1,325,600,685, forward strand.
ATGATATTTAGCTTCTAAAAAACATCACAAGTATGAGTATAATCATGTTTAATTTTTGAGATATCACATTAACCTTCATGTTTCACTAAATATTCTATATTTTTTGGCTCAATTTTACATGTCATATATACAAAAAACATTTTTCTATATTCTTTGGATATAAAATACATATATTTTATTCCTATAATAATATATAGATTCATTTATTTTTGGTTTCCTTCCATTGTAATATTTTTGTTAACTTGATAATATAATCCATCCTATTAATGTTTATTTCATCCTCCAAATAACAAAATTGGGTTATTCTAAGTAAATTATGATTAAGGGCATAAACAGCCCTGAAATTTGACCCTATCAAGTCTTTTCCACTATATTTAGAAATACTATAGAAACTGTGCAATGCCGTGAGATTTTATAATATATTTTAGTTTAATTTAATAATATTTGAAATAATTTCCATCACAAAAAACAAAAAACTAAACTGATCCGGAACACATTAGATGAATATTATTAAGAAAATTACAAGAATAATAAAATATCTATTAAATTAAAATATATTAATCAACTAAAATTTCATTCATTTAACGGTTAAATAATTAATATTATTTAATATTTAAAATTATTATTCTTTATAAGATAACTAAATTTTTATGTGTTTTATGTTTTATCATAATAAATAAAATTGACCAATAACAAAATATTATTATTTATATATTAATAAATAAAAACTAATTAATTTGAAAATTCATATTAAATAATATTAAGAACACATATTGTTTAAAAATTTCATTTTTAATATAATTGTTTTTATTTATATTTTTTTCCATTTAAAAGATAAATTGAAATATATTTAATTTTTAATTTTATAAAATGAACATCATAATTTAATACATAATTTCAAAATTATAATAAGGTGAATTTTTCATATTGTTGAAATTATTGATTTTTTTGTGACTAGTGAAAAGTATAGTTTTCACTAAAACTATAGATTTTAGAACTATATCAAGAAGTTAGTATAAATAAGAAACATATAAACAATATTCATTAATGAAAATGTATTTATGGAGTTAAATTATTCAAAAAAATTAATTTTGAATTTAGAAAACCTATGTTTAACATTTTTAAAATTAGGAAACAAAATTGAAATAAAACCTAGTTTTAGTCATTCATTTATAATTAAATATTCACTTTGTAATATTAGCTTTTTGGATTTATTTTAAATCCAAATAAATATATTCTTATTAATAATATAATAATTAACTACATTAAAATTAAAAAATTGGATAATTATATCCTAAACCTAAAATTTATTCTTAAAAATACACTTTATCTAAAAATTGTTTTTACATGTTGCATGCGTTAATATATCAAATAATTTTGTTACACATATTAAATTTATTTTATATAATATATATATATAAATAATATTTTTATTAATTAGGAATAAATCATTTAATAATGCCCATTTTATTTTTAATTATTAAAATGAAATACCGTTTTTAATAATCAATTACCACTTTAAAAACCAAAAATAGATAAAGTAAAAACTAAAAGAGTGAAATACATTAATAAACATCTAAAAGATGTGATAAAATTAATTATTTGGAGATTATAAACCTTAATTGATATAAAAACCCTTATCTTTATTACACACTTAAACATGATTTATTACATAAACTTGCACATAAGACAACTCTGAGGATCTAGAGGTTTAGTGTCTTGGGAAATTAGGAAGATTTTATGACATATTAAGACATAAAATACAACATATTTATTGAAAAATTCATTTACATGACCACTAAATTCCTTCATACTTATCATTTCATGGGATAAACTAAGGACATACATAAGAAAAGGGTGAGATATAAATCCAAATAAGGGAGTAAACAAGGCATAACATGAAGAATAAATTACATTTTAGGAAACTCTCTATTTTATAAAAACTCTCTATTTTATACACAACAAATTAAAAAAATGTGGGGAAAGGGGTTATGTACCTGAAACCGGGTGTACTAAAATAGGTATATTGAATCATTAAAAATTTATCATAGAATAACCTAATTGAATAATTCCTATATCTATTAAGAGTAAATTAAATCTAGGAAACTCTGTTGTCTCTTATGAGTAACTTAAAGTTAGTTAATAGTATCATGTCTTAAGAGTTATATAACTCTGTCATATCATATTAGTAACTTACATATTTTAATATAGTATCATTACCCAATGAGTGGGAGTGATGTAATAGAACCACCCATCACATATCATAAAAATCCCCTAAAGGATTTTTTTTAACTAAATAATTCATATTTCATCAATAATGTTTTTATATCATGAAACAGAACATATGGATTCTTGTATTTTAACAAAACCTTCATAGATGGATTTACCCATGAAAACAAAATGGGGTTTTTAAAAATCTCATGAAAACATCATTGCAAACCTTTCATATAAAATAATTGAATAGTATCTAAAGATTATATCCCCAGGGAATCATAAGAATAATTTAAGGATCATAAAATAGATGAAAAATACTTATAAAATATAATCCCAACATTTCATTGAAATCATGAGAAAATACGTTATTACATTGAAAATTGTTAATGAAAAACTCATTGAATTTTGGGGAAATAAATTTATCATAAAATAAACATAGACTCTTATTATGGAATATTAAAAAATAATAATGGTCACGATAGTAAGAAAATCTATTCATGTGACAAATGTTAAGAAGAATTTTTTTTAAATATTTGTAAAAGGTCTAAAATGAATTTTTGTACAGTTTAGGAATGATTCAAGTTTAAACCATTTTAAATAAAGTAAAATTTATTTCAAATGACCTTTATAAGACATTTCATGTAATGGTTATAACTTTTATAGAATTGTTTTTATAATTATATACATGTAAGAAAATGTTTTTTTGACCAAAGAATAAATTCGGTCAACTTAAAAAAAATATCTCAATATGTTTGTGTATAAAAAATAGATAAATTGAACCAATACATGAAAATTAAATTAATTAAAATATTATATAAAAATATGGGGTTTAAATTATAATATTATAAAGTTTCTCCTAATGGAAATTTAACATAGACTGAAAATAAATGATATTGTTACATAAATCCTTACCATTTTGGAAACATTTGAATCATAACCCCATGATATAAATAACATCAATTGAAACCATAAATTCTATAAAATAATGGATATGAATGATAAAATATATCAAATTATAAATATATATACCTCATAAAACAAGATATGTGTAAAATATAACATACATCTCAATTTGTTTTTGAGATGATAAACCCTTACCACATGGTAACTTTCATGTCAAATCCACATGGATAAAATAATTTGAATTAAAAATTTTAATACCATGAATTAATAATGATCCATTTTATAACATTTCAAAGGGTAAGTATATACACATCTTAATAATAAATAGTTATATAACATCATACATGTATCAACAAAACAATATTGATACAAATAATCCTTACAATGATCCTATCACTAGAGTGAGAATTAATATTTTATTTGATTGTGTGTAACAATTTTAAAAAGAAAGAAAAATTTGGTAAATAAAACATAATATAATTATAGTTCATTTCATATATAATCATTTTCTTACATAGTCAATGAAGTATAAATATAACCTTGTGAATGAAAATTGATTTAAGAAACCCCTTACCTTGAGTCCAGATTTTTCAATGTACTCCACTAAATTTCTATATAAAATAGTTAAATTAATTATTTCCTTCATAATATCTATTTAAAGTTTTATTCAATTTTTATTAAAATATTTCTTTTATTTATTTCTATTATATATTTAATAACATAATTGGATAAGTCCAAGTGTGGTGTTTTGAGGATGTTATGTTCATAATTTTATATGACTTTGGTAGGTTGAATGTGGTCAAAGGGGTCATTATTATATCAAATCAAGAATAATTATCATGAAATAAATAGTATTTTCTATAAATAGAATAAAATTTTATAATCAAACCTAAGTTTCAAATAAGAAAAAGAAATCACATCACTTCATTAAGGTGTTATTCCACATGTACGCATGGGAAAATCTTCCATTATTTAACTGGTTGAATGGTTAAAAGGTATGTAATATATTATATATCAACTATAAAAAAATCATGAATATATTATATGTATTTTAAATACTTTTTAATAATTATACTTGTGTGTTAGTTGTGAAAAATAAAATACATGGCCTCGTGGAGGTGGCTGTCCACATGTATGAACGAATAATGGGTTTTTCCCAATAAGATGAAAAATGAGATGAATAAATTTATGAAATTGACATAATAACATATAATTATATGTTATATACTAATTTTATTTTATTTTAATGGTTATTATATAATGGAATAAGGAAAAATAATAAAAATTATTGAAGAGATCAGTTAAAATTATTACCTCATCTTTTAGATAAATCCTTTAGATTTTTTGTTAAGGACCATAGGGATGGACTTTTGAAGATATGAAAACATATGTAAATTACAATTTTTTTTAATATTTCATTTTTCAGGTTTTTTTCAAGCATAGTGTCTTAAGGTTGTGTGAGGAATATAAGAAGGGTGTGATGTCCTTTTATAGAGAATAAAAGGACACACATTGAATTCCTGAAAAGATTTTAATATAATAAATTATTTTTCATGTTCAAGTGGATCTAATGGGATATAAATTTTATGATAATATATTTTAGTATTTAAATGCTTTAAAATAATAAAAATTGAATTAACCCCATTGTTAACCAATTTTAATTTTAGTCATGATAACTACTTTTTGAACAATAGAGGGCCATGAATTTACTTCTATGGTAAAAGTTTGATCACAAATGGTTCAATTGTGAAATTAATACCATATCACATACCCCTCTTCCCAATTAAATATTATTAAGATTATTAAATAATTTAATAATATATTATTTAATATAAAATTCCATTAAATTCATTTTCAGAACAATTCACATATGCTGACTTCAAGACATCAATAAAGGAATTTAATTTTAATATCAACTCATTAAACATCATTAATATATTATTAGTAATAATAAAATTCTTGTGAAACTATAATTAATCCAAAAAATATTAATTTCTATGTTTTTAAAATAATTTAATTTGAGGTTTTTATTACTTACATAAGCGTTGTGATAATACTGTGTAAAAATTTAATATAATTATGACAGAACTAAAAATTAAAAAGAAATATACATCATAAAAATAAATAATTCAAGTTTAAAATAATCATTTATATTCATTCCCAACATCTTATTACTACTATGTGACCATATAATATATATTAAAATAAAAACTATTGCATTTCGGAATTTTCCTTTTCTTAAAATAATATTAAAGTCATTATCAAATAAAAATAGCACTAAATTTTCATATCACCAAATATTGGATTCAGATGGATTAAACATACTCATAAAATTGAAATATGGTAGGTGTTAGATAGGTTTTTGAAGCATTATTATATTATTGTTAACCTTAATTACCTGACATACCCTTTCCAAGATGACACATATTTAATACAATAACTATTCATTATGACTAAATAATAAAGTTGGTGAATTTACCAAATTTCGAAATGATGATCAAAAATTTAGAGTAAAATATACCAATTTCATAGTAAATTGGTGGAATACATTAAATTCAATGTATGTATGACAAATTCATGAATTGTTTTTAAGAAAATACCATATTTGAGTGTAAAATTCATTTCACCTTAAAATCTAGTAATAAGTTTATTTACATAAATTTTCGTTAAATAATAAAAACGTTATATTTTTTATAATTCTTGATCAATAAAAAATCAAATGGAACTATCCAACCATACCACTAAATTCAAAGACCCTGAAATAGGTTTTAATTTGAAAATTCTATAATTTATGTTCACAATAGTTAAGCATGGGTTCCCAAATTCAAAATGATATTTTAAAATGAATTAATTAAATTCATTAAAATATATTTTTTTCAACTATAATGTTTTTAATATATTAATACATTAATACATTATAATTATATCATAAAAGAAATTGTATTTGATTTTTTTTATTTCCACTATTCAACAAATAATCAATATTTTTAGAAAAATCCTAACCATTTTTCATAATCTAGAATTATCATGATGATTAAAAAAATTATATACATTTTATCAAGTAAAATTTCAATAATTATTATAAATTAATTATAATATCCACTCACAAAAAAAATCAACAAAAACTATTTTTAACAAAAACATATTTTTGAAGCATAAAACGACTTTACAAGAAATTGAGTGCTTATTTACTTAGTAAAATAATTACATTAATCATTATATATATATATATATATATTATTTTGATACTTGATTTTATATTCTATGATTCAAATATAGGTTATAAATCTTATATTTAAATAATAATATTTCACAGTTCGTTCAAGCTTGGTTTTGTGCGTCGTGTACTCTATTAAAAAATTGTGTTCATTTAAAATATTGATGTGTCGAATTATCTACCATTTAATAAAAATAATTATTCTAATTGTATCATTATATTGTTAATCAAGGGTTTAACATTTGAAAATACCATTCTAAGAAACTCACATCATTAAAAACGTTAATAGAACATTCTTTTAAATAGAGGGAAAGAGAAGCATTAATGTTCTTTAGAATAACAAATAACTAGGTATACAAATACGAGAAAATTAGTGGTATGTAAAAACATAGATATACAGAACAAATGTAATATCAATATATTAGTGGATAAAGACAAATATATCATGAGAAATCCAATTACTACAATACCATTAACTAATGAGGTGAGAAAACGAACATCAATTCATTAGAAATAAGGATAATAGGGAAACACTTTTATTTTAGATCCTTTTCTAAAATTTGAGGAATTTATTTACCATATTGAATATGAAAATAAGGAAAATATATTTACTTTTTTTCCTTCAAATCCCTAAATAATATCTCATATTTTGGTTTTGTTTTTCAATCAATTTCCACATTATTCAAATCTTTTTCTCAAATTGATGAGTATGAATATTTAATTCCTGAAGCCCTCTAATAAAGTGTTTTTTTACCATATTGTATATGAATGAATGAAAATATATTATTCTTATATTTATTAAAAAGTGGTTAGAACCTAATAAGATAATACCCAAAATTAATAATCATTCATATGATGAAATAATACATTAATCTTGAAAATTCAACAACCATACCCAACATTCCAATAAAATAATTCAATAAATAATTAAACCTATATCCCGAATAACCTCAATAAGAACATATTAACCTCAATTTTTATCTTATAACATTCATCTTCCACCCCCAAAATGCAAAAAAATTCATCCCAAATAATCCTTTATGTTACATAACCTGATGTACCTAAGAGATAATTGTACTTCATCCCATTTAAACATCACCCAAAATAGAATTAATCACTTTAAAATCCGATTACTAAAACATTAAAAAATAATTTCTATATATTTCAAATTATTTTCAACCTTAAAATATTTAATAAATAATGGAATCCATAAATTTTATGTTAACCATGCATGGAAACATCATAATTTCCAATGTTATATAAACTCTTTTATGATTCAAACTGAGATAGCCCGAACCAGCATTTACAGATCCAGTTATAGAACCATAATCTATAAATTTATGATTTACACTAATAAACAAGATCCAACGTTAGCCATCCATAACATAAAACATAAAAAATGAAATATTGGATAAAATACATACCCAATTACATTTCAGGTTTATAGTTTTAGATATTTGGAATTAACTCTAACATAAGAAAAGTCATTCCTTTTTGTGATACTTCTTTCCTATTATTTCCCATAATTCTTCTTTTTTGATTAATTATTATACATTACCCATTAAAATATTCACACTTGAAATATTTTTATAAATAATAAATTTAAAAAAATAATTATAACCTATGGTAATGGGAAACATAATAAAGGTTTATTCAAACTCTCATTAAGGATAAACATAAGCATTAACACTTCAATTTCATCATCGATTATTAGATGAACATAAGTGTAACACCCCATGATTTTTATGAGATATATATTTTTTAATTTATTTTAGTCTTATTTTGTGTGATACAAAAAAGATAATATTATGCTAATGATAATACATAATTAGATTGTGGTATATAAAACACTATTTTTCTCTTTTGTTATAGACAAATTTGATTCATTTTGATAGATTTTATTTCACATAAAACCCTGTTTAAGTAAACAACTAAATATTATTATGTTACCTTATAACCTTTCCATTACAATGGAAGATATTAAAAATATTAATATAATTATAAAAATATGATTTACCCATGTATATATAATTAATTAATAAGTAAGAAATTAATTATAAGTGAAAATACTACCATTTTTAAATAAAATATTATATTTTTATTAAAACCATTTAAATACAATTAAGTGACTTTATATAAGAATAAAATCACACTGGATGGATATTATTAATTAAATATATATTTAATATATTTAATTTAATAATTTAAGTTCATCTTATATGTTTTTAGACATGATATATGTACAACTTATTTTTTTTTTGCATAAAATAAGAATTTTAAAAAAAATATAGTTTTCCGCCTTTGGACGGAGCAAAAATTTTAAATATAGTTTTTGAATTTTTTTATATTATATTTTTCAAAATAAACTTCTTATTTGATATTTGAGTATCATAATTTTTTTTTGATTAATTTTCGGTATTTTTCTCATAAGTTTCTTATTTTGATTAATAGTAAAACAATAATCCATTTTGATTGGAAAATACTTTTTCATCTAATTTATTTATAGTTTTAATGTATAAATAGATTATATTTTTATCATTTAATATAATTTGGGTTATTTTAATTAATTTTATATTGAGTTTAGATATTAAAATATTTCAATCTTTTGCTTGTTTTAAATTTTAAAACTTGTTTTCTCGTTATAATAATTGGAATATTTTTAAATTAATTACTGAAACATCTGTGTTATGAATTTTGAAAAATAGATTCCATTTTTGGAATCAGTGGGTCCAAATTATATAAATATCTTAAATTTATATTGTTCCATTATAAACAGTAACTTCAGAAATTTTTATCAATATGGTAAAAATGTAAATCTTGTAATTAAGGATAAACATAATATTGTAAAAATATACTGAAACTTGTTCTAATATAGTTGGATAAATGTTATTCAACCTTAATCATCCTTGAGTCTAAATGGTATCCTTTTTAAAGCACATGGATGAAATTATGGAAGTTAATATATTTTAATTAGAATAGAATTTAATGATGTCTCACTCAAATTTTAATAAATATATCATTTTTATGTAATTTTAAAAAGAGGATAAATTTGACTATAAATACACTTTCGAAATCAGCAATGTTTGTAGTCATCATGGTATTTTATTTGTAATTTTTAGGAAATAAATAGTTACCTATATTCTTATATAAAGATGATATAGAAATTATTTAATTGATATAAAATCAATAAAATAATAATAATAAAAATAATAATAACCCTTAAAAGACCAAAATAATTAGATAAATATAATTATTTTGGTATATCTAGACCATAATATTTCATTGTCAGATTATTAACCATTTTGAGTCACATGGAAATGATAGTGAAACTTATAATATTTTATCTAAAGTGATGTTAATGTTGTCACATTAATGTTTTAATAAATATATCATTTTTATGTTGGATTTTCCAGAACTTATATTCATATATAAGTATGATTATGAAATATATAGAATTTATTTTATTAATATTAATATTTTTAATTTTTATTCAAAAAATAAATATATTAAATAATTACACAAAACTGATGTAGTAATTCTTTTATTAATTGGAATATCAAATTAATTTTATTAAAAACATAACAATAAATATAATTTTGGATAATAAATATATCTAAATAATGTTATGTATGACCTTGAACTCTTATGAATATAATGAAATATTTTTTTTCGAATTTAACTTGTTATCTTAGTACTTTTAAAAATCAATGAATTGAAAAGTGTCAAAATCGACTCTATAGGTTGTTTATAAACATAATTTTTTATTAAATTATTTTAAAAAAATAAAACATTTTTAAAAATACTAAATAATTCTTATATGATCTAAATTATTATAAATTTTTCATTTGTGTTTTAATGCACATCAAATTATTAAAAAAGTACAAACTTTTAATATTGAAAAATTTATTAACTCAATTATAATTATAATAGAATAAATAAGAGTTAATTAAAATGATAAGGTTTAAATTGATAGAAAACTAATATAAAATTTATTTCTTTGGTGATATTACAACCTTATTATAACTCATCTTAAAAAATATGAAATTTTTTGATGTGGATTGGTTTTAATATAAATTAATATTTTTGGAGATTCCAAAAGTACTCCTCACATTTATTATAAAAGGGAACATCATCCCTCAATCATTAACATCACATTTAGAATTAAATATCATCCATACCCTGAACAATTCCCTTATAAACATTTCAATACATGGTCTAGATTTTTTCCCTTCTCAAAAGACCAACTTTAGTGTCCCTAAGAGGAGATCTAGAGGATGCTCGTTGAAAAGGTGTTAATATCCTATAATGATTTTTTTCAAATTTAGTTCTTATTCTAATTTATCTTCATGTGTTATTCCAATTATGATGTAATAACTCCAGTATCACTTATATTATGCAATTTTATAATGATTTTGGAACAACCATAATCCAACTTTTATCCATCCTATGAAAAATTAAATCACCACGCGTGCGTATGTACGACCTACCATCTCCACACCGTGGTGTAATATTTTTTTTATCACCATTTCATTTGGATGGGTATAATGATGTAACTAATGTCTATATTTGATTATTATAACCTGATATTTATTCTTTAGTAATATATACATCATATATTTCAATACCATATCACAATCAAGAGAATGATATCATCTTTCATGCGCACTTACGATCTACCATCTCCATGACTCAATGAGATTCCTTATCCATGATCACCATTAAAAAATGAATATAAAAATATATATAATTAATAATATGATATCATTTTATAAATTATATAAATATATTCTATTTTCAATAATGGAACTTATAAAAAAACATGAGTAAGAAAATGGAGAAATTACAACCTGAAAGATACTTAATTATGAAATATTTTTTAAACTGGTGTTAATATGATCATATATGGTATAATAAATAAATATGGTTTTGGAATAAGTTAATAAAATTATTTAATCCAATACACCAGATTTTATGAGACATATTATGAAACCCATACCCATGTTAAGGGATTATTTTTGTCTCACCTTTATTTCTGTGAGACACATGTCGTATGTAGTATTTGTTTTTTCTAAGTGGTGTATATACCGGCCATTAATTTCTTTTATGATTATTACCCAGAAGATTATGTTATTTTCATAATTTTTTACTTTAACAGGTAATAATATTCTATTGATTATAAATTAAAGAGTATTTATTTCATAATATCTTCAATATTTGTAATTGTTTCATTTTAAGTCTCTATTAGGGAATATTTATCAACCACATCCATATTTTATAAAAATGTTTAATATTATATTATGGATATTTATAGCCATTTTTATGAATTATTTACTTTTTAGTAAATGGTTTGAAAATAATATTTCTTTTCTTTTCCAAACAAGGTACTTTTTGACTTTTCATGAAAATGTAAGAGAAGAATATTTTCTTTTAACTTTATAGATTGAATTTAATATTACATTTTCATAATGCTTTATTTACTTGATTATTATCTTAAAATATTATAGGTTTATTTTCAAAGATATTATTTTACTTTAAATTTCAAAGGCCTTTTATGAAAAGAAAACATTTTCTAATAAGAAAGTATACATTCCTCATGAATTATTTCCAAGTGTAAAATCAAAATTAGTTTCCTTCTAATATGAAATTATTTTATGTTATATATTCCTTAATGGGGAAATTTTTTTCAAGGATATTATCCTTATTATTCTTATGATTTTATTATGCTTGTGATGAAATGATATTTATGAAATCAATTTCTTTATCATTGATTAGGTTGTAATGAAATGATGTTTGTGAAACCCATTAGGCTATGATATGAAGAATGATTTGTGTTCTTATGGCTCACATATATATGGTTTCTGTTATGATATGGGTGATACCTATATCACCTTATAATGAATCAAGTACATATTTATATCGCATGAGATAGACAGGGCTAGAATGGTAAATGATATTGGTTCTCTAATAGAGTGACAGAATGGTAGGTAAACCTAGTTTAGAAATAAATGGCTAAAATGAGTGGTGAAATCAGTTCAGAAAAGGGTTTTTTACACTCTGATGGTCTTGGAAATTATCCTTGGATAATATGGAAATGATTTTATATTCTTAGGTGTTCTCCAGAAATTCCATTTTTATGCCAATTCTATTTTATCATGGCTCATGTTACTTTTTTTTATACCATATAAACTGCCAATATTTATTCCATGACTCAATATTTTTTATATTTTATACATTGAATTGTTTTCAAAAGTTATGCTCATGATTTTATGTTATTGTGTTCATTTTTTGTTTGATATTTCCTTAGTTACCCTAGCTGAGTATCTAAACTCTCCCTTTCCATATGATTTCATTTACATTGCATATAATGATAGGTTTGAGGTTGAAATACTAAAGGGGAAGATATTTATGGGAGATATTGAAGAACTTTCACCAAATTAGATGAATGTGTTCCATGATTCAAAATGCACTATACTAATACAGTCTTTGGGTGGTTTATTTTAATTTATTAATGATTCCTAAAAAATAATGTAATTTCTAAATACGTGAAACCTAAGTTGTTACATTTGGTATCAGAGTGAAGGTTTAGTCAACCATTGAAACCATGATGTGAAAACATTATTGTGATCCCTATACATATTTCTAAGGATATTTCTAGGGATTTCGTACCGATGAGTATAATTACAGGTTAAAATCCAATAAATTTTGGTAACAATCATGAGTAACCTAGGATTAAACCTAAGATATAATATATTGAAATATTATACTAATTTACCTCAATTATGTTTTTTTAATATATGATAAGTATTTTGAACACTTTTCATTCTGTTCTTAGTCAACTTTTGTGACGAGATAGAACAAATTTAACATTGTATGTTTTATATGATGAAATCATGGGAATTATATGTCCTAAGATGAAATCTCATCAAGTGATTCAAGAAGGTGGTATGAGTATTGGTTATATAAGTGATGATAAAAAGACTAAATATGAAATTTGATAGGTATGGGATGATCGAACCATATTTTTTAACTTTAAAAGAATAATATTTATTAGATTAAGGTTTTTAAACCTTAATAAATGATTAAAATTTCATATTCATGGAATGAATAAAATAATTAATCGTGAGTAATGGGTTAAGAATAAATTTAGATTATTAAAGTATATATGTTTTCGAGTTCAAGTATTACGTATAATTATTTTTAATATAAGTATTTTATTAAGGATTAATAAGTATATATTGAACGATAGTGAAGACATAGAAAAGTGATTTAAGAGAAATTTAATATTTTGATTAATGGAAGGTAACCCTTAATGTGTTCAATATTTGGAGAATTTTTTTATCTTGGATAAAGATATGTTGATATGATTAATCAGATGATACTAAATAAGGATTTCTTAACAGGTGTTTCATACTATCTTGGATGAAGTTTATAAATTTTTATAATTTTGGAATATATCCAGAAAAAATAGAATAAGGAAACATTCATGTATTCTATATGGATTAATGTTAATTCGTGTTATTATTATGTTTTGTGAAAATACATGGTAAATAAATTCAACTATTTTGAATGTGACCAATAGGAGCTACTTTATATTATATGGGGGATAAATTTTAACCTAATTTGGTGAACCTCCTTCTAAAGTTTTATATTTTTAGGTTTTAGAAGGATTGAAGGGTTATCCATTTTTGGAATGTTTATGTTAAAATTCATATGAATTTCTTGAGATTAAATTATAATCTCACAATAGGTTTTTTTTCATTTTTGATAACTTGTGCTAAACATTTTTTTAAAGACTCATGGAATGACTTATCAATCTATGTAAATATCTAAGATATATTAGTATTTCTAGCATTAAAATTAAAATTTATTTCTTAGAATAAGAGATGAAGTTGATATTGATCAAGGCATGAAAAATGGTGAGATAGTGCTGAAATCAAGTACGCATGTCTTCTCATAGAATTTATTTAACATTTCAAGAAGATCATATTGTTAAAAGGTTTTACTATTATTTTTATTCTTATGCTATCAATGAAAAATTTCATCCTTAATTATTATATAGTTTTGTGATTTCTAACTTTCTATAGATCACCCATTTTCTTGTGATCAATGATCTTTATAAATCTCTATGATTATTTATGCTTTTCCCCAATGCCCAAATCTCCACCTTTGTTCTCATACATAGAAAACATGTTATGAGTTAAATTGGTTAACCATTGTGTTTCTAACCTTTATTTCTAAAAGAAATATTTATTATATATTTTAATTATGTGTGTTTATATTGAAGAAACATTCTAGTATTAATACCTTTATAACCCAAATGAATTTTGAGGGTGAAATTCATTTAATGGGTATGATGTTCACCTCATGATTTTTAGGAGATATTTTTTTTAAATTTATTTGACGTGTTGTGTTGTTTGATACACCAAGATAATGTTATGATACATGCAAATTCGTTTTATATTATGTTATACACAATACTATTATTGGAATTTTTTATATATAAGTTCGAGTTATTTTCATAGATTTGATTTCACGTAAGACCGAGTTCAAGAAAATAACTAAAATTTATTGTGTCACATTATAACCTAGACATTATAATGGAAGGAATGAATAATATTAATTGAATTATGATATATTCTTTTAAAATTTATATACAATTAATTATTTTGTGAGAAATTAATTATAAATAAAAATAAAACCCTTTGTAAATAAAAGGAAATGATATTTTGAAAAACTATTTAAACGAAAATATGAGAGTTTATAAGATAATAAAATCACTCTTGATAGCTTATATTAGTTAAATATATATTTAACACATTCAATATAATATTTAAAATTCATGTTATATGTTTTATATACATGATATATGAACAAATTCATTTTCTGGATAAAAGAAGTAATTTTTTAAAAATGCAGTCTCCACCTTTTGATGGTACACCAATTTTAAATCTATTTATGACATTTTTTATAATAAATTTTACAAAATAAACTTCTTATTTCAAATTAGATCATAAATTTTGTTTTTGGTTTTTTGGTAATTTTTTGATTAGTTTCTCGTTTTGATTAATATTAAAAAAATGTTTTTAATTGAAAACTACTTCTTTATAAAAATTATTTATTGAATTAAATTATATATTTTAACAGTTTTAAAATATTAATAGGTTTTATTTTTATAATTTAATTTAATTTACGACAATTTAAGTAATTTTACCTTAAATTTAGATGTAAAAATATTTCAATCTTTAGTAAGTTTTGACTTTTAAAATGTGTTTTCTCATTACGACATCAAGATTGTATTTAAATTAATTACTGAAACTTTTGTGTTTTGAATTTTAATAAATGGAATCTATATTTTGAGTCAGTGAGTCCAAATTATGTTAATATATTTCTTTTATTTTTGGGCAATATAAATACTAAATTCAATAATTTTTATTAATAAGGTAAAAAGGTAGGTCAGGTAATTAAGGGTAAAAATAAAATTATAAAGTTACCGTAACACTTGTTCTAATATCATGCGTGTGTTTTGACCTAATTCATACTTGTGTAGAAATGGTATCATTTTGAAGCCACTTGGATGATATTAGGACCTTTAATATATCATATTGAAAGAAAAGTTAAATACATCTTACTCAAATTGTAATAATTGTATCGTTTTTAATATAAGTCTATATAGAAGAAACATTTGACTACAAATACCATTTTTATTAATAATTTTTTTTATTTGTGATGCTAATTTATTTTTAATTTAATGGAAATAAATAATTACCTTAAAGGCTTATAAAATACGGATAGAGAAATTTTTTAAATTATTGAAAATCAATGAAATAATTTTAATTAAAGTGATAATAAACCTTAAAAGACCAAAACATTTGGCCAAATATTTTTTTTCGAGTATATATTTTTCATAATCATACATTGGTTTAATTTCTGACCATTTATAGGAATATGTAAATGATTATGACACTTATAATATTTTATCTTAAGTAATGTTAAAGTTGTCACATTTATGTTTTAACAAATATAACATTTTTAATGTAGGATTTTCAAAAAGTTATATTCAACATTAAGTATTTTTATTCAATATATTTTTTTTATTCATCATAGTATTTTATGTTTTATTTTTATTAAACAAGTAATCATTTAAATAATTACAGAAAACTAATGTCGTAATTTTTTTTAATGGAAATAACAAATAAATGTTATTAAAAATATTAAAATAAATAAAATTCAGCATAATTAATATATCCAATGAATTTTTTGAATTACCTTGATCACTTAGGAATATAATAACCTATTTTTTTCAAAGTTATCTTATTATCATAATATTTTTAAAAATCAATGAATTGAATTCTATCAAAATTAACACTATTAATTGTTTATCCAAATAATGTGTTATTAAATTATTTAAAAATAATAAAACATTTTTCAAAATATAAAATATTTAGTATATGATAAAATATATTCTAAATTAAATATTTTTGGATTAATTTCAATCAAACAATTGAAAATTACAGTCTTTTATTATTTACAGATTTGTTACATTAGTTAAACATAAAATATAATAACTAATGGTTAATTAAAATGATTTGGTTTAAATTGATAGAATACTTGTATAAAATATATTTTTTGAATATATTACACACATATATCATCTCTTTGTTAAAAATATGACATTTTAGAGGTTTTTGAATGTGGTTTCATTTTATTAGAAATTAATATTTTTTGAGATTCTAAAAGTGCCCCTCACCTCAATTATAAAAGGGCACATCCTCCATAATTTATTCAATTCACTTTGAGACTTATATCTAATCCATAACTAGAACAGTTCCATTATAAACATTCTGATACATGTTCTATTGGTTTTTGTATTCTAAAAATACAAACTCTAGTATCCATAATAGGAGATATAGATGGAGATCGTCGAAAAAGAGGTAATATCATATCTCGTTTCTTTCAAACTTATTTATTCTTGTAATTACTAATCATGAGTTTTTTATTTTATATTGTAATATATCTAGTATCAAATATATTATGAGATGTAATTATGATTATGTAACAACTATATTCTACCTTTTATCCATCCTATGTAAAACAAAATCACCATGTGTGCGTACATACAATCTACCGTCTCCACGTCGTGGTGTGACCTTTTTCATTACTGCTTTACTTGGATGGGTATAATGGTGAAACCTATAACTATATATGATAATTATAATGTGATATTTATTATTTAGAAATATATACACCTCTTATTTCAAAACTATTTCAAAATTAATAGAACAATATCGTCGCTAATGCATACGTACGATCTATCATCTCAACAACATGATGTTGTTCATTATCAATGATAAATATTAAAGAATGATTATATAAATGTATAGAATGAATAATATGATATAATTCTATAATTGTTTGAACTATATTATATGTGTATGAAATGAAACATATATTAAAAAACATGCGTAAGAAAATGAAGTAGTTAACACCCCAAAGAAGCTTAATAATGAAATATTATTAAACTGGTGTTATTATGATCATATATGGTATCATAAATATATAAATGGTTCTATAATAAGTTAATACATAATTTAATCCATTATACATGATTTTATAATACATATTAAAGAACCCAAACTTAGGGTAAGGGATTAATTTTGTATCACCTTTATTTTGACAAGACACATGTCGTATACACAACTTGTTTCTTCTGAGTGGTGTATATACTGTCCATAAATATAATTTATGAATATTATACAAATAAGTACATTATTTTCATAATTTTCTTAGCTTCATAGGGAATACAATTATATTTATTATAATGTGAAAAAACATATTTCACACTCTCTTCAATATTTATAATTGTTTTGTTTTAAGTCTCTTTTGGGGAATATTTATCATCCATGTCAATGTTTTCTAAAACTGTTTTCATAAAATGTTTTTCTGTTAACATATGTATATTTAAATTCATTTTTATTTTTTTTTAATTTTTTCTACATGTTTCGAAAAAAATATTTTTTTCATTTTTTGAATGAGGTACTTTTTTACTTTTCTAAAAAAAGTACAAAAATAATGTCTTCTTTCAACTTATATGACATGAACAGAATTTTATGTTTTCACATTGCTTTATTTTCTTGAAGTTTCCATTAATATATTAAATTTTTAGTTTAAAAGAAATTATTTTATTTTAAAATTTTGTGGTATTTTAATAAAAGTAAACATTTTTGAAAATAAAGGATATTTTCCTCAAAAATTATTTTCAAGTGTACTATCAAAATTATTTTTTGTCTAATATTACATTATTTTTGTTCTATATGATTTAATGAGAAATTTTTTTCAATTATATTATCCCTAATATTCCTATGATTTTATTATGTTTACAATTTAAATGATATTTATGAAATCCATTTCTTTTTTATGGATTATGTTATTATAGGATGATGTTTACAAAACCCATTTGGCTATGATATGATGAATTATTTTTGTTCTTGTGGCCCACATATGTATGGTATTTATTATAAGATGGGTGATACCTATATCTCCTCCAATACATTTGTTAAATATTTATATCACCTGATATAGGGAGGTCTAGAATGGGAAATGATCTCAGTTTACTAGTATAAGGCTAGAACGATAAGTATACTCGTTTCAGTAATTGCGGGAAGAAATATGGAGTGAACTCATTTCATTAAAGGACTTTTTCCACCATGGTAGTCTTTTAAATGAGCCTTCGCTAATATGGAAATGATTTTCTATACTTATGTATTTTACACAATTCCATGTTTTATGCCAATGCTATTTTCTCATGGATCATGTTCCTTTATGATTTATACCTTATAAACTACTATGATTTATTTTCGGACTCAGGATTTTAATTTATGTTATACATGGTATGATTTTAAAAATTATGTTCTTGTTTTTAGTTTCTTATATTCATTTTTTGTTTGATTTTTTATTTATTTACCGTTATTGTGCATCTTTTATCACCCTTTTCACATGATTTCATTTTTCCCGGATATAAGGAATTTTTTTAGGTGGGAAAACTAAATAGAGGGATCTTTATAGGAGATGTTGATGATGTCTCACCAAAATAAAAGAATATTTTCCATGTTTCCTAAGGAATTAAACTAATATGGTATTTCAGCATGTGTTTACTTAATTTATTAATGACTCCGTAAAAATAATGTAATGTTGATGTACATCAAAAATGAGTCATTATAATAAGTGTATGATGATATAAAAAAATTACATGAGAATAACATGGGGTAATTCATAACAATATATTTTAGATCATAAATTATTAGAAATGGAATAAATATTTAACATAATAAAATATTATTATAAGTCAAAAATCATGATCTATGTGAATACAATCCTAGATAAAAGGATACATTATAATTAAGATAAATCAATGAAAATATGTGGCTATATCTTGGAACCTGAAACATTTATAATGGAATAAATAATTAGATAATTACCATATCTTTTAAGAGTTACCTATAACTGGTAAAAATTATCCACTCATAAGAATAATTTATAATTAGTTAACTCTATAATCTCTTAGGATTACCATTACTTCATGGTCTGATTGGAGTAACTTCTACCAGGTTAACTTTATCTCAATACCCAATGTATTAGAGGGTTATAACGACCCCAAATATCACATGTGAGATAAATTCCATTATGTACTTATATTCAATCCCAAATATCACTTTCATCAATTATTTCTAGGAAAAATATCATGAAAAAAAAACATATAGATTATTTCATTTCATCAGAACTGGAATAGCATGATTTTACCATGAAAAAGAAATAGGATTCTAGATGATCTCTTTAAAACATGATCACAAAAAATTTAGAGAAAGTAATTTAATGGTATCATAATATCATATCCCCTGTGAAGAATAGAAATCATTAATTGATTTTAAACTAGTTAAAAAATATATTGAAAATATATATTGACCATTTATTTAAAAACATATTAAAATATTATATTCCTTCGATAACATTTAAAAACAAATTCCAATAATTTTTAGGAAATATTTTTCTTTGAAAATTACAATGAAAACATATAAATGATTCTTTTATGTATAGAATATTCATGACGGTGGGAAAACCTAGTGATGTGGTAAATTTTAAAATAAAATTTATTTTCACACTTTTGTAAAAAGCAAAAAATGAAATGTTCGGAAAACATTTAAAATGAATCATTTTTAAACATTTGTAAATAAACTCATAGGAAATGAAAATAATATTTTTAAAATATTTCAATTATATTTAAGAAATTTTATAGACAAATTTCAATGAGTTTGGACATAGAAGATACGTTTTTATCCAAAGAGGAAATAAGGTCAGGTTTTATTTAAAAACATCTACTCAACCATTTTAAGTTTAAAAAATATAACAATTGTACTAATTATTGAAAATTTAAAGAATAACCATAATAGAATAAAATATATTAGGTTTATAGGATATTATACATAGAAATCTCTCAACAGTAATTTTTCATAAACACTCCAAAAAAGAAACGTGATTGTAACATAAATTCTTACCACTTCGGAAACTTCTGAATCATAACCCTCATGAAATAAATTGATTCAAATTAAAATTAAATACCATGAAGATATGTATATTAATTATTAGAAAAAATTGATTTAATTTATTAACCACATAAAAAACTATTGGTGTATATTGAAACATATGTTCCGAAGAAGACAATTTGAGATGATAAACCCTTACTAATTAGTAACTTTCAAATCACATCTGTATAAAAAAATAGTAACTTTAAATAGAATGATTTGTGTTGGATAATTGATATAACATGTAAAAGGGTTATTATATACACCTCATGAACAAAAATAAGTTTATAATATCAAACATCTCTTAGAGAAACAATATCGAGATGAGGAATCCTTACAAAGATCGTATCAGTGGAGTAAAAATTAATCATTTAGGTGATTATTTTTTAAAAATATATAACCCCAAAAAAGAAGTGGATGTATAACATAATATAATTATAGGTCATTTAACACATATTCATGGAATCACATAGTAAATGGATTAGAAGTATAACCCAATAAATGGAAATTGTGTTTTGAAACACCTTAACTTGATTCCAAACATTCTATCTATGTCCATTATGTTCTTGTATAATAAAATTATCTTAATTACTTATTTTTTAAATGACCAACTAAATTTTTTTCCCCTAATTAAACCATTTATTTCATTTTTTACAATGTCATATTCAATTA
Organism: Viscum album; assembly: GCA_963277665.1. Lineage (NCBI taxonomy): Eukaryota > Viridiplantae > Streptophyta > Magnoliopsida > Santalales > Viscaceae > Viscum > Viscum album. Next base: position 1,325,622,267 of record OY728166.1, read on the forward strand.
CATATTCAGTTAATTCCACGTCGGGTATTTTGGGGACATTCAGTTTATAATTACAAAATGACTTTTGTAGGTTGATCATGGTCCAAGGGGTCATTATTCCGTCATGTAAAAATAATAATAATTATATAATAACATTATTTATAAATAAAATAAAATTTTATATTCAACAATAAAATTAGTACATGAAAATTGAATCAGTCCCTTCTTGGAGGTGGTATTCCACACATACGCACAAGGGAATTTATCATTTTCTAATGGGTGGAAGGGTCATAAGGTAAGTAATATATTATATTTTCAGTATCATAATTAGGTCATTAATTTATTATATATATTTTAAAGAAATAATAATTTACATACTTATGATGTGGTGATGACAAAAAAACACATAAATTTGTGGAGGTGCTAGTCTACACATGCACACAAATGATGATTTCATCTCCCATAAGACCGAAACTAAGATGAATACAGTTGTAAAAATATCATAATAACATAAAATTATATGGTAGATAATAATTTTATTAAATTTTAATGGTTATTACATAATTTTATGATGTAAAATAATAATTAAAAAAGAAATAAATATAAAAAAATGATTACCTCCTCTTTGGGAGACCTATTTTGGGTTCTTCTTAAGGGCCATATAGATGCTATTTTAAAGATTCCACGACCAATAGAAATTTTATATGGATGTTTTGAATAGTTTTAGGTTGGTTTTTATAGATATTAGTGAATGAATTTTGTGTTAGCAAGATAGGAGAGGTGGTGTCATTTTATACTAAATAAAATGACATAAATTAAATTAGATAAAAGATTTAAATAAAATAAAATCCTTTTTAGGATTATGTGGTTACAAGTGTAATAAAACTCAAAAAATATTTTTTAATTATTATTATTATTTCACAGAATAATATTTTGATAATTTTATCTTTCATTTTAAATTTTATCTTTCGGTTTAACCCCTTTGTTAACTAATTTTAACCTTAATACTGAAAAAAATTCAATAATAAAGTGCTATAAATTTACATAAAAAGTAAACAATTATACTAAAAATGATAAAGTGATTATAATTTATATAAAATATCATCCACTTACCCTCTTTGTATATTTTTATGTGTTTTAAATCATTAAAAATATAATTTAACATAAAATACTATTAAATTTATTTTAAGAACTATTCACATATTTTGAAATAAAAGATACTGAGATATATATGGAATTAAAATATTAAATCTCTCAACACAAATTATAAATTATAATTAACCATAAAATTCTTATGAAACTATAATTAATTTGAAAAATATTAATTATGATATTTGTAAAATCATTAACTTTTATTTTTCTACTTATTGTACAAACACTATGTGAGTGTTTTGTAAGAATTTAAGGTGATTATATCATCACTAAAAATTAAACATAAATTTACGTCATAAATATAAATTATTTTTTTCAAAATAAAATATATATTCAATAATAAATTTTTATTATCTTTATCTGAACATATAAGACAAATTAAAATAAAGAAAATGACATTTTGGAATTTTCATTTTCTTAAAATAATATTATGGTTATAATCAAAGAAACAAGGAACCAATTTTACTTATATTTTAATATTGTTTGAAGATAGTATAAATAAATTCAAATAATGTTAATAATTCAGGTTTTAGATATATTTTAAGCATTATTCCGTTATTTTTAATCATAATTACATGATATATGAGGTAACAAATAACTACCACGACTATATTCATTTTTTCAAAAATAAAAGTGACTAATTTACAAAATTTGCACATTATTATTCTAAATATTTAATCCATTTTATTAAATGCACAATTTATAGGTGTAATAAATTAGACTTAATATAAGTAATTCGAACAAATGAAAATATTTTTTTAGGAAAATTGAAGATTTAAGCGTAAAAATCATTTCACTTTAAAATAAGGTAAAAACATGATGTCCATGAATTTTTATGTAAAATAATTAAAAATTTAATTTTTTTATTATAATTTTTTATCAATATAAAACTAAATTTCACTTTATAACTAGACTATTCAATGAAAATACCCAAAATAGTTTTTAATTTGAATAAAATATAATTTAGGTTACTGAAAGTTAAATAGGGTTTCTTGAATTACAGATGATGTTTAAAATAAATCACCTTATAAAATTAGTATATCTATTTATGAACCAAAGGGAAAAATATTTATTAAATTATTCTTACATCATAATAATATCATAAAAGTTATACTATTCACCCAAAAATCAATCTTTATAGGAAAATTCAATTTTTTTAACATTTAATGATATTGACATAATTATTTAATAAATTAAATACTTTTTATCAAATTAAATTTCTAAAAGTGGTATATATTAATTATAATATTTACTCAAAAATTCCATAAAACCCTTTTTAAATAAATCTTATTTTTGAAGCATCAAATGAATTTACTGAAAATTGATTTCTTATTTTCTAATTATTAATCAATACATTGACCATTATATATATATATATATATCATAATTTAGTTAATACTATTCAAATCATATACTTAAAAAAGTATGTTATAATGGTCACATTTAAATAATAATATTATTTGGTTTGTTTAAACTTGTTAATGTGTGTCGTATATGCTCTCTAATATGTTTTTCTTTTAAAATAATAGGGTGTTACCCTATGTACACATTCATTTTATATTAATAACATTTATTCTATGATTCATTCAATCAATATTTAATAAATATTTTCTAAATAAACCTAAATTTTAATGACTTTAAATTGATATAGGTCATTCGTAATTATTGTTTAAAGTGATCCACCCAATGATCATAGAAAGGCATGTTTCATCTATATCAACAATCATAATTCTCATAATTTCATATTAGAGATCTATTCTTATACCACCATCAGACTTATTTCACTATAAGTATTATGAACTAATCTATGGGTTTTTTCTGGAAACCCATCTCCTTTTCATTTTTAGTCAAGTGATATTGAAAATATAAATATTATCATGCTCCCTTAGAAGACAAATGTTTGGAAGATTGAAATTAATTGGTGGTTCCTTATACTATCCTTCAATTAATTAGTTCATGTTTTATATATCATGTTCTTAAAAATGTTTTATAGGTATAATAACAAGATCAAGAATGTACTTGGGTTGTTATCCCAATCCCAAGAGGTTATATGGGTAGTATACTAAGACCAATAGTGTACACCGGTATTAACCCACACCCAATAGGGTACACAGGTTGTTATCCCAATAATGAGAGGATATATGGTTATATCCTAATAAATATAGGTTAAAATGGTTGTTATCCTAATCCTAAATGGGTATACGAGTAGCAGCTTAAGTACAAGAGGGTACGGAAGTTGATAGTCAAAGTTTAGTAGGGTATAATAGTTGTTTGCACAATCCCACTATGTTATGGGAATTTGGTAGTAATTATTACTCTACTGGGATATGTTTAACTATTATTTCCCTTATTACATATTTCTATGTTATATTATTATGTTATGCTGCTATGGCTACTTTTTATAATTTGATGTTTCTACACTCCTATAAAATATTATATGTTTGATAATTTTACACTACAGGTAATTATATTATGGATTGTGGGAAAGTATTATTTCTCTATGTTCTTTTTAATAAGATATTTATCCAATGATATTTATTCTTCACATGCCTATTCTCTATCCCAAGATGATATGTTGTTGAGTATTATCACTACTGAGCATTTGTTTCTCACCCCTATCTTATGTTTCTATTATCTAGGTTATGAAGATAAGTATAACATATAAGAAGCCAAGAAGGGGGTCTATGTATTTTTGTTATGTATAAATGTTCATTAGTATCATTAAATAAGTTTCTTATATTGCTAATCATCAAATAAAACCTTGCATTATTGTGATTTTGTGGTTATTTATGATATGTAAATTTTATCTTATGGAAATTCTGTAAAATTAATACATGTTCATATCATATTGCATTAAAGTCAGTGTTTAAATAAATTATGTTTAACACTATATCTATGAGTGTGGGTATAGGTAACCTCATTTGGTAATAGAATATGGTTTAGTTATTTTTTAGGATATATTGAGTTATTTTTTGGGATTAATATAAGTAAATGTTAGTGAAATCTCTAATAACAAGTCTATGTAATGGATAACTGAAATGAACAAGGTATTTATAGAATAATATATTTTGATTTCTATTAATAATTTGAAATAATATATTAACATAATGTTAAAATGGATGCTTTTTTCTGATGGAGTACTCGACACACACCAATAGGTTTCTCCAATATCTTACGTTGGATACGACATTGAGTTACAGTGAAAAATAATACAATATTATCATTGTTATTTTATCTTGAAGTTAACGCAAAGATATTGCAATGGCAGGAATGAATAGTATCAATTTAATTATGAAATATTTTTTACAGTTGTTTAAATAATGATTCATTGTTTACCAAATTTATTTTAAATAGGAATGAAAATCAATTGAATATAAATGATGTATTTTTATGAAAACCTATTTTAAAGAGAATAATCTTGTTTATAAAACCATTTCACCATTTATGGTTTTTTATTTAATACAAAATATATTTTATATATTCAATTTAATGTTTTAAATTCATATTATATGTTTTCAAGATTTGATATAATAACAAATACAATTTTTTTCAGAAAAATAAGTATTTCTATAAAAATGTAGTTTTACCAACCTTTTATAGAGAACCCTTTTTAAATCGTGTTTTTTAAATTTTATATGTTCTATTTGAAAAAATAATTTTTTTATAATCGGGACATCAAATTTTAATTTGGATGAAATTTTGGTATTTTACTGATAAAGTTCATTTTAATGAATATTAAAAAAAATACTTCTTTTAATTCAAAATTTCCATTACATATAATTTATTTATATAATTAGATTTTCATTTTTATTGGTTTTAAAGGATAATTGGATTATGTTTTTTTCATTTAATCTAATTATGGTCATTTGTAAGAACTTGGATCTTTTTTTCAGGTAAGGATCCTATTTTCTGGTGTTTGGAGAAAAAGAGGAGTTTCTGGAAATTTAAGGAGTACACACTATGTACTTAAGAGTACACACCGTGTACTCTGTTGTCATGGGTGATCTAGGACCATCTATGTCACAGCCTAGTACATGGTCGTGTGGTGTGACCATGAGCCCGCCTAAAGTGGGGCCTAGTAAAGGAATATAAATGCCATGTACATTTAAAAGAAACACCGTGTACTTTTTCTTTTATTTCATTAAATGCACTGAGGTCGTATCTAATTCACAGATAACCCCTTATTCTAACGATGTCTCATCGAGGAGAGATCGAGGAGCATGTTTATTCCCAGATCCCCCAATCATTTATCTGTTCTCCAAATCGACTTCCATCGATTGCATTGGAATCGCCACAGTGAGTTGTTCCTTCTTCTAGAGCCTCGTTCCTTGATTTATCTCCTTTCATGAGATATCCTTGGTTGAACCTTTTAGACTTTTTTTGTAGAAATACCTTGTTATAGGTTGATCTAAGGGATGAAGCCGGAGTATGTCTATCATACAATGTCAATGAAGGTTTTTTGTGCCTTTTCGTAGTAAGGCTTTGAATATTATCTGTAAAAGTTCCCAAAACCAAAGAATGGGGTATTGCATGTTTTGGGATTTTAGGCATTTTATTTTCTTATATGCCTTGTGTGACTGAGTAGAGGTTGTTTTATTGTGAATAGGGTTGTTTTTCATGCTATGGATGTGTTTCCCAATTTTTGATATTGACTATTTGGTCTAGCTTTGTCGGTTAGGCTGCTTGTTTTCCATGCCTAGTGTTGTTAAGATGGAGTTATATTATTTTATGTTGTTATATGATTGTATATATTTATCCAACTAGTTCTTTAAAGATGTTATCCAAGTTGGTCTTAAGGTTTACTATTGATGTTGAACATCGTTGTGCATGATTGACTTATACATGGTTGTGGGAACCTGGTGTCGTAGACCATAGAGAGAATGGATACTGAGGGCTTCTCCAGAGTGTCTGTTTACTTTTTTGTTGTGAGACCATAGGGGGTATAGACTTTTTTCTCTTTCATTGTGTCTGTAGTTCCACATTTCGAGTTCATAGGAGGAATTGGATGTTGATTGATTCCTCAGAGTGTCTATAGTTATGGATATGAGACCACATGGGGAATTGATGGTGATTGCTTCCCTAGAGAGTCTTTTCTAAAGATGAACTAGAGGGGTTAGACTATAAGTACTTCCCAGAGGGTTTCTTGTGTTTTATTGGTTGAACCAGAGGGGTTAGGCTGTGAATAATTCCAAGAGGGTTAATGAATGCAATTGAAACTGTAGTGTTGTTCACTTTTGAGTACTTCCTTGTTTACTGCTTCATTTTCATTATTACCTAAAATATATGTTTTCTGAATGTTAGGCAATTATCTTTGTGCGGTTTCCTATTGGGATTCATCTCACACCTGGTTTGGGTCATGCTTTCGGGCCCAAACATATTATATTGCTGTAGTTATAGATAAGGGTAAGAACCCTTCTACTTCAGGTACATCATTACTGTGAAGCTGGAGAGAATGGGACCAAGATGAGGCTTGCGATGCTATTGGAGATTTTTTTTCTTGGTACTTTGGTTTAGTACTGTATTCCATCATTGTGACTTGTTTGGATTCTTTCCTAGACATATGTATCATGCATCATTTATATATATTTTCTCTAGTTGTTTATTACTTCTAGTCTTCCAATGTTAACATATTGAATGTTTTTACTGCTTCCATTGTTTTTTTCTTTTTCTATCTATTGTATTACCCTTCGATTGAGGGCATAATTTCACCACTATCATACCCAAGCTCCTCGCTCCTAGTTGGTAGCCTCTGGTATTTGGGGAAATGATCTTAAGGCCCTGGGACCAATCAGGTATGGGGAACCTCTGGGTGGCACCTAGAATCGGGATGTTAAAAAGTGGTATTAGAGGAATTATTTTCTTCTTGACTTATTTTTTGGAGCCTATAGCTAGGGATAGGATGGAATATGTACTTTGTAATAAGTTGTGCCCGGGAGTTGCTTACCCATGTATAGGGAAAATCTAATTTATTTCAATTATTGCAATGGATCGAAATTTGGTGAATCATTGCATTGTTATTCTATGTATGAGACATTTCTAAGATCCAAATATTTTATTCTCAGGGCATATGGCCCCCCACAGATAGTAATATTGAACTTAGATGTTCGTTTTAGAGTATTATGGGTTTCCAGAGTAGTTTATAAGGCTTACGGTTTGAAAAATCGTAGAATAAACGGTGTGTATTGCTGAATGCATGCCATGTATCCTTCAGTTTGGGAAGGAATTGGATTTCTTATGTACACGCCGTGTAGTCTCTAACCGTGTCACTAGTTGTGTGGTTAGGGACATGGGGTTGGAAAACCCATGGTGGAACACTCCGTGTATCAGATGTACTTGTAGTGTGTATAGACCATGTGTCCATATGTGTGACCAATGAAACAGGTGGATTATGGGTAGTTAATAGACGTTGTGTCTAGAATGAACATTCTGTGTATTCTAGTTCTATGAAAACTGTGTTGGTTAGTCTTATAGAAGAACTTGGGAAGGTCAAAACGATTCTAGTACACTCCGTGTCTTTGGAGAACATGCTGTGTGTATAGGGTGTTACACGACCGCGGTTGGTAGGAGTACACACCCATGTGAAGGCTTCAAATAACACTCCATGTAGGGGTTATACACACAGTATATCCTTGTTTTGAAAAAAAAATTGAATGTTTAACTTCTCCTGTTACTTTCTTGCACTTCTAAGTTTTAGTCCTTGATAATCATGAACTATGGAGTGTGGTTGACCTTGCAGATTCATTCCACCACAACATCTTATGGTTGTACACATGATTCTGGGTAGTTACCAGACACCGAACATGGTATATCAATGATTGCCAGCAGATATTCCCATCATACATGTCTTGGAACCAACCGTCATTCTGGTCACATGTGTTAATGGACTATTCTGAGAAGGATTCATGAGGTTTATACAGACTTTCGAGGGAGTAATTCCTCTTATCATGTCTATGGAATAATTGACATGGGTCTTTTAGTAGCATCATCCTCCTACTTTCTCAAGGGATGAAAGACCTCAAGCTACAACATCATGGATAGAAGCCATGTTGTCGATCTTCGAGCATCTGGAGACACCTCCATAGAAGAGGGTGAATATCGCAACGTATATGCTTTGATATTCCACCAAGAGATGGTGGGATGTGATCTCATTGGCAGGAGTCCATCGGGTTATGGATTGGGATGAGTTCTAGTGTTCCTTCTATGATTACTTATATCTGGAGACTTTGAGGGATGATCGAGCCCGAGAGTTCATGTGTCCGGAACATGGTATTCTCTCAGTCATGGAATATTCCTATTGCTTCACAGAGTTGCAGTGCTTCACACCCATCCCAGGAGGTGATCAGTTATTCATGGCGAGGAAGTTTGATGATGGGATCAGACATGGCATCCGATCTCATGTGAACATATTCAGGTTGACATCCATAACCTCTATAGTCAACCAGGTGCTGATCACAGTACACAATCGGAGGGATTCTGGGGTTGTGAGCTAGGGAGGCTCGACATACAGAGTTGGTACCTCTCTAACTGACAAAAGTAAGCACCGTATGGATTCTACATGAGAAGATCCGCATAGGTGGAATAGTTCTTCTGGTGGCCTGTTGGTGTGCTACCTGTGTGGGAAGAGCGGGCATACTGGGCCACATTGCCCAAGGGACCCTGTGGAGTTCCTTTCTTGCAGAAAGATAGGTCATATCAAAAATTTATTTAGATCATTTCACCAGAAGTAGGTGACAGAGGTTTCTCTATGACTCTTTGTTCTGGAGAAGGACCACCAGTTTTTTATCAGTTTTGGAACTGGAGTTCTTCCGGTCGTTCAGGAAAAGGTGGAGGTCGTGGCTGTGGTGGCCAGTCACAAGGCCTTCAGTGATACCAGGGTGTATCAGCTCAGGGTGGTCAAGCAACATTGTAGGGTCGCGGTATAGATTAGAATTTTGTAGTAGAGAAAACCCAGCAGGATTAGGATCCCAGACCCTCTACAGTTTGAGGTACTATTCTAGTTTCCTCATTTATAGATTCTTCACTTTTCAATATATGGGCTTCCCATAGTTTCATATATGTCATTGTTGTGGAGAGACTTGGGATTTGTATCTTTACATATGAGGATTTTATGACACTAGACACTCCGTTGTGGACTAGAATGACAAGTGTACATCTGTGCAAGGAATGCCTTCTTGTTGTTGGTTTGTGTCACTTCTTCTGGGACCTATACATCTTAGAGATGACAAGGTATGATTTCATTCTTGGAATGGATTAGTTATTTATCTTCCACTCTATAGTCAAATGATATTTCTATATGGTGAGTTTTACATCACCATAGGGTGGTTTGTTCTTACATAAGGGTGAATAGGATGTCCGTGCAAGTAGAGTAGGAACTTAGCATCATGGGTTGGGAAGAGTTACGACCCAGATTTCTATTCTATATCTGGATGACCAGGGGAATTCATAGTTGGACTTTTCTCCAAGGGTGGATCATTTCAGGGATTTCTTTACTGAGAACATTTCAGGTTTTCCTCCAAAGCAAGAGGTGGACCTTTATATTGAGCATGTCTAGGAGTATCACTGTTGTCTATTCCTCATTATAGGATGGGTACACCAGAGTTACATGAGCTTAAGATGTAGTTAGAGGAGTTATAGTTGAAGGGTTTCATCTAAACCATCACTTATCCATGGGATTCACGTGTCTTATTTGTGAATAAAGAAGATGACACCCTCGGACTTTGTGTGGATTATCAAAATATGAACCAGTTGATGGTCAATAACCAATATCCCTTTCCAAGTATTGATAATCTCTTTGATAAACTTCAAGGAACCTGGGTGTTCTCAAATATTGAATTTAGATCTGGTTACCTTCAATTTCATGTTAGACTATATAATATACCTCTTATAGCCTTTCGATGTAGGTATGGTCTATAAGAGTATTTGATTATTCCGTTCGGTCTCACGAACGCTCCTGTAGTTTTCTTGGCAGTAATGAATCGAGTATTCCATCCATACATGGATTCTTTTGTGGTAGTCTTTGTGGATGATATGTTGGTGTACACTTACACCCGACACGACCATGCCACACATCTTGAGATCTCCTTGAGTACACTGAGAGAGCATCAGTTATATGCTATTCTCTCAAAATGCCACTTTTGGATTGACCAAATTCACTTCTTAGGTCATGTTATCTTAGAGATATGAGTATCAATACACCTAGAAAAAGTGAGAGCAATAGTTTCCTAGGATAAGCTAAAGAACATATTTTAGGAAAGAAGTTTTTTTAGGCTCGATGGATACTATAGACATTTCATACAAAAATGTTAACACTTAGTAGCACCTCTGACAAGCCTGACAAAGAAGGGTGCGAAGTATTTATGGTCATGTTTTTGTAGTCATCCTTTCAGGAGATGAATGGGAGGTTGAAGTTAGCACCGATACTAGTATTACCAGAGCCGTAAAATATCCATACTGTATACTATGATACATCTGGTATTAGGCTAAGAGTAGTGCTTATACCGGGGGAAGGATGTTTTGTGTACAGGTGTCAGCAATTGAGACCACATGAGAGGAATTACCCGACACACGATCTCGAGTAGGTTGCAGTTGTTCATGCTTTAAGCTATTGGAGACACTATCTTATGGGAGAGAATTTTTTGGTATTCATCGTCCATGAAAGTATCATGTATATTTTTACTCAGCTTGATTTGATATTAAGAGGGTAAAGGGGGTTGAATACATTCATTCCATCGATTTTGAGCTTGCCTATACACCTGGGAAAGGAAACTTAGTGGTTGATGTACTAAGAAGGAGGAATCAGATAAATGAATTTCTGGAGGCTAGCATTGAGTGGTAGCTTATGGTTCTATTCTCTGAGATGCAATTGGAGTTGCATGAGAGACAGGGGTTGACGTTTCTTTCTCTTGTGGTTGTTACCTATACTCTACTTGATCAAGTGCGAATGAGGTAGCTATTAGATTTGAAAGGACTTATTCTATGGGGTAGTGTGTTAGGAGAGGACCCTATTACTGGATGGATCATAAGTAAGGATGAGATCTTGAATTTTCAGGGGCACATATGGGTGTCAGTAGAAATACACGAGGAGATGATGCAGGATTTTTATTCCTCAGTTTGGGCTGTTCATCCTTGAATCACCACGATGTATCTAGATCAACACCATCAGTATTGGTGGCCTAGTATGAAGGGAGAATTTTCTGGTTTAGTGATGAGATGTTCCACCTGTCAGCTGGTGAAGGTGGAGCATCAGTGACCAGAAGAGATTTGGAGGTAGTTTCCCATTCTTGAGTAGATGTGGAATTATGTCGTGGTGGACTTTATGACAGGTTTACTGAGGTTGTCTTGAGGAAATGTTGCAGTATGGGGTGTCATTGACAGACTCACGAATGTTTCTCATTTCTTGGCAATCAAGGTGACTTTCAGTATTGATGATCTTGGGAGGATGTACATCCGAGAGACTGTGTGGTAGCATGGGGTTTCACACTCAATTGTTTCGGATTGGGATATAATTGTTACTTATCGAGTCTTCTAGGGACTAAAGAGGGCTTTGGGTACCCATGTACATATGAGTGCGGCTTACCATCCCCAGATAGATGGCCAGTCTGAGCATACAATTCCAATGCTAGAGGATATGCTATGAGAATGTGTCCTAGATTTTGGAATTTCTTGGGAGAAGCACATACCTTTTTGTAGAGTTTTCCTACAATAATAGTTTTCAAGAAACAATTCAGATGGAAATTTATGAGGATTTGTATGATAGGCCATGATGATCAACCCTATGTTGGATGGAGGTAGGATAGGTAGCTATGCTACGAATTCTTCTTTTCTAGGAGGCCATGGAGAAGATAAAGCTGATTCTGAAGAGGATGGCTACTGCACAATCATTACATGAGTAATATACTAATCGACATAGACGATCTCTTGAGTTGTAGGTCAGAGATACGTTTTTTCTAAAGGTTACACTGAGGTTGGGAAACATGAATATTAGGAGATAGGTAAAGCTTTCATCGAGATATATCTAACCGTTTTAGGTTTTTGAGAGAGTCAGGTCCATTGCCTATTGGTTGTAGTTACCTTATAAGTACCAGGCTATGCACACCGTCTTCCTAATTTCTCAGCAACTGTGTTACTTCTCAGACCCATCTCATGTTTTCCAACCTAATGAGGTTGAGTTGGTTGTGGATTATTCATTCAAGGAGAATCCTATCTATATTATTGATCATAGTGAAAATTTTCTCTATGGCTGGTTTTTTCCTCTGGTACGAGTGTTATGGCAGCATGGGCGGGTACATGACAAGACTTGGGAGAGGGAGGTCGATGTATGATCATAGTGGATGGAGCAGTTTGAGGATTATTCTTATATGATGCTGATGTTATTAATTTTTTCAAATCTTTTTATATACTTATTTTACTGATTTTGTATGAAATATTCATAAATTGTGTAAAATATTAATGATTAAATATTAAATTAATTTTTGAGCACCATTTGAATTCATCCATATTCAAGTCAGTTTACTATTTTAATTGTAACTATCACCCTACTTATCCAAATGGCATGGTTTTTTTGGGATTACTCATTCAATATAAAACATTTCATTAGAAGTGATCTGGGACCAAATCATCTATTTGGAGGGTCATATTGTCCACACAATAAGTCTCAAATAAATTGTGATGAAACTAGAAAATCTATGAAGATACAATTAATGGGCTCACTACAGAAGTCCAAATCCTTTCATTATCCTCCAAATGTCAGGTTACAATTCAATTCACCTTGGATAAAAATTTCAAGGCACAAGTTCAATGACAAGTGGACCAACTAATGATTTTAGACCAAGCCCTCCATTTTTTCTGGGAAATATAATTATCACACAATTATTAATTTTTCTTCTAGAAGAGACATCCATTCGAGATGATATTTTGGAGTGTGAAATATGATATTTATCCAGACAAAGTTTTTGAATAATGTTTTGTATTTGAGGTTATATTACTATTGATAAACCCATTCACATTTTGACCTTTAAAAAGTTTGGATTGAAATGGATAAAAAAAATTATATAATCAAATTGCCACAACTTTGGATAATTAAGTCTAATGGCCACCACATTTTTAGAGTAGACAGAGGACATAAACATATACAACTTATTAGAAGAGAATATCTCATGATTTAGATTTCCAATTTACCAAAGTGGTGATGGAATTGGAGGGGCAGTTTCGGAATCCAAACATCCCACAACATTGGTATATAAATACATCCCCCTCCGCTCCTTGCAAGGGGTTGGAATTTCAGAAGAGAGGAGCATATATTGGCATGACCAAATCCTTTCCAAAGGCTCGAGAGGACCTTCCATACTAATGTTTTCACTTTAGAGACCCTTCCTCCTCTCTTTGATTTCATTTAATTTTATGCTTTTCCTCATTTGTAATCTTGTAAGTCTTTGTTTTGTAATTCTATTTTAATGCAAGTTTCATCTTCATTTTCTATTTTAATCATTCACTATTTGTTCTTAAATTTTAATGCTCTTAAAATATTTTAAATCAAGATGAAAACCCATCCCTTCTTTTTCTTCCTCATTCAATAAAAATTCTATTTTTAATTCTCATCATTGTTTGTGTGTTTGTGTTCGGTGCACAACTCTTTTCTTATCGCACACTTTTTCTTATCTTATTAACTCATCATCATACACATAATAAACCAAATTTATAATCATCCTAATGGATGAGTAGATCTGTCCTTTTGGTGAGTCAAAATTTAGGTATGTTAAGTGATTGAGAGTATTTTCTTGATGAGTATTCTTAAATTTCACATTGTGTATTTATAATTAACATGTCATGGATGAATGAAATATTTTGTTTAACGTATAGAATACATGGACTCTTAGAACCATAAGTACACTACCAGAATCATGTAATGATTGAGATTAGAATCCTAGTTAAGTTGAGTCTTGGATTAATGCCTTAAAACTAAGGAATTCCAATCAATGTCAACTTGTGGCAAGGGTGTCAAATTAATGTAATATAAAGTAATGATCAAGGATATCACAATCTTAACTACCTAATGATGAACTCACCACAACATTTATCAAATTGTTAAATCAATATTAATCAATAAATAATTTCAATTAATATTTACAAACAAGCCCCCCGATCAAAATACAATCAACTAAAAATAACTGAATATTAAAAAGTATCATCGCTGAGGATTCGACCTGAGTGATACAATACACATTAGTAGAGCATCAGAACCTTGAACGGTCGATAGGAGACAATCCTCTATGCTATAAAATGGAAGTGTTTCTAGGGATGTTTCAATTAAGTAGTCATTAGTTTCTATTTATTGTTAAAAAACAAAAAAAAACAAAAAAAAAATTGAAAAAAAACACAAAGAAATCCCCCCTTCTGATAAAAATCATAAACAGAAAAAATTAAAAAAAACCCATAATCCACTTTCTTCTAAAATATCTTTGAATGCCACATATCCTCCCAAACAATCCCAAAGATTTCTTTGACACTGAAATTGATCTAAGACTTCTCCAACTTAGGAGGAACATAAGGGATAATCAACTCATTCAAGAACCAGTCCTTGTCCAACCAATTGAATTATAAATGACCAATACTAGGGAACAAACTCTTAAAGAACTCTCTACCCCTGATATTAATTATCAACCTCTTATTATTCAATATCCAAACATATATGCTGACTTCAAACTCAAACCGGGTTTGATTCATCTTCACCCTCATTTCCATGGGCTAGCTGGTGAGGATCCACATCTCCACCTTAAAGAGTTCCAAGTGGTGTGCTCTACAATGAAACCTCAAGGGGTTTTTGAGGAACAAATCAAACTCCTATAATTACCATTTTCCTTAGATGACACTACTATGTCATGTATTTACTACCTCTCTCAAGGTTCCATAACCAAATGGAATGACATGAAGTGACTCTTTTTAGAGAAATTCTTTCCTTCTTCTCGTATTGCTTCTATCCGAAAGGAAATAAGTGGTATTCGTCAATTCCCAAATGAATCACTCCATGAGTATTGGGATAGGTTCAAAAAGATTTTGGAAACCTTCCTACATCACCGAATACCTGACTAACTCTTGAACCGATATTTATATGAGGGGTTATTAGCTATGGAGAGAACCCTCATTGATTCCACAAATGGTGGGGCTCTTACTGATAAAACACTTGTAGCTGCAAGAGTTATCATAAGTCACATGACTAAAAACACATAATAATTCCATACTCGAGAACATGCTCAAGTCAAAAAATTTCTAGAGAATCAATCCATTGAGATGAACAAAATAACTAAGGGGATGAGTGAACTTACAGGTCTTCTGCGACAAGTAGTTGGGGACTCCAAATCCCCAACCTTATCTTCTCCACAATTTGTGTTCCCTAGACCTATCAAGAACTATGGAATATATGGATCCCCAACTCATCCAACTGAAACATGTCCACAACTTCAAGAGGAGCCTTCTAATTCATCCAGACCAATGGATCTCAATGAAATATATGCTCAGCAGAACCCCAACCCTCAACAATTAGGTCTGTTTGTTAGAAACTTAAACAACCCCATTTTGAGCCCTTATATTCTATATATAACCCTACCTTGAGATATGTGAATCCCATTTCTCATCCCCCTCAATACCCTAATTAAAACCCAAACCAATTCTAATATATCCAAGGTGTTGGTAACTTCCAACAAACTTACCCTTTTGTTCCTCAACCTAAAATGACCAATCATCCTCTTCCTCCTCTTGTATTTCACTATCCTAGTGAGCCTTCCCAATTCCCAAAGAAATACAATCGCTTTCCCAAGAACCAAAATCAAGGAAATCCCAATTCAGGACAAGCCTCTTCTTCTAAGCAACTGGGGGAAAGTGCAGTTGAAGATCTTGTCTCCTTCACCCATTATATCATCAAAAACATTGAAACCCAAATTGGTCAACTTTAATCCCACCTAAGCCAGCAACAAAAAATCAAATTCTCCCTAACTCCCAAATCAACCATTACCCAACCCCAAGGGTATTGTATGTACAATTTCACATATATTGGGGAAGAACATTTATATTCCTTAAGATAAGTCATCCACCGCCTTTAAATTTTTACTTATAAAATGATAAGAAAAGGAAACTCGAAAAGGAATCTCAATATATTCCCTCGCCTCCTTCCATTCCACATAGAAAGAAAACTCCTTTTCCTCAAGCAATTTCTAATCCAAATAATTCCTTCAAACCTGATCCTAAAATGCTCGATATGTTTAGACGTGTTGAAGTCAACATACACCTCTTATATTCCATAATAAATCCATAAGTATTCCATGTTTCATAAGGAACTGTACACCCACAAGAGGAAACTTAGGACCTTAGAAAATGTTTCCACCCAACATTCTATTCCCATAAATTGCAAATATCTGGTGACCTTTACATTTCCATTCCAAATTGGAAGTTCCAACTTTCATGATGCACTCATAGAACTAGGATCGTAAATTAATGTCATACCCAAATCCATCTTCTCCAACCATGGTCTTGGTCACATACATCCATTATGTGTTTTCATTAAATTGGCCAATTGAAGCACTGCTAGTACTGAGGGTATAATCAAGGATGTCATTGTTCTTGTGAATTATCTTATCTTCCCTACTTATTTATATGTCCTTGACCTGGAAGGTGAGATGAACTCTTCTCTATCTCCCTTAATTATTGGAAGACCAATTCTAATGACAGTGATAACCACGATTGATGTCCATTCAAGCATATTATCCATGAAATTTGGTGACCAACTGGTCAAGTTCAACATTTTCCAAGCCATACGATACCCATTTGAGGATCACTCTACATTCTAAATCCATGCTTCTGAGGACACTTCTAAGATTCAATTAAACCCCAATCCATCATGTTCTTCATGTTCTAATGACAGATGATATTTTGAAATCATCACCATGATTAACCAAGTCATAAATGGTGATGTTGATATAGACCTCTCATTCATAGACGCCATCAATCTAGAGGATCTTGAAAAATATCTTGAATCCCACATCAACTTTGATTTCTACTACCCCACCTCGGACAATATTATGGAAAATGAATCAAAAGAAACAAATACACCTTCCTCTATTCCTGAGTTTTCTAACCCAAAAATAAGAGATGATAATGATCTAAAACCTATTATTAAACACTTGAAATATGAATTCATTTTCCATGATCACTCTTATCCTGTCCTCATCTCTGTTTCACTTACCGAAACTGAGGAATCCACACTTGTTCAGGTGTTAGAGGAAAACAAAAAGTCCTCATATTGGACCCTAGATGACATACCAGAAATCAATCATGCTCATTTCATGAAGCACATCCATCTTGAGGAATCATCCAAACCAATTAGACAACCATAAATAAGACTCAATCCACTCATACATGAGGTATTTAGGGAAGAGATCACCAAGATTATTCAAGATGATATTATCTACCCAATTTCCAATAGTGAATGGGTTAGTACAATTCAAGTTGTACCTATGAATGGTGGGATAACTATTGTCACAAATGAACAAGAAGAGGTAGTCACAACTCGAGTGAAGAACAAATGGAGTGTGTGCATTTATTAGAGAAAATTGAATGTTGAAACATGAAAATATCACTACCCTCTTCCATTACATGATAAAATGATAGAAATATTAGGAACAAATTCACACTATTTATTTCTTTATAGATACACCAACTACTTCCAAATCCCAATTGTACCTCAGGACCAAGAAAAAACTACTTTCACTTTCCCCTTTGGAACATATGCATATAGGAGAGTCACTTTTTTCCTTTGAAAGGCTCATGCAATACTCTAGAGGTGTATGATGAGTATCTTTTCTGAATTCATTGAACACTGCATGGAAGTATTCATGGATGAATTCACCATTTATGGTGAGTCATTAGAATATTTCTTGAATCCCCACTATATAGTCCTCCAAAAGTGTTTCAAGTGTAAACTTTTGTTAAATTTGGAAAAATGTCACTTGATGGTTGAAAATGGGATTTTTCTAGGGAACATAGATTCACAATATTTCATTGAAGTTGATCCCACAAAAATTTAAGTGATCCAATCACTTTTTGAACCCACTTCTATTTGAGACATATGTTCATTCCTTGGTCATACTGGTTTTTATCGTATATTCATCCTGATATTCAGTAGTATTTCCCTCCCACTCAATATGTTGCTCCAAAATGAAGTCACCTTCCATTTTGATGAGGTTTTTAAGATATCATTCATTGAAATTAAAATTGATCTTACATCTTCTCAAATAACCCAACTCCCAGATTGGTCCTTACCATTTCAGTTGATGTGTGATGCTTCTAATAAATCCGTTGGGTCTGTTATTAGTCAAAGAAGAGAAAAAATTAGTCATGTCATCTATTATTCCTCAAAAACATTAGATGAAACTCAATATCACTACACTATCACTCAAAAGGAACTTTTAGCAGTTTATTCCACCTTAGATAAATTTTGGCGCTATCCCTTAGGTTTCAAAATCATCACCTTTACAAACCATTCTGCTATTAAGTTCTTACTCATGAAAATTGATTCCAAAATGAGTCTAATAAGATGAATCCTAATGCTCGAAGAGTTTGACATTGAAATCAAAGATAGACCAGGAAAAAAAACAGAGTTGCTGATCACTTGAGTAGAATTTCTGATTCTTATCATTTTGAAATAATTGATCCATAATTTCCAACTCAGAACCTTCAGAATCTCACACTAAAAATACCATGGTATGCCCTAATTGTAAATTACTTGGTTTCTGGTGTTTTCCTGAAATATTTTCAAAATAACAAAAAAAGAAGTTGAAATGTGATTCAAAATCCTATTTTTGGGAAGAAAATAAACATCCGAAAACTGGGGAACACATGGTAGTTAGGAAATGTATTGATGAAGATGAAAATTCTTCCATCATATAATTCTGTCACTCAGTGCCTGGTGGTGGCCACTTTAGACAACAAAAGACTTCCTGAAAGGTCCTAGAATATGGATTCTGTTGTCCTTCACTTTTCTAGGACTCACATGAGTTCTGTAAATCATGTCCCACTATCCAAAAGTTTGGAATAATTTCAAAGAGAAATAAAATACCCCAAAATCCATTAATTTTCATTGAGATATTCGATGTTTGGGGCCTCAATATCATGGGACCATTCCCACCTTCCAATGTATTCTCATATATTCTTCTTACGGTTGATTATGTTTCTAGGTGGGTCAGGGCCAAACTCACTAGAAATAACGATTCACATACAGTTAGTTAGTTCCTAAAGACACACATATTCTATCGATTTGGCACACCACATGCCTTGATAAGTGATATAGAAACCCATTTTTTTAATAAAACTGTGGAATCTATTTTGAAAAATAATGGTGTTGTACATAAAACATCAACTTCATATCACCCCCAAACAAATGGAATGACTAAGATTTTAAATAGAGAAGTCAAAAGAGTGCTTGAGAGAAATTGTTAGTCCCACCAGAAAATATTGGTCTGAAATACTTGGTGAAGCACTTAGGGATTATCAAACTTCCTATAAAACACACATTTGGATGTCTCCATTTTGGATAGTTTTTGGAAAATCATGTCATTTTCCAGTTGAAATCCAATATAAGACGTGTTGGGTTATGAAAAACTATATTTTCAGTTGTGAAAAATTTGGTGAAGAAATATTGTTACAATTGGCTAAACTGGAGGATCTTCGACTTGAATCCTATTATTATTCTAATCTCCAAAAATAATCGAAGGCACTCCATGATAAAAACAACTTTAGAAAGTTATTTACTAAAGGTGAAAAGGAAATTCTCTTAAATTCTCTATTTTGACTTCACCTAGGTAATCTTAATTATAATTGGGAATGACGTTTTTTTATTAAAAATATTTCCCCATTTGGTGTAGTTCAAGTATGAGACCCATCTTCAAAAAAGAAATTCACAGTTAATGGACATCGGTTAAAGCATCACCTTGAAAGTACATGCAATACTTGAACCAAATCAACGCCCATTGAATCCAAAACATCTATAGTAAACACACCGTTGGATGGAGATGGAAACCCACCAAATTCAAACCAGGGGAACCTCTTTCCCTTTGACAAACTCTCTCTATATCTTTTTCTCTCTCCGTCTTTCTTCTTCTTCCCCTATATTTCATTATTTTACTACTTTCCTCATCACAATTTTTATTTACTCTTTTTTGTGGGTGTCTTTATACAAAAACTGAAAAAAATAATAAAATTCACTTAAAAAAATATGGGTAATCAAGAGTAATGATCACTCACCTTAAAATTTTCATTTTTTTACAAACATTTTGGCAATTCAAAAAGATTTGTTTCCCTCTCAAAAATTTTATATTTTTGTCATGAATTTAGATAAATAATTTTCTATCTAGAATAATAAATTTTTCATGCTCAGTTTTTTGATTTGGAAAATGATTTTCCCCAGCCATGTGGAACAACGTTTTCTTTCATGCCAAGACCTCCCATGACCATTTTTTCAAAATGTTTTTTACCCCCATTTTCGAGTCTTGAGTTTGTAGACATTTGAGCGAAATTTCCAACTTTGGTGGGCATTCAAATGATAGAGGTATTTTCTGAACCTCATGATAATCACAATAGCTATATATCCCCCACTACCCTTACATTAATCCTCTTTTTGGAATCCCCGTTGTGCTAATAAAAAAATTTTCTTTGATAACCACATTAGAATCCCAATATCTTATCCCACCCAATATCAACATGGATTTTCATTACATAATTTTTTGAAATATAA
Source organism: Viscum album (assembly GCA_963277665.1). Lineage (NCBI taxonomy): Eukaryota > Viridiplantae > Streptophyta > Magnoliopsida > Santalales > Viscaceae > Viscum > Viscum album. The sequence continues at coordinate 1,325,643,178 of OY728166.1, forward strand.
TTGTGGGGGGAATGGATTTTATTTTTGGTACACATTGGTTGATTTGCACCATGTTATCATATGCTTGAGGGAAAGCATCGATTTTAGTGTGGGGAGATGTTTTGATTCGGTGGAGTTTATAAATTTATATATATTTATCTTGCAAAATGACATTGAAAAGTGTTCAAAAAAATATCAAAAATAAAAAAAAGGAAAATAAGAATGGGTTGTGACTTGGGTGGGTAAAAAATCACTCTTCCTCAATCTTAGATCTTATTATAGCTATTATAATTAGTATCATGAGGAGATAAAACATGGGTTGGGATATGATTGTGAGATATGTTTCAAGTTCATCTTTCAAAAAAATTGAAAACTTAGGTCATTAGGAGAAGTTCTATGGTTTGTAAATATTTTATCTTCTCATATACATCGAATTTCCTTTGTATTTTGTGTATTATTTCACATTTTCATTCCCTCGTGGATATGTGTTTCTATTCCCTTTCATGTATCATTTCAAAAAAACTATGCATTTCCTTTTCCATGTTGGGGTTTTACCCCCCCCCCCCCCACCTCTTTTCCTATCTTTTGGATATCATCTTGCTACTATCCCATAGACATAGAAAAAACCCTAAAAACACCTCTTGATTTTTGAGAAATTTATGATAGGTAATTAAAGCTAAGATCTCTTACAAACTATAAAATTTTCACTTTTGGTTGGTGAATGAGTGAAACTCCATAAATTAATTTTATAATCATGAGAGAAGTATGTTTTGTGTGCCGATATTTTCTATTTTTAAATTTTAGCATGAAAAATTGAATTGTTTTGGGAACATTGTTTCTATAAAAACTTGTGGTGGAATTCAATATGGATGAGTGAAATTGTCTAAACCTCTACTTATTAAGGAAAACAAAATTTTAATATATGTTGGTAAGTAAAAATTATTTCTTTATGTTTCTATATTTATTTCACATGAGGACATGAGCAAGACTAAGTGTGGGGCAGTTGATGTTATTAATATTTTAATAACTTTTTATATACTTTGTTTAATGATTTTATATGAAATGTGTAAATTTGTGTGAAATATTAATGTTTAAATATTAAATGAAATTTTTGAGCACTATTTGAATTCATCCAAATTCAATCTATTTTACTATTTTCAATGTAACTCTCACCCTAATTATCCAAATGGCATGGTTTTTCTTTTTTAGGATTCCTCATTTAATATATAACATTTCAGTATAATAGATCTTGGAAAAATCTTTCCATTTGAAGGGTCATATGGTCCACAAAAAAGGCCTAAATAATATATGAATAAAATGTACAATCCATGAAGATAGAATTACTGGGATCACTCCATATGTCCAAATCCTTTAATTATCCTCCAACAGTTTGGGGACTTTTCAATTCATCATGGATAAACAATTCAAGGCCAAAATCAAAAGAAAGGGGTCCCAAATGATTATTTAAAATCCATCCCACCATTATATCTTGGAAATAAGATTATCACCCTATTATTGATTTTTATCTTGAAAGAGACACCTGTTAGAACTGATATTTTGTAGTGTGACAGAGGAGATTTAGTTGGCCTACTTTGTTGAAGAAAGTGCTCATATTTGAGGGAATCATACTATTGATAAACCCATTCACATTTTGTCCTTTAAAAAGTTTGTATTGAAAAGGAATGATTAAAAATCATTAATAAAACCGGCACAACTTTGGCTCCTTATGTCCAATGTCCACCAACATTTTAGAGTAGATAGATGATATAAATATATAAAGCTTATAAGAATATAATATCATGGTATTTAGTTGTCTAATTTATCTAAGTGGCGATGAAAGTGGAGTGGAAGTTTTGGAATCAAAATATACCCCAACATTGGGCTATAAATACATCCCCCTCCTCTCCTTGCAAGGGGTTGTCATTTCAAAAGAGAGGAGTATATATTGGCACGACAAAAGCCTTTCCAAAGGCTTGGGAGGACCTTCCATACTCCAATTTGCACTTGAGAGACCCTTAATCTATTTGATTTCATTTACTTTTTTGTTTTTATTCATTTTCAATCTTGTATGTCTTTATTTTGTAATTTTGTTTTAATGAAATTTTCTTCTTCATATTCTATTTTAACCATCCACCCTCTATTCTTAAATATTAATTCTCTTAAAAAATTTTAAATAAATTTGAAAACCATCCCGTATTTTCTTTATATTCTATTTTAACCGTCAACCCTCGATTCTTAAATATTAACGCTCTTAAAATATTTTAAATCAATTTGAAAACTTGTCCCTTAATTTCTTCCTCATTAAATCAAAATTCTATTTTTAAATCTCACCACCATTCATGAGTTTGTGTTCGTCACACAACTATTTTCTGATCGCATTCTTTTTATTCTCTTATTAACTCATCATTATAAACATAGTAAATCAAATTTCTAATCATCATAAAGGTTGAGGAAATCTACCATTGTGGTGAGTCAAAATTTAGGGAGGTTATGTGATTGAGAGTATTATCTCGATGAGTATTCTTTAATTTAACATTTTGTATGTTGGACTTAACATGTCATCAATTAATGACATATTTTATTTAACGTATAAATTTCATGGCTTATTAGAACCATAATTACACTACAACAATCAAGTATTGATTGAGATTAGAATCCTAGTTAAGTTAAGGCCTTGATTAAAGAATTAACACTTAGGAATCCAAATCAATGTGAACATGTGACATGAGTGTCAATTTAATGAAATATAATGTAATGATCAAAGATATTAGAAGCATAATGACCTAATGATGACCTCACAACAATATTTATCAAATTTTTAAATCAATATTAATCAATTAATCATTTCAATTAAGCTCTGCAAACAATCCACCAATCAAAATAATATCAACTTAGAATAACTGACTATTAAAAACTATCATCGCCGATGATTCGACTTGAGTGCTACTATACACATTAGTAGAGCATTAAAACCTTAAATAGTCGATATGTAAAAATTGGCTGTGCTTTTAGCTACCTTTTTAGGGAAATTTGGGGTCGAATTTCTTTAAGAGGGTAAGATTGAAAGAACTTGGATATTATTTTAAAGTATGGATCTTGTTTTTATGGTGTTTTGAGAAAAAGAGAAGTTTTTGGATATTTAATGAGTATACGTCGTGTACTTAGGAGTACATGTCATGTACCTAGTTGCTGTCGGTGACCATGTACTGGCTATGTAACAGATGAATTCATGGCCGTGTGGGGTGACATGAAGACTACCTAAATCAGGGCCTAGTAACGGCATATAGACACCGTCTACTTTTAAAAGACACACCATGTACTTTATCTTTTATTTCATTAAACAGACTGGGGCCATGTCTCATTCATAGTAACCCCTTATTCTAATGACATATTATCCCGGAGTGATCGAGGAACATGATTATTCCTGGAGCCCCTGATCGTTCATCCATTCTTCAAATCGACCGCTGTCAATTATATTTGAATTACCATGGTGAGTTATTTCTTCTTTTAGATCATCATTCCTTGATTTCTCTCCATTCCTGAGATATCCATGCTTGATTGTTTAAGATTTTTTTTGGATCTTCCACATTCTAGGTCAACTCAATGGCCAACAACTTAGTATATCGATCGTATAACGTCGAGGTCGGCGATTTGTGACTTTCGGTAGTTAGTCACTGAATATTATATGCCAAGGTTACCAATAACCTAGAACGAGGTATTGCATGTTTAGTGATTTTATCCCTATTATTGCTTACTATGCCTTGTGTGCCTATGTAAAGGTTGTTTGATTGTTAATAGGGTTGTTTTCCATTCTACGGATATGTTTCCCACATTTTTTTTTATATTGATCGTTTGGTATATCTTTTCTGGTTAGGCTTCTTGTTTTCCATGACTAGTGTTGTTAGGATAGAGTGATATTATTTGATGCAATTATATGCTTGTATCTATTTATCCATGTAGTTATTGAAAGCTATTATACAACTAGTTTTTAAGGTTTAATTTGGTTTTTGATCATCATTGTGAATGATTGACTTACACATGGATATGGGAACATGGTGTAATTGATCATATAGAGAATGGATGCTGAGGGATTATCCAGAGTGTCTGTTTACTTTATGTTGGGAGACCATAAGGGGGTGGAATTTGTGCTCCCTCAGAGTTTCTGTAGTTACATGTTGAGTTACCGTTGGAGGAATTGGACTTTGAGTGTTTCTTCATAGTGTCTATAGTTACCGATATGAGAACACAACTGGAATTTAGGGCGAGTGCTTCATCAGAGAGTCTTTGCTAAAGATGAACAAGAGGGGTTAGACTGTGAGTACTTCCTAGAGGGTTTCTTTTGTTTGATTTATTGAACTAGAGGGGTCAGGATGTGAGTACTTCCTAGAGGGTAACTTTTTTTTAATTATATTCTTACTTGATATAAGAAAATTAATTCAATTGAAACTGTACGATTGTTCACTTTTGAGTACCACCTTATTTACTACATCATTTATCTTATTGTCTTCCAGATATATTCACTGAATATTAGGCACAGATCATTGGGTGGTTTCTGACTGGGATTCATCTCATAACCTGTTTGGGTCATGATTTTTGGCCCCAACTAATTATATTGATGAAAGTATAGATAAGGGAAAGCTTTCTTATACTTCAGGTACTTGATTGATGAGTAGATGGAGAGTATGGGATAATATGAGGCCTGCGATGCTACTGGAGTTTATTTATTTATTTTTTTATTTGGATTAATACTATATTACAGCATTGTGACTTGTTTGGATTCATTCTTAGACATATGTATCATGCATCATTTATATATACGTAGTCCAGTTGTTTATTACTTCTAATCTTCCACTATTTACTTATTTCATGTTTCTACTGATTATGCTATTGTTATCTGTTTCTTGATGCTGCATTACTCTTCTAATGATGATGTAGTTCCCACATTATCACACCCAAGGCCCTAACTTCTAGTTGACAGCCTCTAGAGTTTGGGGAAATTCCCTTGAGTCCATGCGACTAACCGGGTATGGGGAACATCTGGGCATCACTCAGAACTGATATTTTAAATCATTTAAATTAATTTCACTTTTAAATTGGACATAATCACATGTCAATATTTTGATAGTTATTAATTTTTAAAAACATAATTTTTGGTTTTGAAAAAAGGAATTAATTTTAAATTTATTATTGTAAATTATGTGTTTGGAATGTGTAAAATTGGATTCCGTATTTGGAATCCAAAGGTTAAAATTATATAAATAGGTACCTTTTATTTTTGGACATTATGAAAAGAAACTTCTCTAATTATTCTGTTTACCATGGTTAAAGTGTAAATCTGTTAAATAATGGTAAAACATAATACTATAATAATATTAAAATACCCTAAAACATGTCATTTTCTTATTGTATTAGATATGTCTGACCATGGGAATCCTTTGGTCGATTTTGGTACCCCATGGAGTCCCTTGGGAGTGATAATGACATGTTATATTAATTAATTTAATGTAAAGAAAAATAAAACATAAACATGTATCTTTTAATAAAACAATTTTTATATGGGGTTGTATAAGCGATCACTTTGACTATAAATAATAATCAGAAAGATAAAAATATTTCCTACATCACGATATTTTATTTATAATTTTTATATATCAAATAAATAAATAGATTTATGACACAATGATGATGTATTGATTACCTTCTTAATGAATGATTTAAATAAATGTTATTATAAATACAAAATACATTTATTGGAAACTTTTTGTACCATATACTAATTTTATGGATGAGTATGACTTGTTATATTTTAATTAATGATTTGTTTTTGAAATAATCACATTTTTATGGAATTTTAAAATGAAATGTTATGAATTGTATAAAAATTGACATAAATGGGTTTTTAAAATAAATACATTTTTTACTATGATATAACTATCCTAAAAATCTAATATTAGTCCAAATGACTTAGATAATGTTTAAAATTAAATTAATGAACCACTTGGGGTTCTGTTGGAATTTTTTAGTAAATATATTAACCATATAGTATGAATATACAAGAAGACATGGTATGAGTTAAATTAGTTAACTAAGGGTTAAATCTAAAAGATAAGTTTAAATTTGTGACATAGAATTTTCTAAAACATCTTATTTGAGAGGTTTTTTACCTGAAAACATCATATATTTGAAATAAATTTCTTTGGGACCATTTGAAACCGAAAAATTAATTTATATTAAAATAATATTTCAAGATATTCCTAAAGTGCCCCTCATCCCTCTTATAAAAGGCTCTAAACTCTACACATTTAATCACACATCTCAATCCCCTTGGCTCATTCAAATTTTCCAAAAATAATCTCCCTATATACCTCCCTTACTCCTAGAAGTATTATCATTGGAAGAGGGAAATTCAAGAAAATATTTAGCATTAAATCAATTAAGTTACCCTATTTAGAGGTAACGTCTTCTCTCAAGTTCCTTTCCTTTATTTTACTTATCCACTACCTATGATATTCTTATTGTTATTTATATAAAAACAGTAGTATCCTCAATATAAAACAATATTTTTATGATGAGGATTATAACTGCACTTACAAACACCTCTATCTATTGGATACGAATATATTGTTTCTATGTATGGTGAAAAACTGCCTTATGAAATGATGATTGTTTGATTTTCTCCTACCACATATCATGGTGGACATTATGATATAACTAAAATTATATATGATATATATTATATTTATATTGTCACTAAGCTTATTTATTTTTCAATTACAATATACCTTTATTTTTTCCATAATGTGTAAATATGATAATTTCATTTAAGGAAGTACGGACAACCCCCCTCAAACTGATATAACTTGTTCAGGCCATATCTGGAATGTATAAAGTATGGAATTAATGAAATTATGCCTTGTATATAAAATATGATATTATACAGGAATTATAATATACCTATGTTTCATTTAGTTTTCCTTCCATTAAATATGAAAATGAAATGAAAGTAGGGTTCATGCGTACATACAGCTTACCGTCTCTATGAACAGTGCATTTAATTTATTATATCAAAATGCTATGGACTATTATAAATAAAAATATATTCTAAATAAATATGATATTTAAAAAATTAATATAATTTTCTATATGATTTAATTTTTACTACATGTACAATTTATATAGAAATAGTTCATTTTCGACTCAATTATCGAATATCGACAAAACGGACGATATTAACTTAAATAATTATGTAATTTTTATAACATGATAATAAGAGATATAAAAGGAATAATAAACTTCAAAATGGTTCTTAATAATTTATATATTATCTTAAGTTTATTATTTAGAAAGAACAAATAACATACCTGACAGATCAGACTCAAGGTAAGGGACTTCATCTCAATCTCCTTTCATTGAGGCATATCTTGATGTTATGAATCTTTATTATCCTATAAAGTGTATATACAACCATTTGACTCATTATATAATTAATTTGTATATTCCAATGATATTTAGATATTTTATTAATGTTATTCCATAATTATTTTTATTCAAGTGTTTCTCAAGTGGAAAAGGTCTCTTTAACTAAAACATCGTTTTTAATGTTTTAAAAATTTATTCTTATAAAACCATCTATTTTGTGTCTATGTTTTCAAAATGGTTTATATTAATTTATTTATATGGACATGAATGTTTTATAATGTGAAATTCTTTAAAAATTTTCAAAGTGGGCTATGACACTTTGATTGAAAATTATATTTATTAAATGTTTTTAATGGTTTTGGAAATGGGTGGAATATTTCTATATCTTAAAATGATCTCTTGGGGTTGAAGTGTAGAAATATTATTTTTCATTTATTATTATTTTATGTGTTATGATTATATAATGGTATTAGGACATTTTATGGGTGGTTACATGATAAACCAATGATGGGTGGTTAAGGGATAAACCAAATGACGGGTGGTTCTGTGATAATCCAATGACGAGTGGTTAGGTTATAACCTCCAATGCATTTGGTATGGAAGTAAGCTATATAATTATTCTATTTACTTATACGTGTGGAAGCAAACCATATAGTTATTCTATTTAAGTATGTTTTTGTCCCAAGTTACCTTTATATGCTATATGTTTCTTTCTATGGGATTTATGGAAATCTTTTGGTTAAAAAAAGGCTATGCAATGGGATTATATTCAGTGAAGTATATTTACAATTTATTAAAGGTGAAGAGAATTACTTATAATAAACTATTCTTGGTCATCAGGTTATCCCAATACTAACAATTTTCTTTCATTATAGATCCCTTACTGAGATTTTTATGCTCATCCTATGTTTTGAATTGTTTTTCAGAGGATATAAAGAATAATAGAGTCAAGGATGGGATTAAGGAAAAGTTATGATGTTAAAACATGAAATGATGTTATGTTTATTTTTAAAAATGTTTGTTTTATGAAAACAATTGATAGTGAGTAGAAGTGTTTAATTATAATATTCAAGATGTTATGTATATGTTACGACCTAATTTTATTAATCCTTAAACCTAAAAAGATGCTCAATGTGAATTAAAGTAAAATTATTGACTTATCTTAAGAATAAGTGATGTTGAAGGTTGGGTCCTTATAGTTGGAATCAGAGGAAATTATTAATCAAATTTTGGGATTAGAAGTTTTTGTTAAACATATGGTTTTCCTCTACGTATATTATTTCAGTTAAATCTCTTCTTAATAACTTTTTGAGATGAAGGAATGCCAGTTAAAAAGGGAAGGAGGAGGATCTCAAACAATATTCCTATCTCTTCCTGATGAAATTCATGAAATAATTATTATAAAGTCATGTTCAAATTATTGTGATACGTTTTCTAGCATTCATCTCACTTGAATATAGTTATTTGATATATTAAACACCTCCAATTTACCTCGATACCATTATGGATCATCAGTTACATTTAATCAAATCCTATATTCTCAATATTCTCATATTTCCAAGAAATTTAAATATTATCATGGGATTTTCAAATATTTTACCTTATCATATGATTATGAAGCATGTTATGATTTTGAAAAAATTGTTGAATAAGGAGACCCTTGTATAAACTATTTATATTTTCTTTTAAAATATAGTCTTTCAGCACATACTTATGTTATTTTAAAAGGACCATTGATTGAAATTTTCAACTCAAACTTGCTCCGACTATTTTATAAAAAGAAAATTTTGTCAGATGTTTTAAAAATATATATCATATATGATTATTTTCCACAAATAATTTTCTATGAACACCCATATGAACCAAGTTGTATAAGGATTATTTTGATAAAGTAAAAAAATGAATTTGAAGGATATTTAAATCATTGTTGAAATTAATGGTCCTTCAATCCATGTGAATAAGATAACGATGAAACTAGGTGGACACCATGATCAAGGTACAATGTTCTTTATTTGGGAATAATGTTATTTTATCATATAGTGGTGGAAAAAAATGTCAAAATATATAAGAATTTAAGATTTATGTTGTTGAGTTCATTATGAGTTGTGATAAACATGAGAGGTATAAGATAACCATAGAGGTTAAAAATTGATAAGGTTATATTTGAGTTTTATATAATGGGACAACTTACAATATGGGTGACAACCCATCACGTCCAGAAAGGCCATGGGAATCGAACCCACAACCGAAGGGTGACAAGGGCGCATCGCCTACCAGTATCCTATGTGAAGTCCCTGGTTATCATAACTTATTATTTGTAGTTAAATAATTCTTTTTATCAAGAATAAGTTGATTTTGGTTAATAATGTTTTATCAAATGGATATCCTTAGTATAGGAAAATTATTTTGTGATTAAGTGATAAATGTTACTTTGGAAGACATTCAGTCTTTTGGTAACACAATATACCTACAAAAAATAGAATACTATGGGATTTAATTTGAGGAGTTATGGTTGAATTTTATTTTGCAAGAATAAATATTTTTATTATGGACATATTCAAATTTGTGTTATTTATGGAAATGATTATCCTATCATGGAGAATATGTGATTATGTTAATTACTTTTCAGTATGATAATTTAAGACCAGTTGATGTTATTTAGAGATAAATGTTCAGATATATCTTAGAAGATTATGTGATCAAATACTTGTGAATTTTGGGTTTCAATCTTAGTTTGTATAATTTTGAAAAAATTTAAGGTCATTAGTTTATTGAATAGTTTTTGTTGAACTTTGAGTATTATTTGTTTAATTTTGAAGATTAAGAGTAGTTTTTCAAATTATAAAGGATTATCCTTTTCGAGGATTATCGAATCTCATACTGACCATTTTGGTTTGGTTAATGTCTAAAGATAGGGGAAATGTATTGTTCATATTTTTTGGATTACGTGATTCTCTAAAATTTGAATTTAGTTGTTCATGTGTGACCAAGTCATATTGAATACTCATCGTTTTTGGAAAATATGAGTTTATGGTAGATAGTTATTAAAGGATGAAACTCTACATGAAAAGTAAGTATATTTCCTTATCTAATTAGTCAATCTCATAAAAACATTCCCCAACATTATGAGAAGGATCTTAAAAAAACATTGTACATCTACTTTTCCTACCGGGGAATCAAAGGCCATTTAACCATCACAAGTTTCTGGATTTCTTCTTTTTAACTTTCTCCTGATCGTTTTTTCTGTCAATTTCCATCAAAACATAATGGTTAGTTTTTCCATCCATATCAATGTTTTCCTAAATGGTATCCTAGTATGTTTTATCTTTTGTGAATTTTTTTACTTTTCTTTGTTTCTTTTAAAGAGATAGTTTTATTGACATTATTTCTGATGTGGGACTTTCAGTAAAATTTAATTCCCAATTTTAAAATTGTGAGGATGAAATTTCCAAATTGGGGGAAGGATGTAATGACCCAGGTATTAATAGAAGAATATGTTTTTATATATATTAATACTTATGAATAAGATATTAATTTTAGTTTTAATGGGATTTTTTTCTGATAGCGTACTTGACAAGAAACAACGTCTTTCTCTAAAATCTTAAGTTTCACACAACATTGAGTTATACTAAAAATAATAAAATAATAATATTATTAGTTTAAATGGTAGTTAACTCCAAGTAATTGGAATGGAGGGAATGAATATTATCAATTGAATTCTAAAATATGGTTTACACATATTTAAAAAATGATTCTTTGGTTACTAAATTTATTAGTAATGAGAATATAAATCAATTTAATATAAAGGATGTGTTTTTATAAAAACCTATTTAAAAGAGAATAATTGTGTTTGTAAAATAATATCACTATTTATGATTTTATATTTAACGAAAAATATATTTTATATATTAAATGAAATGTTTTAAATCCATCTTATATGTTTTCAAGATATGATATATGAACAAATTCATTTTTTTTGGATAAAATAACAATTTCTCTAAAAATGTAGTTTTACCACATTTTGATGGAAAAAACTTTTTAAATCTTTTTTTGTCACTTTTATATGTTATATCTGACAAAATAAAATTATTATTTAAAATCAGGACATAAAAATTTACTTTGGATGTAATTTTGGTATATTTCTGATAAAGTTCATTTTAATGAATAGTTAAAAATACTGCATTTTAATTCAAAATTTCCATTTCGCCTAATTTATTTATATAGTTATACTTTTATTTTAATTGGTTTTAAAGAATAATTTGATTATGTTTTTTTCATTTAATCAAATGATGATCATTGTAATCAATTTTACTTTTTAAATTAGACGTAAACACGTTTTAATCTTTTGATAGTTATGAGTTCTTAAAAACCCTCTTTTTGGTTTTGAGAATGGGAATTAATTTTAAATTAAATAATGCAGATTACGCGGTTTTAATTTCTAAAAATAGATTCCTTATATTTAATCAGAAGGATCAAATTGTGTAAATAGTTACCTTTTTAGGACAATATGAATAGTAACTTTAGTAATTATTTTCTTTACCAAAGATAAATGGTAAATCTGGTAAATAAGGGTACAAAATAATATTATAATAATATTAAAATATCTTAAACCATATCTTAATACTATTAAATTAGATATGTACGACCATGGGAATTCTTGGGTTGATTTTGGGACCCCATGGAGTCACTTCAGAGTGACAATGACATGTTATATTAATTAATTTAATGTAAAGAAAAATATAACATAAACAGGTGTCTTTTACTAAAACAATTTTTATATGGGGTTATATATTAGATATATTCAATTATAAATAGTTATTATGAATATAAAAATATTTCCTACATTATTATATTTTATTTATAATTTTTATACTTCAAATAAATAAATATATTTGTGACACAATGATGATATAGTGATTACCTTATTAATGAATGATTTAAATAAATGAGATTATAAATATTCAAATAAATTTATTTTAAAACTTTTTATTCCATAAACGAATATTACAAATGATTATTACTTCTTATATTTTAATTAATGAATTTTTTTGAATAAATCATGTTTTTATGGATTTTTTAAAAGTGATGATATTAATAGTATAAAAATTGACATAAATGAGTTTTAAATACAAATATAATTTTATTAAATGATATAACAGTCTTAAAAATCTAAGATTCAAAAAAATGACTTATATAATGTTTAAAATTACATTAATGAACCACTTTTGGTTCTATTGTAATTTTATAATAACTATATCAACTATATATTTTGAATATACAAGAAGACATGGTAAGAGTTAAATAAGTTAACTAAGGGTTGAAGATAAAAGATAAGGTTAAATTTGTGACATATACTTGTCTAAAATCTATTTTTTGAGAGTTTTTCAACTGAAAACATATTATATTTGAAATAAATGGCTTTGAGAGCATTTAAAACCGAAAATAAATTTATAATAAAATAATATTTAAGGATATTCCTAAAGTTACCCTCCTCCCTCTTATAAAAGGCCACTACCACTACGCATTTAATCACACCTATCAAGCCCATTGGATCATCCAAATTCTACAAAACTAAGATTTCAATATTCCTCCCTTCCTCCTATAAGAATTAACTTGGTCATAAGCCAATTCAAGAATTCCTTTAGGCTCAAATCAAAAGAAGTTACCAATTTAGAGGTAATATCTTCTCTCAAGTTCATTTCCTTTATTTCCCTTCTCCAATCCCTATGATATTCTTATTATTTATTTAAATAAAAATAGTAGTATCCTAAATATACTAGGAAGTTTTTTCGATACGAATTCGAACTACACTTACACACACCACCATCTAATGGATACAAACATATTGTTTCTGTGTACAGGGAAACAGTACCTCACGATACGATGATTGTTTTATTTTCTCTTACCACATATAATAATGGAAATTATGATGGAACTGTTATTATATATGATATTTATGATATATATATATTTATGATTTTTATTTTTAATTTACATCATACACTTATTCTTTCCATAATATATAAATATGATAATTTCATTTGAGGAAATGTGGACTGTCGCCCCCTCAATGTGATATGACTCATTCAAGACATACATGAAAAGTATAAAGTATAGAATTAATGAACTTTTATAACAAATATTAAATATGATATTATACTTGAAATATAATATACATAAGTATAATTTAATTTTCATTCCTTTAAATACGAAAAAAATGAATGTAGCATTCATGCGTACGTACGACTTACCGTCTCCATGAACGGTTCATTTAATTTATTGTCTTCAAATATTATGGAATATTATAAATAAAAATATATTATATATATATATGATATTTAAATAATTAATATAATTCTTGAGATGATATAATTTAGACTACATGTACAATTTATATCAAAACAAGTTCATTCATGACTTTAGTACTGAATATCGACAAAACAACCAATATTAACTTAAATAATTATATAATTTTTATAGTATGATAACAAGAGATATAAAAGGAAAAAATAAACTTGAATAAGGTTATTAATCAAGCATAAATTAACTTATGTTTATTATTCAGGAAGAACAAGGAACATACGTGACAAATCATACTCATGTTAAAGGACATCATCTCAATCTCCTTTCATTGAGTCATATCTTGATGTTATGCACCTTTATTATCCTGTAAAGTGTATATACAATTGTGTGACTCATCATATAATGAATTATATATTATAATTATATTTAGAGTTTTGATTAATTTTATTCCTTATTTCTTTATATTCAAGTGTTCCACAAGTGGAAAAGGTCTCTTTAAGTAAAGCATCGTTTTTAATGTTTTAATGGTTTATTCTTCTAAAACCTTCTATTTCATGTCCATTTTTCAAAATGGTTTCTTTAAATTTATTTATATGGACATTAATTTTTTATAATTAAAAATTATTTAAAAAATTTCAATGTGGTATGGGACACATTGATTCAAAAGTATTTTTATCAACTGTTTTAAATGGTTTTGAAAATTGGTTGAATATTTCGATATCATAAAATGATCTCTTGTGGTTGCAGTGTGGAAATGTAATTTTTAATCTATACTTAATTTATGTGTTATGATTATATAATGGTACTTGGAAATTTGATGGGTGGTTACATGATAAAACAATTATGGGTGGTTAGGTAACAAACCAAATGACGGGGGGTTTCATTATAAACCAAGGATGGTTGGTTACGTTATAACATCGAATGAATTTGGTATATAAGTAGTCTGTATGGCTATTATATTTAGTTATATGTGTGTATGTATAATGTATGGTTATTAAATTTAAGTATATTGTTGTCCCTAGTTACTTTTATATGATCTCTGTTTCTTTCTAGGGGATTTAGTGTAATCTTTAAGTTACAAAAAGGGTAAGAAATGAGCTTATATTCAGTAAAGTGCATTTACTATTTCTTAATGATGAAGATTATTACATATGATAAATTATTCTCGGTTTTCATGTTATGCCAAGAATAAAAGCTTTCTTTCATTATGTTTCCCTTACTGAGCTTCTAATACCCACCCATGTTTTAAAATGTTTTTATAGGACATAATGAATAATAGATTCAAGGATGGCATCATGGAAGAGTTATTCTGTTAAAACATAAAACTATGTCATGTTTCTTTTTATAGTTATTTTTTTCATGAAAAAATGTATTGTGAGTAGAAGTTTCTACATTTAATATTAAAGTTGTTATGTATAATTTATGACAAAATTCTATGAAGCTCTAAACCAGGAAAGATCCTCGATGGGAATTAAAGTAGAATTATTAACTTATCTCAAGAATGGGTAATGTTTAAGGTTGGGGCCTTATAAGAACATCTTGAAATTTTGCTAAAGTATAGATTGTATGGTTTCATAGAAATTAAATTTCTGTCTATATACTGAAAAGTGGATGCAGTTATGGAATTGATTCACTTAGGTGTAATCTCCTAATAAAAATACTGGTTGAGTATCAACTTAATATTTACTCTATTATTTATGAGTGTGTTAAAGACTGTACACCGGGGGGAAATTGTTTTTTGATTCAAATAATATTATCAAATCATTATGAATTATTTAAATTTAATTTGAGGATGTCACATTTTACTAGTTGGGTTATAATCAAAATTGGGAAATAAACATGGAAAAACTAAGTTAAATTGAATGAGTGATAGGTTGATCCAATTATGTTATAGTTAAACTAAGAGTATAATATATGGAAATGATGGTGTCATTATAGATGAACTTATAGGATTTATTTTTCATATTCAAATGATAATTTACACTAATTTCATTGCATATTAACATAACTAATTAGTTTTTATAATTTTATTTGAAACCATATCATGAAGCATAATTTATGAAAGGTATATCCAAAGAAACTTCTAATACTAACTAAATATTCATATTTGGTATAAATTTTTGAGACAAAGTAAAATATCAATGAATAAATATTATGCGAGAAAGGATAAGTATCCTAGAATCAAATATGGTTATGTAGATAATGAAGTAAAAAGATATATCATATGATTCTTATGAATCTATTAGATATTTTTCACTAGTATTTGATAATTAAAATTATGTGGATGAAATTTATTTTTGGGGGTAATGTAATTCCCCATTATTTTAGTATATCTTTTCCTTCAATTAAATACTATTTTTAATTTCTTACTTCACATTAAATACCAAACTAAAAACACACACAATATATTATATGAATATTATAAATAAAATTCTAATAATTATAGAACCACTAGGAGAAAAAACATATTACAGTACTAAAATTACATAAACTTAGAGAATAAATAATTACTATGGTTTAAAATTTAAAAAGATCATCCTATCTAATTTTTTTTAAGTAAAATATGTTTTATCCTAACAAACTAAATTTATTATTTTCAAAATATTATTATATATTACCTAATATATTGACCTTATATAAATTATAAATTGATATTAAATAATATTAAGAACACTTAATAATTAAAAACTGCATTTTTCAATAAAATTAGTTTTTATTTTATTTTTATGTTTTGATTAAAATGTTAAATTAGTAAATATTTTAATTTTAATCTTTCAGAATAAGATTCATTTTTTAATCCCTAAATTCAATTTTTCTAGAATTTTTTAAAAGAATGATTTTTAGTTGAATAGTAAAATATATAGTTTTTACTAAAACAGTATTATTTATGACAATATAAAGTACTAAGTAAAACATGAAAAACTAATCTATATTTTATAAGATGAAAATTTTATTTATGGAGTAAAATTATGCATTTAAAAAAACTATTATAAATTTAGAAAACCTATGTTTATAATTTTGAAAATTAAGCTATACTATTATAATAATAATAATTTTTAGTTTTTCCCCTTCAAGATAAGTTTTTACATGGTGAAATTATATATTTGAATTATTTTGAATTCACAAAAATTACATTTTATTAATAATAATCCAATTATTTTAATTAAAAAAATGACATTAAAAGTTGTATCGTAAAAATAATCTCCATTCATAAAAATTCACTTTTTCTAAAAATATATTTTATGTATTACATGTACTAATGTTGAAATTAATTTTTACAAAACATATAAATTTTTTCTGATAAAATATATTTCACATTTTGAATAATTAGGTCAAACGTATTTAACATGTTTCATTTTTTTGGTATAAAAAGTAAATTACTTGGGTATGTATAAATTTCCACGGTAAAAACTAAAAATGGTAAAAATGAAAAATCTACATCTAAAAAGGAATAAATAATGTTAAAACCATATTTGAAAATTGATATTTTAATTATTTTACACCTTAATTTATCCCTCACTCTTTTATTATCAAAATTTACATCATATTCAATGTGAAACATGTTCTTTTTTTATATTAAAAGTTATATTATGAAAAGATATTTCCTTCACCTATAAAATGTTACCACCTATACCCCTTTTATCCAATAATTATAAATATATATATGATCTAAAAAGCTACCATATTCTCTCTTTAACTCTCTCCTCATATCATAAAATCATTTTTCTTTCCAAAATACCAATCTATGGAGCCATAAGGTGTTACCCAAGGGAGAAAATCCATAGGGAGATGGAATGTTCTCAATTAATATATCTTAGTTATTATCTCTTTCTACCACCTCAAACCTATTATATCCATGAAATAATGATGAAATTATAATTTTTAATATGATTTTATTTTAGTATACTAATGTAATTTCTATCTTTTACCCTCTTATAAAACCATTCAAAAATAAAAATGCCATCATGTGAATTTCTGATCTATCACCTCCAAGAACAAAAAGATTTATTTTTTTAAATGGATTACATGTATGGTTATAAAAAAATTAGTATATTAATATGA
Source organism: Viscum album (assembly GCA_963277665.1). Taxonomy (NCBI): domain Eukaryota; kingdom Viridiplantae; phylum Streptophyta; class Magnoliopsida; order Santalales; family Viscaceae; genus Viscum; species Viscum album. Next base: position 1,325,660,941 of record OY728166.1, read on the forward strand.
TATTTATAACATTATTAAAATTATTAATTTATAATCCATTCGCTATCTTACTTATATTTGATAGAAAATGAACGTGAAACCTGTGTTTATGTGTAGACTACCAAATCCCCAAATATGACATATTTCATTTTCACTCTACTATTTTATAATGTATCAAACTATATAAAAGTTGGTTTCAAAAATTAATTAAATATAATTAACATCATTATGTTTTTTTATAATTATATTATTCCAAATGAATCAATTTCTTTACTATACTCACTTATAGATTGTAGTTTATTCTTATATGGGTCTCTTTAACTACAACATGATAAAAAATAGAAATTTCTATAATGGATGGCTATGAAAATTAAAAACTAGTTCTATTAAAAATGATTGATTTTATTCTGTTTCTAGAATGTATATATTTATATTTGACTTATTGCTATTACACAACCCTTATGTCTATAAAAAATTACTACAACAGGATTGCCTCAATGTTTGGAATAAAGAATCACAAGAAACACTTATGAAATGAAAATATAACATTATAAGTAATTGTAGAACATCTATTAAAATACCTTTAATGATCTTGGAACTTTTAAATTTTAATCTATAAACATGTTATGACATCTCTATTACTAAACTGCTGCAACAGAATATTAGAATCTATTAACAAATAATAATGAAAATAAAATATAAAAAATAACTATATTTCCAATAAATAATTATAACTTTTGTCCTAAAAAGTATATAAGTATGAATAAGGTTATAAAATATAGTGATTAATGTAGTTATTCATTTATTAATGAGTTTAAATAAATTAAGGAAACTGTGATTAAAGGTAAGGGTTTTTGTTGACTTTATTTTCATTTATTGATTTATGGTTGTTCTTTTTTAAATTTATTATTATTTGTTTGTTATGTTCTATCATATGAATGTATAACTATTTATTTAATATTTTTTATTGGATTTAATTTTTTTAATTCAAAATCTATTTTAAAATGATTCTTCCTAAGAAATATGATGTTTGTAAGGCTTTATTGTTAACTCAAACGACCTTTTCTTTAAGTATTATTGTTTCATATCTATATTATTATTTGGATTATTGGTTTTTACACCATAAGAATTTATATATTAATTTATCTTTATTTGTGTATAAAATGAAACTTTTGATTCAAATCTTCCACCTATAAGAATTTATTCCCCATAAATGTATGAAATTATTAAAAATAATTCTCATTCTTTTCAAAAATGATTCATCATCCATATAAATATTTCCCTTTACCTATAATGTTTACTAGTATATTTGTAATGATAATTATTTGTTTTATTACATGACATTAATATTTCTATTCATATATTTTTAAAAGGATTTTTTATTACTCTTTTATGATGTCGTATTTCAACAACGATATTTTAAAATATTCAAATGGTTTTCCTTCAATTATATTTTTTTATCTTCAACTATGTATTTCATTAACATTGTATTTATATCTAATTAAAGGCACAAAATCTAAATTATATTTATTAAAATTTAAAAATTTCAATTTATCTTTTCGAAAATGATTTTTTAAAGTAACACATATTTTCATCTTTTTACGATAATTCTTAGAAAAAAGTAAATTATCTTTTTATGGGGTTTCCATGTGAACATAATTGTTCATAATTATAACCATTTTCCAAATAAATAATCCTTTAAATATTTTAAGATGATTTTCTAGTTAAAATTTATTTTTAATGATATTAAATATGAAATGGGTATTTCCTTTTATTTTTCAATTTGATTTACCCAATGATCTTAGAAATTCATATTTAATATATACCAACATATTTAGTGCTAATTATGTTACTCTAGGGATATATTCTTATACATCCATCCAAATTATTTCTTTTTATTTTGTATGAATTTTTCAATGGATGTTTTCCGGAAACACAAATATTTTACAACGTTAAAAAATTAATGTTTTAAATATGAATTTTTTCATGTTATTTTAGAGAAAAATGTATGGAAGATTATTATTTATGAGTGGGGTCCTATATAAAACTCCATTATATTGGATAATGTTTTATATATCATGATTAAAAAATGACATGTGAGTAGTATCCCAATCCAAATATGGAGAACATGTTGTTATCCCTAGACCAAGAGGGTATATGGGAAGTATCCCATGAACAAGTGTTTACAAGGGTAGTATCCCATTCCCAAGAGGTTATTGGTGTTTTATCCCAATATAGAGAGTTTACAAGGGTATTAGCCTAAGATTATGAGTAAATAAGGGTTTTTTTCCCTAGACCATGAGGTTATATGTGTTGTAATAACAATAATAATAGGGGAAAAGGTTATTATCCCATTCCCAAGAGGGTACATGGGTTGTTATCCGAATCCCACTATATCATGGGAATCAGGTAAAAATGCCAGCTCTAATGGGTTATAACTTGTTATAATTTCACTTATACCATATTTCTATGTTATATAATTATATTATGAAAACATATATCATGATTATTTTATAATTCTTATACACCACTTTGGTATGGTATATGTTTGATCACTTGAGATAATAGTTCATCCTATTAGGTCTTGTGGACCAAAATTACCTTCATATTTACTTTTTAATAAGATATTTTCCCATGCTAATGATTTCACATATTCTTATGATATTTCCCTTGATGAAATTTTGTTGTCTTTTTCCCTTAGAGAGAATTTTAGCTTACCCATTTCTTATATTTATATTCATCAAGTTATGAAGATGATTATAACTTAAGAAAATTCTAGGAGGGGGTCTAATGCGGTTTTATTACAGAAAAATGTTCATGAAAATCATAAAATAAATTTATTATATAGCTAATCCTCATAAAAACTAAGACTTATGTCTTTTTTATTATGTGGTTATTTATAAAATGTTGTGTTTAACATATATAAATGATATAAAATGAATAAATTTCATATAACTTTTTATCAAAACAAAGGATTTAATTAATTTAGTTTATCTCTAGATCCAGGAATGAAGGTATAGAGAGCCACATAATGATATAAAATCCTTAATCATTTCCAAATGTTTGAATCCTTTTTTATTATTTTATGCTAATGGTAGATCCATGTTCCCCATAATATCTTTAGTGCATTTGTTTCTAAGAATCATAACACTAGATTTGTTTATTAATTTTAAAAAAATGCCTATAATAATAACCTTCTCATCCATTTTCTTCTTATTGAATCATATACTTCAGTTATTGATATACATGTTCCTCCAATTTATTTGATGTTTCCTCCTCATCTTGTAAATATGAATACAAATTTTAACTTTTTGGATTGCTCAATGAATCCTAATACTTCTATGAACTTAGAATTTTTCCTCCCTTGGAAGATTTCATAACATCTTTAATGAGAATTACATTTCATTTTGTCCATAACATTCACACCAAGAATAGTGTTTAGAGAAAATATGCTCAGAAAACTGATTTCTTATTAATTGTATCTATTTCTCTCATGACATGAAGTAAATCTTGTCTAAATATTGCATATTTTTATATACTCTATCTTTCCAAAAAAATAATACATGATTTTTGGTATATTATTTTCTGTCTACTTTGATAGTTTATTGGAATTTTGGGTCTCTGAAAACTAAAACAACCTTATAGAAGTGGGTTATAATGTCTTTAAATTAACAATGGAAGCCATTTGTTTATGATAAATCCCCACACATTAATTTTTTTCATAAAAATGATATATCGATAGTGATGTAAATTATTACTAGAGGGGTTTGATCACTCATTTTTAAAATTTAAATACTAAAAAATAAGAAAATATGATTTATTGGGAGGGTAGTGTTCTTGAAATGAGGTGCAATGTAAATGAAAATTAAAACAACATGATTTATAGTGGTTCAGATCATAAATATCTCAATATACTCCTCAACCTCTTCTTCTCATAAATAAGATTAGTACTCACTAAGAGCCTCACTTTTAATGGTGTAAGAACCTTGTTATTGACACTACCTTTTTTTAAGAACCTGGAGGCACAACATATTCTTTTATAGAAGCCTCAACTAATTCTATTTAACTAACTTATGATAGATATCCACAAGATAGAAATAATTTTTTTTCATGGAATAAAGAAAATGAAAGACATTATTTTTATTGGGAAAAGAATAAACTATACTCGAGCAAATACAAATAAAAAAGTAAATTTTATATAAAGAATAAAAAATATAGTAAAATTATTAGGTGAGATTTTTTTTCATGATAAAAAATATTAATTATTATTGAACACTTTAATAGAACAATTTAGAATATTGATGTTCTTCTGTGATTGTACCTAGTGTAAAGAAGTCACAGATTTTTATTGTTTGAATTAGAGCAACAATAACGTGTCTCAGATATGTTAGAAAATCATGTCTTAAATAATTTGAATTGTATTTTTTTTTGCCTTAAATGTTTCACTAGGACCATTTGGACAAAGATCTTCTTGGAGTGTATCTGTGTCTAAAAGCATCATGACACTTATTAGAGTGTAATAATAAAATATATATATCATTAACTTTACTTGTTAAAGATATGATAAAAACAAAAAATACTAATGATTTATATATATTAATTAAATATTAATATAAAAAATTAACATAATAATTTTATCAATTCTAAACAATTTATAATTTTAAAATAATTATAAATAGACAGGACAAAATTCCAATTTAATAATATAGTAAATAGTTGTTAACCAGACTATCATAAAAATTTAAATTTTCATGAATATCTATGTATAAAATATTCCTGAAATTAATTGTTACACATTATATAATTATGTTTCAAAAAAATAATAGAACAACTTAAAAAATATTTATTTTGAAAACATGAATGAAATATAATGAATAAAAAATTTTAAAGAAAATTTTAAAGTTACAATATATTAAAAAATAATGGTAGTATATTTAATCTACTACCATTGGTGTAGTTCCAACATTTAAAAATAGAGTATAAGTATATTATTATAATGTAAAAATAGAGGGTGGTACCTTAATATTTAAGTAGGTGGAAGAAAAAAATGATCTACCATTATATATAAAATGGTAGAAAAGTAGAGAACATCTATTATTTTAGTAAAAAGTATTAAAATATGATCCAAACAAAAATGAAGATATTTTCATTCCATTGTGTAAATGAAAAATTATAGTGTAGAAAGATAAGAATATTCTACTATTCGATGCCCAAAATTGGTTGATTATACACTGGTGAAGAATACCAACAATGATTTTATTACACAAACACCCAATTAGAATGAATAATATTGGATCCAACAAAAACATATGAAACACTAAAGAATGATACTAAAAACCCACTCAAGGAAATATTAATGTGATAGCATCACATTTCCAATGGTATCAAAATAGAGAAGTGCGGAAGGACTAATACTAGTTGAAAATTGATTAACCATTGAGCAATGTTACTACCATTTGGGTCCAATGGCCGACCATTGTAAAAGATCCACCATAGAGGGCTGATAATTCCACCATTGTGTGAATATTCCTTTACAATGATGAATGATGTTTCTGTTGAATAAATAAAAAGATTTTAACAATGAAGAACTAGAAAAATACTGTGATTATATAGGGAAAATGAATAAGAAATAAAGATAATATTTTCTTGAAAGAAGATGCGAGAATAAGATTTCAAGATCAAACAAGACAAGCTTGCTATATTGACATGATTTAGAAGCTCACTTACATTTACTAGAAATTATGTGATGTTAACTATTATATTGGAGAATGATGGAAGTCCATGTAATTTGATGATAAAAATGATTGAACAAGGATTTGCGTGGGAGTGGAATTAGTACAAGGGAGATCAAAAATAAATTGAATGATGGAGATCACTTAGATCCAATGGATGAGGATTTTTTAGAGTTTTTAAAGGATTAAGAGTAAAATAAGAATTGTGTCCCACATCGATTATGGGTTTTAGTGGTATTTATTAAGGTCAAATTATTTGAATATTCCAAAAATGACTTTAATGGTATTTCATGGTAAATTATATTTTATTGAATGATTTAAAATTAATAAAAATATTATATTTGATCAACTAAATAGAATATGGTCTATAATACCAACCATTATCCAATAAAATGTAACTTTTTATTTTATAAAAACTCTTTTGACACATAAATAGTAAAAATACATTGATATTGTAGTAATCATAAAAAGGGATAATGAGGGTTAAAACTATAATATACGGGTCACTAAATCACATAAAAATGTATAACTTTTATTAGACCTACGTATTTAAATTAATCCAAATGTTATATTATAAGTATATTAAATTGGTTACACTTTTCATTTAGAAATAATTTATATTATTTTAATACTTTATGTAATTCCAAGGAAGCCCCTATCGCTTAAAAAAGTACACCACCCATACTCTATTACAAACACATTATAAAAAACATAGCTCTACCAACCCCTAACAAACATATCAACATAATTATAAACATTATATAGGTTCTTTTATTCTTAAAATACCATACTTATATTCCTTAAGGATAGATCCAATGATGTTATTCAAAGCAGAGGTAATCACCTAAATCTGGTGCTTTCATTTTACTAATTCTCATTATTACATAAAATATATAATAAAAATTCCAACAAAAAAATAATTATATCCCATATTTGTATTTTTTATTATGCTAATTGAATAAATTTTTTATCTCCTTTTCAAGAAAATGGGAAATGAAACCATTGTTCATGCATATATGTGGAGTACCGCCTCATAAACCGGTAAATTTTGTTTAACATCACATCCTTTAATTGATTATTATTATGATAGATTTAATCTATATATATATTATATTCATGAAATTATTATAATTTTTTAAATATATGATGTCAACTATTTCTTTACCCTCCCATATGTTGTAAAATGATATTGTTGTTCCTGAATACATGTGTATTGTAACCTCCACCAATTGATGTGATTTTTTTTCATGTACACATTTCGTGGTTGGTTATAAACTTTTATTTAATGTATAAAAAAATTATTATTTCATGATTAATATTCTTTAGATTATGGAATAATTAACCCTTTGGAAATGGTTGATATATCATAGTTGTATTGAGATTATGAACTGAACTTCCTTTAAACCCCAGATTTAAATATAACTAATTAAGTTATTAAATATGTCACTGAAATAAATATCATATATGTCTTAACAATAATTTAATAAAAATTTAAATATTAACAATCAACTAAATCATTAATGTTTTTTATTATACATGATTTTAATGATATGTATAATTATTCTATACTCTAAATAAGGGTTTTTTAAGTTAATTTACATTCATTGGGTTGTACTTCTACTTCATTGACTATATTATTCCATGATAAATTATGAAATAAGTATGGATTATATTTTTTTTATTTAAAATTGTTTAATGTGGATTTTTATTTGATACACATAATAAACTCAATGATTAATCATCACTTCAGTGATATGATATTTGTAAGGAATATCCATATCAATATTGTTTCTTTGAGACATGTCTTGTATTATGAACCAACTTCCTTTTATAAGGTATACATGTTTAATGTTAATATATAATGTCATAAATTAGTATAATATTAACATATTTACAGATCCTATGAATTTTCCACATTCATGATATATTTATCAAATTTTTGAAAAGTTCTAAGGGGTTTCATGATCTCAATTTCAATTCTTTGAGAGCTAATTCATGTTAGGAACCGTGCTTTATTTTATATATTTTTATTACTTTGCCAAGATTTTTTTAGTTGCACATTATTTCATAAAAACTGTGGTTTTTACATAATCATGTTAGGTTACTTCATATATTGTTTTTTATTCAAGAATTGCATAATTTTTAAGGGTCTCATGCCTCAAACATCCTTCTGTCACATAAGATTTGATTAATGATATTATGTTCATCTATATAGCTTATATACTAAATATTGACATATCATATCTCAAATATTTTTCTAAAAAGTTATTTTATTTTATTATTTACGTTCTTTCATTCCAAGGGTTTTCGGTTTTTAAAATTCCATAAATGGTTGCTCTTAAAAAACTTTACATCAAAGTATTTAATGAATTTTAACTAAACCCTTACTCTATGTTATTTATATTATTTCAAGAATGATGTTTTTTAAATATTAATGATTTTATAAATTTATTTTTTTAGGATTATTGCCTTTCTTATAAATGGTTTTAATAATGAATTTTATTATTTTTCCACATGGGTAAATTTGACTATTTTAACAAAAGTTTGAAAAGAATGTTTATTCTTAACATTTACAACATGAAATTTTTTTTACCATAATAAATATTACTTGTTATGATTCATCATTTAAAATTATCCAAGAGTAAATTAAATGAAATATCTTCTCTCAATATTTTTGGATTTTTTAAATTTTAACTCTACCTAAACAAAAGGGCATTCTCCTCTATTTTCCAATAAACATTTTAAATGTTATTTTATAGGTTTTATCATCCATTTCAGTATAAATTAACGATTTATATTAATCATTGTCTAAATAATATTATAATTTTATTTACTTCCTTTCTTAAAATGGTATATGGTGATGTGTAAAAAGGATTATTAGGAAACCCATTTTTTAATGGGTTAATCTATCTATGGAAGTATTGATAAAATTAAAGCATCTAAGTGTTTTGTTTCATGGTATGGTACTTGGAAATTGTTGATGAAAATGTGGTTGGGGACTGAACCCAAATCCTTAAGGGACATTGTCTGATATATGATGGTTCGGTATGTTATAGCCCACAAGTGTGTTGGGTAATGAGATAATGTTAACTGTAAAAAGGTTAATCCTCATAGGTGATAGAGTTATGTTAATCCTATGAGATTATAGAGTTAATTTATTGTAATTTATTAGTAATATATGATGATTTTTACTAGTTATAGGTTTCTACTAAGATATATGGGAGGTTTCTTATCATATGATTCCACAATGATTATTTATATTCCATTATACCTATAAATATTATAAATTATTGTTATGGGTTTTAGTGGATCCTTTTCTCAAGGATTATTTTGACATGAATCATGATTTTTGAATTATATAAATCTTTTATTATGGTAAATATTTATTCCAGGTCTCATTATTTATGATCCATTTCTAGATGGGTATGAATTCTAATATGTTGTTATCATGCACATTGATTATGTCATTAAACCCTTCTACTCATCTTATTATCACTTACGACATTCAACTTGAAATGATTATGTTTACCCTAACCTGGATTTTATGTAACACCATTATATTTTTTGAAGTATTTTTTTAAGTTAGTTTAATCTTATCATTATTTTTCATTACATGAAACACTGATGGTAACGTACATTACACACAACACCATGTTTAAACGAAACATGACATACTATTAAAATTTAATTATATGATATTTATGAAATAGCCATTGGAATAGTGGGTATCAATAAGATTAAATAAATTACTAAAATATATGTTTTACCCATGAATATAAAATTAATAATTCAGTGACCAATTAGAAAGAAATGAAAATAGTAACTATTTGAAATTAAAGGAAATATTTTTCTATTTTTTTTAAAAACATATTTACCTAAATAAATTAAAAAATAAATTTAGGTGAATGGTTATAATGAAATTATTTTAAATATTAAATATATTTTTTAACATTAATCTTATATTTGTTTCTAGATAAGTGATAAGAATAAATCTAATTTTACTCTTAAAACTCTATTTTTCAAAAAAAAAATGGTTTTCTTCTTAAAGAAGTATTATTTTAAAATTAATTATTGACGCATTTAGAAAATTAATTTTAAATTATGAATTTATATATATAAGTAATCAATTCAAAATTAACTTTGAGTGAATTTTTTATAATTTTCCGAGAAGATAATGTTTTGATAAATAATTAAAAATACTGTGTTTTATTACTAATTTTGATTTCTTATAATGATTTTCATATCTAATAAATGGATTCAATACAGTTATAAAAAAAATTAATTAAATTATAAATCCATTAATCTAATTTAACTAATTTTAATAATTGTCATATTAATTTTTTAAATCAAATATTTTTATATATTTGGATACTTTTCCCTTGGAAAACCAGATTTATCACCGCATTTACGGTGTTAATTTTAAATTAAAAATTTCAAATAATATGAATTTAATTTAAAAAATAGATTACTTATTTGTAATAAAAATTATATATACCATATAATAAGTTAAAATTATTTTTTAACAATAATGAGTAATAAATAAAATTAAAATTATTTACTTTGATCGAGGTAAAAATGTTTTTACCAAGTGTAAAAATAAAAAGATAAGGGTTGAAAATGGCCAAAAAACTTTATAAATTCCCATTTATGGACATATTGATATATTATATTTTATAGTTTTGATAATGGACCACTTTTAATCCTTGACTCATGTGAGAAATATGGGTAAGCCTTTGTCTTTTTAAAACTTACAAGTGTGTCACTCACCTCCCTTATAAAGGTACACCAATATCCTCTCCTATTCAAACTTACCCAACCATTTTTTTATCCAATAAATTCATAAATAACATAGTTAACTACATATTCACATTCTAAAATCCTTAATTTTGTTAAAAATACTATTTAATAAGTCTTTTGTGGAAAGCCAAATGAATTTGTCCAAAGAAGAGGTAACATCCGTAATCAAGAGTTATATTTTATCTATCCCTCTACATACTTCAATTATTATTAAAAAATTATGACATAATAACGTTTTCATATTCCATATACTTATATGTTGTTATCGTATTGAAATGACCTAAATATCTATCCTCTTCCAAAAAATGGGTTAAGAAATCCTCATTTGTGTGTACGGTGGACTATCGCCTCACGCATCAATGTTATTTGTTTTATATCACTACCTCTCATGGATAGATATAATAATTTATTTATTGTTTATATATTATATCTATGATATTATTATTATTATATAATTGGTATATAACATTTTTATATCTACATTATATTCCTTAGGAGTACGATAATTTTGTTCGAGTGTATAGAAAACAACCTCCTTGTGAAGCAATGTGATTCATTCATGATCTAAATGCAATGTAATAAGGATAAGTTTAATAATAATATGAGATATATATGAAATAAAAATTAGTATATAATGGTAAAATATTATTTACCTTCCCTTATTTCAGTTGAAACAATAGATGTAATGTTCATGCATACGTACAACCAACCGTCACCACGAACGATGTATTTCATTTTACATCTCTAAATTTTATGGATCACTTTAAACACATAAATACTGAATATACATGATAATTATATCGTTTTTAAAAATTATTTATCCAATTTAATAATTATAAAATTAATATTACAAAAAATTAAAAAAACATATATGGAAAATAATGCAAGTATTACCTGAAATAAGACTTTAATATGGAATTGTTAATAAATGGGTAATAAAAGTAAATAAATAAATAATATATGGTATGATATATATATATATATATTCTTATTTAATATATTTATTATAAAATTATATTTATTATACCTGACTTTTGGATTTGTACAAAGGAAGTCGAGACTTCTGTTAATGGATTTCAATGTCGCATTTTTTTGAGATAGATGACATATTCAACACATGTTTAATTGATGTGGTTTATATACTACACATGAAAGTAAATTTTTATTATTATACACTTTTTTTTCATTATATATCCATTTTAAGATGCAAATTTCATTGTTCTTATGGTTTAAAAGACTTCAAAGATGTAACTCATTTTGTTGTCTCAAATTTCCTTATTTGACAAATAAGATTTTTATAAACCTATCTTATTTTATGAGGTGTTTATTATTACACATTAAAATGTTATATCATGAATATAATTATTTTAATTATATTATAAATTTTATTTAATAATATTCTTTCATGGGTATTACAATTTAATGTTACTAAATATGAAAGAGTTATATGTTACAATCTAATTATTTATTAAAATTGTTTATGATTATCCCTCCAATGATGAAATATTATAATATATCTCTCAATAAACGCATGTATTTTCTTCCAATATTTTTTCATGATAATAATTTTATTCATATTATTTTACTATCTTTATGTACTCAGGTGTTAAAAATAATGTTTTTATGAAAAAACATATTTATTTATCTATTCGTTTGAAAACCCTTATTCATCTAAAACCATCTTTTCTAGAAAAATACCAAAATATTTTAACATTATTAATTTTATTTATTAAATATATTTTCACCCATGAATGTTTTCTTTGTGTTATTGGGACAATTTATTATCTGATGATCCTTATGATAACTTCTAGGATGTGAGATTTATTATTGGAACATGATGTTTGGTGATGCATGTCGATGATGATTTGGAATAATTTGAGTTCGAGGGCTTCTATTCTCAAGTATTGTCATTTTATAAATGTTGTTTTCAATATAGACCTATGCATTGAACGCTGCTGTACTGATCATTCTAGGCATGCTTTCATTTATAAATATGAGAAGCAAGGAGCCGAGATAGCTTAGTAAGACAGGACCAGCTTGGAGGCATTAGAGATTGATATTATCTCCATTCCTAGTGTATGATGATTACCTATATGATGCATCACATGGATGATTGCAAAGTATTTTTTTCATGATTATTTCTATGAAGACCTCAGCCTTGGAGAATATGTATTAATGAGATCTTTTCTGGTCGGGATATATCTTGGCCATCCAAGATTTGTTTAGTGGTTTTTCTTATCACCCTATTTCCTATTCAATTATTCTTGTTCTGGTACAAACTCATTGTACCTTGTGTAATTACATGACCATATTATTTGTATTTAATAAGTTATGGGTAGTATGGGTTTCACTCATGCTACGAGATATTCTGGGTATATTTCACCCATGTTTTTATTTTTAAATAAAAAATTGAAAGTAATATTCATGTATTTTTCTAAATAATTCATGTTTGTATTTTAACAAAAACTTTGAAAGTAATCACTGTCTTAAAATGGAAAACATGCACTTTATTGTTTTCATTGTGACCAAGTCATTTTTTAAATATTCATTTATATGTTTCAATGTTTATTTTAAAATAAAATTATTAACAAAATGTTTTATAAATTTTGAGATTTGAAAAGTTATTTTGAAAATGGAATGGATATTTTCCTCAAAAATGTTTTAAATGTTTTTAATTTTTCTTGATTACATTCCATGATTATTTTTAAAGAAAAGGATTTTGAGATTTTTTAATATTTAATTTTTTTTCAGAATGGAAAGGTTATATTCCTTAATAAATATTTTAAATGATTTTTAAATTCTCATATATAAGTTTCCAAGTTTATTTTTAAATAAAATGATTTTGAAATCATTTTATATTTTAAAAATGGTTTTTCAATGTGTAATGGTTATATTACTTAATAAAATCTTTAATGATTTTTAAATAATTATTTACAAATTTCCAATTATATTTTTAATGAAATTTAGTTTCAAAATTTTTGTGTTTTAAATTTTAATTTCAAATTGGAAATGTTATATTCCACAAAACTTTTCCAACAGATCTTTCAAAACAATTTTCTTTCTAAGATAATATCCTTTGACAATAATTTTTCTTTATATCGGAGAATAATTAGTAAAACCATAGATATTATTTTAATGGATAGTTAATGTTTATTTTGTTGATGTTTTTAAAAAAAAATTATTTTTCTTAGGTTATGCTATGGTGAATTGATCAAATATTTATGAAACCTATTTTCTTAACATAGTTTGTAATGGGATGATATAGTGTGTGTTTGAAAATAATGTTTCACACATAAGTATAGTTTTCTTTATGAGATTCATGGGACCTATATCTCCATCCAATTAATTGTGTAAATCATTATATCTTATTGTATAATAATGGGAAACAAGTTGGTGGTATTAATCCACTATGGGAAACAAGTGCATCATGATCCACTATGGGAAAAACAGTTTCTTTATCCACTATATTTATTTTCATGGTATTTGACCTTGTCTTATTAAATTGTTTTTATATATTTATGATGGTGAAACACATTAACAAAATGATATTATGGTTAATTTTTTATTCTGGATCATTTATCACTCTTATGAACATGTTTTCTAAAATGATATAATTTTATATCATAAATACATTTTATCATATATGAAAGGTTGTGTATTAACATATAAAGTGATGCTCATAACCACATACCGTTATTATTATATTGTGATTTCATATGATCATAGATTGATGAAACAAATGTTTACCAGTATAGATAATCTAATCTCACCCTTTCTTTTGTTTCCTTCTACAAGTTTTTAAGAAGGTTTTAGGAAGGGTATTAATTAGATGAGTACTGTGTGATAAGATCTTTGTGTGAGATGTTGAAGATATTTTATATTAAAATAATAGATGTGCGTTTGTTAAATGTACTGAATATTCATCTAAAAAGATATAATATTTATATACAAAATCCTTAGTCTATATAGTGTTTATTAGAGGAATGTTTTAGTTGAACATTGGAAACTAGTTTGAGTAAACTCTAGTTAAATACCTAGTAATATTTATAAGGATATGTGCAAGTATGTCTGAAAGAATAAGTCTAAATGTGTGTCAAAGAAAAGGAAAATGTCCATGATTTTTTGTAAATGATAGAGTAACTGATTTATGATAAGTTTCATTCTTATCTAGATATAACAAGTGGATGTGGCTCAATAACATAGGTACCTTTGTATAATAACTATGAATAGGGTGTATTAATCTAGTATCAATTGTCACTCAGTTCTTGACAATAGGCCTTGTTGGACACCTGGTTTGACACTCATATGGGATTTTCTTTCAAAAGTAAAAAACTATTTACGAACCATCATGAAAGATTTAAATAATGACCATTAATGATCTTAATTAATCCTAATGTTTAATCAATTAAAAATAATTTTTCAAGATTTATACATTCTATAAGTTACTTTTTATGATTTTATGGTTCCCACTATGAAAATTATTACTCACAATATGAACTTTTTTAGTCAATGTTGATAAGCAGAAGGAATTGCATCAATATTGAATTGGATAAACAATGACTTGATGATAAACCAATTTGGATAAAAACTAGAGTAAATAATACTCTGATCATACCTAATTAGTTATCAAGATATATTATTATCAACTTTACCCTTAAATAAATCTCTAACTTTCCAAAGAATAGAACGATAGAGTTCCTAGAGAGTTCAAGTGGTGGAGACCATAAAGTAAAGAAGATTTAGTTTCATATGTTGAGAATGTGGGAAGAATCACATAAGTGTACATCTTAGAGGAACAAGGAGATTTTTTTATTGGAATAGAATAACTGAATTCATGTAATAATATAGGGAAAATAAAAAATTTTGTTAATAAAATGGATGAGAATAATGGTGTCCATAATATTTCATTAATCATTGAATGTTTCAAATGTGTAAAGTATTGTAATTATAAAATAGATGTCCTAAAGAAAATAAAATTAATATAATTGGAATGTTGGTTCGAGTAATGGTCATACATATTATTATGAGGAGACTACAAATTAAACATGATAGGTATGTTAAATGACAATAGTATTGTTTATGTTAAATATGAAAATCATGATGTAATTTAAGTTAGTGAACGTCAAGACATGATTCATAATTCATATTATAGTAAAGTGGTGTTAAGGATTAATATGATGAAGCCTAGTTAATGGTTAGAGAAGGAATTGAGGTGATTAATGTTTTTATCCATTTAAATTTAAGTATTATGTTATTTGAATCATTAAATATACAAGGATTTTTCATTATATGTTTTTTATTAAGGATTTGAAAAAATATGTTGAATGGTGATTCTCACCTAGAAAAGTGATCTAATGTAAAGGTGATATATTGATTTAGGGAATATAACCCTTAATAAGTTCTTGATATTGATAAAATGATGTTTAGTTCAGAAAAAATATGATTAATATTAATAAAGGAAATTGGAAATTATAGATGAACTTGGAATGGAATAACGATTCATGGAAAAGTGGTTTTTTATTTTCACTGATGGAGTTTAAAATTTTATAATATTTATAGAATTTATTCAATAGTATATTGTTAAATTATTTGGGATGCCATGTTTGAAGAAACGTGACCCTGGAATTCATGGGGAAGGTTGGAGAGGTCCATTTCTGATGGTGGGATTAATGTGAGGTGCCTTCATAGCACGATTCACTGTATGCATGCTGAGCTTGCTTGGTAAATTCTAGAGGAACGTACTTTATGGGGAAAATACATGGCTAATCTTTGTGGAGGAAATTTCGAGGTCACTTCCAGTTATGTTTCTCCCTTTTGGTTGAATATTTACCGTCTCCTTTAGTCTCTTGAGCCAAACTCTTGATGTATTTTTGGCAACGAAGATCTCCTCTTCTAGCACAAGAACTGGGTGGGGTCGGTTATTGATTTCCCTAGATGCCCAGTCCCACTGATCATAGTTAAAGAGGCTCACCAACATCCCAAGTTCATCAAGGTAGTTCTCTACAAGGAGAAATAGGTTATTTTGGAGGTCATTAAGAGCATTTATGAATAGGATAAATGTGTGTTCATCCCTTCTGGTTTGGGGATTTTTTCCCTTAAAGATTTTTGTTGGCTGGGTTCGGGGCAGGATCATTAGGATAGCTGGAATTTAACTATGTGGTGCCGCAAGATCCCTGTGAATTTTAACTTCCTCACACGATGAATTTTAAATAATGATTTTTCTATGAATTAGAAAATCAAAAGGTTGGTCATTATTTTGGATTCAAGGTGTCACTACTGCAATAGAAGGAGGGAAGAGAGTACCAAGAACATGATCTTAGAGGGGGAATGGGTTCCTGTATTGTGGTCTTGTTTTGTAGGTTTCTCAGAGTTCTCTTCTTAAGAGTGGTATATTGCTTCCATTCTAGAGAGATGGTTCTATGACACATCTGGTTCAGAGAAACGATGGATGGTTCTCTTGGTCATCTTTAGTTAGGGATGTTAGTGTTTGTGGAAATCCAGAAACTAGGCACAGTTTGAAGGATATGTTCCATATGTGCGGTCCATTATTACTAGTAACTGTTTCCTTTTGGCTGACCTGGATTTGATCATCAAGGGCTGGTGGGGGTACCCTTCTCTCAACCTTCTGTAGGTTAGGTTCCCCCTGGAGTTCTCCATCTCTGGATGAGTTGTAGGGGAACTGGGTTCGCTGAACATCCCCTGGTAGAGGGCTCAAACTGAATATTGATTGGTCCTACACAACGGGTGTTATGAAACGAGGGGGAGTGGTTTGTGGCTCTAGGCGGAGTTGGTGATAGCTTTCATGTCCTTCTTTGGAAATGGGACATCCATTTTAGCTGAGGCTAAGGCCATGCTCACCAGCATCACCCTCTGCACCCTGGTGGAGGTGGATATTACTCAACCAGAGACAAAATCCTTTATTCTATGTGAATATCTGTTGGGTAAAGGTTATATTCCATCGTCCTTATCATATATATTATGGAAATGAAAATCTCTTCTTGGAAACAATATCAAAGTGACCGTATGCGGAGAGTGGGTAATAAGGTCGTAGATCACATGGATTCATTAGAAACTCAAAGTTCCAACAACATTAGTCTCATATATATTAATTGCATGACACCGGAGGGTGTTAACTTGATTATAGAGGATGCCCTAAGTTTTCTTTATTTTAGACCTCCATAATCCTAGGGTTTCATTAATGTCTTGATGTACTATTTTTTCTTCTTTGAAAAAAAATTGATTTGGGTGGAATGTATTATTTCACCATATGATGGTTAATTCATATCTTTTGATAACTATATTGTTTATATTAATTAATATAAATAGGAAAAAGGACTTATCATTATTTAATGAATCATATTTAGTGATTCAGACCTAAAAAATGCATCTCCTAGAGTAGGAGATAAAGTAGATATTTGATTAAGAAAAAACAAAAGGATGGTATTTTACTTATGATATGAAATGAAATAAATAATATTTATATTCTAATTAAAGTTACACAACATAAGTAAAAATATCTTTAAATAAATATTTTTCCAATTATCATTATTTTTAGGATATTAATTTCCTTTTTCAACCCTTGTTTGTTTATGGAAATGTTGTAATCAACTTTCTCCTGACCGTGTTCTCCATCATTATCTACTGGTATTTGGGTGTTAGTTTTCTCTTTTATGTCCATATATTAACATACAACAAATTCTATCCTATAGAGAAACCTATTATGTTTTATTCCAATTGAACTATGTATATCCATTTCCCTCTTTTCAGGAGGAATTTTGATTAACCAATTTTACGATGTGGATTTTCCACAATGGTCTTTTGAAATGTTAAACCCTTGCTAACCAAGAATATGTTAAAATTATGATGAATAAATTTATTGAAAGGGGTATAATTTTAAACACACATATTTTGGGAAATATATTTTTTCAAATGTATTTAATGTATTTGATATTTTTTGTTTCATGGAAAACGGATTTTAACTTCTATTACATGAAACACATATTTTGAGTAAAACATGGAAAGAAAATTAAAATATTATTATATGATAGTTAACACCTTGTCATTAGAATGATGAGTTTGAATATGATTAACAAAATTATGAAAATATATTAAATACACATAAATATAATATTAATTGTTCTATAACCAAATAACTAGAAAAGAAAAGAAAATTTATTTTAATAAAGGAAATATTTTTTTGGAAAAACTATTATTAGTAAAAAATGTGTTTTAACTTAATAAATTAAAATTGAAAACTTTGTTGAAATATTTTAATGATATATATATGTATTTAATTAAAATTTTAATATTCATGTTATGTTTTTTTATAGATTATTGATAATAATACATCCAATTTTACGCTTAAAACATTATTTTTCTATAAAGGTCTTCTCTCACCATGTACACACTTATTTTAAAAATAATTTTTGAGACAATTAGAATATTTAAGTTACTAAATAATATTTTGTTAAAATATGATCACAGAATTATATTAGCGTGAAATTTTTATAATTTTCCAAGAAGATAATGTTTTCAATGAATTGTGAAAAATACTTGTTTTTATTATGAATCATCATTTTATTTAATGATATTAAAAAAATAAAAAAAAATTAAGAATGGTTTTCAAAGAAAATGTATTTCCTGTATATATATTTTAATCCAATATTCTTCATTGTAAACATTATCATATTTAATTTGTATATAAAATTTTTTTCAATTTTTGAACAGTTTTCTCTTTGAAAACATACTTTATCTTCATGTTTTTGGAATTAATTTTCAATTTAATTTATACAATTTTATGAAATTAATTTTAAAAATGGATTATATATTTTTAATTATAATAATTTTTATTATCTAGCATGTTCAACTTAATTTTTTCCTTAATGAATGGTAAAAAAATTAAAATTTATTTACCGCTTTTAGAGTAAAAATGTGTTTTTTGTGTGAAACTAAAAATATAGCTGTTAAATATAACCCATAAAATATCCTACAAATCTTTTATAGATATTTTTATAGCTTATATCATATATGTTTCATAATTTCCCATTTGGGAGTCTTTTTTCATGTGAAAAATGTTTTCACATCATTATTTCTTAAAATTATATGTGTGCAACTCACCTCACATATAAAAGTCCCCCCTCACATCTCCAATTTACACTTAAAAAAACATTTGGTTCAGAAGATACATTACAAAATAAATTCTTTAATTATATAAAATCATCCAAGAATACTTATTTTGGTCAAAAATACAACAAAATAATCCTTTTGGTTCAAACCAAATGAATTTTCCCAAATAATAGTTAATGCCCCTACTAAATTGTTTTATTTTATTTCTTATGCCACCTCCTTTAATTTTTATAAAATAATTATGAAATAATAAAATAAATATATTCCCCATAATGATATTTTATATTCTTAATTTATTAACCAAAATCCTTATCATCTGCAATAAAATGGGTTACCAAACCATTATTCGTGTGTACCATATACTATCGTCTCTCGAACCGATGATATTAATTTTCCATACCCACCTCTCATATCAGAATATAATTATAGATTTATTATTTATATATGATATTAATTGTGTTATAATTCTTATTAAATCATTATATAACATTTTCATTCTTATTTTAAATTTCATGGGAATATGATATTGTCGTTCGTGTGTACGACAGACCACCACCTCCCAAAACGATGTTATTTGTTCACGCTTTACATGGAAGGTAAAATGGATGGGTTCAATGAAATTATGTAATATTTATATGAAATGAAAATTATTATTTAATTGAAATATATTATTTATATTTTTTTCTTTCTTTCCATTGGGAAAATGGGAAAAACATTCATCTGTATGTATGTCCTACTGTCTCCTTGAATGTTATATTTTATTTTCTATCTCTATATTTTATAGATCACTATAAACACATTTATACTGAATATATATGAAATATTTATCATTTTAAACATTATTTAGATTATGGAATCCTGATAATAGTAGCAAGATAGAAAATAAAAATTGAAAACATGCACAAAAAACAAAGCAGTTCTTACCTGAAATGTGACTTTAATATGGAATTATTACTAAACAGGTAACAAAGGTCATAAGTAAATAATATATTTTTTGTAATATATATATATATGTTTATTTAATATATTTATAGTAAAAATATATTTATTATATAATATGTTTTAGCGTGTATGTGTAATTCGAGACTTATGGTAAGATGTTTTTGTAACGACCTGAAATTTTTTAAATAAATTTTGTTTCCCAATTTTATGTGTTATTGTTATACTCAACAAAAACGTTTTATTTGATAAACATGATTATAATTAAAATGAGATCAGTGGGATTTGACTATTATATAACCATCGGTCAATATGACCGCTGTGAACAAAATGTTTTGATATAAGTAATCTTGGTTAATTATTATAGAAAGAAGATTCGATGGCCTCACCTAGTAGTCTTGGACCGATCGAAGCCCATATAACAGAGCTTGGGAAGGAGGTAGCACCACTGGGCTTTGCTCTAGATCAAATCCAAGCCGAACTTCATCATGTGAAGCTGGAACGGAATCGCCTTCGTGAGAAGTTCAAACTGATAGAAATTACTACTCGGGCAGTGTTGACTGAGCCGCCCCAATCTTCTATCACCCTAGCACACCTTACTCTTTGGTCCTATGCTGGTATTATAATGGGTTATGTAACGAGACCGTAACTACCTTGTGTAATCCTTGTTTTAAATAAAAATTGGGATTTCTTCTTATGATGAAGTTTATGAATTTTGAAATGACCGGATAAATATAGTGTGCATATTTTTGATGAATTTTAGAAAAAGGATATTTTAAATATGATTATGTAAACCCTAAATAATTAAAAATGTGTAATGATTTTCAAAAAATGGTCTTCTGCAATTATGTTCAGTACTAAATTTAGATTCTAATAAGATCAACTTGATTTTTTGATGAATAGTAAATTATGAATAGTGATTTTATGATTAGGATTAGTAATATGACCAAATGGATTAGTAATCTAACTTAAAGAAAGTTTTAAAATAATCTAGGCACCTTTATTAAGTAATGTGATTCAATAAAATAGTTAAATAACGGTTTCATTAATTATTATTCAAGTATTAGTTTTTTCGGGTGAATAGTGTTTTTTAATTAAAAATTTAATTAAAAATAATTAGAAAATTATTTTTATAAAAATGACTTTATTTTTGAACTCAGAGCATCGATATTATGTTATGGTAATTTTTGGGGTTTTTTCTGAAAAAATGAATTTTCGATGAATAGTTTTTTTATTTAAAAATTAAATCAAAAATATTTAGAAAATTATTTTTATAAAATGGATTTCATTTTTGAAATCAGATCATTGATATTTGGTTAATGTGAAATTTTGGGATTTTTCTGAGAAAGTTGAATTTTCAGTGAATAGTAAAAATACAGTTTTAGGGTTTCGGTATGTTTAATGACATCATAACGGTGTCATGATGATGTCATGAGATCTTTTGAGGGTTGTCCGGCCAAGGGTGATGAATTATTGTTTTGGGGGCCCCATGTGGCCTAACTCCCTAATAAATGACAAGGGAGAGCACATGGGTTTGAGAAAAGCACATGTGAGGTGTCCCTTGGCCATTAATGCCGTGTCCCCTCATTTTCCCTATAAATACCAATCCCTCCTCTCATCCATTCGACTCCCCACTCATTCCCAACGAATTTCTGGTCTCATTACCTCCCAAGGAGTCCTCCCAAGGTGCCCCCAAGCCCTCAAGGTCCCAACCTTTGAGGTTTAAGAGTTACATTTTAAGGTAAGGGATCTGACCCCTCTCTTTCTTTTCATGTAATCTCTTTTATGTCTTTTCTTTTATACTCCATGTTATTATGTTGGAGGATGTTCTTTTATATTCATCCTACTTCCTATTTTATGTTAATATGATGAGATACCCCCCCTTGCTCTCATCAATTCGTTTTAAGAATGTTTAAGTGGCGTCGTTAGGCTGCCGAATTTTTAAGGGATTCTTTCACCTTCCTCGTTTTCAAGTTCTATTTTCATTCAAGTATTTCATGTTCCTTTTTATTATGTTGGGGTATGATCTCTAAATTATCATACTGATCTTTTATGATCATATGATGAGACCCCATTTGATCTCTTCAATTCAGTATTTTGATGTTTTAAGTGGCGCCGTTAGGCTGCCGAATTTTTAAGTGGTTCTTCACCCTTCTCGTTTGAAAGTTCTACTTTCATGTCAATTATTTCAAGTTCCTTTTTGTAATATTGGGGTATGATCTCTATGTATATCATACTGGACTCTTATTTTCATATGATGAGAGACCCCATTTGATCTCTTCAATTCAGTATTTTGATGTTTTAAGTGGCGTCGTTAGGCTGCCGAATTTTTAAGTGGTTCTTCACCCTTCTCGTTTTGAAGTTCTACTTTCATGTCAATTCTTCCAAGTTCCTTTTTGTTATGTTGGGGAATTATCTCTATATCTATCATACTGATCTCTTATGATCATATTATGAGGGACCCTATTTGATCTTGTCAAATCATTTTCTTTTGAAGTTAAGTGACGCCGTAAGGCTGCCGAATTTTCATAAGAGAAATCTAATTTTTTTTTCCATCCATGTTTGTCATTTCAAATGGTATGTCCCTAAAATTTCATTACCATGTCCATATGTCCTTCTTATTCTTTCACCCTACTGTTTTATGGATCATTTATGAGAGGGTGACCCATGTCCCCTCTCATTTCAATGTTTTCTAAAACCCCGAAACTTAGCCGTTATGCTGCAGAATTTTCCCCTCAAAATGCCTCTCTCTTTCTCAAAAATTATTTTATGTTATAAAGTGAATACTCAAAGCTCATATTTCTACAATGGTATTCACATATATATCAAAATGTTCCATTTTAAATTCTGGGATTTACAAACATGATACCATCTTTCCCTTTCCGTGGGTTTAAAGTGACGTAAAGATCATATCTTTAAAGCATTTTTTAAAACGTTATGATTATGCAATGAAACCCATTTATTTTATGCTATGTGGGTTATTTATGAAATTTTTGATGATGATATATGTGGCTCACATGATAATAAAGTTAAATTTAATGGTAAGCCCTGATAGCGCTCCAATGCATTGGGTAATGATGTAACCACTAGAGATAACAATTTTCACGATACCTTGGTGAATAACCTTGGTAATTTTAAAATGAAACCTTGGGGATGGACCTTGGTGATATGTTCATGATTGTCTATGTTAAATGATGTAGCCACATATTCAAGTTATGAAAAAGTTTTATTTTTATTATGATATGCCTCATGATTTCATTTTCATGCCTTAAAGTTCTTTTCATGACTTTATTGATGTATCTCAAGTTCATATGTAAAATGTTTCACTTGTTTCCCTTGCTGGGCCTTCTGCTCACCCTTCCTTTTGATGTATGTCCCCAGGTTATGGGATGTAGTAATGAGCCTAGGGTGAACATGAGGAGAAGCCTTTCAAGTGTTTAAGATGAATTTTTTTTTTCATGTTTTATGTTCCTTGTTTCCAAGACACTAAACCTTAAAGATCCTCAGTTCCGTGTAATGGAATGAAAAGTTATGTTATAAAAAGACGGGATGCTATAGTTGGTATCAAAGGATGGTTTAGTTATTTGTGGAAATTAGGATATGAAAACTCTAGGGGGAACCCTATAGAAATGTTTAATATAGGAAATCTTCCTGGTATTTTGGTGAGTATTGAGTAAGGGGTTGCCAAGAAAATACATCCCTGTCTGGATACGAGCAGGTAGAGGTGGCTCTGGCACAGATGTACATAGGGGTAAAACCCGAAAACACCGCTTTGAGCTAGACTCGAACGGGAACTGGTACACGACAATGGGCCTTTCTGCACTCTTGGTTACGACACTCCAGGGGGATATGCTTTGATTAATTCATAAGCTTGGTATGAACCATTGTTAAAGGAACAAAGATAAAATAAAATAAATGTTCACATAAGAATATATGATCATTCATAACCTAGATGGGAACCTAGGAGATCACAAGTTAGGGTATACCTTTCATATACAAGTTATCCTTATATGCTTTCAGTTACTTTTCATGATTATTAGCTAAGTACTTAAGCCCCTAATTATGCTTTCTCTTCTTAGTTAATGGTGGGAAATGGAAGAACATGTTCCGACAACCAATGTGATAGGAAATGTGATGATTTTCGTATTAATATGACAGGGATGATTAGGGGATTAAAATATGATTATTATTTTGGAAGATGTTCATTATTTTGGGAACCATATTTGATCGAGGTAAATAGATTACTACGGTATTTTCATTGAGGAGTAAGGTTGACTTATATTTTGAAGAATCGATGAATTTAAGGTGAACTTATAGTAATTTAGGTTACTTATGGGAATGACTAACCTATCTTGGGTAAAATATGTTTAGGTTAGATACTTTTTTTATAAGATGTTAGGAGTGGTTGATGTTGTCTGGAGATGAACAATAAAGTTGTTTTGGAAGAATGTGTTATCAAATCCTTATTGTATTTGGGTTTCAATCTTAGTTTGGTTTGTTTTGAGGAATTTTAAGGACCGTTATTTAGGGAATGGTCTATGATGAAATTTGGGTAGTACCATGGAACTTTGATGATTTAAAAGTAGTTTCCATTCCTATGGGATTCTTTCTTTTTGAAGAGTTGTTTTACCTTAACCTTTCTGTTTTTGGGATAATGTTTAAAGATAGAAGAAATAGATAGTTAATCTTTTGTAGATTATGTGATTCTATAGTAGATGATTCTTTTGCTTTTATGAGACCAAGTGTTTTTGAATTCTCATCATTTGGAGAAAAGATTAGTGTTGGTAGGGACTTGTTAAAGGATGAAACTCTACTTGAAGGTAGGTATATTTTCTTATGTTTTTGTTCTATTTAGTAAATGAAATCCTCAAAATTATGAAAAGAAATTTAAAACAAAAATTTTGTTGGTTTACGTTTCCTACTAGGTAATCAAAGACCGTTTACACACATCATATGTTTGGGATTTTCTCATGGTTAACTTTCTCCTAATCATGTTATCTATCACTCTCCCTCAGAACTTGACCCTTTGTTTTCTCCTCCATGTCCATGTTTTCCTACATGAAACCCTAGTGTGGGTTAACTCGGGTGACCTTTGTACTTCCCTTTATTTATTTTAAAGTAATAGTTTTACTGACTCCTTTTCCGATGTGGGACTTTCAATGAAATTTCAAAACCCAATTTTAAAATTGCGAGGACGCAATTTCTTAAGGGGGGAAGATTGTAACGACCCGAAATTTTTTAAATAAATTTTGTTTCCCAATTTTATGTGTTATTGTTATACTCAACAAAAACGTTTTATTTGATAAACATGATTATAATTAAAATGAGATCAGTGGGTTTTGACTATTATATAACCATCGGTCAATATGACTGCTGTGAACAAAATGTTTTGATATAAGTAATCTTGGTTAATTTTTATAGAAAGAAGATTCGATGGCCTCACCTAGTAGTCTTGGACCGATCGAAGCCCATCTAACAGAGCTTGGGAAGGAGGTAGCACCACTGGGCTTTGCTCTGGGTCAAATCCAAGCCGAACTTTATCATGTGAAGCTGGAACGGAATCGCCTTCGTGAGAAGTTCAAACTGATAGAAATTACTACTCGGGCAATGTTGACTGAGCCGCCCCAAGCTTCTATCACCCTAGCACACCATACTCTTAGGTCCTATGCTGGTATTATAAGGGGTTATGTAACGAGACCGTAACTACCTTGTATAATCCTTGTTTTAAATAGAAATTGGGATTTCTTCTTATGATGAAGTTTATGAATTTTTAAATGACCGGATAAATATAGTATGCATATTTTTTATGAATTTTAGAAAAAGGATATTTTAAATATGTTTCTGTAAACCCTAAATAATTAAAAATGTGTAATGATTTTCAAAAAATGGTCTTCTGCAATTATGTTCAGTACTAAATTTAGTGTCTAATAAGATCAACTTGATTTTTTGATGAATAGTAAATTATGAATAGTGATTTTATGATTAGGATTAGTAATATGACCAAATGGATTAGTAATCTCACTTAAAGAAAGTTTTAAAATAATCTAGGCACCTTGATTATGTAATGTGATTCAATAAAATAGTTAAATAACGGTTTCATTAATTATTATTCAAGTATTAGTTTTTTCGGGTGAATAGTGTTTTTTAATTAAAAATTTAATTAAAAATAATTAGAAAATTATTTTTATAAAAATTACTTTATTTTTGAACTCAGAGCATCGATATTATGTTATGGTAATTTTTGGGGTTTTTTCTGAAAAAATGAATTTTCGATGAATAGTTTTTTTATTTAAAAATTAAATCAAAAATATTTAGAAAATTATTTTTATAAAATAAATTTCATTTTTGAAATCAGAGCATTGATATTTGGTTAATGTGAAATTTTGGGATTTTTCTGAGAAAGTTGAATTTTCAGTGAATAGTAAAAATACAGTTTTAGGGTTTTGGTATGTTTAATGACATCATAACGGTGTCATGATGATGTCATGAGATCTTTTGAGGGTTGGCCGGACAAGGGTGATGAATTATTGTTTTGGGGTCCCCATGTGGCCTAACTCCATAATAAATGACAAGGGAGAGCACATGGGTTTGAGAAAAGCACATGTGAGGTGTCCCTTGGCCATTAATGCCATGTCCCCTCACTTTCCCTATAAATACCAATCCCTCCTCTCATCCATTCGACTCCCCACTCATTCCCAACGAATTTCCGGTCTCATTACCTCCCATGTATACCTCCCAAGGTGCCTCCAAGCCCTCAAGGTCCCAACCTTTGAGGTTTAAGAGTTACATTTTAAGGTAAGGGATCTGACCCCTCTCTTTCTTTTCAAGTAATCTCTTTTATGTCATTTCATTTATACTCCATGTTCTTATGTTGGAGGATGTTCTTTTATATTCATACTACTTCCTATTTCATGTTCATATTATGAGAGACCCCCCCCCTTTCTCTCATCAATTCGTTTTAAGAATGTTTAAGTGGCGCTGTTAGGCTGCCGAATTTTTAAGGGATTCTTTCACCTTCCTCGTTTTCAAGTTCTATTTTCATTCAAGTCTTTCATGTTCCTTTTTATTCTGTTGGGTTATGATCTCTAAATTATCATACTGATCTTTTATGATCATATGATGAGATACCCCATTTGATCTCTTCAATTCAGTATTTTGATGTTTTAAGTGGCGCCGTTAGGCTGCCGAATTTTTAAGTGGTTCTTCACCCTTCTAGTTTTGAAGTTCTACTTTCATGTAAATTATTTAAAGTTCCTTTTTGTTATATTGGGGTATGATCTCTTTGTATATCATACTGGACTCTTATGTTCATATGATGAGAGACCCCATTTTATCTCTTCAATTCAGTATTTTGATGTTTTAAGTGGCGTCGTTTGGCTGCCGAATGTTTAAGTGGTTCTTCACCCTTCTCGTTTTGAAGTTCTACTTTCATGTCAATTCTTTCAAGTTCCTTTTTGTTATGTTGGGGAATTATCTCTATATCTATCATACTGATCTCCTATGATCATATGATTAGGTACCCTATTTGATCTTGTCAAATCATTTTCTTTTGAAGTTAAGTGACGCCGTAAGGCTGTCGAATTTTCATAAGAGAAATCTAATTTTTTTTCCTTCCATGTTTTTCATTTCAAATGGTATGTCCCTAAAATTTCATTACCATGTCCATATGTCCTTCTTATTCTTTCACCCTACTGTTTTATGGATCATTTATGAGAGGGTGACCCATGTCCCCTCTCATTTCAATGTTTTCTAAAACCCCGAAACTTAGCCGTTATGCTGCAGAATTTTCCCCTCAAAATGCCTCTCTCTTTTCTCAAAAATTATTTTATGTTATAAAGTGAATACTCAAAGCTCTTATTCCTACAAGGGTATTCAAATATATATCAAAATGTTCCATTTTAAATTCTGGGATTTACATACATGATACCCTCTTTCCCTTTCTGTGGGTTTAAAGTGACGTAAAGATCATGTCTTTAAAGCAGTTTTTAAAACGTTATGATTATGAAATGAAACCCATTTATTTTATGCTATGTGGGTTATTTATGAAATTTTTGATTATGATATATGTGGATCACATGATAATAAAGGAAAATTTAAGGTTGCGCCCTGATAGCGCTCCAATGCATTGGGTAATGATGTAACCACTAGAGATTACAATTTTCACGATACCGTGGTGAATAACCTTGGTAATTTTAAAATGACACCTTGGTGATGGACCTTGGTGATATGTTAATGATTGTCTATGTTAAATGATTTATCCACATCTTCAAGTTATGAAAAAGTTTTATTTTTATTATGATATGCCTCATGATTTCATTTTCATGCCTTAATGTTCTTTTCATGACTTTATTGATGTATCTCAAGTTCATATGTAAAATGTTTCACTTGTTTCCCTTGCTGGGCCTTCTGCTCACCCTTCCTTTTGATGTATGTCCCCAGGTTATGGGATGCAGTAATGAGCCTAGGGTGAACATGAGGAGAAGCCTTTCATGTGTTTAAGAAGAATGTTTTTTTTCATGTTTTATGGTCCTTGTTTCCAAGACACTAAACCTTAAAGATCCTCAGTTCCGTGTAATGGAATGAAAAGTTATGTTATAAAAAGACGGGATGCTATAGTTTTCATCTCACTTTTATTTTTATGAGACGCATTCCATATAAACCAAGTCTTTATTTTATATGGTGTTTTTAATAACCATGAATTAATTTTATGATTATTATCATTAAAAAATTTTGTATTTAAGTATCCATTTTAGTATATCTCATTTATTTGTTTTATGGTTCAAAATTCACTAAAGTGGTAAGGTATTTTTCCCTCAAATTACCTACTTTGGGACCTATGTTTTTTTATGCACTATCTTCCTATATGAGGTTTTTATAATACCAATTTTACATGTTATATATTTAATAAAAGTGTTTTAATGATATTATATGTTTCATTTATTATAATTCTATCATGTGGATTATGATTCTAATTTACCAAAGTTTTAAGATTATATTTTACAATATCATCGTTTATTGAAAGTCTTTATGATTACAATGATGAAATATTATGATCTATATCTTAGAAAACTCATTAATTTTATTCTACTCTATTTTTGGAATGAGAATATATTTTTCAATTCATTTTCCACTCTTTATATACTCAATATTTTCAATGAATATTTTTAAGAAAAATTATCTTTTATCTCTCTTTAGTCAAAACCCTTTTGCTTATAAAACCATGTTTTCTAAAAATATTTTCAAAAACAATTTTTAAATTATAAAATTTTTTATTAATGAAAAATTTTCCCTTTTTGGAAGATTTACAATTTTTTTTAAATTAATATTCATTTTATTTTTCAAACAATTCCAGTTTGGATTTTACTAAAATTTGAAATAAATCTTTGTTTTAACATGTAAGACATGAATGATATTTTTTGTCATCATGAAAAATAATTATTTTAATGATTCCTTTCTATGTATCAAATTTTAATTGAAATAAAATTATTTCCAAAATTTTTTATGAATATTTTGTGTTAAAAATTTATTTTCAAAATGGAATAGATATTTTCCTCTTGAAATGTTTTAAATGAACTTTAAATATTCCTGCATAAGTTTCCACGTTTTTTATATAGAAATTAATTTTGAAAATATTTTTGTTTCTAATTTTATATTCAAATTGTAAATGTTATATTTATTAAGAAATGTTTTAAATAATTTTATAGATTCTTTTATAAGTTTCCAAATTTATTTTTCTAGGAATGTATTTTGAAAATGTTTTATTTTTAAAAAAATATATTAAAAATTTTAAAGGATATATCCATCATGAAATGTATTAAATTATATTTAAATATTACATTATAATATTGTCTAGATTTTTTTAAAGAAAAAAATTTTAAAAAAATATATTTTTTAAAAAAGTGTTTTTCAATGTGTAAAGGGTATATTCATCACGAAGTGTTCCATGTGATATTTCAAAATAATTTTCTATATAATTTGTCATCCAATGATGTTACTTATAAGTTACAAGAGATAATATTAAATGATACCATAATAATTATTTCTCTACATGTTTAATTATTATTTTTATGAAATTTATATCAAGCCCGTTTATTTTTAATGGTTAATCCTACGGTGTATTGATGAAAGGTTTCTGAAACCCATTTTCCTTACATAGGTTATGACGTGATGATATGATGAATGTTTTATGATATGATGAATGTTTCATTAACATATGGGATGAACAAATATCTACGTCAAATTAATTAGAAAAATCCTTCTATCTAATGATATAATAATAGGAAACATGTCGATGTACCTGATCCACTATGGGAAACTAGTGCATCCAGATCCACTTTGGGAGAAAGGTGTGTCCTTGTACACAATGTAAAATAGGTAATATGTTTTGATAAACTATATTAATAGCCATGTTATTTGACCTTGTAATATGATTTTTTCCATATTTATCTATTTTCCACACTTTTATGGAATGATTTTACAGTTCATTGTGGATTTATGATGATTTCACACTCTTATATGACATGTTGTCTATAATTATATAATTTTGTGCTATAACTCTTGTTCCTGATCTATAACAGGTTGGCTATAAACATTCTAAGTAATTTTAATAAACAAATTCACTTATTATTAACTTGTGATTTCATATTACTATAGACTAAAATCAACTATTTTTACCTTTAGTGATCCTATAAGACCACAATATATCATATTCCTTTCCCATGTTTATGAAGAATGGTTTAAGTAGGGTATTCCTAAGAGTATTAATATGTTACAATATCTTTGTGGTATATGTTTTGGAACATTCCTGTAATAATAAAATCGTGTTTCAAGTCTCTAAAAAAACCTAACTATTATGGTGCAAGGGTTTGTGTTTATTAAATGTATTGAATATTCATCTAAAAATATGGGATATTTATATATATAAGATTGGGTCATTATTGTTTTTTCTATTCCTTATTATGTTTTCTAGTTCCTTAGTTTATGAAGAATTTTATTAGATAAATTATTTCAATAAATTCTTAATATGCAATGAATTTTATGGGAGTTATTTAAGACTTATTTTAAAATTATAAAATCTTGGTATAATATAAAAAATGATCACTTGAAGAAATGGGTATTGTTATATAAGGGAATTTTTTCATTTTCTAAAACTATAATATTAGAATTTACTTGGGTATGTAATTTATTTGATATATTTTTTGATTTCTCATGTTTTGTATGCTAAATTTATGTCACTTGTTTCTGTATCAAAAAAATGTATAAATTAGGTTTTTATAACAAGATGATGGAGAGTGGGAAAGATAATATTATAGCTTAATCAATAATATTATATTCATTAATTTTTTTATCAATAATGATCTATGGAATTATATCTCTCTCAAACTAATCTCAATTCACTTCACCACTCTCCCTTTTCCCTTCATTATTTAAGACTTTTTTGTTCAATTCAAAGAGAAATTATATAAATTTTCTTTTATTAAATCCTTTAATTATATTCCAGTTTAATGGGATAGTTCTTCTAATTGATCATTTAAAAATATAGTCAAAATATTTCCTTTAAAATATCCAAGCTTCCCCGATTATATAGAAAATTAGAAACATAGAATTTTCCTACACTTGAAACACCACATAATGTTGTTGTTAGATGAATACTGAAATATACATGCATGAGATGAATTTATGAATTAATATTCTTAATTATGTATATATATAATATACTATACATTATATATAGTTGTAATTTTATAAAATATCTATAAGATACATATATATTGTCATGTATGTGACATATTAGTGTAATATATTTACATATTATATATATATATATATATATTCTTGAGATATATATTTATTCAATTGTGTTAGTTTTAAAAATTGGTTTATTTATCTTGGAATATTTCATTAATTGATAACCAATGGCTGGTTTATTTAAGGCTTTGAATATATTCATTTAAGTGTTCAATGAATGTAATACCCAAGAGGTATTAATTCATAGGAAGCGGTGCAAATAATGTTCCTTAGGATTCACCTATTAATGGGAATTAGTCCTCTTATTTGGGGTTTTCCTATTAAATTAATTCAATGTATTTATGCTCATTTATTTCACAGAATGTTTTCTATATAAAATTCTAATATTCCAAAAGTTTTTTTAATGTTTTCCCAAAAGAGGTACTATAAACCCTCCAAAATTTAGGTATCATATTAAAATAATCAAGGATCCTTTATCTAATGTATTATATCAAGTGTATGAAGAATATGTTTATTGGTTCAGTGATTATCCTCATGTATTACACTTAAGAGGACTAATATAGATGATATTGTAATGGATGAATACAACATACTTGTTTTTTTCAAATATTTTAGAATAATAAATTGTAAATGAATAATATAACATTGATATTAAAATATTTACTACAATGAATTATTGATATATATCCCTAAGAAACCATCCAAGTTCTCTTGTACCCAAAAGTATCCACTAGTTATATGAAGCTCTAAATTAATTCTTGGAAGGAATTATCAATTCTTTAAGATATACTAATAACTTAGGATAAAGGTGAAAGAGAGGTAGAGAGATACGACCTTAATAGTATTGGCATTCCATTAATCTCATATGCACCTATTCTTGGAGTGGTTTTATATATATAGGAACACATTAATACTCCAATGTTTATGTATAATATTATGTGTTTCAAAAAAGAACTACATCTTAAAAAAAATTATGAACATTTGTTTACTTATATAAAACAAACCATTAATTTACAACACTAAAATTACATCATTATGCTGTATAAATAATTTAAAATAATCTAAAGATTCTTAGAATGAATGTTTTATATCTTATGTAGATATTGAATAATAGTGGGGAAGAAATATCTTACCACATAGCTTCTTATATCATATCATCAATATCAAAAGATCTTATCCCGGAGCTTCTTCGATGGAGTTTTATGAAGGTATTATCCCTAGAATTTTTCAATTGGGTAATTTATTGAATAAGTTCCTTTACCTAGTACTTATTCAAACAATAGAGACCTTATCATTTTTATTTATAGGATTAGAGTTTAAAAAACTTTTGAGGGATTCTCTACATACTTTGGGGAATAATTATCATGCAATACCCAAGATTTAATAGTAGTTAATGAAACGTATTTCCCCAAAACAATTGTACAATTCACCTTAAATGATTTTATAATAATGTTACTAGACATGGTGCATCAAAAAGTAAGAAACATCATTCATAATATTGGATGAAACTACTATTACATAACACATTGAAGCCTAAGGCACTACTACAGTCTTGAACTACAGTGGATCAAACTTTAAGATGAATTAAAAATATATGTGATATATTTATATTAAAAATAAAACAATGAGAAATGGTATATAAATCAAATAAGAACTAATATAAAGTTATGAATGATCTTAGGATGTTATAATGAAGTGTACATATAAATAGAAATACTATTATTGGAATTTAACCATTGGAATTTTACTTTTGGAATATGACTTTTGGGAATTAGATCATAGTAATAATAAATCAATATATATTAATAAAATGATTAAAATCATTTTATAATAATAAAAAAATAAATATTAATATTTATATTAATCAATGAAGAGCAACATAATCACACGCATCACCTATATAAAAATATGATTCACTAGAAGAAAGAGATTTTAAATTTTTGTACCAAATACATGGTTTTAAAATAAACTCGGGGTTTCAATTAATCATTAAATTTATCATATATGTGATATTATTTTCATAAAAAACAATTCAAATAAATAATAAATATATCGACATTATCCAGTGGTGAAAAGTTTCAAATTTTCTGAGGAAATGAAATGTTTTAGTAAATATTAATATATAGTAAGCATATTTGTTATATATTATGACATAATTATGAAATCAATATTTTTAATATTTAATATTAGTAAATATATAACCAAAAAGAAATTATTTTATTCATATGATTTATTACAATGAATTAAAATAAATTTCAAGACCTAAAAATAACATTGAAAATTCAAGAATGTAAATTAAGAATTTAAAATAATGTAGAAAATTATATTTTCAGAGTAAAACTAAAAACAAATAATTTAGTTTCTCAATAAACACAATAATTTAGAAAAACATTTCATAAATGTTAAAATATTTGAATCAATAATGTGGTTAATACAATGGTTTTTAATTTTCCACAACCTTGATTTCAATGTAATGTGTTTACGAACTAATAAATAATTATCCGTTATTTTTTGTAAATACCAACCACTCATCCCATTACTATTCATTATAAAATCATTTAGCATGGATCTCATCTCTTTTTTCCAATGGTAAATTCATATATGGCATTATTAGGGTCCTTTGGTATCTTTTCAAGCTTTAATAAGCTACCATTCAAGGTAAGGGTTCTATAACATTCTCTTTCATTTTCTATTACCTTATTTTTATTATTATATCATTTATAATTATTTTCTACATGCTTAAATGAATTTAATTACATGGTATTATCATCTATTGGATATATTTTTAATTATTTATTACTTATTTTCTCTCATTATATTATTTTCCTAAGTTGTTACTATACCAATGTATGTGTTCTTATACCTCCTATTTCCATTTCAATTAGAGTCTTTACGTTATAATAATTTTTTAAAATACTTTTTAATATAATACCATGATTATAATTTTATGTTATTTTCACCCATTTAATATTTTTATGGAGATATTTCTTATTAACACTACGTATATGCTTATCTTAAGTTGTTCGTATGCCGATGTAAGGGTATCTAATACCTTATTATCCATTATTTGTGTTATCCTCCCCAATTAATATTCACTTTAATTTGAAATGATATTACGATTCATTTGTATAAATTTATTATCATGTTATCAATGATAGATCACCAATAACTCTTATTCCATTACATTCAAATAAAGTTATAATACTAAAATATTAGTATAAATCGAAGGGACAAATCAAAATATAAGAAAACATCTTAGTTTTTTTTAAAGTAAAGTGTGTGTGGTTTCCTACCAATGAGTTTAAAATATAGATACTTGATATGCATGAATGATATATATTAGAAGAACCTATGTGTAATAACATTAATAAGGGATAGTTGGGTTTTAACTTTATCTTTATATGATATAAAACAAGAGGGCTTAACTACATACATACTTTCCCAGTCTTTGGGTACATTCTATGGATTATTAAAAAGATATATATAAATTATAATAAAGATTTAAATATATTTTTATTGTGTTGAAATAATATTTAATTTATGTATCTAAATTATGAAAGTGTTGTACCAAATCCAAAATTGTGGTTTCCGGACAGAAATTTCTCTAATTGTTTTAGTCTCATTGGAATTTATTGAACTCAATGACAATTTACTATTAATATAACTACAACATGAATGTAACCTTCACTTCTACATTTTTATCATTTATTTGAAAAGATTTATCATATTACATTGTTATTGTCCAATTATTTCACTGTTGATTGTGGGATATTCATACAGATAACTACATTTTTTCATTTAGTGGGGAAATATTGATAAATTGTATATCAATTATTATTATATGCATAACTATAGTTTACATAGAAATTATTATGTATGAGGTTCCCTATAGAATATTATGATATCGATTTTTTATGCATTCTCTTCATATTATGGATTCATTGGACCTATTATGTGATGAGGGGAGTTAGAATTATATAGCATCTTGATGCATCAATAGGTCTCATGTGACAAACTAGTTTAGGTATTTATTATATTCCTTACTGATTTATGTGTGATTTATTAGAATGATTCCTTGATGGAATTTCTATAATTTATAACATTATTATTTCCAAAAATATAATATAACTCATACTTATCCATGCTTTTATTTATTGGAATGTAATCAATATACATGTTATATGCATAGTTCCATTTTATATGGAATTTATTTATGCATGCAATATTATTTATTACATGATTTTGTATGATATATTTCATTATATGCTACACCTTACAGAGCATCTGATCTCTAACCTTTATATTCTGTCTCATTTTCCTCAGAAACCTTGAATATTTCTATTTGTGAGTTATTGATTTCCAAGGGTAATTAATAATTTTTTGTTTATTAAGTTTATGTAGCTTAATTTTTGACTCTAATGTAATATTAATTTATTAATCTTGTTTATTGATACTATTAAACTAATAGACCATTTTTATTGTAATATTTATATTTTTTTATCATTTTAAGAAAATAACAACTGGATAGGGGGTACTAAATTCCAGTTTTGTTACAGTTTATATCAAAGAAATTATAGTAAAAACCATATAAAATAGATTTAGAATAACATTGTTAGAGAAAATATCCTAATGAAAAACCCTAAGTATATTCATAAAATATTTCTTGATTATATGGAATACATTTTTAATAAATGAATCTGAATTATATACTATTATTTATGATTCATGTTTTATTCATGAATAAATTAAGTATATCCCATTATTTATAAATTTTTCCTAATATAAGGAATACTAATTGTGTAAACACACATAATTAGTGTTGATATTTTTATCCTAGTAAAATATATTATGTTAATGTTTGAGTTGATAACATTATGTATATATTAGGGTAATTAACTCTCATTAGGATAACAAACCATTTACATATATAACAACTAGTTTCACCACATCATGGTGTGACAATATTGGTTCACTTAATGTGGCATAAACCTCCAATATTATATGGAACACCTAATACATTAGTGGAAAATAAATGTATCATGTATTTAGAGAATATATTTATTTATTTTGGATGTATTTAATCAGATATATTTTTCATGGTTTTATAACATGGTGTTTTATTAAAAACACTGAGAAAGATGAAGAGATAAAAAGTATATAGAATAATGATTTTAAAGTGAAATTCCATGAAGAATATTTATCTGATGAAAAAAGAGATGGAATGAAAAGAAAATTCTGGTAGTTAAGGGAGAAGAGGATGAAGGTGTGTATAATTATGAAATTATCTTTAGAAAGATGGTGAGGAATACAATGGATTATTTATGTAATCCAAGAATAAAAATTTATCACATATTTGAAGGATTAAATTGATGTCTTATAAAGAAATTAGTCTCTCAATAATGTTTATCTTCTCAGTATATTATCAAAATTTAAATAAAGGCTAATAAGGTGTTCTCCACATCTTATTTTTTTAAATAAAATCAAGAGAATAATAATGTAGATGTGTTCAATATTGAAAAGTCTAAAGAAAATAAGGTAAGGGTAGAATTTGTAACATGTAATAGTTGTTGGAATATATTCATTTCGGGGGTACTTGAAAGGATTTATAGTTTTATTCAACTAGAGAGATAAAGTCAATTAATCTCAAGAGTGTAAGGGAATATGAAAATCCACTAATTTACAATGCTATTATTTTATGGAGATGGTTGGAACTACTCATGGACTATGACAACTCAATACACTACAAACCAAGGAAATAATTAAGTGTAAGAAATATTATGTTTGAGGGATCACATAGTTATATCCATGATGAGTATGGAAAATGATCCTATGTTCACAGATTTAATAAATCTTTAAATGAAAATGATTAAAGAAAAATAAACATCATTTTGTTTTCAAATTAATTAACTAGAAACATTTTCTAAACAAGATAAAGAGTTATCCATAAGATGATAAGGGTTTATAAAAGAGGATTTAGGCCTTGAAATAGGATAAATTTAGAGACTTAATCTATAAAGATGGTGTTTTTAATTTTGGAAAGAGACTATGTGTACCATCAATACCATTACCAAGGATGAAATTACTAACTAAAGATCATATCTTGGATTTATTTATACAACCTAGTAGTACTAAGATTTATAGGTATATAAAATATAAATTCTTGTGGGAAAATGTGAGGTGGGAAATTACAGACTATGTGTTAAGATACTTATAATTACAATAACTAAATGCTAAGAGATAACATTCAAAGGGAGTTAGGAAAACACTCCATATAAAAATATGGATGTGGGAAAAAATAATGTAATTTTTTATAAGTCTTACTATGAAAAATAATATTAATTACGTTATATAAGACATTGGGGATCTTCATCACAAGTTTTCACAATTCATATAAATTAGGGGAGATCAATCCCTTCAACATATTTAAGAGATCTATATTAATTAAGTTTTGTGCCTTTGTGGAGAACATTAATCAGTTATATTTGATAGTGACCATAAATTCACATAAAAAATTTAATGAGCTATTGAAAAGTCTTTAAAAAATAAGATACATTCAAGTACTAATTATCATTATTCAACTGATGGGTTGTCTGAAAGTCCTATTCAAACCTTATCTGACACAATGATGACATTTTAATAATACATACAAGGAAAATTCAATGTCACTTACCTATATTGGAATTTATATACTATAATAGATTCTATTTAATTCATATAGTGGAAAACAATTTCATATTACAACCTTTTGTGATGAAGTTGTGGAAAGGAGGCAAGTATATTCAGAACACATTGACTAAACAACAATAAAGTTAAGAAATATCCAAAATCATATCAATTAATATTATATAATATTGAAAATATATAATTATAATCAAAGGATTGGATTGGAATTGAATATAATAGATATTTTATTCTTAAAGTTGTCACTATAGAATGGAGTTACAAGGTTTTTTAAGAAGGGGAAGCTAAGTTAGAGGTACTTTGGAAATTTTGATATTTTAGAGACAATTATATTTTCAGATTATCATTTCAATTTACATACCAACCTTACTAAATTTAATGAATTATTATCAAACTAAATGCTACGGAAGTATATGCCAAACCCTACACATATAATCATCACTGATAAAATAGAATACAAAAATGACTCTTCTTATAATAAGATGTTTTTATAGATTCATGACACTATAGATCTAGATTTGTGGAATTATGAAACTATTTAGTTAGAATTTATTTAGAGGAATCAAAAGTTGGAATAAATCACATCATAACCTAAGGAATAAAATGGAAATAACTACCCTTCTTCTTCTTGTGTTCATGTACACCCTAATTTTTGAGGAGAAATTATTTATGGGAGGTATAATTTAATACCTGAGATTTTAATAGAGTAAATAAACACTTATTAACAAAAAAAATATTTCATAATTCACATTATATTGTTTCACTATAATGTTTCAACACAAAGTATAACATAAAACCAGAATATGACATTAAAAATATTGGCAGCAACTAGTGTGATATAACACATAGAAATATAAGGCACCACCATGTTATGGAACATTGGAGGATCATACTATAAAATGATTAGAAAGTATATAAGGTACATTTTTATCATGGAGAAAACAAGAAATGGAATATTCATGACATATTAATTGCCAATAGTATAATAATGATATTAGGAAGTTTGAACTAAGTGTATATATAAGGGGTACTATGACTATTGTAATCATACCATTAGAATCTAATCATTGTAATATCAATTCAATAGTTATTCTTTCGGGTTTTTAATAAAATGAATAAATAATAAATAATATAATTAATAAATATTGAAAAAATTAATATTAATTTATGAGAAGTAATATAATTCAATACATATAACTTATAAAAAAATATATTTACTAAATATAAGTGTTATTAACATTT
Organism: Viscum album; assembly: GCA_963277665.1. Classification (NCBI taxonomy): domain Eukaryota; kingdom Viridiplantae; phylum Streptophyta; class Magnoliopsida; order Santalales; family Viscaceae; genus Viscum; species Viscum album. Next base: position 1,325,701,185 of record OY728166.1, read on the forward strand.
TTTCTCCAATCACATGGTTTGAAAATACACAAATATTTTTAATTAAATTGGAAAATATGGTAAGTATTATTACATAATTATTATGTAAAAATGATATGATAATTCATACATGTGATTCCATGATGAAAATTAATATATTTTATTAAATTTATATTAATGAACTAAAATTATTTTCTAAACCTATAAATAACTCTTCAATATATAAAGTAGAAATTAAGAATTTTGAAATAATATTTTGTGAAAAATTTATATTTTCATGGATAATGTAATATTAAATAATTGATTTTGATTTTAAAAAATTTAAATATAAAAAAATATGTCTTAAATTTGATAAACTATGAGCTTAGACCATGGGTATAATGATAGTTAGAAATATTCAATAACCTATATTTCGGAGGCATGTGTTTATAAATTAATAAACAATTATACCTCATTTTCTATAAATAATCACCCCTACACTCATTAATCTTTATTCAAAAATTATTTATCATTATTATTTTCACATTTTCCCTCTCATGAATCCCTCCAAGGTATTTTTAAGGTCCTAAGGTGTTATTCTCAAAAAGTAAGAAGCTACCTCTCAATGTAAGGGTTCTTAATCCTACACTTTCAATTTCAATTGAAATATGTTTGATATAAGATGATTTAAAATTCCTTTCCATATACTTATATTCTAATAAATCTATGGTATGATCATGAATTTGATATATTTTCGATAAGATATTATTTATTCCCTCTCATTATAGCCTTTTCCTAATCCATTATTATACTATATAAGGGTTTAAAATCCTCCTATTTTATTTTCAATTGCAGTACCTTCCTTATAATATCTTTTAAAAAATTATATTTTTTTATTCTTAAAATTACATGGTTTTATAATCCATTTTATATATTGTTAATGAGAGGTTACTTATTCAATATCATTATATCCTTTCCCTAGTTTTTTTTTATATCGATGTAAGGGTCCCTAATCCATTATTATCCATTATTTTTGTTATCCTCTCCAATTCATTTTCATTTCAATGTGAAATATTAATATGATTCCTTTATTTTAATTCCAACAGCATTATCAACGTGGGATTACCATTATCTATCTTTATACTACCTCTATAAGACATTATAATAATCAAACATTAGTTGAAACCCAAATGATAAATCTAAATATGAGAAGACATCCAAAAATAATAGTAAACTAATGAATGTGTGGTTTCCTAGAAATGAAATATGTGTATAGATATTATAATTGGATTCATTCCTTGGATAAGATGAACCCAGGGATAATAACCCAGAAATAGTTAATTATGTGTAAACTTGATCATTAATTGGGGCACAACAAGTGGACTTAACTGCCCAACTAGTTTGATACTCCGTAGAGATATTCACTAAATGACTCACAATTTTTTACAAACTACAATGAAGAATTTTAAAATATGGTTATATTTTTGAAATAAATTTTCAATTTATGTATGTTAATTATTTATGTATAGAATAAAATTCGAAAGTGTGGATCTGAGGGAAATTTTTTTTTCATTGCATCAGTCTCCTACCACTATAAACTATTTAACTAAATAAATATTTTATATTGATATCCATACAACATAAAATTTCCACTAACTCCTACCTTGCTATAATTATAGTGATAAGGTTACTTTCCATTACATTTTTAATATTATATAGTGTATAATTTGATTTTGGTATATTCACCTAGATAGATATATTATTCCATTAAAATGAGAAATATTTATATTTTCTATATCAATTATTTGGAGAATTATTTATTAAATAGACAAGATTATGTATTTGGTTCCATAGTAATCATTATAATTTTTATTTTTTATCCATTGTCTTTATATGATGGATGTTTTAGACTTATTATTTTATGGTAGGGGCCTATAATTATATATCCTCTCAACACATCTGTAAGTCTCATGAAAAAAACTATCATGTGTATTTGGTGTGTTCATTACCCATTTATGCATGATGTATTATCATATGGATTTTATGTTATTTTTATGATTCCCATTATTATGCATTATATCAATATATGATCAGTTATTTTTATCAATAAATTTATTTATTGCAATATAATAAATGGATTTATTATTCTTATAGTTCCATTTGTTATGGAATTTATTTATTCATATAATATTATTTATTTCATGCATATATATGATAGAATTTATCTTATATTGTCTATTATTACACTTATGATCTCCTGAATTTATATTTTTTCTCATTTACCAAAAAAACCATAAAAATTGATATGAATGTGGTATGGATTTTCAAAGATAAATAATAAATTTTCATGTATCTAGTTGATATATATTATGTTTTCAATGTAATATAATTTTCATTTATATATCTAATATTTCAAGACAAAACAATCAAGGATCCTTTGTATTATAACTTGTATATTCTATACCATTGTAATTAAATAACTACTGGCTATAGGGTGTAAAATTATTGGTTGTGTAACAACCCAATATTTTGGAATATATTTTTTCTCAAAATTAGTACTATATTTGATAAATTATAACACAAAGAAAACATATCTAAATTTACTCAATACATATTAGATGAATATTATTAATATAATTTAATAATTATAAAACCTCTAGTAGATAAAAATATTCTACTAAAATATAAATTCTTATAAAATATGAATAAGTATACTTAAAGTTTTAAAATGAATTATTCTTAAAATATATTTTCTGTGTAAGTTGAATTTTACTTTAAAAGTTAAATTTAAAAATTTTACAATTTTAATTTTCATAAATTTACACAATTTTTAAATTTTTCATTAAAATATTTCATAAGGTGAATTGTTTATATTTTTCTAAAAAAAATTATTCTTACGTGATTGGTTAAAAATGCCATTTTTACAAATATCACGACTTTTGTGAAATTAGTTGTATATAAATATGAATTTTAAATTTATAAAAACATTTTATAAAAAATATATATTTTATAATATATATTTAAAATTTAAATTGATTTATTTTATTCTATAAGCCTATGATTGATTTTTTAAAACCTAAGTTACACTATTCTCTAAAATAATTCATAATACATTATTAAATTATTATATATTAATTGATTTTAATCAGTTTTAGAAACATAATGTAATATTAAGTATTTTATATTTGGAATTATAAGGTCCATATAAATTAATAAGGATCATTTTATTTTTATTCATAAAAAACGAATTAATCAAGAGAAAAGTAGTTATTTTTAGTTAAAGTTGAAAGGGTAAAAAGGGTTAACCAAATGGTTAAAAATCATAACATATTAAAAATATGATTCTAATTGAGTGATTGATGTGTCAATTTTACAAACATTATCTACACTCCATTTTTTATGTATTTTTTTCTTCTTGACATGTGAGACATGTACTCAGTCTCTCTTAAGATAAAATAATTACAGAAAAATGTCATCCTCACAACTTATAAAAGGGTAGCCTCACCACTCCTTCAGGATGACCTGAAATTTGGTTTTAAGGTTAAACAAATTCCCTTTTCTATTATAATATAAACATTTTTTCACTTCATTAATATTCTTGATAAAAGATATTGGCCACATTCCTCCTGTTACAATGAATCCTCCAAGGGAAGCCCAATGTTCTGAATGTAAGAACTAACTTTTCACTAAAATTGTTGGATTTTTATCATTACCTTTAAAAAACTAATTTCCCCATATTAAATGATGAATTTATTTTCAATATAATCCTAAATTTTTCTATATTGTTCTAATTACATTTAACCACCTTTCTGCTTTTCCATTATGAAAAAACAAAAAATGTCATTCTGTAGTTTGTGAGGACTACCGCCTCCACGAAGAGACATCTTCCATATTTCACCACCGCATCTATCAGATGTTTCTAATGATGTAATTGAAGAAAAAATGTGAAATATATTATATTATTATTATCAATATAAAACTTTTAATATGCCTAAAAATCCTTCTCATTCTTTGAGAAATGAAATCATTATTTTTGTGTTTGTGAGGACTACAACCTCTACGGAGTAACATATCAATTTTTTTACATCCAGTTTCTAATTATTAAAATATATAAAAATATAATATATCTCCTAAAAATATATAAATAATATCATTATTCTTCTATATGAGTGATATTATTCCAAAATAATTCACTTTCATAATCAAACTCATTCATTAATTATGGTATATTCATATTTGGGTATTTAAAACTTCCTACTTGAACAATGTTATGAAATAATATAAAGTATGACTATGATAACATAATTAATTATAATATATGGTATAATTAACAATGTAATAAATTTATTTTTTCTATAACTATAACATCGATATTAATCTCATTATTTAGATACCAATATCAATTCATCAAAAACCACTAAAGCATGCTCATAACCAATCTCATCTTTAAATATCGTAACCAAAACTCTCATAAAATGAAATCATAAAATTATGAAAATTTTTAATTATTCCATTATAGTACATTATATAGCCTAGGAATTATGAAATTTTGGATAATAATAAATAATAACATCGATATTATGAAACTTGTTCATAATGATCCACACCACTCACACTCGATTTTGAAAATAAACAATAAATAACTGATATACATGTTGTGAATAGTTATAAATGGATTTTATAAAATATTATTGATATGAATATGGTTATAAAAAATTAAATTAACAATCTTATTTCTTTATACTAGAGATTGTTTTTCTTTAGTGGAAGTCAAGAATTAATGTGAGGGGTTCTTTTCTCGAATTTAATTTCTTGAGGCATATTTTTTATTATACATTGTGATGTCTTTAATATGGTATAATTAATAATTAATTAATTTCATTTAAAATATTAATTTAATACATGGTGTTTCAAGATAGATATCATATTCCTGTTTTAAATATATTTCCAATCAAAATATAAAAAAGTTGAAGGTGTTTTTGTTAACTAAATTCCCTTTCTTGAGTTATAATGATTTGTTTTTAATGTAGTTATTCTATGATTGGTTTATTACATCATAATATATTATTTCATGGTTCATTTTATTTATATATAGTGTAAAATTAACCTTTAATTCAAATATTTCACCTTTAAAAAATCTCTTTCTCAAAATTGAATAATTCTTGATAATAATTATTATCCACTTCAATAACGATTTCATCTCCTTGTCCATATTTTCGTCTACTCCAGTGTGTAACATCACTATTCTTCTAAATGGTATGGATCCTTTGAATTCATTTCTTAATATATTTAAAATTATATTATGAATTATTAAAGGGGTAAGAGATGTTTTGGGAGTGTGTGGGGCCTATTTAGAGCCTGGACCTTTAGGTATTGGAGAAAAGGGGAGGCACATGGTTTGTTTAAACTGTGCACTTCTGGTAGTAAGGTTTTCTAAACCATTGTAGGGTTATTTAAATAACTATAGAGGGGACATGGTCTGTGCATGGATTTCAAAAACTATACACCTATCCTACATATTTAGTGCCATTTTTGAAGTGGGTCTACATAGTTGGAACTCTGTTTGGAAAAACCACGTGGTAAAACCATGCATCGTTTAAAAATTAGTGAAAATTGAATTTTACCTTTGATCATTTTATGTTTATTCCCCCTTCTTTTCTTCCCTTTTATATGCACCACATATTAAAATACTTGATATCTCCCTTATCTATATAATATAGGATTAGATCCTCTTCCCTCATACAGTATTAGAATAATTTTTCGACAGTTTCATTGGATAGATAAAGATAAGCTCTTCAATACACTTCCTTTCTTTCAACATTTATCTCTCCCCCATTAATTCTATTTCCAAGAAATATTATATGCCCCATTTTTATTTTGTATTCATTTTTCATATATTTCTCCAATTCTAACTTGAATAAAATTTTGATATCATATGAGGAGTCTTCTACCTTCAAAAGGTAGGTCGTCTAGTATTTATTCTTATTGTTTTGTTGCTATATACCATAAGTTGTAACCAACCTTTGAAAATGTGGATAACAAAACTTTAAATGGTTAGAAACCATATTTTTTGTTATATGAAAGTATAACATACCTGATGGATTATTATTATTATTTATCTCCCATGAATAATGGAAATAGTGACTTAGTTAAGTCTAGTTTTGAAAAAGAACCTCCATACTCCCTTAATAGGTGATGATAGTCATGATATATTAAATCATTTATTAAACATTGTACATGATGTTTCATGTTCCTTTGATGGTTATTATATATTAAGTTTCACTTCACCCTTTGGTTTGGTGGATATTATAACCTCCATATCCCTTCTTGAATAATTGGTCTAGTCCCTCCTCTATAGTAAGAGACTCTTATGACTATGAATGGGCACATGAGTTATGCCTTGGGCCCTATATAGTACTATATATCTATATATATATGTATATACTTATATATATATATATATATTCATGGTGACACATGTTTAGAGGTATCCTATCTTAGGCGTAAGAAGGCAGTGTCAACCTATTGTAATTTAAGAACTATAGATGACTTGTTCATAGTGTACATTTCTTCTATACATCATTATATCTATACAATACCATTTTATATAAAATTGATGAATCATACTAGATGTCTTTGGTGGTGTCCTATAGAGAATATCTCACAGCCTATCCATGCAACCAATTGGTGCCCAAAAAGGAATTTTAGATTCATGTTAGGACAAAAGAAAGAGTCCACCTATCGATTCCTTATTTTATGCCTATGATAGAGTATAAGAGAAGAGGTATGATCTTATGAACATGATTCTATTGATGATATCCTATTCCTTTTGTTTTGTTTGTGTATATATAAGATTCATTCATATTTATCTATATGCTGTGTATTTTTCCTTTTTTATAGTAACATGAACTAATAATCATTTTCCTATGTCACTGGTAATATTTATCAAGATGATTTATTATGACTTCCCCTGATTCATATTTTTATTATTTATATTATTTTAATTTCTATCACCAATTGTTGTTAACAACACTGTACATTGGTCATAATATCCCCACAAATACATTATAGGTCCTTATTTATTGTATTTAGCCTCTGGAATATTGGGAGGCATGCTTAAGGTCATGTGGCTAAGTGTGATTGGTTACTTATAAGTGAACCAAGTCTGGGATACTACAAAGTAGTACCATAGAACTTATTTTTCCTTTTATATTACTATTTAGGGATGGTTAAATTAGATATTAGTAAGAGTTATAATTTGGTAATGATATAGTCCTAGGAATAAATATCCCATGTATAAAGAAAAGGAATATTTCATGGGATGGAACTTATTGTTCGATATTTTTTTATTGTTATAAATATTTCACCATTGGGTGATGCACATACTTTATAATGTGAAATTTATATATTTTTAATTATCATAGGCCTAGTGAGGAAAGTATGTACTGTGTATTCATCATTATAGGCATGTATAGATTCAAATGACATGTATTATTCCATTCCAAATAGGTGAATCTCAATACATAAATTGCATGTATTGTTTGTTGTTGTTGTATGTTCATTGAAATTTATATTCAAATTTCACTAATGCTTCTTAAAACGATATAAATAATTGGTTATTTAAAGTGTATGCATCAACCAAAATGGTTTTTTATAATATGTATTTATATAGGAGCTCTAATGTACTAATTATGGCATGTTTTAGCCCTAGAACACTCGACCCAAGGTCTGAAATAGTAGTGGTTAAATTTAAATGGGGGAAAATTTCAATTTATAGAGATTGTGTGAGTCTATAAAAAGGGAATGATGATTCAGATAATAAAACTATTATATAGGTTGGTGGAATTTATATGATGTACTAAATTGTAACATTAAAATCATATAACCTTATAACCTGTGAATGGTAGAAACATATAACTGCACCATGAAACACAGACACATATATACATATGGAAGTTAATAGGTAGATTTTAAAATAATAAATAATGGTTACTATAAAATGGGGATGTGAATTTAAACGCAAAGGTTGTTTTATCATATACCTTGAACATGACACACCATATATCTAGACCATTTTTATATTATCTAGAACTTTCACCTAGACCCAACCTTAGTGGTGGGTTGTATGGAGTGTCTCTTATGAATCTATTTATCTTTCAGAATTTCCTCGAACTAGCTTTAAGAATAGGAATTTGGGTGTTGAATATTTTATAGGAACAAATTTTACATATCACATTTCTTTATATATGATCTATTCAACTATAATATTCAATTCTGAGGTATGTGTTAGTTAATTATTAAAATATTCCACCTCAAAGACCTCAGGTAGAGGACTAGGAAGGCGGTGATGACCATACTCTAGATCTAGTAGGACTTGATCCCCTAGTATTACCTCCTATGGTTCCACACATGACACAACCTTATGTAGATTAATAGGGAACCGATTCTTGGTTCTAATAGTTTTTCATATATTTTATGAAGTCTGCATAGGGATATTCACAATATTCTTCTTCTATGGAAGTGTTGATATGATAGTTCTAGCAACACCGTTCACCTATGTTCTCAAGGGATATTGGCCAAAAGTCTATTAATTCACCAATAGAGGTCATGCTATCTATATTCAGGAACTTGGAGATGCCTCTAAAAAGGATTTTCAAACATCCAATGAATAAAGTGATTCCATCAATCCACAAGGGGACATTTTCACCCATTCTAGTCTACATCGACATATGGTCTAGAAGGATTTCATAATGGCCTTCTATGATTAATTTTTCCCACACATAATTGGAGATGAGTGGGATAAGGAATTGAACCCCCTTCACATAGGGGAATAATACATGATGGAGTATTATGCTCATTTCATAGAGCTCCAACATTTCAAGCCTACTCTCATTGATGAAGATCAAATGTTAGGGATGTGATCCAACGATAGGATGGTATAAACCTTATAATATTGGTTTAATATCTTTTATTTAACAACCATTTTTGAAATAGTGAACTAATCCCTCATCACAAAGTAAAATATGAGTTTATATGATGGTGTGGGGTATGAATGTTCTCCATCGAGACAAGATAGTGGTTCATGTTGAGGTTGGAAGCAGCAACTTCAATTAATTTTTGTGGGAAGATCCAGTTAGATGACATGCACTGATAGTTACATAATATTCCCTTGATGTGGGAAACTCTATCACATGGTGCTCTAATGTAACAAATACCTAGTTGAATTTTGAGTCAATGAAAAAATGGTCCATCTATATTGTTTTGCAGAACCTTTTTGAAAGACACAAAATTTTATCATTTAAATTTTCCATTCTTATAACCATTTCATGTAGAATAAATAACATACATAACATATATAACCTAATAAAACTATTATAATCATAAGAGAATAATGAAATAAATTGTATTTATAGAAATTAAGGAAACTATGAGGAGAGAATAGTAACACGAACATTGGAATAGTAATATAACCCTTAAGAATAGTAACTTGTCCAATATAAAAGTAATCTCACCTTTTAAACTATAAATAAAAGTTTAGTATCTTATGATTGAAAATAAAATATATTTATATTATAGAATAAGTAAATAAATGGATTAAAAATAATAAATTAACTATTAGTATTTCTGTGAAATGTAAATTTTTATTTACAATTTTATAATTATAATAATGATTTAAAATATAATATATTTTTGTAAAATATATTAAAAAATTAATATTTTGTTTTATTATAAAAATTATGTAATATTATGAGACCTTAATTATCTTTTCCATGTTTCTCAAAATCATTTGTAATTTAAAAATTAGTATTTTTGATTAAATTATGATTTTAATTAAAAAAATTAAATTTTTCATATTTGGAAAATTATTTTTAAAAATGGAGTTCATTTTTTGAATAGAAATTTTGAAAAGTTTTTAGGGAGAATTTTTGTTATTTTTCTAAAATTGTTTAATTTTTTATGAATAATGAAATGCTGTAATTTACAGTATTTAACAAATTCATGAATTGTTGACTCATGGATGATGGATGGATAATTTAAGCACCATAATCCTGAAATATCCGTAATTATATAATTTATTTAGTGATAAGTGTCTACACTATTGATATCATTGAGCCAAAATAATAAGAAAATGAATAAAATATTCAAAAACACCCATCTCCCCCCACTATAAATACCACCCCTCACTACATCTTCTCCTAACACCTTAAAAGCCTTGTATATTTCTTATATTATGCCAAATTTTTCTCCCAAAACTCATAACCAAAATTTTTCCTTTTTGTCTCACCAATATAATATTTACAAATGCCTTATGTAGGTTTTCAAAGAGATGAAAGTTAAGAGATAAAACCTTTCCCTTTTCTCTTTTAATTTATTTAATTTCCTTATCCTTCCCTCACATCACATATCCAAAGTGACATGATAGATATAGTATCATATCTATTATATAGTTTCATTATGTTAATGGGATATCCAAAATCAGATATCTTCTCTTCTCTTTTTATCTTAAAAATGAAATCATCATTTTTGATGTGTCGATTCACCACCTTCATGGAAAACAATTTTTCATTTTCTATTACCTCCTTCAATGATTGTCGTAAATCCATAATAATGATTAAATATTATTTTAAAATTTATATTAAATCATATTTTATGTTATCTATATAATATATATACATAATATTAAATAATAAAACAAAACTAATTCATGATGACTTAGAGTTCACCAAAATAAACAAACGTTCATCATTAACATTTTAACTAATGAATCATTACCATACCTAAAGAAAATTGTATTTGGGTACATTTAAAATCATTTAGGTTCATAAATATTGTATAATAAAGATTCTAGTGATTTTCTCCCATTTTACACGAACTCCCTAATTAAACTCTGGGTCACTGATCATAAAATCATGAAACAAACCCTCCCAGAACAACAGAATTAAACATTATAACTCATAAAAATGTTCATAAATTACCCTAATAAAATTATAATAAATAAAATATATATTTTTTCGTTCTAAATTAAATTATTAATTAATCTTATTTTATTATCTTGGAAATTAATTTAAAGTGTATAACAGTTTTAGATATAATGTAAAGGATTCTCTCTAAACCACCATTTTTTTCTTTCAGGTTACCCTTTCTCTCTCTTTACCCCAGTTTAATTATTAATTATTCATATTTAATACTCATAATTATGTTTTTATGTTTAAAAAATGTAACAATATGAACTATACTTTCTTATATTGGTAAATACATGTTTTATATGGTTTCCTTCTCAATTCCATCTAATAATCTAGTCCGATTAAATGGAAATTACCAATTTATTGTCAATTTCCATTTACACTCCATAATATATTTTAATGTTCAATAATTTTATAATAACAATATTTTTATCATTTAAAACTATCTAAGTTCATCACTTGTTTAATTCACACAATTATACCATTTCTTACTTTAAATACTCTTTAATATTTTCACTTAAACCGTACTAAATATGGTCATTTCTAAAGTATCTTAAACACTATTTATACATTTTTTCAAATTATTTGAACAAAATTTCTCATTATCTATGCCTAGTTTACTTTATTAAATTCTATTTAAGATTTATTTACATTTTTTAATGGACACTTTTTCTATACACCCATTTTTTATGCATTATAACATGATTACGATACCCATTATTTTCATGGGTAAACCTTATGTTTATTCATTATATTTTATTCTTCATTTGCAAACATATTCATGAAAACGTTATGTTGGGTGTGCTTAGATATCACTCCAATTCATTGGGTAATTTTTAATCTCATGAGACGTCATGTTGGGACAGGGAGTAAATTAGATTCTGTTATGGTACTTTATCCACCATATCATATAGTTTTGACATTTAGCCTTGAAACATGTTTAAAACATATTACATGTTTCTTTCCACATTACTATGTTTCATTTATTAAATTATCCCATATTCTATATAATATGATTCCATATGTTTATTCATGTTTCATTCCTTATTATTTCATCAAGTTATGGATTCTAACCCATGTGCTGAACTTTATTTCTATGTTTATTCCCTTAGTAGTCCTTTTAGCTCATCCCTTTTATTTATATATTCCCTATGTTATCTTATATATATGTTATAGATCTAAGGATTTTAGGACCCCATATTTAATGATTAATATAAATATGTATCATTCTATTTCTATGTTTTTAGTTTTATGTACCTAATCTTCTAAAGACACTAGACATTATAATCCTTGGTTTTTGTTTGATGGTTAGATATATTTACAATCATATAATGATTTGTTTAAAAGTTTAGGTTCATTATAATTAGTATCAAATCACAGTCCAGTTTTTCTTCGATATTGGGACAAACAACATTATTAAGAACCCTTGGGATAATTCTATCATCATTAATAACTTAGATTTATACTTAGGGGGTCGCAAGATAGGATATACATTCCATTTATAATTTTATTCTACTATTAGAAATGTTTATTTACAATATTCTTTTTAGTTATGTATTCAATCCAACCTAATTATACTTTAATTTTTTAGTTGATGGATAGAAATAGGAGAATCCATTATAACTATCAATGTCAAAGGAAATTTTATGATTTGCCTAATTAAATAATGAATCTAATGGAAATAACAGCTCAAAACATCATTATAGTACCTGATCAAATGGATCAGGTTTTGAGTAATAACTTATGTTATGTGGAACACCCTAATTATCCTATTAAATATCAATTTCATGTCGAATTCTTTATAGTATAATGGTCACCCATTTTTAGTGGATCTTATGATCCCATCACTATGAAACAATAGATTAACATCATTGAGAAGATATTCTTTGTACTTCAATGCTCAAGAGAAGAGAAATTCATATTTTTGGTCTATCATTTTGATGGTTAATTTGATCAGTGGTGGTCACTGATAAAAAACATAAATTCTAAGGAGTTAATTGATTTCATGGAATGAGATGATTTCAAAAAAATAATGTTCATTAAATATTCTCCCTCAAATCTTCATTGTAATATGTAAAGGGAGTCTCTAGGACTGGAGGAGAATGAAGATGATTCCATAATTTTGTATGAGTAATACTTTAAAAGGTTTTCATAATACACCTCTATAATTTTCATGAACACTAAAAAAGATGTCACCTATTTAGTGGAATAAATCGGAGTATATAAAGAGAATTTTTGATTCGAGACTTCAGATGCTATGAAGAGATTGTTCATTATGACCTTAAGGTTCAAATAGAGATGATAAACTATTATTTATCTCATGGGATCAAAGATAAAAATCATAAAATAGTGTTAATATGGTAGGAAGAAAAAGATAATCCTATGATAGAATAACAACCCAACATCCCACATGTCAACAGTGTGGGAAGAAGAATCCTGGGAATAGTCTAGGGGTAACCAAATGATGCTTTCAATGTGGAAATGAGGGGAATGTGGATAACAACTACCGATGGGAAATGACAGATCCCACTAATGTTGAATAATAATCTAAGGCTCATATTAACACTCAGCTTGTATTGTAGTGATTCAATTGCAAGGAACATGGGAATAATGCAATCCAATATCCTAAGCCAAGGTTTGTTGGATTCAATTAACAAAAACATCTAAGACATCAATAAACGTCAAATTCTATCACTACTACAAATGTGGATCCCAAAAATGATGTGGTGATAGGTATTCTAGTTATTCATTCAAGAATATAAATTATACTATATGATTTGCGTTCTGCGTATTCGTTCATATCTTATAATTTTTGAAAATCTATTCAATTACGACCTCAAAATATAGATTTTAAGTTATTTACGAGAATGTGAAATAGGGAAAATTTTGCATCCTAAGTAAAAAAAACCCCCCTCTAGTTATTTTTTGAGGATTGAACCTCCAATGAAATATCATATTACTTCCTTTTGTGGAGTTTGATTCTTTTTTTAGCATTAATTCACAATAATTATAAAAATACAACATTAACTAATGGGAAAGGGAGACCACTCTTCACATCCTAAGGCATCCTCCAATTCATTACAAGTGTGATCATGAGGATGAATATTATTCAGAATTATTAACTGAATTGTGTATAATATGGCCTTATGAAAAATTATATCTAGATCAAATTATTGAGACAAAAGAGATAATCATGTTTGAATACATGCCCACTGTAAGGGACTACACTGATGTATTCCCAGAATAATATTATGGCCTTCCTCTTGACTATGAGGTTGAGTTCAAAATTTAAATTATACCCAGATCTCTGCCTATATCAATGAATCCTTGTAAAATAAACAGCATTTTGTTGTACAAACTGAAGAAGAAGTTATAAGAGAATATATACAAGGGTTTTATATACTCGAGTGGTTCACCATGGGATGTTTCAGTAAAATTTTTCAAGAATAAGGATGGATCAATTATCGTCTTTATTTATTATCATGAGCTCAAAAAAATCAGGATAAAGAACTAGTATCCTCTTCTAGAGATAAATGAATTGTTCGATCAACTACATGGGGAAAATAATTTCTCTACGGTGTACCTTTGATCGGGATTTCACTAATTAAAGGGGTGGAAGAAAAATATTCCAGAATACTTCATTTAAAACAACTTATGGACACTATTATATCATATTGATTCCCTTTGGACTCAATAATTCTCCATTAATTTTCTTGTACTTAATGAATAGAGTCTTTATATATTATGTCAAAAAAATATTTTGTAGTCTTTATTGATGATAAGAAAATATACTCTAAGAGTAAGGAGAAATATATGGAGATTTTTAATACTATACTAAAGGCCATTATAATGGTTAAATATTATAAAAAGTATATAAATTGTGAGTTTTGGATGTAGGAAGTATCATTAATGGGGAATTTTATCACAAAAAAAGTAATATATATGGAACCTTCCAAGATAAAGCTAATCATAGATTGGCCCATGCCATTATATATAAAAGAGATCGGTAGTTTCCATGGTCTAGCTGGGTATTGCTGACGAATTGTGAATAAATTATCCTGATTGTGAAACCCACTAACCAAGATAACTCAGAAGGTAGTGAAGTTTATTTGGACCAGTGAATGTGAATAATACTTCAAAGAGTTGAACAATTGGCTTATAATGGAATGAGTACTCACACTACCCACAAGTGTTGAACTGTTTATGGTATAGATTTCTGAAAAAAGTTATTCATAGGATTTATACTAATTAAAATTGATAAAATAATAGCCTACCTCTCTAGGAAGTTTACAATTAATGTGAAAATTATCCAACAAATGATCTAGAGTGGGTGGATGTGATCTTTGCCTTGAAAATATATCACTATTATCTCTATAAGGAGAAGGGTGAGATATATATTGATAATAAGATCCTTAACTATATATTCACATAGAAGAATATTAATATGATCTACAAGAGATGGTTAGATCTCATCACTGATTATAACTTTACAATCCACTATCGTCACGGTAAAACAAATAAAGTGGTGGATGCTTTATGTATAAAAGATCTGAGAACTTTATCAAAGATGATAATTGATAATGATCCAATCTTTTTTGACATGTAAAGGATGTATATGGGAGTCATTAAGGATGGAACATCATTAATGTTTTCACAAATTATTTATCAACCATCACTTATAGAGAAAATAGCGAAAAATACAAGAAATGATGTGGAAATTCCTAAAAAGGTGGAAGCAATAAGAAATGGGAAATCCTCAAAGATAAAAATTGATGGGGAATGAGTCATAAGATTTGGGTCACGGTTATGTGTACCATCCAATAGAGAGATAAATAAAAAACATCTAAATGATGCTCATTGAACAATTTTTCTTTTCACCCATGAAGCAGAAGATATATCAAGATCTCTGATAGAACTTTCGGTGGGCCAATATGAAGAAGAATATTAGTGAATAAACATCAATGTGCTTGGTATGTTAGCAAGTGAAGGTTCAAAGTAAAAAAATCTAAGGTAATGATGAATACACTACCCATATCAACAAGGAAATTAGAAAAAATAACCATGTACGTTGTCAATTTAAATACAAAGACACCCAGAGGAAATAATGTCATCTATGTCATTTTGGATCATCTTACAAGGATAGATCACTTTATCAAAATTCAATAGGAGTTCTCACTCTATCAACTTATACATATATACATCCAAGAAGTTGTTATTTTTCATAGAGTACCACTATTAGTTATATATAATCAAAATTTGAGATTTACCTCCATGTTTTGGAAAAGACACCTACAATATCAAAACATTTATATGAATGTTAGTACGGCTTATCACCTTCAAACTGACATCTGGCCTGAGCAAGAAATTCATACACTAGAAGACATGTTGAGAGCATGTTCAATGAACTTCAAGGGAGGATGGGACCAAGATCTACCTCTGCTCAAGTTATCTCAGGACAATGTTTTTTCACAAAACCATCCAAATGGATCCATATGAATCTCTTTATGGGAAAATATGTAGAATACTAGAATTATGGGATAATGTCTGTGAATAGATGTTGTTCGGACCTAAAATGGTCGATGAAATAAGGGAAAGGGTGAAAAACCATTCCATAGCATATTCGGGCTTCCCAAAGTTGAAAGAATATCTATGCATACAATCATTTATGGGACATGGATTTTATAGTTAGAGATATGGTATTCCTCCACATATCTCCATTGAAGAGGAACATGAGATTTAGGATGAAATGAATGCTAAGTCCAAGGTCAATCATCCCCTTTGAGATGCTTGATCGTGTTGGAGTTGTGTCCTATCGATGTGCTCTTATACCTACCATGTCTCAAGTATACAACGTATTCCACATATCTCTCTTGGGTAAGTACATACCTGATCCATCATTTGTATTGAATTTGGAGGTGGTAAAACTAGAGAACGACCTATCCCCTGAAGAGATATCAGTGAATATATTAAAACATAGAGTTAAATATCTATGCAATAAGACTACTCACCTGGTCAAAGTACTATAGTGGAACCATAGGCATGAAGAGGCAATATAGGAACTAAAATAATCAATGAAGGAGAAGTACCCCTACCTTTTTTCAACATTGAATGAAAAATGAAATTTTGAGGGGGAAATTTCCTAAGGGGGAGAATGTAACGACCCAAAACATTATCAATGAATCTTTACCTTCTTATAATTATGAAATTTAAAATAATGAATATACATAACATAGAGAACCCAATACAAACTATACCCTCTTAAATTAATAATGAAATAAGTAGAATTTATGGCAATTAGGTAAAATATTCTGAGGGAATAATAACCTATCCATTAGACAAGTAATATGGCCATGAAGAAAAGTATCCTAGACAATAGAATAGTAACCTAAACATTGAATGTATAAATGAAATTTAGGTATCAAATAAATGAAAATATAATATATATAATGGAATAAAACATAAATGTTTTAAAAAAGATAAATTATGTATTGGTATTTTGGTGAAATGTAAATGCTGATTCACAATTTTATAATTAATATAATGATTTTAAAGAAATTTTATTTTCTTAAAATTGATTCATAATAAAATATTTTTAATTATTATAAGTAAAATATACTTTTATGATACCTTAAATAATTTTTTAATGTGTCATAAAATCAATTATAATTTTAAAATAAATATTTTTCAAATAAACATTTATTCTTACAACAAAAATTAAACTTTTCATATTAAAAAAATTATTTTCATCAAATATAGTTCATTTTGTTATGTCTACATGTTGAAAAATGGTTAATATGAATTTTTTGGATTTTTATAAAATATTTTATTTATTTGTAAATAATGAAATATGATAATTTATGATATTTTACAAATACAAGAATTATTGAGTCATGAAAAATATATGTCTGACGTAAGCACCATAATATTGAAATATAATTCATTATATAATGTATTTAGTGATAATGAGAAACACTATTGTAATTATTGATCCATTCTAATAATCTAATGAATAAAATAATAAAAAACATCCCTCTCCTCCCATAATAAATACCACCGCTCACCACCTCTTCCTATGAAAATTTCTAATACTTGAAGATTGCTAATATTATTCCCAATTTCTCTCAAAAAACTAGTCCACTCATTATGGCATTTCATGTCTCACCAAAAGACCATTTATTTGTTCCTTAAGGAGGTTCTCAAGCAGACGATGCTCAAGAGGTAAATTATCCCTCTTTATCTTTTAATTTATTTTATTTTCTTATCCTTCACTCACATCACCTATCAAAAGTGTCATGATAACTCCAATATCATACGTATTATAGAATTTTATTATATTAGTGGTATATAATTGATGAAATCTCTACGCTTCTCTATTTATCTTAAATATGAAAGCATCATCTGTGATGTGTTGATTCCCCACCTTCATGGAAAATGATTTTTTGTCTTCTATTACTACCATCAATGATAGTCATAAATTCATTATAATGGTTAAAAAAATTAGGTTGTAATTAAAAATTATTTTTTTTCATCATATATATATATATAATATTAAATAATAAAGCAAACCTAGTTTGTGATGATTGAAGATTCACCAAAATAAACTAATGTTCATCATTAATATTTTATCTAATGAATCATTATCATACCTAAAAAATTATATTTGGGGCCATTTAAAATTATGTAGGTAAAAAAAATATAATATAATTCCAAATATAGTGTATTTATTCCATTTTACAAGAAATCCTATAATTAAACTCAAGGGAACTTATCATAAAACAATGAAATGTATGCTTTGAGAATGAAAAAATTAAACACTGTAACCCAACAAAATCACCATAATTAAACCTAATAAAATTATATAAAATAACATTTTTTTAATAGGTTCTAAATTAAATTATTAATTAATATAATTTTATTATCATATACATTAAATACTACTGAATAATAGTTTCGTTTATAAGGTGAGGGTTCTCTCTGAACCCTCATTTTTCCTTCAGGTTACGCTTTTTAATTTTTCACCCCAATGTAATTCATAATTCATATTATGTAATCCTCATATATTCTGTTTCATTATTACAAAAATATGTTCAAATCTCAATTATTATTTATTTTAAGG
The DNA here is from genome assembly GCA_963277665.1 of Viscum album. NCBI lineage: Eukaryota > Viridiplantae > Streptophyta > Magnoliopsida > Santalales > Viscaceae > Viscum > Viscum album. The sequence goes on from OY728166.1 coordinate 1,325,720,223, forward strand.
AGAAATACATGTTTTATAAGGTTCCATTCTCTATAAATTCTAACAAGCTAACCCGATTTAAGGGAACTTCCTAGTTTCTTACCCATTTTCAAGAACACTAAATAATCTATTTTAAGCCACAAATATAATTATAAAAACAATATTTTTATTATAAAATAATATTTAATTATCTATCTAGTTTTATACAAACAATTATAATTTTTACCACTTTAATGAATCTTTAATATTTTCCCATAAACCACACTAAAGAGTCTCATTTATAAAGTCCCTTAAGCACTCTTTTGACATGTTTTCACATCTGTTGAATATAATGTTTCATAATATGTACCTATTTTTCATTATTAATGTACATTTATGATTTAAATTCATTCTTTCATGGAATAATTTATGATATGACCATTTTTAATGCCATATGACATGATTATGATACCCATTTCTTTCTAGGGGTAACCCTTATGTTTATCCATTATGTTTGATTCTTCATGTGGAACACATATGCATGAACATGTTATGATTTGTCACCTATATAGCTCTCCAATGAATTGGATAATGTTTATTCTCATGAGATTTCATGTTGGGATTGGGATTAAACCTGATTCCTTTATGGAACTTTGTCCACCATGTGATATAGTCTTGGAAATTAGACTTAACACATGTCTATGTCTAGTTATAAGTTGTTGTAACATTATAATGTTTCCAAGAATACATGATCCCATGTTTTATATATTATCCTTACATGTTTTTATTTATGTTCCATGACTTATTATATCATAATGTTATTTTTTCTAACCCACGTGTTATGCTTATTTTTTTATTTATTCCCTTATTGGGATTTTCAGCTCATCCCTTTGTCTATATATTCCCTAGGTTATCCTATGTGGATGTAAGAGATCAAAGGAAGTTAATATATCATTATGGATGATTAATACAATGTTTTTTAATTATATTTACATGTTTTAAGTATTATGATCCTAATCTACTAGATATAATAGAATTTACTATCCTTGGTTTGTATTCGATGGTTAATTATGATTAAAATAATACAATAATGTATATAAAAGGTTCATGTCATTATACCTTCCCTTATTACTTAGTGTGAAGCCGTCTTCACCAGATATAAATTCAGTAATGAGACTAATATCATTGTGTGAGATATGAGGATGAACTACTTCTTGTTGATCATGTCAAGGAAGTGGATGTGGCCATAGAAGCCATACTTTTGAGATATAGCACCAGAAAAGTAAGACTACTCCGGATATCCAGGTTGTGGATCATGGTCTTGGTAGTACATAGGTTAATGAAATATATCCAATACTAGAGGACCAGAGCACTTTAAATTTTACAATATCATGTTTTCTTGTAGTTTCCTCTACATTAGTGTATAAACTCTTTGAAACAGGCATATTACATTTATCTTTATTACTATTATGGAATGTTTGGGCCCTAAAATTGAATAATTTTATGGGTTGATTACTCTATATGATCCATTGGTAATTTTATATAAGCGTATACACCATTTTATGTATTTTCCCCTTGATGTTGGTGGATTTTGTTTCTCATGGATCATATTCCTCCAAGAGATGAACATTTTTTACATCATTCTCAGAATAGACTTGTTAATCATTTATCGAGACCGTGTTTTCTATTATCGATGGAGGGTGACCTTATCATCAACCATGGTTGTTAACTATGTTTTTAAGGGATAATGGGATGTCTTGGAAACCCAAAAAAACCCGAGTATTATGGGTTGGGCCTAGTGATAAACCATATTGTTAGTATATTTATGAGTGATAAGGGAGTGCAACAGACTGATTTCCCTCCAATAATGGACAATTATAGGTATATATTCATAAATTATTTATCTAGGATATCTCTTTCTAGAGTGTTAGATTTCATGTTTGGGTTAATGGATGGATCACGACCATTATCCATTCCCCCTTATATGATATATCCTACAGAGATTCAGGATCTCAAGAGATAGTTGGAGGACTTGAAAACTAAAGGTTTTATGTGAATCAATACTTTACCTTGGCATTCACCATTGTTTTTTCGATGAAGTTAGATGGAACCCTTAGACTACGTTTTGATTACCATCAGTCGAATCAGATTATGGTTAAGAAATGGTATCCACTACCTCGTATTGATGACCATATTTATCAACTCTTAGAAGCTTGATTCTTCTCAATGATTGATTTATATTTGGGCTATCATCAGTTATGAGTCAGGAATTAAGATGTACAATGTACATATTTTCATATCATATATGGACATTAAGGGTACTTGGTAATTTCATTCAGTCTCATGAACAATCCTGTGGTTTTCATGGCCACGATGAATCGAATCTTCAACCCATATCTGGATTCATTTTTGGTTGTATCCATGGATGAAATATTGGTGTATTATCAACCTATAATGAAATTATTAAAACACTTGGATATAGTTTTGAATACACTAATAGATCACCATATATATGATCATATAAAAAAATTTCAATTTTTAATTAAAAAAGTTCACATCCTATGTTACATTATCTTAGAGGAGGGAGTATATGTTGACCTATAGAAGGTGAGAGTTGGGAAATCCTGGTAATATTCCAAGAATTTAATTGATATATGGAGTTTTATAAGGATATATTAATATGATATGAACTTTATTTAGGAATTTTCATGCCTTTTATCCCCTCTTATAAGGTTGAATTTTTTGTTAAGTTTATATGGTCTAGACCCATTGAGGGAGCCTTCCAAGAGCCTATGGGGTTTTAATTCAGTGTGGATTATAATTATGCCTAACCCTAAAAGGGTTTATATAGTATATTGTGATGCATGGAGAACTATTTTACGATCTTTTATAAAACCAGAAGATCAACTCATGACTTATGGGTCTCTTTAGTTTAGACCCCTCTAGAAGAATTAGCCAACACATGATCTCAAGTTGGTAGTTGTGGTTCATGCAATACACTGTTAGAGGCACTATTTATTGGGAGAATGATGTATTGTATGAGGAGATAAAAAAACCTCAAATACATATTCCCTCACCATGAATTGAATCTGATAAAGCATATATGGTTATAATTTATGAAGTCCTATGAATTTGAGATCACTTATACGCCTGGGAGGGGTAATTTGATGGCTAACTCTTTTATCTAGAAGTCTCGGACACAAGTCATTCAAGGAACCGGTATGTAGTGGGTATTGATGGATCTATTTTTTGAGATACATATGGAGGTTCAGAAATATCACATGTAGGGTATTTTATCATCCTTTATAGTAAAATCTTATATATTGGAGCGATTAAAGATGAGACAACTTTTTGATCCCAAGGGTTGTGTCCTAAAGGAGAGTGTCTTTCTTAGGTGAGGACCAACCTCAAAATTGGACTATTGATGAGGATGGGATTATGAATATTTATGGGAATATCTGGGCGCCCAAATATATACTATAAGAATTGATGTGTGAGTTTCAATCCTTTAAATTGGCAGTACACCCAAGAATTATGAAGATGTTCCATGATGCGTGTCGCTTGTATTGGTGGCTAGGTATGAATAGGAAGAATGTAGATTTTATTACATGGTATTCTACCTGTTTAAATGTGAGGGTAGAGCACCAGTGGCCTTTAATAATTTTATATCTTCTTTCAATTCATAATCGGTAATTAGATGGTGTCATTTTGGATTTTATTATGGGTTTTCCAAGATACCCTCATGGAGGTGGCACGGTATGGATGATCATCTATGGGTTGACCAAAGTCACCAAATTTTTAACTATCAGAGAGACATTTTTAGTGGACGATATTGGGAGGATTTACATATAATAGGTTATAATATTTCATGATGTTCCCCATTATATTGTATCATATAGGGACCCTTAGTTTACATTTCAGTTCTAGAAGGGGTTATAAAAGGAACTCAGTTCACATGTGTTTATGAGTAGAGAATACTACCCCCATACCAATGATTAGTCTGAACAAAGGATACTAGTGTTGGAGGACATGATTTAATATTTCATTCCTCTCTTTGAATGTTCTTTGGAGTGACACTTTCCTCTAAGATAATCCACTTATAAAAATATATTTCAAGAGACTAAATATTTCTCTGAAAGAAGCCTTATATGGTAGTTTATTCCGTTCACCCCTATGTCTGTTAGAGATGGGTGAGTAACACTATTAGGGTTTCATCCCATTTAGAATTCATCGGAGTAGGTACATCTTATCTAAACAAATATGGTTAAAGCTCGATCAATGAAGAAATCTTATACCCATTGTTACTGATGGAATTTGGAGTTCAAGGTGGGACATAAGGTCTTTCTATGAGTTCTCCCAATGTTGGTTAATGGACCGTTTTAAAGATATGGAAAGTTATTACCTCTTTATTTTAGGCCTTTCAAGATCATTGAGAGAGTCGAGTTACGGGGCAATCAGTTGGCCCTACCTCAAAGGTATCGGTCCATGCATGTTGTCTTCTATGTATCACAACTTCACTATTATTATTCCAACCCATCTAGTTCTTTCGATCCTAAGGATATTAGGATATAGGTTAATTCTTCTTTTGAAGATCATCTTATTCATATCACTAACTATGTAAAAAGGGGGGGTTTGCAATGGGCCAGTTGCCTGTCATAAATAGTCCTTACCATGGATGTTTTTGAGACGGAAATGTTTTTTGTCACAAATAATCCTAAAAAATACTTATTTACATTGGGAAACCATTCTAGTTGCAAATACCTTTTGTGTGCACGCAAGGAGGCCAAACCAAGAGGAAATTTATTTAGGAAATCTCTTTACTCCCATCACAAATACCTTTCATCATTATTGTTATTTGTGACGGTACTTTATAACTGATCACAAATAATGTATTGGCAAAAGTATATTTACAACTCGTTCCATCATAAATTATTTTTTATCACCGACATGCTTATTTATGGGGGTATTATTTGCAACGAGACCCATCTCAAATGCTACTATTTTTTTATGGTGAACCCGTCACAAATAATATCATTTCCAATAATATCATCATTGATAATATATCCTATATATATAAGCCCCACATGATTTTTTTCATTTATGCCTCATCTAATCCTTGCTTTCCTCTGATGCTCTCCTCTTCTCATCTTTATTTTTTCATATAAAAGTGTTCATTTTTATAATGAAGAAAATTTTCAAAATTTTATCTGATAAAAGCTCCAATTTTGAGATATTTATTTAATTTTTTTAATGTTTTATTCATTTATTATTTTTAATTAGAAATAGTTAGTTTTAATTTTTAGTAATAAGTTTAAATTATCAGTATGTCGTTACAATTAATTGGAATTACTTATAATTGAAAAATAAAATCTACTAATTAACAAAAAATATTAACAAATTATATTTCATAGTAATAAGTAAAAATAATTTATAGTAAATTCTAATAATTATCATTAATTAATAATTAATAGTAATTAACAATAATTTTTGATAATTATCACAAAATATTTATAAGTTAAAAGTAATTATTTAAATTTTTTGGAAATTAGTGTAAATAATTTATAATGAGTGAAATTAGCAACAATTCATAGAAATTTAAACCAAATTTTCGATATTAATGATAATTATTAGAAATTTTCTATAATTAGTAGAAAATAGAGGAAATTGGTAAAAAATATCTGAAATGAGAGATAATTAGTAAAAATTACAGAAATTAGTGGAAATTATTAGAAGTTAGCAAAAATGGGAGTTAATTAATAAAACATATCAAAAAATGTTCATTAATTAGTGTGAATTGGCGGAAATGAGTGGTAATTTGTAAAAATTACCAGAAATAAGCAACAATTAGTTATAATTTCCATTAATTGCCAATAATAAGAAAAAATCATCGATAATGAGTAGTAATTAATAAACATTATTTGTAGTGGGCCATAATTAGTAAAAAAATCTCACCAATTATGGGTAAGTATTAAAAATTTTCAACAATGAGTGGTAATTATTAAAAATTAGTTAAATACAAAATTAGTGGAAATGGTTTTTAATTTATTAAAATTAGCAGAAATTAGATTTAATTAGTAAAAATTACTGGTAATGAGTGGTAATTAGAAAAAATTAGTGGTAATTAGTAGTAATTAGAATAGATTAGCTCTAATGAGTGGTAATTAGAAAAAAATACATGTGATGAGTATTATTTTGTTAAAAATACCCGCAATGAGTGGTAATTTGTAATCATTATTGGCAATGAGAGTTAATTAGTAAAAATTAAAATTAACTAGACTTAGTTAGTACAAATTACTGTAAATGAGTAGTATTTTTTAAAAAGTAACTATAATTAAAAATAATTTCTAAAAAAACAGCTGTAATGAGAGGAAATTATTAAAAATTATCCGAAAAGTGTTAGAATTATTAACAATTATAAAAAATGAGGGTTAATTACTTAAAATTTGTAGAAATGACTGTTAATTCTGTAAAGTTACAATAAATATGAATTAATTAGTTAAAATTATCCAAAATGAGCAATAATTAGTAAAAATTACTGATAATGAGAAATTATTAGTTCAAATTACCAGTAATGAGTTGTATTTAGTAACAAATACCATCAATGAGAGGTATTTAGTAGAAAATACTCACAATTAGTGATAATTAGTACAAATTACTAGTAATTGGTGAAAATTAGTAAAAATTACCTTTAATTAGCAGTAATTAGTTAAAATTACAGGAAATGACCGGTAATTATTAAAAATTAATAGCAATGAGCCATAATTTTTAAAAAATTATGGAAATGAGCATTAATTATTAAAAATAAGTATAAATAATCATAAATTACATTAAATTAGTGGCAATGAGCATTAATTAATTAAAATTTGTGGAAATGAGTGGTGATTTGTAAAAATTAGATGAAATGAGTGGTAATTAATATAAATTACCAGTAATGAGCAGTAATAGGTAAAACATTACTAGTAATGAGTGGTAATTAGTAAAAATTATAGGTAATGAGGGGTAATTAATATAAATTACTGATAATTATCGTTAATTATTAAAAATTACTGGCAATGAGTTGTAATTAGTTAAAATTGCCATTAATTAGCAATAATTATTTTAAATTTCCATTAAAGAATGATAATTAGTAAAAATTAGTGGATATGATGAGGAATTATAAAAACTAGAATAAATGAGCAGGAATTAAGAAATATTAGCAAAAATTAGTGGGAATTACTAAAAATAATAAAATGTGAACATTAATTACCTAAAATTAGTAAAAATGAGCACTAATTGCTTAAAATTAGCATAAATGAGTAATAATTTTTAAAAAGATTATAATATGATGTAATTATTAAAAATTACTTGGAATTCATGTTAATTAGTAAAAAATATTGAAAATTAGTAGTAATTAGTAAAAAATATCAATAACGAGCATTAATTATTGAAAAATAAAATTATTATGTGGTAATTATTATATATTATTGGTAACAAGTGTTAATTATTTAAAATAATTCAAAATAAGTGTTAATAACTTAAAATTAGAGGAAAATCAGTGTTAAATAAACAAAATTAGTGGTAATGAACTTTAATTATTAATAAAATAGTTATAATGGGTGGTAATCATAAAAGAATAGCTACAATGAAAATAAATTATTAAAAATTATTGATAATTAGTATGAATTATTAAAAAGTAGAAGAAATTTTCATTAATTTGTTATAATTTATAGAAATGAGAGTTAATTATTAAAAAAACAAAAATTATATAAAATTTTATTAAAATTCATAAATGAGTGGTAATGATTAAAAATTATCGGTAATATGTTGTAATTAATAAAAATTAGTTTTTATGAGAATTAATTATTAAAAATTAGTGGATATGAGAATTAATTATTAAAAAGGTTTGGAAATGAGAATTAATCAGTAATAATTATAAAAAATGAGCATTAATTAGTAAAAACTATTATAAGTGAGAAGTAATAAGTGAATAATATAGGCAAAGAGTGGTAATTAGTAAATAATACAAGTAATGAACAATAATTAGTAAACAACACAGAAAATGTGTGGTATTTTGTTAAATAAAACTATCAATGAGCCGTATTTAATAAGAAATACTGGCATCCATATTTAGTAAAAAAACATCATCAATGAGTTTTATTTATTGAAAAATACTGGTAATAAGAGTTATACAGTAAAAAATAAAACAATAACAAAAAATTAACCATAATTAACCAATATTTGTAATTGATGGTTGACCAAGGTGTATGAGGGAAGCATTCAGAATATAAGATTAAGGTGATTAAAAATCTGAAGGATTCTAGTGATGGAATAATTTCTCTTAATGGTCACCTCCATCACCAATGCTTCCGGATTCCATCAAGGGAAGCATATGGTGGTGTGTATTAAGGGGATGACACTGTGAATTAATTCCAATGCCCCTACATTCAAAATTTTTGATGGAGAGGTAGTCAAGGGAAAACTCATAAGTTTACCCATGATTGACTCTCATTTAAAAAATTTGAATATAGGGTCCTTGGAATTATTTCTCTTAGTCTTCTCATTTATCCTCTTCAATCCATGTTTCACCCATTCCCCAAGACCGAACATCTATTTACCATGATGTTAATTAATAATAGTTTAAAAATTTTATAATATTTATATGTAATTTGAAATTTTTAGATTTTCTATTTTTTGGAATGTCTCATCCTTATATAAGATTAATCATACTTTTTTTGTTTTCTTTTTTTAGAAATATATAGAATAATTAAGCAGACAATATTCATTATTACAATATCATTATTGGATAAATAATTATGGGAATCTAAATGGTTATGCTATAAATATTATATACATTGAGGGCATGGATGCTTTTTTATCATTTCAATCATTTAAACAAAATTTAGTTTTAGAAGGGATTATTATATTTATATGTAAGAAATGTGATCTAAGGATATTTTAAACATATGGAAACATTGGAGGTATTCTATTTTATTTTGTTTTTAGGAAGGATTATGTTTTTTATCAACATGGTGAACAAAATTTTGGAGATGATACAAATAATTTGGTTCCATATCCATCCTCATTTCAAACATTACAACATGAAGTTACTGGTAAATCATTTCAGAAAATAGAAACTTATAATGATATTTATTTAACTCCTAATATAGAACCATCTTTTTTTTTAATTTTTGATATATGTTGAAAATGCCTTATATTCATTTATTCATGATAAGAATATTAAAAGATGTTATGAAATTTATGGCTCTTAAATCAGATAATGGAATGTTAAATGGCAACTTTGATAGGATATTTTCATTGGCGAAATCATTAGAACCTAAAGGGAATTTGTTTCATAAAAATTTTCATTAGAGCAAGAGGTTGGATCGTAATTTCTATAACCCACAATGATTTTGAGAATTAAGATTTTTTTGATTTAATTTAAATTTTCAATATTTTTCATTTCACATGACACTATAAATTGTTATATATATATATATATATATTAAAACACTAAGTCAAACATCCCTTTCCACATGAAATACCATCTTGGCTTGCGCTATAAGCAACACTGACTTGGCGTACGATGCACGCAACACTGAGTTTCTATGAAACATCTCTTTTTATTGTTTTAATTATTTAAATAAGATAATTAAAACTTATATATTAAAAATATAATAACTACATTTAAAATTTTTTTATATATAAATAAAACATATTGATAATGAAAGATAATATTTATTGGTAAAGTCCTTTTATGATAAAAATACAGTTTTCTTGAATGAATAAATTTTAATAAAAAAGTATTATTTAAATCATTTAGAAATATAATTTTATACATTAAACATAATTTTTGAATTTATAATGTTTAAATTATCCTAGGGTGATTTTTTGGGAATTTTCTGAAAACATTATTTTTTGATGAATAGTGAAAAATACTACTTTTTAGTTAAAAACTTTCTTATTTCCTAATTAATTATTAATGATAAATGATATTATAAATATATTTTAAGGTCACATTAGATTAATATTACAACTATTAATACAATTTCATTCATTATAATCAATTTCACTTTGAAACTAAATGTAAAATCTTAACAAGATTTTGAAATTTTTCTTAATTTAAAACCCCATTATTTCGTCCCATCTGCGGGATTAGCAGTAATTTTTATTTTTTCGATTCTATGATTCAAATTTAAAAAATACGACATAAACCATTGAATTAAATATAATATTTATGTTCTAATATGACAATGTTAATTTTTGACCAAAATGATTATTAAAATTGATTAAAATTAATCGTAGTGGTTAAGAACAAATTAAGCATAATAAGGGACTAAAACCTAAAATTAAGGGCCCAAATGTTCTATAAAGTTGTCCAAAACCCCTTTTATACACATATTTAGGCCATAAACCTTCCATTATTGTTTTTTTTGGTTTTTAATACTTTTTTTAGGTAAGAACATGTGCACACCTAATTTTTCTCTAAAAATTCAATGTGAGTCCTTTTCTATCCCTATAAAAGGCCACCACCTCTTCGAATTCCTCACCTCTCTCAACCATCTTATGTTATACCAATACCTACACAAATTTACTCCCAAAAATAATGCCTTATACAATGATACCTACCTTTTAGTCTTATATAGTTCCTTTAATGATTATACTTATTTATAAAAGTATCAGTTATATTGTTATCCTTACTGAGCATCTGAGCTCACCCATTTCTATGTTTTATTTTTCCCAATATGCAAAGAATTATATTATAATTGAACTGTAGGGATATAATATTATATATGAGTGTGTTCAAAGGAGACACAATGTTGTTTTCTTATTACATAATTTAATGTAGAACTTATGTATGTATCTTGGGCATCCAAGGCTACTAAATTGATCGGTCTTTTAGGAATTGATCCCTTTTGATGATGACAATGTTATGTAACAATGCAGTGAATCTGGGTAACTATGGTTGAGGAATTATAAGAAACCCTCTCAAGGAGCCCATTTTTCACAAACTAGAAGGAGTTACTCAGTTAAGAGGTAAAATCTTCTCTCAAGATCCTTTCTTTTATTTTCCTTCTCCACCCATCAAATATCATTACTCCATTATTGTTTTCCAAAAACAGATTACTAAATATAATAATATGTTTTTATGAAATGGTTATTACCTAAAACTATACACAACTCCCTCAAATGGATGATGAACATAATGTTTCTATTTACGGTGAACTACATCCCCTCCAAACGATGATTGTTCATTTCTCATATACAGCAATCATCGTGGCCATTATGATGAAAAATATATTTATATATGTAATATATTATATTTATTAATTCTATAATCTTATTTTTTCCTTTTACAACAAAAATATATTTACCTTCCATTTGGTGTTAATATGGTGATCTCATTTGAGGAAGTCTGGACTACCACCCCCTCAAAACGATGTGATTCATTCGCACACCACATAGAATATATTAAGGATGGGTTTAATGAACATATATTATTTATATTATATATTAATTATATTTGAAAAATTATATATATTTACATACATATATATATATATATACTTATTTCATTTAAATACCCTCATTCAATAAAACTATAAAAACAGAAAACAACATTCATGCGTACGTACGACTTCTCGTCTACATGAATGGTGTATTCAATTACATACTTAATTATGATATAGATTGTTATAATATATTTATACTGTATATAAATGATATTTTTATCATGTTCTACATTCTGGAATCATGACATAAGTATAAGGACCAACACAATAACAAACTACAACACTTGTGAATAAGAAAGCGAATGATTACCCTAAGTGAAACTTAACATAGGATCACTAACATGTGGGTAATATAAGGTCATAATAAAAACATATATTATATTTTGTATAAGAATATTATTATTTAAAATATTTATAATAAAATTATATTTATTATACAGGAAGATTTTATGAGTATGGAGAGAGTCAAGACACAAGGTAAGGGGATTTCATCTAACATTTAATATTTGGGAGATACAAGTTATGTTCACTACTCTTTCCTTTTGTGTGGTGTATTTAATACACATGATTGTATTATATGTATCTTGAACATAAATATATGGGTATTATTATCCTTATTTCATGGGGTTTATTTTTTTAAGTTACAAAATTTGTAAAAACTTTTGTGTCTCAATTGGCCTTCTTTGAGACTTGTTGGTCAGAGTGGATACTCAAGAGGGGGTGAATTGAGTTCCAATAAAAAAAATTGTTAAAAATATTTCTCTTAAAATCCCCAAATTTAAAAACAAAGTTAAAATGTAGTGATTCTATACAGAGTGTAAATGTTCAATCAGTTTCTCAAAGATTGATTAGGTCTCAGTTGACTTAATCTGAAGATTAAATTAACTTTGGAAACTAACATACTGGTTTAGAATAAGTATAAACACTTGCTAATTTAACTATCAACGTAGCTTTAAAATAGTTTTGTATTTCAAAGTAATATCAGCAGATTATGAAATAAATATATATAGTTTGCTTGTGAATTAAACTGAAAAGAATAGCAGAGATAACCAAGAGGTTCAGTCTCAAGCTGAGACTTAATCCTCTCATTAATTTATATAAATTGATCCACACCCTGGATTAGTGGTAAACAACAGTATGCTACTGTTCAGGTCCAAAGACCTCTACCATGGTTCTACATGGGAAACACAAACAACAACATACATGTTGTCTAGGTCTTACTTGACCTCTACCAATATCCACATTGGGAAACAAGGGGTTATGATGTTTGAGTGAGGATATAAGAATCCTCCAGTTTAGCTTATGAGACAGTGTGTGTGTAAAATAAACAGGGTAGAAACACTGCTCGAAATGTAAAGACTGAATCACTAAAGAAAGTGAGAAAGAGTTTAGAAAAGATTTAGTGATTGGCAGTGCAACTCTGGACTCGTTTGGTTGGTCAGAAAAACTATTAAGTTCTTCTCTGGTTTCTGCTCAGAAAATAGAGTGTCGTTTTCTTCTTTGATTCTTGGTCCAACTTGTCAGCTTGATTGCATGAAGTGTTTGTGGTAGTTCTTCACTAAAGATATAGCTTGTGGTTTGCTTCAGAATGATCGGCTTCAAGTATGTTTAGTGTTCTTGGAATATGGATGTAGCCTTGCGGGAATGCTCCATGTTTGAATACTTGTTAAGCCTTTTTCTTTTTCACTTGTATGACTTCTTAGTTCCTTGATTCTTGTCGTATGCACACCCAGTGTTTTCTTCTCATCACTTTAAGCTAGGTCGTTATCTTCCCATTTATAGGTTTCATCTCCGGCAAATGGGAATGATTACCTTTTGCATGGGTACAAGGTACGGTTCCCTGACATGGAAACAGAGATCATTAAATAACATTAACTGCATTAAAAAAATACAATGTAACCATTAGATTAATAAATAAACAGTATTGAGAGTATAGAGTTTGATTGGTTTGTCAATCATTAGTAGCTCGTGTTGGTAAATTTGTACGGTGGTATTTTCTGTAGTAGAGCCTTCAATCGGTAGCTCTTTGAACTTGCATCAGTAGCTTGTTGGTATCAGTATCTCTAGGAATCATCAACTCCTTATATCGGTAGACTTACTCTATCGGTAGCTCGGTAGACTGGTTCTATCAGGAGCTCTATACTTGTATCGGTAGACTGTGTCAATCGGTTCATATCAGTCGCATGTATATCAGTAAGCCGGTCGGTAGCTCGTATCGGTAGCTCTTAGTGTTCTATATCCGTAAACTGAATCTGTCGGCAGACATTCTTACCGGTGGACTTATGCATATTGGTAGACCTTTTCTACCGGTAGCTCGGTTTCTGTCCTATCGGTAGACTTGGTGTCTGTCGGTAGCTCCGGTACATATCGGTGACCTTTGTGTATCGGTGACTCCATCTATCGGTAGACTGAGTACCAGTAGCTCTATATCAGTAGCTATACCCAGATCAGTGACTTAACACTTGTCTGTTTTATACAAATCATATCTTAATGGGTTAGAATAACTTCAGAACTCATATAAACATAGATAGATGTGGATTAACATATCTCAGGGATTATTTTAATATTATTATCATCTTGATCACAAATTGAAAGAATTAATATATAGAAAAATATTAGATTGAGATTATAAAAGTATATAAAAGCATAATTGGGATTATCAAAACAGGTGAGGTAAAATATCTCCCCCTTTTTGATAATCACAACTTATGATATTATCATTTTAAAATAGCGAGCAGTTGTATCAGAGGATATATCATTAAATGAAATTATTTCAGAGAAACAGTATGTTATAGAACATAATGGATCAGAGGTGGAAGAAAATGTGATAGTATCAGAGATAAAATTAAATGTAATGATATCAAAAGTAAAACTTATTAGCATCAGAGAGTTAGAGAAAATGGTAGCAGAGAATGAAATGTAACAGTATCAAAGGAGTAAAGCATGATAGATTTTACTTAGATAAAATATCTCCCCCTTTCATTAATATCTCTCCCCCTGGGTGAATTTTTCTCCCTCTTTGATACTTAGAGAGTATTTCTCCCCTTTTGTAAAAGATTGGTAAAATATTTCTACCCCTTTGTGATAATCAAATAGTGAGAAACCAAGGAGAAGAGGAATAAAAATAAAAATGAGAAAATCGATAAAAACCAGTTTCATTTCATGTTCCAGATAAGGTACAAAGAAATAAACAAAATACAATGGATTCCTATCAAACTGTCTAGCCACTTGTTCAATCCACATCCTGAATATGAGATTTTCCCTTGGGAGCAGAAGAGGATTCAGGTGAAGTGGTTTCAGGTGAAGGTTTAGAAATTCCAGAAATGATCATTGGAGGCTGAGCCACAGAATCTATTCTAGGTCTGTACTGAGGAGATCTTTGAGTGATCATAGTATTGAGGCTACTAATAGCTTGGACATGAGTAATCTGAACTGCAAAAGCAGTAGAGGCAGAGGCTGGTAAGGCAGGAGGGACAACCCCTGGCCTAGAATCAACATGCAGAAAAGTCAGCAACAGATTTCTGAAATCCATAATTATTCCTCCTCCTCTCTCCATAGCGGATACGAAGTCATCCTTTTTCTCCATAAACTTGTCCAACTCTGGATTAAATTCCCTTAGCATGCTCACTTGCTCTCTGAAAGCATGATTGACAGGAGGCAGCTTCATATTTTCCAACAGAAGTTTGAAGTGATTGTTGAGTTGATTCTTGGTGAAAATCATAGAGAATTAGGAGTCCACATTATCTTTTACTTCTTTCTGAGAGTCATATACTTCTCTCATATAGTCTTGGAATATCATCATTATCTCTCTGGCTAAATCTCTGGTAGAAATCACAACTCTGCTCAGCTCGGATGAGTCCACATAGCCACTGGTTGAAGCATGACAAAGCTCCTCTTTCATCATAGCTCGAATTTTATTCAACTCTATTGAGGGTTTAGAAGCAATAGAGACAACAGATAAGGTTATTGTTTCCTTGAAGTTCTTGGTCAACCCACTGATAAGATTTTGAAATTGAGAGTCATGGGTTTTAACATGATCTTTCATGGAAGTTTTAAAACATTCAAACACAGAAACCATCTACCTTACCACACTCTTGACATAGGCTAAGTCCTTGTCTTCTTGGGATTTTGATCTCATGTAAGAGTCTAAAGAAACAACATATTCCTTTAGAGCTTCAAGATCTTCTTCAAGTCTAGAAACTTGAGCGTGTTAGTATTTAACTTCTTCCACTATTTCTGCCATGAATGTTGACAAATTACAACCTAGAGAGAGTTCAAAACATCTTTCCAACATCATCATATCTTCAGCAAAACAAATCTTCATCTCAGAAACTGATGCATTAAAATATTCTTTCAGTTCATCCTTAATGTATTCCAGATCAGCCCTTGTGATCATATCAGAAGGTGCAACTGTAGTGGGTACTCTTTCAGATGCTAAACTGACCACCAAGTCAGTCATGATCAATTGAACTGAAGAGACTAGAGAAACTTCCATATTCTTTACCTCTTCCACAAAACTGTCCTTAAGATTTTTATTTAAAGTATCTAGGTCATGCATTCTGACCACATATTTAGTTAGTAACTCGGTCTCAACATCATAAGTAATCTTAGGTCTATTGAGAGATGCTTCATTGTCAGAATTAGGATAGTATAAACCACAGACTACAAAACCTGGGTCTTCTGCCCAATCTTCAATTCCAACAGCCACTGTAACACTTCCAACATTGGTTTGATGCTCCCCCTCGGCTAGTGCATCCTTAATTAAGATAAAACAATTCTCAGTATTATCAGTAGGTCTTCCTTTCTTAGTATAATCTTCCACTATTAATTCTTTCTCTACAATAGCTGGAGAGTCTTCCAAACTATGCAAGGGTATGTCAACATCATTTTCATCCATAGCAGGCACTAAGGATTATCCAATCACTGGACTCAGACTCAAGTCAGCTGACAGAGATGCTTCACTTTCATGAACATCTTCTTCATTCTCTACAACAGCTACTTCAACATCCTCTAAAGCAGCTTCTTCCTTATCTAATTTATGTTGATCTTGATCTTCAGGAGTTGGGCTAGGAGGTAAGTCAAGGTCTCCTTCTTCATCAGCAGATGACTCTTCCTCTTCTGAATCATCACTGTATTCTCTCTCCTCTTCATCAGGTCCCAGATCTGGATCCCTCACATCCTTTGTTCTAGAAGGATGATCCATAAGATTGAATTTGTCATATACCTTCTGGTCATCATTGACCCATTATCCTCTCCAAGGGTTCCAATTTATCCTCATGTATTTACACACTGTTGATGTGATACAAACGTTATTTTTCACTACCACTGTCTCATGTTGAGACTCAGCTACCGCTTTTACCTTGATAATCTCATAAATTAACTTAGCAAAGAATAGGGCATTTGTCTTTCATTTTGTCCTTGTCATGTCTTTCATTTGGATCATCAGAAATCCTCACAGATTAATTATTACACAATGTCTTAAGAGATGTAGGAGATAGATATCCTGATATCTCAAATTGGAAAAGTCTCCTTTCCTCAGTATCAAGACATGTTTAATGAATTTGAACAGCAATCTATTATCTCCATCCATTTCTCCAGCAATTACTTGTATTTGACTTCCATCACCAGTCAGCTCTTCCAAAGCAGTCTCATAGTAGAAAATATCACTAGTAGGTTTCATGTCTCTCGATACATATCCAGATACCCCTTCATGCAGAACTTTTAAGCAATCAGCCCACTCAACAGATAAAAATGATATCTTCTTTCCATTCACAAACGAAGTCACTTGGTTTTCATTATCATATTTCTCAAAAGTTACAAACTTGTAAAACTGTTTCACTAACATTGGAAAGTAGGGACCATTGTTGTTCGAAAAACAATCCACCCATTTTTTATCTTCAAGCACTTCGAGCACTAAGGAATTTCTAGGCAGCAACCATTCTACACACAACTCCTTTTCAATCACAATAACTCGACTGTGCAGATGCGGATTTACTGGTCATCTTCCTAATCATGTCCTGCTAGCACTTCCACTTTCTTTTGGCACAGACCTTTGCTTCTTTGCTTTTAGCTCATCAGCAACATCTCTAATAGAACGGAGTTTGGTTTTTGCCATCTCGGATTCGAGGTATTTAGGGTTCTCTAAGGATTCGGGAGATAAGGTTTGAGGGTAATGGTTCGCAGCTCGGTGGATTGAGAAATAGCTAGGACTTTAGTTTTATCATTTAGGAATCATAAAATAAATAAATTAAAATGAAATAACAAAAAAACAATTCAGATTCTTGTGGCAGACAGATGTTTAAAACAACGCAATCATCGTTAGGTTCTATAAGTTATAATTCCTATCCATGAGGTTACATCAGTGAGAGTTTCACATCGGTGAGAATTTTACATCGGTGATAATTTCACATCGGTGAGAATTTCACATCAGTGAGAATTTTACATCAGTGAGGATTTCACATCGGTGAGGATTTTCACATCGGTGGGAATTTCACATCGGTGAGGTTAGCTTCCGATAAAGGACAAACATACCTAACTTGTTTCTAATGTAACTTAACCTCTCCGAACTCAAAGGTTTAGTGAAAATATCGGCTAATAGATGTTCAGTACCAATAAACTCAAGAATAATATCACACATTTAGTAATGATCTCTCAAGAAATGGTGTCTTACATCAATGTGTTTGGTCCTAGAGTGAGACACAGGGTTCTGAGAGATATTTATTGCACTAGTGTTGTCAGAGTTGATAGAAACATGCTTAAAGTCATATCTATAGTCCAAAAGAGCGTCTTTCATCCACAGAATTTGTGCACAGAAACTACCAGTAGCTATGTACTCTGCTTCGGCAGTGGACAATGCTACATAATTTTGTTTTTTTACTACACCAAGATACTAAGGATTTTCCCAATAGAAGACATGTTCCTGATGTTCTTTTTCTATCTAACTTGCAACCAGAAAAATCAGCATCTGAATAACTCATTAACTCAAAAGGTTGTCCTTTTGGGTAAAACAAACCTAAGTTTACAGTGTGTTTAAGATTCTTAAAAATTATTTTAAGAACATGTAAATGATATTCTTTTGAATTAGCTTGAAATCTTTCACACTTACACACACTAAACATAATATCTGGTCGACTAGTAGTTAGGTAAAGTAAGCTTCCAATCATACCTCAGTAATTGGATTGATCCACTGGTTTCCTAGTTTCATCTGCATCCAATTTACAAACAGTACTCATAAGAGTATCACTTTCCTTAATACTATCCAAACCAAAACATTTTAAAAGATCCTTAGTATATTTACTTTGATTCAAAATAATACCATTTTAATTTTGGAAAACTTGAAATCCAAGAAAATATTTGAGTTCTCCCATTAAACTCATTTCAAACTCATTTTTCATACTCATTGAAAAATTAGTACATAAAGAGTGTTTAGAAGATCCAAAAATAATATCATCAATATAGATTTGAACTATTAAAATATATTTTGAGATTATTATAATAAAAATAGTTGGATCATCAATCCCTTTAGTAAAACTTTTTGAAATAAGAAAATTACTAAGTCTATCATACCAAGCTCTTGGATCTTGTTTTAAACCATATAAAGCTTTAGAAAGTTTAAAAAAATGATTTGGAAAATGAGGATTAGTAAATACAGGTGGTTGTTCAACAATAACATCTTCGACAATAAAACCATTTAGAAAATCACTTTTAACATCCATTTGATATAATGTGAAATTCAGATGAGCAACATAGGCATGTAAGATCCTAATAGCTTCTAATCTAGCTACAGGTGAAAAGGTTTCCTCATAATCTATACCTTCTTCTTGATTATATCCTTGTGCAACTATCCTAGATTTGTTTCTAACTATGTTTCCAGATTCATAAACTTTGTTTCTGAAAACCCATTTAGTGCCTATTGTTAAAGTGTCCTTAGGTTTATCAACTAATTCACAGACTTTTTTTCTTTCAAATTGATTTAACTCTTCTTTCATAGCCATTACCCAAAATTCATCATTGATAGCATCATTTATATTTTTAGGTTCTAGATGTGAATATAAATGTGTGGTGTTCAACCTAGTTTCTTAGAGAAGCTCTAGTCGGTGTCCCTCTATCAAGATTACCAACAACAACATCTAAAGGATGATTCTTTATAAGCCTAGTTGATCTAGTAAAGGTAGGACTAGAAATTTCAGGTTCATCTCCATGTTCGAGTTCAACAGAAGCAGATTCTAGAATATGTCCAGAACTGGATATTTTTATATCTGGTTCTTTAGATTTATCATTAAGGTACAGAACACTCAAATATTCTTCATGATTTTCAAGAGAGGTTTTAGGCTCATGTGGATCAGTTTCATCAAATATGACGTGAACAGATTCTTCCACACATTTGATTCTCTTGTTAAAGACTCTATATGCTTTTCTAGTTAATGAATAACCAAGAAAAATTCCTTCATCACTTTTAGAAGAAAACTTTTCCAGATTATCCTTTGTATTAAGAATAGAAACTTTGTATCCAAAGACTCTAAAGTAGCTAACTTTAGGTTTTCTATTATTCCACAGTTCATATGGGGTCTTCTTAAGAACTAGTCTAATTAAGACTCTATTAATAATATATCAAGCTGTATTCACATCTTTATCCCAAAAGTAAATAGGCAGGTCATGTTCATTAACAATGGTTCTATCTATTTCTTGAAGGGTTTTATTCCTTCTTTCTACTACACCATTCTGTTGAGGTGTCCTAGGAGCAGAAAAGTTGTGACTATAACCATTGTGTGAGAAATAAGATTCAAACTCTTGATTTTCAAACTCATGGCCATGATAACTTCTCAGGGGTATAATCTTAAGTCCACTAAGGTTTTCTATAGACTTAGAGTATTTAACAAAGTAAGAGCAAGCTTCACTTTTGTGAGCTAAGAATTATACCTATGTATATCTAAGAAAGTAATCTACTGGGGCATAGACATAGTTCTTCCCATTTAAACTAGAAACTCTTGAAGGTCCAAACAAGTACATGTGAACCAACTCGAGATGTTGAACAGTTGAAACTTATTTCATTGATTTAAAAGAAACTTTATGTTTCTTTCCCTTTTGGCAGGGATTACAAACTTTTTCAATTGGGAATTCAAGTTTAGGTAGGTCTCTAACCAAGTTTTTCCTAGTCATCTTTCTATGTGAATAGATGTTGGAGTGTCCTAATCTTCTGTGCCAAAGCCATGATTCTCTTTTAAAGTCATTTAAAAAAGTAACAAGTTGTTTAGCCAAATCATTTAAATTAACAACATAAACATTTTCATTTCTTAAATCCGAAAATACTAAACATTCTTATAATTAAAAACATTACAGGAATCATTTTCAAATTTCACATTAAATCCATCATCACATAATTGATAAATACTTAACAAGTTATATTTAAGTCCATCAATAAATAAAAATTTGGAAATTAAAACTGAATCATTGTTACCAATCTGGCCTAGGCTGATGATTTTTCCTTTAGAATTATCACTAAAGGTGACATGGACTCCATCAACCTTTATTATGCTTTTGAAGCTTGAATAATCTCCAGACATGTGTCTTTAACATCCACTATCCAAGTACCATAACTTCTTGTGAGAACTCTCCAAACATGTTTCCTACAAAACTAGTTTAGATAGCAAATTATTTTGGTACCCAGATTTTCTTAGGTCCAGATAGGTTAGCAATCAAATCTTTAGGTACCCATATTTGTCTTATAGGTCTCATATAATTTACATAATCAATATATTTTGAAAGATAAACTTTATTTGATCTATAACCATATGAATAACTGGTTGAAACATACGAATTTCCAAAACTGGAATAAGCATAATTTAGTCCAGACATAGGAATAAATCGGGTTTTAGTGAACTATCTTTTTTCAGGTAGGTATCCAAAACCAGTAGTGTATTTAGGTGAAAATTTCTTTCCTAAAAATTGTGTATGTGTATCTTTTCCATTTGTGAACTTTTATAAGTCCTTTCTAAGTTTCTCATTATACATTTTCAATTCAGTATTTTCCTTTAATGGTTGAGTATTTTTTTCTTTTTCTACATCAAAAGAAGATTTGGCAGTGACAGTGAGACATGCTGTTTCATTAATGACTTATATTTTTCTTTAAGTTCCTTAAATGTTTCTTCCAGCATATTTCAGTATTAAAACAAGTTATCCTTGGACATATTTTCATAATCATAATCAGTTTCTACATCATCTCCAAAATCATAAGAATTCAAAACATGAGTATCTAAAGTTACCTCAGATGTGTTGGTCATGAAACACATGTTGGTATGATTCTACTCAGAATCAGAAACATCAGATTTCCTTGTGATGTCCTCCAAAGCACTCCAAGTAGCTTTTATAGCTTTCTTGTGCTTCTTGTCCTTATAATCATATTTCCTTTTGAATTTCAGTTATGGACAGTCATCCTTGATGTGTCCTTTAATTTTTCACTCATAGCAGACTATATCATCCTCCTTGTCAGGCTTTTTCCAATACTTTTTCCAATGTCCCTTGTTATCATACTTTCCTTTGTAGTTAAATTTTCTGAATAATTTCTTCTTCCTATAGAACTTCTTGAATCTCCTGGCTATTTGAGCCATTTCAGCATCACTGCTAGAGTATGAATCTTCACTAGTTGAACTTTCAGTTTGTATTTTCATTTTCTTCTTGTCTTTACTCTTAGATGCAGTAGACTTGAAAGCTATGGATTTTCTCTTGGGTTTGTCATCTTCCCCTTTATTTACCTTGAGTTCTTCTTCATACATCATTAATTTACCAATAAGTTCTTTTACAGGCAGTGCTCCAGTGTCACATGACTCTCTGATTGAAACCGAAGTGCCCCTCCATCGTTCTGGAAGACATCTCAGTATCCTCATAATTTGTTCCTTAGGTGGAACATCTTTTCCAAGTGAACTCATTGTATTGACTATCTCATTAAACCTGAGATACATATCAGAAATAGGTTCATCAGTTTTCATTTTAAAATTATCATATTTAATAGTATAAGTATTCAATCACATTTCTTTAACATTGTTTGTTCCCTCATGAGAAACAGCCAAAGTATCTCATATTTCATAAGAAGTTTTGCAAGAAGATATTCTATTAAACTCTTCATCTCCTAATGTACTGTACATGACATTCATAGCTTTACAATTATTATTGTAAGCAGTCGTTCTTATTTCATCCCAAGTTGTTGTCTCAGTTTCTGGAAATTTATATTGAGACTCGATAGTAGTACAGATATCAAAACCCATACTTTCCAAATGTATTTTCATCTTAAGTTTCCACTGGGAATAGTTGGTTCCATTAAAGAAAGGTGGCATGTTAGTTGCAGCACCCTCTAGTTTATTGTCCATAAGTAGATTTTTTTTTAAAAATATTAAGGAAATAAAATTTAAAACTAACAGAAATTTAAGATCTTTAAAGATGAAACTAAAATCATAATTGAAAAATAGAGTATTTCAAATATACTTTAACAAAAACAGAACCTCTAATACTAAATGTTGGTCAGATTGGATACTCAAGATGGGGGTGAATTGAGTTCCGATAAAAATTTCTGTTAAAAATATTTTTCTTAAAATCCCACAATTTAAAAACAAAGTTAAACTGTAGTGAATCTATACACAGTGTAAATGTTAAATCAGTTTCTCAAAGATTGATTAGGTCTCAGTTGACTTAATCTGAAGATTAAATTAACTTTTGAAACTAACTTACTGGTTTACAATAAGTATAAACACTTACTAATTTAACTATACAAGTAGATTTAAAATAGTTTTGTATTTCAATGTAATAGTAGCGGATTATGAAATAAATATATATAGTATGCTTATGGATTAAACTAAAAAGAACGGCAGAGATAACCAAGAGGCTCAGTCTCAAGCCGAGACTTAGTCCTCTCAATAATTTATATAAATTGATCCACACCCTGGATCAAGGGTAAACAACAGTACACTACTGTCCAGGTCCAAAGACCTCTACCACAGTTCTACGTGGGAAACACAAACAACAGCACACAGGTTGTCCAGTTCTTACTCGACCTCTACCACTATTCATAGTGGGAAACAAGGGGTTATGAAGTTTGAGTGAGGATTTAAGAATCCTACAGTTTACCATAGGAGACAGTGTGTGTGTAAAATAAACAGGGTACACACACTACTCGAAATGTAAAGATAGAATCACTATAGAAATTGAGAAAGAGTTTAGAAAATATTTAGTGATTGGTACTGCAGCTCTAGGCTTTTTTGGTTGGTCAGAAAAACTTCTGTGTCCTTCTCTTGTTTCTGCTCAAGAAAATAGATTGTCGTTTTCTTCTTTGATTCTTGGTCTAGCTTGTCAGCTTGAGTGCATGAAGTGTTTGTGGTAGTTCTTCACTCAAGAAACAGCTTGTGGTTTACTTCAGAATGATCGGCTTCAAGTATATTCAAAGTTCTTGGAATATGGATGTAGCCTTGCGTGAATGCTCCATGTTTGAATGCTTGTTGAGCCTTTTTCTTTTTCACCCGTGTGCCTTCTTAGTTCCTTGATGCTTGTCGTATGCACACCCAGTGTTCTCTACATATCATCACTTTCTACTAGGTCTCTATCTTCCCTTTTATAGGTTTCATCTCTGGAAAATTGGAATGATTACCGTTTTCATGGGTACTAGGTACGGTTCCCTAACATGGAAACAGAGATCATTAAATAACATTAACTACATTAAAAACATCCCATGTAACCGTTAACTTAATAAATAAATAGTATTGAGAGTATAGAGATTGACTAGTTGGTCAATCATTATTAGCTCGTGTTGGTAAATTTGTATGATTGTCGTTTGTGTAGCAGAACCTTCCATCAGTAGCACTTTGAGCTTGCATCAGTAGCTTGTTAGTATCGGTAGCTCTAGGTATCGGCAACTCCTTATATCGGTATACTTACTCTATCGGTAGCTCGGTAGACCGGTTCTATCAGTAGCTCTATACTTGTATCAGTAGACTGTGTCAGTCGGTTCATATCAGTTGCCTGTATATTAGTAAGTCGGTCGGTAGCTCGTATCGGTAGCTCTTAGTGTTCTGTATCGGTAAACTGAATCTGTCGGCAGAATTGCTTACCGGTGGACTTATGCATATCGGTAGACCTGTTCTACTAGTAGCTCGGTTTCTATCCTATCGGTACACTTGGTGTCTGTTAGTATCTCTTGTACATATCGGTGACCTTTGTGTATCGATGACTCTATCTATCGGCAGACTGAGTACCGGTAGCTCTATATTAGTAGCTATACCCAGATCAGTGACTTAACACTTGTCTGTTTTAGGCAAAGCATATCCGAATGTGTTAGAAGAACTTCAGAACTCATATAAACATAGATAGACATGGATTAACATATATCAGGGATTATTTTAATATTATTATCATCTTGATCACAGATTGAAAGAATTAATATATATAAAAACATTAGATTGAGATTATCAAAGTATATGAAAGCATAATTGGGATTATCAAAACAGGTGAGGTCAACAAGACTCATGTTTTGTTATGCATCTAAAATTATTTTTTGGGGTGTATATTCTTCAATTTTTCATGAAATATATTGAATCTAAATATTCTCATGATATTATAGTCTCAATTTAAATTCATTTCCTTACATGTAGAGCATGATCTCATGATACCAAGTTATATGATATTATTGAGACAATCCCATTACTTTTTGATATTATTTATGTTTATACTTCCTTTGAAGAAATATTATGATACATCTATCAATATTATTCATTAGTTTATTTAACCTATATTATTTCTTGATATAATCATATATTGGTACCAATTTATACTCTTTGGTACAAAAGAAAATTAAGAAAGTGCTTTTAGGAAAGCATGAATTTACCGGCTCTTCAGTCAGAAATCTATGTTTTCTAAAAAGAGTTTCCAAGAATATTTTAGCATTTTCCTATAATATCAAAAATAAATTTTTTCCCTTTTTGTATTTTACCAATTTCTTCAAGGTAATATTCTTTTCTCTTTCTGAACAAGGCCCTTTTATATTCTTTTTACCATGAAGAAGTAATATTCTTTTAACATTGTGCGACATGTACGAATTTACCTACCATCATTTCTTCAAATATCCTTCTCGTATTTTTAAAATGATTAATATTTAAGAAATATTTATTCAAAATAATTTTCAAGGAAAATTATTTTCATAATGGTTTCAAGCCTTTTTTATAGGTTTTCAAGGAAATCTATTTTTAAATTGTTTTCCTCCTCTTATTTATAATATTTCAAAGTGATATAAATTATTTAGTTTTCAAAACATTTTCAATATTCTTTAAAGGTTTTCAAGAAAAATGATTTTCAAAACGTTTTATAGATTCTTTTATATGATTTCAATAAAAATTATTTTCAAAATGTTTTTAATCCTTCTATATAAGTTATCAATTTCTTTTCAAACAAATGTTTTTTCAAAACATTTTCATGCGTTCTTTAAAAGTTTTCAACTGTTTTCGAAGAAAATGGTTTTTAAAATGTTTTGAATCATATATTTTAAAGTTTTAATGTAAAATGGTTTCAAAAATGATTTCATGTCTTCTTTGTAATTTTTCATACTAGTTTCTAAGAAAATGTTTTTTAAACGGATTCATTAATTATGAAAAATCATTTTTCGAACAAGAAAGGATATTTTCGTCAAGAGACATTTTTAGAGTATATTTCAAAATTATTTTCCATCTAAGATAAAATATATTGATGTTACTCATGACTTTTTAGGAAATAATCTAATGTTTTCTTTATATCCTTTCTATTAATGGGTTACGACTAATTCCATGGTCTTTATGAAACTCATTTCTCTTTCACAAGTTATATGATTTCAAAACCCTCTTTTTTTATGGGTTATGTTTATGATGAAATGATTATGAAACATATATATTTTGAAAGGTTATGATATGTTTACATGTTTATGACACCCATTTAATTTTTTGGGTTATGATATGTTCATTTATTATCTTTTGGAACATATATTTATGATTTTATTTTGTGACTGTTGAGACCAACATCTTCCTTCAATGCATTGGGTAAATATTTATACCACGTGAGATAGACAGGGATGAAATTATTTTTTACTCTATTTAGTAATGAAGGTCTAGAATATGGTATTATTCAGTTCAGTAATATAGGTTTGGAATGGGGGTTTACTCAGTTCAGTAATATAGGGCTGGAACAGGGGTTCACTCGGTTCAGTAACAGACTTTTTCCACTAATATGGTCTTGGAATTGATGCCTTGGGTAATATGGATATCTGTATATGCATATGTGTTTCCATAATTCCATTTCTTACTCCTATGTTATGCTTTCATGGATTATGTCCTTTAATTCCATTTTGATTAATTTCTTATGAACTTCCAAGATTTATTCCATTATTCATGTGTATGTTCTTTGATATGTAGGGTATGTTATTATATTTTCAAGATCGTGTTAATATACGCTTATACTCATGTTAATTTTTATATGTTTCCCTTGTTTACCCTTACTAAGAATTTATGCTCAACCCTTTTCATGTTTCCTTTCCTGAGGTTATGAAGAAATTTCTTAGGTAGATGTATCTAAAGGTGGATATTTTTATGAGAGATGTTGAAGATATTTCACCAGGATAGATGATTTTCTTTCTATGTTTCCAAAGACAAGAAATTATTTTGTTCCTCTAGCATGTATTTTTGTAATGTACTAAATATTCATCTAAAATGATGCAATATCCATGTATGTTAATCTTGGGTCTCCATATTTAGTATCAAAGGGAGGGTTATTGAACCTTTGGAAAATATGATAAGGAAAACATTAGTGTGATCCCTAGGTTTATTTCAATAGATATGTTTATGGATGTCTCTAAGGATAAGTATAAGAGTGATTTAATGTTTAAGAATATGTCTTGGAATATTTCTAAATGATATATTCAGTGGTTTTCTAAAAATACCTCCATGTCTGGATACTATAAGTGGATGTGGCTCTAGAAAAAATGCACCCAGGGTAATAACTCTAGCAAGATGAGGCTGGTCTTGAATCAAGGTAATATAGTTCACAACAATATGTCTTACTACACACCTGTTTTGACACTCCCAGGGGATATGTTTTGGGAATTCAAAAAATCTTCATGAACCAACAGGATGGAATTTTTTCTGATGAGAATCCATGTGGGATGATCCCTAGAGTGAATGACATCGTGAACATGCATAATCCGTTTTCACATAAAATAATAAACAATGTAAACCTTAACCAACTCTCAGAATCACCATGGAAGAGAAAGAAGGAGTTTGCTGAGAGTTCGGGTAATGGAAACCATAGGGGAAAGAATATTCTATTCCCTTTTGTTTAAATAGTGAGGAAATAATCACTTAATTAAATATCTTAGAGGAAAATGATGGTTTTATTATAGTGGAAAAGAAGGAAACAAATTGTGTTACTGTAATGGGAAAATAAAGAGTTCAATAAATGAAATGGAGGAGAATGTTTTCCACCCTATGTTATTATCAATTGGTGATTTATTTAAATGTTGAAAGTATGAGAATAATGAAAATAAATGTCCAATATAGGAGGATCATGAAGAGAATCAATAATGGGCTTCAAGTAATGGTTTTTCTTTATATGATGAAAAAACCATGAATGAAATATAAAAGGTATGTTCTATTTTAGATAATCATGATTAAATTGAGTTTGATAAATGTCGAGACTTGATTATTATTTTATATCATTATAAATAGGTATTAATGAATAATTTAATGATTCCTAAGTAATGATTTATGAATAATGTTGGATGAATGAAGAATTTATGTGTTGGAATTCAAAGAATATGTTATTTGAATCATGAAATGGATAAGTATTTTTAGTATACGTTTTCATGAAGGATTTGAAAAGACATGTTGAATGGTGATAAGGATATTGAAAATTGATTTTATGGAAATGTGATATTTTTATTAAGGCAATTTAATCCTTAATTAATTCCTGCTTCCAAGATAATTATTTTTAGATAAAGATATACTAGATATGAATAAATAAATTGGATGTTATAGATTTCCCTGGAACAGATTACTGAAAAAAATATCTATGTTATAAAGGATAATGTTTATAACCTCTTGGATTTAAGGGATGTAAGCTGTAATCATTAGAATAAGGAATCATGAATGTTTTCCAAAAGGATATATGGAAATTTTGGTTATTACCATGTTTAAAGAGAATATATGATGAGGGTATTCACATGTTTGGAATGTTACAACCATGAGATACTTTTTGATAGAGAGGAATCAATGTTAATATGATTTTGTGACTCTATTTATAAGGTTTTGTATTTTGATCTTTCTTAAGGGTTATAAGGTTTTATGTTCATGAAGAGTTTAAGTAAAACTTTAGAGGAAGTATTTATGCAATGAGTATGTGTTCAAAACATTAGTTAAAAGGATAATCTTTTCTTAGAATTATTTCAACAATTTCCATTGTATATATTATATTAGTGTGGCATTAAAAACCACATATTGTATGTCATGTGATAGCCAACCAAGTTTAGAAGGGATGTAGGTCATGAACCCATGATTGAAGGATGATAAGGGTTTTATGTGTACCAATGGCCTACACGATGTACTTTTTAATGTTTATTCATTTCTAATAAACAAATATTTAAGATGAACTATTAGTGTTACTTTTCATTAATATGGATTAATATATGTTGTTAGAATATTTATTCTTTATGGGATTTAAGATCCAATAAAAGTGTATTTTAGTGAATAATTCATCAAAGTTAATTTATAGACATTCATTCAATGAGGTAATGGATGTATAAGAAATTTTTTAAATCACAATCCAGGAATTAAAATTTTGTTTATAGAAATTTTTCAATAATTACCCAACGTTCTAAAAGTGATAAAAAAATGTTGTCCTAATACCTTAAATTTTGTTGAACCAATGGTTTCTGGAATCATCCTAGATTTATGAATTTGAGTCCCTAAACATTCTTTTTATCATTCACTTGTTTATGATTAATGACCTCAATCAATCCATATAAATATTTATGCTTTTCCTATGTATCCAATCATTATTCCCAACCTATATTCTCCTATGTGGAAACTCGGTCATATGTTACATTGAGTAGCCATTATGGTTCCAAATATACCTTTTTATTGGAATTTTTAGTATTCATTATTATGATGTCGGTTTATATGAATAAAACTTCCAATTATTAAACATTTGTTAACCCATACATATTTCAAGGGAGAAAGTCATTTAAAGGTTGGTAGAATGTTACACCCCATGATTTTAAGAATTATTATTTTCGAATTCATTTAGTTTTTCAATATTTTTCATTTCATATGACACTAAAAATAGTTCTATATATATATATATATATACAAAAAAACAAACACACACACACATATATATATATTAAAAAAATAATTCAAACATTCCTTTCACATGCAATTCCAACATGGATTGTGCTACATGCAATACTGAATTGGTTTGTACTACAAGCAACACCGACTTGACATATGATGCACGCAACACTGAGTTTCTATAAAAAATACATTTTTTTTGTTTTAATTATTTAAATAATATAATTATAACTTATGTGATAAAGTTATTAATAAATAATTTTCAAATTTCTATATTTTATATAAATAAAACTTATTGATAATTAATGAAACCATTTTTAGTAAATCCCTTTTATGTTAAAAACATGGTTTTCTTGAATGAATCTATTTTATAAATAAAAGTAAATTTATACACACTTAGAAATTTAATTGGGTGAAAAAACATAATTTTTTAATTCATAATGTCTAAATTATCCTAGGGTAAGGTTATTGGGATTTTTCTATGAAACATTATTTTTTATTGAATAGTGAAAATAATGTTTTTTAGTTAAAAACTAAATTTTCATATAATTAATTATTAATGATAAATGATATTATAAATATTTTTTAGGAAACATTAGATAAATATTACATCTATTAATAAAATTTATTTCCTTACGATAAATTTTACTTTCAAACTGAATGTAATATCTTAATAGAGTTTTGAAATTTTTCCAACTTTAAAACCCCCTTATTTTGTCTCGTCTGCGATATTAGCACTAATTTCAATTTTTCCACTTATGTTATTAGAATTTTAAAAAAAAATGACATACAAAATTGTATTATGTATAATATTTTTATTTAAAAATACTATGTTAATTTTCGACCAAAACAATTTGTAAAAATAATAAATATTAATCACAGGGGTTAAGGACAAATTAATCTTAATTAGTGGCTAAAGATTACAATTAAGGGACCAAATAAGATAGAAACTTGTAAAAAACCAATTTTATGTTTTTAGTTCTACTATAAACCTTAAATTCTTGAGTTGGGTTTGTTTTTTAAGACTTTTGTTATGTAATAACTTGTGCACACCTAATTTGTTTCTAAAAATTCCACGTGTGTCATTTTCCTTCCCTATAAAAGGCCACCACCTCTACCCATTCATCACACCTATCAAGCCAATTATATTCAACCAAGACCTATAAAAATTTACTCCCAACAATACTCCATTATACCTTTAAGCCTCTCTTTGGTCAGAAATGTAACACCCCATGATTTCATAGTACATTATCTCTATAAAGTTATTCAATAGCATGTGTTACACACAACACTGAGTGCAAGCGCATAAAAACCTAAAAAACTAGACATTTTAGAATCGTTTATGAATTTTTTAAATTTTTTTATTATAAATATATATTAAATAATTTTATCATTCTTATTTTTTGTTTCTTATACATAATATAAGGACAAATTCAATTTTTTAGATAAAATAAGGATTTTTCAGAAAATGCAGATTTCTGCCTTTTAATGGAGAACCCTTTTTAAATACAATATTTGAAAATATTATATATTAAATTTAATGAAATTAAATTATTATTTATATGTGGGACATATAAATTTAGTTTTTATAATTTTTTTGGTACTTTTGTGACAACTTTCCTATTTGGATTAATAATGAAAAATACTAACTTTTAATTGAAAACAACTTTTTTATCGAAATAATATATAGTGATATATTATGAATTTGAGTGATTTAGATGTATAATTATATTATATATTTCCTATTTAATATAATTTATGTCATTTTAAGTAATTTCACATTTAAATTATACATAAACACACGTCAATCTTTTGATGGTTTTTAGTTCTCCAAAACCCACTTTCTTGTTTTGACAAAGAGAATTAATTTTAAATTAATTAATAAAACTTCTTTTTTTTTGAATTTTGTAAAATTGGTATAATTTTTTAATTTGGAAATTCAAAATTATCATAGGGTGATGTTTTGGTATTTTTTTAAAAACATTCAATTTTTGATGAATAATAAAAAAATATGTTACTATTAATAACTGAATTTTGATTTAAATAATTATTTATTTCATTTCAAATTATTTTCTGTAACAATATATACAAAATACCTATATAAGTTCAGTGTAATTCATCACATTCATTTTATAATTAATTATAGATGTATAAAATATTATTGAACATTTTAACGTCTTTTACCCACCTTCTAGGGACATTTTCAAATTTGCATAAAACCTAATTTTACCTCTTATGTGAATTGAATTTCAAAATAAGGAGAGACATGGTTGACATGAGTAAGTAAAATTTAGATCAATAGGATGAAAATAATTTTTGTTGAATAACAACTTGTGAATTTTATTTACCCCGGTTAAAAGTAAATAGGGTAATTAAATGTAAAAAAGATATTATAATTATCCTAACACGTGTAATAATTATATTGGATAAGTGTTTTTTGACCAAAATCAACCGTAGGAATAAAATATGATCCTCTGTGAACCACTTGTATTAGATTAGGATATTTATTAATATTTTATTAAAAGAAGTGTTATAAATGTTGAATTCACATTTTCATAACAAAAACATTTTTAATATAGTGTTATACATAAGATCAATTCAATTATAAATATTAATTGCAAAGCTAAAATGTCTTCCTACATCATGTTAGTTTATTTATAATTTTTAGACATTAAATAATCCTGTTTATTTATGACACAATGACGATGCAGTAATTACATTATTAATGAAAGATTAAAATAATTGATATTATAAATATCCAAATATATGTTAATTGAGACTTTTGATGAATTACAATAATTTTATTGGTTAATATGACATGTTAAGATTGATTAATTAGTTTTTTTCTAAGTGATAAAGTTGTTATTACTTTCAAAAAAACCAAATACCAAATAATGTCAAAATTGAAATAATTGAGTTTTTAAAACAAATACTATATTATTAAATTATATAGTAGTCCTAAAAATTTAAGGGTTGGCCAAAGGACTTATATAATAATAGAGATATCATTAATGAACCAATTGAGGTTCTTCTGGCTTTTTATAGTAAGGTTTTCAACCATTTATTATAATAATACATAAAATACATCGTAAAAGTTAAAATATTTAACTAAGAGTTAAATCTAAAAGATAAGTTTAATATGGTGACCTAAACTTGTATAAAACCGACTGGTTGAGAGAGTTTGACCCATATCCACCTTATACTCTAAATAAATCATTTTGGAGCCATTATAAACTGAATATGATTTCATAATAAATTAATATTTCAAGGTTTTCCTAAAGTGACCCTCACCTCTCTTATAAAAGGGTACTTCCCCTTCTCTCAAAATCACACCTCCAAAGCCATATGAATCTGCCAAAAACTACTAAAATATCCTCCAGGATATCATAAATTCACCCGATATGACTTAATTTTATCAAAAATCATGCCTAAGGATCCCTTTTGATCAAATCCAAAGGAATCACCCGCATAAGTGGTAATTATTTCATTACCTCTTTCAAGGTTATTTTCTTCTTCCACTTCCTCTTTCTTTTTTGTTTCCATACCAAATTAATAAATCCATTACCTTATACATTTTTGTGATATTAATATAAATATAGTACAACCATATTCATTATTATATCCATCATATGAATGACAATATTACCATACATTACTACTGGAATTAGAGGTATTTGCGACGGGCTATTTGCGACAGGATTGCATCACAAATATGCTTTAGTGATGGCACCCTGTCGCAATTATCCTGTTTCAGAAAACGGCATTGTAAATATACTTTTTTGTGATGGGACCATCGCAAAAAATAGTATTTTGCGATGAGAAAGTTTCCCATTGCAAATAAGCCAACGATTATATGCATTATATATAAATAAATCTTTCGCGACGGGCCCATCGTAAATAAGCCTCCGATTATATACATTATATATATAAATACATTTTGCGACGGGATGAAAATCTGGTCACAACTACTAATAATACAAAATTGTATTTAAATTATTTGTGACGGGAGCTCGTCGTAAGAGGTCTCATCACAAATACTAAACATAATAAATAAAATATTTAAGAAAATTATGATTAATGAAAAAATTATATTATTATTTTTAAAATAATAAAACAATAAAAAATATTATTATTAGTAAAATAAAAAAACAATAAAAAATATAATACTAATAAAAATATATTTAATAAAATTATGATAAATAAAAAATTAATATTAATATTATTAAAATAATTAAAAAATA
The DNA here is from genome assembly GCA_963277665.1 of Viscum album. NCBI lineage: Eukaryota > Viridiplantae > Streptophyta > Magnoliopsida > Santalales > Viscaceae > Viscum > Viscum album. Next base: position 1,325,754,258 of record OY728166.1, read on the forward strand.
AAAAATTCTTAAAATTATCAATATTATCAATATTTAAAAAATTTATATATACAAATCATAAAATATTTTTATTATTAGTGAAATAAATAAATATTAAAAATATAATACTAATAATAAATAAAAAAATATTAAAAATAAAAAAAATGCAATATTTAAACTAATATAAAAGACAAAAACAATAAATAATTCATATTACAATAAATCTTGAGTTCAGAATTTTTTATCATAAAAAACAAATCACTGGGGGGTCGTCTTTGGGAGGAGGTGGAGGAGCTATAGGAGATGGTTGAGGAAACTCCATCCCGAAACTACGAGTCAGATGGCGTATGTACTCCATCTGCTCATGATGTTGTTGATGTTGCCATCGACACATCTCCTCCTCATGATGTTGCTGCTGCTGCTACTACCACCGACACATCTCTTCATGCTACTTCTGCAAACTCTCTATAAGCTCAACCTGAGTTCACAACTGCTCCTGATACTATGACGCAGAATATGATGCCTCTCCACGAGATCCTCTCAAGTTGGCTTCCAACATCGCAGTGGTACCATAATAAGTACCAGGAGCCAAATGAGAGCTAATAGAAACTACTCAGCCATTCTCAAAGAAATACTGAGTTTCCTGCATCCATGCCACCTCATCGAAATGGTGGGCACTTGTTCACTAAGTCGTCTCGTCCTGACTCTCAGCTTGTGTCTGAGAGGTCGTAGCCTCATATGACTCCTTCAACTCCAATTTGAAATTAAAATTGTGAAAATATTATATGTATTTAATTATCAAACTAAAAAATAATTCTAACCACAATCTAACTCTGGTGATCACCTCTAATCTCCCCAGTGGCTGGATCACTGTACATCCTCTGATAAATGTCGAACTCCGTAATATCAGGATGCCCAACTGCCTACATAAATATAAAATAAAATATTTATATTTAAAGTGATATTAAATATTTAAAAAATATAATTACCATATTATCTCAATGCATACTGAATGTATGGCGACCAGCTCGATGTGTCACCTCCTGTCTCCCCCGGTTCCACCGTCCCACTAAAGATCTCCTCTGAAAACCACCACCCAACTAGTATAAACATAATAAATCACAAACATGAGATGAAATGTACTATGGTCGGTGCTCTCTACACGACTCATCAAATTCTGTCACTCCTGCTTTCTTAATGGATGTTCTCCTCAAATTCTACAGAAACTGACGGAACCGGTCAAACATAGACACCTGCCATGCCATGTGGATAGATTCATGCATGCTATCATCGATGGGATTCCATAAACCCTACAAATAATTTATAATATCATTTATCAATAAAATAATTTTCAAAATAAATATTATTATTTATGTACCAGTCAATGATTGAACATGTCATGCCGCACATCAATGGGAATCTATTACCATGTGATCCATGACTGAGAAAAATAATTACGCAAGATAGCGCTCCACTTTCCAATAGCTACATGTGAAAAACTATGAAAAAGGAATAAATAATCAAACAATTGGTATATATATAAATAAATTAAAGAAAGATAACTAAAATATACAGGTTACCATACCTCCATGCATGTGGATCAAAGCCAAGAAGTAGACGTTGCTTGGGTATAGGGTTAGAAATCATTAGTCACACAAAACCATTCCCCCTCTGTGTACCCCCTGAATCGTCAGTAGGTTGAGGGTCAGATGGTCCACATCCCCCTCATCCAAAGGTAGCTTAGCCTCCTGCAACTCGAGAAATAGATCAGGATCCATCTTGAACACAAAATGATTGTTGTTAGTAGATAGTTAAAAATAACTATTATATATAGATATATATTAGTTATTATTATAACCAGAATTTAACTATGTCAATGTCCATCTTCATCCTCATCTTCATAGTTGTCAATGTCAATGTCTTAATCTTCCTCCTCAACATCATCAATATCCATATGAGTTTCAGTTTCATCATCTCTTGTCCTTTCAAATTCATTTTTAACATCATTAAAATCTTCTTTATAACTGATCCTTAAGTGTGGAGTGTCATCATCGATATTCCCATCTCATTGTTAGAAAGATGGATTTTGAGAAATCTCCTGAAAAATTTCCATTCCCTACACTTCAGTGGAACCTCATTCAGTTTGAGTAAACTAATTTTACTGATATTTCATTTTTATTTTGATCCACCAATAATCAAGTATCTTGAAGTAGCAATGTACATTGTGTAATAAATTTTATGTTCCTGTTGAGCCATCAAAAATGGTTTATTTACTTCAAAAAGACATTATATTTAATATCAATGATTCCATGAGTCAGATGAATATGCAAACCTCTCTCAGTATCCAACCACATACATTTAAACATTGTTATGTAACTCTGTCCTAAATAACACAGCTCAGTAATTTCATCAAAAATGCCATAAAAGTCAACTTCAGTTTCCCTGTGATGTGGTCCTCTCAAGATAACTCCACTTTTCATTGTTTTTTTATTCCCCATATGCATGTGTATGAAATCAAAAACCATTCACCACATATTCATTATAATATTTAACCATTTTGGATGATGGGTAACTCAATATACACAGTCTCTTATCAATTTTATCAGCATGTTGATACACATTAAAATTTTTAAAACAATTATCAATATAATAAATAATAAATGGAATTGATATTAAACCATCAATAATTTATGTTATTAGTTTTTGAAACCATTATGAAATTTTTTTTTGTCTTCATTCTTCAAGTGCACCTACTGTAATTTGTGAAACTTTTTTCTCGGTATGATTATCATATAACCTACAAATAAAATAAGTTTACATACTGTAAGAAAAATTATAGAATAAGTGATAGAAGCACTCACAATAAAAATGATGTCATTTCATCACAGTTGAGCAGAACATATGTATGAGCAATGTGATGTTCATCATCTGAAAGCCATTGTTCATGAACTCAACCAAAACCATGATTTGGACGATTAAAAACTGATAATTTATTTTCCATTTCATCATTAACATTCCCCTCTTTTTGTCCCATGTGACTGTGATTTGAGGGATATTGAGACTCAAAAAAATCAGAGCAGAAAAAAGAAATTCCCTCTTGGAAATAAGCTTCAGCAATTGAGCCTTCAACTAATGCTTTGGTATGTACTTATTTCATTAATTTCTGCATGCATATCTTGAATGGGTACATCCATTAAAACTATACTGGACCTCAACATTTAGATTTATGTGGAAAATGTAATATCCGATGTTCTATTGAGTCAAAGAAAGCTGGAGGAATTTTTTTTCCAATTTACATATAATTACAAAAACATCTTATTCCAATTTTCTTAGTCAATTATAGTCTATTTTCACTGCACAAATGCCTCTAAAAACAATATTATATATCTGTTATCGAATCCCAAATCATATAATTAAACAAACCCTTGAATCCAATCAGCATAAGTCTTTCCATTATAACATGACAATCATGACTTCTTAATCCAGTAATATAACCATTCTTAACACATCTTCCCAAATTAGAAGCATAGCCATCTGGAAGTCTAATATCTAAAATCCACTGACAAAATAACAGGAGACTCTATTTAAATAGTGCATAAGCTACTTTTGTCTTCATTAACCTCTATGATCTGACATTTTCAAATAGTTCAATTTCCAGTCACCTACAAATTTGGGCAAGATCTAATCATGCCTTTATAGTATCTTTGGTCTTACCTGGTGTATCCAAAACTGTATTTAATAAATTATCAAAATAGTTCTTCTCAATACGCATGGTATCCAACATGTGGAAGTCCAAAAATTTAGAACAATATGGAAGATCCCAAAAATGCTTCATTTTAGCCAATTATGTTCTTTCCTAATGCCATGAATTTTCTATTGGTTTACTGTTGGCCCAAATGTGATGGGAGGTAATGAAAATACAACGGATTTTAACTCTGTACCTAAGATCATTTTTGGATGTTCATACCTTTCAATTATACCTTTCCTGAAATGATATTTGTTCCTCCGAAAAGGATGACCAGTTGGAATACATCTGCAGTGACGGTCAAAATAGCATGTTTTTTTCCATTAATGGGCATAAAGGCTTTTTTGGCTTTCATACAATAAGGACATGATTTCAGACCATGTGTACTCCATCTAGATAACATGGAATATTCCATAAAGTCACTAATCATCCACATCAATTTAGCTTTTAATATGAATTTTTGTTTCTCTGAAACATCATATGTACTAACACACTCACTCCACAATGCATTTAATTCATCAATAAGTTGTTTCAAATAAACATCAATATTTTTTTCGGATGTCCTGGGATTAATAAGGTCCAAATGATATAGGGATCTTTCATCAACATCCACGGAGGTAAATTGTATCGAGTTATAAATATAGGCCATCATAAATACTGAATACCATAAGAACCAAACGGAGAGAAACCATTAGTAGGATGACCCAATCACACGTTTTGGGCTTCTAAAGTAAAAGATAGATGCAGACGGTAAAAATATTTCCATGAATCACCATCAGATGGATGATTCAAGCTTTTATCAGTTGAAATCATGGTTTTATGACATGACATCATTGATGCTCTATTCCGAGACATAAATAAATGCTGCAACTTGAGTGTAAGGGGGAAATATCTCAAATGTTTTACTAGAATCGATCCAGACTTCCCTAGTTAAGCTTTTTTATACATTGATTTTCCATATGTGGGACAACTATCCAATGAATCATTTTCACCAGAATATAAGATTCAGTCATTTGGACATGCATGGATCTTCCGATAACTAAGGCCAAGATTAAGAACCAGCCTCTTGATCTCATAGTAATTTATAGGAAACACATTTCCTTTAGGTAATAGTGTTTTAACCAATGAAAATATCTAATCAAAATAGTAGTTTGACATTTCATTATCTGATTTAATAGACATAAATTTTGCAACTGATTCTAATTTTATTATCTAACAACTAGGATATAATGCATCCTCTGCAGACCTCATCAAATCATAAAATTCAGATGGTTCCAACTCCAGAGTTAAATCGGTATCATCTTGAGTTTCAGTTTGTTGAATAGATGGACCTACAACATCATGTACTAAATTTTGAAACTATGATGGATCCAGAATCAAGTTATTAGTATCTTCTCTCTAACTGCATTCACAATTTGGATCCCAAAATAAATAATCTGGTTGACAACCAAACCGAATGAGATGTACCCCAACCTTGTCAAATGTGTCAAACGTTCTCAGAGCACATTTTTTACAAGGAAACTTTTTTGTGCCTTCTGAAACATTTTCTGGTTTTGATGATGAAAATGATAATAAATCTTCAACACCATCAATGTATATAGGATTTATAACAGAACCATTTATATTTCTACGCAAATCTGTCCAAGCGTAATCATCTAATAATGATTGTTGTCAACTTCCTTATTCTATATTATTTTACAAAATATAAAATCATTACTATTTTTGAATAATTTGATATTTTAAAAACACTATCTGAAAAAAAAGATAAATAATTACAACTATTTCTTAATAATTACCATTACTAATTGGAGACACAATTTTCAGTGGATTGACGACTCCTCTTTTGTTTGAGGTCTCATTTACATGAAACATTCTCACAGAGAAATAACAATGAAGAATCTGCTCGGAGGTACCCATATTTATTCTCGTATGCACGAGAATAAATATGTTTACCTCTGAGCAGATTCTACATTGTCATTTTTGTTTGAGAAAGTGGCAAGTAAATGAGCCGTCAGACAAAAGAGCCCCCTTTTCTTCAATGAATCATCTTCTTGTAATTTTCACTGCCTGAACATATTATGAAAAATTTGGTCATATGAATGCATATTCAAACTCGTGCATACAAGATTGGATATCGATATGTAGAAGCATACTTTTCATAATGTTTTTAGTCGGTTAAAGTTGAAAGGAGAAGAGTCATCGTGCCAAAGGAGTTCCGTCAATCCACTATAAATTGTGCCAAGTTATTATAAGTTATTACAATTCATTACAATTGATTTTCTTCTTATTTTCTCATATTTATTACTATATTAGTAACTATTTATTACTATTTATAACTATTTATTAATATTTATTACTATTTATTACTATTTATTACTATTTGTTACTATTTATTACTAATTATTAGTATTATTACTTTTTATTACTATTTATTACTATTAATTCCTAATTATTCCTAATTATTCCTAATTATTCCTAATTATTCCTAATAATTCCTAATTATTGCTAATTTTTCCTAATTATTACTAATTATTCCAAATTATTGCTAATTATTCATAATTATTTCTAATTATTTCTAATTATTCCTAATTATTACTAATTATTACCAATTATTCCTAATTATTCTTAATTATTCCTAATTATTCCCAATTATTCCTAATTATTCCTAAGTATTCCTAATTATTACTTATTATACCAAATTATTTTTAATTATTTCTAATTATTCCTAATTATTACTAATTATTCTTAATTGTTACTAATTATTCCTAATTATTACTAATTATTCCTAATTATTACAAATTATTACAAATTATTACTAATTATTACTAATTATTACTTATTCTTCTTAATTCTTCCTAATTATTCCAAATTATCACCATTTATTACAAATTATTCTTAATTATTCCTAATTGTAACTATTTATTACTATTTATAGCTATTTATTACTATTTATTACTGTTTATTACTGTTTATTCCTAATTATTACTAATTATTACTAATTATTACTAATTATTACCAATTATTCCTAATTATTCCTAATTATTACTAATTATTCCTAATTATTACTAATTATTACTAATTATTACTAATTATTACTAATTATTCATAATTATTACTAATTATTACTAATTATTCTTAATTATTCCTAATTATTAACAATTATTACTAATTATTTCTAATTATTATGATTTATTACTAATTACTCCTAATTATTACTAATTATTCATAATTATTACAAATTATTACTAATTATTCCTAATTATTACTATCTATTCTTAATTATTCCTAATTATTTTTAATTATTCATAATTATTCATAATTATTTTTAGTTATTCCTAATTATTCCTAATTATTCATAATTATTCCTAATTATTTGTAATTATTCCTATTTATTTTTAATTATTCCTAATTATTCATAATTATTCCTAATTAATCCTAGTTACTCCTAATTATTCCTAATTATTCATAATTATTCCGATTTATTTCTATTTATTACTATTTATTACTATTTATTAATATTTCTTACAATTTAGTTCTATTTATTACTAATTGTTTCTAAATATTACTATTTATTATAAATTATTACTATTACTAATTATTACTAATTATTCATAATTATTCCTAATTGTTACTAATTATTCATATTTATTCATAATTATTACTAATTATTCATATTTATTTTAAATTATTACTAATTATTACTAATTATTAATAATTATTAATAATTATTACCAATTATTACTAATTATTCATACCTATTACTAATTATTAATATTTATTACTAATTATTCATATTTATTACTAATTATTCCTATTTATAATTAATTATTCTTATTTATTACTAATTATTCCTATTTATTACCAATTATTCCTATTTATTAATAATTAATCCTATTTATTACCAATTACAAGTAATTATTACTAATTAAACATTACTATTACGAATTAAACATAACTATTACTAATTAGCGTTAATTGATATTAATAACTACAATTTACAACTACTAATTACTATTTACAAGTATTTATTTGTAGACAATACTAACTTTTGTTAATAATTATTAATTATTACTAATTATTACGAATTAGTATTAATAATTCCAATTTATTATTATAAATAAATACAGATAACAAAAAAGTTTAAATATAATTTAACTAATCTATAATAATTAAAATTAACATAAAAAATGAAATAATAATAAATTAAATAAAATATAAATACCTTAAACTTGATCTCATATTGATGTAAGCAACTTCACAACTTCTCCGTAAAAAAACAAACTCAGAGAAAATTTAACTCTAAAAATAGAGTTTAGAGAGATAGAGGAGGTGAGAAATGAATGCAAGAGAAAGAATGGTATATATAGGTTAAAGTATTTGTGAGGGGATTATTTGCGACGATAATCCTGTCACAAAAGGATCTTTTTGCGACAGGGCCTGTCACAAATACCTTTACACGCATTAACTGATATTTGTGGTTAAAAAGGTATTTGCACGAGCCTCATCCCAAAAAGTGACATGCCGACACACCTTTTGCGATGGGATAAGAACCCATCGCAAAAACCCATTTACCCTCGCCGGTATTTGCGATGGGCCCCGTCACAAATACCCTCTGACCGACACACTATTTGGAACGGGGGGATCCCCCCGTCGCAAATAACCTTCTCACCCTTTGGCGTGCAACCCATACCAAACTGCGCATTACTTTTTGTGACAAGATGCAAAAACCCGTCGTAAATAACTTGTTATTTGTGATGGGATGAACCTCTTGTCGCAAATAACCTCTGGGATTGACTATTTGCAATGGTAATTAATCCCGTCGCAAATAACTCATCGAAAAATCCTATTCTCCCCACAGTGCGTGTGTACATACGGCTTACCGTCTCCAGGTCATGTTGTTGTTTGTTATTCAAAACTTCATTTTTTGGAAAGATATAATAATGAGTATAATATTTGTAAATAATGAATATAACATTTTAATGATTCTTTATATGTAATATACCATCCAAATACATATGAGTTCACCATCAATAGAATGATATTGTTTCTCGTGCGTGCGTACGACTTACCGTCTCCACGACGTGATGAGATTTCGTTTTCAATTGCAACCATTTAAGAATATTTTTCATTTCATGATTACAAATAATGTTTAAGAACTTAATATCATTCTAGATATGGATCAAGTACATCTTATCCATACAAAACATGACTTATGTAACAAAAACATATAAAGGAAAATGAATCACTTAACACTAGAAACAAGGATACTTCTGAAATATTATTTACAATGCAATTTTAGAAGATCATATATGATATCATATTTATGTATGTGGTTCTTGTATAATTTAATAACAATGATTTAACTATTATACTGGTGGTTAATGTACCATCGACCAAGGAAAAGTACAAGGTAATGGTTAATTTTACAATCTCTTTATTATCCGAGGTTATTTATACGTAAGTATCTACTGGGAATTCTCTATCATCCTCATATGTGTTTCTTAAAAATGTATTTCAAAACATTTTTACTATTTACTAGAATATGGGATAAATTCATTTATACCATTTTTTTAATTTTTATAAAATGGTTTGAATGGAATCTTTTCGGTGCTTTCCAAACAAGGTAATTTATATCTTTTTTTACAAATTTAGGAAAGGATGTTTTTTACCTTATACGGCAGGTGCAGCTATTTTCTGCCATTATAACACATTCGAAGCATACCTTATAATCTTATAAGAATATTTTCAAAATAAATTTTTTCTTTTATAATTACGTGAATTTTAAATGATTTCAAAATAGAAAGAGATATTTCTCTCAAATAGTTTTGATTTCATCTATGTCAACATCCTTTGATAGATTTTACACTTTTTTGAAGTTGATTTATTATGATACAATCTTACATATTTTATTGGAGGTTTTGTGATATTTTTGGACTATAAATGTGTTATTTTTATACCATTTATGGTTTCTGGTTAAAGTATTAACATTTCGTATGCTAGTATTAATACGAATGTTTTGTTCTATTTCAACCTTTTCATATGAGGACGCATTGGACATTGTAAGTGACAGGTGGAGCCTGTTATAGCTCCTTGATGCATTAGAAGGTCTCATGAGACAAACTAGTGTCTTGGCATAAGGCTTTGAGAAAATCTTATTTGTAGTCTTGCCACGAGGCCTTGACTATGTGGTTATAATGTCTGGCATTATGCATTCCATAATTATGAAATTAGCTATTGATATTACATGTGATTATTCGACTATTAGAATATCAATGTGAATAAGTAAATGAAATTACATGATATATATTTGTCATATTATGCTGATTTTTAGTTTTAAAAGGCTTGTGTTTTACTCTTATACATTGCCTTCAATGTTTATGCTTATTCTTGAAAGTTTATTTTATATTTTTACCCTTACTAAGAATCTGAGATCACCCCTTTCTATGTTTTATTTTTCCCAGATGTGAATAATTATATTATTATTGACCTGTAGTGATAGACTATGGGATATGATTGCATTCAAAGGAGACACAATGTTGTTTTTTTAAATTTCATAATGTAATGTCAAACTTATGTATGTATCTAGTACTTCCAAGGATACAAAACTGATTTGTATTTTGGGACATTATCCCTTGTGATCATGCTAAAGTTATTTAACAATGCACTGACTCTGGGTAACTAGGGTCAGGGCATTACAAGAAACCCTATCAAGGAGGACTTTTCACACAAACCAAAAGGAGTTGCCCAATTAAGAGGAAAAATCTTCTCCCAATCTCATTTATTTTATTTTCCTTCTCCACCCATAAACTCTCTTTATTAAATTATTGTATGAAAAAAACAGTATACTAAATATAATAGGATGTTTTTAGGAAATGGTTATGACCTACACATACACACAACTCCATCTAATGGATGTTGAATGTACTGTTTCTGTGTACAACGAACTACTGCCTTACAAAATGATGATTGTTCATTTCTCCTTTACCACCTATCATGGTGGACATTATGATGGAAAATATATTTATATATGTAATATATTATATTAACTATTTCATTAATCTTCTCTATTCCTTTTAAAAGTATCATATTTTTACCTTCTATTTGGTGTTAATACGATAAACACGTTTGAGGAAGTGTGGACTACCGCCCCCTCAAAGCGATGTGATTCATTCATACACCACATAGAATGTATTAAGGATGGGTTTAATGAACATATAAGTTTAATATGTTATATTAATGATATTAGAATAATTATATATATATATATACATATTTTATTTAAATACTTTCTTTTACTCTGATAATAAAAACAGAAAACAACGTTCATGCGTACGTAGAACTTCTCATCTCTATGAATGGTGTATTCGATTATGTACATCATTATGATATAAATTATTATAATATATTTATACAGTATATAAATGATATTTATATCATTCTATACATTCTTCAATCATAATATATGTATAAGGACTAGCACTATAATAATTTAAGACACATGCGAAGAATAAAGCGAATGATTACTCAAAGTGAAACATAACATGTGATCATTATCAAGTGGGTAATATAAATTCATAATAAAAAAAATATAACATTATGTATAAAATTTTTATTATTTAAAATATTTATTATAAACTTGTATTTATTATACAAGAGGATTGTACAAGTATAGAGAGAGTCAAGACACAACGTAAATGGATTTCATCTAACTTTTCATTTATATGAGATACAATCTATGTTCACCACTCTTTCCTTTTGTAATGTGTATGTAGTTACTGTGATTTTATTATATGTATACTCTACTTATATTTATGGGTATTAACATTCCAATTTTATTATCTTCTTTCATGTGGTTTATGTTTGAAAAATACCAAATTGGTAAAATTGTTTTAGTCTCAAATTGCCTTCTGTGAGACTCATGTTTTGTTATACACATAAACTGTTGTTCAGGGTGTATATATATAAATTTTACATGCCATATCATGAATCTAAATATTTTAATGATATTATATGCTTCATATAATTACCTTTTCTTTACATGGATAGAATGATCCCAAGATACAAAGTTATAGGAGTTTATTGAGACAATCTCATTGCTTATTGAGATTTTTAATGTTTATGCTTCCTTTGATGAAATATTATGATCCATCTCTCAATAATATTAATGAGTTTTTAAAACCTATATTATTTCATGATATAATATTTTATTTTAATCAGTTCTTACTCTTTGTTACATAATAGAGTAAAGAAAGTGTTTTTAGGAAAGCTCGATTTTACCCTCTCTTCGGTCATAAATCAATGTTTTCTAAAAAGAGTTTCCAAGAATATTATACCATTTTCTGCTAATATAAAAATAAATTTTTTTCCTTTTTTTTATTTTACGAATCAATTAAAAATAATATTCTTGTATCTTTCTTAACAAGGATATTTTCAATCATTTTTACCTTTTCAAAATGACTGTTCTTTTGACATCGTACGACATGTATAGATTTACCCACTACCATTTATTCGAATATCATTTTTGAATTGTTAAAAATGATAATATTTAATAAAATGGTTTTTAAATTAATTTTCATGGATTTTTTTCAAAATGGTTACAAAATTATTTTATATGTCTTCATAGAAAACAATTCTCAAATTTTTTCAATTATTATTTTCAAGTTTTCAAAGTGCTTTTAAAGAAATGGGTTTCAAAATGTTTTCTAGAATCTTTGTAAGTTTTCATGAAAAATGACTTTCAACAAAAAATTAAGATTATTTTATAAGTTTTCAAGAATATTATTTTTGAAATATTTTCAATCCTTCTTTACATGTTTTCAATTATTTTCAAAGAAATGGGTTTTCAAAACATTTTCAATATTATAATAAAATATTTCATGTTTTTTCAAAGTTAAAGGTTTTTAAAAACCTTTCAAGCTTATTTTAAACTGTTTTAATGAAAAGGTTTTCTAAATGATTTCATTCCCTCTTTATAAGAATTCATGGTAGTTTCTATGAAAATATTTTTATAAATGGTTCATGTATTAAAAACCCCCATTTTCAAACAAGAAAGTATATTTTCCTCAAGAAAAATTTTTAGAGTGTATGTCAAAATTAATTTCCATCTAAGTTTATATCTATTGATATTAAACATGCCTTTCTGGGAAATTATCTAAAGGTTTCATTCATATCCTTTCTATGAATGAGTTATGATTAGTGCCATGGTGTTTATGAAACCTATTTCTCTTTTATGGTTTATATTATTATGAAACCCACTTTCTTTTCACAGGTTATGTTTATGATGAAATCATTATGAAACCTATCTATTTCCATAGGTTATGATATATTTACATGTTTATGATACCAATTTCATTTTTTGGGTTATGATATATTCATTAATGATCTTTTGGCACATGTATGCATGATTTCATTATGTTATGGGGGGACCTATATATCCCTCCATTGTATTGGGTAAATATTTTTATGTTATGAGATAGATAGGGATAGAATTAGGGTTTATTCAATTCAATAATACAGTGATGGAATGAGGGTTTATTGGCATCAGAATTGAAGGGGTGGAATGGGGTTTCACCCTATTCAGTAAATGACTTTTTCCACTAAGATGGTACTGAAATTGACGCCTTGGATACTAAAGAAATATGTATATACTTTTGTGTTTCCAAAATTCCATGTCTTACTCCCTTATTATTGTTTCATGTCTTATTTCTTTTACTTACTTGTTATTCATGTCTTATAAACTGGAATGCTTTTTTACATGATTCACATATATGATCTTTTATATGAAGGTTATGATATTATATTTTCATGATCATTTTCTCATACCCCTATACTCATGTTTATACTTACATGTCTCCCTTGTTTACCCTTACTGAGCATTTGAGCTCACCCATTTTCATGATTCCTTTCCATAGGTTATAGAGAAATATTTTTGGTAGAAGTACTAAAGGTAGAGATCATTATGTGAGATGTTGAATATCTTTCACAAGGATAGATGATTTTGATTCCAAGTTTCCAAATACACTAAACTATTACAGCCTTACAGAATGTATTTTTGTAATGTACTAAATATTCATTAAAAATGATATAATATCCATGTATATTAAGAATTTTTAGCTATAATTTGGGTCTTGATTATCAAAATATTCATACTTATTCAAATGAGTTCGTCTTATATTATGTTTAAAATGAGTCTCCATATTGTTATCCTATATGTGGAAATTCAAGGTGAAAGGTAGCTTAATAAGGGATGTCTGAAATGGTTCCAATAAACAGTTGAGGTATTTCTTACTTAAACCCAAATTGTAGTTTTTATTTTTGTCTTAAAGCATAGCATCATTGATTTCCTAGCACAAATCCAAGATTTCAAACAATGAAATATTAAATCATTCATCTAATGGTAATTTATGGATACATTTTTACGGTGTATATCATTATTTTGATTTAGAATCCTATTATGTGTGATTAGGTCTTTCTACTAATGGTTTCTATCCATATGTTTTGTTCAACAGTCAATATTATGGTTGGACTATCCCTATAACTCCGTACAACTAACCTTGTTGGTTGTTATTGAATAAACTATTTTTATTTTTCAGATTATCAATTCTAGTATATAAAAAAAAGAATATCAATGTTTATTTAAAGCCATTTATTGATGAGTTAAATTTATTATTGGGTAATGATTTCAGTACATATATTGTTTTTATAAAATATAATTTCTTAATGAAAGATGCATTAATGTGGATAATTAGTAACTTTCTAGAATATAACATGTTAAAAAGCTATAGTAAACATGGTCCAAAATCATGTTTGTACAATATACGTGACATGAAAGCATTTAGTCTCATTAATTGGATAAAACATTATTTTTTTACTCTTATCTTATATTTCTTAGTATTGTTTATGCTTTTTGAAGGAATAAAAATAATTTTTGAAAAGGTAAAATTGAATGAGATGGACCTGCAACAATGATCTAAAATATTGATTTAAAATATATTTTGTCTTCATTAAATCCCAATACCTTTGGACTAACAACAATCCAATATAAAATATATGACTTTTGGAAAGAACAAAATTGGAATAAACAAAGTAATTTTTGGGATTTACCATATTGGAATGATTTATCAATCCATAACATGATGAATATCATTCATATCAAGAAGTTTTTTTTTGAAAATATATTTTATATAGTTTTGGAAACACTTGGTAAATTAAAGTATAGTGTAAAGGAATAATTAGATCTTATAAAAATTTATAGGTGACCAAAACATGAAAAGTCTGAAAATGACAAATCAATAAGTTCCTAAAGCCAAAATCAGATTATACCCTATTTAAAAAAAAACTATTTACTATTCTGTTAGTAAATTTAATATTTGAGGCTATAGGATATTTATGTTTAGATATTTCCTAGATGTTTCAGAAAAAATCATACTATCAAATTAAAATTTTGAGATTTTCATATGATATTGAAAATACTTCAACTAATTGGATTTATTGGTTTGTTGATTTCATAAATTTATGATGTTCTAATAGAAGAAAAATAATTTTTCTAATAAATTTATATATAGACAATAAAATTTTATACACATAGTAGAGTGCTGGGAGATGTTGATATAATTTTATATAAAATTGAAAAAATATTCCATCTTTCTTTAATTCAATGGAACAATTGATATTATAATTTTTTTATGAACAAAAATGTGGATGGATGGTATTGTTCTAATAAACAATCTTAGACAATATATGTATACTAAAATTGAAGAAAAAATCATGTAACAAAGAATAAGTTGAAGGTTTAATTGCATAAACTTATTTACAATAGGAAATTTCTTTTTTTCTCCTCCAATTATTTCTATGCTCAATATCCTTAAAAACATAATTGAGTGAGCCAGAATGAGGGAAATTTGGATGATGAACTAAATATTCAGTTATCATTTTTTAATCATCCTTAACATAGATTTGGTGGAGTTCATGAGTTATGGATTTCAGATGATGAACATCACTAGCCTAATACATATGTTCTGCTCAACTGTGAAGAAATGACATGTTTTTTAGAACGAGTTATTCTATAACATAATCTATATTTTTTTTAAAAATTAACTTAATATATTTTATTTCTAGATTATTTTACTACCATATCAAGAAACATTTTCGAAAAATTACACCATATTCCCTTGAAAAATGTCAACAACATAATTTTTCTTATTGGTTTCAATGAATGTTTTTTAAACATATTCAATAAATTTATTAATTGTTTTAATGGTAATTGTTTTTCAATTTTTCAAGTATCATGACATGATGTTAAAATTTGTTGTAGATTGTGTGTATTGAGTAACACATCACCCAAAATGTTTAAATCTTATAATGCATATGTGGTGAATGGTTTTCAATTTCAACCATGTGTATGTGGCGAATAAAAACCACACTTTAAGTGTTTTCTTGAGAAGATAAATTCATAGAGAAAGTGAAGTTGAATTTTATTTCTTGTTGGATGAAAGAATTGAACTCTTTTATCTGAGACTGAGTTACGTAATGATTTTTAAATGCCATTTTTTGCTACTGATAGTGGATTGGGTGTTTATGTGCACCATGGAATTTTCAAAATTAAATATAGAATCATGTATACAATAAAAGAACCATCCTTATTGGCTCATCAAGCACATCAAATTTCTTATTCAAATTATTATTTTTCTTTAAGAGAGTTAATTGATTGGTGGAGGATTATAAAAATGAAATCACATGAATATCATTTTATGAAATTTCAATGTGGTTATATTGAATTGTAGGGAATTAAAATTTTCATGATACAAATCAAAATACAAATTTTCAATAAAGAGACAAAAATATAGATTATAGCACCCCATAGTTATGGGTTTATGGTGATGATGATGTTGAAAATATAACAAATAAAATTGAATTAAAAATATACGATAAAGCTAAAAAGCCTATGGAAACTGATGATACATAGAAGAAAGATGAATATATATGAAAAATAGGATTACGATCAATAAATACACAATTACATGTTGGTTCTAGTCATAATAAATATATATATATATATATAATATTCATATTTAGTTATTTACTAAAAAAATTGTTTTCATGCTTTAAATGGATGGAGAGACTTATGATGAGATGTTTTGTACCCTTAAAGATTCAAAATTTATTTTTGATGATCCTGACAGTATTTCATCTGACCCTCTAGTTATAGGAAGTTTGTTGACTTAGAGGGGTCCTTACCTTGTGATATTTATGATTCCCCACCATATTCCTAAGCGATGTCCGTATCTTTATTTTTATCCACGCATGTGGAGGCATGTTTAGTAGTGTAATTTAGTTAATTTTATTTATCATTAATTTATTTATGTACAAATTGATGTACTATATTCTTATATTATCATTGTTTTTCACATATATCTATTGGATAGTGGAGTGATATTCTGTGGAATTATTTTTCCAAATCATTTGTGATATGGGACTATATTCTCAGTGACGTTTGGAAGATCATATTTGGTCATTGGATGGTAGGTAAATATATAATAGTTATATTGAAATTTATTTAATTACAAACAAATTATTATTGGTTATTTATAGGTTTTATATTATCTCAACAATGATAGAATCAGGACCTCTATCTAAGAGCCCAGGTATTCTTGTACACATAAGCGTTGTCGTTAGTGTTTTTACAATCTAAGGAAGAGAGAGATGAAGAAATATATTGTCACAATTTTGTATCATTATTTCTATAAAGATGAACTTGACTACATAAGCACTAAGGTGTGGGATGTATTTGGATCATACTGATTGGAATATAGTTTTAAGATAATATCAGCATTTGGTCGACAAAACCGGGGGAGACATGAGGTCATGAGTATAGCTAGTAGTCATATGATCATTACTCACTGAGGACAACTGTTAAATACTTTTATTTAGTAATTTATATAACTGAAAATGAAAAGTGTTTATTTTATTATTCAAATTGTAATTTGAGTAGTAAGATATTATGGATTTTGATGTTTATAAGAGGATTTACATTGACTCTATCACAAGAGAGATTACCGGTGGTCTACAACATCATAATTTATTTTGTATAATTTTTTTGAGATTTAAAATTAAGTAAAAATAATATATTCAGTATTTTAAATATAAATTGCATTTGAAGGAGTCATATGAGGTCACAAATTCTCACAGACATGATGATAGTTTGGAAAATACTGATGGTTAGACCACAAGAGAAGGAGAATTTGATTACATAGCATGGATGCAAGCAACTCTATATGCCTTTGAGAAATACTGAATTGCTGTTAACAATTATTGATTGACACATAAAAGTTATTAGGCTACTTTTGTGTTGTTGTTTTTTTGATTGAGGGGAGATCATGTAGATTCATTATAATGAGTTGTAGAGTATGAGGTGAAGCTATGAGCTCAGGATGAGGTTATAGAAACCCTACACAAAGAGGAGGAAGAGTTTTATTGATAGCATCCGCAGTAGCGGGAGGAGAAGCATTGACCACATGAGTATCAATAGTAATATATAATGTATTACATATGAGGCTTGGAATTAGGTATAAGGATGGTGTTCTCTCCAACACCTCCTCCATATGTCCCCCTCCTGAGTGATATATGTATTTTTTACACATATATTATGATAAAAATTTTAATGAGAACTTTTTTTATTGTTATTAATTCAGATATTTTCAGTTTTATATTTTTAATTTTATTTATATTATTTTGATTATATATATATATATATTTAAATATGTATTTTTTAAATTTTTATATTATATTTTTATTTTAAAATTTGAGATGTTTTTTTAATTTTGTAATTTTTTATTCAATTTATTATTTTCGACAAGATTGATCCCCCATCAAAAATAATTATGTGAGTAAGGGAATGAATCTAGTCACAAATGTAAAATGATATATAATTGGTAAAAAAAATTTGAGGGGAGGGTCCCTCATCATAGATAATATTTTTTTTATGATGGTCTGTTGCAAAAAAATAGTTTTGGGACCCACTTTTTAGCTACGGGTCATTTTTGATGACCTTTTATCACAAACAACCCAACAAAAGTAGTTCAATTTCAAATTTTGGTTGATAATGACATGAAGTATCTACAACTAAGTTTACTACCTCTTGTTTGAGTGATATAAAAGAAAGGTAATGTATACGA
This sequence comes from Viscum album, assembly GCA_963277665.1. NCBI lineage: Eukaryota > Viridiplantae > Streptophyta > Magnoliopsida > Santalales > Viscaceae > Viscum > Viscum album. Next base: position 1,325,773,155 of record OY728166.1, read on the forward strand.
ATAAAACTGAATGTGAGAGTCTGATATAAATGCTTATCAACTAGAATCTTTCTCAGATACTGATAAATCTTCGTTATGGAAACTCATGGATGATTAGTATTAAGTGGGGGAGGATTTTATATCATGTTTACTATATTTTTTATGGATCCATTCAATTATATTCTTAATCATTATTTTTATCCACATGTGAATTCTTAATGGATTAATGAATGTGTTGGTAGTGTCTCGGGCTTATTCTGAGCTCGAAGCTCAAGTTCTTAGGGAAAATGGAGAGGCACAAAATTTTTCTAAACCATGTGCCAAAGAATGAATGGTTTGTTAAAATCATGCATAATGATTTAGATAATTGCATATTGAAAATCAGTTATACACAATTTTCAATATTTTTTTGCATATCCCAGATGGTGTATGCCGCTCGGTATTGGGTGTGTATGGTTAGTGGATGGTTTGGAAAATTCATGCAGGAAATAGATGTACAATTTAAAAATGGTAGAGGAATCCATTTTTTCATTATCTCCTTTTATGTTTCTTCCTTCTTTTTCATTCCCTTTTAGGTACAACACCACCCCAAATACTTGATCTCTCTCTTCTCTGACCAATATAGGCTTTGATCCTCTTACATTATACAGAGTTAGAATCACTTGTTGTTGATTTCATTGGATAGCATGGGGTATGATCTTCAATACACTTCCTTCCATTCCCCATTTTACCTCTCTCCTGTGAATGTTATTTCCTAGTGAACTAAAATACAATATTTTCAGGTCAATTTTTTATTTCATTGATTCTTTCCATATTATATTGGATATGAAGATGACGTCAGATGAGGATTTATCGACCAACATAAGTTCGGTAGTCTAGTTTTTATCCCTTAGGTTTTGTTTCTATATAACAAGAGCCATGATTCCTCAATATCAGACCTTCCACACATTTCCTTAAAGCTACAAATTTCATTAATAAAAAATTATTAGTTATACTAGTAATAACCCCTATAATCTTGATAATGGCGAAGTACAATCCTTTTAACTAGTTCCACTACTTGTGGTGTACTTATGAGGTGCTCTTGACCCTAGAAATTTCTAATGGGACTAAGCCACACTCTATGTGGGGTTGTAATGTTAATTAAATTTTAATTTATTAATCTAATCAATTTGAAGTGAACGGTATAGCCATGTGATGCGTATTATTATAAATAGTGGATTATTCCTTTGGCTAATTAATTGTTAAATGGTTAGAAACCATATTTTAGTATGTTAAAGCATTGTATTCATGATGAATTATTATTATTATTTTTCACCCATGTAAAATGGATATTGAGACATGATCATGTCTAGCATTAGAAATATTTCTTCATGCTCCATCGATGTGTGATGATGGGTATGATTTATCACATCATTCATCAAACGTTATACATGATATTTCATGTTATCTTAGAGGTTTTTGGACAATATGTTTCACTTCGCTAATTGGTTTGATGGATATGATGACGTCTGTATCCCTATGCCAATGGTTAGTCTAGTTCCCTTGTCTTTAGTAAGAGATTATTATGAATATGTATGGATGCCTGAGTTACACCTCACATCCAGGAAAGTAATACACACCCACATATATATATATGGACCTATATGTTACTACATATAAAGTAAAAGTATATACATATATATCTATATACTTATATGTGTATATATAGTGAAACATGTTCATAGGTATCAAGTCATAGGCCAATGTAGTTAGTTTCGTCCTAGTGTCCATTAAGAACCAGATCCATCTCATTTAAAATTTACATTTCTTCATTACATCGTTATATTTCCATGCCTTCATTTTATATTCACTAGATAGATCATACTAGATGCCATTGATGGTGGCCTATTGAGTATATCTCAAAACCTATACCACCAATTTGTACCTGATCAGACTTCTTGGTTGTAGGTGAGGATAAAGGAAAGGGTCCAACTATAGATGCATGACTGTCTTTTTTTGATAGAGTATATGATCAGAGGACAAATATTATGATTATGAATCTATTAGAGGTATCCTGGGCCATTTTTAATCAGTTTTTATAGCATGTTGTATTTTCATATTGAGTTGTATCCCCTGTATTATCAATTTTTTTATTATAATATGACATGATAAAAATTTTATTTATAAAATTGTTATTATTTATATGGATGATTATTCCTACTTCCATTGGTTTATATTATTAATATTTCAACTCATTGTGATGTGGGTAAGATGTGTTGTGATGTGTTTATAGTTTGGGGAAATGATGTGTTGTTGTGATGTGGTGCGGTGATGTGATAAGAAGTGGATGCGGTACATGGTGTTTCTAATGTGTAAAATGGTTGAGGTTTTTTAATTGGTTGTGTAAGGTTGGTGATTTACTCTTCTTGTAAAGAGAAAGGTTTGTTGATTTTGTGTGGGGTTCTGTTGTAATAACATCCCTAATAGTAATGGAATTAAATTTAAATAATGAAATGAAATGGAATGGGATAGTTTGGATAATAATTTGGAATGATTAATTAAAAAACTGTTTCCAAATGGAAACTATGGTTTATTATGGTTGTTGATAAATGTTAAATTAAAGAGCTGGAATAATGAATATGATGGTTATGGGAATATGGAAAATGTTATAACATAAAAATAAATGTGGAATATGGATTTTTGATTTTTGTGTTGCATTGTGCATTAATAAGTGGAATAAAAAGATATGTATGTTTTTAGATTTAGAGGTAATGTTTTGAGATGGTTCGTGGTCTTATTGTGAACCTATAGATTGTGATTGTGTATGGATTTATATATAAAAATTTAATGTTCATTGTGATTTCTACATTCATTCCACCCATGTTGAGGTCCATGTTCCAATAACCAGATATTTTTTGGGGTGTTTTTCAAATATCATAGTGGTGAGGATGGATGACCGAATGCCTTCTCTTTCAAAATCTCTCTTCCAATCAAGTTAGATATGAACATATTGTGATGGTCAGAAGACAAATTAAAGTAATTTTGGTTGGTTAATGAGACGATGAGAGAGATTATAGTGGGGTTCGTGCTTGGTAGGAAGAGGGCATGAGGTTTATGTAATTCATGTTACTGATACCCTACTATACTTGTTATGGTTGTGGTGTGATGCCTTAGGTCCCTTCAAGTGATATGTGATGCGGTTTGATGGCTCATATGTTTTTTGTTGATATGTTGTGTGACAGACCAAGTGTCTTTGGGAAATATCTTATGTGATGGACATGGAGTGTTTCGAATTATTTGATATTCGGAAGAGATAAGAGTTCCAGGTCATATGATTTTGGGGTGTGAGAGTTGAAGAATTGTGGGGAAAGTGGTGAGGGTAAATTTATATCTATAGAATTATTATTATGTTATTACACTTGGATGATTTATTTGGTGTGTGTGACCTGGTGAGGTTGGGTTTTGTATGTTTACCTATTTATGTGATGGTGGTTCTCATATTTTCCCACTAGTGAATTAGTATTCTTATATCACATGTACACAAGACATTGGGTATCCAAGATGATATAATTATATGCTAATACCACATATATAAAATCTATTTTCATGATTTCATGAGTATTTCATGGACTTTTTTTCATTACTAGCTTGGACATTTGGTTTGTTGTTGTGCTTTTTCCTTAGCTTTTATTTTGGAAATTTATTTAGAGAATTTTATCTGTATCTGTTCACTTATACATGAATTGATGCATAATTTTTGTTTCCTTTTTGTATTATTTCTGGTTTCTCTTGTAGTTGATTTATTATATATCCCAATCCTATTATTATAAATGGGAATTCCTCCGATTTTTGATATTCTTATACCCTCAGTGATAGTCTCTAACTGGGGCCTACTGGTGGCGAGACTCTAGGGTCCTTATCATTATTACTTCATTATTGATCAAGAGGGGTACCATTAGAGGTAGGGGTAATGAAACTAGTGATAATGGTAATACTAAGAGTTTAACTGAACACTCACAGACTAATAAAAATGACCTTACACCCCAATTATTTACATATCATGTTTAAAAATGTAACACCATGCTAGATTCTATTAGGACGAATCTTCAATTTTCCAATATCTTCACTAAAATCCTAGCTTTATATTATTTTTTATTTTATTTAGGTGGAATTAGGTATAAAATTATTGGAATAATTTATTTTTCGTTATTCATGATTTATTTTCATTCATTTATTAATTATTCGTAAAGAAATATCTCTCCCTAGAAACATTATTAACTGTTTTGGAGTCCCTTTATTTTTAGAATTTATTAAAAAGGAGAGTTTATATTTTTAAGTGGATATATCTTGGGTTTTTTAATTTATTTACTTGTCATTATTTTTTATATATAAGATATTGAAAATTTTTATATACACAAATCTCTTTTATCTCAAATATGCATTATTAATTATCTATCTAAGCTTAATTAAGAGTTTTTTGATAATCACGAAGGCAGAATATGATATCATTGTTTATTTAAAAATATTATTATAAGTATCATTTGTAAATCTATTCATGTAAATATATTTTTATATTGTTTGAAGTTCATATGATTTTAACACTTTTCTAGAAATATTTTTTAAGAAAGAGGGATAAATTTATTAATTTTTTATTTATATAAAAGTTTGAATATGGTGACTTAGACTTTTAATTTATTATTTTAATGATCTCATGTCCTATTTATTTTTTAATTAAATAATTATGTGTTTTCAATTAGAAACATTTATTTTCCAGTTTATAAAGAAATATTCCAATGTGTCAGTTCGACTCTGAAGCCATATAAGCGACCACATGGAGAAACTAAACTGACTATATGAACAATCATGTGATAATGAGTATGAAGAGTAAAAAGAGTAAAATTTTAACTACAAGAATAATCATAAAATAGATTCAACTAAACACATGAAGAAATATAGAACTCTCCCAAATTTTTGCTAAGTAATGAAGTGACTGCCTATCCAAGTGGATTGACTTCATTCCTATTTTATCTAGAATATTATAATTTTCAAAACTTCATTAATTGACCACAAGAATAACCAAGTGACTAAAACGGAATGCAAATTGGTCATATGGTATTTCCAATCTATCAATCAAATGTAAAATTACTAGAGAAAACTGATATTATTTCAAGTCATCCATATGATGTAGACATGTGAAATTATAATAAAATTAGATTTTCAAGAAATACTAAATTGATAATATGGACATTTTGTGATCATAATTTTAGATAAAGTGACCACATGTTCTATAGATCGACTAAGTGATATATTGATAGATTTATTATATTTTTTCGTATGTTTTAGACTGGATTTGAGTAGTCTGACCTAGCACAATTCAAGCAACTGGGACTAAGTGGAATTATGTTTTAATGATATATTTTTAATAATAATCTATGAAGTAATAAGGGAAAATTAAAATTCATTTAATACTCCCAAATTTCATGTCAATTATGAGGATTCATAATGATCACCATTCAATGGGTATTTTTATATGAATACTTTTTTTAAAGAAGGAAATATCAAATATAAATATATTAAAAACAAGTGTGGGTGAAAATAAATATAATTACAGGCACATCCCAGTACTCGATTTCATTATATTATGGTAATTTAATTTCATATGTGATTCACTATAAGATCTATTAACATTCTTCCATTCATATAATATTATCTTAGAACTGAATTTAGACATTATGAAGGGAATGGAACATTTCAGAACAACTGAAACACAGTCTACATTAAATACTGTATAAAAAATTCATATCTTATTCTCTCCTAGTTTCATATTACTTTTGAGATGTTCTTAAATTTATTTCTATATCTAATAACAACATAATAATTCTCATCATAGAAGATTAATAAGATAATATTTCCTTTACTTTTATCATTTTTGTAGTCCCACTTAAACTGTGGAAGAGGTTGTGTGATAGCCTGGATAGCCATGTGTGTTATTTTAATTTGTATACCTAATCTAGGTTGCAGATCATCCTATTTATTATTTTAAATGTTTTTGACACTAGGATACATTCAATTGAATAGGAATAGGCCTCATCCTAATACTAGTAGTCTTTTTTTATATTTTTGTTGTTTGTTTTAATGTTTTTTATTTTTATGTTTTAAAAACTATTTCTTAAATGACTTCTTCATAAATATACTTTTATAGATAATTTTTACTAGTGATATATTTAATATTTAATATGAGTAGAGTAATATAAAAATATTAGGATAATATCATGTTATTAAAATTTATATTTGACCAAACTCTTGAGAGGTTATTTCAAATCCTTAAATAGGGTATATATATTCTATTAGTTAATTGGATTTTTTTTAAATTTGGGGATTTTTTTATAAATAAATATTTAATTGAATTTTTTATTTTCTTTTCAATTCACCCCCCCCCCCCCATCTTGATCAGACAACTCTAACCAATATTTTGTATCAGATGGGTTTCTTTGTTGACCCTTATAATTTTTTTATTATACCTTTGTCAATTAACTGAAAAAATATCATAGTTTTATTTTATTATAATAATTTTTAATTTAATATAAATAATATTTGAAGTTAAGGCTCTAAATATAACACATTATTTTAATGGAAAAATTTATTTTTAGTGGAAAATCAAAAATAAAATTCTTTTTGAAAGTGTGGATTTTGATATATGGAATATAATAGATGATAACATGAACACCCAAAATCTACCAGAGCTAATAGGAGTGATGCCACTTAAGATTCTTATCAATGTAACTGTATAGTCATGCATGTTTAATATTGTTCTTTAGGAGAGAATGAATTTTAAAAAAAAAATCTTATGAAACTTCTTGTTTTAATCTAGGGTATTGTTTCTATATCGCATTAAGGAACTTAAAATGATAAAAATAAATGACATTTATTGATTTTATGATTTAATATCATAAAATAAAAATGAAACCTGATGAATATATTTCTTATATTAATATTAGTATAAATTAAATCATTCACACTATGTTTGTTAATTGATAGAAATGGATGATAACGATCAATAATTTAGGAACTTGGTATATCTATCAAATTTATATAGATGAAATTTTGTCTCTACTTAAGAATCCTATGACATTACTAAAATTACTGTCATAGACATCATTAGAAAACTAATTCTGTAAAAATATTATCATAAAGTGTATAATTATGATTCTTAAACTAACAATTCAACTGTATTCAAATCATATCAACCAAAATTAGTGTACATTTTCAAAACTGCTTGCATTAGTGGGAGTAAATTTGCTACAAATAGTGATGAAAAAATGGCTCATCTATCTGGTAGGATTTAGAAGTTTTACAGAATCAATATGTTGTTTAAAATTTAAAAATTTTAATTTCAAATAAAATAAAAACATAAAAATAAAGAAAAATAATAAATTTGGAGAAGTTAGCTATTATGAATATATGATAAAAGGAAAAATAAAAGATGATTATCTAAATATGAAGTACAAAAAGATAATGAGGATTGTGGAAATAAAAAAACATCCATGACGGAAACATAGATTTTTTCTGAGGATGGTTCTATTGTCACAAAATCATCAAGAGAATATTTTCATGAGAGGTAAAATCAATGATTTATGGTAATTACATCTGAGGTAAAAAATACTATTTATAATCCTTCTAGAAATGAAATTCGTGATGTATCAAATATATAAATAGATTATTTACTTTAATAATGTAATAATCTATCACAACCAATCCTCGGGACCCATGTCATGACTACCCCAAGCCCGCCTTCCATAGTCCAGGGGATGGAAACTAGCACTAAAGGTGTAAATCCCTATGCTGGGAAGGCTGTCTTCATAAAACGAAATCACACACAATCAGAGTACACAACTGGATGCAAAACACTAAGTAAAAATGAATACAAAGGTAGTGCTGAAAGAATGTGGGACAATATACAAACCCAACTGATCAACAAGAACAAGTACAAGTAAAAAGGGAAAACAACTCCTGGATCGTCCACCGGGGAATCCTACCTGAAGGGTAGGAACAAAACCCAAACAACTCTCCCCTGAAGTGCGTCCCATCTAGTCCAGATCCGAGCAGCCTCCCTTCTGTCACCCTCAGCATCGAGCACTACTGTCTGTCATCTGCAGAGAACACAACAAGGTGTGAGCAAATCTTGTAAAGGGGTGAGTATAACAATACTCAGTAGGGGACCCCGAGATTCCCAAAGGTCTCCCAGAATCCACTAAGGATAAACCACAGTAGTAAGATACAATCACGAAGTTTCAACAAAACCTACTTAGATAAATTCCCATACATATACCTAAGTTACCTGTCACAGTCCGACTCCAACTCTCAATCCCAAGCACAACTCAGTCCACAGAGGATGTAAAGTGAATCACCATGATGATAATGATTGAAAGACAAGACTCAGCTCACACAGGTATACATTTTTTGTAGATTGATAGAGATGATTAGATGTAGTCACTGATTCATCTACTCTGTCGTACCCACACAGGATATAGGACCAACTAATATGTCGGACCCACACAGGATTCATGACCAGCTATTCTGTCAGACCCACACAGGATACAGGAACAGAAGTCATAACTGTCAGACCGACGGAGGATCCCGGTATAGTAGTCATCGCTGTCGAACCCACAGAGGATTCCAGTACAGTATTCATTGCTGTCGAACCCATGGAGGATTTCAGTATAGAAGTCATCACTGTCGAACCCACGGAGGATCCTAGTACAATATCGCCGCAGCCAGCCCTAGGGTTCCCGCACACAGCACGCTCGATTCTGGGAGGGTCCACTCCACGAGCCAAGTTTTAATATATCAACTATCACAAAGTCCTAAATTGATTTATTCTGTAGTTCTGTCTAATCATAAGGAACCCAATGCGACAGAAGACACGTCAATCAAATGCATGGTCTGAGAGTTATTGGCATTTCCGTTACAGGGGCCCGGTTGGTTTTTAGGCTCAAACCAACCCGTCCGTACCCCAACTACGTCCAAACCTCAAGTGGATTATGTTAAAATAATCTTCTCACACCAATAATTCCATCTCCACATGCGGTACCTCAATCGGACACTCGTAGCCCTAGATGCAGGTTAAATGGTGTAAACGGCCATAGCGGGTCCAGGTCCGGTCCGACCCCGTCAGACTGACCTGGCCCGACTTGGCCCAACCCTGTCTTAATCGGGGTCTGACCCGGTCCACGGGGGTCTGACCCTCTTCGCGGAAGCGACCCGAGCCGAGAGGACGGCCCGGCCCGAGGGCGGCCCAACCAATGGGCAGCCCGGCCGTGGGCGGCCCAGCCGTGGGTGGCCAGGCCGAGGGAGACCCATCCGTGAGTGGCCCGCCTGAGGGTGGTCCGGCCTTAGGCATCCAGGCCGAGGGGAGGCCCGGCCTAGGGCGACCTGGCCATGGTGGCCTACCCAGCCACACGAGGGAGGGGGGGTTCCACGCCTCTCCCCAGTTTGTCGAACAGAACCGGCGCGCTGCGCCGGTTCAGGTGCCGCAGGACCCAGCTGGTCCCGCTCGTCCGACTCCACTTCGTCCGGCTAGGACAGCCCCATCATGGAACGATGGCACCATGGTTCTTCTATCCTCCGCGCTGCGTGACGGTGCCACTCCACCACCGCCGCGGCCCGACTTGGCCGTGACCTTCATCTCCATTGCGCTGCGCGACGACGCCCCACATCTGCATCTGTTGCGGCCCTCCTGGCCATGGATCCTCACCGATGCAGTGTGACGGTGCCGCAGCCCTTTGTTGTGGCCCAACCTGTCCGTGGTTCCTTACATCTGGAGCAGTGTGGCGCAATGATGCCGCTTCTCTTTCATCCCCCGTGGCCCTCTCGGCCGCGGTTCATCTCTGGTGCGGTGCGATGGCATCACACCCATCTGGATTCGCCTCCGACATCAACCAAACAAGAATCAACGGTGGGACGTTGGGCCTTGTCTATTCATCCCACACACATTGAATTAGGTGATAAAAAAAAGTCCATCATAAAACCAAAATAGACATCAAGGAATGAGGGTATAATTCATATATTTAAATAATCAAATCCCCTACCTTGCAATCGGTGTTCGCTCGGTAGAGTCACGGGAAGGTGGCATCGTTCCGTTGACGTCGAGAGGAGATGACATCGTTGTTGGTGATGTTCTTCATGGGTGGCGTCTTGCCTTTCTTGTCCCGGTTGAAAAGGGAGAAGATGGGGTCATCGTCCCTCGGTGGAGATCGGTTTTCTTCGTTGGAGAGGATATCTTTCTTCATTAGAGAGGATGCTCTCTCTATTTTTCCCAAGCTCCACCAAAGAATGCTAATCCAAAATAATAGAGATATATCTCTATTATATTCATTGCACAACAGCCCAAGAGTTGTCCTTAATTAAATGTGATAACAAATTTAATTTAATGCGGAGGAATGGATTCAAAATTCAAAGTCAAAAATAAGGGAGGTGGAGGGTTTCAATTAATGAGTGAGGTTCGACACCATTATGATGTAGTTCAATAGTTTCCCGCATTAATGGGGAACTAAAGGGGTTTAATGGGGTTTAATGGGGTTTGAGTTAGTGTAGGCCCCACCACATAATATCCACCCATGGGAGGTTGTGTGTGGGTGGGACCCACCTCCAACCTCCCCTCGGAGGATTAAACCACCACTCAAAATTAAAATATGTTAGACATATTTTTATTTAATTTGATTAGAAACCACAAAAAATTAACTTCCAACCTCGATAAAACGCAACTGCAGTGAAGGTCTCCTTAAGCGAAAACCAGTGCTGCGAGTTCAACGGTACCCTCATATTTCAATTCCGAACACCAGTTCAAAAGATATAAAATCCCACACATATGTTTACTGAACGTACATGAACAAAACTTTTTAAATTGATTTCAGGCACACCGGGCCTCGGAATAAAGTGTTGTCATAAACTGTGGACTCATAAAATACCCATGTATTTAAAAAAAATCCATGGGTTTTCTCGGTCTTTACATTCTCCCCACCTCAAGGCTTTATTTCCTCATAAGCTACAACACACACTTGGGAAACAAATGGCAGTACTGAGCACGCATCTGAGCCTCCTACTCCCATGTGCTCTCCTGGAGGTTCCCGTGCTGCCAGCGAACACGCACCAGATGATTCGACCGTCCACGCAGGACACGCTCCTGTCGATCCTCAATCTCCACTGGAACCTCCGTGAATGTCGCTCCGTCTTCGATATCTAGCTCTCCAAGACCAATGATGTGGGAAGGGTCGTGCACATATCTCCTCAGCTGAGATACGTAGAAGATGTCGTGCACCCGGTGAAACTGAGGTGGAAGAGCCAAGTGGAAAGCCACTTTGCCTACCCTACTGAGGACCTGAAAAAGTCTGATGAATCATGGAGATAAGTTTCCTCCTTGGCTAAAAATCTATAGAGATCATCGAGGTGAGACCCATAGAAATTCGTGGTAACCATCCTCGAACTCCAGTGGTCTCCATCTCCTCTCAACATAGAACTCATGCCTGCTCTTTGCAGTCTTCATCCACTCCTGGATGATCTTCACCTTCTCCATCATAGACTGCACCATCTCTGATCCTACAAGTGCTGACTCCCCAGGGTCAGTCCAGCATAGAGGCGATATGCAAGGTCGGCCGTAAAATTCCTCAAAATGTGTCATCCCGATGATTTTGTGGTAGCTGTTTTTATACGCAAACTCCACCAATGGTAAGTGATCCTCCAAGCTCTGACTGAAGTCGAGGATGCATGCATGGAGCATGTCCTTGAGAGTCTGAATATTCCTCTCACTCTGACCATCTGTCTGAGGGTGAAAGGTGGTGCTCAAGAGAAGCTACGTCTGGAAAGCCTCCTGCAACCCCATCCATATCCGGGAAGTGAAATGAGCATCTCGATCAGAGATGATCGTCATTGGAACACAATGAAGACATAAGATCTCTCATACATAGAGGCGTCCCAAGCTCTCTACTGAGCCTGACTCTCTGATTGGTAGGAAGTGGGCTAACTTGGTGAGTCGGTCTACGATCACCCAGATAGATTTGTGACCTCTGGATGTACGTGGAAGTCTCGTCCTGAAATTCATGGATATCCCGTCCCACTTCCACTTTAGGACCTCTTAGTGCTGAACAAATCCTGCTGGAACCTGGTGGTCCGCCTTCACTTGATGACAAGTGAGGCATCAAGAGACAAAATTTTCTACTGACATCTTCATACCTAGCCACCAGTGCTGTCGTCATAGGTCCTGATACATCTTCGCCACTCCAGGATGTACCTCTAAAGGAGATGTGTGGAACTCCCTCAACACATCCTCATGAAGTGAAACTAGTACCATGGTACGTCCTCTGAAGAGAATGACATGCTCCCCACCTTCAAAAAACCCATAAAATGCCTGCCTTATGGATATCTATGCACGTCGCATCTCACAGTCAATGTCCTCACGATGTGCCTCCCTGACTCGCTGAAGAAGTGGAGGGGTGTCTGTAAGAGACTATAGAAAAGATGCTACATCCTGATCGACAAATTTTATAATGAAAAACTTTATAAGAACATTAAAAATTTCACCAATATAAGATAAATTATGGCCATGATTCTAGGTAAACAAACAAGCTCATGATATAAAACTAGAATCTGTTACCAGTCTGAACAAAGAGAAATTCAGAAAAATAATTTTATTTCTAGTTCTCAATTTTCTATTTCAGAAAATTGTTCATCTACCCTTGGTTCCAAAAAAATATTTATTTCCTGAAGTCCTAATATTTTAAATGATAGATCTTTTAGGAAATTTTGGATTCCTTAATCATTATGTTCTAACTTTTCTTTATCCACTATGTACCAAAATTATTACTAAATTAATTTTTTGTTAAAGAAATTCTTGAAGTGTACTAATAAAAACATATTGTTTCTATATTGTGGATTTATCATACATATGGAATTTTATTTATAAGGTTTCTATAATCGTTTTAATATTAATGGTAGGAATTTCACTTTTTGTGACAATGATAAAGGAATGATTATTGACCTGGGGTAAATTAGAAACCTTTAATGTATTTTAATTTCTAATGTTTTTTATGTTAATGGATTAAAATATATATGACTTAGTATTTCTTAATATAGTTATGCTGCTAATTTGGATTCCTTGATTTCTCAAAATGTTTTCTCTATAATTGTATTTATTAAATAATTTTCGTTTTGGCATAATAGACTAGGCCACATTAATGTAAAATCTATTATAAAGATTAATAGGAAATATTTTGTCAAGTTTCTTCCCAAACATGAATTACCTAAAGATAAAATCAGCAATCCTTATAAAAAAATTAAGTAATATAAAATATCATTCAACCCAAAGAAATTTGTTTCCATATCTCAACCCCTATATTGGGTTAATAATTTTTTTTGCACCACCTTGATTTTCTAATCTATCATGAAGGCATTATGCTTATGTGCTTGTTGTTGACTATTCAAGATTTACATGGGTATATTTTTTATATCATAAAGGTGACTACTATATATGTTTTCAATGTATTCTTAGTTTCTAGAAAACCTTAGTGGACATACAATTAATACCATAAAAAGTAATCATGATTATGTGTTTAAAAATAGTAATTTAGAAACTTCATTCTCACAACATGGCTATAATAAAAATTTCTCTACTCCTAGAACTCTATAATAGAATGAAGTGATTCAAAGAGGAAATAGAAGAATTAAGTAAATTACATGATCTATGGCCAATGAGTATGACTTACCTATATAATTTTAAGATAAATCTATAAATATATCTTGATATATTATTATTAGAGTTATTATCTAATATATTTTAAAGAATACTCCTTAAGAATTATGGAATCATAGAAAACCTAATTTTAATTACTTTAATGTATTTGGATGTAAAATCTGTATTCTTAACATAAAAGAGAATGTAGATAAATTTTACTCAAATAAGGATAACAATATTTTTTAGGTTAATTAACCTCTATAAAATCCTATAGATTCATTAATAAACGAACCAAAATTTTGGAAGAATATATAAACATAACCTTTGATGAAATATTTCCACATGATCCTATGAAATATCTTGAAAATATTTAGGATAATATGTCAAATTGGAATATCAATAATTCCTGAAAGGCTGAAAATCTATTTTTAGATTCAAATAATGAATTTTCAAAACCTGGCCACTCTGGAATTGTTTTTTGAGAATTACTTTGATGAACAATGTAAACCTCTCCATAAGAAAATTAGAACCCATAAATACCATCCCTTAGATCCTATTATTGGAGACCTTTATAAAGGGACTCATAATTGAGTGTTTCCTTGAAACCAGATTGAATAGTAACCCATCTTGTCACAACCTGAACCTAAAAACATTACTAAATATGTCAATGAAGAATTTTGGCTCCAGTCTATACAAGAATAGTTAAATCAGTATAAAATAAAGAAAGACTGAAAACTAGTGTAAATACTAATAGTATATATAATTATTAGCGTTAAATGGGTGTGTGGATTTTTTTTCCAAATCTAGAACTATTGTTAGAAATAAATCATTACTAGTCATACACAGTTATTTTCAAGAAGGAATTTATTATGAAGAAACCATTTCACGTATACCAATATTTAAATCCATTAGAATATTGCATTCTTATTCAACACATCTACATTCCAAACTTATTCAAATGGATTCAAAAGTGCATTCCATAATGGTTATATTTTTTAGTGTGTTTTCATTGAACATGGCCCTATATTTCAAAATCAAAATGTTCTAAATTCAATTTTTAAACTTTCTAAATCACTTTATGGTTTAAAACATCCTCTTAGAGAATGGAATGATAGGATAAGCTCTTTACTGATTTATAAATGGTTTTTATAAGGGATAACTAATCCTAATATAGTGATAAATAGATTTTAACATGTTTTTTTAGTGGTTCAAATCGATATTGATAATATGATTTTTTTAATCTTAAAACTCATTGTGTATTTAATTTTAGAAAATGATGAAAAATTAATTTGAAATAAGTCAAAGGGGTGGGTGAAAAGTTTTCCTTGGGTTTCAAATTTTCCAAAACAATAATGAATTTTTTTTTAAATAAAATAAATTAAAAAAATATATTTTAAAATTCATAGTAATGTATAATAAAAAAGGGTATTAACACTGTTATGAGTGAAAATTACCAATTATATTTTGATGAAACTGGAAAACTAGTTGACCAAATAGTTTATAGAGGTATGATTGGATTTTAATTTACATAATTTCTAATTCAAAATATATTATGTATAATATTTTTGTGTCCACACATTTTCAAGAAAACCTAAGGGAGCCTCATTTAATTATAGTTAAGAGAATTTCTAATTTCCTCAAGAATAAAATTAAATTTGTTTTTCTTTATTCAAGAGAGTATGATTTTGTGAAATTTGGTTACTTCGATGCTAATTTTGATATTTGTAATATAGTTAGAATATTCACTTATGGAACATGTCAGTTTTGGTAAAGTCTCAATTATATTATAGAAGTAACAAGTAGTTATCTATTTCATTAACCAAAAATGAAGTCACATAAATAGATACAGAAATTTTTTTTGAAAAAAATTCTGCGGTCTAAACAATAATTATAAGATTATTGATATTAGTTTAGACATGTCTCTATAAACTATAAAAATACATGTTCTATTAATATATCTAATGAAAATTTATCATATTAAAAGACATAAAATATATAGATATAAAGATATTAGAGATCATTTTCTGAAAGTAGATATCACTGTTGAATTCATCAGTACTAAAAATCATCTTGGTGAGATCTTTAATAATATTATGAATGATGAGTGGTAAAATTATATTAATAATTAATATAGGATTATTAACATGGCTTAATTATTTTACGATTAATTTGATATATCATAATTTAATTGATTTATGTTATTTTTTTATGATTTTTCAAATCATTATTTCTGATATCTAATATGGTAATATTAATTTTCAAATTATATTGATCATATAATCTGTTGAATTCTATTTTCTTACTTTTCATTCAAGATATGATGTGTATTTTTATTTTCTCTAAGACTGTTTTATTTTATTTTCATGATTCACTATTTTCCGAGACCTAAATTATTTAAATTTAAACGAATTCAAATTTGAAATATTTATACTCACCTTTCATACATAATCCAAACTTGATTTAAACCAAACCATAACCTTCCAAAATTATAATCTCTATCGATATTAGCTAAGATGAGGAATTCAATATATGATGCATCTCCAAAAAACCTAGAAACATAAAACAAATATCGGGATAAAGGTTTTGTGGAACCATTAAACCCATGATGTTTCACTATCTATATAGTGATATTTTTTTGAAAATATAATTGGATTTAAATTTCATTAGATCAAGACAAACATTCGTTATGAGAGTCATGCTATAATAAGCATTTATAAAGTATTTCATGGACTGTGACAAAAACATGTACCCTAATTTGGTAAAATATTTATATATACACATTATTTTAGAAGATCATGAAAATGGGATCATATTCAGATTATTATTTATGTCCATGATCATAACATTTCATTAAGTTTATGTGTTGTATGTTTAAAAGTAACACAAAAATGTGTGTACTAGTACTTTGAATGCTATTACCATGTTAATAATCATCATTTTGAGTTTGATAGATTCTTGGAATAGATGAATGGTAGTAGAAATCCTAGAAGGTTAAGTATTGTTTGTTTGCATGGTGTATGTAGGTTTTTTCTCAATTTATTCAGAATTTAAATTGTCCTGAGATAGGGGGTTTCAATATTTTATGGAATTAATATTTTTTATTCCGTTATCTAATTATTAAAGGAGTGAGGGAAAGTCTACCTCTATTTCTTATTTGGAATATGGATGATTTTATAATGAATTCTTCTTAGTTTAATCTTGTACACTATCAAAATATTATTTTATCTCTACTAGATAATGAATGATTTTCTCCTCATAGTGAGGTCATGTATACTACATCATGTGAACATTTCTTAATCAAATCACCCATAAGAGGATAAAATATGGTTGAAATACTTGTAAGAAAATGTGTGTTTTTGATAATGATAATTTATATAAGAATTAAAATCCTCTAAAGAATACAACTAGACCAAAAAATACAATTTATCTAGGATTTTAACATATCCAATTGGTTGAAGTTGGTGATTATTCTAATGATAGTGATAAAGAAATGGAATTTAATCTTGATTAAAAAGTTTATAGGGATTATGAAGGAAGAATGGATCAGTCTATAGTGATTGAAACTGTTGGAGGATCCATGGAAGGAGTAGAAGCTCTGAAGGGGGAGAGTAATCAAGGGAATATTTATTTGGACATAATCATACAAAAAGGTATGTGATAAATATTGTCATACAATCACATATATTTCCGCTATATTTGAGATATGAGGAGAACCAATATTTGAATTTACAACACATAAAATGTGATAAGTCCCATGATAGCCCTCTTATTATTTTGGATTTACTGGATTCCAGCAATAATGATAGGGTTAAACATATTGATAAAATTATTCTAAAACTAGTGGATATGCCATATCTTGTTTCCCTGAGATTTGGAGGAACTTAATAAATCTCTTTATTCTTCTATTCTTCAAGAATTATAAAATTAATAACTCTCAATTGATAATCTTCTATAGAATATGATCATTTCAACTCCTATAGAATCGAAAGAGAAATTTTCTGTAATTTATGATTTATATATCTTAATTCATAGTGATCATATTTATAACTCACATCCTAAAATATAGATAATTATTATAGAAAATTATGACATTTTTATTCTTGAAAATTATAATCATAAATTTGACTCATTAGATCATAATGGTTCCACGTTTAGACATTCTGATTTAGTTTTTAGTGACACAACTCTTAGACCTACTCCATCCCAACTAGTTGATTTTATTCACATACTAATAACTAATTACGATGATTTGTTTCAGTTTATGAATGATATTTTGGATGTTTTAAAATAATTTTTTCAGGTCTTGTGTTGTTATGGAGAATGTAGAATAAAATATGATATATAATTTACCATTTCAAGTGTTGTTTTTATATTTATCCATCTCTATTTCTTTATGTTAATCAAATGGATCATGATATTGAAGGTTTTATAGAACAAGTTACTGCTTCCCAGGATAATTTTGATTAAATTTTAGTTGAGAATGATCAAAGATATATCAATGTTTTCCCCCATTATTCTATATCTTGAAATCTTTCTGATTCACATATATCACTAGATGAAGATCTAATTTGAAGAATTTTTTGTAAGTAAATTTATACATTATTGGAATCTTTCAAAAATAAAAATAATTTGATAGAGATAGACCTCCATACTCGTTGTGATAATCTTTGTTATATGGTTAATGATCATATAGTTTAGCCTACCATTGATAAAGAGGTCATCAAGGGTTTCAAAAAGTATTATGTTTATCATATTTTCATCATTTCAGATTTAAATACCAAGTTCAGTTTTTTGATAGAGATATAAAATCCTCTGCAGTAACCCATGTTTTTAAGTATATTGTTGAAAATAACATAGTTATAGATCCTCTTCTGTATTAGTTCATAACTGATAAGGTTGATTTTCTTCATATAATTGAGTATATTTCAAGAAATTTGGTTTATATCACTAAGCTTTAAGAGCCTTATCTTTATATAAGAAACAATTCCATTTTATCTCCTCCTACTCTTCCTATAACCAACACTTTATCTACTACAAATTCATCTTGTTCACCTCCTTCCACTCCCTTTGGTATTAGTCTTCCATAGGCTATTCACCATATTTGACCAATTACCAAAAGAATTCTAATTCCAGGAGATTCTCTTTATCCTCAACTTGTCCCAGCACCTTCTTAAGTCCCTTCCAAGGAGAAATGGAATGAAACTATTGAATCATAAACACTTATAGACCATACTAATTTTGATTCTAACTATGGACTCTAATAATGAATTTGTAATTATTCACATCCTTTTAAATATTAATAAAAAAATTCTTCATATTATTTTCTCTTTATTTCTTTCATTTAATATTTTTTATCTATCTTCATAACATCATCAAAAATATTTTAGATGTATATATTATCCTTCTCAAACCCTCATATGAAATCATTTTTTTAATCCAAAATAGGGGAGAAAATATTTTACAGAATGATATATGGTAGAATGCATTATTTGAATGATATATCATTACCCTTTATTTATTTATTCATGCCTTTATTTGTGAATATAAAACTAGAGATATTGTTGTATTAGTTAAAAAAATTCCTTATATTAATGATATAAAATATTTTTTGTTTTATTATTATCGAATTAAATGTTTTATATTAGAAACAATTATTTTAATGTTTATATGGAAATATTCATAACTATCAAATCGACCATAATGCCATGTGAGTAACTGCATAATGAAACTAAAAAAAACCCATGAACTGAAAAATTATCGTTATCTAATAGAGTAAACTATCTAAGTAATTGATCAACCAAAAATTTTATTTTATCTATTTAATAAAGAAATATAGATCCCGATAGAGTATTCACTTAGTTTTGAAGTGATCTCAAGAAGAAGTGGATTTACTACATGCCCATTTGATTGACCATGGTGGAATTTTAAAAAACACCTCAATCAAAATACATAGTAACCAAGAAACCACATTGAAAAGAAACTACAATCACATCCTCTAGTACCCCGGGGCATGACCATTCCCCACTGGAAAATAAGTAACAACTCATCTGAATACCAGGGATAGACTCTCCCTACCTTGAAACACGTATTTGATCAATTATAATTGAGTGGAAGACTCACCTTATTGGAAAACACATATCTAATCTTCCAAAACATAAGGAAAGAATCTATATAATAGGAATCACATATGAGAACATATGAAACCTTGGCGAATACACTCTCAATTTTGAAACACATATTAAATCATCTGAAATCCTTGGTAAAAATCCATTTGCCATTAAAGAATATCATATAATTCAGAACCCAAGGTCAAAACCTCCATTTCAGGAAACACCTATAAGATCATTTGAAACCTATTTGAAATATCTCCTTTTATGGAAACACATACAAAAATACCAAGAAATAGGGGTAATGCCTACCCCACAAAAGGAAACATCAGGACCATCATATTATTGGTACAGAGCACATACATGAATCATTAAAACTCGACTTTTTAGAATTTTATAGTTTGGATAATTTCAAGAAGACATCTCTGATGAAGTGAAACCTAGTTACAACCCAATGATATTTTTTGGAAGGATTGGGAATGAAATAAAAAATGACCCATTGACTTATATGATATATAAATAGAGGTATATTCTAATAATTTCTGGTGATTGTCACCTGAAAAAATCAAGCCAACATCTATCTTTATCAATTGCACACACTTAAATAGCCTATCAATGCATCAGTTATTGGTCTCTGACTGATAGTATGGAGAATAAATGATATTTTTTAAGATCCTTTACCTTGATGGAGCGCCATATCTCCTATATATAACAAAAAACATGGATCGAGGTTCTCATATAACATCTCTCTCACTCTATAATTTTGAATAGAAGATATATTGTATCTCAAACATAAGGGAATAAACTTTCCCTCAAATTTGGGGTTTTCATGTCATATATAGGTAGGTTTAAGGATTAGAAATTTCACTTAGGCCCTATAATAACTTAAAACATCTAAATAAGCACTAAATGACACTAAATTACTTAGTAACTATATCATAAATGTAATTTTTTATTACATGATTTTAAAATCAAATATATATTACATGATAATATTTTTTCCATTCACATATCTCACTTCTCCCAGTATGTACATAAAGAACCTTGAATTATATTATTAATTTTAAAAACATTTCTTTTATAGTCACTTAATTACTTGTGGATATATTGAGTGAATGAATTCAAAACATATGATTCTAAACACAAATAATATTGAATTTATTTATTTCTTGGAAATTATTCAAACACATTTATTAACCAAACCTCATGGTGGGGCAAACTTTGACCTAATGTAGTATTTATTAATATATATTAGACACTTGAACATGCACCTTTCCCCAATGTTAGTGATTATTAATCACTAACCATTAGCATATTCTAGAAACTTATCAAGGCCCATATAGAGATACGTTATAGTTATAATAACAATAATATCTCTTATGAACATACCTCATGTAATATAATCTCTTTTTAATATGTTATATCAAAAATCATGATTCATAACTAGTGTCACCATCCTTACCTATATAATTTATTATTTGTATGAAATTACCAGATATACTTACCCTCCTCTACCATGTCCATAGATTTAGAGATGGTGTAACATCCTAGTCAACTAGGCCTCATATATCTCTTCCTCTATATAGAAGTGAAATATCCAATCATGATCATCCAAACAATGTAATCCCATCAATGACACATAAAATGAAATGTATCTCCCTACAATATGGACACATTTCATATTTCACAAATGTATGTGATCAAATGGTATACATCGATAACAATATCTAGTTGAGAGACCAATACACATGTTCATAGATTGTAATAACTAATACCACTAGTAATATATTGTATTCCTATTTTAGGTTAGTCCTTATGATCTCAACTACCTGAGTTCAAAAAATATGAACTTCATTAGAATATGTCTCAGTGATTGTGATACCCAACACCTAATTGTCAATTATTATATGTGTATTTGTAACATGCCGAGATTTTATGAGATATAATATTTTTAATTTCATTCATATCTTCTGGTTTATGCTACACCAATATTATCTTGTTCTATACGCAACACCGTATTATCTTGCAGTATACGCAACACTATTCTTGGATTGTGTTACACACAATTTCAAGTTTGTTTGATAGTATTCATTCTATGAAACATTTAGTGTGTTTATATATATTCAATGTATAAATGAAATATGGTTTTATTCTGTTATACGAAACAATGAAGGAGTCATGCACAACACGCAACCCTGACTTGGCTTGCATTACACGCAATCACGACTTTCCTCGATAGCGTGTGTTGTACGCAGTACCAGGTTTCACTAAACAACGATATATGGTTATAATATTACTATGAACTAGTTGTTATGAATAGTATCAAATAAATTTTGAATTTTGTGACATTATTATTCATCTTAAACATTTTATAGAACATGGTATGATAACAAAATAAATTTTTTGGGTAAAATAAGTATTTTAAAAAAATGCAGTTTTGCTGCCTTTTGATGGCGCACCCACTTTAAATCTGGTTTTTATATATTTATAAGTTCAATTTGACAAAATAAAATTCTTCCTTGGATTCAATATATAAAAATTTAATTTGGATAAATTTTTCATATTATTCTGATAACTTTCATATTTTAATGAATAGTAAAAACACGCTATATTTTAATTAAAAACAACTTTTTCATCACAATAATTTATATGGTTTTATTATCATTTTAATTGATTTTAAAGTGTAATTAGAATATATTTTTATCATTTAATCCAATTTTGGTAATTGGAATTAATTTCCCTTTGAAATTGGGCATAAACAAATGTCGATCTTTTGATACTTATTGTTTCTTAAAAATACGCACTTTGTTTTCATAATGGGAGTTAATTTTAAAATTAATTAATGCCACTTCAGTGTTTTGAATTTGGAAAAATATATATCATTTTTTAATTCAGAATATCAAATAAATCTTAGGCTGAATGTTTGGTATTTTTCTTAAAAACTTTAATTTTTGATGAATAGTAAAACCACTTAGTGGTAGTTAAAAAACTGACTCTTTCATTTAAATGAAATTCTACCACTTCTATGAATTGAATTTCAAAAATCCGACATACATGGTTGTTATCAAGAAGTAAAATGTGGTTAAATAAGATGAAAATATTTTTTTGGTGAATATTAACTTTTATCTTTTATTTACCACGGTTAATGGTAAATAGGGTAATTCACGGTTAAAATAATATTATAATAATTCAAAATTAATTGAAAACATGTCCCAACCTTATTTTATGAGTATTGGCCGACCATGGGCATCCTTGGTTATATTTTGAGACCCCATTGAGCCACTTGGTAGTGATAATGACAATTTGGATTAATTAATTTAATGTAAAGATAAAATTGACATTAACAAAAATCATTTAGTAATTAATTTTTATAAGTGGTTATATATATTATATTTTAGAATATAAATATTAATTGGAAATATAAAAATATTTCTTACATGATGGTATTTTCTTATAATTTTTAGTCATCAAATAAATTAATTTATTTATGACACAATAATGATGCAGTATTTACCTCATTAATAAATGGTTTAAATAAATAAGATTATAATAATTAAAATATTATCCAAAACATGTCCAATTATGATTGGATGATTTATTTATACCATGAGTCATATTATATTCATTTTTAATGATTTTTGGAACTTTTGAAACTAAAGATATGTTTATAGTAAAATAATAGTTTCACACTTTCCAAAAGAGCCCCTCCTCCCCCAAATAAAAGGAGACCATTTCTCTCCAATTCCTCACACCTATAAATCCATTTGGATCATCAAACCTCTGCCCAATTAATCTCCCTACATCCCTATCCTCCCCTATAAGCCTTACCTTAAGCAAAAGGAACTTCAAGAAGTCCATTTGATTCAAACCAAAAGAAGTTACCCAAATTAAAGGTAATGATTTCCCTTAAATTGTTTTCTTTTATTATACTTCTCCAACCCCTAAAATATTTGTAATCCTTTATTTTGTAACAACACCAGTATCCTAAATATACTAGGATGTTGTTATGATATGTATTCAAACTACACTTACACACACCTCCATTTAATGGATGAAGAACATAATGTTTCTATGGATGGAAAACTAACGCCTCATGAAACGATGATTGTTCGATTTTCTCCTACCACCTCTCATGGTGGCCATTATGATGGAAATGTATTTATATATGATATATATTATGTTTATTACTTCCTTATGATTCTTTTATTCCCAATTATATCAAGCCTTTATGGTTTACATAGTGGGTAAATACGATAATCTCATTTGAGGAAGTGCGGACTACCGCCCCCTCAAAGTGATGTGATTCGTTAATGCCTTATGTGGGATATATAAAGGATAGAGTTAATGATATTATATATTATATTATAATTGAATTATAATATACCTATGTATAATTATGTTTTAATTCCATTAAAATAGGAAATATAAATGAAAGTAGTGTTCATGCGTATATACGGCTTACCGTCTCCATGAACGGTGCATTTCATTTCGTACCACCATATGATATGTACTATTACAAATACATGTATATTCTGAATATATATTATATATAGGATATATAAATCATGAATATATTTCTGGACATAATGAACATTTGACCACATGAACAACATGTAATTATAAGAAGTCCATTTTTGACTCAAGTACCAAATATCGACAAAATGAACGTTATTAACTTAAATTGTTACGTAATGTTTAGAACATGTTAATAAGTGATATAAAAGGAATAATAAACTTTAAAAATATTCTTAAGCAAGTAGAAATTAACTTTGGTTTTTTATTCAGGAGATTAAAGAACGATCGATTCAAGTCGAACACGAGGTAAGGGAACTTCTTAACCAAATTTCTGTTCTTTGGGTTGATATTCTCTTTATTGTTTATGTCGTTTTTAATTATCTGAGAAATGAATTTTTATGTCTTATCATGTATTTATACATTCTTTATGTGACCTTATAGTGAATACACCTAAGTGATCTATTTTATTTACAAAAATATATTTGTAAGGGATAACTTTTCAAATATCATTTTTATCCAAGATTTTTTATTCGTAAGTATTTACTAGGGTTATATTTATCATCAATGTCCCTCTTTTCTAAAACAATTCATGTATTTTTAAAGTCCTTTTTACCAACTTTTGACTTTTACTACATGGTATGTAAGGAATCTTTCTTTTTTTACCATACAAGGTACTTTTTTACTTTTCCGGAAAAAGTATGAGAAGAAAGTTTTTTTATCTTATATGGAATGAACATATTTTTAAGGTTTCATAACACCTTATTTTCATAAAGCTTACTGTACATGATTTCATGAATATTTTAAACAAAATAATTTTATTTTAAAATTTCATGGAATTTTGTAAAAATAAAATTATTTTGAAGAAGAAAGGATATTTTCCTCAAGAATTCATTTCAAGTGTTTTATCAAAACCATTTTCCATATAAGATGGCATTATTTCATATGTGTATGTTTCAAGTATAATGTCTCTATGATTTTCATGGTTTCAATTTTCTTATGATGAAATGATATGAATTTTTTATATGGATTATGTTCTGATGGGATGATGTTTATGAAACCCATTTTATTCTTTGGGTAATGATGAATTATTTATTTTCACGTTGTGGCACACGTAAGAATGATTTCATTATGAGATGGGTGGGACCTATATCTCCATCCAATGCATTTTCAAAGATTTATATCTCATGAGATAGACATGTATAGAAGGTAAAGTTAATCTAGTTCAATGATACAGGACTGGAACGAGGAGTGAACTCGGTTCAGTAAGGGACTTTGTCCACTAAGATGGTCTTGGGAGCAATGTCTTGGCTACTATGGAAATCATACCATGTGCTTAATGCTTTTCCACAATTACATGTTTTATTACCATACTATTTTCTCATGATTGATGTTCCTTTATGATATATTCCTTACATACTTCCAAGATTTATGTCTTTTCTCAAGATTTGGATGTTTAGCTTTTATGTTCAAGTTTTTGTATTCAAATGTTTATAGATTGTTTTATGTTCTCTATGTTTACCCTTAATGAGCATTTGAGCTCACCCTTTTTATGTTTTCTTTTCCCCAACATATAAAGAAAGGTTTTAGGTAAGAAAATAGGAATATATTTATGGTAGATGTTGAAGATCTTTCGCCAAGATTAGAAGATTATATTTTGTGTTTCCAAAGACACTAAACCATTATGGTCTTTTGGTGTCTATTTTTATTATGTAGTAAGTATTCTGCAAAAGTAATGTAATTTCCATGTACGTCAAGTTTTGGGTCTCTATAGTATTATCATCATAATGATTCTAGACTATATAAAATATGGTTAATAATATTGTCAATGTGTCTTGGGGATCTCATTATAGCTGGGAATAATTATAACTGTTTGATATAGAGTGTAATATGAAGAAATTTCCCTTTATTTATTGCACAAAAAAGTAATGTTACTATAAAAGTAAGAGAAAAACGTTAATATATCAAACTATATACATGTAATAGTAATTAAATCACAAAAAATAGTTGGGTATAAGGATCCAAGACACAGTACTCCCACTTACACTAGATCCAATTACTAACTACTTCCCATCCACTATCTCTCATAGGAGAATCATGATTTTCCTTAGATATGTCTTTAGTAAATGGGTATTCCATGTTATCCTATTTTTATAATTTTCTAACTATGGGTTCAACACTCAGATTAAATTATTACAAGAGATTAAAATTTCATTGTATGTTCTGTTTTCCTCAGTTGTGATATGGGCTTCTTGGAAAGTACCACTGCTATTATAGTATATTGTAATATGGCCCACACTTCTTAGTATGATGTCAATATATGATACACTAATTCATATCAATATTACTTCCTTATATTTATTAGAAGATAATATATTCTGATATTATACTATATAATGGAAAACCTATTGTTTTTTAGAGCTTATCCACCTCACTCCACTATAATTCCAGAAAAAGGAATAGTCTAACTATGATATTAGATCATCGAGATCTGTCTAGAAATTATTAATAGTGTATCCCCTCACAAATAGCTCCCCATATTCATCATGCATTTAGAATATATCATTTTTTTGTATCATGTACTATAGGATAGTTTTTACGGATTCTTAATATTGGTCTCACAAATTATCTATCTGTCTTCCCACCTTTCATAAAAAAATGATACATAAAACTTAGTATATATCATGGAATACCTGATATATCCCAATGTAAAAGAATAAGGGATTTTATCCATCATTTCAATCACCTATTATTTTTTTGGTGACATTTTCTTATAGATATTGATATCATGTGACATTGTTAACAATACACTATTATACTGTTCCATATTTCACCCTTTGGTTACCTTTTGAATTTTTGTAATTTTAAATAGAGAAAGAATCCTTTGATATATATCTAGATAGATTTCATTCCCTATAATATATGTTGATATTTTTTATGTTTTCATAGGGAATCATTCGTTTAACCGAGTATTTAATGATTATAAGGATCACGCTTTATTTACCATAATTTATATTTCATTAACATATAACACTTGGAAATTATTAAATTCCCACTATCCTTTTATAGATACATAGATCTTTTTCAATCATAATGAAACTAAATTCCGTTATGAAATAATCAAAATGAACATTCCATGATTTTTATTTCTTCTTCATTCCACAAATAATTTTCTATATATTGAAAACATTATTGGAACTCTTAAAAATGATAAACCCATCAGGTTGTGTCCTATATATTCCTTTAACCAACTTACCATTTAGAAAACTATCTTTAGGATCCTTTTTCCAAATATCGTAATCATGAAAGGATGTTATTTTAAGTAATAATTCGATATATTTTAGTATCACAACTAGTGATAAGGGTTTCTCTAACCTCTCTATTAGACCAAAACATTACTTATGTCTCGAGAACATCTTCATAAACCCACCATCTCTTATAAAGATTATTCTTATACCAAATATTGTGCATCAAAAGAATAAAATTCATCAAAATAAATCATGGTCTTGCTATTTCCATTGCAAATGTGTTCCATTTCAAGAAATATGGCATGTCTTACCACAATTAATATTCTGTATAATGGGTTATATAGGTAACATCAAATCTTTTATTTAGGATATATCATAACATGATATTTTATGCTTATATTTTTTAATTTATTTAAATATTATTTTTAGGTATTTTTAGTTTCGGTAATATTTTTAAATGAAATTTGAGAAAATGGTCTTTATAAGGGTTCATGGTCATCCCTCATGGTTTGTAAACTATGCAAAAATCATGTTTTTTGGTCTATCCTTCTATACAGTTGTTTTTGAATGGATAAGACATGGTTAGTTAAACCATGAATGGATACTATGAAAAACCTTTTAAAGTGTATTTTGGGTGACTGTTGGCTGTTTCAGAGTCCTCAAATTGTTGGAAAAACGTGCAGGTAAATCGTGTGGGTTTCCCAAGGTAAATATTTTTATTTTACTTTTTGTTTTAGTTATTTTTTACCCTAAACTACTCTCTCTTTCCCTATCTTTCATAATGGGTCACCCACAAGACAAATCCACTCCCATGAATTCACCTCCCTCCTCTGGCCACCTCTATTATTAGAAATTCCTCCAAATCTCTTCACATGTTAGGATAAATTCTTCATGGGAGGGACTCTTATCCCCTCTCTTCTTCCTTCCCTAAAATTTTTCTTCTTCACTTCATCATGATCTAGTTTAGATGAACCTTAGGGGTGCTGAGATTATGGAAAACTGATCCGTTTACATGAATTATTAAATGATTATTACACATAAATATACATTAATACAATATAATAATCGTAATTTTCTAGTATCTTTAGAGTACTATGTTCATAATAAAAAAACAAAACTAAATGATGTAATAATTAATATATTATCTATAGTGAGCTCCTAAAATCCATTTGATCAACTAAATATTATTGTGATAACCTAGGGAATATATAAAAAATGGGTGACCTAAGAATCCCATTAATGGAATAATCATCCTAAGGAAGAATAAAATGTGAGTCAAAGGTATCACCTAACATCATAAAACAGATGATACATGATTAATCAAGTGGAAACATAGAATTGAGAGAATGGATTCATATGATCATGGAAACATGGAAAATTGGAATTGATATAAAACATAAAATAAATATAATTAAATGATAACTTCCAATACAACTTCACATGGTGGGTAGAATCCAATAATTGATTAGGTTCACTCTCTAATCTCATATTGGACTTTTCATGAGACTTAAAATATACAAAATAAGTTGGAGGGATATATAATTATGGGACCACCCATATCATTCATTTAATGTACACCGACATGTGTGTTACATAAGTATATTAATCACAATGAATGAATATAATAATTACCCATGGAATGAAATGAATTTCATAATATGGTCTCATAACATAATCAAATGACATTTGTTAAAGAAGGAATTTAAAAAATACTCATAAGGAATCTATTACCCCATAAAAGGAAGGGATAATGATAGTGGTATAAATTTGAGAGACTTATATATATATATATATAATTTATTAACATTACATAACTAAAAGAGATAAAAAGTTATTTAGAGATAGAATGGTCATAACCTGAATGAAAATGGGGTTTAGAGAGATCCATTACCTTAGGCTCGATTAGTCATGTTTGGTATTTATATCCCAAAATAATAAACTTATGTTAATAATTTAATTTATTAATAACAATTTTACCTTATATTATTCCTTTTATTTTATTTTTATCATGCCATATTCATTTACCTAACCAAATAATTCAGCAATGAACGTTTTAACAATAAACAGATTATATGTCCAAAATGAAATTGAAAAGTTGACTAAGGTCAAATAGATTGTTAATGTATCATATAAAAATGGTAATAATTAAATAATTATAATTTTTATATATAAATAATACTTTTAAAACCAAATATAAAAAATGGTTATGAAAAATGAAATGTGTTACAATCATGGAGAATGTAGGTCGTACATACGGATGAATAGAATTTTCATTTTTTGATGATCATGAAGAAAAAAAGGTATGTGTTTTTTCTCTTTATATGATGATATTTATATCATAAATAACTTATTATTTCTTAAAATACCATTAATCATATAACCCATGTGATGTGGTAATAAAAATGAATCAGGTCGCTTTGTCAGGTGGCAGTCCGCCCTAAACATGAATAATGTTAACATTTATTCAATGAATGTTAAGGTAACATGGTATATGATATATTTATTTTATATATTCGATAATATTAAAAAAATATCATATATAAAATAAAAAATTATTCTGTATTACTTTTCATTAAAATCATAAGTGAAAAATTTATGCCATCGCTTTGCAAGGCGGTTTGTATGCCATACACACGAGCGACATTACCTTATTCTCTATAGAATAGAAAGTAAAATGATATATATGATATTATAAATTAAAAAGAATAATTATATCATATATATCATATATAAACATTATATACTTCATTATATCAATCTTTTATAAGTGATGATGTAAAATTAATTACGTCTGTTTGTGAGGTGGTAGTTTGTCACACAGACGATCAACAGATTTATTTCCCATTAATGGGATGATTATAGGGTTTTAGTTCATTACATTAACATAATAAAATATCATTATTTTTTAAATACATATTTTACTTAATAAAATTTAATTTTTTATTACTAGATACTTTTAAGGGAAAGTGAGAACCCATAACATCAAGACTTATGCACAATAAAATAGTCTTCAACATACCAAACCTGAAGTTCAAAAACAACACTCGCTAAAAAAAGAGAATCTCCACCCAGAAACTAAAAACCATAAAGTCTATCTTCCATTGTCTTATCGTAGTATGGCGAGATGAGTTGTCCCAATGAGAATGAGCATGGTTCCAATGACTAAAGTCAAACTCTCTCAATGTTCCGAATCTAAATATCCATGAAATAGTGAAGCCTCTTTATCCTGAACCTCATCTGAAGAATCTTCTTGTAAGAAAATTTTGCTGAATCCCTTGAGTGACATCATTCTAAGAAAAAAACCAACATCATTACTAGAAAACTACCATTTTCGAGACATCACTACCAAGTGGGAACAGCCAAATGGGTAGATCCAAAATAAACTCTCCCGAAGCAATCAACGCGGGAACCAAAGTAAGAAGAAAGAAGAAAATTAGCCCCTACAAAAATTCATGTTTTATTTCTTTATATTCTTTACCATATAAAAAAATTTGTCAGCTTTCTAAATCTCTAACAATCACCCAAATTCACAGACCACAGACCAATCGAAATAAAGAACTTAACGAAATCATGAAACAAAGAGCCACAGATGAACCCAAAACCACAGACACTTCAACTGGAATGAAATCAACGAAAAATAAAGATAAACCCCACAAAAATTACCTCTTCAACTAGAACGAAATCATAGGACCAAGAATATAATATTCAAAATCAAGTATCATACTGCATAGAGCAAGACTCACAAAAATTCACATCCAAAACCATAGAATGAACAAGAAACCAAGAGTCAAAATTCATCACCTTAGCCAGCCACTCGAACACTAGCAAGGAAGAATAAAGGCCACCTAATTCTAGATCCACAAGCTCATCACCAAATCCAATACCACACTCGAATCCTACAGTGAACCTCCCACCAAACCCACAACTAACACTAATATGAGGATGCAACCCCCTCAGCCAGGACTCGACCAATAAACTCACCACGTCATCATGAAAATCCCTATTAGGTTTGGGGAGACAAAACAAATATGGGAAAACAATGTTGGAACAATTGGTGATTGATCCCACAAAGATGTGAGCCACACAACATGAACTGCCAAACTGGGAAGCCGAGAAGAGGACACTGCCGAACTGAGACGGAGGAGATGAAGGCTGATGTAGGGGGAACACTTAGCTTTTCATAGAACCTTAAGAGATCATATTCTCTTTGGATAAAACCATCCCTAAATACATATTTAATTATATAATAATTATTTTAAAATATTTTAATGGGGATGAGGAAGAAAAAAATTAAGATTCTTGTTTCGTAGTTCCTTGAAATGTGTGTTCTAGTTTTAAGAATCACTGTTTCCAGGTAGTTTCAATTGGATTTATTTATGGAACATGAAAATTACAATAGTTCTTTATCCAAAGGAGACATGATTTTTAAAGGTAGGAATTCCTTATATTAGAAATTTATGATACTTAAGAACATTCATTGATCGATAGGATGGGAGGTCGAACTCATCACACCCTTTTGAGGGGAATTATTTTCTACTATGGGACTCTCTTTGTAAATTTATGATATTTTCATAAATCCTTATTAATTTACCAAGAATAACATAATTTTCCCTTGGAATTTACAATCACTTATTAACATGTGAAAAATTTATAATCATCATTATGCATTCAAGGTTATTCATTAATGGAAATATTCCTATGTATTCAAGGTTTTCCATCAATGGTATCCTCTAATATTCTACATATATATTATTTTAATCATCATTTTGATGATATTGGTATTAAGACACTCAAGGGGGGAACTCTATAATTTATTTTAATCTAGGTAGATGAATGTTTGGTTTGATTTAGGGATCGTTCCAATAAAATGTGATAACTACAAATCCTTGTAAAAGGATTCAGAACCCCCATAGTTTGGTGCCACTTAATCGGACACATCATACCTTTTAAGGTCATGTGATAAGGACCTAGCCATAAATTTTAATGTCCTGTGTTAGGGACATATAAGAGTAAGGTTATTAGTCAAAACAAAGTGTGGAACTTATACTAAAGTAGCCTAATGAACTTTGTAATGAATATGAGTTTCCAAGTAGGATCAGATTCTATTGGGAATATGGACCAAGGAGAACAAGGTTGATTTTAAGTATTGGGTTTGAACCTCAATGAGGATTCCTACATATCCCATATATATGGGAATCAAATCCCACGTAGTTCTATAAGTCTCATAGGATAGTATGGTCTATTGAGAGTTATGAGTTGGTATTACTTCCAGAAAATGATTCCTAGAAGACTTAAAGGATTAATTTGGGGCTTATCCCAAAAGAGGATGCCCAAATTAAAGGAATTAGGGTTGGATTCCTGAAGAGGATGTACAGGGATCTCAGTCCCTAAAAGATCTTCCTACATATCCTATATTTATTAGGAATCAGAGCTGTCATAATTCCTTTCTTCATGAGAGATTGTGTACATGTTGTAATCATCACGAATCTCTAAGCCCACATGAGTCATGCTTGGTGTGAGAAACAAGAGGATGTAAAAGATTAAACAATAACACTTATACTTTCCAATTTTCCCTCCACTGGTGGAAGAGGTCACACCTATGGCATCCAAGGTGAATGAGGTTGAGGCAACTAAGGAAGATGGCGGGGCGACGATCCTTCCCTCTATTCACATAACATTGGATAAAGTCCAATGAATAGAGGATGGTATGAAGGTTGGGGTTTTAAACCAGGATGGATACCCCTGGTGACAAAGCCCAACAAGAGAGGGAAATGGTAACAAAAGTATATGTGCCCATCTCCCCTTCTGTCTCTGGCACCGAAGAAGAGAGGATGAGAAATGATGATTCCTCCTCCAAGAAAAGCTAGGGGATTATGCCAAGATGGTTTCCTTAAAATTAATCATGGTAGGGGTGGGAGACATATCCTTTATTTTTAAAAGGTAAAGTAGGTATAAATTTTATCTTCCCCTAATAGAGACCTGAGGTTATGGGTCATCGCTTCGAGATGGTAGAGGATATGACCCAACCATCCTCCAAAACAAGAACTTCCTAACACTGATCCCGGGAGAAAATTCAATGTGACTATGGATATACAATCCCACATAAATTCCATGTACCCAAACCCCATTGTGAAAAAATGTGGGAAACCTATGAATGTGGAAATAAAAACCCAAATAAGAGGCATGATTATGTTGTTTTCCCAAAGGTTTGCTAATTCACGCGGTTTGGGTAAAGGTATCAACAGAATCCCTTTAAAACAAGGGAGCCAAGGAAGAATAATCCTTTCCATGAATTTCTTTGAAGAAGGCTTGATGGATTATTGACTAAAGAGAGTAAGTGAATCAAATAGGGGCACCCAAATAGGTAAGGGTGCGCAAGTATAGGTGTGCAAGTAGGCTTGGGCAACCTGATGTTCACTTAAGTAAGTAATAACGAATATGGTAATACTTGGGAAAGATTATGCTCAAGCCTTCATGATTATTCATAGGTGATCCCATAAGTGGGCCACTCATGTTCCTAAAGGAGGTATGGGTGAATAGCAAGTATTTAGGATTTGGGGAGGTTGGACGCTTTCGGCGCACAAGTGTTATGGTTTTCAAACACTAAAAGGACTTAATTCCAATGATCCTCTCTTCAATCCTCCACTCACGGTGTTGAAAAACTACCTTGCATGTTTTAGAAGACTGGGGAAAAGTACTAGGGTGACCAGATTAGTAATTGAGCTTTGGGGAAATGTTTCTGTATATATGAGGTCCCCAAGGGTCTATTTATAGGAAAAATAGGACCTTGGGCGAAAGAATGTTGGGCACGCAAGTAGGCTGCGCATCAGAATTATGGCGAGCAAGTGGATGTGTGCTGGATGGGTGGAATCCAGGTATAGTTTCATGCCACTGGTGATTTGGATAGACTAGGTTGACACCTTTAGGATATAGACAAAATTATAACTTCATAATGCTCTCGCATGATAGCGCATAGGTGTTTGTGTGTAGCTACCTTGGGTGCCTCTTTAGGGAGTTATCCAAAATAATTGATCCATACAGCGGGGGCTGCGCCCCGCACCCCAACTTGGGATCAGTGTCAGGCTGCGGTCTTGACCCTTTGGGCTGGTGCCTTCACAATCGTCATTGACCCCCATAAAAAATGAAGAGGCACACCATGAACTTTTCAATCATGGGTGATGTCATTTTGAGTTGTGTCAAATGGAAATACATCTTCAATTGCGGAGAAGTTCACGAAACACATTTCATTGTGTCTACAATACTCAATTAAGGATGTTACTTATTATAAGAAAAAATTATTTTGGATTTCAAAAAATACCTCACTAGGTTTGATTTATGACCAAGAAAAGGATCATTGGGTGAGTGGAGGTAATTAGGGAAGTTATTAGTGTAGGTATTTTTTGAAACAATATTTTTTGTAGTGTGGAATTGAGATGAGTGTTGGAGGCCTTTTACAAGTAGGGGAGAGGGCACACTTGGAGTTTTATGAAAAGAAATAAATATAACCATGTTTTTTATCATCAATGAAAGCTCAAACATGGATCATTTTAGAAAATTATATAATATAATTCATAAATATGACCATAAAATACTAATTATACATGTTTTGGGTCATTTATGACCCTTATCATTTTAATATATCTCCTAGCTAACTTGTTTTTTTTTACCCAAACCGTGGTATATAATGTTTAAAATTTTCAAAAATCATTATTCTCAAGAATTATTTTAACCTTATAAGATAATATAAATTAATATTATTAAAAATATGTAATTAATTTTTTCAAATTCAACACATATATTTTAAACAATTTAATATAAAATTAAACACACATACATGATGAGAAAACATTTTTTATAGAAATGTATTTTTCAAGAAAATGATGATTTTATTTTAACTATATGTCTTGTAATAATCATTATTTGAATTTAAATTATAATTTATTATTACATAATAGAAATATTTAATTTAAATAATTACTATTTTGGGTTTTTTAATTATTTAAAATGGAGAAACATTATGCGCTTTAAAATAATTTTTAGAAAAATCTTATTTTTGATCCCAAAAATAAACTTATTCTAAAATCCATTATAATGATAATTTCTATGTAATTAATTTTATTTAATATAAAAAATTATTACATATGTAAATTATAAATCAAATTAAAATAATGTGGGAAATTTATTTTTTGAAAACAAATGAAAATTTTATAGAAATCGGTATTTTTCACAATTCATTGAAAAATTAATATTATCTAAGAAAACTAAATATTTCACTATAATTTAATATTGATATTATGTTTTAAAAAAAAATTTTAGTTTTTTAATAAAACTCTAAATTTGGAACAAATAAAATTTAAATTATGTGTGCAAAGAATGACTAAACCACCTTTCGAAAAAGTACTATTTTTCAGAAAACATCTCTTTTTTCAAATCGTTGATATTTTATTTATAATCAGTACATAATCATTGAATTTATTTTATACATGTTTAAACCATTTATGTATTTTAATTTATTTAGTCTTATTCATACATGTAAACTCAACTAAAAAGTTACAAAAGCTGTGTTATAATATTATTTTAATGGAGTATTGTGTTTTGTTAAAGCCTGATGTCTCATGAATCACAAGTTATTGAGGATATAAAATTTATTTAAAAAATAAATAAATTGTAATGTCATTGGGTATTATATTCTTTAACCCTTAAATATTTTTTCATTGATATTCCATATTACATACTATTGTGAAAATTGGTTTTGGTACTTCTGCTTCTTTTCCAGTTCCAGTTCCCAAGATACTTACTCGAACATGTGGTTTCACCAAACCACTTTGACCATGTGAGTCATCTTGTGTCATAGATCTTTGTATCTGCGATCCTATATTTTTACCTACTACTCCTTATAGGGTAGTTCTATCTCCAATGGTACCACATATGGATCCATGTCATGTGAGGGGTCTGGAATGTACTTACTCAAGTGGGATACATGGAACACATCATATACTTGAGAAAGGTTAGGTGCGAGTGCCAGTTGGTAGGACACCACTTTGATGTGATAAATGATCTCAAAGGGGCTGATGTATCTATGAATAATATATCCCTTCTTCCCAAACCTCATGAATTTATTGCATAGTAAAATATATAGTGACACCTTATCTCAGACCTCAATCTATAGGTATCATCAACGATTGTCTACATATCCTTTTTGTTCACTTTTATCATATATCATGTGAATCTATATGGTTTAGACCTTTTCTATCATCTCTTTGGAAATTCAATTTCTCATCATCTCCCTCTCTCCAACTTTGTCCCAATATGTCAGAGTCTAACACCACTCCTAATAAAGAGCCTCATAATGTTACAATTGAATTATTTGGAACTACATTGAATAAGAATTCAGTATATTATCTAGAGTTTGTATGGTTCCCAAAGACTTACTATCCATTTTAGGGTGATAAGAAGTATGGAGACTGAGTTCTGTATCTAATATTTCTTTTTCGATTCTCCAAAACCTTCAAGAAAACCTCATATCTTGATTAAATACAATAGATAGTGGAACTCCATGAAATTTTACCACTTCCCTTATATATATCATATTTATTTGGTCAAGAGATATTTATTCCTTGATAGTAGTGAAATATTCCCAATTTATAAGGCGGTCTTCTATTACCCAGATGGTGTTTTTGAACATGAGAGTCTTGGTGGGTCCTACATTTAAATCCATGGTTATGATTTCCCATTTCCATAATTTTATGGGTAATGGTTTCCTCATACTCTTACACTTATATCATTCATCCTGGACTTTATGAAATACAAATCATTGAGATAAAAAATTATAAAATCTCTCTCTTCATGTTATCCCATCATAAGTTTTTCTTTAGATCAATATACATCATAGTGATTCTTATATGAATAAAGAAATATGAGATATGTTCATAGTATAGAAGCTCCTTCTTCAACTCTGGTTTTTATGGGAAACATATCTGAGTTCCAAACCTTATACCCCATTTAACAAGGTTGAACTCAGAAATATTTTTTACCATTTTCATAACTCCTCATCCTCTTTCTACACTTCCTTGATCCACTAATGAATGAATTGTTAAGTATTTATTTTATAAATGTAGTTTAATGATCTTTTCTTACTATTCCCATTTCTATAATTTTCAAATATTAGAATAGTGAATCCTCAATTCTAATAATCGATAAAATAGTTTGATCATTTCTACTTACACCATTATATACTTTTTTTCTTTCCCGAAATTATAATTTATTGAGTATTCATAGTCCTTAGTTAGATATATCCATATTCATTAACGTAGGTTAAGTTCCTTTTGTTTGAATATATTTGATTCTTTATATATATATATATATCACACTTTTCTCCATATAGATAATGTCACCATATATTTAATTCAAATATCACTACAACCAACTCTAGATCAGGTGTTGGTAGTTCATCTCAAATACATTCAACTACATTGAGGTTTAGGGTATCACTATATCATTATAAATCATTACACAACCCAAACCCTTCTTAAATGCATCAATGTATACCCAAAAAAGTTCCCTGTATGAGGGAAGTTTAAGTACTAGTGTAGTGATAAGCCTCTTTCTCAACACATTAATGATCTCTTTAAATTCATGGGTCAAAAAAACAGATGTCCCTTTTGTGTTAGCTTGGTCAGTGGGTTCGACAATAATAAAATTATTTTCAAAAATCATCTATAATACCTAGATAGTCAAAGGAAACTATGGATCTCCATTATAGATGTTGGTCTAGGCTATTCATATATTTTCCTTATTCAAGAAAGGTCCACAGAAATATCTTTTTGGTGATATTCTGCCACAATAATGATACTTCAATAATTTATAACACGCATTTACTATACATTGTAAATATTTTCTCCCTTCTCAATGCATTTAGCGTAGAATTAAAATTATCCTCATTCTCCTTCTTTTTCTTGGATTATATCAAAAATATCATTTATAAAGTCCACCATTAATTTGTTAAGGTAATCCCTAAAGACTCTATTCATTACCTTTATAAAGATTTTTGAGCAATAGAGAGTTTAAAAGCCATAACTATGTACTCATTGATTATATAAATTGTTTGAAATGTAGTTTTAGGAATATCGCCATTCATCACCCTTAATTTTTGATATCTTAACTAAAGGTCCACTTGAAAGAAATATAGATCTCCGGGTAATTGATCAAACAAGTCATCTATTCATGGTAGGGGATACTTGTTCTTTATCATTATTTTTTGAGCCCGTGATAATCAATGCAATGGAACATGGACAT
This sequence comes from Viscum album, assembly GCA_963277665.1. Classification (NCBI taxonomy): domain Eukaryota; kingdom Viridiplantae; phylum Streptophyta; class Magnoliopsida; order Santalales; family Viscaceae; genus Viscum; species Viscum album. The sequence continues at coordinate 1,325,812,001 of OY728166.1, forward strand.
ATCCTTCATCTTGAAGAAGAGGACTAGTGCACCCCCATGATGGTGAACTTGGGATTATAAACCATTTATCAAGATTCTCTTGTAGTTGATTATTCTAATCCTCAATTTTAACAATGTCCATTCTATATAGACTCTTGGATATTAGAAAATATCCCAGTATAAGATCAATTAAAAATAAAAAATCTTGGATAGGTGGAATAATATGGTACACTTTGAGAAATACATAAGTATAATCCCTCATAATTTGAAAGTCTTCATGATTTATCCATTCTTTAGTCTCAATCATTTAAGTAAGATATGTTTTCTAAAAAGGTGAAAATATGCATGATTGAGATGATGATACCAAAGGAGATTCATCCTCTTCATTTCACTTATATATAATCAGAGGGAGATTTGTGATTTGGAGGGTGATTGAATTCTCTTGGAACATTATGTTGGATATACATAAAGAAATCAAATCCATTCCAATAATTGCATCAAATTTTCCTATTAGAATTATTACATTGTTTTATGGGATGTTAATCCCACAAATATAGATAAGGGATGAGTTATATGATTTGGATGATATAACTGACCCATTCATCATCTTCACTATAATCTCAAATTCCCTATTTTGAAGTTGTTCTTGAATAGTTCTACTAAACTTGAATGATATGAAATAATGCGTAGAATTAAAATTAAAAAGTATGTCCAATGTTATTAAATTAATAAATTGTATACCTATCACTAATTAATTGTCAATATCCACCTCCACATTTGTGATGGAATAAGATCATCCTTTCCCTCTAGGCCTTGGTTGATGTTTTCATTGGTTATCATCAAAAACCATTGGATTAGTACATTAGTTCTTATAGTGTCCATGTTCCATATTTTTGTAACATTGGGAAACAATTTAAGTGTTGGATAGAGTATTCCTTCATTCTATTTAATTGGTGAGATTATCCTGTCATAAATAACGATCTATTTATCCTTCCACCCCATATATAAATCACTTCCCGACCCCCTTGAGAAAATTTTCAAGATGTTTCTTATAACACTTTCTATAAGCGAGATGTTGGACTTTCATTCTACCATTATATTTTCAAACTATATCATCATAGTCAAAATCTATTTTCCAATTATTATCCCCATGTAATCCCTAAGATTCACTGATCTCTATCTCAACATTAAGGGCATATTATAAAATTTACTCATATATATAAAAGTCTTGAATTTCAAAATATTTTTGTAAAGGTGGATTTGTCCCACAAAAGAAGTGGTCAAATTTACTCTCAAGGCATAGGAAAAAGATGAAGTTATATCTTGTAAGTCTTGTGAAGTTTTATCCATACCAACAGATGGATTCCTCATTTTACTTCATAAGGATTAGGAAATTTATCTCCATTTTATGTCAAAGAGTATGGGGATTTTTTTTCGGAAATATTTTTTAGAATTCCTTCAAATCCATATTTTTGTTATATTCTTTAAGAATCATATTTTTGATCAGCATACACCATCGATCGACTTATCGTGCCACACAATAAATAAAAACTGAAGCTTTATCTTAATCATATCATTGAATGATGTAGAAGATGTTTTCAATGGATATTATTCATTATTCTATAATTAAAAGATCAAAATATCCACTTAATGTGGGGGGACTTTATTGCATAAAGGTCTTAATTGAATCTTTCCCTTTCTTAGTGGGATTCAAGCATTATTACTGATTCATGTTTCAATTCAAAAAATCATCTAGCTAGGAACATATTATCATGAAGCTCCTAACTCCTTATTCTATTGGGTTGGGAATCTCATTTGGGCAGTCATCACATTTACATTCATAAAGGTTTTTGTCACGGTTTCTCATATGTACATTCACATGACAGAAATTAAAGCATAATTACAGATGAGGGTTTTAAAATTATTAAACACATATATGGGAAACTATGAACATTAAAGGGATATCTTGTAAATTATATATATTTCATAAATTATGATTTTCATGGTTTCAAACTATGTTACACATGATCTGTTTCTTAATAAAAACTATTATGTTGATTTTTTTCAATTAATAATGGTTCATAATGAATTTTTGATTTAAAGAAACATATCCCCCATGAGTTTCAAACTGGGTACATAGTAAGGCTCATTATCATTTACTAGGTAACACTTGAGTCAATCTTGATACACCTTTTTTGGAGTTAATACCCCAGGATACAACTATTATAGGACCAAATCCACTTCTAGTATCCAGGGAAGGAGGTAATTTCTTGGAAACCCCTTGCTCTATACATCAAAAGATGTCCAGGATATTTTTTGATACTTAGGAATATCTATAAATTTATATTTATAATTATCTCTAGGGTTTCACTAAATTTTTCTCTTCCTACTTTCTAATGTCTAACTAAACCTTTCCTCTAATTCAAATAATTTTATCCCAAGCCTTTTATGAATATTAGTACATGAGTTTTAAACATAGATATCCACTAATATAATATATGGATCATAATGTTCTAGTATCTTTACAAGACTATGTTCATAATACATAAAATGAAACTAAAACAAGGAATAATTAATTAATTCATTCATAGTGATCTCCTAAAATCCATTTGACCTCATAAATATTAATGGGATAACCTGGAAATATATAAATAAAGTTTTTATCTACAAATCCTAATAAGGGAATGTGTATGATAAAAAATCATAACATGTGAGTCAAAGGAATAACATGACGTCATAAAACGGAAGGTACATGAGTAATCAAGTGGAAGAATACCATAAAATAATGGTGTATTAATATTATTCTAACATAGGAATGTTAAAATAATAGAAAAAAAATACATAGACATAAGTCAAGGATAACTTCCAAGACAACATCACAAGGTGGATGGAGTCCCATAATAGATTTGGTTCACTCCCTAATCTCATACATAACGTATCATGAGACTAAAATATTACCCAATGAATTAGGGGGATATATATATTTATGGGCCCACCCAAAACATGAATATCATGTAAATGAATATCCATTACACATAAGGATACCAATCATAAATCATAAACATAAGAATTACCCTTGGAAAAAAATTGGTTTGATAGTCTTGTCTGATAACATAATCAAAAGACATTTCTTAATAAAGGAATATGATAAATGGTTATAAGGTATGAATTAACCCATAAAAGGAAGGCGAAAAAATATAGTTATATATGTGATAGATATATATACCTAAATTCATTGAAATTAATACCTTAAATAGAGAGGATGTGAGTTAGAGAGAGAATGGTCACAACCCGAATGAAAGGGTGGTTTATGGAGATCCATTTCCTTGAGCTTGATTTTTCAGGTATGTTCTTTATCTCCATGAATAATAAACTAAAGTTAATTATATGTATGACTAAGAACCCTTTTCAGGTTTATTATTACTTTTATATTAATTTTTACCATTTTATATTAAATTACCTAACAAATTAATTTGATTTTAGATGTCATATTAAATTACCTAACAAATTAATTCAATGTTAGATGTTTCATTGTTAAATTCCACATATGTCCAAAATAACTTAGGAATATTGACTAAGGCCCAAGAGGTGATTTATTAATATTATCCATAATGGTAAAAAAAATTATCATTTTTTGGCATAAATTACTCTTTTTAAACCAACTATGGAATAGTTTTTTTGAAAAATGAACTACGTTACAATCATGGAGATGGTAGGCGATACATACGAATTAGTAGCATTTCCATTTTTTGAAGATCATGAATAAAATAACATATATCTAATTTCATCATTACATTATTATCATTATTTCATAAATATAATGTTATTTATTTAAATACCCGTAGTCATACTATCAATGTGAAGCAGTAATAAAAACAAATCACATCACGTCGTGAGACAGTAGTCCACCACACACACAAACAACCTTATCATTTATTGAATGAATTATATGGTAATATGTTATATGACATATTTATTTTATAGAATGGTAAATATTTAAAAAATGTAACATATAAACATCAAATAAATCACTATAACATTTAATTCATAGAGTACGTGTATAATGTATCACGTAACATCAAGAGGTTGTAGTCCTCCGTACACCTGAGCAACATTATAATATTCTCTATGGAATTGAATTAAATAAGGTATATACTATATTATAATTATATATGTATAATTATATATTAAATAAAAAATATAAATTCTTTGTAATTCTCATATATATCCTTGAGAAGTATTGATAGAAAACAAATTACATCGATTCGCGGGGTTGTAGTCTGTCGTGCACACGATTAATGGTTTCATTTCCCATTTTATGGAGGAGGATATGGTTTTAGGTAATTTTATTAAAAATTCATATTAGTATATGGAAAATAATTATTTTATTATATAATAATGGTTTAAAAATATTTTAATGGGATGATGGAAGAAACAAAATAAAACCCTTGATTAATGATACTAACTCTTCTTTAGAAAAATTCTTTTCATTTAAAAAACAAATCTCTACCTAGGGTATAATTATAATAAAAATAATTCTAGGATTATGGAAGGGAAAAATGGAATTTATTTTATTATGGATTGAGAAAAACGATGTTTTTTGAATTTGTGAAAATGGGAGGAGGTTGGGTGGCCTTTTATAAGTTGGGGAGGGGGCACACTTATAATTTCAGAAAAAAAAGAATTCCCCTAATGTTTTTATCATGAAAAAAGTATCCAAAATGAACCATATTCAAAAATAAGAAGTAATAAGGTAAATATATGACCATTTAATATTAATTATACAAGAGTGGGGCTTTTTTAAACCCTTATCATATTTTAACCCCTCGATAATCCCGTTTTATCCATAATCACGATAACTAATTGTTACTCTGAGAACTATTCATTATGGTAAAAAATTATTATGACCATATTTAAAAATAAAAATTGTTATTATTCCAAATATATAGTCCATTTCTAAAAATTTAAATCAAAAAACTATCAGAATGGAATTTAAAATTACACCCACAATCGTGATGAAAAAACGGTTTTTCAAAAATTGTATTTTTCAAGAAAATGACGATGTTATATTAACTATATAATTAGTAATAATCCTCATATAAATTTAAATTAATATTTATTTATATATAATTGATAAATTATTTTTAAATAAATTGTGATTATTTATTTTTTAATTAATTAAAATGGAGAAACATTATGCACTTTAAAATAGCTTTTCTAAAAATCTCATTTTTAAACTGAAAATAAATTTATACTAAAATATAGTATACATATTATTTAAAAGTAATTAATTCCATTTAATATAAATAAATATTTATTTTTTAATTTTAAATAAAATTAATATAATAATGGGACTTAATTTATTAAAAAGAAATAAAAATTTTATAAAAATTGGTATTTTCCAGTACTCTTTGAAAAAATAATATTCTCCACAGAATCCATAAAAACAAAAATAAATAATATAGTTATACTGGTCTAAAAAATAATTTCAATTTTTAAAAATAAATTTTCTAAAATTTTTAAAAATAAATTTAAAATTATGTGTACAAAGGACGACTAAACAACCTTTTAGAAAAATATCGTTTCTCAGAAGAAAGAATCATTTATTTTCCATTCAAGTGGTTCTTATTTTATTTCAAATATGCATATAACCATTAAATTTATTTCATACATATTCATGAAAAATATTTTTTATATTTTAGTAATTCCAATTCATACCGACAAACATAATGTTCAGGTTATATATGCCAGTTTTTAATAATATTTAAATTGATTATTGACTTTTTTAGACCTAGTGTTTCATGCATCGCAAGATATCGAAGAGATAGAATTTATTGTGAAATAAATATATTTTAAAGTATTAGGGTGTTCGATGAATTTAATTGGTTTTTGAGGTGTTTATTATTCCAGGTTTCGTGGAGGTCTTTTATTTCTTGTTGGAGCCTTCACTATTAAAGGAAACACATTTCAAACTATCCACCACTAATTTCATATAGGTTTTTCCTTTAATTAACTTTTAATTTTAAAACCTTCGATTAAAACTTTCTTAAATTTATTTTTTAATTTTATTTTAATTTATTATACATTTTTATTGGATTTTATCATGTATTTCATTAAAAGAACAAGGTTTTTCTTTTTCAAAGAATTGTTTAAAATTTGTTTTGTTTTACTTTGAATGCCAAAATTTTTTATCACTCAAATTTCCCATTAAAATTAAAATGAAGTTGTTAAAAATATGTTAGGTATTTAAGTGAATCTATCTTTGGTTTTACTTGAAATTTCATGTGTACTTGAAATTACAAGTATTATAAAAAGTTTTTAAAAATTATTCTAAACGAATTATGTGATTTAAAAATGACATGAAACAATTTGGGTTGTGAAATAAATTGATGATAAGTGTTTTAGACACTTGATATCTATAAATTTAAGTGGGTCACTTTAAAATATATTTAAAATAGTGATTTTAAATTAATGTGTATTAAGAATTTTTTTATAAATAAATTCAAAGAATTATAAAATACCTGAAATTTCTTTTGGATCTATAGAAGGAATGTTTTTCACATTAAATGGATTTTATAAATGTGGTTTCTATGAAATAGAGAGAGATATATATCCCCTCATAATCACCTTGTTTTATTTCCCCAGAATGTGTGGTGTGGATTCATGTGGTGATCAAAGATGGATATGTGAATGGGGATATTTCATGAAAGGGAGATGGAATGGAGGGTGAGATTTATTATTGTATTTGTAACCCATTGTTCTTATTTATTGTTTCTCACCCTCACTTATTTTTGGTCAATGGTACCCTAGGCTGGGTATATAGTCATTATTTATGTCACACTGGGGAGTCTCAAAATAATATTTCCCTCCCCCTAGTTTTTCTATAAGCATGGTCTAGTGAGAGGTGTCCCCCAATGAGGCTAGGTTTAGAATAGTGGAATGGGTTGTTAAAAAATATCATCTGATGGTAGGTTAGTCTGTATCATGTTAAATCCTTGTATTTTGTCACTTTAGGACAATGATTTTGGCCCCTAAAACTTATTATTTGGTCATTGATTTCCCTTAGGGGATTCCTTTATCTTATTCTAAAACCCCAAATTATGTGATATGTGTAACATATATTATTAACTTCATTTATTTGTGTATTCATTTATTATATAGTTCATTTCATGTGTTGTTCCATTATTCATGTATTTTGAGTAGAATCTTAAAAGTATTTTTGATTAATTCCTAAAAAATGCGTCTTAAATGAGAATTATTTAATTCTTATGTCTTATATGTTTTTAATAAATTGTTTTACAAGTTATTATTTTCATTCAAGAAAATAAGGAATAAATTTTATAAAACCAGTGTAGTGTGTTATTAGTTTAAAATTTAATTGTGACTGAAAAACATATATTTTTTTATTTTACTTCCAACTAGCTTCAAAATGTATTTATAAATAAAATATCTGGTATATAGAATAGAAGGTGTTGGACTACTAAGTATTTTTATGCTCACACCTTTATTATCACATTTCAATTTTTATCCCTTATCAATTTACTGTGTCACTCTTAGGAAGTGCCTAACTTTTGGTCCAATTCGTGATTGATGTTGATTGGTGGCTAGTTTTCATTTTATTTATCACATTAATCATTTGGTTCCCATTATATGATTTGGTAGGACTTTCATTTATTTTAATAATTATTTTGGACATGTTTTCCCTATAAATTATTTCTTTATTGCTTTCAATTATTATTTCTGTTGGATTGAATTATTTATGTGGTGATTGGTTGATTTAAGAAGTGCAGCATATGGAGGGTGTTTCTAGGTCATTGGGGGGGTGCTGGCTAGGTGAGGTAATTTGAATTTGAAAATTAGGGATGAATTTATGATTCTATTATAAATGTTATTTTGTGTGTCTTATTTTTATCTGCTAATTTTTTTGGCATGGAAATCTGACTTATGTTCGGTCATGCTAAATTTTCTGTAGAAATAATTTATTTATTTAAATCTAATTCTTGTTAGAAATATTCTCCGATAATTTTATTAGATACCTATTTTTTTCCAGCCCACTGGGATGGGGAAATCCCCTCAAGATTATCACAATCCTTCTTGGGGGTTCAATAAAGAACAACTAAGATTGGATTGTGAAAAATGGTATCATATCCTATGTAATTTAGTGGGAGAAAAATTTATTTAAAAACCATTATTTTATTTTTCAGGTCATTAAAGGTTGGATATGGGGTGGTCTTAGGGACTCCAAAGGTTGGTGTGAGTGGGTTTCATATCACCACCTATCATAGTGATACTTGAGTCACCATGGGTAGTTAAGCTTTTAATTTTAGTTTGAAATTTTATTTTATAACCATTGATTAGGTGTTGATATATGTTGGCATCGTGTGAGTTAAATTGGGAGTTCTGTTGGATTTTGGAATGAAAATGGAGACAGAACTGAGTCATAAAGTTGGACAACATATCCTAATGAACCAGGATGCAATCAAGTGGTTCATACATAACTCATTCTAGGAACCATTGCTTGATTTTAAAATACTATGGTAGTATTATAGACATGTCAAACATGATTTTTCACCCTATTTTGGTATTTCTATTTTGACATCATGTTTATTGGTTTTATTGAGTGGAGTTATAAAATATAAAAGTGATAAGGTTGATCTGGGGATATAATTCCATTTTTTTTTTGGATTTTGTGGGAGCATATAGTTTATATGTGATGAAAATTTTCCTTTTCATGGAATATGGGATTTTTTTTAAAAAATGATTTTGGGAAGCAGGATATTTTTTTGGAAATATAAGAAGTTATTTTATTTTGGAGTTGAACTTGAAACTTTAAAAGTTAGTGGATTTATGTTTTTTTTTAAAAGTGCATATATGTTTGGATAAAATTGGGGATTTTGAATTAATTCCTTAAAATGTAATTATTTCATTTAGGAAATTAGATATATATTATATTTTTAAAAATCATTTCATTGGTTTAATACATAATTTGATATTGATTTATCTTCTTTAGGTTTGGGGTCATGTGGTTTGTCCTCATGTATTATTTTATTTGTGGTATGACTCTTAGAATGGTCAGTGAATATATTAGAAGGAATATCTCTTAGGATGATCCTATCAAGTATTTTCTTTTCCTACCAAAGGATATTTTTTCTATGTTGATTTCTACCTAGTCCCTAAACCAGGTGGTGTTAACATAAAATTCTAATTTTTTGTAATTATTTTGGATTTATTGAATCGATTTATATTTCACCTTGCTACGGTAAAATTATATTATAAATAATGGAGTGTTTAGGAATGGATGAAGGAATATTTACCTCTCTTTATACTCTCAATATTGTGTGGGATATTATTTCACATGATAGTTCCATAGACTAATTTGGGTGTTCTATGGATCAATGCTTCCTTATTAGTTGTGTGAGGGTGGGTTTTTTGAATTCTTGGAGTTTGTTATCATAATATTGATTTGTCTTAAGTATGGAAGGGTTAATTGAGCTCTTTATTTCCTAATCTTTCAATCCAATGAGTAGTTAAAGAATTATTATATCAATCACTTATAATTTTGGATATTCCTATCTCTAAAGTTGGTTGCAAATGTTTCTGAGGATGCTTATGATGAATAGGTTGTCTTTTCCCAGATATTTCATCATCAATGCTTTCATATGGCCTAACAACCATTAAAAAGGTCATTGAGGTGGCCAACTAAGAATATTTTGACCAATTTGGGTGACCGATGATGGGTAAACCCATGATTATAGTAGGATTTAATGAGGATAACCCATTGAGTGTTGACCTTTGTGTCTTCTTGAGAAGTTATATTTGAGATTTCCAAAAACATGTATCTTTCACTGGTGTTTGGTCTATTTTAAGGGGATTTGGGAGTTGTTTATTGTGAGTTTAGTATTGAATATGTTTGGGATGAAATGTTATGTAGTAAATGATTTCTATTATAGATATGGATTCAATGAAAGATTTTTATGTGATTATCATTTGGATTTCTTCTTTTGTACCCTCAAATAGTTATGGGGCGTTGGTAAATTTTGGATGTACTCATGCTTAGTTGTCGAATATTGCTTTACGATATATGGTATGTGATAGAATTTTTTCCATGTTTAGTTTTTTATAGAAATTAATGGGTTGGACCTTTATTTAGGTTCTCAGGTATCTGAGATATGGATGGAACAAGTTCCAATTATGGGCTAGTTGGTGTGTTGTTCAGTTTGGTCGAGTTCACAGTGTGTATATTACTTGGTTTTAACATCCCAAGTTACCCTCTACTGTAATTTCCTAGGGTTGGGGAATATTTATTTTCCTTGATGATTGTTGATATTTTAGGACATGTTATTTTGTGAGTATATAAGGTTGAAAATTATTTAATGGTTATAATATATTTGGATGTTAATGTTGAAATTTTATGGTGGTTGTTTTACTTTTTGATATGTGATTGGTTCAAGGGTCATTTGGGATTCCTTGATTTTTTATTCACTATTAAGGAGGATTATAAATGGTTTTTGAGGGTTTATATAGGTCATATATTCCTCTTTGGGGTTATCAAATAGGTGAACTCATTTTTTTATACTTGTATTGATTTCCTAACATTTGGATATGGGTTCAGTACTCTGAGGATCCCATGTAGATGGTTGTGATGATTATCATATTGGGTGCTTCCTTTCATTTTCCATATACTTTGACTCCTGAATTTCTATTGGAATAAAAAATTATTTTGGGGAGTTTTATCAAACATTAACACTCAATATTATGAATATTTATTTTATTTAGTTATTATTTTTATTTATTTTATGTTTTAATTTTTTTCCATGAAAATTTAATAAAATTAAGTTATTTAGAAGAGTTCATAGTTAGCCAACTTAGTAAACAAACATTGAATTTGTAAATTTTCTTGTAAAATTTAATTTTTCATTGTTAATACACATTTAGTTAAACCATGTGTGGATTTTAAGGGAAACCATGAAATATTTTTAGTGTTTAGTGGGTGTCGCACACTTTGGTAAAAAGTGAGAGTAAACCATAAAGGTTGAATTGGTTTAACTTTTTATTTTAAATTTTATATTAATTCTATTTATAACATTAGAATAACCTCTCTCCATCTCCCTAGTAACTATGCAACATTCTCTTGGTTGAATCTCATCACTCACACAGTTCTCTCAACTCTGGCCACCAATATTCTAGTAATTCCTCCTGAATCATTCATAAGTCAGGTCTGATAATTAAATGTATAAACAGTGTTCCCCTCTTATCCCCATTCACTAATGGGTTTCTTCTTCACTACACCATTATATGGTTTTAATGAAAACTACATGCATCGATCTTGACTATTATTGTGGTTATTTAATTATAGCGTTAATGCAGGTCTACTCTTGCTATTTTTATCCTTCACCATCAAAGGAAACGCATTTTATGCCATTAATCATAAATTTAATCTACGATTACCCATGACCTATAATTAATAACCATTTTTTTAATTTTTGTTTTAATTTTATATAATTTTATCATATGTGTTCATTATATTTTTTAATGATTTTCATTTAAATAATGATGTTTTTTATTTTAAATATTTGTTTAAAACTAATTTTGGTTGAAAATGAATGTCAACCTTTTGTGTTGTCATTGAATGAGACATTAAAATTAAATTCTCTATTAAATTTTTTTTGTGGGTATTTAAAATTATTTCTCTAAGAATTTACATGAAATTTCTAAAAATAAATAATTTCAACTACTTTAAAAAGGATTCAAAAAAATAAATAAATAATTTAATTCCGAAAATATTTGAACTTGTTTGAGTTATGGCCTAAATTAAAGGGATTTTTTTGACCCACTATAATTTTAAATGAAAATGGGTTTATTTATAAACTAATTTTAAAGGGTAATTTTAAATGAAAGTTTTTATGAACTATTTTATAAATAGTTTTGAGCTATTAAAATAGATACGTCCTTCCCGAGGGATTTTTAACTAGCATGTTTGGCACATTAAATGATTTTATAAATGGTGTGTGTGTGGTCCCCTTGAAAGCCCTGTATTTTTCTACATAAATAGGTTTTCTTTAGCTTTTTGTGATCAAATAGGGATATTCAAATGGGTTTTGTTTTCTTAAGAAGGTACTTTAATCATGAGTGAGATTTATGATTATTCTTGTAACTGGCTATTCTTATTGCTTCTCAGTATCCCACAATTGTTTTTTCATGAGATCCTTGGGTTAGCTAAAGATTCTTGATTTATGCCACACTATGTTGGCACACACTACTAGTTCCATCTTTAAATTTATTCTAGGATTCATGGCTAGTGGGTATCTGGCCCTAGATATGCTCGTATGTAGGCGAGATGGATAGGATGCTAGGATGCACCGTAGACCAGTAAGTTGGTCTGCATTTTGATAAATTCTATGATTTCTTCACTTTGGGAACCAAGGTAGATCTTGTGATCCCAATTATTTTGTTGATGGTTTGAATTTGGGGATTTTTTTCTTATTTATATATCTCATGATTTCTTAATAGGTTTGGCACCGATGATTGGTTTCTTTATTTCATTGTACAATGTATGACATGGTTCCTTTCATGTTTTGGTTTTTCATTCATGTAGTGTGATTTTGGTATAAAATTATTTTAGAGGAATTTTTCTGAAATGTTATTTAAAAGAAATGGGGGTCACATTATTGATTGTGTTTGGTTTTAGGGGAAATATTTCAACATGATTTAGTTCATTTAATAATCTAAATAATAATTATTAAAACACCAGACTATTGTGTTATTGGATTTAAATGTAATTAAGAATGAAAACCATATATTTATTATTTTATTTCAAACTATATGTATAGTTTTTTATAATTATTTTTTTTGTATGTGGAAAGGTGGGTAGTGGCCTTATGAGTATTTTTATTCTCGCACACATATTATCAGATATTAGTTTTGGGACCTTATCTATTTATTGTTTTCTTTTGGGTTGTGTCTAATTACATGAATATTTAGTGAAAGGTGGGTATTTGATGTTAGTTTACATTTTTTAAGCACATTTTATATGTGGTTCCCGTGTTATGATTTGGTAGGAAATTCCGTTATTTTCATAGAATTTCCAACCATGTGTGTCTTTTAAATGAGTTCTTTACTACATTGAGTTATGGTTATTGGTGGATTCCATTATTTAGGTAGATATTGGGTGATTTGGGAGTTGTATCGTGTTGAGGTATTTTTTGGGTGAGTAGAGGGTGATGGCTTTGTTAGGGAGTTTAGAGGGTGAGATGAGGGATTTATTTACTCTCCATTCATCACTATTTTTTAAGTTTTATTTTTATCTACCAATTTTTTTTGGAATGGACGTCTGTCTTATAGATAGGTCATGCCAATTTTTAGGTAGAATGTTTTTGTCTATTTAACTCAAATTCTAGGGTGAATAATCCACAATAATTTTATTTGATACTTATAGAACTTTTCATCATCCCGGGGGGACCATGGATACCCCTACAGTATGTCATGGGTTGGCTTGCACATCTAACCGATAGATGGATTAGGTTGGTTCATGACAAGATGGATTATAAAGATAAACATCATTATTTAGCATCAGTGTTTATCATTAGTTATGGCCTTGAAAAAGTTATCACCACCCCATACACATATATGTGATAGATTGAGTTTATTTCTATACCATAACTCATATTGAATCCCTTATATTACCATAGTTTGTACTCAATTTGGTTTATATATAATATGTATAGTATATATCCCTGAAATCATAATGGTATAGTTTCATTACTAGTAATTTATAATACCAGGTATATCGAGTTATGATTTTTCCTTTCACTTATGTCATTCCACTGAGGTGTTTGAGGAGGAGTGAGTTGGGAGACTATCCCACACTATTTTAAGTGATTAAATAATTCTTGGCTTATATGTTCTTCCATATGAACTGAGTATAATTTCATTATCTACTTACTGATTTTTTTCTCCACATGATTTTGGTATTACATAAACATCTTAAATGAATATGACTTATGCATAATTTAATAGATATATATATATATATATATATCAAAAAAAAAATAAAGTAGCAAAACCCATTCATTTCCTTCAATGGGAATGAACAACATATATCAATATTAATTAATTATTGTAGTTATGTAACTCTTTATACATTCTTAGTAAAAGATTTTTTTCTTATCATCACTTAATAAAAAGTGTGACATACCTAAAATGGTTGTAATTCAATGGAGTCTAAGTACCCTGGTTGATGTAGTTTTCTAAAGTGCTTCTCATATACATATAAAAGCCTAAATCACCAAAGGTAGGTATGATATGAACTATTTTCTCTATATTTTTCATTAATTTCCGAAATATTTTTTTCAAGTTCAATCAAATATATTCCATTGATAAGATGTGGTATACCAAAACATATTTTATCATCATAAAAGTGGAAAAAATAATTTAAATACATAAAATAAAAACACATTGTTTATATATATAACACTTAGATTATGTTTATGGTAACAAAAGGTACATAATAAAAAAAATTATACATGAATTATTCCTCTAGGTAAAGTAATATAATAATCACTCATTGCTAATGTTGACAATATTGCACCGTTTTATTATTTAAGATCTACTTCACCCTTTGTTTTCTTCTTAAATATAATTAGTTCCATTTTTTGAATAAAAATTTATGATTCATATACTGTATCTAATACACAACTTATATAAATAGACTGATTCAATTCATTGAAAAATATACCAAAAATGAAGAATCCACTATTACTTTTTCTAAATAATACAATTTTACATCAAGTGGAATTTCTTGACACATATAAAGCATAAAACCTTTTTCATGTTATCATCTATCTATGTATTTGTCTTACTAGAATGATGGTGTGTCACTGTATTTGGATTATAATTATTGTTAGAGCCTTTCACCTTTCGCTTCCTAATTATGTTCACCATTTGGACTAAAGAGTTGGTATTCCTAGAATCTTTATCTACTTGGTGAACTGAGGATAATAGATATGGGATTGACTTATTTGTGTTATTCATATTATAATTAATTATTAAAGATAATAATCAAGGTGGTAAAGAGGAAATAATGATATTGGTCCATATTTCATAGATAAAATTTTACCCAAGGGACTTCATTCTCTCAATTTACCTAATCATCCAAAGTTATTAAGGTCCTTCTTGACTCCCTTCGCCTAGACTTCTTCTATATAGTGTATTGGAAATCCCATATCTTTCTTATCATGTGCTATTTTTCTATAATTCATAGGCATTTTCATCAATGTGAACTTTTTATATCTTAGTAGACTAACACAAAAAAAAATCCTTGGATATATAGTAATTCCTCTATATGCTTCTAATATTTATCATCATTCACCTATCTTTCTCAACGAGGAGGAACAATAGTATGTTGGGATTCAAGAACATAAGCTTCGTCTCAGGGAATATTAATATATATGATTTCATATACCACTCCAAGAAATTATCTTCGACTAGGATATTATCATTACCCAATATTCATCACAGTAGAATTGAATTGGGGGTTTTATATTTGATCTAAAAAAAGAAACTTTAGTTGATTAATACATTCCTTTATTACCAATATATATATATATATATATTAGGTTTTTGGGGGGAAATTACATTAAACATATAAACACCACACACATAGGCTAGAAAGGCAGGCCATAGACTCCCATGGGATATCCAACCCATCTAGCATTATTTTATTTAGTACATGGACTAAAGGCCCAGTGGGCATGAAGCCCATGTTATGGCCCAACAGACCACAAATTGGCCTAAAGGTTGAGTGAAGCATCATTCCTACATCATGAATGCATCACCATATTCGAGCATTAAGCATATGTCATGCCAATGTCACCACCTACTTGTTTCATGCATGCATCACCCCCATCCATTAGAAATTCAATCCCACCCAGATTTGAACCCAGTTTTGATGCAAGATTTCATGGAGCCTATACCACTAGGGAAAGACCCCAACCACCAAATAACATGTTATTTGGGTAATGAGGTATAACTGGGCTCTACGCCATACCTTTCCGGGTCCAAACCAACCAATTATGCACCACACGCCCCAACTAATTTTGATTGTGTCCATACTCAAACCTGATCTAGTTTGGTTTCCAGGGAGTGGCCACCTTACATGGAACCACTATATCGACCCTTGTTGGATATTCATTACCAATTTACATTGCTGATTTATTAATCATTAAATTTCTCCCAAAATTTTATCAAATCCATGTATCTGTCAACTACTAGATTCAGAATACCATTTTTGTTGAGCATTATAATGAAAATGATCCTTAAAACCTCTTCTCATAGTCCATGTTATGTTTATGCCACTAATAGAAGAGGTTAAATCTACACTTCTAGTTGGCCATCCATATTTACCCACGGATCCATCAAATGTTGAGTGAAGTCCCATATTCTAGAAATCATAACCTTGATTTACTTGACACTTTTTTATTTAAAGTTAAAAATAATCTTGATAAGACTACTTCTTTTTACTAAAATTACATAATTAAACACACCCCTTACATAAGAAATCCCCAGTAGTAAGAGGCATCAACAATTAAGGATTATGAGAACCAGATACTTTAAAAAAAATTGAAACCCTACCGATGGAATCCATTTTCAATTAATATATGTTTTCAAGGATTTATAATTTTTCTTGGAGAATGAAATCCTTTTATATTTAACATGATTTTTATTTTTTTCATACTCATAAACTATCAATACATTAAAAAAAATCATAGCATAATAATTCTGTTTTTCTATGAAAGCTTGTTTATTATTATGTTTGATTACATAAAAATAAAAAATTCACAATAATAATAAACCATTCATAAAAACATAAAGCAAGTAACAATGTCCATTTACTACTTATTGATTAATTGAATGGATAATAGATCATAAATAACCCTAGGGGTGGCTTTTTTAGTTGAATATGATAAGAGTTTCAGTACCAACCCTGGAACAATGTATCTATATCTCATCTAGAACATCACCTATTCTCTTCTTGGTCCACATATTGTTATGTCCTAAACATTATAGATAAATACTCCCATAATCATGAGTGGGTCTTAGGAATAAAAAGTACACATGAATAAAATTACTCAGTGTCAGATATGACATTATATATATAATAAGTGGGATACATTGCATATACATTAATTTATAAATTAATTATTACAAACATGATATACATTGGAATAATTAAATAAATTATTAAAGTTACTAGATATATACTGGTTGGTCAAATCACATGATCAGTCAGTACACATTAACCATAGGTTAAAAAAATTAAATTTTGAATTAATTATACTCCATATAATTTTTTAGGAATTAAAATAAATTAATCAAATTATAATTTATAAGATATTTGCTCATAGTCCCTGAATAATTTTATTATATTATAATTTTTTATAATATTTTTTAGAATTTTTATTAAATATCTTTGGATTCCTTGGTATTTACCACAAAGGGAATCCATGTACTTTTTATAAGGACTATTCGTGGGTACGGTTCACATGCAGATACTATTCAACCGCTGGTAAATGTTCAATATTTGGAACTATTCACTCATGTGTTATTGTTCACAAGCAGATACTATTCCCCCACGAATAACTATTATGTACTTCATACTATTTACTTAAAGATTGTTTTTTACCTATACATACACACTAACACACACATGTAATTATTTTTAATTACATGGAAGACCCTATCATTAGAGCCTCACACTTTGAATATTATACAACTGACGAATGAATAGTTACAAAATGTTAATATTCATCCAAGTTGAATAGTTTAATTTAATTAATTTTAATCCAAAAATTAATATTTCAATATTCAGATATCCATATCATATTCATTTGACCTCAAATAGATGTTTTGTAAGTGGAGTTAAGAATTTAACAATGCCCTCTACTAGAATTCATGATAATTTAATTTTAATTCAACATAATTGTGAGCACGATCCCTCTGATATAACTTGTCGCTACCAGGAACACAATAGAAGAATAAAACTTGATATTTTAAAATTTTATCACTAGAATGATAACAGGAATGATTCTCTATTGATGTACATACCGATTAAAACCCAAGGATCTCATGCGTAAGGTATTAATCTTGAAATTAAAAAAGAACTGTTACCTCATTTGATTTGAATATGTTGGCATGTTCTGCTCATTTTCAGTTATCATTGCTTTACATAACCAACATTATATCCCTCTATATTGTCCACATGAAGCTCTAGATCCCATAAATATACCATGATAATTATCAAGCTACTATCAAGAATAATTTAAGACGCTTTCTATGTCATTTCTATCATTGGAGAACCATGTCTTTGATCCAAAAGGAATAAATTGAAATCGGGTCTTTAGATTTATTATTTCCTACTCTAGAATTTGGGAGACAAGAGATATAAGATATAATATTTAAGGGAATTAATTGTCCCTCAAATTTATGAATTTTAGGTCTCATATAGCTTGGTTTAAATTCCTAAAAAATATTCTTAGGCCCCCAGATAACACAAACCTTCAAAATAATCACTAAATGATACTTAATGACATATTAACTATTTCAAAAATATCATATATATTTTAAAAAATTATTGTAAAATAAAATATATATTACATGATAGAATTTATACCATTAACTAGGCTAAGTTCTCCCATTAAATACTCAACAAACATTTAATAATAACATTCATTAAAAAATATATATTTTTTATATATTGACTTAATTACATATGAATATAGTGAGTAAATAAATTCATTAAATTTTATTATAAACAAGAATAATAATGAATTTATTTATTTAATAGCAATTTTTCCAACTCATACATCACCCAAACCCTAAGGTGGGACCCACCTTGTCCTAATGTCTTGTTTATTGAAAAAACATGTTTCTTAAATATACTTTGTGTGTGACCCTCTATTTTCTTATCTCGATAGCAGTGAGTACTACCCATTGAGTTGGAGTAGATTTAAATAACCAATCAATTCTCCTAAGGAGATAAGGTATAGTTATAAAAATGGTAACCTCTCCTATGAACACACTATGTGTAATTTAATCTATATATTATATGATATCTAAAAAATAAAGATGCATAAATAGTGTCACCATCCACACTCTATTTATTTTTTGTATAAAATTACATGATATACTTACCCTCTTAAACCATGATCATGGATTAATGAAGGTAATACTATCCTATTTAACTAGGGATGAGATATAACTCCCTCAACATAGAAGTGAAAATTGTATCTTGACCATTCAACTAATGTCATTCCACCAATGAAACAACCAAAACAAGATAACATGATAAAATATAAACACTATGGTATTCATCTTGATCCAAATTATGTGATCAAATGGTATAAATTAATAATGATCTCATGGCATGAGACCAATAGACATGTTCAGATATAGGAATAACCAGTGATTGTTGTAACATGTGGTATTTCTATTGACAGGTCAGTCCTTGAGATCACCATGTTTGAACATTATAAGAAAAGGTATCAATTCTTATGATCCCCCAACACCATATAGTTATAAATGATTTGTTTCCTAAATGAAGGATGTATTTAGATGATATGAAATTTTTTTAACACTATTATCATTGAATCTCAAGGTCATCATTATATTTGTGAAATTCTATACCCTTTAGATATGATGTGTAATATAAGAAAATTATCATTTACATAGGATTTAAAGAAGTAATGTTACTATCATGGTTATAAAAAACATACTTATATATCAAATTTTCAAAATTTAATGTTAATAAAAGTACATATAATTTTTGCATCTAGGGTACCCACTCACAACACAAAAACCAATGGAATGTTCTCTCCCTATAACTATAACACAATATATGCACATTTGGCTTCATATCCCATCCCTGAGATCACCATCTCATCTCTTGCTCACTATAATCTTTACACTATCCACACATCTCAATGCACACCTTTACATCCTCCTTACCTATTGAACTTATCCCTTGAGACCATCTCAATCACCCAAGTACATCATTAAAAAAGCATCATCATCCTAATATCTCCCAAAATTTTAATCCATTTTTGTCTTCTTAAACCATATATTCTCTACTCATCATTTACATATCAATCCTTGGAGGTATTTTCCCACTCATTTAACTCGCCAAGAGTCTAACCCATCCTAAAGTGGGTGTTTCGCATCATAGGATATATGTAGACTCATATTATCTATCAACATGATCCCTAATGTACTCACACTGACCCAACTATCTATATAACCCCATATAGTTTGTTCAAATATCTTCCCAAATATAAGTAATCCCCCAAGAATCTCATAATCAATTTAGTACTCACTTTAATTGGAGACATAATCGTCCATCGATCTCATTCCTACAATATCACAAGTGATCCTTCTACAAAACCAAGAGGCTCAAGAAACTACAATTCCAGCCTAGATTCCAATTTATATCATTCAACTCATTACTCTTATATCCTAAGTGACACATAGAATGTTTTCCTAATAAATCACATATCCCTCAAGAGCTGAGGTATAAATTTAGTGTCTAAGGGACATTTGTGGTCCATCACACTTTATTTATTCCATGAAACGTAAATGAAAAAAGTCATTTTATATTTCATTCTCAAACAAAAACCAAATGTGATAACACATTATATATCTAAATAAACCCAATACATAATCCAAAGGGGTATATTATGTGACCACCTATCTCATATGGGGTTATCATACCTTTAAAAAAATCATAACCACTCTCACCCAACCTCTCCCAAGACTCATCCAAACTCATATCAACCCTAAATCCTATATATAAATACAAAAAAAAATTAAAATCATAATATTATATCTCTCTTCAATGAAACTGTGACCAATCCCACATATGATATATTTGACATACCTCTGATTCCATCCATATTAAAACTCCTAACACCTTGAATCAATTCAATTGAAATTGAAATTAAATTAAATTTAAAACCCAGGAATAATTATAAGAATACATACTTTTTATGAAATAGAGAGAAAAAGTGTGTGTTCATCATCATGGGAAGTTCTATAACAACTTTGAGAAAAACTCTCGGCATATCTAGATGATTCCACTGTGGTCTAGAGGAGTCATCAACAAAACCCCAATGTGGAGACATACAAATCCATGATATTAAAAAGAAATAAAAATAAAGTAATAAAATTGATTATAATTTCCTATAATCATCATGTAATATCCTATAAATCCATAAGAAAACCCTATTCTAAGGGGGAGTCAAAAGGAATAAGGGAGCGATAGACCCTTGGCTCAGCCACAAGTGATGGATTGATGGAGGTTGTGAGGGATTAAAATCTGAATGGTGGAAGTTATAATACTCTACCTTATAATAATATATTGGAAGTCACATGGTTTTTGTTAATGATGTACCAACCATGAGGCTATTATACTCTTGAGCCACATCCCCTCACAAGATTTTACCACACTGTTTGATAATTCATGCACCAATCTTGATGAACTATTCAGGGGGAACTCACCACTATGAATTATTTTCCCTGTATGGTTCTTTGCAACCATTTTCGGGTTTTGTTCATCAATACTAAGGGAAAACCCATCAACATAGTTTCACTTGTTATCCCACATATCTTTTCTAAATAGCATAATGTCCATGAATAGGGTTAAAACCCTTCTAAAATTTCCAAAATCGAACATAAAGTGCCTGATATTTTCCCAACAACCTGAAACCTTAATTATGACTCATTATATATATAATGAATATCGTTGATATCCTAAAATGATTTGAATAATGATCAAAATAGTAGTTCTCAAAATAACTCCTGCTCTAGGACCAAAAATTCCAATGCCCTCTAATTTTGACAACCCATTAAAGCATCTGCCTTTACAACATCACCACTATAATAAATAGCATCCCCAAGAGGTCCTAGTAGTTCTCTAATCATTAATATTGATCCAAATTATTTTTCAATTGACCATTAACTATATGTATTCTACACTGAATTTTTGAATGAGCTTCTTTTGTGCAACTTTAAACATCAAGGTTCACTATTCATAAAACTTTGAGCCACATGATCATCCCCATTTCATAATCACTGAGATAATTATTACCCATTCCCTTTTATCCAAATACAACAGATTCTCATAAAAAAGTTTCTCTATAGGTTTATGGTGCTCCCCACCATAATACTTACCTTGCAAAGGCATATTTCGAAGCAAAAATACCTACCACCATCAGAATCACCTAAAAAATTAATTTTCATTGGTACATCAACATATTAGGTGTAGTTTCTATTTCACCACACTCAATCTCATTCAAAAACACCAGTCAATCCTCCTCTAAACAATCCTTCCTAAAAATAAAATGTATCACCCTCTATCACACTATCACATCTCCTAACGATGATGCCGAAAACCCAAAGGCATTGTAAGATCATATAAACACCCACACTAAATCCCCAAATTGGAATTTAGTATAATTGCATGGTTAAATCCTCAAATAAACAAACTATATATCACCATCTTATCATATAATTGAATGGTAATATCCTCAACTAACCAATCCTAGAATCACTCTATTAGCTCAATCATCGACACACCTTTAATTTGAAACACCCCTCATATCATGTCAAAATATTTATTGATCCATATGCAAACATCTAGACCCTATTTGATATCATACCCAAATCTCAAACCTGGTATTCACCGACCAAATAAAATTGGGTCCTTTTATACACTAGCATCCTAGTTCCACCTCAATTGTCCAATGACTGGTCTTGGTAAATCCATGACCATAACCACATGAGGTTCATATATCTATGACTGATTCAATTCTCCCCACCACAATATTATGATTATTATCAGTAGTATTAAACAAGACACCCAATTTGGATATCTCATGGGCTATCAATTATCAAACGTAATGTATAGATGCATCTATATGACTGATAGCCAAGAATAAAAATTAATCATCAATTAGTACTAATTTCTAGCATACAGGGAACACCATCCTTAACATGTATCAAATTTCTAATTGTAACAAGGTCCACAACCTCTAATGGTTGATAGTGTGATCCTATTTATGTTGATTCCCTCACATGACTCCTCAAATCAACCTAAATAGGTTCCAATATGAATTTTGTATTAATCCTCTTAAGCCACTCCCAACCATCTTGTTAACCCCTATTTGAACATTGGGTCAAATCAGTTATACCACAACACTCATATCACTCTTTGAGGTTTCCTATCACCACATGGGGAAACCAATAATTATATTCAATACTTATATAACCATACCCAAAAAAACCATCTCAATACACATTATTCATGAACCATTTCAAGTAAAACCATGTTTTAAGATCATTTGAATGCACATCATTCCATCACACTAGTCATCTTTCATAGTGATGATAAAAATACCCCATTACCAAATGAGGCATAACTAAGAAGGTGTACACCCTAGAGTTTCCCTATAATATCCACTCACTTGTACCATCTTGAGTTATAACCCATAAATTCTAGGATCATATCCCTAAATCACTAACCATAATCATTGTACATTGGTATCATCTATATAAAAGAATTATTGATTCTCCCTCCCATAAACATGATTTCCATCACATATCAAGGAAAATCACAGGATCACCCTCCAGCCACGCATCACTCCAAATCCAGAAGTTTCTACCTATTTGGACCAAAATGATAAGGAATACGATCATATTCAGGTATTGCATTTTACTATTTAGGAAATATCAAATAAGAATAAATCATCTCATTTTTTTGTGAAAATTGGACTAACCATCATATTCATGAAATAAGACTCACAGTGCTTGAAAAGTTCCATCGAATTTATGATAAAATTTCTGTAAAAATGGATCATCAAACTCAACCTGAGTTTGGAATTAAAGTTATGATCGTAATAGGGAAGAACTGGAGTCTAAATAACTACGATATAAATCTCATGATTCTTTTATATTTTTTATTTTTCAAAAACTCATAATTAAGTTGTAAAACATGGGATGATATCTTGTCTAATGAAAGGGGATAAAAGGTGCTTCCAATAATATTCATGACAATCGTTTCCAAGACGAGAAGGAAATAAAGATCATTCTAGAAGAATGGAATCTTTTAATAATTTCCACTATAACCCTGATGATGCTAAATATGATCACCAATGCATTCAATGTCATGAAGTATTTCACGATACTTATTGATATTTTCAAGAAGAATAAAGTTGGTGAATCCCATGATTTTTGGTCTCAAGTTCCTCATAATGATTTTATCACATATATTTTTTAATGGTTGATGAGGTTGATCATAATGAAGGGGATGGGTTTTAGTAAGAACAAAATAAAAAATATTTAATTCATTTAAGAATGAAGTTGATAAGTTTCTTAATCATAAAACAGAGGGAATATAAGTGTTGAAATTTCATTGGTATCGAATTCAAAAAAGAAATAAGTTTTTTATATTTAAGATGATGATATTGATTCATCAGATTTGGTATACCATCATAATCATTATAGGCATAATTATTTTCATTGGGATATGTTGAGTGAAATTATAAATAAAATAAGCTGAAGTTGTTGGAGATTATTCAAAAAGAAAATTTATAGACCGATCAACAATGAAGTCTACTATTTCTCGTAAGATTATTTTTTTATACATTTTAGTGAAAAAAGTAGTTTTTGATTGTATTCTAAGTGGTTCAAGAGAAAAGAAGAAGAATATTCTATTACTTTACATTTTCATTCATTATAAAGAGGTATACCCTAATGAAAAATCAAAATCAGAATCAGACTGGATTTTTGTTATTCCTAGAATCTTTCTTAAAGAGTTTGAAGAATATACAAAAGTTTTTTCAAGGGGGAGCTTCGTATTCAAATAATATTATTTATTTTATTTTAATCAGTTGGTATAGAGAATTGTAATAAAGATATCATATTGGAAAATTGGAAAGGAGAATCAGAACCAAACTAAAGTTTGTTAAGTAATTCAGAAGTGATATGATGTTTTTAGAAGATTTGATAAAGTTTGTGAAGAAATACCAAGTCTTGATGAATTTATAAATGTATATAAAATTAAAGGGAAATAAACATTTCAAAAATTTTGTTGAGTGGGGAACTTTCTAAAAATCCAACCCAAACCAATTTTTGATCAATTATAAAATGATAAATTACATTTTTCTTTTTCCTAACACAAGTAATGTTTATAGGTTTAGAAGAGAGAAGGTGGATCATTGCATAATTTTAGAGAGAATAAGTTTTTTGATTAAGTTTTCTTGAAGAATTTAATCACACATAAGAATAAACGAGAAGGGACAATATCATATTTATTTGATAATAATATTGTGCTAGATTATCTGGCATGTCAATCAGACTGGGATTTCCTAACTAATATTAGAAGTTGTTTATAATTTCTTTAATGGTATTCTGATAGAGTATTATTTCCTATTAAGAATTTGGACTTGGTAATTGGACGAGGACATTGGAATAAGTATCATAATAAATCCTAAAAAGTTCTTTACAACTTATAGGTAAGAAAGTGAATAATTATTATAAAACTAATAGTTTTGAAAACTGTTTAAGAATTAAAATAACATTTTTTGTTAAAAAAACATTCTGATATTATTTCATGGTTCTTGAAGTTGATACACTATTGTATTTATCATAGTGAAAAAAATGTGTAAGGGTATATCCTTCTCATTATATTCCACATAAAAGGAATGTTTTCTAGTGGATTTTTTGTTATTGTTTTGTTTCCAAACCATTACAAGGACATATCCACTCTTGTTGAGTAGCGAACCTCATAAAATTCTTATCTTCCTGTGGATGTGTGTTTTTTTATTTCAACAGGGAAACAAATTATCAACAAAAGGTGAATATTATTTCAAAAGAGTGGAAACATGACAGAAAAATATATCACCAATTCACCCCTCCCCCTATAAGTGATACAACTATCTTGAATGAGAAATGAACAATAATAATTATTGAAAATGGTTCCCAAAATTTATTATTTTTTGATGTTTTGAATAGAATTTTTTGGATAATTTGAATTATGTTAATAGTAAACGTATCATAGTTTTTTATGTTAAAAGATATCATATATAGAAAGATAGAGTGATTTATTACCTTATGTATATTAGGTATGATGTTCTTAAATCTACAATAGATGGGTTTCCTCTTATTAATGAAAACATTCCTCTTAATTCTGTTAATAAGAGAAATATTGAGAATAATGGAAAGGAAAAGAATGATTTACTGTAATAATTTTATGAAATTTAAATAATTAGAGTGAAGGGTTTTTTATATTGAAAGGTATAGGGAAAAAGTTAAAAAACATATATGAATACAATACAAAAGTGAAAAAGATAAAATTAAAAATCTATAGGATGAAGTATGAATATTTGAAAATGTGTGTGTATGAATTTTTCGGTTACTTCTTTACCAGGGAAAATAACATTTTAATTATTATTTGATGTCTTGGTGAAAATTTTTAGTATTCTACATTTTTTTAAAATATCTATGAATCTTTATTATAAAGTTTGATACTAACATTTCTTTATAGGAAGATATAGATCCTAAAACACTATATCTAGATGATTTTCATAACACTCTCATTACTTTTTAAATGAGAAGGCAGAATGATATGAATAGAAAAAAAATCTATAGATAAATATATTTCAATTATACAAAGAAAATGAAGTCAAATAAAATTTTAATTAAATAGTAATATACTGATTCTAATTTGATAAATGAGGTATGTCAAAATCATGATGAATTTTGATCCTTATTTTATAAAAATTTGAGAATATTTATAGGTAAATGTAAATGGAAAATTACATTGAAGTGATTTGAATATTGAGTCATTGGGAACTTTGTGACTAATTTTCTTCAAAGAAATAAAGAATAAGATTGTCAATAAGATGATAGAAGGAATAGAATACCATATATGAAATAAGGTGACAAGAATAAGTCTTTTTAAAATGGAAAAAATAAAAAGTTCTTTAAATCTAAAAGAAGAAGTTTTTTATTTAAAGATGGAGAATACTAAGGTAGTGAAACTAAATCAAAAAAATTCTACAAATAAGTTTGAGAATACATTTATAGAAATAGAGAATGATGAAGGGTTTGACAGTAGTGGTTCTTAATAAGAAAAAACTTTATTAGAATATCAAATGAAATAATAATTTAAAGAATATCTATGGAAGATTGGAACATAATAGAAAGAAATCAGAAAGATCAAAAATTAAAGTTTCTAAAATAAATTCATGATGATAAATATAAACTTGTGTAATAAATTGAGGATTTGAAGAAATATATCAAGGAATAATATAATAGTAATGAAAATATAGAAGTATTTCTGGTGGAAAAGAAGAAGAGTTGGAACTTGTCTATCAAAAAATTTCTAAAGCTTAATAGAGGGATACAATTTCACGAACAATATATTAGAATTTGGTGAATGTTTTAGTAAGAATAAACCTAAAAAAGATTAATAACACCTACTTTTAAAGGTTGATAAAAATTATGGAATTGTTTTTGAGAATAAGAAAGTTGAGGGAGTTATATGTGTTACCAAGTACAATAATAATGGGAAATCGGAAGTTTTTAAACACATTGAGTGAAACAAAATTCTTTTACATCTGGTTCTAATAAGACTAAAAAGAAAATACTACTGAAAAATAATATTCTAGTTGAAAATAGAATGGTTGGTGGTCAAAAATGTTTACTTAATAAATATTATAAGTTTGATGAGAAACATATGTACAACTCTAGTTAGTATTGATGTTTCATAGGAAAATAATAATTTTATGGGTATTGTTGCTATTTTGATGGATCTGGATAGACAACATGTAACGCCCTGACCCCAGAAGCCCTGAGTCAAAGCATTATTTTAATACATTTGAATGACTACAAGGAATAAAATCCCAAAAGGCCAATCAATTTAGCAGTCTTGGAAACTATATTACATACATGAGCGTTACATTACACAATAGAAAATATAACAAAACATAAGTGATCCTTAGATAATGCCATTAATCCCCTAGATTAACTATGCTTATTAGTCATAATACACTTCTTGGAATCCAGGGAAAATAAAATATAAGAAATGGGTGAGATAAGATACTCAGTAAGGAAAAGAATATAGCAGAAACTTTCATAAATAATCATAAACATTTAAGGCAATGTATAAAACTAAAACAAAATCTTTTTTATTTTAAACTTCAGCATAATGTGGAAAAGATATATCAAATAATTCCATTTACTTATTCACATGGATATTATACTAGTCAAATAATATCATGCAATATCAATAGCCAATTTCATAATGATGGAATGCATAATGCCAGTCTTTATAACCACATAGTCAAGGCCTTGTGCCAATACTACAAATAATATTTTGTCAATGCCTTGTACCAAGACACTAGTTTGTCTCATGAGACATACCAATGCATTGAAGAGAAAGAGCGGGCTCCACCCATTGCATACTAAGTCCAATGCATTCCTTATATGAAAAGGTTTAAAAACAACATAAACATTCATATTAAAACTAACATAAAAATTGTCAATAATTTATTCATAAACCATGAATGGTGTAAAAATAACACATCCATAGTCAAACATATGACAACTCCTTCAATACAATATAGATTTTTTGTATCATAATAAATCAACTTCAAACAATCTTAAAATCTATGAAAGGATGTTGACATAGATGAAATCAAAACATTTTTAAAGAAATATCACTTTCTATTTTGAAATAATTTAAAAGTTATATAATTATAAAAGAAAACATTTATTTTCAAAATATTCATATAATATTTTATGGAAATATTCGACAATGTTATAACGGAAGAAAATAGATGCACCCACCTTGTAAGTAAAAAAAGACATTCTTACCTTAATTTTGTCGAAAAGATCCTGAAGTACCTTGTTTGGAAAACGATAAAAATATTTCCTTTAAAAATATATATAGTCAAATAAGGTTATAAATGACTTTGACTCATATTCTAGTAAATAATAAGAATGTTTTGAATTACATTTTTAAGAAAAAAAATAGATGTGGATGATAAAGAGGTCACAGTAGATACTTATGTATTAACAACCACAAATAAGTAACGAGATTGTAGAATTAACCCTTACCTTATACACTGACTTAGTCGATGGTATGTTAAAATCTTGTATAATAGTTAAAACATTGTTATTAAATTATACAAGAATCATATACATAAATATAATATCACATATGACATATAATATTTCTTTGTTAATAATATTTTAGTAGTATCATCATTGCTTGTGATAACTGATTCGTTTTCTTTTATATGATTTGTTACATAAGCCATTTTTGTTATGGATAGGATATATTTTATTCATATACATAATGATATTATGTTCATAAACAATATTTTTAGTCAGAAAAATTATTCTTGAATGATTATGATGGCGAATGAATCTCATCGCGTTCAGGGAGACGGTAATCTGTATGTACGTACGAGCGACAATATCATTATATTGATGGTGAACTCATTTGTAATTGGATGGTATATCATATATACAGAATCATTAACATGTTATACTAATTATCTAAAATAGTTATACTCATTATTATACCCATCCAAATAATGAAGTGTTTGAATAACAAACTACACCACAACGTGGAGATGGTAAACTGTACGTATGCACATACAGAGACTTTGTCATTTATTGGATGGATAGAATAATAAATATGGTTTAAAAATATTTATAATAACATCACAGTATGTAGAAGGTACTGTATTTGTTATTTTGGTATGGAAACAACAAAGAAAGAGGAAGTGGAAGAAGAAAAGAAATGAAAGAGGGTTGTTAAATTATTACCTATTCTTCAGGAGTTTCCTTTTCAGTTGATCAAAAGGGATCCTTAGGTCGGATTTAAGATAAATTTAAGGACTATAGGTTGATGTGAGAGAAGATGGAGGAGATATTTGAATAGGTTTTTTCCGAGACAAATGTCTTTGGAGGTGTGATTTTGAGAGAAGTGGAAGTGCCCTTTTAAAAGAGGGGTGAGGGTCAATTTAGGAAAATATTAAAATATTAAAATATTATACAATCATATTAGGTTTATAATGGCTCAAACTGAATTTATTTATAGCCTTATGTGGTTATGGGTAGAAATAATCTCAACCAATAGGTTTTAAACAAGTTTATGTTACAATTTTAACCATATCCTTTAGAATTAACTCTTAGTTAAATAGTTTAACTTTTACTGTGTCTTGTTGTAGAATGAAACTATATGGTTAATAAACATACTCAAAACTTCCAATAGAACCTAAAGTGTTTAATTAATGACATATATAATATTATTTAATCCCTTTGGTAGAACCTTATATTTTTAATAATATTATATAAATAAATAATATAGTATTTGTTTTAAAAATTAATTTATGTTAATTTGGACAATATTAGGATTTTTTTTTTTGCGAAAGTCATAAAAACATTATCACTTGGAAAAAAATTATATAATCAATTCTAAAATTTCATATTATCCTATAAAATTCGTGGATGTCATAAAAACATTGAAATTATCTTTATTTTAATATTTATAATACCATTTATTTGATTCGTTCATTAATAATGTAATTATTGCATCATCATTGTGTCATAAATAAATTTAATTATTTAATGTCTAAAAATTATAAATAAACTACTATGATGTAGGAAATATTATCATATTTCTAATGAATATTTATAGTTGAATTTATTTTATGTATAACCATATATTAAAAATGGTTTAGTTATTAAACATTGAATATAACACTTTTAACTCTTCTTTAAATAAAATAATAATAAATATCCTAATCTAATCCAAGTGGACCTAAAGTATCATATTTTATTCATAATTCTGCTTTTGGTTGAATTACACTTATCCAATATAATTAGGACATGTTTTATGGTAATTATAATATCATTTTTACCTTTAATTACCATATTTACTTTTAATCGTGGTAAATAAAAGTCAAAAGTTGCTATTCAACAAAACTTATTTCCATATTATTAATCCAAATTTTACATAATCAAGTCAACTGTGTCTCTTGGAGTTTTGAAATTCAACTCATAGAAGTGGTAAAATTATGTTTTATGCAAATTTTCAAATTCTATTAGAAAGTGGAAAAAAACGTTAAAAAGTTCAATATAACTTTATACATCTAATTTAATTATAAAATGACTCCAATGAATTAAATTGAACTTAAAAAAGTATTAAATATCTATTTTGACTTAAAATAAATTTAAATAAAATAAATAATTATGTAAATTAAAATTCGGTTTTAAATAATAACACAGTGTTTTTCACTATTCATCAAAAATTGAATGTTTTCAAAAAAATACCAAAAATTCACCCTAATCTGATTTTGATGTTAAGATTTAAAAAATGAAGTCTATTTTACCATATTAAACACATATAATTTTTCTTTATTAGTTTAAAATTAATTTATGTTGTCAAACCCAAAAAGCGGGTTTTTAAAAAGTAAAAACATTGAAAACATTGACTTGTATTTATGTCAAATTTAAATGTAAAATTACTTATAATGGCCTAAATTTTATTAAATGATAAAAATATAATATAATTATAGTTCAAATCTATTCAAATTAATAATCGAACACTTTAAATTAAGTCTATTAATGAAATTCAATTAAAACATATTATTTTTCACTATTTGTCAAAATATGAAAGTTATTTGAAAAGAATAAAAAATTTATCCAAAAATAATTTAATGTCCCACTTATAAATAACAACTTAATTTCATTAAATTGAATATATAAAATTTCAAATATTGGTATTAAAAAGGGATCACCCTTAAAAGGTGGTAAAATTGCATTTTTTTAAATATTTCTTCTTTTATCTGAAAAAATGAATTTGTTCTTATATTATGTCTAAGAAACAAATAATATGGATGATAAAATTATATAGAGTATATAAGATTCAAAATTCAGTTAATACAATTCATAACAGCGTTTTGGATGACTATTATGGTATGTTGTGGTGCTCTCGAACTCGGAGTTGAGTATAGCACAAGCTATTAAATTACTTTAATGAGATAACGTACTATGATATCTTGGGGTGTTACATTATCCCCTCATTAAATAGATTTCTTCCTCACAATTTGAAAATTTTCTTCAAAAATAAAAGGTTTAAAGTAGAAAAATATCTTTGTGGAAAACCCACATCAAAAATTTGGTTAAAAAAATTTCTCATAATAATAGGAAAAGGGAAATGAAAAAGCCACCACCAAATTATGATCTCGATTAAGAAAACATTGGTAGTAATTAGAGACACATAATTTGAGAGAAACATAAATATTTATATGGGTTTATTGAGGACATCAATCACAAAAGGTGAAAAATTTAGGGCCTCAAAGCCATTAATCTATGATGATTTAAAACATCATCAGGTCAATAAAATATAAGATATTAGGATAACACATTTTTGGTTTTAAGATCCCTTCCCTAAAATTTAATAATTAATTTCTTAATAGAATGAGTATAAAAAATAATACTTGACATGTATAGTTACATTCGTTAACTAATTTCTACCACAATCACATCTTTCACTCCAAAAGATAATAGAACTCAAAAATGTTCTATTTATCCTATTCGTATAGGGTTCCAAAAAATGAATTTATAATTCATTTTTCAGAATATTTAAAAAAACAACATTATAAAAATAAGGACTTCAAGTAGGCCAGTGGTAGGTGATGCACCCCTGTCGCCCTTCAGTTACGGGTTCA
This sequence comes from Viscum album, assembly GCA_963277665.1. Taxonomy (NCBI): domain Eukaryota; kingdom Viridiplantae; phylum Streptophyta; class Magnoliopsida; order Santalales; family Viscaceae; genus Viscum; species Viscum album. The sequence goes on from OY728166.1 coordinate 1,325,844,772, forward strand.
AGTCTCATGGACATGCTAGACGTGATGGGTTGTCGCCCAGCCTTTGGGTTTTCCTTTTTATGACAATCCAAAAATAATCTCCAGAAATGATTTAACCATAATAATAGTATCCAATGTTAATATTAATAGAATCCAACCTTTAGACTTATCCGAAATACTTCTTCCCAAACTCACAATCCAAAATTCATAAGGAAGGTAAACACAATGAAGATCCTTTTTTCACGTAATAACATGTGAATACCTTCATCATGAATTATTTTAAAGAACTATAACACTCTAAAATACCATAAAACCTTATTGGTGAAATTAATTCTCCCTTATTCATTATAGAATATTGGATATAATAATTCTATCAAAAAATGTTGTAAACTCTAGCAATAATGGAATATACAATTCATTAATAAGTTTTATGGTATTCAAGAATATGCAATACAATTTATCCAAATAAATAATATATTATTACAAATTCACTACCTCAGTATCATAACCATATTATGGTTTATCTTTCTGTCAACCATATATTTTACAAAAAAAATCAACCTTCTATTGAGTCACTTTTCTTGGTTCCACAAAATCTCAAGTCTCTAATGAAATAGTACTGTAGTACAATCCTTATATACTTTATAATTCTTATAACATGTACATCATTAATAAAACACTCAAATGACATAATACATTAACAACATAAAAACTCTAATCATTCCTCTTCATCTTCGATAGTATCATAACTTTATTATTATCCAATAGCTGCATTTGGGGTATTCTCTGATGATTTGGACACTGATTGGCATAGTGTCCTAACTCCTTGCAGATGAAGCATTGTACATTTGAAACCTTTTTCCTACCATTGAAATCACATACTTGGTGTCCTGTTTCTCCAAACTTACAACAAACTCCCATTCTCTTCAAGCAGTTACCAAGGAGATTTTGTCTATAGTTATCACATATGATAAAATCATTCATTCCCCTCTTCCCTTTATCCATATTTCTCTCTTCAATATTTTTATTATTTTGCTTCCCTTAAATTACATAGGACTTAGAGAATTATTTACTTATCATATTTTCACATGATACTATTTCTTCATATGATGAGAATATGTGGGAGACTATTTTTCTTTTATATATTGTCTTAATAACATGAATGTTATTATCATTCTTAATCACTTGATAATGCGTATTGTTGGAATTCTCATTCCTTATACTATGCGTCATTTCTAAACAATGGCATACAGAAGGATAGTTTATTAATAACAATTCATAATTGCAAACTTCTAAAATACCTAACATAAATTTAAAATATTATGCATATAATCAATAATCATAAAAAAATTTCTTTGAGGAAGTATTTTCTCCAAAATCTTTCACAATGGATTGTAATGAAACTGTAAATTAACCTAAAAATATCCCTCTAGAGTATTGTAATCAAGAGTGCTGCAAGGATCTTTGTCGTGTACTAGGATACCCTGGGTCAAGCCCAAAACTCCTTGTTAGAGTTTTCACTCATAGGTACATCTGTGCCAGAGCCACCTCTACCTGCTCATATCCATACATGGATGTATTGTTTGGAAAATAAAAAAAACTCTATATTAACAAAATTCTAGGAAGTTCTTCTATACCAATTCTCAAAGTCTATCTTAGGAGAATGTTCTCTAATCAGAGTTTATCTAAATCTATTTCCAAGGTTGTTTATAAAATTCCTATGATCCCAACTGTAATTCCCCAAACCCAGAATCCCATAGTCAGTGCATTATTTTAATACATTGGCTTGATTATAAGGAATAAAATCCTGAAAGACCGACCGGTATAGAAGTCTTGGAAAATAGATTACATAAATGAACGTTACATTACACATTATAAAATAAAACACAACATAAATGATCCTTTGAGAACGCCATTATTCCCCTATCTTAATCCTACTTATCAATCATAATACACTTTTTGGAATCCTGGGGTAATAAAACATAAGTAAGTGGTGAGCTCATAAACTCAGTAAGGATAAAAATATAGCAGAAACTTTCATAAATAATCATAAACATTTAAGGAAATGTATAAAACTAAAACAAAATATTTTTAAACATAAACTTCAGCTTAATATGGAAAAGGTAAATCAAATAATTTCATTTACTTATTCACATGTATATTCTACTAGTCGAATAATCACATTCAATATCTATATCTGATGTCATAATGATGGAATGCATAATGTCCGAATTCATAACCACATAGTCAATCCATTGTGCCAAGACTAAAAATATTAATTTTTCAACAACTTGTGCTAAGACACTAGTTTGTCTCATGATACCAATCGATGCATCGAGGATCTATAGTGGGCTCCACCTATCACTTAGTATGTCCAATTCATTCCTCATATGAAAAGTTTTAAACATAACATAAACATTTTTATTAAAAATAGCATACGAAATTTCAATAATTTTTCCATAAACCAGTAATGGTTTAAAAATAACACATCCACAGTTAGAAATATATCAAATCCTTCAATAAAATATGGATGTTTTGTATCATAATAAAACATCTTCAAACAATCTTAAAATCCATCCAAGGATGTTGAAGTAGATGAAATCAAAACTTTTTTAGAGAAATATCTCCTTCTATTTAGAAATAATTTAAAAGCTATATATTTATAAAAGAAAAAATTTATTTTGAAAATATTTTTATAATATTGTATGAGAAACTTCGACAATGTTATAATTACCGAAAATAGCCGCACCCGCCGTAAATGTAAAAAAAGACATTCTTACCTTAATTTTGTCGAAAAGTTCATAAAGTACATTGTTTGTAAAATGACGGAAAGATTCCTTTAAAAACATATATGGTAAAATAAAGGTATAAATGAATTTAACCAATAGTCTAGTAAATAGTAAGAATTTTTTGAATTACATTTTTAAGAAAACACGGATGTGGATGATAAAGAGGTCACAGTAGATACTTACATATTAACAACCTTGGATATGTAAAGAGATTATAGAATTAAACCTTACCATGTATAGTTCCTTAGTATATGGTATTTTAACAACCTATATAATAGTTAAAACATTATTATTAAATTATAAAATAATTATATACATAAATATGATATCATATATGATCAAATAATATTGCTTTGTTAATAATATTTTAGTAGCATCATCGTTTCAGGTGTTAAAGGATTCATTTTCCTTTATTTTCTTGGTTAAATAAGCCATGTTTTTTATGATTAGGAAGTATTTTATTCATATAAATAATGGTTATATGTTCATAAACATTATTTTTAATCATAAAAATTATTCTTGAAATATTACGATGGGGAATGAAGCTCATCGCGTTCGTGGAGACGGAAATCTGTACGTACGTACGAGTGAAAATGCCATTATATTGATGGTGAAATCGTACGTAATTGGATGGGATATCATATATACAGAATAATTAACATGTTATATTTATTATTTACATCAATTATTCTCATTATTATACCCATCTAAATAATTAAGTGTTTTAATAACAAACTACACCACGACGTGGAGATGGTAGGTCGTACGTTTGCATGTATGATGACGTTCTCATTTATAGGATGGATATAATAATGAATTTGGTTGTACCATATTTATAATAAAATCACAGTATGTATAAGGTACATGATATATTATTTTGGTATGGAAACAACCAAGAAAGGGGAAGTGGAAGAAGAAAAGAACTTGAAAGGGAGTAGTGAAATTATTACCTCTTCTTGAGGTATTTCCTTTTGAGTTGATCCAAAGGCCTCCTTAGGATGGATTTATGATAAAATTATGGACTTTAGGTTGATTTGGGGGAAGTTAAGAGGATATTTGTTCTACGGTTGGCTGATCCGAATGGATTTGGAGGTGTGATGTTGAGAGAAGGGGAAGTGCCCTAATATAAGATGGGTGAGGTTTATTTTAGAAAAAGATTAAACTATTATTTTATTATACAAAAATATTCAGTTTATAATGGATTAAAATTAATTTATTTAGATACTTAGGTGGTTATGGGTCTAAATCCTCTCAACCAATAGGTTTTAGACATGTTTAGGTTACCATTTTAACCTTATCTTTTAGATTTAACTCTTAGTTGAATAGTTTAACTTTTACTGTGTCTTCTTGTATTCTTAAACTATATGGTTAATAAACTAAATGAAAACATCCCAGAGAAACTAAAGTGGTTCATTAATAAAATATATAATATTATTTAATCCTTTTGGACAAACCTTAGATTTTTAAGAATATTATATCAACCAATAATATAATATTTGTTTTAAAAATTAATTTATGTCAATTTTGACAATTTTTGGTATTTTGTTTTTGTGAAAGTAATAACAACCTTACCACTTAAAAAAATATATAATCAACCCTAACATGTCATATTAACCTATAAAATTCTTTTATGTGATGAAATTTTTAAAATGATCTTTTTTTTAATGTTTATAATACCATTTATTTGATTCTTTCATTAATAAGGTAATTATTGCATCATGATTGTGTCATAAATAAATTTAATTATTTAATTTAGATAAATTATAAATAAAGTGTCCTGATTTAGGATATCAGTTTATCTTTCTAGTGAATATTTAAAGTTGTAGTTGTCTAATTTATAATCATATATTAAAAATAGTTTAGTTATTAAACTTTGAATTTAACTCTTTTAACTCTTTTTTAAATAAATTAATAATAAATATCCTAATCTAATACAAGTGGACCTAAAGGATAATATTTTATTAATAAGGTTGTATTTGGCCTAATTACACTTATTAAATATAATTCATACATGTTTTAGGGTAATTCTAATATCATGTTTACCTTTAATTACCCTATTTACTTTTAACCGTGGTAAATAAAAGTCAAAAGTTACAATTCAAAAAAAATTATTTTGATCTTATTGATCCACATTTTACTTCATAATTTCAATCGTTTCTCTTGGATTTTGGAAATTCAACTCCCAGAAGTGGTAAAATTATGTTTTATGCAAATTTGCAAATGCTCCTTGAAGCTGGGTAAAAACGTGAAAAAGTTCCATAAATTTTATACATCTAATTTTATTATAAAATTACTCCAATGAATTAAATTGAAATTATATAGGTATTATATATCAATTTTTACATAAAATAAATTTAAATAAAATAAATAGTTATTTAAATAGAAAGTCAGTTTCAAATAATAACACAGTGTTTTTCACTATTCATCAAAAATTTAAAGTTTTCAGAAAAATACAAAAAATTCACCCTAATCTCATTTTGATATTATAGATTAAAAAATGAAGTCTATTTTACCAAATTAAAAACATATAAGTTTCATTTATTAATTTAAAATCAATTCCTGTTGTCAAAACCAAAATGAGGGTTTTTAAAAAGTAAAAACTATCAAAATATTGGCATGTGTTTCTGTCAAATTTAAATGTATTGTTACATATAATGACCTAAATTGTATTAAATGATAAAAATAAAAATAATTATAATTAAAAACCACTCAGATTCATAATATAACACTACAAATTATTTTGGTTAAAAAACTTGTTTTCAAATAAAACATAGTATTTTTCACTATTCGTCAAAAAATGAAAGTTATCAAAAAAGTACTAAAAATTTATCAAAACTAAATTTTTATGTCCTTCCTCTAAGAAATAATTTAATTTCATTAAATTGAATATTTATAAGTGCAAATATTTTTTTTAAAAAGTGTTAGCCATTAGAAGGTGGTAAAATTATATTTTTTGAAAAATACATCTTTTATCTGAAAAAATTAATTTGTTCTTATGTTATGTCTAAGAAACAAATAATATGGATGTTAAAATTATATAGAGTATATAAGATTCAAAAGGTAGTTAATACTATTCATAACCACTTTTTTAATGACTATTTTGGTAAGTTGTGGTGCGCTTGAACTCGGTGTTGCGTGTATCGCAAGTTATTACATTACTTTAATGAGATAACATACTATGAAATATTGGGTTGTTTCATAACAAATATTTTTTAGTATAACCAACAATTTTACAACTATTAAACATGATATAGAAGGAAATTTTTGAGGGTGGTTCAACCTCATCAGATGACGAATTATGAGAAGGATGTTCATAATAATCCTGAGAAGGATAATATAAAATTGGAAATAGGTTACAACCCTTGGAAACAACTTGTGAAAGGTGTGATATAATAAATAAAAAATAAATATTAGTGTGAAAAGGCTACTCACAAATTGAAGGTGTTGATTTTTATGAGACTTCTCCTATGATGTCAAGGTAATAAACAATTAGAATCTTTCTTACTATTTTTACGCAATGATGTCACAAAAATTTTCAAATGGGTGTTAAGTAAGCATTTCTAAATGGGCATATTGATTGGAAGTTGGTTATATTTTACTACTTCAATAACCAACACTATTTCTGTTTTTACCTTATATAAAATATTTCAGATCCCTCCTAGAGATCAACAATTACTTTCTGGAAAAATAATTATCAAATATATAAAAGGAAAAAACAATTTTGGAATCTGGTATGATAGCTCAAAAATTATTGATTTTTTTGGAATTCAGATGTTGATTGGGTTGGAAATGTTGATATTAAAAGATCTAGGTATTTTTGGTGTTTTATTTTTTAGGATATGTTCTCTCAATTAACATTCAAAGAAATAGAATTCATAAGCTCTTAGTATGGATAAAGTTGATTATGTTTCTTATACTCAAGTATCTGCTCAAATTATGAAGATGAAGACTCAGTTAGAAGAATTAATTGTTGAAGTGAAGTTCCCATTTCTCTTAGGTAATGATAATAAATGTGAAAAAAACTTACCAATAATACATTAAAATATTCTCATTCAAAATATATTGATATCAAATATAATTTCATCAAAGATCATATGGAGAAGAATGCATTCAAGCTGGAGTGTGTTCCCATATCAGAAAAAGTTGCTGAAATTTCAAAAAAAAACATTACCGTATGAAGGTTTTTCTAAACTGGGGTTCAACAAGGGGATCCAATATCTTTATCATCAATTTTGATGTATGTGTATTTGTCCCCTATCTCATCTTACCTTTTTATAGTGTTGTCAAGGGGGTGGGAATTATTTTTTGTAAATATATCCTTAGAATAAAACATAAATAGAGGTAGTTGTATGTAATATATGAGTCCAAATGTAAGGCTGTGAACTAATTTAAAGGTTTGTTGGGGAGGTTGTAAGATAAAAAAAATTTGTATTATATGGAATTTGAATTAGGAATTACGGTAAGGATGAAACTTGAGGAATTTTGTTTTTCTGAAACACTGCTTTTAGAAAGCATGACTTTGATGTCAATAATTCTTGTTTCCTAAAATGTGTTAGCTCACATAGGAATAGAATTTTTTATAAGTAATCCATAGATAGAGGATAAAAATTTTAGTTATTTGTGGATCATGGTTGAAAAAAAAATCCAAAGGGGGAAATTGTTTGGACCAAGATGATAAGGAATATAATCAAATTATGTTATTGTATTTTGTTGTCGAGGAAATTTCAAAGAAGGAGAAATAAACTCACTTTATTTTTTGGTGAAAAACAAATAACCATAATATTCCATAAATCAAACACATAATTCAAGAAAACGTCCATCAAATTAAGGAAAATCTTGCTGGAAGAAAATAATCATCAGACTCACCCATAGACTGTAATGAATGGTTTGATCGTAATAGGGAAGAATCCGATTTTTAATTACTATGATATAAATATGAAGATCATTTGAAGTTTAGTAATTCTAACAAATAATAATTAAGTTATAAAAATTGTGATAAATTATTAATGAAATAAATGGTGTGAAATGCTTCTACCAATCGTATTCAATAAAATCATTTTTAGACTAAGAAGGGAAGAAAGATGTTTCTAGAAGAATAAGATGTTACAATAATTTACGTACTAAGTTAGAAGATGTTAAAGATTTTATTCAATCTATTCCAAGTCATGAAGGAATTCATGATACATGCTAAATTTTTGAAGAAGAATAAAGTTTTTGAAGTTGAATATTTCTTGTCTCAAGATCATTGTAATGAGGTTACCGAGCACAAATTTTTATGAAGACTTGAATGTTTGATCATCATGAAGGTGTTGGATTTCTGTAAGACCAAAATCCGAAAGATTTAAATATTCAAAGAAATAATTTGATGATCCTATTTTTTATTAAAGGGAAATAAGTTATGTGATGAAAGTTCATTAGTATCATATTCAGAAAATAATTAAGTTTATTAATTCAAAGGTGTTGATACCAATTCATCGGATTCATTCTACCATACTAATCATCAGAGGTAGAATTGTTTTCATCAGGAGATGTTGGGATCAATGAGAAAGATAAGAAGTTTATGTTTTTGGATCAGATTCCAAAATAAATATCAAATACTGATCAACAATGAAGTCAGCCATTTCTCATAAATGTGATTTATTGATTGCATTAAGATAAAAAGAATGTTTTTAATTTTATTCTATATGGTTCAAGTGAATAGAAGAATAATAATATACTATTTTACATTTTTTTCATCAAAATGAGGTAGATCTTAATGAAAAATTAGAATCAATATTTGACTGGAGTTTTTTTAAGTATGGAATCTTTCTTAAAGAGTTTAATGGAGATAAAAAATTATTATCAAGGGGGGTGTGATGTTCAAAGAATATTCTTTCTTTTATTTTCATCATTTGGTACATAGAATCATAATGAAAAAAATCATTTAGGAAATTATAATGGATAATTAGAATAAAACTGACTTTTTTTAAGGAATTCAAAAGTGAGATGAAGTTGTTATAAGATTAGAGAAGGTTTTATAAGAGTTGATAAGAGTTGAATAAGGCATAAATTCATCAGAAATTTATGGTAATAGTGATTTTAAAAATTTGGTTAAGTGGTAATTTTTTTAATAATCCAACCAAAACCTATTTTGGGTAAACTATAAATAAGGAATGTAATTTTTACCTTTTCTTAACATAAGTATTTTTCACAAGTGAAGAAGTGTGAAGGAAAAGCATTGAAGTATTATATAGAGAATAATTTTCTAGATTATTTTTTCTGGAATAATATTACCCGACAAAAGATGAAAGAATAAGAGACAAGATCATATTTATATGATTGTCATATTGGGATGGATCATCAGACTAGTGAATTAGATTGTGATTTTCGGACTTATATTACAAGTGGTTTAGAATTGTTTTTGCAGTATTCTGACAGAGTATTATTTCTATATTGATCAATTGGAGTTGGTAATTAGACTAGGAACTTGGAATTGGTATCATTACAAAGTCCAAAAAAGTTCTTACAAACATCTAGGTAAGAAAGTGAATAATTGTTTAAAAAATCATATTTTTGAAAATTTATCAAGAATAACCATATGAATTTTGTTACAAAAATAGTTTTATATCATTTCTTGCTACTTGAACCACAAAAATACTTTATTGTTCATAATTCTACATTATTGCAAGGTTTCCTCCTTCTCATTGTATTCCACATAAAAAAGATCATTTTCTAGTGGATTGTGTGGTATTGGATTTTTTCCAAACCGTACCAATCACATAGATGCTCTTGTTAGGTAGTGAACCTTGTAAATTCATGTCTTCTAATAGATGTAATTTTATTTGGTTTCAGGAGAAGAATAAATATATAACAGGAGGTGAATGTTTTTTTGAATAAAGGGAACTTAAAAGGAAAGATATAATTGATTCACCTATCCCCCTCTTATTGAAACAACGATCTTGACTTGGAAATTACATTACACATGATAAATTCTTCCTACATATCACCATTTAGAATCATGATATAACACTTCATTTTGAAACCAAACCCAAAATCAAAAAAGTTATACATCTGAGTGATCCTAATCTCAAAATCTTGCCTTTATTCTAGGACTAATCTAAGTCTTCTACTCCATGGGATCCTAATGAATCCTCATTCATATACCACATATCTAATAGCACTTCCAATCCACTATTCTAAAACCTAAAGAATCAACCCATGTTATCAAGTAAATATTTTCATACATTTTAATTGGAATTTCAATATTTTAAATCCCAATATTGTATTATCTTATGGTAAATTTCCACATTTTTAGGTTTTTCTATTATTTTGATATTGAATGAAAAAATATACTAATTTTGGGATTTAGCTGTTTTATTTTTATTCATTATTTCATCCATAACATTTTCATCCTCTGGTTAATCAATTTCTTTCTCTTCACTATTAGTGTGATGAATATAGTGGAGCATGGAATAGATTGTGATGTTCAATGAAGAGGTATAGTAGTTGATTTAAGGAAGATCATTGCGCCATATACTAAGTACACGGTATGGGGTGATGAAATTCAAATGAGAAGGTGCAGCTGGATAGGTTTTGATCCCCTTATTTAGTTGAATCTTGAGATCCTTTTCTAATAATGATTTCAATCCCTATGAACTCCCAATAACATTTTCCTTCATTCTCTCTGTCTAACTTCATTATATATTTCATTTGAATCTTTATATATATATATATTATTTTATATTTTATAAATCTTGAAAACCCCATATTAGATAATTTATTATTGTATTAAGTATAATTATAATAGTGACAATAGGAAAATAGTGTGTGAAAGTGGCCTCCTTTTGATCGATTCTATGGTGTGCCACTACGGTGCCTTATTTTAACTGAATAATGGTTTTTGAAAAACCACTACCATCACAATGCCTTCCACATCTATGGTAACTTAGATGTTTGGGATAACCCCTCTCTCTGGTTACCCTCACATATCATAGCTCACCTCAACCACAATATAGAAATTCCATGGTACTTAATCATTTTACTCAACTCAACAATATCCCATTTCCCACCTCAAGGGCATTATACTCTCCCACATAGCCAATAAACCATGTCTCACAGAGGTCACTTGTAACAACCTGAGATTTTATGATAAGTATTCTTTTTAATTTATTTTATGTCATGTGTTTTATTCTACACCAAGATTATCTTATGATATACGCAACACCGTATTAGCTTGTAGTATACGGAACACTAATCTTGGATCGTGTTACACACAATTTCATGTTTGTTTGATAGTAGTTATTCTATGAAACGTTGAGTATATATATATATATATATATATATATATATATATATATATTCAATGTATTTTTTTATATACAACAAAAAAGGATTCGTGCACTACACACAACCCTGACATGTCTTGCATTACACGTAATCGCGACCTTCCTCGATAGCGTGTGTTGTACGCAATACCGGGTTTTACTAAACAACGATATATTATTATAATGTTATTATGAACTAGCCGTTATGAATATTATTAACTAAATTTTGAATTCTATAAATGTTATTATTCATCTTACACATTTTCTAGAACATAGTATAAGAACAAAATAAATTTTTCATGTAAAATAAGTATTTTACAAAAAATGTAGTTTTGCCACCTTTTGATGGTGCACCCACATTAAATCTAGTTATTGAAATGTTCATAAGTTCAATTTTAAAAAATAAAACTCTTCTTTGAAATCAAGATAAAAAAATTTACTTTGGATAAATTTTTCATATTATTCTGATAACTTTCATATTTTAATGAATAGTAAAAACACGCTATATTTTAATTAAAAACAACTTTTTTCATTGCAATAATTTATATGGTTAGATAATATTTTTAATTTTTTTTAAAGTGTAATTATAATATATTTTTACCATTTAATCCAATTTTGTTCATTGGTATTAATTTCACTTTGAAATTGGATATAAATAAGTATCAATCTTTTGATAGTCATTGTTTCTTAAAAACACGCTATTTGTTTTGATAACAGGAATTAATTTTAAAATTAATTAATTCCACTTCAATGTTTTGAATTTGGAAAAATAGACATCATTTTTGAATTCAGAATATCAAATAATTATTAGGCTGAATTTTTGGTATTTTTCTGAAAAACTTCAATTTTCGATGAATAGTGAAACCACTTAGTGGTAGATAAAAAACTAAATTTTTCATTTAAATGAAATTTTAACACTTCTTTGAATTGAATTTTGAAAATCCGAGAGACACGGTTAATATCACGGACTAAAATGTGGTTCAATGAGATGAAAATAATTTTTGATGAATAGTAACTTTTTTCTTTTATTTACCACGGTTAAAAGTAAATAGGATAATTAAGGGTAAAAATGATATTATTACTACCCTAAAACATGTCATAATTCTATTGGATAAGTTTAATTCGACCAAAAACAATGTTAGGAATAAAATATGACCATTTAGGTCCACCTGTATTAGATTAGGACATTTATTATTAATTTATTTAAAGAAGTGTTAAAATAATTAAAATTAAAGTTTAATAAGTAAATATTTTTTAATATAGGGTTATACATAAGATAAATACGAATATAAATATTCATTATAAATCTAAAAATATTTCCTACCTAATGGTATTTTATTTATAATTTTTAGACATTAAATAATTTATTTATTTATGACACAATGATAATGCAGTAATTATCTCATTAATGAAATATTGACATAATTGATGTTATAAATACTCAAATAAATGTAATTTGAGACTTTTTATGAACTCCACTAATTTTATAAGTTAATATGAAATGTTATTATTGATTTAATTAACTGTGTTCGAATTAATCATTCTGTTATGATTTTCACAAAAAACAATTACTAAATAGTGTCAAAATTGACATAAAATAGTTTTTAAAACAAATATTATATTATTAATAGATATTTTATTCTTAAAGATATAAGGTTCGGCTAAATGACTTAGATAAGGATATATATATTAATAATAAACAAATTGTGGTTCTTTTGGCTTGTTATAGTATGTTTATTAACCATATAGTGTAAGAAAATAAGAAGACACGGTAAAAGTAAAATTATTTAACTAAAAGTTAAATCTAAATGATAAGGTTAAAATAGAAACCTAAACTTGCCTAAATTCTATTGGATGAGATTATTTCTACCCATCCCCACATTAGCTTCAAAATAAATCAATTTGGAGCTATAAACAACTTAATATTACATTATAATAAAATAATATTTTTTGTTTTTCCAAAAGTGCCCCCCTCCTCCCTTATAAAAGGGCACCCCTTCCCTCTTCTCTTCACACCATTTTGATCCTTGATTCTCGGCCAACCCCAGCCAATATCTCTTTTACACTTACCTATAAACATCCTAGAGTTCTTTGTCTTCTTCAAAGACCATAATTAGTTCCCTAAGAGGAGGTTAAGAAGAGGCGCTTCAAAGAAGAGGTAATATCCGTTACTGATTCTTTCAACTTTATTTCTTCTTATACTTCTTCTTCTTTAGCTTTTTCATCATGAAGTAATAAAATTAGTATCACTAATATACTGATATGTTATTATAAGTATGAAACAACCCATTTTCACCGCGCGTGCGTACGTACGGAATACCGTCTCCACGCCCTGGTGAAATCTGTTTCCAACCGCCACCATACTTGGATGGGTATAATGGTATAAATAAATAAGTATATATCATAATTTTAATGTGATATTTATTATGAAATATTATACATACACTTTAATTCAATTCCGCGATCATGGGAATGATATCATCGCTCGTGCGTACGTACGGACTACCGTCTCCACGACGCGATGAGATTCATTCTCCATGTTAACCATTCACGAATGATTATAAAGTATATATAATAAGTAATAATGAAATATATGACATAATAATGACACTAGATTTATGTATATATATATGTATGTCATATAATTAATTCCAATCAATTCAATAAGGAAACGAAAACAGTGTTCAAGCGTACATACGGCGAACCGTCTCCATGAACGGTGTATTTCATTCCATTTATCGATCTATCATATATATATGTATATACTGAATATATATTACATATAAATCATGTTTTACACTTTCTAATTAATTAAATCAGGATATAAGTAATAATATCAAGAACAACAAGTCCAAACATGTACGATAAATAAAACGATTTTACCCAAAATGCTGCTTTAACATGGAACTTACAAAAGAATGGGTAATATAAAGTCATAAGTGAACCATATATGATATAATAATAATTAATATGATTCTGTAATAAGTCAATGAAATTATTTAAATCATTATACAATAGGTTCGGATACATATGAAGCATATCAGACCTAAGGTAAGGGATAACTTTTCCAATCTCGTTTTTATCCGAGATTTTTTATTCGGAAGTATTTACTGGGGTTATATTTATCTTCCACGTCCCTGTTTTCTAAAAATGGTTTCATGTATTTTTAACATCCTTTTTACCAATTTTTTACTTTTACTACATGGTATGTATGGAATCTTTCTTTTACGAGGTACTTTTTGACTTTTCCGACATATGTACGAGAAGAATGCTATTTTTTAACTTATACTACATGAAAGGATTTTTACAGTTTTATAAAGCCTTATTTTCTTGAAGCTTCCTCCAAAAGATTTCATGACTATTTTAAACAAAATCTTTGTCTCTTAAAATTTCATGACATTTTGTGAAAAGAAATTGATTTTTGAAGGATATCTTCCTCAAGAATTCATTTCAAGTGTTTTATCAAAACCATTTTCCATCTATGATGACATTATTTCATATGTTTATGTTTCAAGTATAAAGTACCTATGATTTTCATGGTTTCAATTTTCTTATTATTCAATGATATCGATTTATTTTATATGGATTATGTGATGATGGGATGATGTTTATGAAACCTGTTTGTCGGAGTGGATACTCAAGAGGGGGGTGAATTGAGTTCCAATTTTAAAATTTCTGCTAAAAACAATTTCTATTAAAATCCCCCAATTTCAAAAACAGATTTAACTGTAGTGAATTTATACAGATTATAAAGGTTCACTAAGTTTCTCAAAGATTGATTAATTCTCAGTTAACTTAATCTTATGATTAATTTAACTTTTGAAACTAACTTATTGATTTACAAAAAATATAAACACTTTCGAGTTTAACTATCAAAGTAGCCTTGAAAATAAATTATATTTCAAAGTAATAGCTGCGGAATATGAAATAGATAAGTATTGTATGGATATAAACTTTAAGTAAAGACACAGAGAAGTTAACCAAGAGGTTCAGTCTCAAGCCGAGACTTATTCCTCTCAAATGTCTTATATAAGGATGATCCACACCCTAGATAGGGGTTCAACAGTTTGCAACTGTCCAGGTCCAAGACCTCTACCACAGTTATTCGTGGGAACAAACACAACAACAACCAGCTGTTCAGGTCACACGACCTCTACCACTGTCCCAGTGGGAAAACAAATATGTAAGAGTATTGATCGAGGATTTACAAATCCTCCAGTTAAAGAACAGGAGATAGTGTGTGTGTTAAATACAGCAGATAACACACACTGCTCAATATGTAAAAAAGATAAATCACAGAGCAAATATTTAGAGTGTAGAAAAGGCTCTAGTGAGCTTCGTGCAGCTCTCGACTCCTTTTGTTGATTAGAATTCGTTCTGAGTCTTCTTCTGGTTTTTGTCTGGAAATCAGAGTATCATCTGTTTCCTTGACTTCCAGGTTTAGCTTGCTTATCGGCTCAGAGAATGAAGAGATTTGTGTAGTTCTTCATTAGCATAAATTGCTCGATGTATGCTCTATGTTCTGGAGGCTAGTAGCAGTATTCTCGTGAGTGCAAGTTCTCCAGTTATACTTTTTTTCGCGTTTTTGAGATTGATCGCCAGCGTATATATTCTGTGCTCTTTTTTGCATCTTCCTTTAAAGCACGAGCTTCGGCAAAATATATGATTCCCTTTTTGCAAGTACGAGGTATGGTTTCCTGAAAACTAGCAACACATATTATATAAATGTCAGTGCATTAAAATATACCTAATGTGACCGTTGGTTAGATTAAATAATAATAAAGAAATTTAAAGCAAGTCGGGGTTCTGTCTCTGAACGGTTGCTCATGATAACGGTAGACGTTGTCATGGTAGGTCTGAGTGTTGGTAGGAATCTGTAACGGTAGACTTTTCTGTCGGTAGACTTGATGTATTGGTAGCGGTGGACTTGTAACAGTAGCAGTGGCTCTGCCTTTACCAGTAGCGGTAACTCTTTATCGGTAGCTGTGGCTCTGCCTTGTAACGGTAGCTCTTTATCGGTAGCTGTGGCTCTGCCTTGTAATGGTAGCTCTTTATCGGTAGACTTTGCATAACGGTGAACTTCAGAATATCGGTAGTTGTCAGCTTTGCTGTAACGATAACTGTCTACTTAGATGTAGCTGTAGACTTTGAGTAGCGGTGAACTTTGAGTAGCGGTAGCTCTTATTCGATATTGGTAGCTTTAAGTCATAACGGTAGCTACTATCTGTAATGGTAGCTATAAACTGTTTAAGCATTCTCTTGGAGGAATGAGTTAAGTCACAGTAAACATATATCTGATAATGCAAAATCAAGATATAAATAAGGAATGGTTGGGATTATCAAAACATAATGAAGCAACTTAACTCCAGAGGGTTCAACAATCTCCCCCTCAATTCCAGAGGGTTCAACAATCTCCCCCTTTTTGATAATCACAACATATGCCAAAAAAAATATCAAATTATGATATCAACAGTATAGTATCAGAGAAATCAAAAATAAAATAAAATAAAAAATATATATCAGAGGAAAAAAAATGAACAACATTCTCTTTTGGTTTTCCAAGAATTTCTCCCCCTTTGTGATTAACAAAAAGATATATTTGGGAAAATCAGAAAAGTACAAAAATACAATGAATCCCATCAAAAAAAAAGAAGCACTCAATCATCCTCTCGGACAGGTGTCTTGCCCTTGGGATCAGCAAAGGGTGTAGAGGTAGAGTCAGCAGGCTTGGGAATTCCGGAAAGAACGATTGGTGGATCAGCAACTGATACAGCACCAGATCTGTAATCTGTCTCTTTCAGAGGGATCAAAGGTGTCAAGCTCCTGATGGCTTGAACTGGAGTCAGTTGAGGAGTACTCCCAGAGGCAGATGGTGGAAGGGCAGGTGGTACAATAACCGGTCGTGCATCCACATGTAGGAAAGGCAGCAAGAGATTCCTGAAATCCATGATCATGCTTCTACCTCGCTCCATAGCAGAGACAAAATCATCTATGTTCTCAATAAACTTATCTAAAGCAGGAGTAAGCTCCCAGAGCTTACTAACCTGTTCTCTGAAGGCTTGGGTAACAGGAGGTAACTTCATATTCTCAATCAAAATCTTGAAATGGTTTGTCATTTGGTGCTTGGTATAAACTTTGTCAAAATAAGCATCCATCTTATTTTTGATTGCTTCTTGAGAAGCAGTAGCTGCCCCCAGGTGATCACGAACAAAACTACTAACTTCCCTAGTGGTAGCAAGAATCTGAGTATCGGATGCACCACTAGGACTGGCCTTATCCAATTCTTCCTGAAGGATAGTGCGGATCTGGTCACGATTCAAACTTGTGTTGGATGAGGGAAGAGGTTTCATTGAGAAGGCCACTGTTTCCTTGAAAAAGTGAGTCAGACTACTAACCATCTTCTGTACCAGTTCATCCTGACTGTGCAGATGTTCTTTAACTGACATCTTAAAAGCCTCAAAAACTTCCACAAACTGTTTGACCACTTCTTTGATATAGCGAATGTCAGTGTGCACTTGGGTTTGAGAACTGTGTAAAGAAGTCAAGGAGGCAATTGATTGTCTAAGAGCAATTACAGCTCCTGTCCAACTCTCAATATGAGTGTGGCGCACCTTAAGTTTGTACACTATTTATTCCACAGGACTAGATATACTGTATCCAATGGATAACTCAAGGGATTGCTCCACGTTTTTTATCTCTTCAAATATACTTTTCTTCATATCTCCCACTGATTCTCTTATTACTTCTATCAACTCGTATTTTAAAGACTTAAGGTCATCTTTTGTTACCACATTGTCATTCATAGTGGGTAAGGTAACTGGTTCCCTTTGGGCTTGGTCTTCATCATCAGAATCACCATAAGATAGTCCAAGAATCATATATCCGGGAGCTGATTTCCAACCTTCAATGTCATATGATACTGATACTGAGCTGAGATTCTCTCCTTCTCTTGGAAATTTCTCCTGACGTATCTCTCCCAACTCTTCTCCCTGAGGTAATTCTGCAATTTTCTCCACAATTTCAGCAGATTCAGTAGCCATTAGCTCTAAGTCATTAATGATTCTTTCATCAACAGGTGTTGCTGCTACATCTTCCTGCTCAGGCACTATCCTGATTGTACTGACTATTAGGGGACTCAGACTGAGATCTCTTTCAACATTTTCCTCATCAACTACTTCATCATCAGCCTCCTGTTCTCTATGATTGGATTTGGTTGTCTCAACCTCCTCAGAGGTGTCCTTGACAACATATTGGCATGATTCTTCTCCTCCTTCTGTAGTCTCTGAATCATTATCCTTCAAGAGAATTTCTCTCTTTGGTAGTGCTTTTGGAGGGCTAGCTGCTCCATAAGAAATAAATTGATGCATAGGACTAGGGGGTAAGTCTGGATCTCCTCCTTCCTCAACTGAAGTCTCTTCCTCCTCAGCTTCATCATCACTGTAAACTGGTTCTGGTTCATCTGGTCGAAGACCAGGATCTCTAACATCTTTTGGTCTGGATGGATGATTCTCAGGAGTGAATTTCTCATAAATTTTTCCATCATCATTTACCCATGATTTCTTCCAAGGATTCCAGCTGACTTTCATGTATTTACAAATAGTTCTTGTAATACAGATGTTATCCCTAACCACTACCAGCTCATCCTGAGGTCCAGCTATCTCCCTCACTTTCAGCATCACAGAAATTAGTTTGGAGAAAAACAGGGCACTTGATTTTGACTTTGGTTTAGTCATTTCTTCTACTTGAACCATAATCAATCTACATAGATTTATTTTCACACTGTGCTTCATCAAATTCCGCAAATATATGTCTTGGAATCATAAAGTGGCAAAGTCTCCTCTTCTTGGACTAACAACATGCTGAATAAATTTAAATAAAAGCTTATCTTCTCCTTCCATCTCTGCAGCAATCACCTTTCTAGGGGTCCCATTCCCTGTGAGATTCAGCAAAGCGTCTTCATATTGAAATACATCACTTTTCGAAGGTACAGATTTGGAATAAAAAGTAAAATCACCCTCATGTGGAACTCTTAGGTTCTCAGCCCATTCTCCTGAAGTAAACGATACTTCCTGACCATTCACATAAGAAACTATTCTTCTTTCTTCTTCAGATTTTTCAAAACGAACGAATTCGTAGAACTGTTTCACCAATCCTGGATAGTAAGGTCCGTTGTTGTTCGCAAATCATTCTAGCCAACCTTGTTCTTTTAACACTCTAAGAACCAGCAACTTGCTTTCCATGACCCATTCTGTACATACTTCTTTTTCAACAACTATCTCGCGCTTCGATAGGTGTCGATTTACTGATCTTCTCTGAGCTAAACTTCCCTCTCTACTTCCACTGGCATCAGTACTAGTTACTTTTTGTCTCTTCGGTGTCGGCGCTTCACTTCCATCAGTCATCTGAGGTCTCTTGACTCGGGCCATTACGGATTTGAGGCTAGGGTTCTGAAGGTCGAGAGGTTTAGGTTTAGCAGAGTTCGAGCAGACAAGTTCGCGATGAGATTGAGTGAGTCTAGTTCGAGTTTTAATATCATTTAGGATTCATAAATCACATAAATCATAAAATAAAATAAAACGGTTCGATGTCTCGGCCTTTAAAATAATGCAAATGTACTGGTAAAGTTCTCTAACGGTGAGGTTTCTCTAACGGTGAGGTTTCTCTAACGGTGAGGTTTCTCTAACGGTGAGGTTTCTCTAACGGTGAGGTTTCTCTAACGGTGAGGTTTCTCTAAGCTATAGTTAATCATACCTAACTCATGTTTAATGTAATTTAATCTCTCAGAATTCAACGGCTTTGTAAAAATATCAGCTAACTGATGTTCAGTGCCAATGAATTCAAGAGTGATATCACCCTTTTGATAGTGATCCCTCAAAAAGTGATGTCTCGCATCAATATGCTTTGTCCTAGAATGAGATACCGGATTTTTGGAAATGTTAATAGCACTTGTATTGTCACACTTTATAGAGACATGTTTGAATTGATATCCATAGTCTAGTAAAGTGTGTTTCATCCACAAGATTTGTGCACAACAACTACCAGCAGCTATATACTCATCTTCGGCAGTAGATAATGCTACAGAATTCTGCTTCTTACTACACCAAGATACTAGTGATTTGCCTAAGATGTGACATGTTCCAGAGGTGCTTTTTCTGTCTAACTTACAACCAGAAAAATCAGCATCAGAATAACTCAATAAATCAAATGATTGTCCTTTTGGATAAAATAGTCCCAAATTGGGAGTATGTTTTAGATATTTGAAAATTCTTTTAACAGCAGTCAAATGAGACTCCTTTGGGTTTGCTTGAAATCGAGCACACATGCATACACTGAACATGATGTCGGGTCTACTAGCAGTAAGGTACAGTAGACTTCCTATCATACCTTTATAGTTGGTTTGATTTACTGGTTCTCCAGTTTCATCACTATCCAACTTACAGATGGTACTCATAGGTGTATCACTGCCTTTACTACTATCCAATGAAAAATGTTTTAGAAGATCTTTAATATATTTACTTTGATTCAAAATAATACCATTTTTGTTTTGAAAGATCTGAAATCCAAGGAAAAATTTTAGTTCTCCCATTAATCTCATTTCGTTCTCATTTTTCATTGTTTTTGAAAACTCAATACATAAAGAATCTTTAGAAGATCCAAAAATAATATCATCTACATAGATCTGTACTATTAAAACATTTTTAGAAATCCATTTAATGAAAAGAGTGGGATCAGCTATTCCTTTAGTAAATCCTTTTGAAATAAGAAAAGAGCTAAGCCTATCATACCAAGCTCTTGGAGATTGCTTTAAACCATATAAAGCTTTATATAGTTTGAAAACATGATTGGGAAAATCGGGATTTGTAAAACCAAGAGGTTGTTCAACAAATACATCCTCATTTATATATCCATTCAGAAAAGTGCTTTTAACATCCATTTGATAGAGTGTGAAATTCAGATGAGCAGCATAAGCAAGTAATATCCTAATGGCCTCTAATCTGGCTATGGGTGCAAAAGTTTCATCATAGTCTATTCCTTCCTCTTGACTATAGAATTGTGCAACTAGCCTAGCCTTGTTTCTAATGATAGTTCCAGATTCATCAACTTTGTTCCTAAACACCCATTTAGTGCCTATGGTTGGAGTGTCCTTAGTTCTTTCCACTAATTCCCAAACTCTGTTTCTTTCAAACTGATTTAGTTCTTCTTGCATAGCCATTACCCAGAATTCATCATTGATAGCATCATTGATATCTTTGGGTTCAAGTTGTGACAGAAAACCTTGATGTTCAACCTGGTTCCTTAGAGAAGCTCTAGTTTGTGTTCCTCTATTTAAATCACCTACAACAGCATCAAGAGGATGATTCTTGAGAGTTCTAACACCTCTATAAGGAGTTGAACTGGCTTCTTCAGAGTTGTCTACAGGTCTGGAATTGGTATGAGCAGATTCTGGAAAATTTCCAGAACTGGATTCTTTTACAGGGGATTCAGTATTCTTATCATTTAGGTCCAGATTTGACAAATATTCCTCAAGATCTTCAAGGTAGGATTTAGGCTCATGTGGATCAGTCTCATCGAATTTGACATGAACTGATTCTTCCACACATTTGGTTCTTTTATTGAAAACTCTATAGGCTTTACTAGAGAGAGTAACCTAGGAAAATTCCTTCATCACTCTTGGATGCAAATTTGTCAAGATTGTCTTTAGTGTTAAGGATAAAGACTTTGCAACCAAAACCTTTGAAGTAATTAACCTTAGGCTTCCTATTATTCCAAAGTTCATAAGGGGTCCTTTTTAGAATAGGTCTAATTAAAACTCTATTAATGACATAGAAAGCTGTATTTACAGCTTTAGCCCAAAAATAAATAGGTAAGTCATACTCATTAAGCATAGTCCTTGCAATTTCTTGAAGGGTTCTATTTCTTCTTTCCACTAGACCATTCTGTTGGGGTGTTCTAGGAGCAGAAAAGTTGTGATTATAGCCATTGTGTGAGCAGTAGGATTCAAATTCATGATTCTCAAACTCACGCCCATGATCACTCCTCAGGGTCTTAATTTTGAGTCCACTAAGATTTTCTACAGTCTTGGAATATTTAACAAAGTAGGAACATGCTTCACTTTTGTGAGATAGAAAGTATACCCAAGTGTATCTAGAAAAATCATCTACAAGAACATAAACATAGTGCTTCCCATTTAAACTTGAAACTCTTGAAGGTCCAAAAAAATCCATGTGAACCAATTCAAGTGGTTGAGAAGTTGAAACTTCTTTCTTTGGTTTAAAAGAAACTTTGTGTTGTTTTCCCTTTTGACAGGTATTGCACACTTTATCATATGGGAATTCTAATTTGGGTAGGTCTCTAACTAAGCATTTCTTAGAAAGTTTCCTATGTGAGTGAACATTACAGTGTCCTAGTATCCTATGCCACAACCAAGACTCTTTATAGAAAGCATTTAAGCAGGAAACATTTTTTTTGACCAAGGAATTTAGATCAACAGCATATACATTCTCATTTCTAGATGCAGTGAAAACTAAGTCATGTTTTGAATTAAAAACATTGCATGAATTATTTTCAAATTTAACATTAAAACCATCATCACAAAACTGAGATATACTAAGTATGTTATACTTTAATCCATCAACAAAAAGTACTTTAGAAATCAAAATTGTATCAGGGTTACCAATCTAGCCTAAGACGATGATTTTTCCTTTTGCATTGTCACCAAAGGTGACCTGCCCACCATCAACCTTAATCAGACTCTTGAAGCAAGAATAGTATCCTGTCATATGTCTTGAACATCCGCTGTCCAAATACCATAGATTGTTACAGATGCTCTTTAAACAATTTCCCTGCAAAACAGATTAGACATAGGATAATTTTGGTACCCAGATCTTTTTGGGTCCAGAAAGGTTAGCTAATAAAACTTTGGGAACCCATATTTGCTTTATAGTTTTTCTAAGACCAGAAAGCATATTTTGAGACAAAAATACTTTGTTGGGTCCTTTAGAAAACTGTTTTGTATAAGATGGTCCTGAAATAGAACTAGCAGAAAACTGTCCAGATTTTGGGACAAATTTGGTTTTGCTTACTTGTCTCTGTCCAGGCTGATATCCTAGACCAGTTGTATATTTGGGAGCAATATGTTTTCCTAGCAGTTGTGTCAAGGTATCCCTACCAGCAGTGAACTTTTCAATATCTTTTCTTAATTGTTCATTTGATAATTTAAGTTGAGTTTTCTCTTTCAATAGTTGAGAATACTTCTCTTTTTCCACACTTAAACCTGTTTCAATATTACTAGTCAAAGCATGTTGTTTCTTCAAAGATTTATAATTATTCTTTAGTTCATTACAAGTATCTTCCAGCATATTGCAATATTCAAATAGTTCAGCTTTAGACATATTTTCCTCATTGTCGAATCATGGTCATTTCCAGAATAAAAATTGTTTAAAGATGGTGAAATAGGTACCTCAGATGTGTTAGTCATGAAACACATATTAGCACAATTTCTTTCAGATTCACTAGCTTCTGATTCACTTGTGCTATCCTCCGAAGCACTCCATGTTGCTTTCATAGCTTTCTTGTACCTATTTTCCTTATAGTCATATTTTTTCTTGAATTTTAACTTAGGACAGTCGGCTTTGATGTGTCCTTTCCTCTTGCATTCATAGCAGACTATATCATCTTCTTTATCTGACTTCTTCCAATCCTTCTTCCACTTGCCTTGTTGATCATACTTACCTTTGTAGCTTGGTTTTCTGAAAAACTTTATCTTCCTATAGAAATTCTTGAATCTCCTGGCTATTTGAGCCATTTCTTCATCACTGTCAGAATCTGAATCTTCCCTAGACGAGCTTTCAGTAGGAACATGTACTTTCTCCTTGTCTTTACTCTTTGATGCAGTAGTCTTAAATGCCACAGATTTATTCTTAGGTTCATCATCTTCTTCTTTGTTCACCTTAAATTCTTCTTCATACATCATTAGATTACCAATTAACTCCTTGTCAGGCAGTGTTCCAATGTCACAGGATTCTCTGATTGAGACAGACGTGCCTCTCCATCTATCTGGCAAACATCTCAGTATTCTCATGATTTGTTCCTTTGCTGGAACATCCTTTCCAAGTAAGCTCATTGTGTTGACTATCTCATTAAACCTGAGATACATGTCAGAGATGGGTTCATCAGCTTTCATTTTAATGTTATCATATTTAATAGTATAAGTATTTAACCGCATTTCCTTAACATTAGTTGTTCCTTCATGAGAAACAGCCAAGGTATCCCAAATATCAAAAGCAGTTTTGCAGGCAGAAATTCTATTGAATTCCTCATCTCCTAAAGCACAGTAGAGGGAATTTATGGCTTTACAATTATTATTGTAAGCAGCCTTAGTAGGTTCATCCCAAGTTATTATTTCAGTTTCTGGAATTTTGTATTAAGATTCTATAGCAGTCCAGATATCAAAACCCATACTTTCTAAATGGATTTTCATTTTAAGTTTCCACAGAGCATAGTTATTTCCATTGAAGAAAGGTGGCCGGTTAGTAGCAGCACCCTCAAGTCTATTATCCATTATAAACAAAATTTAAAGTGATAAGAATTTAGAAATAACAGAAATTTTAAGAACTATAAAATACAACTAAAATCACAGTTAAAAAACAGAGTAATATGGAAAAGATTTTTTATTTTCAATTTTTTTATTTTTTATTTTTTTTATTATTTTTTTTGATCCCTCTGATACCAAATGTTGGTCGGAGTGGATACTCAAGAGGGGGGTGAATTGAGTTCCAATTTTAAAATTTCTGCTAAAAACAATTTCTATTAAAATCCCCCAATTTCAAAAACAGATTAAACTGTAGTGAATTTATACAGATTATAAAGGTTCACTTAGTTTCTCAAAGATTGATTAGTTCTCAGTTAACTTAATCTTATGATTAATTTAACTTTTGAAACTAACTTACTGATTTACAATAAATATAAACACTTGCGAGTTTAACTATCAATGTAGCCTTGAAAATAAATTATATTTCAAAGTAATAGCAGCGGAATATGAAATAGATAAGTATTGTATGGATATAAACTTTAACTAAAAACACAGAGAATTTAACCAAGAGGTTCAGTCTCAATCCGAGACTTAGTCCTCTCAAAAGTCTTATATAAGGATGATCCACACCCTGGATCGGGGTTCAACAGTTTGCAACTGTCCAGGTCCAAGACCTCTACCACAGTTATTCGTGGGAACAAACACAGCAACAACCAGCTGTTCAGGTCACACGACCTCTACCACTGTCCCAGTGGGAAAACAAATATATAAGAGTATTGAGTGAGGATTTACAAATCCTCCAGTTAAATCACAGGAGACAGTGTGTGTGTTAAATACAACAGATAACACACACTGCTCAATATGTAAAAAGATAAATCACAGAGAAAATATTTAGAGTGTAGAAAAGGCTCTAGTGATCTTCGTGCAGCTCTCGACTCCTTTTGTTGATTAGAATTCGTTCTGAGTCTTCTTCTGGTTTTTGTCTGGAAAACAGAGTACCATCTGTTTCCTTGACTTCCAGGTTCAGCTTGCTTATCGGCTCAGAGAATAAAGAGATTTGTGTAGTTCTTCGTTAGCATAAATTGCTCGATGTATGCTCTATGTTCTGGAGGCTGGTAGCAGTAGTCTCGTGAGTGCAAGTTCTCCAGTTGTTCTTTTTTTTGCACGTTTTTGAGCTTGATCACCAGCGTATATATTCTGTGCTCTTTTCTGCATCTTCTTTTAAAGCACGAGCTTCGGCAAAAGATATGATTCCCTTTTTGCAAGTACGAGGTACGGTTTCCTGAAAACCAGCAACACATATTAAATAAATGTCAGTGCATTAAAATATATCTTATGTGACCTTTGGTTAGATTAAATAATAATAAAGAAATTTAAAGCATGTCGGGGTTCTGTCTCTGAACGGTTGCTCATGATAACGGTAGACTTTGTCATCGTAGGTCTGAGTATTGGTAGGCATCTGTAACGGTAGACTTTTCTGTCGGTATACTTGATGTATCGGTAGCGGTGGACTTGTAACAATAGCGGTGGCTCTGCCTTTACCAGTAGCGGTAACTCTTTATTGGTAGTTGTGGCTCTGCCTTGTAACGGTAGCTCTTTATCGGTAGCTGTGGCTCTGCCTTGTAACGGTAGATCTTTATCGGTAGGTGTGGCTCTGCCTTGTAACGGTAGCTCTTTATCGATAGACTTTGCATAACGGTGAACTTCAGAATATCGATAGCTATCGGCTTTGCTGTAACGATAACTGTCAACTTAGATGTAGCTGTAGACTTTGAGTAGCGGTGAACTTTGAGTAGCAGTAGCTCTTATTCGATATTGGTAGATTTAAGTCATAACGGTAGCTACTATCTATAACGGTAGCTATAAACTGTTTAAGCATTCTCTTGACAGAATGAGTTATGTCACAGTAAACATATATCCGATAATGCAAAATCAAGATATAAATAAGGAATGGTTGGGATTATCAAAACATAATGAAGCAACTTAACTCCAGAGGGTTCAACAATCTCCCCCTCAATTCCAGAGGGTTCAACAAAACCCATTTTATCTTTTGGGTTATTATGAATGATGTATGTTTATTTTGTGGCACAAGTATGAATGATTTCATTATGAGATGGGTGGGACCAATATCTACCTCCAATTCATTGGGTAAAGATTTATATCTCATGAGATAGACATGGCTGGAACGATAAGTTAATCTGGTTCAGTGTTACAGGACCGAAACGAGGAGTGAACTCGATTCAGAAAGGGACTTTGTCTACTAAGATGGTCTTGGTAGCAATGCCCTGTCTAATATGGAAATCATAAAAAGTACTGAATGGTTGTCACAATTACCTGTTTTATTCCCATTCTATTTTATCATGATTAATGTTCCTTTATGATCTATGCTTTATGTGCTTCCCTGATTTATTTCTTTGCTCAAGATTTTGATGTTTAGATTTTATGTTCATGTTTTTGCATTCAAATGTTTATGGATTATTTTATGTTCTCTATGCTTACCCTTAATGAGCATTTGAGATCACCCTTTAAATGTTTTCTTTTCCCCAGGATTTAAAGAAAGTTTTTAGTTAAGAAAACAAAAGGGGAAGATCATTATGGGAGATGTTGAAGATCTTTCACCAAGATTAGAATATTACATTCCGAGTTTCCAAAGACACTAAACTATTACGGTCCTCGAGTGTTGGTTCTTATTATGTATTAAGTATTCCGAAAAATTAATTTAATGTCCATGTACGTCAAGCTTCTGGTCTCTACATTTGGTAATAGAGGAAAATTATAGTTAACCTTTGGAAACTAGGATGCGAAAACTTTAGTGAGATACCTAGAGATATTTCTAAGGTATGTCTAGAGATGTCCCTAAGGTTAAGTATACGTATAGGTTATAGTCCTAGAATTGCGCTAAAGATCTTAGAATTAAACTTAACATGTTAGATATTGAAGTTACTCCCCCTTTATTATGTTGTTTTCCTAGCATGATTTTTTCCTCTCATGCTATTCTTTTTGGTTTTAGAAAATGGCTCTAAACAGGAAGATTCACGATAATGGTGGATATAATGGACAATGGAATGATATTCTTCATGAGCAACCAAATGAAACAGGATTTGGAAGTCCAAACATTGTTATTATGCCTAATAAACAATCTCATAATATGATCAATAATCTCAACTTTCGTAAGTTTTCCGACTCAGGTAATAAGAGAAAGATGGAGTTTCATGATGATCATAGAGGAAAGAAAGTTCAATTTCCCTCATGTAAATCATGTGGGAAGAGGCATCGGGGAGATTGTTTCAAAGAAACTGGAATATTCTTTGGGTGTGGAAAATAAGGACATAAACCCAGTAAGTGAAAAGGAAAAGGATCAGTTAACACCATGGACAAGGATAATGGTATTGCTACGACATCAACAGTGATTAGATGTGTTAAATGTGGAATGTATGGAAATTATGCAAACCAATGCCCTAATGTAAAATCTCATTAAAAGAATCAAAATTGTCATATGAGTAGTATTTATGTGGATTATTATGAAGAGACTTCAATTGAAATATGAGATGAAAGAAATAATGAAGCTCAATCAGTGGTTTAAGAAGTTAGTGGAATGATTGTATGTTTATAAAGAATAATGTTTGTTACTATGGAATAAAGAATAATCTAAGGATTGTTACACTATTGTTTTTCCTAAAGTATTTGAAAGTATATGTTGAATGGTACCGGTAACCATGAAAGGTTATTCAAAAAAATTTGGAAGGTATATGATATGTTCATAATGAAAGGATAAGGAGATAATGAGTTGTTTGATAGTATTCATGAGCTCATGATTGATATAAGGACTAAGTGATATCATGGTTTGAGTATATAGAATTTTGAGGATTTTGGTATGTGGAAAGTGTTAACTTTTAACTGCATTCATGTTTTCACTAAGGTTCAATGGGTATTCATTTTTTTAAGAGAATACATGATTAAGGCCTTCGAATGTTTGGAATGTGACCAACAAGAAATATCTTATGATATATGGGGATCAACGATGGTATTAACATGCTTGTTATATGAACTCTCTAGTAATCGTTTTTACTAGAATATGAGATTGAACAGTCGTATTTTGGATATGCCTAATGATTGGAATGGATTATGATGGACATAAGTTAGTATTGTTTAAGGCTAGAACTTTTTCGATATTATTGATGGAATGATATAATAATGTATTTTTAGAAAAAAACGGACAGACTGCAGGACGGGCGACAACCCATCGTGTCGGACAAGGCTGTGGGAATCGAACCCACAACCGAAGTGTGACTAGCCTTTATCACCTACCACTGGCCTACAGGAAGTCCCTGGTTATTAGAAACTAGTTTTATTTTATTAAGCGGTATGATAGATGAAGTATATATCCATTTTTGAAATCATATACGATTAATCTCACTATAGATGGACTTATGCATATTTGATAACTTTTGCAAACTTTTTGTTTGAGATAGATGGAATGACCTATCATTCTATAATATGATCTGCTAACACTTCGCGAATGAAAAATTCAACTTCATTTCTTTAAGAGATGAAGTGGAAATTTTTCAAGGCACGAACAACGGTGAGATTGAACCAATATCAAGTAAGTATTTATTTTGATTCGAAAATTATTCAACAGGAGGGAAATGACCTGGAAAACCAAAAATGTTGTCCTAGTGCCCTTATATCCGATTACTCACATGGTACCTTAGATCATCACAAATTTATGGCTTTGTGATTGTTGGATTTTTCATAGCCATGTTCTCTACCAGTCTCCATTAGAACTTGATGGTTAGGTTTCTCTTCCATATCTATATTTTCACATATGTTCTCTTATGTGGAAACCAAGTGATTAGTTAATTTGGGTAACCGTTATGTTTCATACTTTAGTTTTTATAGTTAAGTTTTGGTATTTCATTTTAAGATGTGGGTTTAAATTAAAGAAACTTTCAAGTAGAAAACCATGTATAACCCCGACAAATTTCGAGGGAAAAATTCATTTTAAGGGGGGTAGAATGTAACAACCCGAGATTATATGATAAGTATTATTTTTAATTTATTTGATTTCATGTGTTTTATGCTACACCAAGATTATCTTGTTCTATACACAACACTGTATTTGCTTGCAGTATACGCAACACTAATCTTGGATCATCTTACACACAATTTCATGTTTGTTAGATAGTAGTTATTCTAAGAAATATTGAGTATATATATATATATTCAATTTATTTTTCTATATGCAACAACAAAGGATTCATTCACTACACGATACCTTGACTTGGCTTGCATTATACGCAATCGCGACCTTCCTCGATAGCGTGTGTGGTACCCAATACCGGGTTTTACTAAACAACGATATTTAATCATAATGTTATTATGAACTACCTGTTATGATTAGTATTAACTAAATTTTGAATTTTATAAACATTATTATTCATCTTACACATTTTCTAGAACATGGTATAAGAACAAAACAAATTTTTGTGTAAAATAAGTATTTTTCAAAAAATGCAGTTTTGCCGCCTTTTGATGGCACACACACTTTATATCTAGTTTTTCACATGTTTACAAGTTAGATTTTACAAAATAAAAGTCCTATTTGGAATCAGGATATAAAAATTTACTTTGGATAAATTTTTCATATTATTCTGATAACTTTCATATTTTAATGAATAGTAAAAACACGCTATATTTTAATTAAAAACAACTTTTTTCATCGCAATAATTTTTATGGTTAGATTATATTTTTAATTGGTTTTAATGTGTATTTGTAATATATTATTACCATTTAATCCAATGTTGGTCGTTGGAATTAATTTCACTTTGAAATTGGATATAAACAAGTATCAATCTTTTGATAGTTATCGTTTCTTAAAAACACGCTATTTGTTTTGATAATGGGAATTAATTTTAAAATTAATTAATTACACTTCTATGTTTTGAATTTGGAAAAATAGACATCAATTTTGAATTCGGATTATCAAATTATGTTTAGGCTGAATTTTTGGTATTTTTCTGAAAAACTTAAATTTTCGATGAATAGTGAAACCACATAGTGGTAGATAAAAAACTGACTTTTTCATTTAAATGAAATTTTACCACTTCTATTAATTGAAATTTGAAAATCCAAGAGACACGGTTAATATCAAGGACTAAAATGTGGTTCAATGAGATGAAAATATTTTTTTGGTGAATAGTAACTTTTTACTTTTATTTACCACGGTTAAAAGTAAATAGGATAATTAAGGGTAAAAATGATATTATTATTACCCTAACACATGTCCTAATTCTATTGGATAAGTGTAATTAGACCAAAGACAACCTTAGGAATAAAATATGACCATTTAGGTCCACTTGGATTAGATTGGGACATTTATTATTAATTTATTTAAAGAAGTGTTAAAATAGTTAAAATCAAAGTTCAATAACTAAATCTTTTTTAATATAGGGTTATACATACACTAAATTAGACTATAAATATTCATTAGAAAGATATAAAGATTTAATATCTAATAGTAGTTTATTTATAATTTTTATACATTAAATAATTTAATTTATTTATAACACAATTATGATGCAGTAATTATCTCATTAACAAAATATTGCCATAATTGATGTTATAAATACTCAAATAAATGTAATTTGAGACTTTTTATGAATTCCACTAATTTTATAGGTTAATATGACATGTTAGTATTGATTTAATTAACTTTTTTCGATCTAATCATTCGGTTATTATTTTCACAAAAAAACCATTACTAAATAGTGTCAAACATGACATAAAATAGTTTTTAAAACAAATATTATATTATTAATTGTTATTTTATTCCTAAAAATGTAAGTCTCTGCCAAATGACTTATATAAGGTTATATATATTAATACTAAACAACTTGGGGTTCGTTTGTCTTGTTATAGTATGTTTATTAACCATATAGTGTAAGAAAACAAGAAGACACGGTAAAAGTAAAATTATTTAACTTAAAGATAAATCTAAATGATAATGTTAAAATAGAAACCTAAACTTTCCGAAATTATATTGGATGAGAGGATTTGGACCCATCCCCACCTTATCTTCTAAATAAATCAATTTGGATCTATTAAAAACTGAATATGACTTTATAATAAAATAATATTTTTCGTTTTTCCAAAGGTGCCCCTCTCCTCCCTTATAAAAAGGCACCCCTTCCCTCTTCTCTTCACACCATTCTGAGCCTTGATTCTCATCCAAACCCTGCCAATATCTCTTCTCCACTTCCCAAGAAATATCCTAGAGGTCCTGGTATTCTTCAAAGACCATCTTTAGTGCCCTAAGAGGAGGTTAAGAAGAGGTGCTTCAAAGAAGAGGTAATGCCCGTTACCGATTCTTTCAACTTTATTTCTTCATCAACTTCTTCTTATTTTGTTGTATCATTATGAAGTAATAACATCAGTATCACTCATATACTTATATGTTATTATAATTATTAAACAATTCTTTTTCACCATCTATCCATCCTATGGAAAACGAAATCATCGTGCGTGCGTACGTACGGAATACCGTCTCCATGCCGTGGTGTAACCTGTTTCCGACCGCCACCTTACTTTTATGGATATAATGTTTTAAATAAATAACTATATATTATTATTGAAAAGTGATATTGATTATTAAATATTATACATACACTTCAATATAATTCCATTATCTTGGGAATGATATCATCGCTCGTGCGTACATACGGACTACCGTCTCCACGACGCGATATGATTCATTCTCCATGTTAACCATTCATGAATGATTATAAAGTATATATAATAAGTAATCCTGAAATATATGACATAATAATGATTCTGGATTTATGTAAATATATATATATGTGTGTCATCTACATAATTCCATTCAATTCAATATGGAAACAAAAACAGCGTTCATGCGTACGTACGGCCTACCGTCTCCATGAACGGTGTATTTCATTCCATTTATCGATATATCCTATATATATGTATATGCTGAACATATATTACATATAAATCATGTTTTACACTTTGTAATTAAGTAAATCAGGATATAAGTAATAATATCATGAACAACAAGTCCAAACATGTACGATAAATAAAACGATTTTACCCAAAATGCTGCTTTAACATAGAACATACAAAATAACGGGTAATATAAAGTCATAAGTGAACCATAAATTATATCATAACAATGAATATGATTCTTTAATAATTCAATGACATTATTTAGATCATTATACAGGAGGATCGGATACATACGAAGCATATCAGACCTAAGGTAAGGGATAACTTTCCCAATCTCTTTTTTATCCGAGATTGTTTATTCGTAAGTATTTACTGGGGTTATATTTATCTTCCATGTCCCTATTTTCTAAAAATGGTTTCATGTATGTTTAAAGTAATTTTTACCCATTTTTGAATTTTACTACATGGTATGTATGGAATCATTCTTTTACAAGGTACTTTTTTTCTTTTCCGACAAAAGTACGAGAAGAATGTTATTTTTTAACTTATACGGCATGAAAGGATTTTTACAGTTTTATAAAGCCTTATTTTCTTGAAGCTTCCTCCAAAAGATTTTGTGAATATTTTAAACAAAATATTTTTCTTTTAAAATTTCATGAAGTTTTGTGAAAAGAAATTATTTTTGAAGAAGAAGGGATATTTTCCTCAAGAATTCATTTCAAGTGTTTTATCAAAACCATTTTCCATCTAAGATGACATTATTTCATATATGTATGTTTCAAGTATAAAGTCTCTATGATTTACATGGTTTCACTTTTCTTATTATAAAATTATATCCATTTCTTTTATATGGATTATTTGATGATGGGATGATGTTTATGAAACCCATTTTATTTGTTGGGTTATTATGAATGATGTATGTTTATTTTGTGGAACAAGTAAGAATGATTTCATTATGAGATGGGTGGGACCTATATCTCCATACAATGCATTGGGAAAAGATTTATATCTCATGAGATAAACATGGCTGGAATGGTAAGTTAATCCAGTTCAGTGTTACAGGACTGAAACATGGAGTGAACTCGATTCAGAAAGGGACTTTGTTCACTAAGATGGTCTTGGCAGCAATGCCTTCGCTACTATGGAAATTATAACAACTGCTGAATGGTTGCCACAATTACATGTTTTATTCCCATGCTAGTTTATAATGATTAATTTTCCTTTATGATCTATGATTTATGTACTTCCATGATTTATGTCTTTTCTCAAGATTTTGATGTTTAGATTTTATGTTCATGTTTTTTCATTCAAATGTTTAGGGATTATTTTATGTTCTCTATGCTTACCCTTACTGAGCATTTGAGCTCAACCTTTATATATTTTCTTTTCCCCAGGATTTAAAGAAAGTTTTTAGTTAAGAAAACAAAAGGGGAAGATCTTTATGGGAGATGTTGAAGATCTTTCACCAAGATTAGAAGATTACGTTCTGAGTTTCCAAAGAAACTAAAATAATATGGTCCTTGAGTGTTGGTTCTTATTATGTATTAAGTATTCCGCAAAAGTAATGTAATGTCCATGTACGTCAAGATTCTGGTCTCTACATCACAAATCATGGAAAAACATCACTATGTCCATCTTAAATATGATTAGGAAAATCACATTCTAAAAATATGCTATTAGTTAATCATATAAATATACATATCATGAATCACATTCCAAGTCATCAACCACTACAGGAGAAAATTCTAAAATAGAATTATCCAATAAGATTACCCCCTTGTTGATTACAATCTAATCAACCCGTATATAGTGGCATTGTCCCACGAAAATCTTTGTCGAGTATACCAAAGTTATATGGTTAGATTAAGTAGAATTTCAAGAATAATATATATATGGAAAAATTCTACATTGGCTGTCTTTTACACTTCAAGTAATCAAACCCATTCATTATTATTAACAAGGGGTTTATCACCAAGTCATACAATGGCATTACTGACCTAATACGTGTCACAATACATCTATTATAAGAAGGGACCACATACTTTTCATTAATAATACCCCACGTTAAGATATATATGAATTTTCATCAAATATTATATCATTGTTTAGTATAGTATTATTCCACCGTCATGTAATATAGCAAAAATCTATAAAATTTATTATTTTCACATTAAAAAATTTCTTCTATATCTTTAATGATATAAATCAAACACAAGAACATGATTTTCATATGAATACTACATTCCAAAAATGAACCATGTACAGAGTCTTCTTTATAATTATATATGATCTAAAGAAATTATTATCTATCTCAAATACATACATCATTCTTGAATAAATATCAAAACTATAATAGCAAAAAATGAGAATATAATTCCCATATCTCTAGGAACATGGAATTACCACTAGAAAATGTGCTCAATATATATAAATATGAGGTCCATCATATGATCTAATACATCTTTAGTTTATATCTATTGTATCCCCAAATAGTAATAAAAATAAAAATAATATCTAAAACTACTTTGTAATAACCACCCAGATTCACTATCTATTAACCAAATTGGTTCTCTAAGAGGTCTCAAGTACATCTACCTATATCCTAAAGGTTTTCAACCAGTAGTTAGGGTATTGGATGTCATCATGGGGATATTATACCCTCTAATCATAGTAATTAAATTGTATAAAATAACCAAATAGCATCTAAAATAATAACCAAAGAACAAAAAATAATTCAACAACCATTTTATTTATATAAAATGTGGAATAATATAAGAAAATATCCCAACTGATCTCCCACTAGGATAAGAACATATAAAAATAACTAAGGAAAATAAAATATAAGAGGCTCTATGACCATCCCTAAACATCATCACTTCTCAATATTAAATCCTTATGGAGATTCTCTAGACCAATCATGCTACACTGGGCTTATTCCATAACTGAACTCGCGAATAATGTGGTCTACTTAGGTACTAATGTTTCATAACTGCCCAAGAAGGGTGTGATAAAAACTTCATAAGGAATCACCAGTGGTATTACTAATATAACTAGTAAATATAGTGTATGAATAGGTGATATTGTTTGATAAATAAAAAACATGGAAAATAATAATATAAACCATAATCGATCGTTTAGTCATAACCTAAAACCTAAAATCGACTATATCTACTTTGACCCATGTTATATATCTATGAGAATAATAATTTAATATGGAACCTAAGGGAATAGGCTCTCCCCTATAGTAAAATTCTATTAAGTTATATGGATCCTAAGGCACAAGTAATTACCACCATGAAATAAGTAATAGGTCATCCAATACCAAGGGGTGGACTCTCCATGATAGAAGAAACAAATCAGAATATTCGAAAAATAAGGGTAGACTATCCCTGTTGGGAAACACATATTAGATAATCCATAACCTATGATAAAACTCCCCTTCTAGAAAAAAAATATCATTTCATCAAAAACCTTGATGAAAACTCTCCCTATTAGGAAATACATATAAAATCATCTAGAACCCAGGGGAAAACTATCCTTACTAAGAACCAAAAATCAGCTCATCCTGAACCAAGTGAAAACAATCACTACTACTAATAACATATTAGATTATCAAAAACCTAAGAGTAAACTATCACTATTGGGAAACATGTACAAGATCATATAGAACAAAGGTGAAAACTCTCCTTACCATGAAACACATACAAACCAAGTAGGAATGTAGGGGCATGCCTACTCTATGAGGAAACAACAAAACCATCATACATGGGGGTTATTCTCTCTCCATAGAGTTATCATGTGGAATACACACATAAAGAATCAAATATAATCTATGATATAACTAAATCATTACTACAGTGCTAGCCACTCTAGACTATACTCTCATATCAATGCATTCATCTTCATCCTCCTTGAGTTACAG
Organism: Viscum album; assembly: GCA_963277665.1. NCBI lineage: Eukaryota > Viridiplantae > Streptophyta > Magnoliopsida > Santalales > Viscaceae > Viscum > Viscum album. Next base: position 1,325,881,259 of record OY728166.1, read on the forward strand.
GCCTGACCTTCAATACCACCCTGGTCAAACAATCACATCATGCTGGAACCATTAGCGTCTTTATCTTTCCCATTAAGGTCATCCACTAAATCCTCCTAATACATTACATATCTTCTCAATGGAACCATATTTATACATGGAGGGATCATCCCACTCAAGGCACTCCCTAAGAGTCCAATCCACCCTCAAGAGGGTGTTTCCCATTGTATATGATGTATAGGATTGTTACGTTCATCGCAACATATCTCATACTAATTTCACTAACCCCAAAATAATTATAACCATGTATCATCTATCCACATCTCTTCCCATATCTAAGGAATATCTCATTCCTAATGTAATACAATCAGTACCCCCACGCATTAGTGACATAATCATTTGGTGACGTGGTTCCCATAACATTATTAAGAACCCTCTCCAAACCTGCGAGGAAAAATATATTATCTATATTCCTAATTATATGAATCAATTCATCCTTTATAGGCACCCTGATTCATATATAATTATTTTATAATCAATACCCTAACCATCGACCTCTAAGGAATCAAGCTAGTGTCTACGGGTCGATTGTAGTCGTTATCATTATGTTTACTTCATGATAATTAATGGGAAACATTTATTTTATCCATCAATATCATCTGCAAACCAATAAAATTAACATTTTTCACATGACTATAAAATAAATGAATAAAACATATTATTATATATAGGTAGTCACATGGTGACCAATTTGTTTTCTAAAATGTGCACTAATTTTCCAACTCACAATCTGTTGATCCATACCCCCTCACATGGTTTACCAACATGATTTTCCTAAAAATGATCCAACTATATGAAAACCCTTAAAAACACCCAAAAATAATTATGGATATCCCTATAAGTTTCATTACAGCCATCACAAACCATGCACCTCTACTCAAAGGTAAAACCATTCCAATGGTTTCCCCTAGTCACTCACATAGTTTTTTTCTAACTATATGGTGGTTGGACAATGGGTTATAACACTTCCAAAATATCTAAAATCTGACCTAAAGAACAAAAAAATTTCCTTTGAAACTGATAGATATCTCAAGACAGGATCCATAAATAAAAATATTTTTTTAATATTCACCAAATCTCATAATCTCAATTTGAATCCAATTTCTCAAAACAACCCCTCCTATGACACCAAAAATAAAATTCCCTCTAAATTTCATAGACCATAAAAATATGGGTCTTTAAAACTTGTACCCATTTTTTAAAACTCTTAACAAACTATTCATACAACTAGATACATATCGTGTAGTCAAATATTAATTTAATTAATCCATGTTTTGATCCACATGAAACATATAAAACCTCAGTGTGTGCCTGATGAGCATTGTCACACGTGCTCAAAAATATTTTATGATTTTATTTTCTAAATTCATCTTAGGGGATGATTTAGGTCATTATCATGAGGGGGAGTGATTTAAATATTCCATAATAGGTTTGAAAGATTAATGGTATTAAATGGAAAATGTGGACAAAATATGTGGGTTGTTTTTGTAATTTCATATCAAAATTAAACAAATGAGAATAAAATTATTTTGAAAACAATAATATCAATTATTAAGATTGATCTAACCTATCCCTTCATTAGGCATTAATAATTATACATTATGATTAAAATCACTGAAATATAGTTCCATAATTTTTTAACCCCTAAACCATATGGAAGAAACCATGGCCACATTGATTGGAACAAATGAACCATAAACTAACTTCATGATTTCCCATCATGGAACCTTGATTTGATTGCAGTCCCAAAATCCAACTTAATATTAGTGGAAATATTGGATGACACATCCAATATATTTATGTGAGTTTCTTAAGTTTTAATATTAAATTATATCCCTATAAGTGATACCATGTATATTATATTTTCCAATTAAAGTGTCTCTATCACAATTCAGACAAGACCAACCTCATAATCAATATGTTGATCATTTGAGGGATTTAATATTTAAAAACTAATTAAATTAACCATAATTATACAAATCAAAATTAATATATTGTTTAAAAACATCTAACGAAGGAGGTAATAATTATATCACTAAAAAAAGGATTATTCTCTCATGGGTAGGTTTTTCATTTCATAGACAATTTTTATAAGAAAATGATTAAAAGGTAATAACCCAATATTGTATCCTTTATTCGATTCTAGACCCAATAAGAAAAATTAAAAGTGGTAAATAGTGGAACATATAATTTTTCTTGAATATTAAAATAGATTAAAATCCCCAAAAAATGAAAAAATGTATAGAATTAATAGTAGTTCCTTCTTGGAAGAGATACATGCATAAATACTTCCTTATTATAAATTTTTAGAGAGGTTTAAAGTAATAACTATATAATTTTAAGTACTCCTAATTATATTACCAAAATCACCATGTTTGAAAAATCCCATTTAAAATAGTAGAGGAGGTCTAGGGTTTGAAATTCCAATGGGGTAAAATCCAAAATTCTTCATTCAAAATTCAGCATCCAAAATATACTTCTCTTTGATCCGTATTTTCAAAAACGTTCCCACATTAAGCATCAAAAAAGCAAGTTGAATTAAATTATAAAAATTAATTTTTTAACATCTAGAAAATTTTAATCTTGTTAAAATTATGGATGAAAAGTTTGGGATCTAAATGGTGAGTTGGAGTCTATTCTATAAATTCAATCCCATCTTTGACCTCATTTCAAAATTTACCCCTTTAAGCTTCATATTCAGCTAGTAGGGTACAAATAAAAAATATAAACCAATTATATTGTAATTCATCTCCAAAATATCAATATAAAATTTGATAGCCATAAATCTTATGGTAAAAATACTAGAGTAAATTTAAAATAAAAAAATTCATAATTTTCATGGAATTTCAAAATTTAATCTCCAAATAAAAAAAATATATTGAATCTCTTAATAATTCCCATTTTTTAGAAATTATATCAATTATTATTAAAAATATTCAATAAAAATATATTTTATCAACTCCCCCACCCATTTCCTTTTAAAATATAATGAAAATTCACATTTCATGTAATCTATAAAATGATGTATGTTGACACTTTTCAATCCATGATGGAAATTTTATAAAATAAATAATCAGAAAAATAATTCAAAGTTAGCACATCTGAAAGTCACTTAATAATAAATTGTATTTTAAAAATAGTGAGATTAATGATACTAATCATTTGTAAATAAGTTATTTTTCAACAATGCCCCAAATTCTCCATGTGTGTGTGTAAGCCATTTTAATCTTATCTATCCACCATTTATTCAATATATTTATGCCAAGTAAATGTTTTAAATACCTGGTTCCTTTCCACTAAACCCACTCAACATCATTTATAGTCAAAATTCAAAAGCCACTCATTTAAGAATTCCTAGAAGTCAAACATTAACTTTAAAGACTAGATATTAACTTATGTTGTTTGTTTCTTCACTCCCCTATTTCTTGTGATTTTTTTTAAAATTTTGAGGGAGTACAATTGTTAAATATCAAGTACATATGCACTCTTTAATATAGTACAACAATAAAATTGTTTTGAATAAAAATAAAAATTTTAAAGACCATTGTTATAAGATGAATAAAATTGATTAGATTGATTATATATTCAATTGATTAATTAAAAATGATAGGTTTTGATTATATGAGAGATTCTATAGAGATATTAAATATAACTTTGTTCCCAAAAGGTCCCATAATATTGGGTTTCAAAATATAAAAGGTTTCAATAAGTCGCAATCAATCATACCACTGTGCAAATTACATTTTTACTAAAATTGACTAATAATGAGGAAACTTTTCTCATGAAAAACATGATTTCCATGATATTAGAAAAATAAAAATGAATTTTAAATATGTTTTGTGGACGTAATGGCATTTGAAATTGTTTTTTTATTGTGTTTTTCTTAAAATCAATAATAATTAAATGGTAATAAAAAAACAAAATGAGAAAAAATCCTAAAGAATATCCTAAAATATCATCCCCACAAACACACTTAAACTGTTAAATTTTCTCAACAAGACCCTATGATATGATATATTCACATGAAATATAGAATTTAAATTAGGGATAATTATAGAAAAGTGAGAGCATAAGGGGAATTATGATGTTCTCCATTGAGATGGACTCATGTAGTGTGATGAAGTCAACAACATGTGGGGGAGAGAGTACTGCATCAAATTATTCCCATTGACTATAAAAAAATTTTACAAGGCCTATTTTTTAAATTGCACTACACCATAAGGAAAAAACCTGAGATAAAATATATAGGTCTAAACCTCTATAATACAACTTACCACACAACAACTTTAGTCATTAATGCTAGGTGAGGAAATTGTACCCCACATGAAACTCCCTTTTTAAATCATTTCTCCTGTGTTTATTTTTAACTTTAATTGAAAATACTTTAGTTCTCATATGATGGATATGGAATCTCCCCAATCTATTGATGTTACATCCTCTATTTCTCTTCATATTGAAGGAAATCCATGATATAGTTATTTATTGCCCAATATGAATAATTATAAACTTCCATTGAGAGTTAACATAATTAAAAAAACAATATAACAGGGTGAATTTCCAATGGGTGTTTCAAATGTAGTCATATAATATCATATAATATCATCCAATCACATTCTCCAATACATATTATCTGGATGCACCATTTTATTCACTATCATTTTCAACTCTTTATTAGAAACTATGATCTGTCTATTTAGTTGGGGGTTTTATGGTTTTTAGGTTTGGTGTTTCACCCCATACTTCTAGATAATGGAATCCAAATATCAATTGAAGAATTGTAATCCTTGGTCATTGATGATATTATTTGCCACATCAAACCATAAAAAATCAAGCCTTAATAAAATCTACTACAACAAGAGAATAATAAATATTTATGGCCTTAACAACCACCAATTTTCTAACATAATCAATTGAAACATTAATATATAAGAAATTTAATGATAATAGAAATATACCTACAAAATTAATATCCCATACATAAAAAAATGAAATTAAATAATATGGGTTTTTGAGGAATATTGTGTTTTCTATAAATATTTCATGTGTGTTGGAAATGTGAGAATGAATTATAAAAAACATGGGAATAAAATAATATTGTAGGATGAAATAATCCAAAGTAAATGTATTTCCTAGTTTTCCTTTTAGTTTTAAAGTGTCCATCATAAGAAATTGTGTGAAAAACATGTAATATAAACTTAAAGTAATGATTATGCACACATATATTGATTACATGGTTTTTAAAAATGTGGTAATTGTAAGGAACACCCCACACATAAAACGTAGAATAACTAATTAGTTTTTCACCTTGATTTTTCTTTAAGTTTGTTGGTATTTCAAATATAGCCATATAATTTAATAAATGATCATACTGAATATTTTTACATGATATGTAATAGAGGTTGTAGTATCCTTTCCATTATTGGTATGTCCATATTTATGTTTTGGTTAAAACCCATTGTCTTTATTAACTTATTTCTTGGACCATGGTATTTGATATGTTGTGTTGGTTAGACAAGATGTGTATAGGAAGTAAAGATTGGATGATGTATAGCTACTGAAAAAAAATTATATCATGAATATCCCATTCATGATGTAAATTAATCATGGAAGAATACATGAAACCTATACTTGTCATGAATGGTTGGGGTAGACCCCCATAACATAATTCATCCCATGGATGGTTTTGGGAAGTTTTTTAATCAGATACCCACATAATGAGATGTATTTATGAAGTGAAATAATATTTTTTCACTTTTTTGTTGAGGAAAGGGATTAGTCAGGGTATGTAGTAGTTTTTCATTCAATATTTGAATCCCGTATTCAGGTTTTGAATTTTTTTTTCCCATCCATTTTTAATATTTTATATTGATAAATATTTATTTTATCAATTGTTTTTCCTATTTCATTTGTAACACTTTTTTGGGGATACCAAAAATACTCTTCAAACTAGAATTAAAAATAAGTTTGTTCTGGGTGTTTCATGGCTATTTTTTAAAGGAAATACTTTTAATCTCTTTTATCCTTATATCAACTATTAGTTTTCTATTAAGTAACCCTAGTTTACTAAATTAATTGTCATTATTTAAGGTAAAGAAGGAATAATTTGATTACTACCTTTGATATTGGGGAATTTCCCAAATTTACTCTTCTTTTGAGGTGTTTTCCCTAGAAAAACATTTAAATATCTCTTTGATATCACTAATTTTTGAAATATTTGGGATCGCACCAATAAACCACGTTTGTGACCTAACTAAATGGGTAATTAATGGTATTGACCTCTCAAGTATCTTTTTGGGTCTCTTTGCATTGTGACTGAGGCTTTCAGCCTTCCGAGAGGTGTGTCAACCCATGATTAAATATAAATTATTATAATTCTATTTGCTGTGAACCTATGGAATAGTATATGAATTGTGTTAAATTTTATTGTCCATGATATGATATCAGTTATTCATCCTTGATCGTAGAATCAACCAACTGAGAATAAATGACTCAATAATTGATAATTAGATGAATTGGAAAATATGTACATCGATAACATATGACTTGTTTTAAATTTTATTTCATGAAACAAACTATGAGGGATTCATATTAGGAAAGAAAGTACACTATTTTACATGAGATGGTTTATTTTACATGGGTGACATGCCCCATTGGAAGACGTAAGTGTCTCCAGAATGGGTCTTGATTATTGGGTGTTTTGGTTAGTTTTACTTTTATAGTATTCACTATGGTAAGATGAGGTGGCTCTAGTATGTTCTAGGGTCCATTGAGAAGGTAAAAAATTTTCCTTAGAGATCTGCTCCATGGGAACATGTATGAGAATCCAACATGTGGATATATGTGTAGATCCTCAACTGGATTCTTGAGACAAGGTGATATCAATTAATAATGATGCATGAAAATCTTCCTTCGGTCTGGTGATCCTTTTTATAAAGAAGGATCCACTAATTTATAGATATATATGGAATCATTTCATGGATAATTTGGTTGACCCAAGTGTCTACCCAGAGCCCAAGGATTGGAAGGTTTATTTTATTCTCCATAATAAATTTTGATTTGAAACCCATTTTAGTGTAATATTTCATGAACTATATAATTATACCATATTATATATGCATAATGGAATTTGGGATAGTAGGTTTTATACATACCCTATTTTCTATTTCGTACCCATGAAAATTATATTGATGCATGTCAGGATAAGGGTAAGGGGACTTATGTTGATTGATTATTTGATAGATGGGCTGGAGCTCAGATATGAGAGCAATATAGGGTTTGGGATTTTGTTGTTTTAGTTATTTTATTTAGTATGCATATCCTTTTACATGTATGACTTCCAGTAGGTATTTTTTTAACATTAATTCTAACATTACATGGTATTTTACTGTGATTTGATTGTCTGATTTTTTCACATATAATATTTTTGGTTGTATGTTTTATTATTTATGTTATATACAATACTATTAAAACATTGTACAAAAGGGTATAGTCCTTACAATATTCCTTACACTTTCACAGCTATTTTATAGCCTCTGTCATGCGAGGAGGTGTGTCTGAGGTACAATACCCAACCTAGATTGGTTTTTTGTTGGAGTACCAAGTTGAAGGACGTTACAAAGTGACATAAAATTGGATTTAATTTTTATTTATTTACTATTAAAGAATGTTATATATGAGACTAGGATGTTTTGGGGTTGTAATTGAGCTCATTAAAGGGAGTAGTTGAACCTTGTATGAGTGAAACCCATAGTGTCCAAGGATGGGATTATTGCTCACGTTGTTCTCTTATTATTGTATTGTTGTTATTTCACTTTGGGTGATTAATGTACTGTGTAATGTTTGTTTTTATTAATATTTTACTCCTGGGATAGTCTAGAATGAGATTATTATAGATGAATTCTAGTATCTACATAATAATTTATGGTGAAATTAGTAGTTTAGGCTAGGAACATATTTTCTAAAGTGATTTTATTTAATAAAATCCAAATATTGTTCTTTAGACATTGGTAAAAAATAATTTCACTTTGTATGTTTTCATGATCAGATGATAGAAATGAAAGGGGGAACCATAATTAAGGGACCATATGTAATATTAATAAGAAATTTCATCAGTCTTGGTTCTCTATTGAAAATAGGTTTCCTATGTGAAGTGGTTTTTTGGACTTGCAATGGGCCAGAATGAAAGTTTAAATTATCATGAGGAACTTTATTTGAGTTTGAATATCTTTCAAGATATTTGATACTGAATTTCATGATTCTTTTCTGATTTATAAATCATTAATATAATAAATTGGATTAGAAACATATGATATAATAATTTTAAAATAAGTTGGGATAATATGTGTATGTCACATTAATTTAGATGATGCTATGTAAATCCAAAATTTATCAAGGTCATGAAGAGTTCATGATAAAACTTAAGTTTGTGGAATAAGAAAGGATTGGATGTCTGAAGTGTTGATGAATTATTGATTGACCGATCCATCAGATAGTTTGATTCACTAAAAGAACCGTTATATGGGATCAATTTTTTGTTTGAAATATTGTAAGAAAAGAATTTTCTACTAACACTCTTCCATCAAACACGGTTTTCCACTATTTCATCAGAAGAATTCTGACACCGATCATTAAGTTGGAATTATTGAGATCGATGAATGGTAATATTAAGATCCTGCTCAACCAAATGATGGTCAATCATGGAGTCAACCATTTTCATTATGTTTTATTGTTATACAATTGGGTTAGAACAAAAGGAATCTTTGATTTATTTTGAAATGGTTAAAGAGAAAAAGAAAAGTTGTATTTTTTTCTTCAATTGGGTGAAGAGAAAAAGAAATATGATTTGATTCACATAAAAATGAATTATTTGATTAAATTGATTCGAGATTCATCAGATAGGTGTTGACACCGATACGTTAGAATCAATCTAAGATAGATTCATAAAAAGAAAGTTGATCCCAATAAGTCATAATATCTTTAAATAGAATAATATTTATAGCAATGTTAATGGGAGAATAGTTTCATAATTTAATATCTATAAATTTGGTATAGTGCACTAGACAGAAAATTAATTGATTTTTCAAATGTTAAAGATTGTCGTAATGAGTAGTTCTCTGATACTATATTGTTTCATCGTAACGAATAATTATATCAAAATGATCTTGGTATAGTATTGAATAATTTTTTGAATTTTTGGATGAATCAAGAGTTTTGATAATATTTAAGAATTTTCTAGAAGAATCAAGAAGAATTGAGAGGAACAAAAATTTTCAAAGGTGAAGTTGAAAGGAATGTGGTATTTGAGTTTCAAAAAAAAATTGTCCAAGAAATTTTTTCATAATCCCACCCAAACTAGTTTTGTATCTTCTATAAACAAAAGAAAGTACATTTTACTTTGTGACAATGAAGTACTCTTCACGTGTGAGGAAATAGAGAAAAATAAATACAGTTTTATATAGAAGGTGTTTCAAGACTAGGAATTACTTAAAATGTTTTTCGGAAAAAATAAGGAGAAGAAAGAGTTCCCATATTGGACTGAGAAATTAGACATAGGTTTCTGAGGAATATTTTGATGTGGTTAAAAATTGTTTCCAGGAAATTCTTTTCTTATCTATTTTTTAGAATGAAGTTCCAGATATATCAGATTGAGCCATCAAATTGAGTTTTTTGTACAAAGTCCAGAAATTGATTTATAACTATTTATGGGTATAAAAGATAATATTTTGATTTTTAAGAATCATTCAAGGATATTTTGATAAGGCAGCACAATAAACATTTCAGAACCAACTGGTGAAAGTTTATAAATTTCTTACAAAAACTTGTTTTACCTCATTCATGCTAGAAGAAGAACTTGAATTGTATAATTGATCATATTTCTACAAAAGTGTAAGGGTATATACTACTTTTTTTATTGAAAAAAAGGATTTTTTTTAATTGTGTATTTTGTGGTATTAAATTGTTTCCATACCATTTTAAAGACTAGATACTCTTTTTGAGTAGTGAACCATGTAAATAATTATGCACCTGTGGATGTGTGAATGTTTTTTTTCATTATATTGATATATATTCAATAAAAGGTGAAGGTTTTCATAAATAAATATAACATAAAATAAAAATATGTAACTAATTTACCCCATCCCTTTCTCAGTGATACACCCATCCTCATTAAGCCTTTACAAGTGATATTTGAAGGAAGGTTCCCTTCATTTATTTTTTGTTAATTTTTTCTTCAAGAGATGTTGTTGTGGTAAATTTGAATTGTGTGAATAGAATGTGGATTCAAATCATATATAGAAATATCTATCATAATTGTAAATATAGAAAGTTTCCTTATCCTATGTCTCTTGGGTATGATGTTTTGGAAGTTGATACAGATATAATTTCCTTTATTTATGAGAAAATTCTTCTTATATATGTGGATAATAAGAATATTGTGAAATATGGAAGACCTGCAAATTATTTACTCTCATAACATTTTGAAATTGAGTTTATAATATTTAAGGGAGTTGAAAATTCCAATGGAATTTGGGAACGGTTGAAGTATATTTGTGAAGGAAAAATTAAAAATCTAAAGGTTGAATTATGAAGATATTAAAATGGTTGAGTATGAATCTCTTTTTGAATTATTTACTCGAGTAAATTATATTGTGAGCACTATAATATTTCTTGGTGAGAAATTGGAAGATTCAACTATTCTTGAAAAGATATTGAGAGTTCTTCCTGATAAGTTTGATCCTAATGATTCCTCTTTTGAATATAGAGATCTTGAAACTCTATCTCTTGATGAACTTCATAGTGATACAATATGTTTTGAAATGATAATGGATAATTTTATTAAAGTAGTAAACAAAATTTGATTTTAAATAGTCCTCCAAGGATTCCATGAAGGGAAAGTATAAGGCGATTCTAAAATATGAAGTTTCTCGCGTTGAATAAAAAATGAGGCAGGTAGCAATTTTAATAATTTAATATCTTTTTTATAAAAATATGAACAATGGTATAGTGAAGTATAAAGGGAAACATTCCATGAAATGTTTTGAATTTTGATAGTTGGTAACTTTGATGCTAATTTTCCTTAAAGAAATAGTGAATAAGATAGTGATAAAGGTGATAGAAGACCAATAAGATCTTGGAAGATACATGGTTTTAAGTTAATATCCTTATCAAAAGGAAATGATAAAAATTTCTCCAAATTTAAAATGAGAAAATCTTTTTCTAAATATGATGAAGACAAAAAAAGTGAAGTTGAAGATGGAAAGTTTACTAATGTTATTAGAGAAAATATTTTTATTGGTATGGTTAATGATGAAGAGTTTGGAAGTATTACTTCTAAAGTAAAAGAGAATGAAATAGATTTTCATATGAAGAGATAACTAAAATAATTTCAAATAATGACTATAATATGGTAACAGATAAAATGAAGTTGAATAGGAAATTCCTATAGTAAATAATCAATAATTTCTTCCTGAAGAGAAATCCATGTTACATTAAGAGATTTATTGTCTAGATAAGTCTCTTGAGAATTAAAATAATGAAAATGAAGATCATTAAATAATGTTGATGGATAAGGAATAATAATTGGAACTAGTTCAATAAAATTTTTCTACGGATGAGTAGGGTGTTACAAATTTCAAGAATTATATATCTGAAGTTGGTGAATGTTATGGAAAGTGTGAAATTGATAATGATAAAAAGTTACCATTAATAGATATAATGAAAGTTAAAAATGATCCTAAGAAGAAAAAGGTTTAGAAAATAATGTATGTTCCTAAACAAATAAATTGGTAAATTTAGATGTTTCTTGAAAGTATATGGTTGGAAACAATATTGTTACCACTTCTAATTCTGATTATATTGTAAAGAAATCCAAATTTAAGAATAAGATTATAACAACCCTTATCTTTATTACACTTTTAAACATGCTTTATTAAATAAAATCAAACATAATACAACATAGAAGATAGAGAGGTCATGTTTCTTTGGGGATTATGAACATTTCATGAAAACCAGTGACAAAAAAATCAACATCTTAATTGAAAACTTCTTCTATAAGACCACAACTTTCCTTCATACTTAAAATTGCAAGGGATAACCTGAGGACATACATAAGAAAATGGTGATCTATAAAGACCAGTAAGGGAGTAAAAAAGGAATAACATGAATAATACACTAATTTTTAGGTAATAAGAATATCAATGTATCATAAGAGAAACATGAAGATAAAGGTATGATACATATTGATTATCATAACATGGAAAAGTGGCAACAACATCTAACATGATATTAGAACGAGCCAAGGATCATTGCACAAGGAGCATGACTAAACCTCCATTTCACATGAATTAGCATGAGTAAACCCTCATTTAAATTTAATTATCTTGAGTAAACCCTCATTTCACATGACTTATCATGATACTTTTCTTTACCCAATGCATTATAGAGTTATCAGGGCACACCCTTTATAAACATTTCATTTAATGCATAAGTGTGGAACATGGGTCATATAACATGGAATCATTCAACATCATAAGTTATTCCATGATAAATAAATGAGAAATACATACATGTGAGTACCATTAGATATCTATATGTTCATAAAGGTGAAACCCATGATAGAGACATTGGTATGGTATTCATTACACAATGATTTTGGCTGGGAAGAATGTTGTGTGATTTCAGCATCATAATGAAGTGACATAAAAAATCATAAAAAATGTTGATGAGAGATAAAGGGATATATTTTCATATTTACATGAAATGGATATTAAGGGGGTCATATAGATACATTTCCCAAAATATGGAATTTGTAAATAGAAGGAGTAACGGAATAAAGAAACATGAGGAAATGGTAGAAATGGATTAACTCTTATGAAATTTTGGCATCGTAATGGGTGTAATTGGAAGGTATTAATGAGAAATAAATAGGTATATCATCATTCAAAAAAATAAGGGAATTATGGAGGAGGTGATGTATCATACCTCGACATTTTTAATTGAAAACAAAAGGGAATATCAACATAGAGAAACATGGAGAAAAATGAGAAATAAAGGAATCCCTTACTTGAATGTGTGATCCCAAAGGCTTGGGAGAGACTTGAGGGATGATTCTTGGGATCTTGGAGCACATTGAGAGGATTATAGAGAATGGAGGGCTTAGTAGGGACATACTCCAAGGGTTTTTAGTCAAGAGAAGTGGTAGCTTGGGTGGGTTTATATAGGAAAAGGGGGGGAATTCTTTATTATTGATGTTTCGGACACTACACATTAAAATAATCAAAAAAAACCAAAACATCCCATGATTTTTTCTAAAGTGTAGTGAATAAAATTATTTTATAAGTCCAATGTTTTAACTTATTAAAATATTAGGCTAGCTTATGTGAAGGTGAGCCACACTCTCAAGGAAATAATTTTAAAATGATAAAATGTTTTATAAGTCATGGGGGGTCTATTAAGTAATTTTATAATAAATCAAACAAATATAAAATCTCATTATTTTAAAAAAACATATATTGGGAGAATAACCCATTTAGAGTATTCTATTACATCCCTATTGGGTCATTATAATGTCATAAAATATAGTATATATTGAAACGATATTTAATTTTTACCCAAAAATTTGACCCCTAGAAATTTATGAAAGATTCAACATTGGATAATTTTGACATCCTAAATCCAAAAATAATATTCATTTTATCTAAATAATTTTATAAATATGTGAATTTTTACTTTTAAAATAAAAACCGAAATTTATTGAAAATTCATGGGTTTTGACAAAAACAGCTTTCAAACCTTTATAAAAATTACAACCTCATTGTTAAATATTATACAATCAGTTATATTTAATAAAAATTATTTTATTAATAATATTTTATTAAAATATTATTTAATTTAAAATCCATTTATTCATCAAAATATATTTCTTAATTGAATATTAACTAAAAATATTATTTTTGCTTTAAAACCCATTTACAAAGTAACAATAATAAAATGAAAGTATATTCATTATAAAAAAATAAATAACATAATCATAATTTTATGGGTTTTTAATAAATCCCCATATAACACCCACATAAGACCTAAGGGAAAGGTGTGTGATAGTGACTAACTCTTGGGGTGGCTCGGATGACATCGCTTGAGTGGTAATCTCTATTAACATCCACTTCTCTCGTAGGTGATTCCATTCAAGATTAACGTGTGGAAGCTCAGCTTGGGAATGATCAAGAGCAAAACCTAGTGATTCCAACTCCTTTCAATGCTCTGGACAATGGGCTTCATATGGAGAAATTCCTCTTTATGAGGCTATCTCTTCCTTTGTATGAGTAAATTGGATTTTTTAAAGTCCTATATTTATACTAATCATGTGATCAATTTTCAATAGCTATATTAGCAACGATAAAAAATCATAATATTATTTTAAAATCCAAAAACATAAAACATATAAATTAAATATGTTTTATATATCCATTTTACATAATAATACATTTAATTAGATCAATAAAATTTTTCATTAATGAAAGTTTCAGTCGTTACAATCTCCTCCCCTTAAGAAATTTTTTCCTCAAAATTTTAATTTCCCACACTAAAACAGATGAGGGTAACTATGCTTCATCACTTCCCCTAATTCCCACATTGCTTCTTAAAACTTTTTATTTCTCCACAACACCTTTATGAGGTGCATTATCTTATTTTTTAGAACTTTTCCCCTTCAATCTAAGATCTTCACCGACTACTCTTCATAGGAGAGGTCATTCTCCAATGGTACCACCTCTGGATTGAGTATATGTGATGGGCCAGGTATGTACTTAATCAATAGTGATACAAGGAATACATCATGTACTTTAGATAGGTTCAGTGGGAGTTTTAGACGATAGGCCATTGCACCAATGCGATCAAAGATTTCAAAAGGGGTGATGTACCTTGGACTAAGCTATCCCTTCGTCCCCAATTTCATAATCCTCTTCCTTGGTGATATGTGGAGGAATACCATGTCTAAAGCATAAAACTCTAGGTCTCGTCAAATATTATTATCATATCTCTTTTCTTGACTCTAAGCAGCTTTAATGTGTTATTGTATGGTCTTAACCTTTTCCACCATTTCTTCGACTATTTTTGGACCTATGGTTTTCACTCCCAAACATCATACCAACATGTTAGTGTTCTGCACCTCTTCCCATAAATATCTTTATAAGAATCCATTTGGATGATTGAGTGGAACCTATTATTGTAAGGGAGATCCACTAAAGGAATATGTTGATAACATCCTCCATTTAATTTTATTGATCATGCTCTCAACATGTCCTCAAGTGTTTGGATAGTTTACTCAGATTAGCCATTAGTTCAATGATGATATGATGTACTGATGTTTAGATCAGTATTCAGAGCATTTTGGAGACTCTTCCAGAACATAGAGGTGAATATTGGATCTCAATCAAATACAATAGATTGTGTTAGTCCATGTAGCCTTACAACTTCTCTAATGTATTTCATTTCCAGTTGATCCATTGAGAAATACACTCGAATTTCAATGAAGTGTGTAGTCTTTGTAAGATGATCCACAACAACCCAGATATCACTATTTCCTTTGGATGTCTTCGCAAGTCTGGTAACAATTCATATGGTGATGTTCTCCCATTTCCATGTTTGTATTGGTAGTGGTCGAATCATTCCCTTATACTTCTACCTCTCAACCTTCACTTACTGACAAACTAGGAAATTTGATGCATACTTTGTGATATCCCTCTTCATTTTAACCCACCAGTAATTCTCTCAGATATCCTGATACATCATTGTATACCCTGCGTGAATGGAGAAATTGAAACTATGTGCATCATCCAAAAGTTCATTCTTTAACTACGAATTTTATGGAACACATAGTCCTAACACAAATCACACAATTCATTCTTCATTAACAGTGAACTCCAAGGATTTCTGTTTCCTGATAGTTTCTATTTTCTTCTGAATTCCCACATCATCCTTTTGAGCATCCTTTAACCTTTCCAAAAAATACATTTGATCAATCATTTGTTAAATAATTAATGATGTTCCATTATTTTTTATTCACATTTCTATGTTCATCAAATCTAAGAATATATGATCCTTTTTAATTCTCACCAATTATTGAACCATTGTGTCCTTTTTTCTTAGAGAATATTCCACCTTATTCTCATTTCCTGGGTGGTAATGGATTGAGTAGTACTAGTCTTTGATCAGCTCTATCCATATTTTTTTGTGCATGTTCAACTCTTTCTGTTTGAATATATACACGAGGCACTTATGATCTATGTATATTTCACACTTATCCCCAAAGAGGTAATGTACCAATATTATTAAAGCATAGATTACTTCAGCCAAATCCAGATCATGTGTTGGATAGTTTTTCTCATGAAAATTAAATTTCCTTGAATCAAAGGAAATGAATTTTTCATTTTTCATCAAAACACAACCCTGGACCCTCATTGAATCATCCCTAAATACCACAAACATTTCTCCACTTATGGGTAGTTTGATCATGGGCTCAATGATAATCCTCCATTTTAGCTCCTTTAAAATCTCTTTGCATTCATTACTCGAAGAAAAATTTGCACCCTTCCAAGTTATCTTGGTAAGAGGGTTTGGTAATCGTGATGAATTTCTAACAAATCAGTGATAATATCCTACTAACATAAGGAAGCTATGGATATCTGTCATAGATGTTAGCCTTTCCCATCCATCAATTAATTTTATCTTGGAGGGATCCAAAAATATCCCATTTCTTGTGATGATATGACCCAATAATGATACTTTATTCAACCAAAATTCACACTATCTATACTTTTCAAAGAGATTATCCTTTCACAGGGTCACTAGTAGAATGTTTATATTTTCATCACACTCCTCCTTGGTTTTGGAGTATATTAGAATATTGTCAATAAATACAACAACATATTTGTTGAGGTAATCTCTAAAGACTCTATTCATCAAGTCCATGAAAATTTCAGGAGAATTAGTGACTCTAAAAGGAGTTACTATGAATTCATAGTGCCCATACCTTATACGAAAAGCAATCTTGGGGATATCCTCCTTATCACCCTTACCTGGAAATATCATGATCATAGATCTACCTTGGAGAGTTATTGTGCTATGTGTAGCTGAACGAACAAGTAATCAATTCATGGAAGAGGATACTTATTATTTATCGTGATTTTGTTGAGCTCATGATAATCAATGCGAAGGTTCATTGACCCATCATTCTTCTTGACTAAAAAGATTTGCACACCCCATGGTGAAGCACTTGGGCATATAAACCCTTTATTCAGATTCTCGTATAGTTATTTATTTATCACCACAACCTCAAAAAATGCAATTCTATATAGAGTCATGTATATTTTCAACACCCCAGGTATAAGATCAATTGATAATTCAACATATCTTATTGGTTGAAGACTAGTAAATTCCCCAGGAAACACTTCAATGAATCCCCTCACAATATTCATGTTTTCAAGGATGGTTGCTTCCATAGAATCAATAATCTAAGAAAGTTATATGTTCTCAGAAGAAATTAATATCCATGCTTGAGATGATGGTTCTAAATAATATTCATCCTCCTCTATGAACATGTACAAAATTGAGGGTCAATTCACCATATGTAGAGTGATTTACCTCTCATGGAAATTTATGATGGCTCTATATAGAGAAAGTTAATCCATGCTGAGAATTACATAAAATTAAACTAAAGGGTGTATGATGACAGTTTTTGGGAAGTTCAATCAACAACTTATGACAAGGGAGGTGTTATATAAATGGGATGTAATTATTTCCCCATTTGGCGTTCTCACTGATATCTCTACTTCCATGATTTTTGGTGGTGTTGGGATTGTTCTTCTAAAATTTTGAGATATAAAAGAATGTTTAGAACTATTACCAAAAAGTACACTCCCTGTTATTGAATGAATAACTAGCTTACCTATCAACACTTCATTTCCAGGGTTCACTTCGGTAGTAGTGATGGAAAAATATGATCCTTTCTACCTTGGAGGTTTTTGGTTGCCTCCAAAAATCCTTGGATTAGGGATCTAATTTGAAAAGTACACCTGTTCATTGTAGTTGAAGTAATGAACAATGGGTTGGGGGTCAAATGGAGTGTTCCTCTCCTCTGTCATAGTAACGAGTTTTTCATGTTGGAAATTAATGGTCATGTGACCTTCTCTTCCATACCTAAAGCATTTCTTTATCCCCTTCAGGAAATTTTTTGGGTGCTTCTTTACACAACTTTGGAAAGTTGGGTGCTGTAATTTCTTAGCACTGTTGGTTTTATAAATCGGACAACCAAAATTAAAATCCACTTTCCACTTTTTACCCCCATGATACCCTTGATATTCTCCAACCTCTATTTAGACTTTGTGGGAAAATCTGAAAATTTCTTCATAGCTAACAAAGTCATAGATCACTAGGGATTTCCATTGTCTAGGTTTTATCCCACCAAAGAATTTATAAACCTTGAATTCAGAGGTAATGAAAAATTTGTAGGCATATCATGCAAGCCTTGTGATGTTTTCTTCATACGCTCTGATGGATTCGTCATCTTTTTTCATGGGGGAAAGGAAGTCCCGTTCCATCTTAATTTGGAGGGTGCACAGAAAATATATATCAAAAAAACATTTCCATAAGTCCTTCCATTCCAAACCCTTGATAACTTCTTCAGGAGTTGTATTTTTGATAAATTCACAACATTTCTCATCTTCACCCTCTATACGATATGCATATTGGAGAACCTTATTTTTTTCAAAACATTGAAAGATGGATAAGATCTTTTCAATGGAGTTGATCCATTTTTCATCGATTGATGGACTAGGTGATCCATTAGAAGTTAGAGGACTTTGTCTCATAAAGCTCTCGATTGAAGATTGTTCTTTCTTGGGGGGGGGGGGGGGGTTTAACATTCATGTTGACCTTGTTTCTTTTCAAAACATGAGTTAACTGAGAGAGTATGATAACAAATATTGTGATTCCTGATCCCTTTAGATTGGGAATCTCATTAGAACAATCATCTCATTGATCTTCGCATCAGTTATTACGCGAGTCCTCTAATTACCATCAATTGGTTAGAATAAAATCAAAGATAGTGGTAACAAATAAATGGGAATCCAATGAAAAAATCAATAACTTATAAATTACATTTAACTCATTAACTTATGAATTTATACTCTTCAATATATGTTATCCCTGATCTACTTACCAACATATATTTTTAGGGGAATTTTATTATTCATATAACAATGGTTCATACTAAGATTATGAATTTACCAAATAATATCCCCCAAGAGTTTCATAAACAAGAGTGTAGCATGGCCCTTTTTTGTTCACCAGTTCCCATTCGGGTCTAGCTCAAAGTGGTGTTTAAGGGTTTTACCCCAAAATACATTTGTGCCAGAGCCACCTCTAACTATTTCTATCTAGACATGGATGTATTTTCTTGATAAACCACTTTCTCTACAGTCACCTAACTTTAGGGATAATTTTATTATACTTAGTCATATCCCTAAGTATATTACTTGGTTTTTCTAATCCTAATCCCAAAAATAACTTAACATATCCTTCGATGCCAACTATAACAACCCTACTCTTTATTACACATTTGAACATGATTTATTGCATAAACATTCACTTAATACAACCAAGAAGATAAATAGGTTTAGTGTATTTGGGGATTAAGAACATTACATGACAACCTAAGACAAAAATAAAAAATTTATTTATTGAAAAATTCTTTAACACGATCTCCACATTCCTTTGTACTTAGCATTTCATGGGATAACCTGATGACATACATAAGAAAAGGGTGAGCTACAAATCCCATTAATGGTATAAACAAGGAATAAAATAAATAATAAAATACATGTTATACAACAAGAATATTAATGGATAATAATAGAAATATTAACATAAAAGAATAATATACCATGATTATCATAACATGGAAGTGTGGAAATAACATTTAACATGATATTTGAATGAGCCAAGGCTTATTGCAAGTAGAGAATGAGTAAACCCTCACTGCACTTGAATTAGCATGAGTAATCCTTTATTTAACCTGAATTAGCATGAATATATATTAATTGAACATGGCATATCATGATACTATTATTTACCCAATACATTGGAGCACTATCAGGGTTCACCCTCTATAAACATTTCATTTCATGCTTAAGTGTTTCACATGAGTCATATAACATATAATAATTCAACATCATAAGTTAATCCACAATTGAGAAATGTGAAATACATACATTTATGTACCATAAAATATATTTTTTTTCATATATATGAATACCCTATATAGATATATTATTATGGTATTCACTACACAATGATTTTGTCTTGGAAACACACAGTGCAATTTCAGCAGCATAACGACATGAAATAAAAATTCATAAAAATGGTTGATCATATAGGAAGTGGTATATCAACATAATCAAATGAAATGGAATGGAAGGGGGTCATATAGATACATTTCACAACATATTTAATTTGGAAACTGAAGGTGTAACATAATAACGAAACATGAAGAAAGAGGATAAATGGAATAACTATGATGAAATTTCTGCATGGTAACTGGTGTACATGGGAAGAATTAATGAGAGATAAAGAGGTATCACATCATTATAATATAATGAGGGTAGTATGGGGGTGGTGAGAAATCATACCCCAACATTCTTAATTGAAAATAAAATGGAATATCATGATAAATAAACAAGGACCAAATGAGAAGGGAAGGAATCCCTAACATGGATGTGTGGTCCAAAAGGATTGGGAGTGGATTATGGGAGGATTCTTGGGAGATTGGAGTGCCTTGTGAGGATTATATATATAGGAGGGTAGAGCAGGGATGTGCCCCATGGGTTTTTAGTGAATAAAAGTGGGAGATTGGGTGGGTATATATAGGGAAAGAGATGGAATTCATTATTATTTATGTTTTGGACACTACACATTAAACAAATCAAAACCAAAAACCATATCATGGTTTTGACCATTATTTTAAAAACATGTAATGGAAGAAATTATTTTTTAAGGAAAATTTCAGAACATATTAAAATATCATACTTTCATGTGTGGAGGTGAGTCACACTCTCAAAAAATCATTTTAAAATGATAAAATGTTTCTAAGTCTTGGAGGGACCACTAAGGAACAATAGAATAAATAAAACAAATATAGAATTACATTAGTTTGTAGTTAAAACATATATTGTCTTAATATACCTTTTTAAGTATTTTATTACATCAAAATTGAGTCATTATATTTTCATAAAACACATTATATATTTAAACGTTATTTAATTTTTACCCAAAAATTTGACATTCTCAGGAAATTGTGAAATATTAACTGTTGGATAATTTCAACATCATGATTCCAAAAATTATATTCATTTTATCCAAATAAGTTTCTAAATATTTTAATTTTTACTTTTAAAATAAAAACTGACATTTATCGAGAATTCATGTGTTTTGACAAAAACAGCTTTCAAACCATAATAAAAATTACAATTGTATTCACAAATATTATAAGACATTTTATATTTAATAAAAAGTAATTTAGTAATAATATTTTATTAATATATTATTAAATGAAAATATCCATTAATTCTTCAAAATATATTTCTTAATTTAATATTAACTAAAGATACTATTTGTGCTTTAAAACCCATTTACAAAGTAACAATAATAAAATGAATGTATATTCTTTATAAAAAATAAAACCAATAATCATAGTACTAGGGTCTTGTTACATAACCCAATATGACACCCTCATAAGGAAGAAGGGTAAGGTGTGTGATGGTGATAGACTCTTGGGGTGTCTTAGATAACAGCGCTCGCATGATAATCTCTATTAACTTCCACTTCCCTCATAGGAGATTCCATTCAAGATTAACATGTTGAAGCCAGGCTTGGGATTGGTTAAGAACAAATCCAAGTGACGCCACATCCTTTCTAATATCTGAAAATTGGGCTTCATATGGATAAAATATACATCATGAGTTAATCACTTCCATTGTCTAAGTAAATTGGATTTGCTAAAGTCCTATATTTATACTAATCATGTGATCACTGTTCAGCGGTTATATTAGAAATGGTAACGATTCTTAATGGTATTTTAAAATCCAAAAACATAACACCAAGGAAGTGAATATTTTTTATATAACCACATTACATAATAATACATTTAATTAGATCAAGATGGATTTTCATTAATAAAAGTTTGGGTCATTACAAATATTATGGGTGATAGTAAATTTTATCGGGCACAAAAATGTTATGATGTAAAAGATTAGAAAGTTCCTGAGAAACAAGTTCACCATTCTAGAAATTTTAGAAGTTATGGAGGAAATATTTTGTCTATGTTTACTACTGGTATTATGGTAGATTTGGGAATACAACAAATGGGTGTTCATTTAATAATCAATAATAATATTTTTTCCAGATTTTCAGAAGGAAAATATCAACTAAGTAAATCCTCTCAAAGGAATAAATTTGGGAAAGATTTTTTTAATGTTGAAAATAAGTCCAATATTTGTATTTTTTTAAAATTTGTGAAAAATATGTATGTCTTTCAAAAGGGTGTCTTATTTTGTAACCGATATAACAACATATTTATAATAATTCATAGAAGACAGAAGTGAATAAAGATAAAGGAAAGTAAAAGTATCTTTTTTTGAAACCTCTCCAAAAGATAAAAAATGATAACTACCCCAAATCTTGGATAATGGATGTTCTGCACACATGAAATGAGATTTAAAAATGGTTGAATAATGTGAAGGTCTTCAAATATGGAACAGTGATATTTAGAAAAGGTGAATCCCTCAAGATCAAAGGTTTCAGATCCTTAATAAATGGGAATGAGAATTTGAAATCCAGAAAGATTTGTCTATTGATGGGTTGAAACACAATCAATTTAGTGTTTCCCAATTTTGTGATAAATGGAATAAAGTTATTTTTAGAAAATATGGTTTTGTTTTGAAAATAAATGAACTAAAATTTATTTCAAAAGGCAAAAACATAAAATTAAACTTGTTTCATGATTTTGATGTTTAGAAATTATATTAATTAAGCATGATGAAAGAAAATTAGTTTTAGTATTAAAGGGTGGGACATAAGTGTTAGAGAAACATCATAAAGTTATCAATTTGAGACATTGTTCGAGGTATTCTAGATATTTCCAGAAGAAGTTATTGGTTCTTTTACAATTTTTCAAAAATGGGAGGTAAAAATCCAATGCATAAAAAAGTTTATATTCAATAAAATTGACCCATGGAACTTATAAATTCTGATATGTGTTGGTCAATGAGAAATAACAACTTTTGGAGATAAGTACTTTATTTTTTTAATTTATTATTTTACACATATTACTCCTCTAAGGTAATTGAAACATAAATTGGAATCTCAAACATATTTAATAGTTACAGGACAATAGCTCATAATGTATATCGGTACACTTTGAAGAAGTGGATAACTGATAATGGTGGTTAATACAAGAATTAATAGTTCAGAATTTATCTTAAAAAAAAGAATTCTGCATAAGTTCAGTGAACCATGCACACCACAAAAAAATTTATTTAGGGAAAAAAAGAATATATATTTAGCTGAAATGGGTTTTATTATGTTACATGGGCATTTTATTTCTCATAACTTTTGGGGGAAATCTATGATTACAACATTTTATATTCTGACAGGTGTTTCTATAGGCCAAGCTCTAATATGAATCCTTATGAAATATTCTATGAAAAATCTCCAAGTATGAAACACTTAATTGTTTTTGGGAGTCTCTATATCATAAATAACAAAGGTTTAAACCATGGTAAGTTTGATCAGATAGTTGAATATGGGATATTTGTTGGCTATACATAGGAGGGTAGAGGAAATAGATGATTCAACAAAGGGATAAAAAGATTAGTTGATGTAAATTTTTTTGAACATGGTGTGGAAGATGTTTCATAATCATGTGCAAATAAGGATGATGAGGATAGTGAAATAATTTTTATTAATAAACATGGGAATGATTACAACACATGTTATAACACACAAGTGAATGAATCAAAACCAATTATTTCTAGTTAAGAGTTCAAATATCATACATCTCATCCTTGGTTGAGGAAGCAAGTGGAACTGAGGATAATGATACTTCATAACTCATACCTAATCCAAATGAAAAACAAATGTTATTAGTACTATGTTGGTGTTTCAAAATAAGTTGTATGAAGATGGTGAAGTGTTTGAGGAACCTCAGTATCACCTAAGAGGGTAGGGGTGAATCATGATGTAAATTTATTATTTTAAATTTATAGATCTTGTTCTCATGTTGGTAGGAACTTGTTAAATATATTTTTACATAATGTTTAGTAATTTAATCATTCACATATAGAAGGACCACACAATAGTTTTACTTTGTTCACCACTAAGGGCTAGTATGAGGATCATACGCTGATAGGTTTTAGGTCATACCAAATTCCTCTAATCATCAATTTTTGTTGATTAAAAAAGTTTGGCACCTTAAATATAAGTCAGATGCACTACCATTAAAATATTTTAGGGATAGAACACTATTTCTCTTTGATCACTTCTTTTAAGTATACCTTCCTCACCACATTGGGAATAATCTAAACTCAATTTATCGACTTGAAGGTTGCTTCAATGATCTGGAACTAAATCATGAATCCTCAACTATAGATAGATGCTTTGTTGAAGACTCTTTTTCCCCTATAGTTGTAATCAAATTTTTCGTGTACTATTCATTCACAAACTCTTCCTCCATGAACTGGCCTTCTTTTTCCGCATACTGGATGACACTATGTACTATGATTGCTCTGCGAAACACCTCTGCATACTTTCTCTACAAACCACATCCACATAACACTTATTTTCTGTGGAACAGCTCCACTTCTGTTAACTATCTATCACGAACCTCCTTACATTAACCATTTCTCTTTTCAGGCTTCGGTTCCGTACAAAACCCCTTTCATGGACTGTCTTTTTGGAACACTTTTCTTTTTGTGGAATTATCCTCGCAAACCTCTTCTCCTTCATGGGGTTGTCTGCTAAAAAAACACTTATGTACTTCACTGAATTCCTCCTAGATTTTTTATCTCAATGTCATGGTTTAATGAAGGGATTAATGCTTCTTATATAGGAAAAGAGATTAGCATAATCTGCTAAACCAATATTTACTGAATCTTCAGTATGTATGTTTCTCCCACAAATCTTTCTACCATACACAATCCACGTACAACATTTTCCTTCCTCTTCAGAGGGACAAATCACATGCTCATTTATGAAAACAATGCCCTTTGCAGCATCTCAAAACATTGCATCATTTCCTCCAATAATGAATTCTCCCACAAATTTTTTTCCTTTAATGAATTTTGAGTGTTCTTCAAAGTGTTCCATATACGTAGTCAACGTAAAATGTTTCATGGAATGCATAACACTGTTATGCGGAACTCATACCATTCCTTTTTTCTTTTCTTTACCATGTATTACCCTTTTTGGTCCATGTACAGTTTTATGTGGTTCGAAAACTATGCACTCCTACATTAAAAAAACATACCTTTTCCAAAAAAACTCCCATTTATGAGGCCCAAAAATTTGAGAAAAATGTAATGACCCATCCCCCAGGTCCTGTGTTGTGACTCCTCCAAGCCTGACTGCCGAAGGTCAGGGGTTGGTGACAAAAATTAAAGGCATCAACCTACATGTGGGAGGATTTTTCTTCAGTAACAGTACACATACAACACAACCAGGTCCCAAAACTAAAAATATGAACAAGAAGGAAATAATAAATAACCACTAAGTACAAGTACAACTGAAAGTCAAATGGGCTAGAATAAAAAACCCATCAAATGACTAAGTAGAAAATAAGAAAGTACAAAAGAAACATTGGATAGTCATCTGGGGAAAACTGCACTTGATGGGTAATCATGGAGTAGCTGCTAGAAGCTATAAAAGTGCATCTTACCTACCTCTTCTCACTGGGCACCACCGAGTCTTCGGAAAGCAGATCATTCGTCAAGTCGTCGATCATATTCACTAGACATAACATGTGCGGGTGAATCCCATGTAGGGGAGAGTAAAAAAATACTCAATACATATCCCAAAACATAAAGTAAATGCCACAAATCAATCCACATAACAACGAAAAAATCTTGATAATGAATCAAGATAACTCACACCATGTATAATCTTGAGAAGGAAAGTTGAATCATCTGTCACATCATCAAACACATCGGATGTTAGAGAATCATCCTCAATGAGTACAATGGGAATGTTGGGTCACACATAAGTTTCATCCCACTAACCTTGAAATAATGTGGTACTCATCCATGATGAGTACCATGGGCCTACCAAGTCACATAGAGTCGCTCCCCACCATGGGCCTGCCGGGCCATATAGAGTCGCCTCCCACCATGATTATACTGTGGTACTCCTCCCTATCTTGTACCATGGGTCAGATGATTCACACGGAGTAACTCCCAACCATGGTCCTACTAGGTCACATAGCTCCTCTTCCCACTGGTCCATCGTATTTGATCCACACATGGTTTATTGTCAGTAGTCTTTGGGTCTCAGGAAACGGTAGGGTTTCTGCACGTAGCACACTTGATCTTTGAAGATCTGCTCCCCAATCCATTAATCATTTTTAATCTTCCATGAAATCCTCCTTAGAATATAAAAAATGATCCTCCTCATCTCTATGAATCTAACAACATAAATGGCTCACCAATCGGATGCCCATTTTGCCAGTTATTGGTGTTTTAGTAAACACTAGCTAGTTGCATCTGGGACCGGTCTGACCCGACCAACACAACCTGGGGGACCCACATGCCTCGATTTGAGATGAATGACCTTACCTGACCCAATTAGGGTCTAGGTTGGTTCGGTCCGACCTGGCCAGTGGGTCAGGACAATTGGGCCTTGCTGGACCCAGCCCGGTTTGGCTGAGGGTCCAGCCTGACGGATCTCCTGGTGACCTAATCTCATCCGGCCCGGCCTGAGGTGGAAGGTCCAGCTCACTGGCCATGGTTCTATCCCTCTGGCATAGGTCTGACTCATTAGGGAAACCCACCCCCATCTCAGCCAGCTTAAGGTGGTCTCTTTCAGGATGGGATGCGACAAGCACCCACATACCCCTCCTACCACGCAGGTCAATGTGGAGCCGCCTCCTCCAGCCTGGATGCACAATGCATCCGAGAATCCACCACATGACTAGCCAACTAGCTGGAAGACCTTTTGCATGCGGTCAAGGGATGATGTTTTCTGAGAACAGTGGCCCACTTTTATGGGCTGCTCCACCGATGTGGATGAGGGGTCATGTCCTTCCACCCCCCCCCCCCCATCAACTTGACCGACTGCTCCTCCCACTGCTCTGTGGCCACATCCAGCTATGGATTCCTTCACCGGTGCGCTATATTGGTACACTTCTACCTGCCCGCGGCCACCTCGATGAGGCCCTGCTGATGGGTCCACATCGGTGGTCCGTTCATCTCGTTGTCTATGCCTCTAGCATTCGTGGGGTATCACCTTCCTTGAGAAGGCCGTAAATCCACTTTGCCTCCATTATGAAAACTTGATCACGAAGAACAAACAAGAAGAGGGGCTCTGGCCTTTTTCATGTTGTCTATCACCCTCCATGTTAGAATTTAAAAATTGGGGTGGTTTAGGGATGATGTTCTATCAATCAAAATAATTAAATCCCGATACAAAAGTCCTCTATGAAAAAGGTATCATACCGCATTAACAAGTGACCTGTGTGTAATCCTATTCTTGGGTTGACCCACGTTTATCATTTTAGAATGAATAATAGGGGAAAACGTAAAATAAATAAAACCCCTACCCTAATTGACTTTCATCGCTGGAGGGTTCCATCTGTGGGAATTTAGGTTCTGATCGAATCCATTGGCGTTCGTCGCTCACCGGTTTCATTCTTCGTCGATGGCGTCCGAGGTTCTCCGGCATCTGATGTTCCTCATGGGAGATATTTATAGGCGTATGTTCTTCAAATAATTTCCACGGTTTAATTCTCGTTTCTTCAATGCATTAATCTATTAAAAGAAAACATGTTGTAATATTTCTGTTACGTTGTGTCATCCTTTCATTCCACTATTTCATTTATGAAACTGTATATCTGTTATGCTCCATTTAATGTGTCATTATGTTACAAATATAAAATATATTAATGATATTCCTTTAATATGCCTCATCATCACACCACAATGATGTTGTTTTCTCACCCAACAGTTTTGAAAAAAATATATCTTTTATGTTATTTTATTTTTTTAAAAATATTCTAAAAATTATCTTTTATGTCCAACCCTTTCCTTTTGAAGTTATATAATTTCTAGATGAATCATGGTTTTATGAGTTCAATGATTCCCTCTTATTTTTAATTGAAGAACCATTTAAAAAAATATAAAAATTGGCTCGTACGTTTACTAAAACAAACTTAAAAAGACCAAAATTATATTTCGGGCCCACCGGGCCTCAGAATCACGTACCATCAAATCATCTTGTCTCGAAATAATTCAATACAATAAAAAATTGTGCAGAAATCAAATTCTCCCCACTTTAGGTGTTTTTGTCCCTAAAATCCAAAACAAGGGCTAATCAAACAAATGGGGGTACTGAGCAAAAATATGAGCCTCCCACTCATATGTGCTCTCTTACATATTCTCATGTTTCCATAGAACATGAACTAGAGGAATAAACTTTCCACAAAGGAAATGCTCCTGTTAGTCCTCTATCTATACTAGGAACTCCCTAGACGTCGCCCCATCACCAATTTCCATCTCTCCCCAGTTGATGATGTTCACTGGATCATGAGCATACCTCCTCAGTCGTGACACGTGGAAAACAATGTGCACCCAGTGCATCTTTCGGAGGAGATCTATGTAGTACTCCACCTACCTAACTCAGCTCAAAATATTAAAATGTATGATGAACCTCTGAGATAGCTTGTTTCCATAGACAAATCTCTGTAATCTCCATCGGGGTGAGACCCAAAAGAACACATGGTCACCCTTCTCAGAAACCAAGGGTCTCCATCTACGGACATCAGATGATTTCTGTATACTCTATGTGGTCCTCATCTGCTCATGGATGATCTAGACCTCCTCAGTGGTATCCCATACCATATCTGGACCCATGAGTGCTGACTGCACTAGGTCTATCCAGCATAGAGGTGATCTACAAATCTGCATGTACAAATCCTCGAATTCTTCCATTCCAATGGTAGAGTGGTATGTGTTGTTGTATGAAAACTCCACATGTGTTAGGTGGTCCTCCCAAATACGAACAGAATTTAGAACGCAATAATGAAGCATGACCTCCAAGGTCTATGATCCACTCTTCCTAACCATCTATCTGGGGATGAAAAGTTCTTCTCAAGCATAGTTGGGTCCCAAACGCCTCCTATAATCCCTTATAAAAATGGGACTTAAAGAATTCATCATGTCCTGATATGATCGTCAAAGGCACCCTGTGAAGTTGCACTATCTCCTAGACATAGAGGAGTCTGAAGACCTCTACTGATCCCTACTCTTTAATGGGTAAGAATTAAGCTGACTTGGTGAGCCTGTCAATGATCACCCAGATAGAATCATGGCCCCTCGATGTGTGTGGTAATCCGATCATGAAGTCAATAGAGATACCATCCCATTTCCACTTCGGTACCTCATGTTTTTGGGCCAATCCTACCAGAACATGATGCTTGGACTTCACTTTCTAGTAAGTGAGACACCATGAAATTAAATCTTCTATTGATTTCTTCATCCCTTACCAACAACACTGAGGTTGGAAGTCCTGGTACATCTTCACCACTATCGGATGTATCTCCAAAGGGTGTGTATGAAACTCCATAAACACCTCCACCCGCAACGTCACTGAAAGAATATTTCACCCACTAAAAAGAATGATATACTCGAATCCTATAGAAAATACATTAGGATCCAGTCCTAGGATAACTGAGCACATCGAGCCTCATAGTCAACATCCACAATTTGTGCCTCCCTAGATCACTATAAGAGTGGGGGAGTGACAGTCATCAATGGAAGGTAAGATGGTCCATCATTATCTATGAAGAATATCTACATCGTGGCCAGCAACTGTGTCACATCACTTAGTAGTAGTGAAATGAAACTCATAATGAGTGTATCTTCGACGATGTTCCACTTCCCATGATTATAGACTATCTCAAAGTCATAGTCTTGGATGAACTATATCCATCACTACTATCTCAGGCTCATGTCCTTCTAGGAGAAGATATACTTGAGACTCTCGTGGTTGGGGTATACTATAAACCGCTCACCCATCAAGTAGTGCTACCACATCTTCATGGAAAAGAATGCTATTGTTAAATCCAAGTCATGGGTTATGTAGTTTTTCTCATTCTTCCTCAACTACCATGAGCTGTAAAAAATCACTACTTGTTCCTTCATCAGGACACAAACTAGTCTAGTCCCTGATATGTCGTAGAAAACTACATACCAAACTCCCTCTTTGGGTAGTCTCAATATGGGGGCACTCATCAGTCTCTGCCTTAGCTCTGTTGGCACTTCTCCATCCACACGAAGGGCCTTACCTTCCATTTCAAAGCCAATAAGGATTTTGCTACCCTAGAAAATTCATGAACAAACCTCTGATTCTATCCTATCAACCCCAAGATTCTATGAACCTCAATCACACTGCTGGGTGGATTCGAAGCAAGAAATGCCTCTATCTTTGCTGGATCCACTGCAACTCCAGCCTTTGAGATAATGTATCCTAGAAATTTGACCTCCCATATCTAGAACTGGCACTTCGAGAGATTACTATAATGTTGGTGCACTTAGAGTGTATCCTGGACTATCTCTAGGTGTATAAAATGATCCTCCTTCAATGTTGAGTACACCAAGATGTCATCAATGAAGACAACAACAAAATGATAGAGTTTAGGCTGGAATATTATATTCATCAGTCCCATGAACACAGATATAGAATTATTCATGCCGAAAGGTATCACCAAAAACTCATAGTGTCTATACTGGAATCTGACATCTATCTTCAATACATACTCATCCTATACCTGAACCTGATGACACCCAGACCTGAGGTCAATCTTCGAAAACCATATCTCTCCCATTAACTGATCAAAGAGGTCATCAATCCTCGGTAGTGGTTACTTGTTCTTCACAATCACCTAGTTCATGTTTTGAAATTCCATGCACATCCTCAAACTCCCATATTCATTCTTTTCATAAAACATCGGGGCTGCACATAGTGAAATGATGGGCCTTATGAACCGCTTCTCTTGCCAGTCCTCCAGTTATATCCTCAACTCAAATAGCTCCATGGGAGCCATCTGATATGTTGGTGTGGATTTCAGTGATGTACTAGGGTACAGGTCGATGCACAAGTCTACCCCCTATGAGGAGGCAGTCCTAGAACATCCTTGAGAAAGACATATTCATACTCATCCACCATTATAGTAAATTTTGGACTCCTATTGTCCACCACACTGAGGGTGATGCTAGCCAACTCGTGAGGGATCGGCAACACCCTCCTCCATGAAAGTTTGTCTTGTGTGGGTAATTTTTTCTTCTTGCTGATGAATGATAACCCAGTCCCATCCTCACGTAAAAACCACACTATACACCTAAAACAATCAATCTAATAATGGAATGTGGAAAACCATTCTATAACAAAGATAACCTCATAAGGCCTCAATGCCACTACTAGTAGATCACATCCTAATATCTCGCCTCCAAGAGTAATCTCACATTGCCGACACCAGTGTGTAATCATCGAATCCCCACCCATAAGAGTCTATAGTCATAAGGATTGAGCCAACGGCTACACCAGATTATTTGTGCTCTGAATGAGTGTTGTGGAATGGAATGATTGACTAGCACATGTATCTATATGAATTGTAGATAAGGTGGTGAAGACAAAGCACGTACCTCTAATCATCTCTGAAGCACCATGGTCATAAGACTCTACGGCCTGAAACTGTGCTCGCCCATATCCACATGCTCCCTGAAGTCATCGTGGAACCCCTGGGGGTGGTGCCCGTAGTACCTCAAACAATCTCCCACCACCTGCTTCTCGCCCTGCTCCCCTGCCACATCATCCGTCTTGTGGACCTCCTTGCTTGAACCTCTACCTCTATCTCAGCAGTCCCTTGGCCATCTGCTGATTGTCTTTATGGTAGATCGGGCAGCCACAATCCATGTGTCCCTACCCACTTCACATGTAGAAAATCATGGTTCCTTGAAGAACCCCTTTGGCTTGGAAGCCCCGCACTGCCGACCCTAAGTCCTAGGGTCACCCATGAAAGAACTAGCATGTTTGGGCCCCCGTGTCTATTTCCTGATGCTCACCACTGAATACTCTACCGCCTGTAGTCTGATGGTGGCACCAGTTGTCTCCGCCTACTCTATTTGGAATCTCTCTACAAGAAGGGCTCTCTCCAGCACCCCAACTTGAGTAGGGATGCTCAAAGACACCATC
Organism: Viscum album; assembly: GCA_963277665.1. Lineage (NCBI taxonomy): Eukaryota > Viridiplantae > Streptophyta > Magnoliopsida > Santalales > Viscaceae > Viscum > Viscum album. Next base: position 1,325,913,803 of record OY728166.1, read on the forward strand.
AACACACTGATATTTCATCGGAGTCCCTTCTCAAAGTCTCAAGCCCATAAGAAATGGTCTTTCAACATATAAGCTGAGTAGTGAGAAAGATTAGTAAACCTAGATGAGTAATCATACACCATCATGATGCCATGTTTTAAGTGAATCAGCTCATGAATGCACCTAGGGTGAAGAGTCCCAGGGAAAGAAATATTCCTTGAAAGGTCGATCGAAGTCAGTCTATGTGAGGGTCCCCTCATCATGCATATGGATGGTCAAGCTCCACCATCTCCTTGTCGAGCCATGTAGATGACATGCGGTCAAGATGTCCATATCGTCAATCAGTTTAGTCACTAAGCAGATACCCACATCACTACCTTCATCTAGTCCTCAGTGACCTGAGGATCTATCGCTCCCTTAAAGTTGGGAGGTCACTATCTCAGAAACTCATGCAAGGCATTAAGTCTACGTATGTCCTCTACCAGTAACACCGACAGTAAATGTTGATCGACGGGTGGTGGAAACACTGACGCACCACCCAATGGGTCCATCTCTAGGATTGTTCTCAAAACTTATGCCTCATCACTAGGCAGGCTATCCACACAATCACGTATTGGAAGCCTTCCAACTTGCTTCATGGAGGCATCCTAAAATAGATCAAGATGTTCCATAGATAGAAAATTATACCTGTTGAGAAGACTCTTATTCAAGAAGATCATAACGAGACACTTATGAAACCAATGTTTTCATGTATAGATCCAAAAATTATAATTGAGGGTCTTGGTGTATGGATACATTTTCCACCGCACCAATACTGAAATCCCCAATTCTTATTTTCAAACTTGAAACATTCAAAATTGTTTCCCCAAAATCAAAACAACACACTTTCGGTCTTTGATATAGAATCGATAGTCCCCCTAATACCACTTTGTCATGAAACATCCCCCAGGTCCCCTTCTAGGACACCTCTATGTCCGCCTCCTAATGGATAGTGGTTGGATAATAGTTCCAAAGGCGTAAACCTACAAGTGGGAGGAATTTCCATGATTACTTTTACAAACTCACACACACAAAAGATTCCCAAAACTGGAAATAAGTACAAGAAGGCCACAATAAATAACCATTGAGGACAAGTACAACTTAATGTCAGATGGGATAGAATATTGGTATAGTTTCTACTGAAGTATTACTTTAGACAATCCAAATTAAAAAAACCCAAACAATTATAGTGCATGTAAGGGATCGATCTAGATGCAGAGGGAGTTATTATGTTTTTTTCATAGTTTGTGATTAATTTGGTGATGTATTCTGAAATTTTGAGTCGATTTTTTTGAGATTTCAATGACATAATAATTAGACATTCAATTTCATGATAAATTATTTTTAAAGATAATGAAAAATATAAAATTTTGATTCTTGATGAGAAAGGAGAAGAATAATGTAGACTACAAAAAGTCTATAATTACTAAAGGAAGTTTCAAAATGACAAAGAGAAGTTATATTCAGACCCGGTCCGGAGTGCCCAGAAGTGTTGCACGAAAAAAAGGGGAATGCACGTGGAAAACTTGGTCCACGTAGAAGGGGTCCGGGATTCATGAAAGGTCCCCGGCGCAGGTGCACAATAATTACACACCTACACCCCACACAGTAAACATTACGTGCTGCTGTCTCTGGCGTGAAAGTATTCATGTTCCGCCTGGGATTCCGTGAAGCCCGATGCCTATAAATACAAGGATACCCCTTCCATTTCGGGGTTTTAGATTTCAAACCAGCTCTCGTGCGCAAAATCAGACTTCCACGCGTGCAATATGGCCTTCAGGTACTGACCCTTTTTGCGCCACCTAGCCCGAGGATCCACCTTTGCGTGGAATCCCTCTGGATTAAACAAAATTTCAAACCCTTCATGGTTCCTCCCTTTCATGAAATGCCTTCCGTTGTGTGAAAAATGGTCCAATTGCGTGCAATCCCTTTCCCTGGGTGTGTCCTTGAGTTTGGGTGTGGCCTTTGCAACTCGCGTGCAATTCATATCCCTTGTTCGCGATCCTCCTAGCCGCGCGTAATCCCTCTTCCCCGATTATGCACCATCCTGGTGTTTTTTGCGCAAAACATTTCTTTGTGTGCAATCCATGGTACCCCTCACCTTGATGCTCCCTGGGTGCCTCCCTACATAGGCGCCTGATGTTCTCCTTCTGGATGCCCTGGGAACATATACCGGGCATACACACCATACGTTGTTTTCCCATGCAACCTTCTAGGCTCGTATGAAGTAACCTCAAGGTCCCTTGGGTGGTTTTTCCCATTGTGTTGCTTTCCCTCATGCTTCTTCGCATAGGCATGGTAACAGATATTGCCTCTTCGCATAGCCATTCTAACGTGGACCCATCGATGGTTCGCTTTGTGACCCCCCTTCATTACGGCCTTGCCGATTCCTTCCCTCCCATAAGGGGTAGAGGGTGCCGGTTATGTAAGTCCTAGGGGTGTGGAGTAATCCCACGTCATCCGAGCTATAGGATGTGAAACTGCCAAGCACCCCATCCTAAACGCATGATGTTAAACTGTGATTCGGCCCCATGCCTAGCACACAGGGTCCCCCCAGATCGGGCATTAGGTATGCCGCTCATCTCCACGGGGATGGGATCACCCCTCATAGGGTATGATATACTATTTTTTGGGGCGGCGTTTGTCCACGGGGGAAGGGAAACCTCCTTGGTGTATGCCCCTAGTCTTTCATGCGGAAGTTAGCACCCATGAACCTCCATACTTCCCCACCACCAAGGCCAATGGAGGGCGCAATAGGGAATGAGGCACTTGTTGGGTCGGAAAAAGACGAGGGAGTGATGGCAAGAGGGGGGGTGAATTGCCTTTTAAAAAATTGATTAACAAATTAAAAATCAAAGTAAAGTGCAGCGGAAATAAAGAGGCAATCACACAAGAAATTGATAACGGAGTTCGGCCAAAACCCGGCCTACGTCTCCTCTCCCAACTCAACCGTTGAGAGATTCCTACCGCTTGCTTTTCAATGGTTTTAGCAAGAAACCCACTAGGCTTTGAGGTAGCACTAGGACCTATTACAGCTTGCTTTTGTGGTTTAGCAAGAACCCACTTGCTTTTAATGGTTTAGCAAGAACCCACTAGCCTTTTTAATGGGTGAAGGCTAGCTCACCGAAACACAAGCCTTTTAAAAGGAAAGGCTTGAAGAAACCTCTTCACACCTTAATGGTGGTGTGAAACCCAAAAGAAAGGGGGATGAGAAAAGAGTTTGGGGTTTGTAGGCACAAACCCAAATTTAAGCTCAAAATAAAATAAACAATAAAAACCGTATATGAGGAGAAGCCTTGGGCGCCTTTGATGATTGGAGATGTTGAAGGCCGCTTCCAAGCTTCTTTGGAGGAGCTCCTTGGATGTGGAAGTTGTTGGAGCACTTGGGGTTCCTTTGGAGGAAAGCACCGGAGGTATGCCGAATGATCAACAAGGTGTCCGTGGGCTTCTGTATAGTTCCGGTAGGTGTCTGGGGCTTCCTTGGCCTTTATTTATAGGCATGGAACCCTTGGGGAGGCTTCGGAGCCGTTGGAGAGGCTAAAAGAGCCGTTGGGAGCCAAGTGGGCCAGCCTGGTCAAAGCCAACGGCTAGTTTGACTGGGCCACCGGCTGGCCGGTACAGATCCACCGGCTGGCCGGTGCCTTGGTAGAGAAGAAGAGTCTTGATCCAGGCTCTACCGGTCGACCGGTGGAGGAGCCACCGGCTGGCCGGTGGCAAGACAGTAGCAAATACTATTTGGGCTGGGTGCCACAGGTCGACCGGTGACAGAGCCACCGGTCGACCGGTGGAACCTGGCAGTGGGCAATCCCTCTGCCAGTTCCACCGGCTGGCCGGTGCTATCACACCGGTTGGCCGGTGGACTGAATTTCAGTCCATTTCTTGTCCATTCTTGGTCCAATCCTTTGGAAATCTTTTTCATATCATCCACAACACTTAAAAACAAAGTAAGAGATAAATAAGAAGGTGATTGTGATCATGAAAATCAAACAACGAGGGGAACGAGATGTACAACAATCTCCCCCTATTTTGATGATCACAATCACCAAAACAATTAAAATAAAAAACTGAAATTGAAAGGAAATGCTAAGCATGATGAAAAGGATTCTCCCCCAATCAATCAAGAAATTTCTCCCCCTTTGTGATTATCAAAATAGAATGGGGCATAAAACTTGATTGAGGGAAGTGTTTGAAAAACTAGATTTTTAAATCAATTGGAATTTTTGAAAATTAAATTGAAAAATTTGAATAACAGTTTGAATTGAAAGTTTTGAATCAAAAACCAATTGAATTTTGAAATTTGAAACCAAATGAAATTTTTGAAATTGAGAGTTTTGAATGAAAATTTTGAATTGAGAATTTTGAATTGAAAATTTGATACCAAGAGTTGAAATTGAAAGTTTGAATCGAAAAATTTGAAATTGAAATCAAAAGAGCTTAAACGAACCTAACTCCCCCTAAATAAAAACAATAAATCACCGGGGAAAGGAAATAAATTTTGGCCCGGAGAGACTTGCAAGAAGGGATTTTTCAATCCATACTTGTCTCATGGCGGGTCTTCTCCTATAAAACTCATCGGAAAAGAAAATAGACTTGGGTTGACCGTACCGGGCGTTTTTACAATTACATTCATAAATAAGGTGCCCGGGTTTTTTACAATAGTTACAAAATTTATAACTAGAGCTCCCCCTTACAAAAACAGTTAGAGCATGGGAGGAGGAAGCTATATTGGTGTAGCCAAGTCCATTGGTGGTTCTAGATACTCGTTGAGAACCTAAGAGTTTGGACAAAGTTTGTTCACCTTGGGTGAACTTGGCTAAGGATTCTCTAAGGTCCTTGATGGTTGATTCCATGGAATCAATATCCGGGAGGTTTTGGATTTTAAGGGTCAACTCCTCCTTCTCTTTGAGAAGTTGTTCTTTTTCAGAGGAGAGTTTTTTGAAATTCTTTTTCAAAGCGACAAATTTTGATGATAAAGCATGAAAACCTTTTTCTAATTGGTCTCTAGCATGTGAGAGTTCTTCATAAGAAAGATGATTTAAAGAATTGGAATTTGAAGAACAAGAGGAAGAGGAGTCGGAAGAAGTTACCTCATGAAATGCCATTAGGCATTTTGTACCTTGGTCGCTCGAGGAGAAGGAGGAGAATGAAGAGGTGGAGCTATCACTCCATATTGCCTTTGAAGCCTTCTTCTTCCCCTTTTTCTTGCCCCTTTTCTTGTGACGTGGGCAAGCGGGTACGGATTTTGCCTCAGGTTCTGGCTTTTGAGCGGGTTCTTGCTTTTGAGCCATGCTAGTACCTTCATGGGTTAGCTCTAAACATTTCCAAATATCATGTGAAGATGTGCAAGAAGAAATATGATCAAAAACATTTCTATCTAACCCGCAATGAAGAGCATTCATGGCTTTGCCATCAAGATCGAAATTTGCAATGTCGGCGGGGGTCCACTGAGATTCATCTTTACTAGAGAGAGTATAACCATGCATGACAATTTTAAAAATAGGATAGCTAATGCTTTTAAGAAATGTGGTCATGCGGGTTTTCCAAAAAGTATAATCGGCTCCATCAAAGAATGGAGCATGATCCAAAGAATATACTTCGGGGGCGTAAGAGGTTGAAGCGGTAGAAGCCATCAAAAAGGATCTTTAATTTGAAACCGGTTAGGGAATTATTCAAATACGCCCTCTGATACCAATTGTTGGGTCGGAAAAATACGAGGGAGTGATGGCAAGAGGGGGGGTGAATTGCCTTTTAAAAAATTGATTAACAAATTAAAAATCAAAGTAAAGTGCAGCGGAAATAAAGAGGCAATCACACAAGAAATTGATAACGGAGTTCGGCCAAAACCCGGCCTACGTCTCCGCTCCCAACTCAACCGTTGAGAGATTCCTACCGCTTGCTTTTCAATGGTTTTAGCAAGAAACCCACTAGGCTTTGAGGTAGCACTAGGACCTATTACACCTTGCTTTTGTGGTTTAGCAAGAACCCACTTGCTTTTAATGGTTTAGCAAGAACCCACTAGCCTTTTTAATGGGTGAAGGCTAGCTCACCGAAACACAAGCCTTTTAAAAGGAAAGGCTTGAAGAAACCTCTTCACACCTTAATGGTGGTGTGAAACCCAAAAGAAAGGGGGATGAGAAAAGAGTTTGGGGTTTGTAGGCACAAACCCAAATTTAAGCTCAAAATAAAATAAACAATAAAAACCGTATATGAGGAGAAGCCTTGGGAGCCTTTGATGATTGGAGATGTTGAAGGCCGCTTCCAAGCTTCTTTGGAGGAGCTCCTTGGATGTGGAAGTTGTTGGAGCACTTGGGGTTCCTTTGGAGGAAAGCACCGGAGGTACGCCGAATGATCAACAAGGTGTCTGTGGGCTTCCGTATAGTTCTGGTAGGTGTCCGGGGCTTCCTTGGCATTTATTTATAGGCATGGAACCCTTGTGGAGGCTTCGGAGCCGTTGGAGAGGCTAAAAGAGCCGTTGGGAGCCAAGTGGGCCAGCCTGGTCAAAGCCAACGGCTAGTTTGACTAGGCCACCGGCTGGCCGGTACAGATCCACCGGCTGGCCGGTGCCTTGGTAGAGAAGAAGAGTCTTGATCCAGGCTCTACCGGTCGACCGGTGGAGGAGCCACCGGCTGGCCGGTGGCAAGACAGTAGAAAATACTATTTGGGTTGGGTGCCACAGGTCGACCGGTGACAGAGCCACCGGTCGACCGGTGGAACCTGGCAGTGGGCAATCCCTCTGCCAGTTCCACCGGCTGGCCGGTGCTATCACACCGGTTGGCCGGTGGACTGAATTTCAGTCCATTTCTTGTCCATTCTTGGTCCAATCCTTTGGCAATCTTTTTCCTATCATCCACAACACTTAAAAACAAAGTAAGAGATAAATAAGAAGGTGATTGTGATCATGAAAATCAAACAACGAGGGGAACGAGATGTACAACAGCACTTCCTTTGTTCGGTCCCAAATCCCTCTCCCTCTTCACTTTGTCACCCTCGGGCCTCTATCCTGGAGTATGTCCCGGCACCCTGGGCTGCTCAACGCGTAAGCCCCTCTTCGCTTTTCACGGATGCACCCTTTGTGATGTGATCGGCAGGTCCCTAAAACCTCTTGTTTCTCACATCGAGCATGACAAACGTGATCTTAGAGTGAGCAACGACCCTGACCCCTGCCTATAGTGAACTACGACGACATTGATCCATGCTACGACATCGTACGTAGGAAGCCTCCATGAGGTTCAAGCCCACTACCCGGTCATTCCGACCACTTCATGTCAGTTCACAAACCACCCTGGGCTACCTCAGAGCGTAAGCCCCAAATGACCCCATCCTGCAAGACATTAAACTGTCCACCCAAACTACATAGACTTTCTTTCCCTGCCATGGGGATACGTAGGAAGCCTCCATGAGGTTCAAGACCACCACCTGGTCATTCTGACCTCTTCAAGTCGGTTCACCAACCATTGTGGGGCACCTCAGAGGATAATCCCCATCCATCTTCCCCTTTAGGCTGCCTCAGAGCGTAATCCCCATCCATCCACCACTATGGGCCACCTATGAGCGTAAGCCCCATCCATCCATCACTGTGGTCCACCTCAGAGCGTAAGCCCCATCCATCCGCCATTGTGGGTCGCCTCAGAGTGTAAGCCCCATCCATCTGCCATTGTGGGCCACCTCAGAGCATAAGCCTCATCCATCCATCATTGTGGGCCCCCTCAGAGCGTAAGCCCCATCCATCCAACATTGTGGGCCGCCTCAGAGCGTAAGTCCCATTCCATCCCGAACTACATGGACTTTGATTCCCTACCATGGGTATACGTAGGAAGCCTCCATGAGGTTCAAGCCTCTTCACTTCATCACCCATCCTGATTCTTACCCGGGCCGCCACATCCCAGTGGGATCATGCCACCTCATTCCACTCCACTGCATTCAGGAAGCCACCCATGTGTCGACCCCAATATCGGCATCCCTTCCAAGGGGTTTCTCTTATCTGATCCACTCTCAGTGTTCTGATCTGTCTGATCTGTCTCCGCTATACATTAAACTCACGACATACCCCGTGTTAAACATGGGAAGCTGAGGAAAACCTTAGATACATGCCTATGGAATACAATTAACCGCGTTATATGTGTGATTCCTCGGGCTTCTGCGCCCTCGAGAAGCCCTATAATAAGGGACATAACATAGACATGCCAATCCCCCAGTGTCAAGACATGCCAACAATGCCTCAGTGTGACCACTCCCCTAACCGAAGGTTGCTGCCCCGACCAGACCACATGGAGCGTCTCTACAGAAGCAGCATAATTAACTGGTGTACATGAAGATATGGCACCAGGATAAGATTCAAGAATACTTCTTAAATCTCTGAGAGAGACCAGGACTAGGTGACGAGCTCTGTGGATGAATCCACGAAAGGAAGAACTGACATCCCATCATCCCGGTTTTGATTAATGAGCAGACATCCCTAAACAAGGAGGTAATGTCACCCAACTTTGGAGAGGAGGAGTGTGGGGCTAAAAGATACGTGTCCTCTGCGTAACAGATGCATGTGCCCCGGTGGAAAGCGTCAGAAACAGAAAAGGGTGAACCCAATATGAATCTCTTCTCCTCAATATGGGGACTGGTAGCATCTGTGGTGTCTGAAGATTAGTATGTCACCAGGTCTAGGAACCCAGCACCAGGACGTGAAACCTGCCAGGGGTAGGGATAGTCATGATGTTGAGCACTCCATTCTGCGGCGTTGACAGTGTGGATCCCTCTTACCGACCATGGAAGACGGAATGGTGTTGGGCTACTAGTTGTCGATTTCTTTTCCTATCAATGTTAGTGGGTTGATCTTCCTAATTTCAGGAATCAGATTGCTACATCCGGAGCTCGGTTGCCACCTTCCCACCGGTGCAGGGTCATGGGCAGTACCGATGCGGTTACCTCGTGTGGTTCCGCCTCTTCTACAGCTGCTCCAACTACTACGACTAATGGGCACTCACGCCCCCTCTCCCCATCAGAGATTATCCAACGAAGGGTGATCAACAACCTTATGCATCGGTATGAGGAGGAGGGGGTAATACCCACTAGGGACATGGTCCGTTTAGACCTCAAGGCAGCTGCGCCTCACTTCCAATGCCGCCCCCGAGGGCTGCGCAGGGAGCCGCTGCTCCCCACCCCGATATTAAAACATTTTGGGAGCTTATCCCTGGAACGCCTTGACGCCTCCCTCCCCTATGATGATGAGGTAGGGGATGCCTGGGTTGGCCTAATCAGAGAACCGCCTCAAGGGTTCACAGCAAGGGCCCCTACCAGGCCATGTCGGCGCCGCCGCCTGGCTCCCCTATCCGAGGAGCAAGCAATTCATGTGCCTGCACCACCGGCTCCAACCCATATGACCTGATGCTAGCGTCGGGCATGATCGGAAGAGGATGCCCGCCCTAGGGCATCAACGTCAGCAACCACTGTTGCCCGAGCCACTACTGACTCCTATCATCAAACCCCCGCACACGTTGAGCAGGGGCAGTTATATGCTCGATCCAGATCGAGGCCCCAACTTCCCCACGGGCAGGTTTGGTCGACTCTCTCGGTCACTGGCACAGGAAATGGCCGTTGTGGACCAATTCATGGTAGTTTCATCCAGCGTGAAGGCCTACTCTATCCCATCGTTATGGAAGGTATGGGCCTTCCCTACTTCCAACCTTATCCCGGAGGCTCGCCTGGCGCCACCCTCGCTGCAGGTAAGGGGCTTCCACGTGGTAGCAACACTCTAGGTGGAGCTCTCTCTAGTGCTCACTACGATGGGTATGGGGTCACTTCCGCTACCGCAGGCCACGAGTATGGAGCAATTGTATATCCGGTCACTCACCCATATGGAGGTCCTCCCCGTGTCCCTTTCGACATTTTCCCTAGTGCTCCCCGCACCCCGACCTTCAATCCTATCCACCCCAGCAACAGTGTGACCAGAGGACTCTGTGATAGAAATCATCCTTACCCTGAGGATCCACCCAGGGGAAGGAAGGCAGGACGTCGTCATCGTAAGAGAAATCCTAGGGAAGGCCGGATGAAAATCAGACTAGTCCATTTCTCAGACTATGAGGCAGAGTACGACTCAGTGATGGAGCCCTCTCCTCAGTCCTCTGAGTCAAGGGCTGGGATAAGAACATGGCGCGTCACCCACTTACACCCTGAATGCGAGATCCATATGATCCCCTCCTCCCTCCGAAGGTGTATCCAAGAGGACGAGGACTTGGCGTACCCCCAGGGATCGAACTTGTAGTCACCATCGGCCTCTCCGAAAGCACATTCCACCTCATCCAGAGATGACCGAGACCTTTTTGGGGGGTCAATGGCGGAAGAGCCGCGACATAGCACACCCCTGGGAAGCACTGACATTGTAACAGGAGGCATGTTTTCCAGTCCGTCCTATTGCGACAAGGAATCCAGGACAATGTAACCCTTGGAGGACGACCTAGGATTCGGTGGCCAATCGGACTACTCGCCGTATTCTCCGTCGGCCAGCCCACCGGCTCAGCGGCCTGCCTCGGCACCGCTGCCAGTTCCCCAGCCACTCCCAGATGATGAGCGGGGCCATCAAGGGCCAGATCCTGAACCTGGGCGATGGAGCTTTTGGACCATCCTCACAGCGGGCCACTTCCCCGAGAAGTTTTGGCCAGTCGTAGGGTTGGATTTTGATACACCAGAATTGCTCACCCCGGGAGAGTTTGATTGTTTTCTCCAGACCCTCCGGGTGACTCACTCCCGTCTTCACCATCAGCAAGTGCCTTATCCCAGGAGCCAAGCACACCTTGAGGATATCGGCGAGCAGTGTTATTGGGTTGACCTAGCCACGCTCCCCGTGGTCTGGCACCCCGAATCACTTGGCTACCACAAGGCCCTCCAACAACAATGCCTTCAAAGTTTTCAAGTACTCCTCAAAGTTATCGATGAGGATACCCCCCCACACGCACATCCGTGGATGGGGGAAGTACACTGCCCTTCTCTTAAGTGTGATTTGCCGGTAGCCCGACTCACTGGACGGCTCTGAGGACATGCCCCCGAGGGCAGTGGCGGTCAACATGGCTGATCTGTCGGGAGAGGGGAACTGTTTGGAACTTCTTTATGGGGACTTACCCCTTGAGGAGAATCCTCCACTAGGCTCATCAGGGAGGATTAATCATTAGAAGAGGAACCTCCTAGGACTCCCCGTACCCTCTGAGGCATTAATATTGAGCCAGAATATCGGCAAGGGTAAAGAGCATGTTAGAGCTATCAAGCTCTCCAACCCGTATGCCTCAGTATAGAAGGTAGAGGAAGATCCTGAGAAGGCCACGCTACACTGACAGCTTTCTGAGTAGAAGAGTTTGGTTGATGAGCTTCTGGTTGAATGCATTTCAGAGCGGCAACCAGACTACGGTGATCCTAGGTCGGTGCAGTAGGGGCAGCAACAACTACCCCTCGACGATATTTTCCCAGGAAACCTCGATCATGCCGTGTTCGTTGATAAAGGAGAGGCATGAGCTCATGGAAAGAGGGAGCAATATGTTTCGTCAAACCCCCTTGAGTGGCGTGATCACCCAAGAGACCCCACTTGGGTTCCTCCTGCCTCCCCAAGGGTCGCTCCACCAGATGCTCCACGAGCTGCTGAGATTTTCTACTGAATCGAAGAGCTCGGAAATTCCCTTGTGGTTAGTTATCCCCGTACGGATAGTAACCCGTGTCCAGAAAATCTGATGGTAGCACTCATCACCCTCTTATAGGATTTGGAAACTCGGAAGGTGGTGATCCCACCAAAAGGAAAGTCGTACCCAGCATGGGTGGATGATATGCCGGCACCTCTGGGGTTTTGGAACCCCACTTTCACCCCCTTTAATGGGATAGGAGACCCGACACAACACTTGGACCACATTAACTCAAGGTGTGGGCCTATGTTAGGGACTCCAGCGCAGCAGGAGGCCGCCAAGCTCTGTTACTTTGTTCAGACACTGGAGGGACCACCGTTATTCTGGTACAGCCAGCACCCTATCGGATCTGTGACTAGCTGGGAGGACATTCACAGGAAATTACTCTACCATTTTAGTTCCAAAACTCAGAAGACGAACATCGCAGACCTCTTTAGGTGCACGCAAAGGCCCGATGAGCGAGTCAGAGACTTCATCGCCCGGTAGAAGGGTCTCACATACTCCCTTTACATGCCACTAACTCAGGATAAATTACTGATAATATGAATAGATAATTTCATGGTAGAGTTGGTTCCTTCTCTGATCACTCAAAATTTCCTTGGAGGGATCCTGGACTTCTCAGACAAGGCTCAGCGCCTCGAAGAATCCCTACAACAGGCGAGTCAGGCACGCCTCCTACCTCCTATAATCCCAGCAAGGAGATCCACCATAGCTGAGCCCACTATTGTGGCCCAAATAGAGTCCCCCAGGTAGCTAGAGTTGCTACCGGTGAGGCCAGCTCCGCAGCCCCATAGGGGTCGGCCCCCACAGGCACAGCTTCTAGCCCAGCATCGACTGCCTCAAAATAGGCAAGCGCCTCCGTGTAACATACCGACACTGACTAGGAGAGATAATCAGGTTCCGCCTCCTCAGCATGCTCCTCCGGCCCCCCGTCAGGGTCAGCCTCCTAGAGCCACCCTTCCAGACATAAGTAATCGGACCTACTAATTTGAAGAGGCTTAGGTCTCCGGTTACTTCCGAAGTGCCTTATAGCAGAGAATTGTGCGGCTACTTGAGTGCCGGAAGCCAGAAGAGGCGCATCTCACTGATCACCCTAACTACTGCCCTTATCACCGGATCTTGGGGCACACCATCAAGCAATGATACGTGTTCAAGGACTGGATCCAAGACCAGATTGAAAACAATATAGTCAGGTTGGGCCCAGCCCCGGAACAAGTGGCAGGTGTCTTTGTGAGATCGGATGGCAGTACCGGTGACGAAGATGAATGGCAGCAGGTTTCTGACCGTGGGTCCCATAAGTATAATGACTGGATGGCCTACAAGATGGTCACCCATTCCCATGGCATCATCCGTGCGTGCCAGAATTAGCTAGATCCCTCATATTCTGCGGTTACTACTTCAGCATCGTCGTCTTAGCCAGCCTCTTCCCAGAAGAGAAAGCAGCAGCGGCGCAAGAAGAAGCAACACGCTCCACCAATACCATCGTCGCCCCGCACTCTCAGTGACTTCATGCCCCCGGAGATGGGCATCCCTCCAAGAATCCACCCAGTGGTGGATGATTCGTCAAGAAATAGTCTGGGGTATGCTTCGATTAACACCGTAGAGTTGGTAAATCCCTTTTTTGACTCCCGACAATGGGGAAAGCTAGGTGGACCTTCCCAATGTCCCCAGTCGTCGCCAACGTCATCGGAGTTGTGGTTACATGAATCTCCGGGGCATGACAGTTGGCACCTCTAGCCAGGTCGTGCACACCGCTGAGACTAGAAAACATGCCCAATACAGAGCTCAGCACACGCCACCCCTTCATCCGGTGTCGACAGGTCCGCCTCCTCCACCGTTTGTGTTGCTGGATCAGGCGGAACCACATCGGACTTTCCGCGACCTGCTTCGCCCTACCACCAGCCAACCCCAGCCTTCCGGTCCTCATTCGGCAACCACTCTCTGGGATTTGACTAGTGAACAACGAGATATGCCTAGTACCAATCAGTCGTCGGTCCAGCCGGAAGGGCCCACCGTGCCTCCAATTGCAGAGCGACCTCCCGTAAGTAGAGGCTCGCATTTGGTGTGAAAGTATGATGTTATGAAGCACCTTGTTGGCATTCCGGTGAGGATCTCTATCCTTGAGTCTCTTTTCCTGTCGTCTGAAATGCATGAGGTGATTGTCGAGGCCCTAAGGAGCCCCCTCCAGTTCGAGATGGAGGTAGCAGCTGCAGAAGCCTTCCACTCCGAGGCAATTGAGAACGCCAAATGTCAGGATGTTATCTCATTATCCGGTAAGGATGAAGACCCTCCCATACAAGGGCACCTTCTCCCACTGTACATCACTAGCCAGTTCAATGAATTGGAAGTCTGTCGCTATCTTATTGACACGGGTTCTGGGATTAACCTAATCCCTACTCGGACACTACGGAATTTGGGGTTGTATGAGGATGATCTAGCTCCCTACGACCTCAGAATCTAGGGATACGACAGGACCGAGCAGACCCCGGTTTACAAGATCCATTTGAAGACCCAGTTCGGTGGCCTAATTTCTAGCACCGAATTCATGGTTTTCTCGTAGGACACCGCATACAACACATTGATGGGATATTCGTGGCTCCACCTTCACGCGGTGGTCCTCTCTTAGCATCACCAATGCCTCAAATACTCCATTAATGGTCGAGTTGGTGTGCTCCAAGGGGTTGTGTCTTCTTTTTCCTTGTGTGAACCCCATTATCTGGATGCTAACTATTACAAGAGCAAGGATAAACAGGTCCATACAAGTGAAGTTGAGCTCCTCGCCGTTACAACCGACCCTTGGGAAGGTTTGAATGACGCTTACATCTTCCCAATCCATCGGTTGCAGGACAAAACCACCCAACATGGGGAAATTATTGGTCGTTTCAGGTATAAGAGGAAGGCATATTCCCAGGTCCAAGAGACGGCGGAAAATCACCTCGTACTCCTACACCAACCAGGCTCGAGTAATTCTAAAACCCCCTAACCCTGTACGGTATCGGGATGTCAGGCTCATGGCAATGGCGGTACGTCATACATGACTCTTCTGTTGGCCTAGAATCAACCAGCTCAGGCCGACGTGCCACTACTGATTTGATGTTATCAAGTGTGGCCCCATGGGCCAAAGACCAGATGGGATTGGATCGACTGCCTTCATCGCTATGGTCTCAAGGGTTCATGAATCTCTTAATGTGAGGACCACTGCCGCTCAAGCTGGCTCCAGCCTCTTGTCCGAGTCTAGTGGATCAGAAGAAACTCCCCCCGTGGAAGATCTCTCCATGAGTGCAGAAGGGGATCTAAAGGATTCCCCCCACCTTCGAGGTAGGCGTCTCCACGACGGTCGATGGTTTGGTATAGGTGAACCTCAGTAGCAAGGCGGACCCGAGACCCACATTGGTCAGCACCGCCATGCCCCCTGAGGAGTAGCAACGGTATTTGGAATTCCTAAAACAGCATTGTAATGTGTTCGATTAAAGTTACGACGAGATGGAAGGACTAGATCCTTAGGTGGTCGTACACCACCTTGGCCTCCCGGAATACCATCACGGGCTCAATCAGCCTCCCAGAAAGATGGACCCTTCTCACAGTGCCATGGTAGTGGCTAAAGTTGACATGCTTATCAAATCCAACTTCATCATGGAAGTCCAGTACCCCAAGTGGCTATCCAACAATGTTCCAGTCAAGAAGAGGAACAGACAAATCAGATTGTTTTTGACTTTCTTGATCTATATCGCCACTATCCAAAGGATGATTTTCCCATTCTAGTGACAGAGATGTTTATTGATGCCACGGCCAGGTTCTAAGCCCTCTCTTCATGTATGGGTATTCCGGGTACAACCAAATCCGGATGGCCCCCAAGGATGAGGAGTCCACTGCCTTTAGGGAACCGAAAGGTACTTTCTATAATCAGGTTATGCCCTTCGGCCTGAAGAATGAAGGTGCCACCTATCATCCGACCATGCATCGCATATTCAAGCCGATTTTGGGAACATTTGTGGAAAGCTATGTGGATGATCTGGTGGTCAAATCTCGCTAGTGCCAGGACCATCTCAAGGACCTTGAGAAAGTGTTCGGCTTCCTCCGTTCCCACCACCTAGAGATGAACCCATTGAAGTGTGCTTTCAGGGTCACCTCCGGAAAGTTCCATGGATTTGTTGTAAGGCACCAAGGCATTGACATAGACCCGGAAAAGATCAAGGACATCATCCAGATGCCTCCCCCAAGCAATATTCGGGAGCTCTGAGGTTTCCAAGGACACTTAGCCTACATACGTAGATTCATTGCGAATATGGATGGAATGTGTAATCCCTTTTCTCAGATCATAAAGAAAGGTTCCACCTATGAATGGGATGAAGAGTGTCAGACCGCCTTCAAGGAAATCAAGCAGTATCTGCTCCAATCTCCAGTCATGATGCCATCCTTCTCCGGGAAGCCACTGGTCCTTTACGTGGCCGCCCTGGAATGGTCCCTCAGCGCACTTCTCAGCCATAAAAACAATGAGGGAACAGAGAACAGCCTCTACTACCCTAGTCGCATGCTCCTTGATACAAAAATTAGATATTCTCTCATCAAGAAGAGCTGTCTGGAGATCGTATTTTCCTTACAAAAATTATGGCACTACGTGAAGCACCACGAGGTATAGCTGGTCTCTTGGGTAGACCCACTAATTTACATCCTGATCTAACCTATGTTTACTGGCTAACTAGTGTGTCGGGCAGGGATCCTCCAGCAGTTCGACATCAGGTTTGTGCCTCATAAGGCTTTCAAAGGACATCCATTGGCAGAATTTCTAGCTGCCCACCCAACCTCCACAGATCTGCCACTGGACCTAGGTTTTCCTGATGAGGTTATCCTCTCAGTCAATCATGCCTTCACATGTTGGATGATGATCTTCGACGGTGCCTCCCAGAGCCCCACCGGTAGGAGACTCAACGATACTAGGCTCAACAGAGTGGGCCTGGGTATAGTCGTCATCACCCCGGAGCAAGCCGTTCTACCATACTCATTCCTGTTGTCAGAGGGCCACACCAACAATGAGGTAGAGTATCATTCCCTCATTACTGGTCTCGAGCTGGCCCTCGAGATTGAGGTGCCCCATCTGCATGTGAAAGGGGATTCCAAGATGGTCATCAAGCAGTTCAATGGTGACTATGTTGTTAGAAAGCCAGAACTCATGACATTTTTGGAGTGCACCCTCCATCTAATGGCCCAATTCCCTTCTCGACCAGACGTCATTCACATCCCTTGGTCACAGAATGATCGAGAAGATGCTTGGGCCAGCCTGGTCGCGTCGCTTGCGGAGCCCGAACAGGACGACCTGATTATCCACATGGTGCACCGGAGAGTCATTGCACCCATTACCCTGGAGGTTGACCGTGGCCCACAGGTAAACCATCTTACCGCTGGTGCCCCTATGTCAGGATCCCCGGGTACATCCAATGTAGTGATTGAAATAGTTCCTGATCGGAGGACACCCTTGGTTGAATACCTACAATAAGGTAGTCTCCCGTCAGACCGGTCTGAGCTCAAGCGAATCTAATACCGCGCGCTACATTTTACCCTTCAGAGCGGTCCCAGCCTTGAGCGTATCCTTTATAAAAGTGGATTTTATGGTGTTCTCCTCCGTTGCCTCCAATGATTCGAGATTCCACAGGTCATGCATGAGGTTCATGCTAGTTCCTGTGGTTCCCATCAGGCCGGGTCAAAGTTATCTCACCAGATACGGAGACTGGGATACTTCTGGCCCTCCATGATCCATGACTGGATCGAGTATTCCAAGAGGTGTCATGCGTTCCATGTTCATACTAACATTGTGCATCGTCCACCGGATCCTCTCCACACTACCAAGTATTCTTGACCATTGTAGTCTTGGGGTTGGATGTCGTAGGACCTTACCCATCGGCAACGGCTCACCAATGCCGGTTCATTCTGACCCCTAGAGATTTCTTTTCCAAGTGGGCAGAGGAAAATCCTCTCAAGGAAGTCAAAGCATGTTCTATCACTGACATCGTGAGTTCAAACATCATCTATCGATTTGGAGTACCTCATGCTATCCTCAATGATAACGGCACCAACTTTCGAGCAGCTGAGATAATGAAATTGTACGCCAAGTACAACATTCGCTCTAACCATACCTCCCGCTATCATGCACATGAAAATGGACAGATCGAGGCGTTTAACAAAACCCTATCTATCATTCTTCAAAAGATGGTTGGTCAGAACAAGAAGAGTTGGCCGGATAAGCTCCCCAACACCCTCTAGGCTTAACGGACGTTGACTCGTAATTCCACCCAGGTGACTATGTACTCCCTAGTGTACGGAACTGAGGCCGTCCTACCCATCGAGATTCAGTTTCCCTCATTGTGCATAGCGTTATATGACCAAAAAGCGCCAGATAGAGTTGTCGATGTCCATCTAGCTGAATTGGAAGTGATTTACGATAATAGGCTTCATGCTTTGCACAACCTGGAAAGGCATCAGAGGAGGATGGATCGAGCTTTCAACAAGAAGGTTTGCCTCTGCTTCTTCCTGCAAGGGGACTTGGTCTTGGCCCATAGGGCACCGATGATCCCTGGCAGGAAACCACCCATGTTGGAGCCCAAAAGGGAAGGACCTTTCATTGTTCATAAGCTGTACCCCAGTGGAGCGTACTCCCTGGTCACCGTGGATGGTGAGCGTATAACTCCTCCCACAAATTCCAAGTTCCTCAAGAAATACTTTTCTTGAGCCCCATGGTCCTGCATGACCTTAAACTATACATTACTACATGACCTTAAACTATACGGTCATGCATCACCTTAAATAGTATGGTCATGCACGATCTTAAACTATATGGTCCCACATGACCCTAAACTGCCTCTGGCCCTGCATGACCCTAAACTGCCTCTGGTCTCATATGACCTTAAACTTCACGTTCATCCCGCATGACATTAAACTGTATGCTGGCACGGCCTTCCTGACCAAGGCCTAGCCTTTGGACCCTTGGAATTTCTGAGACCTAGCCCAAATTATTACCCAGAGAGTACGGTGTGGTGAGGGGGTTATGTCCTCATTCACGTCGGGTTAGTCACCGCACCGTATACCATCCTTATTTAAGGTGTCCTTCTCCTCTTCTCGTCCCCACTGCAATATGTTAACTGCAAGACGGTCAGGACTCCCTGACCGAGGCCCAACCTCGGGCCCCTAGCCCAAGATCTTTCCTGTGGGATTGTATGGTGTGGTGTGGTATTATTTCCTCATTTACCTTGGGTTACTCGCCATGCCATACACATTCCCAGATGCAATGCCTTGCATTTTCCTACGTGACTTTAAACTATTATTCTAGAACTACATATGGCTTGATTCCAATCCTTATGGGATATGTAGGACCAGCTAAACACCTAGATTTCAAGTCTCGCCTTGTCTCTTAGGAGATCCCATGATCTCTCGGTCACCTCGGCTTCTTGGCATGTCCCTCTCCATGAGGGGGATATATAGGTGTGGTATAGGGTTTTTGGCACCATGCCCCCTTCTCCTGGGAATCCGCCATCTTTTGGACGCTCTCAAACTGAGCCCTTCGACCCTTTTCAGTGGTCCGCTAATGTGTTCAGAGTACTCTGGTCTAGAATATGGAGTGTCAGATTCAACTAAGGCAAGTTCCGTCCACTTTTTAAGCTTCGTTCTCCCCTTCATTCGGGCCCCCATTATCTTTCGCTCCCAGAGGTACTCCCAAGAACGGAATGGATACAATGCCTAAGGGCTCTCCTACTGTTATGGGACAACGCCCCTGAGGGTTTCGGATAACAAATTGATGCAAATCCTGCGTTGCAAACATGGTCAGCGGTTGATGCCCATTTTTTTGTCCCTATTCCATGATAACACGACAGGATGCTGTGTTGCGAACATGGTCAGCAGTAATCCTCCGTCATCATGCCGACTCCTTCAGGCCATAAATGTTGGTTGCATGATTCACATTATGTTCCACCCCATCGTGTCAAGGTGGAATCTCGTCACTCTTTTCACTAACCCTCAGTGCACTACCACACGTCTGGTAGACAGAGCTACGTTATGGTGTATCTCGGGGCTCCCGTGATCTGAGCACTAAGATTATAGGCTTGTGTATTCTCTAAGGACCATGCATAGCTTGACCCTCTTCCCCATGAGAAATGAGTGGTCACCCAGACATTGCGTTCTGGGCCCAGCTCAGCTAGAGGATAGTGTTTCCTGCCCCTTGTTTTTTAAACCCTCATTGGCCCCTTTTCCCGAGGCTCCTCTCTCAGAATCATGCGCGGTGATGGTATGGGTTTATGTCCTCATCCGCATCAGGTATGATTTATCGCATCATGCGAATCCCCCAGGGTCCAAGCCATATGACCTTAAACTATGATGGTTGGTCTTACCCCATGACCATAAACTGTGATGATATCGTCTCAGCCACACGATGAAATATGGAACTACATTGTGATGACATCTCCATAGAGGGAATACGGTTGGGTATTGGTCATTTACCATACCATTTGTCAATGCCCGTATACAGCTCGACTATTGTGGCGATACCAGGAATTTCTACCCTAGGTCAGTCGCTCCACAAAAGAAAAACCATTCAACTTCAAGGACAAACGAGATACATCAAATACTGCTTATTTTGGTGTGAGGGCTATACCTGCACGCCCCTTTTATCCTTGGAATAGGTACCTTTTTGTCTCGTGCCACCCACTCTAGAACTATGTGTGTCTTGATTCTCATCCATATGAGATACGTAGGAACGCCCGGGAACTTCCCCACGGGCCCAGACTAACTTTCGTGTTCGGTCCCTTGACCGGAACACTTTTCCAAGGAACACATGGTAAGAAGGACCTCGTCCTCATTCACGCCGGGTTTTTTAATCACCTTACCATGTGTCTACCGCCATCCTTTCCAATCCTTGGTATGAATTCTAAGGCCTTAAACTAAGACCCTTTCTAAAACTACATGTGGCTTGATTCTAATTCTTATGGGGTACGTTGGAACACCCAGACATTTTGTCTTGGGTCCAGCCCCAGGGATTACCAAATCCCATCCCTCCTCACTATTGGCCCCCTGTCCTGAATTCTCAGGGAGTTGTGTAACTGCAGCATTAGCCCCGAATAAGTTCGGGATGCCCCGTAGTGATGTTGGGAAGCAATAGTTCCCTCACCAGAGGGGTCCTATCTAAAAGTTGGGATGATCTATGACCAGATTAATATGTATGCCTAATGTGCCTCCACCACAGTGGAATAATTTTGGGAGTGTTGGATTCTGTTTGAACAAACCACCACTTCACTTTCCATGCTTTGAGTGGCCGTTTATTCGGATCTTCATCCTCTGTCACATCTGATGGGACCCCCTAACAGTATGGATGGTCGACCTATGGTCCGCCTACTCTCTTGAGCTAACATTCCGGAAGACTGGTCATGTTTTATGGGACCCCCTAATAGTTTGTATGCTCGACCTATGGTCCTCCTACTATCATAGGCCAATATTCCAAAAGACTGATCGACCATATTTGAGTTGGGCCCCATGTTGCGAACATGGTCAGCAGTCAGCCCTCATTTTTTGTCCCTATTTCAGGCTAATGTGATATGGATGCTGTGTTTCCACCACGGTTAACAACATTCCTCCATTGTCACACCCCTCCGATAGTGATTCCGAATTTTGGGTAATGTGATTCACCTTTTTCATCTCCCAATGTTCGGACTGATCCCAATGCCCCT
The DNA here is from genome assembly GCA_963277665.1 of Viscum album. NCBI lineage: Eukaryota > Viridiplantae > Streptophyta > Magnoliopsida > Santalales > Viscaceae > Viscum > Viscum album. The sequence continues at coordinate 1,325,935,185 of OY728166.1, forward strand.
AGAATTTCCTTGTTCGTGCGCTAGAGCACGTTGAGAAGACGATACATCAATCAGGTCTGAGGTCCCCTTCCTTTGGATGGGCCTCCCTCTTCTCCTCAGAAGTCCGAGCTTGATTTTGGATGCCTGAAGGTTGGTTGATTCTCCACGGTCGAACAAAATGATAATACGAGCATCCTTTGTTTCTCACATTAGGTACGTCCCACATGATCTTAGGGATGGATTTTTATTTTTTCGGGATTATGGACGAGCATGTTAAACCAAAAGTACAGATAATTTGATTTTTCAATACATTTGAAGAAAAAAGTTCATGAGCTACCAAAACAGGGCCCTTAAGGGTCAGATTCTTGGAGAGATCTTTCCAAAGCAACTACCCTTTGACTGGTGGCCTCTAGGACTGCTTCTCATTCCCTGAAGACTCTCTCTTCATCAACATCCGCAGAGCGCAGTTCGCCAATCCTATCTTGTGTCTACGCCCATTCAGTTTGAAGCACTGTCATCTGGTAACTCGCCTCCATCAGCTGTTCTTGGGCGTCAGCCAGCTGGGCCGTCAGTTGCTCCATGAGCTCAGAGCATGTTGCAATGAAGGACTTCTTCTCTTTCGCCTACTCTTCGAGGCGTCGGACTTCCTACTGCGCCCTCAGGAATGCTTGAATGCTCACTGATTTTTCCCAACACTAGGAAACATTGGTGCACTGACTGCTCTCATGTATCTTCTCATCCATTTAATCACAGACCGTCAGATGAAGGCGTTGAGCGTTAGCCCCTCCATCACATAAGAAACGTAGCCAGGTCTAAAGCGACCCCATCCGCCTCAGCCAATCTGTCTAAGGCTGCCTGAGAAAATGCTGGATGCACTTCCACCCTTTGCGTTGTGTCATCCGGATCTCCTCGGCCGCCTCGGAATCTGAATCATCGATTTCTTTGGGATCAGCGGGCCAGTATATAGGGAATACAGCCAGTAGGTCAGTAGCATGATCTTCCTCAAGGATGCCTTCCTAAGGAATTGGATCCTCGACGTCTGGCCGACCTTCCTCTCTCGCCCCGACAACGGCGGTGCCTTCATCATCTTCTAGCCTCACTCCAATGACAACACAACTGGTGTCCGCCTCCCCCTGCTCACCGATTTCCAGGGCCCACCCAATTTGGGAAGTAAGTTCTGGAGGAGTTGGTACGTCCACCACTAATTCACTCACGGACGGCCCGGGCTTAGTAGTCCGATGAGCCTCCAACACTGAGATCACTGTACAAGGAGCATCCTAATTAGTTGATTTCTCTAACATTAAGCACCAGTAGTGAAGCATGAGACTTATAGGAACCTATAGCATCAGCCTCCAGTGTTCTGGCCACTACGGGAGCTATCGTGGCAGGAGATCCCTCAGCGCTTGTCAGTTCAATAATGGGCATTGGAGCCCCACCCTGTCCCACCAGCGCCTCTTCTCTTTCCTCTTTTGGGGACTCCTTATCATCTCCTATATGATCCTGAGTGAGATAGAGAAATTTATTAGAAATTATTGAAGAGAACGAATAAAGAAAGAGGATAAATAAGGATAAGAGATAGACCTCGAGCAGCTCGGTCATGTCTATGCCGAAGCAGACGATCTCGCCACTCTCCTGGAGGCTCCCTTAGCAGGCCCCTCCCTTAGATCCTTCATCTTCCCTTGTCTCCTCCTCTCCCTCCAAATCATCACCACCGTCATCATCCTTCGAAGGCATCTGTTCAGGATCATTCCCCTGACCGAGCTCACTTTCACTAAGAGAGGTGGCTCCGTGTGATGACCCTGTTTGTAACGACCCAACCCTAGTTTCCCAGAGTCAGTGCATTATTACATAACACTGGCATGATCACAAAAGGTCAAGTCTCTAAAGACCGATTAGTTTACTTGCCTTGGAAACATGAGATACATTCATAAATATTACATTACATCATAATGTGAAAAATCACAATAACATAGTCTCTATAGGCCACTCTCATATCCTCTTCAGACTATCCCTGTAGGTCAGTCATAAAATATTTCTTCAAATCCTAGGAAAATAAAACATATAAAGGGGTGAGCTCAGATGCTTAGTAAGGATAACAATATAGTGGAAACTTTCATAAATAAACATAAAAATTTAAGGCAATGTATAACTAAAACAAAATACTTTTAAACTTGAACTTCAGAATAATATGGAAAAAATAAAAAGAAGTAATTCCATTTACTTATTCACATGGATATTCTACTAGTCGAATAATCACATGCAATATCGATAACCACATTCATAGTGATGGAATGCATAATGTCAGACTATCATAACAACATAGTTAAGGCCTTGTGCCAAGACTACAAATAGAATTTTGTCAAGGCCTTCTGCCAAGACACTAGTTTGTCTCATGAGACCTACCGATGCATCGAGGAGCTATAGTGGGCTCCACCCATCACTTATTAAGTCCAATTCATTCCTTATATGAAAATGTTTAAACATATCATAAACCATTACATAATCGTATCACATAAAACATGCATAAAGAAACATAACATTTCCACATTTCAATCACAAGATATCAATACAACACATTGATATAATAAAAACATTATCATAACCATTTTCAATATGAAAATAAAATAAAATTAAAACATGGTATTTATTTTTTATTTAATAAAATTTATGGCTTGTAGAGGAAACTGAAATTCCAATAATGGTCATGGCGGCGGAGAAGTCGTTGTCGTCGCATACGTGTCACAAAAAGACATTCCTTTTTGTGGTTTAGTAAAACTCTTCATATAACAAAATATTCCTTTTGAATAAACATAAAAGTCAAAGGGGTTTATACACCGTATAAAATAAATTCTTGTATTAAAACAAAATATGCCTCAATAAAAGAAGATTGAGACGAAGTCCCTTTCCTCGTGTCCTACTTGACTTGATCGTTCTTTAATCTCCTGAATAATAAACAAGAGTTAATATCTACTTTCTTAAGAAAATTTTTCAAGTTAATTATTCCTTTTATATCACTTATTACCATGTTATGAACATTATGTAATTATTTAATTTAATAACAGTCGTTTTGTCGCTCTTTGGTACTTGAGTCAAGAATAAACTTTTTATAATTACATGTTGTTCATGTGGTAAAATATCCATTATATCCCGAATTATATTCATGATGTAGATATCATATATATCATATATATCAAGTATATAAACGCAATTATAATATTACATAACATTTAGAGGTAAGAAATGAAATGCATCGTTCATGGAGACGGTAAGACGTACGTACGCATGAACGCTACATTCATTTCTATTTCGTATTTAATGGAATGAAATCATAATTATGTAAAGGTATATTATAATTCCAATATAATATCATATATAATATCATTTACTCCATCCTTTATATGTCCCACATATGACATTAACGATTCAAATCACTTTGAGGGGGTGGTAGTCCGCACTTCCTAAAATGAAATTATCGCGTTTACGCATAATGGAAATCATAAAGGTATTACATAAATGAAAAATACAAAAGCATAAGGAAAACATAAACATAATATATATCATATATAAATATAGTGACATCTTAATTTCCACCATGAGAGGTGTTAAAAGAATATTGAACAATCATCATTTCATGAGGCAGTAATTCACCACCCACAGAAATAGTATGTTCTTTAACCATTAAAAAAAGGTGTGTGTATGTGTAAATAAAATAATTCTCATAAAAAAATCCTAGTATATTTAAGATACTTTTTTTGTCACAAAATAAAGGAATAAAAATATTTTAAGATGTTGGAGAAGCAAAATAAAACCAAAGAAAATAAGAGAATACATTACCTTAAAATCGGGTAACTCTTTTTGGATTGAGCTAAAGGATTCCTTAGGAAGACTTCTGCCCAATGTGAGGCTTCTAAGAGTAAGAAAGGGAAGTTGATAGATTGTTTTGGTAGATTTTGGATGATCCAAATGGCTTTTAAGGTGTGAATAAGGTGGTATAGGTGGGGGCCTTTTATAAGAGGAGAGGAGGGGATCTTTTGGAAAGATTGAAATGTTACTTTATTATGAAATGATTTTTGTATTTGAAAGGACCCAAAATGATATATTTCAAGGATTAGGTGATAATGGTTCGAAATAAACCCATATAATAGGCTTTAGACAAGTGTATGTCTTATATTTTACCTTATCATTTCATTTTATTTAAATCGTTCATTAATGAGGTAATCACTGCATCATCATGGTGTCATAAATAAGTTTATTTATTTAATGTCTAAAAATTATTAAAAAATACCATGATATAGGAAATATTTTCAGCTTTCCAATTACTATTTATAGTATAATAGATAATTTATGTAGAAAAAATTAAAATTGGTTTACATGGATGATACATACTTTTGTTATATTTTCCTTTCTTTAAAAATAAAAATATAAAATGTCACTATCACACAAAAGTGATTCCATGGGGTCCCAAAGTTTGGAAAAAGGAATCCCATGGTCGGACATGACACAACCGGTAGAATTAGGACACATGTTGGGGTCATTTTATATTATTATGATATTATTTTATTACCCTTAACTACCCGATTACTAATTAATCATAATAATTAAAGATAATGGTCGTCGTTACTATTCATAATGCCAAAAAACAAAAGAGTATTAATTACATATTTTGGAACTTCTGATTACAAATATGGAATCCATTTTACCAAATTATAAACACATAAATTGCAGTAATTAATTTAAAAATTATTCCCGCTGTCAAAACAAATAGCGTGTTTTTAAGAAAATTTATCTATCAAAAGAGTGACAATTGTTTATGTCCAATTTCAAAGTGAAATTTATTATAATGACCACCATTTGATAAAGTGGTAAAATTATATTCTAATTATACTTTAAAATGACTAAATAGTATAATTTATCACTATAACTTATTTTTATTAAAAAAGATGTTTTTAAGTATTTTTCATTATTCATCGAAAATTGGAAGTTCTCAGAAAAATACCAAAAATTCAACATAGGCTAATTTCAATATTCCGAATCCAAAAATGAAGTCCAATTTGAATAATAAAATTTATAAATTTTTAAAAAGTGGGTATTACTAGTCATAACGGCTACTAGGATTGGTCGCGGTGTGTTAGAATCTCGAACTTGCGTACAATGCAAGCTATTGCATTATTGAAAGAGAAGTGTACCGTGGAAGCTTGGGGTATTACATTATTCCCTCCTTAAATAAATTTCATCCTCAAAATTTGAAATTGTTCTTCGAAAATAAAAGGTTGAAAATAGAAAATACCTTTGTGGAAAACCCATGTCAAAATTAGGGTTAATAAAATTTAGTTTTAGTAAGAGAGAATGGGAAATGAGAAAGTCACCACCAAATTAGGGTTTCAAATAGGAGAACATTGATGGAAATTATAGACATGTAATTAGAGGAAAAATGTAAATATTTATAGGGAGTGATTGAGGTCATCAATCACAAACAAGTGTAAAATTAAGGTCCTCAAATTCATCGATGTATGATGATTTTAAATATCATCAGTTAAACAAAACATAAGGTATTAAGATAACACATTTTTGTTTTAATATCCCTTTCCTAAAGTTTAAGAATTAATTTCTTCATAGAATAAGATATATATATATATATATATACTTGGAAAGTATAATTTCATCCTTTAACTAATTTATACCACAAACTCACCTTTCACTCAAAAATATAATAGAGCTCAAAAATATTATATTTATCATAATCGTATAAGGTTCCAAATATTAACACATACCATGAAGAAAAATATTTTGTAATAACCGGGGACTTCTTGTAGGCTAGTGGTAGGTAATAAAGGCCTGTCGCACTATGGTTTTGGGTTCGATTCCTGGAGCTTTGTCCGACGCGACGGGTTATCCCCCGACCTTCAGGTTGTCCTTTTCCTAAAACTATAGTATTATAATATTCCAAAAATAATCTTCAGAAAAGTTTTATCCTTAAACAATACTATCCAAAGTTCAAATTAATCCCTTCCAACCTTTATAGTTATCCAAAATACCTCTATCCAGACTTTCTCTAAAAGGTCTCTAAATTCCAAAATCAATTGTAACATCAGATTCCCCAAATAAAGTAAAGTTTCTCTTATTGTCACATACTAAAAATATGATTACCTTCATCATATTAAAACCTTAATGAAAAGAACAATTACTTCAGTACAATCCTTATATATATTTCACATTATTCTTATAACCATAATATAGTTCTTGAGTCCAAAAACACAAATACAGTAATTATTCAACATCATCTGTAGTAACAGCATAAGTTTGGCCTTGATCCCTTGGCCTTTTCTGAGGTAAGTTTCCCTAGCACTTAGGAAATTAATTTGCATAATGCCCCATTTCTCTATAATTTTAGCATTCAACATTGATATCCTCTTTCTTTCCCTTGAAATCATGAGCTTGGTGACCTTTTTCTCCACATTTATAACATACTTCCATTCATTTTAGGCTAGTACCGGGGTGATTCTTCCCACAATTATCGCTTAATGGAAAATCCTTCTTTCCCTTTTCCCTTTATCTATCTATTTTTCCACCATTCTCCTCTTCTCTTTCTTTACTTTGTTGTCATAAGACTTAGAGAATTCTTTTTTTTCTTGATAGCACATGAGACTACATCTTCATATGTTGAGAAATATTGTAATACTAATGCTCTATGAAGAAACGATTTTAACCCATCAATGAAACGATTGATCTTACTTCTTGGGTTATATATATAATCTGCCTCATGCCTCGCTAACTTTGTAAAGTCAGCTTCATACTTTGAAACATTATCATCTTCATTTTTCCTTAGACTGGGAAATTATTTTTCCATATCCGCTTGATGGTCATGAAAAAAGTATTTTTCTAAGAAAATATCTTTAAACTCTCCCCATTTCATAATTGATACTTCCTTATCTTCCTTTGTATTTTGATTCAATTACCACCATTGATAAGCATCTCCAGTGAGGCGGTAAACTGCAATGATAACCTTTTCCCTTTCACTACTCCCCAAGGCATGGAATATTTTCTCTAAGGAATTTTTCCATTGCTCAGATACTAAGGGATTTTTACTCCCATTTAATATTGGTGGTTGTTGCCTCGTGAAGGGGTTTAACATTGATCCTCCATGTTGCGGATCAGGGTGCTCCATACGAGTAAGGTTATTATTCATAACCTGAGTGAGTTTTCCCAGTATGGTGATAAGCTTATCAGCACCAGTTGTATCACCAGCTCCATTATAATAATCATGAGTAGGAGGGAAATCCCTACATGGAGTGCATGCATTGATATGGTTTCCATTCCTTCCACTAGGTGACATTTCTAAATAATGTCATAAACTAGATTAGTTTATGAATCAAAATACATAATTTCATACTTGTAAAACACATAACATAAATTGAACTATTTATGGATATAATCCATAATCATAAAAAATGTTTTCTTTTATGAAGTATACACTCATAAACCCTTCATAATGGTTTTTAAATAAATCATGAGTTATCCTAAACATATCCCCCGGGAGTGTCGTAACCAAGAGTGCCTCAAGGCCCGTTGTCGTGCACCAGTTCCCATTCGAGTCTAGCTCAAAGCGGTGTTTTTAGGTATTACACCTAGGTACATCTATGCTAGAGCCACCTCTACATGCTCGTATCCAGACAAAGACTCGGAAAATACACGAAATCTATACTTTACCAAAATTCTAGGATGTTCTTCTATACTAATCCTCAAATTCTATCTTAGTTATATGTGCTCTAATCAGATTTTATCTAAATCTAGCTTCCAGGGTTAGTACTAAACTTCCTCTGATACCAACTGTAAAGCCCCGACCCCAGTTACCCAGAGTCGGTGCATTATTACGTAACATTGGAATGATCACAAAATATCATGTCTTGAAAGGACGATTAGTTTAGTAGCCTGGGAAACACTAGATACATTCATAAATGTTACATTACATAATAAAGCGAAAAATAACAATAACATATTCTCCATAGGCCACACTCATATCCCCTCCATACTATCCCTGTAGGTCAGTCATAAAATATTTATTCACATCCTGGGAAAATAAAACATAGAAAGGGGTGAGCTCAGATGTTCAGTAAGGATAACAATATAGCGGAAACTTTCATAAATAAACATAAATATTTAAGGCAATGTATAACTAAAACAAAAGCCTTTTAAACATGAACTTCAGAATAATATGGAAAAAATAAAATTAAGTAATGTAATTTAATTATTCACATGGATATTCTAATAGTCGAATAATCACATGCAATATCAATAACCACTTTCATAATGATGTAATGCATAATTCCAGACTATCATAACCACATAGTCAAGGCCTTGTGCCAAGATTACAAATAAGATTTTCTCAAGGCCTTGTGCAAAGACACTAGTTGGTCTCATGAGACCTACTGATGCATCAAGGATCTATAGTGGGCTCCACCCATCACTTGTTAAGTTCAATGCATTCCTTATATAAAAAGGTTTAAACATATCATAAACCATAACATAATTGTATCACATTAAACATGCATAAAGTAAATATAACATTTCCACATTTCAATCAAATGATATCAATACAACACATTGATATAATAAAAACATGATCAAAACCATTTTCAGTACCAAAATAAAAGAAAAATAAAACAAGGTATTTATTTTTCATTTAAAAAAATTATGGCTTGTAGAGGAAACCAAAACTCAAATAATGGTCATGACAGCAGAGAAGTCGTTGTCACCGCAAACGTACGACAAAAAAACATTCCCTTTTGTAATTTAGTAAATAGATTCATATAAAAAATATTCCTTTTGAATAAATGTAAAATTAAAATGGTTTTCTACACCGTATAAAATAAAGTCTTGTATTAAAACAAAATATGCCTCAATGAAAGAAGATTGAGACGAAGTCCCTTACCTCGTGTCTGACATGACTCGATCGTTCTTTAATCTCCGGAATAATATACTAGAGTAAATTTCTATTTGATTAAGAACCTTTTTAATGTTCATTATTTCTTTTATATCAGTTATTACCATGTTATGAACATTATGTAATTATTTAAGTTAATAACGGTCATTTTTCGATCTTTGGTACTTGAGTCAAAAATAAACTTCTTATAATTACAAGTTGTTAATGTGGTAAAATATCCATTATATACAGAATTATATTCATGATGTAGATATCATATATACCATATATATCCGGTATATAAATGCATTTATAATATTACATAACATTTAGAGGTAATAAATGAAATGCACCGTTCATGGAGACGGTAAGTCGTACGTACGCTTGAACGCTACTTTCATTTCTATTTCATATTTAATGGAATGAAATCATAATGATATATAGGTATATTATAATTCCAGTATAATATATTATATAATATCGTTTACTCCATCCTTTATACATCCCATATATGGCATTAATGATTAAAATCACTTTGAGGGGGCGGTAGTCCGCGCACTTCCTAAAATGAAATTATCGCGTTTACCCAAAATGGAAATCATAATGGTATGCCATAAATGAAAAATACAGAAGCATAAGGAAAACATAGACATAATATATATCATATATAAATATAGTGACATCTTAATGTCCCCCATTAGAGGTGTTAAAAGAAGATTGAACAATCATCATTTCATGAGGCAGTAATTCGCCACCCACAGAAACAGTATGTTGTTTAACCATTAGACGAAGGTGTGTGTAACTGTAAATAAAATCCTTATCATAAAAACATCCTAGTATATTTAAGATACTAGTGTTTTTAGAAAATAAAGGAATAAAAATATTTTAAGCGGTTGTATATGCAGAACAAAACAAAAGAACATAATAGAAGACATTACCTTAAAATCGGGTAACTCTTTTGATTTGAGCCAAATGATTTCTTGGGAAGATTTATGCCCAATGTGAGGCCTATAGGAGTAATATAGGTAATTTGAGAGATTTTTGGGCAGAGGGTGTCCAAGAAAAATGACTTTGAAGGTGAGAATAAGGTGGTAGAGGTGGGGGCCTTTTATAAGAGGAAATGAGGGCCTCTTTTGGAAAGATTGAAATGTTACTTTATTATGAAATTATTTTTGGATGGTAAAGGTCCCACAATGATATATTTAGAGTATAAGGTGATAAGGGTTCTAAATACACCCATCCAATAGGATTTATACAAGTGTAAGTCTTATATTTTACCTTATTTTTTCATTTTATTTAAATTGTTCATTAATGAGGTAATCACTGCATCATCGTGGTCTCATAAATAAGTTTATTTATTTAATGTCTAAAATTTATAAAACAAATACCATGATGTAGGAAATATTTTTAGATTTACAATTACTATTTATAGTCTAAGAGACCATTTATGTAGACAAAATTAAAATTGTTTTACTTGGGTGATACATACTTTTGTTATATTTTCCTTTCTTTAAAAATAAAAAGATAAAATGTCGTTATCACACAAAAGTGATTCCATGGTGTCCCAAAGTTTGGCACAAGGAATCCCACGGTTGGGCTTGACACATCCATTAGCATTAGGACACGTTTTGGGGTCATTTTATATTATTATGATATTATTTTATTACCCTTAACTACCCGATTACTAATTAATCATGATAATTTAAGATAATTGTCGTCATTGCTATTCATAATGTCCAAAAACAAAAGAGTATTAATTACATAATTTGGACCTTTTGATTTCGAATATGGAATCCATTTTACCAAATTATAAACCCAGAAATTTCAGTAATTAATTTAAAAATTATTCCCGCTGTCAAAACAAATAGCGTGTTTTTAAGAAACAATATCTATCAAATGATTGACAATTGTTTATGTCCAATTTCAAAGTGAAATTAATTCTAATGACCACTATTGGATAAAATGGTAAAATTATATTCTAATTATAATTTAAAACCACCCAATAGTATAATTTATCCCTATAAATTATTTTTATTAAAAAAGTTATTAAATATTTTTTACTATTCATCGAAAATTGGAAGTTCTTAGAAAAATACCAAAAAATCAACATAGGCTAATTTTGATATTCTGAATCCAAAAATGAAGTCCAATTTGAATAATAAAATTTATATATTTTCAAAAAGTGGGTATTACTATTCATAACGGCTACTTTGATTGGTCGCGGTGTGTTAAAATCTCGAACTTGCGTACAATGCAAGCTATTGCATTATTGAAAGAGAAGTGTACCATGGAAGCTTGGGGTGTTACACTGTTGGAGCACATACATATCCATGGTCGTCAGGTAGGCATGTTGTCGATGAAAATTTACTCGATCGGCAACCAGAATGAGCCCGACTTCTGGCAGTTGGATCTCATCCTGCATTATCTTTTGTCAGAGGACTTCAGTCCTCATCGATTACCGCAGGGTCATCTAGGCCGACCACAATACTCGAAAGATCGCATTGAGGGAAGGTTCGACCAGGTATCTTATATGCTTCTCGGGCAGTTCTCTGGACACCCCGTGTGACCCTCCCCCAGGAAACGAGGTGGCAGAAACACCACACGATGTCCCCGATACTGAATTCTCAGCCTGCGCAGGCCTCACTGCCTGGTGCTCCCCTGGTCCCCCCTTCTAGCAGCACCTTGCCTGCTCTCTCGTCACCCGGGTTCCACGCGGGTAGTCTCGAGTTTCCGAACTCACTTACGCAAAATCCCCTCAGGGTATGCTATAGCCTAATGTTTGGCATACTCGGTTGATAGGCCAGCATCGGCCCCGGTGGGAGGAAGGGTAATGACGTCGCTATAGCCATAAGTGGTGAACATTAACCACATCTAGCAAAGGAAGCAGGGGTTCCTCTCCTCCTAGACGTCCTTGAATACCCTTTTCATTATTTTCTGGAGGCACTCGAACTTTCTGGCGAATCGGGATGACACGTAAGGCTCGCAGATGATCTTTTCATCAATCTGAGCCACAGGCACCCCGCATCGGATTCTCTGGAAGTATTCTTTCTGCTCCAGCGAACCTTTTCCGTTGTAACACCCGAGACTTTTATGTTATATAAATCATCAAAGGAATCTTTTTCTACACAACACTTTCTTGGCTTGCTTTACAGGAAATCGCGATCTTCCTCGATATCTTGCGTCATACGCAAAACCAAGTTTCACTAAACAACGATATGTTATTAAAATATTATTAAAACTAGCCGTTATGAATATTAATAAACACTTTTTGAAATTTTATAAATTTTATTTTTCAAAATGGACTTAATTTTTGGATTCATAATATCGAAATTAGCATCGGGTGAAATTTTGGTATTTTTCTGAAAAATTTAAATTTTTGATGAATAGTGAAACCACTAAGTGGTAGTTAAAAAACTGAATTTTTCATAAAACTTAATTTTACCACTTCTGTGAGTAGAATTTCGAAATTCCGAGAGACACGGTTAATATCAAGGACTAAAATGTGGTTCAATGAGATGGAAATAATTTTTGGTGAATAGTAACTTTTTACTTTTTTTACCATGGTTAAAAGTAAATAGGGTAATTAAGGGTAAAGATGATATTATTATTACCCTAACACATGTCCTAATTCTATTGGATAAGTGAAATTAGACCAAAAACAAACATAGGAATAAAATATGACCATTTAGGCCCACCTGGATTAGATTAGGACATTTATTATTAATTTATTTAAAGAAGGGTTAAAATAGTTAGAATCAAAGTTTAATAAGTAAGTGATTTTTAATATGGGGTTATACATAAGATAAATTCGACTATAAATATTCATTATAAAGATAAAACGATTTCCTACATAATGGTATTTTATTTGTAATTTTTAGACATTAAATAATTTAATTTATTTATGACACACATATGATGCAGTAATTATCTCATTAATGAAATATTGACATAATTAATGTTATAAAAACCAAAATAAATGTAATTTGAGACTTTTTATGAATTCCACTAATTTTCTAGGTTACTATTACATGTTAGTATTGATTTAATTAACTTGGTTCGAACTAATAATTCTGTTATGATTTTCAAAAAAATCAATTACTAAATAGTGTCAAAATTGACATAAAATAGTTTTTAAAACAAATATTATATTAGTAATTTTTATTTTATTCCTAAAAATCTAAGGTTCTTCCAAATGACTTAGATAAGGTTATATATATTAATAATAAAAAACTTGGGGTTCGTTTGGCTGCTTATAGGAAGTTTATTAACCTTATAGTATAAGAACACAAGAAGACGTGGTAAAAGTAAACTTATTTAACTTAATGTTAAATCTAAATGATAAGGTTAAAATAGGAACCTAATCTTATCTAAATTCTATTGGATGAGAGGATTTCGACCCATCCCCACCTTAGCTTCGAAATATATCAATTTGAAGCTATTTAAAACCGAACATGACTTTATAATAAAATAATATTTTTAGTTCTCCCAAAGGTGCCCCTCTACTCCCTTATAAAAGGGAACCTCCTCCCCCCTCTTCCTCACACCACTTTGAGCCTTCACGCTCATCCAACCCCTGCCAATTACTCCTATCCACTTCCCTAGATTCATCCTATAGGTCATGGTCTTCTTAAAAGACCAATTTTAGTGCCCTAAAAGAAGGTCTCAAAGAAGCACTTCAAAGAAGAGGTAATGTCCGTTACTGATTCTTTCATCTTTATTTCTTCTTCCACATCTTCTTCTTTAGTTGTTTCATTATTAAGTAATAACATCAGTATCACTCATATACTGATATTTTATTATAAGTATGAAACAACCCTATTTCACCATCTATCCATCCTACGGAAAAAGAAATCCCTGCGCGTGTGTACGTACGGAATACCGTCTCCACGCCGTAGTGTAATCTATTTTCCACCACCACCTTACTTGGATGGGTATAATGGTGTAAATAATGACTATATATGACAATTATAAAGAGATACTGATTCTGAAATAGTATACACACACTCCAATACAATTCCACGATCATAGGAATGATATCATCACTTGTGCGTACGTACGGAATACCGTCTCCACGATGTGATGCAACTCGTTCTACATGATATTCATTTAATAATGATTATATAAATGAATTGAAAGAATGAATATGATATATATTACACTAATAACATTCTGGAAATGAGGTATCTATAACCTAAATATAAGAATAAGAATTTATTCGACAAAACACGCATAAGAACAAAAAGTTATAAACACCCGAATAACAAGTAGCAATGAAATATTACTACTAAGAAGATAAGAAAATGACCATATATGATATCATAAAAATATTTATGATTATGGAATAAGTCAATAACATTATTTAAATCATTATACAGGAGGTTCGGACACTTACGAAGCAAAACAGACCTAAGTTAAGGGAAATATGACAATCTCATTTTTATCCGAGATTGTTTATAATTTAGTATTTACTAGAGTGTATTTTATCATCCAAATCCATTTTTCCTCAATATGTAATATTATTTACATCCACCTAAAATTTTTTAAATCCAATTTTACCCTTCGGTGAGTTTTTAGTAAAGGATATGAAAGGAATCTTTTGTCATTTTTCGTACGAGGTACTTTTTGACTTTTCCGACAAAAGTACAAAGAATGTTTTTTTTAACTTATACGGCATGAATGGATTTTTAAAACATTATTTCCAAGAATCTTCATTTACAAGTTTTCAATTTTATTTTTAATCAACTTCTTTTAGTTTATAATTGTACGACATGTTAAGAAAGGAAAAGTCTTTTTGAAGCAGAAAGGATATTTTCCTCAAGAATGAAGTTCAAGTGTTTTATCAAAATTATTTTCCATCTAAGATAATAAAGGGTTCTGTTTTTATCCATATTATTAAATTGATTTTATTATGTTGTGATGGAGTTATATTTTCATGAATTCCTTTATCTTATATGAATTGTTTTATGATATCACGATGTTTAAGATTCCCATTTTTATTACATGGGTTATGAAATGATGTATGATTTATGATTTTGTGGAACACATAAGAATGGTATCATTATGAGATGGGTGGGACCAATATCTCCCTCCAATGCATTGGGTGAAGATTTTATATCTCATGAGATAGACATGGTTGGAATGGTAGGTTATACCGGTTCAGTGAAACAGGACTGAAACGAGGGTGACTTGGTTCAGAAATGGACTTTGTCCACTAAGATAGTCTTGGCAATGAGTCTTGACTAATAAGATATGATTCTCTATGATTATGTGTGTATGCCACAAAGTTTCATGTTTAAAGTTAGGATTGTTGTGATTATATTTCACTGCGATGATTTATCCCATGTTATTAAATTATGATCTCTTTTTCAGGTTAAGATTTCCAAAAGTTATGTCCTTATGTATATGATGTGATTGAGATTTCTTTTGTTTACCCTTACTGAGTATTTGAGCTCACCCTTTTGTATGTTTTCTTTCCCCAGGTCAGGAAGAAGGTTATTAAGTATGATATGCCAAAAGGGACTATAGATATGATGAAATAAATGGGAGACAGTGTAGACGCTTTATGAACCAGTTGTTTATGTTTCCCAGTTTCTAAAGACACTATACTTATACGTGCCTTTCATGGTTTTGTTATATGTTGTAATAAGTATGCTTCAATTTTGAAGTATTAACAATGTATGTAAAGTATGGGTTGTTATAGTTGGTATCAGAGGAAAGGTATAGTCAACCTTTGGAGGCTAGGATGTGAAAGCCTTAGTAAGAACCCTAAGGATAAGTCTAAGCATATAACACAATATTAGTGTTTTAGAAATGGCCATGAATAACCTAGGATAAGACCTTAAGTGTGAAATTTTATTCTTGATTATGTGGTTTTCCTATTATAATTAGTGTTGCTCACACTATTCTTCTTGGTTTTAGTCAATGGCTTGAACCTGAAGGAACCGTGTTAATACGGAATGCGACGGGAAATGCAATGATTGTCCCCCTGAGCAACCAAATGTTATGGGAGCTAGAATGAAAAATCTTTTATCCATGCTCACAAAACTTTCTCAATCTATGAATCATGCAGGACTTCCAAACGAGCAAAGGAAGGAGCAACATTCTGTTGAGTCCTTCATGAGGCAACGTCCACCTTCTTTTAGCGGGTCTACTGATCCATTAGTTGCTGAAAAATGGATTAGTACTAGTGAAAAGATATTTTCAGTTCTTCAATGTTCTGAACATGATAAATTCATCCTAGAAGTGTATCGTTTGGAAGGAGATGATGATCAATGGTGGAATCTTATTAAGAATATTAAGAAAAGGGATGAAATTGAGTCCATGGAATGGGACGAGTTCAAGAACTTATTTTTTAATAAGTACTTCCCCCGTATTCTCCGAACAAAGATGGAGAAAAATTTTCTTGAACTGAAGCAAAAGGATTATGAATCTGTTGGTACCTATGAAGAAAATTTTACAAGACTTGCAAGGTACGCTTCTGGTATTATTATCCAACCTAAGAGTAATATCGATCGATTCTTTAGTGGCTTAAAACCAAGTCTTCGAAGGGCGTCAGCCATAAGGGACTTCAATAGCTACGAGGAAATCATTCGATGTGCTCTCCAAGTCGAGATGGAGATTGGAGTAACCCATCAGTCATATGGGTTTGATAAGAAGAGGAAAATGGAATTCAAAGGAAAATCTAAAGAGCACACTAAAAAGAAGATGAGCTTTCCCTTACGCTCAAAGTGTGGAAAGAAACATGAAGGGAGTTGTCTTAAAGGGACAAGTAAATGTTTCAAATGTGGAAACGAAGGTCATCGAGCATTTGAATTCCGCGATGATGGGAAGATGATTTCTAATGATGCAAACAAAGGAAGGGATACACAGAATGAACCTACTACACTTCAATGTTTCAAGTGCAAGGAGATGGGACATTATTCCAATAAATTCCCTAATCCAAGGGTTGATGATGATGGTCGACGTCAACAAACTCTTAAGGCTAAAGATAAAGGAAAGTCACATGCAATTTCTATCAGCGATGTGGAGTACGATAACGATGTGGTGAAAGGTACACTTACCATCCACTCTAAAGTAGCAAATGTTTTATTTGATTTTGGATCCACCCACTCTTTTATTTCTGAATAATTTTCTAAGGGTATCACCGTATTACTTCAAAAATTAGATGTTGAGTTAGCTGTGACAACACCTAATGGCACAACAGTCGCATCCAAAGTTTATAATTCTTCTCCGATCGAATTTTGTGGGAAAGTGCTTCCTGCAAATCTTGTGATCCTTCCTATAGTGGAATTTGATGCGATTCTTGGCATGGATTGGCTTTCTTTATAGGGAGCTCATATCAATTGCCAAATAAGGGAAGTCACATTTCATATTCCATATCAATCTATGATCTTCTATCAATGAAAGGATGAACATAACCTTCCAGTAGAAATTTCTTCCATCTTATGGGTCTTGATTCCACTAAATGAAGGTTATTTATCTCAAATGGTTGGTGAGAAATTCACGATTAAGAATATTCCCATTGTATGGGAGTTTGATGATGTCTTTCCGGAAGAATTACCAGGACTTCCACCAAATCGTGAAGTTGAGTTCTCAATAGAATTCGTACCGGGTGCTTTGCCTATTTCAAATACACCTTATAGAATGGCCCCAATTGAGTTGTAGGAATTGAAGAAGCAACTCCAAGAGAATCTTGATAAGGGATTCATACGCCCTAGTGCGTCACCTTGGGGAGCACCTGTTCTATTTGTTAAGAAGAAATATGGATCAATGAGACTCTACATTGATTATCGAGAACTTAACAAGATCACTATCAAGAACAAATATCCTCTCCCACGCATTGATGACTTATTTGACCAACTACGAGGAGCTCAATACATTTCCAAGATTGATCTTCATTCAGGGTATCATCAATTAAGGGTCAAAAGGGAGGATATACCAAAGACGGCTTTCCGTACAAGGTATGGACACTATATCTTTATAGTGATGCCATTTGGTCTTACTAATGCCCCTTCTATCTTCATGGATCTGATGAATAGAGTCTTTAGAGACTATCTTGATCAATTTGTGGTAGTCTTTACAGACGATATTCTTGTCTATTCAAAGAGCAAGGAAGAACATGAAGATCACTTGAGAATTATATTGAAGACCCTGAGAAAAGAGAAGATTTATGACAAATTTACCAAGTGTGAATTTTGGCTTCAAAGAGTTTCATTTTTGGGTCACATAATCTCAAAAGAGGGGATATCTGTGGACCCTGAAAAAATAGAGGTTATCGAAAGATGGTCGAGACCAACAACAGTAACTGAGATCTGAAGTTTTCTTGGTTTGGCTGGATATTATCGACGTTTTTTGAAAGATTTTTCACGATTATCTAATCCACTCACCACGTTGAATCGGAAAGGAGTTAAGTTTGTCTGGACGGAAGAATGTGAAGAGAATTTCAAGGAGTTGAAAAGAAGGTTATCCAGTGCACTTGTGCTCACACTGCCTTGTAGTGGAGAAAGGTTTGTGATCTATAGTGATGCATCCAAGAAGGGATTGGGGTGTGTTCTTATGAAAAATGATATGGTGATAGCTTATGCCTCATGACAGTTGAAAATCCATGAGCAAAATTACCCAACTCATGATTTGGAGTTAGCTGCGGTAATCATTGCATTAAAGATTTGGAGGAATTACCTTTATGGTGAAAGGTGTGATATTTATACTGATCATGAAAGTTTAAAGTATATTTTCACACAAAAGGAGCTGAATATGCGTCAAAGAAGATGGTTCGAGCTGATTAAGGATTACGACTGCTCAATCCATTACCACCCTGGGAAAGAAAACAAGGTGGCAGATGCATTAAGTCGACAAGACCATGCTAGTTTATCCATGATGAGGATCACAAAAGATCCAATATTTATGGATTTACAAAGGATGGATCTTGGAATTATAATGGAAGGGGAAAAATATTATCTTTCTCAAATGAATGTTCAACCATCTATACATGTGAAGATTAAAAAGGCACAGAAAGAAGATGTCGAGTTACAAAAGAAGGTGAGAAACGTTCCTAAATTCAACCTTGATTGTGATGGGATAATAAAGTTCAGGAATCGGGTTTGTGTTCCTTCCATCACCAAATTAAAGAAGGAGCTACTGGATGAGGCTCATATTTCTCCATTCTCTATTCATCCTGGAAGCACGAAGATGTATAGGGACCTGAAAGAGTACTTCTGGTGGGATGGCATGAAAAGGGATGTTGCTGAATTTGTCTCTCGATGCTTGGTTTTTCAACAAGTTAAAGCTGAGAGACAGAAGTCTAAGGGGATGTTACAACCATTACCCATACCCTAATGGAAATAGGAAAACATCACTATGGACTTTGTCACAGGACTTCCTAAAACATCCAAAGGAAATAATGCTATCTGGGTCATAGTTTATTGTCTTACAATGTCTGCACACTTCATTGCTATTAGAGAGGATTTCTCTCTGGATCATCTTGCCAGGATATATGTAAAGGAAGTGGTAAGATTTCATGGAGAACCACTTTCTATTATATCTGATCGGGATCCGAGATTTACCTCAAAGTTCTGGATAAGTCTTCATCATACTCTGGATACAGAGTTGAGTTTCAGCACTACTTATCATCCTCAGATAGACGGTCAGTCTGAGAGAACAATTCAGACCCTAGAAGATATGTTGAGAGCTTGCTCTATGGATTTCAAAGGTGGTTGGGATCAACACCTACCTTTGGTGGAATTTTCTTATAATAACAGCTTTCACTCCAGTATTCAGATGGCTCCTTATGAAGCTCTCTATGGAAAGAAATGCAGGACTCCAACTTGCTGGGATGAAGTTGGGGAAAGAAAGCTATTAGGACCTGATCTCGTTGATGAAATGGCAGAAAAGGTCATATCTATTCAACAACACATAGGATCAGCTCAGAGTCGATAGAAAAGTTATGCCGACAACCGAATAAAAGACCTATAGTTTGAAGTGGGTGATAAAGTGTTCTTACGAATATCTCCCTGGAAGAGGGTTATGAGATTTGGAAAGAAGGGGAAGTTGATCCCTAGATATATCGGTCCTTTCGAAATACTGGATTGTGTTGGGAAGGTAGCTTACCGATTGGCGCTTCCACTGAATCTCTCTCAAGTTCACGATGTGTTCCATGTATCTCTCCTGAGAAAGTACATACCTGATCCTTCACATGTACTCAGCTCAGAAGTTGTACCGCTGGAGTAAGATCTTTATTATGAAGAACAACCGATAGAGATTATGGATCGTAGCGAAAAATTCCTACGAAACAAGACCACTCGATTGATGAAAGTTTTATGGAGGAACCACCAATTAGAATAATCTACATGGGAGCTTGAGGATATGATGAGGGAGTGGTCTCCTCATCTGTTTGTTACAAAGTGACAAATTTCGAGGGCGAAATTCATTTTAAGGGGGGTAGAATGTAACACCCGAGACTTTTATGTTATATAAATCATCAAAGGAATATTTTTCTATACAACACTTGCTTGTCTTTCTTTACACGAAATCGCGGCCTTCCTCGATAGCTTGCGTCGTACGCAATACCGAGTTTCACTAAACAACGATATGCTATTAAAATATTATTAAAACTAGTCGTTATGAATAGTAATAACCACTATTTGAAAATTTTTAAATTTTATTTTTCAAAATGGAATTCATTTTTGGATTCGTAATATCGAAATTAGCCTAGGGTGAAATTTTGGTATTTTTCTGAAAACTTTCAATTTTTGATTAATAGTGAAACCACTAAGTGGTAGTTAAAAAACTGAATTTTTCATAAAACATAATTTTACCTCTTATATGAGTGGAATTTATAAAATCCGAGAGACACGGTTAATATCAAGGAACAAAATGTGGTTCAATGAGATGAAAATAATTTTTGGTGAATACTAACTTTTTACTTTTTTTTACCACGGTTAAAAGTAAATAGGGTAATTAAGGGTAAAGATGATATTATTATTACCCTAACACATTTCCTAATTCTACTGGATAAGTGTAATTCGACCAAAAGCAAACTTAGGAATAAAATATGACCATTTAGGCCCACTTGGATTAGATTAGGACATTTATTATTAATTTATTTAAAGAAGGGTTAAAATAGTTAAAATCAAAGTTTAATAAGTAAATGATTTTTAATATGGGGTTATACATAATATAAATTCGACTATAAATATTAATTAGAAAGATAAAAATATTTCCTACATAACGGTATTTTATTTGTAATTTTTAGACATTAAATATTTTAATTTATATATGACACAAAGATGATGCAGTAATTATCTTATTAATGAAATATTGACATAATTAATGTTATAAACACCAAAATAAATGTAATTTGAGACTTTTTATGAATTACACTAATTTTCTAGGTTACTATGACATGTTATTATTGATTTAATTAACTTTTTTCGAACTAATAATTCTGTTATGAGTTTCACAAAAATCAATTACTAAATAGTGTCAAAATTGAAAAAAAATAGTTTTTAAAACAAATATTATATTAGTAATAGTTATTTTATTACTAAAAATCTAATGTTCGGCCAAATTACTTAGATAAGGTTTTATATATTAATAATAAACAACTTGGGGTTCTTTTGGCTGTTTATAGTATGTTTATTAACCTTATAGTATAAGAACACGAGAAGACACGGTAAAAGTAAGCTTATTTAACTTAATGTTAAATCTAAATTATAAGGTTAACATAGGAACCTAAACTTGTCTAAATTCTATTGGATGAGCTTATTTGGAACCATCCCCACCTTAGCTTCGAAATATATCAATTTGGAGCTATTTAAAACCGAACTTGACTTTATAATAGAATAATCTTTTTAGTTTTCCCAAAGGTGCCCCTCTCCTCCCTTATAAAAGGGCACCTCATCCCCCTCTTCCTCACACCACTTTGAGCCTTAAAGCTCGGCCAACTCCTGAAAATTCATCCTCTCCACTTCCCTAGAGACATCCTAGAGGTCCTGGTATTCTTCAAAGACCAATTTTAGTGCCCTAAAAGAAGGTCTCAAAGAAGAACTTCAAAGAAGAGGTAATGTCTGTTTCCAATTCTTTCATCTTTATTTCTTCTTCCACTTCTTCTTCTTTAGTTGTTTCATTATGAAGTAATAACATAAGTATCACTCATATACTGATATGTTATTATAAGTATTAAACAACCCAATTTCACCATCTATCCATCCTACGGAAAAATAAATCACCGCGCGTGCGTACGTACGGAATACCGTCTCCACGCCGTGGTGTAATCTATTTTCCACCACCACCTTACTTGGATGGGTATAATGGTGTAAATAATGACTATATATGACTATTATAAAGTTATACTGATTCTGAAATAGTATACATACACTCCAATACAATTCCAAGATCGTAGGAACGATATCATCACTCGTGCGTACATACGGAATATCGTCTCCACGATGTGATGCGACTCGTTCTACATGATATTCATTTCATAATGATTATATAAATGAATTGAATGAATGAATATGATATATATTACACTAATACCATTCTGGAAATGAGGTATCTATAACCTAAATATAAGAATAAGAATTTATTCGACAAAACACGCATAAGAACAAAAAGTTATAAACACCCGAATAACAAGTAGCAATGAAATATTACTACTAAAAAGCTAAGAAAATGACCATATATGATATCATAAAAATATGTATGATTCTGGAATAAGTCAATAACGTTATTTAAATCATTATACAGCAGGTTTAGACACTTACGAAGCAAAACAGACCTAAGGTAAGGGAAATATCACAATTTTATTTTTATCCGAGATTGTTTATAATTTAGTATTTACTGGAGTGTATTTTATCATCCAAATCCATTTTCCCTCAATATGTAATATTATTTACATCCACCTACAATTGTTTAAATCCAATTTTACCCATCGGTGAGTTTTTATTAAAGGATATGAAAGGAATCTTTTGACATTTTTCGTACGAGGTACTTTTTGACTTTTCCGACAAAAGTACGAAAAATATTTTTTTAACTTATACGGCATGAATGGATTTTTAAAACATTATTTCCAAGAATCTTCCTTTACAAGTTTTCAAGTTTGTTTTTAATCAACTTATTTTAGTTTATAATTGTACGACATGTTAAGAAAGGAAAAGTGTTTTTGAAGAAGAAAGGATATTTTCCTCAAGAATGGAGTTCAAGTGTTTCATCAAAATTATTTTCCATCTAAGATAATAAAGGGTTCTGTTTTTATCCGTATTATTACATTGATTTGATTATTTTGTGATGGAATTATATTTTTATGAATTCCTTTATCTTATATGAATTATTTTATGATGTCACGATGTTTAAGATTCCCATTTTTATTACATAGGTTATGAAATGATGTATGATTTATGATTTTGTGGCACACATAAGAATGGTGTCATTATGAGATGGGTGGGACCTATATCTCCCTCCAATGCATTGGGTAAAGATTTTATATCTCATGAGATAGACATGGCTAGAACGGTAGGTTATACCGGTTCAGTGAAACAGGACTGAAACGAGGGTGACTCGGTTCAGAAATAGACTTTGTCCACTAAGATAGTCTTGGAAATGAGTCTTTACTAATAAGATATGATTCTCTGTGATTATGTGTCTATTCCACAAAGTTTCATGTTTTAAGTTATGATTATTGTGATTAGATTTCACTGCCATGATTTATCCCATGTTATGAAATTATGATCTCTTTTGCAGGTTAAGATTTCCAAAATTTATGTGCTTATGTATATGATGTGATTGATATTTATTTTGTTTACCCTTACTGAGAATTTGAGCTCACCCTTTTGTATGTTTTCTTTCCCCAAGTCAGGAAGAAGGTTATTTAGTAAGATATGCCAAAAGGGACTACAGATATGATGAAATAAATGGGAGACAGTGTAGACGCTTTATGAACCAGTTATTTATGTTTCCCAGTTTCTAAAGACACTATACCTATACGGTCCTTTCGTGGTTTTGTTATATGTTGAAATAAGTATGCTTCAATTTTGAAGTATTAACAATGTATGTAAAGTATGGGTCGTTATATCCGTTGTCTACCATTTGGCCGATTGGTTTGGGGAATGGGCTGAAGTTGAAGTTGGCATGGTTACCAATTCTGATCCTTACTCCCTCCTCATTGAGCGTCACAGCATGACCCCAACAATGTTCAACAAAGACGGTCACGTGCCATTTCTCGGAGGACGAATGGCATTTGGGAAAGTGTACCCTCCAAGAAGAGCCGCCACCCAGCCATGGAAGATCTGGAAGGGGCCACACACCGTCCGAGGCGACCTCTCTATTGAGATGCGTCCTAGAATGGCGTACATCCTATCCAGCATGGGGACCCCCAGATTAAAACTTTTGTTGGTAGCCATGGTACCCGCCATCACCAGGGTTGTTAGATGGACGCCCATCCTTGTGTCCTGCACCGGTAGGTGCCTCCCGCTCAGGAAGGTGGCGAGGAACCCATCATATCTAAAATTCGGGTCCCAGGCCTCATTAATGTGATAGCCCCATGATTGGTGTTTCCACGCCTCCAGGATCCTCTAGTACGATCCATTCTTGATCCTCTGAGCCATGGTTGGGCACTGTTTTTCCCGTCCTGGCATCTTGACCGCCGAGTCCTTCTCCAGGAACAGGCTAAACCAATCCTTGTAGGATATGTCCTTCAAGAGGTCCTTGACCTCCAGCCTCTCTTCTGCCAGCTCAAACAGGTGCCATGTCAGCATGGGGATCTGTGATCTGTCCTCCCAGGTGTTCATTGGGGGAAGGAACTCGTCGTATTGATATCCCTCCAGTGGGATACCTCAGATGCAGTGGAAGTCCTAGAGATCGATACCAACTTCCCCATGGTGAATATGGAATGTGTTGGTGTCAGGGGACCACCAGGTGAACAACTCCGGCCCTAGCTCAGGCTAGCGGTAGAAGTGGAACTACGGCGTCCACACTGCCTCAAACAAACCAAGGTGCTGCAGCTCGGCCCCGAATTGGTCGTACGTATGGTGAAACCAGTACGCTCAGGCCCACTCAATGGTGATGATGCCTCTGGACCACAAATCCCAATCTTGCAACCAACCCTTAGTATCGTTTGTGATGCTCTGACAGAACATGCTTGCATAGAGGGATGGGGAACTCTCCACAACAGGATCACCCGCAGCAATGGTCCTGGTCCTTGGTTTCATGACATATACATCCATGTGTCTGTTCTCTCTAGTATGACGACCAATTTTGGTGATATTGTATCGGGGAAGGTCATCATCCCGGGTCACCCATGACCGTGGTGTATCAACCTCGAATCCTGGCAGTGGAACCTCCACCAAAATGTTGAAGTTCCATAGCAGAAGGTTGTTAGACAATGGATACTCATTCTGGATAGGAGTTAGTGGGTTGAACAAAGTATTGTTGTTGGAAACAACCACCCTTGTGTCGTAAACCTCCTCGTTCTCCGCCATTTCAACTCTATGAGTGGCGACTTCCCCCTCATCTACTTGGTTTGCGGCCCTCTTCTTCCAGCCAAATGCTTCGATAGTGTTGCACAGAATGTAGATGTGTTGCGCGAAATTCAGAAGCTGGGCACGAAATCATAGATGTTGGAAAAGAAAATCCCGGATTTGAGCATAAATAGAGCCAAAACTCAGGGGAATTACACGCTGCCAAATTGGGTTTTACGCGCAGGCGTAGAGGAAATTTCACGCACGAGAGCTCTGAGTATATCGTGTGAGAAAGTTGTGTACGAATCATGGGACCTATGGCCCCATTTATATGTGAAGTCGGGGTTCCGCGCCGTGTGGAAAGTAGAATCTGCGCCAGCTGGGATTTTCCACACCACAACATTTTTTGTGCGTAGTGGGCCCAAAAATCCCAACACTTCGGCATTTCGGGGTTTCCCTTGGAATCCAATTGTTGCAACCTCTCACCAATCCAATTCCGAGGGGGGAATTTGTAGATGCTGAAAAGTCCTTAATTACTAAAGGAAGTTTCAAAATGATGAACCGAAGTCATATTCGGACACGAAGACCCAGTCCGGAGGGCCAGGAAGTGTTGCATGAAAAAAGGGGAATGCACACGGAAAAATTGGGCTGCGCGGAAGGGTTTGGGATTCATGAAAGGTCCCCGGCATAGGCACGCTATAATTGCATGCCCGCACCCCATGTGGTTAATATTTCGCACCGCTGTCTCTGGCGTGCATGTTTTCACATGCCTCCCAGGATTCTGCGCCACCCGATGCCTCTAAATAGAAGGAGACGCCTTGCATTTTGATGGTTCGGATTTATAACTGGATATTGTGTGCGAAATCAGACTTCTGTGTGCGCAATATGGCCTTCAGGTACTGACCCTTTTCGCACCACCTCACCCCGGGATCCTCCTTTGTGCGCAATCCATCTGGTTTAAACATAATTTCAATCACTTCAGAGTTCCTCCCTTGCACGCAATTCCTTCTGTTGCATGAAAAATGTTCCAATTGCACGCAATCCCTTTCGCTGGGTGAGGCCTTTTCCACTCGCACACAATTCTTATCCCTTGTGCGTGATCCTCCTAGACACGCGCAATCCCTCTGCCCCGATTACGCACCATCCCGGTGTTTTTTGTGCCAACCATTTCTTTGTGTGCAATCCCCAGGACCCCACACCTTGATACTCCCCGGGTGCCTCCCTGTGTAGGCGCCCGATGTCCTCCTTCTGGATGCCCCGGGCACACATACCAGGCATACACACCATGCGTTGTTTTCCCATGAGACCTTACAGGCTTGTACGAAGTAACCTCAAGGTCCCTTGGGTGGTTTTTCCCGTTGTGTTTCTTTGCCTCAGGCTTCTTCGCAAAGGAACACTAACGACTATTGCTTTTTCGCATAGCCACGCTAACGTGGACCCCTTGATGGTTCACTCTGTGACCCCCCTTCACAATGGACTTGTCGATGTCTTCCCTCCCAAAAGGGGTAGAGGGTGACGGTTATGTAAGTCCTAGGGGTGTGTAGCAATCCCACCTCGTTCGAGATACAAGACATTAAACTACCAAGCACCCTATCATCAACACATGACGTTAAACTATGATCTGGTCTCGTGCCTAGCATGCAGGGTCCCCCTGGCTTGGGCATTCTTTACGCCCCTCGTCTCTGTGGGGATGGGATCACCCCTCATAGGGGATGATATCCTCCTTGTTGGGGTGGAATTTTTCCACTGGGGAAGGGCATCCTCCTTGGTGTAAGCTGCTAGTCCTTCTTGCGGAAGGTAGCACTCATGCACCTTCGTACTTCCCCACCGCCAAGGCCAGCGGAAGGCGCGATAGGGAATGAGGCACTTCCTTTGTTGATTCCCAAATCCCTCTCCCTCAATGCTTTTTCGCCCTCGGGCCTCCATCCTATAGTAAGTCCCGGCACCCTAGGCCGCTCAACGCGTAAGCCCCTCTTCGCTTCTCACAGATGCACCCTTTGCGATGTGATCATCAGCTCCCAACAACCTCTTCTTTCTCAAACCGAGCATAAATCACATGAGCTTAGAGTGAGAACCGACCCTTAACCCTGCCTATAATGAACTACGAGGACTTTGATCCGTGCTAAGGCATGGTACGTAAGAATCCTCCATGAGGTTCTTTCCCACCACCCGATCATTTTGACCTCTTCATGTCGGTTCACCAACCACCATGGGCCGCCTCAGAGTGTAAGCCCCAAATGACCCCATCCCTCATGATGTTAAACTGTCCACCCAAACTACGTGGACTTTGATTCCCTACCCTAGGGATACGTAGGAAGCCTCCACGAGGATCAAGACCACCACTCGGTCATTCCGACCTCTTCATGTTGGTTTGCCAACCACTGTGGGCCGCCTCAGAGCGTATGCCCCATCCATCTGCCACAGTGGACCACCTTAGAGCATAAGCCTCATCCATCTCCCACTGTGGGCCACCTCAAAGCGTTGGCCCCATCCATCCGCCACTGTGGGATACCTCAGAGCGTAAGCCCCATCCATCCATCACTGTAGGCCACCTCAGAGCATAAGCCCCATCCATCCACCACTGTGGGTCGCCTCAGAGGGTAAGCCCCATCCATCCATCATTATGGGCCGTCTTCGAGTGTAAGACCCATACATCAGTCATTGTGAGCCGCCTCAGAGCCTAATCCCCATCTATCCATCGTTGTGGGTCGCCTCAGAGCTTAAGTCCCATTCCATCCCGAACTACGTGGACTTTGATTCCCTGCCACGGGTATACGTAGGAAGCCTCCATGGGGTTCAAGCCCCTTCACTTCATCACCCATCCTCATACTTACCTGACCCACCACATCTTGGTGGGATCATTCCACATCATTCCACTCCACACCCTTCGGGATTCCACCCATGTTTAGGCCCCAATATCGGCATCCCCTCCAGGGGGGTTCTCTTATCTGATCCACTCTCAGTGTTCCGATTAGTCTGATCCGTCTCTGCTAGACATTAAACTCATGGAATACCCCATGTTAAACATGTAAAGATGAGAAAAACCTTATATACATGCCTGCGACATAAAATTCCCCGTGTTCGATGTGGGATGCCTCGGGCTTCCATGCCCTCGAGAAGCCCTATAATAAGGGATAGAAGATAGACATGCCAACCCCCCAGCGTCAAGACAGGCCAACTATGCCTCAGCGTTACCACTACCCTAACAGAAAGTTTCTTCCCCAAGCAGACCCCTTGATGTGTCTCGACGGAAGCAGCGTAATTAAATGGTGTCCATGAAGATATGGCACTGGGACGAGATTCACGAATATGTCTTAAATCTATGAGGGAGACCTGGAATCGGTAATGAGCTCCGAGGAGGAATCCATGGAAGGAAGAACTGACATCCCGTCATCCTGGTTTCGATCAAGGAGCATATGTACCTGAACAAGGAGTGAATGCCGCCTACCTTTGGAAAGCGGGAATGCGGGGATACAAGCCGCTCGTCCTCTGCGTGAGGGATGTGCGCGCCCCAGCAGAAAGCGTCAGAAACAAATAGGTCGTGAATAAATGAGAAGAATGTGTCGGGGCTATGGATTGTTATAGTTATTCTTAAATCAAGTTTCTTATTAGGTTGTGTTATTCACAATAACTCAAATATTTGGATTATAAATGTAATATAACCCCTTGGTCTACTGTGTTTTTTTTAATCAATAAAAACAAATTCCATGGTCCAGAATTTTATTTCTTTTAATGTTATTAATTGCATCCATTTTGAGATGATAAGCACATCCAATGATCATGGATGTTCTTAATTTCAACTCCTCAAAATATCTCTAGAAATCTCATTCTGGGTCTAATATGATATTTCTAGCGATATATAGAAAGGATTTTTAAGGAATTATGAGAGAAGAATGAATAACACCTGTATAATATAACAATTGAAAAATACAACCCATAATCAACCACAACCCGAACACGTAGGGAATTTATCGACTCATGGATAAGCTAGTAACTAAAATACTTGTGATACCTGAATTAAACATTTCACACACTTTGGATTGAATATCTTCAGTGAGGTAGAAGTGGTACCTCTTTTCTTCTGTTCTTTCCTTCTCTTCTAGGGGGTCATTGTAATTTCTCCCCTTTGGTCTGTCTTGGAATGAGTCAGTCCTAAACTTGGAGGTCCTTACCTCATATATATTGTTGTTAGGAATACACAAAATGTACCATAAAGTACACGACATATACCCTGGTCAACCCATTTTGAACATATTTTTTCCTTCAGTGGGTGAGCTACCTCATCACCCTTGACTTGGAAGATGGTGATGCCCGATAGGTGGAGGTACACGGTATATAGTACCACCCTACATGGCTTGTAATTTCTATCATCGGACACCAACTGTTTCAAGAAGGGATGACCCATCATGTATATGTGAAGAACATGGCATGTAATCTTTGTTTGGTAACATGGGCATGTATCCAATCCTATCGATCCATGTCGTGTAAATAGTGCATAGTGTGTGTATACGTACATGTTGTGTATATTTGAACTGATGTTATTTCCTTTCCTAATTTGTTAATTTAGATTGAAAATACCTTAAAATAATCATAATCACCAATATAAATAATTTGATCCACAAAAAATTGATATTTTGTGTAAAACAAGTTTTTATGCTCAGTAATATATATGAAAAAGTATACACAAATCGGGAACACGAAACTCCCCAACCCTGGGTCATTTGCTTTCCCTAAAGAAAAATATCAACATAAAATCAATAGAATCCATAATCAAAAAAGGGAAGCATTCAACTAATTATAATTGTAAATACTATCCCCATAACTGAAGATTTGAAAATGGACAAAACATGTTTCAATTCCAATGATATTATAATCATGCCTCATATATAATTTAATCTAAAAAATTCATCATATTTTTCCACATTATTTAACTTTCGATAAATAAACATGCCACTTGATGATTTACCTCACCAAAAAGTACCACAATCATCCCTCAGTATTTATTTAATAAGAGTTATGCTCAATATTAAGTATATAACTTGTATTCATAGGCTTTAAAGTGCTCTAATTATCTACATAAAAATTCAAATCATAAAAATCATGAAGGCTATCAATAAGGTTAAAATGATTCTAAGGCTAAGGTTTGGTAGGTAACGATGAAAATTAATCTTAGAGGCCTGAAAAAGAGGATGAATTATTAAACAAAAATGCATGATATTTAAAATAAAGCTTAATGAAAAAGAACCCCCAATAAAGATCTCTTAAAGGCTATCATCACCATGATATTCCCTTGACAATATGAGCCCATAAATAGTCAATAATTCATAACAATATATCTGGTCCCTCTTTTTCATTTTTTTAATATTTTTTATATAAGGGACCACAATGAATACAATGAATAATGGTTTTGGAATCCTTCTGTCCAAATTTAAAAGAGCCACTCTCCCCCACACTTAATTTCATGGTGGATCACCAAAATATACCATTAATAGAAACAAAAACCCTCTCTAAATATCAAGTGAATAATCTTGAAAAATTATCAAAAGAATTTGGATAAAAAGATAAAATTGGTCTATAATGTATCTTCTATTCAAAGAAGTTCATTATTTCAAAGGGTTTTACATAGATAATATATATGGTAGGTATCTAGGTCAAAGAGGCTAAAATATAATATTCCTCAATCATTTTAATGTGATTCCAAAATCTTCATGTTTTGAAGAGAAAAACTAGCATGTTATGATAGTTATGAATATCCCACAAATCTCTCAAAGAAAGGGTATAAGAAAGAGTATGTAAAAAGGATTGGAACACCTCTTGGTAATGTGAAAAAATAAAAGGTCCAAAAGGTCCTGAGATTAATAAAAATTATTAGTCTAATAAATGTAAATGTCCAAGACTTTAAAACCCGAATCAAACTATATCAACAATCATTTAAAAATACTTTGAAAATTGAAATAATCATGTAACTTTAAAAATTCCATTTTATTTATTAATTATTTATAAGTATAATTAATCAATAAATTTCCACAATTTAAAATATTTCAACTATTAATGATTTATCATGAATCCGTTCAAGGAAAAGACTTGGGTGGTCAGAGAACCTCCCAAAAAATTAATACAACACATGTTCCCCCAAGTGCAATACCAAGGAAGATGAGAGAATGTGGGGAAATAGTAGTTTTATGACTAGGGGAAGCAATGGAAGAAGTAAACCCAAAGGAAAAAAGAAAAAGAATCCTAGAAAATACTCCCCTCATGGTGAATAAATAAAGAGGGGAAATAGTTGAAAGGAAAGGGACAAGTTTCTCCTGGGTACCTTTGAATGGCAGGGAAAAAGGAAATTGAAGGCACATTCATCACCATATCACATGCATAATATAGCACAAATATATATATAATGAAACAAATGTGAAAAACTAGTCACTGAGTCACCTCAGAAAAGGCATCATCGACTATAGAAGAATCCAAAAATGGTGGCTTGATAGTAGTAGTGGAGGTCGGTGGCTTGGGATCTATGACCTAACATGGAGGCTTAGTGGGAACATCTGATGTAGGAGGCATGCTAGAGATAGCTGGCCTAGTTGTAGAAATGAGAACAGAATCTATGGTCAGAGCTTCAGGTGGATACTGTGTGGAAGGAAGCTACGAAGTAGATGGAGGAGCAAGAACTAGGGGTGCCAGAATGCGAGGCCCTACATCTGAAAATTCTGTGTATGGAAATTGATAAGTGTACACTACTAAAGCTCACGAACTATAAGGAGTGGGTAGGTGGGGAGATCAGCCGAGGGTGCAGATGGAGGTGAGGAGGTGTAAGACACATAAAAATAGGTAATGGTGGAAGAAGAAAGAAGGAAATAATAAGGGAGTGGGATAGTGAGGGAACATCCGCTGGTGGATAGGGTGGGTCCTAGTCCAAAACACCAACTGGAGCAGTTGGGCTATCCCTCACCTTTACAAGAGCATGGGAATCATCCACAGGCCCTTATCCATCCCCCAGGCACACGACCATTATCATGTGAATAATAATGATAAGGTCGGGACACTAAGGTGATCCCATGGGTTCGTGAGGGAGATAGGGCTCAAAGACTCCCAGATGATGTTCTAGGAGAGTGGCATAGAAACCATCATTCAGGTTTCCCTGTCGGTCGTGAATCATAGAAAAGAAGTTGGTGGAGGCAAGGCTGGGGAGGTTAGGGTAGTTGTGTCGGAAAATACAAGTAAGAAGCTCCATGTCTTGGCTAGACATGACACCCATATCCTCACAGTGAGGAAAAAGAATAGCAATAAAGAACCTATGGAAGAAATGAAGGGGAGGAGAAATGATGATCATGCTCCTCTGTGATGTGGGGGTGTACCTGTGGTTAGGCCCAGTAATCTCCCACCACATGGCAGTGAGGTCAGAGCGCTCGGGGCGTTTAAGGGTGGGAACATAAGTTGTTGTGCAAGGATAGTGGTTGAAGCCACACCCAGGCCAAAGATTTACATGGAAAGGGAAAAGGGTGTTCCTTAAGCCAAAAGAGAACCGAGAAGGCTCTATTGGGGGGTGTATGATGGTAGGTGGGCCCATAAAACTTGAAGGTGGCCATAAACTCTAAAAATAAATCTCTGTATGTAGGAGTGTTGACTTGAAAGGTGTCCAATAGATGATTATGGTCAAAAATCTCATCAAGCTCCTCCAAAATGCCCAAACACTGGGGAATGCGGACGTCCAGGTAGCAATTTCTCAACTAGGTTTTGCAGTGTGAGATTCACCACAATCTGTATGCCACATGACAACCCTCATGAGAGATTAGGCATGGATGCAACTGAGGGTGGGCCGCTGCCGATGCAGGTGGTGGTGGAACTGCTAGTGTCAGAGCAGATGGTCCTATCGTAGTGGTAGGAGGTGGAGCATTGGATACCTAAGCTCGGTCAGTGGATAGGCTAGTAGAGGGTGGAGGTATCAATGTATTCAAGTCTTCTATTGCAGTGTAGGGTAGATCTGTGGGGATGGAGTTGGAAGAGGGATTGGCATAACTGGAGCTCTCAGTGACTATAGAAGGTGCAGAAGAAGTGGGGGAAGGGAGGGGTTCCACAGAAGAGACCAGACTGACGGATGCCACAGAGGGAGACGCCATCAGGATAAGAGGTAGAACAACAAATGTTGTGGGATGGAAAACTAAGAAATCCAATTTTGGCTACTCAGAATGTCAAATACGAATCTGATGGTGAGGGGGTTACATTCCCTCTCCAATGGAAGTAGTTCACATCCCAGATGTCGGATCATCACATGCCCTAACTATTTGTAGGATCACAATGCATAAGAAATAAGGCCTTAAGACATCCAAAATAGACAGATTGGTGGGAGGGGAAGGAGGATGGAGTGTGGGAGACGAAAACGAGGGGGGGTTGCCCGAAACATGATGAGGATGGGTAGGGACTTGGCCTTTATAGACCGAGTACACGACGTTTCATAAAGAGTAAATATCGTGTATTTTTTATAGAATAAATAAAATTATTATTATTGTAAACAATATAATAATTAATATTAATAATTAAAATAATATATATATATATTACTAAAAATTAATCTATAAACATAATTTATTGAGGAAATACACATTGTGTGTCTTAAAATTTGAAAAAGGCAACAACAACATTTGGATTGGTGCATGGGGTTCGATTTGAATTGAGAATCGAACATTCCAAACAAGAGCCCTCATTTACTAGAGAAAAGGTTGTAGTTATACCTATTTTTAGTTCTTTTTAGTATTTAATGTAGAGGAATAGTTCTACATGGGTTGAATAAAACACACAATTTGTGGTTTTAATTTGAATAAAAGGGATGAATTAGGGAGATTAGCCGAGTTCGAACCTGGGTCTACTGAACCCTGGGTCTAGACTCTGTAAATCTTCTAACTTCACCCGAATGTATTATTTTGTTTTGAAATTCGTTTTAATTATTAATTAAAACATGTATCACATGACGTATATTGAAATGCATGCCGTGTGGTTTGTTTAATATGAAAATGATGGAAATGGGCCGGTTTTCTGGATTCGAACCCGGCTCTTTTGAAACTAGTTTACAAACCTGACTAGCCAGTCCATCCCCATCATGGGTTTTATTTTATATATATATATAATATATTTTAATTTAAAAAATAACCACACATTCCATCTAATTAAACACGGATTTAAAAATGACGAACCTCGTGCTGAAGATAGGTATGGAGGGATTTGGACTGGAGATGACACAGATATATTCCAGTGACCTTACCATTGACACTGGAATCATACATGTTTATTAAATTATTTATTATATACTAATACTACCAAGTATGTGAGGATATATATGAAATAGAAAAGTACATGTCGTTGATATAACAATACATGAAATGTAGCCTCTAGGTTTCCTCACATGAAGCGCCTTTGTTTTACATCATTGACTTGACCTTACTCTAGGATCTTGCTACCTAAATTGTATAGTGTAAGATGGTTGTGAGGATTTCATAACTAGGGGCGCAATTGGTTCTACAGTGTCCTACTTGAACTCAATTCTTGAAGAAAATATCCTTTCTACTTCAAATTTTTTTTCCTATCTTAACATGTCCTACAATTTTTAAACTAAAAGAATTTTATTAAAAATAAACTTGAAAACTTGTAAAGGAATCTTCTTGGAAATAATTTTCAAAATATCCATTCATGCCATATATGTTAAAAAAACATTCTTCTCATACTTTGGCTGGAAAAGTCAAAAAGTACCTCATACTAAAAACGAAAAAAGATTCCTTTCATATCTTTTACTAAAAACTCACTGTAGGGTAAAATTGGATTCAAAAAATTGTAGTAGGATAGAAATAATATTACATATTGAAGAAACATGTATTTTTATTATAAATATTCCCCAGTAATTTCTAAGGTATATACAATCTCAGATAAAAATGAGATTGCGAGATTTTCCCTTACCTTAGGTCTGATGTGCTTTGTAGGTGTCTAAACCTC
Organism: Viscum album; assembly: GCA_963277665.1. Taxonomy (NCBI): domain Eukaryota; kingdom Viridiplantae; phylum Streptophyta; class Magnoliopsida; order Santalales; family Viscaceae; genus Viscum; species Viscum album. Next base: position 1,325,970,519 of record OY728166.1, read on the forward strand.
CTATATAATGATTTAAATATTGTCATTGACTTATTCTAGAATCATACTCACTGTTATGATATCATATATGGTCATATTCTTAGCTTCTTATTAGTAATATTTCATTTCTACTTGTTATTCGGGTGTTTATTGCTTTATGTTCTTATGTGGGTTTTATCGAATAAATTATTCTTCTTCTTTACAGGTTATAGATACCTCATTTCCAGAATTCTATTAGTTTAATATAAATCATATTTATTCATTCAATTCATTTATATAATCATTAGGCAATGAAGATCATGTAGAACGAGTCACATCACATCGTGGAGACGGTAGGCCGTACGTAATCACGAGCGACGATATAGTTCCCATGATCGTGGATTTGTATTGAAGTGTATGTTTACTATTTTAGAATCAATATCACTTTACAATAATCATATATATTTATTATTTACACCATTATACCCATCCAAGTAAGGTGGCGGTGGAAAACAGATTACACCGCGGCGTGGATACGGTATTACATACGTACGCACGTGCGGTGATTTCGTTTTCCGTAGGATGGATAGAGGGTTAAATATGTTTGTTTAATTTTTATAATAAAATATCAGTATATGAGTGATGCTGATTTTATTTCTTCGTAATGAAACAACTAAATATGAATAAGTAGAAGAAGAAATAAATTTGAAATAATTGGTAACAGATATTCCCTCTTCTTCGACACGCCTCTTTGAAACCTTCTATTAGGGCACTAAGATTGGTCTTTGAAGTATAAAAGGACCTCTAGGATGTTTCTATGGAAGTTTAGAAGAAATATTGGCAGTTTTTGACCGATCATTAAGGTTCAATGTGGTGTGAGGAGGAGAGGGAGGAGGTTCCCTTTTATAAGGGAGGAGAGGGGCACCTCTGAAAATTGTGAAAATATTATTTTATTATAAACTTAATTTCGGTTTTAAAAGGTCCCAAAATCATTATAGAAGAATATAAGATGACTCATGGTCTAAATAAAATCATCCAATTATAATTGGACATGTTTTGGAAAATATTTTAATCATTATAATCTTATTTATTTAAATCATTTAGTAATGAGGTAAATACTACATCATTATTGTGTCATAAATAATTTAATTTATTTGATGTCTAAAAATTATAAAAAAAATATCATCATGTAGGAAACCTTTTTATATTTCCAATTAATATTTATAGTCTAAAATATAATTTATATAACCCCTTATAACAATTAATTACTAAAATATTTTTGTTAATGTCAATTTTGTCTTTACATTAAATTCATTAATCCAAATTGTCATCATCACTACCAAGTGGCTCAACGGGGTCCCAAAATCGACCCAAGGATGCCCATGGTCGTCCACTAATCAACCAATAAGTTTATCCCAAGGTTAAAGGTAATTTTGAATTATTATAATATTATTTTAACCTTGAATTACCCTATTTACCTTTAACCGGAGTAAATAAAAATTATCGTAGTTACTATTCATAATATCAAAAAAAAGTAACCTATTAACATAATTTGGATCCACGGATTCCAAATATGGAATCTATTTTTTCAAAATTCAAAACACAGAAGTTGCAGTAATTAATTTAAAATTAATCTCGTTGTTAAGCAAACGGGTTTTAAAAGTTAAAACATTGCAAAAGAATGAAATGTTTTTACCTATGAATTAAATGTAAAATTAATTCTACTGACATACATTAATTAAATGGTAAAAATATGTTCTATTTATACATTAATACCATTCAAAATTATAATTTAACCATATAAATTATTGTGATGAAAAATGTTGTTTTTAATTAAAATATAGCGTGTTTTTACTATTCATCAAAATATGAAAGTTACCAGAATAATATGAAAAATTTATCCAAAGTAAAATTTTATTTCCTGATTCCAATAAAGAATTTTATTCTGTCAAATTGAGCTTATAAAAATGTCAAAAACTAGATTTAAAATGGGTGCACCATAAACAGGTGGTAAAACAGCATTTTTTTGAAAAATACTTCTTTTATCCGAAAAACTGATTTTGTATTCATACCTCATTCTAGAAAATGTGTAAGATGAATTATAATGTTATAAAATTCAAAATTCAGTTAATACTATTCATAATGGATTGTTTATAATAATATATCGTTGTTTAGTGAAACTCGGTATTGCGTACTACACACGCTATCGAGGAAGATTGTGATTGTGTGTAACGCAAGCCAAGCTAGTTTTGTGTGCAGTGAAAGATTCCTTTGCTTATAACATAAGAAATAAAATAAAATATTTCTCCTAAAATCTCCCAGTGTTACATTCTACCCCCCTTAAAAATAATTTCACCCTCAAAATTCATCACTTCGTAACAAACAAATGAGGATACCTCTCCCTCATCATATCCTCAAGTTCCCATGTAGCTTATTCTAATTGGTGGTTCCTCCATAAAACATTAACCAAGCGAGTGGTCTTGTTTCATAGAACATTTTCACTATGATCCAAAATCTCTATCGGTTGTTCTTTATAAGAAAGATCTTGCTCCATCGGTACTACTTCTGAGCTTAGTACATGTGAAGGATCAGGTATGTACTTTCTCAGGAGAGATACATGGAACACATCATTAACTTGAGAGAGATTCGGTGGAAGCGCCAATCGGTAAGCTACCTTCCCAACACGATCCAGTATTTCAAAAGGACCGATATACCTAGGGATCAGCTTTCCCTTCTTCCCAAATCTCATTACTCTCTTTTAGGGAGATATTTGTAAGAACACTTTTTCACCCACTTCAAACTCTAGGTCTTTTCTTCGGTTCTCAGCATAAATTTTTTTTCGACTCTGAGCTGCTCTTATGTGTTGTTGAATAGATCGGACTTTTTTTGCCATCTTATCAACAAGATCCAGTCCTAATAGCTTTCTTTCCCTAACTTCATCCCAACAATTTGGAATTCTTCATTTCTTTCTATAGAGAGCTTCATAAGGAGCTATCTGAATACTGGAGTGAAAGATATTATTATATTACCATTCCACCAAAGGTAGGTGTTGATCCCAACCACCTTTGAAATCCATATAGAAAGATCATAACATGTATTCTAGAGTTTGAATTGTCCTCTCAGACTGACCGTCTGTTTGAGGATGATAAGAAGTGTTGAAACTCAACTCTGTATCTAGAGTATGCTAAAGAATTCGCCAGAACTTTAAGGTAAACCTCGGATCCCGATCAGATATAATGGAAAGTGGTACTCCATGCAATCTTACCACTTCATTTACATATATCCTGTCAAGATGATCTTGAGAGAAATCTTCCCTAATAGCAAGGAAGTGTGCCGACTTCGTAAGAAAATCAACTATAACCCAGATATCATTATTTCCCTTGGATGTTTTAGGAAGTCCAGTGACAAAGTCCATAGTGAGGTTTTCCCATTTCTATTCTGGTACGGGTAATGGTTGTAACATCCCTTTAGACTTCTGTATCTCACTTTTAACTTGCTGACAAACCAAGCATCGAGAGACATATTCTGCAACATCTCTTTTTATGCCATCCCACCAGAAGTACTCTCTCAGGTCGCTATACATCTTTGTGCTTCTAGGATGAATAGAGAATGAAGAACTATGAGCCTCATCCAGTAGCTCCTTCTTTAATTTTGGGATGGGAGGAACACAAACCCGATTATTGAACCTTATTATCCCATCACAATCAAGGATTAATTCAGGAACATCTCTCACATTCTTTTGTAACTCAGCATCTTCTTTTTGTGCCTCTTTAATCTTCACATGTATAGATGTTTGAACATTCATTTGAGAAAGATAAGATTTTTCCCCTTCCATTATAATTCCAATATCCATCCTTTGTAAATCCATAAATATTTGATCTTTTGAGATCCTCATCAGGGATAAGCTAGCATGGTCTTGTCGACTTAATGCATCTGCAACATTGTTTCCTTTCCCATGGTGATAATGAATTGAGAAGTCGTAATCCTTAATCAGCTCCAACCATCTTCTTTGGCACATATTTAGCTCCTTTTGTGTGAAAATATACTTTAAAATTTTATGATCAGTATAAATATCACACCTTTCACCATAAAGATAATGCCTCCAAATCTTTAATGCAAAGATTACCACAGCTAACTCCAAATCATGAGTTGGTTAATTTTTATCATGGATTTTCAACTGTCGTGATGCATAATCTATCACCATATTGTTTTTCATGAGAGCACACCCCAATCCTGTCTTGGATGCATCACTATAGATCACAAACCTTTCTCCACTACAAGGCATTGTGAGCACAGGTGCACTGGATAACCTTCTTTTCAACTCCTTGAAATTCTCTTCACACTCCTCCATACACACAAACTTAACTCCTTTTCGAGTCAACCTGGTGAGTGGATTAGATAATCGTGAAAAAGATTTCACAAAATGTCAATAATATCCATCCAAACCAAGAAAACTTCAGATCTCAGTTATTGTTGTTGGTCTCGACCATATTTTGATAACCTCTATTTTGCTGGATCCATAGATATCCCCTATTTTGAGATTATGTGACCCAAAAATGTATCTTTTTGAAGACAAAATTCACACTTGGTAAATTTGGAATAAATCTTCTCCTTTCTCAGGGTGTTCAATACAATTCTCAAGTGATCTTCATGTTTTTACTTGCACTTTGAATAGACAATAATATCATCTATAAAGACTACCACAAACTGATCAAGATAGTCTCTAAAGACTATATTCATTAGATCCATAAAGATAGCAGGGGAATTAGAAAGACCGAATGGAATCACTATAAATCCATAGTGTCCATACCTTGTACGGAACACCGTCTTTGGTATATCCTCCCTTTTAACCCTTAATTGATGATACCCTGAACGAAGATCAATCTTGGAAAAGTATTGAGCTCCACGTAGTTGATCAAATAAGTCATCAATGCATGGGAGAGGATGTTTGTTCTTGATGGTGATCCTGTTAAGTTCTCGATAATCAATGCAGAGTCTCATTGATCCATCTTTCTTCTTAACAAACAGAACAGGTGCTCCCCAAGGTGACGCACTAGGGCGTATGAATCCTTTTTCAAGATTCTCTTGGAGTTTCTTCTTTAATTCCTTCAACGCAATTAGGGCCATTCTATAATGTGTCTTTAAAATGGGCACAGCACCCGGTATGAGTTCTATTGAAAACTTAACTACACGATTTGGTGGAATACCTGGCAGTTCCTCTGGAAAGACATCATCAAACTCCCGTACAATGGGCATATTCTTAATCGTGAGTTTCTCTCCAACCATTTGAGATAAATAACCTTCATTTATTGGAATCAGGACCCATAAGATGGAAGAAATTTTCACTGGAAGGTTATATTCATCCTCGCATCGATAGGTGATCATAGATTGATCAGGAATATGAAATGTGACTTCCCTTGTTTGGAAATCGATATGATCTCCATATAATGAAATCCAATCTATTCCATGAATCGCATCAAATTCCACTATAGGAAGGATCACAAGATTTGCAGGAAGCATGTTCCCACAAACGTCCATCGGAGAAGAATTGTAAACTTTTGATGCGACCGTTGTTCCATTAGGAGTTGTCACAGCTAACTCAACATCTAATTGTTGAGGTAATATGGTGATACCCTAAGAAAATGCTTCAGAAATAACAGAGTCGGTGGATCCAGAATCAAATGAATCATTTTCTACTTTAGAGTGGATGGTATGTGTACCTTTCACCACTTCATTATCATACTCCACATCGCCAATAGTACATGCATGTGACTTTCCTTTTTCGTTGGCCTTAAGAGTTTGTTGATGTTGATCATCATCAACAACCCTTGGATTAGGGCATTGATTAGAATAATGCCCCATTTCCTTGCACTTGAAACATTGAAGTGTTGGAGGTGCATTCTATGTATCCCTTTATTTTTTCACAGCATAAGACATCTTATTCCCATTATTTCGACATTCAATTTCCTGATAACCTTCTTTTCCATACTTAAAACATTTTCTTGTCCCTTTAAGACAATTCCCTCTATGTTTATTTCCTTAATTTGAGCATAAAGGAAAGCTCATCTTCTTTTCAGTGTGGTCTTTAGATTTCCCTTTGAATTCCATTTTCCTCTTCTTATCGAACCCATATGACTGATGGGTTACTCCAATTTCCATCGCAACCTTGAGAGCACATCAAACAAATTTCTTGTAGCTATTGAAGTCCCTTATGGCTAATGCCCTTCTATGACTTGGTTTTAAGACACAAAAGAATCGATCGATCTTACTCTCATGTTGGATAATAATCCCAGAAGCGTACCTTCCAAGCCTTGTAAAATTTTCTTCGTAGATACCAATAGATTCAACATACATTTTCTTTAGTTCAAGAAACTCCTTCTCCATATTTTTTCAAAGAATACGAGGGAATTACTTATTAAAAAATAAGTTCTTGAACTCATCCAATTCCATCGACCCAATTTCATCCCTTTGCCTCGTATTCTTAATAATATTCCACCATTGATCAGCTTCACCTTCCAAATGATGTACTGCTAAGATGACTTTATCATGTTCAGAACATTGTAGAACTGAAAATATCTTTTCAGTGGTACTAATCCATTGTTCAGCCACAAATGGATCAGAAGACCTGCTGAACGAAGGTGGACGCTTCCTCATGAAGGATTCAACAGAATGTTGCTCCTTCCTTTTCTCATTTCGAAGTCCTACATGGTTCATAGCTTGAGAAAGTTGTGTGATCATGGCTCCAAGATTTTGCATTCCAGATCCCATAACATTTGGTTGCTCAGGGGGACAATCATTGCATTTCCTGTCGCATTCCGCATTAACACGGTTCCTTAGGGTTCTAGGCATTAACTAAAACCAAGAATAATAGTGTGAGCAACACTAATTATAATAGGAAAACCATATAATCAAGAATGAAATTTCACACTTAATTTCTTATCATAGGTTTTTCATGGTCATTTCTAAAACACTAATATTGTGTTCTATACTTAGACATATCCTTAGGGTTCTTACTAGGGCTTTCACATCCTAGTTTCCAAAGGTTGACTATACATTTCCTCTGATACCAACTATTACGAACCATACTTTACATACATTGTTAATACTTTAAAATTTCAGTAAACTTATTACAACTTATAACAAAACCATTAAATGACCGTATAGGTATATTGTCTTTAAAAACTGGGAAACATAAACAACTGGTTCATAAATCATCTATTTTGTCTCCCATTTATCTCATCATCTAGAGTCCCTTTTGGCATATTTTACTTAATACCCTTCATTCAGACCTAGGGAAAATAAAACATAAAAAAGGGTGATATCAAATTCTCAGTAAGGGTAAACAAAAGAAATATCAATCATATCATATTCATAAGAACAAAACATTTTGAAAATCTTAACCTGCAAAAGAGATCATAATATCATGTCATGGGATAAATCATAGTTATGAAAAGTAATCCCAAATAATCATAACATAAAACATGAAACTTTGTGGCATAAACACATAATCATAGAAAATAATTTCATATTAGTCAAGGCTCATTTCCAAGACCATCATAGAGGACAAATTCCATTACTGAACCGAGTTCACTCCTCGGTCCAGTCCTGTATCACTGAACCAGTTTAACTTGCCGTTCCAGCCATGTCTATCTTAGGATATATAAATATTTACCCAATGCATTAGAGGGAGATATATGTCCCACTCATCTCATAATGAAACCATTGTTATGTGTGCCACAAAATCATAAATCATACATCATAGGAAAACCCATGTAATAAAAATAGGATTCTTTAACATCATGCCATCATAACATAATCCTTATAAGATAAAAGGACTTCATAAAATTTATTCTATAATAACATAATCAAATCAATGTAAAAATACTGATAGAAATAAAACCCTATTTTATCTTAGATGAAAAATAATTTTGATAAAACACTTGAACTATATTCTTGAGGAAAATATCCTTTCTACTTCAAAAACATTTTTTCCATTCATAACATGTCCTACAATTTTTAAAGTAAAATAAGTTGATTAAAAATAAACCTGAAAACTTGTAAAGGAAGATTCTTGGAAATAATGTTCTAAAAAATCATTCATGCTATATAATTTAAAAAAACATTCATCTCGTACTTTGCCCGGAAAAGTCAAAAACTATCTCGTACTAAATACGACAAAAGATTCCTTTCATATATTTTACTAAAACCTCACCGAAGGGTAAAATTGGATTTCAAAAATTGTAGGAGGATAGAAATAATATTACATATTGAGGAAACATGGATGTGGATGATAAATATTCCCCAGTAATTTTTGAAGTATAAACAATCTCAGATAAAAATGAGATTGCGAGATTTTCCCTTACCTTAGGTCTGATATGCTTTGTACATGTCTGAAACTCCTGTATAATGATTTAAATAATGTCATTGAATTATTCTAGAATCATAATCATTGTTATGATATCATATATGGTCATATTCATAGCTTCATATTTGTAATATTTCATTGCTACTTGTTATTCAAGTGTTTATTTCTTTATGTTCTCATGTGTGTTTTGTCGAATAAATTATTAAGCTTATTTTTAGGTTATACCTCATTTACATAATGGTATTATTGTAATATATATCATATTTATTCATTAAATTAATTTATAGAATCATTATGCAATTAAGATCATGTAGAATGAGTCGGATCACATCGTGGAGACGGTAGGTCGTACGTAATCGCGAGCGATGATATCGTTCCCATGATCGTGGAATTGTATTGAAGTGTAAGTATACTATTTCAGAATAAATATAAATTTACAATAATCATATATAGTTATTATTTACACCATTATACCCATCCAAGTAAGGTGGTGGTGGAAAACAGATTACACCAAGGCGTCGAGACGGTATTCCGTACATATGCAAGCGCGGTGATTTCATTTTTCGTAGGATGGATAGATGGTGAAATAGGGTTGTTTCATATTTATAATAACATATCAGTATATGATTGATACTAATGTTATTAATTCATAATGAAACAACTAATGATGAAGAAGTAGAAGAAGAAATAAATTTGAATGAATTGGTAACAGATATTACCTCTTCTTCGACACGCCTCTTTGAAACCTCCTCTTAGGGAACTAAGATTGGTCATTGAAGTAGACCAGGACCTCTAGGATGTTTCTAGGGAAGTGGAGAAGATATATTGGCAGGGTTAGTCCGAGATTGAAGGCTCAATGTGGTGTGAGGAGGAGAGGGAGGAGGTTCTCTTTTATAAGGGAGGAGAGGGGCACCTTTGGAAAGTGTGAAAATATTATTTTATTATAAACTTATCTTCGGTTTCAAAAGGTCCAAAAATCAATAAAGATGAATATAAGATGACTCAAGGTCGAAATAAAATCATCCAATTATAATTTTACATGTTTTGTAAAATATTTTAATCATTATAATCTTATTTATTTAAATCATTTAGTAATGAGGTAAATACTACATCATTATTGTGTCATAAATAATTTAATTTATTTCATGTCTAAAAAATATAAAAACAAATATAATCATGTATGAAATCGTTTTATCTTTCCAATGAATATTTATAGTAGAAAATATAATTTATATAACCCCTTATAAAAATTAATTACTAAAAGAGTTTTGTTAATGTCAATTTTGTCTTTACATTAAATTAATTAATCCAAATTGTCATTATCACTACCATGTGGCTCAATGGGGTCCAAAATCGACCCGAGGATGCCCATGGTCGGCCACTACTCATCCAATATGGTTAGAACAATTGTCAAGGTAATTTAGAATTATTATAATATTCTTTTAACCTTAAATTACCCTATTTATCTTTAACCGCTGTAAATAAAAATTACAGTAGTTACTATTCATAATATCAATAATAATAAAAGTAACCTATTAACATAATTTTAACCCACTGATTCCAAATATGGAATCCATTTTTCAAAATTCAAAACACAGAAGTAGCAATAATTAATTTAAAATTAATCCTATTGTTAAGAAAACAGGTTTTAAAAGATAAAACATTGTCAAAGATTGAAATGTTTTTACCTATGAATTCAATTTAAAATTAATGCCACTGAAATTCATTTTATTAAATGGTAAAAGTATGTTCTATTTATACTTTAAAACCATTAAATATTATAATTTAACAACATAAAGTTTTGCGATGAAGAAAGTTGTTTTTAATTAAAATATAGCATGTTTTTACTATTCATCAAAATATGAATGTTACCAAAATAATATAAAAACTTTATACAAAGTTAAATTTTATTTCCTGATTCTAAAGAAGAATTATTTTTGTCAAATTGAACTTATAAACATGTCAAAAACTAGATTTAAAATGGGTGCACCATCAACAGGCAGTAAAAGTGCATTTTTTGAAAAATACTTCTTTTATACAAAAAACTAATTTTGTTTTCATAAATCATTATAGAAAATGTGTAAGATGAATTATAACATTATAAAATTAGAAATTCAGTTAATATTATTCATAAAGGCTAGTTTATAATAATATATTATTGTTTAGTGAAACTTGGTACTGCATACTACACACGCTATCAAGGAAGATCGCGATTGCTTGTAACATAAGCTAATCTAGTGTTGTGTGCAGTGAAAGATTCCTTTGAGTATAACATAAGAAATAAAATAAAATATTTCTCATAAAATCTCCGGGTGTTACACATGTAGTCAAAGTGATCATTCAGAGTGGCTAATGCATAACAGTCCTCATGTTCCATCAGTGATACATGCTTAACTACTTTGAGGATGTTGTAAGATACCATTTTTTCTCGTACTTGGAAGATCAATTCGATTTGATGAACATCAATCAACACCTTCGTAGTAACCAAAAAGGGTCTTCCCAGAATGAGATGTTCCTCATGATCTTCTTCCATGTCGAGTATGATAAAGGCAATTTGAAGAATAAGGCATCCCACTTTCATGAGTACATCTTCCAGTATCCCTTTAGAATATTTGAGGGAACAAACTGCTAGGTAAAGGTCTACTCGAGTTGGTCTGAGATAATTTAGCCCTATATTTTTGTAGACTCCTTATGGAATAAGTGTAACACTCACCCCAAAGTCAGAAAGGGATTTCCCAAACTCACAAGATCAAATCTTTCAAGGGATTGTGAAAATACCTTAATCTTAGAGCTTGGGAGAAAGAGAATGTTATACCACTGCTGAATATTCCTTATTGAGAGGAATTACCCCAAAATCTTCTATCTTCCTCTTGTTTAATAGGATATCCATAATTAAATTCATGTAAATTAGCATTTGAGCTAATTCCTTAGAAAAAGGAATTTTTATATGACGTTTCCGAAAGACCTCCACAAATTTTTCAAATTGTTGATCTAGCTTCCTCTGCTTCATTCGTGTAGGAAATGGTAGGGGGGTTAAAAAGGATTAACCACTTTATTTACCTTATCATTTTTAACATCCTTCTCTTTGGATAATCACTGTGTTTAGGGAGACTCCTAAATCTCAGCTTCATAATATTTCTTTGGAAATGTGAAGATGAATTTTCACTTTCTCCTTGATTTTAAGTTATATTATATGTTAGTTCCTCCCCACATCGTAATATGATTTCATTGTCTTATTTTAATGGGTTCTTCTCAGTATTAACTGGTAATTTACTATGTTTACTTAAAAAGAGTTGATTCGAATGTTACCCAATATAATTCTCACGGCTCGGAATAGAGGCCCCCTGATTCTAAAATCATGTCTTTGTTGTTGTTGTGAATTTTTTCATCATTTATTCCAGCATTGGCTGGGTTTCTTACTGAGGTATTTGTGAATCCAATTGAGGTTGTGGCTGCCTTGGTTGTTGCACCAGATGATGGTTTTGATACCCTTGTCGTTGGAAATATCCCTGCTACTATTTTCTAGGATATGGATTCTGGTACTGTTGATTCACATAACTGATTGGCCTTTGGGGGCGGGGTTGGGAATTTGGTTGTTGTTGTCCCCAGCCCATATTTGGGGTATATTTCCATTCCTAGTTTTGGAACTGAGGGTACATATTTGGCCCTCTGTTTTGGGAAACATGATTTTACTCACTTGTATAGGCACCGACACTTTTCCCTGGGCATTCAACCATGATGGGATTGTCCCCCCATTCACTGCATACCATGTGATTCACCGATTTAGCATGAGATGTGTTTTTAATATTTAACACATCAATTTTCTTGGATACAACATCGAGTTGAGTGGAAAGAATCGTAGTGGAAACAATGTTTTGAATTCATCTATTATGAGATCCCCAATCCGAGTGCCATTGGAATCTATTTGCATAAATATCATCAAGAAAGCCTAATATTTCCTCGTGTGATTTCTTCATTAATGTTCCTCTAGCAGCTGCATCCACCATGAATTTGGTGTTCATTGTGATACCTCCAAAGAATTTTGGGAATTTCATCCATAATGGATGGACATAATGAGGTAACTTCTTTATAATTTCTATGAAACACTCCCAATATTCATACAAGGATTATGAATCATGTTGCTAGAAATTGTGAATTTCATTCCTCAATGTCACTATCTTGAAGGGTGGAAAATATATTAATAGAAATTCCTAGGACAACACCTCCTAAGTGAGGATAGAGTGTTGAGGTAGTCATTTGATCCAGTTCTTCACTTTATCCTTTAATTATAAGGGGAATAATTGAGTTGAATGGTTTACTCAGACACCACATGGTAGTGGAAGGTGTCACATATCTCCAAAAAATTGGAGATATGGGCTTTGGGGTCTTCATTGTGTAATCCTCTAAATTTAACCATGTTTTGGATTAGTTTCATAATGGAGAGGTTGATATCGAAATACTGGGCTTGCACTAGTGGTCTGACAATTCTCATATTTTTCCCTTAGTTGGAAGGAATACCATATTCCATAAGGGTACGGCGTGGGGGCAGATTCTCTAGAGGATGGGGGGGCTCAAATTGCTTCTCGAGAGAAAAATAAGGCCCCTAAATTGGTTGTAGGTATTGAAACCTCTGAGGTGGTAACTGCTGGAGTTGATATGTGCCATACCCTGGAAAAAATGGATATTGTTGTCTTTATTTGTTCTGTGGTATGAACTACATTATTTTTTTCAAGTTGAAGTTGGATCTGCTCATTCTCTGTAGGTATTTGTTAGTTCGAGTTTTCATACAAGGAAAATGGTTGTCCAACTCCTTGGACAGTAACAGGATCTCCCTCTACTATGTTTTCCATGTGAGTATACTTGTTTTTCTCATCCATATGTTCTTGTCGTCGCCACAAGATTGTTTGTTTGATCTCCGGATAAAGTGGAAGTATGTCTGATGATTCGACGCTCTTAGAACACGTGATTCGAAAACTCTTGCACTTGGGAACATTCACAACACAAAACCAAAAAAACCAACTATAAAATCGGTAAAATAAAATAATGAAAAAAATAAATAAGATTAAGGACTTAATTTTTTAGAATTTTTTATTTTTATTTTCACATTAATTAATAAAAATTATTTAATCTAAATATTTTTAACATCACCTCCCCCTAAACATCAGAAATAATTGAATTGTTCTACATGAATTAATACTTTATAAAATCCAAATAAAAATACCCAAAAAATTATAGTGCAAGTAAGGGATCGATCCAGAGGGGGGTGGAGTTTTTGTGTTTTGTTTTTCTAGTTTGTGATTAATTTAGTGACATTTTCTAAAATTTAGATTCAATTGTCAGGATGCTTCAACAATAAAATAATTAAACTTTCAATTTATTGAAAAACTACTAATAAATATTAAAAAAGTATAAAAAATTGATTCTTGATGAGAAATGAGAAGAATGTATCAGGGAGAAACGAGAAGAATGTGTCGGGGCTGTGGATTTTTAAATTTTTTATTAAATCAATTTGATTATTAAGTTGTGTTGTTCATGATAACTCAAATCTTTGTATAATGAATGTAATATAACCACCTTGGTCAGGTGAGTTTTGTTTATAACAATATAAACCAATTCGTTGGTCTAGAATTTTATTTCTATTAATTTTAATAATTGCAGCACTTTTGAGACAATAATAACATCAAATGATCATGGATGTTCTTAATCATAACTCCAAATAAGATCCATATAAACCTCTTTCTTAGCCTCATACGATATTTCTAGCGATATATATAAAGTATTATTATAGAATTATGAGAGAAGAATGAATAACACAAGTATAATATAAAAATTGAAAAAATATAACCAATAATCATCCACTACCCCAACACATAAGAAATTTACCTACTCATGGAGTAACTAGTAACTAAACTACTTATGATACCTGATTTAAACATTTAACAAACATTGTATTAAAGATCATCAAGGGGTAGTGGAATCACCTACTTTATTCTCTTATTTCCTTCTCTTCTTGGGCATCTCTAGAATTTCCCCCCTTTGGTCTATCATGGAATGAGTCAGTCCTTAACTAGGAGAGTCTGCCCTCTTATTTATAGTTTTTATTAATACATAGCTTGTACCATAATGTACATGGAGTGTCCCTAGGTCAACCCATTTTGGCCCTCTTTTCTCCTTTGGTGGGTGTGCCACATCACGACCTTTGACTTGGACCATGATGACGCCCAGTAGGTGGTGGTACACAATATGTAGTACCTCCCTACATGTCTTGTAAAATCTATCATCAACCACCAACTACTTCTATATGGAATGACATGGTGCCTATATGTGAAGAACATGTTGTGAAAGCTTCAGCCAGTAATATGGGCGTGTATCCAGTTCTGTCGATCTGTGTTGTGGAAATAGTACAGGGCATGTGTATAAGTACATGTTGTGTATATTTGAATTGTTGTCCTATCATTTCCTGATTTGTGACTTTGGATGGAAAATATGTAAAAATCATTTTAATCCCCAATATAAAGAATTTTATCCAAAGAAATTGAAATTTAGTGGAAATCATGTTTTTTATGCTCAATAATTTTTATTAAAAAGTGTAAAAAAATCAAGCACATCAAATACAGACCCAACAAAAAACTAACTAGAAAATGGGAAAATACAAAAAAAACTATGGATATCCTTCTGCTGAAAACCACATTTTACGGGTTAGTGTGGAGTAGCTTCTGGAAGATTTAGAAGTGTGTCCTTCCTTCCTGGTCTCTCTGGGCACCACTAGGTCCTAGGTCACAAGGTCCTCTGTCATGGTGTCGATCATCTACACCAGACACAACACGTGCGGGCGAAGCCCAAGCAGAGGTGAGTAAGAAAATACTCAGTATAGATCCCTAAACACAAAGGAAATACCATAAAATCATCCACAGAATAAAGCCTGAGGCTTGGTCACCATGCAAGAAAACTTACACCAGGTATAATATAGAGTAGGAATCATCAGTCATATCATCAAACACCTCAGCTGTTGGAGAACACATCCCCAATGAGTACAGTGGGTTTTCCAGGTCACATAGAAGCCGTTTCCCACTAAAATTGGAATATTTTGGTACACATCCTGATGAGTACCATGGGTATGCTGAGTCACACAGAGTCATTCCACCCCGTGGGCCTGTCGAGGCACACAGAGAAAATTCCCACCTTGTCCATACTGAGGTACTCATCTGCATCGTGTACCGTTGGTCTGTCGAGTCCCATAAAATTTCTACCCACCATGGGCCTAATAGGTCACATTGATTCTATTTCAAGTATCCCATCATAGATTATCCACATAGGGTTCTAACTGTGCAAACTACACATCAATAGAACGCATGGTCTCCATTCTATTTGCATTTTAGTAAACAGGGGTTGGTAGCGTCTGGGCCCAGTCCGACCCGGTTGGACTGACCTGACCATTCCGGACCGGGGACCCCACATGCCTCAGTTTAATTTTATTGAACCAACCTAACCCGATTCGGGTCTAGGTTGGTATGGTCCAGCCTTGTTAGTGGACCAGGCCCATTGGGCCTCACTGGGCACCACCTAGTTTGGTCAAGGGTCCAACCTGCCGAGTTGCTTGGTGACCTGGTCTCATCTTGCCTGGCACGAAGGGGCATGTTCAGCTTGATAGGTGTGGGTCTGGCTAGCTGGGGAAACCCACCCCCTACCCAGCTCCCCAAGGGTGGGCCCTGTCTGGTCAGGATACTACAGGTGATGTTGTCCCCCTCCTGCCCCGCTGGTCGGTAGGAGGTGGCCACCTCTAGGCCAGACGCATGACGCATTTGGGGCGCCACCACATGGATGGCCAACTGGCTGGCTAGCCTTCCACATGGGGTTAGGGGACCATGTGCCCTGAGAACTACGACACACGGTTGTGGTCCGCTCCACCGACATGGCCCAGGGGGCGCATCCTTTCGCCAGTCTTCGGCTCTAGTCAGTCGTAACTACCTTCACTAACGCACCTCGGGCCACCGCTAGTGGTTGTCAGTACTAGCGGGTCTACTCCATTGGTCCGTTCTTTGCACCGTCTGTGCCTCCAACCTCCATGGGGTGTCTCTTTCCCTATAAATGCCTCAAATCCACTTTTTCCACCATTCCGAAACTCTATCATGAAGAACGCACAATTGGAGGGTTTAAGAATTGTTCATGTCGGCCCCCACCCTCCGCGTTAGAATTTCAAAATAAGGGGGTTTGGGGATGATGTTCTATTAGACAAAATAATTAAGTCCTGGTAAAAAATTCCTATGAGAAAAATGCACCCTCCCGCATTGACGAGAGATCCTCTATTTAACCTTTTCGTGGGTTGAACCACATTCTTATTTTTAGAATGAAGAACATGAAAAATATTAAAATAAATTAAACCCCTACCTTGATTAATGATTATCATAGAATAGTTCTGTCCACCTGGATTTAGTATCCGACCAAAGTTGCGAACATTCGTCACCCACTGGTCCTAATCATCATTGTTGTTATTATAGGTTCACCAGTGTTCGACGTTCATCATTAGAGAGATTTTAGGTCGTATGTTTGTCAAATAATATCCATTGTCTAATTATCCTTTTTCCAATGCGTTAACCTATTAAAATAAGACACATGATAATATTTTTATTACACTGCATCATCGTGTCGTTACGCTGTTTTATTTAAGAAATAGTGTATATGCTACTCTCCATTTAATGCATCATTATTCTGCACATTTATAATCCATTAATGAGATTCATTTAATTTTCCTTTCATCACACCACTGCACCATTGTCTTCTTGCCAAACGGTTTTGAAAAAAAAATTCATTTAATTATTTTATTTTTTTCTTGAAAAGTACAGAAATTAACTTTTCTATCCAACCCATGTCAGCTGAAGTTATGTCCTTTCTAAGTAAATCATGACATTCTGAGTTCAATGGTGCCCTTGGATTTATGATCTAATCACCTGTTAAAAAGTTAGAAAACCCTTTCACACGTTTACTTAAATGAACATAACAAAAGTTCAAAATTCTCTTCTGAGATCACTAGGCCTCGGAATCACATGCCATCAAAGTGTCTTGTCTTGAAATAATTCCATACAATAAAAAAATTATACGGAAAATCTGGGACATTACTGGAAAACATTGGGAAAATAAACTACTTTAACAATTTCTTTATCTTGTACTGTAACATCACTTGACATTCAAACCCCCTGACCAACCCAGTTTCGATTGAAAGGAAACACAAACCACATACTATTTCTAAAAAATAACACCCTTAGGTCTAATAGTGATAAGAAATAATGCAAGCTTAGCGTATAAAGGTTACTCATAGATTTAAGGAATTGATTATCATGAGACATTTTCTCTAATGAAATTATTAGATACAATAAGAATATTTTTGGCTATTATTTATCTAAAAAGTTATAAAAATTGTATGAGGAATGTTAAGTTAGCCTTCATGAATGTAGAACTTGACGAATAATGTTTTATTGAATAGCTATCTGCATTTTTATATTTGAAGGATGAATGTTATGTGTGACAGTTAAAAAACTCCATGTATGGGATAAATAAAGCTCTGAGGGCATGTTAAATTGGATACTTGCTTATAGAAGTTGGATTTTAAGAAAGGAAGGATTGATTGTAGTCTTTACCTCAAATAAATTCAGAAGATTTTATTCATTGTAATTATTTTTTTCTTAAATTATCTTTTCTTTTAATAATGAAAGATCTTATGAATGATTTTCTGATGAAATAAAAAAGTTATTTGAGATTTCCACTCTCGGTGAAATTAAATACTTTCTTGGATTTCAAATCTCACAAAATATAAGACACATATTTTGTTATCAAAAAATGTATGCTAAGGAAATTATTAATAATATTTCCATGGATATCATGGAACCCTTTTCCACCACCATTATTAGTGGAAACCAAGTAATCTTAAGATAGAAAAGGAAAGGAAGTTGACTATAAAGAGTTTCAGAAGCTGATTGGATATTTTTTTATCTGACTACTCCAAGACCGTACATTTTTTTTATTATTACCTTATCTGAACAACTCCAAAGTGATCCAAAATAATCAAATATATTGGATGGAAAAATAAATTTTAGATATATCAAACGAATGGCATATCTTGTAATCATGTATGATAGCTTAGAAATAATTAAATTTTATTTTTCCTTAGATGTTGATTGAGTAGAAAGTATTGGTTACAAAATAATTACTTATGGGGGAGTTTTCTTTTTAGGGTAAAGTTGTTTTAGTTGGAATAATAAAAATATAATTTAGTAACTCTTAGAATGGCTAAAGCTATGTATGTTGTTTACACTCAACCTTCCACACAACTAATGTTTATGAAGACTTAGTTGGAAGACATACATGTTGAAGTGAAGTTACCCTTGCTCATAGGTTATGATAATTAGAGTACCATCGAACTTATAAGAAATCAAATACAACAATATCATTCAAAACATATTGATATCAAATATTATTTCATTAAATATCTTGTGGAGAATAATGAACTCAAGATGAAGTATTTCTCTACATTGGAACAAGTTGTTATCATTTTCACAAAACCTTTACTGAAAAAAATAATTTTTCAAATTGATGTTGAACATGGTTGTAAAACCTATTTATATTCCAGGTTGAGGTATGTGTTTTTCCCTATGACATATTCTATTTGAATAGTGTTTTTTAAGGGTGGAATTTATTCATAAATCTATCCATTGATATGTTCTCAACCTTTTAAGGAAGTATGTTTTTAGGCGGACTTTTGGGTAATCTACGAACTCAGAATGTACGTGTGTGAATTGATTGGATAGTTTTTTGAGGTGGTTTTAGGAATATTTTTTATAGGTTTAAATAATTTTTAAAGAGATGGAAATTTTGAAAGGATATGAAATTTCAGGTTGAAAATATCTTAAGTCACAACTTTTCTACATCATGATTTTCCTGTCAATGATTTTTATTTTCTAAAATGAGTTTGCACACATAGGCATATAATTATTGATAATTGATCCATAGAATGAGGCTAAATAATTTAATTATTTATGAACCCTGGTTGAAAACAAAATCTAAGGGGGAATATTGTTGGGACCACGTTTTCTAGAATTTGATTTTGGTTGATGAAATAATTTTAGGCTAATTGTTTTGTTATTTTTTAATTCCAAAAAAAATCACATTATAATTTTGGGTGTTTAGATGATAGGAGTTAATGGGGGAAATATAATAATAAGATACAACACAGTTTTGATAAGAAATTTCATCAGTCTCTATTTTCTATTCTGAAGATGTTGTCTATGTGAAGTGGTTTTCAGACTAACATTGGGTTTGGAATGAATATTTCGATCAGTATGAGGGACTGTATCAGAGTCTGAATATCATTCTATATATTGTATACTAAATCTACTGATGCTTTGCTTATATTTAAGTATTAAATATCATAAGTTAGTTTAAAAAATTTTGATGCAATACTTATGAAATTAAGGGGGATAAAGGGGTTTGGTACATTAAGTCAGATGATGCTATGATGGTCCAAATGATCTCAAAGTCATGAAGAAGTCATGATACAGGAAGAAGTTTATCGAAGAAGAATGGATGGAATGTTTGTATTGTTGCTGAATTATAGAATAACCAATCAATACGAATTTATGATTAACCAGATGAACCTTACAAGATAATCAATTATCAATTTTAAAGTCTAGAATAAAATAATTCGTGACTAACATACGTCCATTGGATGCAGTGTGCTTCCATTTAATTGGATGAGTTATGAATCTAATCAAGATGTTGGATTTATTAGGACTGATGAATGCGAATATTTGGATACCAATCTACTGGATGATGATCAACAATGTAGTCAACTATTATCATTAGGTTTTATAGTTCTAAAATTGGGTCAAGAGAAAAAGAAACATTAATTTATTATAAATTGTTTTGATAGTGAAATAAAAAAAAATTCTTCAGTTGGGTCAAGAGAAAATGAAATTTAATTTTTTTTATAAGACAATTTTTTTTCAATTTGTTCTAGACTCATTAGACTAGCACTGACAATAATGCATAGGAATGAGTCCAAGAAAAATTCAGCAAATCCAGGTTGACATAGATAATTCATCAGACATGAACTTTGGATGTTGTGAAAAATTGAATAGAATGAAAATTGTCTTGAAAGAGTTATTTAATTATTCTCAAAGGGGTTTCAAGAATCATTAGAATTTGAAGTTACATTTATGGAAAAATAAAACTAATTTAATTATAATGAAGTGGCAACAATTTTTATGGAAGACTGATTTCAATTATTTATGACTTTCATATGATATGGTGAGTTGGAATGAAAAAATATTTATCATAAAAATATTTTAGGGCATCATAATGATAATTATCTAGATCATATATGTATTCATCATAATGATGAACTACATCAGAATGACCTCTGTATTTTATTGAGTAATTTCTAGAAATTTTGAAGCAAGTTAGTGTTTTTAAAAGATTCACGAAGTATCAAGAAGGGTTGAGAAGTTGTAATTTTTTCAAATATAAAGTCAAAATGAATTTGGAATTATATTTTCCACAATTTTATTGATTGGGAAAATAGTTTCAGATTCCCACCCAAACCACATAGGATCTCCTATAAATTATAGGAAGTTCATTTTACTTTCTAAAAATGAAGTAATGTTAACATGTGAAGAAAGAGAGATAAAGCACTAGATTTTTAGAGAGAATAAGTTTTTGGACTAAGCATCAGAAAGACGAAGAAGAAGAAAGAGTTACTAGAATGGACCGAGCAATTGGGGGTAGTTTTTTGGGGAAAATTATGATGTGGTTTAGAATGGTTTCTAGGGTATTATTTTAAATTTTTTTTCTGGGAAAATGTATTAGAAATAGGAATCAGACTGAACCATTAGAATGAATTTTTATACAATGTACATGGAGTTTGTTTATACCTTCTCCTAGTTAGAAACATGAAGATTTTTGTTTTGAAGAATCATTCAAGTGGAAGTTGATAAGTAAGTATAGTAAAATGTTTGGAACTAACTGTAGAGTGTTTTTAAACTTACTACACAAATATTTTTTAAATAATTAATTCTATAGAGAGCCCTTGCATTGTTGTATTAATCATAGTGATACACTTGTGTAAGTGTATATCATGGTTTTTTTATCCACCTAAAAAGATTGTTTTCCAGTGGATTGAGTGGTGTTGGATTATTTCAAATCCATGTCAAGGACTAGATACTCTTATTGAGTAGTTAACCTTATAAATACTTATGTTCATGTGGACGTGTGAATATTTCATTTTAATCAACATGAATGATCATTAACAGGAAGAAAAGGGTTTTATAAAATATGTATAACATAATAAAAAATATATTTTTTTATTTTAGATCTCCCTTCTGAATGATACACCAATCCAAGTTAGGCCCTTAGAGGACCCCATATAGCTATGTTCTGGATTGACTGTGTCCAGATGATCATTAGTCACCTCGATACACTAGTAGATAGTAGGGATAAGCTCTATACCTATTTGTTATGAGCACCATCCAAGCATTGGTAGGATATTATAGATTAATATGATCAACAAGAGTAGTTAACCCATATGGATTTTGAAGAGAAGTTCCTAAGTAACATATATCCCAAGAAGTTGAGGGATGAGAGGGGTCACAGGTTCATGAATATTACAGAGGATATAGTTTCAGTGATGATTTTTCTAGATTATTCACTAACCTCCAATGTTTTTTTCCATCCCTAACAGTTGATGGGATCTCCATGGTGAAGTGCATCCAGGATGGAATTTTCTAGAATGTGTGGTCATAAGTTAATGTATTTTTCCTAAGAAACTACATATATTTGTTTAAAAAGGCTCTAATCATGGAATTAATCATAAGGGATCCCTAATTAGTTTCTAGTTAGTTTTAGTAGGGTGATCATGTAGCTCTTATTCAGGATGTAGGATGTGCCACTATGAAGGATTCTATTAGGGTAGTAGTGGGTGGTTCAACCAGGGTATGGGATAGTCATCTTATGAACATGTCCCAGTAGAGTGAAATCTATTTGGAGAGACTATAAACAATAAATATTAGTGTTTTTACACCACTTTGGAGTGACATGATTGATGCATGTTACGCCATCTATAGAAGATCTATAAGATACCACAACAATATAGCAATGGTAGGGGATTTGGAATCACCCAATAGTCAAAGAAGAATGTGGCTACCCCTCACAAGATATGTAGAAAGAGTTCCCCCATAAATTCAATGCAAGTTAGGGTACATGGGACCTCAGTTTAGTATAAGAACTACCAAATAGACAGTGTATTATATAGTATTTTAATTGGATCCAAGGGTAGAGGAGTGAGTTATATGTATAATGTATAACTTTTTTTGAGTAGTCTAGATACAGGTCCTTAAACTAACATACGTATGATTTTAATAACATTTACACTTTCCTATATTAAAATTTATATAGGAAAATCACATTCCTTTTTATCCTCTCAATCTGAAAATGGATTAGGTTTTTTTGTGGAGATCTTGGATGGAATTATGAGCATCATCCTTGTTAGGATCATGAAAAAAGGAAATCAAATATTTCAAGGAATATTCTCTTGAAATTATTAGATACCATTTCCTTTGGGAGTTGACAATGCTGGACATAATAAATTGTAATTTTATTTTAGGTATGGAATGTATAGTTATATATCATACTCAAATCAACTGTTACCAGAGAAGAGTTATATTTCTATCTCCAAATGGTGGAATCTATTGTCATTAGGGTAAGGGGTATAAGATACTTAGTTTTTTATGAGGTTTGAATATATTTTATTTAGTTTAAATACATTTTTATGGTCTAATTTTAGTACCCAATTTGATAATTAGTGTATCATGGGTGCTCAGGTCTTATTCTAATCCAATAATCAATCATTTTGAAAAAATAAGGCAGGTCACACAGTTAGGAGAAACCATGCACCAGAGGATTCATAGTTATCCCTAACATTGTGGGGCTTGATAGTGGGGTTCTATAGGATGTACATTTTTATAGAAGTTTTGAAACCTTCAGGACATTCCAATGTGGCTTACTACATAACATGTATAGTGGGATAAGACATGATTTTCATAGGTTTTGGAAAATACTGCACACCCACTATGCAAGGTGTACTTTTAAGAAGTAATGGTAGGCACGCAAATTGTCTAACTATATATCCAAACAATGAAATTAAATATTTTGAGTATAAAAGACCAATTTTTACATACAATTACCTTAAAACATAACACCCTTAATTTCCTCCTCTAGCGGAGAGACCTCATGTGTAGGGGTCCCCATTAGGCCAATTTGATATGATTTTCTCCTGATTCTACTTCCTAACATGGAATCAAATTATATCAGTCATGTTGGAGTCACATTGGTGAGAACCCCATTCATGTTTTTCGTTATTTATTCTTCTTTGTATCTATAGTGTAATTTAGTTGGAAGATAATATTACATATTTCTAGGTCCTTTATTAATTATTTGTTTTTCATCTGATCTCGACCAAAACCAGAAGTTGATACTAGATGATCACTCTACTATAGGACAATTTTAGGTGGTCTATACCTTTACCTTAGGTTTGGGTGTTTTATAATCATTTTTTTTTGTTCCATGCATTCGACTTTTTGAAAGAAGAACTTTAATTAATAAAATGACTAAATTTGTTGAATTAGAACCTATTAGGGATTCCCACATGTCCCTTTGAGTTGTTTGGAGATTTTTTCCCCAACCTAGGCCACCCATGGGGTCTTATTTTATTATCAAATGTTTCATTTTCTTATTTTTATACCACTCGTGGGGTGCCTACGTGCTTTCCAAGTTATAAGAATCACTTAAAAGTTAAATTAAAATGAAATGTGATATTATGAGATTGTTTTCCTCCTTTTCCATGTTATAACATGATGTTTATTAATTTAATTTATTGAATGGATTTTATATAAATTTTGGAAATGAGTGGGTGAACTATGAAATGTAATTGATTGTGAATCGATGAATGAATGGGAAGAATTGAAATGGTGATCGATTCCTTGGTTGGGACACCTTAGATCCTGACCCCATTAGATTTTATGGATGTTACTTCCATGAATCTTGATAGTGGTAATAGACACCTTGAATGAGATTTCTCCTTCGGTATTGATTATGTGGGATTCCCTAGGACTTTCTACCACTTGGATCGTGTTCCTGAACTCATATTGGACATTTTATGTTGACATGCTCCATAGACGCCTCCTGGGTCTGATCGGGTTTCTATCAAGATACTTATTGAACTTGATGAGGATGCCCTGGTATTCTAGACCATGGGTCTGGACCTATGGTTAATTATATAGTTTGGACATGGGAAATTCTTTCTTGATTATAAGGTATTGTTTTGGGAAATTATTACTTGGTTATATGGGGTGGTCGTGGTAAATTGTTTCTTAGTTGTACGACATGGTCGTGGTAGATATTTTTGTATGTTTTATATATAGATCTGGTATGGGTGTTTATTTCCAGTTGATAGATTGGAAAGGGTGAATTTTTTATTTCTGTTTTACCTACCTTGTTATTGGAACAATCTATTGTTTTTAGGGAGCCTTGGTATGCAATAAAATACCAATTGACTTACTCTCTTAACATTCAATACTTTCATTACTGTTATATATTGAAATCTTATTATCTTGTATTGCATAGCCTGGATTTACTATTGACACTATGGGTAGTGGACTACTAAGTGTTATATCACACCCTATTTGGGCCGTCGTTGGGTACCCGAATAGACTATATGGATACATGTATGGATCTGGGAAAGCACCCATAGTATAGTGCTTGACATTGTGTTACGGTTAGGAGTAGGGGAGCACAGGACTGAGATGAGGCTCGTGCTTCTAATTGGGAGAGTTATTTTTGGTCTTTTTTGTATTTGATACATGAATTATACTGATTCATATATAATTTCATTGAATGCCTGTAGAAATATGACATGATCATCAGATGTATATGATATTACTTCTAGAATTGTTTATATATTCTTTTCTTGGATAAATATCTGCCTATTTTCATGATTTTCTTCTTACACTTTTGATATTTATTATTATTTAACTATTTTACACTCTAACATAAGGTAATAGTCTCTCCATAGACACACTTTAAGCCCTCATTTCTAGTCGACATTAACTATCATTTAGGGAGATGTTCTTGTGGCCATGTGACCCACCGACTCAGAGAACCAGATAGTGGAATCTAGTTTAGGATGTTACAAAGTGGTATGAGAGTGGTTTCTTTTCAAATTTTCCTAATATTTTGAAACAATATATAGGGATAGAAAGGAATTGGAATTTTTTTATGAGTTATTCCTGGGATTAGTAGACCCACATAGAGGAAAAATATCAAATTTCCTAGAATGAAATAGTTGTTTTCTATATTTTTTCAATAAAATTTAATTTAATTCCACTATTGGGAGATTCACACTGGTTTTGATGATATCATTCATATGATTGAGAGTTCTTTTTCATTGAAACCTATTGAGATGAGGTTATGCATATCATGAATCATTTTTAAATACATTACATTATTAACATGAAACGCATTATTCCAGGACATGTAACTCAACTGCATGACTTTTTGATATGTTCTTTGTGTTATATATACTTCTTGATAAATTATTCGTGAATGATATTAAGAAACAAGGTTGTTACTTAGAGTTTATGTCATAACATAAACAATAATTTCTTTATTTTTCTATAGTATAAACCATAAGCAGCAACTATAGAACATTGAGTCATGTACCATTGGTCACATAGAATGAAATGAGTTACGGTGTGGGTTAGGTGGACACCATATTTTAGTTCATGAGGTGAATGGGACTTTTAGATCAGAAGTCTTGAAACATTTTGTTCAACTATTTAAAGATAAATGTTAAATTAATATGAATTAAGACTGAAATCATAATTGAGAAATAATGAACATGAACTTGACCCAACTTTTGAGTGTTAATTAGGAATCATCCCTAGTGATGTTTATGATGGTTTCCTATTACCCTATCTTGGCTTTAGGGTTAGGAAGAGGGATATGACCTTTTTATAGGAAGGTTTTGAACTATACTATGTTTTGAACTATGATCGTTTTTTATTGATCTTTTCTTAGGAATGTGTTTCTAATTTTAGATACATGTCACCATGATGACCTCCAATCGTACACCCTGAGGGTGGTGATGACCAATCACTGAAGTCATTGATCCATGCGAAACCCATAGATCCACATTTAGTTCTAGTTATAGAACTAGTAGTTTCGTAAGAAACATGTTCTAAGAAGTATTTATGTGTGATTTTTACATGATTTAGGAAAATGTATCACGGATCACCACAACTTTCATTTTCTATGGAGGATATTAAACATGTGTTCCTGAAGCAGAATCCTCCAATATTTTTGGGTGAAGGAATACCACAGATAGTTGAGTTGTGTCTTGATACTATGATTATGATATTCAAACATATAGATACACCTACAAATGGGAGAGTTAAGATCATGGATTATATGTTTCGAGGATCAATAAAGCAATTATGGGATACTTTGATCTAGGATGAAAGGAAGTGAGATACAGTTTGGGTTAATTTCTTACCAGGTTTTATGAAGAAGAAAAAATCTCTAATACTCTGAGAGAAGAGTTTTCATGTGATATTATGCAACTAGAGATGGGTGTGATAATGGTTATGGAATATTTGGTATGATTTAATTGTATAAGGTGTTTTGTAAAAATATACATTTCTGATGATCTTGAGAAGGAAAGGAACCTTGAGGAAGGTCATAAAAAACCATTTGATCCTGCCTAAACAAGTTTATACTGATGAAGTTTACTGATATAGTGAATTGGGAATTACTTACAGAGTAAAACATGAGGAAAGATGGGGGTGTAGAATTAGGAAATTAGACCTCTAGACCTAATGGTTTTTTTTAAAATGAAAGGAAGTTACATTTTGAGGCTTCCCATGAATGAGTACCATTTTGACTGTTAGTGCTTGTATTTGATTTTTCTGTAATCAATGTGAAATATGGGAACACATGAGAAATCAATATGTCCGAGACCCAGTTGAGTTCCAAGATTTTGTTAGGATGGGCCGCGAACAATGTTTTCTATGAAATTTCATTCTGAAGTTAGTGGAAGGGGGTCATATTTGAAACTAGGTTCAGAAGCAGGTATCATATCTCCCTGGTAAGCTGGGAGATGGAGTAGTATTGACCTGTCAGGCTGATGTTGTGGTCACATCCATGGAATCTAGAAACCAGTTATACATAGTTAGTGTAGTGGTATTTCTCCTAGTAGTGAGGTTATATCACAGGGCCATGGTTCAGGATGGATATATTCTGTGTAGCCTATACCAATGAAATGTATTGTTAGGTTGTGTGTGGTGAGAGGTATGATCTTAGTAGCTTCTACTATTGTATCTGCACTTTTTGAAATAGGTGTATCACATAGTTTCATAATTGTACCTATGGTGTACAACCTTGGTCTCGTGGTGTAGTCTTATGAGGGTGTTATGAAACACGGTACTCAATTTTCAATCATATTTGAAAGTGTGTTTCAGTGCGGGGAGTTCCCCCATGATGTTGGTGGGTGTCACTTCATATGGAATCTTTTGTTTCTTCAGATGACTGAGTTTGATGTCACACGTGGAATGGATTTTATATTTTATTATCAATCCCATGTTGATTACTATCATTAGAGGGTCACTTTCACATCACCTGAGGGTAAAAGTTTTATTCACTAAGGATAATGGGATGTTAAGGTGGTCTAGCTAAGACTAAAACATTGTGGGATGGGTAGGAAAATAGCCCAGATCGATAGTTTTTAATTGGATGATCTAGGACCATGTCATGAAGATTTACCTTTAGTGGTGGACTATTTTATGGACGTTTTCTTGAATGATATTTTTGGTTTACCTCCTAAGAGAGAGTAGATTTATCTATCGAGCTAGTTTCTATATTTTCATTGATATCCATTAATCCTTATAGGATGACTATTACATAGTTATAGGATCTCAAGAGGTAGTCAGATGATTTGGAGGAAAATGGGTTTTTAGAACCCAAATACTTCTCCATGAGGTTCACAGGTCCTTTTTCTGAAAAAATTCAGATGGTACCATTAGGCTATGTGTGGATTACTAAAAATTGAACCAGTAAATGGGTATGAATTGATATCCATTTCCATATATAGATGACCCTTTTCACAATCACTCAGGATCTTGGATGTTCTCAAAAAATTGAGATAATATCTGAAAATAACTAGGTGAATGTCATACCTACTAACATACCTCATAAAAATTTAAATAGTTGGTATGGTTTGTATGAGTATATGGTTATTCCTTTCAGTCACACAAATATTATAACATTTTTCATGGTGCGGATGAACCGAGTTTTCCATACTTATTGGGATTTGTTTGTGGTGTCTTTCATGGATGATATCATAATGTATTCTCATAATCTTCATGACCATGAAAACATCATGAGATCATTTTTATACCCTGAGAGAGCATCCATTAAATGATAATCTCATAAAGTTAAACTACTTGAGTGGTATGATTCACATCCTACATAACATTATCTCATAGCATGGAGTATCATCTGTCCTAGTGATGGACAAAGTTATAGTTTCCGAGTAGAATTCCAAGATCATATTTGATATAATAATTTTCTTGGGGTTAGATGGATACCATTTGTGTTTTATAAACATATTGCTGCAATTACTAGAACTTAAAATGAGATTGAATATAATGGGTTTGATGTTTTTATGGATATATACCTATGAGACAGCCTTTCAAAAGATGAAAGGGATACTGACATCAGCACCGGTCTTGATTCTTCTAGGGTCAGGTATGACCTATACTATGAATTGTGATGCATCAGGTATCAAGATAGATGAAATTATATTACAATAAGATATATCCAATTCATATTGGTATCATTAGTTGAGGCCACTCAATAGAAACTACCTGATACTCGATCTTGATTTGGCTACAGTTGTTCATGCATTGCATCGTTGGAGAAACTATTTACTTAGATAGAATTTTTTGATGTTCATGGACCACAAAATCCTCAAGTATATGTTTAAACACTATGATCTGAATTTGATTCATTGAATTTGGGTTGAGTAACTACAGTCTTTTTACATTGACATTTCCTATTCTCCTATATAGGGAAATGGATTAGAAAATGCACTGAGAAGGATAATTCAAATACTAGTAGTTCTAGAATCTTGTAGTGAGTGGAAGCTTATGGATTTTCTTTTTGATATGAACTTGGATATTTAGAAAGGTCAGTGGAAGATATTTCTTTCGTCCTTAGTTTTGGGATCTACCATTCTGGATAGAGTGATGATAAGTCAACTATTGGATTATGAGGGCCCAGTACTACAAGAAAGCGTGGCAGGTGAGGACTTTCCTCCTAGTTAGACTGTAAGAAAAGATGAAATCTTGCCTATTCATGGTCTAATTTGTATTACGAGGAATGTATGTAAGGATATGATGTGGGATTTCCATTCCTCATTTTGGTATGTTCATCATAGCTTAACCAAGATTTATCATGAGTTATCCCATCAGTACTAGTCATCGAATATGAAATGTGACATAGATAGTTTTGATGCAATATCTTCCACTTATCAGTAGGTGAAGGTGAAACATCAAAGTACAGATGGTCCTTTATAGTATTTACCTATTCTATAGTGGAATTGGGATGATGTTATGATGGATTTCATGATAGTTTTGTATAGGTCACCTTAGGGTATTGAGGTTGTGTGGGTTGTTTTGACAAGATTATGAAGGATGATCATTTCATTTTGAACCAGGATACATTCTCACTACATGATCATAGGAGGATGTATATCCATGGGATATTGTGGCTTCATGGGGTCCCTCATATTATCATTTCAGATAGGGATTTCATATTTTCATCTCATTTTAGTAGGAATTTTGATAGGGGGTTTGGTACACGGGGGCTTCTAATCATAATAAACCACCCTTAGACTGATTTAAAATCAGATCATATGATTTGAGTGCTTGAGTACATGATTTGATCATGTGTCCTATATTTTGAGGAATTTGGGGAGAAGCATATTCCTCTATGTTCTAAAAAAATAGATGTCAGGAAACTATACCGATAATACCTTACTAGGATTTGTATGGTATTAAATTCTAAACACCTATGTGCTGGTAAGATTTGGGTGAGGTAGAATAAATGGGACCATGCATCATGAAGGAGACTTCTGAAAAAATCATATTGATTGGAATGCGGATGGATGCAGTATAGTCTTATTAGAAAGTATACATTGATCATTGTTGATGACCTCTAGTGTTTGAGGTATAGGATCCTGAATTTTAATGTATCTCAATGAGACTGGTACAGAGATGGATTATGATATAATGTAATATTTTGCTGATATATTTCAGGTCATTCAATATTTTAGAGAGAGTTAGGTCGATAGCCTATCAGTTGTAGTTACCTCAGAGGTACCAAGACATGGATGTCACCTTCTATTTATATCACCTATTCCATTATCAAAAAACTCATATCATACTATAAAAACTATGGATGTGGAGTTACAGGTAGATGCATCCTTAAGAAGAATCCTATTTGAATTGTTGATAGAAGCATGAAGGTTCCCCAAGGGTAGTCAGTTCCTTTAGTTGGGGAACTGTGGTAGAACAAGTGTTTATAGGATGATACTTGGGAGTGAGATCTAGACATATGATATCATTGGAATGATTAATCTCATAAGATTCTTGACCACCCATGATAGTGTAATAGGAGGGAGAATTTCTTTAAGGGGGGAGATTATAAGATACTGGGTTTTCATACGAGGTAAAAATATCTAGTTTTTTAATTTAAATTATTTTTTATGGATTAATGTTAGTACCCAATGTGATCATGGGTGTATAAAGGGTTCCTAGGGCTTGTTAGGATCCTAGAACTAAACATTTTTTAAAGAAGGAATGCTACATGGTTAGAATAAATTTTGTGGGATGTAACAGATGATTATCCCTAATTGTGTGGGGCGTAAAAGTGGGGTGCTAATGGCTGAATGATTTCAGAGATGAAATGAAACCTTAGTAGGATGCCCATGAATCTTGTTGTAGACCATAGATAGTGGTATGAGACATGGTTTGTTCATGGTTTGGAAAACCATGCACACTAACTATGTGAGGTTCCCCTTTAAGCATTTAATGGTTCACGGTTCATGCATGGTTAGTCTAAACCTGGGGCCAAACCATTCAACCCATTATTTTGAGAAATAAGACAAATTTTCCCTTAAAAGATTTTTCAAACCTAAAACCCCTTCATTTTCTCCACTGGTGGACAACCCTAATGCATAAGGAGATCCTTGGCAAAATTTATAGGCTTTTATCTTGATTCTCTATCCAAACTCTGAATTGAATGTTGTCAATCTTGTCGATTCATGAATATGAGTACTCCATTCCTTTTGTGAAATTATTTTTTATTCTTGGTATCAACAATTTTGTTTAGATGAAAGCTAAATTCTATATTTCTAGGCTCTTCATCCATTGTTTGTTTTTATTCTAATATACACTAAATCAGAAGCTAATACTAGACTATCACTCTACTATAGACCAATGGTAGGTGGTATATAAATTTTCCTTGAAGTTTAGTGTTTTATAAGAATAGAATTCATTTCTTCGTGCACCAGATTTTTTGGCAAAGCCCCTTAAATTAATTGATTTATTAAATTGGATGATTTGAAACCTTTTAGGGATGACCACTATTTTCTTTTAGGTTGTTGGATGTTTTTTCCTCTACCTAGGCCACCCATGGGGTGTGCATTTATTATCTGGCTTTTCTTTTTCCTATTTTTATGCCACCCATGGGGTGAGTATGTGATTCCCTTGGTAGTGGAATCCCATATTGAAATGACTTATATTGATATATGATATTAGTAAATGGATTACACCTTTTCCATGTTATAAAATTATGTTTCTTGATATAATTATTTGAATGGATTTTATAAAAAAAATAAAGGAGAGGGTAAAAATATAACTCAATTTAAAGAAGAAGGTGAAGGTTGGATGGTGTCGAACTCACCCAGCTCCCTCGGTCTTCCCGACATATTCTTCCCATACTCTAGGATTTTTCATTAATCCACTTGTAGCAGCTATCATGTCCACCCCTCCCCTCTTACTTATTATTCTTTTTGAAATGGAGGTAATTGTGTTCTTTTTTATTCAATATTTTATTGTCTTCTTACTATTGTAAGTTTCTCCCAAGCTCATTTTGTGGGCCTAGTAACTTCCTCCCTTGATCTTTCGGTGATGGTGGTTGCGGTATCCATCAGTGGATCGCATGTGGATTCTCCCCTAATCTGGTCAATGATGGTGGTTTCTCAAATTTCATTATAATCAACGGTATCTTCATCAGGGTATCTATCATTCGTCGGTGGATCATGTGCAGATCCTCTTCTAATCTATTCTCCAAGGGTTACAATCCCCTTCATTGGTTGTTACTTTGGTCTTAGTGATGGTTTTTTCGAAGCTCATGGCCAATATATCCTGACTCTGACCTCACATTCCACATCACCATTCTAGGTCAAATCTTCCTTGTTGATAACTCAGTGGTTTTCGGATATGTGGTTCAACGATCGATATGTTTTTGGTTCTCCTCAGTTGTCTCTCCCTTGCTTCTAGATTTTTGTTTCAATCTTGTTAATGATACCATCGTTCAGAGTCCTTAACCATTCAAAGTGCTTCCCTGACCTCTAATCCCTCCGCTCCTCCCGATGTTGAATCTAGAGTGGTGGGTTCAAAGTGGTTTTAGGATGTGGTGTTTGGAGGCTGATTGGGATTCACATGTGTTTTGAGTTGGTTTTCCCCTATGGTGACATTCTAGTTTTCTTCCTCTAGCTAAGTGGCAACTCCATGGTTCCCATTTCTATTTCTAGTTCGGTTTATGTTAATTTATGGTTTCGGTGGTGTTCATCATTGTCATTCACACCAATATCATTTCAATGGGTATGCATGTGATGTTTTGAGATTTTTAGGTTTGGTTTCTAGTTTGATGGGGGATGATGACGATGACATGGTGATTATGGTTTACGATGACTATGAAAAAATCAGATGGGGTTTAACGAATGGTGTTGCATTCATATGGTGACCATGATGGTGGTGATAGGATAGTGATGTCATTAGTAGGTTTCATGATGATGGTTACAAGAAACAATACATCGGCTGAATCAAGTTATCTTGGATTGAAATTTTCTTCGGTTCTATGATATCCTTTGGTTTTTGAATTTTTAATCTTGAATTAGAAATCCATTGTGTTTGTATCCTTCTCATTACCACTCAACCATAAAGTGAGTGCTTTAAAAATAAAATAAAATAAAAATTTCAGTCAGTGGGTAAACACATGAAATGTAATTTATTGTGTACTGATGAATGAATATGATGAATATAAATGGTAACAGATGCATTGGTTGGTACACCTTGGATACTGGATCCATTAGATTCTATGGATATTGCTTTCATGTATCTTGATAGTGATAGTGGTCACCATGGTTTACATTTCTCCTTGTGTGTTGATTCCATGGGATTCCTTGGGCATTTTTACCTCTTGGATTAGTACTTCTTGGACTCCTAGTAGAATTGTGTTGTTGACTTTCTCCTTGGACTCCACCCAGTTCTGACTGAGTTTCCATCTAGATGCTCATGGGACTCGACAAGGATTACTTGGTCTTCTATACATTGTATCATGCCCTATGGGGTCTGAAACTTATAACTATATGACATGGCGATGGGAAATTCTTCGTTGATTATCTGAAATGCTCATGGTAAATTATTTATTGGTTATAAATTGTGGTTGTCGTAAATGTTTTCTTGGTTGTATGGAATGGTTGTCATAGATCTTTTTGTATGCATTATAGATAGATCGGGTAGCGGTATTTGTTTTGAGTTGATAAATTGAATAGGGTGACTTATTTCTTTCTATTATAGATTCCTTTTTATAGTAACTAACTATTGTTTTTAGGGATCCCTTGTTGGTTTGATAGTGAACCTTGACTTACTCAATTTACTTTTAGTACTATCATATCTATTATATATTGAACACTTATTAGCTTGTATTTCATAGTCTAGAATTGTTATAGATAGCATTGGTGGTGCCCCACTGAGTGTTATCTCGTTCCCTATCTAGTCCATCATTTGGTACTTGAACATACTCTATTGATATGGGTAGTGATCATTGAAACAACCACAATATGATGCTTGACATTTTCTTATGCTTAAGAGAAGGGGAGCACAAGACAAAACTGAGGTTCATGATGCTAGCTGGGATAGTTCAATTTGGTCTTTTTGGTATTTGATACATGTATTGTAATGATACCTATATACCTGTTTTTTATTATTTTAAGAAACATGACATGGTCATTATATGTATATGAGATTACATCTATCATTGTTTGTATATTCCAATCTCATGTGTTTATCTTATGTCTGGAGGATTGACTTCTTCTATTGTTGACTGTTATTATTATTCTTTTTTGTTACAATCTAACATGAGGGAATAGTCTCACCATAGACATACCCTAGGCTCTAGATACTATTAGGAAGCCTATGGAATTTGGGGATATGTGTTTGAGGACATGTGACCCACCGGCTCGGAGCACCAAATAGTGGAATCTAGGATAGGAAATTAAAAGTTGGATATTTAGGTCGATCATGTCAGACCAATTCAATGTAGATTGAATTGTTTCATGGATCATATATCAGGACTTACTATAGATAATGGTGGAATGTAGTAGGATAGTATTTTTCTAGAGGTGGTATGTTTTTAGGATTTCTTTCATGAACAATTCTTAATCTTTCCCCACAAGTAGGAGGTTGAGTACATGATAGAGATGGTGTTGGGAGATGATCATGTTTCTATTCGACCTAATAGTATGGAACCAAAAACTGTTCATGAATTGAAATTTTAGTTGAAATATTTGAAAGTTAAGGGTTATTATTATCTTATAATTTTACGTGTGGTTCTATCGTGCTTTTTTCTAATAAGGAATATGGGAAATCATTCTTATGTATATATCGTCATATAATAAACTAGATGGAAGAAATGAAATTATGTCCTTATCCATGCATCGATGATCTCTTTAATCAGTTGAGGGGTTTTCTATATCTTCTATGAGAATTATTTGAGTTCAAGGTACCATCATTTGAGGGTGATACCATTATACAAAACTCATACTCATTTTAAGAGTAGGTATATCTTGTATGAATCTGTGATGGGGCCCTTCTGACTGAAAAATGCACCAGCAGTATTCATAGCCTTGATAAACTAGATATTTCAGAAATTTCTAGAATAATATGTGGTAGTTTTTGTCATTGAAATATTGGTTTACTCCTAGTATACAAACAATCAGTCCAAACATATTGAAATCCTCCTAAGTACATTCATATATAATGATCTTTATTCTAAACTATCCAAATGAAACAATTAGATTGATAATGTTCACATATTAGTTAATGCTATCTATGAAGAAAGAGTTTAAATAGACCCAGATAATGTTACTATCCTTGTGTCTTAGGACTGGCACAAGCATCTCTTCTAGATTTAGATCTTTTTAGGTCAAGTGGGAAATTTTCAACATTTCATCTAGGAATTATATAATTTGGAATCACCAATGTATGGGATGACCAAGAAGGGGATGAATTTAGTTTGGTCAAATGATTGTGAAAGGGATTACTAGTAGCTGAAGAGCAGGTTTACCACAGCACCAATCCTCACCTTACCTATGTCGGGTAAAGAATATATCATGTATAGAGACACAACCATATTCATACTCAGAGAAGTTATAATGTAGGAGTACCTAGGGGTTTCGTATTGCTCCAAATAGCTAAGACATCATTATTGGTATTACCTTACTTAGGATCTAGAGTTAGTTGTGTAGTATATTCCCTCAAGTGGTAGAGACACTATTTGATGGGTGAGAGTCTTTTGGGGTACATGGACCACATGTTCCCAAAGTACATATTTCCTCAATGTGATATGATCCTTCATTCGAAGAGGTGGGTTGAGTATCTATTGACATTCTACTTCAATATAAAATATACCCTAGGAATATGTAACAATTTACTGATCATTTGAGATGTAAGATGCATACAGATGTAGCACATGATTCTTGTGTTGAGTAGAAGTTGATTGAAATCTTGGTAGAAAAGTATCTTGATGGTCAATAGTCCCAAGGATGAGTAATTATGACTTCAACATCTATTATATGCATCTTTTTATACCAGATCAATATAGATATTTTTTCTAGTCCATAGGGATTATAACTAAGGGAAAACATGTATGGTGTAGATCCACCATCTAATTGGTCTCTTAGTAGCAGTAATGTTATTTTTATCTATTCCTGGGTATGGGTTGCTATGGGATTATGAGGGGAGATTATAAGGGATTTTCATGCTTCGAGATGGGTAGTACATCCAAGTATGAAAAAGGTGTATCCTGAAATCTAAAGAAATTAATTGTAGAAAAGGATGAAGAAGGAAATAGAGGGATTCATCAAAAGATGTTTCACCTATCACCAGGTGAAGACCGAGCATTGGTGGCCTACTAGGTTGTTGTAGCCTTTTCCCTTTCTGAAATGGAAGTGCGATGATGTCAGTATGAATTTCATGACATGATATCAGAGCATACCTTTCAATATTTATGTCCTATTGGTAATCATGGATTTGCTAATGAAGTTATAATACTTATTTCATATTAGGGACACCTTTACTTTCGATAAATTTGGTAGTATATACATATAGAAAACAATTCAACTGCATGAGGAATGTCATTTTTATCAAGATCTTCATTTCACATCTCAAATATAGTAAGGTATTTAGAAGGATCTATGATCATAGGTCCTTCAGAGTATATCTTATTATCAAAAAACTGAGGGCTAATATGAATGAATAATTTAGATTCCAAAGGATATATTGTGAGTTTTTTTAGGATTTTGGTGGTTCTTGGAAATATAATTTGACACTAATGAAGTTCACATATAATAACATCTTCAAAAAAATATTTTTAAATGTATCATTGTAAAGATTTATATAATATTTCATTTTTTTCATCCTTTTTGGTTGGATTTAGAAAATTATGTTCTTTTTTAGGTAGCCTCAAGCAGGAGAAGTATGAGCTGGTACATTTAATTAAAAAAGTGGTTGGTGATAAGAAATTGATAATAGAAATCATACATTGAACATCATAGATGACCTATAGAGTTCAATATCAGCCACCATGTTTTTATTTTGGTGTCTCCTAGGATGGGTCTGTGCCATATCAAGAAGAAAGGGAAGCTAACACCCTAGGTATTTTGAGATATTTTAGATAATGGAAATGGTTAATCTAAGGGAATATAGTTTGAAATTAAATTGTGTTTCAATATCCTGCATGATGTCTTTCTTATGTCACTACCTTAGAGATATCATCCAGGACCTTCCCACGTGATAGATGTTGATGACATCAATCTAGATGTGGATATTTCCTTTGAGAAACCCCTAATTTGTATCATGTAATATAGTGAGAAAATTATCTATGTGAAGATGATGCCTATGATAAGAGTGTAGTGGTAGCTCAGGAATGTTCAATAGGAGATGTTGTCGAGGGAATGTAATATGTGAACATTGTGTCCTAACATGTTCTATGATACACCCAGATATTATTTGGGTTTGGGGACAAGATGTAATATGGTGTGGAGGTAATAATATATTTTATTTTCTAGGTAAGTCCCTCTGTATGTTTTTATTAAACCCTCTTGTGTTCATTAACTTCTAGTTTGGACCTTCATATTTTAGGCATTCTGCAAGTTGGTAAAGATGTATAGAAGAATCATAAAGGGTATAATGTCGAAATGTATAAAAAAATTCATTCTATAAATGATCCATTCACAATGTGAATTTTTTTAGGAGGACCCCATGAAACCTATATAGGGAATAAATGGTTGTGGAATACCCCATGAACTTCATTCATTCTATGAATAGTTATGAGTATTCAAGGAATCATAAAATCATGTCATTATATGGATTCATGACATGAAATGAATTATTAAATGTTTTTAAGTTGAGGTGATAGAATACTTGAAATATTTGGGATTTGTGACATTCACAATATGAAACCCCAATTTACATTATAAATGTGTTGGAACCACCCTCCTTTTAGAATTTCCAATAACATATGTTTATCAGATTCTGTAATTTTCTTCTCACGTTTCTAAACCATCAATCAATGATCTCTAAAATCCTCTTCAAACTAGAAGAAATATTTCATTGGATAAAAGTGCCTTGGGAATGGAGTCTGAAATTAATCCTTCCAATCTCTTTTCTCCTTCCTATTTCAAGTTTTTTCCTTTGGGAACCATTGTTTATAGAATTCCAAGTCATTATTAAATGGAAGGAATAAAGAATCTGAACACTAACTCAGACGTTTATGGATTGACTAAGTCTACTAATCTCTTGAAAATGGTAGTTTATAACCAATTCCAAATGTCTGTTTAATTTATCTAGTATATGAAATAAGTATGATCACTCTGTAAAGTTCTGTACATGACCTAACTAATTGGTTAATTAATAGTTTTGACAAACCCCTCTTTCATATACCTCCCACAAATCTTTTTGGGTCTCTTGGCATTGTGACTAGGACTTTCAGTCACTGTAGAGGTATAACAACCCTTTATTAAAAATAAGATAATTAAAACAAATATGAATCATTGTAATAAAATATTAATTATTATAAATGGTAATGGATATGATATGATAACATTTGATCATCTTTGATCAAAAAATACACTAATTGAAAATAAATCACATGAGAATTGGTAATTGGATGAATTGGACAATATGTATTATGATAACATGTGAATTTTTTATGTTTGATTTCAAGACGCATACTGGTGGTGATTTTTCCTTGGAATTATAATCCACCACTTGACAAGATAAAGTTTAGTTTCCCTTATATATGTGCACTATGGGAACATATAAGTGTATCTAGCATAGGTGTTGAGTTTGGTATGTTTTGGTTAATTTCACCTTGGTGATGTTCTCCTTGAGAAGGTGTAATTTTCATTATAATGGTTAAGGGTCCTTTGAGATAGTTACCTTGACCATAGAGACATGTTCTTTGGGAAAACATAAGTAACTTCAACATGGGGATATACACATGGATCGCAGTTTGGTTACTTGAGACATGGTAATATAAATTCGTCCTGATGTCAGATAATCCTATATCTGTAAGGTGATCTATATAATATAGGATGATCCACCACTGGATATAAAAATATAACACCACGCAGAAGCAGGATTGGTTGAACCAGTCCTCAATACGAAGCCAAAGTGTTGGTAGGTTTTTTTATCTTTTAAATTTAATTATGATTTAATACGTATATTTCTTGTAATATTTCATACACTATTTATTAAATCTATATTTTTTTGACATCATTGTTTTCAGCCTAATAAGTTGTACTCAGATCCTATTTATCCCACCATATGAAACCCAAGAAGATTTCATGGATATAGGTCTAGAAAAGGTAAAAGGGCTATGTGTTTATTGATTACATACTTGATGGTTTGGGATTAGAGATAAGATAGACATGGGGTTTGGAACAAAGGTGTTTGGAGTCTTTTATTGTATTATCTTGGCCTTTTATTTGTATGAATTCTATAAAGTCATTTATTAACATTATGTAAGTGCGTACATTATATTTTATTATAATTTTATTGTTTTATTTGCAATATTTTCTAATTGTTTTCATGTTTGGTTATTTATATTATATATTTTTTTATTACAACTATGTACCAGAGGGTATAGTATACCCACTATTACTTACTCTATCACTTCTAGTTCAACACATTTTGAATATGGGGAGGCATGCCTGAGGTCCAGTAGCTAACTCTTCTTGGTTACAATAGGGAGTACTCGGTTGAGGGTTGTTACAAAGATAATCATCAACAAAAGTATCCTAAATTGGTACCTTGTTAGGGGTATCTTGCTCTGGCATGTGAGTGTTCATTCTCACGTGGTTGTCCACCAAGTTCTATAAACCCTCATTTTAATTTATCATAATATTAAACATTTAATGAAATACCATC
Organism: Viscum album; assembly: GCA_963277665.1. Taxonomy (NCBI): domain Eukaryota; kingdom Viridiplantae; phylum Streptophyta; class Magnoliopsida; order Santalales; family Viscaceae; genus Viscum; species Viscum album. The sequence continues at coordinate 1,326,010,938 of OY728166.1, forward strand.
CCATGAATAAGTCTAGGATCCACACCTCACTTATTCAAGAGTTACCTCAAAGTTGCATGGTCAAAGAAAACTATTATTTTATATTCTAATAAATAAAAATGAAATTTTTTCAGTGAAAATATGATAGTTATAAGCACCATTTATATTACTGTTTGGTTTTATTATGTTTAATCCAATGTCCATGAATTATGAAAAATCATATTGGAACACCCTTCCACTCACTAAGATAAGACCATTCCAACTATGAAGTTTTAAGCATCACACATAAGCACAAATGGGAGCTCCCTCCTTAGGGGTTGTGTGATTGATAAAACCCTCTATGTCCTAGTAATGATCTAATAACATTGAAACATATATGGTATGCGAATAATTAAATAATATATACCTCATATCTATCAACTTATATTTCATGTTTTCACACCAAATTCCCAAATAAAATGTCATTATCTACTCTAAAATTATATTTTCAAAATTTAAAAATCATATTTTTTAATGAAATAATGAAAAATATTATACAAAATCAAGATACACTCATAAAATAAAGAAGTGTACACATTAAAACCATTTATATATATTTTTATAGAAGTATTAATCAATAAAATAATACTTACCATGTGTCTCCAAAAGTTACCTATCATATTCCAAATTTCATGTGGCATCCTTTGGTAAGAAAATGTACTGAATAGGAAAGTGAATGTCATCTTCTTCTGATCCTTTTTAGAAATAGGATCCAAAAAATAACCATATAAATCATCCAATAAAAAATAGTGTGTACCACCATAAATTATATCTATCCTCTGATCAATTAATTGGAGGGGGAATGGTCCATATGAGTATATTGATTTAGTTTCGAATAATCAATAGACACTCACTTACTATTTTCCACCCTTGATAAAACTAACACATTCCTATAATTTAAAAAAAAATAGTAACACCAATAATATTACAATCAAACTGAACCAGGATAACCCCATAAGAATAAAAATGGGTTAAATGATACCAACCTGGAGAAATTTTTCAAAAATATTTTTTAACAACATCCAAAATAGTGGGATTAAGTCTCCTTTATAATTTCATTATGATTTTTTTCAATCCTTTAAAAGAATACTATGAATGAAAAAGGGAGGTAATAATACCTCATATGTCAGTCAAGGTTCATATTTCTAGTTTTCTCAATTATCTAATTCAAAAAACATTCTTCGTGTTCCGAAGGGATCTTATTAATAACGATATCATGACTTATCTCACCATTCAATAAGTATGGGAATTTTAGATTTGGTGCTAATGGATTGGGTTTCATTTTTTTGTTAATATAATAATAGAGACATTAAGGAAATTTATATATGTGCATAATAGTCATAAATTTTTGAATTTTCATTATCAAAATCAAAGAATAATGCATTAAATATATCAGAATACCCAACAACCATGTCATAATCAAAATTTATATGCTCATAATAAAAATATGAATCCACATAAAAATCAAATCCAAGAGAGGTTTTCTTATGAAAAATTGGGGTGGACATAATCTTAGACATCATACTAGTCCTAATGCTCCTTATATATTTAAGTATAAAATAATTAAACTCTATAGTATTTTTACAATATGGTCTAAATGGGAGATAATAAAAATATATTGATCATATGAGGGATGCTTCAGGAATTATATAATGTTAAATATCACAACATCATCCATGAACTCCATAAAAATCATACCCTCATGGGAATTTCTGATCTTTTGGTTATTTTGAGGAAGGGTTTACCTATGAGAATGGGAGAATGAGAATTTACATGATCTTACTCCATGTTAAGCACATAGAAACCTATAGGATATATCATATCTCTTACCAAAAAAAATTACACCATCAATGACCTCCACTAGATATTCCATAGCTATATTTTCAAATTACACTTACAATCTTACTTTTTGCAACCCACTGATCTATAAGAAGGAGAAAAACGTGTTCCATAACATTTACAGAAGCTCAAAAATCACATAAATAATAAGAAAAATGTAAATATCCTATAGTGAATGGAATGGTGAGTTTACTAGGATAATTAGACTTGATAGGAATCACTATAGTTGGTGTTATGAGTTTCAATATATTCCTTCTATAATTGATATAATTGTTCACCATAAGCCATCATCAGTTGGTATAAGGATCTATTAATAATTTAGATTACCTTGTAATCTTATTAATGAAATCAAAAATTAATAAGTGTATCTCATATCTCTTTAATGTTACAAATACTTATTTTTTTTATTTCCTTTTCTACCACATTCATGGTGTGTACCACATGATTAGAAAAGGGAAGTGTCATAGAAGATACCTTATTGTCATTTTGTTTTTGATACTCCTCCTCCTTTGGTTTCTCATTGACCTGGGGTGATTTTGTAATCTTCCCAAGTGTAGTGAGTCTTTCTGGACATCCAGGAATACTTTCTAACATGACTTAATCTCACTCCACAATGTGTGGCATTGAAATTTCCCTCATGAATAAGAGTGGGTTGGATGATTAAATTTTTAGATAATGTATTTACCATTTCGTAGAGCATAGTGGAACTTTGGCTCATTTTCATCTTCATCTCACTCAACTCCATACCTTAAATATTCATATAATTCTATTTTTTAATAATAATTTGTTTCAAAACATCATCCATATTAGAATCATAATTTTGTCTTAAATTTCAATTTTATTTTTTAATGATGAAAACTAGGCCTCAAATCTCTTTTTGGGTTGTTGAAATCCCAATTGATAAGTTGGTTGTTATTGAAGGTTTTATTAAAAATGATGCCTTTTTTATCTATATCCATACCTCATGTCTGGGTGAGTTTCCAACCTTAGTTGTATGTTGTTATGAAGGGATCATACTCTTTTTGAGGGGGTGTTTGTTGGTACTCTTTAAATGGTCTTCCTAAGAATATGGATACACAATTATATATCTCTTCTAATTATATGAAACAATATATTGGATGGTTTGGTGTAGTAGAAAAGAAATAAAACTTTACTAGAGTGGGTGGTGGGAATTTTTGATCCTTGTCCATTTATCTCACTATAGTGGTTAATTCATCAAACATATTATCGATTATATGATTTTCAGGAGAAAAAGGACTTACCAGATGTACTCACCTAATAGATATTATACATCGATCATCGAATTTTTGAGAGTTTTGTTTCAAATTTATAATCAATTATTGAGTGGCTATTTGGGTTTTGTTAACCAATGCTCATCCTATAGCAACAACCACCATGCACAACTCCAGGGGAGTGATCCCTTGATAGAATATTTGGATAAGTATTTTCTCGCTTGTTTGGTGATGTTTTTATCTTAGAAATTAATTTTTAAACCACCCCCATAACTCATAAATCAACAATATTTTTTATTGATTGATTTTTGAGATCTCCATTTGAACTATTATGGTATTTAATATTGGGAATAATCTCTATAAGAAAAGAATATTAAAATCAATCCAAGATGTAACATATTTAGGTTTTATGTAATGTACCCAGTATTTTACTATTCTATTAAGTGAAGATGGTAATGATTTTAATTTGATATGGTCTTCAGAGGCATTCCTTGGATTATATTTTAATAAAAACACATAGGATTATTTTATATGCTTGGTTGGATACTCATGGAAGGGGCCCTAAAAATTAGGGATAATATTAATTAACCCACAACTTATCTCAATGTATAATTCTTGTGTTGGATATCCAATTCATTTTGGTTGATAATTAAAATCAAGTGAAACAAACTCTGTAATGGTTCTTTTATGTTATTTTTTGTCTAAATCCATTTTGTGAGAATTAGATTTTGTTCTTGATGAGTTATTGGGATAACTACTAAGAGACATATATAATGAATGAAATTTTTTAATTTAAACACTTCTATAATTTTGAGATTATTTTATTATATCCCTAAATATTCATTTAAACTCAAGGACTATTTCTAAATGAACTTCAAGGTTGGATCATATCATCGATTAGATGGAGACAAAATAGAGGATTGACCAAAATATCATAAAATTTGGTTTCAATTGATGGTTCGAAAAAATAAAGTTCAAGGAAATTATAAGGGAAAGAAGTGGTTGAATAACAAAATAAATAAAATAATAATTAAAAATCAATTTACCTACAAACGTTTTGAAGAACACACTTGTCTCCATGGAAACAGTGCCAATATGATGACCAATGTCATCCAATATCTCAATTTTTTTATGATTTTATTAAAAAATGTGGCCCAGGGTATGACCTAGGAAATTATATTGATGATAAAGTGATTTAAACAAACTATAATCAGTTAGAATGTGAAAATAAAATAAATAGAGAATGACGGAAAATATGGGAGTGTTTTTTCGAGTGATTTCATAACAAAAATTAAATGAATGAGAAATAAAATTCATTAAAAACAAAAATATCAAGGATTATGATAAATATAACCTAAACCTTAATAATTCATTAATAATTATCCATTATCATTAATTACATTCACTTATGGTTCCAAAATTCTTTAACCACCGAACCCTATGTAGGATTAGACATCCTCAAATATTGAAATAAATTAACACTATGTTGGCTTTAAGATTTCAAATCATGGAACTCATATTTGATTTTATCCCCAAAAGGAAAAGTATAATCAATGTACAATTAGGAAATCTCTTTCCAAATAGATATGTGAATTTATTAATTTCCTAGATTATACATAATCCCTGCAAATTTATCCTAATTAGATTAGATTTTTCAATCATAGTTCTCCTCTCACAATTCACACAGGTCCGACCTCACGGTCAATGCATCAATCATTTGAGTTAATGAAAATTTAAAAATTAATTTTTTTAATCATATGTTTTGAAAAATATTGAGGAATTGGATTCAAAAAAACTAATGAAGTTGGTAATCATTCTATCAACTAAAAATTAATTAATCTCCTATGGGTGAATTTTTCATTTTGTAAATGATTTAAATAATAAAATTGTTGAAAGAAAATAACTCAATATTGTCTCCAACATTGGATTACCACACCAAGAAGAAAAATTAAAATATATAAAAATAGGAAATATAAGTTTTATTAAAGATTAAAGGAGATTATAAAAGCCAAAACAAAAAAGAAAAATATATAATAAGAAGAGTAGAACCATCTTGGAAGAGATCCTTAAAGATATAAATCCGTATTTCAAATTGTTATAGTGGTGTAAATTAACAACTATATTTCTACAAAAACTACCAATTAAATTCAAAACCACCCAAAAGTGATCAAAAATCCTTTAAATATAGTTAGGGAGGCTATGATTTGAAATTCTGAAAAAAGAATATATGTAATTTCCCCCTAATTTACTTCACTTTTATATTCATTTTTCACTGAGTTCCCAAAAAAACTATATATCACACCAGATGAATTAAATTCAATAAATTTAGTTATTTAAAATTTGAAAAAAATCATCACATTGTAAGTGTGGATGAAAAAAGTATATCCCAAATGGTGAGGTGGGGTTCATTCTATTAATTCCATCCCTCATTTGACTTCATATAAAAATTCTAAATTAATAAAATCGAATCTATATAAAATGGTCTAAAAATAATTCTTATGAATTTATAATTTTTATAATAAATTTAATGTTAAAATTTAAAACACATAAAATGTTATGATAAAAATACAAGAGTTAACTTATAATGGAAAAAAATAAGTTCTCATAGAATTATGAAATTCATGATCCAAATATAAATTTATATTAATTCATAAAACAGTGATCAATGTAGGGAAATTATATCAATTATTATCAACTAGATATTCAATAAAAATATTATCTATCATTACCTTTCATGGGGTGATATGTTACACAGCGTGTACATCTAGCTACACACCATGTAACAATGTCCCATCATGTTTCTTAGTCGATAGTCAATACATGCCTTTTAATAACGCCACTTACTAAACCACATGACCTTCCATATATTATGGAAATTATTTAATCATCTGTGGTTACATGGAATATTCATTACAACAACATATCATGTAATGGATTTCATACTATGTGTTTCTTTGGTAGTCAATATGTTGTGTGTAATTACTCCACATAAAAACCCAAATAACACATCAAGACTTATGTGGCTTTCGCCTTTCATGGTTGACCAACAATATAGTGTGTGTAATTTAATGATACACATTTTTTAGTCAAATCATTTATCTTATAACCTTGGAACATTTTTATGGATTTATCAATAATGTTTCTTATATCTTTTCCCATTCATTGCCATACAAACATAGAAAATGAGATGTATGAATGTTCATACTAAGAAATCATTTTTTACATGAAAACAAATAAAAAATCATTTAATTGATCAAATTAATAATAAATTATTATAAATTAGAATTTAATGTATCTATAAAAAATAAATATTTTTCCATGTAGAAGAAGTTCCAGTCTGATTCATGATTTGTTTCATCAATTTTAATTAATAATATCAGAATAAATTGAAAAAATGGAACCCCATAATTTCTTAGAGAGGATATTCCAAATCATATTTATAGTAAATTTAAAACTAAAATCACATTGAGTATGGTAATTATCTTGATCAATTTTCATTTTCTCTCTTGATGTTTCATTTTTATATGGGGGAATCAAAGCTAGAATTTCTCTAGGTATATCAACAAATTCTCCACAAATCATTAGGTTCTAGTGTGGAATAAAAAAGTGTTTCATATCATTTGATGTTTGATCACAACAAGTATTTACTATTATTATATAAATATTCTTGAAATATTGTATGAGAATATTATTCTATATAGGATTAAAATAATTTTAGAGATGATTTTTTATGCAAACCAAGTCTCTCTATCTCTCTAAAATGATACAACTTTGAATTTTTATAGTGTTAAAACAATTGATAGTGCACCACAAACCATTATCAATTAATTTATTCTATGTAATACTTGTGTCAATTATTATTGTTATTATTATTTATTTCCATTAAATATAATTATTTAAATATAATTTATTAAATTAATTATTTAATATTCATTAAATGATATTAAATAAATTATATCATTTCCTTCAGGCCACTAACTCACATTATTAATCCTCCACATAATTTATTGAACATTTAAAAATAAAATAATTATTCAAATTAATATTATTAATTAAGTAAATAAATAAATATTATATTTATTAAACTCATGAGTAAATATTTATTTTAATATTCACATAACTAAATAAATATATATTAATCTATTCATGAAAAATAGTGAATAAATAATTTTTTATTTATTACTATATGAATAAATAATCAATAGATAAAATTCAACTCACATATTCTAAATGTGAGCAGTTCATGATTGAATTTATGTGATCAACTTTACATGAAAAAATATTTTTATAAAAACTGATAATTATATATTTTTCCAATATTAAATTCACTAGAATTTAATATGATTATATATAAACATATTTTTAGTGGAATTTTATGATCATAAAAAAAGTCTAATATCAATGTCTAGAAATACATCAAAGATCCAATAGAGAAAAATTTTAATGTCACAAGTAAAATATCCTTTATATGAATTCTATTATGTAATATAATATTGTTTTATTGATGTCTCATCAATAAGGAAACATACTTGTGTCACTGCCCTATATGATTAATTTATATTTCATTGAATTTACAAGATTACATCGTCTATAAAAACCCATGGCCATATATTTTTCAAATACTTCTATTTCTAGTCAAATGTTCAGTGATATCTTCTTTCATAAATATGGAAGGGACAAATACTCTCTGGAATTGTTTAATTAATTTTATATCACTTATGACACACAGAATATATACTACCTCACTATGGGAATACATTATCACAAATTTCATCTATAAATCAAAGTATATTATTCATGAAAAACATTAATAATTATATACAATAGATGGATAAATACACACAATCATATATTGTTATATCGAATGAAATATAAAACTTGTATAATTATTATTGGCAAGACTATCCTCATGGACACTCTTCTTAAAAATCACCAAGTGTGAACTTTATGACAAAAACTATCAATATATTATGACCCTCCATCACCTGATTGATGGACACCCCTCAAGTATAAAATAATCATCTTTCATAAACACTCATGCTCTATGCATTTCTATACAATGATGTAGAAGGACCCTATGAAATGTTCATGTTAAAGTGTGTTCTCAATACCAATAATCTTCGTGTATTTGAAAATTTCATCAATCGAGGGAGAACCCCTAAAAAGAAGAAGATTTTTTTATCCATGAGTTATCTAATTTCATTGATTTATAGGCTCTTTGAGGTGGTTATGGAAATCAATTTTTCATGTAAGGAATGTGAGGATTGGGGTAATGTTTTCCCTTTTAGTTTTTTGAAAGGGTATTGAGTCATTCATATCACATCATCTTAGAGGATATCATGAACCAAATCACAAAGGAGGTTGGAATGGGTGATAGGGTAGGTATTAGAAGTAAAAAATATAACTTTTTTATAATTTATAGGTAAATAAATCATCATGGATGTAAAGGGAACATACAATATGGGATAAAAAGGAGAAAGAAACATAAGTGTAGAATGCAAAATATGGTGGTAGAGAACAAGGTCAATAGAAGGGGCCACTATAAGAGGGTATTTATAATACTGAGGATGATAAGAAGAGGAAGATTTATGGTATAAGGGTATAAGTGAGGTGTCTTACTAGAAAGGATGTGTGGGAAATAATTAAGGATCAGGGAAGAAATATGAAGTTGAAGAAACATGATTCAAGGAGAGATATTTTATTTGACTATGGCCCATATCATGACATTGGTTGTGATAAAGAGAACAAAAAAATAGTTTTTAGTTTTCAAAGGATACCTTTTTAACCAAAAATATCATAAAAAATCTAAATACAAAGTGGTTTTGAAGAGAAATGGTGAGGTCAAATTCTATATATATACAAGGAACCACTATGTTTAGAAAATTCAACGTATGATTTTCGTCATCGAAGAAGAGTATAAGTAAACAAATTTCCCCCTTAAAATTATATGAATGATAAAATGATATGGGTGGTCTCATAAAAACATCCATTGATCTATTTTATAGGCTTCCAAACTAAAATTAATGTCCAAGGACCGAAGAAACAACAAAGAAACACTACTTTTTAGTAATCTAAGGCCCTGGTGTATTGGTATTCATGATATACTAACGAGATAAAAAATCAATAATAATATTATTGGAATTGAAATAGATATTCAATGTTGAGCTATAATGACACCAATTTGAATTGATAAACTGGGTGAAGACTAAAGGAGATGGGAGATTCTGGATAAACATTACAAGAAGGGTAATTAGGTGGAACGATGATACATCCTAGAATTATTATAGAGAGATTGATAATATAAGAACATTGAGGGAATAGGTTTTTTGGCTTGGTCTAAAGGTGGATAGAGGTATAAAGAGATAATTGGTAGGGGTAGTGGCACTATTTATTTAAGATGGTTCAACATATCCCTTTAAGAAGAAGGTGAGTGAGAAAGGCTGGGGAGGTTACCTAGATGAAATTAGGGGGGCTTCCTAGAAATATGAGGAGTTGTTATTATTGAAGGTGGGGAATATTTGAAAATATTTATTGAGGTAATTAATACCTATGTCATTCCAAATAAAAATGGTTCACAATTTACTATGGGATATATATTATTAATTAAATACTTGTATTTATATAATATACATTTACACACACTTTTATATATTATATTTATAAAAATGATTTATATAGAAATTGGTAACTATTAATTATTATTATTAATATTAATTTACATAAAAATAAAAAGAAAAATTTATGTTACTTATTACTACCTCTAATACTACAACTAATATTATTTCTTATTTTTTATTAAAAAAAATTAAAATTGAGAGGGGATTTAAAATCTCTTAAAAATCGATCATTTTAAGGGAAATTTTAGATCACTATTAATATTTTTAAAATTTCATAAATTAGATTTAATATTTAATGATGGTTTATATTAATATATGTAAAATTAAAATCTACCAATTTCTGTTGAAAAATTTCTGATAAATGACATTGAAAAAAATACAGGGGTAATAGTTATTCTCCTATAAAACATTATAAAATTTTGAATTTAATAGTATTAATAATTTCATATATAAATCATATATTGTTGAGTAAATATAATATTTACCTAATGAATCTTATGTATATACTAAACATTGTTCCTCTAGGCACCTAACGCTGTTAAGATCACCTAGGAAAATATCTCCTGAAGTTAACAATTAGATATTTTAGTATAATTTAATATGTTATTGAATTAATATCAAAAAATAACTAATTTTTCTTATGTTCCTTCCATAATATAGTTTATAGACACCCATATTTGGAATTACCCCCCACCCCATACAAAACAATTATCATCTTAACGTGTACTCACTTTGGAAGGAATTTAACAATAATGTATCGCCCTAAAAAATCCTTTTATGTTTTGAATATAAATATTATTTTATAATGAAAGTTTTATTATGAGAACATAAAAACACATTTATATTTCTAAATAAATATTCACATTATAGGTTGAGATTAAATTTTACAACCAAGAATAGAAAAATCATTGAGAACTCTTACCAGAAAACTATCAACATTTTATCCATTTATTTAAGAACATTACTTTCAGTCAAAAAAATTCCTATTAATAATTAAAATATTATAATATGAATAAAATTAGAGAATAAATAAAGTAATATATAATAAATGGGTGGAATTTATTCCCTAGAATTTTCTCATCCATGAATAATGATATAACAAAGAAACCTAGAGTTAGTAAAACAACCTTCATTTCAAAAATGACATGGAACCATGATTCAAATCAAAGTGAATGAATAGTAAGAATAATGGATTATTTATAGATATGTATGATCATTTGTATTTATATTTTTCCAATAACACTTTTGATCATCATTTCTATCATTAGTCAATAAAATAGTTGGTCTTTATTTTGTTGGTTATGTAGATGCATTTTAAATGATCTTAGAGATTGTTTGATGATATAATAAATTTGAATTATTTTCAAAGAATAAAAAATTCATTATATTAAAATTGGTTTTATTTGGTAGTATTAAATAAAATTTTACTCATATAGTAATATAATAAAAATATTTATATATGATAATATATGTTGATTAATCCCAAAATAGTTTTCATAATGATTTGAATGTTGATTTTTGTATTAAGTAATTATATTTAATTTACATATTTATTTATTTAAAAATTAAAATTATAATAATTATCAAATTATTTTTAATATATAAATTTCATTTTTGGATGAAAAATTTCAAAATTATCTTAGCATTATTTTTTGGGATTTTTCTAATAAGGTTTGATTTTGACTGGAAAAGTGAAAAATTTCTCTTTAAAATTCATTACAATTTTATGACATCATTTCTGTGTCAAAATAAATAAAGATTTATGAAAACTTTTAATTAATAAAAATATAATTTTATAATTATAAAAAAAATTAAATATTAATTTTTATTTAGGACTTTATACCTTTCATTTTAGAACAAAAAAATGACTTTTAAAGATATTATTTATTTTTGATTTTTTGCATTAATGGGGTGGTTTGGAAGGTACAGTAAAACGTAGAGGCAACTTAATATATCTTCCACCATATACCACACATATATAGTCTAAAAATATGGTTTTAGTTTATTATACTTCTTAGTGGTTTGATTATATTGTAAAATAACCCAAACTTTATCACTTAAAACCCACCCATCCTCATGTTTAAATACCACCCTTTGCCCCCTCCTCTCCACTTAAAATTGAAAATCCATGAAGTTATACCATTTTTACAACTCCAAATATCCGACATGAAGTTACCAAGGTGTCTCCAAGGTCCTAAGGTTTCCCCATCCATGACTTGTGAGGCAACCTTTCAAGGTAAGGGAAATTTTCATATTCTAGTTTTTCTTTCAAGTGCCTAGTTTTTTTCAGTTTACTTAATGTTAGAGATTATTTATTTTCACGAACGTTTGTTCTTATATCAACATACTTGTTTTCTATCAATTGGACACATCAATCCCCCCCCCCCCATTATACATTTTTCTTAATTCATTTTATGTACCTTTATGTTAACAAAATTAATTAAAGAAATTATTCTATTATCCTTTTTCACTCAAGTATTTTCTTATTATGTGTCTTCTATGTGACCATCTTCTTTATTTTTATTAATTATATTTTTTTATTCCCCCAACTGAATAAATGGTGTTTTATAAATGGTATAACTAAAATCTCACTTATTATTTTTTCCCATAATCCACATTGTATGCCTTTATGCTACCAAAAATATTTGATAAATATTTTTTTCCATTAAATATTTTCATTATATGAATACCCAAACCTCTTATCTTTCCAAGGGAATCCATCTATACCTAAATTTCATTAAGATTCCTCATTTGTGTGAGTTTACTTAATGTATAATATTCCTTCTTTTCTTGCACTTTTTTTATTATCTTTACTTTCAAAGTAGTTTTTCTCTATGGGGAACCTCAATTACCTCCCATTATACCTTTTTCGATATCAATTTTATGTACCGTTATGATGCCCAAATTTATTAAGTGAATTCTACTCCTCCACTTTTTAATTCACATATGTCCTTATTATGTGTCTTTTATGTGAACATATTATTTATTTTAATTAATTATATTTATTTATTTCCTCTACTGAATAAATTGTATTTTACTAATGGTAGAAATCCAATCACACTCTTTATGTTTGTCCCATAATCCATGTTGTATACCTTTATGCTGTAGAGACTGTTTGATGAATATCTTATATTTTTCAGGAAATATTTTCATAATATGAATACCCAAACCTATTATACTTCCATGGTAATTCACCTATATGTAAAGTTTTTTTTATTTATTATGGGATTTATATATATAAAACCCATATTCCCTTTTCATTGGTTAAAAATGATGTTTTTTTTCAAATACTTTGTCAACTTTATGGGGAATGATTTTTAATTGAAACCCATTATTTATTCTCATGGGTTATTGATAAACTGATTTACATCATGTTAAATGTGTCTCACATGAATAAATTCATATTAAGGGTGAATCCTAATAGCGCTTCAATGAATTGGGTAATGAATTAATCTCTAGAGTTTACAAGTTTATGATACCTTCGTGAATAACCTCGGTAATTATGATTTATGATACATTAGATATCTAACTTGGTAATATGCTTATAAATTCCCTATTTTTATATTTAAGACACATTTCCATTCTATTATTCATGTTCTTTATATTGTGATATGCCACATATTAATTTAATCATGCCTTATTTTATGACTCTTTCTCACATGTTAAGTGTTATTATTGTTTATTCCCTTGACGAGTTTTATGCTCACCCATTTATTTTATGTATCTCCCTGGGATATGGGATGTAGTAAGATTAAATAACTAAGAACCTATGAATAATTATATAAAACGGATTAGAAATTTATTTATCTTTATCATTATGTATTTTTCATGTGTAATGATTCTATTTCCAAGACAATAAACCCAAAATATCTTTCGAATTTTTTAATGCTATATATAGAAATTAAATATTTTCTGTAATGAAATGGATGGTATCCATAATTGTTATCAAAATATAGTTTACTTATTTGTGTAATTTTTGATTATAAATAATTAGAAAAAAACCCTAAGGATAAGTCTAAATATAAGAAAAACATCCTTGTATTTTTGTGATTATTAAGTAAACGGTTTCTGAGAAAAAATACAAATTTAAATAAAAACAAGTGTATGTCGCCCTGTAATAGATATACCTTGGGATTTAAGTTTCTGAGAGCAGTAGAAGCATTCGATGGGTCATTCATAATTTTGATTTTTATCATTACCAGTGATCAATCCATGATTTACACAATGATAAATGTTGTGATCTATGGAATTGAATCAAAGAAAACATACAATGGATATAATGTTGGTACTAGAGATAGGATCATTAAATATTATTTATAATCAATTTAATTAATTAAAGAATAAACTTATTTGGATTATTTCCTCGATGATGGATCTGACAACATATTTTCATTTTACAGTCCTTTAATTGTAGGAATTAAAGTATAATCTCTCTAGTAGTGATCCACCCATCTTCCAAAAATCTCTAAATTACGCCATAAGAATCTATGGGTGCTAGGATGTTAGATCGTATGACTTGTTTCACCTACCTTTTATCACCTCAAGAAACTCTTCTGAAGCTTTCTCCTAGATCTCTCTTGAATTGAGAGTGGAAGGTAGAGGAGGATCACTCTCTATTATTGGAAGTCTTAATGAAAAAGGGAGCTATTTAGGGATTTATAGGATTCTCTAAATCCTTTCTACACAACCAAAATAATGAATTTTCTCATAGATAATTCATTTTGTTGAAAAGATATATCCATTATCCATTCTTTATAGGTATTTATTTTAACTTCCATGTCCAATTTTCTCTTAAATTCCCATTTTTATCCAAAGGTATTTACATCAACTGGCACATCAACTAGAACCCAAACATGGTTTTGATACATGGAATCCATTTTTGAATTCATGGATTATTTACATCATGCAGCTTCTGATCTCTCTACTGCCTCTTTGTAAGAGAGAGGTTCATCATTATCAACCAATAATGAGTCACCGTCTTTCATTACTAGAAAACCAAATATCTAGGGTTCTCTTACCACTCTTATGGTCTTAAGTAGTACTTGGGTTTGAGGAACTACTTCTTCCATCAGGACCTATGAAATCTATTCCTATATTGACTCTTGTGTATCTTGAGCATCAACTTCATCGAATATAATCTTTCTCCCATTGTATTTTTTGAGGATGTGACCCCTCTCCATAATTTTTTCTTACCTAGCAATAGTCAATTTCTGGTCTGAGGGGTTGTATATTTTTTTAACATCTCATATTTTATATGTATTATTTTTAGATACTATTTGTTTTATTCTTGAGATCATACACTCAGAAAGAATGTGATTCCAAATCCCTATTTTCCTAGAATAAATGTTGTAAAAATATTAAGATATTTAATAACATGCTTTCTAAGATTTCTTAGAAAAGTAGAAAAATGACTAAATAGGTTCTTGGATAAAAAATACAAGGGAACCACTGAGTTCATAATGGAGGTTTTCTCCTTGGCATGAACTAACATTGGTCAGTGTGGTCGTTTCTGAAAACATTGTTGCAGGCTTAAAATGGATAAAAGAATTTGATAAAAACAAATTATTTCAATTCATTGGGTTGACGTAATGATTTTTCCTTTAAAAGTATCCATATGTTAGAATTATAGAGTTATCTGCATAACCCTATAAATTCTGGGGGATCTTTTGAGGAGAGTGTTCTTGTAGAAGAAAACATATCAGGATCAGAACATGGATCATCGCACCGGCAGAGTTGGAGGATCTCATCAACGACGATAACTTGACTTTTCTTTTCAACGATCAATAAAAATTCTATGTAGGGAATGTATATTAATTTTTTTATTTCATTTTTATATATTTTTATAAGGAATGTGTATCTATTGATGAAAGGATTGATTCATATATCGTGGATATTATGAGACGAGTTTTTATTCTACATAATTTATTTAATCTGGTTTTATAACCCAGACACCATGTTCTTGATCATTAGCTAAGAACGATTAGAAAATGATGATAACCCTTTTTTCATGTGCCTTTCCTCCTTTCATTCATCACCAGATGGATCCCCTTGGTCCCGAATTGATATTTCCAGGTGGTTCTCAACTCGATCGGACCCCAGAATTTGCTAAAAACAGACAACTGATGTTGGGTCACTATAGATTGGGACCCATGGAGCTCAGATATATTATATCATTGATTTTATTGGATTAGAGGAGGTGTGGTGGTCTATAGAAGGGACCATCATCGCACGATGGTGGTTGTTGGCTGCGACACACGTCGGTGGCCCCGTGTGGGTGACAGAACCTCGTACAGCTACAACAAGGGCCACATAGGGGATGGAGATTTCAGTATAGCCTGTGGGTCATGCCCGGTCGGTGGGCCGGTCTGGGTTGGACAAGGTGGACCCATGTTGGATTTGAGGAAATTGGGGCAGAGCCCGGTTGTGTTTAACTTCAACAGTTGACCATGGAGTGACGATAGAAAAAGCTGGCGTGGGAAATATTATCACATGGTCAGCCTATGGGCTATCGACCGCAGTGGTTGAACGCGACGATCGACTGCAGTGGCCGGTCATGCACAAGAAGTGGGCTGATCATGAAGATCAGTCCATGGGTAGTTGTTCTGTGTGGTAGGTGGACCACCTATGGTAGTAAGTGGGCCGATTGTGGCGGTAGGTGGACCTACCATAGTGGTAGGTCCTCAAACCCCGACAAGTCTATGGGTAACTTCATTAAAATGGACATTACTCCAAAACTAAGCATCCAAATGACCTGTCATCGGTGGCAACATGACCCTAATTTTAATACAATCGACTCGAGACCAATTTTGGGTACCTTATTCAGATTTTAGGTTATTATTTGTCATATTTTTTACTTTTCTAGGTTTATGTTGGACTGATTTTTAAGGGTACAATGTTGCATTATATCCACATAATTGGATTGTAATCTCTTCTAGAGGTCGATTCTCAAATAGAGTTTTACAGACCCTCCGTAAGAATATAGTGTGATCCTATATCATCCCTAGTAAAGTTTTTTTGGAATCAGCATGACCTCTTTATATGGGGGTCGATCCCCCGTCTAGCAATCTGTATTAGTAGGGTTTTTGGAATCATTGGCATACGATCCCCTATGTAGCTGGTTGGAACAGATTGGGTTTTTAGTTTCCCCATAAGGTATTGGGAATGACCCCCTCTCTTTGTATAATATTCTCCTCGAACCAGTGTGTTCTCTTTGTTCGGGACCCAAATGAGCTATACCTCTTTGTGGAGTGTCTCTAATTATATCATGGAACAAGGGGTGAGTTCTCCCAAAATGAGTTTAGCTTTGAGAATACTCTTGTAGCTGGAAATTGGTTATGATAACCTGATGGAATGATGTATCTCTTTAGTACATATAGGTATCGGTGTTTCATGTATGTATGATACATTTTTTCATCTTTTATAGAGCTAACAATACTTGGTGCTTCATGTTTATTGTTTTTATGGTGTCTTAATGAATATTGTTATACTCAACCCTCCATGAGTTTTTTCCCGCGCATGTCACATCTTGTGAAGACAAAGGCACTTTTTGATGGTGTCCTAGGAGGACTAGAAGTGGGTGGAGCATAGATGGATTCTGGAAGACCAAGTTGTTTACCAGGAGCATACATTTCATGCAGTCCTCACCCTTAGGGTCGGTAAGACTCTTTACAATTTCAGTTGGACCTTTTCATAGAATAATTGTATTGGGATTGTATTTGGCCCTATTTAATTGTCATATACTTCCTATTATACTCTATATGTGGGATCTTAGTGGTATGATTGAATTATTTTTGTTACCTTATTATTCATCACTGTGGGCGTAGTTGATGGGTGTGTGTGTACATGTACTTTAGTTGAATGCCTCCCATTTGTGGGAAATTCCTACTCAGTGCTAGTCATCATCTGTTAGGATATCAGAGGAGATCATGAGGTAGTCATAGGATGGACCACTTTGATATGGGTCATAACAGATTGGTATCAGATATTGTCGGTTTTACATTAGGATCAGAATTCTATGAGATTGGTTTGGGGAAATGGTGTTAACTGTTTCAAGTTCGTATTTTAGGATAGGGACTCTATTGTTAGTGCGGCTGCCAATGTATCCACACACCAAGACTATCATAACCTATTTTTCAACTCAGTATATTAGAATAGTATTTTTAGTGAAAAATAATGGTAAATGCATAATATAGGAATGGTTGGGTTTTCCTTGTACTTCTTGATATGGCTCCATAGATTTAATCTTTTGACCATCATACATATTGTTTTATTTCAAGAAATATCAATGTATACAACTAGCTAGGATTCTACCCCATGATCACAAGGATGATCTTCCTAGTCACGGGTCATCAGTATTAAGTCATATCCAAGAGATAGAACCTCTGGGTGTTTTACAAGTTATACAACTACCCATAGAGCAGTAGCTACTACCAGAACTACCTGCTGAAGATACACACAAGCTGAGTAAGTTTCATGAGTTTCAAAGGTAGTGACCTCCCATGTTTTTTCATTAGTTAGACCCCCAGATGGAAGAGGACTGGATAGAGGTAGTAACATGTGTTTTCCACCTTGGGAGAATGTCTTCCGACAAGATGTAAGTCCTTGTTGTGAGTCTTCTTTAGGACTCTACAGGTTGATGGTTGATATTGTTGACTTGTTCACATAACGTGACCGTTCTCTCATGAATAGAATTCAATAATATATTAAGATATGATTTCTATCTGGCCACATTGTGATTGGTATGTATATATAAGCTTGTGCATATACAGTAGGGTAGTATGATTGTGGTGAATTAATTAGTGGTGTTGCTAATATTTAGTGCTACTACTTGGATATATCCTGGGAACAGTTCTTTAGGTCTAGGACCTTCATGCAGGGATTAATTTGGGACATCAGGGCATCGGTGATCTCTCTTATCATTTCTACCTATCTGGGGGTACTTGATCAATCCCTGTTAGTGGAAAGTTTTCTTACAGAGCAGACACCATTAGTGGGATCTTGAAGTGGGCCCATGGTAGTTGAGACCTTGGTTGCAGGTAGCCTACGGAAGTCATAGGGATCCAAGCGGCTCAGGTGCTTTAGGAGGCGATCCTGTGACTCAATGTTATTGGTGTAGGGATCCCAGAGTAGTTCGAATCAATCAAGGGATAGGTGGTGTTTCTCAAGAAAGGGATTCAGAAATATAGTATGAGATTACCCAACCCATCTGAAAACATATCATAAGATGGTTGTGGGACATCCTAGATAGAGAGATATATATAAGATCAGGGTGGTATATATTAGAAAATATGGTATAGGGGCTAGCAAGGTAGCAGGAGGTGATCATATATTTTACTTGTTACCACCACCATGCCCATGTGGTCAACATAGGGCTCACAGAGATAGTAGATAGGGAAAATCCCAACTGTAGGATATGGAGTATTATGACCTAGAGGATCCAAGGATGATATGAGGCACAATCTCCATATTTTATACCTTAGTTGCAATATTTACAGACACAGATGCAATTTATTATTTTCATTCTGTGAATCTTGTTTTAGAATCATAGATTCTGGTTAAACCATTGACTGACCCTTTATTCTTGGATCTTCCTACTGGAGGAGACTCGATGATCATAGACTAGTTCTGACAGTGTGACCTAACTCTTTGAGGTACGAGTTTCGGTGGGTATCTCTTGGTAGCGGTGTCGAGATCTTACAACATCATTCTTTGTATGGAATGGTTATCCACAATTCCTTCTCAGATTGACTATTTTAGGTGAAACGTGTGGTGTGTCTACAGTGATGGACCAAGTTTTCATTAATTGGTGAAACAAATCCAGGAAGTGTAGGAAAAACTCACACATAGGAGGGTGCATCCGATTACTCATCATTTGATGAGCATGACCCTTAGTGTAGTATATGTTTTGTGTCTTTGGTTTCCTATAGTGGTGGTGGGGTATGAGGATGACTTTATATAAGATGTTCCTAGTTTACCTCCCCACGAGGAGATGTACTTCTGCATTCATCTACACCCTATGATGGCACCGATATATACCCCTATATATCATATAGCTCACGTATATCTTTTTGAGTTGAGGATATAGTTAGAGGACATGTAGAAGAAGGTCTTCGTCAGACCAAGGGTTTCACCCTATCCAAAACCAGTGTAATTTTTTAATATGGTATATTAGAGTTTGAGGTTATTTGTGTATTTTTTGGTGAAAAAACCAGGTGACCATGAATAATAATTATCCACTAATGAGTATTAATGAACTCTTTACTCAGTTGAAATGGGCGTGATGGTTCTCAATGATTGGCCTCAGATCAGGGTATTACAAGCTAAAATTATGGAATGAAGATATATCAAAGATGGTCCTTAGTTGTGGATATAGTCACAATGAGTACTCGATGATGATTTTTGGCATGAAGAACTCCCTAATAGTTTTTATGGGACTCATGTACTAGATCTTTCAGCCATACATAGATCGTTTAGTGGTGGTATTCATCAATGACATCCTAGTGTATTCAGTATATGAGTAGGAGCACACGAGAAACATAAGGATGGTTCTAGACACACTCTGAGAGAACCAGATTTATGGAAATCTCTCAAACTCTTAGTTCTGGATTTGAGTGGTCCATTTTCTTGTAAACATCATCTTGGAGGATCTATTTTTAGTGGATCTAGCAAAGGCAAATGTAGTGCATCCTTAGGATCCACCCAAGAGTGTTACAGAGGTGCGGAGTTTCCTTAGACTGGTAGGTTACTATTGGATTTTTTTACCAGAATTCCTTATAGTGGCATCACCCTTGAAAGATTTAACATCCATGTGGAATCCTTTCATGTGGACAGAAAAGTTCCAGTAGTACTTTTAGGATCCAAGGAAGAGGTTGATGAGCGCTCCCATATTTAGGTCACCAGTGGAAGTAATCTAATATGTGGTGTTTTACAATACATCAGAGAATGGTCTTGGTTGTTTCCTTATGTAGAGGCAAGCGATGATTTCATATGGTTCACACCACTTGAGACCACATGAGCAGAATTGTGCAACCCATGATCTTGAGTTAGTAGTGGTAATCTTCACTTTGAATATTTGGTGACACTACTTGTTCGTGGATTTGTTTATCATCTACTATGATAACAAGATTCTCAAGTATATCTTCTTTCTAAAAGATATTAACTTGAGATTGAGACGATGGATATAGTTCCTCTTGGACTATGACATTGAAATTTTCTATAATCCTGGGAAGGGGAATGTGGTGTCAGATTTTCTCAGTATGAGATCTAGTTCATAGCTTCTAAACAAGGTGTTAGAGTAGCTGGTCTCATTGCAGTTATAATTTATGGATGGATATGGAGTATCTTACCTTCAGTCAATGGTTATCACCCCTCCACTCTTAAAAAAATTCAGGGAGTCACAAGTTAATGATACCGACTATGAGACCCTACATGATCAGATGTCCATAGGGCATGCTTTGGATGGATATTCAAAAGGTGGGTAGCACATCGTTATGTTCAGTGGATGCACGATGGTACCAGTGATGTTGAAGGAGGATTTTTTGGGAGTTCCATACATCCCCTTTGGTGGTACATCATGGTGTAGAGAAGATGTTCTAGAAGCTCTGATGCCAGTTTTGTTGGCTAGGGATAAAGAAAGGAGTTTCAATGTTTGTTTCTCAATTCCTTCCTCATCAGAAAGTGAAGGCATAGCACTAGGTTCAAATTGGTTTAGCCAACCCCTTGAGGTACCATAATGGAAGTGGAATATTATATCGATGGACTTCATGATGGTTGTACAACATATGTCTAGGGGAAAAAATTCCATCTCAGTGATCGTTGACCAACTCACCTAGTCAGTCCACTTCTTATCTCTTTAATAGAAGAGTCTAGTTAAGATTATGTGGAACCACTATGTTTAGGAAATAATTTGACTCCATAGAGTTCCATTAGTGATTGTTTCATATTTTGATGCTTACTTTACATACTGGTTGTGAAAGGGGTTACAGGAGGCATTTAGGACCCAGCTACGCTTTAGCATAGCCTTTCACCCACAGAAGGACAGCCATACTGAGTGGACCATTTAGGTTTTGGAGGACATGTTGTAAGATTTCATGTTATAATTTTCACATAGTTGGGAGGATCACCTACCACAATTGGAGTTTTTGTACAACAATAGCTACCATTCGACCATTTTTATATCACCATTTGAATATTAGTGTAGATGAACCTATAGGTCACCACATTACAGGATGGATGAAGGACAGTCGACACTCATTGGCCAGGAGTTGGTGCGAGATACTACAGAAAATGTGTAAATCACCTAGTTGTGGATGAATACAATACAAAGACATAATAATTCTTATGTCGAAAGGCGATGGATGTATTTGGATTTTGAGGAAGGATACCATGTGTTCCTTCTGGTTTCACCTCAATTGGGATTATAAAGATTTATCCAGGGTAGAAAGCTATCATAGAGCTTCATCATCCATTTCAAGATACCTTGTAGAGTGGGTGAGGTAGAGTACCACTTAGCTCTACCTCTGTTGTTAGATCGGGTACACAACTTCTTCCACATTTTGCAGTTGAGGAGGTACATACATGACCTATCACATGTTATCTACTAGGGTGAGTTGGACATCGAGGATGTAGTGACCTTTGCTGAGTACCTAATAGAGGTTGAGTATCCTAAAGAGAGAATCATTTTTCGGTGATCGTTTCCTTTTTTGTGCATTCAGTGGCGGCACTGGAATCAATTAGAGATCACATGTGAGTGGGAGGATCATATTTTTTCTCACTACCCCCATCTATTTGAGTAACCCTTGTTTTGGATTTTCTGGGATGTAAACTCCCAAGGTGGAGATAATTTCAGGTCTCTTTTTTATCTGTATTATTTTTAGATATTATATGGATCATTTTAAAGTTTAGGAACTGAGATGGCATGTTATTCCAAGCCCTAGTGTGCAAGGACTAAATGTTTGGAAAACATTAAAATATTTAATAGTATTCATGTGGGGTTTCCCAAAAATGTGGAATAAGTACTAAACAAGTGCCTATATAAAATATATAAGGGAATTTCTGAGTTTAGAATGATGTTTTTATCCTAGGTGTGACCTAAATTTTATTGGAATAGGTCATTTGTGATAGAAAATTGTGAGAGTAAAATGAATAAAATAATTTGATAAAAACAATATTTTAATTCATCTTGTTGACATAGTGAATCATTTTCTTTAAAAGTATTCTTATGTCATAATTCCATGGTTATCTTAATTGCCCTAGAAATTTTTTAGGATCTTTGGAGGAGAGAATTGTCAAAATAAGACAACAGATCAAGATCAGATCATGGATCATCATGCCAATACAGTCAGAGGATCTCATCATCGACAATAGCAGAAGCATTATTTGTCAATGATCGATCCAAAATCCAAGTAGGGTATTTGTTTTAATTAGTTTATTTCCCTATTATTTATATCTATGATGAACATGGATCAGTGGATAAATGGATTGATTCACATATCATGCATATTATGAGATGTGATTTTATTCTATGTGATTTATTTTATCTCGTTTTCCAACCCAAATCCCCCATTCTTGATCATTGGCCTAGAAATCGTGGAAAATGATGATAAACCATTGTTATTATGACTTTTCACCCTATTTTATTCACTTTCTTCATTGATTGGATCCATGTGATACCGACCCGACATTGTTGTGTGGTTCCTAACTCGATCAGACCCCCCGATTTGAGGCAAACTCACAACCAAGGATGGATCAGTGTGGATAAGGACCCAAGGAGATTGGATCTATGATTTCTTCTATTTATTGGAATCATAGGAGGTGTTGTGATCCATGGAAAGGACCACTGGTGCATAGCTACGATGTAAGGCAGTCCATATTAGTGGCCCACGTTCGGTTAGTGGAGCTACATGCAGCTGCAGAAGAGGCTACGGGGGGGGGGGATGTAAAATGCAGTGGAGTCAGAA
Source organism: Viscum album (assembly GCA_963277665.1). Taxonomy (NCBI): domain Eukaryota; kingdom Viridiplantae; phylum Streptophyta; class Magnoliopsida; order Santalales; family Viscaceae; genus Viscum; species Viscum album. Next base: position 1,326,034,602 of record OY728166.1, read on the forward strand.
GGGATGAATAAATTCGGGACGTAGGAGGTAGAAGCATGACACAAAGTGGGCCATTCAGGTGGGCCGCATGTGAGCCATTTGTGCTAGTTTGCTGGACCAGGCCTAGTTGGTGGTATGGGCTGGGTGGGTGGGCTAGGCTAAACGACGTGGACCCGGGTTGGATATGAGGAAACAAGGGAAGATCCTAGTTGTGATAAACATTGACTACCGACCATGGAGCTATGATAGATCGATTTTCCATGGGAAAAACGACCACAGGTCTAGTTTATGGGTGGTTGACTGGAGCGGTCAGTCAGGCATGACTGGTGGATTAAGCGCAATTGTTGGACCATGGGTGGCTGGTTTGCATGGTAGTTTGACCAACTTGTTAGGACCAAGCTGATTATAATGGTGATGAAGGTTTCAAGATTTTTCTTTTGTTCTCAATGTTGGTTTTGAAGAATAGAAATCACTTCACTTTGTTTTGGAAAAAAATTATTTTGGTTCTATTTTTTAAATAATCGTATTTAGATTGTTTTTCAAAAAAACCAGAAAAGAATCTTATTTAGATCTATCATATCCTGATAGCAGAAATAAAGAAGTGTTCTTGATTGTTTTAAAAAATAATAATTTACAGATTAAAGAGGTTGTGTCAATTATTTTCAAAACAATCGTATCCAGATTGAAGAAGTGGTGCTGATTTTTTTCAAAATAATCAAATACAGATTGAACATGATGTGCTGATGGTTTTTCAATACAATTGTATTCAGATTAAAGAGGTAGTTTTGAAGGTTTTTTAAAATTATCTAAGTGTTATATATGGAATGGTGGTTCCAATGAAGGCGGTTCAGATCGAAAAGGGTGATGACAATGAAAAGGGTTATGATGAAGGAAAAGGGTGATGCCAATGGAAAAGGGCAGTGATGATGTGAAAGGTGATGCAAATGAGAAAGGTGATGCCAATGGAAGATGAGACACTGATTTTTTTTACAAAAAATTGTATTCGGGGAGAAAAAATGGAAATTTATGGTATAGATTAAGAATGAATAATATTCAGATTGTAATTGATCAGAACTGGGTAAAAGAAAAGACGTGATACCATTTAAAAAGGAATCGTATTCAGATTGTATTGTATCTTATCCTGCCAAATCATTGTTTTCAGATTGTGTTGGATCATAACTAGAAATGATCATACCAAGAATGATCATATCCAAAATTATCATGACCAGAATGATTGTATCTATAATGATCATACATAGAATGATCGTAACCAAAATGATCGTAACTAGAATGATAATAACCAGAATGATCATAACCAAAACGATCATGTCTATAATGGTCGTACCCATCAATAGTAACTAGTAATCGTAACCATCAGGATTATAAGAAAAATTTATCATATTTCAGATGATCGTATCTAGAATATTTTTATTCAGAAAAAATCATTATTTGGTTGAGATGAAAACAAATAAGATGGAATGAATGGAAAGTTACAATAATTTCAAAGTGAGTTTAGATGATTCTAAAGTTGATCCTCAATGCATTCAAAGTCATGAAAGACGTCATGATTCAAGAACATGTTTTGAACCTGATGATTTGTTTTCATTAGTGGGTCAAGAGAAAAGAAAATAAAGTGTATATTGATGAATTAATTGTCAAGGGGGAGCCTTTATTTTAAAATATTTATTATAACTTATGTGGAGATGTGTATGTCTTTAAACACAATCAATTGGTATGGTATCAAACATTGTTCTAAAGAAATAATCATGAAGAATTAGATTTAGTTGATCAGACTCAAGTTGTTTTCATCAGTTATAATTTAATTGTCATATGAAATGGGAATCTGGAAACGAAGTGATTAAGATAGTAGGATTTATTCCCATTGATGATAGTACTCCACTTACACATGTTGATTAGAAGTATCTTGAGAATTAAATAAGGGCCAAGAATTCTATATTATAATCACTTCATGAAATTGAATTATAGAGAGTTAATGGTGTTTCTATAGCTAAAGGTATATGGGATAAATTGACAAACATATACGAAGGCAATAAAAAAGTGAAAAAGGAAAATTTAAAAATATGGAGATTGAAGTATGAAGATTTGATGATGGGTGAGCATGAATATGTTGGGGAATTCTTTACCAGGTTGAATGAAATTGTGAGTACTATCAGGTTCTTAGTGAAAAGCTAAAAGAATCTATAATTTTTTAAAAGATCTTGAGAATCTTACCTAATAAATTTGAGGCAAAAGTTCCTTCACAGGAAGATAGAGATCCTGAGATATTATATCTTGATCATTTACATAACACTCTTTCACCTATTAAATGAGAATAGAGAATGCTATGAAGATAAAAAGAAAGGTTGATAGAGAAATTTCATTCAAGGATATGATGAAATAGAAGTCAAAGAAGATTTTTTTTGAATATGAAGCTGGTGATACAAACTCGGAAAATTATGTTTGTAAAAATCTTAATAAAATCATATCCTTTCTTTCTGACAATTTGAAAAAAGGTACATTGAAATTCAAAGGGAAACTTCTCTTGAAATGTTTTGAATGTAGAGGTTTTGGTCACTTTGTGGATAATTTTTCTCGAAGAAGGAAAGAATAGGATAGTGATATAGAAGAAAGAAAGACAAGAATACCATAGTAAAAACGGAGACAAAGGAAATGAAAAGAAATTATTCAAATCAAAAAGAAGAAGTTTCTTGTCCAAATATGAAGAAGAAGAAGAGAGTGATGATGAATCTGAAAAATCCATTGAGTATAGTAATGAAAATCCATTCATTGCAATAGTTAATGATAAAGAATTTTTAAGTAGTAGTTTTGATGAAAAAGAAACTCATCTTGAAATGCATTTGAAATAAGAGTTGAAAGAATGTTTGGGAAAGATCAGAAGGCTTGAAAATTAAAACAAAAAATTGTAAGATGAATGTTCAAGAAACCAAGAATTTTTTTCTTGTGAGAAAGACAAGTTGTTTAGAGTGATTGAAGATTTGAAGTAGTATTTTGAAGATGAAAATAATCATAATATGCTTTTTCAAGTAAAACTGAAGGAAAATGAAAAGGAGTTAAAACTTGTCCCAAAAAAACGCTCTGAAGTTGAAAAGAAAATTTTATGTTTCCAAAACTCCATCACTAGTGTTAGTGAATGTTCTCATAATGAGTAAATTGAGAAATTTCAACAAAATATACCTTCAAATAGTGATAAGATTCATGGAAATGTGTCTGAAAAGAAGAATTTTGGGAAGGTTATGTATGTGGTAAAATTAAAGAATTTAGAAGATACAAAACTTATTGGGTCTGAAAATGTTTTATATAGATTCAAAAAAGTTTCAAATAATTATAATCCTATTAAGGCTAAAAATAATAAGAAGAATCCAATTAATTGTGAAAATAATATGGTAGAGAAACTTTTTCACAATTCTGATCGGTATGGAGGTTTCAGAGGCCAATACTATTTCTATGGGTATTGTTGGTATTGTGGGGGATTCAGGAACACAAAAAATATGTGTTGGATCAATCAATATCATTAATATTATCCCATAGGTTATTAAAAGAATAGATTCCTGGGGAGTCAATCTCTTCAAAGAAAGAAAAATGAGAAGGTTTTTATGAAGAAATATGAAAAGAATGAAGTGAAGACTGAAAATAGGTCCCAACCCTTGGAAAATATTTGTGAAAGATGTGAACTACTTGGACACCATGAAAAGGGATGTATTGTTTTTTCACCATCTCAGAAAAAGATTTAAATTCATAAAAATCAGAGGTAAAAAATGAAAATAATAAAGAAAATGATCTTGTTGTTGAAACTGCATTAAAATCCTTGAGTACGGTGGAAGAGAATCAGTTATGGCATAAATGTTTTGGGAATATGTGTCAGAGAATCATGAGAAAGTTATCTAAAAGAGACAGTGTTCGGGATATTTTTTATTTGCTAAGTAGAAGTTATTGGTGTTCCACTATCTTCTATAAATGAAAAATTACAAATTCTGTGCATAAGAATGATGATATTTGTTCAAAACAACACCTAGAGCTGATCACTTATGATATATATTGGAAAATAATAGAAAAATAAACACATAAGGATAATTACTTAATTACTTTCATTGATTATTTTACTTTCATTACTTTTATTACGTAGATGAAACAAAAATCAAATGCTTTGAAAATGTTTAAAAGTTTAAGAAGAAAAGCTAAGAACAAATGTGAGTATTCTATAAAGAAGTTGAGAACTGATAATAGTGGTGATTAAAAAAGTGAGAAGTTTGAATTCTATCTTGATAAGAATAGAATTTTTCCCGAGTATATCTCTCCATACACTCCCAAAAATGTGATTCTAAAAGAAATAATAGAATCTTGGTGGAAATATGGAGAACCATGCTACTTGAGCATGTACTTTCTCATTACAATTTGTGGAAAGCCATGAGTACTGCTGTTTATATTTAAAACAATTTTTTCTATAGGCCTCAATCAGGTATGACTAAATATTAATTGATTTATGAAAAAACTCCAAGTTTTTAGCACTTTAAGGTATTTAGGATTCCTTGTATTATAAAGAAAAATTGTGGAAACTATGGTAAGTTTGAGAAGAAAGGTGAGGATTGAATATTTCTTGGATATTCTCCTCAAGGAAGAGGTTAGAGATGCATCAACAAAGAAAAAATAATTGTTGATTTGGTTGATGTAAAAATGATTGAAGTTCCTGAGATAGAGAATCATGTTTAGGTGTACAATGAAGTTAAGAAAGTTGAAGAAGATAATTATGATATGGATACAAACAATTGTATTCCTAATAAAGGTGAAGAATCAAACTTAGCTATTTATAATGATGAGGATGGTAATAAAAATTCTTATTCAAGGCTGAGGAGACATGTGGAATCACACAATATAATTGGTGATCTATATCGTAAGGTTCAAACAATATGAACAACAAATCCCACTACACATACTACTTTATATTCAAAAGTGGAACCAAATGGCGTGAAAGAATATTTTTAGCATCCATAATGGGTTGAAGGTATGAATGAATAATTGGATCAGATTGAAAATAATAATATATAGGAACTCATACCCAAGCCTAAAAAACATCATTTGCATAAAATGTGTTTTCTGGAATAAGTTGAATAGAAAATGTGATGTTATAAGAAACAAATCAAGATTGTTTTTCAAAGGGTATTTATAGATTGAGGGTATTGATTTTGATGAAACCTTTTCTCTAGTGGAAAGTCTTGAAGCAATTATAATCTTTCTTGTTATTTCCACACAACAAGTCTAGAAGTTCTATCAAATTGATGTTAATTCTTCATTCCTAAATGGAGATCTTGAAGAAGAGGATTATATTAGACAACATTATGGATTTTTTATTAGAGAAGATGAAGGTTATGTGTGCATATTGAAAAAATAATTGTCTATCCAAAAAAAACATTGTGGGTATGGTATTCCAAATTGGATACATGTTTAAGAAAGCTGAATTTTTTAAAAGGAAGAGTAAATAAAAATCTTTACATTAGATAAAGTCAATAGTATTCCCTCATTGTAATTGTTTATATTGATGATATTATCTTTTTTGGAAATGATAAAGATAGTTGTGAAATATTTTTCAGAGAAATGAAGAATGCATCTAAAATGTCCATGTTGGGATAAATGAAATACTTTCTTTGCTTACAAATCCAACAAGAGAAAGAATTCATTTTCCTCTCCCATGAAACGTATGAAAAAGAATATCTCAATAGGTTTGGCATGAAAAAAAATCACAATCTATTTCGACACCAATTTCGGTGGGAACAAATATGAGTAAAGAAGTATAAGAAAGAAAGTTGATTAAAAAGAGTATCAAAAGACGATTAAATATTTATAGTATTTGACTACCTCAAGACCCGACATTGTGTACGATGTTACCTTATGTGAAATATTTCAAACTGATCCAAGAGAATCAAATCTTATTGTTGGAAAAAGAATTATTAGATACATTAGAGGCACAATAGAATTTGGAATCAGGTATAGGAACTCAGATAGTATTGATTTATTTGGGTATTCTGATGTAGATTGGGAAGGGAATGTTGATGATAGAAGATCCATATCCGGTGGTGTTTTCTTTTTGGGAAATAGTTGTGTTAGTTGGAATTCGAAGAAACAAAACTCAGTAACTCTCAATATTTATAATGTTGAGTATATTGTTTCTACTCAAGACACAACTCAACATATGTGTATAAAAACACAATTGGAAGACTTACTTGTTGATGTGGAGTTATCCTTACTCTTGGGTTGTGACAATAAATACAATAAATCTCACCAGAAATCTTGTGCAACATTCGAATTCATAAAATATTAATATAAATTTTATTTTCTTCAAAGAGCATGTGGAGAATAATTAATTGAAGTTGGAGTATGTTCCAACATCGGAACAAGTGGCAGATATTTTCATAAAACCTTTATCAAAGGAGTCATTCTCAAAAAATGAGGTTAAACATGGTTGTCCAACCACTTTCTCTTTAAGGATGATGCATGTGAATCTGACCCCTCTCTTATCTTACCTTTGTATTGTTTCATCAATGGGAGAATTGTTTTGTTTCATAAATATATTTCAAAAAACATAGAGTTGTGGGTAAGTTATGAATTCATTACTATTTACTGTGTGAACTATTCTAACTATTTGTTGGAGTGGTTGTATAAAAAGAAACTGAATTGTTTTCCAGGTAGAATGAAGAAATGAAAGAGAAAATAAAGTGGTTATCATAATCATTATTTTTGATATCATGGTTTTTATATCAATGATTCTTGTTTCCTTCAATGAGTTAGCTCACGCGGGCTTAGAATTGTTTATATTCAATCTATTGGATGAGTATACAAAGTTCAGCGATTTATGAAACTTGGTTGACAAAAAAATACAAAGGGGGATATTGTTGGGACCAAGATGATGATAAAGGTGATGAAGGATTCAAGATTTATATTTTGTTGTAAAGGTTGGAATTGAAGAAAATAAATAACTTCACTTTGTTTTTGGAAATCAATTGTTTTAGGTTTTTTTTAATTGAATCATATTTAGATTTTTTTTCAAAACAATCAAAAAATAATCATATTCAAATATTTTTTTCAAAACAATCAGATATGAATCGTATTTAGATTTTTCATATCTGAATGGCAGAAAGAAAGAAGTGGTGCTGATTATTTTTCAAAACAATCATATCCAGATTAAAGAGGTAGTTCCAATTGTTTTTCAAAACAATCATATCCAGATTGAAGAGGCGGTGCTGATTTTTTTTCAATACAATTGTATCTAGATTGAAGAGTTGGTTTCGATTCCTTTTTCAAATTATCTAAGCGGTACTGATGGAAAGGCGGTGCCAATGAATTTTGTACCGATGGAAAATGGTGATTCCAATTAAAAGGTTGATTCCAATGGAAAACGGTGATGCCTATATAAAAGGGTGATACCGATGGGAATGTTGATATCGATGATAATGGTGATGTCGATGGAAGATAAGACACTAATTGTTTTTTAAAACAAATCATATTCGGGTAGAAGTAATGGAAAGAGATGCTGTCGATTGAGAATGAATCATATTCAGATTGTAATTTACCATATTTTTGATGAATAGAAGAGGTGATTTCATTAAAAAAGGAATCGTATTCAGAATTTATTGTATTATATTAGGTCAGATCATTGTTTTCTTATTGTATTTTATCATAACTAGAAATGATCATACCAAGAAAGATTGTTTCCAGAATGTTCATAACCAGAACGATTGTATCCAGAATGATCGTACCTAGAATGATTGTATCCATAATGATCGTACCTAGAATAATAATAACTAGAATGATCCTAACCAAAATGATCTCAACTAGAATGATCGTAACCAGAATGATCATATCCATAATGATCATACCCAGCAATGGTAACCAGTAATCGTAACAAGCATGATCAAAACAAAAAATGATCATATGCATGATAATCGCATCCCAATCATTTTTATTCAGAAAATATCATTCTTGGGTTGAGATGAAAAGAAATAAGCATGAATTAATGGAAAGTTATAATACATTCCAATTGAATTATGCCAATGTTGAAGCTGGTCCTAAATGAATTCAAAGTCATTAAGGAAGTCATGATTCAAGAAAATGTTTTGAATTTAATGATGTGTTTTCTCAAGTGGGTAAAGAGAAAGGAAAATAAATTGGAGATTGTTGAACCAATTTTAAAAGGGGCACCTTTATTTTAAAATAGTGATTGTATCTCAAGTGTAGAAGTTCATTTCTTCAAACTCATTCAATTATTATGGTACCAAGTACTTTTCTAATGAAATAAACATGAAAGAATCGGATTTAGATGACTAGACCCACATATTTCACATAAATTGTAAGTGTATTGACATTTGAAATGGGAGTCTGGAAAATAAGAGATTAAAATTGTAGAAGTTTCAAGAAGAATCGAGAAGTATGGAAAAAAATTTAATTTCATTGAGATTTCAAGATAAATTCATATTTATTTAAATTTAAGTGGGTGGGAAAGTGTTTTGGGATTCCCGCCTAAACAGGTTTAGGGACATCTATAAAATTGAAACATGTACATTTTATATTATAGAGTTTCTCACTCTTTACTACAGAAGAGATTGAAGCACCGTGTTTCTAGAGAGAATAAGTTATCAATTCTGTTCCGATTAAAAACTATTTTGAGTGTTGCTGATTCATTCATATTCTATTTGGCTTGACAATTATATTTTGGAATTAAAGCGGTGTTGATTTAACTCTATAGTATTATATTAGAAAACCATACTTAGATAAGTGTTTTTTCAGTATTAGACTTCAAGGAATCAGATTCATAAAAGATAGGACTTAGTGTTTCATAAAAATTTCCATCTGGTTCTTACCATTATTTTGGGTAAGGAATTGATGAATTTTATTAAAATTTGAATAGATTTGTTGAGTTGAAAAGAATATTAGGTAAAGTTAGTTGTTACAAAACAATTGTGTTACTCGATTGTGCTAAGACGGTGTCCAAGCACTAGGGGTACTGTTTCATAGTGATACATGAGTGAAAGGGTATATCCTACTTTTTGTAACCCAAGGATTATTTTCATAGTATATTTTATGGTATTGGATCATTTCCAAACCATACCAAGGACGTAACTATTATTTTTTAATAGTGAACCTTGTAAATCATTGAGTTCTTGTGGATGTGTTTTGAGTTTGTTTTCAGTAGGGAATTGAAATCTCTAAAAGGAGGTAAAATGTTGTTTCAATTGAAAAGAAGCATAAAAGAGAAGAGTATCACTGATTCACCCCTACCCCTCTCAGTGATACATTACTCTGATTGGGCACTCTCAGGTATCATAATCACGTATCATAACCATGTTATGCATTGTGTGGTAATTAGGTATCGTAACCAGGTTATGCATTGTATCATAACCAAGTTATGCATTGTATCTTAATCGGGTATCATAACTAGGGTATTCATTGTATCATAATCTCATATCATAACCATGATAAAGAGTTTATCATTGCCATTCATCGTAACTATATTATATATTGTGCATCGTAACCACGATATAAATTGTAACAGATATGTATCTTATCCATGTTATGCATCATAACCATGTTTTGTATCGTAACCACTATATGCATTATAATCATGACAAGCATTATAACCATTATATTAATCATACTTAAGTAATTCATTGTACTATTATCTTACATCAATACCGAATACATGTTTCTCATAATCATTGTTTCATACTTTTGTACTTAATATTTTATATCTAAAAAGATGTTATTTAGTTGGTTATTTACCTATAAAAATGATGTCATATATTTTGTTTGTTTTGACCATTTTAATGTCTAGGATCCAAGTCCCTCCAAATGTTTTGGAGAAATATGACCATTATAGAAAATATGACCATTCTGTTAGAACCATGGTCTTCTATGCTTGATTTGGAGTATGGTTTGTGTTTGTTTTCAATCCTCAATGGAAGTTCAGAATGTGTACCAGCAAAGAGATCATACAGTTTAAGAAGACAACAGTATTGAAGTTGGAAATGTTTCCTAGTGTTTGCCAAATTTTTGGGCCTCAAAACTTGAAATATGAAGAAATGTGTTTTTGGAAAAGAGACTTGAATGTCGAGTCCTTGGAGGCTACAAAACTTGCACGCCTGATGTTTTTCATAATGAGAACGTGAAAATATGGAAAAGGAAATAGGGTCGCTCAAGTATTGGTGTGGTCGCGCAAGAGACTTGCGCACCGTAAAAGGACTTGTGTGTCAGTACCTTAGAGGATTGGAAAGTCGTGCGCTGTATGACCATTGTGTTTTGATCATCAAAATATGGAAAAGTAAATAGGGGCTTCCAAGTTTGGAAGTTGGTTGGGAAAGTGTCTAGGAGGACAGAAGGGTTGCGCGCCGAGACTTGCGCGCCGAGGGAAGACTTGCGCGCCGCCGCGCAGGGTATCCGAGTGCCTATAAATAGAGGACCACCCCTCCTCAATCAACACGAACTTTGGACTTGAATAAATTCAGAGCTCCCATCACGCGGGTGTTGAAGTCCCGCAAGTGTTGGTGGGTCCCACAAGGTGGAGCAGCGCGGCAGTTGTGTGCTGCCGTTCCAGTAGCCACGCAAGTGATTCGGTCATACTTGCACAACAGAATTGAAGTTGCGTGACTAGTTTCCATTAGGCTTCAAAATTGATTTGGGTTGAAAAGAATTTGTGTCGCGCAAGTTTTATTTCGAAGAAGGTTGAGTCGCACAAGTGTTGGAGGAGGACTTGTGTGCCAGTTATAACTTTTCTGTCGTCCATAAAAGTTGTGCGCCATCTTGGTGTTGTGCGCCAGGTGTTAGTTGAGGTATGCTGATTGCCTTGAAGCTACACGAAAGTTGAAGATCAGTTAACGAGTGATATTTGGACTTCAACAGCGAGTCTACATATAAGAGATGATACTTTCATTGAGAAATGATGAAGAGACCTTCACATCTATAAAATGAGTGGGACTTCACCAATGACAGTGAGTCAGGGGGAGTCAACGGGAGTGACCCGAGGGAAGCCGTTAGCTATCCCTGAACCTTTGTAAAGGTAGTGAGACTAGGACAGAGTGACTGTTCCCGAACCTTTGTAATCCACAATTAGTGAAGATTAGTGGAATTTGGTACGACCGACAACTTTTCAGCGTATGCTCCTTGGACGTAGCCCTTAGTGGTGAACCAAGTAAAAAGTGTTGCGTCTTCTCTGTGCACATGAAAGCCTATTTTCTGATCATAATCATCGTACAGGTTCAACAAGTTCCTACCAAAATGGTAACAATATCCATCACATTAAAATAAAACTTTATCACCCTGATTCACCCCTCCCCTCTCAGGGTGTCTCAGGGTCCTTCAAATTGGGTCTTGAGGACTACAAATAAGAGGTCATTTGAACTAGAATACACAACTTTTGCTGCTATCACGTTCAAGAGAGAGATGTTGTCACTTCTCTCTTGCTTCATGAAAAATCCTTTAAGATACAAGAATTGAATGACTTGTTCTATGTTCTTGTATTTCTATAGGTTCTTTTTTTTCTTTGTGCGACCGATCATTGTGATAATGATCGAGGGCTTCCAATGATAGAAAGACGTGATGTCGATCATCAAATCGAGGGATTTCAATTGCTTGAAAGTCAAAAGTGTTGATTACCATATTAATTGAGGGCTTCTGGGGATAGGAATATAGTCATGAAGATCATTGTATCAAGGGATTACCAAGGTGGTGGTAAGACAGACCTTTATCCTAGTTGAAAGGATTCCCTAATATTTGGGATAAAATAATTGTAATACATTTTCATTTCTCCTACTATTTTTAATATAAAGGGAATCACTTTTAATCTTCATTTTATTAATTTTTTATTACTATTTTATTTTTTTCAGTTATGATAATTTCATTAAATTTTGTATTAATAGATTCTATACATTTTGTGGTAGAATCATTTTCATTTTTATTACTCTGATCATTTTATTCAATTGGAATATAATTTTTTTTAATTTATTATGGTATTACAAAATTTCATATCCATCGGATCAAAGACCTGTATGGTCATCTGTATTGGATGTGAATTTTATTTGTTTAAGACATCTTAAAAAAATTTCATTCTTAAGAGTCTAAATACTAATTTTTTAAACCTAAAATTCACCCCCTCTTATTGTCATGGGCCCAACGACCACAAGGCTAGTTTCTGGGTGGTCGACCATAGTGGTCGGTCAGGCACGAAAGGTGGACTAAGCATAATGGTCAAACCATGTGCAGCCAATGTGCATGGTATTTGTACCAAAATTGATGTTAGGTGGACAGACCATGGGGGTAGGTGGACCGACCATGTTGATAGGTCCATATGCCTTGTATGGAAGGTGGGAATCTTTGTTCAAACGGTTAAAACTTTTAAACATAGCATCCAAACGTTGTCTTGTCAACAGTAATGCGGCCGTGGATTTAAGAAGGTTAACTCACGACCAATTTTTGGTACCATATTCAGATTTGAGGATCTTATTGTTCCTAGTTTAGACCCGTATAGGTTGAGTTTTTTTCCTTGGTCCCCTCCTCATGGATACAGTGCAACATTACATCCACATAATTGGTTTATAATCCCCTCTAAAGACCACGTATAGCGTAGATTTATGGCGTCACTCTACAATACTGGAGTGTGTTTCTATGTCATCCCAGGTGAAGTTTCTGGAATCGTCATAACCTCCTTATGTAGGGTGTTGATCCTACATATATTGTGCCCTATTGGAAAAGTTTATGGAATCATTACCATATGATCCCCTATGTACCTGGTTAATCCATACTAGGTTCAGGGAGTCCCCCAGTGGTTTTGGGCATGAACCCCTCTATATGTATCATAGTCTTCTCAAGATATTGTTTCCTATTTGGGAAGGGCTCAAATAATATAGGCCTCTTCATCGAGTGTCTCCAATAATATCATTACTTTAGGAGTGATTTCTCCCGAAATGAGCATTCTTTAAATCAGAATCATGTGGATTGATGTTGGTTATGACTGCCTAATGGTATGCTGTATTTCTTGAGTATATCTCATTTTTTGTTCTCTTTGTATCTATGATACATTTTTACATATTATATTGAGTTCAATACACTTGGTTCTCTGTGTTTGGTGTTTTTTTAAGTGTCATACTGAGTATTTTAATACTCACCTCTACCCCGTCTATTCCAGCATGTGTAATGTCTTGTGGAGATAATAGTTCTTTTTATGGTGTCCTGGGAGGACCAAGAGTGATTAGAGCTCAGTTGGATCTTGGATGACCGAGGTGATTACCGTGAGAAAATCTTAGAAGTAATCATCACCCTAAGAGTAGGTAGGACACTTTATAGTTTCAGTTGAACTTGTGTCCAGACTCATTGTGGTGGGATTTTATTTGGTCATGTTTACCTTTTCCTTACTTCCGATTATAATATGGTTATGATAACAGAGGTTTATGAAATCCTTATTATAGTTGATTTAAATTTCATCATTGTGTGGCTTAGATATTGGTAAGTGTGTATAGGTACTTTCAAAAAATGCCTCCTATTTGTGGAAAATGCCTACTCACTACTAGTCATTATCCCCTAGCCAATCAGAGGTAGGATTGGGGTAGTCACGACATGAGCCCCTCTAGGACTGGTCATGACATAGGGAGTATCCATTGGTCTCCATGGGATACCCTATATAGATACACTTTTTTCCCTAGGCTTCTAGTTCATTTCCTAATAAGGATGTAGTGAATACCTCACAACCCCATACACATGTATACAACAAAACAAGTTTCTTTCCACTCCATTACATAAAGAAAATTCCATTTTCTGCTTTATTTGGTACTCATTTTAATGTGAATCCTTTAGATATTAATGTATATACCCAAAATGTAATTGAAATAGTTAGATGGATCACCATTAACCTTTCCATTTCTAACAAGTTAGGGTTCCTACTTTCACTAACACCATTCTACTCCAGTGTATAAGGTGTAGTGAGTTGAGATATAATCCCAAACTCCCATAAGAAGTCAATAAACTATTGGTTAATATATTTACTACCTCAATCCAATCTATGTTTCTTTATCTTTTTTTCTAGTTGACTATATACTTCATTCTTCAATTTTTTGATTTTCTAAAAGTACTTAGAACTATACCTCATCAAGTAGATATATAAATATATAATTAATACATTTTTAAAAGTAATTATGTAAGAATATCCACCTCTAGCTTCTATTGGAAATTGTCCACACACATCATTGTGTACCAATCCTATAAGCTCTTTGTCCCTTTCACCTTGTCCATTGAATGAAAGTTTGGTCATTTTTCTTTGTAAACAAGAAAGACACATTTTAAGTGGTTTTATCTTAGTATAATCTAAACTTCCAAATTGGAAGAGCATTGTCAATATCTTATCATTTACGTGACCAAGATGGTGATTCCATATCTGAGTGTTATATTATTCATGTGAATATGATTCATTTTAAATTTTTAATAATTGGTTTCCATAATTTAATACATAAATACTGTTATATAAATTTTCTATACAATAAAAAAATATTTTCTTTATAAAACATACAACTTTTATTTCCAAACATGAAAATAAACCCATTAGTATATAGGTATGATATATAAATTATATTCTTCGTAACCATTGGTATATAATAATAATCTTTTAAAACCAAAAACATTCCTATTGGAAATGAAAGGTGGAAGTCTTCAATGGATAATATAGTTAGTCTCGTAAAATTAGAAGCCCATAGATCCACCTCTCCTCTAGAAATATATCAAAACATACTTAGTTGATATATTTGGGTAAATATGTGAGCACCATGAGCTATATCTAATATCCAATTTGTAGATATTGAAATAGTACACTTGATAAAGGACCAACATTTAGGTTACCCTTACTTATTGGTGTAGTTCCTCTTCCAGTGTCTTGGGTTGCCACATAAAAAAACTACCACCTTTTCCTTTCCATATCTCTAGATCTTATTCTTCTTATAAGGATGTTTCTTGGTATCTTTAGACTTCTATGAGTCGTGGGTCCCTTTTCCTTGTTCTTCTTTTTCTTGTTATCCATATGGACCATAAATTTATCATGAAAAATGTCCTTATCCACACGGTGAATCAAAGTAAGACATTTCTAAAGTATCTTGTCATTATTTCTCAATTTTTAATTAATAATAAAACTATAGAACATCTTGGGTTGTGATGAAAGTATGTTACCTGTATGAAACTCATCCTAGAATTTAATCCCTAATAGGTTTATGCATTTAATATATCCAATATGTTTGAATACATGAATCTTTGTTAGAACAGTGTCTCCAAGATTATTTGTAAACAAAGAACTTGAGATCTCATCCCCATATTGTCTTTCCTTGTCCTAATAGAGATCCCAAAGGAGACACATCATGTTATACACATCAATTTACTCATGTTGCTTCAAAATATCATTGGAAATGGATGATATCATGAAACATTGAATATATGTGTCATCATTCAAATGTTTCTCATTGATCAACAACTCTTCATCACTTGCCTCATTTCCAGGAACATCAATAATAGGTTCTTTCAGCACATATAATTTCCTATCATGGAGAAGGATAAAGTGTCAGCACCTTTACCACTCTTGTAAATTTATATCGGTGATAATGTTATCCTTATAAAGTATAAAACATTGTTATGTGTTTTATGTAATTTTAATTTCGATTATACACATTAGATGAGAATAATTTTAGAACATTATCTAGTAAAATTTAGACAATTAAATAAATATTATATTTATTAATCTCCCACTATTTTATCAAAACCCAATATCCCAAACTGTTGGTATCAAAATATCTAGTTTCATGGACATTATAGTGGAAATGATCTAAATTTCCCTTCTCATTACCCAAAACTTTTTTGGTTAAGAAAAATGTATGGTTTTAAGTACACATTATAAATTCCAAAGGCATTGACTAATAGTTCTTTTGTCTTCTGAGTTACCTCCCCAATCCTAAAATCCTTAAATTGGATTTCCTCAAACTGAGCCTCTCAGTTACACCAAGTCCTTATTTGGTGGTCATCCCTTGATGTAAGCTAAGTTAAGTCAACCCAAAACATCATACTATAATTCCTTGATAATTGAATGTACACAAAATTTGGTAAGTCAGGCACTTTGAACTATTTTTCTATTTTAACTAAAGTAGTGGATGGTTATACTGACATAAATTTTTACAATTGATGGATTTTATCTTTTTATGCATAAATTTCCAGTTATTCTTTTTATCACATGGTTGTTAATATTAAGTGGATTTACTTAAGTGATTCACCATGTATTATATAATTTTTATGAATAATCCAATTTATAATATTTTTGTCTTGCATGATCTTTAATTTCATTAATTCATGTGATCCAAAAAAATTATACATAATGAAATAACATTGAAACCTGAAAAAATTAATATAATAAAGTTGTATGATAATGATATTTTACTAATTCTTAGTTTATATAGTGGTTGATAATATAACTGTTGACCAACGATAAAATATATTGAACCAATTATGGTTCATGTTATATCTTTCCACCTTTCCACTTATGTATCTCTTGTGGATTGGTTTCGCCTCAGCTCCAAACATGAACCACCTCTACCAGCATGCGAGCTTCATCCATTAAATATGATTTTACTCACACATAGATGAGGTGAAAAGGTTTTACATAAAAGAAACCATGGGAACAAAGACCCTAACTTAATAAGAGGAGAGAAGCATACATGCAGGAAATTTAATTAAATAATAAATTAAATGAAACCAAAGACATAAAAAGGTCTAGTCCATGCTTAGGACATCCACATGAATGAAATTAATTATAAATTAATTAAAAATAACTTTCAATTCATAAGCATTCTTATTTAGGATAAATCATTATCAAACCAATTAATTATCTTCTTTAATTAATCATCTCTTTTATCTTAATTATCATCCAAATTTCTTTGAGATTCTCATCCATCATAAATTAAAACAAATTAAATTTATTTATTTAAAATTAACTATGAATATAATTGTACTTTAGAGGAAACATGGGGAATACCCATCCGAATCTACCTAATATATATTATACTAATATACAGTTTACTTTTGTGATATATAGTATGCATGACTTATCACATACTTTTATTATTTTCAGTATAAACTTAATGATTATATGAATTTAATTATTTTTCTATAAAGTGCTAGGCTTTAATGCAAGTAGAATAATATATGTCATACGAATCATACGTGATATTCATATCTGAATATTACATAGATATTAATTAAACATTTATATATATACTAAAACCTATACCATTGAATGTCCTATCAACTTAATGACCACACACAAGCACTTATCAATAAGGTTAACACAGTATAATAAATAAATGTGAAATCTGTATATTTTTGTATATGTATACATCATGTACATGTGATCTATGCATCATGTACATCTCTCACCACGGCATCAATGCACATGGTTTGAATTAATTTATTAATGAATTATTATTTTATTAAAAACAATTACATGGCATATAACTCAAGTTATGTAGTGTGTAATCCCGTGTTATCTGGAAAGAATACCTGGAACCTCTAGAAGATATCTTGTAATTTATTTAATTCATAAAATTAATAATATTGATTAGATATATGAGAAACTCAGTAGGAAGACAAGGATCTCACAATTTTAATTACAATAATGATTACACTTTGAACTATAAACTATATTACAAATGTCTAAATAATTAAATAATACCTAAATAATTATGAATAATTATGTGACTTTTCTGATACCATGTGTAGGTTCTGGGTGTAGCGGAAATGTGTGATGGGTACTGGATATCTTTTCCTTTTTCATGATTGATGATTAATCTGATATTTACACAATGAAAAACATCATGAACTACATAATTGAATCATAGAAAAAAAGAAGGGATAAAATTTTTGAACCAGAGATAGGATCATCACATATTATTTATAATAAATTTAATTAGTTAAAAATTACCTTGTTGGAATTATTTCTTCATTGATGGATAATGAAATAGATTTTCATTTTATGGTCCTTTCGTTATGTGAATCAAAGTAGATTCCCTCAAGAGATGACCACATGTGTTCCCCAAATCATTGAACATTGTTATAGGAATATTCGGGTGCTAGCACGGTAGATCATATCTCTAGCATCATACGCCTTTGATCACCTTAAGAATCACTTCCAAAGGATTGTCCTTTATCTCTCTTGACTTGAGAGTGGGAGGTGAAGGATGATTGATCTCCATTCTTAGGAGAGTTCTAGGATAAGGGAGCTCTCTAGGACATTAAAGGATTCTCCAAATTCATTGTTCACAACCAAA
The DNA here is from genome assembly GCA_963277665.1 of Viscum album. Lineage (NCBI taxonomy): Eukaryota > Viridiplantae > Streptophyta > Magnoliopsida > Santalales > Viscaceae > Viscum > Viscum album. Next base: position 1,326,052,928 of record OY728166.1, read on the forward strand.
CAAATGAATTGGCTCTATGAGAAAACAATAAAATTGGGTTTATAAACATTTAGGGTTAATGCAGTATAATTTCATAATTTTACTTTATTTTTTTAATACCTGTATGATTACATTCCAAATAATAAGATTAATATTTTTATTTCTGGACGTGTGATTAACGTGTAAATTAAATTAAATATTATTTAATCAAATAATATTCAATATTTATTATTTATCACCAGACCATTAAACTCAATATTCTATTCCTCATTAATATTTATTGGGAATTTAATGATGATTATTTAATTATTAAATAAATATCACTTCATTATTTTCCATTAAATATATAAATATTTTTTAAAAATCTGACTCACGTTATATTCTCATGAATAACTAGTGACAGAATATATGATATCAAGAAAACATAAATAATTATTAAACCATATATAGGAAAAATATTTATTCAACATGTTAAATAATAAATAATATATTATTATATAATTGAGGTTCTGGATAAACTTAGTGTGTGGCCCTATAGGCCTCCTTCTCTGTGGCATTCGGTGAAGCAACCTAATTTACATGGTTAAGATCTAAGAATATGCCAATTCTCCTATAGAGAAAAAATTAAATTCTACAGTGACATAATACCTCATACGAATGGTTACATTTTAATATAATCCATTTAACATGATATCTCAAATCAAACAGGTTGAATGTTAATTCTATCAACCTATGTGATCGATGTCTCTTTATTTGACATCGAAGAAATTGAACATTCCCATAGAACCCCATGGACTAGATTTATTTAGGATATAACATTTCTATAAAAGGGCCTGAGATACCAACTTCCATTAAACAATATAAGGTAGAAATCATTTCTCTCATTTATTCAGTAATACAATATTACATGTGACTCACCCAATTTATCCAAACTCACCACAAACATTTTTCAACATATTTTTCATTAATAAATCAAAGTACATGACTCATAATACTCATTAATAATAATCTTAAACTATAAGGATCAATACATAGGTCCTCATATAAGAACATATAATTTCACATATAAATGTGGATTTCTTATTGGAGGGTCTCATTCTCATAATATCCTAAACTGGATATTATCAAGGGTGCACACCAGGAGAAGGTGCCTCTATGTCCAATGAGTATCCACCCATGATAGCCTGTATAATTTTCCTACAACAAATGGTAGAATATAGACATATAAAATATATTTAATAATAGTTTTGTAACACCTTTGGGTTCTTATCCTAGTGGGGAAAAACAAAGACATTTTTGTGTGACAACTAGTCTTAATACATAATCACATACTATGTTACATTGAATAACAATGAGGATGTGATAAAGAGTTTATTAATATTCAAAAACCATGAATAAATGCTATCATAAGATACTCTAAATTTTGTTCTAGGGAACCAACTCCAACATGGGTTACACCCCAAAACAGAACATTGAGCTAGACTTGATTGGGAACTGGTTCATGGAAACGGTCCTTTCCACACTCATTGTTTGACACTCCCAAGGGATATTCTTTGGAAAACTCAAAAGATCATTATGAACCATTATTAAGGTAAAAATTACTATAAGTGTTTATGTTATGAAATAGATTAGGGATAACATATATTATAAGAAAAAAATTAATTTAAGGAATTAGGTTAAGATTATGTGATAACCAAAATTAAATAAAACTAGATTAATTTAAGAGTGATATCGGTTGACATGAAATGATACTAGTCTAAACATTTGGGAATCTTAAACATTCATAATATTGATTATATAAAATTTATATACCCTACTCTCTTAAGATATTGTTGATCACTCACAAATATATATATTAGTTTTATTATAAGACTATAAATAAAATATAGATAATTTCATTATAATTAGTTTGTGAGTAGTTCATTTCATGTATTAATTTTATTTTTTGTAAACAAATTAAATAATTTAAGGAGTATGATCATGAAAAACACTTATCTTTATTATAGAATATCTACTTTCAAGGATTATCCTGATTTCATGCTCAGATGACAACAAAATTTTTCAAATTTCCAAGATACATATAAATAACTTTATTAGGAATCTATTTCCTCTACAATAACATAGTTCTTTCAAGGATTGTGTATTATTTATTAGTGAACATTCAATCTCAACTTTCTTACCATGATAACAAGGGAAGTGCCATCAAAGAATTTTCAAATTATTCTCTTTTTCAAATACAACAATAACTTTATGGTTTTTTTTATGTTTTATAATAGTGACACCACTAATTTTCCTATATGTATCAAATTATATTTTTTTATCATTAGAAAAATGTCAAATTTGATTCAGAAAAACCCTATTTTAAAATATTTGAATATGAATTAGTAATTTAAAAAAAACAAGTTCAAGAAGATATTTTAAAATTATGCATTAGAAATCATTTTTTATATGATTTATTGATGCTTCTATTTAATAAATCTAAAATTCATGAGTTGTATTGGGTTAAAGAAAATAGATGAATTAAAAATATACTAAAGTGCCACTATAATGCATGAACCCTTTCTCCTCAATGGATACACCAATAGGATGAATTGAAATCTTTATTTAGGGGATGGATAACCTCAAGAATGAATCTTAGAATTTCATATTAAGGGTTTTATATTGTATAAAAAAAACTAGAAATTTTTAGGATGAAATAACATTAAGGGGGAGAATGTAACACCCAGACAATTCCTTTTTGTTATTAATAGAAATTATAATTTATAATGAATGTTCTATTTTGAGCACATATAAATACTTTTAATATTTCATTTAAACTATTTACATCATAGTTTGTAATGAATTTTATGAGTTGGAATAGTAAAAGGATTGAGAACACTTCCTAGAAAACTAACAACAAATTATTCATTTATTTAATAACATTACTTACAGTATAAAATAATTCATATTATTATTTAATATATTATAATAGGAATAACAAAAAATAATAAAGAAATTAAAAGATAATAAAAACGGTCACCTTGATCCCCTAGAATCATCTAATCTGTGAACAGTGATATATCATATAAATAGGGAGTTAATAAAACAATATTAATTTTGAAAACTTTATAGAACCTCATTTCAAATATAAGTAAATGATTAAGAGTAATAATTATTGTGTATTTATAGGGAACTTCGATAATTATATATTTTTTCTACTAATATAGTTTATCATCATTTTGATCATTAGTTAAATGATATTTGATAATGTTTAATGATATAACCAGACTGTGTTATTTTTGAAGACTATAAAAACAATTACAATACAATAAATTTTTTGTGGAAGTATTAAATAAAATTTCATATCATCTATAAATATTATAAAATAACTCCTAAAGGATAATATATTTTAATGAAACCAAAAGTAATTTTTATAATGATAAAAATGAATATTTTTATTTTAAATAATAACATTTCATTAAAATAATTATTTATTTAAAAAATTCAAATTAAAATACTAATAGAAATATTTCTAATAAAGAAAATTTATTCTTCTACTCAACACAACAAAATTATATTATGATTATTTTTTGGTAATTTTTTAACAAAGATGATTTTTTAACGAAAAAGTAAAAACATATTCTTTAAAAGTCATTGTGATATTATGACATCATGAACAAGTAATCATGACTAAAAACTCATGAAATTTTTTATTTAATTAAAAAATAATTAATTAAGTGTAAAAAAAATTATAAAATATTAATTTAAATTTAGGGATTTATACCTTTCATTTGGGAACCAAAATATTGAATTTTTAAGATAAAAGTTTATATTTGATTTGGGTGTATTAATTGGGTGGTTTGGAAGGTATAGTTTTGTTTAAATAGTAATTTAATGACAAATCACGATATCCAACTCTTAAATAGTCCATAAATATGGTTTTAATTGATTATTCTCATAATTGGTTGGCTTATATTTTAAAATAACCAATATTTAATCACTTAAAACCTACCCATACTGTTGTATGAATACCATCATTTCCCCCATCATCTCCACTAAAAATTTAAATTTTGTGAATTTATTCCATTTACCCACTCTCTAAATATCCTAAATGGTGTTACCAATGTGTCTCTAAGGTCCTAGGGGTTCCCCCTCCATGATTTAGGAAGAAAATTTTCACGGTTAGGGAAATTCTCATCTTACTATTTAATTCAAGTGCCTCATTTTTGTGAGACTACTTAATGTCAAATATTCTATATTTTCATGAAATTTTTATATTACCTATACTTTAAATTAGTGTTGTTTCAATGGGTGACCTAAATTCCATCCCATTATTCATTTTTCAAAGTCAATGTTATGTATCATTATGTTCCAAAAATTTAATAAGGGATTTATCCTCTTCTTTTTCATTCATTTACATCCTTATTATATGTCTTCTAAGTGAACATATTATTTCTTTTTTATTCATTATATTTTTTATTTCCCATAATTGAATTTTTTTTAACGAATTTGAGAAAACTAATCTCTCTCAATATGTTTTTTCCATAATCCTTATTGTATACTATTATCTTGCGAAAATTATTTCATCAATATTTTCTATTTTTCATGAGATAGTTTAATAATATGAATAACCAAACCTCTTCAATTTACATAGTAATTTACTTAAATGTAAAAATAACTTATTGATTATAGGATTTACATTTATTAAAACCATATTCGTTTTCCATGGGTTAAAAATAATGTTTTGTTAAAAAAACATTAAGAAATTTGTATACAATGATTTGTATATGAAACCATTTCTTTATTCCCTTGGGTTATTGATAAAATGATTTCCTTTATGATAAATGTTTATAACATGAATTAAGATATATTTAGGGATAATCCTGATATTTCTTCATTGGATTTAGTGAATAATTAATATATACATATTACATTCTTGTAATACCTTGGTGAATAAACTTGATAATTAGGATTTATAATCGCTTGGGGATGGAATTGGGTGATATACTTATTAATTTCATATTATTATGTTAGATAAAAATTTCCTTGTTATTATTAATGTTATTTATATCATGATATGCCTCATATTAATTTTTTCATGCCTTATTATATGCCTCTTTCTCACATGATAAGTTCTTTCTTTATTTATTCCCTTACTGGGATTTATTGTCACCGCTTTATGATGTATATACCCAAGATATGAGATACAGTATGAGTAACCTAGGAAGAAATTAGGAATAATTATATAAAATGGATTAGAATAATTTTTTGGTTTATTATAAGTTATTTTTCAAGTATTTTGTTCCAATTCCCAAGACACTAAACCCAAAAGATCTTTTGAATTGTTAAATGTTCAATCTTCAAATGAAATATTTTATGTGATGAAAATGTGGGTCTCTAGTAATAATATTATGAGACCTTTTATATAATATCACTATATAATTCTATATACATTTCATTTATATTATATCTAGGTTTTCCCATAATATATTAATACTTCTATTTGATTTAATTTATCCATATTTGTTGTTAATCAACCAAAATTACATGTTTTAATCTGATTTAAAATTAATTTTTTATTGAATAGAATGGGAGGGGTCTATATTATATATCCATACATTAAGGGGTGTGGAATTTTTGGATACTAAGGGAATATCCCTTAATATATTACACCTTTTCTATTTATAATTTTATTACACATCATTAGAAAAATTTAATTATAACATTAAAAAAATTCCATTTTTATCAAAATAAAATCATACATGAATATCTTTCATGTAAATGATTAAAATCATACAAACGAAAATCCTATTCAAGATCATGTAACGTGAAAAAGGTATTTGGTCTCTAACTCTCTAGATAGAGTCACAACCCCCCATATTAATGAGTATCCATATAAAAAACATATTATCTATAGATCATTACTTAAGGATTATTTTAGGTTCTAATGTGTGTTTAATTAGAAAAATGATAGAATTCTTGAAAAAAATTATTTCTTTTGAATTACAACCAACAAATAATAAATCTATGTTAAATTTTAATGAAATTAAAACTTATAACAAGAATAAAACTCATTATATGCTTGCTATAACATATAGATAAATAATTTCAATCATTTTAAGTTATCATACAAACATTGTTATGTGAAAAATTCACATACTGTAAATATTTAATTGCCAATAAAACTCATAATTTGATAATATATAATTATGAAGACTTTTCATATAAATAATAAAATATATGAAAATTTCATATAACTATAAATATTTTATAATTCATAGATATATGGGCTTCCCATGATATAATTATAAACACCTTACATTTATATCTCAATTATAAACATATAATATTTTTCTTTTATACAGTATACATATGAACATGGTATTTAAATTATATGATTTAAAAAATGGTGGACTATTTATATTTTTAATCCATGTGAATATTTTAAATATATAACATAAAAAAATTTCATTTTTTAAATAACATATATTTTAATTTTAATTTTTTAAAGATATATAAATTTATTTAAAAATTGATACAATCTACCTAATTTTTTTTTTCCACAGAACAAATAAATTTCCATGTATAATTTATCTTACAAAATAATTTTTTAGTCTACATATGATTAAGAAAGAAATTTATAAAAAAAATAATATTTATTAAAATATTTAATATTTAAGTTAAAAACCTTTTAGAATTAAAATAATACTTAATAAACTTTTTTAAAATTTATTAAATCATTTGAAAACACCATATTTTTTTAATTTTTAGATATTTTATGAATTAAAAATTAATTTCATAAAGAAAAATTGATTTTAATGTTATTTCGGGCCTTACATACCAAATATATGAAAGCATAGTATGTAACCTAGTGGCTAACTAGGGTTGCATCGTGAGGAGTTCGACCTAGGAGATTCACTATTCTAGCACTGATAATTTTTTGTTTGTTTTCAATGATTGATATCAAGAGAGGAATGTCTTATTTCCTTGTGTTTTTATTTTATTTTAATAAAAAGGGAATTAGTGAAGATCCTAGAATGTTTTAACATATAGAGGTTTTGATCCCAATGTTAAATTATAGTGGTGACTTCATTATCCACTAGTGTTCTCATCAACCAATCAAGTCATTATCATCTATTTATTTATCTCTCTATCTAAATTATAGTAATAAAAAATGATTTTATCATATACATGTCTAGTTAACCTCCTCTATAGTTTATAGGTAATTAAAACACTTGATTGAGTCATGCATTGTTCCTACACCTAACTCAACTCATATATATTGTATCTCCCTGTTCACACAACACCAATTGTATGATACACAAACCAAGAAAATGGAGGGAGAGAAATTGTGATGGATATGAAGATATAATAGAAAATGGGAAGATGATATAATTATTCTTTATCCACTTCCTCCCACTCATAGTTGCATGAAGGATGGTAAATGAAAATCCAAATAATTAGAGGATATGTATTAAGATTTACCATGTGATCTCCCATGGGAACTAATCCCGTGAGTCCGTACACTATGATCATAGATCATAGTTATTATAGTATAAAATATGGTAAAGGGGTAATATTTAGTTTATCCACCCAACTTTAACTTACATGACTGTTACATCACTACGAAGATAAAAACATAATGGTGATACAATTCATGATCCAAAGTTTAAGTATCTTGTGAAAATGAGGCTCATACATCAATTGTATATAATAAAAGTTAACCACTATTTAAATTATTCTTTTTTATCCTTCTAAATATCTCATGATCTAATTAGTACATGTAATCACTTGAGGATATACATCAAAGAAATGGGGGAGCCAAAATCCTTATAAGAAGAGGAATAGGGGACACAAATTGATATTACATTTGTGGGAATGATCAATATCATCATATCATAAGGATTGAATCATCAACATAATCACGAGGGATTAATTTGATTAACTCATGGAATATGGAATATATATTATAATGAAACGTCATAACATATTAATAAAATGACACACATAGTTTTGAATAATGAAAACTTCATGTTCACGCATAACATGTGTTTATAAATTATAATCATCATAAATGTTAATAAATATAGAATAATTTCATGAATAATACACATTATCTCATGAGAAATATCACATTACACAATTAATTGGATGGTTATATATTTTTTGTCCCACTCTTTCAACATAAAATTATCATAATCATGTGTACCACATAGACCATTTAACAATCATTGTCATGAAATAAACTCATTAATAGGTGTGAATTTTATAATCATTTAATAAATTATATAATAAAACAAAAACCTATTTGGGTTTCTAAAAAATAATTAATATTTTATTTTGGAATATGACATTATCATTATTGAGTGGAGAAGAAACAACTCAAGATGAGTCAAATATATGTTTTAGAAATTAAAGTATTTTTGAAAAAGATTTGAAAATGGAATAGAAAACATTTTTTAATGGTAGAATAATATAAATCCTTGAAAATAAATGGTAAATAGTATAGGAATTACATATTTAGTATATTATAGGAATATTCATACTGAAAATAGTGTGAAAATTATGATAACCCAAAAAAGAGTTGTGTTAGAGAATATCATTACCTTAATTCCCACCTTATTTTATTACTTCTTACCCTTATGAATATTAAACATAGGTCTATTAAAACATGAAACAAAACATGAATTGTTTTCATTTTTACCACTATTGATCTATTACAATCATCCGATTTTATTTCTTAATTACCATCGTTAAAGGGGATACCTTTTGAAACCATGTTTTCTTTAAAAATTTCCTATTTCCATTAATTTTTCTATTTAGTTCAATGTAAATTACACATAAGTAGAATTTGTTAAAAAATATGGAAATAAATATAATTTTATACATAATTAATAATTTTTTATAACCATCCATAAGGTTGGGGATAAGAAAATAATCTGAAATGTCCTTGTTGGAGATTAACATACCTTTAACGACACATTTTCCAAATAAGATGTGCGAGAAGTATAATATATTAGTATATTAAAAGAACATTTTTATAGTTTATTAAAATTATCATGATAGTGATAACATAATGTGTTATTTGTTTAAGAGGTTCTAAATTAGAAAATAGAAGGAGGGAATGGAATTAGAAAAGGTAAATGAAATAAAAACAATAATGGACATTTCATATTTTTTTGAAGCAGTTACTTTTCTATGACCCTTAACTTCTTGAAATATCATTTTTTTTATTACTCTAGAACGTCCAAGAGTATTATAAGGGGATTAAGAGAGTGGATTTTGGTATATGTTTGTGTTTTATAATTTAGATAAGAATGGTTTTCTAAAGGGAAGGAGGATGGGTTATTTATACTTGAGGAGATGAGTAATTTTAGAATAAAATATTGAGTACAAATAGTATATCAAAGGTAAACCTTTTAATTTTGAATTTTTTGACACTATTAATCATATGTTAATAAAATTAAATTTGTTTTTTTACTTTAAACACCTTTATTTATTAGGAGGGTTGATTTATATTCAAATATTTATATTAATATACCCAATAGTCATGTAACTATTCCCAATAGCCATGTTACTATTCTAATGGTCATATAACCTCCTATAAATACTAATTCATTTATTTATTCAATATTCACTACAATTCCAACCATTTTTATATATTTTCATTTTTTTAGTATTTTTATTGGTTTACTAATACTTTTATTCATTTCTCTAGTATTTTTTGTGAGGGCGATGATCCTAGAATATTTGAAGGATCTAAATTTTAACATTCTAATTTTAATAATTTATAATTTTTATCGCATTTTAATGTTTGAAATTTTCATGGGTTTAGTTGTATATTAATGTAATGATATTAAATAATGAAATAATTTTTTTTTTATTTTTTTTATTTGATGTAAGTGTTTAATACTATATGATATAATATAACATAAATTTCTTTCAATAAAAAAATAAAATTTATAAACTATGGGTTGTAACATTATTTCCCAATTATAAATTTCTTCCTTTAAATTTCAACACATATTATGAGTTGAAAATATTTTTAGGTATATTTGTTTCATTTTTTACTCTAGTTTCCACATTTCCTATTCAAATTTATGGTTCCACCACAACACTATGATAAGGCGAGTTATGTTGTTGCATAGAATGTTTTCTCTATGGTCTGAGATCTTCACTGGTTTCACCTTATATGAGAGGTCATTCTACAGTTTTTCCACCTCTGATTTCATCATGTGTAGTGGATCAGGAAATTATTTCCTTATGAGAGATACAAGGAACACATCATTAACATAATCCATATTTGGAGGTAGTGAAAGTTTATAGGCTACTACTCTTAGGTGATTAAGGATATTAATAAGGAAAATGTACATAGGAATAATATTCCCTTAATTTCAAAACATCATGCCTCTCTTTCATAAAGATATTTGAAGGAAAACATTTTCTCCAACTTTAAATTAAAATTACCATTGATGATTGTTATCATAGATTTTCTCCTGAACTTGTGAAGATTTTATATGTTATTTGATGGATTGAACCTTATCTATCATCTCTTTCACATAATCAGGTCCGAGTAGCGTTTATTCCAAAAAATCATCCTAAAAAGTATTATTTCTACATCAAATCCCATACAGATATTCATATGAATCCATTTGAATACATGGGTTGATGTCTTTTGTATGAGAACTCAACTAAAGGGATATTTTAATCCAATCCTCCTTTAAATTCCATTTATTAGGATCACAGCATGTCCTTGAGTGTCTAAATGGTCCTTTCTTATTGACCATAGTTTTTTGGGGTGATGGGTCGTACTAAAATTCAATCCTATATTTAGAGGATGTTGAATAATTCTCCCAAATTTAGAAGTAAACCCTGGATCACAATAATATTCTATTAAATGTGTTTCCCCATGTAGCCTCACAACTTCCCATATATATATCTTTTCATGTTGTTATAGTGAGAAAAATTACCAAATAGTGATTGACTGGGACATCTTGGTGAGTCCATCAACCACAATTCATATAACATTGCTTCCTTTAGATTTCTTCAAGATTCCATTAACAATGTCTGTGGTGATTATATCCCATCTCTTCATAGTTTTGGCTAATTTTTTCATCATCTCCTCAAAATTATATCAATATCTTTAACTTTTTGAAATACCAAGAACTTTTATGTGTGTTCAACGATCTACTTCTTCATATAGCCCCCCTATAAGTTTTCTCAAATATCACAAGATGTCTTGGTACTTCTAGGACGTATTGAGATTGAAAAGTTGTTTGCATTATCCAATATCACCTTCTTTATCTCATATGATGAAAGAATAGATAGTCTAGTTCCAGATTAAATTACACTATCTCAATAAATGTGTAACACATGAAGTATCCATTCCTTTACTTCTTCCACCCTCTTTTAAAGCTTAAAACCATCCCTTTCTACCTCTTTGATCTTCTCTTGGATATATGTTATGGAAATAATTTGGTCTAGGTAGGATGTCATCTAAGAAGTTATTATATCCAGATCCATCCTTTTCATATAAATGAATATAGGTACTTTTTCAATATTTATCATGGATATAGTGGAAGGTTCTTTTTGAGTAATAACTCCAGCTACCTTATTCACCTATCAATGATGGCTGTGAATAGAGAAATCATAGTCCTTAATCAGCTCTAAAAATATTCATTGATGTTGGTTGAGCACCTTATGTGTGAGTACTTACATTAGACTCTTTTTATTGATATATATTTCTAACTTCTCACTATATAGGTAGTTCCAACAAATCATCAAGGTAATGATCATATCTTCTAACATCAAATCATGTGTTGGGTAGTTCTACTCATTTATGTTAAATTTTTTTGAGGTGTGGGTTATCAAATTTGTAATTTCTCATCATTACACAACTCAAACCTCTCTTTTAAGAATCATTGTATATCAAAAATCTATTTTAACATAATGGTTGTGTGAGTATAGGGGTAGTGATTAGCTTCTTATTGAACTAACTAAAGCATTCATCAAATTAATCCATCTAGTTATATTTTACCCCCTTCCATTTTGACTTTGTTAGTGGTCAAAGAATTAATGAGAAAATTCACACTAGACATTGATAGTGGCCTAAGAAATAAGAAAATGGTGGATTTCTATTAAACTAGTGGGTCTGGACCATTCCTCAATTTCCTTTGTCTTTTAATGAGCCATATAAATTCCCTTACTTGGGTTCATGTTCCCCAATAATGGGAGAAGTTGTATTTAAAAGTTAAAATTTTTGAACAAAACATACATTTACTCTTTTCCTAATATCACCATCACAATCCTTATATTCTTTTCTTATTTCACCTTTATCTTGGAGTAAATGATATTATCATCAATAATTACTACCAAATAATTCAAGATAGTTTTTGAAGACTATATTTATAAAATCTATAAATATTTTAGTTGAATTAAAATTTTCTAAGGGAATCACTATGAACTTGTAATGTTCATACCATGTATGGAAGGCTATTTTATAAATATATAACTTCTTTGACTTTCACTGATGATATCTAGAATAAAAAACCACTTATGAGAATTACTAAGAACCTCATAGTTGATCGAACATGTCATTAGTCCTTAGTTGGGGATATGTGTTCCTTATAGTGATCTTATTGAGTTCTTAGTAATTGATACCTAGCCTCAGGGATCCAACCAATCTCTTTAGAAAGAGCATAGGTTCACCCCATATTGATACACAAGTGTGTTTAGATTTTTTTTCTAGATACTCAGATAAAAGATTCTTTAACTTCTATTATTTTATTGAGGCCATCCTATATGGATATTGGGAGATATGTGTCAGTCTAGGTATGATCTCTATTGATAAATCAAAAACATTAATAAGTGGAATTTCGGGAAATTCTTCAGGAAATAAATCAATGTATTCCCATAAAATGGGAATTTCCTCAAGGTTAACACATTTTTTGAGTAACCAATTTAGGAAAGGTATTATTCATTATAAGGAATAATTTTTGAAACAATTGATCCATTCTCCAAAGAAGATTAATGATCATCCTTTTAATTTTAATGTTTTATGGGATGCTTCAGAATATGAAAGTATATTTCCTTTTCCTAAATTTTTTTGTGTTCTATATATAAATAATGAAAATTAATTTCCTAAATTGCATAAAATTCCACCAATGGAATGATTATGATATTTTCCAGAAGAATTTTCCCACTTAATATAATTGAAAAATACTCAACACTTGGGTTGAATTTATAAAATAACTTAGTTTTTTACAGATATCTCTACTTTAACCTATTGGGGTTTTGATTCAGCATTTCAAGATTACATGTAGGTTATACTTTAATACATTGAACTAGAATCAAATAAAACAATTTCCAGAATTGATTTAATATGATGTGTACCATGTAAAACATCATTTTCATGTACCACCTTGATTGTGTAGATGGAATAATGTTTCCATTGATTATTCAGATTTGGTGGTTATTGTTACATATTACAGATAATGACCCTTATTTTAGTCCACTTACATGCATAATTCCCATTCTCTCTACATTTGAAGCATTAAATCATGGGTGGTTCCTTCATTTCCTCCATTTAATTTTTTTTGATTTTTCATTTCTCTTTGAAATTCATGAGATTGGTGGTCTTCTCACCTAATCATGAAACATTTACTTTTCTCTTTAAGGAAATTACCAAGATGTTTCTTCCCGTATTATTAACATGTTGGTGATTGGATCTTTTTTATTATTTTTTCATTTTAACCTTATCTATGAAACACAATATTTTATTTTTTATCTCTATAACCATTTATAATTCACCAACTTCTATCTCTACTTTGATATCACGTTAAAATAATTTTTTCTAACTCCAAAATTATAAGATAACTACAAATATTTAGAGTTTCTGTTTTAAAGCATTAAAGAATATATTTATTTTTTCTATATTTTATGAAAAAACCCCATGGTTTATCTTTCAAGCCTTGTGATGTTTTCCTCCTGAGAGAAGACCAATTCACTTTACTTTTACTTAAGTTATTTTAATTCCATATCCATATTTGTTTGATGATTTTCAGAGAAATACATATTGAGAAATATTTTCATAATGTCTTACCACTCAATATATTTCATTTCGTCCTTTGTATTAGCATTATTTATCCAGTCACACCATTGATCTGCCTCCATATATAATGGTAGAAGACTATAGTAACATTATCATTCTAAAAATAGTGGATCATAGAAAATATCTTCTCTGTTGATTTCACCAAATATTATATGGAATGTGGATTAGAAGACCAACTGAACATCGATTCTCATTGCCTCATAAATGTATTGATAGATAGTTCCTCCTTTTGGGGTGATTAGGAGAAATCCACATGGTTTGGGTTTTTTTAAATCCTGATAAAATTCTGTAAGAATCACCATGAATTATTGAACTCTACCTCTCATGGAAATTGGGATGTCATTAGAACAATCATTGAATTGTACCCTAAATGGGTTTTTGGACTAGTTTCTCCTAGTTCCCATTATTTTATAAATAGATAAATGTTTGAAAAAAATAATATGTCAAAAAATAATGAATAAAAATTTTATTCTTATACAAATATTAATTCTAAAGTCATATATTATATGATTTATTTGTATAACCAAATAAATCATGGATCATATGGTTTAATCCTTGTATAAATTTATGTGGAATAATTTTATCAGTTATTTATCCTTCATAATGTTTTGTATGAAGTTTGTGACTAACCAAAGCATATCCCTCATGAGTATCAATCTAAGTGTGCAGAAAGACCCATTTTCATCTACAAATTTATTTTCGATTCAATTCCCAATACACCCTTTTTTGTTGTATTACTCATAGGTACTATTGTGTTATATCCATATACACATGTTGTATCTAGATATGGGTTTCATTACATTGAAACCATGCACTGTTATACTTTACTAAAAACTCAGATGTTTCTTTGGAAACTCAGGATTATCCCAACAGTTTCAACTAGAATTTTCAAATCCTAATTTCCAAATTAACTAATTCATGATATTATACTAACTAAAGTGACCCAAGGTTTCCTCCATGACTATTACATCAATTTTAAGATAAAAGACGTAATGGTGATATAATCCAAGATCCAAAGGTCATGTATTTTGGGAAAATCCGGCTCATAAATCAATTATACAAAACAAAAGTTAAATATTTTCTCAAATAGTATTATTTATCCTTCTATATATCTCAAAATATTATTATCACATGAAATCACTTGAGTATGTACATTAAAGAATGTAGTGAGATAAAATCCAAATAATAGGAGGAATAAGGGACAAGAATAAATAGTAATGGGGTGAGAATAATCAACATCATCATATCATAAGCATAGAATAATCAACATAATAATGATAGTTACATTTGATAGGTATTGGAAAATTACATATACATCATAACATAGTGTCCAAATACAACATATTGTTTCAAAAAAAGCTAGAATCATGTTCACGTATAACTCCTATTCATAAATCATAATAATAATAAATGTGAAAAAAGAAAGAATCAAGTTCACTCATAATATACATTATATCATTAATTATATCACATTACCAAATGAATTTGTTGGGAATATAATTATTGACCCACCCATCAAATCACAAAGTTTCAATAATCATTCATGCCACGTAGAACGTATAATAATCATAGTCATAAAATAAAAACATGTAAATGGATGGGTTTTAAAATTATTTAATGAATTATATATTAACAGAACACATTTTGGTGGTCCCAAATGAGTAAAGGAAGTCATATTTTGAAATAAAATGTCATCATTGTTTAGTGGAGAATAAATATATCAAGTGGAGACAAAGATATGTTTTAGAATCTCAATTATTTTTAGGACAAATAGTAAATGGCATAAAAATCATTTGGAATGGGTATAATCATGTATACCTGAAAAAATAAGTTTTAAAAAATATAGGAATGAAAATTTTAAATTATGATAGGAATATCCATACTTATAATAGTGTGAAAGATGAGATTGCATAAAAAATAGATGGGTTATAGAATCTCATTACCTAAATTCCTTTACTTTTTCGTATTTCTACCTCCTAAAAAATAAAATTATGTTTACAAAAAAACTGGAACCAAAATTGAATTATTGTTATTATTATTACTATTTATCAATTATAATCATTAAATTATATTTCATAATTCTCTTTATTAAAGGATAGATCTTTTTATATAATGTTTTCTTTAAAAAAAATTATTTTTCTTTGATTTTCCAACTTCATACAAGTTCATTTATACATTAGTAGAATTAATTATAGGAGATTAAAATAAATATATTTATAAATTTATATAACATAAATAATTTATTATAACCAGATAAAAAGTTAGTGATAAGAAAATAATTGGAAACTTCCTCGTTGGTGGTTAACTAGCGGTTAATAGGAAATTTTCCATAGGCATGAAATGTATAATATACTATTATATAAAAAATAACATTGTTATAGTATATTATAATTATAAAAAATCATGATATCATAATATCTAATTATTTTATGAATTTTTTAGTTTTAAAATAGAATGAGGATATGAAGTTAAAAAAGGTAAATAAGAAACTTGAAGAAAGGACATTTCCTCTTTCTGGAAGTGGTTCCTTATCTATAACCCCTAAATTCTTGAAAGATTTGATATTGTTTACATAAAAATTTTACTATGAATTATAAGTGGATTAAGAGAGTGTATTTGGGTAGTGTTTTTAATTTGGAATGTGATATAGGAGTGTTTTTCCATGGGGAGGAAGAGTGGTATTTATACCTGAGGAAAAGGTATTTTTTAGAGTAAAATAGTGAATAAAATACTATATCAAATGTAAACCCTGTAAAAATGAATTTTTTTGATAGTATGAATCATATATAAATGAAATAATTTTTTTAATACTTAAAAACTTCTTATAAATGGAATTACCTAAGTTATTAAAAGGAAAGTTGGATAAATGAAAATATATATTTTAGGGGAACACTTTTGACTTTCGACTTTGGAAAATACATTATAGGTTTGAAAATTAAGTCTATTTTTTTAAATAATCCTTTTAACATATTAAATTTATTTTAGTATGAACAAACCAATTTATTATCTATTAATTCCTTATTATATGATCATTAGGTCTTAAAAAATGTTGTTTTTAAAAATAGTATTTTTACTATTCACTTAAAAATGAATTATTCCAAAAAAATTACCAAAAAATCACACTTAAAAAATATCAACATTCTAAATTAAATAATAATATTCATTTTGACCAAATTATTTTCTAATATAGTTAATTTTAATTTTCAATATTGAAAATATGATTTTTGTGGAATACATTAAAATACAGTTTATTAAAATGAGCTTATATTTTCTTTGGGTTTTAAATCATGCTATTTATTTTATAGCATCATTATATTT
This sequence comes from Viscum album, assembly GCA_963277665.1. Taxonomy (NCBI): domain Eukaryota; kingdom Viridiplantae; phylum Streptophyta; class Magnoliopsida; order Santalales; family Viscaceae; genus Viscum; species Viscum album. The sequence goes on from OY728166.1 coordinate 1,326,070,314, forward strand.
ATATTTACATAAAGTACTCATGATAAATATTATTAATATTAAATTTTATTATTTTGAGGTTAGAATACTATTCTAATAGTCGTTTTACTACTCCGAATGGTCAGGTTATTATTTCCAATGGTCGGGTTACTATTCTAAGGATTATATTATTGCCTATAATTACCAATTAATTCCTCTATTCAAAATTCATTGAAATTCATACCAAGGTTCTATATTTTCATTTTATAATATTTATATTGGTTTAATAATATTATTTATCATTTCTAATGTGTTTCTTGTGGGGTGAAGATTATATCATAATGGAAGGATCTAAATTTTCCCATTCTACTTTTTCTTAATTTATATTCTTTGTCCCATTGGAATGTTTGAAATTTTTATGGTTTTAGTTATGGTTAAATTTAATGATCTCTATTAATTAAATAAATTGTTGTTAGTTTATTAATGTGATTTATGGGTTTAATTATTTATAATATAATGTGACACTCATTTATTTCATGAAATAAATATCAATTATAAACAATGGGTTATTTTATTAGGGGTTTCTCTAGGTGAGAACATTTCAATAATATTCAATATTCCTTATTCTTCCCATGATTTCTATATACTTCATCTATTTGATTTTGGTTGCATTAATCACTTAAGAACTTTTGCCTCGATTTATTTTTAACCAATGTAATAAGGTTTTTTGTAGGATTTCTATTTTAGGTGTTTTTTACTTTGATTCCCACAACCAAAACAATTTATAAGTTCTAGATCAACCACATAATAGAAATTCATAGTTGATTGGAATCATCATATGGTCGATCAAATAGAAAAGTTGATCATGTAGTCACTTTAGAATTATCATGTGGTCTCTTTAGCTTCACGAGGTTCAATGGAATAAATGTTTGGTCATTCATATTTCTTCTTACAATATATTTATCCCTTTATTAGATTTTCTTCTTGGTCAGTCGATCTATTTTTTGGTCACTTCATCATTACAGTCGATCATCTTCCATGGTCTATTTTCTAAAATTTTTAATTGGATAATTACTATTGATTTATTTTAAAGAGATATAGTCAATTAAGATACATGGTCAATTTATCAACACAGTCTACTGAACTATTTCCATTTTTCTTCTCTGACCTACACAAGAAGAAAATAAAATTAATTAATTTCTTTGTTCATGGCATTCATAATTGATTCAAAAAAAATTAAAGATAATTTCAAGGATTTTGAAAAATGAAATCTAGAAACAAATTCATTTCATGGATTCACAATTAAATGTAAAAATGAAAAACCGCTAAAAACATATTTAATAAATTTTACAAATAATTATAGATTTTAAAAAGTAACAAATAATAAATTATTTTCATAGCCTCTAACTATATTAAGGGGAGATTTACATTGAAAATTAGTTCAACTTTAGGGGGAAATAGTTCTCATCACTTTTACACACTTATAATATTGCACTCTTGAGTAATACAAGGAATTATACAAAGGAAAACGATTTTTACATCCAAGATCCAAATACACATGCAGTATGTAAAAAAGAAAAGATTCATCCATTTCTAAAAAATAGATACCTCTTATATGAATTAATGATACTATTCCAAATTAATTCAAATAAAAAAATTCATGTTTTATGAGTTAAATAAACAGACATAAATGGAATTAAAAGTTTAACAAGAATCATTTAAACTATCACAATCTCCTAGGTTCCTTTACCCAATATCCATTTTCAAATCCCTTGATACAAATAAGATGATATTCTTATAATTATTTTTTCACATTATTATTTAGGGTTCAATATTTTTCTCACTTTAATCAATTCATTTTTTATAATTTGTCACTTATCTAAAAATTTCCTATCTAAGTATTTGTAAATAAATTATTAGATTTAAAAATTTATTTTAATACTCACACACTCAAGGACTATTTATCTCATAATTTCATTTTGGGATACTAATTTCCTTTTCTATTCTAGTTTTAAAGGACTTATATGGCTATCTTTTGGGTTGGATTATTGATTTGTTCTATTTCATAAAGGATAATTTGACTAGGGTAAGTTTTAAAAATCTAGTTTCCTCAGGTTATAATTCTGAATCCACATTATCTGTTTCAATAAAAAAATTACTCATTCTAAGATAGATTTCCCATAGAAAAAAAATCATGTTCACTCAAAAACATGTAAATTCATTAAATTCAGAATCATCGATTTTTTCAAACTATCAAGTGTCTTTACACTAGGCTGGATGATATATAAACTCAATTTTCTTAAAAAACTCACTATAAAATTCTAAAAAAATAAAAAAAATAGGGACAATAATTCATTTATATAATCCTAAATATATATCCTATAAAGTCTTTAGAATATTCCTAAACTTTTTTAAACCATCTCCCCCACACTTATTTTATAGTACCATTTTAAATATTTGCAGTATGTCAATGAAGTTTTAGTGTAGAAATAATTATGTATGGATATAAACCACCTATATTTTATTTATCTATAAGTTTTTGAGTTAGGATATTCGCTATTTTCTTTATAGAACATGAGATAATTCTATAAGTTGATTTATAATTTGGTAAACCTATATAAATAATTTAAAATTATAAATTTTATTAAATGTTATGAAAATAAAAAAAGAGAATGGGAGAAAAATAATATTTTTAAGTTCCCTCCCAAGAGAGGTTATATTTAGGTTATATATAGTGGTATAGTCATATAATTAACACAAATCTTCCAAAGGATGTGATTTGAGTGATGAAAACCACAAGATGTTCTTAATTATAATTCTACTTATCTTCTCTTCTACATAGAGATACTCTTTTCTATAGTTGTTCATTTCCACCCCTTGATCAATATGGTGTTACTAGAAATGTTGGGTTAGAGGGATAATTTATAAGGTCCAGGTGGCCCCAATTGTTGTGGCTTCTAATTTCAGTGGTTACTCTAATAAAGTTTCTTAAAAAATTTCAACTAAGGGGGTGTTAGTAACTAATTCAAATAGAATATAGTTTTAAAAAAACTGGATTTCATGTTAAAATTATCCCCCTAATAGGTTGTAACTTGTTCTTCTAGTTACTTATGAGCTACTAATGGGAACAACACTTCAACTTCTAACATAATTCTTCCTTCAAACCTGTTTACCATCACTTCAATGGAAGCATAATTAAAATCATCCATGAACAATTTCACCATATTATATAAATAGTATTCATTAATATCCTATTCAATAATTTACCCCTTTGGTTATCCCCTTTATACAATTTACAACTCGATAAAATCTTCTATGGTGGTTTTCTTAGAATCTTGTTCACTATAATAGGGAAAAAAATTTAAACTAAGGATATATAATAATCACAAGGTAAGTAATAATATCATTAAAGTAATGAGAGATCAAAATAATTTGAGTTCAAGGAATGATCATATCCCCTCACTATCTCATCCTATATCTCTTATTATTAATAAATGATCACTTAGATGTTTGTAGCAATGTGTGGGATGGAGAGTGAGATGTTCTTAATGGGGAATCCACCTCCATGATATCTTTTTTGATATCTAGGATATCATAGAGGTATGTTATTTCTTAAATGTTGGCTTAAATATCTTAGTTTTTGTTAATTGAAAGTTTAACGAAGGTATGGGGGTGTTTTGGGGTGATTTGGGGGTTCCGTATAGTGACCCAGGCATAAAATACATGGATATAAAATTATTTTAGATGAATATTCAGTACATTACAAAAAATAAATTCATGAGGACTATAACAGTTTAGTGCCTTTAGAAACTTGGAAACAAAATCTTCTATCAAGGTGAATGATCTTCAACATCCCTCATAATTATATCCACCTTTATTACTTATACATAAAACCTTTTTTCATAAGCTGGGGAAAATATACATTGGAAAGGGATGAGATTAGATGCTCGGTAATGGTAAATAACATAAATGTGTAAGCATAAAATTAACAAAAGGGTGTGGAAATTGAGCATAATATTTATATATTATACCCTGAATATTAAAGACCTTAATAAATTTTGGCAGCTCATAATACATGGATCATAAGATAATTAAGAGCACAATTCACAAAAGTATAAAATTGGAAATAAATTAGAATTGTGACCGACACATAAGCATATAAAAATCCTATGTAAAGGTGGACTAAAAATTTCATTGTAACATTTTAGGCATGGGTTAATCACATGTGTACCTACTTCGAGATTGGGATGTCATCCCAGGACCCTCTTGTTTTGATCCTAGGATGTCCTTTCATATACCCTCTTGGTTCAGGCTTGGGATGTCCTCTTCTCTACCCCCTTCTTTCAGTCATGGGACTTCCTCCCATATACTCTATTGTTTCGGGCAAGTGATGTCCTCCCATGTACTCTCTAATTTTGGGCATGGGATGTCCTCCTGTGTACCCTCTTGTTTTTGGATTGGGATTTCCTCTCATGTACCGTCCTGTTTTGGCCTTGGTATGTCCTCCAGTGTACCCTCTTGATTTTTGTTCGAGATGTCCTCTTATATACCCTTTGAGATCATAAAAAAAAATTATCTTTACCCAATGCATTTAAGGGTCACATATGTCCCACCAGTCTCATAATTAAATCATACATTAATGTTCCACAAAATCTTAAACAATCATATCATTAACCATGAAATTAAATGGGTTTCAAAAACATGTAATCATATCTTAACCTATGGAAAAAAAGTCATGTTTTATAATCCTTTCATCAAAATAATAGCCCCTTAATAGAAGTGTGTTTGTAAATCATATGACCCATGGAAGATAAATGGGTGTCAAAAGAATAATTCCATCAAAACATAAACAATTTATGAAGTAATATGAATAGAAACTTTGGATAATTTCTTATAAGGTCATGAGTAACAACAACAGATGTCATCTTATATAGAAAATAACATGGAAATATATTTTGAAAACATTTCTAGATAAAAATATTCTTTCTTATTTGAAACATAATATTTTAAACATAAATACCATTTTAAAACCATTTTATTAAAATTAATCGTTAAATATTAAAAATAAAAATTTGAAAACCTTTTGGAAAATTTTTCCTTTGAAAAAATATAAATATATATTAAAAAAATTAAACAATTTTCTATGAAAACTCATAAAATAATATTGAAAATATATTTAAAAACAGTTGCTTTAAAAATTATAAAATAATATTAAAAAAAGTTTAAAACCATTTCATTGGAAATCTCATTTTAAAAAAAATATTAAAAATTATCCTTTTAAATAGGAAAACGAAGATTCAAAGTATTGACAATGCGTAAATATATACATATTGTATAATGTAAAAAGAACATTCCTTTTTCATAGTAAAAATGATAGAAAAATTACACATTCATAATGAAAATAGAGTATTATTATAAAAATATTAGTATAATACAAAAATGTTAAAAATTTCTTTTAATGATCGTATGATATAGTAGAATATTCTTGGAAACCCTTTTTGGAAAACATGGTTTTGGATGAACACAAATTTCTAACCAAATATAGCGTAAAGTTGGGATTTTTTAAGAACACATTCATATATATCATATGTACCAAATTTTGGAAAAATGGTACCAATAAATTAATATATAATTAATAACTAAAATAAAAAAAAATCATCAGTATTCATAAGAGATGGATCTCATATTTCATCAAATGAGTCATATACATTAATAATCTCAAAATGTGATGATATTGTTTCAATAAACTCTTATCATTTGTTAACTTTGGAACATACTACCTATGTCATAAAATATAATAAAATAAATATTAAAATATCATGACAATAATGAGTTTCATAATATAACATTTCAGAGGTATTATATACGCCTCATGGAAAAATAAAGGCACATAACATGGCATGTGTCTCAAAGACGGAAAATTGAGCCAAATTACATTACTAATTTTTCACCTTTTGAAACATAAATCCCATTATAAAGATATAATAATATGGAAATCTAAATAACCATTGTTTTAATTATAAAAATAATTTAATAAATTTATGGGATGAATACACACCACACAAAAGGAATTAGTTGTGAATAAATCATGTATCTCATAAAAATAAAATGTGAGATGATATTCCCTTACCTTGGGTCTTGACTCTCTTTATACTCGCACAAAACTCATGTATATTAAATATATATATATATTATAAATCTATAATAGAACCATATTAGAATATCTAATACCATATATGGTTTGATTATGACTTTATATAACCTTTTTGTTAACAAAATATGTTAAGGTTTCACTTAGGGTAATATCAGCTTTGTTCTTTGAATGTGTCTTAATTTGTTATATCTTTGGTCCTTATACTTATATAATGATTTAAAAATTTAAAACATGATATAATAATCATTTATATTTATTATATATTAATAATAATTATCTATATAATATATAAGTATGAAATTCAATGCACCTTTCATAGAGACGGTAAGTCGTACGTATGCATGAACAATGTTTCCATTTTTTGTCGTATTGAAGGAGGGAAGTAAAATGACATATAAGTATCTATATATGTTTATAAATCATTATTAAATTAGAGTTATTATATAATATATATCATATAAGTTCACAAAACCCATCCCTAATACATTCCATGTATCATGTGAATGAATCACATCGCTTTGAGGGGGTGGTAGTCCACACTTCTTCAACCAAAATTATTGTATTTACAATATGTGGAAAGAAAAAAGGGATGTGTTTTAAAAAAATGAATAATATTAAAGAAATTATAAATATAATATATTTCATATATAAAAATATGTTCAATCATAATGTCCAATATGAGATCCGATAAAGGAAAAATGACCAATCATAGTTTAGTGAGGCTGTAGTTTTCCGAACACATAAATAGTAAGCTCGCTACCCATTATATGAAATTATGTCTAAGTGTAGGTGGAACCCTTAGTATAAAAACATCATAGTATATTTTGGATTCTGTTTTTTATATAATAATGTAACAACAATAGTGTATGGGGTTTTAAAATAAAATTAAATAAAGGTGATTGAAAGTATATATTACCTCTTAATCAGGTAACTCCTTTTGGTTTGTGCCAAAAATCTTCCATAGGATACGTTCTACCAAAAGGGATACTTAAAAGAGTAATGGACGGAATTTGGGAAGTGTATTTTTTATATCTTTTTCGAAACTATGTGGTTTTAGATGTGAGATTAAGAGGAAGAGGTGGTGTCCTTTTATAGGGAAAGGAAAGGACACACTTGTTATTTTTGAAAACAAGTTAGGTGTTCCCACATTTTGTACATAAAACTTCCATTAGAAACCAACTAAACTCATTAATGTATGGTTCATAGCCTAATCATGTCCATAAAATTGGTGTTTGATAATTTTTTTGGTCATTTTGGGTCTTAAAATTAACATTTAGTACTTTATTAAACAAATTTTTCTCTCAACCATTGTAATTAATATTAATCACATTCACTAATATTTTTGGTCAAAAAAAAGTTGAACTTATTAAAAATTATAAATTATTATGATTTAAAATATTAAATCCATTTTTCAAAATTCTAATCATAGGAGTGGTAGAAATTAATTAAAAATTAATCCCACAGACAAGATGATACTTTAGGTTTTTAAAGTAAATACATTCAACAATTTTATATATTTGTATATTCAATTTCAAAGTAAAATTGATTAAACTGACCCAAGTTATATTAAATGATAAAAATATAATCTTATTAAAATTTTAAGCCACTTTAAAATATAATTTAAACTTATAAAAAATTTAAATTAAAATATTGTTTTGAATTAAAATCCTATATTTTTTACAATTCATCCAAAAAAATAAGTTTCTGAGAAAAATTACAAGTCATTACCCTAATATAATTTCAAAACTATAAATTAAATAAATTAAGTTTATTTTATCACATGAAATTTATAAATGTGTCTAAAAGTAATTTTCTTATTTATCAGAGAAGGACATTAAAAGAAGTTCACTTGAGAAAATAGTATTTTTAATAATGTAAGTACTTTACTAAAAATTATATATTTACTTATAAATATGTTTTATTTATATAAAAACATTATAGAAAATATTTCAAAATTAGTTTTTACTATTCATATTACTATTTTTAATTGCAATGGTACAATTAACTCATTTAAAAATTTATAACAATAAAATGATGATTCATAAAAACTCGGTGTTGCGTAAAACGTATGCCAAATAGGTGTTGTGTATATCACAATCCATGTGGGTTACCCGTGAAATGAATTTATTACTTATATATTTAATATAAAAAACAATTTTCAGTGTTCTATGAAATTAAAAATATCAAAAATATAAAACTAATTTAAAAAATATATTTCACAAAATATCAGCGTGTTACATTCTGTCCCGCTTAAAATGAATTTCGTCATCAAAATTCATCTGGTTTATAAAAAGATGAATGATTTAAAGTTCATTTCATAGAAACCCACATTGTAAAAATGAATACTAAAACTTCCTTTAAAAATGGAAATTTGTATCCATAATAGTTATCGAAAGTAACATATAACTAGTTTTCCACATAGGATAACCTAGGTTGGTAGTGATGACTGGACATAGTGGAAAAACATAAATATTTATAGGGTGTGATTGAAGACATTAATCACAGACAATTAAATTATCAATTAATACTTTAGGTCCTTAAAGTCATAAATATGTGATTATTTGTAATTTCATCTATTCAATAAAAATTTAGGTATTAGGACAGGACATTTTTTTGATCAATATGCTATCATTGAGTAATTATTTTATTGACAAAGAATATAAGGAAATTTACATACTTGGTATATTTATATAAACAAAATTGTATTCATTGGTTTTTTAACTATTTCTTATTCATCCATTACTTTACGAAATGGTTGTCCATAAATTCCCTTTCATGCCCAAAGCACTACATTACACTTTTATCACATATTAAGGCCTATAGAAGAATGAAAAGTATAACTATTTATCTATAACTATTCATAAAAATAAATATGTCTTATATATTAATCACTAAACATAAAAATTAATACTATTGTTTCATCATAAATAATTATTCATCAAAAATAATTATAAATTAACTGAGACATCATGTAGGCCCATGGTTGGCATGTAACACTCATCATACTTCGGTCATGGGTTCAAGACCATTGGCCTTGAAAGACTTGATTGGTTGTTACTTGACATATATGATGTACTTTTGTAAAACCTCACCAATATAACTTCCATAATAAATATGATGGACTCCGTTGAAATGAGTTCAATCACTAAATATAATTTTAACCAATGTTTTCAATACAATATTAATACATATATACTTACTCTATGGTTTAACATAAACTTTTTATAAATGGTTAACCTTATAGCCCTTATAAAAAATAAAAAAACATAACTATGTAAAGAAATTTGTGAAATATAATTTACATTGATCCCCCATATATCAAAAAGTAGTTCTTGGTTATCACATTCCAAACATGAAAATACCCTCTTGGTAAATTCTCTAGGACATGGAAATAACCTAAATGACCATAAATCCTTGTTCAAAACATACAGTCTTCCTTATTCCATATATTACTGTATATATTTTCCCAAAATCCAATAATTTTTAAACATAAACCTTGATGACATTCAACACTTTGTTAATAATCAATTCTACAGTCCAATTTACTTTTTCATATCCAACATATCTTTATCCAAACATCATTATCTCAATTACAAGCATTAATTAATGGTTGCCTTCCCATATTCCAAAAGTCACATTTCTATGAAATAACATTTCTATGTCTTCTTCAACATTCATCATTTCCTTTTAAATCCTTAATAAAAACTTATACTAAAAACATTTATATATTTCATGATTCATATAACATAATCTATGAATTCCAAAACATATATACTTCATTAATACAAACTTATTTTTAACCATTACTCAAGCTCAATGAACTTATTATTAATACCTCTTTCCTAAAATAGGAAATATTAATAATTATTAATTTTCCTCAACCTCAATATAATCATGCTTATATTTTTTAATGTAAACAATAATAGAAGAACATCACATACCTTTCACATGTCATTTGTGGTCTCTTTATCTTCAGAAGTATAACCAATTCACATACCACCTTACTGAATACCATTATGGGAATTAAAATTTAGAAATAAATTAGCATAATACCCAAACTTTCCACATCTATAGAATTAAATTTTAATCATGTTACTTTTAGTTATATCTATTAAATAATACAATAAAGGCTAGTGTGAGAAAAATTTATCATATTGGGATAACATATAATCAGGAAAAATTACATATAGAATGCCTAAATCACAGTTCATACTTATTTAATCTATGAAAACTTAGGTTTATCAAACTTCATTCGTATTCATCATATATTAAAATCCTTCAGGATGGTTCATAAAGAGTTTGTGAGTTCCCAATGCATATCCCCCAAGAGGGTCAAACCGGGTTTGTAGAAAGGCTCATTTTCTTATTCCAGATTACCCTGAGTCAGGCTCTGAACATCCTATCAGAGTTGCTACCCCTGGGTACATTTGTGTAGAGCCACTTGCACTTGTAGTATCCAGACAGGTATGAATTGGAAGAAAACCACATTCTCTATTATTTATCAGAATTCAAGGACATTTTCTTAAACATTAACTTGTCCATATACTTATCCTTAGAGGCATCCCTATATGTATCCTTAGAAATATACCTAGGGATATCAAAAAAGTTTTCCAATCCTAGTTTCCAATGGTGGAATAAACCATTCATTTGATACCAACTATAGAAACCTCGGATTATCATACAAGTATATTACATTAATTTAGATGAATATTCAGTACATTACAAAAAATACATGCCTGAGGATAGTAATAGTTTAGTCATTTTTCATAGATGGCGCACAGTTTGTCGAACTGTGTTGTCCTGCATAAATAAAAATATTACTTAACCCATCTTAGATAAATGATGGGGCAAAGTTTATATAGGGTTTTAAAAATTGTGCGTTCAAACCGTTTACCCCCTAAAAAGGTGAAAAATTAACTTCCCCCCTCCCTCGATATTTTAAGACTCTCACCCGTTTTCCTCCCTATTTTTTCCCCTCATGCCTTAGTTGCAAAACAATCTCCCAAATATTCCAAATGGTAGATCTACATCAATTATCATCTGTTTTCAATGCCTTAAGTTACTTATTGAAGCTCCGTGTATATCAAATAATACTTTTTATTCTCTTTTCTGGATTATGAATTTTGATTTTTTTTAAATTATTTTGAATCGCTAAAACCCTTTTTATGATGAATCATAGGTTGGGGATTCAAAGGGTGTTTGAATCAGGATCTAGTGCTAAGGGTGTTTTTATATTTGGATTTAACATAGGTACTCTACAAGTAATATACCATAGTCCTTATGTTGATTTTTGTTTTCATGGTTGTGGTCTTACTTCACAATTGTTGTACATTTTATTCTAATAGAAATATGTGGTAAAATGGGTTGATAAATGATGAATTAGACCCCACATTGTTTCTATGGGATGAATTGAGGTTGATTAGACTAAATTTCGGTCACACATGGGGTGCTCCAGTATTCCCAAACATGGAAATTTTGTATGTTATCAAAAAGTTAAATTATGTATGAAATACATCCATGATAATTATGTTGATATGTTAGTTTGAATATTGAAATGGAACTAATATTCTTTGTTTCTATTTGTTTTCAATCGAATAGGGGATTGTTTGGAATAATGCGAAAAAGTTTAAATTGATTAATATGAATGTGTCAAATAGCTAATGAAATTGTAATTGAAATATGTAAGTGGACTAAGGAATATGAAATGATTAATGTGTAAATAGGTTAATGTTTTGGATGTTGATGAATATGTGATATGAGATAATGTATGAGAATTTTTTATTATGCTAAACAGGTTAAGGTGGAAAAAGTTAAATGGATTAAACGGGTTGTGCTAAGTTAATTGTAAATGTGTTAATGGGTTAAGGCTTGATATTACTAGACATGCTAAATGAAATGTGAATTTTAAAAGTTGTTTGTACTTATTGTGTGTGTATTCTGATATGATATATATGGTGAATGTATAAATAAGCACATAAACATGTCTTGGAGGTGTGGGATAGAGGTCTAAGGATCCTCTAATAAGTTGGGTTGGACTGAGGCTCTAAATCACACCCTAGAATACCCTGGTTAGGGAGTCACACTAATGCTCTATTCCCCTAATGGATGCATTAGATGAGACAATAGGGACTAAGGCTCTAACTTAAGTGTGATATGATCATTATGAAATATTTACCCCTAATGAGATAGAGAACTCGACTCATTCCCCTAATTCATAGTAATTTTCCTGCTTAGGCCATTATGTAAATGATGTAATGGCTTAACCCATGGAAAATGTGAGGAGAATGAATATAGTAATGATTATGGTATAAATAATGAAAATTGATTTGATGTTGGAAACAGTTAATGTGGTTATTAATAACTAATGGAACTCGAGTTGTCTCTTGGTTTATCTTTTCATTTATTACATACTTGAATGCACTAAATTTTAGACTAGATATTTTTTAGACACCATTAGTGGTGGCCTACTACGTTGTACTAACAACCTGCTTGGGCCTCCATTGGGTACCTGAGCAGATTTCTAGGCTTTAGGTCTGGATAAGGGAAGAAGCCATATTCTAGGGAGTTGAGTTGGACTTTGGATGTGTATATATGAGGATCCAAACATGATTTTTAGACCCTTTTTTGGGATAAATCTATTTTTATTTATTTTAGGTTTCCTTCACTTTTGTAATTTTTATCAGGACATAACATATTTATTGTTTCATTGTTGTTTATACCCTATTTGGGGAAATATTTCGTAATCAATGTGTCTGGTTTATTTTTTAATGTTTATGTATTTCATATTTTATCTAATGTCTCCTACTCTAGTAAAAAGGGTATAGTCTACACAAGTATCCAACTAGGCACTTTCAACTACTTGGAAACCTCTTTCTTATGGGGAGGTGCTCTTACGGTCATGTAGAAACCCAGATCGGGGAACCAAATTAGTGGATTTCGAGTCATTGATGTTACATAGTTGTATCAGATTAGGTCTTCTTTGTGCCTTTTTATTTTGGATGGTATAATGGAGATTAGGATGTGTTGTTTCTTGTAAATTCGCTCATGAATGGTAGTTCTATACCCATGTATGAGGAAAAAACCCAAGTACCCAGGTTGGGAATTGTTGTTCTTGATATATGTTGTTACAATTGAATGATATTTCACCATTTCGTGGTGCACTTTTTGTGTGATGTGAATATTTTATTATACTTTTCACTTGGTTGAAATGGCATGACGATGTGCATTCATGCATCATTATTGGCACCTAGGGATATATATGGTATGCATCATGGTAAGAACACATTGGAAAGATGTGTGAGACCTCCAAGATAGAAATTCATTTTTTTCTGTGAAAAATTTAAATAAGTGGTGTTTAATAAAGATAATGAAAATGGGTAAAGGGAAATAATGGTTGAATATTAGTGTTTAAGAAAAAATTTAAAAAAGTGAATATTTTGGTTTTGGTAGCTTGTGAAGATTTGTGATGATATCCTTTGGGATAATGTATATGGGATGGGTTAGCTGTGCCTAGTAAATAGATTTCCTTGTGTATTTGGGGATTATTTTTGTTATGTGTTCTGAGGTGTGTGTTTTTGACATTGTTGTAAGATTCAACCACGACGTTGTGTGTCAGATGGGTGACAAGAAGAAGTCATTGGGAATTATCCACCTGATGTGGAGCAAGAAAATCAGTTAAACTATGGTAATAGAGGTGATGATAAGTTCCTAGTGAAATTTTCTCATTTTATATAGATGATGTAATGGGAACCAGGGTGGGTTTCACCAAGCATTTTTGAGTTGTCTAGGTAGCTTCAGCTGCAAAACCCTCCAACCTTTGTTTTAGAGGGTGGACCAGATGTATCTGATTTTTTTGATAGAGTCAATCCAGATTATTCTTGATCACTTGGAGACCCCTCTAGAGAAGAGAGTTAAGTTGGAGACATATGTGTTATGAGTTAAGGTAAACTGTCAGTTGGATGGTTTGTTATAGGTTGCATGAGTTTGTTGTTATACTTTTTAGGTTGACCAATGCACCAGTAGTGTTCATGGATCTATTTAATCGAATCTTTCACCCATATCTAGACTAGTATGTAGTTATGCTTTTTTATGAAATCTTAGTGTACTCTAAGACTCACTAAGATCACTTTAAACATATTGAAATTGTCCTAATTAAACTAATATAAAATATAATATATGAAAATGTATCCAAATTTTATTTCTAGATTAATAGAGTTCGTTTCTTTGGTCGCATCATTTTTTAGGAATGTTTGTTAGTGGACCTGGAGAAAATACAAGTATGTGTTTTTTGGAGGAATCCTAAAAATGTTTCTGATATCCATTGTTTTCTGGGACAAACAGGCTGTTATCGAAGGTTCATAAATGAATTTTCTAATTAATAAGTACCACTTTCCAGATTAACCAAGAATGGAATCTAGATTGAGTGGTCTGTGTCATGGGACAATTCTTTTCAAGAGTTAAAGGAATTGTAGACTACCGAACTGATTCTGATCTTACCCAATCTAAGTAAAGGGTATACCATTTTTTTGATTCATCTAGTGTTGGGATTTAGGATGTGTTGATATAGGATGATAGGGAGGTTTTTTAGGGTTTATGAAAATTGAAACCCTGTGAAATAAATTAACACATGAACTTGATTTGGTTGTAGTGGTGTACACTTTCATGTATTGGAAGTGTTACTTGTTGGGAGAATGGTTTATGGTGTATACTAATCATAAGATTCTAAAGTTAATTTTCTATCAGTGTGATCTGAATCTTTTTTAGTGAATATGGGTTGAATATATATAGTCTTTTGAATTTTATTTGGTTTACACAACAGGAAAATTAAATATTTTCGTGGATAATTTGAGATGGAAGAAACACTATTAGAAACATACCTTATACCAACAGTTTGGAACCATTGGTATAGCCTATGCTAATGGTTTGGAGAACCGTGGCCAAGTAACCCATGAGGATAGGTCTATACAAATGGTTTTGTGAAAACCGTTGGTATAATATACGAATGGTTCCACAAAGCCGTTGGTATATGTATTTCAAAAAAAACATTCAGTGGGATTTGATCCCAGGACCTCTAGTTTATGATTGAATGACCTAACCACTAACCTAACATGATTTTTGTGAACATAATTTCATAAATAAATATATTTATTATCATAAATATTTTAAATTTTTATTTATTTAATGTTCTCTTTAATAATATTCTATTGAAAATACATGTACCTATAGGATCGTTTATTTTTGTCATCATGTGGTTATACAAATGTGTATGTGAGTTGATTTGATTCAAGAGTTTCATTCATCGAAGTGGTAATTTCATCCTATTTTGAGCAAGATGTATTGTGATTTTGGTTGATAATATTGGTGGCCAGGGATAAATAAATAGGTGGAATGTTTCATGGTGTGATATCTTACCTGTTAAAAGGTGAAGGCTGAGCATTAGCAGTCGAGTGGGTTTTCGTAGACAACACCCATTCTAGAATGGAAATGGGATGAAGTGTTGATGGATTTCATGGTAGGTTTCCTAAGGATTCCTCCGAAGAATGATTCAATTTTGGGTGGTTGTGGATCAGTTGACTAAGATATCACATTTCTTTCCGATTCGGTAGATATTCATCGTTGATCAAATAGGTGAACTGTATGTTTGAGAGATAGTATGTTTTCATGGTGTGTCATGAATGATATTTTCGGATTAGGATCTGCATTTTACAGCGTGCTTCTAGTAAGAATTATAGAATTCCCTAGGTACCAAAGTATTTTTTTTGTACAGCATTTCACCCATAGATGAATGGAAAATTAGAGCATACTATTTAGGTACTAGAGGACATGTTGAGGTCTTGTGTCCAAGATTTTGGTGGATTTTGGGAAAAGATTTTGGAACTGGTTGAGTTTTCAAAAAAACAGTTATCAGGCTATGATTCAAAGGGAACCATTTGAGGTTCTCTATGGTAGACCATGTAGATATCTGTTGTGTTGGTTGGAGGCTAGGTATTTAGGGTTTTTAGGACCAAGTCTCATGCAAGAGATGTCAAAGTATATTCATTTGATATGGAAATATATGCAAATAGCTCTATGTACACAGAATTAATTTAATGATTGATTTCATAAACCTCTTGAGTTTATGGTTGGTGATCATGTATTTCTTTGGGTGTCACCAAGGTTAAGTCACTGTCTAATTAAGAAATATTGTAAGTTGCCACCCAGGTATATCATCTCAATTGATATTGTGGAGAGGATCGGGATGATGACATACCAATTGGATCTTCCAAAGATATATAGTGGAATGCATGTTGTCTTTCAAGTGTCATGGCTTCAGTAGAATCACCTTGGTCTGTCTCATATGATTGACGTTGATAAAGTTGATCATGAGGCTGAGAAATACTTTAAGGATCCTCATGCTCATATTCTGGATCATGTTCTGAAAGTCTTTTGGTCTGAGCTTGTGCCTTTTTTGGGTTTATGGAATAAGGGTAATATTTCGGAAGAACTGGGTAAGTCTAAAACACCACTTGCTTATATTTTCTAAACTAGGGCTTGTGGTTTCATTCTTCATCTTCCAGGTCACTAAAGACCATATTTCTAGCATATTTTAGGTAGGTTCTTAGAAGGTTGTTTGAATCTAGATCCAATTATAAGTTTAAGGGTGTGTTCATATTTGGTTTCAAGGTAAGTGGTCTATAAGTTATATACAATAGTCTTGATGTGGATTTTTTCTTGCATGGTTATGTGTTTTCTTCCTGTTGGTTGTGCATATGATTTCATTAGTAATATTTGGTAAAATGGGAGGATAAATGATGCATTTTACCCCTCATGATTTCCAAGGGATGTAATGAGGTGGATTAGACTAAATTTCGGCCACCCATGGGGTGCAAAAATATTCCCAAACATGGAAAATTGTTATGTTAGACCAAAGTTCACCTATATTTGAAATAGATCCATGATAATTGTTTTGATATGTTAGTTTTAATTATGAAATAGAACTAATATGTGTTGTTTCATGTTGTTGTTAATTGAATAAGGTATTTGTTGGCATAGTTTGAAAAATGGTTAAATGGATTTATTTGATTTTGTCAAATTGCTTATGAAATGGTACTCGAAATTTGTAATATAATAAGGAATATGAAATGATTAATGCATAAATGGGTAAATGTTTGGGAATTTGATGAATATTTTAAGGGGGATAATGTATGATATTTTTTGATAATGATAAATGTGTTAAGTTATAAAAATGGAAATTTATTAAATTGTTCATTATATGTAAATGGTAAAGGTGATAATGGGTTAAGCCTTGATAATGTTTGACATGTTAAATAAATTGTGAATTGTAAATTCAATTTTTATTATTTGTGTATGTTTTTTGATATGATATATGTGGGGAATGGATAAATAAGCATATGCATAGGGCTTGGTGGTTTAGGATAAAGGAATGAGTCTCATCCCACCGGTTGGGTTGGACTGAGGCTCAAAACCCCACCCTAGAATGTAGGGTTTAGGGAGTCAAACTGTTGTTCAAGGCCCCTAATAGTTGAATTTAATGATACTACCTGGACTCAGGTTCAAAGTTAAGTGTGATATGATCTTCATGAAATGTTTACCCCTATTGAGACTGGGAAATTTGCTCATTCCCCTCCTACATATTAATTGACCAGTTTAGGCTGTTGTGTAAATGATGCAATGGCTTATCCCATAGAAACTTTTTTGAGAGTGAATCTAGAAATTAGGATTGTTTAAATGATGACAATGGATTTGATGTTGGAAATGGTTAAGGTGAATATTGATAACTAATGGAACCTAATGTGTCTCTTGGTTTACATTATCATTTATTTCATACTTTCATTCATTGTCTATTAGGACTGGATATTTAGTTGACATCATTGGTGGTGTCCTGATGAGTTCTAATCACACCCTACTCCAGCTTCCATTTAGTACCTAAGATGATTTCATGATTATAGGTCAAGATAAGGGAAAAGGCTATATACTAGAGAGTTGAGTTGGGATTGGGATGTCCATGGATGAAGATTTTGACATGGATTATGGGCCCATTTTTGGGGATTCAATTTCTTGTATTTTGGGTTCCATTCTCTTTTGGCACTTTTAGCTTAACATAACATATTTATTGTTTGGTTTTGTTTTATTTCCAATTAGGTGAAATGGTTAGTAATGAATGTTTCTAGTTTATTATTTATTATTTCCGTATTTCATATTTTATAATTTTTGGATTACTATTGAAAATAGGGTATAGTCTCCACATGTTACCTTTTAGACACTATCAGTTAGTTGGTAACCTCATCCATAAGGGGTGGCATGCTTGAGGCCATGTGGTGACATTACTTGGGTAACTATTTTAGTGGATTCTAGGTCAGTAAAGTTACATATTTTTAATTTGTTAAATGGAGGAGATCTTTCTATACCTGGCTAAATATTAATGGAACTCCATATAGTATTTAGTGAACTCGATAAGCTCCTTGTTCATGGATTCTAGAAATGACGGTTGGAGGCCCTATTTTGGTCTTCAAAGAGATCTGTAAATGAATCTATACTTGTCACATTTATGTAAATTTACAATTATATAGAAGAAACTAAAACAAACTCTTTTTCGGTGGGGGTCAGTCGGTAAAATATTACATTTTTTTATTTTAGATATTAATTTTAAAACAGTTCACACTAATTATAAATGTTCTAAAATAATGAAAAACCCAACAAAACTCTCTTTTAACAAAACCCATGATGTGATGTTTTTCACAGGATGGGAATATAAAAATTATAAAATCCAAGAATGTGTCCTAGTGGCTGACTTGGGTCGTCTCTCAAGGATTTTGGACTAAGAGATTCACAATCTTAGCAATTATAATTGTTTGTTTTATTTTTCTTATGTGTGAATGAAAGAGATGAATGGGTTGGTTTTTTGGATTTAGATTTTATATGCAACAAAAATAAAAGGAATACACAAAAATACTAACAGACATTTGTAATGAATGGTGTTGGTATGAATGTTTAATTGCAAAGGTATCTTCGTTATCCACTTATGTTCTCATCCAAAGATCAATACACGACCAATAATTGATGTATACCTCTATATAAATTATGGGAGTAAACACATATCTAGAATAACATATACATGTCCATCTCACTGCCACCATAGTGTAATGGTAATAAAAATACTAGATTGAGGAATCGACTATCCCCACACCCATATCTAATCATATGATGTCCATCCTCTGATCCACAAAACTCCAATTGTATGTTTTACATACCAAGAGAAGGGATGGAGAGAATTTCTGATATATAAGAGCATATAGAATAAAATTTGAAGATAATATTATTATCATTAATCCACTTCCTCTCACTCATTATTGCATCAATTATGGAAAATTAAAATGTACAGAATTGAAGAGCATGGATTCATATTTCGCATGTGATCTCTTCAAGGGACCAATCTCATGGTTCAGTACTCTATAATCATGAAACATGTAGATCATGGTGGAATATAGGGGAAATGAGAAACATGATGTATGAAAAATTAATTTTAATTAAAAAACCCAAAAATATATTAAATTGCATGCTAGACGAGTCTAGAATGAGGGATAAGAACTGAATCATTTACAAATTGGGAAATGGTAAATGTTAATAACCATAAAAAATTCTTATCCCTATCAAAATTTTAGTGGTTTGAGTAGTGGGATTCATCATCCATTGATTTCATCCTTGTTTTTATGCCACCGGTGAGGGTTTTCTTAGGTGAGTAATTTTTGATAGTCTTCTTTCTTCTTCATTCTTTACATTAATCTAATCTCCTTTTTATAATGGATATGAAATATGTGGGTCACTTGATAGAATTTTCCCCAATTTTATAAAAACCATTTCATATAAGTTTTTCTTGGGGATTGTTTATTTTAGGCATTTTGGATCTAAATTCCCATGAACATAAACTTTTATAGGTTCAAGATCGACCCCATGAAATAAATTCATGATTTATTAGAATCATCATGTCGTTGATCAAATAGAATATATGGTTTTGTGATCACATCATAATTATTATGTTGTTTCCTGATCTTCACATGGTCAGTAAGAATAAACATGTGATCAATTATATTTCTTTTTATAGGTCTATTGGTCCTTTTCCTAATTTTAAGTTTAGTTTTTCAATCTCATTTTATGGTTCCTTCATCATTATAGTTGATTGTCTACAATGATCGATAGTTTTCCATGGTCAATTATATCATCACCTGTGGTCACTTGAAGAGAGGCATGATTTATTGATCCTTTCAGTTGATTAATCATTTTCCATTTATTCATCATTGAACTTCATATAATTAAAATAAAATTAAATGTAGTATTTTTCATTTAATTCAAAATTGATCCAAAATATTTTAAAATAGAAATTTATTCTTTTAAAAATTTAAATATAAAACCAATATCAATTCATGGATTCAAAACTGAATCCAAAAATGAATAGAACCACTAAAAACATGTTTTAATTCCTTGATCAAATATTATCAAATTTTACAAGAATAAAAAATAAATTATTTTCTTTGGTTTTTGTCTACATTAGGGTGTAAATATCTATTGAAAAGTTGTTTAATATTAGGTGAAAATTAGCTCTCATAAAAAATATATAAACATTTTACCACCCCTATATCGCAAACATCAATATACCCTACACTGGTGTATATGATGGTTGAAACCATATTGTTATGGAACATCAAGAAATGGTATCTCAAATATATTATTCTATATTGTGAAAGGAGATATCCTATATTTGTTCTAGTTTTATAACATATATAATTATTATAACATTTTGTTTTGTCTTACATTGTATTTCATATGCTGATATCAGCATATTACTTTCTATATTATTTTTTAAATTGAGATTTAAACAGTATTACTAACTATTATGTCCTCTTATCATAATAATGTACAACACTATTTTTTTAATAAACAAACTATGTTATCATAGGAAATAATATCTAATATCGTTTTTCTTGACATCATGATCAATAGCCCATATTTGGTAATGTCATCCAAATGCATAATGTGGTCGATGATATATCTATATCACCATTTTTTGACATGAATATTCTTTAAAATTCCATGTATTTGACTATAAAATCATTATTTAATTGTAGTACCATATCCATGACATGAAAACATTAAACAATATATACATCTAAAATTATCATATTACTCTATTTTCCCAACTCTTTGGGTTATGCAACTCTTTACATCAATAATAAAGCTCTTATGTAGGGAGTATAACTTTGTTAAAAAATCATATGTATGAGTTACTCGAAATCAATTAACTATTTATCTTCATTACAATACCAATGATGGGTTATTATAAAATAAATAATGGTCAAATATAGTTTAATAACATAACAAAACTCATATAACAATAATATTACACTAGCAGTTTAAAAGAATTAGCTATGAATAAAGAAAATAAACTTTTTACTCAAACCTTTCCTTCAGAAAATACATGATTAATATAACTTATAAATAGTCAACAAACTCTTTCCCCTAAAGTTATTAACCAATTATTAGAATATCTAAAACTCTCTTTGGAATCATTTATCAATTCTCCATGATATACTTCTATCTTGGGTTAAACAAGAAGTGGAGTTATATATATACAACCTTAAGAGCTTATATGCACTGGGAATATCATACACACCACTTCTTTATTATAAATACTAATTTTGTTCTGACATATCTCAATTTTTTTGTGTTTTTATGATTTAAAAAATACTAATTTTTATTATAATGAGTTTATATTAAGTGTTTTATATTTTATTCTTTTGAAATATATGTGTTATTAATTTAAAAGGAGTTAAATATATGTTTAATATAAGTTATTATCATACGTTGAGTAAAGTTTTCAGTCTATGAGAAAGTATCCTACCCCATGGAAATATAGTTTTTAAATTTTATATTCCTTTTTCTCAGATTCAGAAACTAAAGTATTGGAAATTTACCTTACTATGTAATATATTATCTTATGAAGAGAATAAATGATATACTATTTGTTTAAATTCATATATTTCAGTTTAATAGTAGTTATGAAAATTTATTTTAATATGTAAAGGATATTTGCAAAGTATTATCTTTCAATAACCAATAGACGTTGTGAAATTTAATTATCACACATTATTAACATAATTATATTGTGCAAAATAATTATTCTACACAACATTGAAATCAGTTTATCTTACACACAATAAAATTCAATGATATATTTTATTTTATAAATTCTATCATAAATTAATTTTATGAGGATAATTATATCAACATTTTGCCTTTTAAAGAGTATATTTTGATTAAGATAATCTTTATTTCATTTATAATGCTAGTATAATCTCCAGATATTTCATTTCATTCTTTCATGCATATTAGAAATGGAATTTTAAAATAATGGAAATGTAGATTTGTAGAAAGAGGCTTTTTAGGAATGGAAATACCTAATGAAGTGTATTTCTAACATCATCATTAGATAATTAAATTCCATTTTTGTATGAATGGATACATTAAATTAAGATCCAGTCTCATCAACTTTTTAATGGATTATACACTCAATCACTTTGTTATTTCATGTGTTTAGGTTCAAAATTAAATAGGAGATACAAATCTTAAGAGATAGCTCCTACATGAATATGCACATAGAGAAATACAGAGACAAACACACACATATGAATACTCTGATAATGTAAACAATGAATTATTTTATAAAGACAAGATCTCATATAAGGATCATGTGTTGTTCTTACAAGTCTATCAATTGAAATCAAAGATCATACAGAGTTGTGGTTTGACGGTCATCATCTTTTAGGATTTATCTTCATCTACTATAAGTTAATGCTTTCAACTGTGTGATACACCCATTCTTAAAAGTTATTTCACCACTATTTTATTTAAACTTATTGAAGGGGATTTTCTTAAGAATATGTATAAGTCTTGTAAAGGGAGATCCTGGTTGAAAACTATTATAGATTTGTAATAAGTAACAGCTATTTATACTCAGTTGGGAGCCCACAAAAAAAGGGTTTTTATAGTGAAAATCACTAACTCATTTGGTAGAGAATTTTTGGAATGGAATAGAGGATTTCAATTCCTTGAACCACTATAAAACTATATTGTTCAATTTTTTCCACTATGATTTTACTTTTTTGATACATTATTTTATTAAGGAAAAAATTATAACTCTCATACCATGGGGAGGGTTGTTTTTTCAAATGGCTCTAAGGCCTTTTATTATTAATTTTTTTGATAACCCCCCTTTCTAGGGATGATGTGGAACCCTTACAAGGCTCATATGATTAGATATTACCTGACCCATAGGTCTTATCAAAATATAAAGACTATAACTACATGTAACTTCTCCTCCCCAACTTTTTTATCATGATGCCATCTCTTCACCTTCGCATGGCTTGTTCGGCTAGGCTTCATGTGCATGCATAGACTGGTCCCGGTGGAAAATACATACCTTGTCTTTTCAAAAAATCTGCTTTGATTCTGCTCTGATGAATGTGCTAGCTCTGAATCCTCATCTGTTGTCTTCTCCTTATAGAGTTTTTCTATTAATTAATAACAATTTCAAGTTTCTTGAAGGCCTTGAGGTGCCCTAAAATCCTTACTGTCTTGAAGGCCTTGAAGGACCCAAGGCCCAAACCGATGGCCCTAAATCCAAAATGGATAAATATTTCCTGACGCAGCAGTACCAAATAGTGCCACCTATAGTTCCTACGAAAATTCTTTTTATAGTACTGCTACGGTACCATAGAAATTAGCTCTCTGCATGGTTTTAAAATTAGTTCTCTTGGATCCACTTGTCGAGCCCTCACAAACTGGTTAAAGATTATTATGTATTTGAGAACGTTGTTTTAAAGTAAAATTTTAGGAAAAAAATCACATACTATTCAATTTTCATATATCCATCCTCTTGAACAATAATTAGTATCAATGCTTATGAATCTTGAGTACATAGCTATAAAAGTTTGAAGTCCAATGATCAAATTAAAAATGGTTGTTATGGATGATAAGATAGAAGTTATGTAAATGGTTATATATCATTACTTTAATTGTGATAATTATGGTTGTTATAAGGCTTGAATATCCATTTATTTGAATATCCCAGGATTAAAGTTTTATCTAAAAGAAGTAAATACTTGTGAAATTCTAAAGACAAAAAAACATGGTTTGCTGATACTAAAGAAATCTATTATATTAATTCTAATGTTATTAAAACTATTATACGTGGACTAGGCCTTAATTTGTTTAATTAAGTTTCCCAATGTAAAACATCTTATGAAATGTAGACTACTATAGTTATTTCTTATGAGGGTTATAACAATGTGAATGCCCCTTGATATAATACCTCTAAACAGGAGTTCGAACCCATCAAAATGGATAAAGGATAAATAATTACTCAGTTGAATAGAAGTATCACAATGATTATTAATAATTTTACTACTCTATGAAGTAAAATTACTAATTCTAATAAATCATTGAAATTTATAAGAGTTTTACAACCAAATTGGAGTGGAATATCAACTACCATCAAACAATCTATAGATGTCAAATCTCATCTTCCATCATACAATCTATAGTGGTCAAAAAATTTAAAATAAATTATCTCATTGGTACTCTTATGATGTATGAATCTAGAATGGAAGCTGATGTTGAAGAATATAAAATGGTTACGGAATAAAATGTTCATTTGAAGGTTTCAAATTCTAAATATGATAAAATGAAAACGGGAATACAAATCTTATAAACACATGTAAAATAATATTCCTCAATATATTCGGGATCAAATGATAAACATTTATTGTTTTCATGAAAGTTCAATAAGTTCTTTACCAATAGAAAAGGTTTTAGAAGACACTTCAAAAAAATATAAGAAGAAAGATGGAAACTCTAAATAACTGCCATGTTATGAGTTAAAAAACTAAGAAATAGAATACTAGACTATCCATAATTTAATGGAAATATAAATTCTAAAAAAAATATACTTCAATAAGATCATATATGATAATAAATACAAGAAGGCTCTAAAGGCCACATGGAGTGCATCAGAAGACTCTAGTTAATTGGCATCTTTAGAATTATAATCTTAAGATATTAATCAAATGGAAAATATGTATTTCTTGGAAAATTAGGATGAGGTACATTCTTATTATTCATTTAAGCATGACATTGAATTATAAAATGAAACCTTATCATATGAAGAATTAAATGGATACTCTAAAATGTTATAGAATAGAAATTAAATCCTAAAAAAGGAAAAAAAATTATTTATAAATCCTATAAAAATTGTTAATGAATATGAAGACATAAATATAAAAATAAAATTTTAAAGATTAATTTAAAAAATTTATTGAATCATGTACTAAATAAGATAACATAATTATGAACCTATAAAAGGAGGTTAAAAACATTTAATATTTCACAAGTGTTTTAACTAAGGGTTAGGATTACCAAAACAAGATTCTTGGTGGAAATGAACATAAAAAAAATTAATATGAAGCTAGGATGAAAGTAATAAATTTTATAAAAACAATTTTTAACCTAGTTCTAGAAAAACCTCTCTATAATTACTTGTTTTCAGTATGGAGATAGTGGGAATTATGCTAATATCTATAATTTAAGAAATTCTCAATTATGAGGAATTAAAAATGATATTATTACAAAAAAAATCAAAATAAGAAACTAAATTTTCTAGAAAACACAAGCATATTTGGATCCCCATGTCTTTTGTAGCTAACATTACTCGACACAATAGTATTTGGGTACCCAAAAATATGATGTTTTATTTATCATTATAGGGAACAAACCACATAAACATAAATGAGAAATTGTTTATGGATAGTGGTTTTTTGAGGGATATGAGTGTATATTTCTTGAATCTTCATTTACTACCCAATATTGATAGATTCCTTGTCACATTTGGTGGTAATGAAAATGGGAACATTATTTGAATTGGATTTGATAAAAATCCACAATATGTCCTCATGAATAATTTACTTTGCATTGAAGGACTAAAGAACAACCTAATAAGTTTTTCTCAATATTATAATGATGGTTATTCAGTTTATTTTTCTGAAAATGCATGTTTGATTTTCAAAGAAAATTATCTCAGGTTTAAAGCACCAAGATAAGGTAATATTTATATGTTAGTTCTTAATTATTTGTGTAGAAAAATGTAAATTGTTTGAAAAATGAAATTGATGAATTATGGATTTGGAAAAGAATTATTAAACATTGTAATGTTCATTATTTAAAGAAGTTATCTAAAATTCATTTATTTTTTGTTTTTCCTGATATTAAATTTGATAAAAAGAATCTGTGTGGTGAATGTCAAATGGGGAATCAACATAAGTAATATTTTAAACTAATCAAAGAATTTTCCACGTATAAGACTCTAGAAGATATCCATATGGATATGTTTGGGCCTTCTAGAATTGTAAGTCCTGCTAGAAAGGTATTGTTTTAATGTGATGGTTGATGAATTTTCAAGAGTTACATGGGTTTACTTTTTGTGACTTAAAAGTGAAGCATGTTTTGTTTTTATTAATTAATGTAAACTTTTGAAAAATAAAAAAAGATACCAGAATTGTATCCTTAAGAAGTGATCATGGTGGATAATTTTAGTTTCAATATTTCAATTCATATTTCTCAAAATAAGGTATTGAGAACATATTTTTTTCCCCCAGGACACCTGAAAAAAATGTTGTTGTTGAGAGAAAGAAGAGGACATTACATGAAATTGTTAGAACAATGGTTTGTGAGTATAAATTGTCCACTTATTTTTTGTATGAGTTTTTTAACACAACTTTTTTTGTCATTAAAAGATTAATAATAAGGCATATCTTCAATGAAACACCTTATAAGTTATGGAATAATTGAAAACCAAAGGTAGTATACTTTAAAGTATTTGAATTCAAGGTTAATATCTTAAATAACAAGGAAAATCATTGTAAGTTTTATACAAAATCTAATGAAGGTATCTTCTTAGGTTATTTTACCACATCCAAATATTACAGATTTTGAAAAAAAAGGTCAATGACTATTGAAAAATAAACTCAAGTTATGTTTGATGAAACTGGTCATTTATATCACAAAATGACTCAAACTAATTGGGTAAGCGATTCTATTGACTACATGAGACCAAAACATCTATTTAAAAATAATTAGTATAATGATTTGGAACTTAATTATTTTTATCCAAATAATTTAACTATGGATACTAGTAAAAAATAAAGTCTGTTTCCATACAATCCTATAAAAAATCTCTTTATGGACATAAAAAATTACCTAGAGCATCATATAAGATATTAGGGTCATTTATTTTATTAAATGGGTTTTTATTAGGAATGGAATATCGAATATTATTTAAGAGAATATATTCTTCATATATTTTATTGGTATAAATTTATGTTTATGATATTATTTTTTGGATCAATAAAAAACAATTCTGAAATTATTTTTCAAACCTTATTCAAAAGTAATTTAAATGATTATTATGGGTGAGTTAAACTACCATTTAGGATTTCAAATTTATCAAAAATAATTTTAAAATATCTAAAACTAAATAAAATACATATGTACTTTACTTAAAAATATTATACTTGAAAACAACAATACGTATTCAACTCTAATGTGCTCAAATATAAAACTTGATATGGATGAGACTGGAAAACTAGTTGACAACTTCTTGTATAGAATAATGATTTGAATTTTAATTTATCATATTGTGAGTATAACAGACATTATGTTTTCATTATACATTTTTACAATATTTCAATCCTATCTAAAATAACATCATTTAAAGGTTTTGAAAATAATTCTATGATATTTAAAAGGAACTATGTCACTATTTACTTTTCCAAAAAATATCTAATTTTAGTTTAACTACATATTCAAATTCTGATTTTGGTGGATGTGGAATAGATTTGAAAATCACAATCAGAACTTTATATTTTCCTGGTAAATATCTACTATCATGGTTAACTATGAAAAAGAATTTTGTAGCATTATCAACTGATGAAGCTGAATATATTGAAGTAAGAATTTCTTTTACACATGTGATGTAGATGAAACACAATCTAAAAGATTTTAGATTAAATTTTAGTTGTGTTCCAATTAAATGTGATAACTTGAGTGCTATCAACATTTCAAATAATCCAATAAACTATTCTAGAACAAAGAACATTTATTAAAGGAATCATTTCTTAAGAGATTATGTACAAAATAGTGATATATTTCGAGAATTTTTTAAACCAAATATCAATTGGTATATGTTTTTACTAAAAAATTACCAAGTGAAAGATTTGATTTTATTAAATATGAAATAGGTTTATTTAACATTATTAATTATTTTTAAAATTTTAATTTCTTACCAGCATAAATTCGTAATTATTAAAATATTTTAATTGAATTATTTTATTCAATTTTTTTCTTTATTGATTTTAATTATAAATCACATAAACGTAGGACCTTTCAAATAGTTTTTTTGTGATTATACTTCAAATCACATTACATGGCCTTTCCTTTTGTACCTTTGAACTGAAATACTTCCACAATTTTTCTCTTTAGTTCAAAGGCATTTCACAAACATCTGGATGGAGTTTTGATAAAATGAATTATTTTATTCTTATATTTCATATTTTTATTTGTTTTAACTCTTTATTTATTATTATTGTTTTTAGTGAATTTGTTTATCTATATTTTTAGTGATTTCCTATTAAAACCTTATCATTTATTAGCTATTATTATTTTTTGTTTCTTTAGTATTTTTTTATTTTCATTAAAAATTTATGTCACTCAATAATTTTTTCAAAACAAATTCATGAAAAAAAATCACATTTAGAAGTATTATATATTTACACTTGTTTATGTGAAATATTTATTGTGTTATTTTTTTCCTTATTAAATTTATTTTTATATCATAAAAAAGTTTGAGAATAAAAAATAAGAATACAAAAAAATAATACTTATTTTGTGAATTTTTTTTTATTTGTCAATGGGTTTTGTGATCATAAAAAAGGAATAGATTATCGGAAAGACTTGTGTTTTTCCAACATATTTCAGGGATTGTGTGTTTTGATAATTCAAAAATTATATATTCAATTTTAATGTTTTTATCTTAAGTGTTTCATATTTTATTCTATTATATAATATGATTTATTCACTTATAATGAGTTAATTTCATTCTTAATATATGTGGCTATCATAGTAGGAGTAAAGTGTTTAGTATAAAACCAAAAATTCATCAAATGGGAATCTAGTTTTGAAATTTTATCTTTCATTTTCTTAGATTCCAAAAAATCATTATTGAAAATTTATCTTAATATGTAAGATATTATATTATAAAGGAAATAGATGAAATAACAAATGTTCAAAGTCAAGTATTTAATTTAGAGAGTAGTTATGAACATTCTGAATCTTATACAATGGATATTTGGAAAATAATTTTTTCAATAATCAAGAGAGGTTTTTAAAGTTAAGTAATACGCTTTGGTAAAATAATTCTCTTACACCGAATAATTATTCTATGAAAATTTGAATTTACATTATCTTATGAACAGTAAAGTTCAATGATCTGTTTTATTTTACGAATCCTCTCTCTATTTTATTTTACAATGATAGTTCTATCGATTTTTTATCTTATGAAGAATAATTTATTTCACATATCATCATGAGTTCTTTTAAAATTTTGGTATAATCTCCTCATAAGTCATTTCATGCTTTCAAGAATATCAGAAATGAAATTTTCTAATTAAGTAATGGTATATTTTTAAAAATTATTGCTTTTCCAAGAATAGAAATATCCATAGAATAATATTTATGACATTTTTATCACAGAAGTATATTCCATTTTTTGAAGGAATGGACACATTCCATT
The DNA here is from genome assembly GCA_963277665.1 of Viscum album. Lineage (NCBI taxonomy): Eukaryota > Viridiplantae > Streptophyta > Magnoliopsida > Santalales > Viscaceae > Viscum > Viscum album. Next base: position 1,326,100,319 of record OY728166.1, read on the forward strand.
AAGAGCCAATCTCATCAACATTTCAATAGATTATACACAAAACCATTGTGATTATCTTTTGTGTTTAAGTTCAAAATCAATGAGAATATATAAATAGTAAGAGTTAGACACTACAATAATATACAGAGAGATAAATATAAAGACACAGTCAAAAATATTAATACTCTTATAACATTAAAAAAGAACCCTTATACATCAAAAAAATCCCAAAATATTCTTGTGTACTCTTTTTAGAAGTCTAAAAATTGAAATAGAATATCATCCAAAGATGTTTTTTAATATCATAATCATTACAAGATTTATCTTCATATAGTTTTAGTTGGTTATTGAAATTGTGTTCTAAAACAATTCCTTAAATTTCATTCATCTATATTTTATTTACACTTAATGTAAGTGAGTTTGTTAACACTATGGATAATTCTTGTGAATGGGTAGCCTAGTTGAAAGCTTGTGTACCTTTGTAACAAGTAATATCTTCTTGTACATATTACGGAACCCCTATGAAGAAATATTTCATACTAAAAAAACCCAAAATAATGTAAATATACCTCCCATTTAGTTCTAATGAGTTATATATTTAATATTTTATTATGGATTACTCAATACTACCTAGATATTCCTAATAAAGCTATGTGAAATCCCTAACTTAAATTATTTATTTTTCATATATTGAATAATATAAAAATATTAGTTTTAATATTAAAATATTCAAATCCAAAAAAATACTTTTATTCACTACATCTTGGTTCCTTTGGATCATTGTGAACTTCAGAAACCATGGTTACCAAGTCTTTATCCTCCTTATTTTTCACTCATTTCCATATTTTTTCGTATCTTTTGTAAACAATGATGTGGTCTTAATCATATCATGATATGGTTTTACCCTTAAAAATATAGTACCCTATTCAAATAAATCATCTATCTCAATACTTAAAACCATTTTAATATCCCTATTTAAAATAGGTATTTTATAAATCATGAAATTCACAATGGAATATAATGAGACATGATCTATTTATTTAAGTTGTAGAAAATAAAATCTCCATAAAATGATCTCTTCATAACACCCGCAAACCATATAATATTATTATCGTGTTTACCATTTTATATCTAACATAAAAAAATAATCCCAACCACGAACAAGGTTCTTCAAAATCCCATTTCAAATAAATATTTTGAAAAATCATGAATATGGTAAGAGATAAACCATGAATCATTTTTTGAATATATATGATGGTATAATTATCAAAATATCTCTAGAAAACAACAAAAAATGTTTTAACTATTTTTCTCATACCACTAGGATAACCATGACATAGTACGTAGAACCATGACATGTTTTTTTCTCTACAAAAAAAACACCAAAAACCTTCCAAAAACTTCATGAAAAACTATATTATGATTTCTCAATATCAATATGATTCATCTTATTGGTTTTTATTCACCTTTATCATGAAAAAAAATTAAAAAAATACTTCATTGGATTACGTTCAAAAATTTCACCTTTTGGTTTTTTATAACACTTTCATTATTGACGTTTATTTTAATGATTAAACTCCTTGAGGAGTAACTTCATACTTTATGAGCATCTTATTAATATTTATTTCATTAGTCCATAATTAATTCACTCTACTACCACATGATTCATTATGACTATGAGAAAAAATATAATAAAAAAATAATTCAATGAATAATTACTTAATCAACTTCAAAATTTCTCTCCCTTTTATTGATAACTAACTTGTACTTTCAATCCTAGTATCTTCTCGATTTCTCTATTATCCTTATGTCCTCAAAAATTCTTCGCCCTTTATGTCTCCACCTTGGAATTTATTTCCTTATGATTCATCACATTTTTTGAATATATTTATCCCCCTTAAATATAAATATCATCCAACATGAATTCATTTATAAAATTATTTAATCTATCAGTTCCCCTTTAAATGAGAATCAGAGATATTTTTCATCTTTTCAATCATGTGAACGTATTCATAGTTTTCAATTAAATAAATAAACTATGTTATCACTTTCTACTAGATATTCCTCATAACTAATTCCACAAGTTGAGTGACACATATTGATAAATGATACTACTTGTTGTAACCCATTTATCTAATAGAAAAATAACTTATATTATCTTTATACCTATGTGGAAAAAACTAATTAGTGTAGATATAACGACCCAAAATTGTATTTATGAAAATTCATCTTGATCTAATTAAATGTCTTATTATGATATATTGTTATATGAAACAAATTCACTTCCTTAGTATTAGGATTTTGGATTTTAAAAAACCATTATATTTTTTTACCATTGCTAATATAGTTGTTGAATAATGATCACATGATTATTATAAATATAGATCATTAACAAATCCAATTTACTCAAACAAAGGAAGTGATAGACTCATAAAGTAAAATTGTTCCATATGAAGGCCATTTTTTCGGAGCTCGGAAAGGAGGTAACATTACTAGGATTATTTCTGGACCAAACCCAAGTCAGTCATAAACATGTTAAGCTTGAACAAAATCTTATATTGGAGAAGTGGTAGTCAATAGAGATTACCACCTGAGAGATGTTTTCTGAGCTGCCCCCAGAGTTATTCACCATCGCACATGTTACCCTTAGGTTATATGCGGGTGTTATAAGGGGTTATGTAACTAGACCCTATCACTAAGATTATGTGCAGTATTTTTTATAAAGAATATACATTCATTTTATTATTGTTACATTGTAAATGGTTTTTAACACACAAATAGTATTTTCAGTTACTTTTTAAATTCAATTAAGAAATCTATTTTGATGAATTAAGGGATTTCTGAATTAAATAATATTATTATAAAATATTATTACATAAATTTCATTTTATTAAATATAAATTATCATATAATTTTTATGAATACAGTTTGAATTTTTATTAATCTTTGAAAGCCGTTTTTCTCGAAACCCCTGAATTTTCGATAAATATAGTTTTTTATTTTAAAACTAAAAAATTACTAGATTTAGAAAATTATTTAGATAAAATGAATGTTATTTTTTGGATTCAGGATGTCAAAATTATCTAATAGTAAGTTTTTTATATTTTTTTAGACAATCAAATTTGTGGGTAAACATTAAATACCGTTTAAATATATTGTGTGTTTTATGACATCATAATGACAAAATAGTGTTGTAATAAAATACTATAAAAGATATATTAGTCCAATATATGTTTTATATTTAAAATAGTGTGATTTTTTATTTTTTGTTTGATTAATTTTATGGTTCCATATTGTACCCTCCAAGACTTATAAAAAAATTAACATTTTTAAATGATTTCCTTGAGTGTAATTCACCTCCATATAAGAAAGCCTAATATTTTAATAAGTTCGGCCATTAGACTTATTAAATAATTTTTTCTACACAGTGTTTAAAAACACCATGGGCAAAAATCATGATATGGTTTTTGTTTTTTATTATTTCAATGTGTAGTGTCCAAAACATAAATAATAAAGAGTTCTCTCTCCTCTCCTTTATAAAGCCACTCAGTATCGCATTCCTCTTAACTCAAACCATTTGGAGCTTGACCAACCTCTGCCCTATTCTCTATAGAATCCTCTCAAGGTGCATCAAGCTCCCAGTAAGCCTCTCTCAATCATCTCACAAGCCTTTGGTATCACACTTCCAAGTAAGGGATCCTCACTTTCCTTCATTCTTTTTTTTGTCCAAGTTTATTTATATTTTTCTTCCCTTTTATTTTCAATAAAAAAAATATTGGGGTGTGATTTTTCATGTCCCCTAAATTTCCCTCATTATCTTTTAATTATGATAGACCCCTTTCTCTCTCATTAATGACTCCCATGTACACCTGTTACCTTGCCATAATTCTGTAAGGGATTTATCTCTCCTCATTTACATTCTAGATATTATTTTACATTATGCATATAAATTCCATTACATATATTGGGATTTTATATTCCATGACCCTCTTAATTATTATTTCCTTTATAAATTATGAGATACACATTTCTATCTCATCAACCCATTTTACGATTTCTATTTGACGTCATTATTCTATTGAAGTTACAACAATCTTTCCCATGCCAATAATCATTGTGTAAGTGAATACCATACTCATTTCTCTATCAAGGTTATTCACTATTATGCACATGTACTTGTTGATTGAGGGAATAAATTTATGTATTCCACATCTCTTATTCGTGGAATAAATTATGATGTTTAATAAATCTAAGTTGTATGATCTATGTGGCGCACTTACGCATGAAATTAAATGATTAAGAAGGGTGTGCCCTGATAGCACTCCAATCCATTGGGTAAAGATTAGTATAATGATACATCAAGTTCAATGATGGTTTACTCATTATAATTCATGTTAAATGAGTGTTTACTCATGCTCAACGTGCAATGATTCTTGGATCTTGATAATATCCGATTAAATGTTGTTTCTACATTTCCATGTTATGGTAAGCATGCTATATCATGCCTTTATGTTAATGTTTCTATTTTCCTCCATTGATATGCTTATTCCCTAACATGTGTTTTATTCCTCATGTTATGTCTTTTTTACTCTCTTACTAGGCTTTATCTCTCACCCTTTTCTTATGCATGTCCTCAGGTTATCCAATGCAATGCTAAGTATGAAAGAATATTGTGGTCATGTAAAATAATTTTTCAATAAAAATGGTGTATTTTATGTTCTAAGTTGTTAGGTAATGTTCCTAATTTAACAAGACACTAGACCTCTCGATCCTGAGAGTTTTATTAATTAAAATTTCATTTAATAAACCATGTTTAATTTTTTAATACATATCAGGGTTGTTATAGTTGGTATTAGAGTATAGGTTTAGTTATTTTTTGGATTAGGATTAGAAAACCCTAGTGAAATGCTTAGGGATAACTCTATGTATAATAAAAAATCCCTAAATTTATGTGAGTATATTTTAAGTGGTTTATTAAGAAAATAGATATTTGTCTGGATACAAACTAGTAGAGGTGGATCTGGCATAGATGTATATAGGTTAAAACCCGAAAACACCACTTTGATCTAGACTCAAATTGGAACTAGTGCATGACAACAGGACTTTCTGCACTATTAGGTCGACACTCCTGGGGGATATGATTCAGTAAATTCATAATCTTAGTATGAACCATTATTATGTGAATAATAAAATCCCCTAAGAATATATTTTGGGAAGTAGATCATAGATAACATAGATTGAAGCCTATAAATTCTTAAGTTACGCAAATAAATGTAATTTATAATTTACCCCTTTTTCATTGGATTACCCTTTATGTGTTACCCCTAACATTATTTTTATTCTAGTTAATGGCTGGTAATAGGGGGACTTGGGCTAACAACTGATGTGAAGATCAATGTTCTAATGAGATGCTCAATCCAATGGGAGCGGGAATCACAAACTTTATCATGATACTCTCTCAGTTTACTCATGTTTAGAATAGAAACATGGGTCAAGAAAATTATTCATCCCACCTAAGAAATAACAAGCTGAAATCAAGAGATTAATGAGACAAAGGCCTCTTATATTCAATGAATCATCTAACCCCTCAATCGTTGAACAATGGGTCAACTCTATTGATAAGATCTTATCCATAATTTAATGTTCCAAACAAGAGAAGGTCCTTTGTAATGCTTATCATATAGAGGGTGAAGTTGATCAATGGTTGAAATTGATAAAAAAAAATATGAATCTTAAGGAAGATATCGAGAAATTGGAATGGAAGGATTTCCGAAAAATGTTCTCTGAAAAATATTTTTTGTGCACCCTTCATCTTAAGATGGAAAAGTACTTCTTTGACCTCAATAAAAAAGATGACAAATACATCAGATTTTATGAGAAAAACTTCACAAGGCTGGCATGATAAACCATTTTCTTTATTGTTACCCCCAAATAGAATTTTGACTACTTATTTTGGTTGGATAAATCCTAGCCTAAGAAAATCCATAGCGATCTGTGACTTCAATAGCTATGATGAAATTGTTTGATGTTCCCTTATAGTTGAAATGGATATTGTAAAATCTCATGGGTATCATGGGCATAAGAAGAGGAAAGTGGAATTTAATTCTTGTGATCTGATGGATAAATCCAATAGTGATAATAAATTCCATCACCTCACTTTCCAATGGTGTGGAAATAAGCACCCCAAAATTTTCTTGAAGGGGCTGAGGAAATACTTTAGGTGTGGAAGAGAATGGATCCTGTCCATTAACTTCTAATAAGAAAAACCCACTGCTGCAACAAAGGAGAGGAATGATCAGTTCAACCCTCAACGCATTGTTCATTCCTTTAATTGCAAATAACCATGGATCTTTTCAAACTGGTGTGCAAAGACAAGGTTTTTTGGAGGCAACCAACAACCTCCAAGGAAGAAAGGGAGAGATTTTTCCATCACTCCTGCCGAAGAAAACCCCGACAAAAAATTGGTGACAGGTATGCTAGTTAATCACTCAAGAATACAAAATTTACTTTTTGATTCTGGTTCTATGTATTCTTTTATATCCAGAATGTTTAATAGAAAAATCCCAATACCACCTCAAATCATGGAAGTAGATATGTCAGTGAGAACGGAAAATGGGGAAATCATTTCATCCCATGAATATAACTCCCCCCTTTGTCAAAATTAGTGGAATGAACTTACCAAAGAACCTCTTCATACTCCCACTAGTGGAATTTCATGCAATTATTAGCATTTATTGGCTTTCCCTATATAGATCCAACATAAATTGTCGTGAGAGAGAAATTACTCTCTATATGGCGAATCTACCGACGATTCTATACAAGTGTAAGGAAGAGGATGCATTTTATTTAGCACAATTATCTCAAGCATGGATATTACTACCTTCTGAGCATGTGTGTCCTTCTTAGATAATGGTGTTTAAGGAAGTAACCATATTTGAAGAAATCCCTATTGTGAGGGAATTCGCTGAAGTGTTTCACTATGAATTTTCTAGTCTTCCTCCTATAATAGATGTTTAATTCTCGAAAAATCTTATACTTGGGATGTTAGAAATATCCATGACTCCATATAGAATGTCTATTATTGAGATTGAAAAGCTAAAGAAAGAAATAGAGGAGAATATGTATGAAGGTTTATACACCCAAGTGATTCACCATGGGGTGAACCAGTCGTCTTCGTATATGTTGTTTTCCATCGTAACAAGATATGCTTTTTTCCATCTTAACCACATATGATATTTCTCATCGTAATCAAATATGTTGTTTTAGTCACATAAATTTTTTTACAATCATAACAACATATGATGTTTTCATAACCATATGTATCGTAATCAAAATATGCATCATATTCATGTTATGCATTTTAACCATGTATCGTATTCCTGATATACATTATAATTACGTTACGCAACATAATGATATAATACATCGTAACCATGATATGAATTGTAATCATAATATTCATTGTATTCATGTTATGATTCATAATAGTTTATCATTTCCATGATATACATCATAATTATGCTACACATAACTATCATTTTATTCATCATAACTATGCTTTGTTTCATATCTATGATATTCATCGTAACCAATTTACGCATCATACAAATGTTTTACTCTAATACCACAGACATGTTTCTCATTATAATTCATCATACTCGTTCCTTCATACTTTTGTACTTATTATCTTCAAACAAAAACGATGTCTTGAAGATAGTTATATACCAATCAAAAAGATATCATGTATTATGTTTTTTTACCTTTATAATGTTAGGTGTCCAAGTCCCTCCGAATGTTTCGGAGATATATGACTATTGGAGGAAATGTGACTGTTAGAACCTAAGGCCTATAAATAAGAGGTCATTACAAAAATAAAAATTATCTTTTCTTTCTTCCAAGTTCTAGAGAGAGGTTTTGTGACATCTCTCTTACTTTGTGCAAAAATCCTTGAAGATACAAGACATGAACGGCTTGTTCATGGTTCTTTTATTTCAATAAGTTCTTTGTATTGCTTTGTGTGACTGATTATTATGATAATTATCAAGGGATTATAAGGATACGAAGGCGTTGATTCCAATAATTGAATGAAGCTATTTCAAATATTTCAAAGACAGAGGTGTTGATTACCTTCTGAATCAAGGGATTTCAAGTGTTTGAAAGGCAGAGGTGTTGATTTCCTTCTTAATCAAGGGCTTCCATGGATTGGAAGACAGAAATTCCGGTCATCGTATCGAGGGCTTACCATGGTAGTGATAATACATACCTTTTATCCTAGTTTAAAGGATACCCTAATCTTTGGGATAAAATCATTTTAATACCTTTTATTTTTCTACTTCTTTTTGTAATATAAAAAGTCTCATTTTGTTTCCTCTTTCTATTTATATTATTTTTTATTGTAATTATTTTAGTTACAATACATTCATCGCATAGTGTATTATGATATTTAACACATACTCTGATCATTATATTCAATTAAAATACAATTGTTTCTTATTACTTATTATGTCATGTCATATCATATCAATCATATCCATGACCACTTAGATCATTTTTATTATTTTTGAATTGTGTTAGTTTAAAATTTATTAAACTAATATTATTATTAAGAGTTTAAATACAATGTTTTTAAACCTACAATTCACCCCCCCCCCCCTTCTTGTATTGTGTCTTCTCATATACTTTTACATCTATATTACGATCCAACAACAATAATTTCATTGTGCTGATTTTTTCCTATAACAAATATTCTATTTGTAAAATCATAAATGAAATCGTTATTTTGATCCAGTACTACTAAAGTGACCTAATTTCATTACTTCCATCAACATTGATCATCATATTTTACACTATTGTTTTTAAATATTCTAGGTTATCCAATTATTTTATCTAACTATATTTTATTTGTGTCTCTAGAGTCACTTTAATATTTTCCCATAAAAAATATATCTATCTAGTTTATTCCTTCTATATGAAAGGAATTTAGGTTGTTGACACCCAATAAAACATTAGGTAGTTTGTAACTCTTGTAAAAGTTGTTTAGGGTTATATTTCCAGGTTAGGAAAAGGTAAATATATTATTGGGTTATCACTCCCTGAAAAAAGTGAGTCTCTTTGTGAATATTGATCTTCTATCTAGGATGAGAAGATTGAAGAGTATACTAGGATCTTGGTTATTTAAACCACTATAAATATATTGTGTTCAAATTTTTTATTTATGTTTTAGTTTTTATTTACAAGATAATTATAATGCATTTAAATTTTTAAAAATAGACTATTCATACCCCTCCACTCTCTATTCAATCTTGTTATATTAATAGGACCTAACACAATTATATTTTTTGTATTTTTTTCTTATTCTATATGAAATGATACTTTTCTATGGAAAATAATTTTTTGGAGTGTTTCATATTTAAAAATAATAACATCGAATTTGAGGTGTATTCTTATGTGTCTTATTCAATATAATTATAGGATTTTTTTATTCTCATCAAAATCAATATTCATTATAAAAGTGGAAACATGATTCATTAATTCAAATTTTTTGAACTATTGTTTAGCATAAATCCCTTTTATTATCTTACCTTTATTATGTGTTCATTTTTCTTATAGGAATTCATCGTGTTCCATTGATAATTTTACAAACTTTTATTGCCTTATCATTTTTGGAACTAAGAAAACTACTCTAGGTAATATTTAGATTCATTCCATTTTGTTTTTATCAAGATTCAGCATCATAATGGGAACATATTCTTTGATATTGTTTTTCCTTATATAATTATCTATCAATTTTTTGGTTTTTATATTTGTGTTTTTTAATATATATAAATAAAATCATATTTTTACTTCTATTATTACTGTATATACAACTTGATATCATGTACCACTAATTTTGCTTTCTTTATTTTTTTCTCTCTATATATTGTTATATATTCAATTAAATCCATAAAATCGATATTATGGTCAAAAAAACCTTCAAAAAATTATTTATATTATTTATAGTTCTCTTGAATTTCATTTTTATTAGTGTAACCCACTAAAACTTATTTTTTTGAGATACTTACACTTATCTACCTCTTCAAATTCTAAGTTTTCTAAGCCATCATTTTTTTATTGGATAATTTTATTCTTTATGAACAACTATTAATTTCTATTTAATTTCCATTTACATTCCCTAATAATTTCTTCATCATTATATAATTATCCAAATCATATCAAAACCTATTTGGAAAATTTTAGGAAATGTGTCCAAATATTCCATTTTGAAAGTATGTGAGTGAAATCATCCTGTTAAACTTTACACGTCCCAATTTAGTATTTTATGAAGGGAATTACAAAACTCAATTAACCTCTATCTCTTCTGTATCACCTTCCATGGTTTGATTGTTTATATATTTGAAATAATCATTCCTTACCATCACCTTTTTTATAGGATCATCCTCCTTTATAATAATATTTTATGCAAGGAGTATACTTTTCATACCATCCAAGGATACCACATTTAGATCTCTTTCCTTAATCGCTAAAACTGTCAAATTTAAATGAGGAGGTTTTGGGATATTATTATCTATAGACCAATCATGGGATTGTGGTTTGTGAAAAATTTTCTATTATAAATTACTAAATTATATAATGAAATGAATTCTTTAAATATAAATATTTTTTGATTTTTTTTGTTTAAACACACTACTTATGATAATAATCACCTTATTACTTAAGGTACAGGTTTTATTCCTAGATGAGAACCATAAAAAGAGTAAGTATTGTAATACAAGGTTTGTTTGAATAATTCATATATATATTTATATATACAATGTTCTCACATGGGTTACAAGTGTGACATATTGAATCATATTTGAATTAACATGAGAAAAACCAAATGGATTATCTCATTTATGCCTTCGATGTATCTCTTGCGGGGTTTTATTTATGTATACTTTGACTAATGATTTCAATATATGCTGATAGTGATAATTATCATACTTTGGATTTAATCCAATTACATTTTATAAGTAGAGTAAAATATATGTTCATAGGGTCTGTTACATATTATTAGTGATATATCACTTGAGATTATATTCATAATTTTTCTACCTTGGGATTGGTTTGACAATGTAATCCTCATTTAAATTATACTAAGAATGTTCAAGGCCATTCTTAATACATTATATGTATTAATATGTTTATTTAAATAATATATACATGAGAAATATTTAATTTGAGTGACATAAAGTTGACATAATCTATGTCTCATACTCATACATGATGTCATTGATAATAAGAACTTTATGCTGTAAAAACAAGGTTGATGATATCACATCAGACCTCTTATTAGTTATATAATAATAATAAATTGGATTTATAATGTATACTAATAATATAGATCAATAAAATCAGTAATAAATAAGTTTTCCGATGATATTCGTTTATTCAATTGGATATGATGTTTTTTAGGATTAATTTTGATCAATTATTTAATTAAAATATAATAATTTTTAAAAATTATTATTATTATTTATAATATAATATTTATTAATTTATGCCCCTGAGTGGTAGCCTTGTGGTTAGGGCTAGTTATTGGGACCTTCAATGTCTGGGATTTAATTAACATTGGTTGTTTTTTATACCATATTACATCACCTCGTGATTTACCTACTCCAATATGTAGAGCAGTGTGGAGAGCTTAGTTTTACCCAGTTTTTTCATGGAACGCATCTGAGACCCGGGGTCCAGCAATTTCTTTGGTGAGGGAATGTTATATTAGTAAGAGCATGATTCTTATGGAGTTCTAGGGTTTATGTACAATACATATATATATATATATATATATATATATATATCTGTGTGTGTGTGTTTGTGTGTATTAAATGTTGTTGTAATTATATATACAATTATAATAGACTTCCATGAATCTTGATTTATATTTATTTATATATGTGTTATATATTTAAATAAATATATATGATTTCAATTATTAATGAATATTTTATAACTATTCATCCAAGTCAATGGTAAATGGATGAATGAGATTTATTCAAATTAATAAACTGCATTATGTCTTGACTATGAACATATAATGTAATAATTGAAATGGAATGAATCCTTATCTTAAGGAGGATATAAATTTAGGGTTATGGGGGTCATTATACCACAATCATTGGAAGGGAAATCACATTCCTTACGATCCTCTCAGTCATGGAGAAACTTTTACCCTCCACTATTCTATGAGATATTTTTTATATCAAGTGTTGAAAAAAATGAATACCCCCTTTCCAACAGGTTATAGAATCTCCATTTTCTCATTATAAAAGGATAAATATCTGTTGGTAAAAAATCCCTCAAGGTATCATTGAAGCATTTTTTAGGTGATTGTGTTTGTTGAAAAAGTGGACATATGTGTTGTGATTGTTGACAAAGAAAACCATGACATACAAATTTGTTGACAAGGGGGATTTCATGGTGGCATGTCGAGTTCAAGGGATGTGGTTAATGATCCATATTTGATTCAAGAACATTGAAAAAGGAATGGTTGATCTAGAGACGGTACAAAAAGAGTAGATATAAGGTGGTGTCGTTTTCTAGTGTTTGCCAATTTTTTGGGCTTGAAAATTGACAAATGGAGAAAAGTGGTTCTGGAAAAAGGACTTGTGTGCCATTGTCTTGAAGGAGAAGAAACTTGTGTGCCATATGTTTTTCAAGATTAGAACATCAAAATATGGCAAGGGGAATGGGGGCTCCCATGTTTTAGAGTTGGTCGCACAAGTGACTTGCGCGGTAGTGACTTGCGTGCCGATACTTGCGCACTGAGAGGAGACTTGCGCTCTGTCGCGTAGGGTGTTCAAATGCATATAAATAGAGGTCTAAATATCCTCATTCGGGGTGAGTTCAACACTTAGAGAATTTCAGAGCTCCCGTCGTGAAGGTGTGGTGGCCACGCAAGTGGTGGTGTGGTCGTGCAAGTAGAAGTTGCACGCCGGTTGATTGTTGCGTGTCCAGAGTAGTCCAGGTGAGAAAAGAAGGGAGTCACCAAAGTTTTGAGTTTAATAAAGGGGTGTCGTGCAAGTGGTTTGGTGACACTTGCGCAGCAGGTTTTGAAGAAGCACGACAGTTGATGGTTGCACGCCAAAATTGGTTTGGGCGTAAAAGGGTGTGAGTCGCACAAGTTTGGAGTTGAAGAAGCTAGAGTTGTGAAAGTGGATGAGGTGAACTTGTACACCAGTTTTAACATGTGTTCTGAGACTTGTGTGCCAGCTTGGAGTAGGGCACCAGGTATGTTTGAAACACGACAGTGATTCAGGGCTGCATGGAAGCTGGAAGATTTCCTGATACCTTCAGTGTAAAGTGAGATTCATCTATGGATGAAAGTTGGACTTCAACAGAGAATCTACATACAACAGAGGATGTATTCATTAGTGTTAATGAATAGACCTATAGGTCTATAAACTATGATAGGATGCTTTCCAGAGTAGTGAGAAAAGAAATAGGATGAAGTTGATCCTCTCCACTCGCAGTGAGCCAGAGAGAGAGACAGGGAGTCACCCTTGGGAAAGCAGTGAGATGACCCTAAAAAATGTAAAGGTAGTGAGTCTGGGAATAGAAGTGATCTATACCGAACTTTGTAAATAACAATGTGTTTTTAGTGGATTTGGTACATTGTCACAGAACCGGTTTATGCTCCTTGGACATATCCCAATGAGGGTGAATTAAGTAAAAAATCGATGTGTCATGTGCATGCTTTTGTTTCTGTTTATACTTTGCTACAGAAAATAGAGAGAAGAGAGTCTTTCTTAATAGTGAGACAAGATCAGTAGGGGAAGTTGTTTTAATTTTTCATACCCTAATTCACCCCCCCCCCCCCCCCCCCTCAAGGTATCTAACCTAGTGGACCTAAAAAGATCATTCTTGATTAGAGGATCATGGAAATATAGTCGTAATTTTCCCACTGTAAGTTTGGTATTTATAATTATTTTTCAATTTTTAGAAAGTCATGGTGTTAGAATAATTTTATTATTTTTTCTACTTAAATGAATCTTATAAGACATATAAAATTGTTATTTTGGTTTCAAATCCATTATAGTTATTTTTAAAAAACTTATCATTAATTTTGTAAATGTTTTATTTAAAATTAAATTTTAAGAAAATTTTATTTTTATCAAGGGTCAATTGGTTATAGAAAAAAATCATCAAAATTTTGTTAAATCGTTTTATTATAATTATTTAATTTAATAATTATTTATAAATGTGTAGTGGGGCCATTTATTCCATGTTGGAAAGTTTAATTTATGAAATTTAATATTTTAATTCATCATGGGTCTATGAAATTAAAACATCTCATTAGTATTTTTTAAATATTATTGGATAATTATATTGAATTTAATTTTAAGTCAATCCAACTATATAAATATTTTAAAAATATTAAATTTTAACATTTTTAGTTTTAATATTTTTTTAACATTTCATTAAAATGTTAAATATAATGAAATCAACTCATGAATTATTTATATGAATATATATAGAATTTAATTCCTTAGAGTCAATGATATATAATTCCATTTACTATATGTTATTCCTAATATTTAATTGAATATAAAAATATGTGGTGGAGGATTTAAATGGGTTTAATGTATTTTCTAATTTTTTTTGTATGTATTTAATGCAATTATGAAAAAATTTTATTAAATTAAAAAAAATGATAAAATCGACTGAAATCATGTATCAAAGGGTTTGAATAAGAGAACTCTTGATCAAAGATAAAGGTAACCAACAATAAGTCTTAATTAAACTTTTTTAATTATATTGATGTATCCATGACAATTCATTTTTCTTTGAATATTTTAAATATCCATAATTTTAAACTATAAACTGTTACAAGCCCACAAATAGTGAAACCAAATCTCAATTTGAGATGGGAATTATGAAACTAAATTAAAATATAGATTAACTTTATTAAAAATCTTTTAATAGTGGGTAGGATTATATTTAATATAACTATTTAAATAACTATTAAACATTAAAATATCATTTCTATAGAAATATATTAATATTTTTGGTATCCATCATGATAACTCTTAGTTGGGATGACACACTGGATATGTAGGATTTCCTTCCACCTCTTTGATCATGTGATTTAATGTCATGTATTCACTCTACTAACTCTTCTTAGGATATTAATTTTTGTGTGTGATTAATATATCAATATAAATTCCATTGGGAATAGAGATATAAATTTGATTTATATTAATATGTGTGGGATGTATATTAATTTTTTTAAGGATGTTCATTAGTTCCATTTATTAATATATATATATATAAATGCATTGATTCAATGCATGGGATGTATACATTTAAATAAATTGATGAGATCATATATATATATATATATAACAACAACCAAAAAAAATATCAAGCATAAGACTCATACGTTTCACACTCTTTAAGACCTCGATCGATAAAACATGGTGGTTCGGGATAAATATGATCACCATGGATCTATCTTATATATATTAATGGGAGAGTAACATATCTCATGTGGACATGTGGACTCACATCAATATGTTATTAATGAGTTTCAAAACTCAGAGGCTAGGTGTTGGGTAAATTCATGGGATAAATTTATATTGTAGGGGATTCACCACTCAAACAATGAAGAGTAGTAAGGATATTCAATGGAAAATTATTTCCTACCAAAATAATCATGACTTAAGAGAAGCACCATAGTTAAACCAAGTCATGTTGACCTTGGGAACTTCGTTCCCTATACATAATGATGTTATATCAATGAAAAATGTTTAATAAAATTACTTACCAAATATTATTAAATATATGATATTAATAATTTTAAATAATTCATTATTATATAATTGAAATCCAATAACACAAACTCAATCCTCTATCTGAGGAATATCTAATAATAGGACCAACTGAATAGAAACAACTTCATCAATTATTATAAAAACCTAAGGATATTCCTCATACATAAGAAGATGTTTTTTGTTTTAGAGAAGTAAATCCCTAAATAACTTGATGTTATTATGACTTATGGGGTGTGTGATTCTTATAATAAAATAAATAAGATTCTTATGATATCATAGGTTTCATACTAGTAACCATGAATTAAATGGTGATAAAGTATCATAAATCCGTGGACACATTTAATGTGATTATATAAATTAAGAAACATCATCAAAAGTATACTAGGCATGAGTTTTGTGAAATATTTATAGAGTTATTTTAGTGTCAAATGAGTAATAGTGTTCCCAGGTCAAGTCATGTAGATGATCGAGTACATTGATAATTTAGAGTGTCCAGGTTTTCTACACTAAGAAAAATTAGCTGTTCAATTAGTCCTATAATTTTTTCCTAGATAATTTAATTATTTTATTTTTAATTAAAACATAAACATTATTAACAAGTAACTCCATAAACTCTTTAATATGATAAGAACTACTGAACTGAACCTATGGAGATCGGAACCGGATTTTTTCCAAGTGATGGAGAAATAGAAATAAAAGGGAAAAGAAAACACAAAGAAAGGAAAAAATCCTAATATTCTTCTTAAAAAATGGATTATAATAAATTTTAATAGGATCTTAGGAATCTTGATGTAAGAGAGGCTTGAAAACGAATTATTTTTCTCATAGAAGTCAATTTTTCTAAAATTACTTCATGGGTGTTGGATAAATGTTGTGATTTTAATATTTTAGTTAATATAAAATATGTTTGAAGTAAGAAGGAATTACATAACTGAGAAGTAGGTCCTCATGTAAATAATGGGGTGAAAGTAATAGCCTTGTACATAGGTATTTACAAGATAACTCTTTCTACCAAATTAGTTCTCAACCTATAGAATTATTATTTTGTACCATCAATAAATAAAAAATTTATTTATATATATTGTGCTCAAAATAAGGCATTTTTATCTTTATATTTGGATAAATAGTGTTCGATTTATTTAAATAGAATTTCTTATAGTAGTGAAAATATGTTGAATATTCTATATATATTAGATTATGAAAAACCTCTCTATTTCCTGGAGGTGATATGGGTTGTATAGAATGATTATGACCATTCATATGATTGGCATTGTCGCTCACGTCACATTAATGAGAAACACATTCTATTACTTCGTGAATGTTGTCTCTTAGGGTAATTTAATTGGGAATCATACGATGTATACCATTATTATAAAAAGAATAACATGACCAATAATATTTTTTGAGAAAAGGTTAGGTAGAAAAATATTTATTATACCAAGTGCATTTTGATGTAAGTGAGCCTTTAAATGTCCAATCTTGGGGTGCCACTTCATTACATTTAGCAATGATTCTAGATGGTTCAATTTTTTTTATGACACACAATTATGAATCCTTTGAGAAATTTTATGGTGTTCAAAAATTAATTATATAATAAACTTGAAAAGACTTTTAATACCATCCAATCATATCGATGAGTTTCATAGTTAAGGGAAGAGTTTCATGAACATCACAAGGATTGTAGTATTATATCATAACTCGCTCCATCAGAGACTACATAATGTAATGGTGTGTCTAAAAGGATAAATAAAAACTTATTGGATATGATTTCAACAATTATGATGCATGATAACCCAACTCAATCATTCTAGGGTTATAATCTAGAAAAAAATGATATTTATACTAAACTGAGTTTTATCTAACATGATAGAAAAGATTTTATAATATATATGGATTTTTCTTGGTCCCAAAATTTATATTAATAGGATTACAGGTTGATATAAAAATGTTAAATGTATCAATTCATATATATTATGACCTGAATTAGATAAGTGTATATTTTTTGGTTATCTGATGGAAACAAATTTTTATTATTTGTATAATACCTATGAGAACAAAATTTTTATGGATCAACAGTTTATTTTCAAGGAAAGAAAGTTCCTTTTAAATATAAATAGTTATAGGGAACTAGAAATTCGAGATGTTCTAGACCAATAATAGAATTTATTACCTGAGATATATGAGTTAGTTCCAAAATAGGAAATGGAAGAAAAAATAACTAAATAAACACCAAAACATAGAATTTAATGTTTGATTCATCGTGTTCCTAATAGGTATAAACTTTTCAGGAAATTTATGATGACTTATGGTCATTGAGGATTATCCAACCACTTATGAAGAAGACATTATAAGTTATGAATATGGGAAACTACTTGGATCCATGAAGGATGATATTGAATCCATATAAAAAAACTAGGTTTAGAATTTGGTTGATTTACCAAATGGTTCTTGAGATATTGGGTGAAAATGGTTCTTCAAGAGGAAACAGACATGGATGGAAGTATATACTTTTAGGGTGTAATTTGTGGTAAAATATTTCATGAAAATTCATTGAATTGATTAAAAATAAACCTTCTCACTAGTTTTTATGTTTAAATCCGTCAGGATCATCCTAGCCATTTTGGTATTATTTTATTATGAAATTTATAAAATATATTTCAAAATGGTATTTATTAATAGTAATTTTAT
This sequence comes from Viscum album, assembly GCA_963277665.1. Taxonomy (NCBI): domain Eukaryota; kingdom Viridiplantae; phylum Streptophyta; class Magnoliopsida; order Santalales; family Viscaceae; genus Viscum; species Viscum album. The sequence goes on from OY728166.1 coordinate 1,326,118,795, forward strand.
CAAAAATATTTATATAACATATCCTGATGGATTTTATAATTTGGTGAATTTTATAAAATTATATAAGATATAATGATTCATTTATGGACATAAGAAGGATTCTTAGAGTTTAATATTTGTTTTAATGATGCAATCAAAGAGATTAAATTCTTTAATAATAAAGATAAACCTTGTTTATATAAATAGATTAGTGGGATAATTATTGTTCTTTTAATGTTATAAATTGATGAAATATTACCCTATAGAAATGGAGTTCCTAATCTATAGTTTATAAAGACTTGTATTGGGAAAATATTCTCAATGAGAGACTTAGGATAATCCCCTTACATATTGAATCTAGAAATAATTCCAGGTATATCAGAAAATCTCCAAAAACTATGTCAGGGAACATATATTAGTATAATTTTTAATCAATTACAAATTAATGATTATATGAAATATATACACCAATTATTCATATACAGATTTTTTTAAAAATATAAACATTCTTCTTCCAATGAAAAAAATAAAATAATGGATGGATTACCAAATGAATCAATTATAGTTTCTATCATCCATGACATGTTATTTACTAATCCAAATGTATTGTATGAGATAACCATGATGAAAATATACCAATTTGATTCTAGATTATAGAATTTAATCACTATAAAAAATATTATAAAGATCATTTGGAGAACTAAGGATAAATTTTTGATATACTAAGGTGAAGAACAAATAATTATATGGTGTTGTGGTAATGAAATTTTCCAAAAAGTGGGTGATTATTTTAAATCATACTCAAGATATTTTATTTTAAAAAATGTGTGTATTGTTACTTGGAATAGTTCTAAGAAAAAATAGTATTTTATTCTACAAAAAAACCAATTGCATTGCAGCATCAGATACAGAAAATAGGATGTGTATATTGTAAAAATAATCATTAAAATATAGGTTATTCCAGTAATAATGGATCCCACTGAACTAGTTTGTGATAATAATGGTGAAATTTCACAATCTAAGGAACCTTGATCTCAATAGAAACCCACAAATTATTGTGATTATTGATCGTGGTGATGTACAAATTTTCAAGGTTTCTATAGATTATAATGTATTATATCTTTTAAATATACCACTTTTATAATAGAATCATGGGGGTATGTATTGTTTATAGGTACAAGATATAGGGGATATTTGATCTAACATAAGTGTGAGATGATGAAATTTGATCCCTACAGGACAATCATGGGTTGGTGGTTTGGGATAATGTTTGTATCATATATTACTTTATTAAATAAAGAGCGTAAATATCCCCTTATCATTATTTTGTGTTCAATTTCTTTATACACACGAACTAACATAGTAATATTCCTAATACTTTAGGTATAGGTTTTATCCCTAGATAAGAAACATTATGTAAGAAAGTATTATAAAGTGTGGTTAGTGTGAATAGTGATTGTATACATTTAGATATATAGTGTGATCATATGGTTTATAAGCTTTATATGTTGAATTATATGTGACTTGAATTGATAAACACCACATGGATTTTCCAATTTATGCCTTTGGTGTATCTCTTGTTCAATTTTCACTATAAAAAAAGAATATTTTGTGTTGTGGTTTAAATGTTCTTTTATTTATAATTGATGCGAGAATTGACACGAGCAGGGTTTTAACATCAGTTTACAAAAAACCAATATTGAAAAAAATTACATTGGTCATTTTATAACTTATTTAAAAACATTGTCATGTCAGTTTCATTATTGGTTATAAAATATCAATGTTACAAAAAATTTAAAAAAATTTAATAGAAATATTATTTATTTACCCCTCGTTCATTTTATGCCTAATTTACTAAAACCTTAACCATTGTAACTAATTATTTTGCTTGATACTCTTTATTATAGTCCATTTATCCTAATTTTTTACTTTTTTCCCTCTCTATTTTATCATTATATCTATTTATTTTTTATTCCACCTTTCTTGATTGCATTCTTCTCAACAAGGTTTTGTTCTAGTTGTCTTGTTTGAGTTTAAACATTTTCTACCTTCGATATATAATTTCAACTTCACCCATTTGTTATTGATTAGAATATAATTCTCATCTATCACTATTTTGGATCTCTTGTTAGTGAATCCTCTACATTAATCACTCTATTTTTTTATTAAAATTTCTATATTTTATGTTTAGAATTTTATTTAATTTTTTAGTTCTAAATTATATTCATGATTTTTTTTGGTTTACATGTGTATGTATTTTACTTATAAATTTTCATGGTTATAATTTTTTACTATTTATAATTTATTTTTGATTATAAATTGTTTGTCAATGTCGATTTTTGTTATAATTGTTTTTGTTATAATTATTTTTTTTTAAATTTTTCTATATATATAATTTCTTTGTGGTTGTAATTTTGTTATGGTTAAAAAATAATAGGATTATAATTTCTGATTAGTTTTAAATTATTTTTTATAATTTTTTATAGTAAAAAATTATATCCATTTTGTGGGTTATAATTTATTTTTTAATTGAATCTTTTTTAATTATATATTTTTGTGAATTTCATTTTTATTTGTTTATTTTCTAGAAGATTTTTATTTATAACTTAGTATGTTTATATATTTTATTTTTAGATATGTTATGTAATTTTTACTATATGTTTTTAATTAAATGTGTTTATATATATATATATGATTATATGTTCTAAATTTATCTATTTATATATATGTTTAAACATATATATTTTAATATATTTATAATTTGGGTTATTATTTTAGGAAATCAATGGATCATAATTAGATAAATGCATGAAGAACGAATGATGAATATGAGAAAGGGGTTGATGATTTATTGGGATTTTCCAAAATCGAATCCAGAAAAGAGAGATATATTTTTTTCCATGTGTAATGTGTTTAAATATAATAAATTTAAGGTCCAAGGAAATTAATGACCATCTGATTTGGTATGGTCTTAATCATAATTATATGTGTGGGTTTTGAAATGGTCAAATAACATAAAATTAATGATCTAAAATTGATGGTGATATTCTTTATGAGTTGAAGGATTGTCTTGATGAATTAATTTATGATATAGGAATTGAAACCATTGAGTAAATAGTAAATGTGGAATGGTCGAATTAAGATTCTGAAAAACAAAATTGTTCCCATGTTTTATTAAATTCATAGTGTTACTTGTAGTACTAATATTTTTTATCATAAATAAAATAAGTGGCTCGAGAGATAAATGTTTCACTAGATTTCATGAACTTTATAAAGTGTTACATATGCAAAATAATGAGATTTTGGATTATAATTATGATGCTAAGAAAATTATATTCAATAGAACTAGAATATAAGAAAATACATGCATAGCCCAATGGATATGTGATATATAGGAAAGATTATAATGTTTTATCAAAATTTCATAAATATTTTATATAATGATATAAAATAGTTCAGATATCTAATTATGATTCATTATCATGGATGTCCATTAAACATCCTACTAGGGAAATTTATTATATTATAATCATTTAGTGTATAAAGTGTTTATTTACAAATTAAAGTGATGAAAAGATACTAGACTGTATACAGATGACTAAATCTATGAAGAAAATTTACATCACCCTGATAATTTAACCAAATATAGATTTTATTATCAATTATTTCCTAATTTTGGAAATAAATATAGAAATCAAAAAATGACACTCTACATAGATGGGATAAATCCATATTAGAACCTCAATAGCCAATATAGTTCATGATTGATTATGTAGGAATTTTATAACTTGTCTCAATAGATATGTATGAATAAAAAATATCTTATGATGACCTTGATGATTTTTGGACCAAATTAGCTTAGAAATGATATTTATTTCTAAATGTCGCTATTGATTTATGATTTGACATTTTAATAGGATACAATTGTTCAAGTATTTGATGCATAATAGAAAGATTATTTTATTTTACAATTTATATTAATGATCACTATAAAATACTTTCCTACCTATAGAAACTTATTTGGATATAGTGTTAAGGGACATAAATCTTTTCCAATTTTCATAAAAGGGACTTCATATCACCAATAGTATAATTGGATAAAGACAGTGTACATGGGTCATCAGAGATTTTTTCCAATGGATATACCTTATCAAAAATTAAAAAAGAATTCAATGGTTCATAATATTATGATTTTCCATCATAACCATTATCAATAGAAGAATATTACAACAAGGTGAAATATATCGATATCACATTTGGGAAGACAAAAATTTCAGGTCATCAAAAAAATACATGAATGAAACAATCCATATTAATTGATGTAAATTATTATAGATTTTTATAGGTATATATAACATTTATGTTATATTGGTTGACAAAAATATATGTGAAATTCTTATCATAACAATGTTAGACATAAAACGAAAGAAAACAAATGTGGATAAAATGCAAGATTGGACTTCATATCTATGGGAATATGTTCAGATTTAGCTCCCACTATTAAAGAGAAAAAAGAAAATATTTACCTATATCTATTTACACATCAAGAGAGAGTGAAAATATGAATATATGTCAAGGTTTTAATATAATTAATATACCTTTTGTGAATTCCTAAAATTTATAAAAAAAATAGGACCATTAAAGGATTTGATGTTAATTTGCATGAAATATCACAGATTTCATTTATTAATCTAATGAATATTTCTAGTTACACTACATGGAATTTTTTTAATTACTCTCCTAATTTTTATCATTGATTTGTGCTAAATTTTCAATTCCATTTATGTAATACTCATAGATCCAAATTTATTAAATTCATTGAGAATTTAACTCTTGATCCTACTTTTTCATCTAGAAATATATCTCCCACCAAAATTGTTTGATATAATGGTCCATTTTTTTAGTAATTTGGTGAAAAAATTAAGTATATGTCGGTGTATATATTTAAATTATATGTATCCTTTTAAATGAGATATGAGAATTATAAGGAATCTATTAAAAATATGCATCAACTAGAGTCCTTAATTGTTCAAAAATATATATCATTGTTTTTTTTTACTTCTATACTAACTAATTTTATAAGGAGGAGCATGTTGGTCCTCCAATATCATAACATCTTGTAGTAAATAGTTAACATAAGGGGATATGTGGATTAAAATTGAATTTAGTTTCACTGGATATAATGATGCAAAAAAATTATTCATTTTGAACATCACAGATGAGGTCCAACCATATAAATCACCCATATTACTATATCGAAGGTATGATATCAAAAAAGAAATGAAAAGTGGATAATGAATGAATATAAAAATTCATTTGTTTCATGGTTTAAGGGTAAAGTCAACACTAATTCATCTGTACTAGAAATTCTAAAATAGTTAGTTGTAAGAGTATTTTTTAATGTAATCAAATGGTCTAATTTTTTACATTAATGGTTACATGTTTTAAATAAAAAATAAGAAAATAAAGGGTGTTATTCAAAATAGTAGATTAATGGTCTTTAATTAAGTAATTTATTTTTCAAGTGCGAAATATAAAAGCTCAATTTGTTATTCAACATTGTATTTTGGATTACTTGAGAATATATGGGAAATTAATTAAACGAAGTTTTGAGTACTATTATTTAAGTGTTACTAGGTAAATAGTAAGAGTGGTGTGAAAAATGAGAATTATGGATTTACTCTTATTTATTTGTAAATTTTTAATTAAAAAGAGGAATAATTAATTATAGTGATGAATGAAATGTAGATATTTCTTATTATTGACTCGTCAAATGATTAGTGGACTGCTATTTTATAAGGGAAAAAAATCTTTTTGGTGATGAGGATATTAATGATGGCCTGGAATTACTTGAGTTTTTTTATCTATCACACCACGACCTAATGATAATAATGAGTGTGATGTAGAAATAGTCCATTCTATATTAGATAATCACACATGAGGTATATGGGAAAACACTCTTTTACACTCCAAATTATTTTGGTAAATATTTTTTTTTAATTTTAATGAAACTTACACATGTAAAAGATTTATTTTTTAACTAAAATATTTAAATATATAGATATTGGTCATTTATTTTATTTTTAAATTAAATTTTTTATTATTCAGTTTTAGTTAATCATTTTTTGGTTGAATAATTCTACCATCATTTTTTAATGAAAATTATAAATGTAAAAAACACTATTCTTTAACTTGGATATTCAAATCAATATATTTGATCATTTTTTCTATTTATTAATTCATTTTTATACTTATTAGTTTTATATTTTATATTTTTTTTTGAATAATCATATCATAATTATTTTTTGGAACATAGACATATAATAACTCTATTTTATTTCACTTGGAAATTTAAATTTATAAAAGATGATCATTTTTTTACTTTTATATCATTTTTTATGTATATCATTTTCAGTTACCAATTTTATTATTAAAGAAAAATGATAGAATTACTTTGTTGGACTATTTATTTAATTTAAAAATTCTTATATTCTTCGTTTTCTTTAACTATATTAGTTATAATAATAGATATAAGTTTATTTATATTATTAAAATAAGAATTTATTACTTTTATAAACAATTTAATTTTAATAAAATAAAGTTAAATATAATTTATTAAAATTAACCTCTTTAAATGTTGCTCATGGATGAAGAGGGTCATTAACCAAGGTTTGTCTAATTTTTCATATTAATATATCTGGAATAATTAAATTATTTAATTAGATTAAATTATTTTTGTCATTTTTTTGCAGAACTACTTATGAGCCTATTATGGTGGATTAAACTACTTCTATAAAGATAAAAACATCCAAATTTGTTAGAAATGGGATTTAATATTTGAAAAAACATTAAATTTCTCATTGGTCTAGTGGTAGAGAATTAAATTTGATTATAATAATAACCTAGTTTCCCTAAATGAAAAACATTTTAGGGGTTATATTTCCATGTAGTTATATTTCAAGATTAACATATTTTTTCTTAATTAGATGAGGTATGACCAAATAGTGAAAGATCAGTTGTGGGAGTCCATAATTATAAAATATCCTAATTTTTTCAATAATTTAAATATTAAAAATTTGACATGACTAATATTCAATCTAATCAATTATAAATGAAATTCATATTTAAGGATATGAAATTAATTAAGAAGATGTGTATTTTTGGAGATAATTAAATGGATAAATTTTAAAATAAAATTTACTTTAGAATATATTTTTAGGAAAGAACATAATGAAAAACCATACCGCAAATATGGATTTTTTAAATGTAAATACATGAGATAAGTTTGTTTCTTGCCAGTGGGGAATCCTTTTGGGAATGATTATTATTATTTATAAATTAAATTGGTAAAATTACTTTTTAACTAATTTATGACTCATTCATTTGTTCTTATACACCAAGCCTCCATGAGATCTCACTAAGATATTCGGTCATAGATTATATAATCTCATACTTTTAATATAGAGAGTATTATTTACTAGACGTGCATATGATTGTTTAATAGTTTTATGTGTCAAGAGATAAAAATAGTATTTCATCCTAAGATGTTCAATATATCCATCTATACCCCCCCCCCCATTTTCTATAAAAAATACAAAATGAAGAGTGTGAAAAAAGGGGAAATGTATTTTGGATCCTTGAAAACAAGTATCTTATAATATTATAAGAACTAAATTATTATTTTTATTTAATATTTATCTTTTTTAAATTCATCACACTAATATAAAATCTATATTTATAATTTTAGGGTTCTATTTAGGAGAAAACAAAATAGTGTACCTTTATCTATAAGGGTTGGATTGATATTTGAGTGATTAATTTTTAAAATAAAGTACACCCTGGTCACATAATATAATATGAGGCAGTTTTTGGTAGTATAATTTTCTTATCCTAGTATGACATTGATGGATGAATAATATTGAGGAAAATACCATCCTTAAATTCTTATAAGTGCTATATGGGTCGGTTAATAAAGGATAAAATTAAATTTTCTGTATATGTTATATTTGTTGAAGGGGAGAGATAAATACATCCTAAGTAGCCTGCCCAACTTTCCTACCAAGATCAACATCTCCTTGTTCAAACCCAACTATGTACTATGAGTTTAATGTTGGTGATTCACATGTTCATATTATATTTAACAATACCCTACATAATCTATGGGATTATATACATCATCATATTTTGAGGTCAAGTTAAGTAAGGGTCATGTTACGTTATATTGTCAATCCAACTACTCCAATTTTGTTTCATACCGAGGTTTCCATAGTTAGAGTTAGTATAGGTCATTTTTTACACTTTCTATCCATCCCCCTATATAATTTGACATTTGAGGTATGTGTTGTTTTAAATTTTTTATTTATATTTTATTTAAAGTTTCTTATAATGTTTTATTACATTTCCCTTATATAAGAGTATCTAAATTCTACGAAATCAATTAAAAAGAAATATATTTTTAGAGAATCTTAAAATTTATATACTTCCCAAGTTTCTAATCGGATAATAAAATTATCTATGAATTTTATTATTTTGTAGGGGTATTATAATTACATGATGACTTTTAACATATGAGAGATAGACTATGATTTAAAAATATTTAAAAGATTTGTCATTGATCATGTTATTGGTGAGGAGATCTATGTAACACTGTTGTAGTTTTTTTCTAAGTAGGTAAATTTTAATTTCAATTTTCATTTATTTAAAAAAATATAACTTATAATGACTTAATTTATTACTTATCTAACTAGGTATCTCCACACTAATTGAAACTAAAATCAGAAAAATTATGTTTGTGATTTTATGGATCCAAAATATTTTTCAACATAGGTGAAATATGTGGATAAAGATTCTAGAGTTTCATATATATCTGAATGATTAGAAAATATAGATATTAAGAATTTGTTTCTTCTATTCCAATATGGGTAAAAAGACTTATATAATTATTAAATACTATTTATTATAATTTCATTAATGTTAAGATTTTTTGTGGAAACTATATTTTATTCATATTCTACCCACATGAATGCACAACATATTGGTTATGCTCTTTACTATGTGATTTTCACAAAACTTTTCAACATTTATTGGATTTGTAAGTATTATTTTGTTCTATTATCTCATTAATATTAAATTATTATTTTTATATATTATTTTAAATTAATATATAAAAATAAAATTTCTCATCAAAATATTTTAACAGGGTTCACTTCTCGATAAATAAGATAAATAAAATTGATTGTGAGAAAGTACAGGTAGAACTATATTATGCTTGTAATTGATTTATTCCCAAATATATATATATATAGTGTTTCTTATTTTGAAAGTATTTTTTATAAATGTATTTTCATCATTAACAAGGAATATTTTAATGTAGATATTATTTTTTGTGATTCATTCTTGAGATTATAATGACTCGAATGGCTATAGATTTTCAGAAGCACAGTTTCATTAAAACTCATTTATTTTAAACTAATATCTTATATTATTATTTTTATAAAAATATTATCTTTATAGGAACTTTATAATGATTCATAATATAGAAAATTTACTTTAAAAACATTAGATATTTATTCAAAAAATATTTTGTAGTTTTGATTAATTTATAGATGTATATCTCAAAATTTTATATAATATTATTTTTTTTTTTGAAAAATAATATTGTAAAGTTTCCATTTGAGTTTTTTTTACTAATTTTTTATTTTATTTTATTTTTTATTTTTTATTTTTTATTTGAGATAGAGATCATGTTACATATATTGGGTTATTGTAATCTAAAATATATTTAAAAATTAATTAGATTTCGAGGATGATTATTCTTAAAACCAATGTATATATGATTTTAATCCTCGATTTTTGAAAAATAACGAACACTGAAAGAGACATTGAACATAAATTTTTAAGAACTAAATATAAATATAAACGATAAAAAATTAATAATAAATGGTTGATATAATATAATTCTTGATATTTATAAGATAATTTCATGAATCAATTTATTTATTTAATTATATATATTAGGTATATTTAAAAAAATATAAATGATGTAAATTATTAATGAATGGTTGATATTTATTAAACTGAGTCAATAGTAAATTGATAGATGGGATTTTTTCAAATTAATTAATTTAATTAACAATCATGACTATTAACATTTAATATAAGGATTGATGTGCCTTAAATCCTGGGATTAGGGAGCCGATAAAAGGTGGTATAAGGGGTTCGTTATACCAAAATGATTGGAAATAAAATATTATTATTTAAAGTGATCTCCATAATTGAGAAACCTTTCTAATCCATTGTTATTTGATATATTATTTAACCTAAGAGAAAAATAATAATGAATGAATAAAACCTTCCTAATAAGATACAAAAATATCATTTTCTCATTACCAATGTATTGATATTACTCCCAATGATAGAATTAATTAAAGAAAATATTTATCTTCTCATTGTATGTTTTTATTTATAATAATTTTTTTTACTTTTCATATGTTGTTTGGGTTGGAATTAATTTATTATTTTCATCATAAAAAAATTAATAAAGAACAAATAGATTTTCTATAGAGGAAATCTATCATGTCTTCAAGCATTACACTAAGTCCATACATGTTCACCATATGAATTTTTACTATATAGAAGAATATATCAATAATTTTCATCTGTTGCATTGTCTTGCCATTATATTTGTTCAAAATAAGTTGAATTTTTCATACATTACCTTTGATAAAAGTTTGTATAAATTTATAAATTTTACCCATGTTCCCTTTGAGGACTTACACAATATCAGCTTCATATAAATTTTTTTAGACACTACCCCCACTATAGTGTTGAGTCCTTTAGCATTGATATAGAACTCTATATACCCCTTCATAGTGAGTTCTTGGATTTCCATATTGACTAAAATCCCATTTATAAATGTTGTGTCAAAATCAAGTCAAATTGATCATCTGTATTTTGTGTCTTTTTTTTGGTTTGGTTGTATATGAAACCACTCCCATTGTATCTATTATTATATTGTTTATGAATTCATGTTGTATTAATGTTTTCTTAATGTATAGATCATATTTATTACATCTTATGATGATTTGTTTAGATTAAATTGAGAATTCATGATTATATTTCTTATAACATGTTCTACAAGTTTCATTAAGATCCCCTGAGTTATGTAATTTGGGACCTTCGAATATCATTTTCAATTATTTTGGATGTTTCCAACATAGCCTTAATTTGATTCAATGTGTTTTTAAGATCAAACACAACCTATGTTTGTGTTTCTAACATATTTTTAAGGACTAATTCATGAAGAATTGAGCCATTATATCCCAAATTTCATGGAGTTCCGGATTCAATTTTCTATAATATTCTCATTATATCTTGGACTATGAAACACAAAATTTTGTGATTATTATTAAATTGTAATGATAATAATATTTTTCACATTTTATTTATCTTACATGATGTCTAAATAGATAATTCATGTGTTATAAATTTTTTCTTAAGGAATTACATCATTTTTAAAACATTTATATAGATTTTAGAATGTATTTTCTACTTTTTTGATAATATTTTGAGTTTAAGATGTTATATTGAATATTTACTTAATGAGTTGGAAATATTGGATAATTATATAAATATAAGAAATTTGGAATATAATTTTAATTTTCTATTTAAATACTCTAATGATAGACTGAATCTATATATATATATATATATATATATATATTGAGCCTAAGACTGCATTGAACCAATGTAATGTTAGGTGAAAAAACATAACAGAAACTAGATGCAAGGTTGTTTAAATAAAAAACATGATCTTATGAACTCATTCCAATGTAATAATCATTATGGATCTATATTTTTCATTCCATTATAAATTAAATTTAAATTGAAGGTTAATATATCATTATATAATAATGTAATATCAGTAATAAATTTGAGACAACATTGGCATGGTAATATAATTGGAGTAAGCAATGTGAAAGATCATTGAAGACAATATTGTACCATTGATTTAATGCAAGATAAATTGAATTGATAATGAAATTTAATGAGTGGATTTTCAATAAACAATTACTATAATGTAATTTCAAGTGAATAATCAATTGGTTATGTTGGACATTAAATATAATGATAAGGAAAGTTTTGTGACTATGTTGAGGCAAACATACTATAAAAATCTAATTTGAGACTATATTACTTAAAGAATGAAACATCAATGAGAATAAAAATATTTTATTGAACAACTTATATGAAATGTTTGAAATGATGGTAATAGATAATTCCCATGTTTAAATTATTTTAACCATTGTGGTTTTAAATTTTTGAAGAATTAAGGATACTGAATGAAGTGATTATTGGAGGTAAAATCCATAGATACCAAGCTAATGCAATGAAGTATTATAGATTTTTTATTTAAAGATTGTCAATTTACTGGTACAAAATATGAGATTATAATATGAGATACTAAAGTGCTGAAATGATATAATGTCACTTTTTCGATCTTGATATCATTTGTATTAGATAAATAAAATTTTTTCCCCAAAGTAAAACCATTCTACCATTAAAAATAAGAGTTTAAGATTCTCTTTCAATTATAGAATCTACTTTTCTTTACATTCACTATTTTAATGGTTTTATATTTCATTGTCATTTATTTTATTTGTGCTATAAAATTGTTTTATTGTGTTGTAACACAACTCACGCACCAGTTATATCATTTATAAAAGCTATGTGTTAGGTTATTCTTACCTGACCAAAAATTAGTTTTTAGAGGTTTTTCCTCTACTCTGTTAAAATTAAATAGGTGTGAAATTATCTTAGTAATTATAGGTTTTATTTACTCGTATGTAAAATATTGGTTTATTTATATACCCAAGTAAAATGTACTTTTTTTGGTTGTTACTCTAGGGAAAAATGAGGCATATATGGACATCTATACTCTTAGGTTTGAGGGTGTGATAATTATATATAGGATCTTTGTGATCTAAACTACTATAAATTTTTTGTGACTTCTTGTTATTTACTCTATTATATAATCTTCATTAAATTATTTCATATTTAAACTACTATACTAAAAATTTTATAATTGTTATACCACTAAATTTTACATTGTTTTTTTATTTACAATCTGGTTTATAAGATTGAAAATTCACCCCCTCTTGTCTTTTTCATTCATGTTATGGGACCTAACTATTTTTTTTAGAGTCATCCCTTTAAATATTTTCATACTTAATTTCAGTTTTATTTTTATAATTTTTTGGTTTTAAAGTATTCACTCTTTGGATATATTTTACTTATATTAATTATATTTAGCGATTACTAACTATTTTGTGATAACTTTTATCATAATGCTTAGTAAGACTATGTTAAATATCTATTTTTAGTTAGGTAAATTAATGTGGGTATCTATATTTTGAATCAATTAAGACCACAAAATTTTCATGGAACTAACTATAGATATTTGCAATACATTATTAAGGTATTTAAAAAAACTTGGGTATTTAATACTAGACTATTATGTTGATACCTTTTAAGATAAATCAATGTTAGGTTGATACGTTGGTTAGTAATGATACTAGTAAATATTTTTTGAAATATAAATCTATAAATTACTTATATTTTTCTATTAGTATAATTGTTTATAGTCATATATCTACTTGTAAAAAAATTTCTGTAATTTGGAGTACTATATGTTCCAATCTTCAAGTTATTTAAATGTTCTATAGAAAAAAACTTGTCCTATATATAGATGAGTTTCAAGGTTATTAGATTATGGTGAATTATAGTGTTAATGAAATGTATCATATATTCACAAAGATCATGAACAAAATGACAAATCTTATAGATACATTTAAGAATAATTTTTTGGTTGAAATTCTTTATTGATAACTACCCAAGAAAAAACATTCAAATAAATTTGTTATTCATGAAATTGAGGACTTTATTACCACTGATGAGATTATTAGATCACTCTTATAGTACGGGATATAATTGAAGAATATTTATCATAATGTCAATTAAAAAAGAAATTTTTTATTATAAAACTACAAAATTTGATTCTTTTAGTTATTCTTTTTATAATTAAGTTCTTTTAGTGATGATAGATATTAATTTACTCAGATTATAAAAATTTAGAAGAAAAATATAATGAAAATAAAAAGTGATCTAATGAATTATAGTAAGTTTATCATATGAAAATATATAAAAGGTATTCCAAATTTTTATGTTACATGTTATTAATAAAGGAATCCAAATCAAATTAAACTTTAATATCTGAGGTTGAAATGTCAAAAAAAATACAAGAAGTTAGAGAAAAAGTATAAAAAATCATATGGATACCACATTGAGTTGTGTGGAAGTTTCATATTCTAGTGATCTTTATGAATCATTATTAATGTTTGGAAATATGTGATTTATAGACCATTTTTACATGGTTAATGATTCTGATTTTGAATTTCTTAATGATTAAAACATTCATTCAAAATATGATAATCCTATATCAAAATATTTAAGTGATATGATTGAGAATATTGAAATAAATATTATAAGAATTTATAAAGTATACAAGGATTTTAATAAACACCAAAAAACTGTGGTTTGGGAGAATAAAAATCTTATTCTAGTAGTTGAGAAGTTGAATGTACTTATTATGATGAATTTTATAAACTCAAGGATGATAATTAAAAGTTAATAAACCCTTCTTATGTTACCAAGGATATATTTTTTGATGATCTATAGGTTTTATTTAAAGATAATGTGGAGCTTAAAAGTGATTTTAAGAGATTGAAGGGGACTTTGACCAAGTTTTTCAATGAGGAAAAGAGTTATTTCCAAATTATTTCACTGAAAATAATCACCAGGATGATGAACTATGTTGTATATACTAGGAAAAAACTAAAGCGTTATAGAAACTAATTTAAAAAATATAAATATTTGGTTATTTTTTCTGTTAATTTCTTTAAACATGTATTATTTAGACCATATTCTAGAAACTATAACATAAGGTTTGTTCTATATCTTGGTCACATGAAGGTGTTTCTTTAAAATTCTAATATATATTATAAATTTAATAGTCCTTCTATAACATAGGTTCTTATAGGGTATTATTAAAATCTTATTACACATAAGATCATCTACATTCCCATTTAAAATATTTGGAGATGGCTAGCATGAATACCCATTATAGTTATTTTTACTGGTATGTTAGCAAGAGTTGTATTATGTACTTCCTTTTGGTTAGTAAGTAAGTTTATTCCTACGATAACTTGTGGATTTTTGGAATTTTCTAAAATTTAGTTACTTTTTAATTCATTTAATATATATTTTTAATTATTTTAATATCATTGATAAGTTTTATGTAACTTTGTAGTAAGTTATTTAATACATGGGTATTTCACATGATTGATTATTCAATGACATGCAATTTTCATGAGAAATCTTATATAAAGGGGGAATGTGTCTTACTACATGAAATATTGAATCTCTTTTAAAATTTTATTTCCTTGTGAAAATTCGTAGATTTTGGGGGAGTTGCATTTATTTTTAAGTAGGATTTATATACCTTCATTATTTATAAATATACTATATATTTTTATTAAAGGAGATCTTCCCTAAAGACTTCACACATATGATGTTTTTCAGATGATATCATAGGGCATGATATAAACATTTCATATCGTATAAAATGTAGAAACCTAGGGTATTAGATATCATTTGGTTTAATAAAATCATAAGGCATGAAATTTGATTCCATGATACTACCAATGACTAATCATATGGTGTGATTGGGGACAAATTATAAGGTATACTATAATGATATTCCACTGTACCATTTTCTATTATCATTGATACTCAATGTAGTTAAATGTTAAGTGTTAACATTTCAATGAATCTCATATATGTTATCTGTTATAAATAAATTGTTTCATATGATAAAATGGAGAGATATCGCTAAAGACGATAGTAAAAAAGTGGTGCATGCATTAACTCATAACATGTGACTCAATTATTGTAAAATATTCTTGTTTACTTTAATCATATATAAATCCAACTACCATTCAATTATTCAAGTATGCCAGTTTGTTCAATTTTTGATGAATCTCCCTTGAACCCATATCTCTCTTTATTATTTCTTCTTAATAATATGAGGTGATAGCACACTGTTGAGAGAAGATGAGATCCATCCATACATTACATGATTCAGAAACGTATGGGTATCTCTAGAAGAGGGGCATATTTTTCTTTCCACTCTTGATGAACTTTAATAAACTCATATGATGATGCATAAAGAACGATAAACAAAACTTTTAGGGTAATGTAAACAAGTTTACTCACATCCAATTTTTTTGATTTCATGTAACATTCATGAAGATCTTATATTTCATTTCATTAATGATTCTTCTATATCTAAATTGGGATTTTAAAACCCCAAAAAACATAACAGTGGTATTGGATCTTACCATGAATTTATATTCATGAAATCAAGTTGGAAATGAAACTTTTTATATCATATTCCCTATTGTATTGAAATAGTAAAATAAAACCTAGTATAAATCTAGTGGATTTGTATTTTTCATATAATACAACCCCTAGATATCATATTTTACAATTTCAAAATTCTATTTTTTCGAAAAAAAAGTAGTAAACCATGTCACATTAATGATATCCCTATGAATCATAGAATATATATTCTTATCGTATTTGGTAATTAATTTATCATATCCTAAAATATGATATGATTCATAAAATTTTAACTTTAAACATCATATTATAGGAAATGATTGGTTTATTAGTCATGAAATAATAATGATTGATCTAAAGGTATTTTTTGCAGTAAAGGCTTATCAATTGTAACCTATGATTAATTCCCAATCATTAAATACAATTGGTTAAGAAAAAATATTTTTCATTATAATTAAATTATGATATGAATTATATTATTTGTAATTTTTTTAAATAATTATAGAATATATTTTAGGGATATTTCTTAATTTATAAAGTGTTTAGAAATTAATAAACTATAAAGATCTTATAATTAATTAATTGATTTTTATGAAACATTAATTTTTAAATATTCCCAAATAAAAAATATTAATATTAAAATACATTTTACCGAATGATATGGTATGTTGTATGAATTAAAAATTAAGTGTTTATTTAGAATTCTTAATTGTAGTTTATAAAATATTTATAAATTATAAACATAATGCCAAAAAAATATAAATTTTTAATATTTCAATAATTATGAATTTTCAAAAATACTTAATTTGAGTTTTTTTAAATTAAGGGGTTTTATTTGGGATATTATCTAGACAAAATAAAAATAGTTTGTAGGATTAATTTGATCAAGGTTTAAATAATTTTAATTATATGATATATAAATTATGTAAAATATTTGCATAATATAAATTGTATTATAAAGTGTTTATAATTTATAAAATATAATATATTTAAAGGAATCACTGAATAATAGATAAAATTAATGTGTTCATATTATGAAATTAATATAATATATTTATAATCATGATTTTGGAATTGAGAGGACTAGATTGGAATATGTATCCCACTAAGAGGAGGTGAATTAGTGTTGGGGTCTTTTTAATCCAATTGTGACTTTTTATCCCCGTACCTCTTAACCTATTAAGATATTGATTATCTAATTATCTTTTCCCTATAGTATGCAATAATAAGAATGCTTTAAATAATATACACATGAAATTTTTATAAGGTTCACTACTCAATAAGAGTATCTTGTCCATGCCATGTATGGGTATGACATGTAAAAGGATTCTCCACTATAATGTAGTAACAATTTAAAGTGGATTGTCTTAGGAAATATTATATAATCCTATGTTGGCCCCTACACTTTGGAGGGGGAATGAAAGAATTATACTTCCTTGAGCTGATGATGACCTAGTCCATCTTACAGCTCCTTACTGGTTCTTTATACTTCCTCCCAAGACAGTCTCCTGACTATTGAAAAGGGTTTACAACACCAATAGATTCTTCCACATGTTGAGACCTATTGAGTGTCAAAATACTACTTTGTTCTTCATTTATCTATCTATCACATTCCTAGAAGTATACAAGTAACCCTTCTCCCTTATTCATAGTAGAAAACTTGATAGCTGGACAATCTTCTTTTCCTTGTTCTTTAGTGAAAAATACATTGCACTGAAACCTCTTCTTAATTTTTCTATAATCATAAACTTATTTTGTGGTTGTAAAAAACAATAATTATTAGCTCATCTTATCATCATCATGGTAAATTATTCTTCTTTGATATGCAATATCAACAGTGAGGGTACTATCAGTACTCTTCTCTTCTTGATGAATTATCACGCCAAGTAAATCATATAAACTTCTTGCATTCAATTCCATGCAATTCAATCATATTTTTGGTATCTTTAAATGCATGACCAATTATGTGTGCATGAGTATTCATGTACGCATGCAAGCATTCATGAACTTTTTTCTTCTTATTTTTCTATTTGCACAATTCATGTTTGGGTTTCAAAATGATTTGTATATTTGCATGGAATCATGTACTTCCTTCTTCGCACAACCCACTGTCCACTTGCCTCTTCAAATTATTCTCATTAATTATTTCTCTCTCAACACACACATTATCCACTTTATTTATGTATGTTTATTTTCATGTGATATTCTTCAAACCTGAATGTGTGTGGTCTAATGTTCACCTTTCTCTTTCACACTTAGTTGTCTCAAATCATGCACATGAGTGCATGTGATTCATGTATGTTCATACTACACCCTTCCTTCAACTGTTCTTCTTATTCTTAAAAAGAGGCTCTTATAAATAGTGTAATTCCTTTACATGAAAACAATAGCATGCAAGCCATGGTCCTTTTAGGAATTCTCCATGAATCACATAAAGGGTTAGGGTTGGTATTAATGTTCTTATCCACATAGGTTGTGCGGTTCTCCATTGAATAAGATGTGTAGATCTCCTCCACAAAACCAGAGTGGGTCACGAATCTTCCACAAGAAAGGGATGTGTGGTTCTTATAAACACACAAAGTGTGGATCTCCTTCATAGAACCAGAATGTTGTGTGGTTCTTCCTCATGAAGACTTCATGGTTCATTGTTCTTCGTAACACACCATTAATGGTTTGCAGTTCTTGCATTCCCTTTGCGAAACAGAAGCTTTTAGAGGCTCTTTTTTCAAACAAGAGCTCTAGAGAGTGGTGGAATCAGGCTTAAATGGGATTGATGACTCTATTTTTATATATGAGGATCACTGCCTTCACCTCATTCAAATCCCTAAAATATATGATCATTAAATCATGCCTTTCAATGGCCAAGATCATCGTCTTTTAAAATCATCAAACCCAAATAAAATATACACTGAGAAATATTGGATTTTTATTTTCAAGTGTGATTCTCCTTTACAATGAAAACATCACATGCATGCGATAAGGATCTCATGAAAATATCCTTCATGAATTCATAAATTTCATCCATGAATGGCATGGCCTCACAAAATTGTTTTCTTTGGATGAGATTCTTAGAGTTATCATCATGCATGCAAGATGTAAATTGCATTTATGATCTTGATTTTATCCCTAGATGATCCTTCGATGGACAATGATCAACCATGGTGATTTTTCCTTCAAAATCAGTGAGATACCATCAACATTGTGCAGAAATAGGAGGAATATAGTGGTGAAGCTGATTCGGAAGAAGCGAGAGCATCGGATGGCCTGAGTTCAAAATGGCGAGGCACGGGATGTGATGAGCGGCCAAGATTTTGTGAAGGATCTAATGGATGGATGAGATCAATCCAAGAATTCTAAAATGTGTCCAAAATTGAAACTAGGGAATATATTGACTTCTCTTTATAAGAAAATAAACTCCAATAATGGCTCAGATTACTCTTTCCCCCTCCTTGGTACCACCTCGCACTAGTTCTCCTGGCACATTCTACACCCACCATATGCATGGGCTCATCCTCGTTCACTACTATGGGCCTAAACATAGCCATACATGTGGGAACTCTATACCCAAACCATTTCACCTTTAGTCTGGATAGGTATAGTTCCCTCAGCGTGGTTGACCCTTGGGTCCCACATGTATTGGGGTTGATCTGGCCTTGTCTTTCTTGAGGGTTAGACTATTATTTTAAGCAATCCCCATAAAAATAATTTATATATATTGTATGGACAATTATTACTTCAAACCCATGCATGGAAACCTTTGAATGCCAATCCCATGCACCCTTTCCCTTATTCTCTTCATCTTCAACCATCATTCTTCATGTTTTATTCTTTTTGGAATATGAATTCCAATGAACTTATTCATCCTCATATGTATGGTACTTTACCCATATTCATTTTTGTAAACAATGTGTCACCTTTGACACAAGTTATTTGAATGAAGGATCAGTGCACTGATCATCTGATTTGAACAACATTGAGAATTTCCAATGTGTGGTATCTAATACTATGAATCCATAGCAAGCCTCTAAGAATAACTTCAACGAACTTCTGTTAACATTGGAGCTTCATCCTCATTTTTATCAGCATTGATAACCTTTGACCACAAATACAAATCATACACAATAATGGTCCCAACAATCTCATCCTTTTTATTTGTTTAAAATATGAAATGTTTACTCTCAAATGAATGTGTTAATGTCAAAATGTGAAATATTCTATCTCCCCTTTACTATTACACTTTCATTTAACTTTCTTTCCCCCTTATTGACAACAAATACAGAATTCATCAGAAAAGGGTATCAATACATACATAAGAAATTTATCATACATCATTTTACTCTAAGTCTACTTGATCTTTTCTTAGTGTAGAAAACATGAGGATTTTATTTAGACAAAAAATTTGTACATTACCATTGATCATGATACATAATGAGATGAAAACTCATGTACTTGTCATCAAAAATTTTAACTTTCATTCCATGGTAAAATTACTAAAAGTAACATGAATCTTTCTGAGAAAACTAAACTTAAAACTCCTTCACTCACTTTAATAAATGAATCATAAACATTTCAGTTCCATATATAGGATAAGTGACCATGTGGAACTTCAATTATTCTTATGTCACTGAATAATTATGTTACTCCCCCTTTGTAAAAATTTTGTTATTTTTAATAACCAAGGATGAGATATTAATAAATGACATACATTTTCCAATGACATGATCTTCAAGAAAGTTCTATAATAATTTTATATCTATTGAAATAATAATTTTGGAAGCTTCTTCATTTGTATCCCACTCAAGGGAAAACACTTCTCATCACAATTTATCAGGTTCTCCCCCAAATAACTTGCTTCACCATCAATTAACTATATTATAAGAACAAAATAATACAAAAATATTTAAGGGAATAAGTTGGATCCTCCTTTCTTTATCAATGTGAAAAGAAAGGTTGAGATGTTTTTCTCAACCACGTTTCTCCATTTTCTCTAGTATTCATGATTTCATATCTAAACATATATTCTGATTTATGTAATGGTAGCATGGATATCTTCACATCCTCTTCATCATTGTGTGGAGATATTTTCTTCTTAATATCCTTCATGGATGATATTTTATTACTCCTCTTTAGGAGTTATTCTTGTTCTGGTCGTAAGGTTTAGTATCATATTGCTACATGGCCAGATTTCTTGCATATCTCACATAGAACTTATTTAACAGACGAGTTTACTTTTTTATTAAAACCATTCATTCATTAAATATTCTTATTTTAGAATATTTTCATTTCTATTTTCACTATCCTTAGTTTATGCATCTTCATTTTTCCTCATTTTTCCAAGTATTCAGGCCAAACAACAAACATGTCCTTAGGGAATGTGGAAGCATGCTTGGATCTTCCACATGGGTTCTTCAGAGTGTCATCCTTTTTATAAATTCTTTTGGATGCACAACCATAAATCTTCATGGATTTGGAATCTAAGGTATTCTCTCCATTCTTTCTTGAAATCTTCTTAGGAGAATTTTTTTTACAAAATTCTTTTGGTTTCTTCCCAAGGTTACTTCTTCCTTATTATCTAGATTTTGTGATCTTCTATTATTATCTTCTTTGGAATCATGTTGTGATGATAATGCACCAACCTTGTAACCACTCACACTACATACATCATAGATTTTGTCAAGCAATAAAAATCTATTTGTAGTATACGTATGCTCTTAGACCTGTGGATGTTTCTTCTTCTTCTCTAGCTTCCTACCCCTTGAGATGGGACTCCTTTATGCTTCTACATTTTGTGGATTGTACCAACAATTTAATACACAGTTCCCAAATCTTTTATAGTACCGACATTAATCCAAAAATCCTGATTTCTTTATATATTTCATATCTGATATTTCGGGCTTTTTTCTGATTTTTTGTGCTTTATGTGGGGAAAAACTACCACATTCTTGCTCCCATTCAGCCTATTCAAGGTGGTAGGCTTCTTCTCGCCTTTCTTAATCCATACTTGTTTATAATATTTTTTAAACCTGCACTATTTATAATCATTGGTTTAGAAATATCATTTAAATATTATATGGATCGTATCTGAACCTTCTCAGCTACTTATGAGATATAAATGAGTGAAGTTGTGATATTCTTATCACATGTTGTAGGTCTTTCAACCTTAGAATCCTCCAAATAAAATTGAGTACTAGAAGCAACTATTTACTTCCTTTGTGATGTATCAATATGTTTCTTCTCAAGATTGGCCAACCAATCTTGCAATTCTTGACATTTCATATTAGATGTATTTTATGATCTTCAATAATAATCATCTTCTCTTCATAAGACTTATTCATTCTTTCAACTTCATCTTCATGAAACTTCACTTTGTTTTGTAACAAAGATTCAAGTTTCGTGTTATTCTTTAATGTTTCATCCAGATATAAACCCTTGACTTCAATGCTCTTTTTATATCATCTTCAATTTCATGGATATTTACTTCAAGAACCTTGTTGTGTCCATCTTTCTCTTCAAATTCTTTGATCCATTTTTAGGAACTCATTTTAAATTCCCTCTTTGTTACTTAAAAGGAACCAACTTTTTTGGATAGCATAAAAAATTCAACAATTTTTTATTTCAATCCTTTCTCCAGAACATCAGTTTCTTCATCCAGTTGGGTGATATCTTCTTTCATGCATTGAAATACTCCACAAACAAGGGATACACTTTCTTCAGATATACCATTCAGAACAGTTCTTAATCTATCAACTGATAATTCTTAATAATTTTTATATTGATCATCACCACTTGTTCTAGAATTTTCATCATGAGAATAATTTTCAAATGTACTAACATGTACCTCCTTATCATTTGAGGTTGGAAGGTTATCCATATTCATGGTGGAAACATGAGAAAACTTCTCATTACTTTCCAAGCCTAATGTTTCCTCATTGTCATCAAGGTATGGAGTATTGGATACATCATCTTCTTTAGATAATAGGGAATTCTTCATCAACTTTCTCTTCTCTTTATTTTTATTATTAATCAGGGTTTTGGTAGAAATGGACTTCCGCTAAAGGTAACTAAATCTTCACAAAAACTATACTTCTTTGTTGACTCAAGAGAGAAACTCAAGTCTTCAATAGAGAATATATTCAGTTTAGAGAATCCATCAGAGGTGAACCTTGGATCTAATACCAATTGAGAGGACTAGTTTGGGATATTCCTAACACTTAGATGGGATTAATCAATTTTTGAGACTTTAATCCAATTTTAAATTTTTATCCATGTACCTAATTACCTGTTAAGATCTTGATTCCCTTATTCTCTTTTCCCCATCACATGGAATAATATGAAAGGTGTAAAGAATATTCACATGTTATTTTTTCATGGTTCACTAATCAATATGAGTAGCTAGTCCTTTCCATGTATGGGTGTGACCAGTACACAGATTCTTCACCATAATGTAGTAACAAGTTACATTGTGTTGGATTAGAAAATAACTCTTTAGCCAGTGTGGTTCCCAAAACTATGGATGGGGGAATGAAACCATTATTATTCCCTAAACTTGGGATGAAGTAGTCTAACTTGCATCTCTTTTATGTTTCTTTATTCTACCACCCAGTACAATATTATCCTTATTGAAAAGTTTTTGCAACACCCATATATTCTTCCACTTGTTGAGACTTATTGAGTGTCAAAGTAATACATTTTTTTTCTTTACTCCACATGTCACTTTTCTAAGAGTATTCAAGTAACCCTTATCACTTTTTCACAATAACAAACTTGATAATTATGCAATGTTCTTTTCCTGATTCTTCAATGAAAACCAATTGCACTAAAACCTTTTCTTTTTTTAGAATCGAAAACTTCATTGGTGATTTTCAAAATAATAAGGATCAGGTCATCTTAGCATCATTGTGATCAATTATTCTACATTGATACAAAATATCAATAGTGAGTGTAGTATCATTACTCTTATATTCTTCTAGAATTATAAAAATAATTAAATAATATGAACTTCATGAATTAAATTCAGTGAAATTCAATTATGTTTTGGGTATCTTTAAATGCATGACCAGTTATTTTTTCATGAGTCTTCATGTATACATGTAAGCATACATGCATTGTTTTTTTTTCTTTGTCCCTTTTCAAAATTAAAGTTCGGGTGTCAAGTGGTTTTATATGTGTGAATGTAATGATAAATTTTCATATTAGAGAAACCCACAATCCACTTCCCTCTTTACATTCTTCTCCTTAATTCTTCATCTCTCAACACACACTATCAACATTATTTATTTATGTTTATTTTAATGTGATCTTATTCATCCCTGAATTGGTGTTGTCTAATTTACATCTTTTCTCTCCCACCTGGGTGTCTCAAATCATGCACATGAGGGCATGTATATCATTAATTTTTATACTATCCCTACCTCCAAATGTTTTTCTAATTCTTATTAAAAAGTGACTCTTGAAAATAGTGTAATTCCTTTATGTGATCATAAGAGAATGCAAGTCCTTGACCTTGAAGGTATTATTCATGAAGCACATTGAGGGTTTGGTTTGGTGTTTTTGTTCTTCTTCTATGCACAGGGTGTGTGGTTATCCTTTTCATAAGATGTGCAGATCATCTCCATAGAACCAGAGTGGTTCGCAACTCTTTATCATACATGGGATGTGTGGTTCTTCTATGCACAGAGGGTCAGGATATCATTCATATAACCAGAATGGTTAGTGGTTCTTCCAAAATAATCTTTAATGGTTCTTGTTTATTCTTCATGAACCTATAATTGTTTGAGCTTCTTGTTTGGCCTTTAAGAAATAGAATCTTGTAGAGGCTCTGTTTTTCCAATGAAATCTCTACGGAGTGGATTGTAGCAGCCTTAAAAATCCATGGTGCCTCTATTTTTATAGACTAGGATGACCACATCCACCTCATTAAAATCCTTACAAGATATTATCTTTAAATATTTTCTTTGAACAGAAAATATCTTTTGATTTTAAAATCATCAAACCTGAATAGAAGATACACTGACAAATATGGTATTTTAATTTTTAATAGGTCTTATCCTTTGTGGGGAAAACATCACAAAAATGCAATAAAGATCACATGAAAAATATCATTCATGAGTTCCCATGCTTCATCCATTCATAACGTGGCCTCGAAACTTCATTTTCATTGGTCGGGACATCTTTGTCGAGTTGTCTTCAAAAATACAAGACGTAGATTCAACGAATGATCTTCGTTAGATCTTGATATTCCCCTTATATGGGAAAATATCATCCATGGTGATTCATCCCTCAACTTTAGTGAGATAGCGGTGACATTGTGTAGTAGCGGGTGGAATATGGTGGAATGACTGATTCTGAAGCCACATGAGCATCGAATGGCCCCAGTTAAAAAATGCATGGTGCAGGAAGTGATGAACTAATAGGATTTCATGCGAGATATGATGGATGGATGATATATCTGTAAGAATTAAAAATGTATCCCAAATAGAAACTAAGATGAAGCTTGACTCTGCTTTATATGAAAATCTGCACAAACAGTGACTCAAATTAATATCTTCACCTCCTTAGTACCACCCCGTACCAGTTCTGTAGGCACGCTCTATGCCCACCATATTCATAGGCTTTATCTCATGGACTCCTATGGGCCTACACATAGCCATGGATGAAGCCACTCTATGCCCAAACCATGATACATTTGGGTTGGTCGGGGATGATTTTCTCAGCATGGTTGATCCTCGGGTCCCACATGTTCTAGAGATGAGATGGCCTTGGATTTCCTGAGTTTTGGCCTATTTTTTATGTAATACCCATAAAAATAATTTGTATAGAATCTTTGGCCACTTAGTACTACAAACCCATGCATGGAAACCTTCAAACTCAAAGCTCATTCACCCTTTCCCTTATTCTCTTCATCTTCAACCATCATTCTTATTCTTTTAATCGTTTTGGAATATGAATTTCAAATAAGTTCTTCATCCTAAAATGGATGATACTTCACCCATCTACATTATTTCAAATAATCTTTCACATATGACACAAGTTCATTGAACTGGGTATCAATGCAACAAACGTCTAATTTTAACAACGTGGATTATTTCCCAAACATGGAATCCAATTCTATGAATCCATAAAAATTATCAAGGCATCACTTAATATAACTTCCATTAACATTGGAGATTCTTATTCATTATTATTATCATTTAAAACATTGAAAACATATTAAAATCATATTCAAAAGTGGTCCTAATAGGAATGTTCATAATGAATAGCTAAATAACAAAGTGTTTGTAATTCATTTTATGCAAGCTATTCATAAACATGTATATCTGGTTTAAATATGTGAATTATTCATTTATTTAAAATTATTACCTAATTTATTATTCATATTTGTAAATTTATTATATTGAGAATATGTGTATCCTTTAGTTAAATGGTTAAATTACTTTAACATATTATGATATATGCAGGAGTTACATGCTTGGTATGATAGTGGATTTAGTTTCCATATTGATTGACTGTAGTTTCTAATTAAATTTAATAGCTTGAATTTAGTTATTTAATACAGTTTATATATATTTATTTGATTTATAATTATATAGAACTTATCTGATTAAAATATCATGGGGTAGATGGACTTTGGGATGGACTTCCCACAAGCCAAAAGATTTATGTCTTGTACTAAAAAGGTGTGGGTTTGCAATATGTTACTCCAAGATTACACATATGGATATTATAAATTTCCTATAAATATAAATCATTACACTAAAATTTCTTTTACAATATCTATATCATGTATTTGGATATGTGTGAATATATTTATCTTTTACTTTTTGGTGATTACAACAAATTTCATGTTGTGTAAAGACTTACACATCGATATCATTTGAACATATTTGTTTGGGGAAAGGAATAGGATTCGAAAAAATAAGTAGAATCTTGCATAAATAAAAGGAATAACATGAAATAAGATGTTGATATTAAATCCCATTATAAATATTTAGTGTTATATTCCTTCTAAAGTGGCACTTGTTAAGACCACAATTACTCAACCAGGTATATTCTTCCATTGAAGGGTGTTGCGGATTTATAATTTTTCATCTAACAAATTGATGAGGTGACCCCAGTATTTTGGTTCCATGTACTTCGTGTTTTATTTAGTATAAACATAGTTGTTAAAACCTTATGAATGATATCAATTGAATGGTTTTGATTTTATCTATATATTATATTGGAAAAAGAGTTTTATGCTCAACTATCAAAAAGTCATATATGATATAATTAGAATTATTATCAACCTAAATATCTATGTAGTGAAAGGAATTTCATTACAGACTAATTACTATTTGAAATATGGATCTTGGACCACTAAAGGGTTTGAAAAGTTTTATAGGGGACATAATTTTAGTGGGATCCTATTAAAAAAATCTTATTAAATGGTAATAAAATACGATACTCATTTGATAAAATATATTTTTAGATAAATAGCATCATCATCATCTGAATTAACTTTTAAATCAATATTTTAAAATGGATTTTTATTGTAATCATCTCTCAGGACATTCAACTTAAGAAAAATTAATAATATAAATTATATGTGTTGTAGTAACATCTTTCTAAGTAACCATGTATAGAATTTCTCAATAGGCGAATAAAAATTCTGATGAGAATTGTATAATGATTCACTAAATCTTTAAAATACATTAGATATAAAATTTTCTAAGTAATTTTAGTCTCATTTACTCAATTTTATTGGCTTTTTCTAAGATGCTCATTATGGTTGAGTATTATAATTACTTGGGAGGACTGCAGATTTTCTATAAGGATTGT
Source organism: Viscum album (assembly GCA_963277665.1). Taxonomy (NCBI): domain Eukaryota; kingdom Viridiplantae; phylum Streptophyta; class Magnoliopsida; order Santalales; family Viscaceae; genus Viscum; species Viscum album. The sequence continues at coordinate 1,326,147,049 of OY728166.1, forward strand.
TATATTAAACAATTATTGAAAATCTCATTGATGGAAATGTTCCAACAACATTAAGGAGTTCTAGGAAATTTTACCCAATATTATCAAATTGTTTCTAATATATGAACTTGGTATATGATGTATAGGTTCTAATGTTGTGTGGACTGTAAAAGGAAGAAATGTTTAAACTAGAAGAAAAAAAGCTAGTTGGAGAGTCCAAAAATGTTTATTAAAGTTGTTGGTTAAGGTATATGGAACCAAAGGGTGGTATTAGGGAAGAGTAATTATTCCATACAATAGAAATTTCTACATACCTAAAGGATATTTTTAAACATCATGGAATACACTTGTTAGGTATTAGTGTTATAGAAATCAATTCATTGATTTTGAAGAGTATGAGACAAAAAATGAACATTTGAAAAAGGTTATGAGTATACAAGAGTTCAAAATGAAGGTTTGAATTCATAGATTTGGTAGTTTGTATTCAAGTGATGAAGGAAATATGTGTTACATGAAATATTTTAATACAAAACAATAAATCAAGATCGGATAAATCTATGTGAACGATGTGTATATTCATCTAATTTCTCTTATATGATAAGAGCGGTTTTTTATTATAAAATAGTTGTTATGAACAATATGATATAATTAGTTCGATACACTTGTTTTGTGATTTATTAAATTATAAAACATTTTTTTGAAATGGATACAAGGATAAGAATGTTTTATTAAGGGAAAAAAATTTGTCCAGGATAAAAGTTTTTTGTTTAGATATTTCTTAAAATGTGATAGAGAATTTTATCACCACCCATTAAGGGAATATTTTAAAATAAAGTATTATTTTTATAAATTTCTAAAAACACATTGAATAACTTTTATGATATGAAAATAGTTTTTTTGTTTTTTTATATTCCTCTTAACAGGAAATAAATGTTATTTAATAACATAAAGGATTTTTTATATTTAAAAATGATATTATGAAGATAATATAGTCTCTAATAAGATAATGGGATTATATTTGGGTTTAGAAAGGTAAAAGTTAATAAATAATGGATTTTAATAGTTAAAACATGAATTTATTTTAACTTATTGTCTTAATGTTATTTTTGATATATTCTGGTAAATAGAAATGTAAAGAGTTATATCTAGTTTCCCTGAGAAAGTGAATATTAAATTATCCTAAAAGATGTTAAGATATGATGTTAATTAATATTGTAAATAATTATGTTATTTACCAAAATATTTCAAGGAAAATTATCACAGAAATGGTTCCATGGGTGATGATCTTAAACATAAAAATAGTAATAAATATAAAATAGAAGATAACATCATAACATTTTATCTTGTTGAGTTATGGATTTGAATAGGTTCAAGGAGTTGAACATTAGGAGTTTGATTCCAAAATCTCACCATTATTCAAAACATATTTATTTATATATGTTACTCACTAAAGAGTTTAGTGGAATTTTTTTATCAGACAGTCACATTGAGATGTGGAAAGAATTATATATAGATGTAATGAGTTAAAAACTTATAAAAATTGTAGAAAATTTAAGGCTAGTTTGGTAGTCTATCATATATGATATGATTGAAAGGTCCTTCAGTAGTTTTTCGTCAATTATTCTTAAAATAGTTTTAAGGATATCCAATATATCATGTAAAAGAAAACATTTCTCTATATTTCATTCTCATTGGTCATATATATATATATATATTTAAATGAAATGATAATTAACCTTATAAAATAATACTTTGAGTTCTCCATAAATAATGTTTTTGAAGGATTATTATAGGTTATGAATTAATGTTAAGATTATAAATAAATGGATTCTTTTATTAAGATATGAAATATGCTCATGTCTAAAAAAATTGTTTTTGTGTACTAGATAACCGAAAAAATGCATTGATCATTATTAAATTTGTATTTGGTATGCTATGGGTGTATGGATTGTATTGGGTGTCCACTTTACCTATGTTTGTTGAGATAGCAATCATGATAACCTTTATCCATTGAAACCTTTCTTATAGAATCATTTAGTATTTTCTAATCAGGGGTGTTTGGGTATGTTGTTAATCATGTTATTAGTTGGATCTCAACTAAGATCGGATTTTTCCTCTCATATATGACATCATGGAATAAGACTAATATAGACAAAGGAGTTTCCAGCCACACCTAAATACTATATATTATGTGATTATCTATTTGGATAAGGGGCATGTGATATGCTCTTCCATAAAGGTGAATGATGTAATCACCAACTTGGCCAGTCTATACCTAGATAATCAAGAATGATTGAGTCATACATATGGGTTTGACATATTATGTGTCCCATTATCACTCAATTTGACATAGGTAATATATGAGAATTCACATTAGCATATTATATGACCGGTGGACACAGGTATAAGGATGCATGTGTTTAATAGAGATCACTCCAAATCCCTTTGTAGCATGAGTGTCATTGATTCCTTTCTAGAAAATAATCTTTCATTACATTTATGGATCAGTAGATTAATGTTGGATTTTAACACAAAATTGGCCAATAGAATCAAAAAAATTGGTAGATGAATGTGAATTCACAAGTATAAAGTGACCTTTTAATGTCATTTCTTCATTGTTAACATCGGTTAAAAAAAGAATCAATACATTCGACATTAAAATAAAATTTTCACATCAGTTATTTAAAATTATCATTAAAATTAATTTCAATATTGGTAACTATAAAAACACATATTGAAATCCCCACTATATATATATATTGGGACATTCAAAATATTTTTTTTATAAAAACTAACATTGTAATTTATTATAATGTCATATATTTTATAAAAACCAATGTTAAAATAAAAAATAAATATTTAAATATATATATATATATAGATATATAGAGAGATGTAAAGGGACTTTAAAAATTAGTTGTTATGGAAATTGATGTTGGAAGCCATTTTCAACATTGGTTTTCATAATAAATAATGTTGAATATCCAAAATAAATATTGATATAAAGGGACTTTCAAGACCAATTTTCATAATAACTGATATTGAATCCTAATTATATTTAAATATATATATATATATATATTAAATTAAATATAATAACCCATGACCTGTAACAAGAATTATAGTTGTATAAAACTTGAATAAATAACTAAATAAAAAAATTACTACAACATCATTTTTTTTTAAAAAATACTCACATAATAAAATTATTTATATACATCTAAAAATTAATAAAAACCACAAAATATTCTATAAATAAACCAAAAATGAAGTTTAAGGAATCATTAAAATATTAGGAAACATCATAAAAACTGAAAAAACAATAAATGTTATAAAATTAACAATAAAATATATTGGTTTAAAACATAAGAGTTTTAATTGAACTAACCACTTGAAAATATATTATTATTATGAATTTGATAATATAAAAATTGAATCCTAAAACATAATAACCACATTCAAAAATTACTATTTAATGAAAACATTGTCGAATAAAACAACACATTGAAAATAAGAAACATTATATATATACTAAAAACAAGTATTAATTTATATATAATTTATCTACATGTAATTTCACATTATTAATTTTATTTTCCTTATTTATTGACAAGTGGATCTTTTTAAGATCCTTATAGGGTCTATTTTATTTTCATATACTAATAAAAAAACTTATGTAACAAGAAAAATTTTAATATTAAAAAAAGTATAACATAATAAAACTTATAAATTCAATAAATCGTGAAACTTTTTATAAACTCTATATAATAACATAATGTCCAATATGTCAATAATTCATGTGTGAATAATTTTAAAAACATTAAATGTCTACAAAAATATAAAAAATTCAACATTAATGAAATTAAAATGAACATTATTTCAAAATTATATAAGTCTTCTTATATGTCAAGGGAAGGAATAAATGAATACTTAATCTCTATATTTTTCAATATTTCGGATATATATTTACTCTAACATTCTTATCCAGATATTTCATAGTCGTTGAATGTATTATTGATCTATAAAACCATAAAATTTTGTTCTCTAATTTTTTATAAAAAGATTTTGGAGATTCCTAATTAGATAAGTAATAAATTAATTCACTATAATTTATATTTACTTAAATAAATGAAAATTAAAATTTCATTTTACATACTAGGAAAAGAGTTAAAAATGGTTATGGTTAGTTGACCACCAATAACAACACTCATGATGTATTTTATAAATATTACTAATGGATAGTCTATCCTATATATGTCAATAGTAATCATAAAAAATTAGACCACGTCTAACATAAAATAATTCAATGAAATGTTTTACCACATCAAGAAACTTTAAAATTATTTAAAAGTATAGGTTCTAGAATCATTTATTTCTTTATAAATGATTCCTTAGATTTCATAAACTCGTATATAATTTAAATGTAAGAAAAAATTATATGTAATTTTAAATCAACAGTTAATAAAAACTAAAAAACAACACATACTTCATATGTATACTGATGAAAAATGATAGTTGTCCAGAGTAAAAATAATCAATACTGTAACATCCCAGGTAAATAAAGAATAATAAATTTTTGTATTTATTAATATTTTTAAATTAAATATTAATTTTACTATAAAGGGGTTGCTATGTTTGATAGCGTACCCGATACGCAACAAAGGGTTTCTTTGAAATCTTATGTTGCACACTAGTAATATAATAATGTTATTTTAAATGGTAGTTAACACGTAGCCATTGTTTGGTGGGAATGAATAGAAATAATGAAAATATTATTATATATGTTTGTTAAATGTTATTACATTTATCCAATAAATGATAAAGGCTTAAAATAAGAAAATAATTCAATTTTAAGCATAAATACTCTAATATTCACTAAAAGGCCGATTTATCGCCTTTTGATGGAGACCCCTCTTTAAATATAGTTTTGGTCACTCTTATACATTATATTGGACCAAATAAAATTCTTCTTTATAATCGGGACATCAAAATTTACTTTGTGTAAAGTTCAGGTATTTTTCCGATAAAGTTCTTTTTTTATTGAATAGGGGAAAATGTTGTATTTTAATTCAAAACCTATTTTCAATCTAACTTATTTATATGATTAGATTATCTATTTAATTGGTTTTAAGTTGAAATTAGAATATACTTTTACTGTTTAATCCAATGGTGGTCATTGTATTTAATTTCACTTTTAAATTGGACTTAAACTAGTGTCAATATTTTGATATATAATGTTTCATAAAAACACGTTATTTGTTTTGAAAATGGGAATTAATTATTAAATTAATTAATGTAACTTATATTTTATGATTTTTTTAAAATTGACATCATTTTTTAATTCGGAATATAAAATATAGCTTAGGGTGAATTTTTGGTATTTTTCTGAAAAACATCAATTTTTGATGAATAGTGAAACCACTAAGTGGTAGTTAAAAAATTGATTTTTCATTTAAATGAAACAATACAACTTTTGTGAAATTAATTTCAAAAATCTGACATACATGGTTTTCATTAGGATGTAAAATGTGGTTCAATGGGATTAAAATATTTTTTTGGCGAATAGTAACTTTTAAGTTTTATTAATCGCGATTAAAGGTAATTAGTGTAATTTAAGGTAAAAATAATGTTATAATAATATTAAATTACCTTTACACATGTCCTACCCTTATTGGGTGAGTCATGTCCGACCAAAACATTCCATGGGTCAACTTGGGGACCCCATGGAGCCCCTTGGGTAAGAAAATGACATTAATAACTTTTTATTTAAAGTTAAAATAAAAATGTCACAAACATGTATTGTTTTACTAAAACAATTTTTACATGGGGTTATACAAGTCATATCTTTGACTATAAACATTAATTAAAAAGTTAAATATATTTCTTACATCGTTCTATATTTTTTTATAATTTTTAGACTTTAAAAAAATTAAATTATTTATGACACCATGATGATGCAGCGATTACCTCATTATTTAACGATTTAAATAAAATGAAAAGATAATATAAACTCTAAGACCTACACTTGTCAAAAACCTATTGTATGGGTGGATTTAGAACTTGTATCAACATATCCTTGAAATATATAATTTTGGGACCTTTAAAATCCGAAACTCATTATATAATAAAGTAACATTTTATAACATTCCAAGATTGCCCCTCCTCCCTCTTATAAAAGGCCCACACCTCTACCACCATACCCACACCTCACAAGCCTTTGGCTTAGCCAAAATCTTCTTATTTTATCTCTCCACATACCTATCCTCATCCTAGAATCCTTTCCTTAGGCAAAAATCTCTTCAAGAAACCCCTTCTGTTCAAACCAAGAGGAGTTACCCGATTTAAAGGTAATGTCTTCACTTGTGTTCTTTTGTTTTATTTTGCTTCTCCAACCCCCTAAACTCTTTTTATTCCTCTCTTTTGTAACAACACCAGTATCTTAAATATACTTGGATGTTTTTATGAGAAGTATTTGATTTACACTTACACAAACCTCCATCTAATGGTTAAAGAACATACTGTTTCTGTGGTTGGCGAATTTATGCCTCACGAAACGATGATTGTTAAATATTCTTTTAACACCTTTCATGGTAGCCATTAAGATGTCACTATTTTTATATATGATATATATTATGTTTATGTTTTTCTTATGATTCTTTATTTTTCATTTATGTCATACCTTTATGGTTTCCATTATGGGTAAACACGATAATTTCATTTTAGGAAGTCCGGACTACCGCCCCCTCAAAGTGATTTGATTCGTTAATGCCATATGTGGGACATATAAAGGATGTAGTTAATGATATTATATATTATATTGTACTGGAATTATAATATACCTTTATATAATTATGATTTCACTCCATGAAATACTAAATATAAAGAAAGTAGCGTTCATGCATATGTACGGCTTACCGTCTCCATGAACGGTGCAATTCATTTCTTACCTCTAAATTTTATGTACTATTATAAATACATGTATATGCTGGATATATATGATATATATGATATCCAAATCAATAATATCACTCTGGATATAATGAAAATTTGACCACATGAACAACATGTAATTGTATGAAGTCCATTTTTAACTTAAGAACCAAATATCGAAAAAACAAACATTATTAACTTAAATGATTACATAATGTTTATAACATGGCAATAAGTGATATAAAAGGAATAATAAGCTTGAAAAAGGTTCTTAAGAAATTATAAATTAACACTAGTTTATTATTCAGGAGATTAAAGAGCTATCGAGTCATGTCGGACATGAGGTAATGGACTTCATCTCAATCTCCTTTCATTGAGGAATATTTTGTTCTAATACAAGACTTTATTTTATACATTGTATAAAACACCTTTTAATTTTCATTTCATTAAAAGGGAATCTTTTTCTATGAAGCTTTTTACTAAACGACAAAAAGGAATGTTTATTTTAACGTATCCGGTGATAACATTATTTTCTATCACCGTGAGTATTATTTGGTCTTTGGCTTCCTCAACAAGTCGTAATGTTTTTAAAATGAAATAAATACCATATACACTTTTAGGTGTTTTGGTATTGAAATTTTTTTTTATAATGGATTTTTTATTTCAATATATTTAATTGATATATTGTGATATAAATGTGGAATTGTTTTCTATCCATTATATTTGTTTTATGTATTTTGATTTTAAAATGGTACTTGGACATTTGACGGGTGGTTACGTGATAAATCAAATGACGGGTGGTGCCATGACTACTAGGACAGGTGGTTACGTTATAACCTCCAACACATTGGGTATGGAAGTCGGCCATATGACTGTTCCATTAAGTGATATGTGTGGAAGTTGACCGTATGGTTATTCCATTTGAGTATGTTTATGCCCCGAGTTACCTTTATATGTAATGTGATCTTTATATTGGTTTTATAGTAATATTTTGGTTTAAAAAGGGTAAGTAATGATCTTTTATTCAGTGAATAGTATTTACTACTTCATAAAGGTGAAAAGTATTACTTTGATAAAGTATTCATGGTTTACTTGTTGTTTTGAAAAACTAACAGTTTTCCTTCTTTGTGTATCCCTTAATGAGCTTTTTATGCTCATCCCAAGTTTTTCTTGAAATTTTTTTCACAAGACACAATGTGGAATAGGGTCAAAGATGGGATCAAGGAAAAGTCACGATGTCTTAAACATGGAACTAGACATGACTCTCTCTTTTTTAGAGTTCATGTTTTGTAAAAAAAGGAAACTCTGTAAAAGTGTTTACTGTGTAATCTTTTAAGATATAATAGTTATGATCTAATTCTCTAAAACTCTAAAACGGAAAATATCCTCAATGGGAATTATTCATTGAATTCAATAGTAAATAATGTTTAAGGTTGGGGCCTTATAGTTGGTATCAAAGGTCAGTTTAGAGAACTTTAGGAGTTAGAAATTTGTTAAATTATAAATTAATTTATGGTATGATTGAAATGATATAGCAATTAAAGATTACCATGTTGCTTCGCCTAAGATATTTCTGTATTCAGAATGGTTTTCCTTAGAGGAAACAAGGCAGCTATGTTTGGACGGCATCAGGAGGAAGACAACCTTCCAAATCAGCAACCTAAGATGGTCGGAATTGGAACTGAATAGTTTATTGTAGTGATGGCACAGTTGACTTAGGCTATAAATGGTGGTGGTATCCATGCACGAGATCAGCCAGATCAACCGCAGAGGAACATGTCAGTGGAGGAACATTTCATGAGGCAACATCCCCCATCATTCAGAGGATCATCTGACCTTGTGCTAGCTGAAGGGTGGATTTAAGCACTGGAGAATATTTTTCATGTCATGGGGTGTTCAAAACATCAAAACGTTAGTCTTGTTGTTTACCGTTCTGAAGGTGAAGTTGATCAGTGGTGGTCGATGATGAAAAATATTAGGGATAGTTATGAAGTTGATGATCTTCACTGGGACGAATTCAAAGGTATGTTTCTTGAGAAATATTTTCCTAAGGTGGTTCATCTTAGGATGCAAAAACAATTTTTAGAATTGAGGCAGGAGGATGACTTGGTGGATGCTTATGAAGCAAAGTTCACTAGACTGGAAAGGTATGCTCCAAATTTCATACGAGATCTTGATAGTAAAATCAACTGTTTTTACTTAGGGTTAAATCCAAAGTATCAAAGGTCTTTAGATCCTCATGAGTTCAAAAGTTATGAAAAACTTGTTCAATGTGCGGAGAAGGTGGAAATGGAGTTTGTAGATGATCAGGTGTTCTTCTACAAACAACATAATAAGAGGTCCAGTTGGCAGGCAAAGGGGAAGAAATCATCAAAGAAGCAAGGAGGTAAGAAAACCAAATATCCATCCTGTGAGAAGTGTGGTAAAACGAATCCTGGAGAATGTTTATCCAAGTCTGGAAAGTGCTTTCGGTGTGGTATGTCTGGTCATATTTCTTGTAACTATAAGGAAGATGATCAAGCAGGTAATGAAAATCCAATGATAAGATGTTTTAAGTTTAATGAAATGGGTCATTGTGCAAATGAGTGTCTAACGAAGAACTCAACTGAGGGAAAGAAGCCAGACTACAAGTAGAAAGGGGTGGTGAAATCCTTTGCAACTACTTCAGAAGATGTTGGGCCATCGAATGAAGTAGTATCAGGTACACTGTTTGTTTGTCCAAATTATGCCAATGTGTTGTTTGATTCAGGGTCTACATATCCTTTCATTTCTGAGAAGTTTTCCCATAAATTAGGAATTCCACATCAAGATATAAAGCCTGATCTTATGGTAAAAACACCCGGAGGAAACGTTGAGAAAAAAAAGAAATTATAAGAACCTTCCTATCCTTATGTGCAGAAATAATCTACCTGCAAACCTTATTTTTTTTCCTCTAGTAGAGTTTGGTGTTATTTTGGGCATGGATTACCTTTCCTTTTATCATGCTAAGATTGACTGCTGAGCTAAAATGGTTTCTTTTCAGAAATATTTTCAGTTAGTGTACAAGAATGAACCCTTACTTTTGATAACATGTCATTAATTTGAGAAACTAGTAAAAGATGGAAATGAATGTTACCTTGCACATATTGTTGAAAATAAAGGAACTGTTAAGATTAATGATGTTCCAGTGGTAAATGAGTATCTTGATGTTTTTCCTGATGAGTTCCCTGGTATTATTCACGGTCAGGAAGTTGAATTTACTATTGACTTAGTTTCTGATTCTAATCCAATTTCAATACCCCCTTATCAAATGGCTCAAGTTGAACTTTTAGAGTTAAAGAAGCAATTACAGGAGTTATTAGATAAAGGTTTCGTTTGACCTATCACATCACTATGGGGTGCTCTTGTCTTGTTTGTTAAAAATAAATATGGTTCAATGAGACTTTGCATTGATTATAGAACCATGAATAAAATCATTGTTAAGAACAAGTATCCTTTACCTCATATCGATGATTTGTTTGATCATCTCTAGGGAGCTCAGTAATTTTCGAAGATTAACTTGAGGTTGGGGTACCATCAGTTGAAAGTAAAAGAAGAAGATGTTCTGAAGACTACATTCCGTACTAGATATGGCCATTATGAATTTTTAGTTATGTCTTTTGGGTTAACCAATGCAACTGTTAAATTCATGGACCTTATGAATAGAATTTTCTACGAGTTCATTGATAAGTTTGTGGTTGTTTTCATTGATGATATTTTGGTGTTTTATAAAAGTAAAGAGGAGCATGAAATTCATTTAAGGGTTATCTTGAAAACCTTAAAATATAAGAAACTGTATGGAAAATTCAACAAGTGTGAGTTTTGGTTACAACAAATTTCTTTCCTAGGTCATATTGTTCCAAAAAATGGAATAACTGTTGATCATGTTAAAACAAAATTTGTTGAAGAATGGCCAATACCCACAAATGTAACGGATATCCGTAGTTTTTCTGGTTTGGAAGGTTACTACCAAAGGTTTGTTGAAAACATTTCACTGTTATCTAGTCCAATGACTAAGCTAACTCTGAAGGGTGTTAATTTTATCTGGACAAAAAAATGTGATGATTGTTTTCAAGAATTGAAAAGAAGATTGGTGAATGACCCAGTTTTGGAACTACCTTCCAGGAATTGTGAGTTTTTTATCTACAGTGATGCTTCGTTCATGGGAATTGGTTGTGTCCATATGCATAATGATATGGTAATTTCTTATGCTTCACGTTAGTTGAAAACTCATGAGGTAAATTACCCTACACATGATTTGGAATTAGCTGTTGTGGTTTTTGCTTTAAAATTTTGGAGGCATCATTTGTATGGTGTAAAGTGTGAAATATATATTGGTCACAAAAGTTTAAAGTATATATTTACTCATAAATAATTGAACATGAGACAGAGGAGATGGCTAGAATTAATCAAGGATTATGATTGTACAATTCATTACCATACGGGAAAAGTAAATAAAGTGGATGATTCTTTGAGTCGAAAAACTAATGCTTCATTAACCATGTTACGTTTGGAATGTGATCCTTTGGATAAATATTTGATGAACCTTGTCATAGAAGTTGTTGGTGCAGGATGTTCTTCGGTTTTGTTTTAGGTGTCAGTCAGATCATCTCTTTAGACAAAATTATGTAAGCGTAGAGGAAAGATAGTGGGTTGCAAAAAAAGGTAGAGCTAGTTCAGAAGGGTAAGTTGCTTGAATATAACATTGATAATGATTGTGTTTTGATGTTTGGGAAGAGATTATGTGTTCCTTATGATTCGCAATTGAAGAATGAGTTGTTATGTGAGGCTCATAGTTCCCCATTTTCAGTTCATCCTGCCAGTACTAAAATGTACAGAGATCTGCAGGAGTATTACTGGTGGGATTGAATGAAAAGAGTTATTGCCGATTTTACTATGAAGTGTTTGACTTGTTAGCAGGTTAAAGCAGAGCGGCAGTTGCTGAAAGGGATGATGCAATCATTACCAGTGCCACATTGGAAATGGTAAAATGTATCCATGGACTTCGTTGTGGGATTACCAAAGACATCTTGAGGTAATAATGCAATCTGGGTTATTATTGATAGATTGACTAAATCTGCTCATTTCCTTCCTATTCGAGATACATTCTCTCTAGATCAACTTTCTCGATTGTATCTTAAAGAGATAGTCTGGTTGCATGGAGTTCCCCTCTCCATTGTACCTGATCGTGATGCCAGGTTTACTTCTAACTTTTGGAAAGTCCATCAAAAGTCATTGGGTACTGAATTAAATTTTAGTACAGCTTTTCATCCTCAGTTAGATGGGCAGTCAGAATGAATAATTCAGACCTTGGAGTATATTCTACGTTCTTGCTCGATGGATTATCAGGGAAGTTGGGACCAACATCTTTATTTGGTTGAATTTTCATATAATAATAGTTTTCATTCCTGTATACAGATGGCTCTGTTTGAAGCATTATATGGAAAACGGTGTTGAAGTCCATCTTTTTGGGATGAAGTGGGTGAAAGGAAGCTGATGGGGCCAGAATTGGTAGAAGAGATGGCAGAAAAAGTTCAGTTTATTCAGAAACACATGAGAACAGCTCAGAGCAGGCAGAAAAGTTATACGGATAACCGGAGAAAGTATCTATCTTTCGATGTAGGTGATCATTTTTTTCTCAAAGTTTCACCTTGGAAAACTGTGATGCGATTTGGTAAGAAAGGAAAGCTGAGTCCAAGGTTCATTGGACCATATGAAATTCTGGAGAGAGTTGGATCATTTTCTTACCGAGTGGCTTTACCTCCAAGTTTGTCCCAAGTACACAATGTTTTTCATGTTTCGATGTTGAGAAAGTATATGCCAGATCCATCTCATGTTTTGAGCCCAGAGGTAGTTCAGTTGGAAGAGAATCTATCTTATGAAGAACAACCAGTCCAGATTCTTGACCAAAGAGAGAAAGTGTTGCGGAATAATTTAATTCACCAGGTAAAGGTTTTGTGGGAAACCCATATGGTTGAAGAGGAAATGTGGGAATCTGAAAATGCTATGTGGGATAAATACCACCACTTATTTTGATAAGTGAATAAAATTGCGAGGACGCAATTCCCAAAAGGGGGGAAGGATGTAACATCAAAGGTAAATAAAGGATACTAAATTATCATATTTATTAATATTTTCAAATTAAATATTAATTTTACTTTAAAGTGGTTGCTATGTTCGATAGCGTACCTGATACGCAACAACGAGTTTCTTTAAAATCTTATGTTGCACACTAGTAATATAATAATGTTGTTTTAAATGGTAGTTAACATGTAGTAGTTGTATTGGTGGGAATGAATAGAAATAACAAAAATATGATTATATATGTTTGTTAAATGTTTTTACATTTATCCAATAAAAGATAAAGGCTTAAAATAAGAAAAGAATTCAATTTTAAGCATAAATACTCTAATATTCAATAAAAGGTCAATTTATCACCTTTTGATGGAGAACCCTCTTTAAATATGGTTTTGGTCACTCTTATACATTTTATTGGACCAAATAAAATTCTTCTTTAGAATCGGGATATCAAAATTTTCTTTGTGTAAATTTTTTGTATTTTTCCGATAAAGTTCGTTTTTTAATGAATAGGGAAAAATGTTGTATTTTAATTCAAAACCTATTTTTAATATAAATTATTTATATGATTAGATTATATTTTGAATTGGTTTTAAGGTTCAATTAGAATATATTTTTACCATTTAATCCAATGGTGGTCATTGGAATTAATTTCACTTTGAAATTGGACTTAAACTATTGTCAATCGTTTGATAAATATTATTTCATAAAAACACGCTATTTTTTGACAACGGGAATTGATCATTAAATTAATTAATTCAACTTATATGTTTTGAATTTTTTAAAATAGAAATCATTTTTGAATTCGGAATATCAAATATAGCTTAGGGTGAATGTTTTGTATTTTTCTGAAAAACTTCAATTTTTGATGAATAGTGAAACCACTAAGTGCTAGTTAAAAAACTGATTTTTCGTTTAAATGAAACTTTACCACTTTTGTGAATTGAATTTCAAAAATCTGACATACATGGTTGTCATTAGGATGTAAAATGTGGTTCAATGGGATTAAAATATTTTTTTGGTGAATAGTAACTTTTAAGTTATATTAATCGTGATTAAAGGTAATTAGTGTAATATAAGGTAAAAATAGTGTTATAATAATATGAAATTACATTTACACATGTCTTTCCCTTATTGGACGTGTCATGGCCGACCCAAAAAATCCATGGGTCAGCTTGGGGACCCCATGGAGCCCCTTGGGTAAGAAAATGACATTAATAACTTTTTATTTAAAGTTAAAATAAAAATGTCACAAACATGTATTGTTTTACTAAAACAATTTTTACATGGGGTTATACAAGTCATATATTTGACTATAAATATTAATTAGAAAGGTAAAAATATTTCCTACATCATGATATATGTTTTATAATTTTTAGACATTAAATATATTAAATTATTTATGACACCATGATGATGCAGCGATTACCTCATTATTTAACGATTTAAATAAAATGAAAAGATAATGTAAAATATAAGACTTAAACTTGTAAAAAACCTATTGGATGGGTTTATTTAGAACTCTTATCACCTTTCCCTCGAAATATATAATTATGGGACCTTTAAAATCTGAAACTCATTATATAATAAAGTAACATTTTATAACTTTCGAAGAGTGCCTCTCCTCCCTCTTATAAAAGGGCCCCACCTCTACCACCTTACCCACACCTCTCAATCCTTTGGCTCGGCCAATCTCTGATCCTTTACTCTCTACACATCCCTCTACTCATCCTAGAATCCTTTTCGTAGGCATAAATCTCTTCAAGAAATCCCTTTTGTTCAAACCAAGAGGAGTAACCCGATTTAAAGGTAATGTCTTCACTTGTGTTATTTTGTTTTATTTTGCTTCTCCAACCCCCTAAAATCTTTTTATTACTTTATTTTATAACAACACCAATATCATAAATATACTAGAATTTTTTTTATGAGAATGATTTTATTTAAACTTACACACACCTTCGTCTAATGGTTAAAGAACATACTGTTTCTGTGGTTGGCGAATTTCTGCCTCACGAAACGATGATTGTTCAATCGTCTTTTAACACCTTTCATGGTGGTCATTAAGATGTAACTCTTTTTATATATGATATATATTATTTTTATGTTTTCCTTATGCTTATTTATTTTTCATTTATGGCATACCTTTGTAGTTTCCATTATGGGTAAACACGGTAATTTCATTTTAGGAAGTGCGGACTACCGCCCCCTCAAAGTGATTTGATTCGTTAATGCCATATGTGGGACGTATAAAGGATGGATTTAATGATATTATATATGATATTATACTGGAATTATAATATACCTTTATATCATTATTATTTCTCTCCATTAAATATTAAATAGAAATGAAAGTAGTGTTCGTGCGTACGTACGGCTTACCATCTCCATGAACGGTGCAATTCAATTCTTACCTTTAAATGTTATGTACCATTATAAATACAAGTATATACTGGATATATATGATATATATGATATCCATATCAGAAATATCACTCTGGATATAATGAACCTTTGACCACATGAACAACATGTAATTGTAAGAAGTCCATTTTTGACTTAAGAACCGAATATCGACAAAACGGACATTATTAACTTAAATGATTACATAATGTTTATAACATGACAATAAGTGATATAAAAGGAATAATAAGCTTGAAAAGGGTTCTTCAGCAAGTATAAATTAACACTAGTTTATTATTCAGGATATTAAAGAGCGATCGAGTCAAGTCGGACACAAGGTATGGGACTTCGTCTTAATCTCCTTTCATTGAGGTATATTTTGTTCTAATACAAGACTTTCTTTTATACACTGTATAAAACACCTTTGACTTTAAATTTCATTCAAAAGGAATCTTTTTCTGTGAATCGTTTTACTAAATGACAAAAAGGAATGTTTATTTTAACATATGCGGTGACAACGACCTTTTCCGCCGCCGCGAGTATTATTTGGTCTTTAGCTTCCTCAACAAGCTGTAATGTTTTTAAAACGAAATAAATACAATATACTCTTTTATGTATCTTGGTATTGAAAATGGTTTTTATAATTTATTTGTTATGTCAATATATTTAAGTGATATATTGTGAACGAAATGTGGAAATTTTTTCTTTCCATTATATTTGTTTTATGTCTTATGATTTTATAATGGTACTTAGACATTTAACGGGTGGTTACGTGATAAACCATATGACGGGTGGTGCCGTGAATACCAGGATGGTTGGTTACATTGTAACCTCCAATGCATTGGGTATGGAAGTCGACCGTATGGATATTTCATTAAGTGATATGTGTAGAAGTCGACTGTATGGTTATTCCATTTAAGTATGTTTATGTCCCAAGTTACTTTTATATGTAATGTGTTATTTATATGGGTTTTATGGTAATCTTTTGGTTAAAAAAGGGTAAGTAATGATCTTTTATTCAGTGAAGAGTATTTACTACTTCATAAAGGTGAACATTATTACATTGATAAAGTATTCATGGTTTACTTGTTGTTTTCAATAACTAACAGTTTTCCTTCTTTGTGTATCCCTTACTGAGCTTTTTATGCTCATCCCAAGTTTTTTTTGAAATGTTTTTCACAGGACATAATGTGGAATAGGGTCAAGGATGGGATCATGGAAAAGTCATGTTTTCTTAAACATGGAACTAGACATGACTCTTTTTTTTAAGAGTTCATGTTTTGTAAAAAAAATGAAACTCTGTAAAAGTTTCTACTGTGTAATCTTTTGAGATGTAATAGTTATGATCTAATTCTCTAAAACTATAAACCCGAAAAGATCCTTAATGGTAATTATTCATTTAATTCAATATTAAGTAATTTTTATGTTCGGGGCCTTATAAATACTATCTATAACTTTGGAGTCATCCTAGGTACAAATAAATTCAAGAGATGTTTGATCAATAATATCATATATCACTAATCTTTCAAAATTTTAATGCATAATATGACGATATACATAATCCCCCAAATTATCTATGATTCGATATACTAGAAAATGTAAATGGAGATCCCTAGTATGCAACTCATAGTACATATTCCCATCTAAATGAGGACGTATAGGATATAGGAATGTAGGTTGTGTCTATCTCTCAATTTTTTTAAACAAGGATTGTACCTATGATTTAATCCAACTGTTGGAAAACTCATTTTACTCTCATAGGTCAACCTTTAAGTAATCTATTTTACTTGTGTATTCTTCCTCCCTTAATGTTATACTAAGATGAGAAAATAAAATATCATACTCACAACGCCCCTATATTCTCTTACATGACCTGAGTGTTCTTACTTTAAAATATAGGTTGTAAAAAAAATCCATCCTACCATCAGGGACACTATTCCCCTAGATCTCTTTGTACAGAAGGGAATCTTGAAATGATATATAAAAATGTTATATTTGTGTGATCAATTAAAAAATAATAATATTCAATAAAAATAATGATTAAATTATTTCAACATTATCAACTACTTGTTGTGATGGATCATTAAGAAACTTCCCTTTTATTCATTCTCCCCCACTTCTATTTTTCATGCAATGTGGGTGATATTTAGGTCTGAACTATTCTTATTTAAAACAACTTCTAAATTTAGTTCTTAATTAATAAAACTTTTTAAAAATCATTTGACTCTATATTAAAGGATTCCCTCCTTATAAAAAAGTATTAGGGAATACAAATCTATGGATATATCTATTTGTAATATCTCATAGAGGCATGTTTCATTAGAATAAATGAATAAGTTATCAATTAATTAGAAAATAATTTTACAAATTTATTTTCTACAAAATAATTATGATTTTAGAATTGATTCCTCCCACCGAATGGTGACAGACTTCTCACATGTCTCTATATGTAAAAACTAATATTTGTGGAATGGGTTTTCATTCCATTTATTCAAAAAAAAAAAATTAAACATTAATTTAAAATCCCTCCATATGATTTCCATAAATTATATACACATATTCTTAATTACTTTTGTATTGTCAAAATTTAATGTCATCCATACATAAATAGATTAAATAATATACTTATGATATATATAAATAAATAAATAAATTAGTTTAGTTATTTTATAGCTACAGACACTAATATCCAATCTTTCACCATTTGGTTAATTCTACTCCAAACAAGACAAAAAATGATGATCTTACAACATCTATGCATAGTCAAAAACATCCTAAGATTATTTTCATTCAGCCAAATAGGTTATTATTATCATAAAATTAAATTGGAAACATATTCTCCCCTTGATCAAGTGAAAGCTTTGGTAAACATGTAATTCCATTTTTATAAACTCTAGGTATCATATTCTCTAGGAAAAAATAAGACCCTTCTATAGTAATCCCAACAGTAGTGATACAAATAATTTTAACAAGCAATAGTTTAAATTCATTAAATAATTAATAAATTATAAATATATTACACATGTCTTGGTTAAATTTCTTCTACCTCCTTGTCCATTATTTAAATATATGAACTTAATGAACTTTTATGTTCTTGTATTTTATTATAATTAAATAATTGTCAAAATTATTTTATTATTTTTTATTATAAAAACCAAATTATATATATTATAAATACTAACAAAACTAAAAAAGTGAATATATAAAAATGTAGAATACAAATAAATAGTCGTAATAAAATATAGATGTCAGTATTCTTCAACAAAAAAATGTTTAACAAAAATTGATGAATATAAAATTAATATAAAATGGTGTAAATAAATAACCTTTATATATTTACATATCTATGTTAAACAAATAATTTCTTGAAATGTGTAATTTTAAAAAAAAAATCAATCATATTAAACCAAAAAATTTGTATCTAAAACTCATTAATATAAAAAATAATTCAAGAATTGCAAAGACGATCGATATATATATATATATATATATATATATTCAAGTTATAAAATTAGTGTTTTACATGTGTAAGTTTCATAACAAAATAACGATTCTAGGATTCTATAATCAAAAAAAATTAGCTAAAACTAATGAATATAAAAATTAATACCAAATTAGAATAAATGATCAAAATATTTAAATTTTAACATCCAATATAAAAAATGATGTGTTTACATGTTTTTTTTAAGTTTGGGGCTGAAGCCTCATTTTATTATTTAAAGCAAAGACCTCTTTAGACTAGGTAGAGGGACACCCATTACATAGCCCGAAGGCCCAAGACCAAGTGGCCTGAATACAAGGCTTGAAAGCCCATTTGTTTGGCCCAAAGAGCCCCTCAGTGAATAGTACTACTACAGTACCCGGGCTGCTACAGTATCGCCGCCACTATAGTTCCATCTATAGTTACTCCACCACTACAGTGTCATCGCCGCTATAGTTCTGACGCTGCTACAGTACTACTACAGTGTCCTGCTACAGTACCATGAAATTAGTCCCTGCCCGGATTTAATCCTGGGTCTTTTGGATGCCAAGCAGTAGCATGTACCACTAGGGTACAAGCTCATTGGAAAATGATGTATTTACATGTGTATGTTTAAAAAATAAAAAATTATTCCTTATTCAACAAAAAAAGTGTAATTAAAACCAGTGAATGTAAAATTTAATAAAAAATTACAAAATTGATCAACATATATATATTTAAATATACAAGTAAAAAATATTATTTTTAAATATGTGAGTTTATAAAAATTAATAATAATAAATAGATATTTATCTAAAAGTTATGATAATGACACAATGTCTTACCATATAACTTTTATTTAAACATTTCATATAGAATAGACAATTCCAACATTGCGGTCAATATAATCCTTAGGCAATTGTGTAATGGATAAATAAATATCACATAAGTTAACAACATCCTCAGCATAATAATCACCCAAATGATTTTTTCACTTAGAAAATGATGGACCACTAATCATTAAATTAGTAAACAACACAAAATATCTTCATTTTTTGTATCTCCATGATAAATGGTTCCACCTTAAAAAAAATATTTTCAAACTTACAAGTGAAATTCCATAATCATCAAGATTTACACCATTGTTATTATCAACTCAGTTATAATGAAACATTGGTACTCTAAATGTTTTATAATCAATATCTCATATATCCTCAATTACTCTAAAATATTATATTGATGCATAAATTAGGATTTTAATCATTACTTTTTTGATTTCCATTACTCAACTATTTTGAACAGTACTCTTGTTGTCTGGATTTTTTTATAAAATTTATAACCACTAATGTAAAGACTAGGCCAATTTATTATATTTACACATGGGGCCCTATATAACTATTTTAATATTTCCGAGGTAGGTGAATGAGTGTTAACATTATGTATAAACCCTGAAAAAAATGTATTTTTATGATCATTCATCAAGAAATTTTTATTTGTTATAAGATATTATACCATAAATCCAGTAATATGTGATGATATGTATGGTTGAACCTCAACTATATTGTTAAAAATGTATAAATGTGCATTTATCACTATATCATTTTCAATTAAATTTACTTTTAATCCATGAATCCAATAACCTTCACTATTGAGTGTCAAATGTCGAGATATAGGGAGACCAATGTGCTCTATTTTAGAGAAGTGGTCAATTAAAAACAAAACCACCACCTTTGATATCAAATTTTGTAAAATTAAGGCCTCTAATGAATATATATTTTTAAAATATCCCTTCTAAATTTGCATATATCATTCAAAAGGTTACATTCAACATAAATATATAGTCCCACATATCCTTATCTCTTGCACAAAATGAATCATCATATGATATGTTATATAACAAATTGATGGTGTTAAATATACTTTTAGTTAAAATAAGTATTAGGTTAGAAGCATGATCTGATGATTTTTCCAAATTTTGATTTGTGACATTTCTTTGTATAGAATTTAAAATTTTGAAAAACTTGATGACATACTTTCTGAAAGCATTATGAATGTCCTATGTATTGAAAAAAGTAGTAGTTATTGAATCAATACATGACAGTCTCAAAATTTTAGGATTATTAAATTATAATCCTTCAATGACGCCAAAGTTTTCACATTTTAATAATATAATATAAGTAATTTAATTCCATACAGATATTAAATTAAATATGTTACTTCACCCTTCTTTAATGTATGATTAATCAGAGTTAAATATGTTTTTTTTCATTCATAATGGGAACTAACCACTAATGTATTCCCATAGATATTAAGTATAATCTTACATGAAATATACTATTGGTATTTCCTTTTCCATCTAACAAATTTATTATCAAAATATCACATATGTTTTTCTCAGTATTTATAACATCAATGTTTTGTTTCACAACAAAAAAAATACAACAAGGTAAAACTAATTAGATGGAAAGTTTCTTCCATATATTTATTTGATAGCCTAAACCTTTTGTCTTCCAAAATGTGGTATCTAAGTTGTCACCATGTTATAATATTTTCCTGTTGACAAAGTTTGTGGGTAGGAATCTATAATGACCCAATATTTTATTAATGACATTTTTCTTCTTATATAAATTTTCAATATTTAGTAATGTAGCATTATATAAAGTGCATGAACCACATGATAGAACCTACAACATTATATTTTATTAATTTTAATTTTACACTCATAAAAAAATTTAAATTATTAAAATCATGGAACAATAGAAAATAAGATAACTATAATATAAAAATTTCGAACTGTCGGATCCCCCATAATAATCACACTCACGAACAACACTATATAAATGAGATAGAATATTACTAATGAAATATTCATTTTGAAAATGAAAATATATCTAAAATAGATATAAAATAGTAGTAAATAAATAATGAATTAAAATGAGGTATTTATAGAAAGTAGAGAACAAATATTACCGTTACAAATCTGATTTTTAGAATAGTAATCAAGTTATAGTAATAGTAATATAACCATTAGGAATAGTAACATGGACATTAAAATAGTATCATCTCCAATAGAAGTGTAAAATAGTATTTATATATCTTATAAAATTAAAATATAACATATTCAAATAATGATACAAGTAAATAAATATTAAAAAATGATAAAATATTTTTTTGTTTTTTATAATGCTTGTATGTTTAATTTTCTTTTTCTATAAAAATATAATTTTCTGAAATAAATATTATTTTCATAAAATTTATTTATAAAACAATTTTAAATTTTATTATACTAAAAATTTATTTTAATGAGACCTTAGTTTAGTAATAAATGGGTTAAAAAGTTAATCAAACTACACAAAATTTTAATTTTCAAATAAATAATTATTTTATTTCAAAAATAAATTTCTCAAATTAAAAAGAAATATTTTATTAAAATTTATTTAATTTTTAGAATATACACATTGAAAAAAAATCATGAATTGTTTGTATTTTATAAATTAATTGATTTTTTAGTGAATAGTGAAATATAACAAAATGTGAAATTTGCAATTATAAGTTAAATACATAATGAATTGAATAAGGGGTGATTTAAGAAACTATTATTTCAAACTAACATGAACTATTTACCTTATATAGTCACTTGATTCATTATTATTGTTAGTATTGAGCCAAAATATTAAACTATTGAATATAATATTTACAAACACCCCTCTCCTCCCCTTATAAATATCACCCCTCACAACCCCTTCTTCTCACATATTATAACTTCATTACATTCCAAAATATCTACCAAATTATCTCTCAATCTCTTCCTCACATCCCTAAAATGATTTTTCTCCTGAAAATACCAATCAAAATGTTCCTTAAGTTGAATCCCAAGAGGATACGTCAAACGGATAAGGTAATACCTTCAACAAATCCTTTTAATATTTCCTCCTCCTAATCCTCAAAAACAATTCCATAAAACATGACATAATGACTCTTCTGAATAAATATACTATTATTTTATTATTTTAATTTAATATCTATCATCCATCCTCTTCCCTTTATTCTCATTCTAAAAATGAAAATGGTATTCATAATATGGATGGTTCACCACTTTCATGCGTACCTTGTTTTCCTACATTGCATTCAAGGATGGTTATAAAAATAATATTTCAGTTAAATTTGAATATAATAAGTATATTATAACTTTTATTATTGTTTTAATAATCTTTTAGTTAAATTAAATTAATATATTTCATGACAGTCTGTAAAACCACTTTAATGAACTAACCATATTGTGATAACATTTATATTAAATTAATCATCTCTATGTCATAACACATATTGAAATTTGGTAACATTTCAATTTATGTGAGGACATGAATATAAATTCATTTCACTTATGGGGTTATATTTATAGTTTAAAATAACTTCCCTAATTATCCATAAGTGATCTGACCTTGGAACCAAAAAATGAAAACCCTTGAAACAAAGAAATTAATCTTTGTATCTCATTAAAATGTTTATAAATGAAAATAATATTGTAATATTAAATCAAATTTACATGGAAAAGGTATATGTATTAAGAAATTAATAAATCTAATTTGATCATTCATGATATTAACTGAAATTGAAGAATTATTCTAAACCTAAGGTAAGAAATCTCTTTGAAACACACTATTTTCTTCGGGTTATGCTTTCTCTCTCTTTACCTCACATTATCTTTAAATTCATATCATTTACTTATTATATATTCCATATATATTTCCCAAACATATATACCTTCTTAAATTCAACATTCATTTTTTGGGATATATATGTTTTAAAGGTTCCCTTCTCAACTTATTTCATTAAGCAGATCTA
Source organism: Viscum album (assembly GCA_963277665.1). Lineage (NCBI taxonomy): Eukaryota > Viridiplantae > Streptophyta > Magnoliopsida > Santalales > Viscaceae > Viscum > Viscum album. The sequence continues at coordinate 1,326,170,759 of OY728166.1, forward strand.
ATTAAAGAGAAATTCTCTACATTCTTGCCACATTTTAAGTACCACTCAATGAAATTTTTTTAGCATTACATAATATATAAAAACACTAATTTTAGTATATAAAATAATTTCAGTTCATTTATGGTTTTATGTAAATTACTATTCCCTTATCCAATTTAATGATTCCTTGCCATTTTTCTTAAAACCCCACTTAAAACTGATATTTCCACAATTATTTCTCCACTATTTTTTATGTATTCAATTCAATTGGATTTCATTTAAATTTCTTATGATTACTTATTTATAAAATAATTTCCAAGAATGATTAAATACCATAATTCATTGAATTCGTTGTAAAACTACAAGAAATGTATTAAATTGCGGCAGTTTTTTAGTGGCAGTTTACAAAACTATCACTATGTCATAATTTATATTATCAATACATTTTTTTATAATCACTTTTCAAAAGAATTATTGTTTAGAATCATTTCAAAATCATTAAAATAAGTTTAAAATAAATTTCATGGTGGTTTTCTTTACAATTGGCGTTAAATGTTTTAAAAAAATACACCATCCCCCACCCCTCTCCCGCTCAGCCTCTAACACCCATATGCTCAATGGCCTCCCTCACCACTCATCCCATTCTCAACTATCTCCATTTCCCCCATGCTTGATGGTCTCAACCATAGACTCCACCTCTCCACTGATCAACATCAGACTCCTATCGGATTTCCCCTTAGAGGACCTCAACTCCAAACCACCTCTCAGCTGCCCACCCTTTTGACTTCACTTTAGGTCGGACCATCTTCCCACCAAGCCTTAGTGCCATATCCCAATCTATGATTTCCACTCTACCTTTATTCCAATGGTCACTTCTTGTGATTTGGTGTGAGTTTTATTTGATTATATTTTCTTTATTCATAGGTAGTTGATTATATTCTATGTTATAGGTTATAATTATATAATTGTGTTTGGTTTAATAATTTATCTATTTTAATTCTCCTTAAATTATTATAGTTTAATATATTTTTTAATTATTTTTGTTTTAGGGGTAGACTGAGGTTGATGATTACTATTTGAAATTAATTATATTTGTATATATATATAATTATATTTTATATTTTATAGTGTAGGAAGTCAAGTACATATAGTTTAAATTTGAATTACCTTACCTTAGAAAAAGTCTCAGTATGTTAGGGGTTTGAACATGTTTTTGGGTATTTCATTTAAAAATTGATTCGTGGATGGAAGAATCAAATTTCTATGTCATAATTGAAAAATCTGACTATAGTAGAATAGATATAAATTATTTGGGATTTTTTTATTGAAACAATTTCCTCATAATTATATGTTCTGTATTTCTCATGAGGAATAAAATCAAATTGAGAAATCAAGTAGTTTTGTAAAAACTAAAAACGAACAAGTGAAAGCTTTCATAGTGCATAATTATATGAAAAACATAATAAATTATTTTTTTGGAATAGTAGGGAAGATCCATCGATAATGTAACACATCAATTGATTTATTTATTGATGTTGTAGATATTAATTATGTTTTCATAACTACTGGATAATGTGATCAAGATTCCAACATATTAATGGATGTTGATGAGGAAACCGATAAAATGGAAAGTTCAACTGGGAAAATAACAGAGTTTTCTAAATTAGTTTCAAATGGAAATCAAGAATTATATGAAGTATGTTTGAAATATTCAGAAGTTTCTTTTCTTCTGATGTTTTTCCAAAATTAAATTTTTATGTTGAATTATAAATAAATAAATTTCCAAGATATTAAAATTGTTGTTTGATAAAAAAAAATTAAGTATAAATACTTGTATCATTTTATGAGATAAAGAAAATTGTTAAAAATATTAGACTCAATTTTACAAAGATACATGCATATTCCAATTATTGTATTCTTTATTGAAAATGAGATTAAAATAGAGAATATTTCACAAGATTTTTCAATTCTTGATGGATTTCAGAAATTAATGATATGTGTTTCAATTGTTGTAATACCACAAATAAACATAAAAAAGAAAAACATTGATGGTTTTACGTTACTTACATTTAAAAACATGGTTGAAAAGATTGTTTATCTCCTCTAAAGTTGTTGAACATATGAATTGGCATGCTTTGCATAATAATAATGATGAGTTTATGCGACATCAAATATATTCAAATGTGTGGAATATTTTCTATTCATTGTATCCATATTTCTATTCTTATCCTATAAATGTATGTTTAGGATTAAAGTTTGATTAATACAATCCATCTAGTACTTCTAGTATAATTTATATCATTTTTAGTTGTTTTGATCCTCAATAATATACAACCTAGGATATATATGCAACAGATTTAATTCATTATATCGATGATTATTACTATAATGAAAATTCCTAGAAAAGACACTAATGTTTACTTTTATCTTCTTATTGAAGAATTAAAAGAGTTATGGAATCATGGTGTGGAAAAATATTATACATCTACCATAAAAATATTCCAAATACATGTTTCCCTGAAGTTGACCATTATTGACTTTCCCAGACTAGGAAATTTTTTTATTAGAATATTCACACTTGTTTGGATTGTCCAGTTTGTAGCATTGATTTTGAGTCTCATTGTCTTCCTTATATTATAAAATAATGTTTCATGTGTCATTATTAATTCATTAATATATCTCATATATTTTGGTATAATAATTAACATTTCAATGGAAAAATTGATTTTAGGCTTCCAAAAAAATTATTATTATGATTACATATCATGAAATAATTATTAAATTTTTTTATATAGTTTGGAAGATATTTTTAGATAAATTAATGTGAAAAAAAAGAGTTAAAACACCATCAGTTACAATTGGACACATCAATAGAAGAAAATGAGCATATTTTTCAAACATCCTTATTAAAAATTTAATTTTTTACATAATAATAATGTTATTATGCACCTTGAGAAGAATTTTTGTGATAATGTGTTTCTTACATTTCTTATTGATCAGGGAAAATTATAGGATTTTCTAAATTCTCATATGTATTTTCAAGAAATAAATATCATACATGATCTCTGTCCAAATGAGAATGGTATGCATTTATCAGGTATCTTTTCAATGAAAAATAATAAGAATGGTATTTCTCTTCAAATATTAAAAAATTTGACAGTTCTCAATGGATATTCTAGTAATATTTCAATATGTGTTTATTTGAATCATTATAAGATACATGAATTGAAATTCAATGACTCATATGTATTGATGGTATAGTTTCTTCCTTTGGTGATGCCCAATTTGTTTCCTGATAAAATAACTGACATTTTAATTGACTTTTCACATTCCTTAGACAACTTTTTGAGACGAAATTAAACCCCAATTAATTTGATAAACTTCCAAAAATTTTGTAATAATTATATTTCTCTTGGATATGATCATCCCTCCATCATTTTTCACAATGCTGATTGATCTAATGGTGAATTTGTATGAAGAATCTAAAATTGGGGGGTATACATTGTCGATGGATTTATACCATTGAGAGGTAATTTATTTTAATAATGTTCACATTAAAAAAATTATAATTTTTTTATCTAATATTAAATATCATTATTTATTAATTTCTTACCTTTTATCATTTGGTATCTTGGTCATTTGAAGTCTTATGTGAAAAATAATTCTCATCTAAAAGGTTCTATTACTAAAGGTTACCTTGACTAAGAATTTTTAACCTTATGTTGAATTAATATAGATTTTATAGAGACAAGATTCAATTGAGTGGAATGTGTTGGTGATAATAAAATTCAATTTCAGGCTAATACTGATCTATTTATGTTTCCAACTTTAGGTTTAGAAGTTGTAAAAATGTCTTCATTTTTATTGATAAATATGCAGTTAAGACAAACACATATATCCTTGAAAATAAATACTAATATTATTTATCCTTGTGTGAAAAAATAAAGTAAAACCCCATAATATTCCTTAGGAGCATAACTCGTAAAGATAAATAGATTAAAAAAGTTATTAACAAATAAATTTTTTACCTGCTTTCACATCAGGTATGTTCTTAATATAATAGGTAGTTTCCATATGTTGAAATTTCTCTATATTATATATCAATTATTTTTAGAAACTTATATTGGAAATTAATGATGATAATCAAGATGAACTATCTAATGATTTATTGTTTTTAGCTCGATGTCCTTTGAAGCGTTCTATGATATTCAATAATTACAATATTAGTGGTTTTAGGTTTCGTACTATTGATCACAATGAACGTTTAAAGACAAAAATGATGGTATATTCATAGTTTTAGATCAAGGTTACTATAGAAAATTGGTTGATATTGTTGAATAAAATTATCATGGGAAATTTATATTCGTGTTATTTAAAAATAATTGGGTCAATATTAATAAGGGTATAAAGAAATATTCATTACGATTTATTTATTTAAATTTATCTTGGGTGATCGATAATAGTAAGTGGGAAGAACATGATATATATATTGTGGCTCCCTAAGAAAAAATTGTATATTCTATAGATAATGTAGTGGATAATTATTAGAGTATTTTTTGCAAATATGAAACGAAGATATATGTATGATATAGATGATTTAGCTGAAGTAATGTGTGATAGTGAACCTCACTAACAGAAAAAGAATTAATTTTTTTACCATATGATATTTAAAATTTCATTCTTGTGGCAGGGAGTGAACAATAAGAATAAGAATAATGAACAGAAGAAGAAATAATGTTAATAATGGGACCTGGTGGAAACATGACCTACAATGAATGGAATTTTTAAGTTGTTTTTTATATTAATGCATGAAATTAATGTTTTTTATATTGGTAAATTTTGGATTGTTTTATTTTATATTAATAAATATAATGAATTGTTTTTATAATTGTGGCGTACAGGATGAGCATTAGTGTGACTGCCCGCTCTACACCACATGGCTCTCTATATTCTTCTAAAACACAATGTCCCATTCATCATATACCTTGCACACTTTTTTTATATCATTTCACATTATCCTAATATGATTTAATTCATATGTATGACTTCTAAAGATGATATCAAGGAATCAGACATGACACAAAATGATTGTAAAATTATTAAATTTACACTTATTTTATTCAATTTAGTAGTTATTGTTTATTCAAATACCTTTAAATATTTTTTTAGTATATCCCAAAAAATAGGTATTACATTATTTGAATACTCCACATTGTAATAATACTATAATTCATTAAATTACAGAGTAGAAATCAATATTGTGATCAAAAAAAGTGGAACATAGTGATTCCAAAGACAATAATTTATCTAGTGAACCGTTTCTATTATTAGAAGTGTGATGACTTTTAATAACATTCTATGTTTTTTCAATAATACAAAAGTTTATATTTAGGAATATTTTTAGAGGATATGAAATTGAAAAGGGTTGGGGAATTAATTTATATGTTTGAAATATAATTTTCAGTTTATAATTATAATTTTAATCATGTATGCTAAAATGATTATAATTAATAAGATGTTTATAATGTAGAGTGTGTTTAATAGTCAGATAATTAGATGAATTTTGGTTATCGGAAATTTAAATTAATTAATTATTGACAAATTCTATTTTGAATATGTAAATCTCAAGTTTGTAAAAATATTTCATTCATTAATCTTGTTAACATTATGCTTATAATTATTGGTTGATAATGTTACTATAACTTAACAATGATATGGAAGGGTTTAATTACTATTTGACGATATTTGAGATCTAATCCTAAAGAAAGATATTAGAATTATTTAATGATAAATTTTTACAAAAACAATATATTGTACGGTAATTCTATATTTTTTTCCATAACATATGATGGCATGTATCTTCTAACTCAACTGAAGAAATTTTATATTATGATAATTATGGTCTTATGGATGACTACCCATTATTCATTTCATTATTGTACCACTACTTATAACAAATTTAGATCAAATCATATATCATATGAATTGTATATCATTTATTATTTATTGAATAAACATTTTGCTGATATGACATTAACTACTTAAAATAAAGTTATCAAAAGCAAGAAATGGGAAATAAGGTGATAGGTGGAAACATAATCGAGGAATTGAGAGAGAGGGGCATAAATTTAAAAAAATTATCTAGTACTCATGGTGGTGTTTTCATATCTATGAAACAGAATTAAAAACTAAAAATTATTTTCTATTTTGTTATATGTAATGTAATTTTTATTACTGAATGGATTTTATTGTTTTTGTTATATTGTAATAATTAACTATTTTTTATATATTCTTTCTATATATTTTTTTGGTTGATCAAGAAATAATTTTTGTATTTTAAAAATAATGACATTAATTATCATTGTTTTAACTACCAATAATTTTTTATAGGTGTTAGCCCAACTAGGTTAAATACCATGATAGAGGAGTGAATCATGGTTTGATATATTAAAACTAATATCTCTTTGGTTCTTTTTTCATCACTAAAAAAACATTATTCTCTCTCTCATTCCAATAGAAGATAATAATATGATAATTAAAACATGAACCGGAAACAAAACTTTTACTTGGTTTACCCTCACAGGGCTACATTGAAGGAGCATACAAAAGAAACATACCTAGGTACAAAATACATTAAATCTTACTGCTAATACAAGGGTTAAAGTGGGATCACTTTCCCTCCTGGTTTAAAACCAATCATAATTTGAAATATTACTACTCTCTCAAATAAAGTGTGATCATTGATCCTTCAAATGAAGATTATATAGTTATGAAACACCTCAAAAACATTTCATATATGAGTGTGCCATGAAGCTCTATTTTCACCCAATATATGAAGTACACTTTACCTCATGGAGTTTTCTATGTGAAGAGACCTTTCAGAAACTATTTCTTTTTCATTCATGAACTGAGTTAATCCTTTCATGAAATTACTTGTACCATGTAATTCAAGTGATTTGTGAGTTATCTATGGTTTATATACAGCCTCTGATTTTTGGACTACCATCTCTTCATGAATGGATGATTCTTTGTGACCCCCTATTACTTTGAGATATTCGTTTCCCATAAATCCCTTATGTCAACTGTCTTCATGAACTAAATCCTTCACATAATTTCTACTTCATCAACCAATTCACACTTTAGAAAAATTATTTCCGTGATCATCTTCTCTATTGAAATTAACTCACTCTAATGATGTTATTATGTTCCTTTATATGGGAAAATAAATCCCAAAAAACTTTTTAATTATAATTACCATTAACTGATTTTCATCTTAGCTATCACCACATATTATACACACTATCTAGTTTTCATAGTATATTTATTCTTTTTGGCTCCCATTAAAACATCATCCACTCTTTCAAACGACTGTAATATAGTCAGATTATCTTACTATGTGTTTCTCATAGTAAATAACCCTTTGATATGAAATTAATTCACCACATTCATCCTCAAATGATGAACTCCCTCGCAAACTTTCATTATGGTTCACATAGCATTACTTTGATGTCTGTGAACTCCCTTTAGACGCTTCATGGTTTGCAAACTCCTTTAGATGCTTTGTGGTCCATGAACTCATTTAGATGCATTTCATTCCATGGACTCCTTTATATGATTTTTCGATCACCAAAAAATTTATGTGGAAATCATTTATTTTCCATAAATAAAATCAATATGTTGAGGCCTAAAATTCTTGACAACATTAGGAAACTATACAACATTCTAAACAACTTCTTTGACAAAACCCATGTTGGAATGTTGTCAACCATCTTTTTCAAAAAAACACAAACAACCCAGAAATGCTGAAATTTCACCTTTAGGGATTATATTCTAAAAAATATCCCCCTTTGGATTTGTTGATAACTCTTCACCTTTTTTATACCTCTTTAAATCTTTGTCCACGTTCTACTACACTTCTCTTCTTATGATTCCAAATACCAATAAATTATTTACTAACCACAAACTCTAAACCCATAGGATCCATGCTTGTCTGGAGAAACAAGAGAAGAATGAAAATATCATCAATAAATCACATCATTCTCATAACAGTCAACTACATTCATCAAAACCTCCATCAATAGAGATATATAGCATTTAATTCAACATCTAAAGAATCATTATATTTAAATATCCCCTTATCAGATTATCCACTATCTTGATCATGATATTTTTCCCCCTTTTTCAGTGAACCCAAGGATCACTCCTTTGTGGACATAACATTGTAAAGAACACATATCCTCACATAATGGAAAACCACACCATAACATGAGGAGAATGGATCCCACATCAATACCTTTTCAAGTGTGTGGAGTTTAATGAACTCAAAGAGAAATTTTATGCTACTCAAATACCTATTTGGGTAAGGCCTTCATCATAATTTCTATAACATGTATTTCTATAGCCACATAACCATTTTTGAAATCCCATACTCCTTATTATTGATAAAATAATATTTTATTTAAATTTTATTTGTCTATGATTGATGTCTAGATTTATATTGGGATTTATAGGACTTAAATTATAATAATGTATACAAAATAGAGACTTTAGTTCAACTCCCATAACATCAAGTTAATTCTTCATCCACCGTAATTGTGTGCACATTTGGGTGGAAACAATATATTTCTCTTTAGTGCTGCTAATTGAAATGAAATATTTTTTCCTTTTGGTCCAAGAAATAGTCAATCTACCAAGATAGAATGAACAGTGTGATGTTGATTTTCTATCATCTACTAAACTATCCCAGAATGCATCTATATTTCCCAATAACTCTTACTGATATTTTTCATTATATAGAAAAATAAAATCCATTATGCCCTTTATATATTGAAGAACTATTTTTAATGAAAGTAAGTGGATTTCTTTATGATTTATTTCATACCATGATTCTTGGCATGTAGAAAAACAATATTGGGTCTTGTAAAAATTAAGTACAGTAGACTACCAATGATTTGGTTGTATTCTGTGATATTAACTACTTTTCCTTCATCATCTCGTGATAGATTCATCTAGGCATCCATCAGAGTTTTCATATCCTTTTAATTATCTATTACAAGTCTTCTCAGAATCTCCTTTACTTATTTGGATTGAGAAACAATTATTTCATTCCTTCCTTATGTCACATATAGACTACAGAAAGTTCATTTCACCGATCATTGACATTGTGAACTCACTTTTCATGAATTCTATGAATTTTATATATTTTTCTTCATTTGATCCAACAAATGTTATATCATTGACATACACCAAAACCATTATCTTTTGATTATTTTTGTTGTTTTACATAGATTGTGATCAACTCTTCTATACAAAAAATGACCCTTTTTAAAAACTAATCGTACCTTGAATACCATGCTCTAATTGATTTTTTAACCCATATAGTTCCTTCCTCTTCTGAAAAACTTTTTTCTCGTATTAATGAATGATAAAACTATCAAGATGCTTGATATATACTTCTTCTTCTATAAACCCATTCATAAATACTAACTTGACATCCATTTGTAAAACATTAAACTTTATTTGCACTATTAAGACCAAGAAAATTTTGATTGTCTCTAGGCTCGCAACAGGTGAAACTTCTTCATCAAAATCAATACCCTCTATCTGGGAGTACCCACTGAACACTATTCAGTCTTTGTTTCAAATCACTATTCTATATTCATTTAGTTTATTTAGGAATACCAATTTTATCTCGATGACATTCTTATCTTCCGGTTATGAAACAATCTCCCAGGTATGATTTTTTTCTATTTGGTCAAGTTCTTAAATCATTTCTTGAACTCAAATATCATCTATTGATACATATTAAAAAAACTTTGGATCTACCTTTGTTAAGAAATACTCTTTGTGAAAAGTCCTCATCCTCGTTGTCTACATCAATACTGTATGATCACCAATTATGTTCTATCTATCAATTTCAGCATAAATATTCAGTATCCGTGTGGATATAGGTTTGCATTCATACTTTTCATTATATAAATCTTATTTTGACTCTACCTTAGGTATTGGAACACCCATTGAGTTTCTTATGTCTTCATCATTATCCTATTAAAATAGTTCATATATTTTCGGAAGATTCTTCTCATTTTCTATCAGAAACACATTATTACTTTCTATAACGTTTCCCATCCTACTATTGAAAATTTTATATAATATTATTTTTCTTGAGTAGCTAATAAAAATCCTTTCATATCCATGGGATTCAAACTTTTGGTGTTTCTATTTACTAAAAATGAAACACATACTTCCAAAGACTCATAATTACTTCAACATTGGCTTCTTTCCATTCCATAGATAATATAGTGTCTTCTTTTCCTTTATACATAATAAGTCTCTATTTTATGGGTAGGATGATGTCATCACTACTTATTTAAAGAAAATATTTAAGGGATTTCTTAATGATAATTGTTCTAGCCATACTATAATAATTATATTTCTTCTCTAAACTAATCCTTTTTACTATAGAGATATTACTACTAAAACTTGATTATGTGTCCCATGATTTTGAATATAATCCTAAACTTGACTATTCATCAACTCTATTTCATTATCTATTTAGAACATCAAGATTTATTTACCTAGCATCTTTTCAACTTATATTTGATAATTTGTTATACTACTAAACACTTCATAGTTATGGGTAATGATTAAAACTCATGCCATTACACTAAAATCATCAATGAATAGAAAATAATATCTCCTCCCAGTAATAGTTCTTGGTGAAATAGGTCTGAACACATCAATATTCACCAACTCAACCAATTTTATTGACCTTTTCTATTCTTCCTTATATATATTTTGAATGATATTCCCTTATTAACAAGCATTACACATATGGGTATGATTGGGAGATCTTGAGAAACATCTCATTTCACTAGATCTTCCAAGGAAATGTTTCATAAATAACCAAGATGTTTATGAAATGACCTATTTTATTATTCCTTGGACATAAATAAAATATTTTCTTCTCCTCTAACAAGGTAAAGATTACCCTTAGTACACTTTCCCTATAAAAAAATGCACCATATTCTTCCTTGATGATACATAATTTCTTGAAAAAAACGGATGGTATGCCTTGAGTCACACAATTGAATAACACTTAGAATGTGGTGACTTAGAATATCAACTACCTTGACCTCAGCATGAATCATGTTTCTTCCCCCAAACTTATATTTTCCCAGTCCATTGATCTTTAGTCCTTTATCATTACCAAATCATATGATACCTTCTTTATCATTCATGATTCCTATCACCAGATCCTTATTTCCTATCATATGATAGGGGAATCCACTCTCAATGATCTATATTCATGTGTGATCTAATTCTTCAAATTTAATTCATTCAGTCAGATCCTAATCATATCCTTTCTTAATGATCCATTTATTTGATTGATATTCCTGATCATCCTCATATCATGATGGATTGCTTTCATTTTGAAATGTTACAAATCAATTTTGCATTTTTATCTCATTTAAAGATTCCTTTTACTATTTCTTACAATCACTTTGAGTCTTTTTTGGAAAATTCTTTTGTATAGTTGATGTACTATATTTGGAGATGTGTCAAAATCCCTCAAACCCAAAACAATGTCCCTCAAATAGTATCTTAGAATATTGATCTTTGTTTGGATATCTTTGTTTATCTTATTCCCTCTGGTACCTCTTGTCTATAGAACATACATTTTGTGACTTTATTATCATTTTGTATAAATAACACCTAATGTTGGGTGCATTCATTCATGTCACTTCTACACCACTAGTTGTCCATTGGGCTCTATGAATATATTGGTTCTTCTTCATACCCAAATAAATATTCAACCTCATAGAAGTTTCTTATGGTATAACCACGTCTATTATTGGTTTCTATTTATGATAAATCCCCATACCAGTTGTATCCTTCATATATATCATTTTCTTCTTTTGCCATTCATTTTTTATCTCTATATTATGATTTTCTTTTTTCTATTTCATTTTTATCATAATTTACCACATTCAAGAGTTTTTACTAATCCTTTTCCATTTTTAGTAGGTTGAAAACTCCTCCTCAAGTTCTTTGATGTGTTTGACTCAATCATTTACTATGTTGGTCAGACTATCGAAAACTGTAGAATGTTCTTCCACATTGAACATGTGCTCAATAAAATTATCTGAGTTTTATGTCTATTTAGATTTAAAACATTCAATTTCAGAATATATATTACACTTATCTTCTTTCTATTGTTTTATATATATTTTGGAATCATTAACCACAATATTTTCTTTTTTTGTTTTGTCTCTAAAATCATCTATCTCTTTAAGAAAAGATTAAAATTCTATCTGATGGTCAACTCTTCCTTCGACTTTTCCTTCATCATTTTCAATTTCTTACCTTATTTAGGAATAAAAGCTGCAACCATAGAATTTGATTCATGATTCTAGAATTAATACAACTCTTTGGCATCATATTCTTATGAATTTTAATCTCTTTTTGAAGGAAAATTACTCTTTCTAAAATAACTTCTCTTAGTACTTCTCTTAACTTTCACATTGGTTGAATACTTCTTCCTAAGAATTTCATCATCATCATGAAACTTATTAGGACACTTTTCTGCAAGATATCCAATATTTACACATCGAAATCATGAAAGTGGAAGTTTCTCTTTGAAAATTCTTCACCCTCTTTGAAGGTTTGAGGATTAGAATGACATGACCTCATCCATATTTTCTTCCTTCTAACTATCTTCAATAGTGATATTTTTCACAACATTGAACTCCACTTATTTGGACTTCCACTTTTCCAGAGCATCATTATCATCATTTCTCATCTTGTATATGACAAGAGTACTATGTAATCTATTTAAAGCCAGTTCTTTTTTATATTTATCCTATAGTACATAGAGTTTTTTATCGAAAAGTGTTGGGAGTCTTCACATGATGTGCTTAATGATCTTTAAATGTTTAATAATTTCTCTGATACCTTGAATATATTCTATGATAACATTCACTCGATCAAAGAATGAATCTACCGACTAATTGGGGTACATTCACAAGTCTTTATATTTTTTTTTTGAAACTTGTAAATATTTTTCTCATAATTTTTATTTTACTTAAGAGATATTTAGAATATTTTCCGACAAGTAATGTAATGACATACACAACCTCACAATTGTATGTATTTCATTTCATAAGGATTCCACTAAATCATTGATTTATTTGGAATAATCATACATTTATCTATTCTCTTCTTCTGATAAAATTTCATTGTCCATACTATTAAAAATACCATGAATTGCATCTATAAAAACATTTATACACAATGATCAGAAGAAGAATTGTATACGATACATATATAGATGAAAATTGTTTCCATTAAATATCAGAATCCTTTTTTCATTAACAGCTTTCATTTCTTCTTCTAATAGAGATCCACTGACTTTCGACATTTTACTTTGATACCAATGGTTATCTCAACTAAGTTAAATACCTTGATAGGGGGTGAATCAAGGTTTGAAATATTAATAAAACTGTCTCTTTGGATCTTGTTTTTTCATTAAACAAAACAAATTTCTCTCTCTACATACCATAGAAGTGAATAATATGAGAATTATAACATTTATGGGAAACAAAAAATTTACTTGGTTCACCCTCACTTGGCTATGTCAAAGGATCAAATAAACATAATGTACTTATATATCAAATCTTCTAAATCTCAGTGCTAATACAAGGTTTAGAGAAGACTCACTATCCCTCCTGGTTAACAGGCAATGAAAACATCAAATCTCACAACTCTATCAACTAAAGTGTGATCACAACATCCTTAGATGAATCTTCTATTTTTCTGAAACACTTAAAAAAATTAACACATAATTGTTCCATGAAGATTTATTTTTACCCTATAGATGAAGTATACTTCACCACAAGTAATTTTCCTTACGGTGATACCTTTTGTAAACTATTTTTTCTTTTTAATTAATAGAATTAATAATTTCATGAAATTAATTACACCTCATAGCATGAGTTCTTCTTAAGGCACCTCTAATTCACAAATAGAATCTAATTTTTTTAATTCCATCACTTCGTGAATGGATTCATCTTTGAAACCCCATTTTCTTTTGTAGTATACAATGCCCAAAAATCCCTTCTACCAACAATATTTATGAAATAAATCCTTAACATAATTTCTAATTTATGAACCACTACAGATTTTATCTGAATTATTCTAGTGACCATATTATCTAATGAAATTTAATCACTATAATAATGTGATTAGGTTCATTTATATTGGAATATAAATAATTTAAACCCCTCTAATCACACTTACCATTAATTTATTTGTGTATTATTAATCACTTTGTACTATACTTTCTATATGGTTCACATGGTTTATTTATTCCTTTGTGGAACCATTTAAAACATTGTCCTCTTCCACAAATGACAATCCTACCATGAGCTAATATTATTATTTTCATTATATAGTGAAAACCCCTTTGTGGCGGCCTTAATTAAATACCTTTATCTGGAAATGAAAAACTCCCTAGAAGACTTCCTTTTTGGTTTGCGTAGAGTTTTTTTATAGTCCGGAAATTCTTTTAGACATTTTAAGGTCTAGAAAATCCTTTAAACACTATGCAGTTCACAAAATCTTTTAGATGATTTGAGATCTGTGAACTTCTTTAGATTCTATGCAGTTCCCCAAAAATGATATGTGGAAATCATTATTTTTCTATAAAAGAAAAACCTGATTTTCTGACCCATAAATTTGGAAGACACTGAGAAACTACACTACCTTCAAAACTCATTATTTGGTTGCAACCATGTTGGAATGTTGTCAATTTCCTTTCTTGATAAACATCAATAACTAAAATACACCAAAATGACTCCTTGTAGAATTATTTCCCAATATAATGCATTTTTAAATACCGTGAATAAACTATCAGTCCTTCAAACCACTCTAGATAAGGAAAATTACCAAATTTAGATGTTGTTTTAGCCACCCCTAAATAGTCATTCGACAAAGAAACCACTGAAAAATTGTAATACCAGTTCAATATTATTAAACCTGTGATAAATGTTTCACCAATAATAACAACAACTAATTTAAAAAAACACAGCTAAACCCTCAAAAACTAAACCCTTCAAAAAAAATAATAAACCCTTGTTACATAATTAAAAACAATCTATTTCATAGTAGTTTTAGAAAACTACTACAACGCTTGGTCAAGGTTGTTAAATCCACCATCAAATCTAAAAAAACCTTTGTTAATGTTTATTTTTTCTATAGTTTGATATGATATTTTTCTCTGTTATAAGACATGATTCTGTAACTAATTTCCTTTCCATGGTTTTTTATGCTTATTCATTATGTAGGATTACATGGAACACATATGCATTAACATATTATAATGGTTGTAACCAGATATCTCTCTAATGCATTGGGTAATGTTCATGTCTTAGGAGATGATGTGTATGGGATTAGGGAGTAAACCTAATCCATGAGGGGCCTTTTTTCATTAAGTGATGTTGCCCTAGTAGTTATCCTAGACTTATTCTTATTTTATTTTTTATATTATTTCCACACGCATATGTTATCATGATCTAATAACTCATTATTCTCTATATCAGGCCTCTATATGATTATTAATGAACCTTATCTTTATGATATCAAGTTATTCTTTTTTATTCGTATGTTATATTTCGTTAGCATGATTAATCCCTTACTATTCTTTATATATCATCACTTTTCTTTATGAATTCCCTATGATATTGCATACAATTTTAGGATATCAGAAGGATTCAGGATATTATTATGGAAAATAAAACAAAGAACAATTATTTTAGTTTCATTTCTATGTTTTATATATCTAGTTGTCCAAAGAAATTAGGCATCAGGATCTTTGGGTTTTATTTATATTATATTTATGTTAAAAATCATATAATGATATATGTTAATAACTTGGGTCATTATAAAATCATACTCTTGTAAGCCATAAAATGCATTTTTTAATCTTTGATAAGGATAATCCACTAGAAAACATATTGGATGACCTATGTGCATTTGCATTATCTAATTCTGTAATTACTGATATGAAGTCCCTCTTCTTCACAAATTGGAAAGATTTATGTCCCTTATCACTATATCTAGATAATTTTCTCTATATAGGAAATTCATTCATAGTTAACATTACCCTAGAATGAAAAATTAAATAGTCTTCTATTTTATGCATCAAACACTTTAACAAATTCATCCTAAAAAAAATCAAATCATAAATCAATTGTGAAATATTAACATCAATATCATTTATAGGATATTTTGGTTTAGAAATCCTCAATCTGATTGTAACATATTTTTAATCCACACACAAACACACCCACACACACACAGAGATATATATATATATATATATATATATATTTGTGTGTGTGTGTGGAAATATTCTATAAACATCAAAAATAACAAGATATAAACTATGTTGACCATTGAGGCTCTAATATAAATTCATTCCATCTATGCACAATCCCATAGAGATTTCAAAGTTCATTTCCAAAATCAAGAAATTATTGATCACGTATCTTCTATTTTTTGTGATTTCATATGGTGATGTAGGTTTCCATCTGATATTCTATCATCAACATTCCATCACAAACTATTTTCATTATTCAAATTTATAAATAAACACTTCAAATGAGGAATTATTAAAAGATACCATATTTCATTAGTATTAGGATTAGTGATTTTAGTTGATAATAAATGAAAGTTGTATCTCTCATCTACTTTATACCTAATGTCATAAAATTTAAAACATTGTGATAAACCTTCATATTATATCTTATATATAACTCAGTCGTTAATAGAAGAATTTATTTATTTCTAACCTAGTATAATTAGACATAATATTTTTTCTACTGGATAATTAGATAAGAATGATCATTATCATTTATAATTAACTCTTTAAAAAGATCATGTAATTCATTGAAATAAATTTTTCTCTAACCATTTCTTTTTTTAATTCATCCAATCCTAGTACTACTAATAACACTATAAATTTAGTACAACCTAGTAATATTATTTTTTCAGTGTGTCCATACAATGATTCAATAATATTTATTTTTTTCTATGGTTTCAATGCCTATGTCATGGATAAATTCATCAAGACAATCTGTTGTCTCAAACTGAATATATACATCAACATCATATCTATAATTTTCAATTATTTCACCATGCTAATTCCAACATGTTTAAATATGATTAAAACCATACAAACTCTTATAGTATTTGATTTCTGTTCACATTAACATTATTGTATTCAAACACCTCACACGTGGAATAAAGAACATGTCTTAGTTTTTATGATTTTATTTTGTAAATACAAATAAATTTTCAACTTTTTTCTCATATTCATCACTATTATTTCGTTCATTTATCTAATTACAATCCATTAATTACATAAATAATAATAAAAATTATAAATCCATGTAAACATAAATGTAGAACCCTCAATTTCAAGTAACTAACCCTTTATTTTTGTGTTTTAAGTATTTAAAGTGCTTGGGTGAAGTTTTGGAGGGGTTGGAAGAATTTTGAAATATTTTTTTGGATTATATAGAGGTTTACGATTTGATAATGATTAGTAGAAATTTTAAAACTCCTACATAGAGTTGTGAAAATTAAGGCAGTGGGCACTTGGTAGGTGCATGGTTAGGCGCACGGTTTGTCCAAACTATGAGGCCACTTATGAGTAACCATGTAATTTGGGATATAGAACAAACATGTTTGGAAAAGTTTTTTCTAACCATGAATACCAAACATGTGAAGGGTGTTTGGAGGTCGTGGTTTGCACATGGTTGGTGCATGGTTTTCCTGACCGTGTAAGCCAAACGTGAAAGGATAAAAGTTATCTACTCAAAAAATGTATCTCACTATATTTTTACCCTAAACCACTAATCATTTATTTATTTTGACCCAATATTAGTTTTTCTTCCTTTCAAAGGTTTTTGATACGTTATCCTTCGATCCAGGAGTGATCTGTTATAAACTCTTTGTGCGTTGGAGGCCGGATTTCTTGGTAAGTCTCTGTTCTTTGTGGAATTTTTTAGATATACTCTTTTTCCCTTTGTTGGATTCACATAACTAGTGCATCGGAGATATATATATATATATATGATATTTGACAACAATCATGATGATATTAGGATATGTTGTTGATGGTGAATGAGACATCAGGTGGGATTTTTGATATTCAACCTGATTTTTTTGAAAAACTTGTCACGTTCTTCATTTTTACAAAAGTTTCTTAAGTTGGTGGATGCACTCTAGACACTTCTTATTATAACCTAATGTATTAGTTTAAAATATATTGAATAGAAAGAAATTTATTATGAATTTGGTGTGAAAATCTTGGTAAAAACCTTATTTAATGATGGTTTTTGAAATTATGGAAATTTATTATTGTGCAATGTTTTTTTTTCATTATTTTAAAATAATTTTTTAAAATATGGTTTGGTCATTATTCATAGAATTGTATTTATGGAAAAAATTTCAGTAAAAAGTAATTTTTTATTGAAATGCCCTGAAATGGTTGGTTTTACATGGTTTTTTCATACACGGGTTGGTGTGAGTTCATGCTTTCAACGTGACCCTGAATAAGGGGCATGTTCCATTGGGGTATAAGGTATGTGACCCCAGATAAAGGACATGTCCCATTAGGGTACAAGGAGATTGGCCACTTAGTGATGACTTGGTGGATGGATGATAAACTTCTCATGAGTATGGAACTGTCACTGAAGCATGCCTTTGTGGGTGTGTGTCTAAATCAAGGATTGGGTATGCCAAAAAGAAATGTGAAATGGTTAAAGAAATTATTTTATTATTTTTTGGAAACTTTTTTTATAAAAGTTGTTTTATATAATGATATATATTTTTTAAAGTGTTTTATATAAATTGTTTTATATAAATGTTCTAACATGTTCTATTCTAGTGGTGTGGGTAGAGAATTTATTTGGTGGAAACCTACTAAGTTTCATTACTCACTCCTGATTTTGGAACTTTAGTGCTTTTTCATAAATTATTTATCGGGACATGATTAAGTGGAAAGTATCATTTATTTAGTGGTTCCTTTTTATACATGGGAATGGATTGCAGAGTTAGATCTTGGATCCTTTTATGAGTTTCTCATTTGGTTTCTTTGAGTCTTTAAACTTTTTTGTTTTTGTATTCCACTTTGTTTTGTGATATTGGTCTTGGTTTCCATTTTGTACTCTGATATTGGTTATGGTTTAGTTTGGTATCATTGTATTTTGGAATTACTTTGAGTTGAATTACATTGTTGTCATGCATCATATAGTTGTTGTTTGGTTATGGTATACTTGGTTTTGGTTGTTTTATTTTCAAATATAAAATTATCCCTGAACCATATTAAAGCTATTGAAATTTATTTCCAGCCATTGGCACCTTGGGGATGTCAACAAAGACCAAGTATCAATTCTAATCAACTAAATCTAATGAGGATGTGATTGATGTTACAAGTGTTATCATCTTATTTGTTCCTTAAGTTAAAAATGGTATTTTTTTTAAGTTCTTGGTGTTGAGATTCATTCTAATTTAGTCCTTGAGTAGGGATGGTAGAAAGGAGTTGGATTTCTCGAATATGAAATGTTGAGTATAAAAAAAGGTGTACCTAACATATTTATGATGAACATAATTTTACTAAGGATTTTGGTACATAAGTGTTTTTTATACACTTATAAGAGTTGTAATTTCAATGTTCTAGTTTTATCCAATGAGAAGAGTATGACAAGGATTGAAAGAAATGACTTCCTAATAGTAGTGAATATTTAATTTTGAGTAATGATTTATGGTTTTAGTTCAAAAAATGTTGATTTTTAAAAAATTTTGAATTTTTTTTTCAAATTTTAGATTTTGAAAATGGAATGATATTGTTATTTGGAAAATGGTTTGATTTTCAAAAGAATGGTGGATTTTTCAAAAATTGGTTGAAAATGGAAAGTGTAGAAATTTAGAAGTTCTTATTATGGTTGTTGTGATTTGGTAAATTTGAAATTATTAAGCCTCTGGTTACTATAGATTTAGACTTATGGATTTGTTTGTGTTTATAGAAAATATAACCCTGTAGGATTTGTAGAAACCAACTAGAAGAGGCTACTGAGATAGTGATTTCACCTGAGCAACAGGTGAACCAACTGCTGGTTCAGAGTATTGTCTAATCTTTTCAATACGTGGATAGAGGGAATTGAAGGGATAATCCAAGGAAAGTGGATCATTCTATTTAGTTCTTGAAGCATAATCCACCCATCTTTTATGGTTATTCATAAGTTGAGAAATTCGAGGTGTGGCTAAATAGGATGAATCGAATCTTCAATTTCTTAGGCACACTAGAAGTGCTAAAAGTCAATTTGGAAAGGTGTATGATAGAATATTTTTCATCTTGGGGTGGGATTTAGTAGTTCAGGCTGAATTAGACTATGTAATTACATGAATGGGTTTTCAATAATTGTTCAACAAAAAATTATGTCCTCATACATTCAGGATTACAATAATGATAGTATTTTTATCGTAAATTAAGAGAACCTATTAGTGAAAAATTATGCAGATATATTTATGAATTTAGTCCTCTATGCCCCCAAATTTTCATCTAGTAAATACTTGAAGGAACATCTACTTTAATCAGGTATGAGGCAAGAGATTCACTCAAACATTATTTTTCTTTTTATAATGAATTATACAGAGATGTTCTGTAGTGTGAAAATGGAAGAAATTAACAACTCAATAAATACAGGTGGATGGATAATGTTGATACATATGGTAAATTATGGGAACTTTGTTTATAAAAATAAAAATATAGGAACACCTATTTCCAAGGTGGTAGTATGACTCAGAATCGGACTACTAGATCAGTAAATCTTCCTCCTAATTCTAAGAGTAAGCCAATATGTTTTTATTATAGATATTTGGATCAAATTAAGTGATATTTGACTACACCACCTAAATAATGCAACAATTCCAACTAGATGGTCCAAATTCAGCGCTATTATCACAGTTCTCTAATTTTGGGTGTTCAAGAAACATCTCATGTGTCATTGACATCGTATGCTTCAATGGGATGAGTGTAGCAGAAAAATTATTATTAGAAGAACCAAGCTATCCATTGTGATTCTAGTAATATCATGATTCCTAAATAAGGGAAATATTAATTTGGAAACAAATAACAAAGTCCAGTGAGTAATTTGTTTATGAATCAAAAGAATTTATTACGGATGATCAATTAGGAAAATCAATGGTGAGAGGTACGATTATTTTTAATTCTACCCTTATGAAATATTTGATTGGTATGGGTGCATCCAATTTTTTTTTCTTCTCATGATATTGATTTGTTTCATTTTTATATTGATATGATGTTATCTATTTTGAAACATCAGACTCATCTTGGTCAAAGTGATTTTCAAGCCTTTATGTGTGGAGCATGTTCTATAACTACTGATGGATATGAGTTGATATGGAATTTATATATGCTTGAAATTAATGTCTATTAAATAATAATAATTATGGATTAGTTTATAAGGTTAAAACCTCACATCGACTATTATACCTGAAGGGTTAGTTTCACTATTTATGATGACATCAAGCATCTTTTTAAGGGGGACTAGAATGTAAAGGAAGGTGAACCAGGCTTGTTGGAACCAGTAGTTGGAAACATCTTGTACTAATTGGTAGCATTGACTTTGTCATCGATGAAAGAGATCAATAATATCAGTTTTTAGTGGGTTTTGATCATTTATTGTATTTTTTTCATTAAAGTTTCTCAAGGTTTCCACTCATAAGAGAAGTGGAGTTTACGATTGATTTCTTCAAAGGGATAAATCCTATTTACCATCTATCTTACCATATGGAACCAAGTTAATTAAGAGAATTGAAAGTGCAGTTGGAAGTTATTGAAATAAAAGCGTTCATTAAGTCTAGCACTTCTCTATAGGTAGAACCAAACTTATTTGTGAAGAAGGCTCATAGAACTCTTAAGTTCTATGTTGATTATCATAATCCTAACCAAGTTATGATAAATAATCAGTATCCAATTCTATGTATTGATGATTTATTCGATCAAATGAGGGGATCACATCAGTTATCTACAATTGACATGAAATTAGGATATCACCAATCACAAGTTTAAAAAAAGGATATTCTAAAGAAAACTTTCAGGAGTAGATTTGGATATTATGAGTACATGGTTATGCCTTTTGATCCAAAAAATGCACCAGAGTTAATTATGGAATTTATTAATAAGGTATTTCAAAGGTATCTAGATTCCTTTGTTTTTTTTATGACATATTGGTGTATTCAAGGATAAGGTATGGGAATGAGAAACACTAGCGATAGTGTTGTGAATTTTGCAGGATCATAATCTATATTATAAATTATCAAAGTGTGATTTTTGGATATAATAGGTACATTTACTTGGACATGTAATCTATGAAATATGTGTTTCTATGGAACAAAAAAAATATAGATGCTATTGTGTCTTGGAAACCTCTGAAGAATGTATTTATGATATGTAGTTTCCTTAGTCTTGCTAGTTATTACATATGTTTTCATTATGACTTCACAACACTAGATTCACCTATGATAGATTTGATAAGGAAAAATGCTCCTTTACAATGGAATGTTAAATTTCATATGTATTTTCAATGGCTAAAGGTTATCCTTACATCAGCACCAATCTGGATATTTTTGTAATCATGATAAGGGTTCATGGTGTGTTATGATGCTTCAGGATTTGGGTGGCGATGTCTTCTCATGTAGGGAGATCTTGTTTTTTCTTATGGATCACGATATCTATGGTTTAATTAAAATAACTACCCAACACGTGATTTGGAGTTAGATGTTGTAGTCCATGCTTTGAAGACTTGATGTCATTACCTCTTTGGTGAAAATTGACTTTGTTTAAGAATCATAATATCTTGAAACACATTTTATCACGAATGGATTTGAACTTGAGAAAAATAATGTCGATGATTATCTCAAAATGTTTGAATTTTAATTGATGTATACACCGAGAAAAGTCAATTAATTAACATAAGCATTAAGCAGAAATTCATATGCTCATTTGGAAAAAGAGGCTTCATATCAATGGTAGTTAATTGTAGTGATAGCTGAAATGAACATAAAATGTGAAGACCGAGGAAATGTTGTGGTTTTCTTTTTAGTTTCTTTTTTTCCTAATTTGGTTGTGATAGTTAAATATGAATAAATGTTTAATTCATAATGTGTTACGCTGACGTCAAAACTTAATGGTGGGGAGACCATTGAGCGACAGAATCTAGACGGGAGTTCATTTTTCTATTTTTGAGATCAGATCGTCATACCTATGGCTTTTAATGAATAAATTATTCATGTTTACCAAAATTTGAGATGGGATATTCATCATATAATACAAAATATTTATAATTCATTGATTGTATATTTATTGTGGGGTAATATGAAAAGAAAGGTGGATGAGTTTGTTTTGAGATGCTTAAATTGTTAGCAGGTTAAGGAGGGTCATCAAAAACTAGTGGGTATGTTGCAGTC
This sequence comes from Viscum album, assembly GCA_963277665.1. Classification (NCBI taxonomy): domain Eukaryota; kingdom Viridiplantae; phylum Streptophyta; class Magnoliopsida; order Santalales; family Viscaceae; genus Viscum; species Viscum album. Next base: position 1,326,194,294 of record OY728166.1, read on the forward strand.
TATACCAATTTCTTTTTGGTAATGGGAGTAGATAACAATGGATTTTGTGGCAGGCCTCCCAATAACTATTCAAAACTATTATGTAATATGGGAGATAGTGGATTGGATCAAAAATTTATCCTTTATCATTACTATTCAAGAATTTTATATGGTGGATTACTATCAAAAATCTATATTTGAGAAGTGGTAAAAAGGCATGACATTCCATTTCTGATATTATCATATAGATTTCTGAGTTTTATACCTCATTTATGAAAATCCTTACAATATTCCCTTAAGACCTAGTTGACCATGAGTATGACATATCATCCTCAAACGGATGGACAATCTTAAAGGATGATTCAAACATTTTAAGACATGTTGTAGTCTTTTGTAATGGATTTTTGTGGCTCATTGGAGAATCATGTACTGTTAGTGTAGTTTTATTATAAATATAGTTTTTAGGACTCGATATATATGGCTTATTTTGAAGCGTAGTATGGGTTTCTTTATCGTTCTCTACTTTTTTGGGTCAAAATTGTTAAAACTTTACCCATTGGGCCAAGCCTTGTCTAAGACACAATAGAGATGATTATATTGATTAGGAATTTAATAGAGATGGATCATAGTCATTATAAATCATATTTGGATAATATTTGATCACCATTGTTATCTGAGGTCAGTGATCTTATTTTTTTGATAATATCTCCAAGTCTTGGGAATTGTTGTGTTGGGAAGAAGGTAAAGTTATCTCCTTGATTTATAGTCCCTTTTGAGATACATGAACAAGTTAGTGAGGTGGAATATCGGTTTTATTTTCCACCATAGTTCAATGCAGTCCATAATCTGTTTCATGTATCTCAATTGAAAAAGTATCAACCTGGTCCTGACCACATGACTTGAAGGGATAACATTGTCCTTGAAATGGATGCTCCATTGGTACATCTGTTGGTATAGATCATGGATAGGAAATAGAATGTATTGTTTGGGAAAATAATTTGTCTAGTGTGGGATTTATGGAACATGGTCATATTCAAGAAGCAACATGGGAATGATAAAATGAAATGATCAGGTAATGGCACAAACTCTTATAATAAAATGTCAGTTTTTGACATTCTGAAGAGGGAAAAGATAATGGTTGGGAGAATGTATTTCCCTTATCTCATGTAATTAACCATTTTTATGTATTTTAATTATTCAAAGTGTATTTGTGGTTTCTAATAGGGTTTGGAAGTCTTTTGTAATGTTTTTGGACTTTTTTTAGGTGTATAGTTTGAGAAAGGTTAGTAGAAACTATGAAACTCTTACAGAGAACCATGAAATGTAAGGAACTGGGATATGGGAAGGTCCCTAGTTAGGTGCACAGTTTTTCCAAATCATGTGGTTTCATAATAGTAACCATGCGATGTATGATAGGGTAAAATGGTTGGCACATGGTTTTTCTAACCGTGCAAAGGGTGTTTAGAGGTTGTGGATGGCATACGGTTCGAACATGGTTTTCTAATGGTGTGATCCAACCATGCATGGTTAAAAGTTAGATCCTAAAATATTGCATCTCACTCATTTTTTCCCTAAAACACTCATTTTTTTCCTAAAACACTCATTTTTCCTCCATTTCGACCTTATCTTAGTTTTTTTCCTCCCAAAGGATGTGGAGACATTCCCCTTCAATCCGGAAGTAATCTATAGGAAAATCTTGGTGTGTTGAAGGGAATATTTCTTGTTAAGTCTCCATTCTTGGTGATTTTCCATAAATCTACTCTTCATCTCTATCTCGGGTTCATATATCTAGTCTATCAGGGATATATCTATGATATTTGAAGCCAATAATTATGATATTTTATTATGTTTTTGACAGAGAACAAGATCTAACGAGGGTGTCGATAGATTTAACCCAGTTTTGTGGAAGAATTTGTGCCATTATTCAATTTCACCAAATTTTCTGTGGTAGGTGAATTCACTCTAGAATCCTATTATTATAACATTAAGTATTAATTTCAAACTGATTAAATTTAATGAAATTGATTTTGAATTTGGAATGAAAATCGTGGTAGAAACCTTCTTTGGTGCTGGTTTGTAAAATTGTGGAAATTAGTTATTATGAAAATTGCATTATTCTATTATTTTAAAATATTTATTTAAAATATGGTTTGGTTTTGATTCCTGGAATTGGTTTTATTGAAATGTTTTCATTAAAATTGAGTTTTTATTGAAATGGGTTGAAATTTTTGGTTTGAAATGGTTTTGGAAAACACTAGTTGGTGTGAGTTCATGCTTTCTAGGTGACCCTGAATGACGATTGTGTATCATTGGGGTACAAGATACAAAACGCTAGATAAGGGGAGTGTTTAAATGGGGAACAAATATATTGGAAACTAAGTGAATACTTGGTGGATAGATTAGAAACCACTCATGAGTATGGAACTATCATTGAATCATGCATACATGAGTGTGTGTTAGTGTGAATCATGGATTAGGTATTATAAAATAGAATTTTAAAAGGTTTTAGAAGTTGTTTGATTGATTTCATTGGAAAATGTTTTGTTGTGGAAATTTTTTTATATTCTGATATAATATTTTTCCAAGTGGTTTATATAAAAAATTATATAAATGTGCTAACAAGTTCTATCCTAGTGGAATGTGTAAGGAAGTCATTTGTAGAAAACCTATTAAGTTTCGTTAAGAATCCCTCCTTTGGAACTTTGGTACTTTTGTAGACATTGTTTACTAATACATAGTTAAAGTGAAAGTATCGCATTTCTTTAATGGTTCTTCATTATACTTAGTCTAGGATTGTGGAGTTGGAGCATGGATCTTGTTGTGAGTTTCTGATTTGGTGTCTTTGGAGTCTTTGATAATTGTTGGTTTTGTATTCGGCTTGGTACTATGATATTGGACTTAGTTTCCATTTGTCACCCTAATATTAGTTATAGTGTAGATTTTTATCATTGCCTTTTAGTATTAAATTTAATTGTATTACATTTTTATCATGAAAAATATATTTATTGTTTGGTTATGGTATACTTGGTTGTGGTTGTTTTATTTTCATAGGGAAATCATCCCCCAATAGTATTAAAGCCCTAGGAATTTATGGTTAGCCTTTAGCATCTTGGTGATTTCACCTATGGACAAGTAGAAATTCCTCCTTAACATAATCCAATGAGGAGGGATGCGATGTTACAATATAAATATTTAAAAATATAAAAAAACATATAGATTTACAACATGTAAACATATAAATATATAATCATATAAATATTTAAAAATAGATTAAAATTATATATAAACATATCAAAATAAATTATATAAAAATATAATGTTACTACTATAATATTATGAACAAATAAAAAAAATTAACTCATAAAAAATTTATAAGTGATAATGATGTATGTCACAAAAAAATTATAACCCAAAAAATGGATTCAATTTATAAGCAAAAAAATTGTAACAAAATATTTATAACTACCAAATGATTTAAAACAAAAATATATAACCACAAAAAAATTATAATAACAATCAATTTATAAACCTAAAAAAATTATAAATACAACCAGTTATAACTACAATATATTGAGCCATAGAGTCAATTTATATTTGTTATTGAAAATCACATAACACTTATGTTTTAATTCATCTTAACTTAAATTTTTTGGTTTAATTATATTTGGTGTATAGAATTAAATTAAAATATACTTATTTATATATGATTATATTATAAAAATACAGATATTTGAGTTTACATTAGAGACATCATTCCCCATATTTATGAGAACCATTGTGGTGTAGGTATGACTTCTTCAAAATATATAAATTTATGGTGAATTCATCATAATATGAAGAGACTTATTCTAATACTATTAGAATTTATCCTGAATAATTCATATTCTTACCATTGAAGGATTTATTATAAATAGGACCACGTCTTCAAGGACCAAAATAAATAATATGTAAATGTAGAGCTTCTAGTTATTTGGATTCTACTACATTTTGTTGTCATAACAGTGGTTCTAGTTGTATTTTCTTTCTTACTGTTCCAATTAAGAGTTCATTTTTTAACTCTAAATTATAAAACTCTTACAATTTATTATTGTATTCAATGATATTATGATCTTTTGTGATCAACAACTTATAAATTGGAAGATATAGTTGTATCTGATCTTTGTGATCATGAGCTTCCAGATTATAGAAGCAAAGGTGATGCAGATCCTCTATGTTCTAGTCTTCTATGGAGAAATATAGAGTTTTCTGTTTTGGAAACCAATTCCTTCTAAAAATTTAAGTTTTATAATTCTAAGGGGATGTAATATTGAACTTTAGAAATATTAAATTCATAGAAACCTTGAATCAGGTCTACATATTCTCATTGTACTTTAGGTATAAGTATGGTTTATAATATACATTATGGGGTACATAATTTTTTAATCATTAATATATGTTTTGATAATTTATTTTGTACTTATATGTTTTTATTTCCATTTTAATTTTATTTTTATGTAATTTTACAAATTTATGGTAGATTTAATTTATTCTATGCATACTTTTTTTAAGCTAATATATTTTCAGTTAATACTTCATGGGTTGAATGAAAGTTCGTATCTTATGTTAGTTTTATACTTAATGTGGAGAAAACTTATAGTGATTTTTTTACTAAAATTAACCCCCTCTTATTGTTTATATACAATATTAGTATGGTGAAACAAATGGTTTTAGTGTAGGTCTCTATATATGAGACTCAACCAGATATTATTATTTTTTTATTCTTTTATTTGAATTTAAAATCTCAACTTTCTTACGCCAAATAGTGTTGTAGACAGAAGTTTTTCATGATGTTAGGAATTCAAAATTAGATATATTGAAAATATGTAACCTAATAAACCATGAATTTATGATGGTAATAACTATGAGTACATGATATATTGAATGGAAATATTCATTGTCATTATTGGTGTGTAATATTTCATTATGATTACCAAAATCTACAAGATCATGGAGAAATGAATTTATATTTCTTCATGAGAGGAGAAATGTGAATTTTAAATAAACGTCCATGTTTTTAATACTTAGTTTTTCTCAATGTAGTGGAATATATAATGAAATGTTTTTATATATTTATATTCTTGTGTCATATGAAAGAAGTTATAAATTAAACCTTTCCTAACTTCAAAATCTCTAGAAACTAACAGATATATTGTTATGGATGATTATCATACATTTTATTTTCTACCTAGTGAAAAAATTTCTCATATTCAACAAATACTGATAAAATTTGTCAATATTATACAATAATTCAAAGAAAACGAGTTATCAAATGATTTTTTGGTAGATAGGTGAACTATATTCTACCTAAGGAGTGATAATCTAAAAGGAATTTTGTATACAATACTAAACACATTACAAACTAAAGTTTAGATAACACTATTAAAACACATATATAGAATGATTTTCCCTTTAAGATATATTCTAAGCAAGAAAAGAAGAAAAATATCTTTTTCTTCAACTTTGATAGTTTAGATTATGAATGAAATAATTCATGGAGTAATGATAAAATATCATTACGTGATAATTTTCCAGAAATAAATGACGAATAATTTTCATATAAATTGAGAAAGATATTTAAGTGTGGGAATTTCAATATATATTTTATAAGGGATATAAGAGATATGATAAATAGGAAATATTAATCTGAAATCATTTCTAATAAAATTAGAAAACATGGGCACATTAGATCATATTGTGTGGAGTTAAGTAGAAAAGATAAATATTATTATAATAAATCATCTCAGAATAAAGAGAAGAATAGTTTAATGGAAATGAAAACTTATAATGATAGTAGAGGAGACATTATTTATAATATTTCATTGGATAAATGTGATAATATAATGAATATCATAGGTTTCTATACAAATATAAAAATATCATAAAATATGTAATGAATCCTATTCAAAATAAACATTTCTGAAAAAATTTCACAATATTATTTATAAAAGAACATAGAAAATTTTTCTATTGAGGAGAATATTATTGATGAAAGTTATAATAATTATAATTATTTAAAGAAAGAAAATTCTATAGGTTAGTTACTTGGATAAATTATTAAATTTTAATAATCGTAGAATATTATTTAAACAACTTATGTTAAAGTAAAGACTCGGGTAGATGAGAACAAAATCAAGAATATTAAATTTAAGGATGAGCCTTTAAAGATGTAGTCTGAGTTGAATATTGAGAATATTATATATTCTAAATTTAAATTTTATGTTATAAACATTAATATAAGTTTAAAGAAACAAGTAATTTTGTTACTTCAATAAAATATTGTTTTATAAAAGAGAAAAATTAGAATCAAAACCTTATTTAGAGTTAAAAAATTCCATGGGCAATATTACAAAGATAAGGTATAAGTTAAAATTAAAATTAAATATTCAATAATTAGAATAGAATCCTATTTATAATAATTATATATCAAGAAGTTATGAGAGGAAATTGAAATTTTCTTATGATAAAAATGAAACTGTCAAAAATGATATAAGAAATTGGATGTCTAAATAATATTTTATACAATTTTTTCAGGCAATGAATTTATTTTTAAAAGCTTTATGGATAGTTGAGAGTAAAATTATATACATTCATAATTGATAATAAAAACATCGAAATATATAAAAATCATCTAGCCTATTTTCTACCTAGTCAAACACCATTCATTACCATTTATCATAGGGGAGGTCATTTGGAGAAAAATTGTTCATCGAAAATATTTCAATCATTCTAAAGTATGTATTCCTTTATCTTAAAATAACTTACTACTTATGAGTACTACGTATCTAAAAATATAGGTTCTTAATTTTCTCTTCATAAATACTTCAGTACCAAAGAAGTCCTATATTTTGGAGACTTAACTTATAAAGAAAATAAATATATGTGTACAAAAATTTGAATAATAATATTTGATAAGTGATAATTAATTTTATGTTTATTAGATCTTACTATATTATATTTGAATATTTTTGAAAGTTTTTCTTTAAATTTTAAACTCACTTTTAAAGAGTTTCTCTTTTTATTTGGATAAATTTATATCACATCTAATTACCCTATTTTTTGTTACTTTTAACAGATCATGTGAAACATTATAAAATTATCTTTCTAGATCCATATTCAAAATAGTATAATCAATCACTTAAATTTTTACATAAGCTTTGGAAGGTTTACTTTTAATAATTTATCTTATCATTTATAAACATTATTTTAACAAATAATTTTCGCTATATTTTTTTGTTTTATTTTCTAATAGCCATACTTTTCTGTTCATTTAACTAGAAGTTCATTATTTGAAAATAGTTGTGAATTCAAAATTTTATATTTTGACATTAATTTTTAGGAAAAAATAATTTTGATATTTTAGTGTTATATTATCAAGAATGAATTGTTTCGGATAGTTAGATGGGTTTGGAAGATTTTAGATCATGGATTACTAAGAAACCCTAGTTATTTACATATATTCTTATTCTTTTAAGATCGAAATTCAAAATTTACAAGGTGAAAATTTTCTAAAAGTCAATGTCTATCTAAAAAGGTATTTTTTTTCTTTTAATTTTTATGACAATTACTCTTCAGGGGGGACTTATCTTTAAATTTCAAATAGTATTCTTATCTTGTTTACTTTTCTTTCATGATTCCTTCTAAAAATCAAAAAAAGGGTGAAATTTTAAAAAAATCATGATTTTTTAATAGAGTATAGGGAAATTTATTTATTTTATAAAGGGTGATAGATTTTATTGTTTTACAAAGTGGAAATTTTATTTTAAATATTTATCTATGTATATTTTTACAAAAAGGGGGAGATTATTTAGTCATACAATCACTTTATCTTGGGTTTTTAAATTCAGATAAAACTTATGTTATAATTCATATTAAATTAAATGTTATGTTTTAAGTGTTTTTAGTATGAAAAATGAACTTCCTGTGACCTTATTTTTTTATGATTTGAGTGTGAAAATATCAAGATCCAATATTATATTCAATACTAAATTCACTTGATTTCTGAGAACTATATTTTTTTCAAGAATTAATTTTTATAAAATATATGATATTATGATAAGTTCATCAAAATATGAAAATACTATTTTTGATGCTATTATAATTGATCCTGAAGAATTTTAATTCCAATAGTTAAAGGATTTCATATAAAGACGACCGCATTTTCAAGGTTCAAAAAAAGGAATACATAATTCTTGATATTTCAATCACTTGAAGCCTAAAATATCATATTTTAGTAAGAGTGATTATGATTGTATTTTTTTTCTATGTGTTTCTTGGAAGATTTCAGTTGTGAGGATTACTAAAACTCTTAGTATTTCTTATTTTATTCAACAAGTTTTTTGTCCTTTGAGATTGATGGATTTCGAGGAGGAGGATAGAGATTTATTTGACCATTTTGATAATTATCTTTCATGTTGAGGAACTAGAGTTTTACTGATCATATTGATGGGAGAATTTTGAGGATGAAGATAGAGTGTTTGTGTTTGGACACTAATACCTTCTAATGGGTAATTATGAGGGCTTATGAGGCATTAGAAGATATACCTTTCGGCATGTAAAATTTGAGGATAAATTAAATAATATATACATATTATACTTGTACATTATATTAAATTATGGTTTATAATATCATTTAAGGAGTACATTATTTTTTAATCAATGCTCAACATTTTCTTAATTTCCATTATTCTTACAATTTTATTACTTGTTTTTTATTTTAGATGTAATTTTGGTTTCATGAAAAGTTTATAAATTTCCAATAGATTAAATTTATTCTATAAATACTTGTTTTATTCTGATATATTTTGGAATAATACTTTTTGGGATGAATGAAAGATAGTAACTTTAAAAAGTTTTTATAATTAAGGCGGTGGAAAGTTTTTGTATGTTTTTTACTACAATTCATTATCATCCCTCTAGTAGTTTACTAACCATGGTAATTAAAGGCAACACAATAAAATTATAATCACAATTTATAACTATAAATAATTTAACACCACAAACACATTATAACCATAAAATTTTATAAATAAAAAAATATGTAAAAAATAAAAAAAATGAATAAATAAAATTTATTTGTAAAAACTATTAAATAATTATTATAAATAATATAATAATAATTTACCTCCTAAAATTTAGAATTGATGAAGAAGATTTTTGACCAATAGAGCTTAAATAACAATAAAAGGAATTCATATTTAAATAAATGAATGATGCATGTGGTTGAAAATAGATATTGAAAGCCGATGATGGCATAACTTAAATTAGATAAGGAAAATATAGATCGGGTGGGTGAAATACATCTAAGGTTAGGGGAACAAGAGAAAAGTATGATAAAAAAATAAAAAATAGTGGGTAAATAATGAAGATAAATGGAGGAATGTATTTAAATAAATAACATGGAGTGTAGCCATGATTCATAGAGCATAGGTTATTAGAAAATTGAGGGTTGATAGAATTAGGAGAAAAAGGAAGAAACTTGCTTGTTACACATTTTAAAAAAAAATAAATGTTGGTTATCATATAACCAATGTTAAAATTTGAATTATAACAATGTTAATCAAATAACTAATTTTAGAACTTTAATTTTAACATCAATTATTAATATAAAAGATATTAAAACCTACCAAATCGAGTTTTTGATGATGGTTATATTAATAACCAGCATTAAAACACACCACATTGGGGTTTTAATGTCTCTTATCATATTAATGATGTTAAAAAACAAATGAAAATTCTAAATTTTCTACTAGTGATTTATTTTGACATAGAGAGATAATCTAAAACTGTTTTAGAGTTAGTCCAAAATAATTTTAGATCAGTATTTACAAACTATTTTATATGATGTGATATTAGGCAAAGTTAACAACATCATTCCAAAATTATTTTTGAAAGATATATAAAAAGAGTTTTGGATATGATTTTATAATTTACTGTATATGAAAAAATATAAGTTAAAACAACACAAATTATATGAGGGTTTAGTGAAAGTGGGAGATTGAAAGATATATTTCCTAAATCCTGTTGACAAATGAAGTGTTTTAACCTATATCATAGGGTAATATTAAAACATATCAATGGTATGGTGTGTAGAAACCTGGTTATGTAATATCCTTTAGTTTGAATATATCATATTTAATGAATTTAGTATAGCATAAGGCATATAATGTGATTCCATGCTACTTTTTATGGCCAATCATAAGGTATTATTAGGGTCATATCGTAAGGTATACTTCCATACAATCATAGTGTATGATTTTACACTATCTTTAATACTCAAGGAAGATGAACATTATTTTTCAATGTTCTAATAAATCGTATATATGTTATCTATAATGAATGAACTATTTCATATGATTAAATCGTGAGAGTTAGCAGAAGATGATAATTGTATGTCACTGCATATATTTACTCATAATGTATGAGTTAATGAATTTGTTAGATAATGAATATTCATTCAAGGAGTGTCATAAAAGGATATATACGTCCTATTTCCATGTGATGGTATAGGTATTATAGTTTATTCATTTTTGGTTGGATCTTTCTCAAACCCATAGATCTCTTTCATTTTCCATGTTTTCACTATGAGGTTCTAGCTCACCATCATGAGGAGAGGAGTTTCATCTCAACATCAGATAGTTCAGCTGAATGTGGATACATCCATAGGTGGGCTATATTTTGGATTTCACTCTTTGTGATTTTAATCAAAATAATATAAATATGGATAAATAACATGTAGTGAAATTTTCAGTATAAGGTACACATGTTTCTTTATTTTCAGTGTGTGTGATATAATACCCCAACATGAATCATCTGGTCTAAGATGAGGTTCCACATGACATCATGTGTGACCCTCCATTCACAAGAGGTTTTTGACAAGTTGTTAGGGCCTAAATAGTTTTATGAGAATATATTTCACTTTTTAATAGTAGGGATACATCATAACATAGTAAAACATGAAGAAAAACTACATAATTACATAGTGGAAACTAAACATTAACTCCATACAGAAAAAAATGGTAGACATGTCAAAAAAAGTGATACCAAAGAACCCTAATGTGGTTGGTCAAGCAAAGTATAAATACGAAACAAATGAACTAAGGAAACATCTATAATAGTCTGGAGTCCATCCTAACATCTCCACAATTTTCTAATCTCCACCTTCTCTGCATCCTGACATAGGGACCCTCTCCATAAATAGATCCCTTTCCATAAAATCTACATGCACATTGAGATTACCATAAAGGGTGTGTGTATAAACTCGGTAGGACACCATGAATGAATCATTAAAATAGGTTAATCAATATATATAAGTGGATACCATGAAAATAATGTAATTCACAGATTACCAATCATGTTTTGTAACCAAACTACCACAAACCCCAACTCTACCATAATTGGAAATATACCAAAAGTAAAGTCTAAAAATTTCATTTCTTGTATTCATGTTCCAGCTTTAAGGAAAAAATCAATTCCAACCATTAATGGTAATTCACTCTCCACCTATAAGAAGTAATCATCTGAGTGGTTTAGGCCTCAATAGATATGGGTGTTGTTCTTTGGTCTGGCGATGGTGGAATTCTTCGTAGTGAGCGAAGGGAGGAGTCTCAGTGTTTGGATATCATCATCTTCATTCTAGTCCAGATACATCAGATATGGCTTGTTTTGGTTCATTTCTTGGGTGGTTGCACTATGATATATTTAGGTTTTATAGTGAGCTTGATAGTGGTGCTTTTGGTGGTGTACATTATGGAAGGAGATGGGCGACAGGAGGTGTCTCTGATAGCGGTGTCTCTGACAGCAGCGTTCCAACATGTTTTGCCGAGGGAAATAGGTGACGGGTAGTGGGAAGCTTCTAGTCAGAGGTGCATTTTCAGTCAAGTACAGATCTAACTGATCTGTTTTGATTCAAAATGCTCCTTGGGACTCCAAAGGTCCCACAATGGTGGCCCATGGAGAGCGGGGCATGGTCGATCTTGATGGGGTCATGTGATAATAGTCTGGAGTCCATCCTAACATCTCCACAATTTTCTAATCTCCACCTTCTCTGCATCCTGACATAGGGACCCTCTCCATAAATAGATCCCTTTCCATAAAATCTACATGCACATTGAGATTACCATAAAGGGTGTGTGTATAAACTCGGTAGGACACCATGAATGAATCATTAAAATAGGTTAATCAATATATATAAGTGGATACCATGAAAATAATGTAATTCACAGATTACCAATCATGTTTTGTAACCAAACTACCACAAACCCCAACTCTACCATAATTGGAAATATACCAAAAGTAAAGTCTAAAAATTTCATTTCTTGTATTCATGTTCCAGCTTTAAGGAAAAAATCAATTCCAACCATTAATGGTAATTCACTCTCCACCTATAAGAAGTAATCATCTGAGTGGTTTAGGCCTCAATAGATATGGGTGTTGTTCTTTGGTCTGGCGATGGTGGAATTCTTCGTAGTGAGCGAAGGGAGGAGTCTCAGTGTTTGGATATCATCATCTTCATTCTAGTCCAGATACATCAGATATGGCTTGTTTTGGTTCATTTCTTGGGTGGTTGCACTATGATATATTTAGGTTTTATAGTGAGCTTGATAGTGGTGCTTTTGGTGGTGTACTTTATGGAAGGAGATGGGCGACAGGAGGTGTCTCTGATAGCGGTGTCTCTGACAGCAGCGTTCCAACATGTTTTGCCGAGGGAAATAGGTGACGGGTAGTGGGAAGCTTCTAGTCAGAGGTGCATTTTCAGTCAAGTACAGATCTAACTGATCTGTTTTGATTCAAAATGCTCCTTGGGACTCCAAAGGTCCCACAATGGTGGCCCATGGAGAGCGGGGCATGGTCGATCTTGATGGGGTCATGTGATAATGGGGTTCATGGACGCAGGTAGTGGGGATTATATGGCATCACCATCTCTCGACGTGGTGGTGATCAGGGTGCGCATGTCGGATAGTGGTGTCAGTGGGGTTTCCTGGTGGTCACAGAGGTGACATGGCTTAGAGTATTGATTTTGGATGGAATTATTTGGGTTGATGTTGGGTTTGTAATGTGCTTTTTCCTTTTATGCTTTCAGTCCACTACAATGGGTTCTTTACATTGATCAGTACTTGGTTTTATGGCCCTTGGGACTCTATTAAGCCTTGTTCTTGGGTTTATTTGGGACCTTGGTACATCTGTTGTGACGGGTTCTCCCTTTTCCCTCAAAAGGGACTTGTGTATTTTTTATATTTCTTAATAAAGGGGATTTCCCCCATCTTTAGTAGTACGTAATCATTGGGGTTTGGCTTAGTGGTAAGAACCTCGTAATACTACATGGAAAATGGGGGTTCAAAACCCATGGGGCGTAGGTACTGTAGCAGCACTGTAGCAGTAGAGGCACTATTCATCAGCGGGCACTGTAGCGGTGGCAGGACACTGTAGCGGTGGCAGGGCACTGTAGCGGTGGCGATATTGTGCGGTACTGTAGAAGTAGGTAACTATTCACATAATGTGAATTGGCCTTAGAATTTGGGCCTACAGGCTATGTAATGGGATACAAGCCCACTGGGCCTTCGGGCTATGTAATGGGTTTCCCTCTACCCAGTTAAAAGAGGACTTTTCTTTGATTTAGTAAGAAAAATGAGGCTTCGGCCCCAACCTTTTAAAAATAATGTACACCTGAAATGCTCGAATCACTAGAAATCTACTCATGCATATGAATATTCCCCATCTATATCACTCATTAGGAATTTGGATTCCTGGACCACTTATCATTTTCATGGATATTCCCATATCAACTAAATGTTCCACATTTTGACACTAACCAAATTGTCACCCATATCCATAGGCTGTCAATAAAATCATCTAAGCTCCCCCGCCAAGGATCCAAATAGATAAATCATAGAAACATCATTATCTAAATATATGTAATAGTGTTTCCACTATCTATGAACACATTCTCATATATGTTATAACATCGCAATGAACATGGAAGTCATAGCAATAAAGAGTCGTGCATGTCACTCTTGCACCCACATGCATATCACATCATGTAAGGGACTCATGGGCCACCCACACACACACACATTCATATCATAACACGAAAGGGTCTCAAGAACTACACATGCACCTAAAAATATATCATACATACAAATTCATACAAATCCACTAAAAGTTATGGACTTCATACTTTAGAATTATCGTTTCCCAAATAAAATAATTTCCTCTTAGATAAATATCATGAAAGTAATTACTTATAAGAAATCACAATTCATCCCATTAAAAATTATAGAGTCACAATCCAATAAGAATAAAATGAAAATTTATATAAATGGATAAAAATTACCCATGGAGAACCACCTCCAACAACCGATCTAGATCTAATTAAGAGAGAGATGAAAATTCTCTAGATATGATCACCTACCCATCAAAAATTCATGATATCCCATATAAATCACATAAAATTCTATATATCTATTTATGAAATTCTATATCTATTTTTTAAACCAAAAGAAGGAGGATATTTTTATTATAATGACTTAAACATACCAAATGGGGGTCACCGGATTGATCCAATCTTCAAGCATTAAGGAGATGGAAATAATAGAGACAATTTCACCTTAGATAAGTCCTTTGGTTCCTTTTTGGTAAATTTAGGTTTGACCCAAGAATGGTAGATATTAAATAAATATTATAGATAGAAAATACAAGGCCATAATCGATAAAAAACTAACTACACCCACTGGTTGGTCTGTACCACCATGTGGAGCTTGGTGATACTGCCTATATAATTGGCTACTTAATGGAACTATACTGGATTTCATGTACCACATAATTGGATTCTGGGCCACTTTCATCCCCACCAACTAGCCAGTTTCATTGAACTAACTAACTAGTGACACCCTGGTAGATCAAAAGCTTCTTGTTGGGACTAACACCTCCTTGGGTCTTATTCCCCATTTAATGAATGCCTATAATACATCTCAAAACTGGGTAAAATGCAACCAATATATATCAAAACTAAATAACAACATACCTTTAAAATTTAAGGGTGTTACAAATAACCCCTCTAATGACTTATAACCCTCTATAAGTATCTCTATAGGTATTTCATGAATAGATTGGGCCATATAGAGAAAACATTTGATCCCCCATCCCAATTAACATATTGAATATGTTTGTGCTACCATAAAACCTAAACAAGGGACAGTGTATTTCCTCAAAGAACATTGTCACATTGTTTTATTATCTGAATTAGATGTTTCATAAATATTTAATCAGGTTTCAACTCAACATCCATCTTCTCGGTCACAAGCATAGGATCAATCTCATACTTCTGAAGTTGAGACACATACAACACATTATCCATACCTCAATATCATTGAGTAAGATCTAATTTTAAATCCATTTTCATGATAAGTTTGATGATATTGAATAGTCCCATAAACTCTGGTTCCAATTTTTCCTACTTCCTCAATCGTCAAAGTAATAACTAAGGTGAACCCATAAGTAATATTAATCATCTACAGATAAATCCATGTTTTTTCACCCCCAACCATTATTTTAACATTGGCTACTTTAAATGGTAAATAACCACTTAAAAATTAGCTACTCACACTCAAAGGTCCCCTAGACTAAACATGGCCTAATAACATCTAGCTCATCCACCTCATGTCAATATAATAGTCAATGAAAAGGTCAACATAGAGAGCCTCAAATAGGGACATTTGTATTAAATATTGGACTTTTTATTATATGTAAACTCTATAAATCTCATATGATCATCCAATTCATCACTAAAAAATACAATATTTTCACTAATAAAATATTCTAAAATTTAGATCATCTTTTCTAAATATCAATCATCTTTTGGATGATGTGTAGTACTCAACTTTGACTTATCCCTCATTTCATTTTTTTAATATAATCCAAAATTGTTATGTGAAATAAGAATATCAACTAGATACTATTCCCCTAGGCACTCTAAATAGTCTCACTATCTCTTATACATATATCATGTCTAAATCATACACTAAATGGGTCTCTTGAATCCATAATAAATGTATAAACTCTATCATCCAATAAAACACGACCCATAAATAATATAGACCTATTAGGGACATGGGTAACACTATAAAAAAATAAATTGTTACCCCATCCCATTATCCCCCTAGAATTGGAAGAGGTAGGAAAAATTCACATTTTCACTGATGCTTGGAAATAATCTTTTGACAGGTTATATAATAAGTGACAAAGTAAGCAATTCATCTCTTTATACCTAGCCATCAAAAATGTAAATGGATATCTTGATAAATCTTAGTTGATCCAGTTTTCCCTACCCATTGTGAGGAAGAGAGTCTATCATCAACTCTTCTTTTATAGACATAGGAAACACAACCTTATCATGAATAGATATTTCATCTTTTGCATCCAAATACCATCTTGGAACTAGTTCATTCCCCACCAATAGTTCCTACATCATAAAAAACTCTCTATTGGGTTCATGGATGGAATTCACTTAGTCCACTAAGAAGAAGAGATAACTAATGGAGCATAGGTCATCAAACCTTGATCCTCAAATGAACCCATCAATCAATCTATGAACAAGCTCATCAATCTTTATTGCGCTTATTTAGACTTCCCCCCAAGATCTTGCATCTTTATTCTGAGGGAATATATAGAAACATTACATTTCCCATCAACATAGCCCTTCTTGAATTCAAACATCTATAAATATTCAACATAATGCCTTTGATTTAGGTTTAATTCTTAATGGGAGAATATATACCATAATATATTATGGTCCTTATAAATGGAAAATGTCTCGTAAAAAATATTGTGTCAGAAACATTTCAAGGGATGAACCCAAATGGTTAACTTCTAGTCATAAGTAGGGTAGTTTCACTAATGTATCCTTGGCTAATGAGAACCATAATAAACTACATTATCTCTCTACATAAAGACAAATCCTAATACAACTTCTGAAGAATTGCAAAAAATTGAATATATAATTCAAAGTTATAGTAGAATTATAATCAAAGTAGATGTCAAAGTTCTCTTTAACACAATGAAATCCTCCTCAACTTTTCAAACCACTCAAACATTACAACTTTCTTGGTAAGTATATTCATAGGTTCTACCAAATGGGAGATTTCATGGATGAACTGCCTATAATACCCCACTAATCCAATGAAACTCTATATATAAAATACATTCTTAGGTTATAACAATGATGTAATTGCCTCCAACATCTCTATATTAATAGAAATACCTATCATGTAAATAACATGCCTGAGGAATCAATCCTCTTGGATCTAAATGTGACACTTAGAAATTTTGGAATAAATCTAATGCACTTTAAGTGTACTCAATACGATCCCCAAGTGTCTAAGTTTTAATTTTTAGGTCCACAAATATATCATAATTTCATCAATGAATACAATAATGAATGTGTTTAGGTGTGGATAAAATATTATATTAATGATATCCATAAATGTTGTTGGATGATTTTTCAACCGAAATAGAATCACTAGATACTCATACAACTCATATTATATCCTAAACATTGTCTTTTATATGTACTATTCTCTATCCCAAAGCTGTTAGTATCCATAATTCAAGTCAACCTTAGAGAACTTCTATTATATTCTAAATTTATTGAAGAAATCATCAATCTTTGGGAATAGAGGCCCATCCATCATCATGAACTGATTCATCCTATAATCCATGCACAATTTAATGCTTCATTCTTCCTTATTATAAAACAAAAATAGATAATCCCAAAGAAAATTTCTCATTTGAATAAATAATTTTGACTCTAAATCCTCAAGATGCACTTTTATTTCTTTCAACTCATCTTGTTCCATGTGTTAAGGTGAAATCAATATAGGCTATGCTCCTATAATGAGTTAATATCAAACTCAATCCCTTTGTATGGAGGAATACTTGAGAAGTTATCCAGAGAAAACATCAGGAGAAAGGTCCACTATTAGAGGAAGATATGATGAAATGGTTTCCTAATATACCACAATAACAATACCCACCACATAGGTTGTAATGATTCCAGTATGGGAAAGGACTAGACACACTCTACTTGCTTCTAAATTCCATTATCCAGACAGGAAGTTTTTTTCCTTCCTTACGAGTGGTAAAGTTCACTTTTCTTTGGTAATAATATATGTGACTTCGATAACTATTAAACTAATACATACCAAAAATTACATATATTATATTCATTTTCCAAACCATAAAATCCAATAGATTTCCATATCCATAAACTATAATAAGACACTTTGAAAATATATTGAGTAGATCTACCTTCTTTCCAAAGGTTTTCCAAGATAAAGTAACTCGGTGGAGAATTTAACCCAAAAGTATAAACGCAACAAGGCTTGATCAGATATAAAAGTTTAGGAATATTATGTAACAAAAAAGTAGAATAAATTGTGGATTAAATAAAATATGTGACTCAAACAGTTGAAGGTATCTCGACATCATTATCTAGAATTTGACCCACTGTGAAAACCATACCTTTGAGGGATCCAAGACATTTCCCCATAGGTCCATGACTCACCCAGGTTATAGAAATGTGTAGAGTATACTTCCTCTACTGAGGTTCCATACCCATATCATGGACTAGCCTCTCTAATACCCTTCATTTTATATTTGAACAAAAGTGATGAAGATTATTTATTTTCACATTGATGACACTCCATAAAATATTTCATACAAAACTTAATATAATTAAATTTTCAACATAGTTTCAACAGTTTTATGAAATCTTTCCCATAGATGGGGATGATGATCCCTTATTTTGATAATTTCCATCTCTCATCATTGTAGCATATTTTTTCAGGATCCCTCTTCATGCTTCTATAAAAGCACCTGCAAGACCACTAGAAATTCCACTCACTACTCTACCGATATCTAGAAGAATAATTCATGACCTATCTTTATCCATTCCCTTATCAATCATGAGGGATTTGTGAATAACATATAAATATTTCATTATGTAAAAAACTATAACATAGTTCCTCAACTCGGATCGAATTCCAATCTCAAATATCAAAGCCTTATACTCCTAATTACCATCTAAAATAGGATAAAATCGAAAAACTTTATAAAATGAGTAGAATAAGAAACTACTATAATTGTTCGTTGTTGAAGCTCTATGAAATATTGAGTATGGCATAACTTAAGTGTGTTGGGAAATAACTCCTCTATGAAAATATCATTTAAGGTCAATTAAGATATAACCACATGCTAACTAGATTGATTAATCATGATCCACAACCTCTGAGTAGAACCATAAAGCATAAAATAAACCAATTTCATCCACCAATCATCTGGAATCTCAACCAAGTTAAAATTTACATCAAAAATTTATATCAAATCATTGGCATCCTGAGGGCCTCCAGTTGCCTAGAAGGCTAGAAGATACTGAATCTATAAATCTTTATAAAAAATTACCATTATAGTCACATCTCTTTGGTCTTATTTTCAATGTATAGTCACTTGTTAGAAGACTCTATTTTGATGGGGTTCCACTATCTAGACAGTAGGAGCAACTATAGGATCTTGAGCAGTTGCACCCTCTTGTCCATATGGAGGCACTATAAGTGTAACCTCCATTATAGAATTATTTTTATCCACTTACCTAGGTGCTCCCATAAGATAACATCAAGGTATAATTATATGAAATGCCATAATGAATTCTTAAAAATTCTTTCAATGGATTAAATTAGTACATCACTCAAGACATTTTAGATGCATATATAAGAACCACATCATACAGACTCATCCTAAGAGGATACCCATGTATATAAAACATAACCCCTACATATACTCAAGGCCTAACCCAAGTATCCAATACCAACTGATTAGTCATAATCATATACATATAACAAAACATATCATGCTCATATTTAACTAATTTAAATTTCCGCATTAAAATATATCACAGAAGAAAAAGACACATATTAATATTGAAATTTAATTAATTGAACTATTATGCATGAGAAGAAAAAATATACATGACATGATAACCCACATGGCTATTCATGATGCATTAATGAACCCAAATACTATAAACAATAGTTGTATAATAATAAAACTCATAATCATTTTAATCCCATCACTGGTAACTCGGATGTTCATTACATATAAGTTGGTCATGTATATACATAAATCCCCTGATTGAGTTCCAAAAAATCTATCTTCTATCTACAATGACTAAAATATAGTAAAGTATAAATGAAAATAAAATCGACTTTGATACCACTTGGTAATTCTCCGACTTTAATCATCGAGTCTAGGTCGGAGTGCCACATGACCACATGCATCCTCCCCATACACAAGAGGTCTCCAACTAATTGTGGGTCCTGAATTCCATTTTGGGGATAATAATCCCTCTATAACATAATGTATACACCATAATATAGTAAAACATAAAGAAAAAAATATAGATCTATACAATAGAAATTAAACACTAATGTCATATAACCAAAAATGGAACACAATTCATCCAAGAGAAATCAAATTACACCAATGTGGAACATCAACCAAGGTATAAATATAGAAAAAAAACAAACCAAATAAACTAAAAAAATATTCATGAGTCCATACATGAATTTCCCCAATCCTCTATCCCTCACCTATTATTTTCCCAACATAGAGCCCTTTCAATTTGGTATATCACTAACTAAGAAATATGCATGTTCCCGGAGATTCTCATGAGAACTATGAGTATAAACCCAGCAAGAAACCAGTAATGTGTTGTTAGGATAAGTGTATCAATATATAAAAGTTTATTACATGATAATAAAGTAATTCACTGATAACCAATCATGTGTTGAGTTGTCATGCACTAAACAAACTGCCTTGAACCTCGACTCTACCCACTTTTTCACTATGCCAGAACGAATGTTACAAATAGTCATTTCTTTTATCCATGTTCTACAATTAAGGAATAATTCCACACCTTTCTTGTATAGTTATTAAAATTACACCTATATAATTTAATCATTTGGATTACACCATTGATATTCCCTTTTTATATGACGGTATGTACACCTGACATGGCCAAATCATTGGAACTCTACTCATGTGCTTTAACATTCTGCATCTGTATAGTGAACTAAGTGTTTTGATTCATCGAAATCTTTCAACATTTCATAGTTATTACAACATCAATTTCATATGATATGTTTTAATTACAACAAAATTTTCACCCGGATCCATAGGTTATCCATCATGTGATTTTCACTCCCCAACTATAGATCTAAATAAACAATTAAAATCATCATGGACATCTTGAAATTTTTAGCAAAATTTCAATTGGGTATATACACATCAACATATAATTTACAATATATAAATTCATATTAATTTCATAAAAAGCATGGATCTCATGGGTCACACATGCACCCACATACATATCACATCAAGCAAGGGTCTCACAGACCCCTCACCCACAAACACATGCATATCATAATATGAATGGCTCACACGAGATATGAATTCACACACATTCATATCATACAAACAATTTCATAAAAAATCCCTAAATAGTAAGGTATTCATACCTTAATAGTACAGATACCCAATGATAAAAATTATCAACTGAGTCAATCTTCTGTCTGAAATTTCCTATAACCAATCTCAATTCATCTCATGTGGGATTATAGAATCATGATCCAAAAATAAGAACATGGTGAGGGATCGAAATATTTATTATAATTATCTATATCTGGACACATACCCATCGACAACTCTTGAAGTCTCCATTATATCACATCAGAGTCCATAGATCTCCACATGGCCTCCCAAATATATATTTTTAAATAATTTAATGAGAAATTTTTTTAGAATAGTTTAATGTTACCAAATAGGGGTCACCAGATTAGTCTAATTTTCAAGATTAGAGGTTATATGATTAATAGAATCAAATACACCTTTGAGAATCCCCTTGGTTTGTATTCATAAAATGTGGGTCGATCCAACAAAGGGAGGTATCAAATAGAAGTTAGGAAGTAAAAATATGGGGTCACCCCTGATAAAAAATCTGACTCAAACCACCAGCTGGTTGGAGCTCTAGGAAGATCTTGCGATACTGCCTCTACCATTGGATAGATAGTGTAAATGTATTGGACAGCCGGTGGAACAAAGGTGGTTCCTATGCCACTTCCATCTCCACTAGCTAGACTGTGGAATTAAACTAACTATAAATTAGCACCCTAGTAACTCCAAAATAATGGTTGGTGCCCAAAAATCATTATCTCTAGATCTCTGGTTCTTAAATACCTTTAACATATCTCAAAAATAGATAAAATATAACCAAATGTATCAAAACTAAAGAAAAAATACCACAAAAATTAAAGGATGTTATATCTAATTTCATTCATCTTTCACATAGATATTGAATTGGTTTTTTTATTTCTTTAGATACATATCAAAAATTCTGTTGGTCCCCAAAAAACCAATTATCTAGTGAGAGTTTGTTATTTTATCACTATATTTTAAAATTTTTAATTTGTGGGAGAGGAATACATGTTATAATTAACACAATCTATATGATTAATTATTTTTTTAGTTTTATTCATTTTCATATTGATCTATATTTAATGTTCTAACATTTTCACTAAAATAAAAAATGGGAATAGGGTGTTAGACTCATGATCGTATTTTGAAATAATCAAAATAGGAGAGGGTGTTTAGGAGTATACTGTTTGGTTTTGGTGTACTTAAAACCACTCCCTTTATATACTGTTTCGCGCGGAATCCGGGGATGACCTCCTGGACGGGAGATTCAAACGTTCTGATCGGTTTCTAACGGGTTTGTTCGTAGAACCGGAAACATCCAATGATTCCACATCCGTTTGGACCTACTTTCCAAAGGCAGGCGCTCATTAGCTTGTGGGCTAATGAGGCTTGGGAATTTGCATTGGTCGAGAGGATGGGAGGTCGGACTCATCACACCTTTTTGAGGGGAATTATTGTCTACTCCGGGACTCTCTTTATAGATTTAAGTTATGTTCGTGAATCCTTATTACATTACCAAGTATAAAATGTGATTTCCTTTAGTTTTAACAATCAATGATTAAATATGCAAGAAATTTAGAGAATCTTTTATAGGTATTCGAGGTTCTTCATCAATAGAGAATCATCTATATCTGTTTAGAGATTATTGGTCAATGGTATCCTTCAAAACATTTATATAAAAGTCTCTTGGTCATTTATGATGACCAGGCTGGTTTTAAATCCACTCAGTGGGGCACTTGAAGTTTATTGTCATTCAGAAGGACAGAGATTATTTTAAAGTTGGGATTGAACCCATAAATGGGCTACCTACGTATCCTTTCTTTTGGAAAAGGAATCAGAACCCACGTAGTTCGAGGAATGGGATATGATGTTTATGATTGATGGCTCAAAGATGAATGTCATAATTACTTTTACACTCTAAGCTCACGTGAGTCATGCTCGGTATGAGAAACAAGAGGTATTGGTAAAATTTAGACAATTGTGCCATAAAAGATGCAATCATAAGAATTTGTTTTGGGGCTTATGTATAGATGACTGCCCAGATAGAAGAAGGTTTAGGATTTACTTTTAGGGAGAAAATCCATGAATAGGGTCCACAAAGTTATATGTACTTCATGGAGATTTGAATACTCTAATCTTGGGGCTTACTCCTAAGGAGGATGCCCAAGTTAGGAGGGGACTTATGATTGGGTTTTATTCCTGAAAAGGAAACCCAAATCAAAGGTAATTTATGACTGGTTAAGAGATGTTTAAGGGGACTTGGGGCTTATTCCTGAAAAGGAAGCCCAAGGTTATGACTGAGTCTTATTCCTGAAAAGGAAACCCAGGTTAAGGATTAAGATTTGGGGCTTACTCCTGAGGAGGATGCCCAGATCAAAGGTTTTATAACTGGGGATTATTCCTGAAAAGGAGACCCAGTTTAAGGATTCTCTCATTTTAAAGGATGAGGTTGAATGAATGAACTCTCAATCTTTGGTGACATAAGGATATTTAAATCACTAGACTTTGAGAGATATTTCACAGAATTCCTTTCAGACAAGGATGTCAAATCAAGAAATCATGCCATAAATGGCTTTGAAGAGTATCTTGAAGACTGAATCTTGAATAGGAAAGGTGAAATGGCTTAAGAGGGGTAAAATGGGCAAGATGGGCACCCAAAAAGATAGGGGCGCGCAAGTCTTTAAAGGCGCGCAAGTCTTGCGGCGGCGCGCAAGTATTGGTCGCGCAAGTATACTTGCGCGACATGAGTGGTACTTGCGCGATTTTCAACTAGCATTGAAATGCTTGAGCGACTCTTTTAGAAAACCCTTTACAATCCTCTTGAGGTTCTTCCAGAGAAGGGACGCGCAAGTTATATTGAAGGAATTAAGTCGGCGCGCAAGTGTTTGATAAGTTTCAACACTTAGGCCTTCCTTCTTCTCTTGAGATCTTCCGTTCTAGGTAAGAAATTACCTTAGAAGTGTTCCGGAAGCTATGAGAAGAGACTTGGGCGTCGGGAGCTTCAATCCGAGTTTCTGGAAAAAGATACTCTCGAATGGGGGGCCCACAGGGTCTATTTATAGGCAAAAGAAGACCCAGGGCGGTTACCGGGCGGTTACCAATTAGGTCGCGCAAGTCACCTGCGCGACCAAGGTAGCCGCGCAAGTATACTTGCGCGGCAGTGGTATCACTTGCGCGGTGGATTTGCTGTTGATCCTTTGTTCAGGCCTTTGTCGATTTTTGATGTTTTCTTCAAAGGATGAATCACTTTCAGCTGAGATATTCCCTTTTCCGATCTTTAGATTCTATGACGAAAGGGGCGTCAACAAAAGTCCCCCCTCAGAGTTGGATCCGGAGAGAAATGAGGATTTGACTCTGAGGAAATCGAATCCTTCCAAAGGAAAAGGGAGGTGCGCAAGTTTTTCAGTGCGCAGAGGTCGGCGCGCAAGTCTGCGTCGTGCAGGCCTTAAAGCGCTCTGGGTACGGCGTGCAGGTAGGCTTCCGAGCCTATAAATACACGGCCTCCTCTCCGTTACATGCATCTGGATTTCCGGATTTCTCGAGCTCTCGCCGCGCAAGTCTTAGTCGCCGCGCAAGTCTCCTGTTTTCACTGTTTCCTCGCTGCCGCGCTACTCTCAAGGTAATAAGGCTTGCGCGGAAATACTTGCGCGACAAAAACTTGCGCGGCACATGTATCACTTGCGCGACATCTCCATACTTGCGCGCCTTAATGCCTTAGACATTTTTTTCAAATTCTTTCACAAATTTTATGAAAAAATAAACCCACTTAAGAGTTTAATTTATTCAACTCCTGTACAGATTCAATGGCTCTTAGACCTGGATTAATTGATGAACTGGCTAGCAAGCGGATTGATGACATGATGAACATTATTGGCCATGATTACTATGATATCTGCGACAGCACTTTCCCAGATTTGGATAAGTATTTGAAGAAATATCATCTTAATTTCCCACAGAGCATCTACCTGTCTCTGTGTGTTCATGGTCATCTGCAAGGAGTCAATGTTCCAAATGAAAACAATTATACACCTGAGATGCAGCTGCACTGCTACTTCTCTATTTCGGTTATGCTGTGCATTAAGAGTAACAACAATGGTGTGAACTTTCAAATTCTTCCTCCATGTCATTCCCTTGCAGATATGAAAATGGAAAACCCATGGGCTGAAATGTTTTCCACTGCCGGTTGGTGGAGAGAAGACAAACATGGTATTAGAGCAATATCTGAAAAGAGTACTCTCTCCAAATGGCTCTTTACTTCCAATGCTCCATTCTCAAATCCACGTATCCATCTTCCAAGTCTCTTGGACAGAAACAGAGTCACTGTTTGATCAGCAGAAAATTTTCTCAAACCGCACTCAAGAACATCCTTTTACAATTGTTCCAAGAAGAGCTGGTATCACTGCATCTCTTATTGTATCCAGTTGAATGAATGAATTCTAGGTGGTTGCTAATGAAGATCGGGATGTCGTAAATCAAATGAAGTGTTATGTTGAAAGCCTCTTGTAATTCTTGAAAGAAAAGAAGAGACTCTAGTCTGTGGATGTCCTTCTAACTCTTGTGTATCAATGAAAAACACTTTTGTCTTCAATCATTTGTACCTGCATTCTTCCATTACCTGTTTCAAATTTACTTAAGCCAATGGGCTTAGTAATCATAGTTTGATTTTTACTAGGATTATTACAAATAATCCTACAAACTTTGAACCTTTTAACTGCTCAATATTACCTAAATCATACAAAAAATGTATATTTAGTGAGCTGGAACTTGACTTTTATTCAGAGTTCCTTTGTCTTTTGTGTGGGCAGTTTAAATTCATGCACGCCGGACATAAAGTGGCTAATGTTTAAGGTCGAAATAGCTTTGACCGAAAATGGATTAAAATGGATTCAATTCCTTGACAATTTATCTGAAAACATATTTACCATACTCAAGTATGAGGGAAAAAATGTAAACTATGGCTTAAGAATATTTGAATCTGAGGAATGATATGAAAAAAGAGCTAAAAGGCATTAGAAGAAGTAGTTTCCAAGAATGAAGTTACTATTATTTAACAAAACCCGTTAGGGGGTTGAAATATGCAGGGCCACCTATGGGCATTGGCTGCATAGTCAAATAAAATAGCATCTTTTGGCTGACAAGTCTGTTATGTGGACTGTTTATGCAAGGCCACCTATGGGCACGTGCTGCATAGTCAGGCAAAAGAACTCCCAGAAATTTACTTTCCTAGTGCTAAAAGCCAGTGAAAGTTTATGGAGATTCAAATTTTCTAAAGCATAGAGTTTGTTGTATGGAAAGAGGTACTTGAATATGGAGAAGATATTTCCAAACAAGAATATCGAAGAACTGGATGAATATCACTCCTACGAAGGTCTGACCCAAACGTAGGGAAGAAGAATAAACCATAGACTTGAATACTTTCAGATCATGAAAAAGGATATGGGACAAATATGTTAAGGATGGCTATTTTTTGCGGATCCCTACATACTGTCATTTTAAGACAAATAAGGACAAAAGAGGCATTCTTCCCAAGAATGAAGTTACTATTATCTAACAAAACCCGTTAGGGGGTTGAAATATGCAGGGCCACCTATGGGCATTGGCTGCATAGTCAAATAAAATAGCATCTTTTGGCTGACAAGTTTGTTATGTGGACTGTTTATGCAAGGCCACCTATGGGCACGTGCTGCATAGTCAGGCAAAAGAATTCTCAGAAGTTTGACATTTTTGTGACTAGAAGTCATGAAAAGGGTTATGAAGATCTGAAAATATTTAAGGTTAGGATTATAACACATAAAGATGGGTATTGTCCAATGTATATAGAGATACATAGGTCAATGAAAACCATAATCATGTTGTGGCTGGGTCCTGAATTGAAATTTTGGACTTCACTACGTATCTCATAAGAATGAGAATCAAGCCATACGTAGTTCTTGAAATGTAGTTTAACGTCGTGCAGGACGAAAGTATGAGTGATCTTAGTTTAAGGTCATATAATTCGGACCATAATAATGAATACACAGTGTGTGTTTTCATGAAGACTTTTCAGCCAAGGGACTGAAAGTGAAATTTGGGGTTAGGCCCAAAAAACTTGGGACTGGATTCGAGGGACACTCGAATGTTCCTACGTATCCCATAAGGATGGGAATAAAGTCCACGTAGTTCTAGAACTACCCTTTGTACAAATTTGGTTCGTACATGTGAAGGGTGAAAGGGGACTTTAGTGCAATGATGGTTTTAACCTAAGATAAAAAGTTTAGGCATTACCATGTATGTACGTAGTCTTTTGAAAAATGAAAACCATGATTGAAAAAGAATCAATGTTAATAATGGTTCCTTCTCAAATGAGGAAATCAAAGAATATTGTAGTTTATTGTCGTACCGGACAAAAGTGTTGTATAGTTTAACGTCATATAACAAGGACGAAAGTGAATCAATGTAAAGATATTGATTCCAGGGGTGGTTTCACAAATCATCATCATATGAGATGGTGGTGAACCGATGTGAAGAGATTGTTTTTGGGCTTGAACCTTGGGAGGTTGCCTACATACCCAGCCTGGAGGGCAAGGATCAAAGTCCGTGTAGTTCAATTAAAGAATGAATCAATGATCAAGTTGTTCTTGTGGACAATGATCTAATAAAAAATATTGTTGGGACTTACACATGGTTAGTGGCCCAAAGGGAGTGTTATGGTTGATGTTCGCTCTAAGCTCACGTGAGTCATACTCGGTGTGAGAAACAATAGGTAATAACAACCTTAACGATGTACAGTTTATTGTCATGTAGGACATAAAAAAGGGGACTATGCAGTTTAAAGTCTTGCAGTTAGGACTATTGGTGCTGCACAGTTTAGTGTCATGTAGCAGGGACAAAATACAGTTTAATGTCATGTAGGACCTATCAAGGATTTTCTGTACAGTTTAGCGTCATGTAGTTAGGACGATGGGGATAAAATAGTTTAACGTCATATTGGATGAAAGGGGGACTGTGCAGTTTAATGTCATGCAGTAAGGACAAAAGAGTGTACCATTTTAACGTCATGTCGGACGAAGGTGCGAATAGTTTAAGGTCATATGCATGGACCGTGAATGGTGCAGTTTAATGTCATACTGTACTTTTGAGATTATATAGTTTAACGTCTTTCTGGACGTGAGGGACTTTTATACAGTTTAGCGTCATGTAATTTAGGACGTCACAGTTTAACGTCTTGCTGGACATAAGGGATTTGCAAATAGTTTATGGTCATATACATGGACCAGGGATGATGCAGTTTAAGGTCATACTGGAAGGTTTAGGGAACTTTTTCACAGTTTAATGTCGTGTGGGACGAAGTTGCAGTTTAAAGTCATACTGGACCATTGCTGTATCGTTTAACGTCATATAGCAAGGACGAACTGGTGTTGTACAGTTTAAAGTCATGTAGTTAGGACTAAGGTGAACCAATATGAGGATATCAGTTCTGGGGACTTTTTACAGTTTAACATCATGCTGGACGATGAAAGTGCCACACAGTTTAATGTCATGTTGCTAGGACACAATATAGTTTAATGTCATCTTGGACATTGAAGTGACACAGTTTAACGTCATGTTGGATGACATATAGTTTAATGTCATCTCGGACAAATAAGGAACTTCTGTACAGTTTAATGTCATGTAGATAGGACATTATACAGTTTAATGTCATGTAGGACATTGAAGGTGACACAGTTTAACGTCATGTTGGATGAAGTTGCAGTTTAAGGTCATACTGGACCATTGCTGTATGAACCAATTGTAAGAGTCTTGGTTCTGGGAACAATATTTTGTGTTTATACAAAATACTTCTTCAGAAATCTGGCATTAGTTGGAGTCGTGATGTGTTCTCCATCCATTGAGATCAGAGAATACGCTCCATTGGAGTAGACCTTATGTATTGAATAAGGTCCTTCCCATTTTGGTTCAAGCTTGGGAGGCTTTTTTCCTGGTATCATTGGTGTTCTGAGAACCAATACCAATTCTCCCTGAATGAATGAACGAAGACGAACTTTTTTGTTAAAAGCTCGTGCTATCCGATTCTGATAGATTTCCAAGTGGTGCAAAGTGCACAATCTCTTCTCATCTAACTGTTCCAATTCATTCAACCGCTTTTGGGATTGCTCATCTGTTGATAACTGATCACAAATGGCTATTCTGAGTGAGGGCAATTGAACTTCAATTGGTAAGACTGCTTCTGTTCCATATACCAATGAATATAGAGTAGACCGCGTTGCATTGCGAGTGGTAGTCTGATAACCCATAAAGCATGATAGAGTTTATCAGGCCATGACCTCTTATCTTTATCCACCATCTTTTGCAGTATGTTTGAAAGAGTCTTGTTGAAGGCCTCTATCTGGCCATTAGTCGCTGCATGATATCGAGATGAATGGTTGGACTTAATGTTGTATTCTTGATACAATTTCTTTACCTCAGAAGAACAGAAGTTGGTGTCGTTGTCCGTCAATATGGTATGAGGGACACCAAATCTAGAAATGATGTTAGACTTGATGAAGCTAACTATGCATTTAGAACTGACTTCTTTGAGAGGTACTGCCTCTGCCCATTTGGAAAAGAAATCAGTAACAGTAAGAATGTACTAAAACTGCTTGGCCGTAGCTGAAGGGTAAGGTCCCACCACATCCATTCCCCATGTGGAAAATGGCCATGAGTATTTAGCTGTATGAAGCAACTCTGGAGGTTGATGAATGAAGTTGGAATATACTTGGCATGAATGACACTTCTTTGTGAAATTAACACAATCTTGTATCATTGAAGGCCAGAAGTATCCAAGCCTTCGAATTTGATCAGACAGTCTATGTCCAGACTGGTGGGCACCATAGACTCCTGCATGCACTTCTCTTATGACAGCCATTGTCTCTTCACCATAAATACATCTGAAGAGAACTCCATCAAAACCACGTTTGTAGAGAATTTTCTCGAGGTGGTTTGGACCATCATAAAGAGTAAAATTGACCACACATCGCCGAATTTGTTCTTTCTCGGCTCTATCAGGTGGAAGTGTTCCATTTTGAAGGTATTCCTTGATAGGTGACATCCATCTTGTAGTATGACCATACGGTTCAGGAATGGGACTAATTTCATTAATTTCCTCTGTTCTGACTTGAACATAAGGTGAAATTGCACGACGGTGGGCAATACCGATGGTTGTCTCGTCCCGATTTGGATCTGCTAAAGCTGTGGCTATATTAGCCAGTGCATCAGCTTGAGCATTTTGTGATCTTGGGATATAAGAAAATGTCGGTTCTGAAGGGAATTCCGACATTAACTCTCTGACGTAATCATACAAAGGGATTAATTCTTCTTTTCTGATGGCATAATCCCCATTGATTTGTTTGATTACCAGGTCTGAATCACCTTTCACCTTTAAGTGATTCACTTGTGCTTGAAGCGCTAACTCCAAGCCTGTAATGAGAGCTTGGTATTCAGCTTCATTATTGGTACCACCTTCCCACAACAAAAAGGAATAAGGTAACACTGCCTTATCTGGAGAAATGAGCACAATTCCTAAACCAACTTTGTTGAATTTAGGATTTTCCATTTTCTTCCCTGTTGGACTTCTAGAAGCACCATCAAAATACATTTCCCATGTTTGAGGACTCTCTTGAATAGAGAAAATTTCTTCATCAGGGAGTTCGATATCTGAATACGTGTCTTCCACTGAAGGATGTTCATCCAGGAAATCAGCCAGAGCTTGGCCCTTAATTGCCTTTTGAGACACATACTGGATGTCGAACTGCTGTAGAATAACCTCCCACCTTGCCAGACGTCCTGTAAGCATTGGACGACTAAGGATGAATTTGAGTGGATTATTACGAGATACCAATTGGACCTCGTGATGTTGCAGGTAGTGTCTCAGTTTCTGAACTGCAAAGATTAATGCTAGGCAGCACTTTTCAATACTCGAATACCGGGTTTCTGCTTCAAGCATAGTTCTACTCAGATAGTAGAGACTATTTTCATTCCCAGCATCATTCTTTTGAGCGAGAATGGCACCCAATGATCGCTCTAAAGCTGTCACATAGAGGATAAGAGGCCTACCCTCAACAGGTGGCATGAGTACTGGTGGACTCAAGAGGTATTTCTTGAGAACATCAAATTCTTCTTGACATTCTTTAGTCCACTGGTAAGTGACTCCTTTCTTCAATAATTTGGTAAAAGGTAAACTTTTGCCTGCCAAATTGGCGATGAAACGCCGAATATAGGCTAAGTGTCCTTGAAGTCCTCTTAATTCTTTCAAATTCTGAGGAGGTGACATACCAAGGATTGATTTGGTCTTCTCAGGATCGACTTCAATACCACGATGGCGTACAACAAAGCCGAGGAATTTTCCTGAGGTTACCCCAAAAGCACATTTTAAGGGGTTCATCTTCAAATTATGTTGTCGAAGCTTGTGGAATATGACTTCCAAATCAGCCAAGTGATCAAAACGTTGTTTGGATTTAACCACCAAATCATCTACATAGCATTCAACAAATTTCCCTAGAAAAGGTTTGAAGATACGATGCATGGCGCGTTGATATGTTGCACCTGCATTCTTTAAACCAAAGGGCATCACCCGGTAACAAAACACACCTTGAGGAGCTATGAAGGCTGTATATTCCTCATCTTCTGGGGCCATTCGGATCTGATTATATCCAGAATATCCATCCATGAAAGAAAGTACTTCATAGCCAGCCGTCGCATCAATTAAGAGTTCTGTAATCGGAACTGGAAAATCATCTTTGGGACAATACCGATTAAGATCTCTAAAATCGATGCAAACCCTAATTTGTCTGTTCTTCTTCTTTACAGGGACAATATTAGCCAACCACTTGGGATATTGAACTTCTCTGATGAAGTTAGCTTTGATAAGCTTATCCACTTCAGCCTCGATTTTGGAAGCATAGGTTGGGTGTGTTCTTCTCGCGGCTTGCTTGAAACCTCGATGTTCTTTTGGCAAACCCAAATGATGGGTGGAAACATTAGGATCAAGGCCAGGCATCTCTGTATAATTCCAAGCAAAAATATCTTTATTTTGCTTTAGAAAAGAAATATACCTCTCTTGTTCTTCAAGGGTCATGGCCGCACTAATTAAAGTGGGGCGTGGATCTTTCTTTGTACCCAGATTTACTTCTCTGAGTTCATCCACAGTGGTAGAGATACCCTCTTCAAATGCTGGAGGAGCATCTCTAAGATCTTCCTCTTCCTCTTCATCATGTGTTATTTCTTCCGTTTCTACTTGCAAAGTAGATGAAACAACGAAATTCTCATGATCATAAGAGATGTCAAAATTTTCACATTTTGAAGAAGAAACTTCCATTTCCGACCCTATTGATGAAAAAGGGTCTTCTTTAGGAAATAAAGAGGAGATAATGGGTTGAGAATCGACAACAATATTCACCTCTGGTGTTGCTATAACTTCTTCTTGCCTGATTAGCGAAGTATAGACTTGTTGGATTTCAGCAGATGAAATGAAAACGTCACCACTTATGCTTTCATCACTGCTTGGTAAGTTACCAATTTCTCCCATGTTGTCTGGCTCGATTGCCGTAATTGACATTATGGATCTTTCCATAAGAGTATTTTGATTTGGGCCTATTTTGTCAATTTGACTGATAGGTAACACATAATCTGTACTCACATGTGAAAATGGATTTATTGGAATTTTTTCCAAACCATATGGAGCATTAACTTTGGTAATTTCCTTCATTGTAGATTTTTCTCTTCCCTTTATGTGATAAAATTCTGCCTCAATGTATTGAGACTCACATGTCTTGAACGGGGCCTTATCACCATACAATGTTCCAACTTGACCATCGAAACAGTATTTGAGACATTGATGGTATGATGAAGGAATAGCTGCATGCTGATGTAGCCAGGGTCTTCCAAGCAAGATATTGAAAGCTGAGTCTTGATCAACAATCATGAAATCCGAATTGGAAACAAGATCTCAAAACTAAGTTCTGAGCGTAACTTCTCTCAGTGGTTCTTGTTCATTTTTATCATATCCTTGCAACATCATGGTATAAGTAGATAAATCAGATTCCGTGAGGCCCAATCGACGAAGTGTGCGAATGGGCATGAGGTTGACTCCTGAACCATTGTCAATAAAAGCTCTTCGAACATCTATACCATTGACTTTGCCAGATAAGTACAAAGGTTTTATGTGCCCATGCACAACATCATCTTCATCTTTATCAGTAAAAGATATCACTGCATGACATTCTGCAGGATTATTCTCTATGTGATAAATTTCAGCTGCAGCAATTTCAGCTTCAAACTCCTGAGGACTTGACAAAGCTTCGATGAGTGCTTCCCGAAGATCTCTTGATAGATTCAAAGCATCCAAAATTGATAATTTGGCTGGTACTTGGGCCAAGTGTTTCAATATATCATACTTTTGATCTAGAGGCCTGCGTTTCCCAATAGGAATATGCGGTTTAGCAGGTACCTTGGAAGCAGATGCTTTGGAAGCTGATGCATCTTGTATTGAAGTTGGCAACATCTTTGGTTTTGGAAAATTAGACTGATTAGATCCATTTACTTGCTGAGATAAAGAAGATGGAACCTTTAATCGGTCTTCCAAAATAACTGTACCGAAGCTGAGTTGGCCATTGGCAGAAGAACTTGCTTGTTCTTTTTGAGCTCGCTGAAGGGCTCTACCACGAGTTTCTGCTGCATATACAGTGCTAGCAGGGGTAGAATTAGAGTAGTGGCTTCGGAAAGATCCACGTCTTCCCCTATATCCTGAACCTCTAGAACTTCCTCGGGTTCCCTTATTTGATACAGGGAATTCAGGCTCATCAAGACTGGAATATGAATCTGTTAATTGAATCATATTAACAGAACCAAAGATTAACTCTTCGTCTGATAAAGACTCTGCCTGGTTAGCCTATTTAGGCTGTGCCGTTTGGTGGGACGGTGCCCGTCGCTTTGAAGTAGATGGCATGAAATCTGCCAGAGTCAAAGACAATTTAGGCTTTGATGCATACTCATCTTCTCTTGATTCCTCTTTCTTCTTTGAATTGTGCTGCCCTTTTGAGGATTTGTCCTTTGATGGAGGCTTTACTGCAGCTTTTGTAGGAGACACAATTGGCTTCTTCAATTGTGTTCGCAAAATGGAATGGGTCCGATTGATTGTCTTTCTGACCATCCAATCATCATATTTTTTCGCAGTTTTTCTTTTGACTTCCTGCCACTCGCCTCCTTCTTCTGGATCTGTAGCGGTAATACACGCTACATGAGCTGAAGAACCCTTCAATTTGACTTATCCCAAGTCGAACATCTTTTGCAGGAGGTCTTTAAAGACAAAACACTCCTGGATGGGATGCCCCAACATTTGATGAAAGGGACAATAATTGGGACGGTCTTCATCTCCTTCCTTGTTTGGCCTCTTGGGCACTGGTAATTGAACCAAATTATTTTCCAGAGCTGAAATGAAGTAACCAGGAACTTGCTCACTTCGGAAAGAGTATGTTTTACTCTTCATATCCTCAAATTGTTTTCGTCATTGATCTTTTTGATCATTTGGACGAAATAGCCTTTGTTGTTGGCGTTCAGGAGGTGGAGCCCTTCGAGAAGATGAAGGTTTTGAAGTATAAATAGGTACAGGTGCCTGTTTAAGCATAACTGTAGCAGTTTCTGCTTTACCCATTCTTCTTCCTGGAGCTGATGGAATTACACGAGATTTAACCTTAGCCTATATAAGGGAATCTTCAATCTGTTGAGCGATTGAAGTAAGGTCTCGAAACCCTCCCGTGTATTTCACAAGGATCAATGGCGTGCGTAATTCGTCACGCAAATTTGCCACACAGATTGGCATCAATTCCTCCTGAGGGAGTGATAAACTCAAGGAATACATTAATCCCTTCCAACGAGCAATGAAATCAGAGACTCTTTCATTCTCCCTTTGCTTGCAGTTTGTAAGATCGAAAACTGTCGTTTTTGGAAAAGTTGAGCTAAACTGGAGAAGGAATTTTTGACGAAGATCCTCCCATCCGATGACTGACCAGGATTTCAAGCTTGTATACCAGACAAAAGCTGGTCCTTGCAAGGTTCGCACGAAGCATATGAGTTTCACTGCTTCTTGCTGCTCTGGAGTTCCCATCATAGGATCACAACAAGATACGTAATGCGTCAAATGTTGTTCAGGGCCGCCTGATCCATTGAAAGTAGGGAAAATAGGGTTTCCAAAACTGGATGGAGGAGAAATTGAATCTACCCATTCAGGGTAAACTTTCTTTTCAGGTTGAACTTGCGCCCGTTTCCCTTCCATAGTTTCTAACCGAGCTGTTAATGACTCAATAGTAGTTATTAACTTTTGAGAAACATCAGGTTGAACTTGGTTTTGGGTAGGTGCAATGAATGGAGCTTGGACAGACGTGGTGGTTGGTGCTGCAACTGATGGTAGTGCTGCCAACCGTTGTTGCGTTTGACCCATAGGATTAGACCTCTGTGGGTGTACTGACAAAGGAGGATATTCTTGATCCATCTCAGTAGTTACAACAAATTCCTTCGGCTGTCAGACTTCAGCATTCTTAAGAAGAAGACTATTCTGAAGTAGTTCTGTATTCAACCTTCTTAATTCTTTCATTTCTTCCTCCTGTTGTGCAAACCTTTGCTCTAATGAGAGCGATTGACCTCCTTCAGAGGAAGGGTGAGAAGTAACCTGATTCTTACCTTTCCCCTTATTGGATCCTTTTCGGAGAGGGGGAAGTGGGTTACTTGAAGGAATACCCAGATTTTGGGTAAGCCTTTGATTACGTGTGCGCACGCCTTCTTCATTTAGGTATGTGTGCGCGACTTCTTGAGCAGGAACCTCTTCGTCTGATCCCTCTGATTGAGCCTCATCTGGTGAATCAGCAGCAACGGTATTGATGACATTAATGGATGCATATTGCATGGAATTATTTCTATCATCATTTCTGTGATATTGTCTCCTTCTATGTCCATGATGAGACATGGCATTCCGTTGACTTGATCCCTCAGGAATTTCTTGGAGAACCGTCACTTGGAGAGAATCTCCTGACATCTTGGCTCTTCGTTCCTCTTGAGGCTTATTCCCTAATCGAGAGAATACTGACTTTCTCTGAGGGAAGGATTAAAGATTTGAAAAAGTCCCCAGTCCGGTGGACTGGGGGTGTTCCTGTTGCTTCCGCTCAACTCCTCGAATCTCATTCGTTGATTCTAAGGGTTGGGTTAGAGAATTCCCCAGTCTGGAAAGCTGGGGTGTCTCTTGACATGCTATGTCTGAGATATTTTTGAAATCTCTCTTTATCTTGCAAATCTTAGTTCGGAAATTAGCTGGATGCATTAACCTGTATCCACTTTTATCACCTGGTTCAACAGACCGTTGGATGATTTCCGAAACTTCTGTCATTTGATGACGTGTTTGCTCTAGACGAGAGGCTTGTGCAATATTCTCGCCTGCTTGATGTAGGAGCAATTCAACAACCAGTTCTCTATATACTTGATTTTGAGAGGAACTAGTTGAAGCTTGTTCTCGAGCAATCTTTTGATTATGAACAAAGCCCATTGACTGTGGCCGGCCATGGGCAATAACATTGCATGAGACCATTTTCGGCGGGCTCTGCTGACCGGAAAGCACTGTGAAATGTAGTGCTCCGTGAACACCCCATCCTCTGATATGAACATTAGATGGAGCATTGGAAATTAACTGACGCAATCTTCTTAGTGCGCCAAGGCATGAACGTTGAAGGGTTCTTTGTTGATTTTCAGCCTTCGGATACCGAGAGACTGATAGAGATGCCAAATCAATCTGGCGTTGTAACCCTTCTATTATCTAAAGATGATTTTCATATTCATCGTAAGATAATACCTTCTTCTTTAATTGACAAAGAGTTTTCCATATGTTGAGACGAATATCATGGATTCCATCATTCGTCAACATCTTTGGAATGTCGTACTGGGAATCAGCCAAAGGCCAAAACATGACTGGTACTACACCTTTTGCCAGTTTTTTCCTCATGTTCAGCATTTCCTCTTTATCATTAAATGGAGATTCTTCTACCTGTTTGGACCAGAGTTGGTGTTTCCTTGTTGCTTCATCGGATTCAACAAGATTGGTAGAGGAATCACTATTCATGCTGGAAGATGAATGACCCAGGGAAGGTTCGGAGAATAACCTGAACCCCAGGCTATCTTCTGATGGAGAAAGAGTTTCACCTGCCGATAGTAAAGCATCAGACATGACTAGTTTTACGTTTGCAAGTGCCTCGAGATAGGAGGGCTTTCTCGTCACTACATTGCCTTCTGAAGAATTTTCGAGACAACGTGAATCACTACTGCGGAGAGGACTTTCGCAGCAAAGTTTATCATCATGAGGAGGACC
Organism: Viscum album; assembly: GCA_963277665.1. Taxonomy (NCBI): domain Eukaryota; kingdom Viridiplantae; phylum Streptophyta; class Magnoliopsida; order Santalales; family Viscaceae; genus Viscum; species Viscum album. The sequence goes on from OY728166.1 coordinate 1,326,232,197, forward strand.
ATCATGATGGGTTACAGCAAAAGATGAAATCTCTTGCTCCTTGGCCTTCTGACCACACAGAGGGTTCCTGTGGCTCTCATCTGAAGAAGAAACTTCAAGATTGACCGAATTTTCATGAAGCAAGTGTTTATGAAGAAGTGTCTGTTGAAGACCTTCAAAATTAATGTTCCTGTTATTGGGAACTGATGGAGTAGAATCTTGAATTCTGACAGATAAATGTCTGAGGGCTTCAAGAACTCCAGCATCGAGCAAGGCTTGGTTGCAGATTGGCCTTTGATCTCCTGACTGTGCTGGGCGGATCTTTTTCTTAGATGCCTTCTTACTCGATTTAGAAACCACTTGATGATGAAAGTGATTGCTCTGAGCAGGTGTATGTGCCTGATCAGGAAAGATGGTCAGGTTAGGCTGACAATCATCGCTCAAATCAGGAATATGTGCCTGACTTGGTTGTCCGTATGATATGGGGGAGTATGCCCCATAACCCTCTTGGACTGGAACAGATGTGTGTGTCTGTTCCGGAGTGAATCATTGATGTGTCACTCCATTTCTAGGGATAGATTTATGTGTCTATCCCTGAGATGATGCTGAAGTTGTTATGATATCCTGGCAAGCATCCAGAATATGAGCAGGAATTTGCTTCTGCTCTTTCACCATTGACAAAATATGTTTGGTGACTTCAGCCGCCGGAACAGGGATATACGTCCATTCCGGGCTTGGAGTAGGTGTATGTGCCTGCTCCTGTCCTCCTTTTCCTGTCAGTGAATCCTGACAGTACTCAAGTGTGGAGGGAGAGAGTTTAGTATTCCCCCTGTTTGTCGTCGGGACTTTCCGACTGACTTCTCCGTGTGCTACCAAGCGAGACTGTTGGTAGGCCTGATTAGTATTAGCAGGTGTATGTGCCTGCTGATTACACTTCGCCAAACGCGGTTGATGAGATCCATCATATGTAGTCAGACGAGCCTGCTGACTAACTGATGATGTATAAGCAGGTGTATGTTCCTGCCTATGGTACTCCGCCGGAATTGCCTGGTGGGATCGGCTTGATGCTGTCAGACGAGTCTGCTGGACAGCTGAATTAAAACGGGCAGGTGTGTGTGCCTGCTCGTTGTTTGCCACCAAGTTAGGTTGGTGGACATCTCCGGAGATGGCAGGGATGACAACCTGCCTATTGTTAACCGGATTCCGTCTCTGGCGGTTCATCTTGCCTGCTCGGGTTCGAGGAACCTGAGCTGAATGCCTGGAGTCGGTACCCTCATCATGTTGAGGGTGCACTACCGCACGAGTCTGGCGGCGATTGTTGATGGGAGCCCTTGAGAAGGACTCCTGTCTTTTTGAATTAAGTCCCTGAGGGACCTGCTCATTCACTTCCTCAGAATAAGGGAGTGAATGGAAATTGCGTTCCGGGGATAACGACCCGAAACGGTTGGAGACGGTAGTCAGCACCGCCTGCTTCTTGATTGCTGGTCGCCGTTGTCCGGACGACCAAGTAGAATTTTTAACTTGGAGGGCTTGAAGAGCGGCCTCCAGAGTTGGGATAGTACCGTTGCGACGGTACTCCTTAACCAGTGCATTAGAAACACAGCGTTGAAGACGCTGAGTTGGTGATGTCATCCTCAGAGCGGATGACGTTCCAGCAGGAGTAGCAGCATTGGTTTTTACAGCAGCAGACCTCACAGTAGAGGTGTTCACAGCAGCAGTATTCACAGGGGTGAATTTAAGGAAATCCATTTTTGCAGAAGATCTTAAAAAAAGAGTGCATGTTCCATGTAACAGACATAATCAAGATGAATCCGGCCACTGCATGTTTTGGATGAGAATATGTCAATGATTGCTTTGTTGGCCAAAGGGGCCTAACAAATAAGAAGAACATCACTTTCACTTGGTTAAGGATTCACGTCGGGTTCACCATTTTTGTTTCGCGCGGAATCCGGGGATGACCTCCTGGACGGGAGATTCAAACGTTCTGATCGGTTTCTAACGGGTTTGTTCGTAGAACCGGAAACATCCAATGATTCCACATCCGTTTGGACCTACTTTCCAAAGGCAGGCGCTCATTAGCTTGTGGGCTAATGAGGCTTGGGAATTTGCATTGGTCGAGAGGATGGGAGGTCGGACTCATCACACCTTTTTGAGGGGAATTATTGTCTACTCCGGGACTCTCTTTATAGATTTAAGTTATGTTCGTGAATCCTTATTACATTACCAAGTATAAAATGTGCTTTCCTTTAGTTTTAACCATCAATGATTAAATATGCAAGAAATTTAGAGAATATTTTATAGGTATTCGAGGTTCTTCATCAATAGAGAATCATCTATATCTGTTTATAGATTCTTGGTGAATGGTATCCTTCAAAACATTTATATAAAAGTCTCTTGGTCATTTATGATGACCAGGCTGGTTTTAAAGCCACTCAGTGGGGCACTTGAAGTTTATTGTCATTCAGAAGGACAGAGATTATTTCAAAGTTGGGATCGAACCCATAAATGGGCTTCCTACGTATCCTTTCTTTTGGAAAAGGAATCAGAACCCACGTAGTTCGAGGAATGGGATATGATGTTTATGATTGATGGCTCAAAGATGAATGTCATAATTACTTTTACACTCTAAGCTCACGTGAGTCATGCTCGGTATGAGAAACAAGAGGTATTGGTAAAATTTAGACAAATGTGCCATAAAAGATGCAATCATAAGAATTTGTTTTGGGGCTTATGTATAGATGACTGCCCAGATAGACGAAGGTTTAGGATTTACTTTTAGGGAGAAAATCCATGAACAGGGTCCACAAAGTTATATGTGCTTCATGGAGATTTGAATACTCTAATCTTGGGGCTTACTCCTAAGGAGGATGCCCAAGTTAGGAGGGGACTTATGATTGGGTTTTATTCCTGAAAAGGAAACCCAAATCAAAGGTAATTTATGACTGGTTAAGAGATGTTTAAGGGGACTTGGGGCTTATTCCTGAAAAGGAAGCCCAAGGTTATGACTGAGTCTTATTCCTGAAAAGGAAACCCAGGTTAAGGATTAAGATTTGGGGCTTACTCCTGAGGAGGATGCCCAGATCAAAGGTTTTATAACTGGGGATTATTCCTGAAAAGGAGACCCAGGTTAAGGATTCTCTCATTTTAAAGGATGAGGTTGAATGAATGAACTCTCAATCTTTGGTGACATAAAGATATTTAAATCACTAGACTTTGAGAGATATTTCACAGAATTCCTTTCAGACAAGGATGTCAAATCAAGAAATCATGCCATAAATGGCTTTGAAGAGTATCTTGAAGACTGAATATTGAATAGGAAAGGTGAAATGGCTTAAGAGGGGTAAAATGGGAAAGATGGGCACCCAAAAAGATAGGGGCGCGCAAGTCTTTAAAGGCGCGCAAGTCCTGCGGCGGCGCGCAAGTATTGGTCGCGCAAGTATACTTGCGCGACATGAGTGGTACTTGCGCGATTTTCAACCAGCATTGAAATTCTTGAGCGACTCTTTTAGAAAACCCTTTACAATCCTCTTGAGGTTCTTCCAGAGAAGGGACGCGCAAGTTATATTGAAGGAATTAAGTCGGCGCGCAAGTGTTTGATAAGTTTCAACACTTAGGCCTTCCTTCTTCTCTTGAGATCTTCCGTTCTAGGTATGAAATTACCTTAGAAGTGTTCCGGAAGCTTTGAGAAGAGACTTGGGCGTCGGGAGCTTCAATCCGAGTTTCTGGAAAAAGATCCTCTCAAATGGGGGGCCCACAGGGTCTATTTATATGCAAAAGAAGACCCAGGGCGGTTACCGGGCGGTTACCAATTAGGTCGCGCAAGTCACCTGCGCGACCAAGGTAGCCGCGCAAGTATACTTGCGCGGCAGTGGTATCACTTGCGCGGTGGATTTGTTGTTGATCCTTTGTTCAGGCCTTTGTCGATTTTTGATGTTTTCTTCAAAGGATGAATCACTTTCAGCTGAGATATTCCCTTTTCCGATCTTTAGATTCTGTGACGAAAGGAGCGTCAACATATACCATGTTATATTCATCATGTTTACTTAATGTTTTGTTTAAATTATGAATCCTATTGATTTTAGCTTATGATTATTTTTTAACTCATCTTTAGAAGTCATGATTAGATTTATTATAACATGTTCAATAAGTTTCATGAAGATATATTAGGCTAAATATTACATTTTGGACATTAGAAGGTCATTTATACTTGTTTTTTTATGCTTTCAACATTGCCTTAGGTTGTTGTACTATATTTTTAATATCTAACATTTCCTACTTTTATGTTTCCAATGTATTGAAAAGGGTCAATGTGAGAAGAAATTGATCCAACCTAGACTCATGTTATTGGATTTCCATTTTTTGTTGTTGTATTTTAATCATATTTTGAGCTAAAAAACTCCTAATTGTGTGGTACTTGTTAATTTGGAAATATAATAAGATTATAGTAATTTAATTCAACTTCTAAGATGTATTAATTAATCATTTGTATATTATAAATTTATTCCGAATTCACATAAATATTTCTAGAACAACTTTTCTATTTTCAAAATGTGTTTTATACTATTTTTGGATGACATGTTAAGTTACATATGTCAAAGTGAGGTATTATTTTATTATTTGGAAACATTAGTGTAACATTTAAATATTTTATTTTATATATGTTCTTTAGATCTTGATTTTTTCTTTCACTTTCAAATGTGTTGGGGACTTCTTACACCCTTTAGATCCTTTTAGGTTTAATTTAATAATGACTTTTAATGGAAATGTAGTAATTTTGAAGTTCATTTTTAGCCTTATGTGAAGTGTGGGGTTTGTGTAATGGTAAAGAACTTTTACCCATATATAGGGGGTGTTATGTAATGGTAACCTTTAATTTCTATGGGTTATTTAAGTGTAAATCACTCATTGTGTAAGGGTTGGGTGAAAATATTAAGCATGGTGTAAGGGTAGTAAGTGCACTGCAAAAAGGTACGCTTGGTTGCATAAGGGTTAACCTATCTTTTGTGAATGTAAGTAGGGTTAACCATCATATCTCATAAGGGTAAATCCTACCAAGTGTAAATGAATCTCTGGACCTATATAAGGGTAACTATGAGTTGTATATGGGTAAAACCTTATTTTTAAAAGATAAGTAAGGGTGACCTAATAGTTACGTAAGGGTAAGTTTTGGTGTGAGATCTATATAATCTTAAAACCAATTACCCATATGTGGGATCTACGAACTACGTAAGGATAATCCATGTTACCCTTACACAATTACATTCTTTTGAAAAAACATCTTCACAACCTATTTTTTAATTCTTCTTCTTCCAAAATGACATGTAATTCCATTTTAGTGATTTTAGAATCTATAAATAATAATAATTGAATTATTTTGACATGTTAATGATTGTAAATTATTATAACTAATTCTAAACTGTCCTCATTAAACATTCAATTGAAAACAAAAAAAATTAAACAGTGTTTTAATTTTCTATTTTTCTTCCATGGTCCAAAACACCTATAGTATTTTTAAAAATAATTGAAATTTTGTTTTTTTTAATTCATTAATCCTCTTGAGTAGAGTTTAAGGCATCCAGTTGTTGGGTGATAGATAGAAGAGTGTACTTATTGTTTTCTTTTGATAGTGGTGTGTGAACCTTTCTTCTCTTTCTTCTTACATATCCCCCACTTTAATTTTATGATATTGTTATTATAGTAGTTGGTTATGTAATAATGTTCCATATACTTTAAACACTAATTTATTTTTTGGCTTCAAATGTATTTTCAATGAATTTTGGAACCCAAATTTGAGAAGATTTGATGTTTTAAATTTAAAAGGGATGGAATTTTGAAATGATACCCTTTTTCAAAGGATTTGAAATGTTGGGTAGATTTTGAGAAATATGTCTTGAAATCTATTCAATTAAATGATTTTATATTGATTCTTAAGGAGAATGGATTTAAATTCAATATTATTTGGAAGGTCATAAATGTTATAAAAACCTATGCTTTTGGTTTTGATATTGAAAATTCATATTGAAACTTGAAATTGATAATTTGAACTATGAATGATAAATTAAATTGAAAATAATGATTTGCAAATGGTTGATTGATTGATTTAAATAACATGGGATATTGATAAGTTAGTGGGTGATTTGGGAAAGCATGGTAAGACTCTGAACCCCTAGCATTGTACTAATGATGGTGACTCTAAATAAACCAAATTCAAGAATGATTTCCTAATGGGATGTTGATTGATTCTATCCTAATGGCCTAAACCTTAAGAAAATGTGTTCAGTTTTAACCACGATTGAATGATTCAGTAGTATGAGGATCTTATTGCCTTGAACTAATAAACCTCTAGGTATATGACAATGATCCTTTACTTTTTAATTTTTATTACAAGCTGGTGTTTAGTGAATTAATTTATCATGCACCTTTATTTTATAAAAAATTTCATTTAATATTGTTTTATTATTACCCATTTCAATTATTATTCAATCATGTTTTTATATGAATAGTGAGAATATTTTCATGTCATGTTTATATAATATTTAATCATAAATAGGTTTTTTTATTTATAATTTATTGTGGAACATTTTATGATATCCTACTAGGATATTTATTCTCACACACTACATTTAACATTGTGAATTTGTAAATTAATTTTCTTCAGGTCCAAGATAAGGGAATGTACCAATTGGAGGTGGTTGGTGCACTAGACTCAGGGCTACTTGGAGTTAGTTGTGATAGGTGGAGTGTGTGTTCCGTCTTTTGTGAGGATATATTGGGATGTTTTTTTCATTTAAAAGAGATGTGTCTTCTGATGTATTTCTACCTTGGGAGTTTTACACTTATTTACTATCTTTTCAAGCTAATTGTTCTAGTTTTTTTCCACTTTTTCATCTAATAGTTTATTCTTTTGGTGAAATTATCCCCTACCAATGCTTCTTGATTCATTAGCACAAATTTCTAGCCCATGGAGATCAAGAAAACCATTTTAGATGTGTCATGATTGATATGAGTATATTTTAGGTTTATTATTCAGGTTGGTCCCTGAAAAATTAGTATCAAAGGTGTTCAAGCCTCTTCTTTGATGTCAGTATGTAGATCATGATATCTTGGTAGACATGAGATAGGGTTCTCAATTCATAATTTATAGGTTATGAAAAAAATCTTGGTTAACTTTAATTATAATGTTCCTTAATTTACTATGGGTTTTTAGGTAAAAGTGTCCCTATGGAAATTTTATGATATGATTCTATAAGTTTCATCTGCCTAATTTGAGTTTTTTATTTTTCTTTTGAATCCTTCTGGATATAGTTGATTATCTCGTGTCTCTTGACTAAATATTTACTTATCATCTATTGATATTTTGTAGTACTATTTCCCCCAAAATGCATTTTAATAGACCTAAGAAGGGATATTTTTGATGAACTGAAATAAGTAAACCCTCCATTTTATTAAACCCTTTTTGAGATTTTCATACATGTTGTCTAAGATTTAGGCTAGTTAGTTACACTTGTCCCCTTTTAGACTATAGTGTTCATACCCCAAATGGATTATAGTAGATATTGTGCCCATAAAATTTCTTTATATGGATCCACCATATTTTCAAGGTACCAATAATATTTATAAAGGGGAGTATTGGTTGAATGAATTGGATTAGATCTTTGAGTTCATGGAGATATCTGACTCTATTAAAGTGAAGTGTGTTGCCTTCAATCATTATGGGCCTAGTAAGTGGAGGTGGGACTTGATAGTTCAAATGGGATAGAATGTGGGATTTGTTGAAAATACATCAGGGAACTCTTAATGTGGAAATACCATTCATAATTTATGGTTTTGACTTAATAAATAGAGTTCCTTAATCATGAATAAAGAAATAAAACTATGACTTAGTATTCTAACCTCTTTATTGAGCTTTTTCATTTCTCGTCTGAGGTAGTATCAAATGAGAGGATGAAAACCCAATTATTTAAGGTGGGTCTTCAAGAATAAATCCAATCATAAAAATAATTTCTTAATAAAACCTTGTATATTTATTTTATGGATAGGTATTTGATGATGTAACTTGACATTTTTGGGAATTCAATGTTATAGGGGGTTCACCTACACCTACTGGCAATTTTTGTGGTCCCTTTAAAGGGGAGAGGAATCGGGATGAGTCTCATGGATTTTATCGATAGAAAAAATCATCAAAAACTTATGAAACATCAGGAAATTTACTATTACATTTCGTTTAGTATGCAAGGATCAAGCATTCTAAGTGGGTTTTTATAGATATACCAAATATTTATGGTTTTTACGGTCACTCAGGGAACCTGAATAAGTTTTTTTCGTGTATTTTCTAAACTGTGAAATGTTATAGGATCATCATCACCCAAAAACACTATGGTGTCATAATATTATTCAATTAAGAAAAATTATAGTTATAGGAATTAGGAACAAACTAAATTAATTTATTGGATAAGTTTCCAGAGGAAGCTGATATAGGTCCTGTGATAGTGATAGGTACTATCACTCTAGTTTCATATTTAGTGACTACACTGGTGCATCTCATTATTTTATATCGACATAGAGTGTGAATTGTTTTAACCAACCTCTATATATTATGTTTTTTTGATGTATATTTCTACACCTCTCGGGATGAAAAGAGAGAAGGGTATTTGATTCCGTTCCTATACTTCATCATTATTGGAGGTCGAGATTGCTTGGGAATTTCTGGTTATGGATATTAAACCTCTGGATATCATTTTAGGGATGGATTGGTTGATCACTAATAAATCTCATATAGACAAATATTTTTTGGGTTCACCTTTATTTTCCTCAATGGGGTTTTCCAGGTTTCCTATAAATAATATAACACATGGTCGGTTATAGGTGGAAAACCTCTTCTGAAGTTGGGTAGGACAGTATCTTTGTTTTATTTTGACCTGGTGTAGGAATATTTAAGTAGTTATCTTCTATCATATACTTCTAAGTTTATTTATGTGTTTCCATATTAATTTTATTATTTTCCATGTATGAGAGAGGTGGATTTTTATATTGACTTCGTACAAGGTACCCATCCTATTTTTATTCCCTCTTACTATATGGAACTAGAAGATATAAAGGAGTTGAAAACATAGTTGGATGATCTATTTCAAAAATGATTAATTAAACTTAGTTTTTCACCCTAAGAAATGCCATTACTTTTTTCCAAATAAGGCCAAAATTTCATTTTTCCTCTATATTGATTATAGAAATATCAATCGGGTCACAATCAACAAAAAAATTCTTTTTCCCAAAATTGATTTTCTGTTTGACCCATTGAAAGGAGTGAATTTGTTCTCAAAGGTTAATCTTCAGTATAGTAATCACCAGCTTAATATTAAGGATTCTAATATCCCTAATACTTCCTTAATAAAAAATTTTGGTCAGTATGAGTACCTTGTTATACCTTTTAATCTAACCAATTCTCCTGAAATTTTTATGGAATTGATGAATAATATTTTCTATGTGTACATATATTCCTTCATGTTGGTATTTATAAATGGAATTTTGGTTTACTCTAATACTGATCAAGACAATGTACATCATCTAAGAGTAGTGATTAACATCCTAATAAATAAAAAAAATTATTCCAAACTTTCTAAATGAAACATTTGGATATGGTAAGTATAATTGTTAGGAATCATGGTTTCCAAACATGGTATTTCATTCTATCTTGAAAAGGTAAATGTTTTTATGACCTGGTAGAATCCACATAATGTTTTTTTTATTCAAATAATTTTGGGTTTTTTGAGTTATTATTTATATTTTTTTAAATTTTTATCTACGCTGGATTCTCTAATGATAGGTCTTAATTGAAAGGGAGTAAATATTTTAAGGGATTAAAAATATTTGGATTCATTTGATGATTTAAATAATCATGTAACTTTATCTCTTATGTTGACTCTTCCATAATCTAGGTAGGGATATTTGGTTTTCTATTATGCATAAAATTCATGTATACACTACATTCTTGTCAAATAGGATCACATTGTGGATTATGGTTCAATTCATCTTAAAGAACATCAGAATAACTGCCCCACACATGACACTGAACTCATGTTTGTGATGTATGCTTTGAAAATTTTGTGGCATTTCCTTTTTTCAAAAGGTTTACTCTCTAATCTATTCATAAAATCTTGAGTTATATATTCTAACAATGAAATAGGATTCTATAGAAGAGACGGTGGGTGGAGTTCCTAAAATATATTAATTTTGATATTTCCTACACTCCTGGAAAGGGGAATTTTATTGTCGATGACTTTAGTGTGAAACATTCATCCCAAGCTTAAAGAATATTATAAGGATTTTAATTTGATGGTTCTCTTTTCTCATATGAATTTGGAAGTTTAGGAATATTAGATTAAGGTTGTATTATCGAGTATTCTGTTGACATGCTAACTTCTTGAGATGATCCTTTAGGAATGTCCACTTGATGATGAGTTATAGGGATTTATATATTCTTTATATGTTGGGCGGACCATCTAAGAGTGGTCTCTGTCTTTGAAGGGTATCCTTTGTTTCTAGATCTAGTTTTTTATTCTTACACCTTTGAGGAATTTTGTTATGGGGTATTTCAATAATTCCTAATGGGTTGTACACACTTGAACAATAAATATGTTCTATGATATGAGGAATCATTATTGGTGCATAGTTATGAAACAAGACATCATTGATTTTGTTTCCAACTATAATACTTGACATAAGGTCATATTATAGCATCAAAATCCTTCAGGTTTGATTCAGTCTCTTCCAGTGTCAACATAGAATTGTAATGAGATATCAAAGGACTTTTTGGATAGGTTACTATATAAACCATGAGGAAATAATGTGATTTGAATGATAATTGACTGATTTACTAAATCTACTAACTTAATTCCAATTATTGAAAAAACTAATGTAGAGGATTTGGGAAAACTTTATACTTAAGATATTGTCTATTTCCATTGAGTTCCATCAGTTATTATTTTTTATAGGGGTCCCTGGGTCACTTATAATTTTTGGAGAGAACTCTTAGAGGTTATGGGATCCTTGATAAAGTTGCATATGGAATACCATCCTCATATAGAAGGTTAAATGGAACAAGCTTTTCATAATCTAGAGGATGTCCTACATGCTTTCATCTTGACTTTGGAAGAGCTTGGGATATCCATTAGGGACTTGTTTAGTTTTATTATAATAACATATACCAATCTTCTATAAATTTGGAACCCTTTGAGACCTTTTATAGTTGTTTGTGTAAATATATTCTCTATTGGTCATAGGTTAGAGAACCTTCCTTGGCGAGACGTAATTTGGTCTAGAAGATGGTGGAAAAGATTCTATTAATTTATCGGAGAATAGTAATAGTGTATATCCATTAAAAATCCAATTTTTATTAGTATAAACACCCAATTAAGTTTAGTGTTGGTGACCTAGTGTTTTTGAGAGTTTTACATTGGATAGGTCACCAAAAGATCTGAAAATATGGGATGTTATCACTGAGATATGTGGAACATTTTGAGGTTGTTAAATATATTGGAAATATGTCTTACTATTTTTCTCTTCCACCTCAAATGAAATTTATCCACAATTAATTTCCAATTTTAGAGATTTAAAACTATCTTTATAATCCTTCTCTTGTATTGAGATGGTAATATCTTGAGTTGGAACCTGCTTTATCTATGACCAAGCAGTCAATTCAGGTTATTTATTCTTATATAAAGGTACTTATATGGAAATCCATACCCTTGGTTTTGGTATTATAGAAATATGGTTTTGATTCACATGATACATGGAATTATGAGGAACTAATAAGAGAATAGTTTCCTCGTCTCTTTAATATGAATTCTTGTTGAAAATATTTATAGGGTCAGAAATCATTTATGGTTTGTAGAATTATAGCATTATATTCTTTTCTTATTGGTAGGTTATTTTTTTCATCATGTTTTATTTTACTTTCAAATGGTTTGGGGAATTTTTATACCCTTTAAATCTCTTTTTTGTTTAATTTAATAAAGAGTTTTAAATGAAATTATAATAGTTTTTTAAGTGAATTTTTAGACTTTTGTGAAGCATAGGGTCTAAAAAGGGTAATAACCCTTTACCCATATACAGGTGTGTTGCTTAAGGGTAACCATTAGTGTAAGTGTAATTCTCCTACTGTGTAAGGGTGTGGTGAAAATATTATATTCAATATAACAGTTTTCAATGCACTGCATAAGGGTAGGATTGGATATGTAAGGGTAAACCTGGATTGTGTAAAGGTAAGAAATAGAAACCCTATGCTCGTGTAAGGGTAAAGCCTTCTTATGTAAAGGCTACTCAGTACCTATGTAAGGGTAACCATTAGTGGTTTAAGGGTAAACCCTTATTTATAAAGGCTTAGTTGGGGAATCCATATGTAAGGGTATTTCTTGGTGTGAGAACTGTATTAGGGTAAAACCTCATACAATTATATATATGTTATGACTTGTCCAAGGGTAAACCATGTAACCCTTACATGACTCCCTTATTTTAAAAAATATATATATTTTTAAAAACCGATTTTAATTATTATTCTTCTAAAATGACATGTAACACCATTTTAGTGATTTCAAAAGTTGTAAATAATAATAATTGAATTATTTTGAACCATTAAATATTGTAACTATTTTTATTTTATTTTAAACCTTTTTTATTAAATATTTTGTTAAAAATATAAAATTAAAGAGTGTTTTAATTTGGGATTTTTCTTATATATAAAAAAATGCCAAGGGTATTTTATAAACACCTGAACCTTTTTTTCTTTGATTTTGGTGATCCTCTTGGGTGGATTCTAAGGCATCTAACTACCGGGTGATCGATAAAGGGGTGTTTTGGTTGTTTCCCTTTGATAGTGGGGTGTGAAAAGTTTTGTTTTTTTTCTTGAAAATCACTTTCTTGAGTTTTTTAATATATTTATAATGGAAATAGTTTTTAGAATTCTTTTACATACACTTGAAAAATTAAATTGATTCAATAAAATTATTTGATATTGAGTCTTGAGAAAAATAGATTTAAATGAAATATGATTTTGAAAGGAAAAAATTTTAAGAAACCTATTATTTGGTTTTGAAATATAAAAGGAATTTTGAAACCTTAAATTGGTAATTTGAACTATGAATAATAAATTCAAATGAAAAGAAATATTTTTCCTGATTAATTTATTGAATTAAAGAACATATGGACCTAAGTAGTAAGCAGGTGATTAGAAAAAAGCATGTCTGAACTCTGAACCTCTATCATTATTCTAATGATGAAAACTCTAACAGACCCAAATTCATCATGATTTCATAATGGGGATTTGATGGATTTTATTCCTAATTTTTTGGGCCTTAGGGGAATATACACACTTTTATCCATGATATTTTCACTGATCTGTGAGAGGATAATTTATCCCATGACTAATGGAACCATAGGTAATATGAACCTGGTGCTTTACTTTTAAATTTTTTTATTACATTCTTGTGTTTATTAAAATGTTTTATTATGCCCTTTTGTTTTATGAAAAAAGTTATATAATTATAATTTACTATTAACTATATAAATTTTTCTTCAAGCATGTTTTTATTTAAATTATGAGAATATTTTCTTTCCATTTTTTTGAAGATTTAATCATAAATATGATTATTTACTATATAGTTTCAGAATAATATTTTTTGTTATATCCTACTAAGAATTTTCTTCTCACACCCAATGTTTTCCTTATAGAATTTGTAGATTCATTTTCAGGTCCAAAAAAAGGGAAATTACCATTTTTCGGTGGCGGGTGTACTTGACTCATGTGACCTTGGGAGTTAATGGCGATAAGAGGATTATTTGTTCCATCTGTCATGAGTAGATATTCTGAGGTCGTTTTCATTGACCCAAGATTTTTTTGATGTTTTTTCTACCCTATTTTGTTTTAATCTTTTTGAATATCTTAGGATGTTGATTTTTCTTGTTTTATTCCACTGATTTTACTTGATTGTTTATTCTTTTAGTGAAATTGTTCCCTTCGAATGTTTCTTGATGCATTGGTTCTAGTCGCCAGCTCGTGGGGATCAGGAACTCCCTTCATGCCAGGTTATGATTTCTTCATGTATCACTTAAGTGGGTAATTTGGGTCAGTTCATGAAAATTAGAGAAATTTATAAATATAAGTCAATTGTACTTGAATTTGAATCCTCTATTTAGATGCTCTAATTTTGTAATGAAGTTGTTGATGTCAATTTAAGTCTAAGATAATGTTGATCCAATGTGATGTAAGGAAGAAACACATGATATAAAATGGATACAACATTATTTAAGGGGAAAACATGGTATTATGAACTCATAACAATGTAACAAGAATTACAAAGCCCTGTTTTTCATTCCCTTATAAACAAAATTTAAATTAATTGTAAAAGAAATTGATAATAACATAATAGAAATAATCAACTTGATCCAATATTGGGATGTGAACATAATATGAAAATTTAATATGAGAGAGTGTGGAATAATAAATTTTATCATTTAGTCAATGAAACTTGCATTAAGATGAGAGTGAAATGTAAGGATTGGAATCATAACATTAATTGAGAAAATCATAATGTTAAGAGAAGGACCATGAGGTTATGTTGGATGTAAAACACAATGATAAGATGATTCACAAGACTATATTGAGTAAAAAATACCATAAATAGCTAATGAAAGAATACCTTAATTCAATAATGTATCATCCATGATAAATATGGGACTATTTTGATTAGTTTATGCATGAATTTTGAAATTATCGAAATAAATACATTCCATGTTTCAATTATTCTAATCATTGTGACTTCATTTTGTTCAAGTAATTAAAGAAACCATGTGAAGTAATTGTTTGAGGTAAAATTCATAGAGACCAAGCTAAAGAAAATAATTTTTAAAGAATTTATATTTAAGGGGTATTGAGGTACTGGTAGCATATATGAAATTACAATACAAGACACCAAAGTGATGAAAGTTTTAATGTCACATTAACCCATCCTGTTGTGATTAAAATTTGAGAATGAATTTTTTTTTACCCAAAACTGAATCATTTTACTCTAAAAATAAGGTTCATGTATTTCCTATCAATTCAAATATACACTATGCTCTTTATTAATAGGTTTACTTATTTTATATTTCATATAATTGTATTATCTATGTATTTTAAAGTTTTTATCCTATTGTAACATAACACACACTAGTTATACCATCCATAAATGGTATGTGTTTGGTTTTATTTACCTAAATGAAAATTATTTCACATAAGATATACCTCTGTCCTATTAAAAACAAATAGTTTGGGACTTCTCTTAGAATTTCTAGGACTTATATTCTTTTTTTGTAAATTATTAGGTTCTGTCTAGATCTATGTAAAAGGAATTATTTGTATTGGGTTATCACACCTAGGAAAATGATTTCTATTTTGGATATCCATGCTCTCAAGATTGAGGGTTTTGAGAGTATACATAGGATATTTGGGATCCAAACCACTATAAAATAAGTTCCTTATTTTTTTACTTTACTTCATACTCTCCAAACATATACTCCATATTCACTTTAGTGTACTCAAATTTTTATATTTTCTATACAAATAAATTCCTCTTTACTTGTTTGTTTACTCTATTTTTGAGATAAAAACCCTTACTTGTCTTTTCCATCTATATTATGGGACATAAAAAAGAAAATTATCTTTGGAAAAAGAACTATTAGGTCTGATATAACTTATTAGACCCACTATAAAATAGACCATGATATGGGGATAAATCATAGTATAAAAAGTAAAAACGTCTCATTCAATTACAATACTTTATTTTTTAGTTGAGACTATTTTCTTTTACGCTTCAATTTTGAATGTAAAAAATAACAGGATATGATAAATTCTACTTGGTTCGCCGTATTTGGGTAATATCCAAGGATTATTCAACAACTATGTGTCGATGTGTCAAATTCATTAAGTGTACTACTTTTTATAATGTTTAGTGGTGATTCAATATCCCACTAGTTTTAAAACCATCACACTTTAAAATTTCACCAATCTATTCAAAAGTTATTATTCTCTTTCAATTATAAGTGAAATATAAAAAAGCCTCGTCGAACACAATATATAAACTATAACTTTTTTATTAGTGTAGTGTCATCATGTTGATTAACTCTTTACTCATTTAGAATAATATATTTATGATTTTTAATCCCTATCAATTCTAGTTTCTAATATAATAACCTCTCTAATTACACTTCAATTTCTCTTCGCAATCTTAAATCAATTTCTCTATTAAAAGATATCTCATATGTCTTTCCCATTTCTTACTTATGTGGCATATCTTTACTCCTAAACTATTGGTTGTTCAATAATGTTCAAATAATCCTTAATTATCCAAGTAAAATCCATTCACTAAATTTATTATATTCCCCCTTGTAAAGAGATATGAATCTTATTTTTTGAACAAAGAACTTCAAAATCATGTTGTGATTTCATGTTCGATAACATAGTTCCATTGTTCAATTGTTGAATCTGAAAACCATGATCGTCAATTCCTCGTCGATTTTTTTTTCTCATTTCATTATTTTTAATTTCATGTCTAGAATGAATCAGGACATGGTCTCCATCATTTCATGAAATGGTTTTGTTTTAAAAATTCCAATATATTTCTCTAGTATAGAATCTAAGTGGAAACATTAAATTATTAGAAAATCCTTGTTTAAAATTTGGTTTTTGTAAAACAAAAACTCCACCATGAAATATACTACTATTTTATTTCCTCTATCATATCATGGAAAATAATAACTCTATCAAATCTATTCTTCAAAATTACTTGCATCCCTAATCTGTCTCTGTTGTCTTTTTCATTTTTCTTCCAACTTTGAGAATGAATTCCCATCCACGAAGGCATTTCCTACTCTTCATATTTCAAAAACAAATATTAAATAAATTCCACAACACACTATGGAATAAATCATATGTTATTTATAAACAATTTGGAAAATATATTTATCAAAATGTCTCTAACTTACCACATGTAACATATTAGTTTTTTTCTCATATCAAGGGGACAATTATGATGTTGTATGTATAACTATGGTACATTTTTTCACCCAACAAAATGACTCAAACATCATTAAGAAATTATAAAACTCCATATAATTATTTCTTAATATCAATATGAGTCATTTGAATGGAATTCTTATACCTTTTTAAATAAAAAATAACCTATAGTACTTTCTTGTATTTTCTCTAAAAATTATATTCATCATATCATTTTTTGTCATATTAAAGTCCATCTAAACACGGTCTATTTGATGATAGGAAACATAATCATACCTATGATGAGTCTAATTATTATAATTTTTCAATAAATCATTTAGGTTCTACTGTTCACTCTCAATATATCATGTAAAATAATATATGTTTCAATATTTTCTACATGGAAAACTTGTCAATTTTAAATCCACTTTAAAAATTGATAAACCGTATAATCTAATCAAAATATTATATAAAGATCATATTCAGCATATCAATTAAACTATTATCTATGTGTGTGTGTAAAAAATAAATAAATAATATTTATAATAATTAATGAATGATAATAAATTTTTTCTTGGATAAAACCTTTCTTTTTAATGGTTACGTCAAGAAACCCAAACACTTAATTTTTAGCAGTTGTAGAAAGAAATATGTTACAGGAAGTAATACCTTGGTTTTTATTTCTTATGAAAATAATTACCAATCTCCATTGATTTTATAAATTATAGTGAAAATAAGATGTAATTTTAATGGTCTTTTCTAGGATCCCAATATCCTAGATTTTTAATGGTAGTGTGCACCATTCCCCTTAAACTAAATGGTAGTGAACACCCAATCCGTCTCATTAAATGTAGTTATCACCTATTTATTAATAATTAATGGCAGAGATTACCCAATAAAAAAAGATTCAGGATTATTTTATGCACTTTGAATCACACTATAAATCCTCAAGTAAGAATATAATAAGAAGCGCTAGGGGGAGTGACAATTGTGAGAGAGATATTAATAATGATAAAAAGATCAAAAATAAATCTATAAAATTATTTTGAAGTTATTCACATGTATTAAACCAAATTTAGGGGTGTATTTACATACTCTAATAACTTTTGGGTCATTCTAAAACCTATGACGGTGTTAGAGAGCCATTTGGGATCAAATTAAGGCAAGTATCTCCATATCTAATAGTTTTTCTTCTTTTATGGGTTTCTACAGGATAGATAGAAAATGTCACTAAATGGTCACTGGTACCTATATGTGGAGGACTCTAAATTTGTCATATATAATCGTCTTGATCACTCTATTGTTTTTGGTTCCTTCAAAAAAATTCTAAAATAAAAACACTGAAATATATGAAATGAAATCATTAGACACATAATATTGTATTTTTGATCCTTAAAACCACCAAATATAGTGATATGTACAACATTATACCCTTTTTATCACAAAAACATAAGATATTTAATAATAAGAGGAAATTAATGGTGCATTACTCAAGAATATAACAAAAATAATTTCAATGTTTTATAATGAAAAATGAACAATTTTATAAATACTTAAAAAATCTATTTAGGAAATACATTAAATAAATATTTAATTATGAATTAAATTTAAAAAATTCTCCCCCTTTGCGATTTTAAAAAATCCAAAATCACAAAACTTTCACAATTCAAGAATAATTCAGTTTCAAATCCATTCAATTTTCAAAATAATTGAAATAATTCAAGATCACTTTGAACCTATTACATTCTCCCCATAATACCAATATAAATGTTTCTTTGATGTCAAAATTATATCCCCCTTTTAGGATATAAAATTATATCTACAAAAATGATTGAAAGCAAATTCCAAGTGTTGAAACTTTAAAAATACTTTCTTAAATTTGAGAGTGAACAAACACATTAGCATGTGTATCTCTAGGAATTTATTTATATATAAAAAGTTATTTGGGTCCCCCTAAAATTATTCATACTTTAAAAAATATAAATGGACACCTTATACAAGTAAATCATGATTTAAATAATAAAATAGAAAAAAAATAAACTCCCCTAAATGAGTGAAATTAATCAACCAATAAATACAATACATAAATAAAAGGATATAAATGAATCGGTAATCTCAATATTTAAAATAAATTCATGATTTAAAGAAGCAATTTTCTCAATGTGAACATAAAAGACTCATATAAATATCAATATGTTCAAGATTTAAATTTACGATATATTTTTGAATTCATGATTTTGATCAAAAAGGGTGTTTCTTCTATAACATTTTATGATTAAGAAAAAAGTGGGTTGGATCCCCCTTGATTATAACATTTTAAATATAAATATCCATGAAATATTAATATTCAATATTGAAAATAAAATAATATATCAAAGATAATTTTGAAATAAATTTCAATATTTCATTATGAAATTAACAAATATTACTAAAATGGTTTTGATAAGATATTATCAAATTTTAATAATGAAATGAATTGAAACATTGAAATTATATAAAAAATTTATCATAAGGGTAATTTTAATAATAAATCAAAAAAAAATCTTCAAAGAAAATAATTATTCATTATACTTCATTATTTCACTTTTTTTAACTATCATAAGTGATTAATATCTCATAACAAGTTGATATGAACAATTGATATTGCATAATACTAAATAAGAATATCGGGGAAAATAATCATTTTTTATTTCAAAAAATGATTCGTATAATAAAAGTCTTGAATAAGAGTTAAAAACTTTATTTCAAAATAATATATATAATATATTTTAAAAAATAATTTCAAAAAATAAAATATGAAATATGAATGGATTTTAATATTTTAAAATTTTAAAATTTTGAAATTATTTCCAATACCAAGATTATAAAATTAAATTAAACAAAAATAATATTTGAAACAAATCTTCCCTTAAATGTGAAAGAATGAATATACACCTTTTATGGGAAATACATGGTTCTCGTTATCTTATTTATGATTAATTTGATAATTTTTTCCTCATATGCACATGTTTTTTGAGAAATATCATCCATGTATATTGTAGTTCATTGAAAATTTATCTTATGCCATTTTTTCAAAAAAAACAAATAAGAAGCTAGAGATTTTTGTACCCAAAATTTGGGTCTACAAATGTTAGCCATAATTATTTTGGAACCCATAATTACTTGGGATATTAATTACCATAGTATATATTATATCTTCTAGATATTATATATTAACAGAGGTGGTCTAATTTGGTTAACCAAATATATAATTATTACAATTACATACATAAATTAAGTGCCTGGTTTTTTTATAATAATTATAAAACTTATATTGAGTGACACCTATAACAAAAATGGTATTTTTGGTATTTTTATAGGATCTTTCATTATAACCAATTCCATCATTACTTTTCCTAAGAAGTTGGGATCCCAAAATTAAATTCAAACTTTTCATACCTTGGGTGATCTTATAAAGAGATTTATTAAGTTCTTGAATTATTAATTCTAATTTTTAAACAGTTGGTTTCTATTTTAATTTCATGGATAACATATCCTTTTATTTAAATAGTTGATTATTCTTACTCAAAATGGGATTATATTTATTTTTAATCTTTAATTTGGTAGAAAGTTCCCAAAATCCTTCCATTAATTATTCTCTGGAATATTTGATATCTTCATAATCAAGATTGATAAAAGAACAAGAATAATTTTAAGAAGAATAGGTGGATGTATGACAGTTTACCTCATCATGTTACATAAGTAATTTGGGTATACCATCACTTGATTTGGATTAAGATATGGAATCATCACTAGCACTCCAAGTTGACACCATGAATTTGGTATTAATTTCATTCTTTTCTTCACCCTATTTTTAGAAAAGGGGAACTCTAGCTTGATGTGACCCTTTTTCTTGAATATATAAAAGCATACCACTAGTTCACCATTTTGTATCTCAATTTTTGAATTCTTAGAATAATTTTCACATTTATTAAACTTACAAATATTCTTGTCCAAGTGTTCAATATTAAACATCCTTTCGGATGAATCATTATCAATTTCATTTAAGGTGATGTTCTTATTTTTCTCCTTGACCTATTTTTATTATTTCATGTATTCCCTTTTCATTGTAATATTGTAGGTCATGAGGGACTCATTGTTATCTTATACTACTATATTCTTGATGTCCTTTACTTCTTGAAATGTTATCAGTTTGGCTTCCCAAGATATTAGAAAGGCAAAAGGGATCTTTTCACATGTTTCATCAAGATAAGATCGTATCCAAGTGATTTAAATCCATTATAAATTATAGTAAATCTAGTAAATATTTCTATAATTGACTTATTAGGATGTATACTATATATTTTAAAATCTAGATGATATATATAAATCCTTTTATCCTTTACTTTTTTGGTACCTTCATGTGTAACTTCTAATATTTTTAAATTTCATAAGATATTTCTCACAAATAAACTCTATTAAACTAATTTCTATATAACTTAAAATAAATAGTATTAATGTTTTTTCCATCATTCTTAAAAGTCTCTACATCATTGGTGTTCCATTCTTTTTATTTTAATTAAGTAGGGGTATAGCCATGCATAACTCTACTCTAAACCAGATATCCTTTGCTTTTAATAAATGTCTACATTCTTGTTTTACATTAACCATAGTTTGATACATTAAATTATGGATCTATATCAATTGATTTTCCTTTCAGATAACATTAGGAATTTTAGGTATATGTCATTGTTAATTTATTATGAAATTGGTTAAGGTTTTAAAATCCTGGTTGGATTTGATACCAATTTTTGGTTTGATTAAATATTGAAATTGGAGGTGAATTTCATTTTTAAAAATTTTAATAAATTATAACTAAAATTGATGAAATTTAAAATAATTAAGGTGCTAATCTAAAATTAAAATAGTTAAGTTTATATAAAATATAAAATAAAATACAAGGAATAAAAATTTGATAAAGGAGTCTAAAATTAATTCAAATGGGGTCTATATGTCTCCTCCCCTCAAGTTATTTGAGTCGTTTTAGCTTAATGTTTTTTAAATAGTTATAATTAGAAACCCAAACCCTTTATTTTTAGAGATTTTAGCAAGAAACGCATTACAAGAAGCAAGAACCCTTGTTTTTAGTGGTTATCCTAAAAAACCTATCACATTTTATTTTTCACAACTATGGAAAGAATCACATTGGACTTTTAATGATTTTGGATATGAACCCAATCTATAACACTTATAATGGCAATGTGAACCAACCCCTCACACTCAATGGTAGTGAGAACCCAATCCCTTACTTTAAAGGTAATGATCACTTATCATACTCACACTAAATGTTAGTGAAAACTCAATAAAATAAAGAAGTAGAGGATTGCTTAGAACAATCCCTTTAAAGAACACTCTTAATCTTCTAATAAGAATATAACAATCAAATATGGTAAAAAAGATACAATTGTGAGGGATATATGTATAATGATGCAAAGTAACACAAGGGAACTCTAAATTATCTATAAGGTATCCATATGTATCCAATCACCATTGGGGTGTATTTATATATTTTAATGGATTTAGTATCATTCTATAACCTTTAATGGGTTCATAGAGTCTTTGGAGGAAAAATTAAGATATGTGGAGCCCTATCTAATAGTTATTTTCCTTATCTTTCAAGATTCCATCGAATAGTCGATGGATTCCGCCATCCAATAGGTTGAACCTAGTTAGAACCTGTGTTTTTTTATGTACCACCAGCCATCTGGTGGTACCCCACTAGGTAGTCACTCTTACATGCATATGTAGAACTCTAAATGTACCTACGATGTCTCATTTGGTCCCTTTTTTTAGTACCTTTATAAAAAATATAAATAGAATCAATAAAATCCAAGAAATTAAATTGTTAGAAACACAATTTTGTGTTTGTGATCATTAAAATAACTTAAGATATTGGGATTTATAGCACATCCATCTCATCAAAATAAAGAAAAAATTTATTAATTTTGCAACCCAAATAGGGAGTTATAATAGTATTAGGGTAAGATCATATCGTATTCTATAATGAATAAAAAAATTCAATGGATGTCATGGAATATGATATAATGATATAATTAAAGAAAATTAATTACCATATAATTGAAAAAAATTATATAATATATTATGATAAACTAAAAAGTTAAATAATAGTAATGTCTGTTTTTTATGCTTAATCTTATACCTTAATTCCCATTTTGAATAATTTTTTTAATTGCAAAAAAAAATATGAAAACTTAATAATTAAACCATTAAAAAATAATATATAAAATCTAAAATTAAACATATCAAGATTTACATAGAATACATGTTATTGGTTAGGCTATTAATTTTCTCAAAATTCATAATATTAACTATTCATGTTTTCCAAAATAATTATAGAAATAAAATATTATATATTATAAAACATTGAAAATAATCACTTTTACGATAATTTTTTTTTACTTTTCATAAAAAATAATTATAATTGAAAACAACCCACTCAAAAAAAATACAACACATATTTATATATTAAATTCAGGAATAAAATAGTTATTTTATTCAAGTAAAATGAATATAAAATAAAACAATGTTTTGTATTATTCCATAAAATTATTCAAAAATCAATAGTATTAAAGGATCTATTATTATAAAAATAATACTATAAAAAACACTAGATTTGTGTTGAAAATCATTAAGAATAAAGGGTTAGAATAACCAAATTTATTAATATACCATATAATACAGCTAGTTTTTTCTAAACCAACATCACTCGAAAAAAAACTCATGTTCATTGTATGGAATTTAATAATGAAATTTTCATTTCAATATTCTTAACATAAAACATGTTATATGATTTAAAACTTCTTATATATTTTATAATTAACAAGAAAACAAGCACATTAACAAAAATAAACCCACCTTAAACTGAATTAAATTAGATCAACTACATGGATTAAAAATCACAAATTAGTTATTTTGAAGATCATATTTTCATTTAAACCATTTATAAAAAGGTCATCTATAATTATTTGTTTAATTTTATTCTTAGGACTTACTCTTATTCTTTTAATAAGTAAATTTTTCATTGTGATTTCCATATAAATGGGTGCATTTTTTTTGAAAATCAAGTCGCAAGGATTAACATTAGTAAAAAGTGGAGTTACACAAGTCAAAAAGAAGTAAATTTACATTTAAGTGTGGTCTTCAACTCACCAGGTATTCCAAATAAGTGAGTAAATTTCTATTCAGAGGACCCTTTTGTTGGAAAGCTAGTCAGCAGGTTAATTCGCCTCACGATAAATGTGTGTGATGATAAAGTTCATTTAATCAAGTGTGCTTAGGAAGTTATTCCATTTGTTTTTGTGATTCCAGGAAAGATTAATTTGGCCCTTCCAAAATACTTTCACAACTGTAGTTGAGTCACTTTTGAACCAGACCGAGTTCCGGTTTCTTGGCCGAGCAGTTTCAACGGCATTAATAAGACCATGAATCTCTGTCTCAAGTGTTTTTTTGCTGTACGTACCATGTTCCCCCTTGAGAAAGTAACAATTATGATCATAGAAGATGATTTCACATCCAGCAGGCCCAGGATTGCCCTTTGAAGAGCTATTCTTGTTGAATTTAACCCAACCTACAAATAGAGGAAGCCAGAAAAGTTCTATGGTTCCAAGGGGTTTTGGGAAGTTATCAAGAATTTATATCCTTCTCAAGATTGAAAGATATTTAACCAATTTGTCACAACATTCAACATGCAAGTAATTGGATCATCATCCCGCAAAAAATATAGAAGAGAGGGAAGAATTTTGGTTGGTAACAGCTTAAGCGTGCATACATTTATTTCTTTATGTCCAGATGGTATGAATAACCTCTGTACAGGATACCAATAAGAGAATACACACCTTCTCCAAGAGTTTTGTAGCACCTAGATCTAGTAAAAATGATATATTTCAGAAGTGTGAAGTGGATTCACTTCAAAAAGATAAAAAAAATAAATCCAGAGTGAATAAAATGTGTTGTAGGAAAGGAAAAGATGATTCACATCTTCCCAGTGCTGCTAAAATATGGTACTTCTGGAACACAGGTTGATTCCAACACACTGCAAATTCACCTCAACCAATAATTTTTAGAAATGAAGGTTCCAGAGTAATGTAAAATAGAACGGCATCAACCATGTTTTATTAAAGGATTCAATCCTAGTGATATATCCATGAATGAGGTGATCATAGTATCCTTTAGAATTAAGGATTACATTTTTTCTAGGTTCCCGCAGTAGAAATTCATTACCATCCAAGAAGTTATAATCATTAATAATAGTTGAAATTTGAGAAAGAAGAGCATTGATATGATCAATCTAATTCTTTATAGAGGATACATAATCAGTATCTTGATCAGTAATGTCAACACTGACAATAATTAGAGAGCATGTGCAGTTGTGTTTCTTGAATTTGAGATAGGATTGATCATTAACCATCCAACGAGACTGACTATTGATATTATAAAAGATTTTTTTTTGTCCAGGCCAGATTGAAGATTGAACATAGTACATATTCCCATTGATAAGTCTTTCGAGTAACTTATATCTAAGGAAGTTCAAGGTTTGTGACTTGTCATTAATAATCCTCCATATGAACTATGCTTGTAAGGAACGATTAAAGAGATCAAGGTTTTTGGATCGAAGGCCTTTATTAGAATATGTATTACAACAACTCTTCCATGGAGTATAAATTACCATTCATTCCAGTATACTACAAATCCACACAAATTTTCTCATCAAGGATTTTAAATTATTTATAATTGAGGTAGGCCATGAGTAAACCATGAAAGTGTAGACCAGTTTTGAGGTGGCTACAAGTTTAACTAAGTATAACCTTCCCGCCATTGAATGTGATTTGACTTTCCATGATGCGAGGGTCCTTCTAACCTGACTCAAAACATCCACAAAGTGAGATGGGTGAGGTTTACCAAAGAACATGGGGACTCTGAAGTTGGTGAAGGGGATATACCCCTCACAAATTTCAACATCATTTATCATACAATATTTCCTTGAGGTAGAGATATTTTTTCCAAAATAAACAAATGACTTGCTCTAATTAACCACCTATCCTGAGACCAGATCATAATGTAGCAAAGACTTCTTGAGGTTTTGGATATTTTTCCTGTCACCCTAGGTAAAGATAATAATATCATCTGCAAAGAGAATGTGCAAGCGGGCATAGATGCCCTTTTCTTCTATGATTATTTTAAGTTCACCCAAATTTTTCATATAAAGGAGAAGTATAATAAGGTAGTCTTCGGTAATATCAAAGATAAAGGTAGAGAGAGGGTCACCCTGCCTCACTCCTCTTGAGTACTTGAGGTAAACCTTTGTGGATCCATTAATAAGAATGGATATGTTTGCAGATCTAAAAGAGCCTTGATTCATTGGATAAACCTCTCGTTAAAACCAAACTCATAGAGAATGGATCCAATGAAATTCCAATCAATCATATCAAAGGCTTTTCAAATGTCTAATTTGAGAGCAATATTACCCCCTCTGGTTGACTTCTGTAGCAAGTTGACACATTAAGAGGTAGTGATAAAGAAATCTGAAATTTTCCTCCCATTAACATAACCAAATTGATTCAAAGAGATAATTCTACCAGATACATGAATAAGATGATAAAAAAGAATTTTTTTGAAAATATTGTAGGTAGTGTTGACAAGAGATACTATTCTATATTGAGCAATATCACTGGCATTTCCCACCATAGGTATTAATGTAATAAACTGATCATTTCAACATTGAGAGAGGGAGCCTTCTGTAAAAAAAGTGTTTAACCAGTTTACAAACATCAGAATTGATAACCTCTTATTATAATTGAAAGAAATGATTAGTAAATCCATATGGTCCTATAGAACTCCCTTTATTGAGCATGAAAACTACATCTTTAATTTTAGTGTCCATAGGGGTAGTGGTGAGAAAGATATTATCAACCTCAATGAAAAGCTTTTGAATAATGCCATTTCTAATAACCTTATTACTTCTAAGACCATTTAAGAGGTTAGTGTTATAGGAAACAATATTATTAGAGAGTCTTTATCGATCATCTATGATAGTGTCACCATACTTTATTAAAGATAGGGGTCGTTGGAATTTCTTAACTCTTTGAAGGGCATTGAAAAACTTTGTATTATGATCCCCATTTTTGAGCCACTTGACTTTAATATGCTCCTTTTGTATGTTATCTCGAAGTATGAGGTGATTATTGAGTTTGGAGGATATATTGGCTTCAAAGGCTCTATCACTAGAGAATTTGGTTTTTGTGGTATCTTCTTGAATCTCATGAAGAGAACTCTCAAGAGAATCAATTTCTTGATCAAGGAGTCTGACTTGATTCTTTCTCCACTACTTCATAATGACCTTAAGAACATTCATCTTGGAAATTCAAGCAAGAGGGTTAACATTATGATCTGGAAAATTCTAGGTAGCCTTCACTAGTTGAGATCATTCAGGAAGAGTGGTCCAAGAATTATTAAACTAAAAAGGAATAGAAATATTTTTTCCGTTAATAGAGAATGTAGTTATAATTGGGTGATGGTCCAAATTATGTCTCACAAGAGTGACACGTGAGATATATTTCCAACTTCCAAGAAGAGAGTCATTACTAAAGGCACGGTCAATCCTGTTTGCCCTAGTACCAGTTAAATGCATCTTGTACTAAGTATATTTGGCACCAATAATATTAAATTCAAGAAGGTTTGACTCCTAAATACATGTTCTAAAATAACTCATAGAATCAACATTAGAAGAATGAACTATCTTCTCATCCGCATTTAAGATAGAATTGAAATCACCCATGACTACCCAGGGATCCAAGATAATGCTGGATAACTCATTGATGTGTTTCCAAAGATATATTTTTCTGATATAACAGTTGAAGGCATTAGACATTGATTAGAAAAAGGTCTGACACATGTTGAGGAAACTGTAGTTAATAATTTTTTCATCCACTTGAACAATACTAGGATTAATAACCCTATGGTGAACAAGAAAAGAATGTTTTTCCAGGCAAGAAGCGTCTTAAACAGAACTGAGAAGAGGATAACCACTGCTAACAAGCGGGGAACCAGAATTAAATTTTTTAGGTTTAGGATCAATGATACCTATGATTTTAGGTTTATATTTACCCAAAATAAGCATAAATGAACTAAAAGTGCTAGGGTTGTCCATTCCCTAGCAATTCCAGTAGAGTATTCTCTTCATTAATTCTGAATGGGGGCAATTCCCCCTATATTGGTTTGCTCAGTTTCTTTGTTTTTATGAGAGCTCCTCAACTCTCTCTTACTAGAAAGATTGGTGGGGGCCTACCTTGGTGTGTTATTTGTTACTAACTAAAATGATTACTTGGGAATTGAGACTAGCTTAATAGTGGATGAGTCTATCATTTTGATCTTTGTGTGTTGAGACAAGGTGGGATCGGCCTCTTTAATAGGGGTAGATGTTAGAATGCCTTCAAATGTAGTTATGTCATCAAAAATAGTAGTATTTAGTAAATTTGAGGTTATAAGATCCAACATGAGAGATTCAAATTGCAGGCATAGAGAAAATGATAAAATATCATTAGATAAATCTTGGAGAATTACTTATTCATGAACACTTATGTCAACATTTCTATCCCATTAGAGATAACAACATCATCTTGAATGGAAACTCGGACTTGTGTTTTCTCTTCTTCAACTAACTGAGCCCAAGACATACTAGTACTATCCTTGTTATCCTAGGTGACCCCTTTTGAGCCTTCCTTCGATTATTTCCCCACATAATTCTTTGTGTTAACATTTTTCCATATGGATTATTCCTTCACTGAGGTCATATTGGAAGGTGTCTTGAAAAATATTTGTAAAATTCTACACTTGTGGATGGCATGTCCAACCATTATACAGTGCTCATAGTATTTGGGTAGTTTTTCAAATTCAAATCTTACCTTAATGAGGTGATCATTCACATCAAGCGACACCCATTCCAGTAGAGAAAGTTCCATATCGATCTGGATAAGAACTCTAGCATGGAGACCGAGGTTTCCATTAATCGTTCGCTGTTCAATCCTCAAGGGATTCCCAATTCCTGAAGCCAGATCGTTTAGAATTTTTGGATGCCAGTAGATCTATGGGAGTCCATTAATCATTTCCCAACCCTAATCAATAAAATTATTTTTCATAAAATGGTGTATGTTCAGATCCCATTCTGAGAGGTGAAGGATCCATGGTTTCAAAGTAAGAGTACCCAAAAGCTAGATCACATTTAGGTATTCCTGACTATGAAAAATGAGATGAAATTATCCTTTACCTACTGGGATTAGCCGCCAACCAGAGAAGTTCTAACAATGAGAAATGAGGTCTTTTAGATTAGCATAGGACCAAGTATGTTCCCCCCTTTTATTGAAGACCTGATCCATCATAGAGAATTTGAATAATTCCATCCATTGTCTAATAACCTATGGATCATCCACTACTGTAATTGATCCTTCACCTGAATGCTTGATGATAAGAGGCTTATTCTAATTCAACTCTAATAAAGAAACTCCTACAAATTACTTTTCAAAGGATTTTTCTTTGATGGAAGGAAAGTTAGTGATCGATCCATTAGCAGGGTCATTTTGAAGTGGCACAAATGATCATTCCCAATCAGGAATAAACAATTCCATTTAGCTACAAGATCAGATCCATAAAAAGTCATCAAACATAAATGGGTGCATCACTGGTTCTTCTATTAACATATCTAAAACATATTTATCTAGTCATATCCATCTTCTTATCTACTGGAGCCACTCCAATTCTCTCTTAAACACATTCATTTATAATCTTATCCATCTTAGTATTCCCACATCTCTATCTTAATATTTTCATTTATAATACCGCTATTTTTTGTTAATGGATTATCATTAAAGGAAAACACTCTACCATATAAAATAGACAGTCTAATAACTTCTACATAAAACATACCATTAAATTTTAATGTGATTTTATGAATATAAAGAACCCTACAAATACATACTAATTTTATCCATATAATTGGAATTATATGAGAGATAGATGAATTAATATCTCTATTACATTTTTGAAAAGATCCAAAATATCGAAAATGGTCAGCATTTAAAATAACTTGGGCTTTAAATATCGCATCCATAACATTATTATACAATACTTTGAAAAAATAACACACTATGTATTATTTTATATCCCTAATAATATGGTAATATTTTTATTATAATGTATATATTCATAAACCTAACGTTAAATTAATAGTATCTTTGGATTCTATAGTGAGAACTATATCATCCAAAAAAGCACAAAATTAGTTATCTCATCTTGAATATGATTTGTAAGTACATATAACACCAAATAAAAATTTATGAGCTTAAATTTGAGTCTTGATGTATTCCTATCTCGATATTAAAGTAAAAAAAACAAAGTAGATATATCTATTAAAAATAAAAATAAAAATTTCACTAAAATAAATAAACCTTCGAAATAAACAATTTACCGAAAATTAAAAACATGTATTCAACTAAAAATACTAACTCAGCTAAAAGAAAGGAATAATTTTAGATTTACTCAATGATAACATTAATAAAAAAACTTTTATTGTAAAAACCTATATTAATATTAAAACAATATACACCAACTATTGAATAATTTGAAAAAAAAATCAATAATAAAAACATTAAATAGATCATTACATATATCAAACCAATGATAACGAAATATTATGATTGATTTAACAATCATCCAAATTAAACTTATAATAAATAAAAATATTGATAAAACTGAAGGAAATAACAAGGTGAGAGAATAGATATCTAAAATATATTTAGTTTATTTTTTTAACTTATCAATTGTCAAATGATAGCCATTCATAATCATAATAATATGATGTATACTTTTTTAGTTATTTTTTCTTCTACCATGAAAATTCCAGTGGAATTTCCATAAATATTAACTAAAATATCGTTGTTCTATTCTAACATATTAATGTTGGATAATTTTTTAAAATGATATTTAAAAAAATATAATTGTAAGAATAATATGGGGTTGGAAGTATTTGTAAAAATAGGTCGATGGGAGCATGAATGGAATTAATTATTCCTATGGAATGGAATGGGAAGCCTAAACCACATTCACACTTCTTTTAAAAAGATCAAATAGGAGGTTTGAATGTTGTTCATGTCTCCCTCTCACTAAAAAAATATTAAAAGTGGTGATGTCCCTTATTTTTCCATTCATACTCCTCTAATTTTTCAGTGAAGCTCTAACGGATTTAAATATCTTTCTCAAATTATATTTTTTGGTCTTTGAGAAAGTAAATTAAAATTTTAAAAATATTTAATTTTAATTTGAATTTTTTAAATTATTTGGATAATTTAAATAATTAGATTTTAAATTTTTTTTATTAAAATAATTGGTTGTTTCGATGATTTAAATTGTGTTTAATTATTTAGTAAATTTAAATATGATGTTTGAAAATTTTAAATGTTTTAGAGTAATTTAATAAATTTATATTGAATAATATATTAAAAAATTAAATTATTTTAAATAATTAATTAATTATAAAATATAATTTATCAACACTTCTAATTGACATATAATTATTATTAGTTATACAAACCAATATATGTTTCGGTTTTATATTTTCATTGATAATTTTTAATAATTAAAATTATTTTTTATTTTTGATGATTTTTGTATCATCCCTTTTCCTTTTATATAGGATATGAGTGTCCATGATAAATTTTTTTGTATCAAAATCCCCCAAAATCCCTTTCTTACATGTGAGTAATGTTGAAAAAAATTGAGGTTCCAAATGAGTCGATGATGTTCGATGCTGCATATGTACATGACAGTTAAGCAGATTGATTACTTTTTTGCAATCCAATAGACCAAACCCAATAATTATTTACCCATGTTATGTGGTTAGGTTATCGTTTTCTTTATAAACCAAACCCATTTCATATAGCTCAGGATTATTTTTTAATAATGATTTTTAATTATTTTTTAATGTGAATGTATGTAGGGAGTTTAATAATAAAGAAATAAATACTGAAATTTATATTCCATTTATAAAACTTTTATCAAAATAAATTATCATAAAATATAATAATTATTTAAGTTATAAAAAATAATAAATATAATCTTCAATGAAACACTAGTAGAAAATAGGGAATCTTTGGAGGTCTAAAGTCCAACACAGACAGAATTATTATGAAAGTGATAAAATTAATAAAGTTTAAATTAAATATATAATATTTAATTAATCCCAAATTAACACACTTATATAAAATTAAAATAAAGTTTTAAAAAACATTAATAAATATATATTTTCAAAAATAATGAAATGATTAATTTAAATGGTTTTTAAAAAATGATATGAACATTCGATTTATCTTATATATAATTAAAAACTAAAATACAAGTTCATTTTTTGAAATTAAAATAAAGAAAACAGTCTAATTTTATTAATAAAGTAAATGACACAACATATATTTTAGAAGAAAATAATAATTTAAATAAATTAACCAAAGTAATTTTAAGTTCATTATTATAAAACTCTTATCAAAAAATGTTCATAAAATATAAAAAAGTATTATTTTATAAGTAATAATAAATGTCAAATTAAATATAATACTAGTAGAATATAGGGCTTTTGTGGGGGAATATATTCATGTGTTGTCTCTCATTTCATTAATGTTTTAAAAAGACTAAAATTACAATTTAATTTATAATATTCAATTAATCCTAAATTAATATTCATATATCATTTTAAGATAAAGGTTTGAAAAAATTCATGAAAACATATATATTTTCAAGAATAATGAAAATAATATTTTAAATAATTTTTATAAAATATTTTAAAATTGAAATTTATCTTATATATACTTATAAACTAAATTATTGGTTAATTTTTTTAAGTCAAAAAAATATATTCTGATTTTTTTAATAAACTAAAAAAATAAATATCTAAAAAAAATAATTAAAGTAAATTATAAAAAATAATTTATTACATTAGACTTTGTAATCAAGATAAAATACTAGATTATGCTTTATTTTTTTGTAAAATATAGATAAAGAAACTAGGGGATCAATGTAATCATTTATATAGAAAACCCTTATGTTCATAAAAAACATTTCAAAGAGTGGTATTGCCATTTACACAATTCACCCATCAAAAAAATTACTATGTCTCAGAGTCAACAACCATTTCACTGAGCAAGTATCGGTGAAACTGATGCCTATAAGAGATATAAGGAGGATTCTTCTAATATTTTCCACATCATTATTGATATATTTCAAAAAATATTGTATTGGATGTGTTAGATTTGTTGACAATAAAGTTTTTCCAAAATAGTTGAGACTACCCAAAATGGGAAAGGTCAAGCCCTAGTAAAGGTCAAGGTGAAGTTGAAGGAGAATACCAAAAATATTTGTATAATGTTTTTTGAGAAAAACTGACCAACATGGGTTAGAACATGGGGAGAAGAAGCTATAGTGAAATTCATTGTGAATCCTTGGTTCACTTGTGCAACATGGATTTTCCCAAAATGGGCATAATGGAATTCATGGTTTGAGAGTTTAACAGCATGGTTTTTGAGAAGTAAAAAATGGGGTTTACCATGCATGTGTCTCAAGTTGTAGTGCTTGTGAAGTATAAATTTTTGAAATTGGGTAGACCAAAATAAGACTATTTCACTAAAGAAGTTTTTGGTATATAGGTGTGGCCTAAGGATGAAACGGGATTCTCTACACCCATGGTGAGGTAATTAGTGGTGAATAAGTGGTTAAACCTATCAAAATAGAATTAATAAGGAGACCACACCCATGTTTTTAGTGTGTTACTACAAATCATATTTTAGAATTTTCATGGAACCGCTTTTAGGGTTAAAGTGGGAACCCACATATCCTAAGATCACACATAATGTAGAATCACACATGATTCAGTGGGGAAATACAAAATTCAAACACTAACTAAAATTAAAAATGAAAGTCATTGGAATATTATGTCAATGAGATCACCACAAATATCGAGAACTTCCCAACAATCCCTAAAATGAGATGACACTCGTCGTTTCCACACACCATTGTCATCATCACATCACCATCACCATTATCTCATCACCGATGTTCACATCATTTATTTCCACCGTCACAAACTCGAAAACCTCCTACATCATCTTCATAGCCATATTTGTTCCTCAATCTGTAACGACACCATCATGGAAAACACCAATGGTAGCAACCAAAACCAATAATGAACAATAAAAAAACTAGAGACACAAATTACATCACTAATAACATCTATGAAGAAACATCAAAGAAAACCCATTTGATAAAAAAACAACTCCCATTTTTGTTTTCATTTCCACCATTGAAAGTCTCCATTCACAAATATAAAGATATTAATAACTATCATAAAAGT
Organism: Viscum album; assembly: GCA_963277665.1. Lineage (NCBI taxonomy): Eukaryota > Viridiplantae > Streptophyta > Magnoliopsida > Santalales > Viscaceae > Viscum > Viscum album. The sequence goes on from OY728166.1 coordinate 1,326,266,648, forward strand.
ATAAATATGAAAGGTCCTTAAAACTCAAAACTAGGGTTTCATTACACACATAAAGAATAAAACAAGGAAAACCACATCTCGGATTTAATCCATCATTGGACGTTCCTCTTAGAACATCGTGGACTGGGTGAATGCACTTCCCAAAGCCTCTATGAAACCATAATCATTGACCGACTAAGGGAGAAATGAAGGAACTGAAATACAAAGCAGTGTTGACAATAGTTGGGGCCTCAACAGATAATCTTATCCTCAACAGGCCACCAAATCCAACTTTCAAATACACCACCATGCGAATATCAGGCCAAAAACAAAACCAAAGGAACAACAGTGCCAGGAAGCAATCACTAAGAGAGGTTGATACTAGAACCAATCCAAACACCTGAGAAACCAATGCAATTCAACCTATTTATCTCAAATCTCCCTGAGAAAGTTGGTTTACCAGACCATAATGGGGTTCAAAACATGTCCACTGGGAGGACAGGGTAGGGGAAGAGCAAATAAGGGCTTAAATAGGGTAAATAGAATCAAATAAGGGAATGAGGAGAAATTGGGAATGGGAGAAAAGGGGAAGGAGAATAGAGGAGGGAGGGAAAGGGGGGAGATGAAGTTGGATAAGTGGCGCGTTGGTCTCCTCCCTCTAAGGAACCACTGGGAAAACCTTAGCAGAGAGAATCGAGGAAGAGAATCCACTTAGAGTCCCATTCTTCTTTAGTGGGTTGAAGGAATAGAATCTAAGGAGTCATCACCAAACCGTGGAGAAAGTCAGGTTGTGGTGAGAAATATGTAACATGTGTGAAACGTCATTGAATTGGTTATGATGATGCTAAAATGGTTCCTCAATATTTACACAATCTTGGGATGCTTTTTTAGGAAATAATTAAAGAATATTTTTGAAAAGTGTGTGGTGTTTTATTTGTTTTAATAATTTGAAATTATTCTATACTGCATGAAGAGAGAGAAGAACCTCCTTGATCAGTTACATTTTTGTGGTTTTAATTAAATTCAGGGGTAGTCATTAAGGAAGTAATGGGTGGTTTATTTTTCCCTTTTTTGTGGTTTCTAATATCCAAAAGGAGGTATTCATGATCATTCTATTTGAATAAGAAGGTTCAACACATGGAAAAAATATCGATTGCACACTAAGAGACGACCAAGATGGCAGCTGCTCAGGAGCTCTCAACGGTGACCTTCGTAGCCATTAGGGTTCCTTATCTTTGAATAGCTCTAGGCAATGAAAAACCCTAGTTCTCTTTCGTCATGGAAGGTTTCATTCCGGACTGGGAATGGGAGAAATCCTATGTGGATAGCGGAAAATTGGAAAAGAATGACGAAACTGTTCTACCTGAAAAATCCAAGCCGATCTCTTTCCTGGAAGCCCTCAGAATCACAGATATGTGTGCAGATACCTCGAAGAGATCCTTGTTCTCCATGAAATTGGATGATGGTCGATTCGCGGTAGCAGCAGATCCAAAGGTGCTGGAGCAACGATCGAATCTTTTCAAGTACCCATTCATGGGTCATATTTCATATTTTAAGGGTGAAAGACCATGGTTGGACATCGATCTCAAACCTAGGATCTCGCATATTTGGGGATTCAGTGATTGGAAGCCTGTGCCTATTAGACATAGTTATTTTCATATTCTGTTAAGCTCGTAGGAGGAATTTGACCGTGTCTGGAAGCTTGGTAATGTTCAGCTGAAATCAAGGCTTCTCCGCCTCTCTGAATGGGATTTTTCCTTCAACCCGCTTACTCACAGGAACACAATCGTGCAAATCTAGGTGAGAATTTGTGGGTTGAATTTCTTTTTTTGGCATCCCAAAATTTTGAACGATATAGCCTCCTGTATTGGAACCCCACTAAAAATTGATCAACAGACTATGAATACTGATCTTGGGATTTATGCGCGGGTGATGGTGGAGGTCAACTTGGGGCACAAGCTGCCAGATGATGTTTCTTTCAGTGAGAACGACTACAAAATAGAGGTCTGTTTCGAGTATGAGCATCGTTAACCATTCTACGAGTTGTACAAGATTACCGGCCATTCTTTGATGAAGTGTCATATGATGAAGAATCAGGTGAAAAGCCAGGAGTACCAGTCGAAGGATGATGAATAGACGCAGGTTTGGAGGAAGAAAAAAAGAACTGGTTTCTTCCTCTATTAAAATTGAAGCTCCCATTAAAAAGGTGAAAATGGGTGAAGAAATTACTTTAGAAGGGAGAATCCTCTGGTGCTAAATAGTCTGATATGGTGGAGGGTGAGGAATCTATTAGCATTGAGGTGAATATTATGGATGAGATCGAATAGATGGTGCGGGGAATACTCGAATAGTCATAGGATGCTCTGATTGACCTCGCTTCAGGTCATCATGCTTCCTCGGGTGAGGACCTACAGGCATAGTCTCGTAAGGATACTCCTGATGATACAATTACACAAGACATGGGTGATGTTGTAGGTAATTCCCTAAACTCTTATACCTGTGTTGCTATGGATTTGAAAAAGGTAGTGGGTTCTCAATCCACTAACATGGCTGTTGACCCCCCTGGTGGCTCTCATGCCCATCCTGACCAGCCTGATTTGAGTTCAGAAATTCCCTCTATAGACATGAACTCTGATATTAAACTTGACAAACTCAAGTGTGACACTCCAGATTAGGTTCTGTCTACCACTGGTATATTTAACATTTCCAAGGTTCTAGTTTCAAATGAATCGACAATGGCAGTGGACTCTATGGCCACTTTGATTGTCTCTACAAGAACATCTATTTCTTCTGAACCTGCTTCTCTGCCTTCAATATATTTTCCAACTACACCACATGTTTCTGCGATTCCCTTGAAAAAAAATCAGAATGTTGATACTGCATATGCTTCTAATTTGTTTGTTACATCTTCTAATATTAAGCAGGGATAGAAACCCAGCCCAACCTCCTCATAGGAACCCAGAAGTTCAGTAAGTAAGAAGGGCTCGGGTAATTCAAAAAAAGGGAGTTCTAACTCCAAACGCAGGTTTAAATGAATTGTTTATTTTGGAACTGTCAGGTTCTAGAAAACTCTAACACTTTTATTATTCTTAAAATATTTCTTATGACTCAAAAACCAAAATTATTTTCTATTTCTAGGCCTAAAATCAATTTCTCTTTGAAATATTTGCATTTGTGCTCGTTTGGCTATAATTTCCTAGGTGCTTGCAAGGATGGAATTTCTATTGAAACCATTTGGATTTTTTATCATTCTTCATTTCAATCTGTTAATGTTGTTAAAGTTTCAGAACAAATGTTTACTTTTTATTTTTCTACCGATGGTGTTCATGACTTTTTCACCATGGTTTATGCTAATAATAGATATCAAGAGCGAAGATTCCTTTGGCATGCCCTTTTTTCTCTCTCTAGAGCTATTCAGGGTCCCTAGTTTCGGATTGGTGATTTCAATACTATACTCTCCCCAGGTAAAAAAATTGGACCATCTCACTCTTCTATCTCTTATAGATAATTCAAATCTTCTATTGAGAACTATGATCTTATAGAAATCAATCTCACTAGTGCTAAGTATACTTGGTATTGGAAGTGTCTCAATAGAGTTGTGGTGAAAAAACCTGACAGGGATTTCACTAATCATACTGCCCTTGATAAGTGGGAATCCTTATCTAGTATTACCTTTCCAAAGATCAATTCTTACCATCACCCCATTCTCGTCACTCTTTCCACCATGGATTTAAAATTTCTTATTCCTTTCAAATTTAACAATTCTTGGGATGAGGATCCTAAATGTTCTAACATGATTAAAGATTTATGGGCCAGCATGAGTCATCAAAATGATGCTTTTGATTTTATTACTAAATTAAAACTCCTTAAACAATGTCTCAAGGGTTGGTGAAGCTCTAAAACAAAACAGCTTGACAAGGACATCTCCTCCCTGGAGAATGACCTCATTCGCATTCAAAGCTCTCACACCTGCTCTGATTTCTCTCTTGATCCTCAAGCTGAAATTACTACAACGTTGAAGCTCAAATCCCTTATGAAACTCAAAGAAAAAATATGTAAACAAATTTTCAAAACCAAATGGCTTTCGGATGGAGATAGGAATACCAAATTCTACAATTCCCTTCAAAAAATATAAAAAGTTTATAGGCCACTTTCCTTTCTTAGAGTCGATGATACCCTTTGTAACACACTGACCCCAGTTGCCTCGACTCAGTGCATTATTTTAATACATTTAAATGATTACAAGGAATCATGTCCTGAAGGACCGATTAGTTTAGTAGTCTTGGAAAATAGATTACATACATGAACATTACAGTACACATTAAAAAATAAAACACAACATAAATGAATCTTTGCGAACACCATTATTCCCTTTTAGATTAACCCTGCATATCATTCACAATACACTTTTTGTAATCCAGGGAAAAATAAAACATAGAAATGGGTGAGCTCAAATGCTCGGTAAGGGTAAGTAATACAGCGGAAGATAACATAAATATTAAGCATGGTGAATAATTGAAACCAGATGCCTTTACCAATAATAAAAATGAATACTTTAATGGAATGAATATGGGATGAGTAAATTTTTCCATAATAAAACATAATCATGGGAATTATACTAGTCAAATGACCACAAGAACCATCAATATTAATTTCATAATGAGGGAATGTATAATGCGAGACATTCTGAAACATTTTGTCAAGGCCTCAGCCAAGATGTCTAAAAATGATTAAGGCCTCAGCCAAAACCATATATCAAATTGGGAAAGGCCTCGGCCAATTCCATGTCTAATTGTCTCATGAGACCTATCGATGCATCAAGGAGCTATATCGGGCTCCACCCGTCACTTACTATGTCCAATACATTCCTCATATGAAAAGGTTGAAACATTACATAAACATTCGTATTATAACTAGCATACAAAATGTCGATACATTATCCATAAACCATGAATGGTATAAAAATAACACATCCACGGTCAAACATATCACAAAACCTTCGATACAATATGGAATATTTTTATCATTTTAAATCAACTTCAAACAAGATTAAAATCCATTAAAAGATGTTGACATAGATGAAAATGATTCGTAAAACTCTTTGAGAGAAATACCCATTTTTCATGAAATCGTTTGTAAGTCTCACAATTTATAAAGGAAGTCATTTAAAAGAGATTTTTTAATCAGAGTGTCCCATACCACATTGAAACTTTTTAAAATAGTTATCATTTCAAACCATTCATGTCCATATAAATAAATCCTTAAAACCATTTGGAAAATATGGACATTAATTAAAAGGGTTTTGAAAGATAAATTTTTAAAACATTTAACATGAAGATATAGTTAAATATACACTCCCATAAAACCTTAAAAGATTCCTTCTGAAAACATTTTTATGAAATATGGGTATCTATGATAAGTATGTACCAGAAAATACTTACACATGAACAATCTCAGATAATAATGAGATTGAGGAAATAACCCTTACCTTGCACTTTCCGTTGGTCGAGGGTACGTTTAACCTTCTGTATGAAGATCGTAGTATGTAATTAAATTATACCAGAACCATATTAATATTTATGATATCATACATGATTCATTTATGACTTTATAGTACCCATTTAATAATAATTTCCATGTTAAATTAATATTTTGGGTAACAATCACTTTCTTTATCGTACGTGTTTTAACTTGTTACTCTTGATTGTATCACATAGACCAAGATTTAAAGACTTAAAGAATATAAAACATGATTTATATATCATATATATTTAGAATATAAATACATATAATAGACATATATATGAAATGGAAAACACCGTTTATGGAGACGGTAGTCCGTACGTACGCATAAATGTTGTTTCCGTTTTCATAACGTATTGAACAAAACAAAGTGAATAAAAATATATGTAAGTACATATATATATATAAATATATATATCTCCAATAGAATTATTATTTAATATATTAAAAACATATTAGTAATATATATTTTTATAATCATCGATGAATGGTGAATGTGGAAATGAATCTCATCGCGTCGTGGAGACGGTAATCTGTACGTACGCACGAACGAAAATATTATTTCCTTAAAGGTGTGGAATTGGATGGTATATTAATTTTACAGAGATATTATCATATTATTTTCATTATTTATGTATATATTACTCATAATTATATCCATCCAAATAACATAGTATTTAATAAAAAACTACACCACGGCGTGGAGACGGTAAGCCGTACGTACGCACACATGGTGACATTATCATTCATAAGATGGATAGAATAATTAATATAGTATTGAAATATTTATAATAACATAACAGTATATATAATATACTAGATTTATTATTTTAGAATGGAAATAACAAAGAAAGAAGAAGTGGAAGAAGAAAGGAACTTGAAAGAGGGTGGTGAAATCATTACCTCTTCTTGGGGTTCTGCCTTTTAATTTCATCAAAAGAGCTCCTTAGGTTGGCTTTATGATCAAACTAATGCCTCTAGATTGAAGTTATGGATGTTTGGAGGATATTTGGGTAGATTGTGTTTGAGCCAAAGGGATTTGGAGGTTTGAATTGGAGACAAGGGGAAGTTCCCTTTTATAAGAGGGGTGAGGGTCACTTTAGGAAAAGATTAAAGTATTAATTTATTATACAATCATATTCGGCTTATAATTGTTACAAGTGAATTTATTTCAATAATTAGGGGGTTATGGGTCGAAATACTCTAAACAAATAGGTTTTATACAAGTTTAGGTTTCCATTTTAACCTTATCTTTTAGATTTAACTCTTAGTTAAATAGTTTAAATTTTACCATGTCTTCTTGTTTTCTTACTCTATATGGTTAATAAACATACTCTAAACTTCCAAAAGAACCTTAATTGGCTCATTAATGAAATATATAATACTATTTAATCCCTTTTTTCGAACCTTACATTTTTAGGGATATTATATCAAACAATAATACAGTATTTGTTTTAAATATTAATTTATGTCAATTTTGACACTATTTGGTATTTTGTTTTTGTGAAAGTCATCACAACTTAATGACATATAAAAAGATACATTGAATCATCCCTAAAATTTCATATTCACCTATAAAATTCGTGTATGTCATAAAAACTTGGAAATTATATTTATTTTATTATTTATAATACAATTTATTTTATTCTTTCATTAATAAGGTAATTACTACATCATCATTGTGTCATAAATAAAATTAATTATTTATTGTCTAAAAATTTTAAATAAAATACCATGATGTAGGATATATTTTTATCTTTATAATGAATATTTATAGTCGAATTTATCTTATGTATAAACCTATATTAAAAATGGTTTAGTTAATAAACATTGAATTTAACCCTTTTAACTCTTCTTTAAATTAAATAATAATAAATGCCCTAATCTAATCCAGGTGGACCTAAAGGATAATATTTTATTCCTAATGTTGTTTTTGGTCTAATTACACTTATCCAATAGAATTATAAAATGTATTAGGATAATAATAATATCATTTTTACCGTTAATTACCCTATTTACTTTTAACCGTGGTAAATAAAAGTAAAAAATATTATTCACCAAAAATTATTTTTATCTTATTGAACCAAATTTTACACCTTGATATTAACCTTGTCTATTGGATTTTCTAAATTAAACTCACAGAAGCAGTAAAATTACGTTTTATGTGAATTTATAAATTCTCCTAGGAGGTGGGTAAAAGATGGTGAAAAAGTTCAATAAACTTTCTATATATCTAAAATTATTATAAACTGACTCCAATGAATAACATTGAATTTATATAGGTATTATTCATCTATTTTTTCCTAAAATAAATTTAAATAAAACATATAATTATTTAAATAAAAAGTCGGTTTTAAACAATAACTTAGTGTTTTTCACTATTCATCAAAAATTGAAAGTTTTCAGAAAAATACCAAAAATTCACCCTAGTCTAATTTCGATATTCTGAATCCAAAAATGATTTCTATTTAACCAGATTAAAAACATATAAGTTGAATTTATTAATTTGAAATTAATTCTTGTTGTCAAAACCAAAAAGGCATATTTTTAAGAAATAATAACTATCAAAAGATTGACACTTGTTTATGTCCAATTTCAAAGTAAAATTACTTACAATGACCATAATTTGATTAAATTTTAAAAGTATAATCTATTTATAATTCCAAACAATTAAAATTTATAATTTAACACTATAAATAATTTTTATTAAAAAAGTTGTTTCTAGTTAAAATATAGTATTTTTAACTATTCACCCAAATATGAAAGTTATCAGAAAAACACCAAATATTTATTGAAACTAAATTATTATGTCCCGATTCTAAAGAAGTAGTTTATTTTGTTAAATTGAATATATAAAAGTTTCAAATATTGTATTTGAAAAGGGTTCTCCTTTAAAAGGTGGTAAAATTCCATTTTTTGAAAAATACTTCTTTTATCTGAAAAAATGTATTTGTTCTTACATTATGTCTAAGAAACTCATAATGTGGATTCTAAAATTATAAGGATTATATAAAGTTAAAAATTCAGTTAATACTATTCATAACCGCTTTTGAACGGCTAGTTTGGTAAGTCGTGGTGCGCTTGAACTCAGTGTTGCGTGTAGTGGAATTTATTGAATTACTTTGAAGAAATAACGTACTATGCAATCTTGGGGTGTTACATTATTCACTCCTTTAATAAATTATGTCCTTGCAATTTGAAATTATTTTTCTAAAATAAAAGGTTGAAAATAGAAAATACCTTTGGGAAAACACACATCGGAAATTTAGTTTATAAAATTTAGTCTTAATAAGAGGAAAAGGGAAATGAAAGGGTCACCACCAAATTTTGATCTTGATTAGGAGAACATTTGTGGAAATTAGAAATATATAATTGTAGGAAAAACTTAAATATTTATAGGTAGTGATTGTGGTCATCAATCACAAACAGGTGTAAAATTGAAGGCCTTAAATTCATTAATCTATGATGATTTAAAATACCATCAGTTCAACAAAACATATGGTATTAGAATAACACATTTTTGGTTTCTAGATCCCTTCACTGATGTATAAGAATTAATTTCTTCTTAGAATAAGAGAAGAAGAAAAATATATAATTGACAAGTAGAGTCCCATCCTTTAACTAATTTCTACCACAAACTCATCTTTCACTCTAAAAGATAATAGACCTTAAAAATAATATTCTATTTATCCTATTCGTATAGGGTTCAAAAAAATGAATTTATAATTCATATACCAGAATTTTTTTAAAAAATGCTACATTATTCAACCAGGACATCACGTGGGTCAGTGGTTGGCGATACAATCTTGTCGCCTTTCGGTTGTGGGTTTAAGTCTCGCGGCCTTACCGGACGTGATGGGTTGTCGCCCGACCTCTGGGTTGTCCTTTTATGGCAATCCAAAAATAATCTCAAACTAGAATTATCCAAAATACTTCTGTCCAAACTCACAGTCCAAAATTTATAAGGAAGGTAAACACAATGAAGATCTTTTTTCCATGTAATAACATGTGAACACCTTCATTGTGTATTCTTTTAAAACAATACAACATCCTGAATTACTATGAAACCTTATTGATTACATTCATGATCCCTTATTCCTTATAGAATACTGGACATACTCTTTCTATCCTAAAATGTTTTAAACTCCAACAATGATGGAATATACAAATCATTAATCAGTTTCAAGGTAGTCAAGAATATCCAATATAATTTATCCAAATCAATCATGTATTATTCCAAAATCACTACCTCAGTATCAGAACCATATTATGGTTTATCGTTCTCTCAACCATATATTTCCAAAATTTTAACTTGCTATTGGGTCACTTTTCTTAGTTCCACACAATCTCAAGTCCTTAATAAAATAGTATTGCAGTACAATCCTTATATACTCCATAATTATTATAACCAGTATATTGTTGATACAACAATCAAATGACATAATTCTCTAATAAAAACATAAGAACTCTAATCATTCCTCCTCATCTGTGGTAGTATCATAACTTGATTATTATCCAATAGCATCATTTGGGGCATACTCTGATGATTTGTACATTGGTTCGCGTAGTGTCCAAACTCCTTGTAGATGAAGCATTGTATATTTGAAACCTTTTTCTTACCCTTGTAGTCACGTACATGGTGTCCTTTTTATCCACACTTATAACAAAATCTCATTCCCTTCAGGCAAGTTCCATGTTGTTTCTTCCCATAGTTATTACATATGGAAAAATTCCTCTTTTCCCTCTTCCCTTTATCAATATTTCTCTCTTCCATCCTTTTCCTCTCTTGCTTCACTTCGAAGCCATATGAATCAGATAATTCTTTACATATATTATTAACACATGATACTATTTCTTCATATGTTGAGAATACATGGGAGACAATTTCCCTTCTAAATGTTGGCTTAATACCGTGAAAGATATGATCCTTCTTACTCTTTGGATCATACATATTGCTGGAGTTCACATTCATTCTACTGGGTCCCATTTCAATAGAATGAAATAAACTATGTTAGTTTATGAATTGCAATGAATAATTCCAAACTTGTAAAATACCTAACATAAATTAAATAGTTTATGGATATAATCTATAATCAAAAAAATGTTTTCCTTGAGGAGCCATATACTCATAAACCCATCATAGTGGTTTGTAAAGAAAATTATAAATATTTTAAGCATATCCCTCGGGATTGTCATAACCAAGAGTGTGGCAAGGCCCATTGTCATGCACCAGTTCTCGTTCGAGTCTAGCTCAAAGCGGTGTTTTTGGGTTTTACCCTTAGGTACATTTGTGCCAGAGCCACCTCTACATGCTCGTATCCAGACAGGGATATATTTTCTTGGAAAACTCTCAAAATATCTAAATTACCAAAATTCTAGGAATTTCTTCTATATTAATCCTCAAAGTCTATCTTAGGGTAATGTGATCTAATCATAGATTATCTAAATCTAGTTTACAAGGTTATTTCTAAACTTCCTCTAATACCAACTGTAACACCCCGACTCCAGTTTCCTAGAGTTGGTGCATTATTTTAATACATTGGAATGATTACAAGTAATCAAGTCCCAAAGGACCGATGAGTTTAGCAGTCTTGGAAAATAGATTACATGCATGAATGTTACATTACACATTAGAAAATAACACACAACATAAATGAATCTTTGCGAACACCATTATTCCCTTTTAGATTAACCCTACATATCATTCACAACACACTTCTTGTAATCCTGGGAAAAATAAAACATAGAAATGGGTGATCTCAAATTCTCAGTAAGGGTAAGAAATACAGCGGAATATAACATAAATATTAAGCATGGTGAATAATTGAAACCACATGCCTTTACTAATAATAAACATGAATACTTTTATGGAAGGAATATGAGCTAAGTAAATATTTCCATAATAAAACATAATCATGGGTATTGTACTAGTTGAATGACCACATGAACCATCAATATTATTTTCATAATGAGGGAATGTATAATTTTAGACATTCTGAAACATTTTGTCAAGGCCTCAGCCAAGACGTCTAAAAATAATTAAGGCCTCAGCCAAAACCATATATCAAATTGGGAAAGGCCTCGGACAATTCCATGTCTAATTGTCTCATGAGACCTACCGATGAATCAAGGATCTATAGCGAGCTCCACCCGTCACTTACTATGTCCAATACATTCTTCATATGAAAAGGTTGAAACATTACATAAACATTCGTATTAAAACTGTCATACAAAATGTCAATACATTATCCATAAACCATGAATGGTATAAAAATAACACATCCACGGTCGAACATATCCCAAAACCTTCGATACAATATGGAATATTTGTATCATTTTAAATCAACTTCAAACAAGTTTAAAATCCATTAAAGGATGTTGACATAGATGAAAATTATTCGTAAAACTCTTTGAGAGAAATACCCCTTTTTCATGAAATCATTTGTAAGTCTCACAATTTATAAAAGAAGTCATTTAAAAGAGATTTTTTAATCAAAGTGTCCTATATCACTTTGAAACTTTTTAAAATAGTTATCATTTCAAACCATTCATGTCCATAAAAATAAATCCTTAAAACCATTTGGAAAATATGGACATTAATTAAAATGGTTTTGAAAGTAAAATTTTTAAAACATTTAACATGATTATATAATTAAATATAACCTCCAATAAAACCTTAAAATATTCCTTTTGAAAACTTTTTTATGAAAAATGGGTATCTATGATAAGTATATCCCTAAAAATACTTACACATGAACAATCTCAGATAATAATGAGATTGAGGAAATAACCCTTACCTTGCACTTTCCTTTGGTCGATGGTACGTTTAACCTCCTGTATGAAGATCGTAGTATGTTATTAAATTATACCAGAACCATATTAATATTTATGAAATCATACATGATTCTTTTATGACTTTATACTACCAATTTAATAATAATTTCCATGTCAAATTAATATTTCGGGTAATAATCGCTTTCTTTATTGTACGTGTTTTAACTTGTTACTCTTGATTATATCACATAGACCAAGATTTAAATACTTCCAGAATACAAAACATGATTTATATATAATATATATTTATAATATAAATACGTATAATATAAATATATATGAAATGGAAAACACCGTTTATGGAGACGGTAGTCCGTACGTACGCATAAACGCTGTTTCCGTTTTCATAACATATTGAACGGAACTAAGTGAATAAAATATATGTAAGTACATATATATATATATAAATATACATATCTCCCATATCATTTTTATGTCATATATTAATAACATATTAGTAATATATATTTTTATAATCGTCGATGAATGGTGAATGTGGAAATGAATCTCATCGCGTCGTGGAGACGGTAATCTGTACGTACGCACGAACGACAATATTGTTTCCTTAAAGGTGTGAAATTGGATGGTATATTATTTTTAAAGAGACATTATCATATTATTTTCATTATTTATATACATATTACTCATCCAAATAACATAGTGTTGAATAAAAAACTACACCACGGCGTGGAGACGGTAAGTCGTACGTACGCACACATGGTGACATTATCATTTATAAGATGGATAGAATAATGAATATAGTTGTTAAATATTTATAATAACATCAAAATATATATAAGATACTGGATTTATTATTTTATAATGTAAATAACAAAGAAAGATGAAGTGGAAGAAGAAAGGAACTTGAAAGATGGTGGTGAAATCATTACCTCTTCTTCAGGTTATTCCTTTTGATTTCATCAAAAGAGCTCCTTAGGATGGATTTCTGATCAAACTAAGGCCTCTAGGTTTAATTGAGGGAAGTTGGGAGGATATTTGGATAGGGTGGTTTGGAGCCAAATGGATTTGGAGGTGTGAGGTTTAGAGAAGGGGAAGTTCCCTTTTATAAGAGGGGTGAGGGTCACTTTAGGAAAAGATTAAAGTATTAATTTATTATACAATCATATTAGGTTCATAATGGTTCCATATGAAATTATTTCAAGACTTAGGTGGTTATGGGTATAAATACTCTCAACCAATAGGTTTTACACAAGTTTAGGTTTTCATTTTAACCTTATCTTTTAGGATTAACTCTTAGTTAAATAGTTTAAAGTTTATCGTGTCTTCTTGTATTCTTACTCTATATGGTTAATAAACTTACTCTAAACTTCCAAGAGAACCTTAAGTGGCTCATTAATGACATATGTAATACTATTTAATCCCTTTTTTCGAACCTTACATTTCTATGGATATTATATCAACCAATAATATAGTATTTGTTTTAAATATTAATTTATGTCAATTTTGACACTATTTCGTATTTTGTTTTTTTAAGTAATCACAACTTAATTACTTAAAAAAAGATGAATTTAATCATATCTAACATGTCATAGTCATCTAGAAAATTCGTGTATGTCATAAAAACTTTGAAATTATATTTATTTTATTATTTATAATACCATTTATTTGATTCTTTCATTAATAAGGTAATTACTACATCATCCTTGTGTCATAAATAAAATTAATTATTTAATGTTTAAAAATTATAAATAAAATACCATGATATAGGACATATTTTTATCTTTCTAATGAATATTTATAGTTGAATTTATCTTATGTATAAACCTATATTAAAAATGGTTTAGTTAATAAACTTTTAATTTAACACTTTTAACTCTTCTTTAAGTTAAATAATAATAAATGTCCTAATCTAATCCAAGTGGGGATAAAGGATCATATTTTATTCATAAGTTTTTTTGGTCGAATTACACTTATCCAATAGAATTACGACATGTGTTAGGATAATAATAATATCATTTTTACCCCTATTTACCCTATTTACTTTTAACCACGGTAAATAAAAGTAAAAAGTTATTATTCACCAAAAATTATTTTTATCTTATTGATAAACATTTTACTCATTTATATTAACTCTGACTCTTTTATTTTCAAAATTAAACTCACAGAAGTGGTAAAATTAGGTTTTATGTGAATTTACAAATTCTCCTAGAATGTGGGTGAAAGATGGTGAAAAAGTTCAATAAAATTGTTATATATCTAAAATTATTATAAAATGACCTCAATGAATTAAATTGAATTTATATTGGTATTATGCATCTATTTTGACCTAAAATAAATTTAAATAAAATAAATAATTATTTAAATAAAAATTCGGTTTTAAACAATAACTCAGTGTTTTTCGCAATTCATCAACAATTGAAAGTTTTTAGAAAAATACCAAAAATTCACCATAGTCTAATTTTGATATTATGAATCCAAAAATGATTTATATTTTACCAAATTCAAAACATAGAAGTTTCATTTTTTAATTTAAAATTAATTCTTATTGTCAAACCCAAAAGGCATATTTTTAAGAAATAATAACTATCAAAAAATTGACACTTGTTTATTTCTAATTTCAAAGTAAAAATACTTACAATGACCAGAATTGGATTAAATGGTAAAAATATAATCTATTTATACTTCCAAACCATTAAAATGTATAATTTAACACTATAAATTATTTTGATTAAAAAATTTGTTTCCAGTTAAAATATAGTATTTTTTACTATTTACCCAAATATGAAAGTTATCAGAAAAACACCAAAAATTTATTGAAACTAAATTATTATATCTTGATTCTAAAGAAGAGGCTTATTTTGTAAAATTTAATATATAAAAGTTTCAAATATTGGATTTAAAAATGATTCGCCTTTAAAAGGCGGTAAAATTTCATATTTTAAAAAATACTTCTTTTATCTGAAAAATATATTTTTTCATACATTATGTATAAGAAACTCATAATATGGATTAAAAAATTATAAGGAATATATAAAGTTCAAAATTTAGTTAATACTATTCATAACCGCTTTTGAACGGCTAGTTTGGTAAGTCGCAGTGCGCTTGAACTCAGTGTTACGTGTACTGCAAGTTATTGAATTACTTTAAAGAAATAACGTACTATGAAATCTTGGAGTGTTACACCCTTCTTGAATCTGAGGATTCCAATTCTAGTCATGTTGTTGATTATTTTCATAATTTATTTAATGGTCTGGAGATTTTCAAAGACCTTCTTTCTGACATCATACCTAATATGGTTACGGTGGATGACAATGACCATCTCTTAAGCATACCCATGGATCATGAAATCAAGGACACTGTTTTTAGCCTTAACCCAGATAGTTCTCCGGGTCCTGATGGCTTTAATAATGGTTTTTTTTTCAACACTTCTGGAAATTCATTCATGTAGATGTTTTCAAACTTGTCAAATATTTTTTCGCCACTAGTGCTCTCCCGTATGGGATAAATGCTCAATTTCTTACTCTTATTCCTAAGGTGGAAAATGTCATGGAGATTCACCTTTTCTGACCTATTTCCCTCATCAACACCATTTATAAAATTATCTCCAAACTCATTACCAATAGACTCTCGTCAATCTGTGATAAAATTGTTTCTTGTAATCAATTTGGATTCATTAAAATTATATCTATTCAAGATTGTATCTTCCTTGCTTCGGAATGCACTAATATGATGAATAAAGTCTCTAGGGGAGGCAGTGTTGCTATTAAACTAGACCTTAGGAAGGCTTTTGACACTATGGATTAGGGTTTCATCTTAAAGGTTCTCAAAATCTTTGGGTTCAATGATTTTTTTACTGATAGGATATGATCCTTATTTAACTCAGCCTCCATTTCTTTATTGGTCAATGGGGCTCCCAAAGGTTACTTTAAATGCACCAAAGGGGTAAGGTAAGGTGATCCTCTTTCTGCTATCCTATTTTCCATTGCTGAGGACTATTTAAGTATACTTCTCATGAGCATTTTGAATCAAAACAAGATCAACCCCATTCAGGCCTCTCATAATTTAATTTTTCCTACACATCTTTTATATGCTAATGATATTATTATGTTCGTAAAAGGTGATATAAAGAACATTCAAAACCTCAAAAGTGCTCTGGATCATTATGAGGATGTTTTGGGACAAGCTATAAGTTGGGGAAAATATTTTGTGTTCTTTGGGAAGAATTTTTCCCCCAACATAGAGAGTCGTATCATTAATTACTTAGGTATCAAGGAGGTCTCTTTCTCCTTCACTTATCTTGGTGTTCCTATTTTTTGGGGAAGACCCAAATCTACCTACTTTCACAACATTGTCAACAAAATTACCAATTAACTTTCGACCTAGAAGGATAAATCTCTCTCTATGGCTGGTAGAATTTGTCTTGTTAAATCTACTATTTTTTCCAAAATGGTCTTATTCGATGATGGTTTACAATTGTACTGCTAGTATTCTTAAGAAAATCAATGCTTACATACAAAAATTTGTTTGGACTGGTAGTACGATTGAAATAAATCTTGTAACCACTCCTTAGAGCACTTGTTGTAAACATCTGGACAAGGGTGGTCTCAGTATCAAAAATATTAAGTTTTTTAATGACTCTCTCCAGGCTAAGATGACTTGGAAGCTGATTTATAGCAACACTGACTCCTCTAACTTTCTCAAGAAAAGATTCATTACCAAGATTAAGAATGGTAATCTGAGCTACATCATGTCCTCCATCTTGCCTTCCATTAGACACTTCTACATTAACATCATGAAAAACTCTAGATGGATGGTTAGTGCTAACTCTTCAATGAACTTATGGTTGGATAACTGGACGGGTGTCCCCTTAGTTTCCATGCTGACTTCCAACTCTCCCCCTGGCACCACCAGCTCCACTATTAGCGATGTCGTTAACTCCAATGACATCACCCTTCTTAATAATATCAGCAATATAATCGACAATTATCCTTTCTCCAATACTGATGATTTTCTCTTTTGAGAGCCTTCTTTTAATGGAGTCCTTGATTCAAAAAGATTCTATGAAAACAATTTCATTGATTCTCATTCTAGCCATAGATTGTTGAAATCTTTCAACAATCCTTGGATCAAGCCCTCCAGATTTACTATTATTTGGCATATTGCTCATAATAGAGTCTCCACTGATGTGTGCCTTCAATCTTTTGGGATCCCACTTTTCTCTAGATGTTATCTGTGCAACCAACACTATGAAGATACTAATCATTTATTTTTGTCTTGTTCTATAGCTACAGCTCTTTGGAATTACACTCTTGACATTTTTTGTTGCAGGTGGTCTCTTCTTTATGCTATCAACTCTCAATTACAGCTCTGTGTTAATTGGGACTCCTCATTGCAAATTAAAAACCTTTTTCTGGCTGCAGCGGTGGAACTCTTGCATGTGATCTATTTTGATAGAAATAATTTTCTTCATAATAATTTTTCATTCAGTCTCAATATAGGTAAAACGTGTATTATTATTGGCATCAAGGATGATGACTCTCTTAAGAAAAAACATTGTGACAACTCTATTGGTGATTTTGAGATCCTTCGCCATCTTAGGATTGCGGGATCTTACACGCAGCCTCAGCGCACCTTTGAAGTTTTCTGGAAATCTCCACTTTCGGGATGGATCAAAGTCAATGTTGATGTTGCCTCAAGAGGATATACGGGTCTGGCAGGTTGTGGTGCCATATTTAGAGACTTTCTTGGAAGGTTCCACTACTGTTTCTTTGGCATATGTGGTATGGCCTCGGCTCTAGAGGTGTAAATGTTGGGAGTGATTCATGTTGTTGATTTTTTCAGTCAAAAAGGTTGGAACAATCTATGGATTGAAGATGATTCAACCACTGTTATCCAAGCTATATGTAAGGGGGTAGTGCACCTTGCATGGCTGCTCACCTCTAGATGGATGAATTGTCTTGCCTCTCTCATGGATCTCAACTTCATTGTCACACATGCTTTCCATGAAGCGAACAGGGTTGCTGATAGCCTTGCCAAAAAAGGGGGTTAATCAGGATATTACCTGGCTCAATGATCTGCCTGGTGATTTGCTCCTATTTTTTAATAAGGATTGTAATAAGATTCCATCTTTTAGACTCTTGTAGCTCTTTTTCTTTCTTGATCAATAAATTGTGCCCTGTTCTTTGACTGAGGCACCACCTTTTAAAAAAATTGATTTCACAGCAAGAGAAGAAATTATTGTGAGAATGCTCAATGAATTTCATGTGAGACACAACTCTAATAAGTGGAGATTATAAAAAGGATAATAGATAAATTTCAAAAAGAAATATATCTGCATTAATTGAGGAAGACTAGATCTCTAATATTCTGGTAGTATTTTTATACTAATAGTCTTAGCATCGACATCAGCTACTAAATTTATTGAAGGAGTACATATTAAGATTCATTGATGCATCTATTCATAGAGAAAGAGCATTGAAAGGTGAAGTGATCACTGAGGTGAAATGATCATCAGGGTGTTTTCTTTCTTATTAGAGAATACTATATAGAGATGTTGTATCTTCTAGTGGTGATTCTATAATTGGTGTGTGGACACAATATAGACATAGTGTTATAAATAATGTTGTGAAGTAGTGGATGAATCCATGTTGGTGGGAATAAAAAACATGGAAAGGAATAGGAATGTGTGTTGAAACTTGTAAATATAATGTGCTTTATCTTAAATTTATATATTTGAGGAAATTTTAAGAGTTTCTATTTAGTGGAATGAGAAACTTCTCTAGTTTAGGAGGTTCAGTTTCAAAAGGTATAACCCATAAAAAGAAAAATAGTATCACGAATTCACCCCTTCCCATATTAATGATCAAGGAAGATCTGAACAATTCTCATGGATACAATCAAAAGGCTGAAGGTACAATATAAATACATTGATACATACACCATGATATCTCATATATTTTCTCTTGAGAATGAGAATGATATGATTAAAATATATGGTATTTATATTGTATTGTACAAGTGTAAACTAGGAGACAGCTACCTAGATAGTGATTTTACATTCAAAATGTTGATGTCCATTGACTAGATAGAAAACATGGGTCTCCATTTAGCTAATAAATTATCCAATAATCACATATTATCATCTTTGTGGCCCAAATACACTATACTTTTTAGAACTATAGGAATAATCATATAGATAATCCACCCATTAATCTGTTGATTATATTTCACTAAGAAGATAGGGAATGGTGGAAACATGGTTCCTCACCTCTTTTGATGAAAAAAGTGAAAGACTGTGTTTAAAGCTCTATGACTAGTTCCAATTAAATGATACCTTTATAATATATTTCAAAAATATAAAATATCTAGAGGCAGGGCATATAAGAGAAAGTTATATGCATATTATGTGGTGAGAAATTTCATTAGTATAGTACTTACAATGAATTAAAGAATAAGAAATCATAATCTTAAAATTCACATATATTCATTATTGAATGTATTATTTTAGTTTAACTTCTTGGCTATTAAATAAAATATGTAGTTTTGATATTTTTATTCAAATAAAAGAACGAAGGAAGTTCGAGAACATTGTAGAAAGTGAAGTGAAATCTATAATTATCTAAGCTTAGGTGATTCTTAAGTCATCATAAAGGAGGAAACAACTTCATATTACTGAGTGGAATGGTTCTAGTTAAACTATTAGATTGTATTATGTATTACCATGAAAATTTATCTCAATGTCTAGTTACATAAAAAATACTTTATTTCAAATTTGGAATTAATGATGTTATTTTATTTCATACTTATCAAAAAGTAGTTAAAAAAATTAATATTTTGATGATGTACTATAAATATCATTCGATAATTTTGAAACAAAATATTTAAAATTTAATATCATTAATTAAATACATTTATAGTAATATATAATAATATTTAAAATTATAATTACTATATATTTATTGTATATAGAAAATAATAATTATCTATAAGAAACTTTTTAAGTGAATTGATAGTGATTGATTATAAAAGGACCATAAAATGTTTAATTATAATTATATATTTTCAATATATTTTATTTGGTCAAATAATTTTTATTATTTACATTTAAAATGTTCATTGATGAGATGTGTGTCATTCCTCTCTCTAAGAATGTAAGGGCCTACATATTTATGGTAAATTTTATATATCTCAAAACCAATAAACTCCTCACTTTAATGTGAGTAATATTATAATGAAAGGAGGTTCCATATGTGGTTTCTATGTTAAATTACATATTTTTACAACATGAATAGAGAATGATGATTGTTGAAATATAATACAATGAAGGCTCAAGGATTTTCCCCAAGCGCTTTATTGGATTATCAAATAATGATAAAAAATCAATATAAAAAGTATTAATATCATGTAATAGTTAATTAAAACTAATTGAATTTTTTTTAGAATATTAAGATGTAGTAAAAAGATAAATAATTTTTCACAAAATTTTATTTCTTGGTATTCATGTCTATGTCCATATACTATAATAGAGAAAAAATTTATAATTATAAGGGTCATATGTATAGTTTATCACTGATAATAGTTGTTAATATTTATGATTATATTTCTTTGGAAGAAGATCATACACATTCATAGTCACTTAAAACTAAGGTTTTATCATGTAATTAGTTAAATAACATATCAACATCATCAATATGTTAATATCCAATGGAACATTGGGTATACTTTACTTGATAATGAGGATTGGGTGGAAGCATCATCTGGATTTTGGGAATACTATAGTAATGGTTTAATATATTTTTATTTAGTCATATTTATTATATATGAGGTGAAACCTAGATCTAAAAAACCCTGCTATAGAAGATCTATTAAAATTGGTCCTTCATAACATTATCATTCTATGTATTCACATATTAATCCAGTAATAGATACTAATTAAGAACATGACAAAAAAATATCAATATAGTTTTAGGATATATCCCTATTGATATTCTATAATTAATTAATGAGACTTTAATTAAGAATGATGTATCTAATTATATGATAGTAGATGATATAGGTGAGGAAGATATGGTTAGTGAACATTTGTGGTACCTTTGACAGATAATCTAGAACTAGAAATTGGTAATCATACTCCTTTATTTAATTACTTAGTTTAGGGAATATCACATGCATAGTAGTTTGATTAGGATTTCATTACACCAAGTAGTGAACTCTGAAATATTTTAGGTAATACATCTTCCTCAAAAAATAACATGTTACATGTTGGAAAAGAGTTTGAAATAAGAAGTTCATTAAAAAATTAGGTTATGAAATACAACATCGATTTACATTTTTTATTCATAATTGATGAGTTATATAATGTAAAATACATCACTTAGTGTGAAAAATATGGGCCAAAATGTAAATTTACCATTCAAATCCTATATAATAAACTTTTTCCATGTTTGAAGATATCTAAGTTTGAGAAACCACATGATTGTGTACATTCAATATTATCACAAGAACATTTAGAACTAGATAAATAATTTAAATAAATTTTTATTATTTAGATTATGTAAACATGTTTGTAATATCTTGTGCACCTTATCCATGAACAAATACAATAGTTATTCAAATACAGTATATCCAATGAAAAATCTTGGAATGTAGAACAAAAGAAAATTTTAAAATTTTATGGTGATTCTGATAAATCATATAATGTTTTTCCAAAGTTAATAGGATTATTGTATCTCAAAAATTTAGTGATTTGTCATCTTTACATCATTGATTATGTCTCCTGAGATAATTAGGCTTATCAAACAAAGGTGAATTTTCATAGGTTATTCTATTCATTCGGGTCATCTAACTCTGCATCCCTTATTGTAAATAATTCATTTTGGCCAACAAATTTTTTATTTTTGGAAATTATGAAAGTTTAATACTCATTTATTCTTCACACGATTAGAATCATGCTCAATCCCTCTTACATTTTCAATTTTTGAAAAGAATAACTTCGAATCATGGAGTTATTTCATGGCTTGTGTATGCATCCTTGTTAGAAAAATAAAAGGAGTGTGTTTGATATCTGATCATCATCAAGCAATTATAGATGACATTAACAGTGATGAGATTACATGGAGACAACCTAATACATATCATCAATATTTCATCAAATAATTTTCTTGTAATTTTCAAAATTATTTTAAAGATGAGGCAATAAAGAAGGTGATCGTAAAATTGGGTATGTTTCCTTAAACATCTATTTATTTAAATAATCTTTTATATCATTTTAAATACATTGATGTATTATTTTTTAATCATTCAAGACACAATAATTAAAGTTCAATGAGCGACTTAAATGAATTTGAAGGGATAATCAGGTTGTGTATGATTACATGATAAACATTTTGAAGGATCAAATGTTATTAGAATATGATGTTGTAATGAGATATATTCATATGACCACTAATGTTGTAGAGTGAATAAAAGGGGTATTCAAGGGTGTTCATAAACTCTAATCATAGTATTTGTAAAAGATACATTTTATCAATGTGTGGAGTACGTTTTTGAAATCTAAAAATAGGATTATTAGGGGATGCAACATGGGATTTACCTTGGTCAAAATTTCCCAAGATATATTGATAAGATATTAAAGGACCTGTCATTATTATTTGTTTGAATTTTTGACTAGGAATGGGTCTTATTTTAGGTTACAGAGTGTCGTGGCCTAGTCATAATAAATAGTGGTTGAGTGAAAGTTTTCTTACTATAAAAATGTACTGAGATTGTGATTATTTATAGGAATTTAGGTATCCATATGCACATGTCATTTCATCTTGTGAATTAGTGAACTTTTCTTTGTAATTTTATATTGATCCAATATATCAATTTAGGACTTTATTTTACTATTATAGTACACCATGGATGTTTGTTATTGATTTTTATTATTTTACCTTATCTACTTATCAATCTGCTATGGACCTTAATAGTACTATGTTTCGCACCATGTGAAGGACAAAGTCTACTCATATTAGAAACAATATGGATTTTCCTCAGGAATGATAAGTGGTACTATGATTCGTCATATGTCACACAGAAGATCATACTCATAAAAAATGAATCAATGTTGTATGCATGAGATACACTATGAAAACACACAAATGTGACCATCTCATATGGTTGCTTCTTGCTCTCTGGAGAACGCACTGCATGCGCCTGGAATTTTTTCAAAATTTCCAAACATTTTTTCCTCGTCTCTCCCTCCTCTGATGTCTTTGTCTTTGGTGGAGTTTGTTCTGGGTCCTGGCCCTCTGACGGCGTCCCCACATCCCCCATGGGGTCTCAATGCTTCATGTTTGAGCGATCTTTCGGTGAGGTCCTTCAGGGATGTGGTACGCATTTCGGGCCCAGCTGTTTTGTGCCCATGTTTCTTGGAGAATGATCTTTTATCCCACTCGGTCATGAGGGATGGATCCTCTATTTCATTGGTGGCGCCGGAGCGAGCTTTTTGCGAGGATGTGGCCGGTATAAAATGGATGTTCGTAGTGAGGTTTGGTTCGATGAAACCTTCTCTGTCTATTTTTTATTTGTTTGTGGCTTCCAGGGGTTTGCATGGAAATGTTCGGGTGTCAGTAATCCATCGGCAATCATTATGTGTGGTGATTTATTTGGAAAAGGATTTCATGTTGGCATGGTGCAAGGATCCCCAGGCTTGGGGTCACTGGCGTTTCAATTTGTCTTGTTGGTCGATAGAGGTTCATAAGGGGAAGGAGAGTGCTCGGGCTATGGTGTGGGTTAGTTTGACCGGGTTTCCCCTTCTTTTCCAGAATGTTGCTTTCCTCAAGGCCATTGGCGATGCGTTGGGGGTTTTCCTCTGTTCGGCTGATAGTACTCATAGCGGTGTGGAGTTTTTGGTAACTCGAATATGTGTAAAGCTGGATCTTTCTCTTACAATCCCAGAGAAGATCTCCCTATCGGTGCCTAGTACGGTGGAGTGGTCTTAGTTGATAGTGTTTCTGGTGTTCCCTAGGTACTGCTCGTCATGCTTGTTGCAGGGGCACTCGATCCAGTCTTGTCGTAAACATCATGGTGGTAATCTTGATGTAGCTCATGTCACTCTGTTTTTTCTGCTAAGACAAGACCAAGGTATCCCTTGGTCTCAGAATAGCCCTTGATTCCTCGTCTTTACAAATCAAGGCCTAGGTCTCCCTCGGCCTCGGTTTAGCCACCGGTGTCTGGCCTATCTTCTTGTTCGAAGGACCTCCTCCCGAGATCCATCCTGACGATTTCGTTTGGTTGTGGTGACTATATCGGCTGCTCGGATTTGGTTCCTTTATCTATATGGTTTTCAAAGTTAGGCTATTTTTCATCCTCAAAGATGATAACGTTCGGAGAGGTGGTTGGATCTTTTCTGAGATTCTTTAGGGTTGTCCTCCCCCCCCCCTCACTGGTCCCTCCTGGGGCATCTAGGGGATCAGGTTTTGAGATTGGGGGTGGGTTGGATTGGTGGATGGACCTCCTGTTCTTGTTTGGATATTGGGTTCTGAGTCTGGGGGGGCTCTGTTGCTAGAAAGAGCTTTGGGATCCCTAAAGGATTGTTTCCCAAGGTATCTGGAAGCTTGAGGTGGAGCGGTCCCTATGTATCTACTAACAGTAAAGTTAAGGATGTCATGGAGGTTGGTGTCTTGGCTGAGGGGGTATGTAAGGGGGGATAATGGAGGTACCTCTTTGAAATCTTCTGTTTCTATGCTTGTATGCATAGGCGGATCTTCCTCAAGCCTAGGTGTATGCACGAGGCTGATGTTGAAGAGGCTACAAGTTAGGGAGAGGTCTTGATCTCCTGTGAGAATGACCACTTTTCATGGGGCCAAATCTAGTCATGCTATCTTTTAAATGTTTCCCATCTTGATTTGGAATTACCATGGTATCGGGGCTAGGGTGAAGACTGATTTTATTTCCTCAGAGTCCAAGAGGCACAAATTCATGTTGGTGGTGATTCTCGAGCATAAGAAAAACAATGCTAATTTGTAGGAGGTCACTTGGAATATCAGTATGCATGCAGCCATGCATGGAGGCCTGGATAATAATTATATATGGATATTCTGGAAGAGGGGTGTCTCGGTGATTAAGGTGCATGTTGGGCACCAACATTTAATGATGAATGTGTCGAGGGAAGGTGTAGAGTGGTATATGTCCTTCATCTATGGAAGTTGTGATGCTCAGTGTAGGGAGGTGCTTTGGTCGAAGTTGAATGCGTTCCACCCAGGGGATCTTCCATGGCTAGTGAGTGGGGATTTGAACATTGTGTCAAGGCCTGAGGAGAGGAAGGTTCATTGAATTAGGCCCTCCTGAAATGGGTTGTTTCTCTTCCCCCATGGGATAGGGATCTGGATATACTTAAACAAGACGTTGAGAATATGGAATCCGGTCTATAAGG
Source organism: Viscum album (assembly GCA_963277665.1). NCBI lineage: Eukaryota > Viridiplantae > Streptophyta > Magnoliopsida > Santalales > Viscaceae > Viscum > Viscum album. The sequence goes on from OY728166.1 coordinate 1,326,292,359, forward strand.
TTGTTGGAATGATGCTCTATTTGAGGAAATTTTGGAGAAAAAGGAAGCTTTGGCAGAGTTACTGTTGGATCAATAGCATAGGGTGTGGGATCGTTCTAGGATAAAGTGGCTCAAAGAAGGGGAAAAGAATACTGCCTATTTCCATGCATGTCTTAAAGAGAATCAGCGCATGGTGAATCCCAACCTAGCACTGGAGGATGGATCATTTTAGGATGACATAAAAGGTGGTTGGGGGTTTGGCTTTGATGTTTTTTAAAGACCTTCTGGCAGGCCTGAGCATCGTTATGCCTTGGGGGTATCCCTCTGGAGAGGCATTTTTATGGGAGTCGATTCCAAATATTGTCACTGAACAGGAGAATGAGATGCTTGAAAGAATCCTCGAGGAGGAGGAGGTGAAGGAGGTCGTGTGGAGTCTGAATCTGGATAGTGCAGCTGGTCCGAATGGGTTTCTAGGATCTTTATATAGGGTACATGAGAGGTGGTTAAAGGGGATCTGGTTCGGGCCATAGAGGATTTCTTTCATGGAGGGATCATCCCTCAGATTGCGGCTGCCACTTCTTTTATTCTCTTGCCAAAGGCTAAATCCCCCTCTTCTATCAATCCTTACCAACCGATTGGCATGTGAAACTTCTCATATAAACTTTTGGCTAGTGTGATCAATTGGAGGTTGTCATGTTTTCTACCTCAGTGGGTCTCCATGGAGAAACATGGTTTTGTGCATGATCGATCAATACAAGGGGACATAGAAATGGCTAAGGATTTGATGAGGGATCTGACCAAGAAATATCGTGGTTATAACGTGGAGATAAATCTTGATATGAACAATTCATATGATAGGTTGTAATGGGTATTTATATATAGGGTTCTCTCCAAGATGGTTTTCTCAAAGTGGGAATGCGATATAGTTTTTATGTGTGTTTTCTCACCATGGTTAGTGGTGTCCTTCATGGGGATAACGCATGGTTTCTTCAAATCTGTGTGGGGTCTTCGGAAAGTTGATTCGTTATCATCGAGTATATTTATACTGATGCAGGATACCCTTATTATGATGATTAATAAATGTGTTGGTAATTGGGAGATTCTCCCTTTCAAGAGGAATCATGGAAGTATTTCTATCTCACACTTAATGTATGCGGATAATACCATCATCTTCATGAATTCTGGAAGGAGGTCGATTCGGGAGTTTAACAAAATATTGGAGGAGTATTGTTGATGGAGTGGGCATATTGTTAATAGGGAGAAGAGTAATTTTTATTTTACAGGTTCTTGTGGTGTAGGGAGGGTGAACAGGTTGAGCGGTGATCTAGGAATGGGGAAGGGATCTTTCCCTATGGAATACCTGGGTACACCGGTTTCATCTGGTAGGCTGCGAACCAGGGACTTTGACAAAGTGGTGGATAGGATGATGGCCCGCATTTTGGACTGTAAAAAACATTTTTTATCCTTTTAGGGGCGCATCACCTTGGTGAAAAACATGTTGCCTGTGGTACTGGTGCATTCTATGGCTTCTACAAGGCTTTCGAAGGGGGTCATCAGGACCATGGATAGAATCATGGATCGGTTTATCTGGGATGCCTCATTGGAAAAGAAAAATATTTGGGTTTCGTGGGGGAAGATGGCATGGCCGTTTTGGGAAGGAGGAATCAATTTCAGGAGTATAGAGGAGGCAGTGCATGGGGTACGTGCGAAGCTTGCATGGGAAATTGTTGAGGAATATACATTGTGGGGGAGAAGCATGGCTCAGAGACACACAGCAGGCGTGACTCGTCCTTTGGGTGGAGAGGCTTCTCTTTGGGTTACGGTGTGTAATATAATCCTCACACTTATTCCTCATTCTCAATGGATTTTCGGGGAGGGGAGTGTCCTCTTTTGGTAACAGAACTGGTCGGGGAAGGTGCTGAGTTTTATGAGGTGCCCGGCTCTATTTATCACCTTCAGAGAGGCTAGTTCACACCCTCTTTTTTTTAGATCGATCCTGGATCCCTCTTAACGGAATTTTTTTGAATCTATCATTCTTAACTCTGAGAAGGATAGGTGTGTGTATACACCCTTGTGTTCCGGAAGGTTCAATGTCAATGATTTTCGAAGAAGCACCGGTTTTGGAGGTCCTCAGGAGAGCGTGAGCTGAAAAAGAGTGGTATGGTGAAAGAATATTCCTGCAAAGCTTAAATTCCTTACTTGGCGGTTGCAGAATAATGCTATTATATCAGATGATAACATTAAAAGGATGGGTATTAATATGGTCTCTTGTTTCCATTACTATGAGTTCATGAAGGAGGATAGCATGAATCATATTTTCTTTAAGGGAGATTGGGACTGTGAGGTGTAGACCTTCTTTGGGGGGCTTGCATGTTTTTCCTTTCATGTTGGTAACTATGAGAGTTTCTTGGTGCAATGGTTCCAAGAAAGCAGTGATATTATAAGAGAGACTAAGGAACGGGCCTTTGTTTTCAATGCAGGTTTCTGGATACTATAGAAATCTAGAAATCATGATAGTTATGAAGGTATGAAGTCTACGGGGAGGGTGGTGGTGGCCAGGACCAGATGCATGTTGTTTGACCTGGTCGGAACAACATGTATTAGGAAGGAGGCGTCTGCATTTATTTGTTTGCAGTCACCACTTTCTGAGGCTAGAAGGAATGGTTCTAGGGTACAGGGGAGCTGGATCCATTGGTTGCCTCCTTAGGATGGTTTTAAGCTACATAATGATGGGTCATGTGTCATGGAGGTCATGCGTGGTGGTGGGGTCTTACATGATCACAGTGGAAGTGTGGTCTTGGCTTTCTTGGCTTATTATGGTAGTTGTAGTTCGGTCTGATCGGAGGCCCTTGTAGTGCTCACAGGGTTGTTCGTGTGTAAGCAGAGGAACTTCAGCGCCGCACAGGTTGAAAAAAATTCAAATATTTTCCTGGATGCCTTGCTTGGGTGGGGTAGCACTCCGTGGTTGATTACCTATACTATCAGACAATGTAAGGTTATCCTCTCGAATAGAGTTAGGGTTACTCATACTTGGCATGAAGAAAACAAAGTGGAGGACTAATTGGCCTCCCTTTCGGTCTCAGAAGATCAAGTGGTTTGTTATTCTAATGTCCCTCTTTTTAAATAGGAGGGGGTGAACCTGATTAGGGGTGATGCTCTGGGGCTACATTATTTCTGGCCTCCCTAGATGAAGTCCCATGTATTGTACTTCTTTCTTGCCTATTTTGATATAAAAATCATAATTTTGGATGGATGGTGACCATCACATAATTACATGACTAAAATTAAATATTTCATTACAATTTATTTCTATGATCTTTTAGTAATATATTTTTATAGAATTAGGGGAAAATAGATATTTCATTACAATACATTTTCATGATCTTTCAGTTTTATATTTTTATAGAATTATGAAATAATTATCTAACATAACTCATTTTATTTTCAAATAATGGGAATTTTTTCCAATAGATAAGCGACTTCTTAATCTATAAAAAAATTTCAACATATCCACCAAATTATACATACAAGATACCTTCTAGACACATCATGTATATTACTTTTCTTTATGTCCAATGGAAATGAAAACATAATAAAGGGGTTAGCACCAATTCTCAATTTGTTTAAACATAAGTGAAAAAATAAATGTTCATTAGTGAGCAAAATATTAGTATAACAGACTATACCTTTTAGGTATACTGTGTAAACCTTTATTCCCTTATTTTACATTATTTTGAGTTACTATTTTCTTGGGTTCTGTCTTGGGTGAATTTTGTATGGTTTTGGAGGGTTTTAGAAACTTTTTAGGAGGTGCATAGTTTGGGAAAATCAGGCTGTTATTCCGAAGAAACTATGTGGTTTGTTAAATTTGGGAATTAGATAGTGTATGGTTGGTTTATAGTTAGATGTAAACATAATACATTACCCAAGAAATTGTGTAACTAAAAAAGAATTATAATCACATTGGAAACATGTTTTACTAAATCGAAAGACCAAACCATGTGGGTGGCCTAAAGAGGTGGTGAATCTCACATGGTTAGCACATGGTTTGATAAACTATGTGACCAAAATATATGTGTAAAATTAATTAATCTAAAAATTTATATTTTAACTTAAAACCCATAACTATTCCTCCTACACCTAGTTATCGTGTACGTACGGACTCCACTATCTATTCTTGGATATTATTATTCCTTTGAAATCCAATTATGGTGGATCTAGGGCTTTATCCAATAATGATTCTAGTAAGAGTTCATTTATTCTCCATTTTTCATGTTTCTTCAAGATCACCTCTCCTCTTCTTGAAATAAATCATAGATATGGGATTTCATGGCTAGATCTATGAATTTTTTTTCTATCTAATAATTTATACTTGATTTATTGATGGATAAGAGGTCAGATTTAGAGAATTTTCATATTTCTTTGAATGGATCTAGATATACCATTGGTGGTGGATCTCATTTGGTATGTTGTTCAATCTCCAATCTTATGTTATATTCCTCTTCTTGAAACTTTATTCTAAAATACCTCATAAGATTAATTACGATTGGTTATTTGTAATTTCTTATATGTTCTTGATTTGGGTGGTGATTCTGGACACCAGGAATCTATACTCTTGCGGTAGGAAGTCCTTACAATTTGATGGCCTCCTTATGTTAATTATATATTATAGAATGCTTGTGCATGTCTATGTACCCATGAAAGTTTTTATTATTGTGATGTGAATGTAGGTGTGTATGTGTATATACCCCATAAGATCTATCTTATTATAATATGATTATTTATTTATATATTATGTATTTCAAATGGATTCATGTATAGTTCTTTTATGACTGGTTTCGAGGTCTCACATTCGTCTAGATCAACTATTTAACCACTTAGAGGCTGAGTACATCCACTGTGATTGAATGGTTATAATCCCACCATTAAAGATAAAAACTGGAATGTATCTTTCCCTAGAGCTAGATATAGGGTTAACATATGTGAAATACATCTTTATAAAGAGAAGGATTTTGGGTTGACATGAAGTAGTGTGACTTGACCCAGAGCTATGAATTGGGTCAATGGGTAGACATCTTGACTTTCCCTTAATGGTGGGTGTGGAGTTATTATTTAATGGTGTTATTTGTAGATTGGATACTTAGAATATTTTATTGATCCAATTTATAAAAATATTTTCATGATCTAATTCATGAAATGATTGCTTCTGATCACCCTTTCGGCTTACTGTCAAAGAAGATAGAGTAGGGGTTCTTGGAAACATGGTTATCACATCATGAATTGGTAATTTATTTTTTAGTTATAAATTTACATTCTGTTATAGAATACACATTTATGTAATGATACATTTTTTAAAAAAACATGTGTGGTTTCCTATTGGGTTTATACTCACACCCTGCACAAGAATTTGGATGTGTATAGAGACTTCACAGTTAGAGACTATCTAAGGGCAAGGGACATGTATCAGGGAGCTAAGTAGGTGGAGCTTGGAGGGTGGAGGCAATGTTGGGATAGACTCTAGATTATTTATTTTATGTTTAGTTTATGTTATTTTTTTATCATACATTGGTTGACCGACCACATTAGGGGTCTTTAGTTTATGTTGTACGACCGGGATTCCATTAATTGAATCATTTTAATTTTATTATATTTTACTTTGTGATGCTCTTAATGTTATTTACACTTTTTTGTGATTCTAGTGCATTATTATGGAGAGTAAGGGTAAATTCTCCCCAAAAATGTGTTTTGACCCTCACCACCAGTCATAAACCTTTTACTTTTGAGGAGACATGCATGAGGTCATCTATCCCTTCTTCCCAAACTCAGTGATTCGTTTCAATGCTATAAAGTGGTATCAAAGGATGTTTTATTTTCTTTTATTTTTATTTTGTTTAGGGGATTGTATAAGGTATATAGAGTATATAGAACTCAGTTATGGTATTCTTTTGTATTCCTAGCTAGTTCATGTGAAATAGACCTCTAAGTTACTGTGGTATGGGTTTTTTGTTATCATTTCATCTTTTATAGTTGATTTATTTAACCTTGGTTGATTAGTATTATTTTGATGTTATATTATATGGGGATTGGGTGTGTTTATTCATCATGACTAAGACCATAGGTTCATGTTTCATGTATATAATTTTTTTCATACATATTAATTAAATTAATTAAATATCATTAGTAATCTGTGATATGTGTTTCTGTTAAATATATGTACGGAAATTTTAATTGATTTAATTTAGCATGATATGTTTTTTTATATGAATATGATTGTAACTAATGTGAAATTATGGAAGACTTAGATTAGGCCTTGGGTAGTAATGAGGGGGTTGTGCCTAGTAGAAATGGGCATCTTCTTTGGATGAGTCTTCCTATAGTGATCTTCTATGGGTGTCTATAATTTCTCAAGTGGTGTAGTTCTTTAAGCTATTAAAGTTGTTTTTAAGTGTTTATTTGGAATCATAGAAAATTCTACCATGATTTAATCTTAAATGGCCACCTGGGAAGTGGGTTTGGATACTCATGAAAGGTAGGTAGATCCTATATCGCCTATATACATGAAAGAAGGTGAAGTTCAATATTATCCAATAGTCGATATAGTGTTTTTGGTAGTGGAAGCACTTAAACCAATAGTATTTCATATATTTTATGCTCAAGGTAGACGATCTCATAGGAAGATGGTTGGTTATTCTTTTTCTTTCTAACTATATAATCACCCATCCTTTTAGGATACTATAGAACTGCATGATGTTGAGGATTGTATTGATATCATTGAGGATATATTTTATCTAGTGGATACTTTTGAGGATAGATTGGTTAATCTAGATGATTTCATGCTTCAAGGACTCAAGAAGAGATAGTAGGGTGTTATGAACTAGGTGGGGAGACATGGGGGTCCTATTTTGGAGACCTTCGGGAATCTATAATTTGATTTATTTTTCTTGGATACACTAAATCCTAGTAGATCTCAAGAGTTTATAGAACTTTTGTATAGAATGATATCGGTATCTTATTATTCTAATAATTTCACAAATTTACTTTGATTTGATCCAATTTTTTCAATGAATAAGGCACATAAGTATTGAAAGTTTGAGATTGGCCTCCGACTAGATCTGAAGATTCAGGTCATGAAAAGTTACCATATGACATTCTCTGAGGTGCTTCATAAGGCTCTCACAATTGAGAAGGGACTATATGAGGATAAATAAGTTGGTCTTCTTACAGCAGTTTTTGGGTAAGTGTGTAGCATTACTACCACTATTGTAGGTTCCATTTCTAGAAATAGGTATAGTAATTCATAGGAAATGTAGTAGGAAAGTAGTAGGCATAAAAAGTAGAGTAGAGGTTCTTTATCTCCTTCAGTGGAAAGGGGTTATGTTAGATATTATAATTATGGATAGAAAAGGAATTATCTCATGTTATTTACCAAAAATTATTAAATATTTCTATCAATGTGGCTAGAGGATTCATCTCCAGAACTTTTATGTTAAGGAACCATGGTTGGTTTTAGGGACATCTGGCCATAGGGAAGTCATAGGAACTTAGAAATAAATGCCTACTTTACAGAATTTTGTGTCCCTCATGATTCATCAACCTCAGATCTAGGGACATGGATCCAAAACAGATAAGGTCTATACAGTGGAAAAGGTTCTATCTAAATTTGGATAAGGACCTTAGACTATTTATGTGTGGTTTTTATTACCTCTTCACATTTTACATACTTGTTTAAAACATAAGCATCCAATTATTTTATATCTACTCAATACATTGTTCGTTATAATTTCTAGTTAAATTATCTTCTTAATTGATTTATCTTGATACACCATTGGATAAGAAGGTATACCATATCAATTGATTTCTATAGTGTCATTTAATAGTTTATAGTTACTAAAATTTATGGGATATCATGATCTTATATATAACTAGATTCAATGTAATTTTTGATAAGAACTGGTTGACCAGTTATCAGCCACACTTTTTCTACCATAGAAGATGAGTACCCTTTATTATGACTAAGTGGGAAATGTTTTTTTACCAGTTAATTTGATATTAGAGTAGGAAATATGGGAATGGTCCTGAGATAGTTTGGAGTTATCATAGTACAGCTAGCTGGCTTCGTTCTTAAGGAAGATCATGTGGTAGCTCTCTCCACTTTTCCGCCAGTGGTAGATCATTACTAGGTTTTCTTATAGGATTATTACTCAGGCATCCACTGGATAGAGGAATTGAATTCAAAATTGAACTCGCACTAGGATAATAGGACATATTGATAACTCTATAGCACATGATAACGAAAGAGATAAATTAACTCAAGGTGTAGCTTCAGGATTTGGTAGAGAACAATTTTATCATACCAATCACTTCTTCATTGGGTGATTCAGTTTTGTGAACTAAAAATATAGATGTAAGTGAGTGGTTGTGCATTCACTCTAGGAGGATAATAAATTATTAGTAAAGAACATGTAACTATTTCATAGGATTGGTGATTTTTTTGATTAGTTGAGGGTATCCTAGTGGTTCTCCCAGATCGACTTGTGAGTAGGCTACCACCAACATCGGTTTACAGAAGTGGATATACCTAAGATAACATTTAGGATCAGTTTCAGACTATATGAGTAACGTTTCATGCATTTTTGGTTGATGAATACTTCAATGGTGTTCATAGATATCACCAATAGAATATTACATCTATATCTTAACTATTTATCCATTGTATTCATTTATGATATCCTAATATACTCATGGAACCTAGAGATGAATTCTAGACACCATGAGATCATGTTGAGTTCACTTTGATCACATCATCTTTATGTCAATCTTTTGAAGAGTCACTCTTGGATTCAATAGGTTGTCTTCTTGGTTTTGGGATTTTTGAGGTGGGAATATCATTTTATCCATAAAATTTAGATGTGGTGATGTATTAAGAATTCCCTAGGAACATTTTTGAGATTTGGAGTTTCCTAGGATCAGTCAGGAACTATAGATGGTTCCTTTAATATTTCACCCATTTTGAAGCACCTATAATTGGTCTTACTAATAAGCGTGTGATGTTTTAGTGGACACATTAGTTTGAAGAGGCCTTCCTATAACTGAAGAGGATATTAATATAAAATTTAATTTTGATCTTACCTGAACCTAAGATTGGATATGTAGTTTACTATGATTCCTTAAGTGTTAGTTTGAGAGATATATTGAGATAGAGAGACCAGTTCGTTGCTTATGGGAATCATTATCCGGACCTCATGAGTGGAAATACCATACTCATGATCTAGAGTTAGTGGTGGCGGTTCATGTCCTGAAATGTTAGTTTCATTATCTATTCTATGTGAGGTACATATATACATACCACCTAAGATTGGTGTATATCTTCTCTCAGTGGGACTTGAATATCTGGAAGATGATTTGGGTTGAGTATCTACAAGCTTTTGACTTTGATATGGCTTATAATTCATAAAAGGGAAATGTTGTTATAAATTCTAATGAAGGATCATGGAGAGTGGCCAATGGAGAAGTAATATAGATTGATTATCTTTTTTGTTAACTATTTGGTGGTTGAATATGAGGATCTAGGGGTGATGACTTGTTCCCCCTTAGTTATCACACATACCATGGTAGACCGAGTGAAAGATATACATGAGTTGAATTGTGAGTAATTATTGATGTAGGAATAGTTGGTGGGAATTAACTAATTTCGGTATGGTCTCTAGATAGATAATACATCATCTATATTCATGGGAGAGTTAAGGTTCATGCAACCATGAGGGAGAAAATGATGATGGACACTCATGATTTGTAGTGGGAAATGAACCTAGGATTAGTGAAGGTGTATTGTAATGTTATAAAATAGTTTTTTAGGAAAGTTATAAGGATAATAATTAGTTTTTTCTATTATTTTCTATATTTATTAGTGGATTAAATCTGAGCATCAGTGATCATGTAGTTTTCTTCATCCTATTCCCATTCCTGTATGGAAATGGGATGAGTTGATGGTTGAATTTATTAGGGGTTTCCTAGGACCTCGAGAGGTCAATATGTTTTGTGGGTTGTGGTTGATTAGCTGATAAAGGTATCACATTTATTTTGGATCCAAGATACTCTTTACATAAATGATTTGGTAAAACTCTATGTTTGAGAGATAGTGAGGCTTCATGGAGTGTGTATGAAAACATTATCTGACTAGGATACTCATTTCATTTCACAAATTTAAAAAGTATTATAGAAGGTTATGGGTACATGATTGAATATGATGACTTCATATCAATGGAAAATTGATGGTTAATCAAATCATAAAATAAAAAATCTATATGATATGCTTCAGGTATGTATGTTGGATTTTGGTGAGAATTGGATGATCATCTAGACTTGGAATAATATTATTACAATAACAGTAACCATTCTTCAATTTAGATATCACTATTCAAGGCTATTTATAATGGGTTATGTCATTCACCACTATGTTAGCATGAGACTTGTGAGGTAGCAGTTTGTAGGCCAAGTGTGGTGGAGGAGACTTCTAATCGGGTGTAGTTGATTCAGAAAAGGTTAGTGACTGGTCATAGTAGGCCACACTTGTATATTAACTACAAGTTATTATCCTTAGAGTTCATTTTGGGTGATTATGTTTTCTTGTGAGTGTCACCTCGGTTAGTGCATCAATATTTATGGAAATAGGGGAATTTGGCATTGTATTTTGTAGGATCATTTGAGAACATTGAGCATATAGCAATAGTGGATTACTAATTGGACCTCCCTCTACTGTATTGAGGTATATAGAACATGATACATGAATATTATCATTAGAGGTATGATCCAAATCATGTACAGGTGATTAATAGTGAGGCAAATGGGTTGGAACTAGATGCATTGTTTGCCAAGTGACTAGTATGGATTGTGGACCAGTGTGAGAAAGTATTTGAGGGGGATAATGGTACCAATTGTTATATTTTGATGTTATAATGGAAGAATTAAATAATATAATTGGGAGTGTGAATCAAATATAAGTTCTATATTTACCTTTCTTTAAGAAGAAACTCTAGAGGCAGTTCTCATAGATGATAAGTCCCTTGATCGGAGATTGTAATGGTTCAAACTTTTCAGGTACATTACACCTTACCATCAACCCTTATTTTAAGGTGTATTGAGTTATTATTTTCTTGTTTGAATTCTATTGTGACTTCTGGATGGTTTGGACGGTTTTAGAAGTTTTTAAGGGTGTGTAAGGTTTGAGAACAGTTTAGGAAAATTGTGTGGTTCTAACCAGGAAACAGTGTATCTTGTAAGAGTGGGGTAGTAAATGGTGTATGGCTGGGACATGGTTTGATATAACCATTCGATATTCCCTAAAAAAACATGTAACATGGAATAGAGGAAAAATTACTATCAATACACAATTTACAAAACCATGTGGGTTCCCAAAAGATTTAATGGGCCTCGTATGGTTTGTGCTTGGTTTGATAATTCATGCAATCAAACTGTGCATGGAAAATTAATTAATCTGAAAATTTTTATTTTAACCCAAAACCTTCTCAAAACCCATCATTATTTATTCTAAACCTAGGGATCTTAAACCAAGATACTCTAGTAGATTTTCATGGAAATTATTCTCCCTCTAAAATCTAACACCGGTGGATCTATAGGATTTATCACAAGATGAATCAAGGTAAGAGTTCGTTATTCCACTATTTTTCACATTTCTTCTAGATCTCTTCTACTATTCTTAAAAAGAATCATAAATTTAGGATTTAATGCCTATATCTAGGAATTTTTATATGATCTAATAATTTGTTCTCTATTTAATGATGGAAAGGTGTCCCAAAATTGAGAATTTTCATCCTCCCTTCAATAAATCTAGATCCACCATTAGTATTAAATCTTGTTGGGTAAGTTGGTAAATCTCCAATCCCATGTTACATTTATCTTATTGAATATTTATTCTAAAATACCTAAAGAGATTAATTAAGGTTGGTTATAGGTAATTCCTTGTCTGATATTGATCTAGGTGTTGATTCTTGATTTTAAGAATCAATACTCTTGAGGTAGGAATTCCTTACCAATTGGCGGCCTTTATGAATTAATTATTTTCTATGAAATAATTTTTTGTGTGTTTTTATTCGTGAGTACCTCTCTTGTTTTTATATGTTTGTGGGTGTGTTATCATCCCATGATGAATTTCTTGTTATGAAATTATTATTACTTTCTTTGTTATGTCTTTTGTATGGATGCAAGTATAGTTCCACTATGACTAGTTTCAACGTATAGGGTTAGTCTAACTCAACTATATGACCCCTTATAGGGGGAGTACATCCATTTATTTTTTAAGGTTGTGATATCACATTCAAATATGACAGTTTTAATGTGTCTTTCCTCTAATATATATATTAGTTTGACAAGTGTGAAATATGGATTTCCTTATATCTAAAAATTGGGTTGACATGAAGTAGTGTGGCTTTCTCCAGAGCTAGGACTTGGGAAAACATGGATACATAATTAATTTCCCTTAAATATAGGGATAGGATTTCTCAATAAAGGTGTTACATGGACATTGTACAATCATTTTAGTATTTTGATCCTATGTGTGGACGTTTTGGTCATTTTAAACATTGATTACCTAGACCCAACTTGAAAAGTACTTTTTGATTAAAAAATAATTTATACAGAGTGTTATGAATGAAGTATACTTATCGTCATAGTGTTGAAACTTTTCCATACATTATTTACATGGTAATGTCCCTATATTATTTGTCATGTCAACAGGTTATTTTAGTTTCTAGCTATAATGATAATCTCAAGATACGATGAAAATAATATTAACCATATGTCCCACGGTAAAGATACATCATAATAAATATACACATATGATGTATTACTATCAGGTGTTAGGGGATTGTAAGTATTGGGCCTTCATCTCCTGAGGTTCTTACTTAGTGATCTCAAGTAGAGGAGGGAATGAGGACTGACCTACCAATAGAAACACCATGTATTTGTATTTCATTGTTTGTCACTTTTTACGAGCATGTGTATCAGTATCTAGACTTGATATCATTAAAAAATTATAATTTCATCATGAAATTTAAATTTAGATGAAAACAATGACATTTATATTATGGAGAGGTATCTTGCATTGGGTGCATAATTAACGAAATCGCATTAGTTTAATTTTCATGAAATTTTATTTCAATTCTGAAAGGATAAGATGTCTCGAGCCTAATTAACCAGGATGGTAGAAACTTTATTAAATCCATGGACATGGTGATTAAAGGTAAGTATATCTATTAAGGTCATGAATAAAAAAGTAATAAATTATGATGACATGAAATGTGCATCCTTCTTTATGAGATATCAAGTGACATTATATTACATGATGTGTTTTTTTAGGAGGTTTTCATTGTTATGACCAAACCTTATCTTATTAGGGGATTTTATGGGTTTCTAGAGTCCACTCCTAGTCTATGATTATAACTCACTGATATTGAGATAATGACCAAGAGGGTCACAAAAAAAGAATATTCATATGTTTATCCAATTCTTGTAAATTGGATTTTAAGATGTGGTGGGCCCCGTAGTGATGGCCATGAAATTTCCAACTTTATACGATTGTAAAGGAAATAAATAAAATCAATATTATTAGTGATTAATATTATAAGTTTTTAAGTTTTTAACTTGTTATATTCACAAGTTAGTTGGTGAATATAATGATAAAATATTTTTCGAATAAATATTAAACAATAAATATTCAAAGATTTATAAATATTTATAGGAGTGATGAGCTGAGTTAATGAATCGTATTTTATCACTTCATATAGTTTAGGTGTTACAATCTTGTGCTAAAATATTTGTGACATTTGTGGCAAGTTTTAAGTGTATGTTGTGTCATTTTTTGGTACATTTGAAGGGTTAACTTCAATAAGAACCTAAATGAAATTTATTAAAGTTATAACCAAATTATTTAAGAATTTTAAAGACCCAAGAACAAGGAAAGAAGGTATTTAGTTAATTTTATATCCTCTACCCATCTCTAAATAATTAAAGAGATATAATGAAGGGAATATCAAGAATCATTTAGTCCAATTCTGAGGAGAATTAGTTTGATTTCCCGAGATCATGATGAAATTGAAGAGCCTTAGATTATCTACACTAGAAACTATATTTCATAGGCCGATGATTGATACAGATTTATAATCATGTATGGATTATATATAGGGTCTCGATATTGGTTACTTTGAGTGATGATCATCGATAAAGAGTGAAACATTTTTCAGATCCAAATCAGACGAGGTAAGTTTTAAATTTAAATTTTCAAATTTATTCTTCATGATTAATTAATTTTTACACAATCTATGGACGAATCTAGGTAGGTGTATACCAGATTTTATGTTTCAATATAAAATTGGACTCAAAAATGTTAAAATACCATTTTTCATTCTTATGAAAATCCCAAGGATCCTTCAATTGGTGTCAAAGAGTGTGTGCATTTATTAATACAAATTAAAAATTAAATTTAGATTTATTAATGAAGAGGATGTCACTATGATCATGCTACCGCAAACAATGAATCTATTAGAGATTGAATGACCGAGTTATGGTCATTCGAAGATCGAAATTATAATTTTTCGGAGTAAAAACCAAGAATTAATATATATATATATATATATGTTAAATCCTATAGGGTTTTTATGTTTTTTCAAAAAAAAATGGGATACTTTTGGGGAGTCTCAACATCACCTCTATGGAAAGACAAGCACCCTTTTAGAGGGGGATTTTTTAGTTCCCATGAGTCACTACACAATAAATTTAAAAACAAATTAGGGGTGACACTGCATCCATATGATTGCATGGAAGAATACCCCCCCCCCCTATTTGGGGGGAGAAAGGGGTGACCCCTAAGGTACAATAATTTTAAAAAAAACTATTTTTAGTATAAGAGGTTCCCCATGAGGGGTTTATTTCCCCTAACCATCACAAAATTCATGTAGTTTTGTGCATTCCACTGACTCAGCACCCCTATCGGGTTGACCAAACCCTAGCTAGGCCAAGTCTTGTTCTGACTAAGCCATATAGACCTTATAAGTATTTCCCTATGATCTGAAACCCCTCTAAGAGGTTTTAAAAATTCTTTGAAGTTCAAATAAATATAGGGAATTTTGAAAATATTTAAAAATGGAATTTATTTAAATAATTAATGGGATAGTGCGACAAGTGTTTTCTGAAATAAAATTTATTTTATTTTATTTTATTTTATAAAAAATAACCTCAAGATGAATTGACCACAAATTTAATTTTTTTACACAAGTTTAATGAATACCCACTAATCATGATGCATAGACCGACAAATACTTGTCCAGTTTTATTTATTTATTTATATACTAATTTATTTTTTATTTTTTATTACAATCTATTTATTTATAATAATTATTTAAAAATGGTGATCTATGAATCACTTATTTCATCCTGATTTTTAAATGGACCTATGTAATAACAAAAAATATTATTTATCTATATCCCACATACCCAAAATTCCCATTATTTTATGCAAGTGTTATTATAAAATGAATAAAATGAATAGTGATGCATCTCATATCGACTCTTGACGACACACCGGTTGGGACTTTGATGCATTGGATGGGTGAGCACTGCAACTAGAGTTGCATGCTTTGTGAATCAAGGACTTACACCTAGGGTCTAGGTTAATCCATTATTTACTCAATGGATCAACCATAATTATTGGATCATGATCATGTCGTTTAATTTTATTTATGCATGGTTTGTTATTTTCTGTATGATTAGTTTTTAAGTGTGATTTCATAAAATAATAAGCGAGCATGTATAGATAAAATTACCATGTTTGTTGAATGGTTTTCTATTTTTATCATTGTAATGATGTGATTTCGGTAAAATAGAATAAGCAAGTGTAAATTGAAAATTATTACATTCACTGATAATAATAAAAACCCTCAAAGAAATATCAATTCATAATACCTTTCATTGCTAAATTTTGAAAAAAAGTAGTTATACAAGGTCCTCATCAACCCTAGTTAAGGGTTCCTTCTATTTCTGAGGGAATTCTTATGATATTAGTGGTTTGGATTAACTAAATTTAGCATCAAATTAGTAGTAATATCTTTCTTGTTACAACTTTTGAGGAAATCATTGAGTAATGTAAGGTTATCCATTATAGGATCTTCATGTTAATACAGATTTCTAGCCAAAATCCTACCTTGAGACTCTACATGTTATGGTGTACCCATATCTTTTACTATAAGAAGTGATCTTAAGGATCCCTTCCACTAGAAAACTCAAGAGGATGAGTATTCTAAATCTAGTTGTTTAGGGATACTTATATTTGATAATATATTTGGAGTCATGTAATATTAATAAAATCATTGAAGCCTATAATAATTAGTAATCATGATAAAATAGATAATCTACTTGTGTTTAATTGTTTAGAAAATGGAAACTAATGCTACCTGAACACTATGATAAATATTGGACAAAGAACATGTCCTCACCATCACCAATTTATAAGAGTGGTATAAGAACATGCTTATAGTATTCCAATTTGAAAGGAAATTATATGTTCTAGAGTCCCAACTACCCGATCATCCCCCTCAAGAAGAAAGTAAAGACAAGAAGTTTTCTTATATGAGACTCGTGAATAACACATTTTTTTATATCATAATGCTATCATCAATGACCAAAGAGTAGAAAATTCAATATGAGGATATGGATGATTATAAAATGTTGCCTCGTCTATGAGAAGTTTGTGAGTTAAAAATGTGGTAAGAAACCAATGATATTATTATGAAAATGATCATGTATAGATTAAAAGATAGAACTCAAGTTGGTATTCATGTACTCAGGGTGATAGAGAGTATAGATTGACTTGAATAATTGGGATTCAAGTTAGATCAATAACTTTAAATTCATATTATTATCTTATTCTTGCTATCTATTTTCTCTAATTTCATTGGGAGTTATAAAATAAATATAATATATAAACAACTTTGATATTTCTTTGGGATAGGTTCACCAAGAATATGATAATTTAAATAAATTTAATTATTTAATTATTAAGGTTAGTAATAAGAATTGCAAGGAAAAAGGTCCAACAGTATATATACCACCCAAGGAAATTTCATAAATTCCTTCTATTAAACCAAAGATAAATATGGATAACTTTGAACATGAGTCCATTTTCTTCACATGTGGAAAGATAGGTCACTGGAAGAGAAACTAAAATGAATTGAAGAAAAAAAAGAATGATCATCTACTTCAGGTATATTTTTCATTAAATGTAATATATCATTTATACTACTTGGGTATTAGCTAAAATATGTCCTTATATATTAAATCTAAATAAAAGAACCAATAAAGTTATGAAATGTTACTAGAAGTCAAGGTGTGTTCTCCAAGAATCTGAGAAGGGATTATACCTACATCAGTTGAGAGAAGTACATGGTTGTTATTTCAAAGTTAATAGTTATTTTGAAACTATAATTTTGTGTACAATGCCACCATAACATTTAGTAATTAATTTTGTTTTTGTAATTTAAAACACAATAAAAATTTCAATAATAAATGAATCGTCGATAATAAATTAAGGATATAAAATGTAAAAGTCATATCTAGTTGGGGAAAGATGAATCAGTGTTATGTGAAACTATGAGTTGTTATCAAAAATATACCCAGTATGGTATTTAGAATCATTAGGGATAAGTATATTAGGTACTATCAACACACCAAATTATCATGTTTTATATAGAGAAACCTTTAGAAATAAAGTCTTGGAACAAAGCTTCATGAATTAATTTAATTAAATAGTGTGAACTATTTCATGTAGAAGAGAGAGGTAAATTTATATACTTAATCATATCTATTTAATAGTTTTACGGTATGTAACAGTTAATAAAGGAATTAAGTTGGAAAATATTTTGGATCCTTTAGTAATTCTGGTCATAGTTGATCTTAAAAAAATATTCATTGATTATTAACATGTATAGTGGATTAATTCCTAAATTCAAATTATCGTATACACATCAGAGCTATGATATAGGTATAAGAAGGATCAATCATGAGTTATATAATCCTTTTAATGTCTTTTATTATCTTTTCAATAAATTCTTTTCAAATAGAAATGTTAACCCCTAACCATATTCCAACTATAATGAAAAATGGATATTATATGAATTTAATATGAGATAGAACCATTATGTCATAAAATAATGGGTTCTTGCTGAGAAGGGTTTGTTGATACTAAGACAATAAACAAACTTGCATCAAGAAATATAAATATTTCATCTCATGTAATTATCCAACATTTTTTGTGATATTATATAAATTCCTAATATAGAATAGTAATAGTCAAGATATTGTCTATATTTCTTTAAAAGGGTGAAAATATATATTTCAAATAGTGGGAGAAATATTAACATATGTTAAGTTCAGGATGAAGATGCACAATTAGTTGTCATAAAAAAATTCCCAAAAAAGGTCAGGGAAATAAATAAATCCACAGACACATGCTACGTAGGAAAGATAAAACCAAAGTGAGATGGTTTTATTTTCACCAATTCAAGGTGATATATTATTCAACTATAATAATGAATTTTATCCCCAAGGTTATAGTAAATAAAAATAATCTATGTTTTACATGTTCATATTAATTCAAGAAAATGTATTTCATGTGCCAAATTAAGTTTAGTATTTTGGTGATTTCTCTAATAGATGTAAATTCGTTGGGGGTATTCAAGAGAAACTATACATGGATAATATAATTGTGGTAACGATAAGGTTTGATTGGGAATACCAAGTCATTAAAAATATATTTATTAGAATTATACTTATCATAGAAACTTGTTATGATCATTAAATTATAAATTGGATTTCAATACCACCTTTCTTGGATGGTGTCTCAATATCAAAAATAGAAAGGATTAATGACACCATGTAGAATAAAAGTTATAGATATTTTTTTATAAAATAATTTAATCATTTTGGTCAGAGAATACTCATTTTAAATGAAATCATTTCATGTTTCAAAAATATTTTAGTGGGAGAATCTAGGTCTTCCAAGTGAAAAATATTGAAAACATATGAATATAGTTATTAGCCTTAAAATTAGTTAAAACTAGGTTGATAATATCCCTCTAAATATATACATAAAGTAGGGATGAAAATTCATGAAAACAAGATCACTTTAGTTAGATGTAATGGGTTTCTAAGACTACCTCAAAGTATATATATTGACAAGGTGTTAAAAATAAAAGTTGGAATAATTTAAGATAGAATTGTTATTAATGTCACATGGCATAAATCTCTCTAAGTATACATGTATGATAAATTGGAGGGGATTAATATGATAATTAAAACTAAAAAATATTTGGAAATGGTTATATAACATGTATCATTAAATATTATATATTATATATTATATATCCAAAAAGTACCTAAGAAATTATAATATATATCTACCTAGTAATTGGAGATAATGGAACCCTACTTTTGAGGGGAAAAAACTAGTCTTTTGAAAGATCAAAAGGATCTAATATCATATTTTGATTATGTAAATGAGAAAGAAAATTCAATAAATCTAGTAGTATCCATATCTATATATACAAAGTTTATTACATCTTATAATGCATATAAATTAGTATAAAATATGCAACAATTTTTTCTAGTTCTTGGAATCATACCAAAGGTACAAACCAAGATGTTAAGATGATGATAGAGGAAAAAACATTATACTCAGAGATATCATCTCTTGGGAAGTTTTATTGAAGGAGGTGAAGTAAAAAATTGTAGATTAGCTATGTCAGAAAATATATAGGTCCTAATGGCTAAATCCATATCTTATAAGAATCAGGATCTTGCCATTTAAGAGCTAACAGGATCATTTTTAGCAAGTTGGATCTAGTGCAAGTGGGAGTGTTGTGAAAGAGGGTTCCCTATACCCAACTTGAAAAGTAATTTTTGATTAAAAATTCATGTATATATAGAGTAATGCAGGATGTATACTTACCATAATAGTGTTGAAACTTCTATATCCACTATTTACATAGTAATTTTCTTATATTATTTGTCGTTTCAGTGGGTTATAGTAGTGCCTATCTATAATGAGAACCTCAAGATACTATAACAAGAATATTAAACATATATCCTATGGGATAGATATATCATACTGACTGGACATTAATTATATATGAATATCATGTATTGGTGGATCATAGTATTGATACTTCTTCTCATGAAGTTTCCACTTGGTGATCTCAAGTATAGGAGATCATGAGGACTGACCCCCCAATAGGAATACCACATGTTTTAAGTTTCATTGGTTACTCATATTTACAATCACGTGTATTCATTTTCATACTTGAGATTGTTATAAATGTATACCATTTGATTGGGTACTTTTTTTCAAGAATGAAACCATTACATCATTGTTGTGGTGACGTAGCTTTTGTTGGGTGCATCATTGATGGTATGGAATTGGTTGAAAGTTCAAGAAAGTTTTTGTTTCTTCAAATAGGATGAGATGTCTCAAGTACAATTGACTAGGATACTAGTACCTTTATTAAATCCATGTACATGGTGATTAAATGTAATTCCATATAGTAATTTCATGAATAAATAAAGAAATAAGTGGTGATGATACAATGTCTTTGTCCTTCTCTATGAGATATCAAGAGACAAAGAGATTATATGGCATGACATGAGTTCGTATGAGGTTATCATTAATATAAAAAAACCTTATCGCCTTAGGTGGCTTGATAGATTTCTTGAATCTACTCTTGGTATATGAATATCTCTCATTGATATTGAGATAAGGTCCAATAGGTTCATACATAAAGCATATTCAAAAGTTTTACAAATTCTAGTGAATTTGAGTTTAAGATATGGTAGACCCTATAGTAGTGGCCAAGAAATGTACAAATTTATATGCTCAAAATGAAAATAATAAAATCAATTTTATTCAATTTTAGAATAATAACCATTTAGTTTATTTACCTATTATATTCACAAGTAATTTAGTGAATATAATGATGAGATATTATTCTAATAAGTATTGAATATTAAATATTCAAGGTTTGTTTAATATTTATGGGAGAGGCAATTCATGTTAATGACCCATATTTTATCACATAATATAGTTTATGTGTTACAATTAGGAATTAAAATATTCATGATAGTTTTTCCATTTTTTATGTGCCACTTGAGTCCTTTTTGGGTATGTTTGAAGGGTTAACTAAAATAAGGACCTAAATTCAATTTATGGAAGTTATAACCTATGTATTTAAGAGTTTTTGAGACCCAAAATCAAGGATATAAGGTCTTTCTTGACTTTTATATCTTATCCCCCTTTTACTCAAGTAATGGGGAGAGAAAGAAAAAAAGGAATGTCAAGAATAATTTTATCCATGTTTTAGGATAATTAGTTTTATTTCTCATGATCATGAAGACATTGAAGAACCCTTGATTTACTATGATAAAACCTGGATTTCATAGCTTAAAAATCGATCGAGCTTCTGGAATTCATGTGGATGATCAAGAGGGTTCCATGTTCTATTCCTTTGAGTGATGTTCACTAACAATAAGAAAAATGTGTTGCTGATCAAAATTAGATGAGGTACCATGTTGATTTAATTTTTCTATTTTATTATTTATGACTAATTAATTTTCCCATGATCAATGGATAAATATGAGATTGAGTATACTGAATTTGATGTTTTTTACATAAATCTAGACATGAAATTTTTAAAATACCATTTTTTATTCTTTTATAAAGCCCTTTGATCCTTCATTGGAATGATCTAAGTCATGTAATTATTACTTATGATCATCCTTCTAACTTTGTGATGAAGTTGGTAAAGTTGGGGTTTGTGGTAGTTTGGTTAGTGAATGATGTCTAGGAACTTGATTTTTTATTTACACATTTACATTTTTTTATAGAATACGTTTTTACATAATTATTAAAAATTTTAATGATTCATTGGGGTGTCCTATTAGGTTTATACTCACACCCTATATGAGAATATCGATGTCAATGTACACATCATGGTTAGGGATCCAGCCAAGGGAAATGGCCTTATATTGGGGAGTCGAGCAGGTGGATCTTGGAGGGTGGTGACAATGTTGGGATATACTATAGAATATTACTATATATATTAGTTTATATAATTTAGTTATCATAATTTTGTTTAAAAAACACATTGGGTGACTTTGGTTTATATTATGTGAATTGTATACTATTTATTAAAGCATTTTAATTTTCTTATACTTTGATTTGTGTTGTTCTAGAAGTTTATTTACACTTTTTTTATTATGGGGTATCGATATTAATATTGAGGGTATAGTCTCTAGAGGAATTCAATCAAATACTCACCGCTAGTCAGAAACCTCAGACATGTGGGGAGACATACATGAGGTCATCTGGCCCTTCATCTTGGATTGGGTGATTTGGGTTGGGGAATTACAATGAGAATATGAGTATAACTAGGATACATAATAAATTTATAAAAAACAAATAAAAGATCATAAATCCTAGAATAAGTCATAAAATAACATAAAAGTGTGAAATATAATATAAAATGGTCATAAACATGAAATTTATCATAGCTTGAAAAGAAAATAAACTTATAAATATGGAATAATTATAATAAAAGTAAATCCTTATGAGAAAACATTTTATGCCCATAGCTTTGTGAACAAAATCATTATGCACATGCATTAAAATGTGAGTAAACTCATTATGCCCATGCCTTTGTAAACT
Organism: Viscum album; assembly: GCA_963277665.1. Classification (NCBI taxonomy): domain Eukaryota; kingdom Viridiplantae; phylum Streptophyta; class Magnoliopsida; order Santalales; family Viscaceae; genus Viscum; species Viscum album. The sequence continues at coordinate 1,326,315,100 of OY728166.1, forward strand.
AACTCATTATATCCATTCCATATTATCTCATGTGATATCAAGCGTAACCATTTAATTAGAGGGTAATATAGGTTCCCACAAGTAATCATATATACATATGAATTCCACATAAAATCAATTAACATATCATAAAGAACTCATGGAAAGAAAATGGGTTTCAAGACCATTTAAAATAGAATAGAATAAAATAATTATTTATAATTCCATCAATAATTATAACATGATATCCCAATATAAAATAAATAGGGGGCCAAAGATATTTAGTAAATTTCAATGTAAATACACTTCAATAAAGATAATAGAGCATATGGTAATTACACTGAATATATGAATGTTATATAGTTAAGTTAATAATTCCTCTAATTAATGGTTGTATTGAATCTAGGTGAAGACCAATTAATTAAATCAATGGTAAATAGGATATTCATAAAAATGAAAGGCATTAGAAGAAAATATATTCATGTTCACAGTGGATGTTATGAAAGAAAAATTCAGTGATGGATCACTCATCTATTAGAAAATAATATTTTACAATGTATTCAAATAAAAAAAAGGTGGATAGTAACATTTGAATAGTATTCTTGATCAATTATAAAATATTTCAAAGGATTTTGATGTATGTGAAAAACACTTTTTAATAGCATTAGATAAAGTTACTATGGAAGCAAGGAATATCCTTGGCCTTTTAAAAATGTTTATTTAAAATAATAAATATTTTATAAAACATGGAGGATTAAAATTTATATTATAAACCAAGAAAATAGAGAGAGTAAGGATTAAAAAATAATGGTCTCAATATGCATTCATATAGAAAATTCTAAATAGATATTCTTTTCACACTTTGATGGAAATTACCCATACATAAAACATTATAAATTTACATAAAACATTTTAATGAAGGTAAAAGTAGTTGAAAATTAAAATTCATCAATTATTTAGTAATATATAATTGAATTTATAAAATAATCCAATGAATACGGATTTGAAAAAATGGAGCTTCCAGACTGAAAAGAATAGATGGGTTCAGTTCCACTTACAAGAAACACTACCGATAAAATATGAGTCAAGTGGAAATTAAATTTTTAGGGAACGTCTAAAACACCCTAAATTAAATTATAATGGTAAAATAAATTCATTAGGTAGTAATAACACTATATCAAATATATCATGATGCACAATATGAAATATATCTCAAAAAATTAAATTTTATATAAATAGCTTCTTACATTAATTCACAAAGTCAACTAAAGTGATTGAATATCCTATATAATAAAAATAACTTTCTTAGTCACATATTTCATAACATTATTCATATATATAAAATTTTATAAACATTACTTATAATTATTCTATTCATTTATATTATTTTTTTTGTATATACTATTAATATCGGTTGTGAGTAATCTTGATTGTATTGAACTAGTTTCATAATAGTGGTGTTGTTATTCATTTTTCTCCCAAATTTCATCATTACCATATCATAAAAGGTACTATAATTTATGTTTTATAATTATTTAAAATGTTATAATTTAATTCTATGGTAAGTTTGGTTATGATCATTAAATATAAAATTGAAAATGACCATGTTTCCATAATTTTTAACAAACGGACATTGGAATCATAATTAATGAGTTTAAAATTAATGTTATCATTCTGTAACCAAAATAAAATCATTATTTACTTACATATATCATATATTATCATTATTTAAGTTCACATATTCTTCCATTGTAAGATCTTAGATTCTTTTCTAAGGAGTTCCTTTGTTTACTCCCTAGTTTAATTCCATTATTTTGAATTAAATATGTGTTTCCCAAGTCCATGAGAAGGATCATGGGTTTTTCGGGTGTTTAGAGCACGAAATTGGAGGGAAAATGAGTTTTTTGGGCATGTTTCATCGTTTGCACATGGTTATTGAAAATCTTGTGAATCATCCCATGTAATCGTGCAGCCTTGGATAAAGGATTGCACACTGTTATCACATAATTAAGAGAACCGTGTAGAATTCCCAGATAATCATGTGAAACAACCTCTCTCTAAAAGTATAATGTGCACAGTTAGTGCACGGTTTGGAAAATTTTGTAGGTAAACCATGCGCCCTAGTAATGTTGTGAAATTTACAAAAATGACATTACAGGATTTTAAACCCCAAATTAGTATTATCCTCTATTTAACCTCTTGAAACCCTAGTGATGATCTTGGATGACCCTAGATTCCAAAGTGTTCTTCTCCTTTAATTCTTTCCCATTTTGAGTGTCGTTGGTTGTGGATCGAAGCCCTAGGTAAGTTAAATTCTCCTCTTGCTTCTCTTTTCGAAATTAAGGTTTTTAGTTTCTTTCATATTCTTATAAATACCTAAAACCCTCTTTTTATGGTGTAATATAGGTTTTGACTTCAAGGGGTGTTTGAATATAAGTCAAATACTATGATTAAGAGTGTTTTCATCATCATATTCAAGGTATATAGTCTAAAAGTATTATCCCAAAGTTTTATTTTACATTTGTGCATGAAACCTTGTGTTCTTATTTTTCCCTAATTTTGTTCTCTGCCCCGTTGGAGGGTTTCGTAAAAATGGGTGTCTAAGTGACAAATTTATTCCTCGTGATCCTAGTGGGATGCGTATAATATGACTTAAACAATTTTAGGGTCACCCATGGGGTGCGCCGACATTCCCGGATCTAGAGAGTGGTAGGGTCAAGTAAAGGGTTTCCATGTAATATTGTGTAACCCATGAAGAACATATTTTAATGGTTTATTAAGTTTAAAATGGAATAATGATAGTTTTTCTAGGGTGATAAGGGCAAAAGGGGCTGTTTGGAATGACATGAAATGGGAAAATTGGGTAAAATGATATTATGTCGATTGTTTGACGAATTATGGTTAGAAATTCCTAAGAGGATTAGTGCATATTAAATGGTGAACTTCTACTTGGATAATGGAATGTAAAATGGATAACTATGTGGAATGGGTTAATACATGAGAATTATGGGGTATGCCGATAGGGGGAATGTAATAAAGTGGTTGTTCTATGTGAGACAAGAATTGTACTTGAAGTGAATAAGTGGGTAAATGCTTTTGAAATGATAAATGGGATAAATGGGTTAATATATGGTAATTGATGAAATGGGATAAGGTATGGGGTTTTTGAATACACTTAATGGGTTGAGGCATGAGAATGAGAATTGGGATAAACAACAAATTAATGTATCTGGAAAATGAGTTAATGGATGATGTAATAGTATTAATTCCTATGTTGGGTATGATGAGCTATGAATTTTACTTTTAATGATTGTATTTAGTTGTGATATGGTATGGGTGTGGTGGGATTAAGGACTGAAGCTCCTCCCATGGGTTGGGTCTGGACCGATGCTCTAACCCCACCCAGATATGTGTTGAGAAGGGATATATAATCATGTCCACGTGGCTTGAGGTGTTCGATAAAGGACTAAGGCTCCTCACATAGATCGAGTTAGAATGATGCTCTAATTCCACCCACAATGCATGAGTTAGAGAAGGGGACAAAGCTTTTTTCCCCTAGCAGTTTCATTCCACTTGGATTGAGGATTTTAGGTGAGGAAATTGTGATGTTTATATGTATTATCCTTAGTTAGATAGGGACTTTATTTATTTCCCTTATTCCTAGTGATTGAATACCTTATCCCATGTGTAGATGATGTATATGCCTAACCCTGTGAACAAATGATGAAAAGGGATCAAGTAATGAAAATGGAATAAATGATGAAAATGTTAATTAAATATAAAAAAGGAGAAAGTGTGCTTGGTTATTTAATGGAACCCAAGTTGTCCTTTTGTATATCTTACCTTTTACCTCACACTTACATTCACTATCTATTAGACTATATATTTTGTAGAAAACATTGTTGGTGGACTATTGAGTTGTACTCACACCCTTCTCAGGATTTCATTGGGTACCCAAGAAGATTTCATTGTTATAGGTCAAGTAAATTGAAAAGTCCATGTGCGAGGATGTTGAGTCAGGCTTTGGTTATACATAGATGAGGGTATAAACATGGAGTTAGACCCTCTTGGGGTTTTGGTGATTCATCTTTATTTTGGGTTTTATTCACTTGTGACACTACTAGTATGGCATGGCATGGTAGTATTTGATTTTTTGTTTGTACCAGTTTGGGAGATGTTTGAATTTCATGTTTATTGGTTGTTTCATTTTATTTTAATTGTTTATATTGTGTTTAGTTGTGGCTTACTTTGGTAAATATGGTAGAGTCTCCCCACATGACTTATTAGACCCTCTCTTCTAGTCAACAACCTCTAGTGTATGGGGAGGTCTGCTTGAGGTCATGTGACAACCTGGATCGAGGTACTAGTTTAGTGGTACCCAGTTTGGGGATGTTACAAAGTGGTATCATAAGAGTTTCCTTTCCTTTTATTTTGTTTTACTATTTTTTAAATTTATATTGGAGTCTAGGAAGTGACGGGTCTTGGTAATGAGCTTGTTATTGGGATTTGTTAACCCATGTATGGGGGAAACCCCAAGTTACCCAAGTAGGGAGTGGTTTTTTTTATTTTTTTTCATAGTGTTGATTGATATTTCACCATTGGGTGATGTATATATTGTGTGATGTCACTGATTTATGATATTTTTTTCATTTCCAGAATATCAAAAGGTTGTGAATTCATGCATCATTTTAGGTATCTATGGATATAGATGGAATGCATCATGATAGGAACACACATAATGGGTGTTTAGGTCATGGAGAGTGGAATGAATTTCATTTCATTGAAAATAATTTGAAGAAAATAGTGTCTAATAATTTTAATGCATGTGGGTAAATAATATATATGCAAATGAATAGTTGAGTAATAATGTGTGTAAGAAAACATTATGAGTGGGTTAAAATTGTAGGTTGTGATAAATTATAAATGTTTATTGGTTTCTAGAAGAGAATTATTTCATAGTGCCGGTAAAATGGTTAATGAAGTTTTCCTAATGAAAGATGTAAATGAGTTAAAATTATGTTTGTGAAGAGTTGTGAATGAGGAAATAGTTTAAAATATGTATTTTGATGAAAGACATGTGACAAAGTAAATTAGTTACCCCATGTTGACCATGACCTATGGTAGGTATGGTATAGGAAAGTTTTCTATGTGTTATGAAGACTGTTGGGATAATGTGTTCAAAAATGATTTGTTTAAGTTTAATGGTATAATAACTTTTCCAAATGTGGTTTAACCCTATCGATCATTTATCAGAGTGTTTTTTGAAGAGAATGTTTTTTATTATAGTTAAGAATAAGGTGCGTATGTTAAAATTTTTTGGGTGAATTTGAGTTTAAAAACTGAATTCTTGAGTTCAAAAATGGTGAAGTTAATTATAAAAAGTATGTGTGATGATGAAACCTTTGGGCGAACTGGGTAGTGGGTTTTCCTTGTGTTGTTGATTTGACCCACATAGGGGTGGTTTTGGGCAGTGATATTACCCAAGTTTGAATCCTTTTATTATGATTTTAAGACCCTACTAGTTATTATATGTTATAGGAGATGTGTTTAGCGCACCCTTGGTAGGGTTGTGGCCCTTGAGTTGTGATGAATTATTCAGAAATGTGAGTGTGGAAACTCTCATGGGTCATGATTGTATATAGTTCCTGATAGAACTTAAGGATGGTTCTTGGGTTTTGGCAACCCTATGAATAAGGATCCTGGTGAGTTATCTTTTGGACTCTAGAGAGGATGCTTGGCTTGTAGTGTCAATGTATGGATACAGTTACCTTTAGTGTGGAAAATAGAGTAAGTGGTCATTTGGTTTGCTAGAAACAGTGTGTATCATGATGGGGGTGAGAGTTCCATTCTTAAATGTTTCTTTGTTTGTAACATAATGGGTGTGATTTTGGAAGAGGACTGATGGATTTGTCCTGTTGTGGCTCCAGTTTAGGGAGTTGGTATCATTCAACACTCAAGGTGACCTAAGAGAGAGGTCGAATGGGATTCCAGGTACTTTTGGGTGTGTGTATCATAGGTGGATGCCTTGGACCTTATCATTGGGACACATATATTGTTACTCGAGGTCGGTTCAGAATATAGGGATAAGTGGAAGATTGATGGTTGGTGTTGGGACTTTAGTTATTGTTATGTGTTGACAGTTTTAGGGAAATCAAGGGTGACCTCATATGAGGATAGGCCAGTGATGTGTTTTCTGTTGAATGGTAATCTCAAGAGTTTATTCAGAGTTTGAACCAATGCATAATGAATAACATCATGTTTCTATATGTGGTATGGTTATTCCATGGATTTCGTATAGGGGCACATGAATGCTTGTGGTATAGTGTAAGGTTTGTTTTGAAAGGTTGTATTGTATAGATTCTTGAATCATCTGTTCGGATGAAGATGAATGGATATCTTGATGTTTTCTTCAATTGGAAGATACATGGGTAACTAAATCAAGGTTAGATTCTTTTTTTATGGTAACGCTGAGGAGAGGGTGGTCACGTATCTGAGTTTTTTTTATGAATGGTTTGGTTGTTGGGTGAGTTGTAGTGGACACCTCCAGGTTGATGAGAGTGACTAACCAATATGCATGGTTAGGTGAGTAGTCGAAAGTTGGGTTATGATCAGTTAAAGGTAATATTTTGAGAGACTATTGTGTTTAAGTTGATTAACCATTAGTAATTAACCAAAATAATTTTAGTAGTGTGGTGAAAGTAGTGCCTCGGAAAATATTGGTTCATGGCTGCTTGGCGATTAGTCGTAGAATGGTGGTGGTTAAGTGATGATGAGATGTGTGTGTTAGGGAAACCTAATATCCATGGAAGGTCTTGGTATCCAATAGTATAAGGTTAAAATAGCATTGGATAATTTGGTGGTGGTATTGTTTGACAACTTCTTAGTGTTCCTCAACTAGTGACAATCATACCCAACATCTTGACATCATCCCATGTACATTTAGAACCTCTCGATTTAATCCCATAGAATATATGTTATTTTGGTTTAATGAGGAAAACATGGATTTTATGCTCATGTGGTAGTATATGTGGATATGGATAGTGGAATATACACCATCGACGATTTTCAGGTAAGGTCCTCAGGATGGACTTGGGGTCGACGTACACCGTGGGTGTTATTCACGGTAGCTGATAATAGGAATAGGGTGATGTTTGTTTTCTTATTAAGTGTAAATATGGAAATCCATGTATATTTTTTGGGGTTTGGATGGTGGTTGAGTGTAATCTGTGTGTTTATAATCCCTCGTAGATAGAAATGGTAAAGACACCCCTAATGTGGGGAGTGATAAATCATCCCTAAATGCGGTAAGGAGAACGTTTAGTTGATGTAGCGGCACTGGGATTCTAGTGAGGAACCTATCAAGCGCATGTTGGGTTCCACAGAGAGGCCATGAGGGCCTTGTATGAGGTGATATATGATCCAATCATGGTATTCAGGCTCTGGATGGTTCCAAATTAAGTTGATATGTCTATGTTGAAGACGTTGAGGGTATGGTAAGATATGACAACAGTTTGCAGCAGGATAGGTTTCTTTCTATAACACCAATAAAACAAATATAGACTCAAGTAAGGGCATTGGGGTTGTATTATATTGTCTTGAAGTTGAGGAAACCTTATCCATATGATGTTGTATCATGCCAACGGTGAAGCTAAATGGCCTAGGATGAGTTAGTTAGGGATAGGTCGACTTGGCTAGGAGTGGAGGATAGATGAAGAAAATTTCAAATCTCCTTCGGTGGATGTTAGGGGTGAAGCGTATGTTTCAAATTTCCAAATATGTTTGGGTGAAAACCTAGAATTCTTTAGTTAGCGTATGAATGGTAGGAGTGCCTCTATTGGGAATGTTGATGGGGGCAGTGGAGCAAGATGATGGTTTGGAGGGTAGTGATGCCATGCTGGAAGAATTCTACGGAGGTCATAGAATGACATAAGTAGGCGTGTTGGATGATGGTGATAGGCTTCAAGTTATTAAGTGCTTGAGGAATGTAAAAAAGGGGTAGTGTTCCAGTAATGGAAGATGGGTTTTTTGGGACAAACCAGTTGGGGGTGGTCTGACCTGAAATAGAAAACATGAATGGGTGTGGTGAGAGTGACCCACTTCTGGATTGATGTTGTAGTGACAAGTACCATTTAGAAATGAATTTATATTTGAGTGATGTAAATTTTATCTGGGTATTAGAATGTATAGTTTAGGAATGTACTCATAGTTGGTTTTAACAGCATTGCTATATGCCAATACAGGGTAATGTCCAAATGAATTTTTGGGCTCGGCGATCTAGAACACGTTAGGTATGTTGTGAAGGTTGAGTTGAGATTCTGAAGGTCTATTGTTGATAATTGGGTTCCAAATAATGGGTTATGGTAGAGAGAACCATAATGGGAAAGTATTTGGTAGATTACATGATTGAAGTTTCGAGTTGGAGGGACTCGAGTGAACATCATTCAAGTAAGATATCCCCCATAGCGAGAATTGTCACAGGTTTATTTAGTTGATTTCCTTTGATTTTTGGTTGATTTTGGGTGTACATTTATGGGATGGGATCATCAGAACATGAGTAGTGGACCTACATAAGTTGGGAAATGTGGTTGGATGAAGTGTGAATTTTTTCCTTTAGGAGATATTGGGTTTTGGTTACCATTAGTGTATTGAGCCGAGTAAAATGGTGCCAAGTGATTCAGGTCATGAGTTACAAAGAGGATCAGACTGATGGGATATTGATCGGTTCCTCCATAATGATATGATGTTGTGTGGGAATTCTCCATATGTTTTGAATTAGGCATCGTTTCCTAAGTATTTTCCCTATGAAATTCTAGTGGTGGATGAATGGTCAAAGTTAATATGTCCTTTAAGGGGTATCTAGTTCATGTTGTGGGTTGTGGTTAGGAAGCCATGTGGGGAAAGATCGTACCTTTGGTTCGAATATGGTAATATAATTGTAATTTTCAACAAGAAACATGGAAAAGGGGAATGGATAGTAAATATTAGTGGCCTGAACACATTGTTATGGAAGCTTTGTGGTGCTTAAGAATACAGCTCACGGATGAGTTGTTATAAGGTGGGGAGGTTGTAAGATCCCGTGTTCTTCCTTAAGGTGTGCCTTTGTTTACGCATTAGTTTAATTATCTTATTTTGAATTAAATAAGTGTTTATAAAGTCCATGATAAGGCTCGGTGGGTATTTTGGGGGTTTCGGGCATGAAAGAGAGGAAAAATGATTTTTCTAGACAAGTTGCACAGTTTGAAAATGGTTAGTGCAAATAGTGTAGAGCATCCCAGGTAACCATATAGCCTTGGATAGAGACTTTCACATGGTTTTCACATGGTTAAGCTAACCATGTATAATTTCTAGGTAATCATTCAAACCATCCTCTCTTGGAAATTATAAAGTCCACTTTTTCATGCAGTTTGGAAAACCTTGCAAGTAAACCATGCAGCCCAGTAAATTTGGGATATTTACAAAAAATCCATTATGGGGTTTTAAAACCTAAATTTTGATTCTCCTCCATTTCACCTCCTACTACCCTAGTTACAGGATTGGGTGACCCAAGATTTCTAAGGATGGTTATCCTTTGATTCTTGGTTGTTTGGATAAACATTGGTTACAGATCGAAGCCCCGGGTAATTTTAACGCTCCTCTTGCTTCTCTTTTTTGGATTAAAGTTTTTAGTTTATTCTATCTTCTTCTGAAGCCCTAAACCCCTATTTTTATAGTGGAATATATTTTGGGGCTTCAAGTGGTGTTTGAACCTAGGTCCAAGACTAATATTAAGAGTGTGTTCATCATCAGATTCGAGGTAGGTGGTCTATAGGTATTATCCTATAGTTTTATTTTAGATATGTGCATGAAACCATGTGTTCTTGTTTTTTCCTATTTGTGACATTTTCCCCATTTAATGTTTTGGTAAAAATTGGTGTCTAAGTGACTAATTTAAACCCTTACAATCCCCATGGGATGCATAGAGGATGACTATAACAATTTTTGGGCCACCCATGGGGTTCGCTAGTATTCCTGAACCTAGAGAGTGGTATGGTTAAGTAAAGGGTGGTCGAATAATAATATGGAACCCATGAGGAACATGTTTTAATAGTTTATTAAGTTGAAAATGGAATGGTGATAGTTTTTTCTAGGTTTTTAAGGGTATAAGGGGTTATTTGTAATGACATTAAATGGAAAAAATGGTTCGAATGAGATTATACCGATTTTTTAATGAATTCTTGTTAGAAATTCCTAAGAGGATTAGTGCATATTAAATGGTTAACTTGTACTTGTAAAATGTAATGGAAAATGGATGAATATGTTTAATGGGTTAATACATAAGAATTATGGGGTATGCCAAAAGGGTTGAATGTAATAAAGTGGTTATAAAATACGAGACAAGAATTATACTTGAAGTGCATAAGTGGGTAAATGATTGTGAAATGATGAATGGGTTAAATGGTTTATTATATGGTAATTGATGAAATATGATAAGATATGGGTGTTGTTAAATATACTTAATGTGTTAAGGTCTGATAATTAGAATTGGGATAAATAGATAAGTAATGTAAACGGAAAATGAGTTAATGGATGATGGAATAGTATTAATTCCCATGTTGGGTATGATGAGCTAGTATTTCTATTTATACTGATTGTGTTTGGTTGTGATATGGTATGGGTGTGGTGGGATTAAGGACTGAGGCTCCTCCCATAGGTTGGGTTTGGATCAATGCTCTAACCCCACCCTAATATGTGTGGTGAATAGATATATATGCATGTGAACATGGATTGAGATGTGGGATAAAGTATTGAGGCTCCTCCCACATGATGAGTTTTACTGATGCTCTAATTACACCCACAATGCATGGGTTAGGGAAGGGGATGGAGCTCTATTCCCTTAATGGTTGCATTCCACCTGGACTGAGGCTTTGTGGTGAGAAAATTTTGATGTTGTGATATATTATCCCTAGTGAGATAGGGACTTTATTTGTTTCATGTATGCATAGTAATTGATTTCCCTAGCCCCTTTTGTAGATGATGTATGTGCCTAACCATTAGACACAAGATGAAAAGGGGTTTAGTTATGAAGATAGAATAAATGATGAAAATGGTAATTAAAGATATAAAAGGAGTATGTGTACTTGGTTATTTAATGGAACCCAAGTTTTCCTTTTGTTAATCTTACATTTTACTTAATACTTGCATGAATTGTCTATTATACTAGATATTTTGTAGACACCGTTGGTGGTGGCCTATTGAGTTATACTCACATCCTGCTCGGGCCGTCGTTGGGGACCTGAGCATATTTCATTTTTGCATGTCTGGGCAAGGTAAAAGGCCCTATGTAAGTATGTTGAGTTGTTCTTGGGTTATGCATGGATGAGGGTCTATAGAAGGAGTCAGGACCCATGTGGGGTTTTGGTTATTCATATTTATTTTGGTTTTATTCACTTTTGACACTACTCTAATGGAATGGCATGGTTGTATTTGATTTTTGGTTTGTGGCATGGTTGATTTGTGGTTTTGGAGATGTTTGAATTGCTGTTTAATTGGTGTTTTCATTTTATTTTCGTTATTTATATTGTGTTCTGTTATGTATTACTCTGGTAAAGAGGGTATAGTCTACTTATGTGACTTATTAGACCCTCATTGCTAGTTAGAAACCTCTGGTGTACGGGGAGGTGTGCTTGAGGTCTGGTGATGAACCAGCTCAAGGCACCAATTTAGTGGAACTCATTTTGAGGACGTTATATCCATGGTATTATTTTATAACATTTTAAAGTAAGTAGTTAGACCGACCCAAACATGAAAATTCTATAATTCGATGAGTGATTATGGTTAAGAAATTGTTTATTTGGACATAATATCATTATAAAATAAGTATGATGATATTATTTAAATGTTATTAATGTTTTGGATAATATTTCAAAAGGTCTATATAAAAATTAAAATTTATTTTAAAATCAAAAAAAATTTTTTCTTTGAATCGTTAGTACGTAAATATGCACGATTGACATTCTTTTATTTTTCTAAGTGGAAGGGGTGGAATAAATAATGGTTATTATATTAATATAATAAAATTTAATATTAGTAATAATAACAAATACATTATATTAGAATTTATTTGGGTTTGGTAAAATAATAAAGTGTGGAAGAAAAACTAAAGAGAAGGGAGACTATTACATAAAATAAATCAATCCTATCTTTGAAACCTACTTGATTTTGAAGGGGTGTGGGAAATATTAAGGACATGAGAGAACACGAATTTGGGATAACGTATAATTTGAAAAAAAAAATGGAATATTTTAAGGAATAAATTTTATCTAATATTATTTTAATGAAGTGGTGTGTGTGTGTGTCCCTTTTATAACTGACAAAAATGAAGCTTTTGTGAATACCAATTATTTTCAATAATGGAATAACACTATTCAAGGCTCAATAGGTAAAAATGGGGGAAATAATTGAGTGGAAATGTTTTTTTGGTCCATAATAATCTTCTATATTTATTTAGAGACAATATAGATTTATTTAGGGCATTTACCTTAGTTTTTAATGTTTACCATAATTAACCTTTTACTTTGGTAATTAATTCTTAACCTTGGTAATCAATTTTAATGAAAAAAATAAAATTAAAATTATATTATAAAATATATATTTTAGTACAAATTATTAAAATAATTTTAAAAAAAACTTATCATGGTTAGATAAATTAATTTAGTATTAGCGCACATAACGTGAAAAAAAACCATTTTTTAGAAAATGAGTATTTTACGTTTAAATTTTGTATGCAGGATAAAATTAGAATTTTTTTTATTTTGATAACATGAATTGTTTTATTAAAAATAAAATAAAGTTTATTTGGCTTCAAATTCAATATAAAACTAATTATCAATACTAAAATATGGAATTAAAAGAAAACACCTCAAAACAGTTTTTTAGATTAAAATGAAATGTTACTTATATTATAAAATGTTTAACATAGTTTTTCTAGGATTAAAAAAAATATTTAAAAATACTTAATTTTACTCATTAAATACATCTTTGATAAATTAAAGTTTTTTATAAACTTTTAGGTCTTACTTATATAATAAATTCATAAAAGTTATTGTTTTGATAAAAACTATACTTTTCAATATTCACCTAAATATAAATTATTTTAAAAAAGACCAAAACATTAACCTAAGATAATTATTTCATGATTAATCTACAAATTATTTCCATTTTTTGAAATTAATTCTCTAAAATTTAGGAATTTGACATTTAAATAAAATCATAAAATATAATTAAGAACTCTTTTTATAGGAAAAATAACTTTTTAAAATACTTGTTGTTCATGTTCTTAATTTCAATAAAACGCTGATAAAAAAGAATTATCAAATAAATATTATATTTTATTAAAATCATAATTTAACAATAATACACTTATTTTTCTTTAATAAAATATATAATTCCTAAAAAATAAATTTTACAAAAATAAAATTTTAAGAAAAAAATGTACTAAGTAAATTTGTATAAAATGACCATTATATTAATTTATTTATTTATTCCATAATTCAGTTAATCCAATTCATAACTACTAATTTAATGACTAGGTTTTAATATTTATATTTTTATCTAAATAAAATACATCTTAGTTTTATTTTAGTTTAGTTTTGAATGTAAAACAAGCTATTCAGTGTTGTACTTATTTAAGAAGAATATATAATAAAATCTCAGGTAGTAACACTCTCACCCCCTTAAATAAATTTCATCCTCACAATTTTAATTATTTATAACTAATTAAATGGTTAAGAGTCTCCATAATATATAAATGAGTCTATATTTAATTTATAATGAGGTTTTATCCTCATTGCTTTTGTTATAACTAGTCAAATCATCTTTTCCCTCATAATAGGAATATAACTAATGTTGTGTTTTTCCTTTTATCATTTGTTATAAAAACCCAAAATATAATGAAATTAATTTTACATATGGGTTTATAGTAATCCATGTATTAATATGTGTTCATGGGTTGAATTTTAGATGTTATTTTCTTATCTTATACAATATCATGGCCTCTATGTCAAGAGAGCTGATCCATGCTTAATATCACATAAAATTTGAGTGAAGGAAACCTGCTAGGATTTTATAGAAACAACATTCCTATAAAAAAATATAGGGCCAATATACTTGCGATACAATGATCATAACACTATGATTTTTTATAAATAATTCAACATTTAGTCATTTTGGTGGTAATTTTATGTTATTAGGTACAAAGGAGTAGGTTGAACAAGATACAAATACAATGTTCATAGTTCTTGAGTGTGTGATTAGTGTCCCTCATTTCATATCATTTTGGAACCTACTTCCATAATTTTGGATACATAGTTTTTTCATTGTCTTGAAAGTTATTGGTTCCAATCAAACTTGTTATACCGTGTATTAGGTCACTGACTTAGTTAATTCCCAAGTTACCCATAATTAAAACATTGAACTATTAGTGGTACCTCTGAATGAACTCTATTTCCTTTTAATATGTACATTGATCTCTTTACTTTTACTCATTAATTTATGAACTATTACCTCCTTTTACACACATAAAACATCTCCTAGATCCATTAAAACATTCTCCTTGGTGATTCTTACCATGGTTTCTATAATAAATAAATTGAATCTTCTTTCCATCATCATCTTCATCACCTGAACTTCCATGATAATCCATCCTTCACTTATTTTGTGTGTTTGGAAACTCAAATATGTTCACATTATTAATTATAAATCATGATATATTTATAGGCATAACCACAAGATTTCTCACTCCAACTATTATCCTATTAGGTTACTCATTGGGATAATCTCTTCATTGTCCAGGACATCCATTATTGACCTGGTTCCTTTAATATCTATCCATTACTAAAACTAAAATGAGTTGATCATGAGTGATTAACAATTAGAAATTGTAAGAGAATTATTTTAATATAATTACTCTTTCACATTATTACATTAGCTTTTGGTTCCAAATAAATCACTCTTGGTTCAGTCTAGGTTTCTTTAGGTGGGGTTCCCTCATATTCTTTAACATAATTCTTATGCATAAAAAATATTTCATAATTGATTTTAAATATATTCTGATTAACCAAAGAATATCCCTTGAGAGTTTCTACCCAGGTTTTTAGTCTTAGGACCAATCATCTTGCACCTGAGTGAAGATTGAGTTGATACAAAACCAGACTTTTTTTGGGTGATTTACCTTAGGTTAATATTCACCACAATTTCATCCCATTTTTAGTATCCATATATGGATGTAATTACTAGGATAACTATACAAAATCTAATTTACCAAAACTTTAGGATGGTATATTATACTTAGACTTATCCCATCGTCTTATCCTTAGGGTTATCACTAAATTTATATTATCCCAATTCCTATAATATTTAATATTTCCTCAATAAACATATAAGTTTATATATACCTTTGAAATTATGATCAACCTTAACTTACCACCCCCTAAATTATCCTGATATAATATCCTAAACTCTAAAGTTACTTAAACCCTACTCTGATGCCAACTATGAATGTCTACAAATGTGACGGCTTTATAATTACATGATGTAAATAAAATATTTCATTATAATATATTCACGTGATATTTTATGTTTATAGTTGTATAGATTTAAGAAAAAATATTAATTAAAAAAACCATTACTTTTTTAATTAATGGCCATTTTCCCAATATATAATCAACTTCTTAATCCATAACAAGTCTTAAGCATCCCCCCATGAATTATCCACACAATATACTCTTCGAAACAAATCATATGTATTACCTTTCTCGCACATGAGCCTTAGACCTGTTGGTAAGGACTCTGTAAGTGCATCCAAGCGACCAGAGATCAAATCCATGTGGAGGCAGAATTTCTGGTACTGTAGAGGAACTATGCAGTACTATAGCAGGTACTGTAGCGAGAACTGTGGCAGTCACTATTTGGCACTATAGCAGCCGGGAATATGCCACTGTTTGGGCCTTCAGGCCACCGATTTGGTCTCTGAGTCCTTTAAGGCCTTCAGGTCACCCAATCCTTCGGGTCAGTAAGGCCTTAGGGCTACCTCAAGGCCTTCAGGCCACATTTATGTGCAGATGCAAACCAGACAACCTACAAGGAACAAGCTCTACAAGGAGGATGAGAAAAGAGCATTCACCACAACAGAAGCTAAATGTATTGCAAGAATGATAGGGTATGGAACCTACCATCGTGACAAGACTGTGCATACACGGGAATGCCTAGCTGAATATCCATGCAAAGGTGGAGAGCTGATTTCATGATGAAGATGCTGGGGAGGAGAAGTTCCAAGTAGTTAGTGTGGGTTGTATGTAATGTTTGAAGCCTACAGGAAATGAATTCCTCTAAGGCCTATGGGTCATGTAATACTTATGCCTACAGGCCTTGTAAGGGTTCGACCTCACCCCTTGAAAGGTGGATTATCAAAAATCAATAAAAAATTAAGGCCTTAGGGCCTTTTAAAGAAAGTATTACCTTTCTCCATAACTTAGCAAAATGGAAGCATAAAAAATGGGTTAGATCATATTCTCACTATGGGTAAACTTATGTGATAACAATAAATTATCATACATGAGCATAACATGAGTATATAGGTATAATTAGGATATATAATAAAGTTATACCCAATAATGAATAGATAAAATTATGGAATAATACATTACATAACATTAAAGTGTGGAATATCTTAGAAAAAAAAAGAATAAACATAGAATGTAACATAGCTGGAAAAGAATAATTTGGATATTCTAATTTCAAATATAAAAAAAAATTCAAAATAAAATTTCTAAGGGTTATAAAAATTAATTTTAGTATTATCTCACATAACGTGTAAAAATCATTTTTTAGAAAATGTGTATTTTAAGATTAAATTTTTTGTGTAGAATAAAATTAGAAATGTTTTTAAATTTAATGAAATGAATTAGTTTATTATAAATAAAATAAAGGTTATGTGTCTTAAAAATCAAAAAAAATATTAATATCACCATTAAAATGTTTAATTCCAAGAAAATACCCAAAAACAATTTTTTAAATTAGATTGAAATTTTACTTATGTTTTAAAATGTTGAACAACAGCATATATGTCATTATGAAGATCTCGTAGGCCCTCTCCCTGCATTCCTCATGACCCATCCAACGATAGATATTGCATCAGCCCATACCCCCCCCCCTCATTGGGGAGGGTCCCTTGTCGTCTCTCCATAACAATCAATCTTTTCCCTTCTATCCCCTATGAAATCCTGATTGCATTCCCTCTTTCCCTCAGATTTCCCTTAACTCAAAGGTTCCTGAATGGTTTAATGGTTCACCGCATCTATCAATCTTTCTTTTTGAATTCACTAATGCATCTTCTTTATTAAATATGACTTTGATTATGAGATCTGTGAAACATCGGTCGTCGATAGACTCTTCTGATCGAAATATTTTTGGATCGTGGGGTTTACAAGATCATGCTACCATGGGGATTCATGAATCCAATAAATTCATGATTAGATTTTCTTTGGAAGAGGATATAGTTATAGCTTGGTTGATTGTTTCTCACTACTACAATGGATTTTGATTATTCCTCTTAAAATGGTCTTATGGCTTCCAAATGTGGTGCAACTCGCCGACTATAATGATTTGGGTGAGACTACCAAAACTCTAAAACCCATTTTAGAATCCTTTTATACTTCATATGTTAGGGAATCTTGTAAAGAATTAACTTTTCTCATATAATAGGACTCATGCTATTTTTCAACTGATCTCACCCAGGATAAGTGTCGAAGTGGATGTGTTGAAGCCGCATGTTAGTTCCTTTTGGATTGTTATTATCAATTAGTTTTTTCATAAATAGATAGTCATATTCAATTACAAGTGTGATTTATGTTTTATGTGCAAGAAAATGGGATACATGTTGATGGTGTGCAAGCATGATAGGATGTATAAGAATGCATATAGTGATGGTTCCATTCACATGAACTCAATTCTTGTTGGGGTTTCCCTTGATCGAGGATGTCTTAGGGATGTTGATTTCCCTGGAACAGATAAAGGTTAAAGGATGATCGTTGTTGATCGAGTTTTCTCTTCTGGTATAGTGATCCCTTGTGAATTAGTCTGACATATCATAATCCTCTATAGGTTACACCGCCTGATCGAAAAATCTCTGATATTTTATGATCGATTGGAATCTGATTTCTTTGATTCTTTCTCTTCAGATGATGTAGTGAATTTCAATAATTTTGTGTCTTTGTGTGATATTTATTCTCTTTTAAATTCTGATACTTCAAAATATAATTCTAGGTAATGGAATGTTGGTGTTAGGGAAGATCTTGGTCTAGTTAAATATGATTATAATGGGAATTATGAGAGGGAGGTTCATTTGGAATCTATTATGGTCCTAAAGGCAGTTTTAGTATTGAATGAGGGGGTTTGTGATGAGCAAGATGCTGGTGGAGTTTCTCAATGTTTCGTCCTAGAAGACACTAACATGAAACCCAAGTTTATGGGTTATGGATTTATGTAGTCATGTGGTTTATATATGTCAGTATAGGATTCAGCTGATGGGGATCAGGTCACTAGCATACAAAAAAATTAATTTTCTCGAGGAGATTCAAAAAATCCCTAACTCTTCAAAAATTTATGATAGATGGGAGAATGATACTAATTATGAAAAAACATTGACACTAACACTTATAAATCATTGAATTTTAGTAAAGACTCTTTCAAATATATCATTACACATGGAAAGAATAAGGTGACTGATAGTGAGGGATCCATATGTGCTCCCTCAAAGAGAAGGCGGAGGAAGGAAAACTCCAATATTCCAAGGATCGTATCTTCAATGTCTTCTTCTAAGGTATCAAGAAGGATTGATGTTGATCCCAAATAAGGGAGGTCAAAAAGGAATTCTTCTAGGGATTAGCTTACATTGGAGAAACAATGGATCAAAGAAATGTATTATCCACTTCTCAATCAAAAAAATCACAATCTAAATGGGGGTCTACTAATGTTGGTGAAGCTTCTAACTATGATTGTGGTGATGATATTGACCCTTATCATATCTATATTTTTTATTTTAGAATGGGTTGCTAGACCCTATATCTTTCACTTGTTTGTTACTTTTCTTTATTCCTCTAATAAAAAATCAGGTGTCTAGGCATCTAGCTAGACTGACCTTCCTAAAATTTTGAACATAGTTTTTCTATGATTAAAATATTATTTTAAAAAATATAAGTTTACTCCTTAAATATATCTTTTATAAATTAAACATTTTTATAAAATTTAATATCTTACTTATATAATAAATTCATAAAAGGTATGGTTTTGGTAAAAAAATATATTTTATAATATTCATGTAAAAACTAATTATTTTAGAAAAGTCCTAAAAATTCATCCAAAGAAAAAAATTCTAATAAATCTAGAAATAATGTCCATTTATTCAGCTTTGTGTCCCAAAATTTAGGAATTTAACCTTTAAATAAAATCAAAGATTATAATGAAAAAGGAATTTTACATAAAAATATTTTTTAAAAAATAATAGTTGTTTTTATTCTTAATTTATTTAAAACAATAATAAAAATAGAATTGATAAATCAATATAATATTTTATTGACATCATCATTTAATAATAACATACTCAGTTTTATTTAATAAAATATTTAGCACATAAAATGGAAACTTTTAGTAAAATATATTTTAAAGCCAAAAATGAACTATGTAAATTTCTATAAAAAACATTTATATTTATTTATATAAATATATATTTCATAATTTGATTACTAAAACTTATACCTACAAATTTATATTTTATTTTAATGGTTTTATTTTTATCTAAATAAAATATATCATGGCTATGTTCTAGTTTGGTGTTACATGTAAAAAAATTTATTCAATATTGAATTCATTTATGGAGAAAATATATTAAAATCTAAAGTCCTTGTATCCACTTCACATTATAATTGATCACCATTATGTATTTTATCATTTCTGTGTAAATAATTTATTGTATTCTATTGGTCGGAGTGGACACTCAAGAGGGGGGGTGAATTGAGTTCCAATTAAAATTTCTGTTAAAAAATTGTCTAGTTAAAATCCCCCGATTTATAAAATAATTTAAACTGTAGTGAATTTATACAGATTGTAAATGTTCACTTATCTTCTCAAAGATTTATTAGGTCTCACTTAGTTTAACCACAAGATCAAACTAACTTTTTAAGCTAACCTAATGATTTAAAATAAGTGTAAACACTTGCTAATTTAACTATCAAAGTAGCTTCAAAATAATATTGTATTTCAAAGTAATATCAGCGGAATAAATATGATATATGTCATATACATTAAAATTAAATAGAATATGCACAGCAGATATAACAAGAGGTTCAGTCTCAAGCCGAGACTTAGTCCTCTCAAATATATATAAATGTGATCCACACGCTCGATCGGGGTTACCAACAGTTTTATAAATCTGTCCAGGCCATGCAGGGACCTCTACCACTGTTCTTTGTGGGAAACAAAACAAAGACCAGGTCACACAAGGACCTCTTCCACAGTTGACGTGGTTAAACAAAGGTTAAGATAATTTGAGTGAGGATTTTGATATCCTCTAGTTCAGTGCAGGTGATAGTGTGTGTAAAGATATACATAGTACACCACACTACTCGAAAGTTAATAAATAAATCACGTAGAGAAGATAGATGAGAGTTTAGAGAAGCTCTAGTGATTATCAATGTAGCTCTGGACTCGTTGGATTCAGAAGGAATGCTTCGAAGTCCTTCTCTGGTTTTTCTGTTGAAAAATAGAGTGTCGTAGTTCAGCTTGTCTTCTTCACGAGTGAGAAATATTTCTTGATTCGTCGTGTGTTCTTCAGTGGTGTTGGGTGGCATTCTTAAGTGTTCTCTAAAGGTCTTGCACTCTCCTTCTTTTTCATCACAGTGCACTTGATTGTACGTAAGTTCTCGTTGTATATTCACACTTTTCTCTGTTTCACCACTTGCACGTGTACTACTTCTCAATCTTCCTTATATTCCACAAGTTTTGGAAGTAGGAATGATTTCCTTTTCATAGGTACGAGATACGGTTTCCTGACATGCCAACAACTAACATTAAATAACATTAATTGCATTAAAACAAAAAATATGACCGTTAGCATCATTTAAAATAATATTGAAAAAAGATTAAGAAACGGTGTCACAGTGATCATCGAAACGGTGTATTCTTCATGGTGTCTGATCACAGTGTCTGGTTACGGTGAGTTGTCACGGTGTCTGGTCACGGTGAGTGGTCACAGTGTCTGGTCACGGTGTCTGGTCACAGTGAGTGGTCACGGTGTCTGGTCACGGTGTCTGGTCACAGTGAGTCCTTCACGGTGTCTCCATACTTAGACGAATATCTGTATTAGGACTAAGACAATTATATGAAGAATATGGGTTAAGGTTAATCATTAGAGATAATATATGAGATAATTATGATCATTCATAGGACTCATAAATAATAAAGAGAATAATTAACATCTATAAGCTTTGTCATCATAAAAACACGATGTGCATCTATTGTTGAGTTTGAAGAGCATTAGCAATATGTGTACTGAAGATCAAGATTAATGAACAGTAATGAGATTTGTGATCATTAAAACATGATTAACACATGAGGTGTCCAACAATCTCCCCCTTTTTGAAGATCACAAATCATATATAGGAAGAATATAAAAGAACATATACTTGAAATTTTTCTCCCCCATTTATACTATTATAGGACTGATACCTGTAGTTTTTCTCCCCCTTTTGGGATTATCAAAAAGAAGAGAAAAGGAAATGAAACTCGGCATTTGTCATTAAACAAAGGGTTCATAATACAAAGTACAAGATAAGTACAAACTGTAAACAAGAAATGACATCCCATCAAAAAATAAAAACAGTCGCTAGACTCTCTAGGGATCCATTTTGGCCTTGCCTTTATCAGCAGTAGGAGCTGATGCTGAAGTAGAAGAAGTCATAGATGTGGTAGACAATGAGGGTAAGGGTAGACCTTCAAAAACAGATGGTGTCAAAGTAGGAGCAGTAGAAGATCTAGGCTTTGGTTGGTCAAGAATGACTGGCCGGATCTGAAAAAGGGCTTGGCTAACTGTCATGGCAGTTGAGGCTAAGGCAGGTAGTCCAGGTCTAAGGGGTGCAGCAGCTGGAGTAACTATAGCAGTACTCTGCACATGAAGATATGGCTTCAAAAGATTGATGAAATCAGTAATGATTTCACCACCATGCTGCATCGCCTTTTCAAAATCATCCTTATTCTCCAGAAATCTGTCCAACAATCTGGTGAACTCTAAAAGTTTCTGAACTTGAGATTTAAAAGCTTGATTCACCGGAGGGATTCTCAGATTTTCCGCAAGATATCTAAAGTGATCTGTCATATCACTTTTAGAGAAAATCCGTGAAAGATACAAATCTATTTTCTTGGAGATCTCTTGTTGAGCATCATTGGCTATCTTAGAATGAATCCTAACCAAGTCCAATTCTCTATCACTGTTCTTAATCACTTCTGAAAAAGAAGATAGATCCAGGCCACTGAAGGCATCATGAAATTCTTCCTTAATTATGGATCTTAGTATACAATCATCCAAAGAAGGTGTGGAGGTCTGACTAGAAGTAGGTGAAGCCTTGACAGCTTCGGTTAGAACTTTGAGCTATTTCAGAACTTTTTGCAGACATCCAGTGTATTTGTTTTTAAGGTTGGGGTCGAAGCCTCATTTTCTTATTTAAAGAAAAGACCTCTTTTTAGACTGGATAGAGGGTGACCCATTACATAGCCCGAAGGCCCAAGGCCAAGTGTCCTGAATACAAGGCTTGAAAGCCCATTTTTTGGCCCAAAGGACCCCTCGGTGAATAGTGCTGCTACAGTACCCGCACTGCTACAGTATCTGCTACAGTAACCGTCGCCGCTACAGTCCCTCCACCGTTACAGTGTCGCCGCTGCTACAGTTCCACGGCTGCTACAGTACTGCTACAGTGCCCTACTACATTACTGCTAGAGTGCCCTGCTACAGTACCCAGAAATTCACCCCTACCTGAAAATGTGCGTAAGGGTAACATTCGTCTCCCACTGGGGGGCCCGCCATGCCAGAGCGCGCCGCACGTTCCCCGACTAGGAAAATGGCTTTGAATCGCCCTGTGCATAATTCGCACAGTGTCTGAGTCTGGCGGGACTCGAGCCTCGGTCAGTTCCCACGGAGAGCGAGGGGTACAACCAGTGGGTACCACTCGGCTAACACCCCATGGGAAAAAACGTGTGTAAGGGTAATGCTCGTCTCCCACTGGGGGCCCCTCCATGACAGAGTGCGACGCACGTTCCCCGACTAGGCAAATGGCTTTGAATCGCCCTGTGCATAATACGCACAGTGCCTGAGTCTGGCGGGACTCGAGCCTCGGTCAGTTCCCACGGAGAGTGAGGGGTACAACCAGCGGGTACCACTCGGCTAACACCCCATGGCCAAAACGTGTGTAAGGTTAACGCTCGTCTCCCACTGGGGGCCCCGCCATACCAGAGCGCACCGCACGTTCCCCAACTAGGAAAATGGCTTTGAATCACCATGTGCATAATACGCACAGTGTTTGAGTCTGGCGGGACTCGAGCCTGGGTCAGTTCCCATGGAGAGCGAGGGGTATAACCAGCGGGTACCACTCATCTAGCACCCCATGGGAAAAATGTGTGTAAGGGTAACGCTCGTCTCCCACTGGGGGCCCCACCATGCCAGAGCGCGCCGCACGTTCCCTGACTAGGCAAATGGATTTGAATCGCCCTGTGCATAATACGCACAGTGTCCGAGTCTGGCGGGACTCGAGCATGAGTCAGTTCCCACGGAGAGCGAGGGGTATAACCAGCGGGTACCAATCGGCTAACACCCCATGGGAAAAACGTGTGTAAGGGTAACGCTCGTCTCCCACTGGGGCCCCGCCATTCCAGAGCGCGCCGCACGTTCCCCGACTAGGAAAATGGATTTGAATTTCCATGTGCATAATACGCACAGTGTCCGAGTCTGGCAGGACTCGAGCCTAGGTCAGTTTCCACGGAGAGCGAGGGGTACAACTAGAGGGTACCACTCGGCTAACACCCCATGTGCATCCAATTTATTCATCTGTAAGCTTATTCAGAGTTTCCACAAGCTCTCTCATGCATTCTAGCATCTTGGTGTGCCTTTTTCCAATATTTTCATCAAAAGATAGTAGGTAAGGATGAACTTGAGACACAATCTCCCTGGCAAGGAGGTAATCCGAAGATTCGGAAGAAACAGCAGCAGGTGCAGGGGCAGAAATAGGAGCAGGCTCTGATCTCAAAGATAACTCATTCTGCATACTTGCTACCATACTTTTCAGATTTGCAACATCAACACTCAGCAACTTATTCTCTATTCTGACTTCTGGAATTTCTCGGATCCTCCTTGGTTGAATATTCAAGATAATATTTTCCAGGAGAATAGATGCATCTTCTTAACTTAATTGAGTCACTGGGCGAGGTTGAGTGGAGACGATCTTCTCAAATCCAGCTAGCAAAGTCTCAGCAAAAACTTTCAAATCATCTTTGGTTACAAAAAAGTGAAGATCAGGTAAGGATGCAGGTAAAGGTAAATGTTCAGATTATGGTTGAGGGTCAGAGTCATCTTCAGACTCAGATTCTGATCCAGATTGAGGTTGGGGCTCTTGTTCTGGTTCTGAAAGATCTAAGGACTTCAGTTGAAACAGAGAATAAAGATCCATTCTAGTTGCAGTCACTTGTTATGACTCATTCACATCATAAAAGCTTGGGAACTCATACCGATAGCGCGCAGAGTAAGTGACAGAAGGTTGAGAAGCTTCACCAGATCCAGCTTCCACAATATCAAGATTTTGAGTTTCCTCCCCCTCAACTTTTGCTTCCCTTTTAGATTCTTGAGGTTCAGAAACATGGACAAGATCCACAGGATAATCCATTATCTCTTCAGCAAATTCTTGCCTTGCCAGCTGAAATGCAATTTCTATTCTTTCTTGAGCAGATGGAATAATCTCAGGAACCGATTTTTCCACTGGATAGGCTTCCAGACTTGCTTCTTTCTCAACAGAAAGAGTCTCTTCAACAAAATCTACCTCAAAGGTTTCTTGATGTTCTGAACCAGAAAAACCAATTTCCTTGCAGCATTGGGATGAGCTTCTTCCTCATTAAGAACAACTGAAGGGTCCTTAGTCCTTTCCTTTTCAACAACAAATTCCTCTCCTTGAGGTATTTCAGCAGGGATAACAGTACGGACAACAACCCTTTCCTCTTCAATAGGAACTGTTTCCATTGGAGGTATTACAGATTCTTCTCCAGGTGGAACTTCAGCTGTTACTTCTTCTTGTTCTTCTTCTTCTGAATACTCGTCCACTTCATCTGGTTCCAAACCAGGATCAGCTAGGTTCTTAGGACTTCTTGGATAGTCGACAGGATTAAACTTTCTATAAAGTTGATCACTATCCTCAACCCATTGATTTTTCCAGGGATTCCAGTTAATCTTCACCCTTCTAATGATAGGAAAGGATAGGCAGAAATCAAGGTTATCTAATTTTTCTTCATTCGGTCCAACCATACCTTTTCAAACTAACATGGCTGAAATCATCCTTGAATAAAACAGGGAGGTGGATTTAGAAGTTACTTTGATCAGCTCACAGATATGGTTGATAACATACTTACACAGATTGATCTTATGGCCATTCTTCAAAAGGTGAATCAGGAACACATCCTGATACTTCATCACAACAAAATCTCCTTTTCTTGGACTAAACAAATTCTGAACAAACTTGAACAAAAGTCTTGTCTCCCCATCCAGTTCATCAGCTATGGCCCTTCGCTTGGTTCCATTTCCAGTTAGATTTTCCAAAGTGGTTTCCAGGTCAAAGATGTAGGATGTTGGAGGAGGGTCTCTCTGGTAATCTTCACACACTCCTTCATGTGGAATTATTAGGCATGCAGCCCACAACATTGAAGAGAAAGAGCACTTTTGACCATCGATCCAGCTGGTTACCAAAAAGATTTCTCCAAACTCAAAAGAAAACTTCACATACTGATAGAACTGAGATACAAGCCTTGGGTAAATCGGTCTATTCTGTCTAGTGAACCATTCAAGCCATCCTTGTTCTCTTAAAACTTTCAAAACCAAAGATCTGCTCGAGAGAATCCATTCAGGGCAAACCTCTTTTTTAGGTACAACTGTACGACTTACTAGGTTCGGGTTTAGAGGTCCTTAGGGAGCTATCCTTGGTATCCTCTTTTCCTTCTTAGAGAGGCGCTTCTCCGACGAGGGTGAGGATGGATGCTTCATCCTTGGTATTCACTAAAGGTTCGAACGAGAGGGAAGAGGTGGTTTAGGAGAGAGTTCGGGTAAGGAATCGAATGAAACCCTTAAATTTTTTCATTTGGGAATGTCAAACGTCATAAAAACACAAACGAGGGAAATCAAATAGTGGTGAAATAAAAATTACCGCGATACGGGTTAAAATAAAATTAAAAATAATTCTCATGGTGAGACAGAAAACTAGTCATCACGGTGAGGCAGTGAGCATTTTATATAGTAACGGTGAGACAGTGAGTTGTCAGACCGTGAGCATAAAACAGTAACTTAGAATTAGTAAGTATGAAACCGTAAAGTAAAGTAGAGTAAAGTATTAAACATTAAAATCAGTAAGATATTCATTTATGATTAATCATACCAAGATCATGTATGATGTAGTCTAATCTTTCAGAATTTAATGGTTTAGTGAATATATCAACAAGTTGATATTCAGTACCAATGAATTCCAAAGTGATATCACCTTTTTGATAATGATCCCTCAAAAAGTGATGTCTTACATCAATATGTTTTGTCCTAGAATTAGAAATAGGATTCTTAGAAATATTAATATCACTTGTGTTGTCACAATTTATTGAGACATGTTTGAATTGATATCCATTGTCTAGTAATGTGTGTTTCATCCACAAAATTTGTGCACAACAACTTCCAGTAGCTATGTATTCAGCTTCTGCAGTTGATAATGCTATAGAATTTTGTTTCTTACTACACCATGATACTAGTGACTTGCCTAAAAGATGACATGTTCCAGAAGTTCTTTTTCTATCTAGATTACATCCAGCAAATTCAGCATCAGAATAACTAACTAATTCAAATGATTGTCCTTTGGGATAGAATAGTCCTCATTTGGGAGTATGCTTGAGTTATTTGAAAATTCTATTTACAGCATTTAAATGTGACTCTTTAGGGTTTTCTTGAAAATAATCACACATACACACACTAAACATAATATTAGTACAACTAGCAGTTAGGTAGAGTAGACTTCCAATCATACATCTATTAGTGGTTTGATCAGCAGATTTACCATTTTCATCAAGATCCATCTTACAGGTGGTACTTATGGGAGTGTCAATACTTTTTGTGTTATCCAATCCAAAACGTTTTAAAAGATATCTAGTATATTTACTTTGAGTTAAAATAATTCCATCATCATTTTGAAAGATTTGAAAACCAAGAAAGAATTTAAGTTCACCCATTAAACTCATTTCAAATTCATTTTTCATCATTTTAGAAAAATCAGTACATAATGTAGTTTTTGAAGATCCAAAAATAATATCATCTACATAAATTTGTACCACTAAAAAATCTTTAGAAATTATTTTTATAAATAGAGTAGGATTAGATATTCCTTTTGTAAAACCTTTAGAAATTAGAAAAGTGCTTAATCTATCATACCAAGCTCTTGGAGATTTCTTTAAACCATATAAAGATTTTGATAGTTTGAAAATATGATTTGGAAAATGAGGGTTTGAAAATCCAGGTGGTTGTTCAACAAAAACATCCTTAGCAATATATCCATTTAAGAATGCACTCTTGACATCCATTTGATATAGTTTGAAATTTAGATGTGCAGCATAAGCAAGTAAAATCCTAATTGCTTCTAATCTGGCTACTGGAGTAAAAGTCTCCTCATAGTCAATACCTTCTTCTTGACTATAGCCTTGTGCAACTAGTCTAGCTTTATTTCTAAATATGTTTCCGGATTCATCTACTTTATTTCTAAACACCCATTTTGTGCCTATTGTGAAAGTGTCTTTAGGTCTTTCAACAAGATTCCAAACTTTATTTCTTTCAAACTGATTGAGTTCTTCTTGCATATCAATTACCCAAAATTCATCATTAATAGCATCATCAATGTTTTTAGGTTCAAGTTGTGACAAGAAGGCTTGATGTTCAACCTGATTTCTAAGAGAATCTCTAGTCTGTATCCCTCTGTCAAGATTTCCTACAACAGCATCTAAAGGATGATTCTTTAGAATTCTAGTTGATCTAGTAAAGGTAGGACTAGAAATATCAGGTTCATCAACAGGTTGGGAATCAATAGAAGTAGGCCCTGGAAAATTTCCAAAACTGGTTGTCTTTATAGAAGGTTCATTTGATTCGTCATTAAGGTCCAGAACGGATAAATCTTCTTCAAGATTTTCAAGAGATATTTTAGGCTCATGTGGATCAGTTTCATCAAACTTGATGTGAACATATTCTTCCACACACTTGGTTCTCTTATTAAAAACTCTATAGTCTTTACTAGAGATAGAATAACCTTGGAAAATTCCTTCATCACTCTTGGATGCAAACTTGTCAAGATTATCTTTGGTATTAAGAATAATGACTTTGCAGCCAAAGACATTGAAGTAATTAACCTTAGGTTTCCTATGGTTCCACAACTCATAAGGGGTCCTCTTAAGAACAGGTCTGATTAAGACTCTATTGATAATATAACAAGCTGTATTTACAGCTTTAGCCCAAAAATAAACAGGTAGGTCATACTCATTAAGCATAGTTCTGGAAATTTCTTACCGGGTTTTATTCCTTGTTTCTACTACACCATTTTGTTGAGGTGTCCTAGGGGTAGAGAAATTGTGACTATATCCATTGTGTGAGAAATAGGATTCAAATTCATGATTCTCAAAATCACGGCCATGATCTCTTCTTAGAGGTTTAATCTTAAGTCCACTAAGAGTTTCTACAGATTTGGAGTATTTAACAAAGTAAGAACAAGCTTCGCTTTTGTGATCTAGAAAATACACCCAAGTATATCTAGAAAAGTCATCTACTAAGACATAGACGTAGTGCTTCCCATTTAAACTAGAAACTCTAGATGTTCCAAAAAAATCCATGTGAACCAACTCGAGAGGTTGAGAAGTTGAAACTTCTTTCTTTGGTTTGAAAGAGATTTTGTGTTGCTTTCCCTTTTGACAGGGATTACAAACTTTGTCATTTGGAAACTCAAGTTTGGGTAGGTCTCTAACTAAGTTCTTCCTAGTAAGTTTTCTAAGTGAGTGTATATTGAAGTGTCCTAATCTTTTGTTCCAAAGACAAGACTCTTTATGAAAAGCATTTAAACAAGTAATATTTTTCATGGCTAAAGAATTTAAATCACCAGCATAAACATTTTCATTCCGCAGGGTAGAAAATACAAGAGCATTTTTAGAATTAAAAACATTGCAAGAATCATTTTTAAATTTAACATTAAAACCATCATCACATAACTAAGAAATACTTAACAGATTATATTTAAGTCCATCAACAAATAAAACTTTAGAAATTAATACCGAGTCAGTGTTACCAATCTGGCCTAAGACGATGATTTTCCCTTTAGAATTATCACCAAAAGTGACAAAGTCTCCATCAAGTTTTACTAAACTCTTGAAGCATGAAAAGTCTCCTGACATATGTATTGAACATCCACTGTCCAAATACCAAGTCTTTCTACAGGATCTCTTTAAGCAGGTTTCCTACAAAACAGATTTAGATAGGAAATGATTTTGGTACCCAGATCTTCGTGGGTCCCGACGGGTTAGCAATCAAAGCTTTTGGTACCCAAATTCGTCTTATGGGTCTCATGAAATTTGTAGAATAAACAGACTTTGAAAGATAAACCTTATTAGATCCATAACTATGAATATAACTAGTTGAAGCATATAAATGTCCAGAACCAGAATTAGCAGCATTCTGTCCAGATTTAGGAATAAATCTATTCTTAGTAAACTGTCTCTGTCCAGGTTTGTAGCCTATTCCAGTAGTATGTTTTGGTGCAACTTTCTTTCCTAGCATTTGAGTTAGTGTGTCCTTTCCATTTGTGAATTTCTCTAAATCCTTTCTGAGTTTCTCATTAGACATTTTCAGTTCAGTGTTTTCTTTTAACAGTTGATCATTTTTCTCTTTTTCAATAGTAAGTTAAGTTTTACAATTAGTAGTGATAGCATGATGTTTCTTTAATGATTTGTATTTATCCTTAAGTTCATTGCATGTTTCTTCCAGCATATTACAATATTCAAACAATTCCTCACTAGTCATGTTTTCAGAATCATAGTTACATTCTGCACTATCTTTAGAATAACAAGAATTTAAAGCAGGAGTATCTAGGGTTACCTCAGATGTGTTTGCCATGAAGCACATGTTTGCCTTATTTTGGGTTTCAGTGTCAGAATCTTCAGATTCACTAGAGCTATCCTCAGAAGCGCTCCAAGTAGCCTCAATATCCTTTTTGTACTTACTGTCCTTGTAATCATATTTCTTCTTGAATTTGAGCTTTGGGAAGTCTGCTTTAATATGTCCTTTTCGTTTTCACTCATAACAGACAACTTCATCACTTTTATCTGGTTGTTTCCAATCCTTCTTCCAATGTCCCTTATTGTCATACTTTCCTTTGTAATTTGATTTTATGAAGAATTTCTTCTTCCTATAAAATTTATTAAACCTTCTGGCTATCTGATCCATTTCATCATCACTATCAGAGTCTGAATTTTCACTGTTTGAACTGTCAGTAGGTAGTTGAGCTTTATCTTTGTCCTTGATCTTTGAAGCAGTAGTCTTGAAAGCCACTGATTTCCTCTTAGGTTCATCATCTTCCTCTTTATTCACCTTGATTTCTTCCTCATACATCATAAGCTTACCAATGAGTTCTTTGACAGGTAGAGCAGCAATGTCACATGACTCTCTGATTGAAACAGATGTGCCTCTCCATCGGTCTGGCAAACATCTCATGATTCTCATAATTTGTTCCTTTTCTGGAATAGCTTTTCCAAGTGAATTCATTGTATTGACTATCTCATTAAACCTGAGATACATGTCAGAAATAGGTTCATTAGTTTTCATTTTAAAATTATCATATTTAATACTATAAGTATTCAATCTCATTTCTTTAACATTGGTTGTTCCTTCATGAGAAACACCCAAGGTATCCCAAATTTCAAAAGCAGTTTTACAAGCAGAAATTCTGTTAAACTCTTCATCTCCTAAAGCACAGTACAAGGAATTCATGGATTTACAATTATTATTGTAAGCAGTATTTGTAGGTTCATCCCAAGTGGATCTAGCAGCAGTGGGAAGTTTATATTCTGATTCTATGGCAGTCTAAATATCAAAACCTATGCTTTATAAATGAATTTTCATTTTAAGTTTCCACTGAGCATAGTTACTACCATTAACGAAAGGTGTCCTGTTAGTAGCAGCACCCTCTAGTCTATTGTCCATACCTTGAGTTTAGAAAGATAATTTAAATAGATAAAAATTTAGAACTAACAGAAATTTAAGATCTTAAAAGATGCAACTAAAATCACAGTTGAAAAATAGAGTGTTTCAAAAAAAATTAAACAAAAAAACTAACCCTCTGATACCAAATGTTGGTCGGAGTGGACACTCAAGAGGGGGGGTGAATTGAGTTCCAATTAAAATTTCTGTTAAAAAATTGTCTATTTAAAATCCCCCGATTTATAAAATATGTTAAACTGTAGTGAATTTACACAGATTGTAAATGTTCACTTAGCTTCTCAAAGATTGATTAGGTCTCAGTTAGTTTCACCACAAGATCAAAATAACTTTTGAAGCTAACTTATTGATTTACAATAAGTGTAAACACTTTCTAATTTAACTATCAAAGTCACTTCAAAATAATGTTGTATTTCAAAGTAATAGCAGTGGAATAAATATGATATATGTCGTATACATTAAACTTAAATAGAAGATGCACAGAAGATCTAACAATTGGTTCATTCTCAAGCCGAGACTTAGTCCTCTCAGATATATATAAATGTGATCCACACCATGGATCGGGGTTACCAACAGTTTTACAAAACTTTCCAGGCCACGCAGGGACCTCTACCACTGTTCTTTGTGGGAAACAAAACAATGACCAGGTCACACAAGGACCTCTTCCACAGTTGACGTGGGTAAACAAAGGTTAAGAGAATTTGAGTGAGGATTTTGATATCCTCCAGTTCAGTGCAGGAGACAGTGTGTGTAAAGATATACAGAGTACACCACACTGCTCGAAAGTTAATAAATAAATCACGTTGAGAAGATAGATGAGATTTTAGAGAATCTCTAGTGATTATCAATGTATCTCTAGACTCGTTGTATTTAGAAAGAATGCTTCGAAGTCCTTCTCTGGTTTTTCTATTGAAAAACAGAGTGTCGTAGTTCAGCTTGTCTTCTTCAGGAGTGAGAAAGATTTCTTGATTCATCGTGTGTTCTTCAGTGGTGTTGGGTGGAATTTGTAAGTGTTCTTTGAAGGTATTGCACTCTCATTCTTGTTCAGCACAGTGCACTTGAGTGTACGTAAGTTCTTCTTATTGTATATTCACACTTTTCTCTGTTTCACCACTTGCACGTGTACTGCTTCTCAATATTCCTTATATTCCACAAGTTCTGGCAGTAGGAATGATTTCCTTTTCATAGGTACGAGATACGGTTTCCTAACATGCCAACAACTAACATTAAATAACATTAATTGCATTAAAAACAACAAATATGACCTTTATCATCATTTAAAATAATATTGACAAAAGCTTAAGAAACAGTGTCACAGTGATCATGGAAACGGTGTCTTCTTCACGGTGTCTGATCACGGTGTCTTGTTACGGTGAGTGGTCACGGTGTCTGGTCACAGTGAGTGGTCACGGTGTCTGGTCACGGTGAGTGGTCACGGTGTCTGTTCACGGTGTCTGGTCACAGTGACTCCTTCACTGTGTCTCCATACTTAGACGAATATCTGTATTAGGACAAAGACAATGATATGCATAATATGGGTTAAGGTTAATCATTAGAGATAATATATGAGAGAATTATGATCATGCATAAGACTCATAAATAATAAAGAGAATAATTAACATCAATAAGATTTGTTATCATAAAAACACGATGTGCATCTATTGTAGAGTTTGAAGAGCATTAGCAAGATGTGTACTGAAGATCAAGATTAATGAACAGTAATGATATTTTTTATCA
Source organism: Viscum album (assembly GCA_963277665.1). Taxonomy (NCBI): domain Eukaryota; kingdom Viridiplantae; phylum Streptophyta; class Magnoliopsida; order Santalales; family Viscaceae; genus Viscum; species Viscum album. The sequence goes on from OY728166.1 coordinate 1,326,348,377, forward strand.
TTAAAACATTATTAACACATGAGGAGTCCAACATATTCTATCTTTTTTCATGTGATATGTTGTTGGGTAAAATTCCCTCAAGTTAACTTTGAAGTTTTTTGGGGTTGATTGTGTTTCTTCACAAAACAATTTGATAGATTATATTTTTTAGTTTCATCATTATTGATGAGAAGTTATGTTGAAAAGGTTCAAAGAAAAATTAATGGATGCTCTGGAATCAGTATAGAGAATTTTGTATACAAGGTGTCGTTGTTTCCCAGTGTTTGCCATATTTTTTGTCTCAAAATCAGGATTTTTTATAGAAATGGAAGGATTCTTATATAAACAATGGGTGGATCACATATCATCTAAAGGATTTCATAGTAAAATCTACTACCTAGTAATTTAACTATGAAAACTTCATAGGGAGTTTCCAGAACTGTAAAGTAAAATCAATATTTCTACATAGCATTTGTGTTATGTGAATCGCAAATGAGGTATGCCATTTGTGCATGAAGGTAGTGATTCAACGGACACCACATAGAAATATTTCCACATATCATGTTTCACTATGATAACTAAAAAATAATATCTATTTTCATATGAATATGGTAATTTAAAGGGAACTACAAAGGGTATTTTCATTTACGAATGAAGGAAAATGCCACAAATGAATAATACATTATGTGAACCGCCTATTGAGTGTAGTACACGTGATTTACAGTATGAAAATAATTTATGGTTAATTTTTAATAGTTTGTTTTGTGGATTAATTTTCATATATAAATGTCCATTTATCATATCTTTGAGTGAGAGAAAATTTCATTAGAGAGGATTATCCCTGATAGAATTCCGCAAGTTGTAAAGTTGTTTTCAAATGAGGTAGTCCACAAAGAAATATCAATTCACATAAGTTGTTTGTGGGGAATGTTAGTCCATAGAGTAAAAGGGGCTCTCAAAAAACTCATGTTATGTGGTCAGTTTTCAAAAAAAACAGTTCATGAAAGTTCTCCCTCTAAGTCAAGCACTGCATGGTGAAGTGTATTTTCATCAATCGGGTGAAAATGTAACATTATGTAACACTCATGTGTGAAACTATTATAAGGTGTTTCATATCAGTGAAAGAATATTCTGAAGGAGAAAATCACACTTTATTTGAGAGATCAGTGAGATTTCATATTGTGATTGGCTATAAACTAGGAGGGATAGTGAGTCTTCTCCAAACATTGTAAATAGTAGTGTGCTTTAGTGGATTGGTTATATAGGCACATTGACTTTGTATTATCCTTATATGTATCCTAGTGTAGTTGAACTAGGTAAAATTATTGTGTCTCATTCATGCTTTAATTTTTATTCATACATTTCAATGGGAAATGTAGAGAAGAGTGTTTTGTTTAATGATGAAATAAGATCTTAAGGGGAAATTATTTTAATCTTGTATACCCTAATCCACCCCCCCCCCCCCCCCCTCAGGGTATTTTACCTAGTTGGGATAACAATTGGTATCATAGGGAAAGATTAAAATTAGTGTTTCTATCTTAGTGTTTTCAATGGAGGTTGTTAATCATAAAGGGATTCTGATCTTCGATGGAAACAATTTTTAGTTATGGAAGAATCAGATATATAACTACTTTAGATAATTAGGAATGGATTTATTTATAGTTTTGATTCATTGTATTTATACTAGTGTGGGTTGTATATCTTTATCAAAATTAGATCAAAGGGAATTGGATACTAACACTAGAGGAATCAATGTTTTAGGGTTCAGAACAATCCAATTCCATCTACACAAAGGTGATGTCATGTAAGTAAACACATTCCATGTGGGAAAATATATTAAATATATATGAAGGTGATTCAAAAGTTAGATAATTATAATTACAAGTTTTTTAGAACAAATATGAGATATTAACAATGAACCCTAATGAATTTGTAGATGCATTCTTTGACTAGGTGAATGTTATTGTAGGAGAAATGAATGATCTCAGAGAAATTATTAAATATATAAAGATTGTTAAGTTCATATTGAGAATGCTCTCACCTCAATTCAATCCAAAATTCTATGCACTAGAAGATAAATATCCAAAGTAACTGGAATTGGATATCTTATATAGTACTCTTGTCACATATGAGATGAGAAATGATGTTATTGTGTCTATGGAAAATAGTAAGTCCAAAGAGGTGGAATTCAAGGCCATGAAGAATCTCACTATTGATGATGGCTAGGAAGAAAATGAGATGGATGACTTCATATCATTACTTTCCTTAAATATCAAGAGGAAAAGGAAATTTCAAAGGGAAACATCAAATTTCGTGATTCAATGTAGAATGATTGAAAATATTGTACCAAGGTTCCCTAACAAACTTCAAGAATATGATGAGGATGAATTTGAAATTATCATGAAGAAGTATTAAGCCTATGTGAAAGGTAAAAAAATTAAGAGAAGTTTCTTAAAAAAAATATTCTTCTTTCATAAGAAAATGAAAGTTTAGAAAAATATGTGGTTGAAGATACAGTAAACTACAAGGATAATGGTGAAAATGTTATAGTGTTAGTTGTAGGTAGCTCCCCGATAATGTAATAAAACATTAATGTTGAAAAAGAAGAATAATTTAAAGGAAGAGTTGATATCTTGGATGAATTAGAATCCTCTCTTGAGGAGATATATGTTTGGAGATCCAAAACATAGAAAAAAATAGAGTTGTTGATGATGTCAAACCTTATATACAGTAGTAATAAGAATAGAAGTCTGGTCTAAATGAATAAATTAAGAAGCTTAAGTCTTCAATTCTAGAGAACTTAGAAAATTTCATTGAGTACAAGCTCAAATTTGAATAACATAAAAGATTAATCGATAGTTTAACTAACATAGAAAAATATCAAATAAAATTTATTAAACGACTTGATTAGGAATTTTTCGACCTATGAAGAAAATTAAGAAGATCGGGAGAGACTCAAAAATCCTAGTATGATATTGGGAAAGAAGATTACTCAGGCGATAGAAAATTTGGAGGTAGAGAATGGAGTCCCAACAAAATAGAAGCAATATTCATATCCAAATGACATGGATGGAATGGGTCCTCATCACAAATAGAAAGAAGTGGTGATTGATGTCATCTTGAAAATGCCCACTCTGAGGTTGAAAATTGATTTGGGTAAAAATCATAATAATAAGAATCATATACCCCATGGTAGAAATAGTCCTACAATAATGTACACAGATACACCTCATATCAGATGTTATTACTATGGAAATATGGGACATTCTCAAAATATATTTTCCATAAACAAAATATACTAATGGTAATGTAAGAAAAAAAATTGGACATATAAATTTTATGATTCCAATAATGATTTTGATGGGCAGTGCTTCTGGTGTGGAGGATTAAGACTCTTGTTTCAGATATTTCTCATCAATATTGTAGATGAATGTTCTAAAGTAGACCCAAAGTGGTCATAATTAGCTTCTCAATGAATCACTAAATGAGTTGAAACTGTAAAATCAATTTTCAACTATGCATGATGAATTCGGTCCATAATACTCCAAGGAAGATTTTAATTATCATTCCATAACATCTATAAAGTTAAATCTGTGGATCAAAAAGAAAATATTTTTTCAAGAATTGGTTGTATATATTTCTCTTAAATCATCAGATCATGTTGGTGTTTGGATTATCGTTTTGGTGTTTGGATCCATGATATTCGATACACTTCCCATATGATGTGTGATAAGTGTATTGTTATAAGTATCAAATATTAAAATGATAGTTTTGTAAAAAAATTAAATGTTGAATTTCAAAAGATTATTATCTTAGAAAAGTCATGATATTAGGGGTAGAAAATGAGACATGCTAATGTCTTGGTTGTTGAAGGTATCAGTTTCAGATTTCTAAGTGTTAATCGATTGTGTGACTCAGGTTATGTTAAAAGGTTTTCAAATAAGTTTTGTATCATCAAGGGAAAAAATAGTACAATTGTTTTTTTATAAAACCCATGAAGGGGAATCTCTAAATTGTGACTGGATAATAATATATGTGCTTTCTATCCAGAGAGGAAGAAAATAGGTTGTGGAATAAATCCTTTGTCCTTCTCTTCCAACCATCCCTAGTAGATCTGTTCAAATGTGATGTAGTTTGAAATATCCCTTAAATTATCACATGATCATACTCAAACATGTGATACTTATCAACAATAGAATATTATCATAAATACATACATATAAAAAAGAATAAAAGTGAAAAATAGTTCTTTAATTGGTACATATAGATGTGTGTGTACCTATCTCGCCAAGAGATAATGATGTGAATAGGTATTATATTCATTTCATTGATGATTTTTTCATGATGGATTGGATATTTTTTATCTAACACAAGTCTAAAATGTTTAATTACATAAAAAATATCAGAGGGAATCTAAAAGGGTTCTTGAACAGATTATTCTAAAGTTTCAAACTAATAATGGTACATAATTAACAAACAATCAAGCAGTGGATTATCTCGAGAAACACATGATAAGGCATCAAGTTTTAGTAGTGATAAATACTCAATAAAATGGATAGTTTGAGATGAGTAATTAGATCATAAACAACATTTCTAGACAAATGATTATTTAAAAGGAACTATAATAGAAATTGTGGAAGGAAGTAGTTTTGACATTATTTTTTATATCCACTAGGTCAGTGTTGTGTCCAAAAGAGGAAAATACTTTTATACAAGCTATGTTATGTAAAGAATACAACATTGAAATACATTTGAATCTTTGTAAGTGTTTTATTCTTAGTAAGATGAAAAATAAGAAATTTGGATCTCATAAAGATGAGGGGATATTCCTTAGCTATTCATAAAAGAGAAAAGTATAAAAATTATTCAACAAGTGGCTGGGAAAAGTAGTTGAAAACAATGATTTCACTATAGTATAGAATTAATAGAATCTTCAAAAACATAGTAAAATGTTCTTGGATTATATTGATGATCAGGTAAGAAACACAGGGGTAGTATAAGAGGAAATTTATGATTCAGAAGAAGATAATGATGATGAGTAGGAGGAATTCAAATCTGTATCTATATAGAAGCCTAAGATTCGAGCTGAAATTCATAGGAAAAACATCATTGGTGATCAGGATGTTCCAGTTCAAACACAGAGAATGAATTCCTTATAGTATACATCCATCTTATCTTAGTTGCAACCTAAATGTTTTAAATAAGTATCTAGATATGAGAACTGGGTTTAGGATATGATTTAATATCTTGATAAATTGAGAAGAATTAGACATGGGAGATTGTTTTGAGACTGATGGATAATAATTTTGTCAGGACCAAATGCATCTTCCAAAACAAACTAAATGAATATGGATTGGTAATTTTGAAAAAATCATGACTAGTGTGTAAGGGATACTCCCATATCAATGGAATCAACATTTATCATACATTTGAACTTGTTTCAAGTCTCAATACTATTTTCTTATTCTTTTCCATAATAGTGTAAAGTAAATTCAAAGTTTTCCAGAAGGATATCAACTTGGTATTTTTAAAGGGGGTTCTGGAAGATGAAGTGCATATCGATTATCCATATACTTTCCTAATTTATAAGTATGGGAACATAGTTTTTGTCTAAGATGCTATATGGTTTAAAGAAAGCACCGAGAGTGCGGTATTCAAGGGTTGATCAGTTTTTAGAGAAACTTGGTTTCCAGCATGGTGGAGTTTACTACAATATCTATATCAATAATGAAAATAATAAAAGTATGATCATGCTGGTGTATGTCGATGATATATTATTTGGTGGATCAAAGGAATTATAATGAAAAAAAATAACATAATTTATGAAAATTGGCTTTGAAATGTCAATGATTAGTGAACTAAACGTTTTCCTTGGTTTACAGGTCACACGGGGAAGGAATGGAACATTAATTTCTCAATCCAAAAATACCAAGGATATTATATGAATATTATTAATGGATAATTCCAAGGAGATGATAAATTTTGTAGCTACCCAGATGAAACTATCACAATATGATAAAGGCAAAGAGGTTAATATCATAGAATATAGGAAGATAATTAGAAGCCTACTGTACTTAACAATGACAAGACCAATGGTTGTTTTTGACACATGATAAACTACACGGTATCAAAGTAATATTAAAGAAATCCACTTTCTTGTAGTAAAAAATGATACTTCATTATATCAATGGTATGTTGGATTTTTTTTTACAATAAAAAATCTTAGAAAGATTTATTACACTATACAGATTAAAATTGGACCGGTTTAGAAGATGACAGAAAAACAACATAGGGTGGTGAATTCTATATTTGTGGATGATTTATTTCTTATATAATCAAGAAACAATATTTAATTTCATATATTACCATAGTGTTTTAAAATATTGCAGATAATCAATCTTGTATGTAGTCATTTTGGATAAACCAACTGCTTGATTGTAAAGACCCAGAAATTTCAAAGAAATTTTTTTCATAATTTCATTGGAATTTTATGAGTCTGTGGCTTCTGATGGCACTTGATTCCGAGGTTCGGTGTTCCCGAAATCAATTTCTAAATTTTAGCTCGGGTATGTTCAGTAAATAAACGAGCGTGTTTTTCTATCTTTTGAACCGGTGCTCGGAATTGAAATCTGAGGGCACCGAAGAACTCGCAGCACCAGTAATTGCTTAAGGGACCTTTAGCGTAGTTGCATTTTAAGCTGGTTGAGAATTTTTTTTGGGGGGAATTAGTTTAAAAATAAATAAAATTGGTGTGTAAAATTTTATTTATATCTACGGTGGTTAAATCCTACAAAGGGGAGTTAAGGGTGGGACCCACAACCACCTAACTACCCTTGTGTGGATATTTGGGAGGTGGGGCCCACAAAATCCCCAACTTTCCACCTTCCATAACACTTTTCAAAACTCTCTTTAAACTCCCCAAATATCTCCCTTAAACCCCCTTTTTAATTAACTTGTTAATGTTGACAACTCACCCATTTATGAGACCTCTTCACTTTCTCCTCTCCCATTAATTCATTACAACACCTTAATTAATAAATTGAATCCTCCAATTTAATTAATGAGGTGTTTGAATTTTGAAATGGATGTGTTAATAAAAATATTATCCAAGCCTGATTTTTATTAAGGGAGGAGCCTTTTTAATGGGAGGGGGATCCGCTGGAGAACTTCCTCTCCTTCCTCCATTATTTCAACACCACCGAGGTTCCATCTTCTCCGAAGAGACACCAACGAAAGGGCAGGGATCAGTATCATGGTGTGGGTGCAATGAACTATGTTGACTTAGACATCTTCCATGCATCGGATCCAACAGACGATGCTCGAGCCGGGATCGGAGGCACTTTACAGAAGCGACAAACGCCAACGACTGTCATCACCATCATCACTTACCTTGTGACGACGTCAACGATCCAATGACCACCCTTTTGCGACACCATCACCCACGGTGATCATCTACCGTGGATCTTTCTCGAGGTAGGGGTTTTTGTTTATAGTGTATATGTGATTTATACCCTCGTGCATGGGTATTTAATTGCAGGGTGTTTGTATAATTTATTTTGAATAAATTATACCCTTTTCATTGATGAATTAAGGATTGAGCCTCTAATGCGGAGGTCATGGGCTAACGGACAAGCCCTGACCATCTGATGGTTTCTCTTTTGTGTGCGGATTGATGGGAAATGATGAAACGAGGTCACGATGGCGTTTGGAAGCCTTCGTGGTAAAGTTCGGGACCCAAGAAGACCATCGGTGCAGATGGAAACTAAAACAGACCACTGGAGCAACTCTGATGGCCCGCATAAGCTTGTGGCGGCGCCGGTCATTGGCGTGGTGGCGCCGGTGACCAGAGGCGGCGGCCGGAGCCGTCCGACCGCCTAGAGGTGGCGGCACCCCAGCACGCTGTTGGAGGAAATCATCCGCGGCGGTGAAGCATCAGACCCTGCGGCCGCGCGGGATCCGGGAGGCAGGGCGGCCCCAGCGGCGCCGCCGGTATCAATCAACGAGCCCCCCCCCCCCTGCTCGGCCAACTGGTCGAGCCAACTCCCTAGGTCGGGATGGGGCGGGCCACACGGGCTGGGCCACGCTGGTCGGGCCGGACCGCACCGTCAGGGCTGGACTCGGGTCGGGTCGACCCGGTTCGCGCCGACCCAGGGGTGTTGGGCCGGATCGGACCGGGCCCAGACCCCCTATTTCCGGACCATTTTCGGTTAAATGGTCTTATCTTGAGCTTCAGACCTCCGATCTACGCACCGTTAGTTGCGTAGGATTCCTCAGATCGATACAGTTGTTTAGGTATATTACACTCAAGGTTTCGGAAAAGTTTGGGAATGTCTAGGTTGGTTCAAACTCGAAACCAACCGGGGCCTGGGAGCAGAAATGCTTATAACTTGAGGACAGGATGTCCGATTGATGTGTCGTCGACTATGTTGGATTCCTCTTGATGAGAAGATTCTTTTGGCATACTCCAATTAAGGTTTGGATGTAGATAGAGTATGGTCGGGTTAGTTTAGATTATAAAACAACCGGGCCCCTGGAACAGAAAGGCCAATAACTTTCAGACCGGACGTCCGTTTGGCGAACCGTCAGCCGCATTGGTAATCTCGTTGAGAAACGGTTCTTTTGAGTTTACCCAAGATAGTTCAGGGTATAGTTGAGATATTTTCAGGTTGGTTCCTACACGAAACCAACCAGGCCCCTGGAACAAAAAGGCTAATAACTCACAGACCGAGCGTCTGATTGACGCACCATCTTTTGCGTTGTGACCCCTATGATGAGGCGGTCCTTTGTGTTACTTCTACGTGAGACTTCGTGACACTTGGAAGTAACGACCAGTAGCTCATGGAGAGGACCCTCTTGGAGACGAGTGTATGGAGTGTGGAGACTGAGTAGCTGTAGACCTGACAACTGCTTGATCGATTCGACTCGTAGTGATTTGGTTAGCCCAGTGGATGGAGCGCCCAATATTTGGCAGCCAACCCATGGCAGACGGAGTGCCAGGTAGTTGGCAGCAGACCTGCGGTACTCGACAGAAGGGGTGCCTCTATAGGCTATTAGGGAGAGCGCCTGGTATTTGGCAGCAGACCCTCAGAGGACGGAGTGCCCGGTATTTGGCAGCAGACCCGCAGTACTCGACAGGAGGAGTACCTCAGCAGTCTAAGGTTAGTGAGTAGCACCTCGGAGTCATTACAGGGCCACTGTACTCGACAGAGGAGGAGTTCCCCAGCAGTTGTGGTTTCGATAAAGAAAATCCTGGTTTGAGCTGAGTCAATGACCTTTGTGTTTTCCTCATTATTGAGATGGGTTACTTGATAACTTAGGCATATGTATGGGAATATAACTAAGTAAATGTTATCTATTGAGATCATTCTTTGTGGTTTATCCTCGTTGGATTTAGTGAGACCTTGAGGGACTCGAGGTCCCTACTGAGTATCATTATACTCACCCCTACACGGGCTATGCCTGCACCTCGTTTTATTGGATGCAGACGATGGACAGTGCTGATAGAGGCCGAGTGTACGAGGACTAGACGGAACCTGGAGGTGGACCTCATGACGATTTGGTACCCGGAGGTGGACCACACGACGAGTCGGTACCCGGAAGAGGTTGACAGACGAGGGTGCTGAGGAGGCTATCTGTACCTACCCTTCTAGTAGGATCCATGGTGGACGATCTTGAAGCTACACTATCTGTACCTACCCTTCAGGTAGGATCCGTGGTGGACGATCCAGGATCTGCTTGTCATCTTCCATCTATTTGTCTTTTAATTTTACTTTTCAGTTGGGCTTGTATTTCAGGCCCCTTACTTTCAGCACTACTTTTGTTTTCAGTTTTACTTAGCGTTTACTTCCACTTGTACATTGGGTGTGTGTGTGTGTGTTTACATTTAATAAAGGAAATTCCTTCCCTTTTATCCAGATTTACACCTTTGGTGCTAGTCACCAGCCCCTGGCCTATGGAAGGTGGGCTTGGGGTAGTCACGGCATGGGTCTCGAGGACGGGTCATGACAAATTGGTATCAGAGGAGTTGGTTCTACTGCAGAACTTATGACTCTGATATTTTCTTTCTGTGAAGCAATAGTGTTAAGTGTACCGAGTGTGGTTTTCTGTTCAGGGAGTCCAGTGTTGGTGTGGTGGCCGACGTATCCATACACCAGGACCCTGAATTCTTATTTCTGACTCAGTGCATGAAAACACTGATTGCGTGTGTGTTTTCAAAAGTTTTCTTAAAGTCAGTTTAACCAGGTCATCTCACCAGGTTTAAATCGGTTGACCGTGTCGCATCTGTTCAGGATGTCTCCACGCAGACAGTCAGTTGGGGTTCCGAGAGAGTACTCGATGATGTCCCACCAAGCTATGAGACTCTGGTGCAGGGCCCTCTTTCTATGTTGGCACTTTCGGGTGGTGTACCAACTGCACCACCACCCATTGGGCAGCAGATGCCACTTGCCGTACTAGCGGACGGTGCACGCTGACAGAGCATGTTGCACGAGTTCTAGCAGTAGAGGTCTCCATGTTTATGAGGCAAGACAGATTCCCAGGCAGCAGTGGATTGGCTGGAGGTAATTTCTAGAGTTATACACCTAGTTTAGACACTAGTAGAGCAGTTGGTGATCTTAGCTACTGGTGTTTCCCAGTGAGTGACCATAAGGATGGTCAGCATAGTGATGGTACTTCAAGACGTGGACTGATGCCTGAGATAGTACCTTAGGGTAGTGTGTCATCTATATCACTACCTATTGGTCACCAATTTCAACTGGCGTTACCGGTAGATGACACATGTAGGTTCAGTACCTTACACATGTTTCAACATCAGATACCCCTCAGGTTTCGAGGTGAGCCCCACTCACAGGTGGCTGAGGACTGGCTTGAGGAGGTGGCTGAGAGTTTTCTAGACCTTATACAGCTTCGGTAGGACGACATTCCGGTAGCTGAGTAATCATTGAGGCGTATTGGTCATTCTAGGTACTTGATGACTACGATACGATCATTTCTCCATGGCTCGGACTTCTGAGCAAGGTGTGTTTAAGGAAATCCAAGCTAGCACCTTTCCTATATGCATTCCTACTTATGTAAGGGTTCCAGATAGAAACTTTGTGGTCGAGAATTATTTGGATGAGTGGATACAGCCAGTGAAGGTTAGGAGTGGAAAAGCAGGAAACTGGAACCATTCTCTATGACTTGGTCATGTAAATTGTTTTAAGAAGAGGAAGTGTTAAGGACATGTGAATCTGCAAAGAAGCAGACGTGGAATCAGAGCAAGGAGGGCAGCATGTGGTGATGTACATTTCGACATGTTACAACCACCCGCCTTTGTAGTCCCTGCTAGGCTCAGGGAGCGGGAGGGCAGGGGAAGAGAGTAGATGCATTCGGTCAAGTAGTGTGACCGAAGGGCTCTAAGAATTATTCGAGGTACGGTCTGTGTCTACTACTAGCTGTCGTAATAATAGAAATTGATACGAATCATTCCTTCCTTCCACGAATCTTGTCCCAGACTTAGAGTTTCAGGTTAAGCCATTTCCTTGACCCTCACGTCTGGAGATACCTTTGGAAGGAGACTCGATAATCACACTTATATCGATGGTGTGATCTGACCCTTGAGGTGAGAGTTTCGGTTGGAACCTCTTGGTGGCAGCGTCGATGCCTTACGACGTTGGTTTGGGTATGGACTGGGCAACCACAGTTCATACACAGATTAACAGTATTAGGAAAAAAGGTTGTGTTTTACCTATAACGTTGGGATGGGTTTTTCCATGGTCGGTGAAAAGGAAACCCCAGGCAGCACAGGATGGAATCATGCATAAGTGGGTGTAGTCGATCACTCATGAGTCGGCCAAACCTAGATTTGTGCCAGACTTCTCCAAATTTGCTGCACCGCTTTTTGACTAAGAAGGGGAAACTCTTCATGTGGTCAGAAAGATTCCAATAGATCATTATAGAAGCTGAGGCATAGGTTCACCAGTGAGCCCAACCTGAGGCTATAGGAGAAGGTGCAGATCATCCAGGAGCGGATGAAGACTGCACAGATCATACAGGAGTCCTATGCTGATATGAGACGGAGACCACTGGAGTTTGAGGATGGAAACCACGGCTTCCTACGGTTCGCACCTCAACGACGTCTACGGAGTTTTGGCTGAGGTGGAAAGTAATCTCCAAGTTTCATCAGACCTTTCCAGGTCCTCAGCAGTGTAGGCAAGGTGGCTTACAGCTTGGCTCCTCCACCTCAGTTGCACCGGGTGCACGACGTCATCCATGTATCTCAGCTGAGGAGATGCGTGCATGACCTAACTATCATCATCGACCACTATGATCTATATATCGATGATTGGGGAAACATTCAAGGAGATTCTAGTAGAGATTGAGGATCGAAATAAGTGGGTCCTATGAGGATGGTCGATTCCTATTGTGAGATTTCGCTAGCAGCACAGGAACCTCTAGGAGATCACATGGGAGCGGGAGGCTCAGTTGCGTGCTCGATATCTCCTTTAGTTTCCCTAGTTTGTGTTGTAGCTTTACGGGGACGTAAATCCCTGAGGTGGGAGTAATGTAAAGACCCGTAAATTTCAAAGAAATTTTTTTTCTTAATTTCTTTGGAATTTTATGAGTCTGTGGCTTCTAACGGCACTTGATTCTGAGGCCTAGTGTGCCCAGAATCAATTTCCGAAGTTTAGCTCGGGTACGTTCAGTGAATGAACGAGTGGGTTTTTTATCTTTTTAACTTGCTCAGAATTGAAATACGAGGGCATCAATGAACACGCAGTGCCGGTAATTTCTTAAGGGGACCTTTAGCGCAGTTGTGTTTTAAGAGGGTTGAGAATTTGTTTTGGGAATTAGTTTAAAAATAAATAAAATTAGTGTGTACAATTTTATTTATATCTACGGTGGTTAAATCCTACAAAGGGGAGTTAAGGGTGGGACCCCCAACCACCTAACTACCCTTGTGTGTATATTTGGGTGGTGGGTCCCACACAAGCCCCAACCTTCCACCTTCTATAACACTTTTCAAACCCCTCTTTAAACTCCCCAAATATCTCCCATAAACCCCCTTTTTAATTAACCTGTTAATGTTGACAACTCACCCATTTATGAGACCTCTTCACTTTCTCCTCTCCCATTAATTCATGAAAACACCTTAATTAATAAATTGAATCCTCCAATTTAATTAATGAGGTGTTTGAATTTTGAAATGGATGTGTTAATAAAAATATTAGCCAAGCCTAATATTTTATTAAGGGAGGACCCTTTTTGATGTGAGGGGGATTCACTGGAGAACTTCCTCTCCTTCCTCCACTGTTTCACCACCACTAAGGTTCCATCTTCTCCGACGAGACACCGACGAACGAGCTGGGATCAGTAACATTGTGCGGGCGCAACGAACTACATTGACTTCGACGTCTTCCCAGCGTCGGATCCAATAGACGATGCTCGAGCCAGAATCGAAGGCACTTTACGGAAGCGAAAAATGCCAACGACCGTCGCCACCTTCATCTCTTACCTTGCGACGACGTCAACAAGCCGACGACCGCCCTTTCGCAACACCGTCATCCATGCTGCTTGGCTACCGTGGATCTTTCTCGAGGAAGGGGGTTTTCATTTATAGTGTATATGTGATTTATACCCTCGTGCATGGGTATTTAATTGCAGGGTGTTTGTATAATTTATTTTGAATAAATTATACCCTTGTCGTTGATGAATTAAGAATTGAGCCTCTAATGCGGAGGGAATGGGCTAACGAACAAGCTCAGACCCTCCGCCGGTTGTTCTTTTGTGCGCGGATTGACGGGCGATGATTAAACGGGACCGCAACGGCATTTGGAATCCTTCGCAATAAATTTTGGGACCCGAGAAGACTGTCGGCGTAGACGAAAGCTAAAACGGACCACCGGAGAAACTCTGGTGGCCTGCGGAAGCTCGTGGTGGCGGGGGTCCCCGGCACGGCGGCACCGGCGACCGGAGGCGGCGGTGCCCCAACGCGCCACCAGAGGAAATCCGTAGCGGCAATAGCCGCGGCGGCAAATCATCGGACCCTGCAGCCGCGCGGGATCCGGGAGGCAGGGCAGTGCCAGCGCCGCCGCCAGTGTCAATCAACGGGGGGGGGGGGGGGTCCCCCCCCCCCCCCCCCGCTCGGCGCAACGTGCTCAGCCAACTGGCCGACCCAGCTCCCTCGGCCGGGCCCGGGCGGGCCACATGGGTCGGGCAGCGCCAGTCATGCCAGACCACATCGGTTGGGCTGGGCCGCGCCCAACTGGGCCGGACCAGGACCCGGGTCAGGTCGACCCGGTTCGAGTCGACCCAGGGGGTGTTGGGCCGGGTCGGATCGGGCCCAGACCCCCTATTTCCGGACCATTTTCGGTTAAACGGCCTTATCTTGAGTTGTGGACCTCTGATCGATGCACCGTTAGTTTCATAGGATTCCTTGGATCAAGATGGTCATTTCAGTATATTACACTCAAGGTTTCAGCAAAGTTTTTGGAATAGTCGGGTTGGTTCGAACTCGAAATCAACCAGGCCCGGGGAGCAGAAACGCTTATAACTTGAGGATCGGATGTACGATTAACGTGTCATAGACTACGTTGGATTCCTCTTGATGATACGGTTCTTTTGGCATACTACACTTGAGGTTTGGATGGATATGGATTATGGTCAAGTTGCTTTAGCTTATAAACCAACCGGGCCCCTAGAACGGAAAAGCCAATAACTTTCAGACCGAACGTCCATTTGGCAAACCGTCAACGGCATTGTTAATATCATTGAGAAATGGTTCCTTTTAGTTTACCCATGATAGTTCGGGGTACAGCTGACATACGGTCAGGTTGGTTCATACACGAAACCAACCGGGCCCCTAGAACAAAAGGGATAATAACTCACAGACCGAACGTCTGATTGACGCACATTCTGTTGTGTTAAAACCCCTATGATGAGGCGGTCCTTTGTGTTACTTCTACGTGAGACTTTGTGACACTTGGAAGTAACGACCATTAGCTTGTGGAGTGGACCCTCCCTGAGACGAGCGTACGGAGTGCGAAGACCAAGTAGCTGTAGACCTGACGACTGCTTGACCGATTCGACTCGTAGTGATTCGGTTAGCCTAGTGGACGGAGCGCCCGGTATTTGGCAGCAGATCCATGGTGGACGGAGCGCCTGGTAGTTGGTAGCAGACTTTTGGTACTCGACAGGAGAATTACCTTTGTAGGCTATTAGGGAGAGCGCCTGGTATTTGGCGGCATACCCTTAGTGGACGAAGCGCCCGGTATTTGGCAGCAGACCTGCGGTACTCGACAAGAGGAGTACCTATGAAGTCTAAGGTTAGTGAGTAGCACCTCGGAGTCATGACAGGGCCACTGTACTCGACAGAGGAGGAGTTCCACAGCAGTTGTGGTTTCGATAATGAAAATACTGGTTTGAGCAGAGTTAATGACCTTTATGTTTTCCTCATGATTGAGATGGGTTACTTGATAACTTAGGCATATGTATGGGCATATACCTAAGTAAAGGTTATCTGTTGAGATCTTTCTTTGTGGTTTATCCTTGTTGGATTTAGTGAGACATTGAGGGTCTCGGGGTCCCTACTTAGTATCATTATATTCAACCCTACACGAGCTATGCATGCACCTTGTTGTGTTGGATGTAGACGATGGACAGCGCTGACGGAGGTTGAGTGTATGAGGACTGGACGGCACCTGGAGGTGGACCTCTTGACAAGTCGGTACCTGGAGGTGGACCACGCGATGAGTCAGTACCCAGAGGAGGTTGACAGATGAGGGCGTTGAGGAGTTTATCTGTACCTACCCTTCAGGTAGGATCTGTGGTGGATGATCTAGGAGTTGCGCTATCTGTACCTACCCTTTAGGTAGGATCCGTGGTGGATGACCCAGGAGCTACTTTTCACCTTCCAATTGTTTGTCTTTTACTTGTACTTTACACTTCGGCTTGTATTTCTGACCCCTTACTTTCAGCACTACTTTTGTTTTCAGTTTTACTTAGTGTTTACTTCCGCTTGTACTCTAGGAGTGTGTGTGTGTGTTTACGTTTCATAAAGGCAATGTCTTCCCTTTTATCGGGATTTACACCTTTGGTGCTAGTCGCCAGCCCCTGGCCTATGGAAGGCGGGCTTGGGGTAGTCATGGAAAGGGCCCCGAGGAAGGGTCGTGAAATTGATGATATGGGAGTTAAAGTGAGTTCTATGATCAGAATCTGTTGCAACAATTCTTGTACCGTAAATCTTAAAAAAATCCATTACATCACTCATGAATGAATCACATTGAAATAAAGTATCGTTTTATCAAGGAGATGATAGATCATGGGTTTATGAAGTTGGAATATGTTCCTACAAAACTATAGTTTGTAGAAATTATGATGAATACCTTACCCAAAGAGGTATTTTAGCAGAATTGACTTGATCTTGGAGTTTAATTGACTCCCCACACTTGTAATTTTGTAGATTTTTGAACCCCTCTCCCCAAGGTATGGAGTCTTTTCACTTATGTCCTGATATGTGTTCTTTACAATGTTTCATCCACAAAGGGTTGACCTTTGGGTTCATTTAAAAAGGGGTAGAAAATATCTTTATCAAGAAAGGGGAAGATTTTGGTAGTGGAGATGTGAAGTAAGGGGAGTTTTAAATATGAAAATGTTAATTTTGATTGATCAAATGTTATATATCACAATAGATGGGGTTCATGATGAATGTAATTGAATTTTTTTTTAATAAATTGATTTATTGATGAACTTTTCAAGATACTCTTATTTATTACACTAAGCATGGATCATGTGGGATTTGAGTGTGTGTTGAGTAAATCTATGATTACTATTTGTAATTACAAGAAGAAAATTTTGGTAGAATATGGAAGAAGATTTAAATTTTTATCAATGGGTGAAGAGTTATCAACAAACCCAAAGGGAGAGATTGTTGGGGAAAATATCAAGGTAACTTTATAGTGTTTTTGGGTTAATTGTGTGTGTTTAAAGAACTAGTTGGTAGAGTCAGATGTAGAGTTCCAACATGATTGATGACAAGGTATTTTGAAAAATATCCAATATAAAGGAATGGATTCTTTGAAAGCAGTACATAAAATTGCATATACAAGGTGTCATAGTTTCCAAATGTTTTCCATATTTTTGGGCCTCAAAATCGGTATTTTTTATAGAAAAGAAAGGATTCCCTCATAGTGAATGGGTGGATCACAAATAATCTAAAAGAGATCACAATAAAATGGACTACCTAGGAATTTCACTATGTGAACCACATAGGAATATTGCCGAACTGAAAAGAAAATTTGAGATTTCTACATAGAAGCTATGCTATATGAACCTTAAAGGAGGTGTCATTTTCAAATGAAGGTGGTGATTTAAAGGGAACCACATAGAAATATTTCTACAAAGAATTTTTTTTCTATGTGAACCAAAAATGGATAATCATTTTCATATGAATACGGTTATTTAAAGGGAACCCAAAATGGTATTTTTGTTTATGGAAGAACGCAGACATCACAAATAAATAATGATCTATTCAACCCACATAAAAAGTGGAGTATACAGTAATAGCCAATTCTTAAAGGATTTTTGGGTAATTGTGATTAGCGGGTTTTTCTAAAAAAATCTAATATAAGGGACCGATATTCACATATTTGAGTGAGAGTGAATTTAATTAGAGAGGATTATCACTAGAAGAATTTGTCTTGGCCTGAAAGTGGTTCATGAAGGAGGTTGTCTTCAAAACAATATTAATTCATGGAAATGTTTTATGAGGAAATATAGTCCAAAAAGTAAGGGGATAACAAAAAAATCATGCTTTGAATTTCATGGTTTCTATGATATATTTAAATTAGTTCATGGAGAAATAAAAATAGTTCATGAAAGGTATCTCTATAAGTCAATCACTATGTGGTGAAGTGTATTTCATCTATCGAGTGAAAATGGAACGTTATAGAACACTCATTTGTGAAATTATTATTAGGTGTTTCAGATCAGTGGAAGAATATTATAAAATATCACTATTCGCTTCAGTTGAGATATAAATAATATTTTAAATTTTGATTGATTGTAAACCACAAGGAACAGTGAGTTCGCTCTGAACTTTATTAACAACAGTTTTCTTTAGTGGATTTGGTATATGGGAACATTTCATTTATATTCTCCTTGTACGTATCTTATTATGGGTGAACCAAGTAAAATTTTTGTGTCTCATTCATTCATTAATTTCTATCCATACATTTCTATGGGGAATGGATAGAAGAGTGTTTTGTTTAATGAAGATACAATATCTGAAGGGGTAGTTGTTTTAATCAATCATCAATCGATTCACCCCCCCCCCCCAGGGTATTTGAATAGGTTGGTCTAACATATGTCCCAAAAAAGTTACTATAGTATGGATTCCTCCATAAACCATCTTAATTAGATATTGAATTTCCCTATAATATATTATTGATAATAAATACAACAATAATCCAATGGGAAATTCATCATGTTTTGTTATCAATGCTAACAACATACTTCATTTTTATACTTATATTTGTTTTAAAAATATTTTATAGAGTGTGGTAAAATAAATATAAAGAGTAATGATAATATCATATGTAGATATGGTGGAGGTTCCTTTTCTCAATTTCAAAGATAGACTCTTTTATTATATTTTATTAGAGTGTTTACCTATTCTACCACTAAGAATATATAGGTCACACCATTTCCAGAATGTTTCACTTCATCCTATAATTATCCATTGTCATCAACATGCATGGTTCTATAGTATAGCTATGTGTTCATTAACCGTCATCGATCACTAACTCATTACATCCCTTGTAGAGAGATGGAGGTTGGAGAAAAATAATTTTCATCTACTAGAGGAAGAGATGAAGATTACTCTTGAGGATGTGTACCATATTCTAGGCCTCCCTATCAAGGGTGATAGATCTAGTTGTTGTTGATTAGTTCGATTTATTTTAATGGTTGGTAGGAATTAAGGTCCACAATGATGGAATCTCTTTCTTCAACAACTGTATATTCTTTACATGGATAGATGAGCACTTCACCCATTTAGTTTATGATGTTAAAAAGATCATTTTATTGATATTTTCACATTTATACATCTTGAGATTTATTAGTATCATGATCTTAGTTGATCATTCAATGATATGTTTCCATTTGATTTATTTACCTTTACATAAGGACTTAGACTAGGTAGGGAGGTGCAACTAGGGTTCTGTTTTTCTTTCTTATATATACAGAGCATTATATGGTTCATGTTTCATTGATAAGATGTAAATTATAGGATATTTTATCCTCATTCATATATGGATATGGTAGTGCATCCCTTTATTTTTTCTTAATGTTTTTGATCTATTGATTATAGATACTATAAATTACTCTATTTATATATGATGTTATGTTTATCCATCCTTCTTATGTGAAAGATAAATAAATAAATTTTTATTACAAAACTATAACTAAAAATATCTAATCTTTAGGTGGAGATAGACCCATAAACATTCAGATACTAACAGACATTATGTCCACACATATAGACTTGTGTTGGATAGTATTTAGTCGGATGATATACGTGATTATTATTTATATATGAAAATTATTATTTTCTATTGTAAATGATTTGTTTTATTAATTATATTTTAATTTTTTATTATTTAAAGTTTCATGGACTCTATTTATTGGGCCTATACTCTATATTATTATACCTTACAATATGATGATGCTTTCCACCAGTACATGCATCAACCCTTTTACTCATTTTCACATGGTTGAGTGGAACCATGTTGATCAAGTTATGATGAAGTTTGTATTCCATCATCAAATTCTTATGTCACCCAGTCAGTTTGATTCAATTCATTCCCTAAATATGTCGTGGAAATTAGACTCTTGTTAGAGTTAATATCATCCATGGTATATTGAGATGTGGGAAAAATGTTATGAGTCTTGATTACTAGGAGCAGGCATAGTGCACATGCATCTACCAGAGCAGTTGGATTATTTTCATGCATACCACATGACCACATTTTTATATCTTACATGACATCGATGAGGTTATCATGACTTGGTAATAACTTATTACCCTTTTGAATAACTATTTTATTAAATATAGTTTACTCTAAGATTTGTTTTTCTAAATTCTCATATCACACACCTCATAGATATCTATGATCTTGCATAGGTGGGAACATTTGACACAGGTTATTTTCATGGAGCAATGGAAGAGTTACATCTTCCCTTGGATGAGATTTATCATAGAATTTTCTTTGATGTGCTAAATGATGTTGAGCCTTAGGTCATTGTTCTATAGGGTAACCAAGATCATATGGATGCGCTATAGGGTGACACACCTCTTATGGATGTACCAAATTACGATGTGACATGTGAGGATCATGTCCACCATGATTTTCCATATGCTCCTCCACTTATTATCCTAGACTACCCACAACCATAGGCTTTACTTATAGAGTTCCATGATGCTTCTTCTTATGATTTTGCTTCACAATTCCTTACATTTTTAGATTATACTGTAGTGCTTATTTGTGAATGGAGACCATTTCATTCTATATTTTTTTCACTTGGGAGATACCTGTTACACTATAGTCATTGTCTTCCAATGTAGGAGAGAGTTCTAGCCAATATACACATTCCTTTTAGCTAGGATAGTGTAAAGGAAAAGAGACTTTAAATCCACCACCTATCACACATAGGGTGATGTAGAGGTAGTTGTAGGAGATTTTATTTAGGAGGTGAATACGGCAGAGCATGCACAATGATAGACATGGCATGAACACATTATTTGTACATCAGGATATGGCATCTAAGAGAATCTGAGATAGAAAAACAGACTAGACTGATGATTTTTTCATTGTTCATAAATTTTGAACTCAGATATATGTGATATATTTGTTGAATTATTACTTGTACCATATTTCAAAAACTATATTTTATAATTAATTAACTATCGATATTAGTAATAATAATATGCATTAATTAAATTAATAATTAATAATATAAATAATAATACATTATGTAATTAATTAAAATAATTAATAACTAATAATATTTTACATTTATTAACTTAAAAGAAAAAAGTTTATACAATTAGTAATTAATTAATATAATTAATAACTTTCAATAATTGATAAAAATATTAACTATATTAATAATATTTTTAAGTATTATTTGATAATTATATTACTAATTTTTATTATTATAAACTATATTATGAATAATTATTGATCATATAAATTATATTATTAAGTGGTCGTATTTATTAAATACTAACGATTCAAATCATGTTATCAATTAATAAATTTTAATTTTCAAATGTTATTTATTTAAATTAAATAAATATGTATTATTACTTTTTATACTATAAATTATTTGTTATATCATTTATTTCTTTATATAAAATATATATATATATATATTTCAAAATATAATTAATTTATTAACTAATAAATATATTGCAGTAGATATTATAATAACATAAAATTATTATATAGTATTTTCAATATTAATTATTTTAATTATTTACATAATTATTATCATTAGTAATTATATTTTGATAATTATATTAATAGTTTTTATTATTAATCACTATATTATGAATATTTAGTGATCATGTTAATTATATTATTAGTTTATATTTATATTACTAACATAATTATTTTTATTTACATTATGCTTATAACCAATATGCCAGTTGTTAGGGGGAGGTAAAGGTGTTCCTAGTGAACTCGGGTTTGAGTGATGAGAATATTTTATTTCTATCTATTATAGAGAAGTTCGATGGGTATAGTAATCCTTATAAGACCCACACATATGACACTACTTTTTGTGATATGTGTTAGATGGTCTACCTAGGGACATTATCACAACTATGGGGGAATGGTTGAAATCAGTTGATCCCCCTCTTATTCATTATAAATTACGTATATTATGATTTATTAATTACTAACTAGTTAAATAATGTTATTAATTATTATTTTTTAGTTTTGTTTATTTTAATTAGTTAAATATGTATTTTAATTATTTATATTATTTATTGAGATATTTATTTTATTAACTAATAAACATATATATATATATATTTCAAAACATAACATTACTAAAAATGAGGAAAAAAATAAAAATATCATCTAATAAGTGATGTTCCCTATTTGTGTGTGCATTTTCATACATTCTATTGAGTAAAAAAAATTCATTAGATATATGTTGTTTTGTAGATAAAATTATTTCTTTTCGTGTTCAGGATGATTTCCAGTATTTTTCAACCAATGTCACAAATTGGGAATTTTGAGAGCAAAGATTAATATATACACGACGTGTACTTATAAACACATGTCGTGTACCTTTGCCCAGATATGGATCGGCCAGACCGAGTACACACCCAAGTAGCTATCCAGAGCTTACACACCATGTAATTTACTTTACATGCCATGTATGCCCTTCTATAAGTGGTTGGTGGATGAATTAGATACTACACACCATTTGGGGTGGGGATACACGTCGTTTACCCCCCACTAACTAAGCACTGATGCATTCATAGTCAAGGAGCGGTGCACTGCTCACCTACCGGCAGAGCAAACAAGGCCAAATGATGTTGACCTAACTAAATGATGTGTAATTTAGGTTACATGTTGCGTAGTTTCAAAGTATATAAAAAATAGGTAATCCATCCATGTTCATTTTTCGATATCTAGGGGTGATGTCTCTCTACTGTTCAAGCCTCCCACATATCCATTTTAGTTTTATTTCCAATTTTCATTTCTCTTTTTGTGTAATTATCTCCTTTTTCTTCTTCCTCTCGTATCCATGGTAGGGATTGATCTTTGGCTCAATCCTCACACCGTGACCATGTTCATAAGAGGGTATTTTTCCCCATTTCGGGGGTTGTATTAATTATTTCATGTTATTTGTAATCAAAATCCCAAAGTATTGTTTATTATGAGTTTTTTTTACAATTTCTTCAATGAATCTAATGCCTTACTCACTATTTGCATCGTATCAGGCCAATAACGACTCCAATGGAGAAAACTAATGGAGTTTCAATGAGTTAATCTATGACCATTAGGTGTGCCAATTGTTGTTTACTTTTGGGGTAAATAACCTAAACATGTTTTAGTAGTTAATTATCAGACCAAGGAATTAACCTTTAAATGTGTAATTGCTTGATTGCAGACAAAGAAACAACAATTTTATTGAATCCACATGGTAAATAACCTTGATTAATAAATTTAATACCATATAATGATGATTTAAATAAAATAAGATCAAAGTTATAACCACAACATGATTTTTCTTTTATTTGTGTTGTTCTTCTTTTCTTTTTTCCTTATTTTTAATTTTCACAAATTGTTTCACTGTAAGATTTTTTACCTTCACTTCTTCTGTCTGTACAATCAACCTGAGACTCTCTTGATTCACATTTCACCTTTATTTTCCTCATTTCCCCATGTGATCGACCCTGACTACGACTAGCTTCCTAGTAGTTATTTCAGAAGGGAACATCTATTTCTAAATTTGGACCCCTATTTACGACGGGAGAAGTATCAAATTCTAGTTTTGTTGTCCGGGATCATCAAAAGCAACCAAAGTGAGTCTGGTCCCAAGGTTAGTTTACCCAGATTTTTTAATTTTTATTTATTTTTATTTATTAATTCTTTTTTTTGGAACCTCAACCCCACATCCCATGGATTATTATCTGACTGGGTAGTGGTACGACCCACCTGGAGAGGATTTTTATCTGAATGATCTAGAGCTATCATACCCCTATCCAGGATAATTCTATTAACATGTGGATGATGGGTTACAATATAAGAAAAACCCATGTACATTCTTCACCCAACCCTTCTCTTCTCCTTCGGAACCATTTTTGGGTGATACTGAAAGGTTATTATCGATGATAAAGGCGTTTACCACATGAAAATTGGATCAAACTAAAAGGTTGGGATGACTTGGAAATATGTTAGAAAATAACCCTAAGAAAATATCCAAATTGGATTCTCCAGTTGAGTTTGAGGATGGCTACTCTAAGTTTTCTTCATCTGATGAGACATGTTATGATGTGGGCCCCACATATCATTCATTAAAAATTTCCAAAATCAATTTCCAAAACTCAAATTCTGAATATGGGGAAACATCATGTCATGTTAATACTGAACTTGATCACACATTTATTTATAAACCCTCAGTTGATTATCTATCTATTCTAGAGGAATCCTTTGATTACTTTCAGTTCTTTAGCATTTCAATAGAGGAACCTCATGAGGTGAAGGACATACCAGATCATGATAATAATCAAGTCCACCTTCGGTATTCACTAGCCACAGAGCAAGGCTACTGCAATCCACCACCCAATCCCTAAGGTTCAAGAAAATTGGAACCAAGATGAGGGCGCCAGAAACATGTTGCGGTTCACACTACGAAAGACACATGCACCTTCAGATTACGAGTAAGTAACTTTGACTCAGGTCGATCCAAATACCTAAAACAAATACAATTTCTGGGTGGTAATCCAAATATTCCTATCTCCCATTTTTCTTCCTTTTCTATTGTTAATAAACACACCGTGTGTACTTATACTCTACACTCCATGTATTAATTTCTATTTTTTCATTGTTTAAATAAGAAGAAAATGGCAGAACATTCTATGTATACCATCTAATAGGGAATGTACATTTATTTTTAGGATATATTATTATCTAACGTTGTTTTTAAGTTACAATTAATTAAGATCATAAATAAGGATGAGGCTTGTGCTGATGGCAAGGTCACTGGAATGTATCCAAGTCATCACCGGTTCGAACCACTCCACACTTGTCCTTAGTATATAGATCATTATTTTTGGACTAGTGTTTTAATTAAATAGGATGTGAATTTTTTTACAAAGTAAATAAAATATTTTAAAAATAAAAGAAACGCCATGATGGGGTTGTATTGGCTGGAAGGTTTTTAACCCACAGATCCAAAAGACCTGGGTTCCAATCTTGAAAATCAGCCCAATTACATCATTTTTTATTTTAATAAAACCAGACATCATTCATTTAGATACAAGTTGTGTGATTCATGTTTTCCTATCACCTAAAAATGTTTTCCCAAATAAGAAATCAAATTTGGGTAAAGTGGGTTGATTGGAAAAGTCATAGCCCTGGGTTCAAAATACCCAGGTTTGAATTCAGCTAATCTACCCACTTCATCCCAAACTTTCAAAAATTAAAAACACACATCGTGAGTTGTTCTTTTCCCTATGTATTATTGCACATATACTTTAAGTATTAAAAGTTAATAAAACTATGAAGTACTAAAACCATTTCTCCAGTGGCTGAGGGTGCGCATTTATATTGGCTAATCGTCGGTTAGAATCGCGCCTCAAGCACCGAATCAAAGGTCGTAGTCCTCTTTTTCAAATTTTAGGAAACACGGCGTGTATTCCTTCAATACGTTACGTGTACAGGTTTATTTTTCATTTTTAGATAATATATATTTAAAATATATTAATTTTTAAATTATAAATACTAATTATTATATTATTTAATATAATAATTATACTTTTTATTATTAAAAAAACATACATGGAGTGTGGGACCCTCTACATGTTGTGTTGTTCAACTATAAAATTCAAGATGCCCAAACCAGGCAGAGCCCATGTCAAAACCCCATTTCTCCCCATTTTCTCCCTCCCACAGCTTCTCCCATACAAAGTTGGCTTCCCCTCCTCTAATCTTTCATTTCATTTCATTTAATTTCAGGCCTATATTTCTTCATCATTTCAATCATCGATCTAGGTATTCCATTTGACACTCGCTACTTCAAAGTTTTAGTAGTGTTTAGGGTGATTTTTGGGATTGTCGAACTGTTCGGATTCAACCTGCAATACATAGAGTAAAAAAGAACACACATTGTGTACTATAGTTACAAGGCCACACAAGCTCTATTACTCAAATTTGAAAACACATGGTGTGTATGTTCGATAAATGATGTGTGCAGTTCCTCAACCCAATCTTTAGGAGAAACCCTTGTACTGTGAACACACGGACCCAAACCCATGTATACACAAATGGTGGGTATGTTTGGTGCATGAAATGTACCCTTTTCATTAGTATTCTTTCATGTGAAGGGTGTACATGCATTGGAATCCATTTTATGGTACATTCTGTGTAGTGCCTACACCCGGAGTGTACTATATTTTTTGACCCCTCAAAACTGAGTCCATGTATGGGAACTTACACAGACTACACCCCATGTCCTTACACATGGTGTGTATATTCCACTATATGTCGTGTATTATCTATTATCTCGACCACTTTGAATGTTTATCTAGGCTACATGGGTTCTTCACCCAAACAAACATGTGTCGTGTATTTTGTTGTATAATTTTTCACTTTTCTTCCTTCCTTTTCCATTTCTTTTATTGTTTCATCTTTTTTATATTTCAGCTATGGCGGATGGAGATCACACGAGTATGAAGCAACTTACACTCGCTACTTAGGGGGAGCCACCAGCTCATCGCCAGATCTGACATTGGCCTTCTGTTCCACCAATACCAAATTTTCTAGTATGTCAGTCATAGGCCTTAGCAACATTGCCTCTTCTTTTACCAGCACCAACATCATCAATATCTGTTGGTCCAAAAGACAACACACCACCATATATGACATGTTATGATCCACCGGTCTCTATGTACGCATCATCTATCACTACCGAGGGCTCCCACATAAAATATCCCATTATGCCCAAACTACCATCCACTGCTGGACCACCCTTAGATCCAACTCTGGCATCATTAGCTGACCCACCTTCTACCACCATAGCTGGACCCTCCACCTTATCCACAATACCCCACCTCATCCAGCACTACAAGCTACCCAATCTCATCCACATCCATTCCTGATTTTGTTTGATGGTTATCTTATAGCAGGTAGACTACTGCGTCTTTCACAGTGCATGATCCAACTGAGGGGCCATTTCTTAGATATCACAGTACCCCAGCATCTCAGTGTATATGAGGAGATTGAGGATATCCTAATCCACACACACCTTTTGTACACACTCCATGTCAGCACTCCTACATTTTGAGACTTATATTTAGAGTTTTCTAAAATATTCATGTTTGATGGCAGAACATATCATCGGAAGCCCACCGATACAGCTACTCCGATTATATTTTGTCTAGGCGGCCACCATTTTTCACTACCTATTACTAATTTTGGTCGAGGGTGCAACTTTTACCTCTATCCCACCACTACACCTATTGTATTATCCCTTTTCTACTCTGATTTATCAAACCATGTTTCCATATGGGCCGAGCTTGCTGGACAAGATAATGAGTACCCCCCACTTCCCAGAAGAGCACTCTCATCATTTCTCCTCCCCTCTATTTCATCCATCGGTTCTTTAGTGATGTTGTTTTTCCTTTCCATTAGGATATGGGTATCTTGTTAGACCATGACATGGCCCTTATTACCTAAATTTTCTGACACGATTACCCAGACCACCCCTACTTCACAACCTCCTATTTCCACTCCATGATCACCTACCATCAAGGAAACCTAAACAGTGACTTCTCTGCCACCTGATTATCCCATTTCTTGGGATTTTTTGATCCATCTCTCCTTCACGATCACTTAGTCTCTCCCCAGCATATGGAATTTTTCCTGATTACTCATATGAGGATTATCATGCATCGAGGAGATGGATTTGTGCTTGTACAGGATGCCCCAACTCCTATAAGGGTGAAAGATGACCCAACTTCCCCAGTTGATGTTGCTGATCTGGACCCACCCCATCCACCAATGGATTTTCCTTATTCCTCCCTTCTTTATTATTACACTATCCCCTCTTCTTTGAGTCCATCCACAAACTAACCTCCACCCACACCCTCAACTAATTTCCCCTTCTCCCTCCTCCATGTCGTGATGGAGCATCACCAGGATGATATGGATCAGACACAAGAGTGGCCTAAATAGATGTTGAGGATCCCTCTTCATCACCATGGAATTCAGTTTCCCCCAGCACCTACTCCTCTATCCGATCCTCAGTCATCTATAGATCCACCACAATTCACCAAACTGGCCATAGATTCTATTCTTATCTCCACTATCGGACCATATTCTACTACTACTATTACCATCCTGACTAGGCATGTTGATCCTCTCACATAGAGAACTGATCTCATGCCTCCAGCTACTGGTACTTCTTATGTCATGAAGTATTTACCCGCTATAGCCACCACACCGAGCACAGATCTCGTGCTTCCATATTCTTCTATCGTTGATCCTACTCTAACGGATCCTCCTGTTAAAGATGATGCCTCTTCTGAGGCCACACCGTGACTAGTTTTTTCACACTTTTTTCATTATATATATAGTTTTATTCTTGTTATGTGATAGTGTATGTGCATGAAGACTTCTTCCATTTTACTGATAGTCACAGGTACTCTGGTGTGATATGGGAATCTCTTTTCAACTACTTCCCATCATTTTGAGCTCATCATGAGGGGTGTATTATTTCAGAGTTTCTTTTCATTATTCTATTTGGATTACTTATTTCATTTCTTTCCCTTATCTTATACCACTTGTGTTTTCCAACATCCTATTCTTCTCCTTAGTGTTGCACTTGAGGGACATGTGAAATATTTAGTGTAGGGGGGTATCTATGACTACACTAGTCTTTTCCCTTGAAGTGATCTAGGAGAAATCACTAATAGATAAAATATTTTAAAATGAGTAAAATATTTGATTAATTATATATATAAATAATAAATACATAAAATGGATTTGTAAAAGTTACATGATTATTTTAAATTTCAAAGTATTTTAAAATGATTGCTAATATAGTTTGATTCATTATTTAAATTCTTGGACATTTACATTTATTAAACTGTTCATTTTTATTCATGTCATGACCTGATTGACCCTTCATTTTTCTCATTCCTGAGAGGTTTTCTAAGCATTTTTACATATTCTTTTTCATATCCTTTTTCTTGAGAGATTCTAGGGATATACAAGACTACTAAAACTTGTGATTCTTTCTCTTAAAAACATAATGATTTTGAATCACATTAAAATTATTGAATCATTTGATTGTTTTCCATCACCTTTGACATTGAGACCCACCCTATATCTAACCTTCATAAAATCCTTAGAAACCATGAATTGCCTTGATAGGAAGCTAAAATACAATCCTATTTATCCTTCCTACCCTAATTATTTTCTAATTTTTCATGATTATTCATTTGAACTTTAGTGAAGGGATTTTTCTATTGATGGTACATTTTGGTGAGCAACCCTGAAATTGAGTGTATGGGAGAGTGCCTCTTATTCATCTAGAAAGAAGGGTTCCAAACCACCACTATTAATTGTATTGGTAGTGTTTCCTTTATATATATATATATATATATATAGTATTGAAGAATTAAAAAGAGGGACAAGATTCATTCATTACACTTTATTGGTGGTTTATGGGCCCATTTTGGCAAGGGATTGTCACAGTGATGATACAATTTAAGAGATATTGATTGGGTAAACATTTTTCATTGATCATTATTTCTGAATACCATTCATTATTATTTAAGAATTCAACCTCCTTTTTCAAGACTTAGAGATTATTATTCACAGCATTACCTACATAACTGAAACCTTAGAATTATTTTAACTTTATTGAAAGACCTCATGATTTTTGTGATTTGATTTCTTAAGAAGATAATGAGAATACTTGCAGGCCTATGGATAGAGAAAATATACTTAATATTGAGAATAACTCTGATAAAATGATATTTAGTGATGATTTTATCATTTTCTAGTGAGGTAAATCATCTAGTGGCACATTTATTTACGAATATTAGAACAATGTGAATAAAATAGGATGCAAATCTTTAATTGAATTATATAGGAGGAATGATTCGAATATCATTAGAATTGAAATATGTTTTGTGATTTTTAAAATCCTCCAGTATGGCTATAATATTTATAAGTATAATTAGTTGAATGATTCCATTTTTAGATTATGGATTATATTAATTAGATGTAAATATTTTTCTTGAGGATAAGAAAATGACAAAGTGTGGGGGAGTTTGATGTGCCCAATTTGTGTATGCATTTTCATACATTATATTGAGTATAACAACATTTTTTCACTGGATATATTTTTTTTTGTAGACGAAATGATTTTTTTTGTGTTTATGGGGATTTTATGGTATTTTTCAGCCAAATTCACAAATTGGGGATTTTGAGAACAAAGATCGATATATACACAACATGTACTTATAAACACAAGTTGTGTACGTTCTCCTAGACACATATCATCTAGACTGAGCACACACCCAAGTAGTTGTCTAGATATTAAACACCATGTATTCCATTTTATAAGTATTTAGTGGATGATGTTGATACAACAAGCCATGTGGGGTGGTGTTACACATCATATACCCCCACCAATTGACTACCGACACATTCAAAGTCAAGGAGTGGTGCACCGCTCACCTTCCAATGGAGAAAACAATGCCAAATGAAGTTAACCTAACTACACAATGTGTACTTTAGGTTATATTCCATGTAGTTTCAAAGTCTATAAATAATAGTTCAGCCCTTCATGTTCCTTTTTGGACATATGAGGGGAGGTTGTTTCACTCTACTATTCGAGCCTCCCTTATATCCATTTGAGTTTTATTTCCTGTTTTTATTTCTCTTTTTGTGTAATTCTCCCCGTTATCTTCTTCCTCTCATATCCATGGTATAGATTTAGCTTCCAATAAATCCACACACCATGACCATGGTCATAAGAGGTCAATTTTCCCTATATTGTGGGTTATAATAATAGTTATGTGTTATTTGTAATAAAAGTCTCTAAGTGTTGTTTATTATGAATTTTGTTTATAATTTCTTCAATGAATCTAACACCTTACTGATATTTTGAGTCATATTAGACCAAGAACATCAAAAATGGTGAAAATTGAAGGATTAGAAATGAGTAAATCCATGACCATTGGGAGAGCCCATTGCCACTTGATTTTGGGTTAAAGAACCTAAACATGTTTTAGTATTTAATTACCAGACCAAGGAATTAACAATTAAAAGCATAATTGTTTGATTTCAGACAAAGAAACAACAATTTAATTGAATATCCACGTTAAATAACCATCATTAATAAATTTAGTACCATATAATGATGATTGATATAAAACATGATCAGATTTACAACCCCAACATGATTGTTCTTCTATTTGCGTTGTTCTTCATTTTCTTTTCTTTTTTAATTTTCACAGATCATTTCACTATTTTATATATTCCCTTCACTTATTCTGTCTGGATAATCATCTAAGACTATCTTGATTCGCACGGTACCTTTCTTTTCCTCATTTCTCTATGGGATCAACCCCCACTACCACTAACTACCTAGTAGTTGGTTCATAAGGGAACATCAAATTTCTAAATTCAGACTGCTCCTTGTGAAAGGAGTGGTACTAATAAGAGTGAACACAATTCACTCCTCATTATATTTGTGATAGAAAACATGAATTTCATTAACATTTCCTTTCTTAAAATAGAAGTGTGAATGGGATTCAGGGTTCTAGGTACTTATTTTAACATTTACCCCTAACTCTAACTTATTTTAACAATTTAAAAAAAAAACTCATTTTAAAACACATTTTAACAAATATCATTAAACATTTCTCACCAATGATTTGGGTTTTTCCTCGAGATGAATGATTAACCTTATTTCATGCAGAATATTCCCTCCTTCTCATTTGGTTGTCAAATTAAAGGGTGGGAAAACTTCAGTTTTATTTATAACATTTTTTATATTTAAATAACTATGTTATTTTAGTTATCATTTTTTAACCAAATCTGTTAATTGTTTTATTTTATTTCTCAGTTTTAGATATCAATTTAGAAATGATGTTTAGAAATTTTTAATTCATTTTTTAGGTAACCATTCAGTTAATCAATTTTTTAAGGTAAATATATTTAATCATTAACCAGTTTATATTTTGTATTATCCATGAAACAATTATTCATATTTAAATCTATTTTTTATTATTTATGAACTATTTTATATTTTGATAGAATTTTCGTGATCCAAGGCCTAGATCCTTGATAACACCAACTTGGTAGCTTCATTCATATCCATTACTCAAAAACCTCAATGTGCTACTTTGATCCATATAGTGATGATTAATGGAAAATTATGGATGGGTTTAAGATTCATAGTTAAGGAACTACTGATTTAACATGTAGGTAAATCAACATATTGTATTGAAATATAATAAAATGATAGAGAGATAAACACACTACAATAATTTAACCCACAACACACGATGAAGTAGCTGCTGATTGAAAATTGTTTCACCATGGAAACAAGAGCAGATCCACACCACAGTCAAGAAACAAAATCTCTAGATTGACAAAAAAAGTCACAAAAACTTTTATTTTAGTTTTTCTTAAAACTCCAACAAAATCAAGGAACCATTCAATTAACCTCCTCTAAAAATATAAATTTACATCTAAAATACATAAACTATTTTGGTATTAAAAATCCACAATTTCAATATTAAAACTTAAAACTAAATTTCACTAAAAATATAGGGACACCATGTCCTTCCACATTTTTGGAATATAATAAGTATAAGTGTGAAAATACATAGTGATTATAGAAAATATAGTAAAAGAATTTACAATATTTCACTACCTATAAAAGATGTGATAAAAATTACTTTTATCGTTGTAAAAAAATAATGAGACTCTATATACTAGTTAAATAATCAATAAATAAATTTATATTCATAAATAATAAATTAATGAAAAATTCTTGCTTAAATAATCATGATGAAAGCTACCTTTTTTCACCTCCAAATAAGATGATCCTAATGTACCATAGTGAAAAAACTCACTCAATGAGTAATTCACTAAATGTTCGCCCACATAAACATGTCTTCCTCCCATGTATAGTTAAAAAAAGATAACAACACCACCTTTATAGTTCAAAAAGTGTCACATGAGATACTTCAATAAAATAAATCATGTTAAAAAAATGTATCTGATCACTGTTGCACAAAAACAGGGAAAAGTGGATTGAACACATTATTAAGAAATAGAAGAAAAATAGAAGGAAACACAAACCAGGCATGAAAGTGAAAAAAAATCAAATGATATTAATTATAAAATATAATAAATTAAAAAACTAAATGCACTAAAAATTATACAAATTAATTATATCAAAAACCTTAACAACATACCATTCATGATATAATGGATGAATATATTGGATTTAGTTCCCTTAAACCATATTTTATATACTTTATGAATATATATATTCATTTTTTTGAATATTAATAAACTTCTTATTACATCCCAATTTTTCTTATGTGTGACATTGTATATGATAATGTCCTAAGATCAACTATCGCACTCAAAAGTCATAGAAATTATCTACTACGAACATAACCTAGAAGTTCCATGATAGCATTATTAAATATATATTCAATAGATAAATTATATCATTTGATGGGATGAAAATTATACATACTATCTGGGGTGGAGACACATAAGATTTTTAGGAAGTTTCTCATGGTATATTCCCTTGGTAATTTCCAAATCTGGAGATTATAATAACATGAACCGCCGGTAGAAAGTATACATTTACATGATTCATTTGATGTTATTTTATTTTTATGTGTGTGTTGGTCCATATAAATTAATATTATTGTCAGTACATATTATAATTCATGTAATTTAAAGTATTTTTGAAGACTAAGATGATATATGTTTTCGATGACGTGTGCATCATGAGTGGTATTTAATAAATAAACAATACAAGAAATGATGTTCCCCTTCTATTCTTTATGATATGATGATATTTTAAGGGCCTTTGATGGTAATAAAATAGTCTAAATAAATCAATTCCCATGGTGTTCTATGAGCAGGTTCATTTTCAGAAAGTCAAAGAAAGGTACATCGAGCACATAGGTTGATGATACCCACATTCAAACTGTATGATTATAAAAATAATATAAAGGTATTATATTACATAACTAGAATTATTATTAGTTTTTATGTCATTGTGACATTAACTTCTTTCTCTATGGTTTCTTTAGCGTGTTTCTAGACACTAACCTTAGACTTTTGTGGTTCCTCTTAATTCCCTTCAGAAAGGGGAATATAAGGTCATGCACTAAGTGTATCTAAAATCTTAGTTAAATTATATTTTGAATTTAACAAGTGGGAATAAATATTATTCATGCTTTGTGGTTTAAGAATTATTCGGGTTTGTTTGATCAACATGATTTAATAATGACTTATTTGGAATAATAAATATGGGAGTTCGATAATAATAAATATTTACTTTCAAGATTTAGTGAATATTATATTTATTATATTTATCATCATATAATGCAATAATATTTATTTTTTAAATAAATAATCATTATTCAAAGCTCGGTAAATAACAAAGAGGACAAACGAATGCAGTCTAATAGTCTAGTCAAAATGATATATTAAATATCATTTAAATAAATCTTAACTTATTTATTTAAAATGATATTTATTCATCCATATGTATTTTTCATATCAAAGAAAATAAAAATATTGTTTATATTATTATTAGAAATTGGGTTCTCTTAGGAATTTGGAATTGGATAAGTTCTTATATGCAATTATCAACCTTAACATGTATTTATAAATACCCGGCTATATCATATTCTATGGTTAGCCACTTTTCTTCAAAAAAACTAGAGATAATTCTCTCCAAACCTAAGAGAGAAACTTCTCAAGAATGGGTTCAGAAATTAGATCACAAATCATACTCCACTCTTAATCCTTTGAAAGAATCTAAATAATCATTCATCCATTAAGATATTCCTACTACAATCAATGATGTTCGATGCAAGTGATCACGATCAATCATGTTAGAACCTAATAATTTTATGGTGATGTTTTGAGTTTTATAGAGCATGGTTGGATTAGTGTAAGAGGGATTCCACACATAGATCATATGTTTCAATAATAATATAATGAGAGTATTCAACCACATCATTAACAAAGAAAGTATTACAAGTTAAGGTAATTCTAAATCTATCTATAAATTATTATAAATTATATGTGATGATCCAACCTTCTTTGTTACAATATTATTAGTCCATTAATATTTAATTTAATTCCATTGGAAATTGCATTCTTAATCATGTACATCTCATATTATTCATTGATTAACACAAAAAATAGAGTCAGTTATTCCCTATAGGGACTTCCATTATGCTTTGAACCCTCTAGTGGTATTAGAGAGGTCACATATTTAATTTATGATTATATATTCATCATTAGTTTTCATTTAAATATTATTTGTTCTATAAATTCAAATATTTATTTCTTATCCTCCCTTCTTCATTCTCACTCATATAATCAAGAAAATGGTAAATCAACACAAAGAAAATTTGAATACCCAGTCAAGAGATATCAATCTTTCTAGTCAAATAACTGAAGAGTACATGGTGTGTGGCTTAAGGGTACAAATCATGTACCTATGTTTAATTAATTAGGAAAACTCATGTTAAAACTAGGCCATAGTGCATTATCTACACAAATAATGCATTTAATGCACCCCATGTGTTGACTGGTCCAGGAAAGCATGTAGGTTTCTAGACTACATGCCATGTAACTCACCTACATGTTGTATAATCCTTGCGTTTTCATGATGAAAACACAGGGGTCCATGTTGTATTGTGTATTTACTATGTGACATATGGAATGAAAAAATGTGTAACATTGAGGTCATATGTAATGTAGTTGGTATACACATCATGTACCTCATTCACATCAGTGACCAATAAAAATGCACATTCTCTAGGAATGTGTCACAAACATGGGTAGAAGATATTACACAGTGTGTAGCACAAGTATAAATTGTATGATTTTGTTTACCTTGTGTGGTCCATTTAACAGGGAGAGAAAATTTTATTATATAATTAAACCTATTTGCATGTGTTTTTTTGTTATTTAGAAATTGTTTACGCCATATCATGGGATTACTAATTATATATTAAATTAATTTTGAATTTTTATTTTGAACAGTAAGTATTGTATGGTCATTACTTGTAGTAAACTCTATGTGCGTTAATAACATCACATGTCACATAATTGACATATGATAATGTGTCATTTTTTTAAAAATTCATGCCTTGTAATTGTGTTCCATGCCATGTATGTTGGATTCCACGTCAAGACACGGTACAAGGACCATGTAAAGTTGTTTAGATGGGTACATGTCCTTTCCTCTAAATACACTTGTTTAATTTATTAATTTAAATTAAAATACATTTATTTGATTTGTCTAATATTATGGATGATGTAAATATCAGGATGATTTGGGTGGAACTAAGATAAATTAAATTAATTTATTAATCAGATTAATTCAGGGTGTTTATCATAATTAAAGAACAAATTGAAGTTAATTTTAGCAAGATTGAAAATGTATATCAGTTGCATGTGTGTGGGTGATCATGATCATATACCAGAATCATGTATTTGATTTGCTTACTTTTAATTATATTAGTTGCATGTGTGTGGGTGATCATGATCTTAGACTTGAATCATGTATGTGATTTTTTTCCTTTTAATTTATTATTATTAAATTAAATTTTTTTCTTACACATTATCCTCTCCTCTAATTATGTAAGGTTATGTGTGTCTTTGGTTTTTTATGTAAATACCATACAATAATATTTTGGTTCTCCTCACCTTTGTGTGAGTAAAACATATTTAATGGATGAAACTCTTAGTCAAGTGGAGGTGGTTTAAGTCTAGAGATAAATTGAAACCAATCTAGGTGATACATAAGATCCAAGGTGGAATACCACAACATGAACCAAGTTACGGTTCAAGGTGTTTTTTCCTTAGGTTTGAGGGTTAGTTTTTTATATGATATATATTCTAATCATTAGAGAATATCATGATTATACCACTTTTATAATTTTGTTTTTATTAAGTTTCATAGTTAATTAATTTATGGATGCTTTATCACAATCACATAAATTAATGAATTAATAATCATTCAATATATAATTAAAATAAATTGGATTATACAGAATTATTTTTAATACATTGTTAATCACTTAATTAAAATCTACTTAATATTAATAAGGATGTAATTATATAAAATGGTAAATTTATGCATAAAATATAAAATCCCTTAAATTAATATTAAGATGGTACATCCTTACACTACTTAAGCTAGAAATCAAACCATAGTTCAAAGTGATTGACCAACCTTAGTTTGAATGCTTTCAAATATCACCAAATTTCTATCTTGAGTTCTAGGTTGACTTAACCTCGCTGGCATTAAGTGTTGATCACCTCCATAAGACTTGATACAACTAGTAGGAAAAGTGTTTAGGAAATTTAATTTTTGGATTATAGGATTGGGGAGCCCAATCAAAAGATCAAGGAGTTGATATTTAATACAATTTTCAAGTTACACCCACCTAAAAACCTTTGAATGGCTGGTCAGGCCTATGTTGAGGTTATGAAAAGAGATATAGAGATATTTGCACCTAAAATAGTTATATGATATGATATTATAAAACACATGGGGAAGTTTTTTGGTTTTTATAAAAATAATGAAATATTAATCAATTTAAGATTTACTTATCTAATTTTGTTATCCAAATAATGTATTAATAGTCTGCTCTTATTTAATTATAGAAATAGAAATCCAAATGACTTATACTATGTCACTATGATCTATAATTGGTAAGGATAACCTTATAACTAGCTTGAATTTCTAGGAATTGTATCGGTTCTTGTGCATTATACTATGGAATGGATGGAAATTATACATTCTAGAAACCCCAATTCTTGATTTGGTTGATAAAGAGTCCAGTGAGGAAGAAGTATATCTCTACCTAAAACACATGGATGATTCCATATATGTTGAATATTTCATGTTATCCTCTATGTCCTATGAGATTTTAAAGTAATATGAGGATATGGTTGTGTGTATCATCTTTTCCCTCCTCTATGATCTTTATTAAGAGAAGACCAGATAAGAGAGATACGAGATCTCCAATGCACTATTCACATTCAAGCTTGGAGATTAATCATCAGGTGTTCCTTAGGTAGTCAAGATAATTGGCTATATTTATTACTTAGATATCATGGGGTTTTAAATACTTTTTGATATGTGTATAGATCTATCCCCATTGCCTAAGAAATTATCTAGTTTCATTGTGAATTATAACTTGATAATTATTGAGAAGATGCTTCCAAGACTTCTTACTTCAATTCTCTAAGTTGAAAATGTCATGGTGGATGAAAAACCTACTATACATATAGTGAACAAGAAAATTAATAGCAAGAAGAATGTCCCTAAGGCTCACTAAATGTATAATACTCTTGAGAACCATCATTCTAAGAAGAATAAGATCCAATGAAAAGTAAAGGAACTAATCGTGGTATGTTTTTCATGTGTAAACTTGGGCCGCTGGAATATAGACTACATCGAGAAGCAAGGGGAAGCTTAAGTTGCATTCATTATCAAGTTAAATCTTTATATATCTACACATTGGGTTTTGGAAAAATCTTGAGGTGCTCATATTTGTGTCCAAATGTAGGAACTAAGAAGATTTTGGAAGTTTTTTATAGGATTGGTGGATATTCGAGCAGCCAATAGACAATGAATTTTTGCTTTGGATATAGGATACTACTACTATTTGTTTCAAACCAACATGATTTTATTTTTAAATAAAAACTATTTTTTTACTAGTGTTACTAACAACATAATTTTTATTTCTTACCTTGAAATAGATGGATCTATTTTCAAATTTGGAAATAAAGAGTGTAACTTTTACAAAAATTGAAATTTTTATGGAATGAAATAGCTGAATAATGGTCTTTATGTATTATATTTTAAAAACCAAGTATTATAAATTTATAAAAAAAATCAATTTAACACAACTCATTTAACACCCAGTTGTGGCATCGCTATCTTGGTCGCATAAATGATAAGAATTTGTAAAATATTTTTCAATATGGTTACTTATACTCTTTAGAGCTAAAATAACTTGAAAAATTCCATTCTTGTTTAAAAGGTAATATGACCAAACCACTATTTGTTGTATAGGGTGAAAGATCCAAAAATATTCTAGAATTGGTACATACTGATGTGTGTAGATCAATTCTAATAGGATCTAGAGTAGGTATTTCATACTTCAAAACAATTACTGATGACTTGAGTGGATGTGGTCATATTTACTTGTTGAGATATAAGTCAGAATCCTTTTATAAATTTTAAGAGTTCAGGAATGAAATACATAATCAAGTCGGTAAGGAGATAAATAATCTTTGATATGATTGAGGTGGTGAATATCTTAACTAGGACTTTATCAAATTTCTATGAGAGTACAAGATTCTATCTCAACTCAATCCTCCCTATACACCATAGTGGAATGGTGTTAGTGAAAGGACAAACTATACCATATTTTTCATGGTGAGTTTGATAATGAGTCACATGTATATTACATTATCCTTTTGGATATATACATTACATATTATAGCACACATTCCAAACTGAGTTCCAAGTAAGGTAGAAAACATAATACCATCTGAAATAATGTATGGAAATAAATTTGTGTTGACTCATACTTGTGAATGGGGATGCGAAGTGTTTTTTAATTCCATCTCAGCAAACAAACTAACACCCAATGGAACAAATGGTATCTTTATATTGTATCCTAAGGATAAAAAGGAATATTATTTATAAAAACCCTTAGATAATAAGGTGTTAATTACAAGACAAGCCATCTTTCTTGAGAGATAAAGAATATCCTTAATAAGGATAGTGGGATCATTGTTTAATTAAATGAATTTGATTCTCAAGACACATAAGAGTTAGTGTAAGAATAAATTCCACAGTTCCCCATGGAAGAGGTTGTTCCTAAAGCACAAGTAATGCAGAGTAATGACAGAGATGTAGAGAAATAAAAAAGATATGTTTTTCTAGTCATTGAATATGTTGACTCATTATTGATGGATAATGATGATCCACATTCCCATAATGAGGTAGCAGTGAGCTTAGAAGTTGAAAAATGGAAATATTCCATGAATAATTAGATAGATTCCATGTACCATAACCAATTTTAGGTTTTGATTCATCCATCAGTTGAAATAAATATAGTTGGGAGAAAATGGGTATTTTTAGTCACTCATTTGTTTCCTTGTAAGACCTTAAAATATATTAAAGAATATTTTCAGAACTAGGTGCTGAGAGGGCGTGAGATTCCGAGGCTTAGTGATCCCATAATTGATATTATAAAAATATTAATAAAATGTTAATATCATAATTGATTACTTTTCCTAGAATAGTGGAATAACTCCTAAACAGAGCCTTGGATTAGAAATATGATAACATAGTTGAGTCTATAATGCAGGGTTTACACTAGGCATGACCTAGGTTTGGTGTGCACCAGATGATCGATTGAGGCAGTCATTGGCGGTGCATTTAATTAAAATAAATAATTTCATTTTTTAATTTAATTTAAATGACCTAACCTAAAACCTTTATAAATACCCTATTTTGTAATTTCTCAAAGGTTATCCGCATAACCCTATGATATAAAAGAGGAGGAGAAACACTATTCACCATCGGTGGATCACATCTGAGGATGACTAGTGATCAGATCGTGGTGGATCAAGAGGTAGTAATTTCATGTGGACTTCTCCATCACTATTGAATGTGTTCTTAACCAATGATCGGTAGAAATCAATGGAGGTATTTTCAATTGAAAATTTCACCATTTTAATTAAAATATTGATCATTGACTATTTTTTTGGTTCTTGACAAGTGCTTTATTTGATCCTTTACATGATCATGGTATACGAATAAAAAAATATTAATTCAATTTATTCTTAATTTTCCTTGATCTCACCCCAGATATCCATGATTTATTATTGTAGGTCAATAATTCTTTGAAAATAATTATTTAAAATTTATTATTGTACTTTTGAACCACACATTCATTGTGTTCTTCATCATTGGTCCACAAGGTCACAATTTGATATTTTTGGGGTGGGTTCGAGAATGATTAAGCCCACATATTCACAATGGTTGTGTGCATGAAAAAAAGATCATTTTTTTACAGATAGATCAGTGTTTGGGGTGGGTTTGAGCATGATTAAGCCCACATATTCACAGTGGTTATGTGCATGAAAAATAGATCAGTTTTTTACAGATCAATCAGGATGGATCATGATTTGAGGGTGATGCTTCATAGATCCAAGATCCAGAGTGGTGATGGTGTTGAGAAGTAGGTGACATTAGTAATGATAATTGGCGTTTTAGGCTTCATGTAGATTGTTGGATTTTGTTTTCTGAACATAGGAGACCGAGAAATGACAAACATAGGATATTTCCTTCAATATTGGGCAGTCAATTAGTGATATTCATATCAACAAGATGAGATCTAGAAACCACATAAGGAATTTTTTTATTCTATAAAAACCCTATTTTTAGATTGTATATCCTATAAGAACACAAGGCGTGTAGGCCCCCCTACCCACGATGTTAGGGTTTTAGTAAAAGTTAAGGATCACACTCCATGTGGATAGACCCATATGTTGTGTGACCCTACCTAGGAAGCTAGGTCATGTGCCAGTTGCACACACCCAGGACCCCATGTTGGATAACAAGTCGTGTACTCTGGGAGTACAAGGGCATGGGCTGGTACTCAGGCACGACCAAGTACACAAACATTGTAACACCCTAATGATTTACAAATAAATTTAATATAGAATGTAATTTATACAACATTGAGTCTCTACAAAACAACACTTTTTATTATAATTATTTAAACAGGATAATTATAAACTGTCCATTAAACATAAATTTGTCACTTGTATGATTTGAATTTCAAAAAACAGACATACACAGCTATGATTAGTAAGATATTTTGAGTCTGATAGGATCAACTTAATTTTTTTGTGAATATTAACTTGACC
Organism: Viscum album; assembly: GCA_963277665.1. Classification (NCBI taxonomy): domain Eukaryota; kingdom Viridiplantae; phylum Streptophyta; class Magnoliopsida; order Santalales; family Viscaceae; genus Viscum; species Viscum album. Next base: position 1,326,390,322 of record OY728166.1, read on the forward strand.
CATATGAATAATAATATTTCCTTTATGAATAGTAATATGACCCTTATGAATATTCAACCAACCAATTGAATAGTAACCTCACCCATTAAAGTATAAATAAAATTTTTGAATCTTATAAATGAAAGTATGATATAATTATATCATTCTCTATGTAAATTACCATTTTAAAAATTAATATTTAAGTGTGGTTTTATTGTGAGTCATAAATATTTAATTACAATTTTATTATTAATAAAATTATTTCAAAGAAAATTCATTTTAATAAACTTTATTCTAAAATCAATATTTTATTTTCAAATGATTTTAGGATAATTTTATGATACCTTAGTTAATTTTTCAAAGTGTTATAAAATCAGTTATAAATTTAAAATCTGTATTTTTTTGAGTAAATGAAGTTTTTAATTTAAAATTAAATTTCCCATATTTAGAAAATTATTTTCATAAAATTGAGTTCAGTTTTGAATTATACAATCAAAAATGGTTAGGGAAAAATTTTGAGATTTTTCTAAAATACCTGATTGTTTTGTGAATGTTGAAAAACGATAATTTATGATAAATGTTATATACATTAATTTTTTAGTCATTATTGATGTAAGGATATTGTAAGCACAATTAGTTCAAAATCAAATGGACACGTTATTGTATGTTTTTAGAAGAATCAAAACTATTACTATACTTGAGAAAAATAATAAAATAACAAATTAAATAATGAGAAATGACCCCTCTCCTCCACTATAAAACCCACCCCTCACCCCCTCTTATTTTCACTTCTCTATGCCTTGAAGCTTGTAAAAGTTCTACCCAAATACTATTCCATAGTCTCTACCTTTTTCCATGATCTCTTTGTCTTACCAAAAGACCAAAACCCCTTTCCTTAATGAGGTTCTCAATGAGAAGTATTCAAGAGGTAAAACCTTCTTCCTTTTCCTTTTATTTTCTTTTTAAGTTATTTATTTTATTATAATCTCCTCACCTAATATTTCCAAATGATCCTGATAAATCTAGTATCATCTATATACTTGAATGATATCATGTTAATATAATACCCATCATCAATATCTTTACTCTCTCTCTTTTATTTTCAAAATGAAATCATCATCCGGGAGGTGACAATTTACAACCTTCATGGATTATGAACTTTAATTCTTCTATTTATTCTTAAAGTATGGTCATGATAACATTTTTATATCTAAAAAAGACTATAATATGTGTATTATAATCTATTTAATGTTCTAGAACTAGTATATATACACAATACAAATTCATACGATAAAACTAGTTTGTGGTGACTAAAACTACCAAAATAATCTAAATGATTATTCCTAATGTTTTATCTCATAACTCATCCTCATACCATATAACCAAATGAATTATATAACAATTTAATTTTATGTATGTTTATTAGTATGATATAAAATCAATTCTGTATAATTATATCCATTCCACATGAATCTCATTTCTTTTAATCAATCGAACCGATCATGAAAACCAAGAAAATGAATGCTTGGAAATGATGAAATTAAACTCCATAACTCATCAATAAGACCATAAATGAACTTTATAAAACTATAATGAATATAATAAATGTATAAATGGATCTTAATTAATTAATTTATGTATTTAATTTTAATATCCAGCACATTAAGGTCAAGTATAGAACACATTCTGACATAAGGTAAGGGTTTCCTCGTCTCACTTCCATTTTTGTGAGATATTACTTATTCACCATTGTTTCTTATGTATGTTATATTTATAATACCCGTTGATGTATAATATCATGAATCTATTTATCTTCATGGTATCCAATGTATTATTTTCGGATTATTAATTTTTGGTCATATGATTCGATTGATTACAAAGTGGTAAGGGTTTCTACCCAAACCTCTATTTTCTTTCGAGTTACTCTTTTTTATCTCATTACCACAATTAAATTACTAATTATTCTTATGTAATCCTTTTAAATTCTTAGTTATTTTCATATATATATTTATCAATTAGAATCCTTCTTTATTTTATGGGGAGTTAAATGTTTTTAAAGAATCTTTTTCAAATTCTTTCCGATAAACAAGTCTGGTTCAAGGGAACTTCTCTAATTCATACCCATTTTCAAGTTCACTCAATAATATATTTTAATCCATAATTATTTTTTTAAAATATTAAATTTTATCATGTAAAAAAACTTGGTTAATTTCTTGTTTTATGAAAACAAACACACCTTTCATCTTTAAAATATTTTTAATATTTTCTTAAACCGCACTAAAATGTTTTATTTATAATGATTCTTAAAAACTATTTTTACATGATTTAAATTTAATCGGACATCATTTATGCCTAAAATATAATTGAAATTTCATTCTAATTTCTTTTCTAGGATATACATGTTTAAAATATTATTTTATGACGAATACAAATTATTTAGCAAAAGAACACTTCTTTATAAAGTAAAAAAGTATTTTTATCGTCTCACTTTTACTTATGTGAGATATATGAATTGTTCACCACTTATTCCTTGTATGTGTGGTGTATTTAATAACTTGGATATTACATATCAAGATTCTTCTTATTCTCATGATATTTTAATAGAATATGATTTGAATGTTTCAAAGTGGTATGGGACACTTTGGAATGTTTAAGTATTATTTCCTCATGAATTTTTCAATGGTATCATTTAAAATAATCTTCATCTATGTAAACATTTTGGAATATTGTAATTCATTGAGTTTTATATCTTATGATACCAGCTACCATATTTTTCTGAAGTGTTAATGATCAGTTTGACTGTGGATGTGCTAATTTGGTACCATTTATGGGTTATAGTTAAAGTATTCACATTTCGTATGCTAGCTTTTTAATATGAATTTTCATTTTATTTATTTTTCACCCTTATCATATGATGAATGTATTAGAATTACTATGAGATGGTCGGGGCCTTCTATAGCCCCTTTATACACGAGTAGGTATCATGAGACAAAACAAAATTGTGTATTGGCAGAGGCCTTACCCTATTATTTTCAGATGTCTTGGTTAAGACCATGATGGTGTATTTATGTTGTCCCGCATTATGAATTCCCTCATTATGAAACTAGTAATTTATAGTCCATGTGATTATTCGACTAGTAGAATATCCATGGTTATGTTTTATTATGGAATTATTAATTCATATTTTATTCCTACCATATTATTCTCAAGATTATGTTTTAACTAAATGTGTTATTTAATTATTCACAATGCCTTATTAATTATGATTCTTCTATATTACATAACCTTATTGATCATCTGAGCTCACCCCTTTCTTATGTTTTATTTCCCTAGGTTGTGAAGAAGAGAACATTGAATAATCTTTCAAGGATGTAGTTTATTTCATTATATCGCATTTTATTTACTTTTCCCAATGTATTATGGGTATAAATAACGCAATCCTTTCCTCTAAGATTGCTAAACTAATCAGTTATTTGGTATTGTATTCCTTATAATCATGCCAATGTAATAAAATAATGCACCGGCTCCTAGATTTTGGGGTTGGGGTGTTACAGACACGGCATGATGTATACGGGCACGGCCAGGATCACATGGTAAAGCCCTGAGTGGCCAAGACACATTTTTTAAGACCCATAAACACCATGTATCATGACATGGAATCCAATCTATGTCAAAATTATAACATATCCAAGAAAAAAGGTGGGGCCACATGTCATGTACTTCATGCCAGAATTTCTTCCTCTTATATCTTCTTTATTTAGACTCATATTTTGGTTAACAAGTAGCCTATGGTGAGTGTTGTTTCATGTAGAATATAATGTTGGACTTAATTGGGGAATATGAGATATGATATTAGATTTTTTCAGTGAGATACTTATTTGTGAAATTCTTGATGATGGAAATGATCAAGGAAGAATCATCAGATAGATGTTAGGTTCAATACTCTTATGTTGCACCAGGTAACGGGTTCCCCAAACACTTTATATAGATAAATATGGTACTCCCCTACCTTGGGAGTGAGTATTCTATCAATGGAGTGGTACTTCCCTATCATCGAGCTTCGGTGGCGTGCAAATCTCCCCTGTGAGTTGTGACTCCCTTAACTGTGGAGAATATTAGCGAGTAGTGGTCCTCTCCACACATATTATAGTGAGGTTACATTTGATGTTAGGCCTGAATGATGAAATTTTGGAGTTGTAGGCTTACTCATCAACTTTGGATAGGATATTAAATTCTAATCCCCTTTATTTATCGTTTAGGATTCTTCATGATCATATATATGTATTGGGTTTTGTTTCCCTCTTTCTTTGGTTTAAGGTGACTACTTCTCTTATATATTTCTATTGATCCCTCCTCATTTTTCAGAGTGTCCTAATAGATATGTATATACTCATCCCTATATGGTTTTTTCCACATGTGTCATTTCTAATGTATAATATGGATATATCCATAGGAACATTGCTGGAGCTTTGGGATACTTGAGTTTATTGACCACGTACAGTGTTCAGGGCTTAGAGATCTGAAATCAGGCTCTCTCATCTTTCCTTATTTCCATTTTTTTAGGTTGTGACCTCATTTCTTATTAGGCATGAATTTTTTACCTTTACAATTTGGTTTTACTCTATCATACTTGGATGTATTACCTGGATTTTTTTCATGCATGATTATACTCTATATATATTGTTGTTTACTATTTCTTTTCACTGTTTCATAGAGACGTCATGGGTGCATACATATAGGTACATTATTTAAAGTCCTCCAATTTCATTTTTTCCTTATTGGTTCTTGTCATGAGACCCTGGTCTATTAGAGGTGGGATTGGGGTTGTGACATATCAGACTTCCACTAGCTAGGAGGACCTCATTGTGTCGGGTCTTTATAGAGTGGTATCAAAGTAGTTCATTCTTTAGCATGGTGCTTGGGGTTATCCCCTTATGAATAATTGGATGGGACTTATGGAAATAATGTTGAAGTTTCTAGAGTAAAGCTTCTAGGAAAGAGAACCTAGTGTTGGTGTGGCATCCAACATATCCATACACGATGAATCTTACTACCTGTATGTGGACTTGATATACTGAAACATAGGTCGGAGGGAACAAACGGTACATGCATCATATAAATTTAAATCTTTTGATCTTCCATACCGGGATATGTCCCCATGTATATATTCTCATATGATCATGGTTATTTATGATTAATTTTAGGATACCTCTATTGTGAAGACTTGAACCTATGATTCTGGGTTCAGCACATAAAAATTCTTTGTATTTTTTAAAAAAATACAAAACAAAAATACACAAAGAATTTAAATTTCCAAGACCTTTTCTAGTTTAGGGTTTGGGGTATTAGATACATTCATTACAATTTAAAAAAAACTATACAAAATAAATTAAACAAATTATTCATGTGTGCTTCCTCCTCAAAGAAATACACATCACAAAGAAATTCTTCCAACTTATGAAAAATAATTTTAAAAATAGGGTGAGAATTTAATTTTCCCAATAATGGGTTTTAAAATCATTGGTAAATATTTATTTTGCAAAAATAAATAGTTTTAAATAGTTTTTCAAAGCATATAATAAGTTCATATAATTTTAAAATCTATTAATTTCCAAATTAATAATATTTTGAAATAATTATTTGGATTTCTCCATTTGAAAATAATATTTTTTTGAGGATTAATAATGATACTCAGTAATCCATGAAAAACCATAAGTCTACTTAGTCATGTCACATGTGGGATAGAATCCCCTATAGGTCATGGGTTTACTCCCCACACCACATTAAGTTATTCAATACACTAGTTCCATAAATTTAATAAAAACATTTTAATGGTCCTACCTTTCCCACTCAGTACCCAAAAACCATTCAAAAATAATACATAAATTATTCTCACTGAATAAAACATTCATACATTTTCAATAAAATTTTCAAAAAACACTTAGGAGAAACCCATACCTTCATAAGATCATTTTAATTTTAAAAAATCATTAGCAAAATTGCACTGAAATATAAAAACATTATATACACTAAATTCATAAAATATAAATGATATATTTAGATGATGGACACATTTAAATTATGAGTGACATACATGGATGTGAAGGTATATTTTTTCACATGAAATAATAAATTTTATTTATAATTAGAGCATAAAATGATAACATTTACCATTTTTAAATAAATAATATTATGAATTGATAATCATAAAATGATATTTTCTCTTATGAATATTTTATTTATAAAAGAACAATTTTACATTAACAATAAAAAAACAATTTTTTTTTTATCTTTTAAAAATATCTTATGAAATAATTATTTGAGACATTGATTATTTTCATTAATTTCAACTATACTTATAAGGGTTTAAATGAAATTTTTGAAACAAAATATAAATTTTGTTTCCTCAATAAGAATTGATAAAATTACGAAATTCTTACATGTTGTTATAGAATTTGAAAGTGTGAAGATACTTAAACATATATATAAAAATATAAATTTGTAAAACATAAATAACCCTTAAAAATCCATAAATTGAGAGATTTATAATAAATACATTAAAAACCATAACATAAATTGATAGTTTTAAATAACTAAACATAAGGAATATATTCTATACTTTAATAAATAAATGAATAGTATGGTCCCTTACAAACCATAAATTAAAACATGAAATTAAAATTAAAGACAAACTCTTATGTTATAAATACTATGGAAAAATAAATATAGTTAGATAGTTAGATATATATATATATATACATATATATATATTTAAAATAAAAATAAATTGATAGATTAAAAATAAAATTTATCCCTTTCCTTGAATGAGGTTGAAATAAAGGGTGTTAGCTGCTAGACACAAAGAGAGAATGAAAGAGGGTAAATTTTGAGGAAAGGGTTAGGTCCTTTTTTAGGTGTGGAAGTAAGAGGGTTATATATATATATCAATATTGTTTAATAAATTACAATAATAATTCATTGAGAGTGTATTTGGAAGAAAAAATAGAGGATTTTTTTAATGACCAAGTGGTGCAATTATTTCAATTGATGATAAAATATAATGTTTGTGTGTGTGTCATTCTTGAAAGTTGATTCACCCAGAAAATTAAAAAATTGTAATAAGTGGATCCAAAAGTGGTTTTCATGGTTCCTTTTGGATTTTTTAATTATATCTATTCAGTTTTTATATGAAATTTATTTTATACATATAGGGATTCCTAAGAAATACAGGTGAAGAGAACATCAATTTGTAGAGGGTTTGGTTTAATTTAAATCACCATTCATGTAATTTTTAGGTTCTTTTGTCGAGATGGGTCTGTGGGTCAAGGTATAATTTGATGATGGAGGAAACCCAATGGATTGACCTACTGGTCTGAGGTCATAGGAATAGTAATAGTGGAAGAGATGAACAGTTGGAAGGGGGTGATCAGAAGATTGGATTGACGACTCAGATGATCCTGATTGGATTCAATGGCTAGGATTACATGTTTTTTCATCCCACATTGAAATGAGGGTACAACCAGAACCCCTATATATTCCAAAATGCACCTACTACCCCCCCCCCCCCCCGATAACACAAACACACACTACACTTTGAGCCTTATACATGGGCTCCCACCCAGGTTTCAGCCCACGCTATACATGGACTTGACCATGACTCACAACCCTACACAGCTCTGACCTCACTATTTCTTGAGCTAGGCTTGAACCTATAAGCTAAGTTCCTCAATAAACATAGGGCTTGGCCTTCATGGTATTCCCTTGGTTTGTGGGGTACTTAGTTATTTTTTTAAAGTTTTATAACAAATGGGTAAAGTAAAAAATATATAAATATATCAAATTAACTTTTATATATATATATATATATCACTTCAATTAGTTTATTCACACCATTAAAAGGTCCATTTATTATTATATGAAACCAATTTTATAGAACCATCCTTTAAATCTATTAAAATCTCAAAGTTATATTATAATTTTAAATGTTTTACTTATTAAAACATTTTCATTAAATGTTTTGATCATTATTATTTTTATTTTAAAACCATTTTAAATTTTTAAAACACCCAATGGATGTTAAAACTCCAAAAATTATATTTTCTTCCAATGGTCACAAAATTTTTTATAAATACTCAAGTCTAAGGGGAATTTAAAAAAACATCAAAATTCATTGAATTTTATTTCATGATTTCATCATGGTGTTATACATTCCTTTGGTTCCCAGTATTTTCATTATTCATCTTGCTATTACTTTTTTAATTATGGCAGATTCAGGGAAAGTAGTCTACACATTTAGTCTTCTCGTGATACTCGATGGTGCTATAGTTGTTTTGCTAGGTCTTATAATGGGATTTTTGAATTAGTCGAGGTCTCTAATTTTCTAAAGTTATAATGTAATAATTTTTTATTAATAAAAATATTCCTTATTTCATTATTAATTTTTGAATTTTTTATTTTATAATATTTATTAAAAATAATAATAATAATACAAGTACATCATAGATTTGGGGTGTTACATCTGTGAAGATAGCTAGCTAGGTTATCGATTCAGGATCAGGGTGATGATCCGATGAGTGGTGAGGATTTGGTTTAGGTTCCACCCCATGAGGTGATTCCTCCACAATGATAGGGAGAAGAACCACCACCTATCAAAAATAGAATGTACCATCAATACAGGATGATGCTGCATGAAGACTTATCACAGTTCTTGAGTTCCATTATCATAGACCACTGAGGATCCATGACAATCCAGACCCACATGTAATGGATGATTGGAATTAGTTAGTGATATAAGTGTTTAGGCTCGTTTAGACCATAATATATCATATAGTTTCTCTAAAATCCAATATTTTCCATGGATAACCTCGACACTGGTGGAGTTTGGTTATGCATACCCATGATGAGACAGTGCTTGCATGTTCATACTTCCTATAGTTGTTTCATTAAGAGTATAACCCCTTGTTTATTAGTTAGTTTAGATTTATGAGATTATTGAGATATAGTAGGGTAGTAAAATGGTTGTAGATTACACCTAAAGGTTTACTAACCTTACATGATACTCCCTTGATATGGTACAAGACGACTTCTTTCGGATAGGGAAGTTAGAGTAGGGTCTCTACAAATACATTTGAGCAAGTGTGGTCTTCATATGCCTATCCACTTATACTAAAATGAAAGATAAGACTTTGGTGACGGATATATTCCTAACAGACGGACTCTGAGTGGTTGGATCTGGTAATGGAAATCATGTAGAAGATTCATTTGTAGCAGGTAGCGGGCATCAAGCATTTAGGTCTTAGTAGAGGAGGCATTATCACTCTCAAATAAAGATTCATGGTTCTATGTATTAGGGATTATGTAGAGAATCCATTCATATTGAATAGGGGATATGGTATGCTTGCAACAAGAAAGTTCACTTAACTCATGATTTCCCAACCCATCATGTTGTGTGGGATAGGTAGACAGTGGATGGACCCACATAGTAGAGGAAACACCATGATCAGGGATCTTCTATACATAGCTATAGAGACAATCAGGGATGCGATACTAAAAAAGGAACAAGAGATGCTCTAGAGGGGAGGGCAGTTACTGGAAGAAGACACTATGAGCTTTGACCACCACCACCACCAGGTATCCTACTTTAGGCTCTGTGAGTTGAAGGTTGGGGTCATGGGTACTTACAAAGCATGGAGGACTATGATTATGATGCACAAGAGATGATATAAAGTATGATCTATGATTATTCTACTCTTCCCTCAGTACCGGTAGACGTAGTTACAAATTATTCTTTTGTATCTTTATTCTTAGTCTGAGAGATGTCACATCCAGTTCAAACATTAGCCCAATAGTTATAGATATAGGTTCCCACATGGAGCGATTAATTTATACCACTTATCTACTAGTAGTGTGAGATCTCCCTTGGTGGAGAGAGTTTCACATGGGACCTATTTTTCATCATGATATTACCTTATGATTTCATATTAGGTATGGGTCGATTTATATGGTCTAGGATCAAATTGAATTTCGCCACAAACAAATCATATTCTTATGGACAGATGGGATGAGATTCTCCTCTATGGGTGAGAGAGATCTCATGGAAGAAATTTGGGTCTTATGGAAAACAAATTTCAAAAAATCACCCATCAATTAGTGAGTTTAGCCTTTGGTACAGTGGTATCTTTAGGCATTTGGATCCTTTTGTGTTGGAGGAATTTATGGATGTCTTCCTCGAGGATGTTATGAGACTACATCTAAGTTGGTATATGTACTTATGAATTTAAGTACACCTCAGGACCATGATAATATCTTCAACGGCATATCATATAGACCCTATAAAAATCTGGAAGATGAGGATGTAGTTGGAGGACCTTTGAGAGGAGGGATTTATCAGACCTAGTTTGTCCCCCTAGGCAGCTCCAGTTTTGTTTATGAAAAAGGTAGAAGGGATCTTATAACAACCCATACTTTACATACATTGTTAATACTTCAAAATTGAAGCATACTTATTACAACATATAACAAAACCACTAAAGGACCGTATAGGTATAGTGTCTTTAGAAACTGGGAAACATAAACAAGTGGTTCATAAAGTGTCTACATTTTCTCCCATTTATTTCATCATATCTATAGTCCCTTTTGGCATATCTTACTTAATAACCTTCTTCCTGGCCTGGGTAAAGAAAACATACAAAAGGTTGATCTCAAATTCTCAGTAAGGGTAAACAAAATAAATATCAATCACATCGTATACGTAAGCACATAACTTTTGGAAATCTTAACCTGCAAAAGAGATCATAATTTCATAACATGGGATAAATCATGGCAGTGAAATGTAATCACAATAATCGTAACTTAAAACATGAAACTTTGTGGCATACACACATAATCATAGAGAATCATTTCTTGTTAGTCAAGACTCATTTCCAAGACTATCTTAGTTGACAAAGTCCCTTTCAGAACCAAGTCACCCTCGTTTCAGTCCTGTTTCACTAAACTGGTATAACCTACCGTTCCAGCCATGTCTATCTCATGAGATATAAAATCTTTACCCAATGCATTGGAGGGAGATATAGGTCCCACCCATCTCATAAGGAAACAATTCTTATGTGTTCCACGAAATCATAAATCATACATCATTACATAACCCATGAAATAAAAATGGGATTCTTAAACAACATGACATCATAAAACAATTCATATAAGATAAAGGAATTCATAAAAATAATTTCATCACAACATAATAAAATCAATGTAATAGTAGGTATATAAACAGAACCCTATATTGTCTTAGATGGAAAATAATTTTGATAAAACACTTGAACTCCATTCTTGAGGAAAATATCCTTTCTACTTCAAAAACATTTTTCCTTTCTTAACATTTCATAGAATTTTAAACTAAAAGAAGTTGATTAAAAATAAACTTGAAAACTGGTAAAGGAAGCTTCTTGGAAATAATGTTTTAAAAATCCATTCATGTCGTATAAGTTAAAAAAACATTCCTCTCATACTTTTGTCGGAAAAGTCAAAAAAAGTACCTCGTATGAAAAACGACAACAGATTCCTTTCATATCTTTTACTAAAAACTCACCGAAGGGTAAAATAGGATTTAAAATTTTTTAGGTGAATGGAAATAATATTACATATTGAGGAAACATGGATGTGGATGATAAAATACACCCCAGTAAATGCCAAAGTATAAACAATCTCGGATAAAAATGAGATTGTGATATTTTTGCCTTACCTTAGGTCCGTTTTGCTTCGTAAGTGTCCGAACCTTCTGTATAATGATTTAAATAATGTTATTGACATATTACATAATCATACTTATTTTTATGATATCATATATGGTCATATTCTTAGCTTCTTAGTAGTAATATTTCATTGATACTTGTTATTCGGGTGTTTATAACTTTTTGTTCTTATGCGTGTTTTGTCGAATAAATTCTTATTCTTATCTTTAGGTTATAGATAAATAATTTCCAGAATGGTATTAGTGTAATATATATCATATTCATTCATTCAATTCATTTATATAATCATTATTAAATGAAGATCATGTAGAACGTGCCACATCACATCGTGGAGACGGTATTCCGTACGTACGCACGAGTGATGATATCGTTCCTATGATCGTGGAATTGTATTGGAGTGTATGTATACTATTTAAGAATCAGTATTACTTTATAATAGTCATATATAGTCATTATTTACACCATTATACCCATCCAAGTAAGGTGGTGGTGGAAAATAGATTACACCACGGCGTGGAGACGGTATTCCGTACGTACGCACGCGCGGTGATTTCTTTTTCCGTAGGATGGATAACTGGTGAAATAGGGTTGTTTAATACTTATAATAACATATCCGTATATGAGTGATACTGATGTTATTACTTCATAATGAAACAACTAAATAAGAAGAAGTGGAATAAGAAATAAAGATGAAAGAATCGGTAACGGACATTACCTCTTCTTTGAAGTGCTTCTTTGAGACCTTCTTTTAGGGCACTAAAATTGGTCTTTGAAGAAGACCAGGACCTCTATGATGTCTCTAGGGAAGTGTAGAGGAGTAATTGGCCGGGTTTGGCCGATCTTGAAGGCTCAAAGTGGTGTGAGGAAGAGGGGGAGGAGGTGCCCTTTTATAAGGGAGGAGAGGGGTACCTTTGGGAAAACTAAAAATATTATTTTATTATAAAGTCATGTTCAGTTTTAAATAGCTCCAGATTGATATATTTCAAATCTAAGGTGGGGATGGGTCTAAATCCTCTCATACAATAGAATTTAGAAAAGTTTAGGTTCCTATTTTAACCTTATCATTTAGATTTAACATTAAGTTAAATAAGTTTACTTTTACCGTGTCTTCTTGTGTTCTTATACTATAAGGTTAATCAACTTACTATAAGCAGCCAAACGAACCCAAAGTTGTTTATTATTAATATATATAACCTTATCTAAGTCATTCAGCCGAACCTTAGATTTTTAGGAATAAAATAACAATTACTAATATAATATATTTTTTAAAAAACTATTTTATGTCAATTTTGACACTATTTAGTAATTGATTTTTGTGAAAATCATAACAGAATGATTATTTCGAAAAACGTTAATTAAATCAATACTAACATGTCATATTAACCTAGAAAATTAGTGTAATTCATAAAAAGTCTCAAATTATATTTATTTTTGTGTTTATAACATTAATTATGTCAATATTTCATTAATACGATAATTACTGCATCATCTTTGTGTCATAAATAAATTAAATTATTTAATGTCTAAAAATTACAAATAAAATACCATTATGTAGGAAATCTTTTTATCTTTCTAATTAATATTTATATTCGAATTTATCTTATGTATAACCCCATATTAAAAATTATTTACTTATTAAACTTTGATTTTAACTATTTAACCCTTCTTTAAATAAATTAATAATAAATGTCCTAATCTAATCCAAGTGGGCCTAAATGATCATATTTTATTCCTAAGTTTGTTTTTGGTCGCATTACACTTGTCCAATAGAATTAGGACATGTGTTAGGGTAATAATAATATCATCTTTACCCTTAATTACCTTATTTACTTTTAACCGTGGTAAAAAAAGTAAAAAGTTACTATTCACCAAAAAAATTATTTTCATCTCATTGAACCACATTTTACTTACTGACATCAACCGTGTCTCTCAGATTTTTGAAATTCCACTCACAGAAGCGGTAAAATTATGTTTTATGAAAAATTCAGTTTTTTAACTACCACTTAGTGGTTTCACTATTCATCAAAAATTGAAAGTTTTCAGAAAAATACCAAAATTTCACCCTAGGCTAATTTCGATATTCCGAATCCAAAAATGAAGTCCATTTTGAAAAATAAAATTTATAAAATTTCAAAAAGTGGTTATTACTATTCATAACGGCTAGTTTTAATAATATTTTAATAGCATATCATTGTTTAGTGAAACTCGGTATTGCGTACGACGCAAGCTATCGAGGAAGGTCGTGATTTCGTGTAAAGCAAGCCAAGAAAGTGTTGTGTAGAAAAAGTTTCCTTTGATGATTTATATAACATAAAAGTCTCAGGTGTTACATTCTACACCCCTTAAAATGAATTTCGCCCTCGAAATTCGTCACTTTGTAACAAACAGATGAGGATACCTCTCCCTCGTCATATCCTCAAGCTCCCATGTAGCTTCTTCTAATTGGTGGTTCCTCCATAAAACATTCACCAATCGAGTGGTCTTGTTTCGTAAGATTTTTTTGCTACAATCCAGAATCTCTATCGGCTGTTCTTCATAAGAAAGATCTTGCTCCAGCGGTACAACTTATGAGCTAAGTACATGTGAAGGATCAGGTATGTACTTTCTCAGGAGAGATACATGGAACACATCGTGAACTTGAGAGAGATTAGGTGGAAGCGCCAATCGGTAAGCTACCTTCCCAACATGATCCAGTATTTCGAAAGGACTGATATATCTAGGGCTCAACTTCCCCTTCTTTCCAAATCTCATAACCCTCTTCCAGGGATATATTCATAAGAACACTTTATCACCCACTTCAAACTCTAGGTCTTTTCTTCGGTTGTCGGCATAACTTTTCTGTCGACTCTGAGCTGCACTTATGTGTTGTTGAATAGATCTGACCTTTTCTGCCATTTCATCAACGAGATCAGGTCCTAATAGCTTTCTTTCCCCAACTTCATCCCAGCAAGTTGGAGTCCTGCATTTCTTTCCATAGAGAGCTTCATAAGGAGCCATCTGAATACTGGAGTGAAAGATATTATTATAAGAAAATTCCTCCAAAGGTAGGTGTTGATCCCAACCACCTTTGAAATCCATAGAGCAAGATCTCAACATATCTTCTAGGGTTTGAATTGTTCTCGCAGACTGACCGTCTGTCTGAGGATGATAAGCAGTGCTGAAACTCAACTCTGTATCCAGAGTATGTTGAAGACTTCTCCAGAACTTCGAGGTAAATCTCGGATCCCAATCAGATATAATAGAAAGTGGTACTCCATGCAATCTTACCACTTCCTTTACATATATCCTGGCAAGCTGATCCATAGACAAATCCTCTCTAATAGAAATGTAGTGTGCAGACTTTGTAAGACGATCAACTATGACCCAGATAGCATTATTGCCTTTGGATGTTTTAGGAATTCCTGTGACAAAGTCCATAGTGATGTTTTCCCATTTCCATTCGGGTATGGGTAATGGTTGTAACATCCCCTTAGACTTCTTTCACTCAGCTTTAACTTGTTGACAAACCAAGCATCGAGAGACATATTCAGCAACATCTCTTTTCATGCCATCCCACTAGAAGTACTCTTTCAGGTCCCTATACATCTTCGTGCTTCCAGGATTAATAGAGAATGAAGAACTATGAGCCTCATCCAGCAGCTCCTTCTTTAATTCGAGGATGGGAGGAACACAAACCCAATTCCTGAACTTTATTATCCCATCACAATCAAGGTTGAATTCAGGAACATTTCTCACCTTCTTTTGTAACTCGGCATCTTCTTTCTGTATCTCTTTAATCTTCACATGTATAGATGGTTGAACATTCATTTGAGAAAGATAAGATTTTTCCCCTTCCATTATAATTCCAAGATCTATCCTTTATAAATCCATAAATATTGGATCTTTTGTGATCCTCATCATGGATAAACTGGCATGGTCTTGTCGACTTAATGCATCTGCCGCCTTGTTTGCTTTCCCAGGGTGGTAATGGATTGAGCAGTCGTAATCCTTAATCATCTCCAACCATATTCTTTGATGCATATTCATCTCCTTTTGTGTGAAAATATACTTTAAACTTTTATGATCAGTATAAATGTCACACCTTTCTCCATAAAGACAATGCCTCCAAATCTTTAATGCAAATATTACCGCAGCTAACTCCAAATCATGTGTTGGGTAATTTTTCTCATGGATTTTCAACTGTCGTGAGTCATAAGCTATCACTATATCATTTTACAAAAGAACACATCCCAATCCCTTCCTGGATGCATCACTATAGATCACAAACTTTTCTCCACTACAAGGCAGTGTGAGCACAGGTGCACTAGATAACCTTTTTTTCAACTCCTTGAAATTCTCTTCACATTCCTCCGTCCAGACAAAATTAACTCCTTTCCGAGTCAACTTGGTGAGTGGGTTAGATAATCGTGAAAAATCTTTCACAAAACGTCGATAATATCCAGCCAAACCAAGAAAACTTCGGATCTCAGTTACTGTTGTTGGTCTCGACCATCCTTCGATAACCTCTGTTTTTGCTGGATCCACAGATATCCCCTCTTTTGAGATTATGTGACCCAAAAATGCAAATTTTTGAAGCCAAAATTCACACTTGGTAAATTTGTCATAAAGATTCTCCTTTCTCAGGGTCTTCAATATAATTCTCAAGTGATCTTCATGTTCTTCCTTGCTCTTTGAATAGAAAATAATATCGTCTATAAAGACTACCACAAACTGATCAAGATAGTCTCTAAAGACTCTATTCATCAGATCCATGAAGATAGAAGGGTCATTAGTAAGACCAAATGACATCCCTATAAATTCATAGTATCCATACCTTGTACGGAAAGTCGTCTTTGGTATATCCTCACTTTTGACCCTTAATTGATGATACCCTGAACGAAGATCAATCTTGAAAAAGTATTGAGCTCCACGTAGTTGGTCAAATAGGTCATCAATGCGCGGGAGAGGATATTTGTTCTTGATAGTGATCTTGTTAAGTTCTCGATAATCAATGCAGAGTCTCATTGATCCATCTTTCTTCTTAACAAATAGAATAGGTGCTCCCCAAGGTGATGCACTAGGGCGTATGAATCCCTTATCAAGATTTTCCTGGAGTTGCTTCTTCAATTCCTGCAACTCAATTGGGGCCATTCTATAAGGTGTCTTTGAAATAGGCAAAGCACCTGGTACGAGTTCTATTGAAAACTCAACTTCACGATTCGGTGGAAGACCCAGTAATTTTTATGGAAAGACATCATCAAACTCCTGTACAATGGGAATATTCTTAATCATGAGTTTCTCACCAACCATTTGAGATAAATAACCTTCATTTAGTGGAATCAATACCCATAAAATGGAAGAAATTTCCACTGGAAGGTTATGTTCATCCTTGCATTGATATACGATCATAGATTGATCTGGAATATGAAATGTGACTTCCCTTCTTTGGCAATTGATATGAGCTACATATAAAGAAAGCCAATCCATGCCAAGAATCACATCAAATTCCACTATAGGAAGGATCACAAGATTTGCAGGAAGTGCTTTCCCACAAACTTCGATCGGAGAAGAATTATAAACTTTTGATGCGACTGTTGTTCCATTAGGTGTTGTCATAGCTAACTCAACATCTAATTATTGAGGTAATACGGTGAAACCCTTAGAAAATTCTTCAGAAATAAAAAAGTGGGTGGATCCAGAATCAAATAAAACATTTTCTACTTTAGAGTGGATGGTAAGTGTACCTTTCACCACATCGTTATCGTACTCCAAATCGCTGATAGAAATTGCATGTGACTTTACTTTGTCTTTAGCCTTAAGAGTTTGTTGACGTCGACCATCATCATCAACCCTTGGATTTGGGCATTGATTGGCATAATGTCCCATCTCCTTGCACTTGAAACATTGAAGTATAGTAGGTTCATTCTGTGTATCCCTTCCTTCGTTCGCATCATTAGACATCTTCTTCCCATCATCGCGACATTCAAATGCCCTATGACCTTCCTTTCCACATTTGAAACATTTACTTGTCCCTTTAAGACAACTCCCTCCATGTTTCTTTCCACACTTTGGGCATAAGGGAAAGCTCATCTTCTTTTCAGTGTGCTCTTTAGATTTTCCTTTGAATTCCATTTTCCTCTTCTTATCAAACCCATATGACTGATGGGTTACTCCAATCTCCATCTCGAATTTGAGAGCACATCGAACGATTTCCTAATAGCTATTGAAGTCCCTTATGGCTAACGCCCTTCGAAGACTTGGTTTTAATCCACTAAAGAATCGATCGATCTTACTCTCAGGTTGGATAATAATACCAGAAGCGTACCTTTCAAGTCTTGTAAAATTTGTTTCATAGGTACCAACAGATTCATCATCCTTTTGCTTCAGTTCAAGAAACTCTTTCTCCATCTTTTTTTGGAGAATACGAGGGAAGTACTTATTGAAAAATAAGTTCTTAAACTCGTCCCATTCCATGGACTCAATTTCATCCCTTTTCCTCGTATTCCTAATAAGATTCCACCATTGATCAGCATCTCCTTCCAAACGATACACTGCTAGGATGAATTTATTATGTTCATAACATTGAAGAACTGAAAATATATTTTCAGTAGTACTAATCCATTGTTCAGTAACTAATGGATCAGTAGACCCGCTGAAAGAAGGTGGACGCTGCCTCATGAAGGATTCAACAGAATGTTGCTCCTTCCTTTGCTCGTTTGGAAGTCCGGCATGATTCATAGCTTGAGAAAGTTGTGTGAGCATGGCTATAAGATTTTTAATTCCAGCTCCCATAACATTTGGTTGCTCATGGGGACAATCATTGCATTGCCCGTTTCATTCCGCATTAACATGATTCCTTCGGGTTCCAGCCATTGACTAAAACCAAGAAGAATAGTGTAAGCAACACTAATTATAATAGGAAAACCACATACTCAAGAATAAAATTTCACACTTAAGGTCTTATCCAAGGTTATTCATGGCCATTTCTAAAACACTAAGATTGTGTTCTATGATTAGACTTATCCTTAGGGTTCTTACTAAGGCTTTCACATCCTAGTTTCCAAAGGTTGACTATACCTTTCCTCTGATACCAACTATAACGACCCATACTTTAAATACATTGTTAATAC
The DNA here is from genome assembly GCA_963277665.1 of Viscum album. Classification (NCBI taxonomy): domain Eukaryota; kingdom Viridiplantae; phylum Streptophyta; class Magnoliopsida; order Santalales; family Viscaceae; genus Viscum; species Viscum album. The sequence continues at coordinate 1,326,409,160 of OY728166.1, forward strand.
TTCAAAATTGAATCATACTTATAACAACATATAACAAAACCACGAAAGGACCGTATAGGTATAGTGTCTTTAGAAACTGGGAAACATAAACAACTGGTTCATAAAGCATCTACATTGTCTCCCATTTATTTCATCATATCTATAGTCCCTTTTGGCATATCTTACTTAATAACCTTCTTCCTGACCTAGGGAAAGAAAACATACAAAAGGGTGAGCTCAAATGCTCAGTAAGGGTAAACAAAAGAAATATCAATCACATCGTATACGTAAGCACATAACTTTTGGAAATCTTAACCTGAAAAAGAGATCATAATTTCATAACATGGGATAAATCATGGCAGTGAAATGTAATCACAATAATCATAACTTAAAACATGAAACTTTGTGGCATACACACATAATCATAGAGAATCATTTCTTGTTAGTCAAGACTCATTTCCAAGACTATCTTAGTGGACAAAGTCCCTTTCTGAACCGAGTCACCCTCGTTTCAGTCCTGTTTCACTGAATCGGTATAACCTACCGTTCCAGCCATGTCTATCTCATGAGATATAAAATCTTTACCTAAGGAATTGGAGGAAGATATAGGTCCCACCCATCTCATAATGAAACCATTCTTATGTGTGCCACGAAATCATAAATCATACATCATTACATAACCCATGAAATAAAAATGGGATTCTTAAAAAACATGACATCATAAAACAATTCATATAAGATAAAGGAATTCATAAAAATAATTCCATCACAACATAATCAAATCAATGTAATAGTAGGGATAGAAACAGAACCCTATATTGTCTTAGATGGAAAATAATTTTTATAAAACACTTGAACTCCATTCCTGAGGAAAATATCCTTTCTACTTCTAAAACATTTTTCCTTTCATAACATTTCATACAATTTTAAACTAAAAGAAGTTGATTAAAAATAAACTTGAAAACTTTTAAAGGAAGATTCTTGGAAATAATGTTTTAAAAATCCATTCATGCCTTTTAAGTTAAAAAAACATTCCTCTCGTACTTTTGTCAGAAAAGTCAAAAAAAGTACCTCGTATGAAAAATGACAACAGATTCCTTTCATATCTTTTACTAAAAACTCACCGAAGGGTAAAATAGGATTTAAAAAAATTTAGTTGAATGGAAATAATATTACATATTGAGGAAACATGGATGTGGATGATAAAATACACCCCAGTAAATGCCAAAGTATAAACAATCTCGGATAAAAATGAGATTGTGATATTTTTCCCTTACCTTAGGTCTGTTTTGCTTCGTAAGTGTCTGAACCTCCTGTATAATGATTTAAATAATGTTATTGACGTATTCCATAATCATACTTATTTTTATGATATCATATATGGTCATATTCTTATCTTCTTAGTAGTAATATTTCATTGATACTTGTTATTCGGGTGTTTATAACTTTTTGTTCTTATGCGTGTTTTGTCGAATAAATTCTTATTCTTATCTTTAGGTTATAGATACATCATTTCCAGAATGGTATTAGTGTAATATATATCATATTCATTCATTCAATTCATTTATATAATCATTATTAAATGAAGATCATGTAGAACGAGTCGCATCACATCGTGGAGACGGTATTCCGTACATACGCACGAGTGATGATATCATTCCTATGATCGTGGAATTGTATTGGAGTGTATTTATACTATTTAAGAATCAGTATTACTTTATAATAGTCATATATAGTCATTATTTACACCATTATACCCATCCAAGTAAGGTGGTGGTGGAAAATAGATTACACCACGGCGTGGAGACGGTATTCTGTACGTACGCACGTGTGGTGATTTCTTTTTCTGTAGGATGGATAGATGGTGAAATATGGTTGTTTCATACTTATAATAACATATCAGTATATTATTGATACTTATGTTATTACTTCATAATGAAACAACTAAATAAGAAGAAGTGGAAGAAGAAATAAAGATGAAAGAATCGGTAACGGACATTACCTCTTCTTTGAAGTGCTTCTTTGAGACCTTCTTTTAGGGCACTAAAATTGGTCTTTGAAGAATACCAGGACCTATAGGATGTCTCTATGGAAGTGTAGAGGAGTAATTGGCAGGGGTTGGCCGAGCTTGAAGGCTCAAAGTGGTGTGAGGAAGAGGGGGAGGAGGTGCCCTTTTATAAGGGAGGAGAGGGGTACCTTTGGGAAAACTAAAAATATTATTTTATTATAAAGTCAAGTTCGGTTTTAATTAGCTCCAAATTGATATATTTATAAGCCAAGGTGGGGATGGGTCTAAATCCTCTCATCAAATAGAATTTAGACAAGTTTAGGTTCCTATTTTAACCTTATCATTTAGATTTAACATTAAGTTAAATAAGTTTACTTTTATCGTGTCTTCTTGTGTTCTTATACTATAAGGTTAATAAACTTACTATAAGTAGCCAAACGAACCCCAAGTTGTTTATTATTAATATATATAACATTATCTAAGTCATTTGTTTGAACATTAGATTTTTAGGAATAAAATAACAATTACTAATATAATATGTGTTTTAAAAAAAATTATGTCAATTTTGACACTATATAGTAATTGATTTTTGTGAAAATCATAACAGAATGATTAGTTCTAAAAACTTTAATTAAATCAATAATAACATGTAATAGTAACCTAGAAAATTAGTTTAATTCATAAAAAGTCTCAAATTTCATTTATTTTGGTGTTTATAACATTAATTATGTCAATATTTCATTAATAAGATAATTACTGCATCATCTTTGTGTCATAAATAAATTAACTTATTTAATGTCTAAAAATTACAAATAAAATACCATTATGTAGTAAAGCTTTTTATCTTTCTAATTAATATTTATAGTCGAATTTATCTTATGTATAACCCCATATTAAAAATTATTTACTTATTAAACTTTGATTTTAACTATTTTAACCCTTCTTTAAATAAATTAATAATAAATGTCCTAATCTAATCCAAGTGGGCCTAAATGGTCATATTTTATTCCTAAGTTTGTTTTTGGTCGCATTACACTTGTCCAATAGAATTAGGACTTTTGTTAGGGTAATAATAATATCATCTTTACCCTTAAATACCCTATTTACTTTTAACCGTGGTAAAAAAAAGTAAAAAGTTACTATTCACCAAAAAAATTATTTTCATCTCATTGAACCACATTTTACTTACTAACATAAACCGTGTCTCTCGGATTTTTGAAATTACACTCACAGAAGCGTTAAAATTATGTTTTATGAAAAATTCCGTTTTTTAACTACCACTTAGTGGTTTCACTATTCATCAAAAATTGAATGTTTTCAGAAAAATACCAAAATTTCACCCTAGGATAATTTCGATATTCCGAATCCAAAAATGAAGTCCATTTTGAAAAATAAAATTTATAAAATTTCAAAAAGTGGTTATTACTATTCATAACGGCTAGTTTTAATAATGTTTTAATAGCATATCATTGTTTAGTGAAACTCGGTATTGCGTACGACGCAAGCTATCGAGGAAGGTCGCGATTTCGTGTAAAGAAATCCAAGAAAGTGTTGTGTATAAAAAGATTCCTTTGATGATTTATATAACATAAAAGTCTCGGTTGTTACAGATCTTGAGGCATTATGTTTAATATTGTCATCTAAACTAGGTAACGATAAATAAAATGTACCCTTTTTCAAGAATTGATGGCCTCTTTGTTGAGTTTTGAGGTGAGATTTGGTTCTCGAAGATCAATCTAAGGTTTTTCAACCACCACTTGAGAGTTTGTGATGATGGTATTCTAAAGATGGAATTTTCATGTCGCTATTTACACTATGAGTTCCTAGAGATATCTTTCAGTTTGATGAATTTCCCCTCTATGTTTATAAATTTGATGAACTGGATCTTTAATCCATACATAAAATGATTTTTTGTTTTCATCATTGATGACATACTCATTAAATCATCATCATATGAGGAGAATGTAGAGAATATGATGATGTTTTTAGAGTTACTATGTGATAACCAGCTTTATAGTAATATCTCAAGTGCTAGTTTTTTATCTATAAGGATCACTTTTTGGGGCATGTCATTTATGATCATGGTTTAGTTGTAGACCTTTAAAATATTGATTCAATGATTTCTTGGGATCCACCCAAGAGCATGCTAGAGGTGTAGATCTTTCTTGGGTTAGAGGGGTACTACAGGATATTAATGATTTAATTTTCCAAAGTAGTATCCCCTTTTCAACCCTGGCATGGAAAGGACATCCCTTTACCTAGACTGAGTAGTATCATAGATCCTTCAAGTAGTTGAGGTTGATCTTCAACAATGCTCTTGTGTTGAGTCTACCAGAGGAGGGCATGGACTATATAGTGTTTTGTGATGCGTCTTGAACTGGGCTCAGCTGCATATTGATGTACAGGTATGAAGTTATTTTATATTGGCTGACTTATTTGATACCCCATGGTAATAACTATGTGACTCATGACTTGGATTTGGATGTAGTATTCTTCTCTCTAAATATGTGGAGGAAATTTATTATGGGATATCACTTTGTTGTTACTAATACCATCATAGTCTCAAGTATATCTTCAGGTAGAGAGATATTAACCTAAGACATAGGCATTGGTTATATTTCCTATAGGAATATGACATCAAGGAAGGGAAATGTGGTGGAATATTCCCTTATCATGTAGTCTCTTTATCCCTTGTTGGATGAGGAATCTGAGCAATTAGCTTCTTTGTAGCTAACCCTAGTGAAGGATAGGGGTGCATATTTTCTTTAGTCAATGGTGATGACTCCAATACTAATGCATCATTGGAGGGAGGATCATTTGATATGAATCCACTATAAGCTTCTTCATAGCTAGATATCTTTAAGGGATGCACCATATAGATTCTATGAAGTAAGGTAGAGTTTCATCCTCTTCCAGGAATGTACTACGGTTCATATCAAAATGTGATAGGAGGTTATGAGGTATTTTAATACTTCTCATTTTTTGTATATCCTGATGTTTAAAATATGTACAAGTACCTTTGGTGAAATGTTTTTTGGGCTGGCATGAGGTGGATTTTAGCTGAGTTCATCTCTTGATGTCTCGTGTGTTAATAGGTGATGTTTGATCACCAAGTTCTAGAAATTTTGATATAGCCTCTTGAGATCTCAAAGTGGAAATGGGATGGAATATCCATGGATTTTTTTATATGGATTCTATGGATAGAGTGATGTCATGATTTTGTCTTGGTAATAATTGACTGACTTACCAAGTCGGTGTATTTCCTTGATATTAGGGAGTAGAGTTCAATGGATAGTTTAGGGAAATTGTACGTGTGGTAGATTGTCCAAATTCATGAGGTACACTTGATGATTTTCTCTAACCATGATTCATGGTTTATGTCACATTTGTAAAGAGTCTTATAGAAGGAATTTTGGACATAATTGAGAATGAGTACAGAATTTCCCCTCCAGATATATGGGCAGACCGAGTGGACTCTCCAAGTGTAGGAGTATATATTGAGGTCTTATGTATTAGACTTTAATCAGAGCTAAGAGGATCACTTTCCACAATTAGAGTTTTATTTTAATAAAAACTATCACTCTAATATCGGTATAGAACCTTTCAAGGCCTTGTATGAGAGACCCTTTAGGTCACCCTTATATTGGTCTGAGATCGGAGAGACTTCTCTTGTTGGGATAGATATTGTATAGGTTATGAAAGAGAAGTTTTACATGATCCAAAAGCATATGAGGATATCCTAGATAAAACAAAAAAATTAATAATATCGATATCATAGTACCTTGGAGTATGAGGAGGGAGACCATGTTTTCATGAGAGTCTCCCCATGATGCGGATTTTACAGATTCGTCCAAGGTGGAAAATTATCCCCACGGTTCATTAGACCATTTGAGATCCTATGGAGGTTTAGGGATATTGTTTACCTCCTAGATCTACCCCTACTGTTGGACCGGGTTCATAACATCTTCCACGAGTCACCACTGAGGATATACGTTCATGATTCTATGTGGGTTATTGACTGGGGTGATCTAGACATCGAGGATGGTTTCACCTTTGTATAGTACCCAGTGTCAATTGATGATCAGTTTGAGAGGATCCTTCAAGGATGGACAATCCCCTTTGTTCATGTACTATGGAAGTACAGGATAATATAGGATATCTCTTGTGAGTGAGAGAGCTATATGCAGGCTCATTATCCCCACCTTTTTGTTTATCTTGTTCTTTTTGGGTCAAAATTACTTAAAGGAGGGGAGAATGTAATGACTCGGTTTTACCTTTGAAATAATTTGAAATATAATAATGACTATTTTAAAAGTCAGTCACTAAGGCAGCATGAGATTATGGTGTTTGGTGTGCTCGAAATAGATATTATGAAAATATAAAATACATTAATATCACATGCATATAGTTTTCCTAAAATATTGGAATAAATCTTGAAAAGAGTCTCGAATTTCAAATTTGAGACTGTATATTGATTCAATAATATAGGTTTTACCCTAGGTGTTACCTAAGGTTGGTCGGCACTAGATTACCGGTTGAGATAGCCATTAGTGGTTCATCTAAACAAAATAAATAATTAAATTATTTTATTTTATTTTAAATGATCTAACCTAAAACCTCTATAAATACCCTCTTATGGAAATTCTATCAGGTAATATGCATAACTCTATGAGATTAAATAGAAGTAGACACATCATTCTTCATTGGCGGATCACATCGGATGAATATGGGTGATCAGATTGAGTTGGATCAAAAGGCAGTAAATGTAGTGGGAATTCTCCTTTACTAGAGAACCCGTTACTCACAAAGGATTGATCCCAATTGAGTTATTACTCATCCATTGTTGATTTTATCCTTTTTATTAAAATATTTAGAATTTATTATTTATATTCTTATTAACTTGTAATTTATTATATACTTCGCAAGAGCTCGGTATACGAATTAATTTTTTTAATTCAATTTATTATTCATTTATCATGATATCATCTTGAATATCCCTAATTTATAATAATTGGTCCAGAATGATTGGAAAACAATTATTAAAGATTTGTTCTTGTACTTTTCCCTTGCTCGTTCTTCATGTTCTTCATTGTTGGACCATGTGGTCATGATTCGACACTGCTGGGGTGAGTTCAACTGCATTCGAACTGCCATATTAATGGTCGTTGTGTGAATGATGAATGGATCAGTCCTTTGTTGATATATTGGGACAGATCCTAAGTTGTGAGTGCTGATTCCTGGATATAATATCTTGAGTGTCAACTTCATTGGGAGTCAGGTGATAGGATGCATGACGGTCGACATTTCAAGCTTTATACGGATCATCAAATTCCATTTTCTAGCTACCAAAGTCAAGGAAATTATGTCCAGAGGAAGTTTTCTCTAATATTGGGTGGTCAATCGGTGAGATTCATGGAAATGGGTGTGAATTTGGAAATTGTTTGAGAAATATGAATTTCCTGTAAAAAAAACCTGACTATGCATCGTATGTCCTGATAAAACACACAACGTGTAGCCCCCCCCCCCCCCGGCTGCGGTGCTATAGTTTTGGGAAAAGTTAAGGATCACACGCCATGTTGTTGGACCCACAATCCATGTGAACCTGCACTAGAAATCAAGTTTTATTCCATCTGTACACTCCCAAGACCCCATACAGGAGAGCACGACGTATACTATGGGAGTTAATGAGTACAGGCTAGTAACCAAGCGTGGATAGGTATAAGGTCATGGCCTATTGTACATGGGTACGGCTAGGAGCACACGGTCAATCCCTGATTGTATGAGACATGTCATTTAAAAACAATACATTCCATGTACTGTGACATGGAATCCAAACTATGTCTATATAAGAACATGGCTAGGAAATGTGTTTGATAAACACGTCGTGTATACCCTTTACATGCCATGTACTTCCCTCTATAACTTCTTCCTATCATATATCCTTCTTTTGGACTCATATTTTGTCCTAAAAATATCCTATACTGTGTGTTTTTTAACACTTAATGTTATAGTTTACATCATTAGGGAATTCAATATATGATGTGATATTTTCTAATAAAGACACTTATTTGGGTGATACTTAATGAATGTAGTGATCCAGGTAGGATCATCTAAGATATGTGAGGGTCGGTACTCCCCTATCCCACCAGGGTGCAAGTTATCTATACTCTTTATACATATAGATATTGTACTCCCCTGCACTGGGAAAGTGTCCTCTATCTATAGAGTAGTACTCCCCTATCTTCGAGATTCAGTGGGGGTGTGGGTCCTCTATGGGATTTGTAGCTCCCTCAATTGTGGAGCGTAGTAGTGAGGAGCAAGACCCTCCACACATATTATAGTGAGGTTTCATTTGATTTTGGGAATCAGTGATGGAATTTTGAAGCTACAAGATTACTTATCAAATTTGGATGGGTTGTGAGATGGAGATCCCCTTTCTCACCATCTGTTTTTCTTTATGAGAATATATTTTTATTGGGTTTTGTTTCCCTTACATTTGGATTGAGCTAACTAATACTATTTTATATTTCTATTTCTCCCTGTTTGGTTTTAGGGGTGTCCTACTGGTTATGTATCTACTCACCCTTACATGGTCTTTTCTTGTGCTTATTGTGTCTTATAAAGACAATATATAGATTCATGGGGACTTTTCTGGAGCTTAAGGATACTTGGGTGTATTAACCGCATATGATGGTTTGTTTTTAGAGATGAGGAGCCAAGATCTCTTAGCTTTATTATATTCCTAGTTTTTTTAGGTTGTGACCTCTTTTGTAGTTGGATGTGTATTTTTACCCTTCACACTTTGGTTTTATTCTATTGTACTCTGATTTATTCCCTAGAGTTTTTGTATGCATGATTATACTCTATATTTACTTTTGTTTACTATTTATCTACACGTTTTCATAGAGAAATCACGGGTCAATGTGTACAGGTACATTAGATAAAGGCCTCCCAATTTATTTATGGCTTCTCAGAACATATCACCAGCCTATGGAAAATTAGAGGTGGGATTGGGGTTGTGATGGTTTGGCCTTCCACTGGCCTAGATGGCCCTGGTGGGTCTATTCATTATAGTATTCAAGATAAAATGGGAAGTGGTTTTAGGCACCCAGTTTTATAGTACTCCTATAGAACTCTAAATTGGAAGAGCTTGTATCCTAGTTCTAACTTTCAAATGAGGTTCCCATGGTTCCCTTTATAGCCAAAATGGGAAGTGGTTTTAGGCACCCAGTTTTAGAGATACCACTTGTGTCTCAGTTTTGGAAAAGTAGAAGGCAATATCACGACTTAGAAAAAAAATGGATAGTTATTGTATGCCATCTTGATTATCTCACTGTAAAGTTTGGTTTCCATTGAAAATATTTATTGGTAGATATTTTCAAAATACCAAACCTAACTTTTGAATTCTTACAGATTATGTCCACTGGATAGATTAGTTCAGATGGGATAATAGATGGAATAATTTAGCTTTTATTTCTTTAGATGAGTTATAGCCCATGAATTTTTGGATCTTCCCACAAAATTTCGTCCCATTTGAATAAATGGATTTTGTTTAATGTGAATAAAAGTGGATGGGTGTCCTTGGGATTTCATGCAGTTTGGCCCATTTTCCTTCTGGATCATCTTTGGGGCATCCAAATCACCTCCTTTAATAATGAAAATATAAAAAAATTATAATTTACCCTTTTAACAGTGATAAATATTAAATAATGGAATAAAAAATGAAGTTAAATTTTATATTATATTTGAAATTTACAATACAAAAATAGGTTAGCACAGTGGTGTAAAGCTGAAAATGAAACAGTGAATCGTGGGGCGATCACAACCCCACACCTGAACATTTTCACTCCTCGGAAAAGTCATATTTCCCTAAATTATGCATGTCGATATTTACAACTTCATAAATATTTAACATTCAATGAAAATTTAATTCCTGATATTAATGTGATCAAATAAAAAATTACACCAAGGAGTTGTTCTCAGTGATCATGTAAAAAGACGTCTCAAAAAATATATTAGAATGAAATTCCAAGAGATGAATGATAACAATTGAATAAAATAATTCAAAAGTAAATCATGTCACTAATTCTCCATGTGTGTGTGTGACAACCATTTCATGCAATTCTTTCACTTTTTATTGAGTAAATATAAGTTATTTTAAAAATTGTCTACTTACATTATCCTTTCCACCAAACCTGCCCTACATCCTTTACAATCAAATTTCAAGATCCACTTACTTAAAAATTCCTAGAATTCAAACCATAATCTCCCAAAAAAGATATCACCAAATATTGTATATATCATCACTCCCCTCATTTATTATTTTTTTTTTCAAAAGTTGAACTCAGAACAAATCCCACACTCTTCTCTCAACCCTTGTTTGATCTCCCGACAACACTAATTGTAATAGTTATAACAAGATAAAAAGTCGAGGAAGGGTGGTTTTTGACCTACCCAATATACAAAAAAAAATTAGGGTGTAAAATTGTTAGATAATAGGTACACACAAATAGCTTAATCTGGTACATTAATGAATTAAATCCGATAAGGAACGAATGTATGGAAAAATAATTTTCGAAAGTAGATAATAATCAACCTAAATTGTATTTACCTTCTATTATGTAAGATATTTTCACACTTCATGGTTGGGTGAAAAGGTGTGTAGAGAAATTAAGTGACATAATTTTCCCTTAAACAACTCATACATAGGGTATTATTCTTCTCAAAGGTTTAAAAATGGTTTAACTATTTATATCATTAAGAAAGAGACAAATTTCAAAATAAAGTCACACCATAGTATTTAATTCTTGTTGAAATGAACATTTCATCAAAAAAATTCTTAAATGTTAAAAAAATATGAAATACAAAAAATCATCATTCATTTTCAATAACATCCATGACTAAGTAGGTATCATTTTTTATGATAAAGTGGGCATAAAAAATTAACATTTCGTCACAAAAGTGAGGGGTAAATGAGGGGGGGTGAAAATACAATGTAGAAAGTGAAAAAGAAAGAAAGAAGATGAAAATTTCTAACTAACCCAGGAATATACCCAACCCCCACACCTAAAGTCTGTATCATCCTCACTATAAAAAAATAGAATGTGGGAAGTAAGGATAAAACTTAGTGGGTTTCATTCATAGACTACTTCTTGAACTTGGAGTTCATCCATTGTAGACTCTAGAATAGCTTTGTGGAAATGCTTCAACAGCTTCCCATTGATAGTGAAGCTTTTCTTGGTTTCTTTATTTTAAACCTAAACAACACCAAATGGAGAGACATTGGTAAAATTGTATGGTCCAAACTAGTAGGAACAAAGCTTACTTGGATGCAACTTTAGACTTTCATTGTAGAGGAGGACCTTCTTCCCAATGTGGAACTGATGATGAAGGATGAGATGGTCATGGGCATCCTTGGTTCCCTCTTTATAAATCAAAGAGTTATCATATGAATCTCTATGCATTTCCTCTAGCTCTTGAATATAAAACTTCCTTTTCTCACCTGCATCTGATATATTCATATTACATTATTTGACAACCCAATATGCACGATTCTCTACCTACATTGGGAAGTTACATGCGTTTCCAAACACAATTCTATATGGTGACATTTTGGTTAGGGTTTTAGAATATGTACGGTATTCCCAAAGTGCATCATCTAAGTGTAAACTCCAATATTTCCAATTGGGATGTACGGTTTTTTTTCAAGATTCTCTTAACTTCTCAATTTGAGATTTTTTCTTGCATGTTAGTTTGTGGGTGATATATAGTAGAGACTTTATGAACAACCCTATACATATGAATAAATGTTTTCATCTTACGATTGCGAAAATATGAACCCTAATCACTAATGATTAATCTAGGCAAGACAAACCTACTAAAAATTTGGGTCCCCACAAAATCAAAACCACCCGAGAGTCATCATTCTATGTGGATTTTTCTTCCATTCATTTTGAAATATAGTAAACAACCAGTAATATATAAACAAAACCAAATGAATTTGAAAAAGTTCCTATGAATTCAATGCCCCATGCATCAAAGATCTCAAGAAATAACATGGATTGTGGGGAATTTCATTCCTCTTTCAGATATTCCCTATGAATTTACATCCTCTGCATGACTTAAAAAATCAATGACAATCCTTAAACAATGTAGGCCTATAAATTCTAGAGTGAAGGACCTTCCGAGCCATATGTTGAGAGCCAAAGTGGCCCCCACAGGCCAAAGTGTGGCAGAACCTAAGGATAGAATGAAACTCATGGTTAGGGATACACCTTCGAACAAAATGATCACTAAAAATTCTCCATAGGTATGGATCATCCAAAATTTACACTCGTGACTTGTGCCTAAGTATTTGGGATTGTGTTGTGCTAAAATCTATGGGGACCTTATATACTGCCAAAAAGTTCACAATATATGTATACCAAGGGGTAAGTTCAACTATATCCAAAAGGTTCCCATAAGGAATGAATTATCTAATGGGGAGGGATGAGTCAAAATGGTGGTCCAATTGTGGGGAAATCATATTAATGTGGTTAGATACAACATTTTACACTCCTCTCTTATCACAAATCTCAAGGTCAAACTCTTGGAGGAGGAGCATCCATCGAATGAGGTGGGGATTATCTTTAGGTTTTATTAAGAGAAAATGAAGGGCATCATGATTAGAAAACACAATTATTTTTTATCCAATAAGATATGAATGTAATTTTTACAAGGAAAATACAATATAAAAGATTTCTTTTTTAATGGTGGTATAGTTTTCCTAGGCAGGGTCATGGGTACATAAGGCATACGCAATGACATGAGGAAAATTTTCAACCCTTTGGGATAAAACTGCCCAAACTATAAAGTTATAGGCATCACACATAAGTTTGAATGGGAGATCCCACCTTAGTGTTTGTATGATGGAATCTGATTTGAGACTCCTTTTTAGTGAATTGAAATCATCCTCACAATTTTTATCAAAAAAAATTCATAATCTTGTTGAAACAATTGAGACATGGGAAGTGAAATCTTACTAAATTCTTTAATGAATCGGTGGTAATTACCAGCATGACCCAAAAAAGATCACACCTCATGAACACGTTTTGGATATGGAAGGGTTGAAAATAATTCATTTTTTGATTTATCCACTCAAGTTGCATCATTTTAAATAACATTCCCAAGAACTATCCCCCACTAAACCATGAAATGTAATTTCTTGTAATTTAATACGAGATCCTTTTCAATGTAATGACAGAGGAAGGAACCTAGGTATTCCAAACAGATATCAAAGGAAGTTCCGTAAACTATGAAATTATCCATAAAAATTCCATACAATTCTCAAGTTACTCAGAACAAATACTCAACAAACATTGTCAAAAAGTACCAGGAGCATTACATATACCAAAATGAATCTTTCTATACGAAAATGTGCCAAATGGATAGGTAATTTTTGTCTTTTCTTGATCCTCATGGTCTATAGGGATTTAGAAACAACTCGAATAGCCATCAAGGAAAAAATAATGGAACTTACCACCCAATATTTCTATCATTTGGTCAATGAAATGTAGATGAATGTGGTCCTTTTATGTGGCTTGATTTAGTCGGTGGTAGTCAATACAGACTCGCCAACTTTTTTTCACACATGTTGGAATCAATTCATTCCTTTAATTTGACATAATCGTTATTCATATTTTTTTAGGAACAATTTGCATTGGGCTAACCCATTTACTATCATATTTAGGATAAATGATCCCAAATTATGTAATTTACTGACTTCAAATTTTACCACTTAAAAGAGAGTGGGATTTAAATGGTGTTGAGATTTCCTTAAAGGCATAACCTCGTCATATATAAGTATATGGTTCATAAAAATAGATGGTCTAATTCTGGGAATATCATCCAATGTACATCCTATCACCTTTTTACACTCTCTAAAAAGGTTGAGCAGTTTTGATTTCTACTGTGGAGGGAGTTTATTAGAAAAAATGATGGGAAATTGGTCAATACTCTCAAGATAGGCATATTTTTAATTAGATGTAAGTGGTTTTAGTTCCAACACTGGTGGTTTTTGGATTGATGGAAGAGGATTTAGGGGGAGTGAGGTCCATGAAACTGTCTATCTACTCATGTTTCTTCTCTAAGGAAAGAGAATATATAGAAATGATATTTACAAAATCATCAAAAATCATGGGTACCTCAGAATGAACAGACTCATCAATTTAAGTAAAAAAATCATTTTTCTAAACCCACACAACACTCAAAATATGAATCAAAACTCAATCCATCTAATTGTTAAGAAGAGGAAAATGAATTAGGGCATGGTTTGAGGAGATAATTTTGTGTGTGTGTGTCATTATAAATAATTTCGATAGAATAGACAGGAAGAGTGGAGTGCTCTTCAACAGGGTGTTTCAGAGCATCAAGGATATTTAAACTCACCTTTTATCAACTAAACTCCATGGACATCATACCATTATGAACATTTATGATCGTCTTTTTTGTCTTGAGGAATGTCCTCCCAAGTATGAGAGGGGCATATTCTTGGGTTCAGGTATCTTCTATCTTAATAATGTTGAAGTTGGTGGGGAAGATGGCATTATTCACTTTTACTAGGACATCCTCGACTACTCCTGGTGGGTGTGTTGTGCTCTGGTTGGCAAGTTTCACAATGATGCATGTCGGTTAAAGATCTCCAATCTGTAGAGAAGTGTACACAGAGTAAAGAATTACATTAATTAAAGAACACAAATATATCATAGTATCTGAAAATAATTTCTTATATATGGTGTAAGTATCATGAAAGTTCTTAGATCCTTTAATTTGGTTGGAATTGTTGGTTGAATCAAGTCCGAGACATTCCTTCCCAAGTTAACTCTCTCATTCCCCTTTAGCCTTCGTCTATGGGTCAAAAGTTCTTTAAGAAATTTGTAATAATGAGGAATTTGTTTAACTATATCCAATAAAGGAATGTTAACATGGACCTTTTTAAATGTATCCATTATTTCTTTATCAGTCTTAATATCAAAAAAAATCTTAGATTTGGGGAGTCTTTAAGGGAAAGGAAGAGGAATTGATTGTTCATGGGAATCCTAAATGATAATTTGATTACCATTTTTGTCTTGTTTTTCTTTACGTAAAACATTTGAGGGTTGTGAAAGAGATTTTTCAAGAGGTAGAAATACATATTGGTTATAATCATTGGATGAATAAACTTATTTACCACTATGAAGTGTGATTGAACAAACATTACCTTTTTCTTTTGTATTATCAATAGGATGGGATGGTAGTTGTCTAGAACCTTGCATCTTAATCTCACCGATGGTATTTTCCAACAGTCCAACTTGAGTTCATAGGTCTTGAATGGCTAATTTTGTGGTTTGTGGGAACTGGAGGTTGTTATCAGCCATTTGTTTCATCATGTCTTCTATTCTAGTCTCGACTTTTGGAGGGGGTTATTGGAAAGGCCTTTAAGGTGTTTGAGAATTTCTAGGAGGTGGTGGGTGACTACTATTCCCCTATTGGTTCCATTTTTGTTGAGGTTGGTTTCAATACCCCCTTGTCTATAGGCTTGGTTGTCTTTCCACCTATGGATGGATGGATAGTAAGGTTCTTTCCTAAAGGGTTGGTTATAGGGGCGGCCTGGAAATATCACCTCACAACTCTCAGAAGTTACTCTCATTTGGGGGAATTGGTCAGAATAGTGGGTTTTAGAAGAAAATATACCATAATGGAAGGGATGGGGATATTGGTATTTACATTAGGAAAGAGAAAGTTATCAAATAAGGGTACGTACCTATTCAAACATTGTGTCAACCTTCTTCTCAAATTCAATACTTTTCACCTCATGGACACCTAGAAGGGGTATATTAGACCTTGAAAAAAATTGTTGTGTATTTTGTACCATGTTCTAAATTAGGGTTATTTCAGAAATTGGGGTCTTATCAACTAGTGCACCACCTACAGCAGCATCAAGCATATTTCAATCAATAGGAATTAAACCTCCATAAAAATAATTTATTAAAAGTTGATCACTTATTTGGTGGTGTAGGAAACTTGAAAAAATACTTCTAAATCTTTCTTGGTATTCATGAAGAATTTCCCCTTAATATTGTATTATACCATATATTTTTTCTTATTTTTGCAGTTTGAGAGGCTGGAAAATATTTTTCAAGAAAAAGGTGTTTCATGTCCACCTATCCTCTAATTGAGGAATTAACATAATATAGTCAATCATTAGTACTTTCATATAATGAAAATGGGAATTCCCTAAGATTTGCATGTTCTTAATTCAAATTAGTAGGTTTTAATGTAAAACACATAGCATGGAATTTTTTTAAGTGCTTATATAGATATTCTCCCACGAGTCCATGGAATCTTGGTAACAAATTAATTAAACTAGATTTAAGTTCAAAATTGGGTGTCTTGCCTTGTAATTGAATATAAGTGGGTTGGATATCAACATCTAGAAAGGTTAGTTATTTTCATCCATGTTATACAATTTTATTTTAGTTTTGATGTTGGTTCTATAAGAAGAAGAAGAGGAAGGGTCAAGAAGTGTGTCGATTTTTCATGTGTCCTCCTTCAATGGTTTGTTTGGTGATTCTTGGGGTCGATGACGTAAGATCTTCTCTGGTTCATGCTTGAATGTAATTAGTTCCTCCGAGGAATATCATGTCATAAACATGTCCTACAAAAGGATTATTTGAGAACTCAAATTTAAAAAAATGAAATAAGACAATAAAAGAACAAATAATTACAAAATACACAATAGTTTTATAAAAAACACACTCTAAAAACAAAAGTGCTCACCAGAAACAACGTAAAACATTTGACGGTCTTTTCATGAAACGTTAAATTGATTATGATTTAAATGTGATTATATATTCTAGGGTAGACCCTAGGTCATCTCTTAAGGATCATTGATAGATTTATAGTGTATATTCTAAATAAAAAGTACTAAAAGAGGGGGTTGTTTTGAAAACAGTTTAAATAAAATAACTTATTTTAAAGAGTTTAATAGTTGAAGAACAAAGTGGATTTTTAAAAATATGAGAAAAATAGTTCGTTTTTAATTCACTACACAAATTTAAAGTTCATCATTCTTGGAGATTAATTAGGGTATGATGTAAGTACTTGGTTGAAATTAATCAGAATCCCAATTACTTCCCAAGCTTTTATATCAAAGCATGTTGAGCCAAAACTTGATATAGAAATCATATAGCTATGGTCCAAATCTCATTCATTTTATAATAATAATCAAATAAAATTTAAATCTCTAATAAGTGGGGAAGAAAAAAATTCTTGTGTTATCCAATCAGAACAACATAAGTCACACACTTAAGACTTCACACCAATCGGTTAAATGTACAGAGCAATACATTCGATTCAATCAAACAAAGAATTAAAACATGAATCAATGTAATATAATACTAAATGAAATGTTTTAAAAAAAAATACATCAAACATGTAGTATTACAAGTTCGGTAACTCCCTTTAAAATATGTGTAGCTACCTCGCAACGAACACCCACAGTTTAGCCCAGCATCGAGAGGAGGATGAAAGTCGGGTGGAAATCCTTCTTCATTCTTGACCCCACCATAAGGATAGGGGCCTCCAAAAATTCTAGGATGAAGAGAGGAATCCTCTATAACTCAAAATTATTAGAGCTTATCTCTGAGTTCGAACTAACAAATGGAGTTCTCATAGTGCCCTTTTATAACCAAAATGGGAAGTGGTTTTGGGAACCCATTTTTCATGATACCACTTGTGTCTCTGTTTTGGAAAAGTAAACAGACATATACCAACTTTGAAAAAATATAATATTTCTTGACTGGAATCTTTAATGTCTACCTATCAAATTTGGAGGCCATTTTACATCTTTATTGTGAGATATTGTCAAAATACTGAACCTAACTTTTGAATCTGAGCAGATTCTATCCCCTGGAAAAATTGGTTCGGATGGGCCAACAGATGGATGAATTGATCTTAGGTTTCTTGATATTAGTTGTATACCATGAAGTTTTGGATGTTCCCACAAAATTTGGACCCATTTTAATTCATTTATTTCACACAATGTGTAAAATAGTGTACGGGTTTCCTTGGGCTTCCATGCAGTTTGGCCCATTTTCCTTCTGGATCATCTTCGGGGCCTCCAAATCACCTCATTCTACAATTAAAATATCAAAAAAAGTATAATTGAACATTTTAACAGTGATAAATATTAAATTATAGAATAAAAAATGAAGTTTAATTTTACATTATATTTGAAATTTACAATACAAAACTATTTTAGCATAGTGGTATAAGGGTGAAAATGAAGCAGTGAATCATGGTGTGATCATGTACCAGATTGACATTATTTCTAGATGTTATAGTGAACCATGGATGTCTATTGGTGGGTTTAGACATTTAAAAATTCTTGATGACCAATTGAAATTGATACCCAACATCAAAAGGTTGTGATAATGAGGGATATTGATGTCCAGCATGTTGCATAATGAAATAGACTAGCCTCAATAAAGAAAAAAGAAATGTTTGATATCCATCATATGTCATTGGGATGGCCATGATAGGAAATTATACCCTAAAATTACTGGATCAATTTCACACTCCCATTCAAGATGATTTATTTCCTCTAATTTGAACTTTTCATATTATCAATTATATGGTTTTAATATAAATTACATCATTTTTTAGAATTTTGTGAAATTTATGAATACTTTTACTATGAAATAATAACTAGTTCATAAATTATACAACTATTTAAATAAATCACACATAAGATAATCATTCCTAAATGTTACATCATTTAAATAAATAAAACTTCCTTATATTAAGGTAAAAACAATAAGAGAAACTATCATTCTATAAAATTCCCTTTCATTTACATAGATTTTTAAAATGATAAAACCATTTTGTAAATCATCATTTGGTTTTCATAATAAGACTTTCATGTTCACATAACAAGGAATATGAAAAGTACATGTGAAATGACATGAAATAATAATCAAACTAACCATGGATACACCATATGGAAATCACATGAGAAAATAACCATGAAAGATATCATCATGTGAGAAATCATACATATATTACAAAGCATGCTCTTTGGGATCTATTCTATTGGTATATGTGATAAACATGAAAGAAATCCCCAATACATATGGTGTATCCATTTTATATAACTTACATGTTCACTAAACTATTTCTAAATTAAACCCCATTTAAAAACATGTATCTCTTCTTACAGGAATAGAGGTGAAACCATTCATCTTTGGAGGCGGAGATCATGAAGAGTAGATCAGGTCCTCATGATGATAAATCAAAAATAAAAAACATTAATCCTTTGTCAAACCCGTTAGATATGATATCCACTTCTCAATTGGGTTCCAATGAGATAATATGAGAATATATCATGCAAGGATCTAATAAAACAATAGGAACCCACACCAAAAACTAAACATACTTTGAAAAATCCGACAAGAATGAAGATTGATCCAAGGAAACATATAGAAAAACCTCAAAGGAAAATGAAGCTCAAATTAAAGTGTACCTCTAAGATATAAAACTTTAACCAATGTATTGGATGGTTATATAATAACCCACCCATCACATGATGATAAACCGTACTTATATATTCCACAAGAACATAAAATCATCCATCATTCCTTCATAGCATAATTAACCCATGGAAAATAAATGGGTTTCATGAAAATTTCATTAAAACATCATTATAATCCATCTAGAGAAAGATGGTGGATCCAATCATTTGAGCATATCAATAGTGAAATATGAAAACCATCAAAGGATGTTGACATATATGAAAAATAATTTTCTAAAATCATTAAAAATATGCTTTGAGAAATATGATGAAATTCCCTTTTATTTTTATAATGGGAATTGTCATGTTATATCCTATATTCTCCCATTAAAAATATTAGGTTGACCATAACATTATATTAATATTTTAAACGCAATTAAGATATATTTAATTTTTATACATAGAGATGGATGATATTACTCTACTCACTCAGTAGTATAGGCATGTTTCACATGAGGTGCTAGCAGGTTATGAGGTCTAATAGATTAGGTGCATAGAGAACACCATTATCATCGCATTCTTCCTCCAGCTACTATTATACCATACCTTTGTCATGTTGGATTCTATGGAATCACTTTATCTGATTATGCATTCATTGATCATCACCTTCTTGCTTCCCTCACCAAGGGACGAAAACCTAAGACTCACACATTCCACATGTCTGAGGGATGGATGACCTTCACCCTTGAGGGTGTGGAAGTTTTTCCCGGTCTTCTGATCGAGGGTACTGCAGTTATAAGACACTCCCATGGAGACTATACTAATATTTTTCAATGATTTCTTGTTCTCAACATTATAGTAGTTGATAATACTATGTATGGAGGTTCTCTATATATTAGCTGGATGGACATGCACTTTGTGTAACAGCCCAAGATTTTATAAAAAAATATTCTTTTTAATTTTATTAAAGTCTTGTGTTGTACGCTACACCAAAAGGAGCTTGCACAACACGCATCCTTGACTTGCCTTGCATTACACGCAATCACGACCTTCCTCGATAGCGTGTGTAATACGCAATACCGAGTTTCACTAAACAACGATATGCTATTAAAATATTATTAAAACTAGCAGTTATGAATAGTAATAACCACTTTTTAAAACTTTGTAAATCTTATTTTTCAAAATGAACTTCATTTTTGGATTCGGAGTATCGAATTTAGCCTAAGGTGAAATTTTGGTACTTTTCGGATAACTTTCATATTCTGATGAATAGTGAAAATTACTAAATTATAATTAAAAACAACTTTTTTAATCGAAATAATTAATAGTGATAAATCATTAATTTGAGTGGTTTTAAAGTATATTTAGAATATATTTTTACAATTTAATACAATGTTGGTCATTGGATGTAATTTCACATTTAAACCAGACATAATCAAGTGTCAATCTTTTGATAGATATTGTTTCTTAAAAACACGCTATTTGTTTTAACAGCGGGATTTAATTATAAAATTAATTAATGCAACTTTTATGTTATGAATTTGGTAAAATAGACTTCATTTTTGAATTCGGAATATGAAATATAGCTTAGGATGAAATTTTGGCATTGTTCTGAAAAACATCAATTTTTGATGAATAGTGGAACTACTAAGTGGTAGTTAAAAAACTGAATTTTTCATAAAACTTAATTTTACCGCTTCTGTGAATGGAATTTCAAAAATCCGAGAGACACGGTTGATGTCAGTAAGTAAAATGTGGTTCAATGAGATGAAAATAATTTTTGGTGAATAGTAACTTTTTACTTTTATTTACCACGGTTAAAAGTAAATAGGGTAATTAAGGGTAAGAATGATATTAATATTACCCTAACACGTGTCCTAATTCTATTGGACAAGTTTATCTCGACCAAAAACAACCTTAAGTTTAAAATATTATCATTTAGGCCCACTTGGATTAGATTAGGACATTTATTATTATTTAATTCAAAGAAGAGTTAAAAGAGTTAAAATCAAAGTTTATTTACTAAAACATTTTTAATATAGGGTTATACATAAGATAAATTCGATTGTAAATATTCATTAGAAATCTAAAAAGATTTCCTACATAATGGTATTTTATTTGTAATTTTTATACATCAAATAATTTAATTTATTTATGACACAAAGATGATGCAGTAATTATCTTATTAATGAAATATTGACATAATTGATGTTATAAACACCAAACTAAATGTAATTTTAGACTTTTTATGAATTACACTAATTTTATAGGTTACTATGATATATTAATGTTGATTTAACCAACTTGGTTCGAACATATAATTATGTTATGACTTTCACAAAAAATCATATATCAAATAGTGTCAAAATTGACACAAAATAGTTTTTAAATCAAATATTATATTATTAATTGTTATTTTATTCCTAAAAATCTAAGGTTCGGCCAAATGACTTAGATAAGGATATATATATTAATAATAAACAATTTGGGGTTCGTTTGGCATGTTATAGTAAGTGTATTAACCATATAGTGAAAGAAAACAAAAAGACACGGTAAAAGTTAAATTAATTAACTTAGAGTTAAATCTAATTGATAAGGTTAAAATAATACCCTAAACTTGTCTAAATCCTATTTGTTGATATTATTTCGACCCATCCCCACTTTAGCTTCGAAATAAGACCCTTTGGAACCATTATAAACCGATTTTTACTTTAATATAAAATAATATTTTGAGATATTCCTAAGGTGCCCCTCTCCTCCCTTATAAAAGGACACCTCCTCCCCCTCCTCCTCACACCAATTTGAGCACTCAAGCTCGGCCAACCCCTGCCAAAATCTCTTCTCCACTTCCCTAGAAACATCCTAGAGGTTCTGGTCTTCCTCAAAGACCAATTTTAGTTCCCTAAGAGGAGGTCTCCAAAAGGCGCTTCAAAGAAGAGGTAATTACCGTTACCAATTCTTTCATCTTTATTTCTTCTTCCACTTCTTCTTCTTAGGTTGTTTCATTATGAAGTAATAACATCAGTATCGCTCATATAATGATATGTTATTATAAGTATGAAACAACCCTATTTCACCTTCTATCCATCCTACGGAAAAAGGAAATCACCGCGCGTGCGTACGTACGGAATACCGTCTCTACGCCGTGGTGTAATCTATTTTCCGCCACCACCTTAATTGGATGGGTATAAAGGTGTAATGAGTAACTATATATGATTATTGTAAAGTGAT
Organism: Viscum album; assembly: GCA_963277665.1. Classification (NCBI taxonomy): domain Eukaryota; kingdom Viridiplantae; phylum Streptophyta; class Magnoliopsida; order Santalales; family Viscaceae; genus Viscum; species Viscum album. Next base: position 1,326,431,905 of record OY728166.1, read on the forward strand.
ATTGATACTGAAATATTATACATACACTTCAACACAATTCCACGACCATGGGAACGATATCATCGCTCGTGCGTACGTACGGACTACCGTCTCCACGACGCGATGAGATTCATTCTCCATGTTAACCATTTAAGAATGATTATAAAGTATATATAAGAAATAATAATGAAATATATGAAATTATAAAGTTACTGGATTTATGTATATATATATATATATATATATATATGTATTTCATCTACTTACTTCCATTTCAAGACAATAAGGAAAGTAAAACAGCGTTCATGCATACGTACGGACTACTGTCTCCATGAACGGTGTTTTTCATTTTATTTATCTATCTATTATATATATATATATACTGAATATATATGATATATAAATATTATTTTATATTCTGGAAGTAAGTAGATCATGATATAAGTAATAATGATGTCAAGAACAACAAGTCAAAACACCTACGATAAATGAAACGATTTTACCCAAAATGCTTCTTTAACATGGAATTTACAAAAGAACGGGTAATATAATGTCATAAGTGAACCATATATGATATCATAACAATGGATATGATTCTGGAATAAGTCAATAACATGATTTAAATCATTATACAGGAGGTTCGGACACTTACAAAGCAAGTCGGACATAAGGTAAGGGAAATATCGCAATCTCATTTTTATCCGAGATTGTTTATTCGTAAGTATTTACTGGGGTGTATTTTATCATCCACATCCATGTTTCATAAATATGTAATATTATTTCCATCCACCTACAATTTTTTAAATCCATTTTCACCCTTCGGTGAGTTTTTAGTGATATGTATGAAAGGAATCTTTTGTCGTACGAGGTACTTTTTGACTTTTTGGACAAAAGTACGAAGAATGTTTTTTTTAACTTATACGGCATGAATGGATTTTTAAAACATTATTTCCAAGAAACTTCCTTTACAAGTTTTCAAGTTTATTTTTAATCAACTTCTTTTATTATAAAGTCATATGACATGTTATGAAAGGAAAAATGTTTTTGAAGAAGAAAGGATATTTTCCTCAAGAATTCAAATCAAGTGTTTTATCAAAATTATTTTCCATCTAAGAAAATAAAGGGTTCTGTTTCTATACATATTTTTACATTGATTTGACTATGTTGTGATGGAATTATGTTTATGAATTCCTTTATCTTATATGAATTGTTTTATGATTTCATGTTGTTTAAGAATCCCATTTTTATTACATGGGTTATGCGATGATGTATGATTTATGATTATGTGGCACACATAAGAAAGGATTCATTATGAGATGGGTGGGACCTATATCTCCCTCCAATGCATTGGGTAAAGATTTTATATCTCATGAGATAGACATGGCTGAAATGGTAGGTTATACCGGTTCAGTGAAACAGGACTGAAACGAGGGTTACTCGATTCAGAAAGGGACTTTGTCCACTAAGATAGTCTTGGAAATTAGTCTTGACTGACAAGAAATGATTCTCTATGATTATGTGTGTATGCCACAAAGTTTCATGTTTTAAGCTATGATTATTGGGATTACTTTTTCACTGCCATGATTTATCCCATGATTATGAAATTATGCTCTCTTTTGCAGGTTATGATTTCCAAAATGTTATGTTCTTATGAATATGATGTGATTGATATTTATTTTGTTTACCCTTACTGAGCATTTTAGCTCACCCTTTTATGTTTTCTTTTCCCCAGGATATAAAGAAAGGTTTTAGGTAAAAAAAAAGAAGATCTTTATGGGAGATTTTGAAGATCTTTCACCACGATTAGAAGATTATAGTCCGAGTTTCCAAAGACACTAAACTATTACGGTCCTTGTGTGTGTGTTTTTGTAATGTACTAAGTATTCCGCAAAAGTAATGTAATGTCAATTTACGTCAAGATACGGGTCTCTACAGTTGGTATCAGAGGAAAGGTTTAGTCAACCTTTGGAAACTAGGATGCGAAAACGTTAGTGAGATCCCTAGAGATATTTCTAAGGTATGTCTAGGGATGCCCCTAAGGATAAGTATACGTATAGGATATAGTCCTAGAACTATGGTAACGATATTAGATTAAACCAAATATGATAGATATTTAAGTTACTCCCCCTTTATTATGATTTTTGCATCTAACACTATTCTGTTTGGGTTTTAGAAAATGGCTGGAAACAAGATGATTCACAATAATGGAGGATATGATGGACAATGGAATGATATTCTTCATGAGCAACCAAATGAAATGGGATTTGGATGTCCAAACATCATTATTATGCCAAATCAGCAATCTCACAATATGATCAATAAAGTAAAATTTGGTAAGTTTCCTGACTCGACTTATAAGAGAAAGATGGAGTTCCATGATGATCATAGAGGAAAGAAAGTTCAATTTCCCCTATGTAAATCATGTGGGAAGAGGCATCAAGGAGAATGTTTCAAGGGAACTGGAAGATGCTTTGGGTGTGGAAAAGAAGGACACAAAGCAAGTAAGTGCAAAGGAAAAGGGTCGGTTAACACCATGGATGAGGATAATGGTATTGCTACGACATCAAAAATGGTTAAGTGTTTTAAATGTGGAATGTATGGGCATTATGAAAACAAATTCCCTAAGGGAAAGACTCATGAAGAGAATCAGTATGGTCATATGGGTAGTATTTATGTGGATGATGATGAAGAGACTACAAATGATATGTGAGATGAAAGAATTTTTGAAGCTTGGTCAATGGTTTGAGAATGTAGTAGAATGATTACATGTTTATCATGTGTAATTTTGGAATAAAGAGACATCTATGGATTGTTACACTGTTGTCTTTCCTTGTGTTTTGAAAGTGTATGATTAATGTTACCAATATCCATGAAAGGTTATTCAGATATTTTTGGAATGTAGATGATATGCGTATAATGAAGGGATAAGGAGAAAATTAAATGTTTAATAGTATTCATGAGCTCATGATTGATATAAGGACTAAGTGATATCATGGTTTGAGTATATAGAATTTTGAGGATTTCGGTATGTGAAAAGTGTTAACTTTTTACTGCATTCAAGTTTTCACTAAGGTTCAATGGGTATTCAAGAGAGTACAATATTAAGGCCTTTGAATGTTTGGAATGTGACCAACAAGATATATCTTATGATATATGGGGATTAACGATGGTATTAAATCTCTGGTAATCGTTTTCACTATGTTATGAGAATGGACTGCAGTATTATGGATAAGCCTAAAGATTGGAATGGATTATGTTGGACATAAGTTAGTATTGTTTAAGGATAGAAGTTTTTTCGATATTATTGATGGGATGTTATAGTAATATAGTTTTATAAAAAGGACAACCTGCAGGACGGGCGACAGCCCATCGCTTCGGACAAGGCTGTGGGAATCGAACCCACAACCGAAGTGCGACTGGCCTTTATCGCCTACCACTGGCCTACAGGAAGTCCCTGTTTAGTAGAAACTAGTTTTATTATATTAAGCAGTATGATATATGAAGTATAAGTCCATTTTAGGAACCATATATGATTAATCTCACTATAGAATGACTTATGTATATTTAATAACTTTTGCTAACCTTTTGTTTGAGACAGATGGAATGAACAGTCATTCTATCACATGATCTGCTAACACTTCACAAATTACAAATTCAACTTCATTTATTTAAGAGATGAAGTGGAAATTGTTCAAGGCACGAACAACAGTGAGATTGTACCAAAATAAAGTAAGTATTTATTCTAATTCAAATTTTCAACTTTAGGGAAATGATCTTGAAAACCAAAAATGTTGTCCTAGTGATCTTATACCCGATGAATCAGATGGTACCTTCTATCATCACAAATCTATGGATTTGTGATTACGGGCTTTTCCATAGCCATGTTCTCTACCACTCTCCATCAGAACATGATGGTTAGATTTCTCTTTCATATCCATATTTTCACCTATGTGGAAACCCAGTGATTAGTTTATTTGGGTAATCGTTACATTTCATACTTTAGTTTTTAAATCCAAGTTTTGGTATTCCTTTTTACGATGTGGGTTTCTATTAAAGAAACTTTCGAATAGTAAACCATTTATAACCCCGACGAATTTCGAGGGCGAAATTCATTTTAAGGGGGGTAGAATGTAACAGCCCAAGATTTTATAAAAAAATATTCTTTTTAATTTTATTAAAGTCTTGTGTTGTACGCTACACCAAAAGGAGCTTGCACAACACGCATCCTTGACTTGCCTTGCATTACACGCAATCACGACCTTCCTCGATAGCGTGTGTAATACGCAATACCGAGTTTCACTAAACAACGATATGCTATTAAAATATTATTAAAACTAGCCGTTATGAATAGTAATAACCACTTTTTAAAACTCTGTAAATCTTATTTTTCAAAATGAACTTCATTTTTGGATTCGGAGTATCGAATTTAGCCTAAGGTGAAATTTTGGTACTTTTCGGATAACTTTCATATTCTGATGAATAGTGAAAATTACTAAATTATAATTAAAAACAACTTTTTTAATCGAAATAATTAATAGTGATAAATCATTAATTTGAGTGGTTTTAAAGTATATTTAGAATATATTTTTACAATTTAATACAATGTTGGTCATTGGATGTAATTTCACATTTAAACCAGACATAATCAAGTGTCAATCTTTTGATAGATATTGTTTCTTAAAAACACGCTATTTGTTTTAACAGCGGGATTTAATTATAAAATTAATTAATGCAACTTTTATGTTATGAATTTGGTAAAATAGACTTCATTTTTGAATTCGGAATATGAAATATAGCTTAGGATGAAATTTTGGCATTGTTCTGAAAAACATCAATTTTTGATGAATAGTGAAACTACTAAGTGGTAGTTAAAAAACTGAATTTTTCATAAAACTTAATTTTACCGCTTCTGTGAATGGAATTTCAAAAATCCGAGAGACACGGTTGATTTCAGTAAGTAAAATGTGGTTCAATGAGATGAAAATAATTTTTGGTGAATAGTAACTTTTTACTTTTATTTACCACGGTTAAAAGTAAATAGGGTAATTAAGGGTAAGAATGATATTAATATTACCCTAACACATGTCCTAATTCTATTGGACAAGTGTATCTCGACCAAAAACAACCTTAAGTGTAAAATATTATCATTTAGGCCCACTTGGATTAGATTAGGACATTTATTATTATTTAATTCAAAGAAGAGTTAAAAGAGTTAAAATCAAAGTTTATTTACTAAAACATTTTTAATATAGGATTATACATAAGATAAATTCGATTGTAAATATTCATTAGAAATCTAAAAATATTTCCTACATAATGGTATTTTATTTGTAATTTTTAGACATCAAATAATTTAATTTATTTATGACACAAAGATGATGCAGTAATTATCTTATTAATAAAATATTGACATAATTGATGTTATAAACACCAAACTAAATGTAATTTTAGACTTTTTATGAATTCCACTAATTTTCTAGGTTACTATGATATATTAATGTTGATTTAATCAACTTGTTTCGAACATATAATTCTGTTATGACTTTCACAAAAAATCATATATCAAATAGTGTCAAAATTGACACAAAATAGTTTTTAAATCAAATATTATATTATTAATTGTTATTTTATTCCTAAAAATCTAAGGTTCGGCCAAATGACTTAGATAAAGATATATATATTAATAATAAACAATTTGGGGTTCGTTTGGCATGTTATAGTAAGTGTATTAACCATATAGTGAAAGAAAACAAAAAGACACGGTAAAAGTTAAATTAATTAACTTAGAGTTAAATCTAATTGATAAGGTTAAAATAATACCCTAAACTTGTCTAAATCCTATTGGTTGATAGGATTTAGACCCATCCCCACTTTAGCTTCGAAATAAGACCCTTTGGAACCATTATAAACCGATTTTTACTTTAATATAAAATAATATTTTGAGATATTCCTAAGGTGCCCCTCTCCTCCCTTATAAAAGGACACCTCCTCCCCCTCCTCCTCACACCAATTTGAGCACTCAAGCTCGGCCAACCCCTGCCAAAATCTCTTCTCCACTTCCCTAGAAACATCCTAGAGGTTCTGGTCTTCCTCAAAGACCAATTTTAGTTCCCTAAGAGGAGGTCTCCAAAAGGCGCTTCAAAGAAGAGGTAATTACCGTTACCAATTCTTTCATCTTTATTTCTTCTTCCACTTCTTCTTCTTAGGTTGTTTCATTATGAAGTAATAACATCAGTATCTCTCATATACTGATATGTTATTATAAGTATGAAACAACCCTATTTCACCTTCTATCCATCCTACGGAAAAAGGAAATCACCGCGCGTGCGTACGTACGGAATACCGTCTCCACGCCGTGGTGTAATCTATTTTCCGCCACCACCTTAATTGGATGGGTATAAAGGTGTAATGAGTAACTATATATGATTATTGTAAAGTGATATTGATACTGAAATAGTATACATACACTTCAACACAATTCCACGACCATGGGAACGATATCATCGCTCGTGCGTACGTACGGACTACCGTCTCCACGACGCGATGAGATTCATTCTCCATGTTAACCATTTAAGAATGATTATAAAGTATATATAAGAAATAATAATGAAATATATGAAATTATAAAGTTACTGGATTTATGTATATATATATATATATATATATGTATGTCATCTACTTACTTCCATTTCAAGACAATAAGGAAAGTAAAACAGCGTTCATGCATACGTACGAACTACCGTCTCCATGAACGGTGTTTTTCATTTTATTTATCTATCTATTATATATATATATATATATATACTGAATATATATGATATATAAATATTATTTTATATTCTGGAAGTAAGTAGATCATGATATAAGTAATAATGATGTCAAGAACAACAAGTCAAAACACCTACGATAAATGAAACGATTTTACCCAAAATGCTTCTTTAACATGGAATTTACAAAAGAACGGGTAATATAATGTCATAAGTGAACCATATATGATATCATAACAATGAATATGATTCTGGAATAAGTCAATAACATGATTTAAATCATTATACAGGAGGTTCGGACACTTACAAAGCAAGTCGGACATAAGGTAAGGGAAATATCACAATCTCATTTTTATCCGAGATTGTTTATTCGTAAGTATTTACTGGGGTGTATTTTATCATCCACATCCATGTTTCATAAATATGTAATATTATTTCCATCCACCTACAATTGTTTAAATCCATTTTCACCCTTCGGTGAGTTTTTAGTGATATGTATGAAAGGAATCTTTTGTCGTACGAGGTACTTTTTGACTTTTTGGACAAAAGTACGAAGAATGTTTTTTTTAACTTATACGGCATGAATGGATTTTTAAAACATTATTTCCAAGAAACTTCCTTTACAAGTTTTCAAGTTTATTTTTAATCAACTTCTTTTATTATAAAGTCATATGACATGTTATGAAAGGAAAAATGTTTTTGAAGAAGAAAGGATATTTTCCTCAAGAATTCAAATCAAGTGTTTTATCAAAATTATTTTCCATCTAATAAAATAAAGGGTTCTGTTTCTATCCATATTTTTACATTGATTTGAATATGTTGTGATGGAATTATGTTTATGAATTCCTTTATCTTATATGAATTGTTTTATGATTTCATGTTGTTTAAGAATCCCATTTTTATTACATGGGTTATGCGATGATGTATGATTTATGATTATGTGGCACACATAAGAAAGGATTCATTATGAGATGGGTGGGACCTATATCTCCCTCCAATGCATTGGGTAAAGATTTTATATCTCATGAGATAGACATGGCTGAAATGGTAGGTTATACCGGTTCAGTGAAACAGGACTGAAACGAGGGTTACTCGATTCAGAAAGGGACTTTGTCCACTAAGATAGTCTTGGCAATTAGTCTTGACTGACAAGAAATGATTCTCTATGATTATGTGTGTATGCCACAAAGTTTCATGTTTTAAGCTATGATTATTGGGATTACTTTTTCACTGCCATGATTTATCCCATGATTATGAAATTATGCTCTCTTTTGCAGGTTATGATTTCCAAAATGTTATGTTCTTATGAATATGATGTGATTGATATTTATTTTGTTTACCCTTACTGAGCATTTGAGCTCACCCTTTTATGTTTTCTTTTCCCCAGGATATAAAGAAAGGTTTTAGGTAAAAAAAAGATCTTTATGGGAGATTTTGAAGATCTTTCACCACGATTAGAAGATTATAGTCCGAGTTTCCAAAGACACTAAACTATTACGGTCCTTGTGTGTGTGTTTTTGTAATGTACTAAGTATTCCGCAAAAGTAATGTAATGTCAATTTACGTCAAGATATGGGTCTCTACACTTTGCACATTTACCCATTGACGTTGATGAGTAGAATGTCATGCATCATGCTTATACATATATCATGCAGCTCATTGGTGGGACTTTGTGCTTTGATAACTCTGGTATGCATGTCTACATGATTTATTTGTGACTACTAGAGGACTTTGATTAGGTTGGTAGATATAACTAGGCTTCTGCATTCTTATCATACACATACAGGTCATTATGAATGACATTCTGATTAGATCGTAGTGATCTAGGGGGATGTATCATCCTCATTCAGATGTGGGAAAGTGAGCACATCCCTCCCTTATCCTCTATTGTTATTGGTTAGTAGATTTATATGTATGTGTTACATGATGCTCTGCATGGACATTGGTATGATCAATCATATTTATTTTATTTTTTTGATGATAATATAAATTATTATACTCTATTTCTTATTATTTATCACTTTCAATGTCGTATATTATAGGTGGATTCAGGTACACCACTTCATCAGGAATCTAATCCATAATTTGGGTGCATACCATCTCATATTGGATAGTCTACTACCCACCGATGTAAGTATATACATTCTACTATTTACTAATCAATTTACTGATATTATCATTTTACAAAATTAGTAACAAAATATTTTAACAAATGTCACATGTCATTTAAAATTTCATGGTTGTCATATTGGGATCTATTAGACTAGCTTCCCACATACTACATTAATGGGCTTCATGATGCCATAGTTTTAGTGTCTCTCGTTCACTTTCATATTGTTGAGTGGTACTATCCTGATAGGGTCATGCACCATTTTTTTTATTTATTCAGCGTATTCCAGTTCCATTGAGACTATAAGCAATGAATCATTCTGAGAAGCTGATGGGGAGGAAGGATTTCAACTGGCACCAATGATATGTAGAGTATCTCGGCCTCTGGGATAGGTATGAGTCGTTTCTTATTGAGATAATTCATATGATGTGATTCAATCTGTCACAGTAGCATTAGTATGAGTTGTGGTATAAACTGAAGTCTATATTGTAACTTACTCCACATGGTAGAGGGATTTTGGATCTAGAAAGTCAATAACTTTACATTAGTTTATTCTTTGTGATTTTTTTAATTCATTTTGAATCTTTTAATAGCATACTTGATTGCAACATATTAGCTACATGTCTAATCTGAAGGAGGGTGTGGTTTTTATCCAGGCAGCATACCATGCATCATCGTAGGAGATAATTCCAGTGTATTGTGATCTAAATGATAGTAGATTTGATCCTCCACCTTAGGGGGGTTATGTTCCAACCAAGGGAGATGAGGTTCTTACTTAAGAATCTCCTTCATGAGATGCTGATGTTGATGAGCCATAATAATGATGATGTAGACTTTTTCATGATGCACATGAGGCCTCACATAAGAAGTGGTCACACCTCTAGAAATCTATCCTTATCCAATTTTGAATGTGCATTGGGAAGAATGTGATCCATTTATGTTGTCAATATATCCACAATTTTTTCCGGGTATATCTAAATATAAGCTCATATTAGGGATCATTTCTCATGCCTCTACCTTTTGTGATTGAACCTTCATGGTACTTATGGTTCCCCCAGCACATGATGATATGTCCTTCTACTTATATAGTGGTAAAAGGATCAAGGTGCATTTCGATATCCATATGAAACATCTATCTGATGATTCATGAGTAGAGAATTAGAAATTCAATGTTCCAGTTCCCAAGGAACACCCCTCTCTAGCTCATCATACTCAACCCCATCACAGAGGTCGGTGGTCTTGATATAGGAATCTCATTCACACACCATAATGTGGGACGGGACCTCATAATAGATAGTGATTATACTCATTCATTTATATGTTTTATATTGACTTAAATTATTTGAAACTGATTAACTGAAAATTGAATTTTTATTGACTTTGGAAAGAGAAAAATAGATCCAAGAACCCCCTCAAGGAGGGGGGAAAATTATGCAAACTAAGAGCATCCCCTTGAACTACACCCTAACACTCAATAGGAAGAGATTACAAACTATCATAAATCATCAGTTCCTCTTCCTGTCTACCCATACGAGCCAATGAGTCTGCCACATAATTAGACTCTCTCCTAATATAATGGAGCATCAACCCTTGATTAGTATCTACCATGCATCTGCATATCAAATATATCAACTCACATGGCACCATATGACGTCCTTGTATTTCCCTCAGTAGGGTTTCTGAGTCAGATTTGATCTCAGCCAACTGAAATCCAAGACTCTTACAAACTATCAGACCTGAAATTAGAGCTTGTACTTCCACACCCAAGGAGCATCCTGGACCATAAAAAGAACTGAACCCCATGTGAACCAAACCCAAAGAGTCCAAGAGAACCCCACCACCTCTCATGACCCCATACATAAAATAACCATCAACATTGAGCTTCAAAACACCACAATGATGTTCCCATCTGAACCAATGGCTATTCATCCCGCCCAGTATGTGGGGCTTGTTGAGGAGATTACAGATCGTAAAAGAACCTTGTCCCCCCATCAAAAACGAATCCAACTCAATAATAATAGATCTTAACCTCATCTGCATGAACAAAATCAAGTGACTGGAGCCTAATCAGACATGATTGTGAGCCTCCTAGATATTCCATCATAGAGAAGAGAGGATAACAGCACACCTTTGGTGACCACTCATCTGAAATGTTCTCTACATGGAGCAGCCTCCTAAAATCCTGACCGTTAGACCTGCCCGAGCTTGAACTGATGAAGCAGTATCTTTATGTTTCTCCATTCATAATGACGCCTTCAAAGAAATTTATCTAACTAGGATTAAGGGTTTCCTGAATGATATCATATCGCCCACTTTCCTCGCTGAAAGAAATGTCCAGACGAGGGAAGCCTGGATAGACTAGCCTTCCGCCGGACTAGTTGGCTTCCCAGAAGTTGACGTCACCTTTCTCAATGATCCAATGTAAATAACCACAAAGGGTCCTAAGGTGGGACAACATACATCATGCCAATCCTGAAGGGGTTATGCCACAATATTCATACACCTCCCATTAGAAACCATATTGTTCTCTGAAGAACTCCTCCCACAAATCCTGGATATATCGTAGTAGTAGCTTTTTATGATGGTAACCGAGGATATCTTGGATGTCTCTACATCGCCTACCGGATCACTTATTGGAAATAAACACATGGATTTTCATAGAGTTGAGACTTTGACCACTCAAGAGACCATACACGGACATGATCTCCATGAGTTTGAGCAATGACCAGTGCCTTCCATTAATAAAAATAAAAACATCATCTGCAAACATTAAGTGGGAAATGCACTCCATACCCCACCGACAACGATATGGCCTCATCCTGCCTTCTAACAAACCTCTATTTAGGTTTCAGGACAAGGAATCTTGTGCCAAGATAAAGAGATCTGAGGACAAAGGATCTCCCTGATGGACACCCCAAACCGATTTAAAAAAACCAAAGAACCTCCACATAAGACAAATAGAAATCCAAGGTGAAGAATAACACCTAAAACAAAGATCACAGAACCACTCCTGAAACCCAAACTTCCTCATCACACAAATAATGAAACTCTATTTGATTTTATCATAAGCCTTATCCATATCAACTTGGAAAATGATATCTAAGCCCACTGAACATTTATATATATCATTCACAAGTAGGGTCGGCCCAGGGGCGAGCCCAGCGAGCCCTTGGACTTGGGCAACGACCTGCCCCGGGGTAACACAAAAACACACGCACCCTCCCTTAACACTAAGTTCCTAACTGACACCTTCATCCCTCTCATCTGTTACTGAATCTGTTTCTTCTCTGCGTCAGTTGTTGCGCCACGCCTGCACTCACCTTAGGCTTTGGTGTCTCCTGGGACGACGCCACTGTGCACCACCTGCTACAGATCGCAACCTCACCCGAGACCTGACCCCCACACTTGCTACCGGCATTGTTTCCCTCCCTCTTGAACTCATCTCCCTCCCCCTATAGCCCCACCCCAAATTCGTTGAATCCCAACCCAATCAGCCAAGATCAGTGAGATTTCTGCCCCCAGTGGGTGTGCTCGGTGTGTGAGTCACCTATTCTATCTTCTAGCAGCAACCCCCCTCCTCCCTTGTGGAAGGATTGGTGAGGGTATGGGTTTATTTTTTTGATAATTTTGTCTCATTTTTATTTTTTACTTTTATTAATTGTTTTTTTAACATTCATTAAATTTTCTGAATAAATTGTGGATTAAGAAGTGTATTCTATGTTGCAATTTCAATTTTACCGGTATATTATGTCTCGCAATTTCAATTTCAATTTGATATTTATTGTTCAATTAATTAGACTTATTTTAAATGGTCAATTTTTAATTATCATTTTTATTTTTCTATTTATATGAACTTTTTTCTTTGATTTTCAAAAATAATTTGAATTGCATATTTATTGTTGCTTTGCATGTCTCGATTTCAATTTATCTATTTCAGTTTCAATTTGTGTTTTGTTCTTGAATAATTACTGTTTTTTATAGTCAATTTTAAATAACAGTTTTTTATTAATTGTTTGTTTAATTTTCAGAAATTATCTAAATTGTAGATTTTTCAGCTTCTTACCTGTCTAAACTGTAATTTTTCAATCTCAATTGTAATTTCTGATTTGTTCATAGGTAATTAGTTTTTTTTAGAATCATTTTTTTTAATTATCATTTTTGTTTTATTTATTTTTATTAATTATTTTTTTTAATTTTTATAATTTATATAGAACTGTGGATTCATAGTTTTCTTGCCCGTCTCATTTTTTAGGAAATAAAAATGCTAATAATATAGTTTTAAAACAAAACAAAACTAATATGAATTTGGTATTAGAAAATATTTTTTTCTTTCTTTTTTTTGAAACCTGTTATAAATTATGTCAATTTAGATTTTTTTCATTACATTTTAATAGCTAAAAAAATTAAAACAAGATTCATTTTCAAAATAAACTCCAACGTTACAATTTAGTGTTTTAATAATAAATTGTTTACTTTTAAATAACCACATTTAATTTTTTTGATATAGTTGATAACAATTTGAGTTAATATTTGTCTAATTCAATTGTGAAATGTATTAATTTATTTCTATTTGTTTTTTGGTATTGATAGAGAAATATTCACAACCATTTTTGAATATTGAATAAAAAATCAATTAGTTGGAATATATGTATTTATTTTTTAAAGTCAACTATTTAATTTAAATATGTTATAACTCCAAATGAATTATAATTATTTGAATTATAATTTATAACTTGTAGGTATCAGAATGAAGAGAATTCAAAATTCTAGATCTCAAAACAGAAAAATTAAGCAAATAAAGAATGAAATGGAAGAATCACTAGTGGGTTTGATTTCTAAATTATTTGTTGCAAGAAGTGAAAAGAGAGAGTTCATCTGTCCAGTTTAATGAGAAATCTCTAGGCGACAATGTTTTTGAAGTGAATGAACAATCTGTAGAGGAGCCTATGACTCAAATTATTGATATGATAAATGAAGGTGTGGATTTGGATTATAAGGAGGATGGCAATGAAAATTCTATTTATATGATTCATGATCTTAAATATCAAAGCATGCTTAACCTTGAAAAATATGTGGATGTGAATTATGATTTAGGATTATGGTGAGGTGTCAATGATGTTAAGAGAATTTTGTTGGTTTGACTTGGACCGATTAAAATTATAAAAGACAATGATTCATTTCCTAAGGAAGTTAATTGTGGGAGACACTTTACTTCTAATCATTATTTTTGTCTACTTCCTAATGGTGAAAAACATGATAGGAAGTGTCTTGTGTATTCTAATGAGTGTGACAAGGTATTTTGTTTTTGTTGTAAATTATTCAAGTCAAAATTGATGAAAAGTGCTTTGAGCAAAGGAGGATCTAATGATTGGCACAACCTTCCAACAAGACTTAGGGATCATGAAAGAAATTTTAAACACATTTCTAATGTTGTGAAGTGGGTAGAATTGCACAGAGGACTTGAAAATAAACAAACAATTGACAAAGACATTGAATGTATCATTGATAAGGAAAGAGTTCATTGGAATATGGTACTTACTAGAATCATTGGAGTTGTGAAGGTACTTGCACAAAATAACTTATCATTTCATGGAACAAATGAGAAGATTTATGAAAAGGATAATGGTATTTTTGGTAAACTTCTTGAATTTGTTGCGTAATTTGATCCAGTCAGGAAAGATCATGTTCTTCGTGTTGTTAATAATGAAATTTAAAAGCATTATCTTAGTCATAAAATTCAGAATGAATTGATAATTTTTTTGGAGAATGCGATTAAATAAAAAATCTTGAAGAAGATCATGAGAGAAAATTATTTTTCGATTATCCTTGATTTTACTCTGGATCTAAGTCATAAAGAATAGATGTCAATTATTATAATATGTCTGGACATCGAGGATGAATTTAAAGTTAAGTTGGAAGATTTTTTTCTTGGCTTCGTGAATGTTGATGACACATCCGGTCATGGGATTTTCAAGTCACTTGAAGATGCTTTGTTTGATCTGAAACTCAATATTGATGACATAAGAGGAAAAAGTTGCGATAATGGATCAAACATTAAAGGTAAATATCAAGGTGTCCAAAAAAGGCTTCTTGATGTAAATCATAGAGCATATTACACCCCGTGTGGATTTCATAGCCTCAATCTTGCTACATGTGACATGGGAAAATCAAGCGTGAAAGCCAGAAATTTTTTTCCATATGTGCAAAATATTTATACATTTTTCACAGGTTTACCGCATCGATGGGGTATTTTAAGGACTTTTTTGAAGGGTTTGACACCAAAACCATTATCAATAACTCATTGGGAAAGTCACATTGAGAGTATTATAGCTATAGGAAGACAAACACCCGAGTTAAGAAATGCATTGGTTGAAATTTCCAATCTTTATAAACATGATGATGTTGTGATCATAGATGCTAAAGGATTATGTTCCAATGCATTAGAGAATTTCGAATTCATCATTAGATTATGAATTTGGTACAAAATTTTAGATAAAGTCAATCATATCAGAAAAATCCTTTAAAGGGAAGAGACGGATATCGAAGATGCAAGTAAAAAAATAAAAGAGTTGATTTTGTTCTTTGAAGAACTTTGAGTGGATGGGTTTGAAGGGTTAATGAATGAAGCAAAATAACTTGCACTCGAAGTTGGTATTGATCCAATATTTAAATAAAAAAAGAGTTCTTCGTAGGAAGAAACAATTTGGTGAGGATGTAGAAGATGATGCTATTAGAAATTTGTCTGCGGAGGAAAATTTTAGAACTTATTTCCTTCAAATTATTGATCAAGATCTTATGTCATTAAGAGAATGTTTTATTAAATTTGAACACTTCGATGAAATATTTGGATTATTGTTGAAGGCAAGTTTTAGAAATATTTATGAATAAAAATTTAAGAAACATTGCACTCAATTTCAATGTTTCTTGAAACACAATGAACATGATGATATTTGTGGAGATAAATTATTTCAAGATATCAGACATTTAAAGTCAATATTGCCAAGTGAACTAATAAAATCAATTGATATCCTTGATTTTATCAAGCCTTATTGGAAAGATGGAGGGTTTCAAATGACATGGGTGGCATATCAAATTTTATCGACTATACCAGTTACAGTTGCATCAGTTGAGAGAATCTTTTCTAAGTTAAAGTTGATCAAAACTTATCTTCAAACTACCATGTCACAAGAGAGATTATGCACATTGGCAATGATTTCAATTGAAAATTAATTTTTTTTATAGTTTGAATTACAATGAGTTGATCGAAGAATTTGCATCAAAAAATGCAAGGAGAAGTGTTTTAATTTTAATTGGATTATATAAAGTACCATAATCCAGTTTTTGAAGTGCATCAACATGCTCTGGTATGTCATTCTCTATTTCTTTGTAATTTTTTATTTTCTTTGAATTGGATTATTTAACATGTTTGACTGAGAATCTCTATCATAATTGCAGCATCTAGATGAAATTTTAGCATTGGGGGACATGTTTTAAACAAATATAGGTGTCACTTTGTGTCAAAAAAATCCAATCCTTGATTTTTATATGAAGTTGGCTTCATGGTTTTACACCAACTGGTAATTTTTTTAACTATTTATAAGTGTGTTTTTAAATTCAGCTATTATGTTCTTTTAAATTTGAAGGTTCAAATTTTTATAGATTTGGAAGAAGAAGTGGGTGATGGGGATGAAAATGAAGATGAAGACAATTCATTCTTTTTTTCAATGTTTTAACAGTTTAGTTTTCACAAACTTTAATTCATTTTTTGATTGTTTTTCATGTGATTTAAAATGTCAAAAAGTGTACTTTTTTTATTTTAGAGAAAATGGTTTTTTTTCTTTGTTTACATACATATATGACTGAAGTTTTTATATGGTTTAACGTATTGTTTGACATTATTTTTTAGTCTTTTTTCAAGAAATACGGGTGTAGGTTTAAACATATATTTTTGTATTGTTTTTTTGATTTTTAATAATATGTTGTCCAACATATGAATTGGTCTCTATGTGAACCAGACTGATTTTTTGGAGTCCTCATGTAATGAGGAATTAAATGGATTTATAATTTTAGGTTCATAAAGTGTGATATCTGCACGGGTTCGTTCTGGTCTAATATTTTACACATCTATATTTAAAGGGCAACATTTTTATAGTTTGTCTCGGGAAATAAGATTATCCGGGTCAGTCCTGTTCACAAGTTCACTAGCAATGCCTATCACCCCTTGGATGCTCCGCCCCTGGATAAACCCATGTTGCTCCCTCAAAACCAACCTTGGAATAACCCCAGTAATCCTCCTTGAAATAATACTTTCCAAGATCTTATAGGAAGTGTTGAAAAGATATATAGGCCATTAATGACTAATATTAGTGGGATCCTTGATATTTTGAATATGAAAAGCCCTTGAAGAACATATGCTCCTATTCATGACTCCACCACAAAAGAAGTCTTGAATAGCTTCCACAACTTGGGGACCAACCACATCCCAAGCTACCATGTAAAAGGAGACTGGAAATCCGTCTGGACCGAGTGCTCTATCATGTGGCATTCACATAACTGAGTCTTTGATCTCACCCTCTTTAGGTAAGGTTGTAAGGAAGGAATTGTCGGACACCCCCCATTAGTTAAGGAAGACAACCCAGGAAGTCCTTATCAACCACTTCATCCCTCGAATACTCGTAGTTAGTGTTGAAAGTGGGTGCTCTAGACCCAACTTGTCTTGTACTTTGATTACTGTTACATGTATTCAGTATGGTTTTATGCATGTGTTTATCTTTCCATGATAGTATAGATACTTCTGCATCCACTTCATCAATGGCAATGTCCTTAGATTACCTGTCGCATCAAATGGTTATAGCAGTTCCCAGGCTATAATGAGAACCCTGAGATGCCATGACAGTAATCTTAAAGTAACGTCCTATGGTCCAGTTACATCATTCTGAAAGGACACAGATGATGTGTGACCATCAGGTGTTGGGGGCTCATAAGCATTGAGACTTCATCTCATGAAGTTCGCACTTGATGATCTCTAGCTAACGAGATCATGAGGACAGACCCGCTTAATAGGAACACCACATGTTTCTGGTGTCATTGGTCGTTCCTATCTATGGGCATGTGTAATGATCTCCTGACTTGAGATCATTATCAATTAATGTCATTTAATTACGTACATTTGATATAAGGCGAAAACCATGGCGACAAAGTCGTGGCGAGGTAGTTTGTATTGGGTACGTCATTAATGGCATGGCATTGATTGAATGATTGAGAAAGGATTTGTCGCTTCCAAGTTTAGGAAGAGATATCTCGGGCCTGGTTGATTAGGATGGTTGCACCTTCATTAAATCCATGGCCATGGTAGACGAAGGTAAGACCGTCCGGACAAATCGACAAACAAAGATAAAGCAAATAAAGAATGATGACACTAGTATGCATTCTGCTTTATTGAGATATCGTTTGACGAAGAGATTATATTACACGGACCATGTTCATAGGAAGGCAGTCGTTGCTTTGACTTTGCCTTATCTCTATAGGGGCATCGATGGGTTGCTAGACCCCGCTCTAGGTCTGTGATATTATTCACTGCTATTGAGATAAGGGCCTAGAGGGTCACACACGATAGCGCCTTGAAAATCTGCCCTATTCTGAGAGTAGGAATTTAGAACTTGGTGGGCCCCGCCAAAGGGTCCGAGTACTATCCAAGTTCTATGGATCACCAAATAATAAATAAGTTCATTAATTATTCGAGTTTAGAATAATTAGTTGAATTTATTTATAACATGTATTTACAAGTTGTATGGTAAATACACGTATTAATGTTATTCGACTGGATTTAAATATCCTAGGTTCATTTAATATTAGTAGGAGGTATGAGTCGAGTTAAAGACTCAAATTTATCACGTAATATATTTATATATTACAAGCAAGTGATAAATTGTAAATTTTATTTATGGCATAATTTTATTTTCCATAAATAATTATTTACATCACTTATATAGAGGACGTCTAATACACGGGGGCCGGGAACCTACACCGCGTGTTTTAATACTCCCTATATAAGTGAGAGAGATGCTCTCCCACCATAACTATTCATGTGTCAATTTTGAGAGCATCTCTCTCCTCCTAGAATTTAGAGAGAGAGTCTCTCAAGCAAGGAGGATCTTCAAGCTTATCCATCCCGGATCGAAGCATCCTCCCTTGCGGTGATCATCGCTGCGCTGAAGTGTGCGTCGTAGATCCGCGCTAGCACCCGGATCTTGACGAACGGCGCGCGTGCAGATTTGCAAGGCGTGTGTGGATGATCTAGAGGGCTTCGACGTCGGAGTCTTCGAGCAACGATCGCCGGTGTCTTACACGTCAATTCTGAACAAAGGTAAACGTTCGATTTTATTTTGTGCTCCTTATGAACCTTGCGAGATCCTCGGACCAAGCTGGGACGAGATCACCGGAGTTGACACGATTATGTCACTCCGATGATGCAGAAAATTTTTTAAAAATCCCGGCCCATTGGCTTCCGCTGCGCAGTCCCGAACCCAACAGTGGTATCAGAGCGAGCGCAAGGTTTTTTCTGAGTCAAAAATATTAAATTGCATTAAATTTAATTGCGGGGTGTTAAGACGGTTCATTCGGATTTAACCGCGCGTCGTTTCGATTTCAAATGATCAAGATACGATCATTTGAAAATTTTAATCGGATCGACGCCCGTGTTCATGCTTGTTTGATGTTGAGTATTAACATCAAATAATTTTATTTTATTATTATAAAATATAATAAAATAGTTTATAATAAATATTTGCTTATATTTATAATAAATTTTATTATATTTTAAAAGAAGAAGACCAAGACTTATGGGTCTTCTTCTTTTTGGTTCAAAAAAAAAAGGGAGAATCAAAGACCCCAAAATGGGGTCTTCCCAATTTTTTAAAAAAAAATAATAAAAAAAACAAAGGGGGGCGGCTGGACTTTTGTGGCAAAGCAAAAAAAAAAAGGAGGAAGAAGACCCTTACGGGTCTTCTCCCTCGCGCAGCCAAGGGCCGGCAAACCCTAGGGTTGCCGGCCGCGGCCTCCTCCCGGACCGGCCCTCCTCCTCCGCGCCGTGGCCTCCACCCGGACCGGACCTCCTCCTCCGCGCCGCGGCCTCCTCCCGGACCGGCCCTCCTCCTCCGCGCCGCGGCCTCCTCGTCGGACCGGCTCTCCTCCTCCGTGCCGGCCATTCCCCACCGCGCGGCCTCCTCCCCGGCTCGCCTCGCCGGACACGGCCCTCGCCGCAGCTCGCCGGACGCGGCCCGCCGTCGCCGGACGCGGCCTCCCCTCGCCGGACGTGGCTCGGCTCGCCGGACGCGGCCCGCCTTCGCCGGACGCGGCCCGCCCTCGCCGGACCGGCCCCTGCCGGTAGCCGCCGGCCACTCCGGCCTCCCCCCTGCCGGACAGCTTCGCTCCGGCCTCACCTCCTGCAGGACTGCCTCGCACAGACCGACCCCTCGCCGGCTCGCCGGAGTTGCGGGCTGCCGGGAGATGCAGCCGTTGCGGGCCGCGGTCACGCCGCGGTCACGCCGCGGTCACGCCGCGGTTCAGGACGACATCCCACGGCGGTACGCAGTCCCGCCGGACTTTTCTCCGGCGAGAGGTAACCGAGCACTGAATTAATTTTAATTAATTTAGTTTTCCTTTAAATTAAATTAATTGAAATTAATTTAGGGGTTTAGATTTTATTTTAATCCAAGAATATTAATTTAATTTAAGTTTAGAATTAAATTAATGGTTTAATTTAATTTTAGAATTAAAATTAAATTAAACAAATGGAACCGATAAAAATAAATTATTTGAATTTAATCAAATTCATTTAATTTATTAAAACACCCTCGCATAATTTAAATTTTTTGCAGTTTAATTTTATTGCGCTTTTACCCCGACTGGTCTTGAGCTTTTGACCGACCTGTGTATGTTTGGCATGTATGTATTTATTTAATTATTTATTCAATGTGTGCGATGATTGTAATATTTAATTAGATAAATGACGGTCTGCGAATCGTCTTTTAATTCAAATATGTATAAGGGCCTGCGCGTCCATTGCACTATATGTATTTTGTACCCCAGACCCCCTCGCCTGCGTGCGAGTATATTTGTAATTATTCGTGACGATCCGAGAGGCAGACCCCGCCAAGATGAGGCGGTAGTCCAGACATGAGTTGGGCTTTGCACTGGGGCCAGTAGCGACACGAGTCTTGTATTGACTCAGGTACGTATGCCCCTAGGTGATGATTGATCAGTTAATGATCAATCATTATAGAATGCTGAAGACTAGTCGGAATGCTTGATTTACTTTATGCATAGTTTATTATTTTTATGCGACTGCATGATTATTGCATGATCACATAGGATAGTAAACAAGAGAAAAATGTATAAAGTTATGACGAATAAATACTCTTTTTGAATGTTCAGTTGTGAGCGAGACAACCTAGTTTGAACATAATAAATAGAAAAGGGATTATATTCGTCAATTAATAAAAAAAATCCCTCAAAGATATATTAAGTCATAATGCCTTCCATTTCTCATATCTAAACAAAACCGGCTGTTTGGGTGCTCATCAGCCTCAGTTGAGAGTGCCTCTTACTACCGGGGCGTTTTCATGTGAGGAATGGGTCGACTTAACTAAAGTGAGTAATCAAGGTTTAGCCTTAGCTAACTTATTATCACTTTAGAGGCAAGAGGTTGAGGGAATTAAGTATAGATTCCAAAAAGCTGGGACTTTACTCAACTACACAAGGAACCACAAGAACAGGTGGTTGGCCAGCATAGCGCCTACCTAGAAACCCTCCAAGTAGTGTCGTAGCCCTAGCTTGTAGACTACGAGGGAGGTTTCAAGGATCCTTGCCACTAGAATGCTCAAGCGATAGAGTATTCCGAATCTAATGGTGAGGGCCATTAAGGTTCGTTAAAATAGTGGGAGACATTAAATGATATAATAATTTATTAATCATAAAATGTCAAAAGGTAATCAAGACAAAGTACTAACTGCTAAATGTTTATCTGATGTAGATTTAAAATGGCAATCACCAACACCACTAGTACTTTATCACTGCGATCAATCTTGGATAAAGAAAATATCCTGACCGGCAATAACTTCCAGGAGTGGTACAGGCGCTTGCGCATAGTACTACGCCAAGAAAGGAAGTTATATGTGCTGGAATCCCCAATTCCTGCTGAGCCTCCTCAGGGAGCAAGCAAGACGGAAAAAGATAAGTGGAAAAAGCATGTAGATGATGCACTTGATGTACAATGCATCATGTTGTCATCCATGTCCAGCCAATTGCAAAAAATGCATGAGGAAGAGGATGCCTACAAGATGCTTTCACACCTCCAAGAACTGTATGAGGAGAGGGCTAGGCAAGAAAGGTATGAGATCTCAAGTGCACTTTATAAGTGCAGACTGGCAGAAGGGCATCAAGCCGGTCCTCACGTACTCAAGATGATTGGGTATATTGAGAGGCTTGAAGCCCTTGGGTTCAAACTGAACCAAGAACTAGCAGTGGATCTCATTCTTGCCTCTTTACCGTCAAGCTTCTCGACTTTCATTGTCAATTATAATATGAATGATATGACAAAGTCGCTCCCGGATCTTTTGGCTTTAGTTCGCCAAGCTGATAAGGACATGAAAAACACCAATACATCTGTCCTTATGGTGAACAAGAAAAACAAGGGCAAGGCAAAGGGGTCTAAAGCCAAGTCAAGGCCAAAGACACCAATGCACCGTCCTGCCAAGAAGCCAAAGATTCAGAGGCAGAGTAATGAGCAGGAAGCTGTCTGTTTTGGATGTGGCAAGAAAGGCCACTGGAAAAAGAATTGCAGAGCTGGGAAGAAGAAGCAAGCTGACGCTTCTGCTTCAGGTATTTTTGTCATTGAATGCAATCTATCATTATCTACAAGTTGGGTATTGGATACGGCATGTGGCTCACACATTTGTATTCATATACAGGAACCAAGTAGGTTTGAGAAGATTGCAAAAGGTCAAGTGGATCTCCGAGCTGCAAATGGTGCAAGTCTGGCGGCCTTGGCAGTGGGAGACTATCACTTGACTTTACCAACTGGTTTGGTTCTAGTTTTAAACAATTGCTATTATGTACCGTCTGTTACCAGAAACATCATCTCTGTGTCATGTTTAGACACTATGGTTTTTTATTTCAAGTTTGGAAATAAAAGTTGTCTCTTTTATAGGGATAACATATGTTATGGTATGGCACATCTTAACAATGGTTTATATATACTAGAACTAGAAAACTCAGTAATGGCCATCAATGACAAAAATAACCAACATGACTCAAATAACACCCGCCTATGGCACTTTAGGCTTGGTCATGTAAACGAGAAGCGATTACAAAAATTACATCAAGAAGGGTATCTAGACTTGCTACAGTTAGAACCCTTAGATGTATGTCAAGCTTGTTTACAAGGAAAGATGACCAAAGCACCTTTCTCAGGAAAGGGAGAAAGAGCAAATGCAGTACTGGAATTAATACATACCGATGTATGTGGTCCATTTCCAATAGAGGCAAGGGGTGGTTTTCTATACTTCATCAGTTTTACCGATGATTATAGTAGGTATGGCTATATCTACTTAATGTGGCATAATTCAGATTCCTTTCGTTTCTTTAAGGAATATCAAAATGAAGTAGAAAACCAACATGGTAAGAAGATAAAATCACTTCGCTCAGACCGAGGCGGAGAATATCTTAACCAAGCTTTCATTGATCATTTAAAGGAGTCTGGAATAGTATCTCAACTCACTCCTCCTTATACACCACAATGGAATGGTGTTAGTGAAAGGAGGAATAGGACCTTGCTTGACATGGTCAGATCAATGATGAGTCATACAACTCTTCCATTATCCTTTTGGGGATACGCCTTACAGACAGCAGCATATACCATTAACCGAGTACCAACTAAAGCTACAGATGGGATTCCATATCAGTTATGGTTTGGAAAGAAACCCAATCTGACACACATGCGAGTGTGGGGGTGCGAGGAATTTGTCAAGACTTTACCAAGTGACAAATTAGCATCCAGAAGCACTAAGTGCATCTTTGTAGGTTATCCTAAGGAAACTAGAGGATACAACCTATATAACCCTTTAGATAGAAAAGTCATTGTGGCAAGATACGCCACATTTCTAGAAAGGGATCACATTTCTACTGGAAATAGTGGGAGCAAGATTGACTTCGATGAAGTCAATGCTCCAGATGCACAAGAGTTGGTAGAGGAACAATCTCTACAAGAACAAGTGGAAGAAGAAATTGTTCCTGAGACACAGATACTGCGTAGGTCTACGCGAGAGGTTAGAGAACCGGAACGTTATGGTTTTCTTGTCACCGAGTCAGGTGACACAATAATCCTTGAGGATGATGAACCTCTGACCTACAAGGAAGCAGTAGAAGGAAAAGAAGCTGCTACATGGCAAGAAGCCATGAATTCTAAGATGGAGTCCATGTACCAAAATCAAGTTTGGATTTTGGTAGACCCTCCAGCTGATGTGAAGCCCATTGGTTGTAAATGGGTATTCAAGAAAAAACTAGACATGGATGGTAAGGTTAATACCTTTAAAGCAAGACTAGTTGCAAAGGGTTTCAGAAAACGTCAAGGCATTGACTATGATGAAACCTTCTCACCAGTGGCAATGCTTAAATCTATCAGAATATTGCTTGCAATAGCAGCCTTTCATGATTATGAAATTTGGCAAATGGATGTCAAAACTGCTTTTCTAAATGGGAAGTTGGTTGAAGACGTCTATATGACTCAACCCGAAGGGTTTGTTAAGTCAAAGAATGCCAATAAATTATGCAAGCTGCAGAGATCCATTTATGGATTGAAGCAGGCATCAAGATCATGGAATGTACGATTTGATGAGGCCATAAGAGATTTTGGTTTTGTCAAAAATGAAAGCGAGCCTTGTGTCTATAAAAAGGTTGAAGGGAATGCTATTGTTTTCCTAGTTTTATATGTTGATGACATATTAATCATGGGAAACGAGGTGCAAGTCTTACAGTCAGTTAAGACTTGGTTAAATGAATGCTTCTCCATGAAAGACTTAGGTGAAGCGGCCTAAATTCTAGGGATCAAGATCTATCGAGATAGATCTCAAAGGATGCTTGGCCTAAGTCAAAGTACATATATTGACAAGGTACTCAAAAGGTACAATATGGAACAATCCAAGAGAGGATTGTTACCTATGTCACATGGTATTAATCTCTCCAAGAAAAAGTGTCCACAAACACAGGAGGAGATTGACAGAATGAGTAGAGTCCCTTATGCTTCAGCAGTGGGTTCTATCATGTATGCCATGCTATGTACTAGGTTTGATGTTGCCTTTGCTTTAAGCATGGTGGGTAGATATCAAGCTAATCCAGGAGAGCTGCACTGGTCAGCTGTTAAAACTATCCTTAAGTACTTGAGGCGTACTAAGGATATGTTCCTGGTGTATGGAGGAGATGAGGAACTAGTTGTGAGGGGATACACTGATGCTAGTTTCCAGACAGATCATGATGATATGAAATCGCAGTCAGGCTACATCTTTTGCCTGAATGGTGGTGTAGTGAGCTGGAGAAGCTCAAAGCAAGCTGTGGTTGCTGATTCTACAGCAGAGTCCGAATATATTGCAGCTTCCGATGCAGCAAAGTAAGCAGTCTGGATACGTAGCTTTATCTCAGACATTGGTGTTATACCTAGCAGTGCAGACCCTGTTCCAGTATATTGTGACAATACTGCTGCAGTGGTGCTTGCCAAGGAGCCCAGGTCTCACCAGAGGACAAAACATATTCTTCGGAAGTTCCATCTCTTGAGGGATTTTACTCAGAGAGGTGAAGTAACAGTTAGCAGAGTAGCCACAGAGGACAACGTGGCAGACCCCCTAACTAAAGCCATTTCTCAGCAGAAGCATGATTCACATGTGAGAGCTAGCGGATTGAAACCTGTTAGCAGTTGGCTCTAGTGCAAGTGGGAGTGTTGAAAGTGGGTGCTCTAGACCCAACTTGTCTTGTACTTTGATTACTGTTACATGTATTCAGTATGGTTTTATGCATGTGTTTATCTTGCCATGATAGTATAGATACTTCTGCATCCACTTCATCAATGGCAATGTCCTTAGATTACCTGTCGTATCAAATGGTTATAGCAGTTCCCAGGCTATAATGAGAACCCTGAGATGCCATGACAGTAATCTTAAAGTAACGTCCTATGGTCCAGTTACATCATTCTGAAAGGACACAGATGATGTGTGACCATCAGGTGCTGGGGGCTCATAAGCATTGAGACTTCATCTCATGAAGTTCGCACTTGATGATCTCTAGCTAACGAGATCATGAGGACAGACCCGCTTAATAGGAACACCACATGTTTCTGGTGTTATTGGTCGTTCCTATCTATGGGCATGTGTAATGATCTCCTGACTTGAGATCATTATCAATGAATGTCATTTAATTACGTACATTTGATATAAGGCGAAAACCATGGCGACAAAGTCGTGGCGAGGTAGTTTGTATTGGGTACGTCATTAATGGCATGGCATTGATTGAATGATTGAGAAAGGATTTGTCGCTTCCAAGTTTAGGAAGATATATCTCGGGCCTGGTTGATTAGGATGGTTGCACCTTCATTAAATCCATGGCCATGGTAGACGAAGGTAAGACCGTCCGGACAAATCGACAAACAAAGATAAAGCAAATAAAGAATGATGACACTAGTATGCATTCTGCTTTATTGAGATATCGTTTGACGAAGAGATTATATTACACGGACCATGTTCATAGGAAGGCAGTCGTTGCTTTGACTTTGCCTTATCTCTATAGGGGCATCGATGGGTTGCTAGACCCCGCTCTAGGTCTGTGATATTATTCACTGCTATTGAGATAAGGGCCTAGAGGGTCATACACGATAGCGCCTTGAAAATCTGCCCTATTCTGAGAGTAGGAATTTAGAACTTGGTGGGGCCCGCCAAAGGGTCCGAGTACTATCCAAGTTCTATGGATCACCAAATAATAAATAAGTTCATTAATTATTCGAGTTTAGAATAATTAGTTGAATTTATTTATAACATGTATTTACAAGTTGTATGGTAAATACACGTATTAATGTTATTCGACTGGATTTAAATATCCTAGGTTCGTTTAATATTAGTAGGAGGTATGAGTCGAGTTAAAGACTCAAATTTATCACGTAATATATTTATATATTACAAGCAAGTGATAAATTGTAAATTTTATTTATGGCATAATTTTATTTTCCATAAATCATTATTTACATCACTTATATAGCGGACGTCTAATACACGGGGGCCGGGAACCTACACCGCGTGTTTTAATACTCCCTATATAAGTGAGAGAGATGCTCTCCCACCATAACTATTCATGTGTCAATTTTGAGAGCATCTCTCTCCTCCTGGAATTTAGAGAGAGAGTCTCTCAAGCAAGGAGGATCTTCAAGCTTATCCATCCCGGATCGAAGCATCCTCCCTTGCGGTGATCATCGTTGCGCTGAAGTGTGCGTCGTAGATCAGCGCTAGCACCCGGATCTTGACGAACGGCGCGCGTGCAGATTTGCAAGGCGTGTGTGGACGATCTAGATGGCTTCGACGTCGGAGTCTTCGAGCAACGATCGCCGGTGTCTTACACGTCAATTCTGAACAAAGGTAAACGTTCGATTTTATTTTGTGCTCCTTATGAACCTTGCGAGATCCTCGGACCAAGCTGGGACGAGATCACCGGAGTTGACACGATTATGTCACTCCGATGATGCAGAATTTTTTTTAAAAATCCCGGCCCATTGGCTTCCGCTGCGCAGTCCCGAACCCAACAGTTAGAGGAACCCACCCCCGCCAATAGACCTTAAAAGTGATCAAAATCCAATCTACCTACAACAAACACGTTTGACGTGATGACCCCATTGTTGAGGCTCATATTGATCTTCATGCTCCACTTCTTCTTCATACATGCATGAAAGAAAGAGTTTTTATGATCTCTTTCTCTTAACCATCTCACACGAGAACGTTTCCTGTAGATCCTCACAATCTCCAAAAGATTCTTAGTAAGTGAAACACGCTTATCACAAAGGGTGATAAAGTTATTTTTGTCCCAGTCATTCAGAAGATCCTCCTCTATCCTATCAACCTCATTCTAGATACCATCCACCCCAGAAACATCATTAATCCTATTATCCAACCATATTTTAATGTCATTTTTTAGATGTTTAAGGCGATTCTCCAAGCCACACCACGACCTTCCCAAATCCCCCTATTCCTACGAATCTTTCAGCAATTGCATGATTGAGGAGTTCAGGTGCTATGTGCTGGAATAAAGGAAATCTTGACTTTCCGAGACTTGTCTCTTGAGCTCCACAAGAAGCGGAGAATGATCTGAGAGGGAGCGAGTAAGGTGGGTAACTGACGCCTGAGAATATGAGTCCAACCCCTGGATATTCGCAAGACATCTATCCAGACATCTCCGGATATAGTTAAGACCCCTGTAGTTATTGCACCATGTATATTTGGAGCCATTGAACCCCAAATCCAGAAGACATGTGACGATAGAAAACTCTAAGAATCTTGCATGCCACATTGGCTCATGGCTGAACCACCTCTTTTCTCCGAGACTTCCGTGATCGAGTTGATATTACTGCCGACACACCAGAGAATAGATTATGGATGAAAAAGACTCTAGATGGTGTCATAAGTCCAGCCTCCCATGCAGGTCGGTACAGGAATAAATGAAAGTGAACAGAACCTCCATCCCATTGCTGGAGATCTTAGTATTGATACACTACGACATGAGACTCACCACCTCAACTGAAACAGGGTTTTTTCGGTAGATACATATATGATAATTGTCTGTATATCCATGCAAAGACTTCAAGAAACCCAGTTTATTAGCCATCCATGAGAGTTTGTTTGGGTTTTGTTTGGGTTCAATAATATCCACAAGGGAAGAATGTCGTTTCCTGGTTTCAAAGGCAATAAAGGCATGTTTCACTTGGGACCCCAAGCCTTGTGAATTCCGTATCAGTAGATAAAACATTAAAGAAAGCACTTCTGGGCCTTTTTTCTAGAAGTGTTAGTGAGTGAGAGTGATGGAGACAAATCGGACTCCTTTTATTTAGAACGAGTGATTGGCCCTGTCGTCCCAGCTACTTGAAGACCCCGCTTTGGAGACATGTAAATCTTCCAAAAGAGTCCACCTATTGGCCGGAGAAGTACGCAGGAGACTCGACACCATTTCTCCTTGCGTCAAAGAGACCACCAGGAGACAATGCGGAAACTGTCAGGTAGTCTAAATCTCCTTCTCATTGCCTTCAGACATACGATCCAGCATCGGCAACCCCTTGATAGCAGACACCAGTTTACTAACCAAGGATCATTACAAGAGCTCCGGTGAGAGAAGTGAAAAGATACGAAACGAAGAAGAAGGAGGCGGCAAAGCCTTCGTGGGGCTTGGTAGAGCGCAGAAAAGGAGATCTCAGGGTTCTCCAGAAGCCACGGAGCCTCCCAAGGAAGAGAGAGCATCTAACATTCCCCGATCCTTAGAACAGGGACCTGGCGACAAAACGATCAAGTTTGTAGAATCCAAAGGCGGGGCCGACAAACAGACATCCATGTTACAAGGGAGATCCGGAGCAGGAAGGGCTCGCCTCCGATCTCTTCCTCTGGCAGATTGTCTCTGAATGCCCATGCAGACCACAAAGAACACAGAATCACAGAGGATATTGGTAGAAAATCCTTTGCCGCCATCTGAAAACATCGTTCACCCTTAATAGGACTCGCGAGGGTCGGTTCACTGACAGATCCAGCTCCACACAAATGCATTGGTTGGATGCAGCTTGAAGACACCTGGTATTCTCGTCAGTGCAGAGGAACGAGCCCAGCGAGTCACCCACTGCTTTCACGATCACTGGGTTATGGAATGGCAGGGGTAGGCTAGGCAGACTAAGCCAGACTGCATCTGTGGGCGACTCACGACCGAAGTGACCGTCCCACGACCAGCCAGACAAGGTGAAAGGTCCTCACGCGCCCAAGCTGACATTATTGATTAAAAATATAATCACCTAAAAATTTACACATTAAAAAATATATTCACATTAATTATAGTATATCTAAATTTTAGATGGAATTTATAACATTGACTAAACATATAAAAAATAATTGAAAATAAAAGCAATGTCAAAAAAATTATATATACAAATGTAATGTTTTAATACAAAAATATATTGTGCCATTAAAATTACTTTTATTTAATAAATATAAATTATATTATTAAATATTTTCAATAATTAAAATAAAAAATATCAATATTGATGTAAATAATATAATTGTTAACAAAATTAATAAATTTGTTAATAATATAATTTTAAAATAAATATTAATTAAATTAGTAATATAAAAAAAATAATTATTAAAAATAATGGTATTATTAATAAATTATTTGTTTATATATGTATATAAACAAAACAAAATAAAAGTAAAAAAATATATTATAAATATACAAACATAAATATTTTTAATTTATTAAATAATTTTTCCTTGTATTTAGACAAAGGAATTATAGTTCTTAATGCCTTTTTCAAAATTCTATAGAAAATGTAGTAAGGGGCTTCATGGATTTGGACAATGTGAAAAATGTCTAAACACGTGAAGGGCTTTCATGCCTATCGATATTAGTTTTAAAGAAAACTGACCTTGGATTAATTTAATAATTTTTTTTCAGAAAACTTATATAAAAAAGCTTAGAGTTAGATTTAATACAACATCCATCGGAGACTCAATCCCTGTATATAAAGTTCATTTATAGTTTCAATGATGATTCTACCCAAAAAAGTGTACCAGGGTATTTTTCATAATCTATGAAAATAGTTGATTAAGTGTTAATTAATATGTATGCTAAATATAGTAGGATATTTATTCATATTTTGTATAACTACAGTATGGTAATGTTAAACCAATATATATATATAATATATAAGAGTTCTTCTCAGTAAACTAAATCAAGTAATTTGTATATGAAATACAACAGATTTTAATCAAGTAAACTTGAGTTAGTGTACACACAAAGTGCAAAAGAAAAGAAGAAGATGGAGAAGAAATACAAATAACAAAAAAATTATATAAAATCCAAGCTCAGTGAAGTCACATTGTTTCTTTAAGACAAATTTTCTCCCTCTATCTTATCCAAGGTTGTAATAAATTTTCTCCCAGCATAAAATGGATCATTTTTCTTGGATAATAATAATTCAAATCCAAGAACACCTTCTAACACAAAGTGTGAAAATAATCACCCCTTGAACTCTTGAAGATCATTGAGAAAATTTGATAGAGTTTAAGTATTTTGAGTTGGGTTATAATTTCAAAATAACAATATAATTTATTAAAAGAAAAACCACATTTGAAGACTTGAACTAAGGCTAGCGATTTCTCAAACTGCTGCCCCCCACCATTATCCCTAGAGAAAAAAAACTGTGAGGGGAAACAGTTTCTCATACCATCTTCCACCTTCCCCATGATCCTCCTCATGAATTTATTTTTCCATTTATCTCTTAAAATCCCCCATATAAATAGAAAATAAATCAATGTTAAAGTACAAAAGTGTGTAGGTGTCTAATAATGGATAATTTTCATAAGATAAGAAGTTTTTCAACCATGTACTTGCTCAGTTAATTAGTAGATAAGATGTTTTTTAACTATAAACCTTTCATGCAACTCTAACAATATAAGTTACATAATTATCTATCAAACATGTTTGGTTTTAACTTTTGTGTTTGTTTTTTCCATTAATATCACCCAATATCATGAATATTTTAGAGAACTTGCCCTAATTTAAAGCAAACTTGCTTCACAATAACACAGTTGATTCTGAAAATATAAAATAATTTTAAAAATTATTGAAAGAGCATACTTAATCTCTTATTTAAGTACTTCATCATCTTAAGAATGAAAATAAAAGAGTACTTAATCTTTCATCATAACTTAATTTTACATTTTTACCTAGATATTTCGATCTCTAGTCACCTAGGTAGGGTTACCACTATAAAAAATTTATTTAATAGTCCTTAAACCCGTTCCTTTTTATGATTTCTCTATCAACTCTCTAGTTATACATTTCGTAAAAGGATCTTCAATATTGATTGTTGAAGTGACATAGTCAATCACAATAATCCCACTAGATAGTAATTATCTGACTAAGTTATTTCATCGTCGTATATGTCAATATTTTCCATTGTACATGTCATTCTTCGCCCTTCCTATCAATTATTAACTATAACAATGAATATATACAATATATATAGGTATTGGCCAAATTAAAATGTCTTTTAAGAAAGTTTGAATCCATTAAACTTCTTCTCTAGCCTTATATAAGGCAATAAACTTTTCCTTCATAGTGGATCATTTGATACACATTTTTTTGGATAATTTCTAAGATATAGATCCGCCACTAAGTGTGAACACATAACCACTTGTGGATTTAGTTTCTTGTAATCTAATTATCCAATTTGCATCACTATAGGATTCAATTACTATGGGATACTTTATAAAGTTTAATGAAAAGTTATTTGTATATTTTAAATATTCCAAAACTCATTTTATATCCATCCAATAAAGTTTATTTAGACTACTAGTAAATTTACTTAGCTATGTTTGGTGTAGTGAAATTCATGAAATACATCATACTTCTTAGACAATAAGTTGATGGTCACATGATAATCCATTTTCATGAGAGGGAGAATGTCCTTAAGAAGGATAGTGGGTGAACATTGACTTTTATGACGTTAATGCTCAAGATACACAAGATTTTGTGTAGGGAGAAATTCTATAGGTCCCTATAGAAGAGGTTATTCCTAAAAGACAAGTACTGTGTAGGAATTCTAGAGATGTCATATAACAAAAAAGATATGGTTTTCTAATCACTAATAATGGTGACTCATTATTGATTGAAAATTATGATCCTCTTTCCTATAAGGAGGTAGTATAGAGCTTAGAATCTGTAACACGGAAACATGTCGTGAATTTTGAGATGGATTCCATGTATCAGAACCAAATTTTGGTTTTGGTCGATTTGTTATTTGACGTAAATCGCTTTGTGTGAAAATGGAGATTCAATTTAAAACTATACATGGAAGGTAATGTGAATACCTATAAATCACGACTAGTGGCTAAAGGGTTTACACAATGTGAATTCATTGACTACAGTGAATTTTTTTTCCATTAGCCATGTTTAAATCCATCAAAAATATAATTTCTATAACAGATTTCCATGAATATGATATTTGGCATATGGATGTAAAAAAAACTTTCCTTGATGGGAACCTTCATGAAGTTATCTATATGACATAACTAGAAGGGTCTGTGACTCCTAATAATGCCAAAATTTATATAAATTTAATATATCCATTTATGTATTAGAGAAAGCATCTATGTTATGGAATATTTAGTTCGATGAAGCTATAATAGAATATGGTTTTATACAAAATGAATGTGATACATTATTTAAAAGTGGTTTAGTGGGAGTGTGGTCATTATCCTAGTAGTATATGTTTATGAAATATAACTTATTATAAATGGCATACCATCAATATTGTTAGTTAAGGACTAGTATAATAAGTGTTCTTTATAAAAGACTTATGTGAAACAACCTACATTTTAGGGATCAAGATCATTCATACTAAATCCAAGAGGCTTCTTAGACTAAATAAAAGTACATACATTGACCATATTATAAATAAATTTAGTATAGAACAATCCAAGAGGGGATTGGTTCTAGTGTCACATGGTATATATCCTTCTAATAAAATGTCCACTCAAACGCAATGAGAGAGGGGGGGAATGAGTAATATCTCATACAAATCTATGATAAGATCAATCATGTATGTCATGTTATATACTAGACTTGATGTTTTTTATGCCTTGATCTTGGTAGTCAGATATCAAGTTGATCCTAGAAAACAACATTAGTTTGTTGTTAAGGATATCCTAAAGTACTTGTGGTGAACTAAGGATATGTTCTAGGTATATAGAGGAGGCAGGGATCTAGTCATCAGTGGTTATATAGATTATAGATTTCAGATATATCATAATGACCTAAAGTCACAGTCATGATATGTATTCAGTCTTAATAGAGGAGTTGTGAGCTGGAAGAGTTCAATGTATCTAGTTGTTGTCGTAACTATAGTGAAGTCTAAGCATTTAGTGGTTTTTGATACAGCCAAATAAGCAATTTGGATATGAAATTTTCCCAAGGTCTCGACATAGTGTTGAATAGTAAATACCATATCCCATTATTTTGTTATAATACTGTAGTAAAGGGTCTTGTAAAGGATCCAAGGTTGCACCAATGAACAAAGACCATACTCTAGAATTATCACCTCTTGAGGGATTTTACTTGGAGGGGTGAAGTTTGGGTGAGAAAATTTTCCTTGGAATATAATGTGTAAAACCCCTTGACTAAAGCCTTATCTTAGAAGAAGTATGAATATCATGTGAGATCTAACGGACTGGAGGTTGTTACCAGTGCGATCTAGTGAAAGTGGGAGTCTATTGAAGTTGGCTCCCTAGAACAAACTTCTATGTACTATATGACTACATGTATTCATTGTTTTTAATATTAATAAAATTATTATCACATAATGGTGTTTTTATAGGTGGCATAGTATGGTATTATGTCTTAATAGTAACTCTTGCATTGAATGTTCATAGTGGTTCCCCGCTAAGATGATAACATAGAAGTGTCATGATAGCACTCTTAAGTATATATTATATAGTTGGATGATATCATTTGATGGGACAAAAATGATATGGGATATTAGGGGTCGAGAATCATTATAATTTAAGTCACTTTATCATAATATATTCCCTTGTTAATTTCTAGAGTATAAGATTATGAGAACATGACCCTCTGATACAAAATCTATATTTACATGTGTCATTGGATGTTCCTATCTATGGATGAGTGTATTGATCCTTAGACTTCAAGATTTTTATTAATGAATTTCATAAGTTGCAAACTTTAATGTATTGATAAAAACAATGATGATATTTTTTTGTGGTGAGGTATGATACATTGTGTGCGTCACAAGTAAGGGTATAATTTCATCCTGGACCGACCTATCCCAACCCGGACCGGGTCTGGCTGGGTCTGGTTTTGCCTAAAAAAAATGGGTCATGAACCACTATTTGGGTTAGGTCAGGTCAGCCCAAACAACCACATGAGGTGGCCCAATCCAAACTTTGGGCTGGCCCAAATCATCGAGTCAAGTCGGGCTAGGGGCAGGCCCTTACAGAATTTTTTGAAACATTTTGAAACATTTTTCAAATTTATTTTTTGAATTAAATGATTTTTAAATGTTTTTATAATGTTTTTATCAAACATTTTTTAACATGTTTTTTAAAACATTTTTTTAAAACATTTTTTAATATTTTTTACAAAAAATTTTTAAAAAATGTTTTTTCAAAACATTTTTTAAAAATTTATTTAAAATGTTTTTCTTTTTTTTGTAAAAACATTTATTTTATTTTTTTATTAATATTTTAAAATTGAAATTTTTTTCATTTAATTCTCAATCATTTTAAATGTTTTAAATTTTTCACTTCATGCATTTCATAAGAACCCTAACCTCAGCATCGCATAAAAATTATATTTATAATATTTTTTAATTTATTAAGATTTAAAAATATAGACCAACTCAATAAATAATTAACGGCCAAATAATTTATTTGACAACATTCAATTAAAAAAATAAATATGCGATGAATTTCCTATCTAAATATATATATATATATATATATATATATCATAATAAATAGAATTCAAAATAATTATAAATCATAAAATGGATATAAAATAATTAATTTCAGGTTATTTTAAATAAATAATTGAATGAAAATTAATTAAAAAATTTAATATGGAATTTGACCATTTTTTCCCTAAAAAAATAATATAGAATGGAAGGGGGGTGTGGCATGCACTAAATTTGGGTGGTGGTGGGGGTGACTTTTTTATAGTTTTTATTAATAGATGGATGGATGGATATATATATACACACAAACAAATACATATATATGTATGTCTGTATGTATGTATGTATGTATATGTATGTGTGTGTGTGTGTGTCATATATATATATATATATATATATATATATCATTTCTTTTATAGTTTAAAACCAGGTGCAGCCTTGAAAGATTGTGGTAGGAGGTTTGAGTCTCCCTACAAGCAGTTTCACAGTTATTTTTTTAGAGTGGGTGGGCTTTTACGGTTCGGTCGTCATATGGGCCAACAAGCCTGCCCACAAAGGCCTAGCCCCTACCTGATGAATCATGGACTCGAGCCCGACCAGCCTGATTTGGGCTTTGTCAAGATGAGCTACTTAGGCTTTCGGGACACCGGGCCAAAATTGCATGCCTAGCCATGAGTGATAATTCATTAATAAATAATGAGAGAAAGGATATGTCCCTTCTAATTTTTAAGGGAGGTCGATATCTTAGGACCTTTGATGGGAATGGAAAAACATAAATAAATCTATGTCCATGGTGCTTATGGGTGATTTAATTTCTGTAAAGTCAAATAAAGACTTCAAGAAAATAGGTTGATGACATCATCATGTAGTATCCTTGATTAGATATATCATGATAAAGTGGTTATATTACATAATGAACATTTGTATGAGGTTTTATGTCATTGAAACATTAACTTATATCTCTATAGATGCTTTGGCATTTTATTAGATTCTAACATTGCATTTTAGGTAGTTCTAAAGCCCCTGAGAAAGGGGTCTAGATGGTCACATACTAAGTGTATCCAAAATCTTAGTAAGATTATATTTTGATTTTAACAAGTTGGGATAAATATTATTCTCTCTTTGTGGTTTAATAATTATTCATATTTGGTTTATCATCAAGATTTGATCATGATTTATTTATAAGAATAAATATGTGAGTTAAATAATAATAAATATTTATTTTCTAGATTTAGTGAGTATAATATTTCTTATATTTATTAGTGAATAATGTATTAATATTTATTTATTAAATAAATTGTCATTATTCAAGTTTTTGTAAATACCAAGGAGGATAAATGGACCTAGTCTAATGGTCCAATTAGAAATGATATATTAAATATCATTTAAATAAATATTAATTTATTTATTTAGTAAATTATATTTATTTATCCATGGGTATTGAACATATCAAAGAAAATATTATTATTATTTATATTATTGTTAAAAATGGGGTTTTCTAAGGAATAATAAATTGTCTGAGATCATATGTGCAATTACCAACCTGATCTAGCTTTATAAATATCTGGTTATATCAAATTTTAGTTTTATCTTCTTGTTGTGAACACAAAAACTAGAGATAATTCTCTTCAGTCCTAATAAAAAAACCTCTCAAGAATGTGTTTGATTAATCGTTATCGATCATGCTCTCAAAATATTTATAACCAAGTGCATCATGAGGGATGAACTAGGTTGTTCTCTTGAGGAGCTGTTGTGGTCAATCACTCAATACTTCTAATTCAATTTTTTGTATATTTTTTATTTATGAAATAAAACTAAATAAAACATGAGAATGAAAAAAAATGAAATATAAATAAAATTAAACATGCAATGCATACTGCAGACAGAATGATTGATGTTAGATAGAAAGAATATTCTCATGGGAGAACACCCAAAGTGAAACTTTACCATCTCTTAATTAGTTTAAAATTTACTTAATGTACATGATATATCATATGAATGAACATCCCATTATTCATATGGTTGTGAATATATATTACACTCAATAGTCTTCAAGAGACCGCATATTCACCTCCTCGATCGAGGGAGAATATTAAATAAATGGAAATTGAGCCTCAAGTGGCAAGTGGAGACACAAAGGTTCCTTTCCCACTAAGATCCCCCTCGGCCTAAATCTAACGAAATTATAAAAATTAAAAATGAATGTGAAATTACTTGGGTTCAACAGTAGATTTATCGCCCGAGAACTTCCTTGGGATAGTTACTCATGATCATGAGTATAAGACATCAAAGTGGAGAAGAAATTGAGGTGGAAACACACAAGATAAAACAAATGAGATAATGTGTGAAAGAAGAAGACTAACATATACTAAAAATTCATAATAATATTAAAATAGAATATAAACTACAAAACTATAAAAAAATTCCAATAAATGCTACCCCCATGTTACCAACACTTTGAAAATAATAAGGGACACCCTTTTATAGGGAGAGGGGGTGAAAATTATCACCACAAAGATCCTCTGAAATATACCACATGTTATCCAAATTAATTGAAAAAATGGTAAGGGTTGTCTTATTTAAATTTGTTCCCTACTTTATCCAAATTCATGCTCCAAATTTCAGCTTGATTTCCCACTTGATGTAGGAGTTATGGATGATTTAATCATGATATTTAATTTTAGAGAGGTGACACTTCATATTCCAATTATCCATTTTACCATGAATTACTATCCTTGAAAAAGGGATAATTAGGTGTAGAAATATTTAATAAGTTATTCCCCTGGTTTTTATCTTGGTTCATGTTGAATTTTAGAGCCTTTGGACCCTCCATTTATGAGATATGGTCCCACCATAAAAAATTCTCAATTGTGTGCATAGTTTCCAAGGCTGGAATTGTGATCTGGTATTATGCCTTCAAATAGTATATTTGGCTTTGGTTCCAGAAGAATTAAATTAATACCAACATTTATGTAAGCCTATATAAAAGTAATTTCACAATTTAGATTAGTTTATAAAATGTTATGTCCTAAATACAGAATAATAATAAAATAGTTAAAATCCAAAATTAGACATTTTGCAATTAAGATCAAAATAACACTAAACCCATAAAATATAAAAATTGACCTCAAAATAAAATTTTGGTGGGATTAAAAACATTTTAATTCAAAATAAAATTATTGAAAAAAAAATCCTTATCACCCCCCCCCCCACATAAATATTTCACTCTTGGGGAATCATTCAATACCATGGTCAAAACAAACTTCACAAATTATTAATGTCAACACAACTCAATTATCATATAAAAAAATATCATGCCTCATAAATGAATTAAAGTTACCTAAATCCTCAAAAATAATAAAAATACATTCAATATCATGTTAATTATCACGTTCATGTTGTACCTACCTCCCTGAAAAAATATTTATCTCTTCCCTCAAATGTTTTTGTGTGTGGAGTTTTTCTCATTATCAAGAATATGTGTGATCTCCATCGGCTTGATGTACTCCTAGTATCACCACCTCACAGAGTCCCAAATGTTTCAATAATGAGATATTTTTCATGGGTTGTTTTGAGGCTGAGGGTTGAAAGGTTTAAAATGTGAAAACATTTGAGGCAGAATGAGGAGGGTTATGCTCTAAAGTGAAGTTAATGCATTAAAAAAGTTTTACTCAAGGATGGTTTTCTCCTCAATAATCCTTAAACTGAATCACCTAAAAACACATATATATATTTTTTGAAGTTCATAGTTTTAATTTAATCATCAATGATAAATTTATTCCCTCTTTTCTCTAATTTGTAGCATTGTTTTAGCTTGAATTTAGACATGGATTTCTCTTCATAATCATATTTTTGAGGAAAAGAGAAGAGTATTTTGATCTTAAAAAACTTTTTAACACCATGACCATATTTTCAATTATATTTCGTCCACTAATAAATATTTATATAATGAAGGTTATTTCACTAAAGAAGCAATAAACATGGAAACACTTTTTTCATTTCAGCTCTAACGAATTCTTTAGGAAAGAAAAATACAATTCATTTTCTCCCTCCCCCACACTTGAGTTCAACAATAATAATGAATTTAACTTCTAGAGAATGTTGTAAAGGGATAAATGGATTGTAATCTGGCTTCATAATAAGGTATTTCATGGCTACTAGTTTCTTAATAAATTTCATATGAAAAGTTAGGCCAAAATAAGAGTTTAATGTAAAAAAAGGGATTTCAAAGTGGTGGCTCAATCATACTTGACACATTCCATGAACTCTGTCAATTTTGAAAACAATTAAAACATAAATTTCTAGATCAAAAAACATGTACCAAGACTCTCAAAAACAACCAAAATGTAAAGATGATTTCAAATATCTTTAGAAACCTCTTAGGTTGGAAAATATTTTCAATTCAGACAACACTAGTTCACATGAGTTTCACAATCAACCAAACTTCATCAAATGAAAGGATTGGAAATCAATAAATAAAATCCATTCGATAATAATTTAAATCCTAAAATATTAAAATCAAGTAATGTGCTAAAAATAAAAATATGGTTTGAATTTTCCAAATTATTTGATTCAGCTCAAGAAACCTAAAAACCTAGAAAAAAAATGAAAGCATGAAAAATTCAGAAAAAGACACAAAAAAATAGAAACACACAAAAAAAATCATAAAAACTGATTGACTTTCCTCCCCAAAAATTATTTCATTTACTAACCTATTTGTATTTAAAATTAACTAAATAATTCTTTGCATACTAAATTTCAATTGGGAAGTAAAAAAATAAAGAAAAGTAAAGAAACAACATGGTTTATTTTTCAATGGTAGCCTTCAGTTAAGCTCTAGCTACTACCACTTTAAAACTAAATAAAATCATGAAAAAAACATAATAAAAATAAAAAAAATATTTTAAATAAAAGGGATAATTCTTGGTTTAGATACCCAATTGGGTTCTAGGTTTTTACTTCCCCTAGTTAGGTAGTTGTAGTGGATTATCCCCAATTAAAAAGGTGGATGTGGTTTCTTTGAGATGAACCACCACATGTGACTTTTCATGGTGTCTATGAGTAAACATTGAGAATGGAGAACCCCAAATAAGTAAATAAAATTCCAAAAGCACATGAATTAAGAAATATATAATTTGAATTCCAGAGTGAAAGAGAATAGAAAATAGGGGTGCTCCCTATTGACGTTCTTGGTGTCCCCTATATGGTATACAAGTTGATGTAGAGGAGGTAGTTGTATCACCACTAATGTCTCTTACTCTTATTCTAAAACCAATAATTGTGTGTAATCTTCATTAACAAACAAGGCCTTATCCATTTTTTTTGTGTCAAAATGTTTAGAAAAATAGAATCTAGAAAAGCAAAATTT
Source organism: Viscum album (assembly GCA_963277665.1). Classification (NCBI taxonomy): domain Eukaryota; kingdom Viridiplantae; phylum Streptophyta; class Magnoliopsida; order Santalales; family Viscaceae; genus Viscum; species Viscum album. Next base: position 1,326,472,884 of record OY728166.1, read on the forward strand.
AGCTTGAATAAGATTAAAACATGAAGAATCAACAAAGAAATTTTTTTCATGTAAGCCAACTTGGAAATTAATTTCTTCTGGTAGAACTATTGAAAAAACAATCTCAATAGGTATATATTCAACATCATCTTTCAAATAAATAGATAGGTATAGAGGTACTTATTATTCATTATCAAGTATTGGAAGATCAAGTTTTAAGTTATCTTCAACAAATCTATTCCAAGATTCTTTTAAAAAATATTGCTCTCTCATAAGTGAATAAACTTACATAAGTAATTGAGAGGCCTACTCAAGAAATTATTAAGTGTGGGATGATTTTATTAATTCATTTAGAAGATACTTCTCACACACCTCATGTTCTTTATCATAAAAAATGATTGCTGAAATCTTTTTCACTACTCATTCTAGTTCAGGTTCAGGATCAAGTTCTGGTTGCTCCAGTAGTGAATGAATATATTCTTCTACCCTTTCATATTTTCTCTTAAATTTTTGTATATATTATTTAATTTCTTTTATCTAGGATTCATGGTCATTTTGAGCATATACTTTCACTTATGACTGGTCAGTCCGTGTATAATAATTTGAATTGAAATACACCATGAAAAAAGAAGGTTTTTTTTTAATTTTTAAATTTATGATTATTTTGTGTTTTTTATTAAAACAAGAAGTTATTTAGAAAATTTGGACAAAAATAGTGAGTTAATATCACTTGAATTATGATAATTTGTTCCAATTTGATGAAGCATTGTCATGTGTGCTCTCAAAATATTTATAACTAAGTGCAGCACAAGGGATGGCCTAGGTCATTCTCTTGAGGAGCTGTAGTGATCAATCACTCAATACTTCAAATTCACTTTTTTAAATTTTTTATTTATGAAATAAAACTAAATTAAACTTTAGAAGGAAAAATAATCAATGAAATACAAATAAAAGTAAACATGCAATGCAGAATGTAGATAGAATGATTGATGTTAGACGAAAAGAAGATCCTCCTAGGAGAACACCCAGAGTAAACCTTCATTGTCCCTTAATTAGTTTCAAAATTTACTTAATGGACCTGATCCATCATATTCATGAAAATACCCTTTTCCCTATTTTTGTGGATATATAATACACTCAATGATCACCAAGAGACCACACGTCCACCTTCTCGATCAAGGGAGAATATTATAGAAATGAAAGTTAAGCCTTCAGTGGAAAGTGGAGAGAAAAGGATGATTTTCCCACTAAGACCCATTGGTACTAACTATAAGAAAATAAGAAACATTAAAAATGAATGTTAAATGAATTGTTTACAACACTGGATTTATATCCTAATAACTAATTCAAGTTAGTTACTCATGATCAAAAGTATAATTGATCATAGTGGAGAAGAAATTAAGGTGGAAGCACAAAAGATAAAACAAATGAGGTAATATGAGGAATAAGGAGACAAGAATATACTAAAAAATCATAATACTCTTACAACAAAATATAAACTAGAAAACTACATAAAATTTCCAACAAAGGATACACTCATGTTTCTAACACTTTGAATAGAATAAGGGACTCTCTTTTATAGAGAGAGGGGGTGAAAAATTGGCTCTAAAAATATATTCCAAAATACTCCATGTGTTATCCCCATAAAATGGTCTAATTGGGAATGAATTTATTCTTAAAAAAAATTCCGCTAATTTATCCCCATGAACCATCCAAATTTCATCTTTATTGTCCACTAGATGAAGGATTTATGACCTATTTACTCTGTATAATTAATTCTAGACAAGTGACTCTTCATATGACAATTATCTACTTTATCATGCATTAATGACCTTGAATAAGGCCGAATAAGGTGGGTTAAAAGATAAATGTTTGTTACCCAAGAATTTATATTACTCCATGTTGAATTTTAGAGCTTTTGGATTAGACCTCTATGAGATATGGGCCCAACATAAAAAATCTCCAGATCTAAGCATTATTTTCTAGGCTAGACTTGTGAGCTAGTTTTCGGCCTTCATATGGTGGTTGGTCTTTGGGTCCAGAATAATTAAATAAATCCCAACAAGTAAGTAAGCCTAAATAAAACTAATTTCATAATTTATATTAGTTTATGAAAGTTTTTTCCTTAAATATAGAATAAAAAATTTAACAATTAAAATCCAAAATTAGCCATTTTTTCAATTAAGCTTAAAATACCACTAAACCCATAAAATGTGAGAATTTCCATTAAAATAACACTATTTTGGTATTAAAAATATTTATATTAAAAGTAAAATTATTGAAAATATTTTCTATGTCAATGTTCAAGTACTAGATCATGAATTCTACACCACTCTTGAGCCTTTGAGAGAAGCTACAGAATCTTTTGTTCAAGAATTGATTCTTACTACGATCCATGATGTACAATACAAGTGATCAGGATTGATAGTACTAGCACGAATTTATTTTATGAAAAAATTTCAGGATTTTTGGAGCACATGTGAATCACCTCTAAAGGAATTCTACCCTTGTATCTTAAGATTCAATTAAAATATGAAAAGAGTGGCCAGCCACATCAACAATGAATAATGAATTATAGGTCAATGTAGTTTTAAATCTATTTATAAATTAATTATAAATTATATGTGATTATCTTACCTTCTTGGTTCTGGAATTCTTAGTCAATTTACTTTCAATTTAATTCTATTGTTCATGACGTTCTGTGTCATGTACACCTCTGATTATTCATCGATTTCAACAAAAATCTGAGTTGACTATGCCCAATAGGCACTTCCTCTGTTCATAGAACCTTCAAAATCCAAAAGTAATTTTTTTAATTAACTAGACATAAAAAATGTTAAATATTATAAATAATTATATTAAAATTCAACTATATAATATACTACCATACCTTGATCCATGTTATTTAACACATATAATTCTTCCTCTTAATTAGTTATTTCTATCTTATTTCTTAACCAAATTTGTGTACAAGTGAGATCATAAACCATTCTAGGTGTCAATGAAGACCTGAATGAATATATAACTCTTCATTCACTGCTAAATTTTTTCTCAGAAGCTACAATCAAGATAGGAGTTACTAGAAAATCTCTTTTTGTGGGTGTTAAGATTATAATTCTTGGTACATTAATCTTCCACCATTGAATAATATAAATATATTCACAATCATACATAGACACTTATCCAAAATACTTATCAAACATTGTCTTTTATAAAATAAGGCTCTGGTTCATCTTGTATTTCTTGTAGGTGAACCTATGTTTTTTGAAACACTTTTTCTATGGCTTGCTCTTAAATGAAACATTAAAAAAATCATTATATTTTTTCTAAACCGCATCTTGAATTTTAGAAAATGAATGTATCCTCATGTATTCGATAAATAATTTTCTTATTTATAAATTCACCATATCCCCATAATCTTGTCCTTTCACCAAGCCAAACATATTGATAAAAATAAATTCAAGAAATTCTAATTTTCTTCTTAAGTTAAGGATAACATCATGAAAAATATTTTTATTCATCAAATTATGATCTCGCCAATATTTAAGACACTTCACTCTCATGTTTCTATCCATATAATAAGAATAAACATAATTTATCATTTTTTAGGAAATCATCACCCTTAAACATGAAATAAATTCAAATATATTAATAATACATGTGAACATAAATTTATATATAAAAAAATAACCCAATTAAAAAAACTAACCTTTATGATTTTTGGGGAGTATAAATTAATAGTAGCACAATGACTACTAGAAATATTCCTGGTTACATACTAGAATCACTCTAAGATCTTGATAATTTGTCTCACATTTTATCAATCAATACAACATGGAAATTTTATTACATTAGGCCCATACTTCAACTCTGACCATATGTCTTCATCATGTCTAACATATGTTTAAAAGACAAAATAACATCCAAAAATGATAAATTAACAAACAAATATATATTAAAATAAAAAAAGAAACAGTTAATAATAAAAATAGTTTAAAATTTAATTTTCAAATGTCGTTTCATATTTCTTGGCAGCTTCCAACAATAAGTAAAAATAGTTCCCTCTCACATGAACATCCAAACAAAGTGGTTTTTTACTGTCGATTTCTTAAAACACAGTAGATTTTTTAAATTTCTACAATCTTTGATGGCTTTGTATCACATATCTCACTACACCTATTAAAACTGTAATTCACTTGTGCGTGAATTTTTCTTTTCTTACAACACTAACTATTAGATTAATTATATGAGTTGCACATCTCATGTGAAGATCTCAACTCCTTCCCCATTTATTTAGTACATTTTTAAAAACTCTAATGCCTCCATCATTTGATAATTCATTATCAATGATTAAAACATACACTTTATTGATAATCAAATCTTTCAAACATCCATCTAAAAGGTCATCAAGCTTATCTTCTTTATGGTCATCAATTAGAAAAATGTTGAGAATTTTTTTGTGAAGATTATAATGTTCATAAATATAATGTGGAGTAGGAAACATATATATAATTATTTGAAGTGATATCTATGTGTTTGTGGTAAGTGATACCCTTTGATTTCAATATTTGAAATAATTTTTTATCTTCAACCATACTTCATCAAATATATCAAAACAAACTCTTATTATCTATCTTCTTGATGAGATTTTAAAATAAGGAGGAAATATATGCTAGTAAAATTTATTAAAAAATTCTTTTTTAACAAAAAATAAATAGAACATCATCCAAAATAACAAGTTCTATAAGAAATATCCTAAATAAATCAAAATAAAACCTCCATATTTGATGCATATGCATTCCATAAACTCCATCAATGACTTAAAAGATAAAAAAAATTCTGATTGTTACTAGTTCCAACATATTTCCTACAATTTAAAAATGAGTTTTCAAAGATGGAGTAGGTATTATGATATATGCATGAGGTAGCACGGGGCCTTAGAGCTAGTTTTCAGGCCTCTAGGCCAGGTAATGGGATTCATGCCCACTGGATCATTGGGTCATGTACTGAATAAATAAGGCTTGATAGGTGGGTTATCCCTTGGGGGGGCTATGGCCTGCCTTTCCAGCCTGTGTGTGTGGTCTGTGTATGTTTAATGTAATTTTACCCCCAAGCACAATATATATATATATATATATATATATATATATTAACACTGAAATTATATTCAAGTGAACTATCATAGTTAATCATAATGAAGTTTGAGACAAATATCATATAAAGTGAGTGAGGGTGAAGGGAGGGAGACCCATTGGAAATTTAGGATGCATGAAATGTTGGTGGAAAATGATACACTGGAAATGGAGGATGCATGAAATTGATACAACAAATGCTCTGTAACTTAGGGGTTGGCCAGGCAGGATGAATTTGTGAGTGAGGGTGGGAAACTTTTACACAACTATGGAATGAAAATATAAATATAATTTAAAATTGAATTTCTAAAAAAATATATAAATAAATATTTTATTATATATATAATATATGATATATATATATATATAGGTTGGTGGTATATTTTAAAATATATATTTTATCCATTTATTTATTTATTAAATTTTAAATTTCTAAATATTTCTAAATATTTTGAATATTAAATAAAAATATTAAAAAAATATGAAGTCGTTTATTTTCGGTTTTCATGGTTTTTTTTTGTTTTTGGTTATGAAAATTAATAACCAAAACCAATGAAATTTTTTTGGGTATTAATTAAAATAAAACTTTATTAATAAAAAATAAATTCAGTCTATCCATTTTTCTTTTATTTCTTTTTAATTTAGTTTTTGGATATCCCTTTTCAAATTTTAGTGACATTGTTTTTAACTTCGGCATTGCTTCCCCCACCAACACATTTTTCATCTTCGTGTCCCCAACAACACTAACATCAGGGTTTTATCATAATCCCTAGTTATCTTAATATTTGACCATAAATGGAGCTTTAGGAAATGGAAAAGAGTTTGAGGTCTGCAGTGATGAAGAGGCATTTCAAGGTCCTATTGGGATTCACTGATCACAAAGAGGTAAGAATAGAGGAAGAAAATGAGAAGAAAAATGGGATTTATTTCACAATGAACAAAGCTTACAAAAATTTCTTCTCCACACCTCTCTCTCTAAAAATAGAGCTCTCCAAGGCTCTCTCCCAAATAAAATGGATCTATAGCTCAAATATGATTGATGAAAGAATATAACCAATGTCTTATTAAGTATCCATGGTGGGAGGTATCAATTTTTATACAACTCCCATCAATCCCCCACCAACCATTGGACTTCAAAATTGGCATCCACCTACACCTTTGACAATTCCTATGGCTGCAAAAAATAGTAGTTGTTGGACATGTTAAATATGAATCACTCAAAATAGAAGTCCTTCATGGAGGGTTTGGTTAGTGCACTAGACACAAACCAAGGAAGCTGGATATTATTTCCATCAATTCTCCCCCTCTAACTGTAATCTTCTAAAGCATATGCAATGTTCTATCTTCTCCTGAGAAACCACCTTTGTAAACATATCTGAAGGGTTATCCTTTTTGTTTATTTTCAAAATTCTCGGCATATTTCAATCCATAACTTCATATATCCAATGATATATAATGTTGATACACTTTTTGATATCCTTGTGGCTCCCCATCATTTGACATAAACAGGTACTTAGAATTTGAATATATTTTTATGGAATCCTCCCTTTTGAAGATCTTTGAACCTATGAAATTTTAGGTTCGGGAGGCATAACCTCACCTATCACCTGTGATGATTCTAAAACTTCTTGTAGATATGATCGAGTCTCACCCTTCTCAATATCCTACTTCACTACCTCTTGGTCTACTGCCTATTAGTCTTCTTTCACCTCCTTCTCTTCATTAACAGTTGGTGCTGGTACAGGTGTTGGATCATGAATTGATTACTTTACACTTTCTATTTATGAAATTCTAGGATTTTTAATGTTCTAGATCATCTTTTTCTCAAAGAATACAATATCTCTACTTTTTATCACCTTCTTCTCCATTGGGTTTGAAAGATTGTATCTAAACTCCTCATCTCCATAGCCGATGAAGAAGCATGGAGTAGATCTATTATGTAGATTCTTCCTAAGCTCCTTGGATACATGGGAAAATTACATACATCTAAATACTAATAAATGAGACTGAGAGGGATGTTTACCATACCACCTCTTCTATAAAATCTCAAAATTCATTAGGACGGATGGTGATCTATTGATGAGGTAGCATGAAACCTGAACATCTTCTCCACAAAATGGATTATAAAGCTTAGCCAAACTCATCATTCTTCTGACCTTCTACATGATGGTTCTTTTCATCCTTTCTACAACTCTATTGTGTTTTGGGGTGCGTGGGACCGTCCTCTCGTGTCGGATAACCTAACTCTTACAATATGCATTAAATTACCTGAATGTGTACACTCATTCATTGTCTAAATGAAGACACTTCAACTTCCTTCCAATTTCACACTCCACCATGGCATGAAAAATATTGAAGTAGTCCAGTACTTGCTCCTTCATTTGCAAGAAGAACACCCACACACTTTGATATGAATCCTCAATAAAGGATAGGAAATATTTTTTAGCTCCCAATTAATCCACCTCCATGGGTCTGTATACATCATAGTGCACTAAATCCAGAAACTTTGATCTTCTTAAAAAAGAAGTATTGAATGAGACTATATCCTACTTCCCATACAAGAAGTATTTACAAGGATCAAGTGATGCATCCATGTCAACACAAATGTACTTATTCTTATTTAGGGTAGATAACCCTCTTTCACTCATGTGGTCGAGTATCATATTTTACATATTGGATGATGTCACTCCTTCCACCATTTTTAGGATTTATGAAGATATCTTCACATAATTGTTTTACAACATACCACAAATGTTTCCTTAGGCAATGACTATGGATCCTTTTTTCATATTCCATGCTCCATTTCTGAAGATATTGTCGTAGCCTTGTTGGTCATAGGCTATTCTTAATAACAGGTTGAGATGAAGTATTTTAACATGTAGAAAATCCTTTAGGGTGATTTTTTATCCAACATTCATCTTGACTTGGATATCATCCATGCCAACAATCACCTCTGAACTAGTATCCCCCATTTTTACTGCACTAAAGTTACCAGATTGATAAGTCAAGAAATACCCATGATGCATTGTGATGTGGTGAAATGATTTAGTATCAATCACCCATTTTTCATCTTGTATTGATGTATGAAATAATTTCTCTTATTATTATTTGGAGAAAAGCACAAATTCTTCAGTATCTCTTTTCTCTTATAGAAAACATTGATAGTTATTCTTCATGTGTCCCTCTATTCCACAATGGTATAATTTTTATGTTGGCCTCCTTAAATCTATGTACCTTCCTCTACTACTGTTCCGGCCTCTACTTCCTTTCCCTCGACCTCCTCCTTGTTTTCTCCCTTACTTATTTAGGATGAGAGCTTGCGTTTGGTTGTAACTCACTTCCTTCCATCGGGCCTCCTCATTGAACAATGCATCCTTCACCATTAAAATGGCAAGTTTTCATCTAGGTGTTGAGTTTCTGAGTGAGACCACAATCATATCCCAACTATTAGGAATTGTGCATAGTATCTGGTTTTCTTGATCTTTATATGTCAAAGTCTTACCTATAACCACCAATTGATTCACCAATCTTTGGAACTCGCTGGTGTGTTTGACTATAGAGGTTCCAATCTGTAGTCAAAGGTCCATCAACCACTTCCACAAGAGGATATTTTTCCAAGCGGTCTTTGAATGGTATTTATTTTCTAACATTATCTAATGTTCATATACACCAGTCTCTTGAGCAACATGGTGGTAGACACTATGATCAATCCATTGGAAGATTTGACTGATCATTTTCTTATTCATCTTATTTCACTCTGCTTCCTTAGTGTGATCAAGTTTGACTCCCATATTCTCAATGGGGTCAAAAATATTCTAATCATTAAGGAGATATTCCATTGGAGACTTATAAATGGATTAGTTCAAAGAAGTCAGCATTATCATTCCCCCAGTGGATGGTACCTCTATTGAATTTTAATTCTAAAAAAATTGGTATAGAATCTAAAAAAATAGATCTCTCCATTATATAAAAAATGGTATAAAATGGTGGAATCAACTCTTGGATCATTAAAATATGACACCGATTGATTAGTATATGACCAAATTAGTGTCTATGGTTATGATAAACTGGTGATGTGGCGATGATGTGGCACTGATGTGGCACGTTTGAGGAGTTGCCTGAATCTCTCCAAAAAAGTCATCAATGCTAGAACAGTACCTTCTTCTATAACAAGGAAGTATTGTAGCACCTAAACTTTGACCAAACATTAACCAACCCTAGGTAACTCGTTTTGGCTTCATTTTAGATGTCATTTGTACCATTTTAATTGAATTAACATGATATTTATGAATCTTACTTCAAAATAGGATTCCAGACAACTTGAATTTTCTAGTCATCGGAATGTATCCACTTCTCACCACTGTTATTCCAAAAATGGATCTAATACCACTTGTTTTGATTCTATAATCACTAAGGGAGAATAATGGAGGGATAAAATTGGAATAAAATGGGATTTATTTCACAAAGAACCAATCTTAAAAAAAACATCCACCCACACCTATCTCTCTCTACAAATATAGATCTCCAAGGATTTCTCCCATATACAATGGATCTATGTATTGAATCTTATTGATGAAGGAAGATCCTCAAGGCCTCCTTAAATAGCCATGGTATGAGGTGTTAGGTTTGACACAACTCTCACCAATCCCCCACCAACCATTGGACTTAAAAATTGGAAGCCACCTACACCTTTAAGAACTCCCATGGATACCAAAATAATATTTGTTTCACATGTGAGATATAAAGTAACCAAAATGGAAGTCCTCCATGGTGGGTTTGGTTGGTGCACCAGCCACAAACCAAGGTAGCTTAATATTATCTCCATCAGGTCCCTATTACACCTCCACTATCATGATATCCTCCAACTAGGAAAATATTATTCATATCGAGTAAAAATAACTGATGGTCATGAATATGACATGAAACCCTTGAAGGAATCAATAAATTTAGTGCAACGCTATCTGGAACTTCCACTTGAACTCCATTGAAAACTTCAAATTTAGTGACAAGGTAGATTCTTCTATAATGATGGATGGTGAGAAGGTGTCATCTCTAAAGTTCTTGATGACAATAGTTTCCCTCTTTTCCTTCACACTTCATCGTATCAGCTATATTTTAATATATATGATGTCAGTATTTATTGTGAATGTATTTCTTGTAAATGGGTTCTTCCATAGAAATAAGATGTATGGAACTTTTTATTGTCATTTTGTTCACCCCCGTACTTCAACCATTGAAATATATACTCCTGGGCATTATCCTTTTCTTTATTTTGGAGTTAGACTTACTGCAACATCTATCGGTGACTCAATCCTTGTATAGAAAATTCATTTATAATTCCAATGATGGATCCACACAAAAAGTGTACTGGGGTATTTTAATAATCTATGAAAATAGAAAATTAAGTGTTAATCAATATATGTGCTAAATAGAGTGGGATATTTCTTCATAGTTTGTATAAATACAATATAGGAATGTTAAACCAATATATATACAGAATATATTATAGTTATCCTTAGTTTACATAATCAAGTAATATATATATGAAATATAGTAGATTTTGATCAAGTAAAATTGATCCATTCTATACAGAAAGTGCATAAGATAATAAGATATAGAATAAATGAAAATAACAAATAAATTATATAAAATATGATCATAATAAACTCACATTGTTTCCTTAAGAAATTTTTTTACTCTATATCTTTTCCAAGGTTGTAATCGATTTTTGATGAGGAAAAAATGGATCACCTTTCTTGGATAATGACAATTAAAATCCAAGAACACCATCTAATGCAATGTGTGAAAAAAATTGCACCTTTAACTCTTGAAAATCATGGAGTAAATTTGATAGTTTCAGTAATTTGAGAAAGTGGGGATCCATATGCTAAAGAGAGGGGTACCCTTATATTTATAAATAGGATATGGGTTATAATTTTAAATTAATAATATATTTTATTAAAATAAAAAACACATTTTAATATTTGAACTAAGGCTATGAGTTTCTCAAATATCTCCCACCCCCCATTATCCCTATTGAATAAAATCATGAGGGGAAACAATTTCTCAAACCATTTACCACCTTCCCCACAGTCCTTGTGGATTTATTTTTCCATTTATATCTTACAATCCCCATATAAATGTAAAATAAATCAATGTTAAATTATAAAAGTGTGATTCTATCTAACAAAAGATAATCTCCATAATATTAGAAGTTTTTCAATCTTGTACTTGCTCAGTTAATCAGTAGACATAATGTTTTTGAACTATCAACCTTTCATGCAAGTTTAAAAATATAAGTCACACAATTATCTCTTGAACATGGTTGGTTTTCACTTTTCTATTTGTTTTTTACATTAACACCACCTGATTCCATGAGTATTTTAGAGAATATAGCTTTATAATTATTCTTAAAGTGGCCTTGATTTTCACTCATATGGGTGATTCTAAAAAGATAAATTGATTCTAAAAATAATTAAGAGAGAATGATTAACCTATTATTGAAGTACTTTATCATATTAATAATTAGAATAAAAGAGTATTTCATCCATCATCATAACTTAGTTTTCCCTTTTCACCAAGATCTTGGGATCTTCACTCAACTAGGTAGGGTTATCACCATAAAGAATTTATTTAATAGGACTTAAACACATTTCTTTAGATGATTCCTTTATGAACTCTCTAGTTATCCCTTTTATAAAATGATCTCCAATATTACTTATTGAAGTGACATAGTCAATCATTATAATCCCACTAGAGAGTATTTCTCTAATCAAGTCATGTCGTCATTGTATATGTCGAGATTTTTACATGTCATTATTTTTGCCTTCCTATCACTACTTGACTATAAAAATCAATACACACAATAGACATAGGTATTGGCCAAATTTAATTGTATTTCAAGAAGGTTTAAATCCATTAAACTTCTTATCTATCCTTATCTAGGTCAATAAACATCACCTTCATAGTGGATTGTGTAATGCACATTTTTTTGGATGATTTTGAAGATATAGATCCACCTCCAAGTGTGAACACATAATCACTTGTGGATTTAATTTCTTGTAATCCAATAATCCAATTTTCGTCACTATAACCTTCAAGTACTATAGGATAATTTGTATAGTTAATTTCAAAGTTCTTGGTATATTTTAAATATCCCAAAACTCATTTCTTATCCATCTAATGAAGTTTATTTGGAATGCTAGTAAATTGACTTAGCTATGTCTGGTCTGTTGCAATTCATGACATACATCAATCTACTTAGAATACGAACATACTCTAATTGATATTTACTTTCACCAGTGTTCTTTGAAATATGTAGATTAACATCTATCAGAGTCTTTAATAGGTTTATATAAAGATTCTGATACTTCTTTATAATCATATCAATATAATTAGATTGCGATAAAGTCATCCCATCATATGTTCTATTTATTTGAATTCCCAAAATTAATTCTACCACTCCCATGTATTTCATTTCAAATTAACTGGTGAATACACATTTGGTGGCATTGATGATATCTATATTTCTTCTAAATATGGGCATATCATCAACATACAATCATATAATGAAATATCTATCTTGAGTGTTTTTAACATAAAAATTTATCACACCCTTTAATATTGAACTCATTTGATAACATTACATGATCAAACTTCATATTTCTTTGCTTCAGATCTTGTTTCAACCCATAAAGAGAATTCAATAATCTACAAACCATTTTTCTCCAGTCCTAAAACAATAAATCTTTCAGTTTTTTCTAGGTAAATATCTTATTAAAAATCACCATTTAAGAAGACATTATAAACTTCCATTTGATTTACTTTTATCCCATTAAAAGATTTAAAATTTATTAACATTATTATAGATTCAATCCTTATAACAAGTGAATAAGTGTTTAAATAATCAAGTTCTTCATTTTATTTATACCCCCTTACCACAAGTCTATCCTTGTATTTTTTAATAGTTCTATTATCCAAAAATTTTATTCTAAATAATATTTTTCATCTAAGTGGTTTGTTTCTCAAATAAAGATAAACCAATTTAAAATTATGGTTTGATAAGATAGAATCAAGTTAAAAATTAATAGTTTATTCCCAAAATGAAGCTTCTGTGGTGGTCATAAACTCTATAAATGTTTGAGACGCATTTTCTAACAAATATGTTAGAAATTATGGACCAAAATACTTAGATATCAATTGGTTTTCTGTGACACCCCATACCCTTACTCCGAAGTCTGATGATAAAAATTCTTTCTTAGGACATTGGCTCTAATTCCAACTATGATAGCTTAGACCCAAACTCCCAGATCCAATGCTAAAAAACTTTATTTAAACATTAACTTTGATACCAACTATGACATCCCATAAATGTGACCATCTCATAATTACACGACTTAAAGAAAATATTACATTATAATATACTAACATGATCTTTTAGGTTTAGTGTTTTATAAAATTAGGGAAAAACATTCACTAAAAAACCCATGTCTTTTTCAACTAATGAACATTTTTCCATTATATAAGTAACAACATAATCCATAAAAATTCTTCAATATATCCCACAATTTATTCATATAAGATAATATTCGAGACACATAATATGTATTTAATTTTTCATAACCTATGGAAATAGAAACATATGAAGAGGTGAGATCAGATGACCAGTAAGGGAAACATAAGAGATAACCAATGATGATCAAAAAATATAATCATGTGAGTAAAAGTGACACTTAAAAATACTAAATGTCACTGCTCATGTAAACAAGTTCCATTTTTTTATGGGGGTATGCCTAATTATAACTCCAATATTAAGCATGCTTGTAATGTAGTAGTTTTGGGATGGGTGACCTCTTGGGAAGTTTCTTAGGGTATGTGTGAGTGAATACAAAACACACTAAAAGAAAATGTGATGGACTTTGAGGATAGTTATTATTATTATAATTTTCCACAGTGGGTAATAGTTTTTAGTGTTTTAAGAAGACAACCAATGTATTAAAGGAGACCCATGAGGTCATATGGATATGTTCATGGCTTGAGGAGGTTAGATTTTGATAATTGGTATTAGAGTGAATACCCATCTGGAAGTGTAGAGAAACTACCTTGGTTTGAGGTATGGGGTCTAAAACATGGGTGTTCTTCTTTTAAGGGGTGGAGAGTGTAACACCCCTAATAAATTGAAACTTAAAAATACAAAATGTGACTACCTATGCTAATAGGGTTCACTTTTCTTATTGGTAGACTACATGATTATAAGTCCAGAGTTAAGAATGTGTGTCCTAGGGTAATTTCAGGATAGGTGACCACCTAAGAAGTTTATAAAGATATGTGTGATTGATGATAAAGCATGCCAAAAGAACATGTGTTGGACTATGGGGTTAGTCATTATTCTGATTAGAAACCCTAGTAGGTAATATCTTGTGGTGTTCTAAGAAGATAACCAAAGTTTCATAGGAGGCCCATGAGGTCAGATGACCATGCTCATGGCCCAAGGATGTTAGGTCATGAAATTGAGAGTACAATAAATATCCATAAACATAACATTAGGAAAATATACCCAGATAAAACATGGAGCATAAGACATGATCCAGTATAACATAAGTGCATAAAAAACATAAGATTTTGGAACAAACATAAATATAAGAATCATATAATAGTGGATTAGACATTATAGTCCATTTTATTTCATGGATCAGGATTTATTCACCTATTTCCCTTAGTGGGTTAGGATTTATAACTTGTTTCCCATTTTCTCATGAAATATAATGTTTTACTCAATGTATTAGAGGACTATATAGGTCCCAACTATTACTTAATAAAAAATCATACATATGTGTTCTACATAAAATCAATCATCATAATATCATTAAGAATCCATAGAAATAAAATGGGTTTCATATCCCTTTTAAATGGAATCATAACATAGAAACATTCATAATTCCATGGAATATAAATGATTATCTAATGATACTAAATAAATTTCTAGATAGATACCATTAAATGAAGTGTATGATATTTAAACCCTATAGATAAAAGGTGTATGATTTAATCAAAAATTTCCCCAATCAATTGATGTATTAAATCTAGGTGAACACCTTTCAATCATAGAAATAGAAAATAGGGTACTCAAAAAGGAAATACATTAGAACAAAAGTTATATCGATTTATAGTGGATGGAAAAAGAAAGAAAAAGGAAGTGATGAATCACTCTTCTAATAGAAAATAAAATTTGATAATTCATCCAAAGAAGAATAAAAGTGGATGGTAACATTTCAAGTGTATCCTCAATCATGAATAAAATATATCAAAAGATGTTGGCATAAGTGAAAAATGATTTTTAAGAGCATTAGAAAAATCACATTGGAAATAAGTAATATCTTTGACCTTTTAAAAATATTTATTTAAAAATATATATTATAAAACATAAAGGATTATAATTTCTTTTAGAACCAAGAAGGTGTAGAAGAATATTCATAGAAAGACAAAATGGCATAAAGATTTGTTCACATGGAAAATGTTAAAAAGATATCTTTTTCACACTTTGATGAAAATAAACCATATAGAAAATGATAAAAATTTCTTTAAATATTTTTAATAAAATTAAAAGTAGTATAAAATGGCCTTAATTAATTATCAAGGTATATATAATTACATTCAAAAAATAATCCAAATGGACTTTGAAAAGGGAGGTTCTCAATCAGAAAGAAGAGATGAAGTCAACTTCACTTTGGGTAAGACGTGATTCAAGGGGAAATGAAATTTTAAGGGGACATGAAAAACCCCATGAATAACAAAATAAAAAAATAAGGGGTTTTATAATGAATAAAAATTCTCTAGATGAATTATTTTTAAAAAATAATATCGATTTGTAGATAAGATTGATAGCGAAACTCATACAGTTTGAGTAACATTTAATCAAAGCCTATTTAAAGAGGGAGATTGAAATTGAACATAAAATTCCATGAATAAAAATATAATTCAATATATAACATCTGAAATGGGAATTGTATACACCATATAAAAAACATGGTGCACAACATCAAACATATCTCAGGGATTTGAAAATAACATTGAGTAACCCTTACAACCGTGGTACACTTTGAATCAAAGACCATTTAAAGAAAAAAAATTCATGACTCCTAAGACCCCATGAATTACATTAATATGATAAAATAAATACATTAGGAAATAGTCTCACCATATAAAATATATAATGGTGCATAATATGAAATATGTCCCAACAAATTACATTTGAGACAAAGAATCACTTACCTTAAATCTATGACTTCCACCAAAGTGTTTAAATCTCATGTATAAAATAAAAAACTATATTAATAAATTATTTGAGAACCTTATTCATATATATAACCTTTTTTAAAATTCATTTATAATTATTCTCTTCATACATATTAGTTATTATCTATTTTCAATATCTAGTGTGTGTAATCTTGGTCGTTTTAAACTTGTTTTTTAATAACTCCATTGTTCTTTGTTATTCTTCCAAAGTTTATAATTATCATATTGTAAAAGGTAATATAATTGATACTTTATAATTATTTATATTTTTATAATTTCATTCTATGAGATTTTTGGTTACTATCCTTAAAGATGGAATCAGCAATGAGAATGTTTCAGTGATTTTTAAGGAACGAATGTTGGTATCTTAATAAATGAGTTTAATATTATTGTCACCACTTAAGAACCAAAATAAAATAATTATTTAATTATTTATATAATATATTTTCATTAACTAGGTTCTTATAGTGATCCATGATATTATTTTATAGCATTTTTCAAGTAGGTGGTTAGACCGACTAAAAAATGAACATACCATAATTAATGGATGATTATGAAGTGATTTAGTTATAATATAATTATTTTAGAGGTATGAAGATATTTTTAGTTTTTATTAAAGATATATATCATAATTTATGAGAATTTAAAGAAGAGTTAATGGATACAAAACTATTTTATAGTATGGATAAATTTTTTTCTTTTAGTATGTCTATTTTAGCCGATTGAATTTACAATAGTCGTTTAATGCTCATATTATTAATAGGTTGCCCAATTTTTCTTAAAATAATACTAATAATTTCATAAACATTATATTTACGCATTAACCTCATTTTCATGACCATCCATGAATGGCGGTGATGAAAAATAAAATACATCGTTCCTTGGAGGCAAGAGTCTGCACATACTCATGAATGATTATTTAATTTTCCATAGAATGGGATAAATTTATAATATGTTTATCATTTTATAATATAAAAAATATTATAAACTTCATTATTATTTGTTAAATTATACATTATGAAAAACCATGCAAGTTGGTTAAGGAAAATGAAATATGATGCTTTGTAGAGGCGGCAATCTGCATATATATGTGAATGTCACTTTCGTTTTCCTTAATGGAAAAGGGAAAGGTAGTTAATGGTTATTTTAAAAATATAAAAACATTAATTATAATATAAATAATTAATTGGTCATATAATATTTATAGAAATATATTCTTAAGGGAAATATAGAAAAGAAACAATGTAAGGTAAAAGTTAGTACTTATGTTGAAAACTTGTGTTTTCCCTTGGAGGAATCCTTGGAAATTGAAGAATTAGACCAAAATATTATTTTCATATGATTAAGTGAAATATTATTATAGGGGAATGAAATATGGAACATTTTCAAAAGGAAAATGGAATTTAGAGTGGTCTTGAATGGGTCACAAGAGACCTATTTTTTAATTGGTGGGAATGACATTTTTGTAAATATTTCATCTTAATATAAGGAGCTCACATGTTTCACATGTAAAGAGGACTCCAAAATAGAAAATAATGGATTATAGATAATTTATGGTCGATTCACACCTCAACTACTCAATTAGATTCACACGTTTAACATGTTAAACTTTTTATCCCTTTGATTAACCATTTTTACCATTTCGGCTTTTACCGTAGTAACTAGTTTATATCTAAATAATTTATCCCTTATGATTAAAAGTAAAGTAATTATTATTACATAAATTTAAAATCCATTTTATTAGATTCAATTTATAAAAGTGGTGGTAATTAATTTTGAAATAATTAATGTATAACATATTAAAAAATTGAGAAAATATTACTTTCCAAAATGCCAAATATAGTTTTTTAAACTAAACATAATATTTTAAAATAAAAAATGTTACTTATAAAACACACATTTTGTCAATAAATAGGTTTCATAAGTTTTAGGCCATGCTTACATCCTAGTGATTCCAAAAAAATCATAGTATTTGTATAAAGATATATTTTACATTGATCATTAAAAAATCAATCTTTTAGAAAAATCCCAAAAATTCATACTAGCTAATTTTGAAATTATAAATTCAAAAAAAAATATTTTCTCCATTTCAAATTCTAAAATTAATAAATTTAGTTTTTAAATGAAAACAAAAAATATAAACAAACCTACTTTTATTAAAAAAATATCTTTTTTAAAACATTAAGTGTTCTTTATATTATTCCATACTGATTTGTAATTTAAATAATTTAGAATTATATATTATCATAATAATAATTTAAAACTGTTTTATTTAATTTATTAACACTTTAAACATTTATTTTAGAAATAATAAGGATGATAATGGATGATCGTTAACCGGGTACCTGACCTGATTAAATAGGGTTAGAATAGTGGTAAAAAGGGTATTTATAGAGTTTGGGTAGAAAATTGGACACCTGGTTAGTAAATGAGTAGGGTTAGGGTTTTACTCTTAGCATACCATAAACCTGAACCCAATTATTCAAATTATTATTAATTAATCAATAATAAATTTTTAATTGATATTATAATTATAAAAAATATTTATTTATTTTTGAATTTATTTCATACTATATTTAGAATTAAATTTTAAATTTGAATTCATTTAAATTAATAATTAATAATCCATTAAATATATTTTATTAACTAAAGTACAATTACAAAATATATTTTCTTTATTTTTTTATATTTTTATTCTAGATTAATAAATAAAATTTAAATATTTCAATTTATAATCAGGTAATTAAAAGGGTTAAATTAATTAAATGAGTAGTTAAAAATATAATAGGGTAGAGTTAGAGTAGTGAATTTAAAAAATAAATGGGTTAGGGTTAGTTTTTTGTAAAAATAAATGAGTAATCATTCAGATACCCTAAATTTCATAATTACCCAAATTATTATCATCCCTAATAAAGAACAATCTTTTTGAATCATATTTTTTATTTATCCTCTAAATGTATGAATTTTTAATTGATTACTATTTTTTTATTTACTAGTGATTTTATTCTTCTTATAATTTTCTATAATAATTTTCATCTAATACGTCACAGCTTGTTTTAGTTTGGTGTTTCATGTAGAGAAAGTTCATATTTATTTAAGAAAATACATAGTGAAATATCTGTCGTTGTAATTTTTCTTCTTCGAGGTTCTACCTCCATTAAATATCTTTCTTCCACATTATTTAGAGGCTTTTATTGTTTTAATTCACTTCATTTTTCTGTCAACATGGAAATATATTTTCAAAGAATGGAGAATCCCTCAATTCAATGATCGTATTGTTTTGTATTTCTATGATCTATGACTTATGTACAAGAAATAGATATGCACTACTATTAAGTTCATAACTAATAAACACAAAATAAACAGTTTTTTCCCAATTTCAACCCATATAGGTTTAGTAACAGTAACTTTGGCCAAACACCCCCACACTTTAAGATATTTAAAGGTGATCTTTCTTTCCTTCCACAACTTATAGGTAATAATTTGTATCTTCTTGTGGGGTATTCTATTTAATATGTGATTTTTAGTTAAAATATTTTCCTCCAATTGTTTTTTGATAAATTAACAATACCTAACATAGCGCTCATCATTTCTTATAAGGTCTAGTTTTTCATATCAATAGCTCCATTTATTTTTCTGAATTATTCAAAACTCACTACATACATGTTGGAAAGGTGACTCATGTTCACCTCCCTGGTCACTCCTAATGCCTTTTAATTCTCTTATTGAGGTGATTCTCAACATTTTTTATAATGTTTAAATTCATCAATAGCTTCATCTGTATTATTAAGTAGATAAACATAACAAAAACTAGTGTAGCCATCTAATAAGGTCATAAATTATTCTTCACTACCTATTTAAGGTGCTGATTTTATATAATATATTTTAGTTTTTATTAAATTTCAAGTCTTATAATTCCATTCAACAAAATAAAAGGGTAATTTACAAAATTTTGATTTAACACACACTTGAAATTTCTTGCATGACCAGTCAAATGTTGGAAATAAATTCATGTTAATTAATTTTTTAAAAGATTTATAATTAAAATTGTCCAATATTTCATGCCACAAATCAACACACTTAATCACATAAACCAAATGAACATTGATTTAATTCATATCAGAATATTTTTTTAAAAAATTCATTGCATTGAATCTGCACAAACCATCACTTAGATATACCTTAACAACATAAACATCACTCTTGGAGAGTACAACTTTGTCAGAAAAAACACTAACCTGAAGATATTCTTGACCCAAAGAGAACCTGATACTAAATTCTTATGAATATCAGTTACATAAAGTATTTTTTTTAGTGTCACAGTCTTGCTTGAGGTCATTTTTAGAAATACCTTTCATGTTCCTTCCACTTTGGAAGTTGATGATTTTCCCATAAATAGTTTCTCATTACTTTCCATTGATGTGTATGATGATAACATCCACTTGCTAGAATAGACATGGAGAGTGGATCCAATGTTAACCCACCACTCCTTCATATTTTTGAATAGATTTCACTCTAAAACCATATAAGACAAATAAAATTATTCAACATCAGTGGAGATCTTTTCATGATCCACTACATTAGCTTGAAGCTTCATCTTCCTCTTTGTCTTTATACAATCCTTTTCCTAATGTACATGATTTTCATAGTTATATCATTTTATTTTGAACTTATTTTGACCATGAAATGACTCCCATGTGGTAAACTTTTACTTCTTGATAGTTAAGCCTCCTTTAACAATGTTGGATTTTGAGATCATGTTGTTGTTGATCACTTTATTTTCATAAATGTGGTTTTCTTCTTCTGCCCTCAAACACATGATTAAGTCTTCAAGTGACATTTTATCTCTCTTAATCATAAGTTAATTTTTAAAATATTTACAAGGAGGTAATTTCTCAATAAAAGTAACAACTTTAATGGTTTCACTTAAGAAAATACCTTTAGTATGAATATCATGCACAATGACATACAATTCTTAGTTTTGACTTATTATGGTTTTTGTGTCAACCATCTTGAATTCCATAACTTTTTCAACAATCAATTTATTAAAACTAATTTCGTTGGTCCTATACCTGTGATCAAGACTCCCTCAAAACTTATTCACTATTTTTAAAGATCTATAAATTTTTTAAATGGATTTATTGAGACTTTTGATGATATAGTTGTGAAATATGAAGTTAGAATGCTTATAAGAATAAATTACAACAACCTTCTCCATGATCCTTTCTTATTTACTGAGATTTGGTGATTCTTTAGTGAATAAATTTTCCATATTTAATGTAGTAAGGTTAGACAACATCTTTTACTACCACTGTTTGAAATCACTACCATTAAATTTTTTTGGATTATCTCTTTGAGAATTTATTGGCTACACTGTGGTTAGCAGCATTACAAGATTTGATGTCAAAATTTCTATTAAAAAACCAAAATCAAAATCAATATGGTTTTATATAAAAAAAATCTTATGATTTTTGGAGACATATTCCCTACATACAAAATACATTTATAGGTTTAATGACCAATCTATACAAAAAAGTGTAGTAGGTTCTCTTTCTAGTATGTGAAAATAATAGATGAAGTGTTAATAAATTTGTATACTAGATATAGTATAGTCTGTCCTGGTTTGTATAAATGAAGTAGAGAAAGGTTAAACCAGCTTGTATATGGAATATGGTTGGGTCCATCTTAGTAGACTTAATCAAGTATATATATGAAACATTGGACTTTGATCAATTAATATGAGTTAATCTATACATAGCATGTAGAAGGCAAGAAGGAGATTATGAAGAAATTAAAATAGCAAATAAATTATGTAAAATATGAGTCTAATGAACTTTTATTGCTTCCTTAAGACAAGTTTTATTCATCTACATTGCCTAAGGATATAATCAATTGTCCCCTAAGATTGAACTACCATGCCTCAACCTGGCTCACTCTATAAACAGTAACTAGGCCAGTTGGAAACAAGGCCTCAAACATGGCTCCTCATAAACTAATGGCTGTAGAAAATATTGAAGGCATAAGGTGTGTCTGTGAGGAGACTATGCCCTTATATTAGAGTAAGAAACTTTTGAAAATAACAAACATAATCCATAGAAATAAATAATCATAGTGTAGAAGAAATAAATATAAACAAGGATATAATAAATGAATGGAATGCAGTAAGATACTGGACAGTTATGTCATACATACAATACTAATCACCCATTAGGTTGACCACATATATAAGAGTACATAAAAGAAACTATAATATAAGTACATGGATCTACTACCAACTCTAATATGAAACACATACCCAGTATCTATGACACTATCGAGATGATCCAACCCGATCATAAGAATCCACAAGAGTGGCGCCACTCGATCATGAAACCCTTGGCCTCAAACATATCCATCGTGCATCAATACTCATCCTAAAAGCAAACATAAGGTTTGAACGCACATAGGTGTGCAAATGCAGGGGGTGAGAAATAAATTTTAATAGGTCACCCCAATGGTGAACCTAAATTCTATTGTTATAAGTGAATGATCAAGAAATATTCTCATCCTAGCGGAGAAAAAACTAGAATAAATTGAATAATGTAAAACCACATTAGATCCTTGCGTCTGTGAAGTCAATTGGCTAGACATCCTATGAATAAGGAATTGATAAGGATGTCATAAAACTCAAGTAATTCATAAATAATTTGATCTTTGGGCCTATAATCCCAATTGAATATAGCTATAAATCCTTGGAACTATAATCTTGATTGACTATACTTATTCCATCCAATTCTAGAAATGTATCTGAACAAAAAATTGTAAGGATATCATATTTTAATTAAGGGGAAATTTTTCCAAAAGTTAAACGAGAAAAGAATAATTTCATTTAACCTATGATCCCATCCAATGCATTACATATAAGTAATCCCAAGTATCATTCAAATAATAATATAATTACATCTAACCTATAAGCTCCTCCAATAAAATCCATATCAGAAAACCATGTATTTCTCAAGGAATAATTAAATAAGTCAGTATGTCCTATGAGACAATCTAAGGCAATCCATGTAGGGGGTCCAAGTATTTATCAAGCCATAATAAAAATATATAGTAATTCAATGTGTCATATGATCCCATACAAGGAATTTAGTATAGGGAATCAAAGTATAACTCAAGGCTTAATAAAAAAATGTAGTAATGGTGTGTCCACACCAAACCTAAGGAGTGTCTCAAGAATATCTTGGGGAGATCCTCATCAATCCCTGAGAATATATCAAAGAGGGGTCTAGAAAATCCTCAGCAACCTCCTTTGTAATCCCTCAGAATGGGAGAATCCTAGTGACAGATGGGAACTCCTATAGTAGTATCATCCAACTTGTGAGTTTATCCATGGAATTCCATAAATAGAATCCAAGTATCGCTCAAGGTGTAGTAAGTAGGATCCCAAGAATTACCTCTGGGAATATCTATAATAAAACAATCAAACATTTACGCTCTATAGCTAGATATGAAGAATTATATCTATGCATCCCAATTAGTAAATATGCTCAATAGTCATATCCCTAGAAGTATGTCTGGGCATCCCAACCATATGTCACATCACATTAGAATCATTATCCAAGTATCATGAATCACTTATGGAAATCATATTTTCATCAAGAGTAACCATGTGAATGAATAAGTAAGGAGTAAGTTTGGATGAATGCTTAAACCCATCATTATAGCCACGAGCCTTTGGGATTACCAGTTTGGTATGAGTTTTAAGGTGACACCTGCTACCATCTCTACCCGAAGCCATAACACACTAGCTTAGGGTCAGTCAAACACACCCATTGGGTCCCAAAAATTAAACATTGGAGAGGAATCCAACTTAGGGTATTTGAGGTCCACACATAAATAGAGGTATCCCTCTTTGGATCCTTTAAGTTAGCATATAATCAAAGGAATTCTTCTTAGAATCCTTGAAAATATTAATCAAGGGGAGGCATCTTCCATGGGCTACTCAAAAAGAGTAAGTAAGAAGAGTCATCTTACAGAGGATCCTTGGAAAGAGTAGTAAGAGGAGGCATCCTATATAGGATCTTCTAGGTTGAAACACAAGTTTTGGCATCCTATAGGGGATCCATGGTCACACGGTAGTCTCTAAAAACCCACGACCTCACAATCTTAAATAGAAATACCTCCAAGGGAGGTTTCCTCAATGGAAAATATACTTAAACATCATTCTAGAGAGATGGATCACGACACATCTCAAATCAAGTTCTAACTCTAGGTTGGCATGAACACCCAACCAAATTTATCTTTTAAAGTCATGTATCGGTCCCTCAAACTGGGGAATTTACAAGATACATTATATGAGGACATTATAGATCCCATACCAAGTCCACTAACCATTTAACACGACCTATAACTAGGTATCATTCCAATTCTCACTCACAAGTGACTCCTGAATTCATTTACTAGAGAAAAAACCTCTCCATTGAGTCTATTTCCCAAACATGCCTCTTAAAAGTCCTCATAACACCCCAAGGGTTCCACCATCATGATCTAAGTGGAAAAATGCTGAAAATGGACTACTTATGTGCCGAATTCTTACTTTGGTGCATCAAAACACAAAAATACCTCAAAAGGGTAGCAAGGGAGGAGTACATGAGGTGTATATCTAAGTACATGATGTGTACCCTCAAATCCCCATTTGGGCATCTACTTAAGCTGAAATTGGTGTGTAAAACCCAAGTACATGACATATAAAACATGCACACATAGTGTACCCTACATGAGGTACTTGACTATGTACCTCACCTGGTCTGGCTATGTGTTTAAGCTTGGTCCTATACTTATGCATGGTGTGTAAACCACACGGGGTCTGACCATATACCCTACATGGACAAGTGCCCCTATATGGGTTATATAGCCATGTA
Source organism: Viscum album (assembly GCA_963277665.1). Lineage (NCBI taxonomy): Eukaryota > Viridiplantae > Streptophyta > Magnoliopsida > Santalales > Viscaceae > Viscum > Viscum album. The sequence continues at coordinate 1,326,498,193 of OY728166.1, forward strand.
ATCAGCTACATGGCTAAGTGTAAATACCCTGAATTTCCATGTAATTTTTTTTAATTAAATGAGAGTTTTACGAGTTCGCGAAAATTGACGGTGCGTGATTCTGAGGCCCGGAGTGCCCAGAATGAATTTCTGAACTTTTGTTCTGGTACGTTCAGTAAACGTGTGGGTGAGTTTTTCTAACTTTTGAACCGGTGCTCGTAATTTAAATCTGAGGTCACCGTTGAACTCGCAGCACCAATATTCTTTTAATAAGACTTTCATGTCGACTGCAATTGGTCGAGGTTGGAAGTTAATTTTTGGGTTTTTCATGTAAAGAATAAAATAAAATAAACACACATTTTATTGTATTTGTTAAAAACTCCATGTGGAAGTTGATAAGTGGGGACCACCAGACCTTAACCTCCCATGAGAGGTTATGGTGGTCGGGACCACTCGATCCTAACCTCTCATGAGAGTTTATGGTGGTGGGGACCACCTGAGGTCTAAACCTCTTCAACTCCCTCATTAATGTGGAGGAGCCTCTTGAGATTCCTACATAATAATTGTGCCAACCCTCCTTAATTAATTGTGCCAACCCTCCCCCACTTAATTATAATAAGTAATTAATTAACCCAATTTGAATTTTATGACAACAAACATAATAGATCTCATGATCAATTATTTTGGGGGCTACCATTTCATTTTGGTGGAATTAGGGAGAGGAGGAGCTCTTGGAGAAAGAACGCCAACAAAGAACTTCTTCTTCGAACGAAGAACTTTTTCTCCAAATGAAGAATGCCGACCTCGACTTCGACCTTCTTCCTTGAGACATCCTCTATTGGTGGACATCTTCAACAATGAAGAATCACCACCATCGAAGAAATTTAATCCGCCGCCCCATGGCCAGACCGCTACTCCACGTCCAAGCCACCCCATGGTCTCGCACTGCCCTCAGTCAAGCTGCCCCGGGTAAGGTCGAGCCGCCCCGCGCCCTCACGGTACCCCTCGGCCGAGCAGCCCTCGTGACACCCTCACGGCCTGCCAATCCGGGCCACATAGTGGGTCGGGCTAGACCCAATGGGTCAGGCCAGGTCGACCTGAACTGGGTTGGCCAGGCCGGGTCGGGCCGAGTCGCTCCGACCGGGTCAGACTGGGATCTGGGCCCACTAAAACCCAATTACTTTCTTTTGGCCATAACTTTGGCACCGGACGTCCATTTGATGAACCGCCAGTGGTGATGGAAATCCTGGAGAGATAAGGTCCCTTTGAATGATACCCCACTTTGTTTTTTATTAATATGGGGAACGGCCGGGTTATATCGAGCATGAATCCAATCGGGCCCTCGGGACTAAAAGGCTAATAACTCACAGACCGGGCGTCCGATTTATGCGCCGTCTGTTACGTTGATACCCCTATGACATGGCGGACCTTTGAGATATTTCTTTGTGGGAATTCATGGTAGTTGGAGTATTGACCAATTGCTCGTGGAGCGGATCCTCCTGGAGACGAACAAGCATAGTGCGGGAACCCAGTAGTTGGCTAAGACTTGATGAATGGTGACCTTTTTTACTTGGAGTGACTCGACAGGCCTAGTAGGGAGCGCCTCTGTGTGACGCAACAGACCCACAGTGGAGAGTGCCTCTGTGTGATGCGGCAGACCCACAGTACACGACTGGAGGAGTATCTCAGCAGACTACGGTGGGGAGCGCTTCTGTGTGACGCGGCAGACTCACGATACTCGGTAGGAGGAGTACCTCAGCAAGTCATGAGGGGGAGCGCCTCTGTGTGACGCAGCATACCCATAGTGGGGATCACCTATGTGTGATGTGGCAGACCCATAGTACTCGATAGGAGGAGTACCTCAGCAGTCCAAGGTTAGTGGGAAGCGTCTCTGTGTGACGCGGTAGGCCCACTGTACTCCATAGAGGAGGAGTTCTCTAGCAGCTGATGTGTTCGACGTTGTGATTGGGAATGTTACTTGATACTACACCTTGAATAAATCCTGGTGTGATCTGAGTCAGTATCTCTATGTTTTCCTCATGATTGAGATGGATTACTTGATAACTTAGGTATATATATGGGCATATACCCAAGTAAGTTAATCTGTTGATTTCATACTTTTTGTTTTATCCTTGATGGATTTTGTGAGACCTAGAGGGTCTTGGGGTCCCTACTGAGTATCGTTATACTCACCCTTTCATGGGATATGCCCGCACCTTGTTGTGTTGGATGAAGATGACGGACAGCACTGATTGTGGCTGAGACTACCAGGACTGGAAGGTACCTGGAGTTGTACCATACGGTGTGTCGGTACGCAGAGGAGACGGGTGGACATGGAGTGAAGAGGAGGATATCTGTACCTACCCTTTAGGTAGGAACCTCGTAGGATGATCTAGTAGTTGCCTTTTCTCTTTCTTCAGTTGTATTGTATTTCATTTGTACTTATACCTTTACTGTTGGGCTTGTATTCTGGCCCCCTTTTTACTTTCATCACTCTTTTGGTTATACAGTTTTCTTGTGTTTGTATATTTTTGTGTGCTTGGTTATGTGTGCTTACAGGTTATAAAGGCAATTCCTTCCCAATTTTAGGGAGTACGCCTTCGGTGAAAGTCTCCAGCCCCTGGCCTATGGAAGGCATGCTTGGGGTAGTCACGGCACGGGCCCCGGGGGATGGGTTGTGACAAATTGGTATCATAGGAGTCGGTTTTACCATAGAATATAGGACTCTGATCTATCTTTTTAATGGAAATAGTGTTAAGTGTAGTGAGTGTTGTTTTCTGTTCATGGAGTCTAGTATTGGTGCGGCGACCGACGTATCTATACACCAGGACCGTGACTTATGATTTCTGACTAAGTGCACAAAAACACTGATTGTGTGTGTGTTTTCAAGAGTCTTATTTTTGAACTCTTTAAGTCATCTAACCAGGTTTAACTTTCAGCTCACCAGGTATAACTTATTGACCATGGAGAACCTGTTTTTTTTTTCAGGATGCCTCCACGCAGACAGTCGGCTAGGGTTCTGAGAGTTGTACACACTGATATCCCACCGAGCGATGAGGCCTCGGTGCAGGGCCCACTTCCCTTAGAGGAACCAGTGGAGGCACCAGTGATACTATTACCCATTTGGCCACTGATGCCACCATCCCCAGCAGCAGACAGTGCATGCCGCTTGAGCGCGTTGCACGAGTTCTAGCGCCAGAGGCCACCCAGGTTCAAGGGTGAGATGGACCCACAGGTGGCTGAGGATTGGCTGGAGACTGTGGTGAGAGTTTTCCGACTGGTAGGGACACCAGCTGATCTCATGGTGATCCTTTACACCAACCTTCTACAGGCAGTAGCAGGCAGATGGTGGATCTTGATGCTCCAAGTTCACGACGAGGAGATGCTTCTCTAGCCAGACTTCGAGAGCCTATTTTGGGCAGAGGTGGTCTCAGCGACTCTTTGTGATGTATGCATACAGGAGCTACTTTATCTGCATTAGGGCAGCATGACTGTGGCTCAGTACTTGGCGAGATTCACTGAACTCTCACACTTCTCCACTGATATGGTGCGGGACTCTTTCTTCAGGGCCCAGACCTTTGATCAGGGGATCAGGCGGGAGATTAGGGCTTTGATGATCTCACTCAGCATCCTGACACAGGTGGGGGTGTTAGAGAGATCCCTCTTGGTGGAGAGTTTCCTTGCCAAGCAGTCACCAATGGCGAGACCCACTACCAGTTATCACATAGAAAAGTCTTTTGCAGCTAGCAGCAGACAAAAGTCACAGATGTCCAAGAGGACCAGACCTACAGGTGGACGACCGCATGACTCAGGATCGGTTGTGCGGAGCACCCAAGGCAGAGCCAGTAATTCTAGGAGCGGGCATTGTTTCACATGTGACGGGTAGGATCACATGGCTCGTGACTATCTGACCCATTGTACGGATGATCAGCAGACGGTCAAAGGACCGCCCAGGTAGAGATAGAGGTTCGACCTAGGAGGTCCGCAGGGAGCAGGAGGATGTGGAAAAGGAGCTGGCCATGTAGCAGGTGGTGGGCAACGATTTGAGATGTTATCGCCACTACCACCAGGAGGTCCACCCCGACCGTAGGAAGAAGGTGGACAGGGGAGAGCTCAGCTCTAGGAAACTGATGCCTATGATCACGGTGCTCCAGAGATGATATGAGGTACGATCTATGTCTACTCCACCATAGCTGCAGTACTTTTAGACACAGGTTCCTGTCATTATTTTATTTCCACTTCCCTCGTTCGGAGCATGGAAATTTTGATGGATTCATTGGCTCGATCCTTACGGCTAGAGACTCCTATGGGAGCGGATTCGACGATTACGCACTGGTGTCGATAGTGTAAGCTTACTCTAGGAGATGAGAGCTTTGACTGGGATCTCCTAGTAGCAGCGTCAAGGCCTTACGATGTTATCTTGGTTATGAACTGGTTATCTACAGTCCATGCTCATATTGACTGTATTAGGCGCAAGGTGTGGTGTGTCTGCACAGATGGGACCAGGTTTACCTTCACCGGCAAGAAGAGAGCCTTTTTAGTGTAGGATGGACTTACCCGGAGGAGAGTGCAGTCGATCACTCATCAGTTGGCTAGACTTACCCTCAGATCTGTTGATGTGGAGAGTTTGAGCTATCCTTTAGTGGTGGAACAGTACGCAGATGTTTTCCCTGATGATGTTTTGGGTCTACCTACTCACAGATAGGTGGACTTTTACATTGACTTGTACCCCGGGACGACATCAATATCTACACCAGCATATCAGATGGCTCATGCGGAGCTTCGTGAGCTACAGATATAGTTATAGGACTTATAGGGGAAGGGATTCATTCGGCCCAGTGTTTCTCCTTGGGCATCCCCGATTCTGTTCGCTAAGAAGGTGGATCGGATCTTGAGGCTTTGTATTGACTATCGGTGCCTGAACCAGGGGAGCATGAATAACAAGTACCGACTCCCAAGGATTGATGACCTCTTTGATCAGCTGAAGGGAGCACGGTGGTTCTCAAATATAGACCTCAGATCAGTCTATCACCAAATCATATTACGAGACGAGGATGTGTAGAAGACGACCTTCAGGTGTCGGTATGGCCATTATAAGTTCTTGTTTATGACATTCAGCATGACCAACGCTCCAGCAGTGTTCATGGGACTCATGATCAGGATCTTTTAGCCATACCTTGATCTCTTTGTAGTGGTCCTCATCAACAACATTCTGATCTACTCGACTACTGAGGAGGAGCATGCCTATCATTTTCAGGTAGTACTGGACACACTCTGAGAGAACCTGTTTTATGGTAAGCTCTCGAAGTGCCAGTTTTGGATCCGAGAGGTTCACTTTTTGGGACATATCATATCGGAGGCTGGAGTTACAGTAGATCTAGCGAAGATTGAGGCGGTAATTTCTTGGGAGCCACCCAGGAGTGTGACGGAGGAAAGGATTTTCCTGGGTTTGGCCGAATATTACTAGAGGTTTGTGACAGATTTCTCCAGAATTGATGCACCACTATCAGCCTTGATGAAGAAGGGGCAACCCTTTGTGTGGTCAGAGAGATTCCAGCAGAGTTTTCAAGAGCTGAGGCAGAGGCTGACTAGTTCCCTCATCTTGAGGCTTATAGAGGAGGGCGTAGGGTATGTAGTTTACTGCGATGCATTAGAGACCGGACTCGGATGTTTCCTGATACAGAAGCGAGCAGTGATCGCATATGGTTCTTGACAACTGAGACATCACAAGCAGAACTAAGCTACCCATGACCTAGAGTTAGCAGTAGTGGTCTTCACCTTAAAGATGTGGCAACACTATCAGATGGGGCGAATTTTATGGAGGTTCCAGTGGAGATTGAGGATCGACAGGAGCAAGTTCTGGGTGAACGGTCGATACCTCTGGTGTGCGTTTGCTGGCAGCACGGGAACCTCTAAGAGAGCTCATGAGAGTAGGAGGCTCAGATGCGTGCTCAGTACCCCCACTTGTTCTCTTAGTTTTGAGTTGTGTCTTATGAGGACGTAAATCCTGAGGTGGGGAGAATGTAAAGACCTGGAAATTCCATATAAATTTTGTTTTAAAATTAATGGGAATTTTACAAGTCCTTGAAAATTGACAGCGCATGATTCCCAGGCCCGGAGTTCCTGGAATGAATTTCTGAACTTTTATTTAGGTACGTTCAGTAAACATGCGAGCGGGTTTTTCTAACTTTTGAACCGGTGCTCGAAATTGAAATCCAAGGGCACCATTGAACTCGCAGCACTGGTATTCGCTTAAGAAGACTTTCACCTTGATCGTAGTTGGTCAAGGGAGGAAGTTAATTTTTGGGTTTTTTGTGGAAATAATAAAATTAAATAAACACACATTTTATTGTATTTGTTAAAACCTCCATATGGAAGTTGAGAAGTGTGGACCACCTAACCATAACCTCCCATGAGAGGTTATGGTGGTGGGGACCACCCGAGCCTTACCTCCCATGAGAGGTTATGGTGGTGGGGACCACCTAAGGTCTAAACCTCTTCAACTCCCTTATTAATGTGGAGGATCCTCTTGAGCTTCATCCACATTAATTATGCCAACCCTCCTTAATTAATTGTGCCAACCCTCCCCCCACTTAATTATGCTAAGTAATTAATTAACCCAATTTGAATTTTATGCCAACAAACATAATAGATCTCATGATCTGTTATTTTGGGGGCTATCATTTCATTTTGTGGAATTGGGGAGAGGAGGAGCTCTTGGAGAAAGAACGCCAATGAAGAACTTCTTCTTCGAATGAAGAACCTCTTCACCAAACGAAGAACGCTCACCTCAACTTCCACCTTCTTCCTCAATACATCCTCCATCAATGTAAATCTTCAACAATGAAGAATCACCTCCATCAAAGAATTTTAATCTGATGAATGAGCTTGGGATCAGAGGTGTGTGACGGGTGCGAAGAACGTCGACAACTTCGACTTCTCTCTTCATCATCAAGAGAATGAGGTAGGGGTTTATTTTCCTAGGAATATATTTTCCCTATTTATTTCCTTGGTTTCTTTTGCGGTTTGGGAAGGAAACATTGCGGGAGGTTGTAAAGCTTGACGTTCTTCTTTCATGTTCTTGTTGATCCATATGCTACCACCCTAACGCGAAAGGTACGTGCCAAACCAACATGGCTCGACGCTTCCGCAAATCTTGTGGTGTTCTTCGTGAAGGAGGAGGATGGTAACCATCCATGGTTGGGGCACAAGAACGGTGACCAGCACCACCACCATCCGCGACGAAGGCGATGGTGCAACAATGCCACCCCGCGGCCGCCGCTGCTGCCCCACGGCCTCCACACCGACTACGGCCGCCGCCGCCGTCTGCAGATCTTTACCGTCCCACGGCCATGGTGTCACCCTATGGTCAAGGCACCGCCCTGTGACTGGACCGCCTCCCTGCGGCTAGACCGCCTCCCCATGGCTGGACCACTGCCCGGCAGCCGGACCGCCGCCCCCCGGCCGGACCGCCGCCCGCGCGGCAGGACCGCCTCCCCGTGGCCAGACCGCCGCCCCGCGGTCGGACCAACCCTCCCCCCAGGAGTACCACCACTCCACGGCTGAGCCGCCCTCGGCTGAGCCGCCCCTCGCCCTCGCGAAACCCCTCAGCCGAGCCGCCCTCGCAGCACCCTCGTGGCCTGTCGAGCCGAGCCGCACTGCAGGCCAGGCCAGACCCAATGGGTCAGGCCTGGTCAACCCAAACCAGGTTGGCCCAGGCCGGGTCGGGCTGAGTCGGTCTGATCAGGATGGACCGGGACCCGGGCCCACTACAACCCAATTACTTTCTTTTGACCATAACTTTGGCACCAGAAGTCTGTTTGACGAACCGTCAGCGGCGCTGGAAAACTTGGAGTGAGATGGTCCATTTGAGTGATACCCCAATGTGTTTTAAATTAAGTTAGGGAACGGTCAGGTTGGATAGAGCACAATTCCAAGTGGGCCCCTGGGACTAAAAGGCTAATAACTCACAGACCGGGCGTCCGATTGATACACCGTCTGTTACATTGAGACCCCTATGATGTGGCAGACCTTTGAGATACTTCATTGTGGGACTTCGTACCAGTTGGAGTATTAGCCAAGAGCTCATGGAGAGGATCCTCCCGGAGACAAGCGAGCATAGTGCGGCAACCCAGTAACTGGTTGTGACTTGATGACTGCTGACCTTTTCGACTTGGAGTGACTTGACAGGCCCAGTGGGGAGCACCTCTGTGTGATGCGGCAGACCCAAAGTGGAGAGTGCCTCTGTGTGATGCGGCAGGCCCATGGTAAACGATAGGAGGAGTACCTCAGAAGGCCATGGTGGGGAGCACCTCTGTGTGACGCAGCAGACCCACGGTACTCGACAAGAGGAGTACCTCAACGATTCCTGAGGGGGAGCGCCTCTATGTGACACAGCAGACCCATGGTGGGGAGCGCCTCTGTGTGACGCGGCAGACCCACGGTACTCAACAGGAGGAGTACCTCAGTAGTCCAAGATTAGTCTGAAGCGCCTCTGTGTGACGCGGTAGGCCCATTGCACTCAATAGAGGAGGATTTCTCCAGCATCTGTGGTGTTCGATGCTATGATTGGGAATGTTTCTTGATTCTACCCCTAGAATAAATCCTGGTGTGAGCTCAGTCTGTACCTTTGTATTTTACCCATGATTGAGATGGATTACTTGATAACTTAGGTATATGTATGGGCATATACCTAAGTAAGGTTATCTTTTGATTTCATACTTTGTGTTTTATCCTTGATTGATTTTGTGAGACCTAGAGGGTCTCGGGGTCCCTACTGAGTATCTTTATACTCACCCCTATACGGGCTATGTCCTCACCTTGTTGTGTTGGATGCAGACGACGGACAACGCTGACTATGGCTGAGAGTACCAGGACTGGACGTTACCTATAGGTAGACCATACGGTGTGTTGGTATGCAGAGGATATAATATCCTGCCTTTTTAATATATAACTTTTCATTACATTTTACAAACAGAGGGTCTTTAAAGTCTAGTGTCTTGGAAATTAGGATCATAATACATGAAAAAAACATAAATATTATTCTAAACCACTTTTAAGGCCTCTTCATTGTTCATCCTAAGTTCATTACAGCATCTCATAACCTAGGATCATACATCAAAGGAAAGGGTGAGCAGAAAGCCCAGTAAAGAAAATAAGAGAAACATTTTACATGTGAATTTGAGATACATCAATAAATTCATGACAAATAAATTTAAGGCATGAGAAAGTGATCATGAGTCATATCATAATAAAAATAACATGTTTCATAAATTAAAGATGTGGCTACAACATTTAACTTAGACAATCATTTTCGTATTACCAGGGTCAATCCCAAAGGTGTCATAAAAAATTACCAAGGTTATTCACCAAGGTATCGTTAAAATGGTTATCTCTAGAGATTAAGTCTTTACCCAATGCATTGGAGTGCTATCAGGGCGCACCCTTAAATTTTTATTTATAATCATTTGAGCCACATATATAATCATAAAACATTTCATAAATAACTCATATATCATAAAAGAAATGAGTTTCATTTCATAATCATAATGTTTTAAAAACTGCTTTTAAGACATGATCTTTTTGTCACTTTAAACCCACAGAAAAGGAAAGCGGGTTTCATGTATGTAATTAACAGAATTAAAATAGAACATTTTGATATATATTTGAATACCCCTATATAAGAAAGAGATTTGAGTATTCACTTAATAAAATAAAATAATTTTAGAAAAAGAGAGAGACATTTTGAGACGAAAATTCTGCAGCATAACGGCTATGTTACAGGGTTTTAGAAAACATTGAAAAGAGAGGGGACATGGGTCACCCACTCATAAATGATCCATAAAATAGTAGGGGGACAGAATATAAAGGATTTAATAACATGGTAATGAAATTTTAAAGATATACCATATGAAATGAAGAACATGGAAAGAAGATAAAAATAAGATTTCTCTTATGAAAATTCGACAGCCTAACAGCGTTACTTAAAACTTCAAAAAATGAATTGATGAGATCAAATAGGGTCTCTCATCATACGAACATAAAAAGGATAGTATGATAGATATAGAAGATCATACCCCAACATAAGAAAATTAACTTGAAATAAATGACATGAAAATAGAACTTGAAAATTAGAAGGGTGGAAGAATCTCTTACAAAAATTCGGCAGCCTAACGGCGCCACTTAAACATTCATAAAACAAAATTATGAGAGTAAGAGGGGATCTATAATCATATGATAATGAAAAGGGAATTAATAGGAATATAAAATAACATCCCCCAACATAAGAACATGGGGCTTAAATTAAATGACATACAAAAGCGTACTTGAAAAGAAAGAGAGAGGTAGGATCCCTTACAAAAATTTTGCAGCCTAATGGCGCCACTTAAACATTCATAAAACGAAATGATGAGATCAAGAGGGGATATATAATCATATGATCATGAAAAGGGAAGTAATATTAATATAAAAGGACATCCCCCAACATAAGAACATGGGGTTTAAATGAAATGACATACAAAAGAGTACTTGAAAAGAAAGGGAGAGGTAGGATCTCTTACAAAAATTCGGCAGCCTAACGGCACCACTTAAACATTCATAAAAAGAAATGATGAGAGTAGGAGGGGATATATCATCATATGATCATGAAAAGGGAATTAATAGGAATATAAAAGGACATCCCTCAACATAATAACATAAGGCTTAAATGAATTGACATACAAAAGAGTACTTGAAAAGAAAGAGAGAGGTAGGATCCCATACCTTGAAGAGTAACTTCGAAAGCTTGAATGTCAGGACCTTGGGAGGCTTGAGGGAACCTTGGGAGGACTCCATGGGAGGTAAAGAGACCAGAACTTCGTTGGGGAGGATTTTGAAATGAAATGAATGAGGGAAAGGCTTGGTATTTATAGGAGAAGTGAGGGGACAAAGCATTAATTGCCAAGGGACACCTCATCGGTGGTATTGGAAAAACCATGGGCTTGCCCATGGTATTTGCCCATGGTATTGGCCACTTGGGACACCTCATACCTTATATTACTATTCATAAGTCGACCAGAATTAGTTTATAATTATTAGATCCTTAATGATGTCATTAAACACCCGAAACTCAAAAACTCTATTTTCACTATTCACCGAAAATTCAACTTTCACCGAAAAATCCCAAAAATTCACCTTAACCAAATATCGATGCTCTAATTTCAAAAATGAACTCCATATAATGAAAATAATTTTCTAAATTTTTTTAATTTAATTTAAAAATAAAAACACTATTCACTGAAAATTCAATTATTTCAGAAAAATCCCAAAAATTCATCTTAACCAAATATCGATGCTCTGATTTCAAAAATGAACTCCATTTTATGAAAATAATTTTCTAAATAATTTTAATTTAATTTTTAAAATAAAAAACACTATTCACCCGAAAAAAATAATACTTAACCATTACTTTCTAGAATAGTTATTTACCTATTTTATTGAATCACATTACTTAATCAAGGTTCCTAGATTATATTAATACTTTCTTTAGTAAGGTTACTTAATCCATTTGATCACATTACTAATCATAAGCATAAAATCACTATTCATAATTTACTATTCATCAAAAATTAATTTGATCTTATTATAATCTAAATTTCTTACTGAACATAACTGTAGAAGACCATTTTTTGAAAATCATTACACATTATTAATTATTTAAGGTTTACATTAATATTTTTAAAATATCTTTTTTCTAAAATTCATCAATAATATGCTTACTATATTTATCAAGACATTTGAAAATTCACAAACTCCACCATAAGAAGAAATCACAATTTTTATTTAAATCAAAGGATTACACAAGGCAGTTACGGTCTCGTTACATAGCCCCTTATAACACCAGCATAGGACTTAAGAGTAAGGTGTGCTAGGGTGATAGAATCTTGGGGCGGCTCGGCCAACATTGCCCGAGTAGTGATTTCTATTAGCTTGAACTTCTCACGAAGGTGATTCCGTTCCATCTTCACATAATGAATTTCGGCTTGGGTTTGGTCCAGGGCAAAGCCCAATGGTGCTACCTCCTTCCCGAGTTCCATCAAATGGGCTTCGATCGGCCCGAGACTACTGGATGGGGCCATCGAATCTCCTTTCTATATTAATTAACCAATATCACTTGTATTTATAGACAATAATCGCAACATTTAGTTTCCAACGGTCATATTGACCAACAGTCATATAACAGTCGAAACCCAACGGTCTTATTTTAATTATAATAATTTTATTAAATGAAATAGTTTTGTTGAGTATAAAATGAAATAACACACAAAGTTAGGAAACAAAATTTATTCAAAATTTTGGGTCGCTAAAATTTTCCCCCCTTAAGAAATTATGTCCTCACAATTCTAAAATTGGGCTTGGAAATTTTGTTGAAAGTACCACATCAGAAAAAGAGTCAGTAAAACTATTACTTTAAAAGAAAGAAAGGGAAGTACAAAGGTCACCGAAGTTAACCCATACTAGGATTCCAGGTAGGAAAACATGGATATGGAAGAGAAAACAAAGGGTCAAGTTCTGATGGAGAGTGATAGAAAACATGATTAGGAGAAAATTAACCACAATAAGATCACAAACTTAAGATGTGTAAACGGTCTTTGATCACCCAGTAGAAAACATAAACCAACAATGTTTTTGTTTTACGTTCCTTTTCATAATTTTGAGGAATTCATTTACTACATATAATAAAAACATAATGAATATACCTACCTTCAAGTAGAGTTTCATCCCTTAATAAGTTTCCACCAAGACTAATCTTTTCTCCAAACAATGAGCATTCAAAAAGACTTGGTCTCATCAAAAGAACAAGAATCATCTTCTATAGAATCACATAATCCACAAAAGAATAACTATATTTTTTCCTTGTCTTTAGTCATCAACTAAAACTAAAAAGGTTAGTACGAGATCATATAATCCCCAAAAATGATAATCCTTCATAAAAATAAATATGACTATTAATCTCAAAAATTCAACAAAAAGTACCCAAAGTTCCAAAAAGACCATTCAATACACAATCATCCTTAAAATTATTCATAATCCAAACTAAGATTGGAACCCAAAACTCAGAAGGATTTAATCACATAGTCTTCCCCAATAAATCTTAACATTTATCTTCAAATAACATTGACTACTATTAAAGTCTCATACTAAAGTGTAATTAACCTATTCACATATTCTCTATGTTAGGTTCATCATTTTCTAGAAATAACCCAAATCACCATATGTCCACAATAATTACATAAATTCTAAAAAAAAATTCAACCATTCCTCCACAATTTAAATCCTGTGGTATTTTATTTCCGTTAGGAATATTGTACTCCAAAAGAGAAAACATCATCCAAAATAACCTTTATCATTTAATAAACAAATCATTTTCATATACAAAGGATATCCATTTGGAAAAACATAAGTTTACAAAATCAACTTATTCTTGATCCATAAAAATAGAAGGTGCATTAGTCAGTCCAAAGGTCATATCAACAAACTCATAATACCCATATCTTGATTGGAAGGTAGTTTTTGGAATATCATCATTCTTCACCCTCAATTGATGATAACCAGAATGAAGATCAATCTTAGAGAAGAATTGAGTCCTACAAAGTTGGTAAAATAAGTCATCAATTCTTTGAAGAGAGTATTTGTTCTTCACTGTGATCCCATTCAGTTCTCTATAATCAATACATAGCTGCATCAATCCATCCTACTTCTTCACAAAGAGAACTAGTGATTCCTAAAGAGACACACTTGGTCGGATAAACCCATTCTCCAAAAGATCTTGGAGTTGTCTCTTTAATTCCTCTAGCTCCACATTTTCCATCCTATAGGGGGGTCTTTGACATCGGATGAGATCCAGGTATGAGTTTAATGGATAAATCTACCTCTCTTTTTGGGGGAGGTCTGGGTAACTCCTCAGAAAATATGTCAATGTATTCCTAGATGATGGGGATATTTTTTAAAAGAATAAATCCTTCATTAGAAACTTATTTCATTTACGAAAATTTTAACTAAAAAGGATTTTATGTCTTAAAACTTCATGCTTAGACAATTACATTTTTCTATAATTCCTTCATAATGATTCATAAAAATCTTGAAATTAACCAAACATATCCCCTGAGAGTGTTGTAACCAAGAGTGCTGCAAGGCCAGTTGTCATGTACCAGTTCCTGTTCGAGTCTAGCTCAAAGCATTGTTTTCAGGTTTTACCCCTATGTACATCTATGCCATATCCACCTCTACCCACTCGTATCCAGACAGGGATGTATTTCCTTGATAAACCACTTACTCAATACTCACCAAAATACCAGGAAGATTTCCTATATTTAAACTTTTATATAGGGTTCTTCCTAAAGTTTTCATATCCTAATTTCCATAAATAATTAAACTATCCTTTGATACCAAATATCAATGCTCTGATTTCAAAAATGAACTCAATTTTATGAAAATAATTTTCTAAATAATTTTAATTGAATTTTTAAAATAAAAAACACTATTCACCTGAAAAAACTAATACTTAACCAGTACTTTCTGGAATAGTTATTTACCTATTTTATTGAATCACATTACTTAATCAAGGTGCCTGTATTATATTAATACTTTCTTAAGTGAGGTTACTTAATCCATTTGATCACATTACTAATCATAAGCATAAAATCACTATTCATAATTTACTATTCATCAAAAATTAATTTGATCTTATTAGGCTCTAAATTTATTTCTGAAAATAACTCTAGAAGACCATTTTTTGAAAATTATTACACATTATTAATTATTTAAGGTTTACATAAATATTCTTAAAATATATTTTTTCAAAAATTCATCAATAATATGCATACTATATTTATCCGGACATTTTAAAATTCACATACTCCACCATAAGAAGAAATCACAATTTTTATTTAAATCAAAGGATTACACAAGGTAGTTACGGTCTCATTACATAGCCCCTTATAACACCATCATAGGACCTAAGAGTAAGGTGTGCTAGGGTGATAGAATCTTGGGACGGCTCGGCCAACATTGCCTGAGTAGTTATTTCTATCAGCTTGAACTTCTTGCGAAGGTGATTCCATTCCAGCTTCACATGATGAAGTTCGGCTTAGGTTTGGTCCAGGATAAAGCTCAAAGATGATACCTCCTTCCCAAGTTCTGTTATATGGGCTTTGATCGGCCCGAGACTATTGGATGGGGCCATCGAATTTAATTTCTATATTAATTAACCAAGATCACTTGTATTTATAAACAATAATCACAACATTTAGTTTCCAACGGTCATATTGACCAATAGTCATATAACATTCGAAACCCAATGGTCTTATTTTAATTATAATCATTTTATTAAATGAAATAGTTTTGTTGAGTATAAAATAAAATAACACACAAAGTTAGGAAACAAAATTTATTCAAACTTCCGGGTCGTTATAGTGGAGACGGGTGGACGTGGAGGGCTAAGGAGGTTATCTGTACCTACCCTTCAGGTAGAAACCTCAGAGGATGATCCAGTATCTATCTTTTCTCTTTATTCAGTTTTATTGTATTTCAATTGTACTTGTACCTTTACTATTGGGCTTGTATTCCGGCCCCCTTTTTACTTTCATCACTCTTTTGGTTATATAGTTTGCTTGTGTTCATATCTTTTTGTGTGCTTGGTTACGTGTGCTTACAGGTTATAAAGGAAATATCTTCCCAGTTTTAAGGAATACGCCTTCGGTGCTAGTCGCCAGCCCCTAGCCAATGGAAGGCAGGCTTGGGGTAGTCACGGCACGGGCCCCGGGGGATGGGTCATGACACTAAGTATGACTATGTGGCATATATCCCAGTACACAGTTTATACTGCTAAAAGTCCATCTTACTTGAATAATAAGAACACACGGCATGTGTTCTTAAACTGCACATTGTGTGCTTGGGATTTCTAAATAGGAAAACCCTATAATCGGCCTGAAAACTGGTTTTTCTCCACAATTGCTATAGATCGACCCTCAAGTGTTCCTAAGTAATCATAATAGGGCCTTAAAAATATAAAGTGGTAAATATATAGGTATTTATGAAATAAACTTAAAAATGGACTACCTTAGGCTGAATTCCCCAAATTTTCGCTCGTTTCTGTATTCCCCAATTGTCGTATGATGATTCGAGTCCTCCTGAGCTTTGTAATGGTGCCTATATTCATCCCTCTCCCTTTATTTATCTCCTTATCCATTTTCTTTATAGGTAATGGTAGAGGAGATCCCATGGGTGTGTACATGAGAATCTAGTTGAGGATAAGAAAATAAAAGAACAAAAGGAAAATTAAGGAAAAAAAGGGGGCTCGGGCCCAGTCCTGGCACCCAACATGAGTTTATATTTTGACTAAGAAATAAAACCCATTATAGACTCAATAGTGGAGATAGAGCCTCAATCTTATGATCCATTCTAATGATATGGTCGAATGAACTTGTATGAATAACTTAATATTTAATTAATTATATATTAATTATGAATTATTCCATAAAAATTATAATGTGTCAAATTTAATTCAAACTCATGCCTTAGGTTAAATAACCTATTCTGAGACAAATTTAGCCTTCATAAAAATTATTTGATACTATATTCTAGGATAAAAATACTATTTGAACCCTCGTGAGAATTCAAAAGTAAAAAATCAAATTTTTTTCTCAATTTTATAGTTTGAAAAAACAAAGGTATTTATAACTGCCCAACCATAACCCTTCTAGTCCCTAAGAATCCTTGGTAGTCAAATAGAATCTATGCTCCCATCCTGAGAATCTATACAACTATGTTATCTTGACTATCCAATGATAAGTCTCGTAGAACCCATAATTTTCTCCCACCAAAAGATACATTTAACAACGACCGATCTAATACTCCCCACCCTAGGAATATCCTTATCCTCATCTTACAACTAAACTCCATGATCAACGGACCATGATCTTTCCATTACTGAAAGCAATGACTAGCATGACCAAAACCACTCATCCTGAGAATTAACCTACAACATCAATACATCACCCATTCCCACTTCTCGAGAATGGTTCTCATGGAAAAAAACCTAATTTCAATTCATAACGAAGGTCACCACCCTCAAACATCCAATGGTTCACTCCACACCATAAGTATTTCCTTATACTACTCCTCAAGCACAACCTCAATAGGTTCTATCACCAACCCATAAAAAAATTTAAAAATATCGGTGCATATCTGATGCTCTCCCTACATACTCAGGATAATGTAAAGATATTGGATATGATCATCTCTACACTACGAGCAAGCTAAGATTCCATTGATAAGAGTATATATCTCTCCTTGAGACACACTCACAAAAAATGAGGCTATACTCACTATTACCCAACCACTGACACCATGTCTTCTAACAATGTGTGTCCAGGTCCAAGAACAGGTCAACCACCTCATGGCACTCAATTTATTATTGATGTCACCTCTACTACAGAGGGATATTCTTCATTTTATCACAACTTTTGGGCAACCATGCCCGCAGCAATTCTTTGAAACCATCAGTCCTCAATTCGCCCACGGTCACTCATAGACTTATGATTTATTTGGTACCATGCCTAACTGATGTGCACCATTACTATATCTCTTAGAAAATGGTTATACTATCCCATACATCCCAATTCAAGATCCAACTCACACCTTTTTTAGTCATCCATCACAAGTCCAAGTTGACCATGCTACCCGACATGTCAGTCTCATTGATAAAAAATATCCCTTGGAACTCCTCTTCAAAATCAAGAACCTCACTTATGCTACAATTATTCCATGACCTCCCATTAAATGGTGTTTTTTTTTGAGATTAAAGCATCAACTGCACAACTATTGTTCAATAGGGTATTGCACCCAAAAATTCCTTCCCATGGAAACCACTCTCGATACCCAAGAACCCTGGGTGATTATTCAAAAACCAAAGGTATCATCATTCTTATATCATAAAACCCAAGAACCTTCTACACATCAATCCCAACAAGAGTGTACAACCAAGCACACTGCTTAAAAAAGTGTCTGTAAACCCAATACAACTGTTCTCATAAGTTTCCCTCGATACAACTAAAATTTTACCTACAAGGGTATGAGTTAAATCTAAGGGACTCATGGTCTCCCACCTAGACCTAATAATCAAGTCTCATATTAGGGTCACTATGTCCAACCACCTAGCCTATAGGTCAAACCTCTCACCAAGGTCATGTCTCATGAGGTTTATCCCACACACCCTTCTTAATGTAAGGCATCTAATGCGCCTTTCAACCCTCTCTAAGGGAGGTAAGAATAACATCAACCTATGAGGGTCAAAACCTGTCAACATGGGAATAATTATATAGTATTTTAATTGAAATTTATAGAGTAAATAACCATTTAAGTTGTAATTATAAACTCATTTAATTGTAACCTATTGTTAAATACTAACTTAAGGAAAGAACTCTAATGGAATCACCATCCATTCATGGGCTTACTAGGCCCCAATCCTCTTAAATAATTCTCATAAGGAACTGATCCCTGGAAGTTCATGATAAGAAGAAGGAAAAGAGAATGAAATAAAACTCGTTAGGAATATGCATACAGTAATACCCCCTCAAGTTCCACTTTCACTATAAACGTTCATGTACCTATCGACATCACACGAGAGGATCAAACTATATAACCATGAAAAAGTACGATTAAGTAAAATATCATAGCAATCTAGATGGGAAAAATCTATGTAGGTTGTTACAAATCTTTCGTTAACCACACATGAAAAAGAAACACCCACAATAGTTCTATATAAAAGGAATCAACTGTCACTAGGATCTACTAGGGTCAACAGTACATTCACAACATCGTCTAAAACTATATGTGTCATACCCCACACATGGTTTAGTTAATTATAATACCATTCCAAGTTATGAAGGAAAACACTAGATATGTTTTTATTGGACCTTTAAATAACTAAACCTAAGTAACAACACCCTAAGAGGGGTCCAATACCTGGGCATCGTATACCCTATCAAACCACTAGAGTATCTTCACCTTCTATTCATGAGGAATGAGTCATCATCCCCGTCTTCGAACATCTTGTTGTAGATCCACATGACTTTCTATCAAAAGTAAATATATATATATATATATATATATATATATATATATCGGTATTGTTGGAGTTGATTCCCTAGTACCAACTTCTGTTCACTTTATCCTTACATGTATTTCTATTTCTGAATATTAATAAAATCTTTATCACATCATGATTGTTCTTATACATAACATAAGATGCGATAATATCCAAAGAGTATTTGTCGCACGGAAAGGTTATAGAAGTTCTCTATTATAATGAGAACATAGAAGTATCGTGATAGTATTCTTAACTATATGTTATATATCCAAAAAAATCATTTATGGGAAAGAATGATACAGGCTATCAGGGGTGGAGACTCATAGAACTTTGAGGAACCTTCTCATGGTATATGACCTTGGTAATTTCCAGTGTAGCATATTATGTGAATGAGAAGTATCAGTAGAAATACAAATTTATGTGTCATTGGATGTTCTTATTTACAGACATGTGTAATGATCTTTATACTTTAAGATTATTATTAATGGATATTATGAGTCATTTACATTGATCTATTGATGAAAATTATGACAATAGATGTTCATTGTGAAGTAAGATATATTGGGTGCATCATGGGTAATAGTTCATTAATGAATAATATGAGAAAGGATTTAACCTTTATATTATTTGAAAAAAGTTGGTATCTTAGGTAATTTTATGAAAATTATATATCCTAAATAAATCTATAGTCACAATATTCTATAGGCAAGTTTAATTTCCAAAAAGTCAAAGAAAGAGACATTGAGCACATAGGTTGATGGCACCAGCATGCAACCTGATTGATTACATATATCATGGTAAAGGAGTTATATTACATAGTAAGCATTAATATGAGGTTTTATATAATTTTTAAATTAACTAATATATCTTTGGGTGTCTTGGCATGTTTCTAGAAACTAA
This sequence comes from Viscum album, assembly GCA_963277665.1. Classification (NCBI taxonomy): domain Eukaryota; kingdom Viridiplantae; phylum Streptophyta; class Magnoliopsida; order Santalales; family Viscaceae; genus Viscum; species Viscum album. The sequence continues at coordinate 1,326,518,201 of OY728166.1, forward strand.
CCTTGGACTTTGGGATGCTTTTCCAAATGCCATTGAGAAAGAGGCCTAGAGGGTCACGCACTAAGTGTATCCAAAATATCGATTAAATAATATTATTATTTATCATTTAAAAAATATAATAAATTTTATTCTTGCACATATTTTAATAATTATTCATTTTTTTATCCCATATATTTCTTCACCAGTTATTTAAGATAATATATTTGTGAGAAGAATGGTTAATAAATATTTATTTTCTATTTAGTGAATGTAATATTTATTTATTAATTGATGAATAATGTAGTGATATTTATTTACTAAATAAAAAGTCATTATTCAATGCTTGATAAATATTGTGGATGAATAGTGGAATAAGAATAATGGTTTGGAGGGAAATAATATATATTAAATATTATTTAAATAAATAATATTTAATTTAATTTTCTAGCTTTGCGCATGTCAAGAAATAAAAATATTATTATTATAATTATAGACATGGGGTTCTATATGTATTAAATAAATAATAAATTGGCATGTATGAAATTATTATTTTCTATCCCTAGTGATATATAAGCCCAGTTATATTATTTTCTTAATCGTTATCATTTCATTTTGTTGTGCACAATGACATCTGATGAGAATTCTCTCGAATCCCTAGAGATATATCTCTTCAAGAACACTCTAAAGAATGGAAATTGATCCTCCACCACCACTTTCAAGTCTACAGAAATCAAATATAACCCTTCATTGAAGATATTCTTGAGGTGATTAAAGGTGAACAAATAAAGTATCAGAATCTACCTCACTATCACCTAGAGATTCTTATGGTAATGTTTGGAGGTTTGTGGAACATGTGTTGATCACCGCAGGAGGTAATCTACTCTTGATTACTACAAAACAATGATGGTATGATGTATATACATTTTCATATCCATCAATGAATAAATAATTAATCTCAAGGTAATTATTTAATTGTTTAAATTAATTATAAATAATATGTGATGATCTTGTATCTAGGTTCCAACATTCAATCGTCAATTAATATTTGATTCAATTTTTCTGATCATGATGATTATAGTCATGTAAATATCAAATTAATTGTAAGATCCTAGTGTTTTACAAGGTACTTTTTCATTTTAAATTTTGGTTCAACTCACTTTAAGGGGTTAATGAAATGCTTCCCTGGAGTAGGGAATGTATCAGGAGTTTCCCGAGGGTTAGGGATACAAAAAAGGGGAAGGGGATATATTATTAAAGTTGAAAAGTCAATTCACTGTTAGAATTAATCATGAACTAAGACTATGCGGCCTTCAAGAGGATGAGCATGGTTTGTAACCTATGTGAGGCTTCCCAAGATACTATATGGCTTAATTCTCCCTTTGGACAAAGGGGAAACACATGGTGTCCACACAATTTTTCAAATCATATTGATGAAAAAAGAAACCATGTAGCTTGGTTTCCTCTTGGATAGAGAGAACCGCATACTTGTCCCACAATATAACTAATTGTGCAGCCAAACCATGTGTCTCTTTAAAAATTTGGAATTTACCATTTTTCTCTCTCGGTCTTAAAGATTCTTTACTCGATTTTCCTCTCCATTATTCCTCTAGTAGCCTAATGTGTGAACCATTTCCTCTTGATAAATACATGGATAGTTCTCATTCAATTTTTAGAAATTTGAGGTGTTATTTAGTGCAATTCAAAGCTCCGAGTAAGTCTCCAACTCCATTTTAATCTATTTTCTAGAATATTCTTTTCTTGGTTATTCCTCTTCTTCCAAATATTATGAACCATATTTATAAGTAGTTATTCACCTTGGTGTTTGAGGCTATTATATTTCAAATCAAGGTTTGTTGTTGGATGAGTGTTTGTCTATGAGTATGAGCTAGGTGTTCTATAATATTTTTCCCATAGTCTTTATGTTGTTCTTATGTATGTGGATTTGCCAATGCACTAACTTACTGTATTTTTATGTGTTTGACTAAGAAAATAAATTTGATCCTAAAATTGAAGTGTGAGACAATTCATGAACTCTATTAAGTCCATTAATGATTTGAGACTGAGCCTAGGGATTCCCATGGGGTATGTCAATCCATCGAAAGTGGTATAATGATATTGGAAATGATAAGATAGAGAATTTATGAAAGTAAACATGACATAATTTTTATTTGGTATGTTAGTATGGTTAAAATAATACTTGGTATAAATATTTGATAAGTTTTTATGACATGTTAATAGGATGATTGGAAATATTAACTATGTTAAGCATTATGAGAAGCCTGTGAGGAATTTGAAATGGTTTAAATGGTGCTTTTTTTATTTTGATTCAGTTGTGGTTTTCAATGGGTGAAAACTATGTTTTAAGGTGGATTGTGTATTAAAATGAGTTGTTGACCTAAAGTTTATTTAAAAAATGGGGTTTCTAAATGGTTTTCAAATGCTGATTTGAAATAAATTCATGGTTTTCCTTTCTGGTGAAAATGATTTAATGGATCTTTGAATTATTTTAATGGAAAGTAAGGTTTTGGGTCTTGTTTGATTTTTCAAAGAGGAAGGACCATGTTTTAGGGGTGGATTCTAAGTGTTCAGCAAGGGTTTTTTGGTTTAACTTGAAATGTTAATTGGGATAAGGGATAATTAGGGGTTATAGTGAAAATTGTTAAATGGGAATGGTTCGTGTTATTAAATGGTTGAATCAATATTGAATGACTATGGTTATGAATAAATGGTAAAAATAAGGAAGTTAAATATATTGATTGGAATGAACCATAAAATATTGGAATAATGGTATGGTTGGGATGTTGGACTAATAATCCTCATATTTGGGTCCATTTCAGACTGATTCTCTAGTGACCACTGATGTATTATGCGAATTGGATGTTAGGATGATGCTTTTCATCTTCGGTTCGGGCTGGACTGATTCTCTAGGCCCCATCGATGTATTGTGGGTACCTAGACTGATGCTCCAAGGTACATTGGGTTAAATTTAATTGATTATATAATTACATTATGATTTTAAAGAGTTAAATCCATTTTATATTGTTTATATTTATGGCATGGCCCAAACTAGGTTTAATGGGTTTGGGTGTCACTTGGAACTAGAGAGAACAAGGGTTTAATTTGAATAATATTAAATAATGGAACTCATTTTTTTTACAACCTTTTTTATTATTCCATGTACACCATTATACATTTTTTCTTTTGACTAATTTTTGATTTAGACACCATTGGTGGTGGATACTGAGTTGTACTCACACTCTGCTCGAACCAAGATAGCATTTCGGTACCCAAGTAGATGCTACTTGTTTTAGGTATAGGTTCATGACAGGGGCCTAGATCTTGGTTTATATTTATGATGATGGTATGGATCATGGGATGTTAGGACTGAGTTTAAACTTGGTTCCATGTTTGGGGTTTTTTTCCATAGTTTTGGTATTTGGGTTTTTTTGTATGATGGTTTGATATGTAGAGTGTAAATTTCATTGTTATATCATGCTTCACCTTGGTTATTGTTGGAACTTGTCGTATGTTGTTCCATTTACTTTCTATACTAATTTTTGTGTCTATTGATATTATTTATACTATTTTTTTACTCTAATAATCAGGTATAGTCTCCCAATGTACCATAATAGACATTTCCCACTTGTCGGCATCCTTTGGAGTATGAGGAGGTGCAATTGAGGTCATTTGGTATACCGGCTCAGGGCACCAATTTTAGTGGCTCCCAGATTGGGATGTTATTAAAGGTGGTTTATTTTGTATTATTATTTAGGTATGGTATATAGGAGACTATGATCTTGTCAGATCTTGGTAATGATCTCATGTTAGGGTGCCTATAGCCCCACGCATGGGGGAAAACTAAGTTTCCAGGGGTGATAAATTGATATTGTTGCTTTTTTATTTTACCATTGACATCTTTTTCTACCTTGGGTGGTGCACTTGGATGATGTTACTGATTTATGAGGTTTTTATCTCTTGTCCTGGTATATAAATGGAGTGTGTGTGTTCATGAATCATGTTAGGAACATAGGATTGATAGGCCACCCTTATGAAACCTATGACTGATAGTTTCCCTGAGATTCATTATGTTAGTAGTGTACTTCTCTGTTTGTGGTCTATGTCTTTTGGTCATTCATATCTACCTATGGTTGAAAATAATTTATAGGGGATGGTATTTAAAGTTTATGCAACCATTTATATGGTATATATAGACATATTGTGGCACTCTACTTGACTAAACTCCTCAGGTGACTTCTGGGTAATAGGTAGATAGGTATAAATGACTTATTAAGTAACTGCTCTAACTAAATAAAGTGTTAGTAAGAAACTTATAAAAAAAATTCTCATTATAACTTTTGAATGACATTATATTATCTAAAACCATGAGTTAAGAAATTGAATAAAGTTAAAAAAATTAAATATGTTTAATCAGGGGTTTTGAAATTCGAATCCTTGGGTTCTAAATGGTAAAATTAAAATTAAAGGGAAGTTATAATTATAAAACATTTAGGAATACTAGAAATGAGTGAACCTAGTGTTATTTTTCTAACCTTGTGTATGGGTGGTTTGGGATATGAGAGTGCCCTAGTTTTGAGACTTTTTATCATGGTATTTAAGGACTAGATGGGTTTAGATATGGTAGATAACAAAATGTTTCTTATTGTACCTTCATTTAGGTTGTGGCCTTGAAGTTGTGATATATCTTCCATTAACATGGATGTAGAAACCCTTGTGGTTTGAGACCTTTCAAGTTGTGTTTTGGACCCTAGAGTGGGTGTTTCCTTATAGTGGCAATGTATATGAGTATGTTGCTATGGGTGCAGAACCTAGAGTAATTTGTTGATTTTGGTACACTAGGAGCCATGTGTTTTGAAATGGGGGAATAAGTATCACCTGTGATCAATGACTTGTGTGATATTTTATGTGTATGGGTCAATGGAAAAGCTAGTTGTTTGGGAATGTGACTTGGGTGGTGTCCATGAGTTGGTGGATTTGGGTAATCGAGAGAAACCATGATGGATGTGGAATCAATGCACAGTAGGTGCTATTGAGTTTCTATAAATTGCATGGCTATGCCTTTTTTCCTTTATAAGGGAATCTCTATAAGTTCTTTTGGTTGGATTTAAGGCCAATTTCGAAGTTAATGATCATTTGGGTGTCAAACCATGTTGTTCTGATGCTATCCTATCTGGAAATAAATTTTGAATTTTTATGAAATATAAAAGGGAGAATATAGTGTAGATAGATAATATTGATCTAGGGATGATGCCTGGGTGATGGGTGGTCATGTGGTTAGACCTAATGTTTGAGGAAGGTCGAGTTACTGGATGGGACATCAAGGATGATTTGAGACCAATGAGGAAAATGAGCTACGATATTCAGTTAGTCTCTTGAGTGGGCACTTGAGCCGAGCTCCAGTGACGTGCAACTCATGAGGTTTTGAGTCGGGTTCAGTGAATGGTCACAGGAAAGCATGCAGTCTTGGGGTTTCTTGTTAGGCCAAGATGGTAGGCATGTGCTGGAGGTGTGCAATGTCATTTGAGATTCATGAACAGGTGGATCAGGAGTAAATGTGTATCCTTTTTGGTTAAATAAAAGTGATGAGTGTGTGTGCATGTGAATTCATGTATTTTTTTTATTACATATTAATTTATGTGTTTTATAATCTAAAACCCTTGTATTATCTTATGTGAAAAATGTTTCTACAACCACTCTGTATGTTTCTCATAACATGAGTTGTAATGATCATAATTTTATAATTATTGATTCATATGAAAGATAAAAGGTTTATCTAAATTTTATTAAAACTAATAAAAATTCTAATTATATATCTATCATATTCTCATTTTGATATTAACATGAAACATTCTTTTGGTTTCAATAAATATTTTTAGTTTAAACTGCTTTATAGTTTTCTTTCTTTATTCAATTATAACATGATCTATACTGATCAGATTTTTATGCAACTTATTCCATTCGAAATCCAAAACATTTATCAACATTTAACTAGAATTAATAGAAGTATGGATTTATTGTTTAATTGGTGGACCAAATGTTCGATGATCTTATAATAGTTCCGGAATTCTGGATTTTCTAGAATTTAAATTCATTTTGTTTCTTTGATATCTCATTCAATTATCATCAGAATCACTTAGTGTTTGTTTGGTAAGAAATATAACAATTTTTTCTTAATTTAATTAAACTACATAAATATCTAAAAAATCATTTATTTTCCATAAAAATTTTCCAAAGTACTGTAATGTTTTATGTAGAGTTTAAATCACGTTTTCACTGTATTTTGATTATATCTTTTGCTATACATATCGGATTGAAGTGATTATTGATTCATTATAAAGATATAGAAATTATATTAAAATAATTATTTGGGATAAATTCTAATTATTTAGTTTAGATAATTAAAAAACACCATAGTTTTTATAACATTATTTACATAAAATGATAAATTACTATTCATCATCTTCTTCCTCCATCCATTTTCCTCCATGGCTAAACTCATCAAGATTTTTCTTTGTGTATAGAGGTACCATTCTTCACTTCAACATCTTTTTCAAGATTTATAAAGCTTTCACATCAAGCTTATATTCCAATAGTATCTCGTTTTTAAATTCCAATGGTAGGTAATTTTCAAGTTCCAACAGTATCTCATTTTCACATTCAATGGTAGCCTTTATTCTAGTTCTAACAGTGGAACATTTTCACTTTCAACGATGGATCATTTTTAGGTTCCAATGGTAACTCATTTTCACTTTAAATGGTAGCTCTTTTTTCAGTCCCAATGGTAGATGAGTTTATATACCCAATGGTAGATGAAATTATTTCCATCAGTAGATGTCTTCCTATATTTTCCAACTAATGGTGGATCTTTTTTTGAACTATTAGTGGATCATTTTTTGAACTGATGGTAGAAAATTGTTTTATTATCAGTGATAGATCTGAAATCGTATCAGATGCTTGCTACCACCATGTATTAATTTATTCTATAGCTAGTTAAAAATATTCTACCACTAGGTATAAAATTTGTTCCATCGCCATTTTATTTTTTGCTTTCATTTCAAAATTTCTTCAGGCTCTGCTTTTCATCATTTTTTATATTTTGATGAACTGCATATTTATTTTAATTATTTTAAGTATTTTATTGATTTAAAACATTAATATATATTATATTTAAGTCAAGTGAAGTGTTTTAAATATTTTTTAGACTATTTTAAAAAAAATATTAGTTTACTCTTTATTCTTGTGTACACTTACAAAATATTTATGGAATATTTATGTTTTAATATTTTGAGTTAATTTATTTGACTAAACCTTTTCTAAATTATTATTTAATTACGTTGAATTTATTCAAACACATTTTATGGTATTTAAAGTGGTATAATTATTTTTTAAATTACATGATGCATTAAATTAAAATATATTTAATATTTATTTTTAAAAAGTCTTAAAATTTTTATGGGATTGATTTGAATTATTATCATTCAACTGGTTATTCAAATAGTTTTGAATTGATATTTATGTTTTGAAATCAAACGATATTTGTTACTATTATTATGGGTGGTAATTTTATCTCTACTGAATAATTCTGTTATTTTTTAATTTGAATTTCATTAACTAGATATTGGTTTTATTAGTTTTGGTTTACATATCCTATTTAAAGGTTTCAGGAAACTTCAAGGAATACACTAGTTAACATATTTGACTCTTTTTTTCATAAGAAATAGTTGTGAACTTATCAAGTGATGTAAAAAAAATCCCTATTTGATACTCTATTTGATCTTTTAAACAGTCTCTCAAGATAAATTAATCTTCTACGACTAATACTTTCTTGACAAGACATATGCATTGCTTAAGAACTAGTTTTTACACTTTCATTTTTTATCTTATACTTTGTTCTGGTTTTTTAATTTGTAACACTACTTACAATCTCTCACAGACCACTCTATTTTCTATTTATGCTTTTTCATATAAAATAATTATTCTTCTACTCTATCTTCGGGTTGTGACTCCTAGATTCAAAAGTCAAGATCATTCAGGTTGTGACTCTCGGTATCTAGAGTCAATTGTTGTCATTAGGTTGTGAATACCCATACAAAATTCATTGTGTCATGGTTATCCCTCCACTAGAAAAGTATATTATAATCGGTTTATGATTCCCCCTCAAAAATTAGTATATTTTACACATATCTCTCACCAATTAGAGAGGTATAAGACTGGACTAGGTCCACTTTGGACCAAACTAGTATAAAAATCCATATGTTCATTTATTTATTTTTTCTATCAACTAACTACATTAATTAACCATGATAATTAATTTAAATAATTAATTTATTTGATTAAATTTTTAATTTGGTCTATTTTCCCCCTCTAGACCATTTTTCATTACCTTATCCTACCTAATAATTGGTATCAAAGGAAAACCTTCTTAAAAATAGTTTTAACTTTGTCATTCTCTTTCTTAATATGAAACAATTGGTTTCATAGTTTGTTCCTTTTTGTATTACCCAATCCTTTTATAGAGTCTGTCATTTATATTTTAATTATGCTATCCTATTACTAGACCTCACAGTCTTAGGACATGATCTTTAAGATAGTTGGATTAAACATAAATGATGCTTGGATTCCTCATAATCCACCACACTTTGATGTAAATGATTATGGTACTAGATATCTAGAATATAGGAATACCTCAAAAAATTGAGCATATAACACAAGTCAATCATGAAAAAATAATACAGTCTACCTGAAGCTAACTCAGATACACTTACCGAAAATAATGCTAATAGATATGTTTTAAATTTTAAAGTTGTTAATATTTTATATTGTGCTATTAACATAAGTTTTCTTAGTCATGTGTATTCTTGTAAGACATCTCATGGGATTTATAATTTTATATAAGTCACTCACCTTAGATCAAAAAAATTAATTCAAACCAAGCTTAGAATGATTTGAGCAGAGTACAAAGACTTCAAGATGGGTGAAGATAAAACTGTAAACCAAATGTTCCACTAATTCGCAAGAATTGTGAATAGAATGGATTAACTTGGAGAGAATTTGGAAAACCCTATAATTTTTTAATGAGTTCTAAGGAAATTATTAAATAAATGACTTTTAAAAAAGGTCATAATTAATGGAATTAATAACTTCAAATTGTATACTCTCAATAAATTGATTCAATCATTGTTCAATATGAACTAAAACTAAAGAATATAGCTAAAGAGGATATGGAAAAAATAAAAGGTGTATCTTTCAAATATGTGAATGTTGTTTTTGATAAATCTTATAATTCTAATATATAAGATGGTGAGAAAGAAGATATGGATCAGATTGTAACTGCGGTTTAAAAATAATTAAAAAGAAAGAACTCGAGAATTGTTTTAGAAGAAACCCTCAAAAAATATAAGGGAAATAAAGAATGTGGTAAAAATAATAATGATTTAGATATAACATGTTTTGAGTGCAGGAATAAAGTGAAAATCAAGCCTAGTTGTCATAAACTAATGAATAAATACAAATAAAAAAAGGGATAGAAATGAATTGACCACCAGTTGCATTTATATAGAAGAATCTAATTCCAGTGAGCAATCTGAAAATGAGAAAGAATTTGTTAACTTGTGCTTTATGGAATCACTAAATAAGGTTATCATCATCATAGTTATATATTTATTAAGCATTAAAGTTATACAACCAAACTAGGGATAAGAAACACAAAAAGGCCTAGGTAGGCCTAAAGTAATGAAGACCAAGTTGATCCCCTCTAATCAAATTAACCCCCTCCAGTTTCAAGAAATGGGTGCTCGGGAAGCAAGTGTTGGATCCCAGATCTCCCACCACCATAGAAGCAAGACGATCTGCCACCATGTTTCCTTTACACCATGTATGGACCACATGAATGTTCTTGCTGAGTATGGCTCTACATTTTCTGATGATGTAGGATATCGACTAGGGAATAGAGCCATTTCCATGCATAGAATCCTGAATTATCATGGAATCAGTTTCTACCAAGTAAGAGTGATATTATACTAGTTTCATAGGTTCATCCCCATGTACATTTCTTTGGACTCCACCTAGATAGAGCTCACATTCCCATAATAGGAAGTAAAATAAAGTATGATACTCCCTTAGTAGTCATGTACAACCTCTCCACCTCACATGACTCCCGAAATGCATGAACCATCAATATTTAGTTTGAAACTCATGACTGGTAGTTTCCAATGCACCCAATGTCCATATGACCCAGTAATGCAAGGTTTCCCCAAAGATGAACTCATCTGTAGTGATCTTAGAGAGGGAGCACCACATTAGTTGGTGATATCGTTGACCATGTTGACAAGGAGAGACCTTGTTCTCATGATGATGGATCTTCCTGTGGATAGAATACCCTCATACTTAGCCTTCTTCTTGGCCTACCATATACACCAACAAACCACACTCATAATAATAGATCTTTCCATTTTTTCCAAGCCTATATCCTTAGAAACATGAATCCTTATCTCCAAAAATGTGGCACCAAGAAGATGCGGGGAGGAGAGGGTAGTGAATTCACTGAATAAATTCCACACATCCAGGTCCCATTCTCCATGAAAGAAAATGTGATTTGAGTTCTCCTCCTAGTGGGTATTGCAATAGTGGAATCTAGATACCAAATTGACATCCATCTTTTTAACATTGTCATATGTGAGAATTATATGGTTACTTATCCTCCAAGTTAAAAAAATTGAACTTTCTTGGAACTCTATTGCACCAGACCGTGCTATTCCATCTATCCCACTTCTCATGAGGCATCAATATCCTTTGGATGTCCTTGGGTGTGAATGTACCTGAATTGGAAAGAGTAAACACACATTTTTCTAGTTCTTAATTGATAGTAATGAGATCAAACTCATCCTATTTATTCTCATCCATAATATCTTTGTTAAATCAAGGATGCAAGTTAGCCTCTGTAAAGAAATCAATAGAGTAGGACACCCTTGGAATCCGATCTTAGAACCCACCAAATTATGATGCTATAAGAGGATGTCACCCTTTCCTAAAATCCATTGGGAGTGATGTTGGAGGATCAGGATAATAGGGTATATCATAGACCAGAAAGGGGATTCATGGGCACTAACATCTTCTGCATTCCCACCACATTTATAGAAAATGATTTTACCTCAGAGAGTGTGCTCTTCCATGATCTCACAAGATAGCTTTAGATACATGCAGTGAATATTATCTTCTAAACTCTTCATGTTAATCCCACCTTCAAGTATGGGCCTCTCCATCCTACCCCATAAGGTCCAGTGATCTTTACCTTCAGAAACTGTATCCTAGATAAAGCTAGCCAAGATTTTATCAAAGGTGTTAATGACCCCCTTAGGCACTTTGATGGATAAGATATCATGGATAGGGATATCCAAAAGTACACTATTTACTAAGAAGATTCGTCCCCCAAAAGATAAGTAGTGTATTTTCTAATTGATCACATGGATTTTTATCTTGTTCACTTTGTGATCAAAGTCACATATATAAAGTCATCTTAAGGAGATCAGGGTGCCAAGGTAATACAATAGAAATGTACCTATTTGAATATCCATCCCATTTCATAGGGAAGTGACCTTTCCACTGCCGCATCTACTTGAAATATTAGGGTTACTCTTAGATTTTTTGATAACCTAGCCGCTCCAGTAAAAATATTCTTCCAGGATTTTTTGATACCACAAACTGATCTTCTACTAGCATTAATGAAAATGATAAAATCATCTAAAAACATCATATGGTAAATATAATGTTGGTTCATTTTCCTATGGTAAGGAAGTATGTCCCCCATAGATATCCTCTATTAATAAGGTCATTGGGGGTGTCTTTTATGAGAATAAAAATGGTTAGGGAGATGGGGTCCGCTTTTCTAAGCCCATGGGTTGCCTTGAAAAGGCCATGAGTCTTTCCCATGAAAGATATAGCTATCCATGATGAGATAAATCATCTAACAATAAGTTATGTAGCCCAAGAAGAGACACCCATACCCATGAGCACCCTATTGATGAATCCATGTTCCATTCTATCGTAAGCCTTATTCATATCTAGATTTAATGACATGTTGGATCTGTGGGTCTTGATGTTGATATCACGAAGCATTTCTTGAGAGAAGGTAATATCTCCCTGTATTGATCGGACCTTCATAAATCAGTGTTTCTCTAAGGAAATACATCATGGAATGTTCATGGACAGCCTTGAGTTTATTATGCTTGACAAAATATTATAAGGGAAATTACACATACTTATCGGTCTGTAGTGAAGAATGAAAGAAGGATCACTGATCTTTGGTAGAAGGAAAAGAGTCATAAAACTAGTGACCAATGGGATTTTTCCACTATGAAAGAATTCATGGATGGCCACAACAATATAATCTTAAACCACATCCCATGATCCCTTATATAATGATCTTGGAAATCAATTGGGACTTAAAGAACTCTCTAGGTTGAGGTTCGATAAGGCATCATGGACTTCCTTCTCTCCAGGTATTGATTCTAGAAAGGCATTGTCCTGGTTGGATATTAGGTTGGGAATCACCTACAGAAGATCTCAATTCCCTCTTGAATACCCATTCGGCATGTTCAGGTTAGGCCCTATAAGTATGTTTTTGAAGAAAGAAAAATCCATACCCCCAAGAACGTCTTTTTCATCTGAATAAGATCTATCTTCAAGAATGATATTAGGTTTCACTAGCTGCCTTTGTTCTTTAATGCATGCATGGAAGTAGGCTATGTTTTTTTCACCGTCGTGTAACCATTTAACTCTTGATATCTACCGAGTTGTGCACTCATATTTATAGATTAGATCCACTAGGGTGTTCTTATTATTAGATATATCCTTAAACACTGAGTTATCCCATGCATCTTCTAGGCTTATTTCTAGAAAATCAACATCCTTTTTTAGATTTTCCTTTTCTCATTCAATAGGGGGAGAGCCTTCACCCATGTTTGTAACATGTGTTTTAAGTTGCCTTAGTTTTTTTTTGAATGTATACCCACGCATGGCTCTGAGTAGGATCTCCCCATACATCACTAATAAGTTATTGATAGATAGGATAGCAAATCCATTGGGCATAGAATCTGAAGCATTTGTAACCATCCTATCTGGGAGATAATGAAACCATAAAATGGGAGTGATTAGAGATTCCACAAAAAAGATGATCAACTTTGGCATTGGGAAACATAGATATGGAGTGGATGTTGTCCAGGCACCGATCCAAATGACTCCAACAAAATCTTCTCCCTTTTTTATTATTTCACCAAGTGAAGAGGTCACTGGAGTATCCCATGTCCAGCATACCTTTACCTTTCTTGAATCATACAATGTTTATACTCATCATTCAAGGGAAAGAACCCCCTAACTTTATTATCATCTGGGTCAGTTATGATGTTAAATTCCTCATTGATGATATATGGGGATTCTTCCTGATAAAAGCCATTAATATCCTGCCACAAATATTCTCTTCTTTGTACGTCATAGCACCCATACATAAAAGAGGTAAAGAAGGACTCTACACCAGTATTTACTTTCACAGTGATAAATTGATCACCAGTTTGAACAATATCCACGCTAACGTCCTCGTTCCAGAAGATCCATATATGTTGATTGGTCGGGTCTGCATGCATGGTAGCATGCATTCTAACTTTGTGAGTAAACTCGCTAATTTTTGAAGGATTATGTTTGTGTTTCAGGATAGTGGAAATTTATGCCTTTTTATTTTTTATCTTTATGTCTAAGAAGTCCATTTTTACCCAGGAACTAATTCCACAGGTGTTCCAAATGATAATATAAATCATTGAAATAGTGATGGTATGGGTTTGGCCTCAGGATACTTGGTCTCAATCATGTGGGAGGACAAACACACCAAGATAAATTTGGATTTTTTTCATCATACATGATCCAGTAGTTGGGGATGAGGAGGGCTTTGCTGGAGAGGCTGAGAGCGAATGCATCATTAGGGACTTCACTCTCACATTGGTTGGAGGGGATTTTTCCCACGTTTCTGAAAATTTTGGGTAACTAGCCCACCATATAGAACACCCTTAGTTTGAATCTAGGTATGGGAAGCTAGATGATGGGTGTACAGGGTATAAGGACTTTAGTATCAGAAGAAATCTAAAAATTGGCGATACTGGGGGAAGCTAAAAGAAGATGAATCATAGTCAATGGATAAGGGAGAGTAGCCTCTTCACTGAAGCCTTCAAGAGATGTTTCTATGAAGGTGAAGGGATATGGGTAAGTAGGAATCAAATCCATAGGTCTAGAAATCAAGGGTAGATAGCTCTAGATATCCCCCAACCAAAAAATCTTATTGATAAGTTGGTAGGGAATGAAGGAGAATCAAAAGAGGGAAAAGAGGTGGAGGAAATGGTAAGGGCAGGTTAAACAGAACTAGAGACAAGTAGTAGAGTTTATCCCCATAAGGGGGATATTCGCATGAAGAGGTAAGAGAAGCTGCAATGGAGGATGAATGGTCGGATTGAGTAGGTTCTTGTTCAGGTTCGGGAAGAGCGACATCAGATGGGTTTTGGGGGATGACCCTTCTAACATGGACTCTAGGAGGAGGGGGGGCTATCGAATACAACCTTAAGGATGTTTCACGAACACCTGAATAGAGGTTCCCTAGAGATATCAATAAGAGAAAACCTATTAATCACTGAATATATGATATCCTAATTCCAATCAAGCGACTCAGGCACCTTCAAGGAGATTCTTTTCGAGATAGGTGGAGAGAGATCAAGATCCACACAAATGTGGGCTACAAAAGCATCATCACAACATCGAGTATGGTCTTCAGCATATAGTAATCCACCAAGGGAGACCCCTAAGGCCTTAAGAATGTCACCATTGTGAATTGGAAGTGGCATATCTAGAAAGTTGATCCACACGGCGGCACGAGGTATTTCCTTCCCTTTGTGGACCTCTACCAACCACCTGGACAAGTTAAACCTCCAACATCCCATAAGTCACGGGGTTTTGCACTAGGCATGGATGAAGTCCACCTTTGATGTGAGAATAAGGTAGAAAGAGTTCCTATGAACTGCTGATATTTGAGTCAAAGCAGCAAGACCCCGGGAATCCACAAAATCCCTAAAGGCACTAAGGGGAGGCTTTTCAGACCCAATATGTGCAATGAGTTTCCATTTGAGACAACCAACAACATCATCATAGGCCTCATCTAGGATCTCCAATCATAGGTAGGTACCATACCTAATCACCATTGAGGCTATAAGAAGAACCTATGGTAATAAGGGTCGCGGGGGTCCGTGGGGCAAGCCACATAAGCCTACACGACACAACCTCGTAGAAGATATGAGGGGCACCAGTGGAGGATGGGGTGCCACAAGAGGGGAAAAAGTGCCTAGATCGAAGGCTGCTAGCACCAAAACCCATACTTGGGAGAGGACGTCAGGAGGAGAAATGGTTGGACAAATTTAAAATTCAATAGGCGTGTGGGGCACATTCTCCACCATTTCCATAAGATAGTAGAGGATCCCCTTGGTTGTTTTATTATGAATAAGGTTAGTAATTTAGATTTTTATTCTGCGTGTTCTAATTCTGACTATAATTCTGAAAACATGAATATTTCTGAATTAAATGAATAAATTGAAATATTAAGAAAATATATTTTCAAAGATTATAATTTATATATTAATATTAATAAAAATAATGAGAAAACTGTTTATGAAAATAAAATATTTTTACAAGATAATGAATAAATAAGGAATATTTCTTCTACTTCTCATTCTACAGTTTATGAAAATTTTAAATCTATTCAAGATTTGAATGAAAATTTGAAAATGGAAGTTGAGAGTCTTAAGAAAAGTCAATATTATTTTATTCATAATCATGAAAAATATCATAAAATGGTTTATTTTAATAAACTAAATAAAAATAAAGTGGGTTTTGGATATGATAGAAGATTACCTTAAATGTTTAAAACTCATTTTGTTAAAAGTAAAAATGGTAGTACATTTACTTTTATTTGTTTTAAATTTGGTGTGAAATTTTACTATGAAAATGATTGATCTCTTAGATTTATGGTATATGAGATTAAAAAAACTCATATTTCTAAATATTTTTTATTTATAGTACCATACAATACTTGTTTAAATTCTATTTGGGTGCCTAAAAATTATATTACTAGTCCTATTGGACCCAAAGTAGCTTGGGTACCAAAATTGTCAAGTAACTAATTTTTGTAGGAAAATGTATTGGATGTATCAAGAACGACATATGTTACATGGATAGTGGATGGTTTAGGCATATAACTAAAGCCTCATCAAATTTTACCACTTACAACACATGTAATGGAGGAACTATTACATTTGGAGACAATTCCAAAGGCAAAGTAAAAGGTTTTGGTAAATTTGGTATTTTAAATTATACTTTAATGTCTAAAATTTTATATGTTTAAGGTTTAAAACATAATTTAATTAGTATATATCAATTATGTGATGATGGAATGGAATTAAAATTTCAAAATTATAAATTTTTAGTTTTTAAAGATGATTTTTTATTATTCTATGCTCATAGAAAGGAAAATATTTATACAATTTATTTTGATGAAAAAATTATTCAATATGTTAAGTATTTGAATGTTACGTAGAGTGATAGAATCCTTTTGCATCAAAATTTAGGTCTAGTAAATTTAAAATTTTACATAGTCTCTCTAAACATGAGAATATGTTACAGTTACCTTCCTTGAAGAAAAAAATCTCTATGTTTATGATGCTTGCATGAAAGGCAGACACCGTAAAATTTATTTTATACCTATCAATCAGATAAATATTTATAGACCTTTTCAGTTTGTACATATTTATTTATTTGTCCCTACTCAAATTTCTAGCCTTGGTGGAAAGAAATTAACTTTAGTTATTTTTTACAATTATAGTTGATTTACATTGGTATACTTTCTTGCTCATAAAAATGATACTTTGTCAAGTTTTACTACTTTTTGTAATATAGTTCAAAATGAAAAAGGTTGTATGATTGTTTTTATTCATAGTGATAATGGAGTTGAATTTTAGAATTTATATTTTGAATGATTTTTTGAAAAGAATTTTTATTTTCATAACTTTTCTTCTCCTAGAACACCATAGAAAAAATGGTGTTGTCAAATGAAAAAAAACTTGTATTAAAATGTCATGAACTATGTTAAGTGAATATAATTTTCCAACATATTTTTTTTTTTAGGACATTTTTCTTGCTTGTTATGTTTCAAATAAAATTCTTATTACACCTTTGTTAGAGACAGTTCCTTATGAATTATTTAAAAATAAAAAACCTAAAGCCGATTACTTTAGAGTTTTTAGTTGTAAAGTTTTTATTTCAAATTCAAATGATAATTTAGATAAATTTGATGCAAAAATTGATTAGGGTATTTTGATTGGTTATTATAATAATAGTAAATCTTATAGATTTTATAACAAAAGAACTATCGTTATTGAAGAATATTTTCATGATATGTTTGATGAAAATAATGTCAAATTAAATTCTGATTACAATGTTTTTGATGATGAGTTTATGTTGGTTCTGGTCAAAGCAGAAGCATGCATTGGTGGGTTATAGATTAAAATTTATTTTAATAATCATTTCCTGAAACCAATATCGAGGATCTTGCATGTAAAATTTATAATTAATTTATTTAATATCTAAGAAATAAATATCTGGTCTTATGAACTTTCTTCATTGATGATTTTTTATCATCTGAAAAGGCCCTTTAGGATTGCCTTCATTGTTCTTGTGAGGATCCAAGGGTATAATCCATATAGTAGTGATCCACATGTGCTTTAATGGTCTCTGAGCAATGCCACTCATTCTTTGGGTGATAGAGTGGTGAATCAAATGTATTGTGTTGTTTGTTATTGATTGCTCCTTCTTCAGTCATGAATATATTCTCTCTTGGTTTTCTGATTCTTGAGAGGGAGAGAGGAGGATGATTTGATATAGAATTAATTATGTGCAACAATTCTCTATTCCCAAACTTGGAATCGGTTTCAAATGAATTACACAAGAGACATAGTTGTCTATTTATAGATATAGGATTTTTGTTACAAAATTTAATTTCATAATAGCCATTAAATATAATTATAACCATTAATGAAATCTCATGCCACATAATAATAATAGTAGTATTATTATTTTTTGGTGTGACAACTTGCACAAAATGGATAAATAATATTTACTGACTCATAAATAATTATTTTATCTTCGAACATGGTCTTGGTACATTTGAACTCCTCTTGTATTTATTGAACACCCAAATAAATATTATATTCTCTTAAATAAATATTTTATTCACAAACTAATAAATAAAAAATTTATTAAATATTAAATAAAATATATATATATATTATAGTCATAATATGGTGAATGAATATTTATTTAATTTATGTGATCAATATAACTTAAATAAAACTATTCCTTAGTATTGAGAATAATATTTATTCCATTAGTTAAATTAAAATAGAATTTAATTGATACCACTAGAAACACTTAGTGTGTGAACCTCTAGGATTCTTTCTCATTGGAATTAGGCAGGCTTACCTAAAGTCCAAGATTATTGTCTAACAACGGGTCAAGGCACCCAAGGTAAAGAACTTAAATTCATAAAGATGAAAAATACATAAAAAGGCTCACTATATAATATAATCTCTTTCTCACATAATCTCATCAAGAAGTTTTCATGATGGTGTCATCAACCTATATGCTTGATATATCATTCTTTGACTATCTAAAATAAACTAGTCGTTACACCATGGACATGGAATTTATAGTGATATATCTATTTCAATCAAAGGGACGAGATATAAACTTTCATAAATATGTAAGGAATAAATCATTTCTTGACTTATTCATTAATAATATGTCATTCATGACGCACCCAATGTACCCTACTTCCAGCCAACATATGGCATGACGGTTTTTGACAGAAAATCTAAGTGTGCGAGTTGTGACATGCATTAATGATAATATTAAAGTCTAAGTACCATTACACATGATCTCATATAGGAATATCAGATGACACCAAAACATGTATAATTTCTACTAGAAAGTATGTTCTCATAATCTCCCATCTTGGAGATTACCAAGTGTGAACTTCATGAGAAGAATTCTCGTCTACTTATGATTACTCACACCTGACAATATATATCTTATCCTGGTCATTCTCTCTGCCGACATTGTAAAACTTCCTCTTCCTTTTAGATTTAATAATTCTTGGTTCACTAACACTGAATGCAATGACATCATTAAAACCTTTTGGCTTTCTATTACACATTGCAATGATGCCTTTTCCTTCTATTTCAAACTAAAGTCTCTTAAACTGATTCTTAAAGGTTGGTGTAGCCTGCATGCCAAACAAATCAAAAAGGATATCATACTCTTTGAGAATGAGCTCAACCAACTCTAAAACCCCGACACTGGCCCTGATTTTATCATTGATCCAAATCACCAAATCAACACCTCGATAAATCCCAATTCCCTGCTCATATTTAAGGAGAACATGAGGTAGAAAGCCTTCAAAGTTAAATGGGTTTCTGATGGTTATAGAAATACTAAGTTCTATAATTATATTCAAATATAACACATATATTATAGGCCTCTTACCTCTCTAAAATATGGGGACAAAATTTTAGACAATGAAGATGAAATTGCTAATCATATTGTCTCTTACTTTGAATCTATCTTTAATGGCCCTGATGACAATAAGGACCTCTTACCTGAGATCATTCCGATGGTGTTCAATGATAAAGATAACACCTTTCTTCTTAACATTCCTCTAGAACATGAAATTAAAGATATTGTCTTTAGTTTAAATCTTGATAGTGCTCATGGACCTGATGGTTTTAATAATGGTTTCTTCCAGCACTATTGGGATATCATTCAATCTGATGTTTTCAAGCTTGTCAAATCTTTTTTCACCAACGGTGTTCTTCCTCATGGTCTAAATGCCCAATTACTCTCTCTAATCCCAAAAGTTGACAATGCTTCTAAGATCTATTTGTTTAGGCCCATTTCTCTCATCAACACCCTTTACAAAATCAGCACAAAAATAATTTCCAATAGGCTCTCGTCCATCACTGATAAAATAGTCTCCTGGAATCAATTTGGGTTTATCAAGGGAAGATCCTTCCAAAATTGAATTTTTATTGCTTCGGAGTGTTCTAACACTATAAACAAAGTCAAAAAAGGAGTTAATATAACCATTAAGCTTTATATTAAAAAATATTTTGATACAATGGATTGGATTTTTATTTTTAAAGTGCTTCAATCTTTTGGTTTTAGTAATGAATTTATCACTACTATCAGAACATTATTCAATTTGGCTTCCATTTACATTATTCTCAATGGTTCCCATAGAGGATATTTCAAATTCACTAAAGTTGTAAGATAGAGTGATCCCCTCTCTGCTATCCTTTTCTCCATTGTGGAGGATTATCTTAGTCGTTTACTCACTTGTCTTGTTTATCAAAATAAAGTCAAGCCCATTCATGTGTTGCATAATTTGAATGATCCCACTCACCTGTTATATGCTGATGATATAATTATTTTTCTTCAAGGTGATAAAAGAAACATTTAAAACCTCAAAAATGATCGTTCTCATTATGAGAATATTTCTAGATAAGCGATTAGCTGGAACAAATCATCTATCTTCTTTGGGAAAAAATTTCCACCTAATAGAAAATGAAGCATTATAAGTGACTTAGGTATAAAGGATATATATCCTCCTTTTAAATACCTAGGTGTCCCCATCTTCTGGGGAAGACCTAAATCTTCTCATTTCTCTAAAATTTACAATTAGGTTATAAATCAACTTTCTTCTTCAAAGGGAAAATCTCTTTCTATGGTGGGTAGAATTTGTCTTGTTAAATCTAATATTTTCTCAAAAATGGTCTACTCTATGATGGTCTAAAAGTGGCATGTAGGTCTTATTAAAAAAATAAATACCTATCTTAAAAAAAAAAATAGGTAGCACGGTGGAAAGGAAACTTGTCATCATACCATGTTTAACATTTTGTAAACCCTTTGATAAAGGAGGAATTGGCATTAAAAATCTCAAACACTTTAAGGAGGCACTTCAAGCTAGGCTCACTTGGGATCTCCTACATAATAATTCTAACTCAACTAGCTTTCTTAAAAATATATTTCTTGAAAAACTTAAGAAAGGCAAATCAACTTTTCTTACCTCCTCTATCTGGCCTTCCATAAAATGGTCTTTTTCTTCCATTATGAATAATGCCCAGTGAATGGTCTCTAGAGACTCATCTTTGAAATTTTGGTTAGATAATTGGACTGGAACTCCTTAAATTTCTAGAATTACTCTTGACCAAAGTCATGATAACACCAACCTCTCCATCAGAGATTCCCTCTTCTCCCAAAATGATCATTTTCCTGACAACACCATGAATGTCATTGATACCTATACTTTCTCCATCACCGATGATTTCTTAGTCTGGGAACCTACTCACAATGGAATTCTTAATTCAAAAAACTATTATAACCACTATTTTTGTAACTCTAAAAGTTATTTTGGGTGGATAAAGCTATTTGACAAACCTTGGATAAAACCTTCAATATTTACCCTCATCTGGTAGTTTTCCCACAACAGGATCCCCATTGATGATCGCCTTCAATTTCATGGTATTCAACTCTAGTCTAAATACTGTCTATAAAACCAATACAGAGAAGATGAAAATCATCTCTTTCTTTCTTGTGCCACTACTTTTGGACTTTGTAATCATATTTTTGACATTTTTAACTATAGTTGGTTGATTAATGACTTTATCAAATCTCAATTAAAGAGATGTGCGGAGATGGATAATTCTCAACAAATTAAGAATATTTTCCTTGTTGTTTTTACAGAGCTTCACCATGTGATCTGGTATGATAGAAATGCTCTTATTCATAATAAATTCTCATTAAGTCATGTTGCAGGGAGTATGCGGATTCTCATTGACATACGTGAAGTTGCTTCGATCCAAAAAGGACACTGCAACAACACGATGCACGACTTCGGCATTCTATGACAACTCCATATTGATGGAAATTACTATCAACCTCATCGCACTTTCGAATTATTCTGGCACTCCCATCTTCCTGGTTAGATTATAGTTAATATTGATAGTGCCTCCAAAGGCAACCCGAGCCATGTGGGTTGTGGTGAAATCTTTAGGAATCATGATAGTTAGATCCTTGGATGCTTTTATAATAGTTGTGGCATTACCTCTTCTCTAGAAATTGAAATGATGAGTATGATTCATGCCATTTCTTTTTCCAAACAACATGGTTGGAGAAACCATTGGATTGAGAGTGACTAGACCACCATTGTGCAAGCAATTTGGAATGGTGTGATACATATTTCATGGTCGATCACCACTCGTTGGATGGGTTGTATCCACACTCTTCTTGACATAAACTACATCATCACTCATATTTATCGAGAAGCTAACACAGTTGCTAATGGCCTTGCGAATAAGGGGGTTAATCGAGATATTACCTGGCTTGATGATCTTCCTGCTAATCTAGTCCCCTTTCATTACAAAGATTTTAATATGTTTCCATCTTTTAGACTCGTGTAGACTTTTTATTTATAATAATTGTGCCTTGGTCTTCTATCCAGGCACCACCTTCTTAAAAAAATGTTGGTTTTAGGACACCAACTATAACAAACTCCCACTTGGACTAGAGCCAAATGCCAACCACTTTCAGTATGCTAGACCTCACATGATAATAATGTTTCTAATAAGTCAAGACTTTATTCAAGGGGTCCGCCACATTGTCTTCCATGGAAATACTACTCACTTCAACTTCACCTCTCTGAGAAAAATTCTTCAAGAGATGATACTTCTGAAGTATGTGCTTCGTCACTGATGTGACATTGGATCTTTTTGAGATCCACCACTGCAATATTATCATAATATAGTGTGATGGGATCTTTACTTTTAGGTACCACATCAAGCTATTAGATAAAATTTCACATAAAAACTACTTATTTATCTACCAAAAATGTTATAATATACTCAGAATCTACTGTAGAATCTATGAACACAGCCTACCTTGAGCTCTTTCTGCTCACAACACCTCCATTCAAAGTGAATATATATATCCCGTTTGTGACTTTATGTCATCTTGATCTGTTTATAAACTATCATTTTCATATCCTTGAATGTCTAGTTCCTCATATCCTCCATAAAATAGGAACATATACTTAGTATGCCTCAAATACTTAAGGATAGTCTTGACTTCCATCCAATGGTAGTCACATGGATCAGCTTGATATCTTCCTACCACACTTAATGTGTAAGCGACATCTAGTCTAATACATATCATAGAATACATGACTAACCCATTCACTAATGTGTATGGAATTATTTCCATTCTATTTCTTTACTCATGGGTCTGAGGACACATTTTATTGGAAAGATGAATTCCATGTTATGTTGGCAACAATCCTCTTTTAGATTGTTCCATACTAAATCTCTTCAGTATCTTTTCAATGTATGTACTTTGACTTAGGCCAAGAAACCTCTTGGATTTATCACAATGTATATTGATCCCAAGAATTTATATTGTCCTGCCCAAGTCTTTCATGAAAAATCATTTATTTAACCATTACTTAATAGACTGTAATACTGGAATTTCATTTCCAATAAGTAATATGTCATCAACATATACTATTAAGAAAATGAATGCACTCCCGCTAAATTGTTTATAGACATAAGGCTCACATTCATTCTTTATAAAAGAAAATTATGTTATAGATTCATCAAAATAAATGTTCCATGACCCGGATGCTTGCTTTAATCCATAAATTGATTTTTGTAACATATATATCTTATTGGAATCCTATGGATCCACAAACCCTTTAGGATGTGTCATGTTGACATCTTTATAAAGGTTATCATTGAAGAAGTCTATTTTTACATCTATTTTCCAAATCTCATAGTCATGGTAATCCAAATGGAAATTAGAATTCTAATGTATTTCAGAATTGCAACTGGTGAAAAGGTTTCATCATACTCAATACTTTGATATTGTTTAAACCCTTTTGAAACCAGTCACACCTTATAGGTAATAAATTGTCCTTACATGTCCAGTTTCATCTTGAATACTCATTTTCAACCAGCAGGATTTATATCCATTGGAGGATCTAACAAAATAAAAATTTGGTTTTGGTACATGGAATCCATTTAAGAATTCATGGATTCTTTCCACTTTGCAACATCTGTTCCACTTACTACTTCCTTATAGGTTAGAGGATCATTATGATCAACTAATAATGAGTCACCATCCTTAGTAACTAGAAAAATATATTGTTCTAGTTCTCTAACCTCTCTTGAACTCTTATTCATTTCTTGTGCCTTTGGAACAATTTCTTCTTCCATGGGGCTTTGTGGAATTTGATCTTATACCAACTTTTGTGTGCCTTGACCCTCGACGTCATCAATTTTTATCTTGCTCTCACTATTTCTTTTGGACATGTGATCCCTATCAAGTAATATGGCTTATCTTGAAACTATAAACCTTTCTTCTAAGGGGTCGTATCGTTAATATCCCCTTGTTTCTTTAGGGTATCCGATAAATGTACACCTTGTGCCTCGGGGTACAAGTTTGTTACCTAATGATACCTTAACAAATTCTTCGCTTCCCCGCACATTTAAATTTGATAACCTTGTTTTTCTTTCACTCCAAAATTCAAATGGAATACCATTTATCAATTTATTTGGTACTTGGTATAGTATGTGCGCTGTAACACCCGAGACTTTTCTGTTATATAAATCATTAAAGGAATCTTTTTCTACACACAACACTTGCTTGGCTTGCTTTACACGAAATCGCAACCTTCCTCGATAGCTTGCGTCGTACGCAATACCGAGTTTCACTAAACACTGATATGCTATTAAAATATTATTAAAACTAGCCGTTATGAATAGTAATAACCACTTTTTGAAATTTTATAAATTTTATTTTTCAAAATGGACATCATTTTTGGATTCGGAATATCGAAATTATCCTAGGGTGAAATTTTGGTATTTTTCTGAAAACTTTCAATTTTTGATAAATAGTGAAACCACTAAGTGGTAGTTAAAAAACTGAATTTTTCATAAAACTTAATTTTACCGCTTCTGTGAGTGGAATTTCAAAAAACTGAGAGACACAGTTGATGTCAGTAAGTAAAATGTGGTTCAATGATATGAAAATAATTTTTTGGTGAATAGTAACTTTTTACTTTTTTTTTACCACGGTTAAAAGTAAATAGGGTAATTAAGGGTAAAAATGATATTATTATTATGCTAACACATGTCCTAATTATATTGTACAAGTGTAATTCGACCAAAAACAACCTTAGGAATAAAATATGACCATTTAGGACCACTTGTATTAGATTAGGACATTTATTATTAATTTATTTAAAGAAGGGTTAAAATAGTTAAAATCAAAGTTTAATAAGTAAATCATTTTTAATATAGGGTTATACATAAGATAAATTCAACTATAAATATTAATTAGAAAGATAAAAATATTTCCAACATAATAGTATTTTATTTGTAATTTTTAGACATTAAATAATTTAATTTATTTATGACACAAAGATGATGCAGTAATTATCTTATTAATGAAATATTGACATAATTGATGTTATAAACACAAAAATAAATGTAATTTGAGACTTTTTATGAATTACACTAATTTTATAGATTAATATGACATGTTAGTATTGATTTAATTAACTTTGTTTGAACTAATAATTCTGTTATTATTTTCACAAAAATCAATTACTAAATAGTGTAAAAATTGACATAAAATAGTTTTTAAAACAAATATTATATTATTAATTTTATTTTATTCCTAAAAATCTAAGGTTCGGCCAAATGACTTAGATAAGGTTATATATATTAATAATAAACAACTTGGGGTTCTTTGGGCTGCTTATAGTAAGTTTATTAACCTTATAGTATAAGAACACAAGAAGACACGGTAAAAGTAAAATTATTTAACTTAATGTTAAATCTAAATGATAAGGTTACAATAGGAACCTAAACTTGTCTAAATTATATTGGATGAGAGGATTGCAACCCATATCCATCTTAGTTTCGAAATATATCAATTTGGAGCTATTTAAAACCGAACTTGACTTTATAATAAAATAATATTTTTAGTTTTTCCAAAGGAGCCCCTCTTCTCTCTTATAAAAGGGCACCTCCTCCCCCTCTTCCTCACACCACTTTGAGCCTTAAAACTTGGCCAAACCCTACCAATTTCTCCTCTCCACTTCCCTAGAAACATCTTAGATGTTCTGGTTTTCTTCAAAGACCTATTTTAGTGCCCTAAAAGGAGGTCTCAAAGAAGAGGTAATGTCTGTTACCGATTCTTTCATCTTTATTTCTTCTTCCACTTCTTCTTATTTAGTTGTTTCATTATGAAGTAATAACATCAGTATCACTCATATACTTATATGTTATTATAAGTATGAAACAACCCTATTTCACCATCTATTCATCCTACGGAAAAAGAAATCATCACGCGTGCGTACGTACGGAATACCATCTCCACGCCGTGGTGTAATATATTTTCCACCACCACCTTAATTGGATGAGTATAATGGTGTAAATAATGACTATATATGACTATTATAAAGTTATATTGATTCTGAAATAGTATACATAAACTCCAATACAATTCCACGATCATAGGAACGATATCATCACTCGTGCGTACGTACGGAATACCGTCTCCACGATGTGATGTGACTCGTTCTACATGATCTTCATTGCATAATGATGATATAAATGAATTGAATGAATTAATATGACATATATTACACTAATATCATTCTGAAAATGAGGTATCTATAACCTAAAGATAAGAATAATAATTTATTCGACAAAACACGCATAAGAACAAAAAGTAATAAACACCCGAATAACAAGTAGTAATGAAATATTACTAATAAGAAGAAAAGAATATGACCATATATGATATCATAACAATAAGTATGATTCTGGAATAAGTCAATAACATTATTTAAATCATTATACAGGAGGTTCGGACACTTACGAAGCAAATCGGACCTAAGGTAAGGGAAAATATCACAATCTCATTTTTTATCCGAGATTGTTTATACTTTGGCATTTACCGGGGTGTATTTTATCATCCACATCCATGTTTCCTCAATATTTAATATTATTTCCATCCACCTAAAATTGTTTAAATTCAATTTTACCCTTCGGTGAGTTTTTAGTAAAAGATAATAAAGTAATCTTTTGTTGTTTTTCGTACGAAGTACTTTTTTGACTTTTTCGACAAAAGTACGAGAAGAATGTTTTTTTTAACTTATACGGCATAAATGGATTTTTAAAAAATTATTTCCAAGAATCTTCCTTTAATAGTTTTCAAGTTAATTTTTAATCAACTTCTTTTAGTTAGAATTTTATGACATGTTAAGAAATGAAAAGTGTTTTTGAAGTTGAAAGGATATTTTCCTCAAGAATGGAGTTCAAGTGTTTTATCAAAATTATTTTCCATCTAAGATAATAAAGGGTTATGTTTCTATCCATATTATTACATTGATTTTATTATGTTGTGATGGAATTATATTTATGAATTCCTTTATCTTATATGAATTGTTTTATGATGTCACGATGTTTAAGATTCCCATTTTTATTACATGGGTTATGCAATGATGTATGATTTATGATTTTGTGGCACACATAAGAATGGTATCATTATGAGATGGGTGGGACCTATATCTCCCTCCAATTCATTGGGTAAAGATTTTATATCTCATGAGATAGACATGGCTGGAACGGTAGGTTATATCGGTTCAGTGAAACAGGACTGAAACGAGGAGTGAACTCGGTTCAGAAATGGACTTTGTCCACTAAGATAGTCTTGGCATTGAGTCTTGACTAACAAGAAATGATTCTATATTATTATGTGTGTATGCCACAAAGTTTCATGTTTTAAGTTATGATTATTTGGATTATATTTCACTACTATGATTTATTCCATGTTATGAAATTATGCTCTCTTTTGCAGGTTAAGATTTCCAAAAGTTATGTTCTTATGAATATGATGTGATTGATATTTCTTTTGTTTACCCTTACTGAGAATTTGAGCTCACCCCTTTTTTTTTATTTCCCCAGGTCAGGAAGAAGGTTATTAAGTAGAATATGCCAAAAAGGGACTCTAGATATGATGAAATAAATGGGAGGCAAAGTAGATGCTTTATGAACCAGTTGTTTATGTTTCCCAGTTTCTAAAGACACTATACCTATACGGTCCTTTATTGGTTTTGTTATATGTTGTAATAAGTGTGCTTGAATTCTGAAGTAATAACAATGTATGTAAAGTATGGGTCATTATAGTTGGTATCAGAGTAAAGGTATAGTCAACCTTTGGAAACTAGGATGTGAAAGCCTTAGTAAGAACCCTAAGGATAAGTCTTAGCATAGAACACAATCTTAGTGTTTTAGAAATGGCCATGAATAACCTAGGATAAGACCTTAAGTGTGAAATTTTATTCTTGATTATGTGGTTTTCCTATTATAATTAGTGTTGCTCACACTATTCTTCTTGGTTTTAGTCAATGGCTGGAACCCGAAGGAACCGTGTTAATGTGGAATGAGACGGGCAATGCAATGATTGTCCCCCTGAGCAACCAAACGTTATGGGAGCTGGAATGAAAAATCTTGTAGCCATGCTCACACAACTTTCTCAATCTATGAATCATGCAGGACTTCTAAATGAGCAAAGGAAGGATCAACATTCTGTTGAATCCTTCATGAGACAGCATCCACCTTTATTCAACGGGTCTACTGATCCATTAGTTTCTAAACAATGGATTAGTACTACTGAAAAGATATTTTCAGTTCTTCAATGTTCTGAGCATGATAAAGTCATCTTAGCAGTGTATCGTTTGGAAGGTGATGCTGATCAATGGTGGAATCTTATTAAGAATACGAGGCAAAGGGATGAAATTGAGTCCATGGAATGGGACGAGTTCAAGAACTTATTTTTCAATAAGTACTTCCCTCGTATTCTCCGAACAAAGATGGAGAAAGAGTTTCTTGAACTGAAGCAAAAGGATGATGAATCTGTTGGTACCTATGAAGCAAATTTTACAAGACTTGCAAGGTACGCTTCTGGTATTATTATCCAACCTCAGAGTAAGATCGATTGATTCTTTAGTGGCTTAAAACCAAGTCTTCGAAGGGCCTTAGCCATAAGGGACTTCAATAGCTACGAGGAAATCGTTCGATGTGCTCTCAAAGTTGAGATGGAGATTGGAGTAACCCATCAGTCATATGGGTTTGATAAGAAGAGGAAAATGGAATTCAAAGGAAAATCTAAAGAGCACACTGAAAAGAAGATGAGCTTTCCCTTATGCTCAAAGTGTGGAAAGAAACATGGAGGGAGTTGTCTTAAAGGGACAAGTAAATGTTTCAAATGTGGAAAGGAAGGTCATTGGGCATTTGAATGCCCCGATGATGGGAAGAAGATGTCTAATGATGAAAACAAAGGAAGGGATACACAGAATGAACCTACTCCACTTCAATGTTTCAAGTGCAAGGAGATGGGACATTATGCCAATAAATTCCCTAATCCAAGGGTTGATGATGATGGTCGACGTTAACAAACTCTTAAGGCTAAAGACAAAGGAAAGTCACATGCAATTTCTATCAGCGATGTGGAGTACGATAACGATGTGGTGAAAGGTACACTTACCATCCACTCTAAAGTAGCAAATGTTTTATTTGATTCTAGATCCACCCACTCCTTTATTTCTGAAGAATTTTCTAAGGGTATCACCGTATTACCTCAACAATTAGATGTTGAGTTAGCTGTGACAACACCTAATGGCACAACAGTCACATCAAAAGTTTATAATTCTTCTCTGATTGAAGTTTGTGGGAAAGTGATTCCTAAAAATCTTGTGATCCTTCCTATAGTGGAATTTGATGTGATTCTTGGCATGGATTGGATTTCTCTATATGGAGCTCATATCAATTGCCTAAGAAGGGAAGTCACATTTCATATTCCAGATCAATCTATGATCGTCTATCGATGCAAGGATGAACATAACCTTAAAGGGGAAATTCCTTCCATCTTATGGGTCTTGATTCCACTAAATTAAGGTTATTTATCTCAAATGGTTGGTGAGAAACTCACAATTAAGAATATGCCCATTGTACAGGAGTTTGATGATGTCTTTCTAGAGGAATTACCGGGTCTTCCAACAAATCGTGAAGTTGAGTTTTCAATAGAACTCGTACCGGGTGCTTTGCCTATTTCAAAGACACCTTATAGAATGGCCCCAATTGAGTTGTAGGAATTGAAAAAGCAACTCCAAGAGAATCTTGATAAGGGGTTCATACGCCCTAGTGCATCACCTTGGGGAGCACCTGTTCTATTTGTTAAGAAGAAATATGGATCAATGAGACTCTGCATTGATTATCGAGAACTTAACAAGATCACTATCAAGAACAAATATCCTCTCCCACGCATTGATGACCAATTTGACCAACTACGCGGAGCTCAATACTTTTCCAAGACTGATCTTCGTTCAGGGTATCATCAATTAAGGGTCAAAAGGGAGGATATACCAAAGACGGATTTCCGTACAAGTTATGGACACTATGAATTTATAGTGATGCCATTTGGTCTTACTAATTCCCCTTCTATCTTCATGGATCTGATGAATAGAGTCTTTAGAGACTATCTTGATCAGTATGTGGTAGTCTTTATAGACGATATTCTTGTCTATTCAAAGAGAAAGGAAGAACATGAAGATCACTTGAGAATTATATTGAAGACCCTGAGAAAGGAGAAGCTTTATTCCAAATTTACCAAGTGTGAATTTTGGCTTCAAAAAGTTTCATTTTTGGGTCACATAATCTCAAAAGAGGGGATATCTGTGGATCCAGCAAAAACAGAGGTTATCGAAAGATGGTCGAGACCAACAATAGTAACTGAGATCCGAAGTTTTCTTGGTTTGGCTGGATATTATCGACTTTTTGTGAAAGATTTTTCACGATTATCTAATCCACTCACCAAGTTGACTCGGAAAGGAGTTAAGTTTGTTTGGATGGAGGAATGTGAAGAGAATTTCAAGGAGTTGAAAAGAAGGTTATCCAGTGCACCTGTGCTCACACTGCCTTGTAGTGGAGAAAGGTTTGTGATCTATAGTGATGCATCCAAGAAGGGATTGGGGTGTGTTCTTATGCAAAATTATATGGTGATAGCTTATGCCTCACGACAGTTGAAAATACATGAGAAAAATTACCCAACTCATGATTTGGAGTTAGCTGCGGTAATCTTTGCATTAAAAATTTGGAGGCATTACCTTTATGGTGAAAGGTGTGATATTTATACTGATCATAAAAGTTTAAAGTATATTTTCACAGAAAAGGAGCTGAATATGCACCAAAGAAGATGGTTGGAGCTGATTAAGTATTACGACTGCTCAATCCATTACCACCCTAGGAAAGCAAACAAGGTGGCAGATGCATTAAGTCGACAAGACCATGCCAGTTTATCCATGATGAGGATCACAAAAGATCCAATATTTATGGATTTACAAAGGATGGATCTTGGAATTATAATGGAAGGGGAAAAATCTTATCTTTATCAAATGAATGTTCAACCATATATACAAATAAAGATTAAAGAGGCACAGAAAGAAGATGTCAAGTTACAAAAGAAGGTGAGAAATGTTCCTGAATTCAACCTTGATCGTGATGGGATAATAAAGTTCAGGAATCAGGTTTGTGTTCCTCCCATCCCCTAATTAAAGAAGAAGCTACTGGATGAGGCTCATAGTTCTTCATTCTCTATTCATCCTGGAAGCACGAAGATGTATAGGGACCTGAAGGAGTACTTCTGGTGGGATGGCATGAAAAGAGATGTTGCTGAATATGTCTCTCGATGCTTGGTTTGTCAACAAGTTAAAGCTGAGAGACAGAAGTCTAAGGGGATGTTACAACCATTACCCATACCCGAATGGAAATGTTAAAACATCACTATGGACTTTGTCACAGGACTTCCTAAAACATCCAAAGGCAATAATGCTATTTGGGTCATAGTTGATCATCTTACCAAGTCTGCACACTTCATTGCTATTAGAGAGGATTTCTCTCTGAATCAGCTTGCCAGGATATATGTAAAGGAAGTGGTAAGATTGCATGGAGTACCAATTTCTATTATATCTGATCGGGATCCGAGATTTACCTCGAAGTTCTGGCGAAGTCTTCAGCATACTCTGGATACATAGTTGAGTTTCAGCACTGCTTATCATCCTCAAACAGACGGTCAGTCTGAGAGAACAATTCAAACTCTAGAATATATGTTGAGAGCTTGCTCTATGGATTTCAAAGGTGGTTGGGATCAACACCTACCTTTGGTGGAATTTTCTTATAATAATAGCTTTCACTCTAGTATTCAGATGGCTCCTTATGAAGCTCTCTATGGAAAGAAATGCAGGACTCCAACTTGCTGGGATGAAGTTGGGGAAAGAAAGCTATTAGGACCTGATCTTGTTGATGAAATGGCAGGAAAATTCAGATCTATTCAACAACACATAAGAGCAGCTCAGAGCCGATAGAAAAGTTATGCCGACAACCGAAGAAAAGACCTAGAGTTTGAAGTGGGCGATAAATTGTTCTTACGAATATCTCCCTGGAAGAGAGTCATGAGATTTGGAAAGAAGGGGAAGTTGAGCCCTAGATATATCGGTCCTTTCGAAATACTGGATCGTGTTGGGAAGGTAGATTACCAATTGGCGCTTCCGCCAAATCTCTCTCAAGTTCATGATGTGTTCCATGTATCTCTCCTGAGAAACTACATACCTGATCCTTCACATGTACTCAACTCAGAAGTTGTACCGCTGGAGGAAGATCTTTCTTATAAAGAACAACCGATAGAGATTCTGGATCGTAGCGAAAAAGTCCTATGAAACAAGACCACTCGATTGGTGAAAGTTTTATGGAGGAACCACCAATTAGAATAAGCTACATGGGAGCTTGAGGATATGATGAGGGAGAGGTATCCTCATCTGTTTGTTACAAAGTGACGAATTTCGAGGGCGAAATTCATTTTAAGGGGGGTAGAATGTAACACCCGAGACTTTTATGTTATATAAATCATTAAAGGAATCTTTTTCTACACACAACACTTGCTTGGCTTGCTTTACATGAAATCGCGACCTTCCTCGATAGCTTGCGTCGTATGCAATACCGAGTTTCACTAAACAATGATATGTTATTAAAATATTATTAAAACTAGCCGTTATGAATAGTAATAACCACTTTTTGAAATTTTATAAATTTTATTTTTCAAAATGGACTTCATTTATGGATTCGGAATATCGAAATTAGCCTAGGGTGAAATTTTGGTATTTTTCTGAAAACTTTCAATTTTTGATGAATAGTGAAACCACTAAGTGGTAGTTAAAAAACTGAATTTTTCATAAAACTTAATTTTACCGCTTCTATGAGTGGAATTTTGAAAATCCAAGAGACACGGTTGATGTTAGTAAGTAAAATGTGGTTCAATGAGATGAAAATAATTTTTTGGTGAATAGTAACTTTTTACTTTTTTTTACCACGGTTAAAAGTAAATAGGGTAATTAAGGGTAAAAATTATATTATTATTACCCTAACACATGTCCTAATTCTATTGGACAAGTGTAATTCGACCAAAAACAACCTTAGGAATAAAATATGACCATTTAGGCCCACTTGGATTAGATTAGGACATTTATTATTAATTTATTTAAAGAAGGGTTAAAATAGTTAAAATCAATGTTTAATAAGTAAATCATTTTTAATATAGGGTAATACATAAGATAAATTCGTCTATAAATATTAATTAGAAAGATAAAAAGATTTCCTACATAATGGTATTTTATTTTTAATTTTTAGACATTAAATAATTTAATTTATTTATGACACAAAGATGATGCAGTAATTATCTTATTAATGAAATATTGACATAATCGATGTTATAAACACCAAAATAAATGTAATTTGAGACTTTTTATAAATTCCACTAATTTTATAGATTAATATGACATGTTAGTATTGATTTAATTAACTTTGTTCGAACTAATAATTCTGTTATTATTTTCACAAAAATCAATTACTAAATAGTATCAAAATTGACATAAAATAGTTTTTAAAACAAATATTATATTATTAATTGTTATTTTATTCCTAAAAATCTAAGGTTCGGTCAAATGACTTAGATAACGTTATATATATTAATAATAAAAAACTTGGGGTTCGTTGGGCTACTTATAGTAAGTTTATTAACCTTATAGTATAAGAACACAAGAAGACACGGTAAAAGTAAAATTATTTAACTTAATGTTAAATCTAAATGATAAGGTTAAAATAGGAACCTAAACTTGTCTAAATTCTATTTAATGAGAGGATTTCGACCCATCCCCACCTTAGCTTCGAAATAAATCAATTTGGAGCTATTTAAAACCGAACTTGACTTTATAATAAAATAATATTTTTAGTTTTTCCAAAGGAGCCCCTCTCCTTCCTTATAAAAGGGCACCTCCTCCCCCTCTTCCTCACACCACATTGAGCCTTCAAGCTCAGCCAACCCCTGCCAATTTCTCCTCTCCACTTCCCTAGAAACATCATAGAGGTTCTGGTCTTCTTCAAATACCTATTTTAGTGCCCAAAAAGGAGGTCTCAAAGAAGCACTTCAAAGAAGAGGTAATGTCTGTTACCGATTCTTTCATCTTTATTTCTTCTTCCACTTATTCTTATTTAGTTGTTTCATTATGAAGTAATAACATCAGTATCACTCATATACTGATATTTTATTATAAGTATGAAACAACCCTATTTCACCATCTATTCATCCTACGGAAAAAGAAATCACCGCGCGTGCGTACGTACGGAATACCGTCTCCACGCCGTGGTGTAATCTATTTTCCACCACCACCTTACTTGGATGAGTATAATGGTGTAAATAATGACTATATATGACTATTATAAAGTTATATTGATTCTGAAATAGTATAAATACACTCCAATACAATTCCACGATCATAGGAACGATATCATCACTCGTGCGTGCGTACGGAATACCGTCTCCACGATGTGATGTGACTCGTTCTACATGATCTTCATTGCATAATGATGATATAAATGAATTGAATGAATGAATATGATATATATTACACTAATACCATTCTGTAAATGAGGTATCTATAACCTAAAGAGAAGAATAAGAATTTATTTGACAAAACACGCATAAGAACAAAAAGTAATAAACACCCGAATAACAAGTAGTAATGAAATATTACTAATAAGAAGCTAAGAATATGACCATATATGATATCATAACAATAAGTACGATTCTGGAATAAGTCAATAACATTATTTAAATCATTATACATGAGGTTCGGACACTTACGAAGCAAATCGGACCTAAGGTAAGGGAAAATATCACAATCTCATTTTTTATCCGAGATTGTTTATACTTTGGCATTTACCAGGGTGTATTTTATCATCCACATCCATGTTTCCTCAATATGTAATATTATTTAAATCCACCTACAATTTTTTAAATCCAATTTTACCCTTCGGTGAGTTTTTAGTAAAAGATAAGAAAGGAATCTTTTTTCGTTTTTCGTACGAAGTACTTTTTTGACTTTTTCGACAAAAGTACGAGAAGAATGTTTTTTAACTTATACGGCATAAATGGATTTTTAAAACATTATTTCCAAGAATATTCCTTTAAATGTTTTCAAGTTTATTTTTAATCAACTTCTTTTAGTTAGAATTTTATGACATGTTAAGAAAGGAAAAGTGTTTTTGAAGTTGAAATGATATTTTCCTCAAGAATGGAGTTCAAGTGTTTTATCAAAATTATTTTCCATCTAAGATAATAAAGGGTTCTGTTTCTATCCATATTATTACATTGATTTGATTATGTTGTGATGGAATTATATTTATGAATTCCTTTATCTTATATGAATTGTTTTATGATGTCACGATGTTTAAGACTCCCATTTTTATTACATGGGTTATGCAATGATGTATGATTTATGATTTTGTGGAACACATAAGAATGGTATCATTATGAGATGGGTGGGACCTATATCTCCCTACAATGCATTGGGTAAAGATTTTATATCTCATGAGATAAACATGGCTGGAACGGTAGGTTATACCGGTTCAGTGAAACAGGACTGAAACGAGGAGTGAACTCGGTTCAGAAATGGACTTTGTCCACTAAGATAGTCTTGGCATTGAGTCTTGACTAACAAGAAATGATTCTCTATAATTATGTGTGTATTCCACAAAGTTTCATGTTTTAAGTTATGATTATTGGGATTACATTTCACTACTATGATTTATTCTATGTTATGAAATTATGCTCTCTTTTGCAGGTTAAGATTTCCAAAAGTTATGTTCTTATGAATATGATGTGATTGATATTTCTTTTGTTTACCCTTACTGAGCATTTGAGCTCACCCTTTTGTATGTTTTATTTCCCCAGGTCAGGAAGAAGGTTATTAAGTAGAATATGCCAAAAAGGGTCTCTAGATATGATGAAATAAATGAGAGGCAAAGTAGATGCTTTATGAACCAGTTGTTTATGTTTCCCAATTTCTAAAGACACTATACCTATACGGTCCTTTCTTGGTTTTGTTATATGTTGTAATAAGTGTGCTTAAATTCTAAAGTAATAACAATGTATGTAAAGTATGGGTCATTATATGCGCCACTGTTTGTTACTCATATTTCCAAATGGATAATGGAAGACTTTCATGACTCGTCATTGATCTCACCCTAACAAGGTGTGGTTCCTCCTTTCACTTACATCATTCCACTGAGGTGTTTAGGGAGGACTAAGTTGGGATAGGATCCTAAACTCCTATAAGTAATTAATTCAGTCTTGATTAAGATATCCTCCACCTTAGTTTGAGTGGAGTTTCTTAATCATCCTACCAAGCTGGTTATCAACTTCATTCTTATATTCTGTGAATTTATCAAAAGAATCCAACTTATGCCTCATTAAGTATATATATCCATATATTCTAAAATCTTCATTAAAAGTTATAAAGTATGAGTACCCACCCCTTTATTAAATAGGAAATGGTTGACACACATCGATATGAACTAATTCAAGAAGCTCTTTAACCCTTTAACCTTTCCCATTAAATAGGGCTTTGGTCATTTTTCCTTGAAAACACGCATGACATACACTAAGTGGTTTTAGTTAGAAAGAATCTAAATATCCATATTTATGCAATTTTATCAAGAATTTTTCATTTACATGACCTAGCCAGTGATGCCAAATTTGGGTGAGGTATGATTCATGTGAAGTAACTTTGTTATTGATTTCCATTACTTGGTTCATATAATCCAACACGTAAAGATAGTTATGTAAATGTGTCTTACCATAACAAATTCTATCTTTATAAAAGAAGAAACATTCATTTCAAAATTTTAATTGAATTCATTTTTATATAGTTTGTAAAAATAAATAATGTTTTTGGTAACTATAATCACATAATAAAAACCCTTTAAAACCAAGATCATTCTGGTCTACATTGTGAGGTGTTAATCCCCGATAGCTATAGCATCATGTTTAGCTCTATTGGCTACCCGTGGATCTACCTCCCCTCAGTCAATTTTTTTAATCTACTTGGTTCCTATATTTGAATATATATGTGAGCACCATGATTTGTATCTAATACTCAATTTTTAGAAATAGATAAATTACACTTGATAACATATTCACCTGAAGCTTCCTCTGGAGTCTTTAGCTAGATGCAGTTTCTCTTCCAGTGGCCCTTCTTGCCACATGAGAAATCGATAGCATACTATTACCTTTCTCCTACTTTGATTTTATTCTTCTTGAAATGGGGTGAAGAAGCTTTGGGATTAAATAACTTTTCATTCCCTTTTTGTTTGTTCACTATAAGGACAGAAGGATTTTCACACTTCATATCTTTGTCTACTTCGTGAAGGAGGATAATAAGATCTGACAGAAACTTATCAAGGTTTTTCATATTAAAATTAATAATAAAACTGGAGAAGCTCTGATGGGGTGATTCCAGAATGAGATCAGTGCCCAGTTCTTTGGGGAGTTTAAACCCTATAACCTCTAGGTGCTCAATATAGACAATGATCTTGACTACGTGAGTCCCAGCTGGGGAATCCTCTCCAAGATTACTCAGAAATATCACCTTGGAAATCTCAAACTATTCCTATCTAGATATTTCTTGGTAAATACCATGGAGGTTCTCAATCATTCTATATGCATTCATGTTTTCTTGAGACTTCATGAATTCACTAGACATAGATTAAATCATCAAACATTGAATGTAAACCATTTCATTCATATGTTTTTCTTAGACTATGAACTCTTCATCACTCACCTCTTGAGTAGGCAGATCATACATTAAGAATTCTAGTATATAAGATTTCTGTTCATAGAGTAGAATAACCCGAAGGTGTCTAAACCACTCTTGAAAGTTACTAATAGTAGAATATTTTATTTATACAATATTGATTGTAGGGATAATGATCTTTTAATTTTATTCTATAATTAAAATAGAAGGTTATTAGTACTTTTCTTGATTACAGATTTTGTGAGAAATGATTAATTTATTTTATTAAATCTCCCACTATTTTATCAATTCCCAATAGCCCTCACCATTGAACTTGGAATGACTAGTTTCTAGGACATTCTAGTTTCTAGGATCCATATTCCCCATCGCATAACCCCAAAAAGGGTTGTTCAATCTATTTTTAAGGTATTTAGATAGGAAATTCTTTGCCAACTACGGGATTTCATCTCCTTGACCCGTTGAGTGAACTCCCCAATACATAAACACTAACTTGGATTTTCTCAACACTTGCCTCCAAAATAAACCAAGTCTAAAAAGGGATAATCCTATTGATGTAAAATGGTTAATTCAACCTGAAACTTTCATAGGAACTCCCCATATAAAAGTAAGTGTCCCAACAAGGGTTGGTTAAACACATAGTTCAATTGTTTTTTGTTCCTAATCAAGTGACGGAAGTATTAGTTTGAATTAATATTATAATGGGGGATTTTATTTTATTATGAATAAATATTTTATCTTGTTTTATGTTTTACATGTATTTTTAATATTTAAGTTGATTTTTACTTAATTAATTAACCATGTTTGGATAAAAAAATTACGCATAACCAATTTTATTTAAATTTGGTCTTTTAAAAATTAATTAATTCATTTATGTGATTGTGGTATTGCATCAATAAATATAATTTAAATTAATGATATGGAGAATAATTAATTAATTAAATGACCTTATCAATATCTTATCTAATGGTTGATTTAATGATCGGACATTAAATCA
This sequence comes from Viscum album, assembly GCA_963277665.1. NCBI lineage: Eukaryota > Viridiplantae > Streptophyta > Magnoliopsida > Santalales > Viscaceae > Viscum > Viscum album. The sequence goes on from OY728166.1 coordinate 1,326,557,593, forward strand.
ACCAATGAACTAGGGGAAATAAATCTATATGTCATACTTAGCATGAGCTACAACATTCCACGTGTCCACCTATGTATAACTAAGTTGGAATCATTATGGTTCTATCTTAAACCATCCCATATTATTTGGGATGGTCCATTAATTATAAATATTGATTACCCACATGCTGGTGAGGGGAACCAAAGGATTGGTTAAATGAAATTATATAAATATCCTTGGACACACAGGTCCTATATAATAATGGAGGGAGGGATGATGACCATATTTTAATTTAATGTTAAATAATTTCAAAAACATGTAATAAATTTAATTAAATAAATTCCAATACATACATAGGTCTTGGTCAAGCTCATGAACGGTCGCACATACAATTAATATGAAAAAGTAAACAGTTAGCATTAATTTATTCATTCTTTTATTATTTAAGATAAAAGTTCTTGCATTAATTAATTCCCTTTAATATTAATGATAGTCCAATATTATTTAGAGATACCCATAATTAATTACATTCATGGAAAATAAACAGCATAACCAATAATGACATATTAATTACAATAAATTAATTCAGCATTTTAAAAAAAACCAATATTAAATTGTCAAACACACAAAAGTGTTCTAATAAATAAAATAAGGTTTTAATGTAGCAATTTCAAATTTAATGTAATTTTAATTTTTTCCATTAATGGGAGAATACAGGGCATGTACATATAGAAACATTCCATGTACCTCAGTTATCATATATCCAAGTCACATGCCTGGGGCTTTGGTGTGTTGACTCATCTAGACTGCATGGTGTGTACATGCAAATTAAACACACTATATTTGATTTTCATGTGCTAGGTTGTCCTAATAAAAATGTGGTGTGAAATAAAATCACTATGCCTAATTAATTACTCGGCACATCTAGAATATTGTGCATGGGAAAATAGCGTGAGCTCCGGTCGCACGCTGTGAAAACCAGTTTTACTAGCCAATGATTTGAAACATCCCAATGGTATCTATGATTATTCTTCATTTATTCTTAAACCATTAAGAAAATGAAACACTGAAGAAACATGATTAATATTTTGATAACATGTTAATTCAAATCAGGTTAAAGAACGAATAAAATGAAATAAAATGTAACCACAACTGCACAGAGATCAATAATCAAATAAATAATTATAAATTTAAATGTGACCACTCTGATACCACTTGTTGGTTTTGGGTACATTGGAAGCATGTTTTGGCGGGTGATATATTAAAATTTATTTTAATAATTGTTTCCCAAAAACAAGAGTGAGGATCTTTCACTTAAAATTTATAATTAATTTATTTAATATATGAAAAATTAAATACATGGGCTTAAGAACTTTCTTCGTTGATGATTGTTGATCATACAAAAAGGCCCTTCTAGATTTCCTTCATTGCGCTTGTGAGGATCCAAGGGTTAAATACCTCTAGTGGGGATCCACATGTGCTTTAATGGTCTCCGAGCAATGCCACTTGTTTGACGAATCGAGTGTCTTGCATTGTTCGTTCTTGTTTGCTCTTTCTTTGGTATTGAAGAAATTCTATCTTGGGTTTCTCATTCTTGAGAGAGATAGAGGAGGATTCAAGAGAGAATTCTTTGTGCACAACGATTCTCTATTCCCAAACTTGGGATTGGTTTTGAATGAATTACACAATAGACATAGATGTCTATTTATAGAACAGGGATTTTCGTTACTAAATTTAATTGCATAACAGCCATTAAATAAAATTATAACAATTAATAAAATCTCATTACACGTAATAATAATAACAGTATAATTTTTTTTTTGCACTAACTTGTGAGAAATTGATAAATAATATTTACTAACTTGTAAATAATTATTTTATCACCGAACATAGTTTTGGTTCATTCGAAATCCTCTTGTATTTATTGAACAACTGAATAAATATTTTATTCTCAAAAATAAATATTTTATTCACAGACTAGTAAATAAATATTTATTAAATATTCAATAAAATAAATAAAAAAATTATTTACAATCCAGTGAATTAATATTTATTTAATTTGTGTGATCAATATAAATAAAATTATTCCTCGGTCTTGATAATAATGTTTATTCCATTAATTAAATTCAAATATAATTTAATTGAGACCACTATAAACACTTAATGTGTGACCCTATATTATTATTTCTTACTGTTATTATGTGGGCTTTCCTAAATTCTAATATTATTGTCTAGAAATGAGTCAAGGCATCCAAGAGAAAGAACTTAAAGTCACAACGAAAAAAACTACATACCAACGCTCTCTATGTAATATAATCCCTTTTTAACATATTTTATAGAGAAAATATTTTGAATTATTTTATTCTGAATTTCAATGTTTTTAACCTCACCAATGTTTTATTTAAAGGTCAATTGTCACATTTCATGTTTTAGGAGCATTTTTAACTTAATTAGAAAAATCGGTTATTTTGGATTTAAACAGTTTTAATTTATTTTAATGTTTCGGCCATAATTTTTTTAAACTGATTAAAATTGAAAAATTATTCTTTTATAGGTTCATATGTTCGATGGGATTCATTTCATACTTCTGGACCCAAATCTCAATCAATCATTTGGAACCTCAAATCTAGCTCACAAGTCAAGCCTCGAAAACTGTGCACAGAACTGGAGAATTTTGTTGTTGGGCCCATATATAATAAATGGACAAACAAAAGGAGGTGAAATTAATCATGGAGAAAGAAGAAATAAGTATCAGCATGTTTCATTAATATTTTCACATCTGAGTCTTTCATTCTCAAGTCCATAAATGTGTTGTAACTCGACGTATTGGAATACGAACAGTCTATCTGGCATAATTAAATATTCTGAGTGCAGCGGCCATAACTCCTTCATTTACGGGAAAATTAAACTTCACTTTCGTTTTTATATAGAGGCGATGTAGGGGAACAAACTTCAAGAAGTACCAATTTCCAAATTCTATCATTAAGAATCCCATACACATGCATACTTTCGGAGAAGGATTTTTTGAGCCAAATTTTCACACCCTCTCCCTATAAAAGAGTGTGCTTTATTCTTTTCAAAGGGTTAGAAACATAGGGGTATCCTTTGTTGGTCATTTTTTGTAGTTTAGTATTGTATTTTCTTTTACTTTAATTCTATAATTTCATTTCATGTTTTAATTTAAGTGTTCTCCTTTATCCACTTTTCTTTCTCTCTTTTGTTTTCTCTCCCCATTTTCTTTTCACTGTGAACTCTTATGCTTGTGATCATGAGTAGCTAACCTGAGGAAGTACCCGGGGGAGTATTACAATGATGAACCCAAGTCTTTGATATATAATTTTTAATGACTCTTATTTACTTAGATTTATACCAAGGGGGATCTTAGTGGGCAAGGCGCCTTTGTGTCTCCACTTTCCACATGAGGTTTAGCTTTCACTTATGCAATATTTTCCCTCGATCGAGGAGGTGGATGTGTGGTCTCTCGGCAATCGCTGAGAGTGCCATATATTCACAACCATATTTAGAGGAGTATGTTCATTCATATTATGGAGATTTTTTATTAAGTAAATTCAAAACTAACTATGAGATGATGAAGGTTCACTCGGGGTGATTCTCTTGGGAATGTCTCATTTCTGTCTTAATATCATTTTGTCTGCATTCATTTTGTTGCATTGTATCTGAATATTTACTTTTAGTATTTATTTTTCAATTATCAAATCTTATTTTTGTTCATTTTATTTCATTAATAAAAAATATATATAAATTGTGGATTAGAATTAGTGAGTGCTTGACTGCAAATGGATCCTCAAGAGATAGACCTAGGTCTGCCACTGTGTTGTACTTAGTGTAAATATTTTTGAGAGTGCGCACAACAACGCTTCATTAATAATCTCATAAAGAAAGTTTCATGATGGTGTCATCAACCTATATTCTTGATACATTATTCTTTTACTATCTGAAATAAACTCATCATTACACCATGTCCATGGAATTTAGGGCGATGGTTCTATTTCAATCAAAGGGTTGAGATATCAACTTCCATAAATATAGAAGGGAAATTTCCTTTCTTAACTTATCCATTAATAACATGTCATTAATGATTCACCCAATGTACCCTACTTCCCACCAAAATATGACATGACAATTTCTATCAACAAATGTAAGTGTGTGAGTCATGAAATGCATTAATTGTAATCTTAGAGTCTAAGGACCATTACACACACTCTCAAATAGGAATATCTGATGACACCAAAATATATGGAATGCCTACTGGAGGGTGTGTTCTCATAATCTCTCATCTTGGAGATTACCAAGTGATAACTTCATGAGAAGAAGTATTATCTGCTTACAATTACTCACACCTAACAATCTATATACTATGTGTCCCATTATAGTATGTCATCAAACCGCAGAACTATATTAAGAATATTGCCATGGCACTTCAAGGTTCTCATCATAACGGGGAACTACTATGACCTTATCAATGCGAAAAAATACTCTAAGATTTTATTATATTATGGTCATGTATAAAAATGAATAATATGCAATAAGATTTCTAATTTAATATTTAATACATCAAATATTCATGTAATTAAAGTATAAAAAGTTGGATCTAGGACACCCACTCTAACAGTTTAGAGATTTTTATTTCGGTGAAGAAAAACCTCAGGATAAGGATGATTCAATTAAGGGGGAGAATACTCCTTCTTGGCCTGATCCAAGATCATGGGAGATTCATAAATATCGTCCCATAAAAATGTTATTGGAAATGTTGATTTTGTATTAAAATTAGAAATTATATTTTAAATTTTTGGGCCAATTATCATTTTATTTCTTATTTTATTCTTAATTATATTAATTATTATTTATATGATTCTAACTGGATTGTTTCTATACAAGATGATCTTAATCAGTTTGTTAGAAATAATGTTTGGTCATTAGTAGAATTGACTAAGAATACATAGGTAATTGGAACTAAGTGGATCTTTAGAAACAAGCTGCATAAATTTGGATAGATTGTCAAAAAAAAGGTCAGACTTGTTGCTCAAGGATACTCTCAAGAAGGTATGGACTATGAAGATTCATTTTCACATGTTTTCAAGTTAGAGGCTATTATAATATTGTGGGATTTTTCTTGTTTTTAAGGTTTCAAATTATATCAAATGGATGTAAAAAGTGATTTCTTAAATGGTTTTATAACAGAAGAACATTATGTTTCTCAACCCCCTGGTTTTGAAAATAAAAATTTTCTTAACTGTGTTTTTAAATTATCTAAAGCTTTGTATGGTCTCAAACAAGCACCTCATGCCTGGTGTTAAATACATCATCTATTTTTATTAAATAATTTATTTCAAGAAAGTTAATGTTGATCATAAACTTTTTATTAAAATAATTTCTAATGATATTTTAATTATACAAATTTATGTTGATGATATAGTTTTTGGTTCTTCTATTAAAATAATTTAAAATGATTTTTATAATTTGATGTCTTCTGAGTTTAACATGAGTTTAATGGGAGAATTAAAATTCTTTCTTCGAATTCAAATTTCTGAATGGAAAGATGAAATTTTTCTTAATCAATCCCAGTATACTAAAGAGTTGGTTAAAAGGTTTAGTCTCAATTTTTCTAAATATATGAAAACTCTTATGAGTACTAGTTCTAAATTAAATATCGATGCACACTACCATAGAAATAGTTTTATCGAATTCTACCCTTTATCAGTGCTAAAAATGTCACTGATAAAGGTTGTACTCTTATCAGTGCTAAAAAAAGTATGCTTTTTATCAGCGCTAAAATAATTGTTTTTATCGCTGATAAAAGGTATATTTCATAAAAAAGGTTACTTATTATTAAAAATAATATATAAATATATATATTTATATTTATATTAATATTAATATAAATATAATATATTTTATAAAATATGATTTATATAATTCTAAATACACATTTACACTTAATATATAAGATATTTAGTGGAAATGGATTATAAAATAATTAAAAATATAATATTAATAAATAATTTTTTAATTTTTATTGAGTAATAGTCATTTAATAATAATTTAAATATATAAAAAATCAAAAAATAATAATAAACAATCTAAAACAAGTTGAAAACATGACTCGAACTTCAAACATCTATAACATTTGATTCAGGTGTCTGTTTGAGCTCTACCACATATCAAATCGAAGCTTTTAAAAATACATATGTTGTGGTGACCTAGGGGAACCTCGGTCATCATTTTCTGGTGTTAAATGTAGATCCTCATGACAGATTTACCACTAAGAGGGGAGGGGTGAATTAGCGGTTTATTTTTATACATCCCATTTCTTTCAAATTCAACATCTTGAACTTGTTAAGGTTCTCGATTCACTCAATGTTATCTATCAATATCACTTCATGTGTATTAATATTAATTAGAGAGCAGAACTCAGTATTTGCATGGTTTGTTAAAAATACCTACACCATTCCATGTCAGTCCCCCAACATGGATTCATCACTATCAAACAAGTGATTACAGTGCTCCGACTCCAACAGAGAGACTCAATTTACTTACAATTCCAACTGAAACACTTTTTATTTTGGATTCAACTGAGAGAATCCTACTCTTGGATTGAATTAGAAGACTTCAAATGGTCCTAGAACCAACCAGAAGTATTCATATTTGATGAAAGGCTTGATCCACTATAGTATAATTATATGATCTTCTTCCATAAGCTTATAGGATCTATCTTTATCATGTACCTATTCAAGTACCTTTGCAATCTGCTGGTCTTACTCGAACAATTATGATCACTTATTCTTGATTAGTTACCTCAGTGAAATTATGCTCAGGCTATGCTTCCTTCTGAATAAAGTCCCATCCTCAATTAGATGTGTAAAAATGGTGCACACACACAATCTCAATTGATTCTTCTTAAAATATGAACTCGATTCAAGTAAACTTCATGCATGGATTTCATGGAATATGAACATCTTGTTTTAGGTATCTCAAGGTTGGTACGTATTCATGTAAGCATACAATACAAAGTTCACTTTGTTTCTCAATGCATGTGTGTGGAATTGATATATATGAATGCACTTATATATTTTTTATTTCTTATTGCAAAAACCTCACTTACGTATTATGCTATCAAACACATTGTCCACTTTTATCATCCACAAACATATTTTCCACTCTTACGTTAGATTACGGTCGATGTGTGTGTGTTATGCATGTGTGTTATGCATGTATTTAACACGATGATGAGTGTAGAAACCTGGACTTCTTTGCGCAACAACCCACATACTGTGTGTACTTTATTCAAGAACACTGAATTTCTCAAACCCCTTCATGTAAGATAGTTGTGGTTTATCTTTCTATTTGAGAATAATAATGTAAGGATACACTATATCATTGTTCTCATATAATTCTCATGAACCAGGAAGGTTTTTTGGACCTCAGATCATCACGAGATCTAGGGAGATGTGTTAATGTGTTGTCCCTTATTACTTCATAGAATAGGTTCTTCGTGAAGATCCTTTGAGAGTGATTTTTACTTTTTGAGGGCTAAGGAATATTCTTTCTCCTTCATAGAAGATTTTCATGATGAGGGATTGTGCTTCGTGAAAGTAGTGGCTTCACGATGATTTTTTTACACTATATATTGGTTCTCAAATAATCTGTGTCTCAACTTCATCAAAGATCCTGAGTCACTCGGGATTAAGTCAAATTTATTCCAAAAAAGATAGCATTCATCCTTCACGAGTTCGAATTGGCCCTTTGTGGTGATCTCCTAATAATAATGTGATGAGGATCGCATGCCCTTCTTCTATTAAGCTCAAACTCCATTGATCAAACTCGAATGTCATATGCAACTATCGTTTACATTTGGATGATGAGATTTCTTTGGTTTATTACATGCATGTAAGATGAAATTATATGCATGATCTTGGTTTGATCATTCAACCCTCATGCTATCATCAAAATCATAAAAGATGACTGGAGATTGATCACCAGTGGCTCTTCCATGTGCTCTAGTGTACAAGTGTCACATCAAATGATCAAGCGAACATCATTATATCTGACATTTATATGAAGCGGGAATAGTAAACTGCACATTTCCACCCCACATTAAAACACACATAGAATTCTTCTTCAGTATATTAATCAAGGGTTGTGGTTAGTGGACAAGAAATATACTCTACCTCCTGGTATTTCCCCATACCGGTCTCCCTATCCTCGTGCCACCCCGCATGGAATCGCTTCAACTCTTGTTCCTTATACACGAGCACCTAAGGCCAGCACACAACCCTTCCACATTCTGGTTGGGTAGGGCTGCCTTCCCATGGGCATGGTTGTCACCATGGGTCCTACATGTGCCCTTGGTTGAGTGTGTCCTTGGCTACCAGGGGGGTCGGCCATATTTTTAATGTAAGGCCCATTGAATACTTAGAATATAAATAATATTCCAAATCTTCTCAATTAAAAAATTTCAATCCAAAAAACACTTCAATTATTCTCTTTTTCTTCCTCATTTATTCTTCATGAAAATTATATATTAACTTATATTTTTTCATGGCCTTCTCTTGAAATGATTATGCATTAACACATAATGCATGGGATTATTCAATTCTTCTTCATGAAATTTATTTTTTTATGGACTTAACTTATAGTAAACAATGTGAAAAACACCATTTCACATGTCATTAACATTTGAGATCACTTCAACAATCATCTGATTTAGAAAATGTGAAGAAATTCTCAAGCATGAAATCAAATGACATAAATCCATAATAATTCTCCAGACATCACCACTTCCCATCATCAACTTACCAAACACATATTGAAAAGTTATTAACAAAAAATGCAACATTGGTCCAAATAATCTCCCCCTTTGTATTTTTTTCAATACCTTCTTATCACACTTTGTAGAAGTCAATATGTGTGATCACAATTTTATCCCTCTTATTGGAAATTAAATGCAAAGGAAAAGTGAGGTTTTTTCCAAAACATTTTATCCTCCCTTTGAAGATTATTTATTTAATGCCTCCTAGAGATGGATGATATCAAATGATTCACTTAGAAAAGATCCTTCAGCAAATGAACTCTAATTCTACTTCGGCTAACCCGGTGTAGAAAACAAGAGATATATGATCAAGGTTTTCAATGATATCCATAAAAAACCATGCATGTGAAATATTTCTTAGAATGTCCTAGTTTTCATTCAATGAGTTATAAATAATCATATTTATCAATGACATGATAAAACCTGCACATACCTCAACCAAAACATTAGTAAGTTCAAGTGCAAAGATAAAGACCCCCTATCTCCATCCAATGGCCCGAAGGCCATAATTTTTTATTGATTTTTGATAATACACCTTTCAAGGGGTGAGGTGGAACCCTTACAAGGCCCATAGGCATAAGTATTACATGGCGCATAGGCCTTAGAGGAATTCATTTCTCGTAGTCTTCAAACATTACATACAACTCAGACTAACTACTTGGAACTACTCCTCCCCAGCATCTTCATCGTAAAATCAGCTCTCCACCTTCGCATGGTTGTTCGGCTAGGCTATCCCATGCATGAACAGGCTTGTCCCGATGGTAGGTGTCATACCCTCTCATTCTTGCAATCCATGTAATCAGCTCTCCACCTTTACATGGTTGTTCGGATAGGCTATCTCGTGCATACATAGGCTTCTCCCGATGGCAGGTGTCATACCCTCTCATTCTTGAAATCCGTGTAATCATCTATCCACCTTCGCATGGCTGTTCAGCTAGGCTATCTCATATATGCATAGGCATGTCTCAATGGCAGGTGTCATGTCCTATCATTCTTGCAATCTGTGTAGCTTCTACTATGGTGAAAGCTCCTTGCTCATCCTCCTATAGAGCTTGTTCCTTGAGGTTGTCTAGTTTTCATCTTCACTTAAGGTGGCACGAACATACATGCAAAGGTGGAGAACTAATTTCATGATGAAGATGCTAGGGAGGAGAAGTTCCAAGTAGGCTTGTCCCAATGGCAGGTGTCATACCCTCTCATTCTTGCAATTCGTGTAGCCTCTACTATGGTGAAAGATCCTTTCTCATCCTCCTATAAAACTTTTTCCTTGTAGGTTGTCTGGTTTTCATCTACACTTAAGGTGGCCCGAAGGCCTTGAGGTGGCCTGAAGGCCTTACTGGCCCGAAGGATTGGGTAGCCCGAAGGCCTTAAAGGACTCAGGGACCAAATCGGTGGCCCGAAAGCCCAAACGGGGGCAAATTTCCAGCTGCTACAGTGCCAAATATTGTCTACTACAGTAATGCTACAGTACTCTGAAAAATATGCCTCGTCTTGGATTTGATCCCAGGTCTCTTGGATGCACTTAATATTCCTCACCAACCAGGCCGAGGCTCGTGTGAAAAGACCCCATAACTCACTTTGTTATTGACCAATCACTCCCCCTTAGTTGGTAAGATAATACAATTAAGAAAAAGGGATGAAAGTGCGATTGGAATAACTTAAACTTTAATATTTAATTCCTCCCAAGGTTTTCATATTCATTCTCAAGGTTTCTCCCCCTTAAGGGATGCACACTTTTCCTCCATTTCATGCAAGTTAGTACACTCCATGAAGTACAATCGCATCATGTTTTCAAGAAGTGATAGTGATAAAGCTAATATTTTTCTCATTTTTTATATGTATTAAATTTATTTAAACCCTTAAAATTTATCAATTTTATCTTATTTACATCCATTTTGGATTTATGGTGTGTTTTGCGCTAAAATTGGAAAATTGTTTAATTCTTGAAATTTTATAGATTTTAATCACTTTCATATTTTGAGAATAACTTCTAAAATATCAATCCAATTGATGTAATTATTTTTTTTATAGTATTAATAAATTTATGGGATTAAACATCATATTATAGACCATGATGTGATTCAATAATATATAGTCCTTATAAAATCAAACAAGTAAAGAAATTTTTCGGGTAGATAGAGTGGACCCCACTCTGTAAATGACGTATAAATCATGTTACGCACCTCCAATTGAGGTGATTCCACATGGATTATAAAGAGAAATAATATTATCATTTTATAAATAAATTTAAATTTGTTGTTAACTCATTAAGTCATCCAATAGATTCTCAATATTGAATGAAGATTTTGGAATCATTCATGCAGAATAAAAGTTCTTAGTAATTGGATGATAACTTTTTCTACACGTAGGGAATGAAACTGAAATTTTGAGAATGAACTCCCAACATATTTTTTCACAACTTTCTATCATACTAAATTCAATTATTCAGCCAAAATTATAGGATAGAATTCTGAATATTTTGAACAAATATTATGGAGTCAAATTTTCAACCACTGGTGACCATTATGACCTAAAACTCTATAAATGGTCTGTTATGACACCCCAAGGCCTCTTCCATGCCTATAAATAAGAGTATATGGTTGGATTTAAGATAATATATATTATATAGGGAATCTTAGACAATATCCATTCTTTATAATTTTTCATTCTTTTCTTTTTTTTATTTTAGTTTTCTTTTCTCATGTAACACATGCATCTTTTTTAATTAAAGTGCTTCTTTTTATTCTTTTATATCTCTTTCTATTACAACCCTAATATCATTATCCATTTATTTATCATTACACTATGACCTAATACCCTAAAAAATGAGGGGCTAACCTGAGGCTTGGTCTGGGGAAGGTATGAGGCAATTTCATTTATTTTGCGCTTAAATTATTATGCTTTATTAAGTTTGTGATGATCAAGTGTGGTGTGCATGGGTGTGATGATTGTACACCATGACACTGATCTCAAACTCATTTCTATTATTTTATTAAATAATTTCCCTCCTTTATACTAGATATAATCTCTTCTTATGATGGATTTGATCCATTCTGTGGACGGAATGACATACGATGGAGTCAGGTCCTGGGAGATGTCACACTCTCGATCGAGGTGTTTCATTAACCTTGATTATAGGAGGAGGTAAAATTATGGTTTCTAAATTAATTTGAAATTTCACACCACTAAATAAAATAATAGTAATTAATGCATGAGATCTCAAAATTAAATTATCAAACTTAATCTAAACACCAATAAGGAGAATGATCGAACCCACAAACCTAACCACAAAGGCCAAGTTCTTTCTCTACTAATCTCATTATATCATTTCATGTTATTATAAGATTTATCATTTAATTTATCTTTTAAATTTGATTAATTTTATAGATTAAATAAAAAACAACCAAAAAAAATTATTTTATGTGATATATAATAAGTAGGTGAACGACTGAGAAAGATCCTCAAGTGAGATGACCCTGGTTAGCCTCTGTGCTGCATTAAGAGAATATTTTTTCTTTTGCTACATCCTATGATAGTCATGCACCAAAGCTGGTGCTGTTTCTAGGGATCTAATCAGAAGTTTACTTATTTTTATATTTTTAAATTGTATATATATTTTTATTACTTTTTAAAAAAACCATAAAAAATTCTTTTTACATGATGTTTTCAAGTGATTATTAATTCAATACATGGAATAATTACTCACAGGTGAAAAAATAAGAAACAGATTATACACAGGAGGCCCTCTAATGAAGGGATAACACACTCATGATAATTGTTAAGTAGAAGCAAAGAGGCATAGCAATATTGATCTCACCTGGGGATTTTAGTTACATGGGAGATGATCTCAGAACTGACATAAAAAGATTTAAGGCCAAGAAGGAAGTGCCACTAGTTTCCCCCAATTTCACTAAATACATCCAAGAAGTCGAGGCCAAAATCGAGGAATATCAGTAGACCAACCATATTAGGAACTAGATTAAAGCTGACCATGATGAGCTATAGTGGATTCATGATGATGAAGACTTACCTACTGAGCTACGTGTGGGAGATCAACAAGATATGGATGAATTTTGGAATTAGTGTGAGGTGAAACATGATCTCCACATTCCTTACATAGTAGAAGAGACATCACCAATCTACTTGTCTCTAGAAATGGAATGGGAGTAAGCCATCCAAATGGTATAATTTGAAGAAACGGTGGAGGAGCCCGACTACCTGCCTCCATCCATTGAGATCAAACTTCAAGAGGAACTTACCGATGAAGAAGTGATTGAACCATAGCCAACTCAGGGATATGATTTTTATTTTAACTCTTTATTTTCAGATTATATTTAATCTGATTTGAGTATCACTCCTTATGATTCTGAATTTTCAGATTCAGTTAATTCTTAATTTTCCTTATAGGAAGAGGAAGAAACTGAACATGCACATGTTGAGGAACACATGGAGCTCCCTCACACTATTGAACATGAATTTGAGGAGGCCCATGAAGAAAACCAAATAGCTGAGCTTGTGGAAATCAAGTTAGAGGTTGATCATTATGAATGGGATAATTTTTTTGATTATTCAAATTTAAATTGTATTCATGTACAAATACCTACTTACATTGTCATGACCCGTCCTCGGGGCCCATGTCATGACTACCCCAAGCCCGCCTCCCATAGGCCAGGGGCTGGCGACTAGCACCAAAGGCGTAAATCCCAACAAAGGGGAAGGAATTGCCTTTATAAAGTAAATAAACACAATAGAGTAAACCAGCAAAAGTAAACACTAAGTAAAACTAGGTACAATAGTAAGTGTAGAAAGTAAATGGGCCAGAATACAAACTCAAACTGAAAGTAAAGTACAACTGGAAAGAAAGTAAAGAAACTGAAAGTAAAGCAGTAATGTCGAGCCATCCACTGGAAGTCCCACCTGAAGGGTGGGTACAGATAGCCTCCGCAGCTCCTCGGGTCCAGCCGTCCGCTCCGTGTACGTCTCGCCCAGTGATCCACCTCCAGGTACTGACCTACTCCACAAGCCTCAACCACGATCAACGTTGTCCATCGTCTGCATCCAACACAACTTAGTGCGGGCATAGCCCGTAAAGGGGTGAGTATACACTACTCAGTAGGGACCCCGAGAACCCCGAAGGTCTCCCAGAATCCACAAAGGATAATCCACAAAGGAAAGATACAATCATGAATTAACATCCAACACTACTTAGGTATATGCCCATACATATACCTAAGTCATCAATTCCAGTTCGGATCCAACATCCGAGCCCAAGTTCGATCATGTCCACATAGGATAGTACAACCTAATCCACATAGGAAAGCACAACCCAATCCACATAGGAAAGCAAGTCAATCATATCGAAGATAATGATTGAAATTCAAGACTCAGCGCACACAGGTATACTTCTTCGTAAGGTGATAGAGATGATCAAATGTAGCCACTGATTCATCTAAGCTGGGACCCACGTAGGATACTAAACCAGATAATCTGTTGGACCCACGTAGGATACAAGTCCAGCTACTCTATCGGACCCACGTAGGATACTACAACAGAGGTCAAATACTTCCGGACCCACGTAGGATACAAGAACAGTAATACTTCCAGACCCACGTAGGATACAAGAACAGTAGTCATCGCCGTCGAACCCACGGTGGATTTCAGTACGGTATTCATCACTGCCGAACCCACAGAGGATTTTAGTGCAGTCGTCATCGCTACCGAACCCACGGAGGATTTCCGTGCAGTCGTCATCGGCATCGTAGTCGCAGCCAGCTCTAGGGTTCCCGCACACGGCATGCTCATTTCTGGGAGGGTCCGCTCCACGAGCCAAGGGGTCGATACATCAACTAACACGTAGTCTGGATTTGATGTATCCCAAAGTTCTATCTCGACATAGGGAACTCAACGTGATAGACGGCGCGTCAATCGGACGCCCGGTCTGAGAGTTATTGGCTTTTTCGTTCCAGGGGCCCGGTTGGTTTTTAAATCAAAACCAACCCGACCGCACTCCAAATGTGTCCAAACCTCGAGCAGAGTAAGCCAAAAGGTCTGTCTCACTAAGAGGAATCCAAAAAAGTTGATGGCACGTCAATCGGACGTCCGGAGCTCAAGTTATAAGTGTTTCTCATCCGAGGGCCCGGTTGGTTTCGTTTTCGAACCAACCCAGCCATACCTCAAGTTTTTAGAAACCTTGAGTGTAATATACCGAAATGACCGTCTCGATCCAAGGATCGCATCTCAATAGACGGTTCTTCGATTGGAGGTCCTTATCCCAAGTTACGAGCATTTAAATGAACATGTCCGGTATTAGGGGGTTTTAGGCCCGGACCGACCCGGCCCAAGACCCCCTGGGTCGGCCCAAACCGAGTCGACCCGACCCGGGTCCAGGTCAGGCCCAACAGGGTGCGGCCCAACCTGCGCGGCCCAACCTGCGCGGCCCGGCCCGGTCGGCACGGTCCGGCCCGGCCTGGGTGGCCCGGCCCGGCCTGGGTGGCCGGTTGGCCAGGCGCGGGCACGGCCCGCATGGCCAGCTCAGCGCTGGCCAAGCTGTCACGGAAGGGGGGGGGGGCGTGCTGCCCCCCTGTTTTGAAATGGAGGCCCCACATGGGGGGCCGCTCCTTTGGCCATTCGGGGGTTACGACCCCCGGCCTTTTTCGATCGTCTGGCCCGGCTGGCCGGCCGGTGCCGCCGTCGCGGGACCCCGCGGTCCCGCCCCTCCAATGCACCGGCGGTTCCGTCCACCGCTACCTACTCCGCCGCAGCCAAAGGTTGCGGCCTTGGTCCGACCGGCGCGGCGCGACGGCGCCGTGCCCCTCCGCCGCGGCCCGCTCTGTCCGCGGCCACTTCGTGGTTCACCGGCCTCGCGCCCCTTCGTCGCAGCCTGACTCTGGCCACGGCTTCGTTCGGCCTCAACGGCGCGGCACAATGGCGCCGCGCTTCCTTGTCGCATTTCTCCATGTTCCCATGCAGTGTCGTTGCACCGCGCCACCTTTGTTCGAGCCGTAACAATCACAACAAAAAAGGGGGGAGGAGGGTCGGTCGTGTTCGTTCGGTCCGACCTCCTCCCGTTAAATTGATAACAAGCAGCCCAAAGAAATTCTCGATGAATGGCAAAGAATATTCACGAATGAAAATCAAACCCCTACCTCGATAACGAGTTGATGATCGATGAGTGTCGCGGAAAAAGATGTCGCGGAAGACGGTGTCGCGGAAGAGGATCGTGGGTGTCGCGGAGAAGAGGATTGTCGGCGTCACGTCGTCGATCTCCGAGGAACTAGCGTTCTTCGTCGTCTTTCGTCGGAGTTCGGCGTTCTTCATTGTTCTTCGCGTTCTCCAACGAAGAAGATGAAGATTCGAAGGCTTGAGCAATTCCTCTCCAAACCTTCTCGCACAACGAAATAACCCCTAATGTTCCTCTCCAAACCTTCTCGCACAACGAAATAACCCCTAATGAAATAAGACTTTGTCTTATTTTATTAACCCACACAAGCCATCATTAAATTCGAAATTCAAAATAATTCACGAATTAATTACATTGAATAACTTAATCAATTAATTATTAAGAGAGTTGACTTGGGGTGCGGGTGTGTTACTCAAATAATGGTGGTTTGCCAACGTAATGGGAGGTTTTGAGGAAGTTGAAAAGGTGGGGCTCGTGTGGGGGCCACCTCACTAATTTCCTATCATGAGGGGTTAGGATTTAGTGGGTCCCACCTCAGCTTCCATACGTAGGTTTTAACTACTTAGAAAATAAAATAAAAATTGTTGCAGAAATTTTATTTTATTCATTAGTTAACCCTTTTTTTAGTAACCACACCCGAGCAAACGCAACTCCAGAAAAGGTGTTCCTAAGCAATTATCAGTTTTGTGGTTTCATCGGTGCCCTCGGATTTCGATTCCGAGCACCGGTTCAAAAGTTAGAAAAACCCGCTTGTTCATTCACTGAACGTACCCGAGCTAAACTTCAGAAACTGATTCCGGGCACACCAGGCCTCGAAATCAGGTGTCGTCAGAAACTACGTACTCGTAAAATTCCAAAGAAAATTAAGAAAAAAAATTCCCTTAAATTTTACAGGTCTTTATATTCATTATCTTTGATCATTCAATTCATGAATCCCATGTTGAAATATCACTAGAATAAAAAGTGTAGGTTTCAAAAGTATCAACCAACGAAGAGGATTTTATATAATTCATCCTACCCCCACCATACTAGCTATACCACATCATGAAGGAGGAGAATCTGGTTTACTCTATACATGTAATTATCCTCAATAGAAAAAAAGGAGAAATGGAAGCTAGGAAAAGAAAAATGAGGTTTTTCAAATCTAAGAAGATCTAACTACTGACATACTATGGATAACAGTTGGTAATAACCTTCTGAATGCAACAGTTGGTAATAACCTTCTGAATGCAGTAAAAATTCAAGTCCCACTCGTGGGATCATACTAAGAATTATTCTTTGATTGATTTCAAGTACTTTATTGTTCAATCTTATGAATTTAGATTTCAAATTCAGTATTAGGAATTAGTATAACATGAATCTCACTATCTATTATCTTTTCTATCTTAAATGAAATGATACTTGTGCTTAATTGAGTAATTTTATTTTTTAAGTTCATGATGGAACAAGAAATCACCAAATAGCCAAGGATGAAAGAGTACTAATCTTTAATTCAAAATGGAGTTCACTTTTAATTTTTATCTTTTAAAATCCTTACATTTTTTCCCAATCATGATTTGAGTATTAAACAAAAATTGCATGTCCATGCTTGAATTCATGGTTTACTTGACTTATCTAGGAGATATGAGTTTCTTAGGAATCCAGTGATGCCATGTTTTTTATTTTGATTTCAATGAAATTTAATGAGTAAAATGTAAAATTGAATGTTTAAAATGAAGCATGGATATTGAAATGAGGACTCATGATTTTAGGGAATTATTTTATTCATGTAAATGAAATTTCCTTACCATTTTTCATGATTTAAATTTATGAAATTCAAGTGAATTGATTTGTTATTATTATTCATTCCATGAGTGATTATCCCAAATCATATTTCTCATTCCCAATAATATTTCTAGACCAAGTACTTCCAATTTATCCTTGAGAATATTATTTGAGTGATCTTGGTATATGTTACTGACCAAAACTTTCATTTGAATTTTTAAAAGTTATGATGATGCAAAAACACATTTAAAATGATTGAGGAATATTTTGATAAATCGCTTATCCATAAAATACTACCTTTACATAAATCCTTATTTAGCCTATAGAGACCACGAATGAAATTTGTAGGGATGATCCATGTTTCAAGACATGTTTCAAGACATTTTTATCCATTCATATCCTACTCTTGGTATTTTCATGATATTTTTAAAGTTAAAGTGTAGGGGTAAAGGGATTCATGGTGGAAGGGATGATGTACATTATAAGGAAGAAATTTGGGGGTTCTATTTTGGGTAATGAGAAAGTTCATTTGATCTATTCATTTTACTCTTTATTGTTTTTCCCCTCTGGAATAAAAAAATAGAAAATAAAAAAATGGGGTGTGATTTGGGAAAATAAAAAATCACCATTATTAGACCGATGATTTTTCTAATATGTGGTTTGATTATGGATGTGAGGTTTGTTTCAAGCATAACTTTTGAAAAAATAAAAAAATGAAAAAAAATATTTTGAAAAAAAACTCAAGAGGGTGCACAAATCATTCATTATGCATAATTTGATCATGATATTACTTTGAGTTTGGGGGAAGTGGGAGTTACTACATTGAAGGGGATAATTTAATTACACTTTTATTTTTGATATCATCCACTGTAATTAAGAGATAAACCTCCTACTTGAGCCTTGATTTTTTAAGCATAAAATCCTACCAACCTTAAGCCTCGGAGTCATTTGAACCTTTATTGCAATTCCTTGTGATTTTATGTGTGTTTTGTATTTACAAAGTGGATAAAGTAGTTAATTTGAAATCCTATGGATAAGGATCATGTTATCATGATATGATCATATATCTAAGTTTATTTTATCATGAGATATGGGAGACAAAATATTCAATAGAGGTAAATCATGACATGACATGTTTAATAATAATGAATTGAGGAGCATAAATGAATGAAAAGAGAAGTTACATCATTTTTCAAAGGGGAAAAGTAAAATATATGAAATGGTTCTTTCTTTGAAAATTGATAAATTGAATTGATTTTTTATGTGGATTTTTGAAAATTTTATTTGACATTGAATATTGTTTGATTTTATTGATTTTAAATTTGAATATTAGTATTATTGGTGCCCTCTGAATTCCATGTTGAGATATTATGCTTGAGGAAAATAATGGTTTAAGTGTGGGGGAATTTATAGAGATAAAATTTTACTCAATTTTTTTATGTATTAAAATTATTTAAACCTAAAAATTTAATCAATTTGAACTTATTTTCATCCATTTTGGATTTATGGTATGCTTTAGGCTAAAATTAGAGAATTGTTTAGTTCTGAAAATTTAACAGGTTTTAATCACTTTGGTATTTTGAGCATAACTTTTAAAATATAAATCCAATTGACGTGGTTAATTTTTTATAGAATTTATAAATTTGTGGGATTAAAATTTTTCTTGTAGACCATAATGTGATTCTAAAATATAGAGGCTATAAAAACTCAAACAAGTTAAGAAATTATCCGGGCGGACATAGTGGACTCCACTCTGAAAATGAGGCATAAATCATGATACACACATCCAATTGAGGTGATTATACCTGGATTAGAAATATGACTCATATTAGAGTTTTTAAAATAAATTACAAGGTGTTATGAACTCATTAACGTGGTCAATGTATGCTCTACATTGAATGATGATTTTGGAATCATTCATACAAAATACAAGTGTTGAGTAATTGGGGGATAACTTTTGTTACACGTAGGGAATGAAGTGGAAATTTTGAGGATGAACTACCAACGTATTTTAGAAAAAATTTATATAAGACTACATTATATGATTTGGCAAAAATAAGGTATTATCACATGGAACATTTTAAATAAATATTCTAGACTCAAATTGTCAACCATTGATGACCATTATGACCCAAAACTCATTAAATGGTATGTTATGACACCCCAAGGCCTCTTATATGCTTATAAATAAGAGGATATGGGTGGATTTAATATAATTTTGATTATAGAGGCAATCTTGGATGACATCCATGATTTATAATTTTTCATTCTTTTGTTTTTTTACTTTAGTTTTCTTTTCTCGTGTAACACATGCATCTTTATTAATTAAAGTGTTTCCATTTATTCTTCCAAATATATTTATCTTCAAACCCTAATATCATTTGATATTTCTTTCTCATTATACTATGACAACATACCCTCAAAAATAAGGGTCTAACTTGAGGCTTTTCCTGGGGGAGGTATGTGGAAATTTCATTTATTCTACGCTTAAATTCTTATGTTTTATTAAACTTGTGATGAGTAAGAGTGATGTGCATGGGTATGGAAATAATCCACCATGACATTGATCTCAAACTCATTTATATTATTTTATTAAATCATCTCCCTCCCTTATACTAGATATAATCTATTCATAATATGTAGTTGATCCATTCAGTGGATGAAATGACATACAATGGAGTCAGATCCTGGGAGATGTCACACTCTAGATCAAGGTGTGCCATAAACCATGATTATAGTAGGAGGTAAAATTAAGAATTATAAATTCATTAAATATTTCACACCACTAAATAAAATAATATTAATTTGTGCATGATATCTCAGAATTGAATTATCAAACTTAATCTAAAAACCAACAAGGACAATGATGGAACCCACAAACCAAACCACAAAGGCCAAATTCTTTATTTACTAATCTCATTTTATCTTTGAATGTTAGTATAGATTTTATCATTTAATTTATCCTTTAAATTCCATTAATTTCATAGATTAAATAAAAAACAACAAAAAATAATTAGTTTAGGTGAGATAGAATAAGTAGGTAAACGACTGAGAAATCTCCTCAAGTGAGATGACCCTAGTCAGCCTTTGTACTGCATTAGGAGACAACCATGTTCTTTCTTTACAATTAAGAACAAAGGATGAAAGTTTTATTGGTATACATTGACCTTTAATATTGAATTCCTCCCAAGTTTTTCATATTCATTCTCAAGGTTTCTCCTCCTTAAGTTATGCATACATTTCCTCCATTTCATGGAAGTCAATAGACTCCATGAAGTACAATCTCATCATGTTTTCCAGAAGTGAAAGCCTCAAACATAACCCCCAATTATCTACATTGTTAGTTCAAAACACATAAAATAATAAGGAATAAGTAGTGACCTCTTGGTTTATAAAAAGTAACATTCAGACTGAGATGTTCCTCTCAATCTAGGTCATTATTTTCTACCAATATTAGCATGGGAGTATTTCTTTGGAATCTTTATTTTGTTTTGAGTCTCATCAGCTTAAAAATATTCTTTATTCCCATGAACTTCATCTTTTTGTTGAATAACTATTTCAAACTCATTTTTATGAATATTCAATTTTCTAATTTTGGATAACTTCTCATCAACTTCCAATTTCTTTTCTTTAATTTAGCAAGTTTTCCAGCTTCCTCCAATTGTTTAGCCTATTTCAACTAATGTGTCCAAACAACTCTGAATTCTTTATTAACATTTTTAGTCATCTCAAAATCATTACATGACTTGTCATCATTTTTATTTTGGGACCTCTCCCCTTTTACAACATAGGTAACTTCTCCTTCCAACCTTGTCATGCATACATCAGATATGTGAGCTTCCAAACTACATCTTTTGCAAACCTCTTCTAAAATATGAAAAAAAAATGTTTAGATAGTTGTGGATAAGAACTGTTCACATGTTTTTTACTTTGAGACTTTTTCCTCTAATGACCATTGAAACTCCCCCTATATTATTTCCTTATTTACAATGAAGAAATATTGAACCAACAAGAGTAGGATTTGTGACCATGATTACCACAACACCAACTAAATACTTGAAAATTTATTCTCCCAGATTGGTTCCAGATGAATCTGGATCTGTGTTTTTGTTGACTTTTATTTGGGGGATTTTTCCTTCTTGGAAAAAAATATCTTCCATAAATGTGGGAGATTCCCTCTCATTATCTATATCCATCATATTCTTAGATTTGTATTTAATACATAAACTATTAGAAGTAATATATCCAATAAAATGATTAAGTGAACTTTTACCTTTATTCTCTCCAAGTTGAGAAGCTTCTCCCTTATTATCAATAGATTTATTGAAATATTCTCTAGCCATATTCAACTAATGTTGAACTGTGACACATATGGATTGTGTCTCAAACAAATCTTCTTTATCAGTAAAATTTTCAAAAAAATCACATATCATTTTATCTTGTTCAGAAATTTTTAATTTGTGTATCTTGATCTTATTGAAAAAAATACTTCTTTTTTGATCAGATCCTTCTTTTCTTCATCAACATGAACTATTTCTTACTTATTATTTTCAGCAGTTATTTTCTAGTTCTATTTTTCAAGATTATTCATTTATTTCTTGATATATTTGATCTATCCCATGTAGAATTCAAGTTCTTTTTTCAGTTTCCAATCAATTTCTATTCATTCCTCTTTATAATCACTACTACTTAATAAATCATTGCTTATCTTTTCTTGGACAAAGAAACCAATTTTATTATCTGAAGAATAACTTGATGATAAATCTTTCTTATGTTTTCTCATAAGATTTCTCTTATTTATACTATATTTATTATTCTCTTTCTTATCCCATTTTTGTTTACGGGAT
Source organism: Viscum album (assembly GCA_963277665.1). Lineage (NCBI taxonomy): Eukaryota > Viridiplantae > Streptophyta > Magnoliopsida > Santalales > Viscaceae > Viscum > Viscum album. The sequence continues at coordinate 1,326,580,193 of OY728166.1, forward strand.
CTTTCATCATCTGATTCGAATTCTGATTCTAATTCTTTAACCTTATTCTTTAGACACTTCTTGGAAAATGACTAGTACTACCATAGTTGAAACATTTAGGTGGTTGATTATTTTTTCCCTAACATTTTCCCTTTTTGAAACCTTTTGAAAAAAGGGAAATTATGACATTAAAGTCATCATCATCCTTATCACTATCAAAAACTTCAACTTCTTATGTCTTTTCTTCTCTGAATTTACCCTTTCTCATGGCTTCAAAGAACATTTAAATTTTATCTTTCTTCTTAAAAGCTAGAATTTTTCTCATCTCATAAGATATAATAATGTTTTGAGGTTCATCAATAGATAACTCATCACTTTATTCCAAGACTAAAACCTTTGAATCAAAACAATCTAGAAAATTTCTCATTAGTTTTTTGAAAATGATAGAGTCATCCATCTCCTCACCAAATCCTCGAATGTTTCTGACTATCTCATTTACTCTGGTAAAATAGTCATCAATAATTTATTCATCATTCCTTTTAATGTCCTCAAACTTGCTCCTCCAAGCTTTTATTTTGGCTTCATTAACTTTTACATTCCCTTCATAGCTTATTTTGAGTTTATTTCAAATATTCGTAATAGTTTGGAGACTCATGACCTTTGCTTAGACCTTTTATGTTAGAGACATCAAGATGAAATTTTGAGCCTTTCCATCTAATTACATATTTCTATTATCAGCTTGTGTCATGGAAACAATATCAACAATGGGTGGAAAACCCACTGTTTTGGCATCATTCACTTCCAGACCGAGTGATAGAAGATAGGGAATCATCTTATTCTTCTAACTATGATAATTCTTACCATAAAATGTTGGAACTTTTCAACTATTGATAGAATTAATATTCTCCATATGTTAAAATTCCTCTTGGATATTTAGATGGAACTTAATTTCTTGATACCACTTTTAGAGCCCCAATCCATATTGACCACTGAGAGGGGAGGGGAGAATCAGTGATTTATTTTTACGAATCCCTTTTCTTTCAAATTCAACCTCTATAACTTATTAAAGTTCATGATCCACTAAATATTATTTATAAATCTCACTTCATGTGTAGTAGTAGTAATCATAGAGTAGTACACATTATTTATAATGTTCAGTACAAAGACCTTCTCCTTACCAAGTTGGTCCCCCAACATGGATTCTTCACTATCAAACAAGTGATTACAATGCTCCGGCTCCAACTGAGAGAATCTATTTGTTTATAGCTCCAACTAAAATAATTTTTCTCTAGATCCAACTAAGAGACTCCTTCTTCCCCTATATCCTACCAGAAAACTTCAACTGCTCTTAGAACTAACCGAAAGACTTCACCTCTAATGAAAGGCTTGATCTGCCACATGATTATTCTCTAATATTTCTCCATAATCTTGTAGGATATAACTTGCTCATGTACCTTTTCAAGTACCTTTTCAATCTACTGGTCTTTCTCAATAAATTATATTCACATATTCTTGATCAGTTGTCTCAGTGCAACTATGCTCAGGCTATGATTCCTTCTAAATAAATACCCAACCTCAATTAGATGTGTGAAAATGGGGAACATAATGTCTTTAATGTTTTATGCAAGAATAAATTTCACAATCTCAATTGATACTTCTTGAAATATCAACTCAATTCAAGTTAACTTCATGCATGGTTGGCATGGCATCCGAACATCTTGTTTCTAGTATCTCAAGGTTGGTACATATGCATGTAAGCACACAATACAAAGTTCACTTTGTTTCTCAATGCATGTTCATGAAATTTCTGTATATGTATGCACTTACTTCTTATTTGTTTCTTATTGAAAACACCTCACTTAATTATTATTCCATCAAACACACTATCCAATTTTATCATCCACACACACACTATACACTCTTACTTTAGATTATGATTGATTTACGTGTGTTATGCATGTCTTTCATGCGAGGATGAGTGTAGACACCATGACTTCTTAGCACAACAACAGACTATGTGTACTTCTTTCAAGCACACATAATTTCTCAAACCCCTTCACGCAAGACATGCGTGAGTTTTATTCTTATTCACAAAGCACAGTGTGAGGATGCATTGTGTCATGGTTCTCAAACATGCCTCGTGGACCAAGAATGTTTCTTGGACCTCATATAATCATGGGAGATAGGGAGATGTATTAATGTGTTGCCCCTTATTGCTTCATGGAATTGGTTCTTCACAAATCTCTTTTAAGAGTGATTTGTAGTTTTTGAGGGCCAGCGGAATCTTCTTTCTTCTTCACAAAATACTACCGCAAGGAGGGATTGTGCTTCACGAAAGAAGTGGCTTCGCAGTGCTCTGTTTTACAGAAAATTAGAGCTTCTCAAATTTTCGATAGCACATCTCCACAGGTATGGCTACCTTACCTTGGGTATGGTCGACCCCATGGGTCCCGTATATGCCCTCAGTTGAGGGTGGCCTTGGCTGCCAGGGGGTTGGTCGTGTTTTTAATGTAAGTCCCCATTAAACACTTAGAATATAAATAATATTCCAAGTCTTCTCAATTAAAAAATGCCAAGCCAAAAAATAATTCAATTCTTCTCTTCATCTTCCTCATTTATTCTTCATGAAAAATATATATTAACTTATATTTTTTCATGGCCTTCTCTTGACATCCTCATGCATTAAAACATAATGCATGGGCTTCTTCAATTTTTCTTCATGAAAATTATTTTTCATGGACTACACTTGTGGTAAATAATGTGCAAACACCTTAGCATATGTCATTGACAATTGAGATCACTTCAATAATTTAGCCACATGAAAAATTTCTCTAGCGTGACATTTAATGCTATGAATCCATAACAACTTTTCAGGCATCATTAATTATTATCATCAACTTACCAAACACATATTGACATGTTATTTACAACAAATTCAACATTGGGTCCAATATAAAAAAACCCAGAAGGCCTCCAAAACTAAATTTTTGTCAGGGTACTGCCATTTTTTAACATGTGATGGAATTTCATCCTAGTTTAAGGGAGTCTTATTATATTTTTTTGGTGGAGACTCAATTTATTCTCAAGGATTACATGTATATGGATATTATGAATTTCAAATTTTATTATTTTTCATAGTTTATTGTTATTTATAATTAAATATACACTTATCTATACATATTTGTATATATTCACACATAAAAATTTAATTTTATAATTAAATATGTAAACATATTTTCATATAAAATATCTTTCTATATATATAAACCATATCTATATAATAATAATATCCATTTTATTTAAAATAAAAATGTATGAATATTTATATACCTATACAATTAATATATATATATATAATGTTTATATATATATATATATATATATTTGTGTGTGTGTATTGACAAACAGATATATATATTTATCTATATATTCTAATATATGTATATAAATATTAATATATAATATATATATATAAATATTAAAATATAATATATGTAAATAAATATAAATATTCATAATTATATCTATAGACACACACATATATATAAATATATATGTGTGTGTTTGTGTTTATAAACACACACACACACACAAAACATATTTTATATATGTATTTAAAAATAATTATATAAATATATGGATTAAAAAATGCAACAAATTATATATAAATAAATATATATTTTTTAAAATATAGAACAAAACAATATAGAGGAGTAGTAAAGGTGTAGATCCATAAGGGACAAGTCTCGGGTTCGAAACTTGATAGGGGTCTACGAGCAAGTGAAGCAGGATGCCCTAGCACTGTTAATGGGGGGATTTGATCATTGATAAAAATAGAGTCTAGAGCTATTAAATGGGGTGGGGGATCGACCTCCAAATTTGTAATTTTCATAAAAAATTACTTTTAAAAAATTTATTTTTTTGACTTTTATCAATGCTTTTTTAGTACTGATAAAAGGTGTGTTTTATCTGTGCTTTTTTTAGTACTGATAAAATATTTCTTTATTAGTTTTTTTAGTGCTAATAAAAGGGAACTCCTTTTAATAGCGTTTATATTATTATCGTTATTGATGAATTGTTTTATCACTTTTAAAAGCTTATGTTGTAATAGTGGTATCTGGTAAATTTGTTGATATTAAATTTTATAGAGGCGTGATAGGTAACTTGATTTATTTAATTTCTTCTAGACCTGATATCAAGTTCAGTGGTTATTTATGTGCTATATTTCAAGATAATCCTAAAGAGAGTCGTATTAAAGTTGTAAAAATAATAATTAGATATATTAAAGGAACTGATGATTTTGGTTTTTTTATCCGAAATACAACTATTTTGATTTAATATATTATTCTAAATCTGATTTTAAAGTCTCTATAATTGACCTAAAAAGAACCACAGGTATGTGTCATTTTCTTGGAAACAATTCTAATTTCTTGATCTTCTAAAAAGAAACTATCTATTATTTTATCTACTGTAGAACCTGGGTATATATCTGCTGCTAGTAGTTGTGCTCAAAGCTTATGGATTAAGTAAACATTATGTGATTTTTGTATTTATCTTGATAAATTATCTATTTATTATGATAACACATCTACAATACCTATTTCTAAAAAATTATTTGAATCACTCAAGAACAAATCATATTGATATTAGATTTTATTTTATTAAAGATCATGTGAATAAGGGTGATATTTGTTTAAAATTTATTCCTACTAAAAATCAGCTAGTAGACATCTTTACTAAGCCTTTAGACTCTACTCAGTTTGAAAAAATAAAATTTGAGCTTGGGATTTTAGAAGCTTAATTATTTTATCTTTGCATTTGTTTAGGGGGTTATTTTATCTTTTTTATTTATTTATAAAAAGGGGTAGAAATTTGTTTTTTAATGTACATTTTTTGTAATTAGAAAAAAATGAGATTATGTGTTCATGTGAATTCATGTATTTTTGTTTTGTTTGATTACATGTTAATTTAGGTTTTTATAATCCAAAACTTTAATTATTATATGTGGAAAAAAATTGAAAACCTCTCTGTATTTTTATTATAACTTTAGTTTTTTGATCAAAATTTTATAATTCTTGATTAATATAAAAGATAAAAAGTTTATAGAAATTTTACTAAACTATGAATAAGTCTAATTCAATATCTAGTATATTCTCATTTTGATCTGAACATGATACATGCTTTTGGTTTCAAGAAATATCTTCTGTTTAAACTGCATTATAGTTTTCTTTCATTATTAAATTATAACATAAGCTATACTGATCGGATTCTTACGCAACATGTTCCTTTATAAATTCAACAGATTTATTTACATTTCATTATAATAAATGTAAGTCAAAATTTATTGTTTGAGTGGTGCATAAAAGTTCTGAAGATCTTGCAACAATTCTGGATTTCTGGATTTTTTAGAATTAAAAATATTTTTTGTTTCTTTGATAACTCATTCAATTATCATCGGAATAACTCAAAGTTTAATTGGTTAGAAATATAAGAGGTTTTTCTTCATTTAATTAAACTACATGAAAATATAAAAATGTTATTTATTTTCCTTAAAAAATGGCCGAATTACTACAGTTTTTTATGTAGTGTTCAAATCATGTTTTCACATTATTTCGATCATATATTTCTATATACTTGTCGAATTAAAGCGATTCTTGATTCATGGTAAATATATAGAAATTATATTCAAGTAATTCTTATGGTTTAACTTCTACTTTTATCATTTATATGGATTAAAAAATCACTGAAATTTGTATGAAATTCTTTACATGAAATGATTAATCACTATTCATTATCTTCTTCCTCGATCCATTTTCCTCCATGAATAAACTCATCAAGCTTCTTCTTCATGCAAGGCCGCTCCATTCTTCCCTTCAGCATCTCCTATAATCATTATAAAGCTTGTACATTAATTTTATATTCTAATGGTAGCTCATTTTCAGGTTCCAATGGTAGCTCATTTTTCAGGTTCCAATGGTAGCTCATTTTCAATTTCAACGGTAGCTCATTTTTAGTTTCCAACAATATCTCATTTTCAATTTCAATAGTAGATCATTTTTAGTTTACAATGGTTAGAGGTGTTAATGAGGTGGGGTAGGTCGGCCTATGGGATGGATCATGTGGGCTGTAGCTTTTATTGAGTGGTATGGCCTGGTCCACAAAGAATGGGAGCTTAAAAAATAAAAGTCCAACCCTATCCATACGGGACCAACGGACTAACAGGTTGGTCCACAGGCTTAAAGAAAAATAATATATAATTTTTTTCTTGGAAAACCATCATAAAGTGCAGCGGTAAAATAAAGATGTTTGAAATTGAGTGAAAATATTTATATTTGAATTAACAATAACCCTAACAACAACAAAAACAACCATTTAAAATATTATATATTTAATGATTTATGGGATTAAAATCATCTCAGGTGGGTCATTTAACTTGATCGTCCAAACCAGTTTATGGACAAAAATAATCATGAGCCTCTCGTTAACGTTGCAATTAATATGTATAATATTTATTAAATATACATATAATAATATATACTATTTATTATATAAATTTATATAATAATTATAATATATATTATTTCTTATATGTATATAGGAAAATTTCATGTGTAAATTTCCACAAAAATTTTACACATTAAATTCTCACTTAAAATTACAATAAAAATATATTAATACATTAAAAAATGAAAATTTTCACTGAAAATTTTTATTGCAAATTTGCACCAAAAACCCTTTCCTGTAAACTTCCACTAAAAATTTAATTTGAATTTTCACTTAAATTTTCAGTGTAAATTTCCACTTGACTTTTATTATTATTATACTAAAATTTGATTAAAAAATTCTAAAATAAATTCATGCTTAAAATTTCAGTTTAAATATATTATCACATAAATAAATATTTTAATTTTGCACTAAAAATTTGAACTACAGATTTTTTATGGAAATTTTCAGTGAAAACTTTCACAGTAAATTTAGATTGCAAATTTTCACTGAAAATTTGCAGTTTAATTTTTCACTTAAAATTACAATGTAGATATATTAAAACACAAATAAAAATTTTAAACATTCAACAATTAAAACTAAAATATAAATATATTAATACATATACAAAAAATGTAAATTTTAACTATAAATTTTCATTGTTTCTTTGCACGATAAACTTTTAGTACAGATTTCCACTAGAAATTTTTAGTTCAAATTTCTACTTAAAGTTTCAGTGCAAATTTCTGTTTTATTTTTATTTTAATTATACATAAAATTTGATTAAAAAATCTAAAATAAATTCATGCTCAAATTTCCAGTTCAAATATATTAATACATAAATAATGTAAATTTACACTAAAAATACGAACCGTAAACTTCTTATGGAATTTTTCATTACAAACTGTCATTGAAAATTCTCAGTGAAAATTACCACCAGAAATCTACAGTTTGATTTTTCACTTAAAATTACAATGTAGATGCATTAAAACAAAAAAGAAAAATATAAATCTTCATTGGAAAATTATATTTAAAATTTTCATTAGAAACTATTACTGTAAACTTCCACTAGAAACATCCACTTAAAAGTACAATAAAAATATATTGATACATAAAAAAATAAAAAAATTCATCAGAGATTTACGTTGAAAATTTACACCGAAAACTCTTAGTGGAAATTTACATCGAAAATTTATAGTTAAAATTTATATTTAAATGTCTAATGTAAATCACTAAATTATATTTTTTATGCATTGAAATTTTACTTTTATCAGTGAAAATCTATACTCAAAATTCGCATTGAAATTTTACTCTGAAAATTTTTATTGGAGACTTGATTATCAAAATTTTAAAATAAATATATATTTATATTCTCAATGCAAGTATATTAATACATAATATTATTATATATTTATAATTATTTTTTCTTATTTTTATTTATCAGATTTATTATTTTTTTCTAAGTTACTTTTAAAAACTCATAGTAATATATATATATATATATATATATATATTTTAAAATGAAATAATAAACATTATATTTTTTTAATTTTATGATATTATAAAAAACTATAAAAATAAAAATAAAATTATTAACATATATTCTATTTTAAAATAAAAAGCTAGACATTATTTTATATTTTAAAATGGTATAAAAAATACTTAAGTATTGATATATAAAAAAATTATAATAAAATTAAATACATAAATCAAAATATCAGTAAAACATTGTATTAAAAACAAAAATTTTGTACATGCATTTTTAGATTTATTATATCAATGTTTTAATACATCAATCCTATTTATTAATCTAGTGTCACACTCTAAATAAACACATGCATCATCCATCCCATGCCCAATCTGACTGTCTTGTTCAAAACCAAACACGAGACGATGTTTTTCCTAATTTATGTATGGTTTTATTAAACTTGAATTATTTTTTTCTCACACTCATGTTAATTTATTGTATTATATTATTTATTTTATTTTTCAAATGTAACTTTTTGGAATACTGCTTATAATTGCAGGTCAAACGAGACCTATGAACATCGGGCAGTCTAATTTGCGCAGGCTACAAGTTTTGCGGGTTGGATCTAATATGGTCTGAATTTTTATGGGAATATATTTTCAAAGCCCTAACCCAAATAAATCCATAATAAAATGGATTTACCCATGTAATTTTGAATTTTTTAACAAGTATTTCATTGGTAGCCCATTTTCAACTTCCAACGGTAGCTTATTTTCACTTTTCAATGGTAATTCAATTTCACGTTCCAACGGTAGCTCATTTTCATGTTCCAAAAGTAGTGCTCTTTTAGGTTCTAATGGTACCTCATTTTAACTTTCAACCATAGCTCATTTTTATGTCCCAATGATAAATGAGTTTATATACCCAATGTTAGATGAAATTATTTCCACTGGTAGATGTCTTCCTCAGTTTTATAGCTAATAATAGATCATTTTTTGAACTAATAGTGGATCATTTTTTGAATTAATGGTTGATAAATTTTTTATTCTTAATGGTAGAAAATTATTATTATCACCATGTATTAATTTATGTTATCTCCAGTTAAAAATATGCTACCATTGGGTATAAATTTTGTGTTATCGCCATTTTATTTTATTTTTTTCATTTCAAAAAAAAATTGTACTCTATTTTTCAACATTTTTTATATTTTGATGAACTACATACTTATATTAATTATTTAAAGTATTTTTTTTATTTTCAAAATTAATATATATTATTTTTAATCTAAGTAGAGTGTTTTAAATATTTTTTAAACTTTTTTAAAAAAATGTATTAATTTACTCTTTATATTTCTGTACACTTACAACATATTTCTGGAATATTTATGTTTTATTATTTTGAGTTAATTTATTTGATTTAATCTTTTTAAAATTATTATTTAATGATATTTAATTTATTCAAACACATTTTATAGTATTTAAAGTAGTATAATTATTTTATAAATTACACACTCCATTAAATTAAAATGTACTTAATATTTGTATTTAAGTAATCTTACAAGTTTTCTGGGATTGTTTTGAATATTATCATTTAACAGGATATTAAAATTATTTTGAATTGGTCTTTATGTTTTGAATTTAAAAAATATTTGTTACTGTTATTCTAGAAGATAATTTTCTCTCCTGAATAATTCTGTTATTTGTGAATTTTAATTTCTTGACCCAAAGATTGGTTTTGTTAGTTTTTTTTTTCAGATCCAATTTAAAGGTGTCATGAAACTTCAAGGAATACACCAGTTAACATATTTGACTCTTTTTTCATGAGAAGTAGTTTCAAACTTCTCAAGTGTTGTACAAATCAAAGCCATGTGCGATACTCTATTTTACCTACTATATAGCATCTTAAGCTAAACAAAATATTCTACGACTACTACTTACTTGACGAGACATCCACATTTCTTGAGAACCAATTCCTATGCTTTCATTGTTTATCTTCTACTTTATTCTAGTTTCTGAGTTTGTAATACTACTTTTAATCTCTCACATGCACTCTCTATTTCTTATTTATGCTTTTCCATTCAAAATCATTATTCTTTTTCTCTCTATTTGGGTTGTGATTCCAGATTCCAAATTCAGGATCATTCGGGTTGTGACTCCTAGTATCTAAAGTTAAGTGTTGTAATTGGGTTGTGACTCCTCATAAAAAAGTGAGTGTACCATGGTTATATCTCCACTAGAAAAGGATCTTGTAATCGGGTTATGATTCCTCCTCAAAAATCAGTATAGTGCACATATGTCTCTCACTGAGTAGAGAGGTATAAGACTAGACAAGGTTCACTATGGACTGAACCAGTATAAAAATATATGTGTTCATTTATTTATTTATACTATTAATTAACTATAATAATTAACCTTGATAATTGATTTAAATAATAAATTTACTTGTTTAAATTTTTAATGTGTTCTATTCGCCACCTCTAGACCATCTTTCATTACCCTATCTGACCTAACAATGTATACTAGACATGCACGAGATCTTTCGGTTTTGGACCGGTATGATGGACCATTTTGTTTTCGTTGAGAATCATTCGGGTCATGGTGGAAGAAATCAAGCAGCGTGGTGGTGGTAGTGCCACATAGGACGTTGGTCCACGGCTACTTGGCAGAGAGTCGTGAGGTAGTACCGAGTTCCTCTTGAATCGTGGTGAATGGGATTCGATGAGATACTTGTGGGAAGGGGAGATTGGGTATATTTTTTGGGGTTTGATATGTCCCTACAGTTATAAGAGACATCGGAAATGGATAAGGTTGTGGTGGTATTTATTGACGTTATCTTAGTGTACTCTTGGTTTATAAGCGAACATGTTCATTATCTTGACATCATCATGAGTAAAATGAGAGATAATCATCTATATTCCAAGCTATATAAGTTTAAATTCTAGTTTTTTGAAGGGTCACTATGGATATTGTGGTCATGAAGTGGTGTGAGTGAGGTTTTGTGGTGAGAAGTGCGCCACTAGTCATTTGTGAGTAAGGTCCTTGGGATGGACTGGATGTCAAAAAATGTCATGGGTGTCATTCTCAGAAGCTGATAATGGATGGTAGTTGACTTTTCATTTTGTCTCTTAGGCGAAAGTGAGATGACCATGCCTACTTTGGGGTTTATTTTTGATTTAGAATGTGGGTCTTAGTGGTTGGAGTTAATTGAATTAGGTGGTGGAAACAACAATCATATGGTGGGTAGTGATGTGTCAGTCATGGGAGTATGGTTCGTAAGAATGCAGAATTGGTTGTGGATTGGTCAAGGTGGCACTGGGATGCTAATGAGAAACCGATGAGGTGTGTTCTTGAAATCTGTAATGAATTCTTTCAGGGAAACAGATGTGGTGATAATCAAGCTGATCGTTTTCTTAAGTCTTGAAGTGCTTATAAAAGTAATTTGTGGTGCTTGTTTTGGGTCAATGGATGATTTGATTGTGAAATATCACTAGGAGTCGGGTGTGGACTACAGTGGGTGTGTTTGGGTGGTTGTGGAATGCCTCTGAGTGTGAAGGAATTGTGGTTGAGTGAAGAGATGACATGCTCACAGTTAGAGTTGAGCATTTTCAGAATGAGTCGGACAAGGATAGTACAACTTTGGATAATATTTGGAATGGTTGTGGTAAGTTACAAACCACATCTGGTGTGTCTCCTTGGGGAATATGGATGTACTTTTGAAACTGAATCATAATTTTGGGGAAAATTCATCTTATTCTTGATTCGTGCAAAGATGATGGGTACACATCCTTTCAGTTGGTTTTTCAATGATGAGGATGATACCGATGCTTATTGGAATACTCTTGGGTGTCTAGACAAAACAATCTAGGAACATCGTTGGGTGTTTTATGGAAACAAGATCTCGATGTTATTTTGAGGATTTCTAATGGTGGAGGTGTTAAACTTTGGAAGTGGGTGGTTGTAAGTTTATGCTTATAGTGAGTAGAACCATAGGCCTAGAAAGTAACCAAATGATAACACAATCGATGTTTCAATTGTATGGGATAGAGTAAGATCCATCTCAGTGTTTTAGTTTTGACGATAGGTGTTGGATCAGGTTGTAGTCCTTGAGCACCTTGAGTTGAAGTTTGTTCCTTGGTTGTGATTCATACGTTCATACTGAAATGAAGTCTTTGGTTCTAAAATTATAGACCGACGTAGTCCATGGAAGGTGGTTGGGTGACAATATCAGTATGGGTGGTTTAAATTCAAAAAAAATGAATTTTCGGTTCATTGGATCCAAAATTGGAGCATGTTCAATTGACTCGGAGGCATATGGATATAGCCCGAAGTGGAAAAAATTCAAATGTTGATCGACATTGTTAGCCTCTTGAGTTTATAGTGGGTAACCATGTGTTCCTTCGAGTGTCTCCAAGTTTGGGTCACTATCGGATCTGGAAACATGGAAAGTCAACACCCAGGTATGTCGGGCTATTGAGATTGTAGAGAGGATCAAACCAGTAGCATGTCATTTGGATCTTACATGATTATATGATGATAGGCATGATATTTTACATGTGTCACAACTTCAATAGTATCACCCTGACCTTTCTCGTGTGATTTATGTTGGTGATGTTGAGTTTGAGGCTGATGTGCCCTTTGAGGGACATCTAATTCATTGATTCAAGTGTTGTAAGGGCATAGTCATGTTTAGGAGAAAACTTGGGAGTGGGAAGTTGATATGTAGGCCTAGTGGCCCGATATTTTATCATTAAATCTTAGTGATTATTGGGAGAGCACCTTGGGGATTCATTTTTATAAGGTGGGGAGCTTATAAGATCTCAGTGTTCAATGAGGTACTTTTTCATTTTAAATTTTTGTTAAGATCCTTTTAAAGGGTTGATGAAATGATTCCTAAGAGTTGGGAAGGTATCGGGAGTTTCTTGGGGGTTCAGGACATGAAATGGGGGGAAAGGTGTCATATTATTCAAGGTGCATGATTAGTACACGATTAGTATTAACTATGCACCGAGACCGTGTGGTCTCCAAGAGGAGGGAGCATAGTTTGCAAACCATGCAAGGTAGCCCAAGAGATCGTGTGTATTGAAGATCCCTTTGGACAGAGGGGAAACACACTGTGTCTGCACTTTTTTCCAAATCGTGCTTATGGAAAAAATAAATCGTGTGGCTTGGTTTCCTCTTGGATAAATGGAATTTAATGGTTGGCGCATGTTTGGAAAAATGTGCGGCCAAACCATGTGCCTCTTTAAAAATGGGGAATTTATCATTTTTCACTCTCATTATTAAAGCTTCTTCACCCAATTTTCCTTCACATTCTTCCTCCACCATCCTAGGGTGAAAAACTTCCCTCCCAATTATTCCATGGATGGATCTATTTTGATTTTTAGGCATTTGAGATGTTGTTTAGTGCGATTTGAATCTCCAGGTAAGTATCACACTATGTTTCTCTCTATTTTCTAGAAGAGACTTTACTTGGTTCTTCTAATTCTTCTAAATATTATGAACCCTATTTTCATATATTTCTTCACCTTGGTGTTTGAGGTCATTATATTTTGAATCAAGGGTTGTTGTTGGATAAGTGTTTGTCTATGAACATGAGGTAGGTGGTCTACTAGATTTTTCTCATAATCTTGATGTTGTTCTTGTGTGTGTGAGTTCTCTAATGTAGTTACTTTCTATATTTTTATGTTTTTGGCTAAGAAAACAAATTTGGGCCTTAAATGGAAGTGTGAGAACTTTCACAGACCTCGTTGGGTTCATTAATGATTTGAGGCTAGGCCTAGGGCTACTCGTGGGGTATGCCAATCCCTCAAAAGTGGTGTAATGGGATTGGAAATGATAAGATAGATTACTTATGAAAGTAAACAGGTCAAAATTTTCATTTGGTATGTTATCATGTTTAATGGGATACTTGGTATAATTTGGAGATAAATTTATTTGACATTTTAAGAGGATGATTTGAAATGTTAACTATGTTAATCTTTGTGAAATTTTTGGGAAGCTTTTGAAATGGTTTAAATAGTTTGTTTTGAATTTTGATCTAATTGTGGTTTTCAAGGAGGGAAAACTATGTTTTAAAGCGCGTAATGTTTTGAAATGGGGTGTTGACCTCAAGGTGATTAAAAAAGGAGGGTTTCTAAATGGGTTTCAAGTGTTGATTTGAAATGAGGTCGTTGTTCCCTTTTTGATGAAAATGCCTTAATGGATCTTTGAATGATTTCAATGGAAATAAAGGTCTTGGGCCTTGTTTGGTTTTTCAAATAGGAAGACCCATGTTTAAGGGGTGGATTCTAAGTGTTTAATAGGGGCTATTTGGTTTAACTTGAAATGGTAATTGGGTTTGGGGATGATTAGGGGTAAGAGTGATAAATTGTTAAAGGGGCATGGCTCATGTTGTTAAACGGTTGACTGAATGTTCAACGGTAGTGGTTATGAATAAATGGTAAATGGAAGGAAGTTAAATATGTTGATTGGAATGAACCATGAAAGATATGAATAATGGTGTGTTTGGGATATTGTATTGATGCTCCTCATCTTTGGGTATGGGACAGACTGATGCTCTAGGTTGCACTGATGTATTGTGTGTATGGGATGTTGTATTGATGCTCTTCATCTTTGGGTTGGGCTAAACTGATGCTCTAGGCCCCACCAATGTATTGTGGGTACCTGGACTAATTCTCTAAGGTACATTTGGTTAAAGTTAATTGATTATATAATTCCCTTGTGATTTAAAGAGTTAAACCCCTTTGATATGGTTCATACTTTTGGCACGGGCTGTAGTAGGTTTGATGGGTTTGGGGGTCACTTAGAACCCAAGAGAAAAAGTGATTAATTTTAACACTATTAAATAATTGAACTTGTTATGTTTATTGTCTTGTTTATTATTCCTTGTACACCTATATAAACTTCTGTTTATACTAATTTTTATTTTAGACACTATCGGTGGTGTTCTACTAATTTGTACTCACTCCATGCTCGGGTCGCCATGGTATTTCTATATCCAAAAAAATGATACTTGTTTCAAGTACAGGTTACTAATAGGGACCTGACTCTTGGAATATGTTTGGGCTCATGGGATGGATCATGGGATGTTGGGACCAGGTTTGGACTTGGGTTCGTGTTCAGATTTTTTTTCATAGTTTCAGAATTTTGGGATATATTGTATGACTACATGACGTGTAGAGTGTACATTTCATTATTATATCATGTTTCACCTTAGTTGTTGTTGGAACTGATCATGTGTTGCTCAATTTATCACTTATACTAGTTGTTATATTTATTTATATTATTTTGGTTGTTGTTTTACTCAAATAATCGGGTATGGTCTCCTAAATGTATCATCATAGACTCACACTTCTAATCTGAAACCTCTAGTGTACGAGGAGGTGCACCTGAGGTCATTTGACACAACAACTCAGACACTAGTTTTATTGAATCCCGGTACAGGATGTTACATTAATAATCAATTATGATAAAAATATGAGTTGGGCATGACCCATTTGACACTTCCACTATGCCCGGAACCTTCATGTCTAATTGAGTAGAATGTCATCAAAAACCTATATGGGAAAACACCATTTAGGTTGTTTTTGACACTTTAAATAATTGACCTCAGTCATCATTAATAAATCTCACACTCACATTCCTATAATATATGGACCTTACGTGCCAAATATGATGCATGATATCTCTCTTTCCTTTATCGGCCAAGAGTTAAAATCAATCACTAGCCTCTCACCAATGGGCCGAGATCCATAAATTCATACTAATTCATAACTCCACACAACATTTGTGTCACTCAAAGAGAAAATCATATACAACTATAACATTGCATATCAAGAACAACAATCTCATAACCCTGGAAACTAAGACTTCTTAACGGAATAGGTGTTCTTGATGCACCAGTATGATATCCATCACAGGTTTTGATACATCTCTAATGATCTTATCTACCATATCCCAAATAACAATGCAATAGGAAAAGAAACACCTTTGATACCACTTTGTCATGTCCCGATCTGACTCACTCTATAAACAATAACCGTGTTGGCAACAACACCTCAAGCGCGTCTCCTCATATTTCAGAGGCTTTCAACTAGAAATGAGGTCCTAGGGTGTGTCCGTAAAGATACTATGCTATCATATTATAGTAAGAAACCAATAGAAATAACCAAACATCATCCGTAGAAGTAAATAATCAAAGTACAGAAGAAATAAATATAAATAAGGTTGTAATAAATGAATGGAAAGCAGTAAGAGCCCAAGTATCTATGTCATACATACAACAACGATAGTCCATTAGACTGATCACATATACAAGAGTACATATAATAAATTGAAATAAAATTGCATGTCTCTGCTTCTAACTCTGATCTGAAACATATACCCGGTCTTTAGATCACTGTCAAGATACTCCAGCCCGATCATAAGAATCCACACAAATGGATTCACTTGATCATGCAACCATGAGACTTAATATTATCCATCGTGTATATATTCTCAACCTGAAATAATACATAAGGTCTATAGGCACATAGAGGTGCACATACTATTGGTTCTGGGTGCATCAGAAGCGTTCGTTGGTGGGTGATATATTAAATTTTCTCTTAATAATCTTTATTCGAAACCAAGAGCGAGGATCTTGCACATCAAATTTACAATTAATTAATTTAATATCTAAAAATATAAATACTTGGCCTTAGGAACTTTCTTCGTTGATGATTTTTGATCCTCCGAAAAGGTCTTTCTGGATTGCTTTCATTACGCTTGTGAGGATCCAAGGGTAGAATCCCTCTAGAGGTGATCCACACATGATTCAATGGTCTCTGAGAAATGCTACTCTTTCTCCGGGTGCTAGCATGGAAAATCAAATGTCTTGCGTTGTTCGTTCTTGATCACTCTTTCTTCGGTCTTGAAGAAATTCTCTCTTAGGTTTCTCATTCTTGAGTGGGAAAGAGGAGGAAGATTCAAGAGAGAATTTGATGTGTGCAACAATTCTCTATTCTCAAACTTGGAATTGGTTTTGAATTAATTACAAAATAGATGTAGTTGTCTATTTATAGAGCTGGGATTTTAGTTAAAAAATTTAATTGCATAACATCCATTAAATATAATTATAACCATTAATGAAATCCCATGACACATAATAATAATAAAAGTATTATTATTTTGTAGTGAACCAACTTGCACAAAATGGATAAATAATATTTACCAACTTAAATAATTATTTTATCATTGGTAATGGTCTTGGTCCATTTGAACTCCTCTTGTATTTATTGAACACCCGAATAAATATTTTATTTTCTTAAAAAATATTTTATTCACAAACTAGTAAATAAATATTTATTAAATATTCAAATATATATATATATATATATTATTCACAATCCGATGAATAAATATTTATTTAATTTATGTGATCATTATAACTGAAATAAAATTATTCCTTAGTCTTGAGAATAATATTTATTCCATTAATTAAATTCAAATAAAATTTAATCGAGACCACCAGAAACACTTAGTGTGTGTCCCTCTAAGATTCTTTCTCATTTGGAATTAGGCGGGCTTGCCAAAAGTCCAAAATTACTATCTAGAAAAGGGTCAAGGCACCCAAGAGAAAGAAATTAAATTAGAAATGATGACAACCACATACGAATGCTCACTATGTAATATAATTCCTTTGTGACATAATCTTATCAAGTAGGTTGCATGATGGTGCCATCAACCTATATGCTTGATACATCATTCTTTGACTATCTGAAATGAACTCTTCATTACACCATGGCCATGGAATTTAAGATATTGGTTCTATTTCAATAAAAGTCTTAAGATATCAACTTCCATAAATATATAAGGTATAAATCCTTTCTTGACTTATCCATTAATAACATGTCATTCATGATGCACCTAATGTACCCTACTTCCTGACAACATATGGTGTGATGGTTTTTATCATCACATCTATGTGTGTGAGTCATGAAATGAATTAATGATAATCTTAAAGTCTAACGGTCTTTACACATGCTCGTAGATAGGAATATCCGATGACACCAAAACATTCAGAATTCCTACTGGCGGGTATGTTCTCATAATCTCTCATCTTGGATATTACCAAGTGATAACTTCATGAGAAGAATTCTCATCTTCTTACGAGTACTCGCACCTGATGGTCTATTTACTATGTGTCCCATCATAGTATGTTATCCAACTGTAGAACTATATTAAAAATATTTCCATAGCACTTCAAGGTTCTCATCGTAGTTGGGAACTACAATGACCTTATCAATGCAACAAATACTCTAGGACATTATTACATGATGGTCATGTGGAACAATGAAAAATATGCAATAACATATTTAATTTAATATTTTATACATAAAATATTCATGTAATCAAAGTAAAAATAGTTGGTTCTAGGACACCAACTCTAAAAAATTTTCACTTAGACTAGATCCAACTACCTACGACTTTTAGTCTGATAGACCTCACATGATAATCATGTTTATGCTAAGTCAATGCTTTAGTCAAGAGGTCTTCCACATTGTCTTTCATGAAAAGACTTATCACTGCAACTTCACCTCTTTGAGAAAAAATCCTTCAAGATATGATACTTGTAAAGTATGTTCTTCATCCACTGATTTGACCTTGGCTATTTTGTGAGAGCCACTGTTTTAGTATTATCACAATAGAGTGTTATGGGATCTTTACTACTAGGTACCACATAAAGATCTTGGATGAAATTGTGCATCCAAACTTTTTCTTTAGTGGCCTCATAAGCTGCAATATACTCAGACTCTACTGTATAATTTGCGACCACATCCTGCTTTGAGATCTTCCATCTCACAACACCTCCATTCAAAGTGAAGATGTATCCCGTTTGTGACATCATGTCATCTTGATCGGTCTGGAAACTATAATCTGAATATCCTATGATGACTAGTTCTTCATATCCTCCATAAACCGTGAACATATCCTTAGTATGCCTCAAATACTTAAAGATAGTCTTGAATTCCATCCAATGACGGTCACCTAGATTGGCTTGATATCTTCCTACCATACTTAATGCGTAGGCGATGTCTAGCCTAATACATGGCATAACATACATGATTGACCCAATCACTGATGCGTATGGAATCCTTTCCATTCTATTTCTTTCCTCATGGGTCTGAGGAAACATTTTCTTGGAAAGATGAATGCCATGTGATGCTGGCAATAATCCCCTCTTGGATTTTTCTATACTGAATCTCTTCATTATCTTTTCAATGTATGTACTTTGACTTAGGCTGAGAAACCTCTTGGATTTATCATGATGGATCTTGATCCCAAGAATATATTCTACCTCTTCGAAGTATTTCATGGAAAATCATTTATCCAACCATGCCTTAATAGACCATAAGACTGGTATTTCATTTCCAATAAGTAATATGTCACCAACATATACTATTAAGAAAATGACTACACTCCCACTAAAGCGTTTGTAGACACAAGGCTCACATTCATTTTTATAAAACCAAATCCCATTATGGATTTATAAAAACTAATATTCCATGACATGGATGATTTTTTAATCCATTCATGGATTTTTGCAACTTACATATCTTATTGGAATCCTTTGGAGTCACAAACCCTTCAGGATGTGTCATGTAGACATCTTCCTGAAGGTTCCCATTAAGGAAGGCTGTTTTGACATCCATTTTCCAAATTTCATAGTCATGGTAAGCCGCAATGTAAAGTATAATTCGGATGGATTTTGGTATTATAATTGGTGAAAAGGTTTCATCATAGTCAATACCTTGACACTATTTAAACCCTTTTGCAACTAGTTGTGCCTTATAGGTACTAACTTGTCCTTCCATGTACAATTTATTCTTGAATACCCATTTGAAACCAACTGGATTTACATCCACTGGAGAATCTACCAAAATCCAAACTTGGTTTTGGTACATGGAATCCATTTCAGAATTCATGGATTCTTTCCACTTGGCAATGTCTTTTCCACTTACTACTTCCTTATAGGTTATAGGATCATTATTATCAACTAATAATGAGTCACCATCCTCGTTAAATATAAAATCATACTATTCTGGTTCTCTAACCTCTCTTTTACTCCTATGCAGTTATTATGTCTCTGTAATAGTTTCTTTTTCTATAGGGATTTGTGGAATCTAATCCTGTACCGAATTTTGTGTGCCTTGAGCCTTGACTTTATCGAAGTTTATCTTGATCCCACTATCTCTTTTGGAGATGTGATCCCTCTCAAGGAATATGGAATGTCTGGCCACTATAACCCATTTTTCTGAGGGGTCATATAGGTAATATCCCCTTGTTTCCATAGGGTATCCTATAAAGGTAAACTTTCTACCTTGGGGTGCAGGTTTGTTACCTAATGAGGCCTTAACAAATGCTTCTATTCCCCACACATGTAAATTCAATAACATGGGTTTTCTTCCACTCCAAAAATCATATGAAATACCATTTATGGATTTAGTTGGTACTTGGTTTAGTATGTGTGCCACTATTTGTAACACATATCCCCAAAAGGATAATGGAATATTTTCATGACTCATCATTGATCTCACCATGTCCAACAAGGTTTGGTTCCGTCTTTCGCTTACACCATTCCATGGAGGCGTGTAAGGAGGAGTGAGTTGGGATATGATCAAAAACTCCTGTAATTAATCAATGAATTAATATATTCTACACCTCGGTCTGAGAGGAGTTTCTTAATCTTCCTACTAAGCCAGTTCTCAACTTCATTAAAATAATCTGACTTATAACTCATTAAGTAAATATTTCCAAATATACAAAAATCATCAGTAAAAGTTATAAAGTATGAGTACCTACCCCTTGATTTAATGATAAATGGTTCACACACATCTGTATGAACTAATTCAAGAAGATATTTAGTCCTTTCACCATTACCACTAAATAGGGTTTTGTTTATTTTTCCTTGTAAACATGCATGATATACACCAAGTTTTTTTAGTTCAAAAGAATATAAATATCCATCTTATGTAATCTTGTCAATCATTTTTCATTTACATGGCCTAACTGGTGATGCCAAAGTTGGGTGCGGTACGAGTCATGTGAAGTAACTTCATTTTTGATTTCCATTACTTGGTTCATGTAATCCAATACGTAAAGACCGTTATATAAATGTGTATTACCATAAAAATGTTATCTTTATAAAAGAAAAAACATTTATTTCCAAATTTGAAA
Organism: Viscum album; assembly: GCA_963277665.1. Lineage (NCBI taxonomy): Eukaryota > Viridiplantae > Streptophyta > Magnoliopsida > Santalales > Viscaceae > Viscum > Viscum album. The sequence goes on from OY728166.1 coordinate 1,326,601,337, forward strand.
ATAAATCCATCTGTATCTAGTCTGGATATAGAAATAATGTTTTTAGTAACTGAAGTCACATAATAACAACCCTTTAAAACCAAGATCATTCCTATCAGAAATGTGAGGTGGAAGTCCCAGATAGCTACATAAACAAGTTTAGCTTCATTGTATGCCCATAGATCTACCTCCCCTTGGTCAATTTTTCTTAATATACTTGGTTTATATATTTGAATACATATGTTAAAACTACAATTTGTATCTAATACCCAATTTATAGAAACTTGATAACAAACACACCTGAAGCTTCCCCTTTCTTATTTAGTTGGGTGAAGTTTTTCTTCCAGTGGCCCTTCTTGCCATATGTGAAGCAGACAACATCATATTCCCTTACTTCCCCTTTGATCTTCTTATTCTTGGAATGGTGTGTAGAAACATTGTGCTTAAAGATATTTTCTTTAACTTTCCATTTGTTCACCATAAGGAAAGAATTATTTTCATGCTTCATATATTTTTCTACTTGGTGAAGTAGGATAAGAAGATCTAGTAGAGACTTCTCAATGTTTTTCATATTAAAATTTACAAAAAAAAACTGAAGAAGTTCTGAGGGAGTGATTTCAGAATGAGATTGATGTCTAGTTATTTGGGGAGTTTAAACCCTAGAACCTCTAGGCACTCAATGTAGCCAATGATATTGACTACATGAGGCCTAGCTGGGGAACCCTCTCCAAGATTACTCTAAAAGAATGCCTTGGAAATATAAAACCATTCTTATCTAGATCTCTTTTGGTAAAGACCACGGAGGTTCTCAAGCATGCTATACGCATCCATGTTTTCGTGAGACTTCATGAGTTTACTATACATAGATGAAAGCATCAAACATTGAATGTTGGTTGTGTCATTAATATGTTTTTTGTAGACTAGGAACTCTTCATCACTCACTTCTTGAGTAGGCGGATCATTCATTGAGGATTCTAGCATGTAAGATTTCCATTCATGGAATAGAATAACCCAAAGGCATATAAACCACTCATAGAAGTTACTGCCAATGAGGAGATTTTATTTATCCAATATTGATCGTAGAGATAGTGATATTTTCATTTTATTCTACAATTAAAAGGGTAGATTATTAGTACTTTTCTTGAGTACATATTTTGTGAGAAATAATTAATTGATTTTATTAAATCTACCACTATTTTATCGAGTATCAATATCCCTCATCATTGAACTTGGAATTTCTAGTTGTTAGGACATTCTAGTGGCAAGGATCCATATTCCCCTTCACATAACCCCGATAAGGGTTGGTTAAGCTATTTTGAAGGTATTTAGGTAGGCAATTCTTTTATAACTGCAAGCTTATAGCTCCTTGATCCATTGAGTGCACTCCCCCATCTAGAAATCCTAATGTGGATTTTCTCAACACTTTCCTCCAAATTACACCACGTCTAGAAAGGGATACTCCTCTTGATGTAAAATGGTTAAGTCAACCTGAAACTTTCATAAGAACTTCCCTTATAAAAGTAAGTGTCCCAACAAGGGTTGGTCAAACACATAGTTCTATTGAATTTTGTTCCTAATCAAGTAACGAAATTCTTAGTTTGGATTAATATTAGATTGAGGGATTTTATTTTATTATGCATAAGTTTTTATCTAGTTTTATCTTTTACATGTCTTGTTAATATTTAAGTGGATATTTACTTAATTATTTAACCATGTTTGGATAAAACATTTATGCATAATCAATTTTATTTAAATTACATATTTACATATTAATTTTTATTCATTAATATGATCACAGTATTGAATCAATAAATATAATTTTAATACATTAAACAAAAAATAAATAATTAATTAAATGACCAGATCATGAACTTATCTAATGGTTGATTTAATGAGCAGACATTAAATCAACCTATGACCTAGGAGAAATAACTCATTTTATCAGACTTGGAATGAGATACAACATTCCATGCGTCCACCTATGTATCATTGAATTGGTGTCATTATAGTTCCATCTTGAACCATCCCCACACGCCTTGGGATTATCCATTAATTAAAAATATTTATTAGTCATGTGCAGGTAAGGGGAACCAAAAGATTGGTTAAAGGGAATTACATAAATATCCTTGTACATATAGGTCCTACATAATAATGGAGGGAGGGGTGACTCACAGGCCATATTTTAAATTAATATTAAGAAATAGAAAAAACCATGTGGTAAATTTAATTAAATAAATTTCAACACATACATAGGTCTTGGTCAAGCTTGTGGATGGTCAGACATACAACGAATATGAAAAATTAAATGGCTAGCATTCCTTTATTCATTATTTTATTATGTAAGATAAACATACTTGCATTAATTAATTAATTAATTCTCATTCCTCTTAATGATAATACAATCTTATTTGGAGATACCCATCATTAATGGCATTTATGGAAAATAAATAGCATAACTAAGAATGAGAGATTAATTACAATAAATAAATTCATCATTTTAAAATTCTTTAAAACCATTATTAAATTGTCAAACACACAATAGTGTAATAATCAATAAAATAGTTTTTTCATGCTGTAATTTTAAATTTAATGTAATTTTAATTTTTCCCATTAATGGGATACTACATGGCATGTACATGCAGTTACACACCATGTACCCTAGTTTCCATATATCCAAGTCACATGCCTGGGGATTCGGTGTGTGGACTCATCCAGACAACATGGAGTGTACATGCCAATTACACACCCTGTATCCAATTTTCATGTGCTAGGTTGTCCTAGATAATACACGGTTTGAAATAAAAGCATCGTGTGTAATTAATTACTCGGTGCATCTAGATACATTGTGCATGGGTATACAGTGTGTACTTTGGGTGCAGGTGGTGTAATCCAGTTTTACCAGCCATTGATTTGGCTCTTCCCAATGGCATCTCTGGTCGTTCTTCATTTATTATTAAGCCTTTAAGAAAATGAAAGACTGAATGAACTTGATTAATATATCAATAACATGTTAATTCAAATCGTATTAAATAATGGATAACATGAAATAACATCTAACCAAAATTTCCCATAGATCAACAATCAAATAAATAATTATAAATTTAAATGTGACCCCTTTGATACCACTTGTTAGTTTCAGGCACAACAAAAACGTGCGTTGGTGGGTGATATATTAAAAAATAATAATCATTTCCCAAAACCAAGAGATAGGATCTTTCACATATAATTAATTTATTTAAAATATATGAAGAAATAAATACATGTGATTAGTAAGTTTCTTCATTGATTATTATTGATCATCCAAAAAGGCCCTTCTGTATTTCCTTCATTGCGCTTGTGAGGATCAAGGGTAGAATCCCTCTAGCGGTGACCCACATGTGCTTCATGTTGGAACCAAGGTTGTTCGTTGATAATAATGGAGTTTGGTTTGTGTTTTTTGTCAATATGCGTATAGATAACTATGGAGTTCATAAGGAATGAGGTCATATGTTTTAGGCCGAAAGAAGTATTAAAGGTGACACGGTTTCCTAGTGTTTTCCAAATTTTTGGGCCTCAAAATATTGAATTTGGTGTTGGAAAACAAAGGGTTTTCACATAGGAGTGAATGGTATGCGAAATGAAAAAGAAAATCAGAAAAATATAGGAACCTCATACCTCGGAACATGGACCGTGTACCATGTTCCGAGAAGGGTTTTCAGCTACGTACCTGGTAATGGGAACAGTACACGGAGCGGTGCGCAAAACTGAAAATGCTTCCCAGTGACAGTACGCGGTGAAGGCGTGCGATATGCGGAAAGATGAAGGTTGGTAGTATTGTTATAGTTTCCAAAATAGTAGTGGTATGTGGTGGAGGATAACAGTATGTGAATGGAGTTTAGTATACAGTGAAGATTGTCCCACATTGAAAATTTGGGTAAATCAGATTGGCCAAATTTGCGGAGTTTTTTGCCAATTTAAGGGGCAATAATCCCCATTGTGAAGTGATGAGATTGGAGATTAAAATTTTGGGAAGAAATTCGGTGAATTCTGAAGTGGTTCGCAGAGGAGAAGAAGGTACGTAGAGAGAATCACCCAAGTATGGAAAATAGTCCACAGAATAGAGTGTGGTTCGTGCAGGAAACTCTTACAGTACACGGCGGAACAAGGAAATACACAGAGCAGGATCGTACATGGAGAAGCTGAGTAGTACGTGGAGTAAGGCAGTATGCGGAGCAGGGAAATTCACCAAGGAGTTGGAAGGTATGTGGAAATAGTAGTGGTACATGGAAGACAGTGTGCCTGGCACAAAGTGACAATGAAAAACTCTTGTAATCCATAACTTGTGAAGATTAGTGTTTTTTTGGTATGACTGAAACATTGTCAGCATATGATCCTTAGATATAGCCCTTAGTGGTAAACCAAGTAAAATTGATGTGTCATCACTTTTCATGTGATTGTTTATTTTCTTCACTTCCTCTTTATATAGGTTTAACAGGTTCCTACCAATGTGGGAACAAGATCCATCAATTTAAAAGAAAAATTTTACACCCTGATTCACCCCTCTCCTCTCAAGGTGTTCTGGGGTTCTTCAAGCGGTATAAATGGGTAAAGGTTGCTGGTGTTAAATTTTTCCTATTTTTCTAACATGGAGAATATAGTTAATGTCAGGGTGTTCCTTTGTTTTATGGAAGTAACTTTTAGATATATAAGAATGGGATGAGATCTCATATAAGATCTCTTGGAATTGATGTAATTTTTTTCACTGCACAAGGAATACAAGACTCTAATCCAACCGGTCTATCTATGACAGATATAGATAGGAAAATGATGGATGTTTATGCTTAAGCATAGAATGACCAAACTGCAGCTCTTTATGATCAAATATATCTAAAGGTGGTGAACTTTACATCAGAAAAGTCTATATGGGAGAAACTGGATAATATTTATGAAGGTGATAGCAAAGTGAAGGAGGTGATGCTCTAAGTTTTAAATAATAGGTTTGATGATCTGAAGATGCACCCTAATGAGAATGTAGATTCTTTCTTCAATAAAATTACTGAAGTTGTAGAAGAAATTTGAGGGCTTGGAGAATAGATCAAAGACATTAATATTTTAAAGAAAATCATGAGAAGACTTCCTCACATTTATAATGCAAAGGTTTTAACTCGTTAAGAAAGTTATCTTTCCAAACTTTCTCTTGATAATCTATTGAGCAGCCTGGTGGAATATGAGATGAGAGTCAACCTAGAATATGCAACCACTCATGTATGAAAGGAAATGGAATTCAAAGCCATAGACAAACTAGAAATTTCAGGAGATTATATTGATGAAGATTATGAAGAAAAATAATTTCTTTCTCTCATTTCCAAGAAACTCAAGAAGGGAATGGGTAAATTTTAAGGAAAGTTACCTCTGGCTTGTTTTCGTTGTGGAAGAGTTGGGAACATTTCCCCTCGTGTCCCAAGAAATTTCAATGATGAAGAAATCAAAGATGGATACATTCAAAAGCCTCAGAAAAGATTTTTCAAAAATAGAGACTTCAAATCTGGAAAAGAAATTTCAATGAAAGAGTTTTTTTATAAAGAAAAAGATGAGGAAAATCAACTCTTTGAGGAAGATGAAGCAGAATTCAAATCTGGGAACTATGCTTCCATGATGGATACCATTAAAAAGTTTGAACCATTTACAGATAAAGCTAGAGATAATCAATTGATTACTAATTTTTATCCCAAGTTTAAACTTAAGGATACTTTTGGTAATATTGAGAATAAATGTAAGAGATGAAATAAGTTGAAAGAAATGGTTGAGGAATCATCAGAATATATTGATTAGTTGGAAGCAAAAATTGAACAACTAGAAGAACTGGTGAAAGTACAGTCATCAATCCTTGAAAGCACTGGTGATGTTGTGGAACTAAAACTCAGAATTGAAGGACAAGAAAAGGTCATCAATGACCTTAACTTGAGACTGGAGGAGAAGTCCAAGACCATTGAGGGACTTGAAGAAGAAGTTGTTACTCTAAGAAGTAAACCCAAAAGTGAATCATTTTCAAAAGAAGTAAAGAAGAAAATACAATTTTAATGGTTCTTGGATACTGAGCTTCTAGAGAGATCAAAACATGGTTTTAATGGAGTTGAAAAGATCTTGAGTGATTAAAGACCCACATACATGGGAAATAGTGTAATTGGTTGTGATGCTGAAACGTCAAATGATTTAAATAAAGTGAACCACAATAAAGGCAAGTTGAAAGTTGATCATGCTGAAAAGACACCAGAAGCGCAGAAAAAAACCCTTAAATCAAACTAAAAGAAGAACTAAATATTATCCTCGAGTTTCCAAAAATGATTGTTAGTCAAACTTTTTTCTTGAGGAAGAAGTCATGTGGATAAATAGAAGTGAGAAGACATTCCCATTCATGAAGTGTCAGTTTTGTGGCTATCTGGGCCATACCATGTCATACTGTAAATAGGTAAGGAACTATATGAATGAGGAAGAGTTAGGAGTTCAAAAAAGGAGAAAATATTCATATCCTACTTCTTATAGAAGAAATAATTTCTATGGATATTGTTTTCACTATTCTAACTTTGGCTATAAAGTTGTGTATTGCAGGAAGAGGTATGATAGGAGAAATTCCTTCAATGTTGAGAGAAAAGTCAATACTCGTCAACTAGATGGTGTTGCTATTTCAAATAGGTTTGCTCCACTAGAATAATAATTTGAATATGAAGAACCCATTTACATGGAAGAGAGAATTGAAAGGTCATCAGTGTCCTACACTCAATCCAATATCTCATGGAAAGAAAAGAGAAAAATTGAAAAATCCAATTTTACAGAAGTAGCCCTCAAAGCTCCAAGAACAACAACACCTAGATTCTTAATAGTGGATGTTCATCCCACATGATGGGTAATGCAGACCTATTAACAAATGTCAATAAAAATGTCAATGGAACAGTGAGGTTCAGTGATGACGGTGATTTGAAGATAAAATGCAGTGGAAGTACTAAGCTAGCTAATGGAGAGATAAAAAAAACTGAAGTCTTTTATGTGGATGGTATGTGTCACAATCTTCTTAGTGTGAGTCAACTCTGTGTCTCAGGTCTTATTGTGAAATTCAATCAGAATGGTTGTATTATAAGAGGAAGGTCTGAGAATTATTTCATGAAAGGTTGTATAACAAGATGGAAACTTATATCAAGTTGATAGCAAAGAGAACATTTTCTACTTATCAATTGAAGAGGAAAACAACTTATGGCATCAGAGATTGGGGCACATCAGTCATCAAGACATGGAAAAGATATATAAGATGAATATAGTCATGTATATCCCTAATTTTAAGTATAAATGAGAAAATACCTATGATGCTTACATGCGAGGGAAACTGGTATGCAGTTCCTACCGGTCAAAGAAGAAAAGAGCATCAAATCTCCTTGACCTCATCTATACAGATGTATGTGGACCGATAAATATTGTCGAAACACGTGGATAAAGGTACTTTGTTCTTTTCATATCTGATTACAGTAGAATGGAATGTGTTATCATTATATATAGGAAGTAACAAGTTCTTGATTGCATGAAAACCTATCAACAAATCATTGAGAATGATACTGGACAGAATATCAATGTCCTATAGTCTGAGAATGGATGGGAATACACGTCCATTGAATTTAAAAATTACCTAGAGAACCATGGGATACAACATGAGTTAGAAGTTGTGATAACTCCATAGCAAAATGGAGTTGTTTAGCATAGGAATTGACGGGTAAACAACATGTCCAGAACTATACTGATTGAGATTCATATTCCTTGACATTACTGGAAAGAGGTAGTACAAGTTACAATTTATATTCAAAATCAAACAGGGCTATATATGGGTGATACAAAGACACCATATGAATTGTGGCATGGAAGGAATCCCTCTTTGAAATATTTTTATGTCTCTAGAATAATATGTTACATACGGAAAAAAAAAAGAAGGAAATCAATGGAAGTATAAAGACAATGCAGACGAAGGAGTATTTCTTGGATACTCAATGAACAACAAAGCCTATAAGTGTTTCAATAAGCACTTGGGAATAATTGTGTAAAGTAGTGATGTTAATATCATTGAATAGAAAAACATGAATGCTTCAAATAATTCTTATACTAATGTGATAGAAGATGAGGAATAATGTGAACATGTAGCGAATGATAATACATAGGTAGAGGAAGATGTACAAAACTCTCAGGATTCATGTCATGATGTTGACTCAAAAGAAGAATAGGAAGAGGAAGCCATAGGTGGATGGAATTTGGTCAAACCCCAAAGGAGAAATCAAAGAGTAGATATTGATTAGTCCAATATTATTGGGGATCAGAATGCACCTATGTAGACAAGGCGAATGAGTAATAATACACAATCTGCATTTCTATCAGTTGTGGAACCATCCTCATTTAAAGAGGCTACAAAGGATAAGTCATTGGTGAAAGCAATGAATGAAGAGTTATTTCATATTGAAAAAAAAACAAAACTTGGGATCTTATCAAAAGACCTAAATATCACAATGTGATTGGTATGAAGTGAATTTTCAAGAAAAAATTTGAAGAGTATGGAAATGTGATCTAAAATAAGATGCACTTGGTCTGTAAAGGATATTCACAAATCAAAGGCATTTATGTTGAGGTGAAATTTGCTCCAGTAGCAAGACTGGAGTCAATCAGGTTGTTTATTACTATGGAAATCCAAATAGATTATAAAGTGTATCAAATATACATCAAGATAACATTATTAACTAGAGTATTGGAAGAAGAAGTATACATTGAACAACCCATGGGGTTATTGCTTGGAAACGATGAACTGAAGGTCTGAAAATTGAAGAAAGCTCTCTATGGCCTGAAACAAGCACCATAGGAATGGTATTCTCAGTTGGAATCTTATCTGAGATATCTTGAGTTTAAGAGAGTAGTATTGGATCATAATCTATATGTGAAGAATTCTCAAAAGGACTAGTTCATGGTATTGGTATACGTGGATGATATTTTTTTTGTGGAAGCAGGCATGGATCAGTGGATGAATTTACCAATCACATGAAATCAGAATTTGAAATGTACATGATTGGTGAACTCACATACTTTTTAGGGTTACAGGTGATTCATAAGAAGGATTACACTTTCATTTCTCGTGAAAAATATGAAAGAGAGCTACTGAAAAAAAATCAATGTGCATGATTCCAAACCAATATCGACTCTAATTGCAGTTGGAACAAATCTTGGGTGGCATGATGATGGGACTTCTATAGATCCCACCATTTATAGAAGAATCATTGGAATCCTATTGTACCTGATGGTGAAACGGCCAGATATTGTCTTTAAAACTTGCCTTGCGGCCCACTTTCAGAGTAATATGAAGGAAGAACATATGGAATAAGTGAAAATAATCATGAGATACATTCAAGGTAAAAATAAATATGGTCTATACTTTACTGCAGGAAGAGATAGCGAACTATATATTTTTATGATGCTAATTCGATTGGAGATGTAGTGGATAGAAAGCCCACCATTGGTGGAGCATTCTATATTGGGATGAAATGTGTGGGCTAGCTGAGCAAGAAATAGGAAAGTACTTCTCTTAGTAATGCTGAAGCTGAATATATATCTGCTACCAAGGAATGCACTCAGTTACTTTGGATGAAACAGTAACTAACTAACATAGGTGAAGAGGTGAAACAACCAATGGTGATTTATTGTGATAACAATAGTACAATTGATCTTAGAAATAATCTTGTTCAGCATTATCGTATGAAACATATTGAAATCAGATATCACTTCATCAAGGAAAAAGTTGAACAATGCATGATCAAAATGGAACATATGGTAACTGATGAGAAAGTGGATTATATTATGACCAATCCATTATCAGCAGTTGTGTTTTAGAAACATCGGTTGAACCTCAGTGTTTAGCCACCTCCCAGTGCTTAAGGAGGTTACAAGACTCACCTCTCCCTAGTTGTTTTAACTGTTTTTAATCTGTTTGTGGAAATGATATAGGTTTATGGGGGAGATACGATCCAGGGGAAGCATGTTATGTTTACTCTACAAGTCAATATTTAGTTCATTGGTTTTATTACCAATGGGGTAAAATGGATAAATTCAATGGAGAGTGATCTGTTTTTTTCTCTGGATATAGGAAAGATGGAGAATAGAAAAATCTAGAACTACAACTATGGTGGAGAAAATAAAATAATGAGAACTCAATTCATATCTTCTCTCTTGTTTTCTACATTGAGCACTGCTCACGTATACTTAGAGTGATGGCTGAGTTGTTTCTTGAAGGTTTGGGTTTTGATCATAGCTCATGAATTAGTAAATTTATCTGGAGATTTCCAACAAACCCAAAGGGGGAGATTGTTGGAACCAAGGTTGTTCATTGATAATAATGGAGTTTGGTTTGCATTTTTTGTCAATCTTTACATGGATGACTAGGGAGTTCGAAAGGAATGAGTTCATAAATTTGAGGCCTAAAACAGTATTGAATGTGGCATAGTTTCCCAGTGTTTTCCCAGTTTTTGGGCCTCAAAATCAAGAGTTTGGTGTTGGAAAACAAAGTTTTTTCACATAGGAGTGAACGGAATGAGAAATGACAAATAAAATTGACAAAATAAGGGAACTAGGTACCTCGGAACATGGACCACGTACCATGATCCAAGAAGGGTTCACATCCACATACCTGGCAGTGGGAACGGTGCGTGGAGGGGTGCACAGAACTGAAAACGTTTCACAGTGACGGTATACGGTGAAGGCGTGCGGTACATGGAATGCTGAAGGTTGATGGGATTTTTGTATTTTGAAAAACAAGATTGGTACATGGTTGAGGATAATAGTACTTGAATTGAGTTTAGTATACAGTGAAGATTGTCCCACATTGAAAATTTGGGTAAATTAGATTAGCCAAATTTGCGGAGTTTTGTGCCTATTTAAGAAGCAGTAATCCCCTTTATTAAGTGAAGAGATTTGAGATTAAAATTTAGGTAAGAAATATGATGAAGTAAGAAGTGGTTTGAGGAGTAGAATACGATATGTGGAGAGAATCATCCGTGTACAGAAAACAGCCCACAGAAGAGAGTGTAGTTCGAACAGGAAGCTCTCGCGGTACGCGGCGGAGCAAGGCAGTACGTGGAGCAGGACTGTACGCAGAGAAGCTAAGCAGTACATGGAGTAAGGTAGTACACTAAGTAGAGCAGTTCACCGAGGAGCTGGACAGTACATGGAAACAGCAGTGGTATGTGGAGGAGGTGGTCCGCGCACCATACCCAGAACACAGTACACGGAACACCCAAGGAATCTAGAAAATTGACTAAATCGGTTTTGTGAAATTAATTTCCATAACATATCAGTGTATTGAAAAATAAATTAAATATATGTGTGATTATGGGACTTCAACAGAGAACCCATTTATAGTTGAGGATGCATGATTTAATTCTAAACCATTGAAGTGACCTTCAAGTCGATAAACTAAGTGAAGATTTTTCCAATTCAGTGAGCAAGGAGGAGTCAGCAGAAGTGATCAGAGGGACGTAGTGTTCTATCCTAAAAACGTTGTAAAGGTAGTGCGCTTGGCATAAAGTGACTATGCTAAACTCTTGTAATCCATAAATTGTGAAGATTAGTGGGTTTTTTTCGACCTACATGCTATCAGCATATGCTCCTTGTATGTTTCCCTTAGTGGTGAACCGAATAAAATTATTGTGTTATTGCTTTGCATGTGATTGTTTATTTTTTTCACTTCCTATTTAGACAATTTTAACAGGTTCCTACCAATGTGGGAACAAGATCTATCAGTTTAAAAGAAAAATTTGACACCCTAATTCACCCATCCCCTCTTAGGGTGTTCCGGGGTCCTTTAATTCAATGGTCTCCGAGCAATGCCACTCATTCTCCGGGTGCTAGCACGGTGAATCAAATGTCTTTCATTATTCATTATTGATCACTCATTCTTCAGTCTTAAAGAAATTAACTATTGGGTTTCTTGTTCTTGAGAGGGATAGAGGAGGATGAGTCAAGAGAGAATTCATTGTGCACAGTAATTCTCTATTCCCAAACTTGGAATTGGTTTTGAATGAATTACACAATAGATCTAGCAGTCTATTTATAGAGATAGGATTTCAATTACAAAATTTAATTACAGAACAACCATTAAATATAATTATAACCATTAATGAAATCCCATTCCACATAATAATAATAATGGTATTATTATTTTGTGGTGTTCCAACTTGTACAAAATGGATAAATAATATTTATCAGCTCGTAAATAATTATTTTATCACCGGACACGATGTTGGTCCATTCGAACTCCTCTTGTATTTATTGAACACCCAAATAAATATTTTATTCTCTTAAATAAATATTTTATTCACAAACTAGTAAATAAATAATTATTAAATATTAAATAAAATAAATAAATATATTTTATTCACAATCTTGTGAATAAATATTTATTTAATTTATGCGATCATTATAACATAAATAAAATTATTCCTCAATCTTGAGAATAATATTTATTCAATTAATTAAATTCAAATAGAATTTAATCAAGACCACAAGAAACACTTAGTGTGTGACCGTTTAGGATTCTTTCTCATTGGCATTAGGTGGGCTTACCTAAATTCTAAGATTACTATCTATAAACGGGTCAATGCACCGAAGAGAAAGAATTTAAAGTTGAAATGATGACAACCACATATGAACGCTCACTGTGTAATATAATTCCTTTTTCACATAATCTTATCAAGTAGGTTACATGATGGTGTCATGAACCTATTTTCTTGATACAACATTCTTTGACTATCTAAAAAAACTCATGGTTACACCATGACCATGGAATTTAGGGCGATGGTTTTATTTCAATCAAAGGGTCGAGATAGTAACTTCCATAAATATGGAAGGTACAAATACTTTCTTGACTCATCTATTAAAAACATGTCATTTGTGATGCACCCAATGTACCTTACTTCCCACCAACATATGGTGTAATGGTTTTCGTTAGCAAATATAAGTATGTGAGTCATGACATGAATTAATAATAATCTTAAAGTCTAAGGACCATTACACATGCTTGCATATAGAAATATCTGATGACACCAAAACATGAAAAATTCCTACTGGAGGTTCTGTTATCATAATCTCCCATCTTAGAGATTACCAAGTGTGAAATTTATGAGAAGAATTCTCATCTTCTTATGAGTACTAACATTTGATGTTTTATACACTATGTGTCCCATCATAGTATGTTATCCAACAGCAAAAATTTATTAAGAATATTGTCATAGCACTTCAAGGTTATCATCATAGCAGGGAACTACTGTGACCTTATCAATGGGATAAATACTCTAGGATATTATTACATTATGGTATTTCAAAACAATGAACAATATGCAATAATATGTTTAATTTAATATGTAATACATAAAATATTCATTTAATCAAAGTAAAAACAGTTGGTTCTAGGAAACTGACTCTAATACGTACAGGGGTGAGAAATAAATATCAGTAGGCCACCCTACTGACAAACCTATAATTTTTTGTCATGAGTGCATGCTCCTAAAATATGATCAGCCTATCAAAGACACAACTAAAATAAAAGGAATAAAGTAAAATCATAGTTATCCTTAGGTATGTAAAGTTGATTGATTGGAAATCCTGTGAATAAGGAATTGAGCGGGATGTTGTACCACTCTATTCGTGTATAAAAAATTCAATACTTGGGACTATAATCCTGATCAATTATATTTGTTGATCCTTGGGCCTATAATCCCAATCAACCATACTTGTTTCGGTCAGCACCGGAAATGACTTTGAAGTAAAAAAACATAAGGGTATTATATTTTAATTAAGGGGAAATCAATCCAAAAGTCAAACAAGCATAACATAATTTCATTTAACCTATGATCATGTCCAAGGAATTTTGTATAATTAATACCAAATATCGCTCCTGGAATAATATAATTACATCTAATCTATGAGCCCATCCAAGGCATTCTCTTTTAGGAACTTGAGTTTCGCTCAATGCATAATTTAATAATTCAATATGTCGTATGATCTCATCCAAGTCATTCTGTATAGGAAATCCAAGTATCGCTCAAGGTATAATAGACAATGCAGTAATGGTGCGTCCACCCCGACCCTGAGGTGTATCTCAGGCATCGCTCAGGAATATTATCATCAATCCCTAAGAATATCAAAAATAGGGGTATGAAACATCCTTAATAACCTCCTCTGTAATCCCTCAGAGGGTATGAATCCCAGTGATAGATGGGAACTCCTCTAGCAGTATCATACAACTTGTGAGTCCCTCAAAGTCATTCCGTATAAGGGATCCAAGTATCACTCAAGGCATAGTAATATGGATCCTAATAAGTACCTCTAAGAATCTTGATAATGTGACAGTCAAACATGTAGGCACAAAATCCGGATCCCATGAAGTATATATGGGCATCCCAATCATTAAGCAAGCTCAACATCCATATCTTAGGAAGTACGCCTGAGTATCCCAATGATATATCACATCACATCAGACTCATCTTCCAAGTACCAGGAAGTGAATCTGGAAATCATAGTTGCATCAAGAGTAATCATGTGAATTCATAATTAAGGAGTAAGGTTGGAATAATGCCTAAATTTGTCACTACATCCATAGCCCCTTGTTCTTACTATTTTGGTATGAGTTATAAGGTGACACCCACTACCATATTTACCCAAACTCATAACACACTAGCTCAGGGTCAGTCAAACACTCGGTCACCCACTCAGTCTCCTAAATCAAACATAGGAGAGGCATCCCACTCAGGATCCTTAAGGTCTACACATATATATAGGCATTTCTCTTGGGATCCTTTAAGTTAACACATAGACAAAGGCATCCCTCTTGGGATCCTTGAAAACAGTAAGAAAGCAGAGGAATCCTCCACATGATCCTTAGAAAGAGTAAAAAGAGACATTTTACATGGGATCCTCAGAGAGATTAGTAAGTGGAGGCATCCTACACTAGATCCTCTAGGTTGAAACACATGGGGAGGCATCCTGTAGGGGATCTTTGGTCACACACTGGTCTCTAACAACCCAAGGCCTCACAAGCCTAAAGAGGGAGACCTCTAAGGGATGTGTCTTTAAGGGAAAAATATACTTAAAAATCAGTCTAGAGAAATTGATCATGACCCATATCAGATCAAGGTCTCACTTTAGGTTGGTGGTTTCTCCAAAATTTACCCAAGTTCTAAGGGTTAAGAGATCACTTGCAGTGTATCTTGGGTTGTCGAATCCTCAGAGACCTAAGAAGATCCTTATACACACAATAAAAAGAGATGGATTTTTGGATATGAAGTGGCCAGCTTGGGTTGATTTTATATGGTTTTAAAAGAGCACTAAGAGATCTATGTAAATTCAAATTATGACAAAATGAGTTGATCTTAGGTTATTGCTTGGGGTGGATTGGATGAATTATTTTTCCTACAATTTCAATTTCATTAACTTGAGAAGGGTTCATGCAATGAATTCAAACTAACCTCATCACTTACTGATTAAACACCTTAAAAAACACATGATAATAACCTATACACTTGTAGGATCATTTTCATGAGTAATCTAAGGTAAAAGATCTAATTATCACATAAAAGTGGGGTGAATAACTTCAATAAGGAAGAGGAAGAGATAAAATAATTGAATGAAAGAAACTCAAATAAAAGAAATTAATAACATTTATAGAGTGATAAATAACATCCAATATATCCCCTCGCTACTCCCTTGAATAAACCCATAAAATATTTATCCCTCTATTGATGACATTTTTTCAATGGAAGCGGGAAGTAGACTTATGAGGGTGGAATTGAAGAAGTAAAAACAACAAAATAATGATCACTCCACCGTTGTGTGAAAAACATCACAAGGTTTGGTGTGAAAAAGTTTACACCTTGAGGCAACGGTATCAAGTTGATATGAATACTAACAAAATAAGTGAAGAAGAAGAACTTTTATTGAGAACTAAGGTATTCGAACAACTTACATGAGAAGGAAGAACGTTATAAAGACAAATTGGCATAATAACATTACAATGAAAACAAAGCTCAAAGATCCCTAAATACTCCACCAATAATGCCTTAAATAGGAATTTATAAAGCCTTTGGACGATCCCCCATCTTCTCATGTGTCTTTAATTAATTTTGGTGGGCCTAGGTGTGTGTATAATTAATGTAGATGAAACTTTTCCACTCTTCCCCAGAAGTGGCAGCCAGCTTGCATCCACTGAAAATACGCACCGAAAGGACCTTATAGATGGATGAATTAGAGTGGACCATATAGATATAAAATGTATCCCAAGATGTCTCCTATAATCCTGTAAAATTTAAGCCCAAAATAATTTTTGGTTCTCGAGATATGATTACAATGGTGTGCTGTTTTTCTGGGACTCAGAATCTGGCCCAGAATTTCATCATCAACTTGGGCCACCTTGAACACCATTAAAACGTACAAATTAGCTTAGAACTCTATTTAATAAAATGTTCCCCATAATATCCTCTATCTTCATTTAAATTTTCAGAATCATTGGGATTTCATCCTGTACTCTACAGTACTTTTATTGGGTTGTTGTCCAGTTCACTTCGCCCAGAACTTTGTTGGTTCAAGGCCCACTTTGGTGGTCTTCCAATTTTAATCTACAAGTACTCTAAAATAATGAATTGTTCCTTATATCATGGGAGAACTGAAAATAAAATATGAAAATAAAGTTAATATTATTTAGTGTTTTATGATATATTCAAGAATGTACCATGTAATAGTGAATTTTAGGAATGAATTACTATCATAATGTGGAATAATGTTCAAAGTGTTAAATGAACTAATAATGATGTCTATGATTAATAAAGAAAACGAATATTATATTTTAAACAATGAATATTAGCCTATTTTAGAGGCTAATCACACCCCTCAACTTGATTTTTGCTAGTCCCGAGCAAAATATATCTCAAAAATATAAAATTTGAATTCCCTTTTCCAAAAACATTTTAATACACATTTCTCACCGAAAGATCTCATACCAAAAAATTATGAAACCCATAAAAATAATTTAAAACAATCTATAGGAATATCCCAAGCCCAATATCATTCCTTTGTTCAAATTCATCTCCATATTTCATCTAGTTTCAATTAAGCATGATGAAGTGTTGTGCGTCATAATAGACATGGGGGTTCATTTTCATTCGAGGGAGAAAAGATGGAACCACTAAGAGGAATAAAAAATAAATATTAAGATGAGTATTCATTTTTCCTTTTTTTGTTTTTTTTTTTGTTTTTTTTTTAATTTTTCCATGGTAATTGAAATTGAACTCAATCGAGTCAACCCATGTAGCAAGACTTTGTCGATGACTCTTAGGCTCAAAAACGTTAGGGAACCAAGTGAATCTCACATACTCGGGCATCAAAGACAAATTCAAATTACCACAAATAGAGATCAAATGCCCAACTTCGGGCCAGAAAACTATGGAGTCGTGATCCCCAAGTTCCGAAAGCCACACATTAGGTCAATCCATTACTCTATGCGCAATTGATTTTTTTTTGAATGCTCATGTTAAAATTAAAATGATCTCCAACCCTGTGCAATTTATTATGGACCCAAAGAACTCAAACTAATACCCTGCAATCTAGAGGACGTGCATTGTGTTTTTTTAAATAAATGGATGAAAATATAAATGGTGAAAATCACATCGGACAACCACACTTTCCAAAATCTATGAACATGAACTTAAACTTGCATTAAAATCAGAATCAAGGCATGAAAAATTATTTGATATCCAATTTCATAGTTTTCAATGTGTGTTATCCTGTTCAAGGTTTATAAAAATTTCCCTTCCACACATTTTATGATGAAAAAAAATCAATTCTTTTATTTCATCTCCCCCCAACATAGAATAACATTGTCCCCAATGTTTAAAGAAATGAAAACATAGATGGGGTTGGAGATAAGTTCAACAAAGACATTGAAAATGAAAATTATGGAATGAAGTCACCTGGTGGTTGATGTTGAAAATGCATTCCCTAGTCTCCCTTCAGTTTTGGTTCGAGTCCCAATGGCTTGGACGGTTGTGATAGGCTTTTCTCAATGACCTATGACATGTCTTTAATTTTTTTTTTATATTATTTTTTGTATATTTTTTTTACCTAAAAAAACATAAAAATAAAATAAAATAAACTGATGATGCATTTTCTTCTCTTAAATTTCTAGGTAAGGTATTACTCAGGGATCACACCACGTGACATGGATGAATATGGTACTCCCCTTTCATACCCATCCTTACTCATAAAAGAAGAACAGGTCAACAATCTAAATTATTATTATTTTATTATTTTTCTTTTAACCTACAAAAACATAAAAATAAAATAAAATGACGATACATTGTCTTCTCTTAAATTTATGGGTAAGTTATTACTCATGGATCACACCATGTGACACGAGTGAATATGGAACCCCCCTTTCATACCCATCCTTACTCATAAAATAAGAACAGGTTAATAGTCTAAGGATTTTTTTTTATTTTTCCTTTAACATACAAACACATAGATATAAAACAAATTGATGATACATTGTCTTATCTTAAATTTCTGGGTAAGGTATTACTCAGGGATCACACCACATGACATGGTTAAATATGGTGCTCCCATTTCATACCCATCCTTACTCATAAAAGAAGAATAGGTCAACAGTTTGAGGTAATAATTAAATGAATGGAAACATGAAAACCACGGGTTGCCTCCCATGCTGCGCTTTTGTTTAACATCGCTAGCTCGACTTAAACCCCTAATTGTTTAAGTATTTTCCTCATATAAGGTTGGTTCACACAATTCTTCAATAACTTCCTGTTTTTGAAATGGTTCAATGAATGGTTTGACTCTATGGTCATTAACTTTAAAGGTTTGACCATTGGTGGGATCTTGAATTTCTACAGCCCCATGGGGGTACCCCTTATGCACTATGTATGGGCCTAACCATCTAGACCTCAACTTTCCCAGATGTAAATGAAGTTTAGAACTATACAAAAGAATAGTTTTACCCGGTACAATGTTTTTAGCTTTAAGATTTCAAGATTGGTAGGCTTGTACTTTAGCTTTATTGATCCTTGAATTCTCATAAGCCCCTATCCTAAGTTCCTCAAGTTCATTGAGATCTAATTTCCTTTTTGTTTCAGCCAATGAGTGGTCATAATTAATTTTCTTAATTGCCCAAAAGGCCTTGTGTTCAATCTCCATTGGAAAATGGCATGATTTACCATAAACCAACCTATATGGGGACATTCCTAAAATGTTTTTAAATGCAGTTCAATAGGCCCAAAGAGCATCTAACAGTTTGTTTGACCAATCTTTCCTAGATGGATTAACTATTTTCTCAAGATTTTTTTTGATTTCTTGATTGGCTAACTCATCTTGACCATTGGTTTGTGGGTGGTAAACAGTTGACACTCTGTGAGAAATTACATACTTTTACATGAGTGTTGAGAATGGACGATTGCAAAAATGAGTTCCACGATCACTAATGATAGCCCTAGGAATTCCAAATATATAGAGGATGTTTTCCTTGAGAAATCTAATCATAGTTTTATGATCATTAGATTTTGTAGGAATCGCCTCAACCCATTTTGAGGCATAGTCGATGGCTAAAAGAATGTACAAATATCCCCTAGAGTTTGGGAAGGGACCCATGAAATCGATTCCCCAATAGTCAAAGATTCCAATAACTAAGATGGTAGTGAGTGACATTTGATTACTTTTTGTGATGGACCCTACATGTTGACACCTAGGACAACTTTGACAAAATGAGTAGGATTCTCTTGAGAGGGTGGGCCAGAAGAGACCACTTTAAAGAACCTTAGTAGAAGTTTTCTTAGAGGAAAAGTGACCTCCACATGCCTCACTATGACAGAATTTAAGGATGGAATCTTGTTCAAATTCTAGGACACACCTCCTAATGACTTGGTCATAGTAGAACTTATAGAGGTATGGATCATCAAAAACATAGTGCCTGACATCAAAAAGGAATTTCCTTCTAGCTTGATTCCCTAAGAATTTTGTAATGACTCCTGGTTGGCTATATCGGCATACCAAGGGAAATCACTCACAGAGTATAGGTTTTCATCAGGGAATGAATCAGACACATAAAGGTGAGATAATTTGTCATTAAATTCTATCCTAGAGAGATGATCTGATATAAAATTTTCAACACCATTTTTGTCCTTGATCGTGAGGTCAAATTTTTGTAATAGAAGGACCCACCTAATCAGTCTAGCCTTAGCATCTTGTTTCTGGAAAAGGTATTTCATAGAAGAATGTTTAGTGAACACAGTGATGGGGGATCCTAAGAGGTATGACCTAAACTTTTCTAAAGAAAACACAACAGTAAGTAATGCCATCTTAGTAGTCGTATAGTTGATTTGGGCATCATTTAAGGATTTTCTTGCATATGCAATTACATAAGGAGTTTTATCACAATGTTGTCCTAACACAGCTCCTAAAGAAAAGTCATTGGCATCACACATCAGTTCAAAAAGAAGGTTCCAATTTGGGGATTTCATGATTGGAGGAGAGGTGAGAGATGATTTTAGGGTTGAGAATGAATCCTCACAGATTTATGTCCAAATAAATGGAACATCCTTTACTAAAAGACCACAAAGGGTACGAGTGATTGAACTAAAGTTTCTAATGAATCTTCTATAAAAACCAGCATGTCTTAAGAAAGACCTCACTTCCTTGACAGTTTTGGGTGATAGAAGGTGACGAATGATGTCAACCTTGGCTTTATCAACTTCAATTCCCCTACCAAAGACAAGATGGCCAAGGACTAGTCCCTCTTTAACCATGAAATGACATTTTTTCCAGTTTAGGACCAGATTATTTTCTTCGTATCTTGAAAAAACTCTCTCCATATTCCTCAGACATCCCTCAAATGTATCCCCAAACACAGAGAAGTCATCCATGAAGACCTCTATAAAATCTCCTACCATGTCTGAGAATATTCCCATCATGCATCGCTGGAATGTTTCAGGGGCATTTCATAACCCAAAGGGCATGCGTTTGAAAGAATAGGTGTTGAATAGACATGTGAATGTAGTCTTCCCTTGATCCTCTAGGGAGACCTCAATTTGATTATAACCCGAGTACAAATCTAAGAAATAGTAGAAGGCATGACCTACCACTCTCTCAAGGACTTGGTCAATGAATGGTAAGGGAAAATGTTCCTTCTTGGTAAATGAGTTTAGCTTCCTATAGTCGAGGAAGACTCTCCAGCCACTACTCACCCTTGTTGGAAGAATCTCTCCATCCTCATTGGTTATCACTGTGATTCCAAACTTTTTTGGAACAACTTTGATTGGGCTCACCCACTCAGTCTCGGCTATGGGATTGATGATACCAGCTTTTAAAAATTTCATAAGTTCTTTTCTCACTACTTCCATGAGATTAGGATTGAGTCGCCGTTGAGGTTGATGACATGGCTTTGAATCAGATTCCAGAACAATCCTATGAGTCCCGATAAGTGGGCTAATCCCAAGAATATTAGACAGGGTCCAACCCATGGATTTCTTATGTTTCCTAAGGACATCTAGAAGCATCTTCTCATGATTTTATTCAAGAGAATAAGAAATTAAAATATTATGTGTTTGATTGTCCCCTAGGAAGGCATACTTGAGTGCAGCGAGAAGTTCCTTCAATTCAAGCTCAGATTGGTTCAGAATTTCAGAAGAAGATTGGGACATTTGATCGAGATCAATTTTTTTTCCTAGAGTTTTAGATAGGATTGATTCCCCACATGTAGAAGTTTTAGATACTAAATTGGTTTGATCATACTTAGGGAAGGAAGTTTGATTGGTCTCCATGAAAGTGGTTTCCTGAAAGGTTTCACTGATTGTTGTACCTAATACTTCATCATAAGAGAAATTTGAAAATGATTCAATCCAAGTAGATAAACTTCCTTCATGTGAACAAAGGAAATCAATCTCATCCTGACTTAAACATCCATCAAATATTCCTTTATGTTCTATGGATTCATTATCAATGCTTCTTATCATTTTTACTTCATAAATGTCCTCATCATCCCCTATTTGTGAGCTTTCATTGTAGATGTTAAAGTCTAGAATCATGTTTCCAAAGGTGATGGTCATGTTCCTATTTCAAACTCAGATAACAAAGTTGATTGTTATAAGTAAAGGACGACCAAGGATGATTGAGTTTTGTTCCTTATTTCCTAAGTTTGGATGGTTTTCAAGGACAATGAAGTCAGCAGGGTAGATGAAGTTTTCAACCTTTACCAGAACGTCCTTCAAAATCCCCTTTGGAACCCTAATGCTATGATTAGCAAGTTGAAGTGTGACAGATGTGGTTTGGAGCTCTTTTAGGCCTAATTGGAATTACATAGCATAGGGGATGAGATTGAAAATAGCACCTAGGTCACACAAGGCCTTGACAACTTTTCTCTCTCCTAGTTCAACATTGATGTAAGGGCAACCCGGGTCTTTCAACTTAGGAGGAATGGTCCCTTGAATTGTTGTGCTAACATTTGATGATAAAAGGACTTGGTTATTATGTGATAATTTCCATTTAAATTTGCAGAGGTCCTTAAGGTATTTTGAGTATATAGGAATGGTTTAAATAACATCTAGGAGTGGAATGTTCAACTTTACTTGTGAGAATATTTCCCTCAATGTTTCATTCAATTTAGGCTTGGTTTTCCCCCTCATGCGATGAGGAAATGGTGCAGGTTGTGGGGTTGTTTGTTGAAGAGTTGTTTCTTTGAAAATGTTATCATGTTTTTCAGTTTGATCATTTGGTTCATTTGAATTTTCATTCAAGTTTGAATCTTTATATGGGTTTTGAATTATTTGTTCAGGTTTCTCAATTGATTTCCCACTTCTTAAAATAGTCACAGCCTTTAGTTGTTCATGAGTAGTTTGAGTGCAACTTGACTCTCCCCTTATTATTTTTTGTGGAATGGCTTGTGTAGGCATGGGTTCCTTTCCAGTTTTTATGGTTTGAAGTTATTATTTTAGGGAAGAGACTTCCGATTTCATCCTTTCCATTTGTTTGCACAGTTGTTCTAGTTGGCTTTGTGGAACAATTTGGGTTGGTGCTTGAGAAGATTGGTTTATCCCAGGGGGATATTTTGGAGGTGGTATGGTTTGTTGAAAATGTACCGGTTGTTGTTGGTATTGGATAGGTTGGGTTTAGAACTGGTTTTGGGTTTGGTAGTTATTAGGTCCACAAGGCTGAATACCCTGAGAGGGGGTGTGAATTATGGTATAACTAATTTAAAATTAAAGCCCGTTCTGATCTTGTTTCGCTGTTAAGAAAAAAATTATTCTATCTCTTTCCCGTTTCACAATATAAACAGAAAGTAAAGCATGCACAGGACACAACGATTTTTACTTGGTTCACCCTCACTGGGCTAGGTCGAAGGAGCATACACTGGCAATGTGCCGATGTACCAATTCACTAAAAGCACACTGTTGTTTACAAGGTTTGGGCTAGATCACTTCTATGCCCAGGATCACTGCCTTTACAAAGTTTAGGGTTATCTCATTTCTTTCCCAAGGGTCACTCCCTGTCTCTCTCTCTGGCTCACTGCTGGTGGAGAGGATCACCTTCTTCCTCTTCCTTTGCTCACTGCTCTGGAAGGAATCCACTCACAGTTTATAGACTTGTAGTTCTCTTCATTATCACTAATGAATACATCCTCTATTGTATGTGGATGCTCTGTTGAAGTTCAACTTTCACCCTTAGATGAATATCTCTTTGCACCGAAGGTATCGGGCAATCTTCCAGCTTTCACGCAGCCCAGAAACACTACCGTGAATCAACCTTACTTGGCACGCAAGTCTAACCCAGCGTGCAAGTATTAGCACGCAGGTCATAACTAGCATGAAAGTCACTTAAAATACTTGCGCGGCACAATCTTCTACAACTCCAAACTTGCGTGACTCAACCCCTTTTACGCCCAATCTAATATTGGCGCGCAACAACCAACCGGCGCGCAACTTCAAACACTGGTGTACAATTCCACCTGCACAGCCACACACCACTTGTGTGACCACCACACCAGCGCGACGGGAGCTCGGATTTTTCAAAGTGTTGAACTCCATTTAAAATGACGAGGGGTGGTCCTGTATTTATAGGAATTTGGTCAACCTACGTGGCAGCGTGCAAGTCTCCCCTCAGTGCGCAAGTCCCGGCGCGCAGGTTTCTTCCCCTACAAGACACCTGCATGACCCTGTTTCCTTTTCCATATTTCAAAGATATGATCTTGAAAAACATAAGGCATGCAACTTTCCAACCCTCCTGGGCACCAGTGTGCAAGTCCTTTCACGGTGCGCAAGTCACCTGTGCGGCCTCACCAATACCTGCGTGACCCTCTTTTCTTTACCATATTTTGACCTTCTGATCTTGAAAAACATTAGGCGCGCAAGTTTCCTCTCCTTCAAGTACTTGGCATGCAAGTCCCTTTGCCAAAAACCAATTTTCTTCATTTGTCAATTTTCAAACCCAAAAATTTGGCAAACCCTAGAAAATGGCGCCACCTTGTATCTATTCTTTTTGTACCACCTCCAGATCATCCATTCCTTTATCAACATTCTTGAATCAAACATGGATCATTGACCACAGCTCTTGAACTCAACATTCCACCATAAAAACCCCTTTGTCAACAAATTTGTATGTCATTGTTTTGCTTTGTCAACAATCACCACACAGATATCCACTTTTTCAACAAACACAATCACCTCAAAAATGCTTCAATGATACCTTGAGGGATTTTTTCCCAATATTAGTTCTGATTGGGGTATGGATTTTGTCCCTATGGTTAGCTAGTTTGTTGTTTATCTCTCCAATGGAAACCTGGGTGGTCATTATACCTTGGGTTGAATGTGTTTTGGTATTGGGGATTTGGAAAGTTTAGGGAATTGAATTAAATAGGTGGTCCTCCTAGAAGAACATCCTTGATGGATGGAATGGTTGGGTAGTTGTTTTTTTGTGGTCATGTTTGTCAAAAATTGTGCAAACAGGGTCTATAGTTTGGATTTCATGGATTTTTCTAAGGTCTGTCTCTTCAACCTTCCTAGTGAGTGCTGAGAGTTTAGCCCTGAGGCTTTCCTCTTATCTAAGTGTATGCATTCCAATAGTTCTTTATGGATTTTCAGAATAAGGTGATGTTCCCCATGTTTGGTTTTGTTCAGCAAGGATTTCTAGATACTCATAAGCATCATTTGGGGATTTGTTTTTAAAGGTCCCATTACACATCATGTCAATGAATTGTTTGTTCCCCGGGCCCAACCCTTCATAGAAAAGTTTTACTTGTTCAGGAATAGAAAAACCATGGTGTGGAACCATGTTTAGGGTGTCTTTGAACCTCTCCCATGTTTCATAGAATGACTCTCCCTCTTTTTCAAAAAAAATTTGGATGCTCTTTTTAAGTGATATTGTTTTGTGGTGGGGAAAGTATTTTTTTGTAGAATTCCCTTTGTAATTGGTACCAAGAGTTGATAGATGATGGTCTCAGATTGTTTATCCATTTTTTAGATCTATCCTTTAATTAAAAGGTAAATAGACTAATTTTAGTTGATTCAAGTTGATGTGGGGGACACACGGTTTCTACAATGTCATCGAACTCCTTAACGTGAAGGTAGGGCAGCTCAGACTCCATTCCATGGAATTTTGGAAGGTGTTTTAGGACATGGGGTTTAAAGATGTAGTTGGAATATTATAGGTAATTATGTCTAATTAATGAGAGGGCATTAGTCCATTCTGGAGTGATGTAGTCATTCATGGTTTGATCGACCACATTCCCTATGTTTGGAGCTTCTTGGTTTGGGTCTCCCATTTTATCACCCACAGGGTTTACCATTTGATTTATTTGAAGACCCTCCATTGGACTTGTTTTAATTGGTGAATTTAGAGTTTCAAGAATATTTGGATCAAATGTAAACAATACCTTAGATTAACTTGACTCCTCTATCCTATGAGTTTCCACCCTAACTAATCTGTTTGAGTTATCTCGGGTGTAGGCAGACATGCGCCAAAAGAAAAAAAAGTGAGAAAGGGAAAAGATAAGAGAATTTGGGTGAGAATAGAATAATGGGGGTGAGAAAAGAAGGTTTTTGGTCTAAAGAACTTACTTGGTCCCCGAAAATATCTCCAAAATTTGGTTTCTCCCAAATTTACCCAAGTTCTTAGGATTAAGCGGTTGCTTGCAGTGTAGCTTGGGTTGTCGAATCCTCAGAGACCTAAGAAGATTCTTAAACACAAAATAAAAAGAGATGGATTTTTGGATATGAAGTGGTCAGATTGGGCTAATTTTGTATGGTTTTAAAAGAGCACTAAGAGATCTATGTGAATTCAAATTATGAGAAAATGAGTTGATCCTAGGTTATTGCTCGGGGTGGATTGGATGAATTATTTTTTTTTTAATTTCAATTTCATTAACTTGAGAAGGGCCCATGAAATGAATTCAAACTAACCTCATCACTTACTGATTAAACACATTCAAAAACACATTCTAATAACCTATACACTTGTAGGATCATTTTCATGATCACTCCAAGGTAAATGATCTAATTAGCACATAAAAGTGGGGTGAATAACTTCAATAAGGAAGAGGAAGAGAG
Organism: Viscum album; assembly: GCA_963277665.1. NCBI lineage: Eukaryota > Viridiplantae > Streptophyta > Magnoliopsida > Santalales > Viscaceae > Viscum > Viscum album. The sequence goes on from OY728166.1 coordinate 1,326,627,958, forward strand.
AAAATAATTGAATGAAAGAAACTCAAATAAAAGAAATTAATAACATTTATAGAGTTATAAATAACATCAAATCCAAACCATTTCTACTCCCTTGGATCAACCCATAAAAGAGTTATCCCTCTATTTATGACTTTTTGTCAACAGAAGCGGGAAGTAGACTTATGAGGGTGGAATTAAAGAAGTAAAAACAACAAAATAACGATCACTCCACCATTGTGTGAACAAAATCACAAGGTTTAGTGTGAAAAAGTTCACACCTTGAGGAAATGGTATCAAGGTGATATGAATAAGAATATAATAAGATAAGAAGAAGAACTTTTATTGAAAACTAAGGTGATTTGAACAACTTACATGAGAAGGAAGAACGTTATAAAGAAAAATTGGCATAATAACATTACAATGAAAACAAAGATCCAAGATCCTTAAATCCTCCACCACTACTGCCTTAAATAGGAATTTATGAAGCATTTAGCCGAGCCCCTAACTTCCCATGTGTCTTTAATTAATTTTGGAGGGCCTAGGTGGGTGGATAATTAATGTAGATGAAACATTTCCACTCTTCCCCCGAAGTGGCAGCCAGCTTACATTCATCGAAAATACACGCCGAAAGGACCTTCTAGATGGAGGAATTAGAGTGGGTTATAGAATGATAAACTTTATCCCCAGATGTCTCCTAAAATTTTGTAAACTTTCAGCCTAAAATAATTTGTGGTTCGAGAGATATGATTACAATGGTGGGCTGTTTTTCTGGGCCTCAGAATCTGGCCCAGAATTTCATCATCAACTTGGGCCGCCCGGAACACCATTAAAACATCAGAATTATCTTGGAACACTTTTTAATAAAATGTTCCCCATAATATCCTCTATATTAATTTAAATTTTTAGAATCATTTGGATTTAATCCTGTCCTATACAGTACTTTTATTGGGCTGTTGTCCAGTTCACTTCGCCCAGAACCTTGTTGGTTCAAGGCCCAATTTGGTGGTCTTCCAATTTGAATCTCCAAGTTCTCCTAAAGAATTAATTGTTACTTATATAATGGGAGACCTGAAAATAAAATATAAAAATAAAATTAAGACCATTTAGTGTTTTATGATATGTTCAAGATTATACCATGTAATAGTGCATTTTAAGAAGGAATTACAATCATAATGTGGAAAAATGTTCCAAGTGTTAAATGAACTAATAATGGTGTCTATGATTAATAAATCACATGAATATTATATTATAAACAATTAATATTATCCTCTTTTAGAGGATAATCAATTGGTTGAACGCCCAACCAAATTTGTCTTGTCAAGTCACATCTTAGTCCCACTAATCAGGGAATTTCTGAGATACATCAAATAAGGACCTTGGTGAGATCATACCTATTCCACTAAACATTTACCATGAACTTCAACTGGGTATAATTTCAAGTCTCACTCATAAGAGATAGCTAAATTCATTTACTGGAGGAAGAAACTCTCCATTGAGTCTATTTCCCCAAAACGCCTCTTAAAAGTCCTTAGAAAACCCCCAAGAGTTCCAACATCGCGATCTACATAGAAAAATGATCAAATAGACTGATCATGTGTTCAATTATGACTCTAGAGAGTCAAAACATGAAAAAATATCAAAGGGGTAGTCAGGGAGGAGTACATGGCATGTATACCTAAGTACATGATGTGTACCCTCAGAGCCTCATTTGGGCGTGTACTTCAGCTGAACGTGGCATGAAAAACCCAAGTACACGGTGTTTACCCTACATGGGGTGCCATTGCCAACCTGTGTACCTCAAATGGTCTATCCATGTGTTTTAGCCTAGTCGTGTACTTTTACATGATGTGTAACCCATACGGGGTCTGGTCATGTACCCTACATGGCCAAGTGCCCCTACACGGGCAATCTGGCTATGTACTTAGCTACATGGCCAAGTACGGCTACATGGAATATTCCCCAGTACATGTTTCATACTTCCAAAATGTTATCCTCCCTAAACATGAAGAATATATATTGTGTTTTCATGAACTACATGTCGTGTGATCAGGATTTCCCAACATGAAAACCCTACAATCGGCTCAAAACCCTGTTTGTTTTTACAATGTCTATAGATCGACCATCAATGAGTCTTAAAGAGTCGTATTTGGGCCGTAAAACTATAAATCGATAAATATATGGGGATTTACAACATAAACTTAAAAACACACTACCTTTGGGAAGAATATGTTGAAGCTTCACTCATTTCTGTATTCCACAACTGTCACATGACAATTCAACTCCTCCCGAGCTCTGGAACATAACCTATCTTCCTCCCTCCCTCTCCCCTTTCTCTCTAGGTTACAGAAAAGGATATCCCATAAGGGTTTTATATGAGAATCCAAGGTAGGATAAGAAAGGAAAAGAGGAAAAATAAAAGGAAGAAAAAGAAAATGAAAAGAAAAAAGGGGGCACGGTCCCGACCCCAACACCAACATTATTTTATATCTTGACTAGGAAAAACTCATCATTCTAAACTCAATGATGGAGATGGAATCTCAATACGATGTTCTGTTCAAAAGATATAGTCAAATGAATGTGTGAAAATAACTGTAGATCATATTGTTGCATTTGTTGTCAATAAGGATTCAAGTGTCAATAAGTTTTCAATATGTGTATGGAAAGGTGGTGGTGAAAGTTTTTCCAATGATTGAAGTGGTGATGCTTAAAGTGATGTTAGTAATTCAGTGAAGATCCCACTTTGATTATGGAATAATATTGTGAACTAATTTAGACGATTGGTGAGCTGGTCCTAAGTTTCAATACATGTGTCACTCAATGACACATTGTTACACCATTTGAAGAAGTCCATGCAATACTTGATTACATGATGATTTTAGAAGATCCATCCAATATCTTCTAATTGGATGAAGTTGGTAAATAAACTAAGATGATTGTTGAGCTGATCTTCAAAGTTCCAAGACATGTGTTTAAAGTATAACACATCACTCACAACAAGGTTACCATGAATTATGATTTAAATTCATGAGGAGAAGTAGAACCCACACATCATCCTTGATTGATTCAAAGAAGCTTAATGAAGAGGTTTGGAATTCATGATCCAAACCTTAAAGATGATTGATGATGTTTAAAGATGAAGAATGAGAAATGAAACATGCATGGGATTTGAATGAAGAAGGGTCGTTTGGTATTTTAAGGATGAATTTATACTTGGTTTTTATACTAAGTACTTAGTATATGCCTTTAAAAAAATGGGTCCAACCATGAAAGCCAGCTGAATCCCTCACCCAAGGCATACATGGGACCCGAGGGTCTACCGCGCCCAAGGGGAAGGCCTCAAATCCAACCCACAAGAGGCGCATGTGGGCCATGTATAAGTCTGCAGGTGCATGCATGGTGATCAACCCGTGCATAAAGAATGTATAGTGGGAACTAGGAGTGCTCCCGTGGAGGCAAGAGTGGGCATAGAAGCGCACCCAAAGAGAACCGGTGCGGGGCGGAACCGGAGGGGAGAGAAAAGAATTATGATCATCGGTTGTGGTGGCTTGTATAATAAATGAGCCACATACCATGTCTCCATTTCGATGTGGGATAGGTTTAAAAAATGAAAAGGTAATCCGGGTTGTCCATCTAACCCCACGTACGCTCTCAACCGCACATCTAATCCATGGTAAGCGATCTAATCAGGACCGATCATCTCATCCCATGTGTCACCAATTGAATCAAAGTCATTCAATCTCCTCCCTCGAGGTCATATTCAACCTCTATCCATCCTGATGTCGTCACTCGCCACAGATGAATTCGATCCACCATGATTGAGCTCCCGATCAGTGTTGATGATGAAAACTCCCGCATGGTGATCGTCCGGACGAACCAAACACATGCATGCATTAAAATTTTCATGAATGCATCAATATAAAAAGATAATATGTCGGTTGAAGAAAATGGAGTTTTGAGTCCACAAAAATCATTTAGGAAGATCTGTATGTGTTCTTAAATGCATGCATGTGAGGAATATACCACAGACAAGAAATCTACATTCAAAATAATATCCCATGATTATCAGCCTATCCTTGACCTGCATATTCCAAATTTTGAATCCATAGATCTCGGTCATTCAAAGCCCTGATCTTTGTGATTAGATACATGGGTTTTAATGCAGAGATACGTGTTGTTCCTCACCTATAAAGAGAGAGACCTCGATCGAGTTTCTATTGTTGAAAATCTTTAGAGAGTTCCTATTTTCTGAAAAACAGAGCATCCGGCTAAAAATGTTTTTGTGCAGCTCTGCTACGCAAAGAAGAAGAACCATAGGCATTCAAAAAGTGTTACGCACTCTTGAATCATCCTTGCGAAGGAGGAAGGCATCTGCACCCCCTGTGTGAAGAAACCCACAAGCACGCAATAGGTTCTTTCGAACCCTCATTGTGTTTCTGTGAGGAACTTCCCACGTGTATGCAACTAATGCACTTGCACCCTTATTGTACTCTATGAAAACAGAACCCACAAACTATTCCTTGGTTCTGTGAAGAATATTTATGCATACCTTGTGCATGAAGAAGAAGAAATCATGCTCCCTAGTTTTCACGAAGAAGAAGAACCTGAGCCCTTCGGTGTCACAAAGAAGAGGTGAGAACTCTCACCTGTCTGCATGACCCATCTAAGAACCCACATACACCCTTATTATACCCATTCGGTTTGTGTGGGAAAGAAGAAGAACAAAGGGGTTTGAATGCTTGAAAGACAGTACACACATACATACATGAGCATCCATTGAAGAAACCCTAGGCCTTGTGTTTTCACAAAAAGGAATACATGCATGAGGAAGAGGCTTTGAGAAGTTGTTAAGTGTGTGCATATGTGAAGGAGGAAAACCTGTTCTAAATATTATACCTGTTCAGGTTTGAAGAAGAACATACACAGAACATAAAGACACCCAAACCATGTGCATGAAAAGAGAGAGAGAAGAAGATAAAGAAGAGATAGTGAGTTGCACCAAGAAGGGAATTCATGCACATGCATAACACACTTATACGTTGAACCCAAATAAAATAATCTAGTGTATGTGTGAAAAATATCAAAATAAAATAAGTGAATGTGTGAAAAAATAATCAAGTGTATAGTTCATGTGTAAATTTCATGAGACACACTCATTAAACCTAAACAAGAATAGTGTGTTCTCGATTTTACAAGCTACATATTATATGTTCATGAAAACATGCACAATCACATGCACGTGTGAGAAGTATTTGAGATACCCATGAAATCTATTCATGAAGTGAAGTTGAACTGAGACTGAAGTCAGGAAGAATTTACAAAATACCTTTCAACCAAGTTTACAGTGCTTGAGAATCCAAGAAGGCAGACTTAGCTGATATTGTGAATAATCACTCTTGAATTCTTGAAGAGGTTGTGTGAACCATTTGCACACACATTAGTGAGGCCAGATCTTCATCAGAAGAAGAAATAATTGCCTGAGCATTGTTGAATTGAGCATTGATCAATAAAGTGATCAGAAATATTAAGCAAGTCCAACAGACCTTACAAAAGGATGTTGAATATTCTTGAAGTGATACACAAGAAAGTGTGATTCAGAAAGTCTATGTGGGAAGATTAGAAGATCATCTATAGTGAATCAAGAAATAAAAAATAAGTAAGTTGCACGTGTGACTCGAGAGCCTGAAGAACCCTGTGAGATTCAGGGAGGAGAAGAAGTCTTTAGTGGGACTCTGAAGTAGACCAGTGGGATTCTGGTAACAATGTGTGTAGCAGTATAAATAACTTCCTATGGGACTCAAGATAGATACAGTGTGTATAAGGACCCAACCTTAAAACATTACATAATTTTGAATTAAATGAATAATTCGCATTGAGGGTCTTTTCAGGTTTAGAGTTTTAGGTAATTAGGCTATAACTATTACATTACATCTCAAAAATTACAAAGTAGACACTTCTACTCAGTTTCCATTTTTTCATTAAATAAAAACTATTGAAAAAAAAGAGTCATGTCTAGTTCCATGTTTAGAAAACATGCATTTTCCTTGATCTCATCCTTGACCCTATTCATTTTTAAGTCCTGTGAAAAACATTTCAAAACTTAGGATGAGCATAAAAAGCTCAGTAAGGATTATAAAATAAATTAAGAAAACATTATTCCATCAATACATACTAATCATAAGCTCATACCTCATGAAATCATCAAATTTATGAATAACACATAGAAATCATAAATCATAAAGGTAACTTGTGGCATCCATATCAAACTTACAGTGTATCTTTCACAGCTATGTAGGGAGTTACATTTGGAATACCCATCACAGTATATTCCCTAGATCTCTTAGGAACGTTTACCTCTTTCATGTTACCCAATGTATTGGAGAGCTATCTTAGGCTCACCTTCCCTAGGTTTATCACGGAACCACCCATATACGTAAACAATTCCCAATAACCATAACATATTCATAACACATAAAATAAGCATAATGTAAAGTTATCATTTCCATATTTCAATCACAACATATTATTTCAAGATATTGACTTAATCAATGCTTTATCAAACCATTTAAAAAATTTAATAAATAGATTTTTGAATCAAAGTGTCTAGTACCACTTTGAAGCTTTTGAAAGAAATTTTAATTTAAAAACATTAACGTCCATATAAATAAATCCTTAAAACCATTTTTAAAACGTGGAAATTAATGAGAAAGATTTAGAAGAATAAATCTTTAAAACATTTAAAATGATATTTTAGTTAAAGAGTTCATAACCAAATAAGAGACGCTTGAATACAAATAATTGAGGAATAACATTAATCAAAACTTTATAATATCATGAAAATAAAGATATTCATGATATAATATGTCAAAGAAGAGTATATACACCATATAAAAGTGAATTGACGCATAACAGCAAAGAAATATCAATGGAATGTAAATTGAGACGAAAACCCATATAAAGACTGTATCCTTAGATTAAGGATTAATTAATGAAATAATTATGCGTGAAAAATATAAATACACTCAATAAGACTAGATATTTAGTGTAAATCAATCATAGGACATTCACACATATTCTTGTAAAAACAATACAAATGACTTGGATTATTAACTCAATGAATGTAAATTGAGTTAAGATTGCCCTTATCAAGTTCATATTAATGACTTGAGAATTTATCAATGAAGTGATTGTGTGTATCAAAATTATATACACACAAAAGGGAGTGGAAATTACTAAATAAAAAAATAAATAGTTATTTCACACATAATCTTAGAGTAAAATAATCAATGAAGTGTGCGTAAAACCCAATGAGTTGAAATCGAAATTAGAAGTTCCTTTACCAATTTGGTAACTTAAGAAGCATACACTCCATGAAAGAAGGGTCATACAATGAATATTTAAATAACCGTAAATTAATGTATATTACACAATTAATATAATCATGGGTAGTACATACACCACACAAAAGGAAATAGTGGCAAATATAGTATAAATCTCGTGGGAATAAAAAGTGAGATGAAACCCCCTTGCCACATTGTAACCAATCGAGTCGTATGACCAAAATTTAATAACCACCAAATGAATCACATAATACCATGAATATAAATAGATTCATGATAATATATATCAAATGGGAGTACATAATACACCACATGTAATAAATAAGTGGTGAACAATGGAAATCTCACGAATTAAAAGTGAGATAAGAAACCCTTTACCTCGTGTCTGACTTGACCTGTTCGTTCTTTAATCTCATGAATAATAAAATAAAGTTAATATATACTTTCTTAAGAACCTTTTACAAGTTTATTATTACTTTTATATCACTTATTACCATGTTATAAACATTATTCAATCATTTAAGTTAATAATGGTCGTTTTGTAGATATTTGGTACTTGAGTAAAAAATGAACTTCTTATAATTACAAGTTGTTCATGTAGTCAAAATTCCATTATCTCCAAAATTATATTCATGATTTAGATATCATATATATCCAGTATATATATGTATTTATAATAGTACATAACATTAGAAGGTAAGAAATGAAATGCACCATTAATGGAGACGGTAAGCCTTACGTACGCATGAACGCTACTTTCATTTCTATTTCATATTTAATGGAATGAAAAATTAATGATACATAGGTATATTATAATTCCAGTATAATATCATATAAAATCTCATTAATTTCATCCTTTATATGTTCCATGTATGGCATTAATGAGTCATATCACTTTAAGGGGGTAGTAGTCCGCACTTCCTCAAATGAAATTATCATATTTACCCACTATGGAAACCATAAAGTTATGCTATAAATGAAAAATACAGAAGTATATGGACAATATAAATATAGTATGTATCTCATATAAATATAGTGTCATCTTAATGGCCACCATAAGATATGGTAGGAGAATATTGAACAATCATCATTTCGTGAGGCAGTAGTCCGCCGTCCACAGAAATAGTATGTTCTTTACCCATTAGACAAAGGTGTGTGTAAGTGTAGTTAGGATCCTTCTAATAAAAACAACCTAGTATATTTAGGATATTGTTTTTGTTATAATATAAAGTAATAAAAGAGTTTAGGGGTTGGATACGTAAAATAAAAGAAAAGAACTTAAGAGAATATGTTACCTTTAAATTGGGTAACTCCCTTTGGTTTGAACCAAAAGGATTTCTTGAAGTGTCTTATGAAAAAGTAAGGCTTCTAGGTGGAAGATAGGGATGTTGGGAGATTACTTAGGCAGGGTTTGGATGAGCCAAGAGGCTTGAGAGGTTTGAGTAATGGGTTATAGGTGAGGGCTTTTTATAAGGGGGGAGGGGCTCTTTAAGAAAGTTTGAAAATATTATTTTATTATATAATGATTTTCAGTTTCTAAAGGTCCAAAACTCATTAAAGTCGAAGATAAGATGACTCTTATTTAAAATAAAATCATCCAATAATAATTGGATAGGTTTTGGATTTTTTTTATAATCTTATTTATTTAAATCATTCATTAATGAGGTAAACATTGTACCATTATTGTGTCATAAATAATTTTATTTATTTGATGTCTAAAAATTATAATAAAATACCATGATGTAGGAAATATTTTTATATTTCAAAAAAATATTTATAGTTCAAGAGATAACTTATATAACCCCATGTAAGAATTGATTTACTAAAAGATATATGTTTATGTCATTTTTGTCTTTACTTTAAATTAATTAATATAAGGTGTCATTATCACTCTTAAGTGGCTCCATGGGGTCCCAAAATAGACCCAATGATTCCCATGGTTTGAAATGTATCAACAAATAATATTAGGACACATTTTAGGGTAATTTAATATTATTATAATATTATTTTTACCTTGAATTACCCTATTTACCTTTAATCGCGGTAAATAAAAGTCAAAAGTTACTATTTACCAAAAATTATTTTCATCTTATTGAACCAAATTTTACTTACTGATAACAACCATGTATGTAGGATTTTCTAAATTCAATTCACAGAAGCAGTAAAATTTCATTTAAATGAAAAAGTTGATTTTTAACTACTACTCAGTGGATTCACTATTCATCAAAAATTGAAGGTTTTCATAAATACACCAAAAATTCAGCCTAAGATATATTTGATATTATGAATTCAAAAATGATTTCTATTTTACCAAATTCAAAACACAGAAGTTTCATTAATTAATTTAAAATTAATTCTCATTGTCAAAACAAAAAATGTGTTTTTAATAAATAATAACTATCAAAAGATTGACACTTGTTTATGCTCAATTTCAAAGTGAAATTACTTCTAATGACCAACATTGGATTAAATGGTAAAAATTTAATCTAATTGCACTTTAAAACCAATTAAAAAAGATAATCTAACCATATAAATAAATTATATTAAAAGGTAGTTTTGAATTAAAATACAGTATTTTTCACTATTGATTAAAACTGAATTTTAACAGAAAAATACCAAAAATTTACCCGAAGTAAATTTTTATGTCCCGATTCTAAAGAAGAATTTTATTTTGTAAAATAAAACATATAAAAGTGACCAAAAAATATTTAAATAGGGTTCTCCATTAAAAGACAGTAAATCGATCTTTTAAAGAATATTGGACTATTTGTGTTTAAAATTAGATTCAGTCACATTTTAAGCCTCTAACTTTTATTGGATAAATGTAAAAACATTTAACAAACATTTACAATCATATTGTAGTTAGTTATGTTTATTTATGCCAATACAATGACTAGGAGTTAACTACCATTTAAAATAATATTATATTATTATTTTTCAGTATGACTCAACATTGTGTGCAACATAAGATTTCAAAGAAACTTGTTGTTGTGTATCAGGTATGACATCAAACATTGCATCCCCGTTAAATTAAAATTAATATTTAATTCACAAGTGTTAATAAATATGAAAATATTATATTTTTTATTTACCTGGGATGTTTCAGTGTGACTCTGTATCAACCATTGTAATTACTAATCGAATTATAGTGGAGAATCTATGTTGGGGAGAATAACCAACACAGCAAAGAGTAGGTCTTTGAACTGAACCTTGTAAATACTTGTGTTCAGTTCCTTTACATTTACAGCATCACTCGAGGTAAGGATGAGAGAAAAAAGAAGAGTGGATCAAGGCTTTAACCATCCATATAGGTTTAATTGAAATAATCAATTAGTAAAAAGTTTAAAAGGATCACTGATTCACCCCCTCCCCCTCTTAGTGATTCAAACTGATCTGGGCACTTAAATTGGTATTAGAGGGAAGGTCACATCTAAAAGATCCAAGGGAAGTTAAGATTTCAAGAAATGAGTGAGCAACCTCAAATAGATATTTCTGTCAAGACTCAGAAAAACAGAAATAAGAAACAGGAAAGGAAGATGAAGAATAAGCTTGCTAATAATGGAGAGACACCTTCTACTAAAGATAATATGAAATGTACAACATGTGATAATACTTATTATTCTTATAATAAAGCTTGTTCAAGCTGTAATGATGATATATCAATTAGTGATCTTCAATCTGTATTCAAATATCATCTGAAGAAAGTCCCTAAAGAAGTGGAATGACATATTACTGCAAGCATTAGTGCTCTTCAAGATGAAAAACTACAAGTGGAAGAAGAAGTTGATGCCATGTAAGATATGTTGGATAAAAGGATTGTCATATCCAACACTCTCACAAAACTTGTGAAAGAAAAGGAAGAAACAATTTCTCTTTACAATGAAAGAATTAATGAATTTACTGAATAATTGTAAGGAAGTGTTCGTGAGAAGGAATTATTTTAGATTGTGTTTTTAGAAGCTTTCCATGCATTTTAAAAGTTTCACAAAGTTTCTATGGTTGTCAAATATGATCAACAGGAAGAAAAAGTTAACAGGGTAAAGGAACTTGACATTTCTTTGTAAGAATTCAAAAGAATGCATGAGGAACAAATGATAAAGATAAAGAAGAATTGGGAAAGAAAATTGAGATCAGCTGAGGATGAGAAGAACTCTCTCAAAATTAAATGTTTTGAATTAGAGGTGAGATTGAAAAATCAGAAGTCAGTCCAAGATAAAAATTCCCAATCAATTGGAAGAAGAGATGTTGTCACTCATGTTTTCATTGAGAAATATGATTCCAAGAGGAATATAAAATTATACTCTAATCCAATGGAAACATCCTCCTAGAAGAAGGTATCCCATAACCTAGTTATTTCTGTTTATACTAATGTAGTTTCATCTACAAGTACAGGTTCAAATCCAAAAGCTGAGAATATGTGGATTGATCACTACTACAACCTGCGCCTTTATCAGCACTAAAAACCATCATTAACAGCGCTAGAAAAGCGCTGTTAATTCCAGCGTAGATAAAGGGGGGTCCCCTTTATCAGCGCTCCGAGAAGCGCTGATAAAGGTCCATATATCAGCGCTTCTAGGAGCGCTGATAAAGGGGTCCTTTATCAGCGCGCGGTGGAGCGCTGATAAAGGTCAACTATATCAGCGCTTCTCGGAGCGCTGATACAGGTTCCTCTATCAGTGCTCCTTTAGTGCTGTTAAAGGTTTCCTTTATCAGCGCTAAAAAAGCGCTGATAAAGGGCCCAGCGCCTGCACCTAAAAACCAGTACCTGCACACCTGCACACCAGAATACCTGCACAAAGTAGCACATACACACCTGCACACCATAGCACCCACACCCAATATTTTGACTGACAACGGTATATACATTTACTTAACATCATGAATACAAAAAAAACGCATTGCTATATACATTTCAAAAATTGTTTTACATGGTTACATTTACAATTATTCAACAACAGTTATAAACATTCATGTTTCATCCTTTGATATCCGTGATCATCTCTCGATGGTATTTTTTTCCGAACAAAGCATCCGAACTCAAGGAAAAAAAATCACCTATATAAGAAAACAAATATTATGTTAGTAATGCAATAATGAAAGAAATTAAAACAGAATATGAAAGAATACATTAATATGGAAATGTGAAACTAAAATATTAAATTTTAAACTCAAAAGTTTTCATTTTCATAACAATGAAAGGGAATAATGTAAAATCAATATGTTTTTGATTGATTTATCTCATTTAATAAATACTGATTCTTTATCTAATGAAAAGCTTTACCGGTCACACCGTGCGTCGGATTGAGGTACGGTCGATTCTTATGCATCACAAATGACTCGTGGATAGTTTTCCTAAAGTATCAAAACAATCCGAACGCATTTGCTCGGTTTGGCGTATGTCATTGGTGTTGTTTTCCAAAGTTCATCTCATTTTCAAACTGATATCAGACACTTTTAGCCATACCGGTCACACCGTGCGTCGGATTGAGGTGCGGTCGATTCTTACGCGTCACGAATGACTCGTGGATCGTTGTCCTAAAGTATCAAAATAATCCGAATGCGTTTTCTCGGTTTGGCGTATGTCATTGGTGTTGTTTTCCAAAGTTCATGTCATTTTCAAACTGATATCAGACAATTTTAGTCATACCGGTCACACTGTGCGTCAGATTGAGGTGTGGTCGATTCGTACGCATCACAAATGACTCGTGGATCATTTTCCTAAAGTATCAAAACAATCCGAACGTTTTTGCTCGGTTTGGCGTATGTCATTGGTGTTGTTTTCCAAAGTTCATGTCATTTTCAAACTGATATCAGACAATTTTAGCCATACTGGTCACACCGTGCGTCGGATTGAGGTGCGGTCAATTCGTACGCATCACAAATGACTCGTGGATCGTTGTCCTAAAGTATCAAAACAATCCGAAGGCGTTTGCTCGGTTTGGCGTATGTCATTGGTGTTGTTTTCCAAAGTTGATCTCAATTTGAAACTGATATCAGACACTTTTAGCCATACCGGTCACACCGTGCGTCGGATTGAGGTGCGGTCGATTCGTACGTCTCACAAATGACTCGTGGATCATTTTCCTAAAGTATCAAAACAATCCGAAGGCATTTGCTTGGTTTGGCGTATGTCATTGGTGTTGTTTTCCAAAGTTCATCTTATTTTCAAACTGATATCAGACACTTTTAGCCATACCGGTCACACCGTGTGTCGGATTGAGGTTCGGTCGATTCGTACGCGTCACAAATGACTCGTGGATCGTTTCCCTAAAGTATCAAAACAATCCGAACACGTTTTCTTGGTTTGGCGTATGTCATTGGTGTTGTTTTCCAAAGTTCATGTCATTTTCAAACTGATATCAGACAATTTTAGCCATACCGGTCACACCGTGCATCGGATTGAGGTGCGGTCGATTCGTACGCATCACAAATGACTCGTGGATCGTTTTCCTAAAGTATAAAAACAATCCGAACGCGTTTGCTCGGTTTGGCGTATGTCATTGGTGTTGTTTTCCAAAGTTCATGTCATTTTCAAACTGATATCAGACAATTTTAGCCATACTGGTCACACCGTGCGTCGGATTGAGGTGCGGTCGATTCGTACGTGTCAAAAATGACTCATCGATCGTTGTCCTAAAGTATCAAAACAATCCGAACGCGTTTTCTCGGTTTGGCGTATGTCATTGGTGTTGTTTTCCAAAGTTCATGTCATTTTCAAACTGATATCAGACAATTTTAGCCATACCGATCACACCGTGCGTTGGATTGAGGTGCGGTCGATTCATACGCGTCACAAATGACTCGTGGATAGTTGTCCTAAAGTATCAAAACAATCTGAAGGCGTTTGCTCGGTTTGGCGTATGTCATTGGTGTTGTTTTCCAAAGTTGATCTCAATTTGAAACTGATATCAGACACTTCTAGCCATACCGGTCACACCGTGCGTCGGATTGAGGTGAGGTCGATTCGTACGCGTCACAAATGACTCGTGGATAATTTTCCTAAAGTATCAAAACAACCCGAAGGCGTTTCCTCGGTTTGGCGTATGTCATTGGTGTTGTTTTCCAAAGTTCATCTCATTTTCAAACTAATATCAGACACTTTTAGCCATACCGGTCACACCGTGCGTCAGATTGAGGTGCGGTCGATTCGTACGCGTCACAAATGACTCGTGGATCGTTGTCCTAAAGTATAAAAACAATACGAATGCGTTTTCTTGGTTTGGCGTATGTCATTGGTGTTGTTTTCCAAAGTTCATGTCATTTTCAAACTGATATCAGACAATTTTAGCCATACCGGTCACACCGTGCGTCGGATTGAGGTGCGGTCGATTCGTACGCGTCACAAATGACTCGTGGATAGTTGTCATAAAGTATCAAAACAATCCGAACGTGTTTGATCAGTTTGGCGTATGTCATTGGTGTTGTTTTCCAAAGTTCATGTCATTTTCAAACTGATATCAGACAATTTAGCCATACCGGTCACACCGTGCGTCGGATTGAGGTGTGGTCGATTCGTACGCGTCACAAATGACTCGTGGATCATTTTCCTAAAGTATAAAAACAATTCGAACGCGTTTTCTTGGTTTGGCGTATGTCATTGGTGTTGTTTTCCAAAGTTCATGTCATTTTCAAACTGATATCAGACAATTTTAGCCATACCGGTCACACCGTGCATCGGATTGAGGTGCGGTCGATTCGTACGCATCAAAAATGACTCATGGATCGTTGTCCTAAAGTATCAAAACAATCCGAAGGCATTTGCTCGGTTTGGCGTATGTCATTGGTGTTGTTTTCCAAAGTTCATGTCATTTTCAAACTGATATCAGACAATTTTAGCCATACCGGTCACACCGTGCGTCGGATTGAGGTGAGGTCGATTCGTACGTGTCAAAAATGACTCGTCGATCGTTGTCCTAAAGTATCAAAACAATCCGAACGCGTTTGCTCGGTTTGGCGTATGTCATTGGTGTTGTTTTCCAAAGTTCATGTCATTTTCAAACTGATATCAGACAATTTTATCCATACCGGTCACACCGTGCGTTGGATTGAGGTGCGGTCGATTCATACGCGTCAAAAATGACTCGTGGATAGTTGTCCTAAAGTATCAAAACAATCTGAAGGCGTTTGCTCGGTTTGGCGTATGTCATTGGTGTTGTTTTCCAAAGTTGATCTCAATTTGAAACTGATATCAGACACTTCTAGCCATACCGGTCACACCGTGCGTCGGATTGAGGTGAGGTCGATTCTTACACGTCACAAATGACTCGTGGATCATTGTCCTAAAGTATCAAAACAATCCGAAGGCGTTTTCTCGGTTTGGCGTATGTCATTGGTGTTGTTTTCCAAAGTTCATCTCATTTTCAAACTAATATCAGACACTTTTAGCCATACCAGTCACACCGTGCGTCAGATTGAGGTGCGGTCGATTCGTACACGTCACAAATGACTCGTGGATCGTTTTCCTAAAGTATGAAAACAATCCGAACGCGTTTTCTTGGTTTGGCGTATGTCATTGGTGTTGTTTTCCAAAGTTCATGTCATTTTCAAACTGATATCAGACAATTTTAGCCATATCGGTCACACCGTGCGTCGGATTGAGATGAGGTCGATTCTTACGCGTCACAAATGACTCGTGGATAGTTTTCCTAAAGTATCAAAACAATCCGAACGTGTTTGATCAGTTTGGCGTATGTCATTGGTGTTGTTTTCCAAAGTTCATGTCATTTTCAAACTGATATCAGACAATTTAGCCATACCGGTCACACCGTGCGTCGGATTGAGGTGTGGTCGATTCGTACGCGTCACAAATGACTCGTGTATCATTGTCCTAAAGTATCAAAACAATCCGAACGCGTTTTCTTGGTTTGTCGTATGTCATTGGTGTTGTTTTCCAAAGTTCATGTTATTTTCAAACTGATATCAGACAATTTTAGCCATACCGGTCACACCGTGCGTCGGATTGAGGTGCGGTCGATTCGTACGCATCACAAATGACTCATGGATCGTTTTCCTAAAGTATCAAAACAATCCGAAGGCGTTTGCTTGGTTTGGCGTATGTCATTGGTGTTGTTTTCCAAAGTTGATCTCAATTTGAAACTGATATCAGACACTTTTAGCCATACCGGTCACACCGTGCGTCGGATTGAGGTGCGGTTGATTCGTACGCATCACAAATGACTCGTGGATCGTTGTCCTAAAGTATCAAAACAATCTGAAGGCGTTTTCTTGGTTTGGCGTATGTCATTGGTGTTGTTTTCCAAAGTTCATCTCATTTTCAAACTGATATCAGACACTTTTAGCCATACCGGTCACACCGTGCGTCGGATTGAGGTGCGGTTGATTTGTACGCATCAAAAATGACTCATGGATCGTTGTCCTAAATTATCAAAGCAATCCGAACACGTTTTCTCGGTTTGGCGTATGTCATTGGTGTTGTTTTCCAAAGTTCATGTCATTTTCAAATTGATATCAGACAATTTTAGCCATACCGGTCACACCATGCGTCAGATTGAGGTGCGGTCAATTCATATGCGTCACAAATGACTCGTGGATCGTTGTCTTAAACTATCAAAACAATCCGAACGCGTTTTCTTGGTTTGGCGTATGTCATTGGTGTTGTTTTCCAAAGTTCATCTCATTTTCAAACTGATATCAGACACTTTTAGCCATACCAGTCACATCGTGCATCGGATTGAGGTTCGGTCGATTCGTACGTGTCACAAATGACTCGTGGATCGTTTTCCTAAAGTATCAAAACAATCCGAACACGTTTTCTTGGTTTGGCGTATGTCATTGGTGTTGTTTTCCAAAGTTCATGTCATTTTCAAACTGATATCAGACAATTTTAGCCATACCGGTCACACCGTGCGTCGGATTGAGGTGTCGTCAATTCTTACGCGTCACAAATGACTCGTGGATCGTTTTCCTAAAGTATCAAAACAATCCGAACGCGTTTGCTCGGTTTGGCATATGTCATTGGTGTTGTTTTCCAAAGTTCATGTCATTTTCAAACTGATATCAGACAATTTTAGCCATACCGGTCACACCGTGCATCGGATTGAGGTGTGGTCAATTCGTACACGTCACAAATGACTCTTGGATCGTTGTACTAAAGTATCAAAACAATCCGAAGGCGTTTGCTTGGTTTGTCGTATGTCATTGGTGTTGTTTTCCAAAGTTGATCTCAATTTGAAACTGATATCAGACACTTTTAGCCATACCGGTCACACCGTGCGTCAGATTGAGGTGTGGTCGATTCGTACGCATCACAAATGACTTGTGGATCGTTGTCCTAAAGTATCAAAACAATACGAAGGTGTTTTCTTGGTTTGGTGTATGCCATTGGTGTTGTTTTTCAAAGTTCATCTCATTTTCAAACTGATATCAGACACTTTTAGCCATATCGGTCACACCGTGCGTCGTATTGAGGTGAGGTTGATTCGTACGCGTCACAAATAACTCGTGGATCGTTTTCCTAAAGTATCAAAACAATCCGAACGCGTTTTCTCGGTTTGGCGTATGTCATTGGTGTTGTTTTCCAAAGTTCATGTCATTTTCAAACTGATATCAGACAATTTTAGTCATACCGGTCACACCGTGCGTCAGATTGAGGTGCGGTCAATTTGTACGCGTCACAAATGACTCGTGGATCGTTGTCCTAAAGTATCAAAACAATCCGAACACGTTTTCTTGGTTTGACGTATGTCATTGGTGTTGTTTTCCAAAGTTCATCTCATTTTCAAACTGATATCAGACACTTTTAGCCATACCGGTCACACCGTGCGTCGGATTGAGGTGAGGTCGATTCGTACGCGTCACAAATGACTCGTGGATCGTTGTCCTAAAGTATCAAAACAATCCGAACGCATTTTCTTGGTTTGGCGTATGTCATTGGTGTTGTTTTCCAAAGTTCATGTCATTTTCAAACTGATATCAGACAATTTTAGCCATACCGGTCACACCGTGCATCGAATTGAGGTGTGGTCGATTCGTACACGTCACAAATAACCATATAAAGATAACATAAGTATTAGGAATTCACCTTCATTGTCCTATTTTTTTACATTCTTCGATCAGGTACGCTGCCCATTCGTTTCTAAAGACATTTATATCATCTTCTGAATAGGAGTTTTTGCGACAGTCATAGTAGTACTAAAAAAATATAAATACACAAGGGATTAATAATTATTTTAAATAAAGTAGTAATTATTTTCAAAAATACCTCTTCAGGGATTCTAGTTTGTCCATGAAATACGATCTCTTTCATAAATTTACAAACATAATAACCGCAGTCCTTGTCATTTGTTTGTTTCGGACACTGCAGAAACATCGAGAAAAATAAGTAATTTGTTTTGATATGTATTTGGATAGTGAAATATAATTATATATACCCAGATACTTCTCCATTTGTAGATCTTGTGGGCATTGTCTTCCTTACGCCCTGGATTCATTCCAGCCTTTAGATGATATTAATACACCGCCCTATCATAACAAAATCCTCATTAAAAGATAATATAAATTATATAACTAGATATTTAGTTCTAAAATGTTGGATCTAGTGTATTACAAATTTACAATCGCCATCATGTGTGGCCGGTTAGTTGGATATCCATGCAGTGAATCCAGAAAATAAATCTTTGGAGTATCCAAATTAACTACAATGAGCATCCAATGTTCCCTAAAAACACAAAAAGAAATAAGTACTGATAGAAATGAAAATATAATTGATATGATTAAAATGTAGAGTTTTACCCTTGCATCGTTGGTATTAAAAAGATCCTGTCAGTCATAATTCTTCTTTGAAACGTTCTGAGTAGATTTGACATCAATTCAGCCTGAAAATTAGAATCTATTTTTGTTCGTTGTGTAGAAATGGTGTGAGGACTAACGAGTCCAAATTTGTATTCATGGGCAAATCCCTTCAACTGTTTTTCATATATATGCCTGTGAAAAATATGAGATGTATTTATCCATAATTATCAAAGTATATCAGCTTCTGTAAAATCAAATCATGAAAACATACCTCATGTATACATTTATAACTGAGGCGCCTAGCCAGTCGTATGTGATGATCTCAGAAACAACGTCTGCACTAACGAAATCCATTGTTTCCTCTCCGTACATATCTTTTTCACAAACAATTGTATGATTCTTTCCGTATTTCATTTTCGTATCCACATGAGCTTGCAATGATATTAAATGTGGATATAGAACGGGCGGGGTGAACGTGCTCTCAGTAGATCGTTTTGATCGGTTGGTTGATCCAATCTTGGAGCCGCTCTTTCGTTTTAGCTTCTCCATTTTATCCTTCTGTAATAACATTCATTGGTTCAGCCATTTTCTAATTTAATGTTAAAGGTTCTGCTTGAAAAATGAACTGGAAATGAATACCTCCTGCTCGACGTGTTTTTTTACAAGATTCGACGGCCATGCAACGAATGTTCCAATAGATTTTTCCACCGTATGAATGTCGTCATCGTCATTTGGCACGGGTAGCTCGGTGCTCGGCTCATTATCTACGTTAATCGACACTTTGACATGACCGGTTGGAAGTGGTCTGGAGTGTAGCATGTCATTCTGCATATTTAACACCGTAGCCCTCGCTACAAGGCGATGAGTGGGAGTTGACAGATATAAATCACAGTCATTTTCACCCTGCAGAATATCATTAAATGAAAGGTATCAGTGTCTATGTGATTCACATCTCACAAAAACGAATATTATAACATTGATTACCTCGGTTAAGTCAGGTCTTTGAGGGGAATGGCTCGCCTCAAAGCTGGTGAGGGGTGGATCTTCTCGCGGGGGTTTTTCTTGAGTTGTTTGTTCTCTTCGCCTCTCCTCCATCAAACTCTTTAGCATCTCTCCCTGAGTTTGGATTATTTCTTCAAGGGTAGCTACTCTATCTCTCATTACATTCAATTCTTTAGTTTCTTCATCCTCTTGTTTTTTTTTCTTAAAATATGTCTTGGGTGACACCCCAAAACCCACACCTCTGACGCGGCCATACTGTTCTGGCTGTTTCAAGGCCGTTGAAAGTATGTCTGCATCCGGTACGGGTGTTGATGTTTCCTGTGACTATGTCAAATAGAAAATATGAAAAAATAAGTAAGCATCGTTATGTAATAGTGATTTAAAGAAAAACAAGTTTATATTATGTCATACTTACACATGTTTCCCACACTTTTTGTGTGTTTTCATCTATCAGTTTCCCCTCTTTATTAACACGAGCCTCCTTCCATAGCACATGGAGTGGAATGGAAGTGACTTGAGATTTTGCTTCATCAATCTGCTTATAAACAGAGAAACATGGTTACAGTGTTGTTTTATGTCACATAAAATTATTACAGTACTTTTAAAATACATACCAATTGTTTTTCAATTGAAGCGTACCCCAACCTTGCTTTACGGTAGGGGTATGCTGGTTTTGCTGCCCGTTCTTTATTTCCAGCACTCAGTTGCTGTTTCATAAATAAAAACCTATCAATCAATGTGATGAATACAAGCAACGTTACACAACGTGTAACCAAACACAATGTACCTGAAAATTCTTTTCCGCACGACAGTTTCAAAACGCATCCCACGTTCCTTGGGATATCAAGTGTGCATAAAGAGGAGGCGGGTGCGGCTTGATTTTCCCTTCGGCATCTTTCAGATGATTTTTCGTTAAAATGGTGTGAAAGCCTCTATGAATCCTTCCTGCCAGTCTGAAAACATATTCTTTGTGTGAAACATATACTATAAATGAACTCTGCAAGAGATGATGAAGGGTTAGTCAATATTTAAATATTTTATTTTATTTTAATAAATTAAATAGATGATATCATAATGTTACCGTAATCTCTTCCCACATTAATGTTTTCAACCCGCTGACAACATGGTGCCACTACTCTACGTCAATCGGCACGCGTTGTCAAGTGACGATTCCAATGTAGCTACTAAACATGGCTTTGTTGGGGTTTACATGCTGGCCTAGCTTATTCCATCCCACCTCAAATTTGATGCCTTTTTCTTTTGCCTTAAGGATTTTTGCTAAAACTGTCAAACTACGGCGCACCTGTTTTTTTTTGTGTCGCTGGGGTTTCATCGCCTACCATTTCCTCAGTTTCTGCATCATCATTATGTTTCTCCGAAACACTAGCTTCGGCACTGACACCAGCTGCAACAGGTTGAGAGACCTGTTGTACGTCAGTAGTGGGACCAGCTGCAATAGGTTGAGAGACCTGTTGTCTCTCAGCAGTGGGACCAGCTGCAACAGGTTGAGAGACCTGTTGTACGTCAGCAGTGGGACCAGCTGCAACAGGTTGAGAGACCTGTTGTCTCTCAGCAATGGGACCAGCTGCAACAGGTTGAGAGACGTGTTGTGTCTCGGGATTGGGTGCATCAGCAGGTGAAGAAGTCATTATCTGCAGAACTGGTTTAAAATTTAAGTTAGATCACATAAAAGCAGCAGTGAACAGATAATAACATAATGTAACACAATCTATATTACAATAAAAATCAATAACCTGATTATTGAAATCCCTTTTTTTTAAAGGCTGAAGGGATTTGACCCCTCTATCAACTATCCATATCCCTTCATTGTGGTCTCCTCTGACATACAAAATGTCGTCTACATTGAGACCACTGCAAAATGATTGCGAAATCCCAATGAAAGGATCATCTTCTGTTGAATTTTCATCTGACCCTTCAGCTGTTTTGGTCGATAACAGAACAATTGACCAGTTTTGGTTTGCGGGATCGGGAACATAAAATACTTGCACTGCCTGTGATGCCATTATAAATGGTTCGTCTTTCTCCCCTTCCTTACTAAAATCAACTTTCACAAATCCCAAATCATCTATTTTAACAGCACTCATGTTATCAACCCACTTGCATTGAAATATCGGAACTTGAAATTCTGTATAATCCAACTCCCATATTTGTTTGATAATGCCAAAGTATGACATATTCGCATAAATTGGATTTCTGTCCTTAGCACCGGAAACATGCATCGCTTCAGCCACAAGTGTAACCCCACTATTCTGCATGGTTGTTGACGCTCCTTTCGTCACGGAATCTAAAGTTCGGAAAAGGGAATATCTGAGCTCAAAGTGATTAATCCTTTGAAGAAACATCAAAAATCGACAAAGGGATGAAAAAGGAGAACATTGCCCAGAGGTCGCGCAAGTTCCCTCTTGGTCGCGCAAGTATACTTGCGCGCCGCCTCAACACTTGCGCGACCCCTCATGGTCGTGCAAGGGACTTGCGCGACAGATCTGGTAACCGCCCAGTAACCGCCCGGGGTCTTCTTTTACCTATAAATAGACCCTGTGGGCCCCCCATTCGAGAGGATCTCTTTCCAGAAACTCGGATCAAAGCTCCCGACGCTCAAGTCTCTTCTCAAAGCTTCCGGAACACTTCTAAGGTAATTTCTTACCTAGAATGGAAGATCTAAAGAGAAGAAGGAAGGCCCAAGTGTTGAAACTTATCAAACACTTGCGCGCCAACTTAATTCCTTCAATATAACTTGCGCGTCCCTTCTCTGGAAGAACCTCAAGAGGATGGGAAAGGGTTTAATAAAGAGTCGCTCAAGTAATTCAACTCTGGTTGAAAATCGCGCAAGTATCCCTCATGTCGCGCAAGTATACTTGCGCGACCAACACTTGCGCGCCGACGCAGGACTTGCGCGACCTTCAAGACTTGCGCGCCCCTAGCTTTTTGGGTGCCCATATTGCCCATTTTTACCCCTCTTAAGCCATTTCACCCTTCCTATTCAAGATTCAGTCTTCAAGATACTCTTCAAAAGCCATTTATGGCATGATTTCTTGATTTGAAATCCTTATCTGAAAGGAATTCTGTGAAATACCTCTCAAACACCCAGTGATTTAAACATCTTTATGTCACCAAAGATTGAGAGTTCATTCATTTCAACCTCATCCTTTAAGATGAGAGAATCCTAACCTGGGTCTCCTTTTCAGGAATAAGACTCAGTCATAACCCTGGGCTTCCTTTTCAGGAGTAAGCCCCAAGTCCCCTAACCTAGGATTCCTTCTCAGGAATAAGTCCTAGTCATAAATCTTGGGCATCCTTCTTAAGAGTAAGCCCCAAGTCTCTTAAAATTTCTCTTAACCAGTCATAAATTTCCTTTGATTTGGGTTTCCTCTTTAGGAATAAAACCCAATCATAAGTCCCCTCCTAACTTGGGCATCCTCCTTAGGAGTAAGCCCCAAGATTAGAGTATTCAAATCTCCATGAAGCACATATAACTTTGTGGACCCTGTTCTTGGATTTTCTCCCTAAAAGTAAATCCTAAACTTTCGTCTATCTGGGCAGTCATCTATACATAAGCCCCAAAACAAATTCTTATGATTGCATCTTTTATGGCACAATTGTCTGAATTTTACCAATACCTCTTGTTTCTCACACCGAGCATGACTCACGTGAGCTTAGAGTGTAAAAGTATTTATGACATTCATCTTTGAGCCATCAATCATAAAACATCATATCCCATTCCTCGAACTACGTGGGTTCTGATTCCTTTTTCAAAACAAAGGATACGTAGGTAGCCCATTTATGGGTTCGATCCCAACATTGAAATAATCTCTGTCCTTCTGAATGACGATAAACTTCAAGTGCCCCACTGAGTGGCTTTAAAACCAGCCTGGTCATCAAAATGACCAAGAGACTTTTATATAAATGTTTTGAAGGATACCATTGACCAAGAATCTCTAAACAAATATAGATGATTCTATATTGATGAAGAACCTCAAATACATATAAAAGATTCTCTAAATTTCTTGCATATTTAATCATTGATTGTTAAAACTAAAGGAAAGCTCATTTTATACTTGGTAATGTAATAAGGATTCACGAACTTAACTTAAATCTATAAAGAGAGTCCCGGAGTAGACAATAATTCCCCTCAAAAAGGTGTGATGAGTCCGACCTCCCATCCTCTCGACCAATGCAAATTCCTAAGCCTCATTAGCCCACAAGCTAATGAGCGCCTGCCTTTGGAAAGTAGGTCCAAACGGATGTGGAATCATTGGATGTTTCCGGTTCTACGAACAAACCCGTTAGAAACCGATCGGAACGTTTGAATCTCCCGTCCAGGAGGTCATCCCCGGATTCCGCGCGAAACAAAAATGGTGAACCCGACGTGAATCCTTAACCAAATTAAAGTGATGTTCTTCTTATCTGTTAGGCCCTTTGGGCCAACAAGGCAATCATTGACATGTGCTCATCCAAAAGATGCAGTGGCCGGATTCATCTTGATTATGTCTGTTACATGGAACAGGCACTCTTTTTTTCAATATCTTCTACAAAAATGGCTTTCCTTAAATTCACCCCTGTGAATACTGCTGCTGGGAACACCTCTACTGTGAGGTCTGCTGCCGTGAAAACCAATACTGCTACTCCTGCTGGAACGTCATCCGCTCTGAGGATGACATCACCAACTCAGCGTCTTCAACGCTGTGTTTCTAATGCACTGGTTAAGGAGTACCGTCGCAACGGTACTATCCCAACTCTGGAGGCCGCTCGTCAAGCCCTCCAAGTTAACAATTCTACCTGGTCGTCCGGACAACGGCGACCAGCAATCAAGAAGCAGACGGTGCTGACTACCGTCTCCAACCGTTTCGGGTCGTTATCCCCGGAACGCAATTTCCATTCACTCCCTTATTCCGAGGAAGTGAATGAGCAGGTCCCGCAGGACCTTAAATCAAAAAGACAGGAGTCCTTCTCAAGGGCTCCCATCAACAATCGCCGCCAGACTCGTGCGGTAGTGCGCCCTCAACATGATGAGGGTACCGGCTCCAGGCATTCAGCTCAGGTTCCTCGAACCCGAGCAGGCAAGATGAATCGCCAGAGACGGAACCCGGTTAACAATAGGCAGGTTGTCATCCCTGTCATCTCCGGAGAAGTCCACCAACCTAACTTGGTGGCAAATAACGAGCAGGCATACACACCTGTTCGTTTTAATCCCGCTGTCCAGCAGACTCGTCTGGCAGCATCAAGCCGATCCCGCCAGGCAATTCCGGCGGAGTACCATAGGCAGGAGCATACACCTGCTTATACATCAGCAGTTAGTCAGCAGGCTCGTCTGACTACATATGATGGATCTCGTCAACAGTGTTTGGCGAAGTGTAATCAGCAGGCACATACACCTGCTAATACTAATCAAGCCTACCAACAGTCTCGTTTGGTAGTGCACGGAGAAGTCAGTCGGAAAGCCCCGACGACAAACAGGAGGCAGACTAAACTCTCTGCCTCCACACTTGAGTACTGTCAGGATTCACTGACAGGAAAAGGAGGACAGGAGCAGGCACATACACCTACTCCAAGCCCGGAATGGACGTATATCCCTGTTCCGGCGGCTGAAGTCACCAAACATATTTTGTCAATGGTGAAAGAGCAGAAGCAAATTCCTGCTCATATTCTGGATGCTTGCTAGGATATCATAACAGCTTCAGCATCATCTCAGGGACAGACACATAAATCTATCCCTAGCGGTGGAGTGACACATCAACAATTCACTCCGGAACAGACACACACATCTGTTCCAGTCCAAGAGGGTTGTGGGGCCTACTACCCCATATCATATGGACAACCAAGTCAGGCACATACACCTGATTTGAGCGATGATCGTCAGCCTAACCTGACCATCTTTCCTGATCAGGCACATACACCTGCTCAGAGCAATCACTTTCGTCATCAAGTGATTTCTAAAGCGAGTAAGAAGGCATCTAAGAAAAAGATCCACCCAGCACAGTCAGGAGATCAAAGGCCAATCTGCAACAAGGCCTTGCTCGATGCTGGAGTTCTTGAAGCCCTCAGACATTTATCTGTCGGAATTCAAGATTCTACTCCCTCAGTTCCCAATAACAGGAACATTAATCCCGAAGGTCTTCAACAGACACTTCCTCATGAAGACTTGCTTCATGAAAATTCGGTCAATCTTGAAGTTTCTTCTTCAGATGAGAACCACAGGAACCCTCTGTGTGGTCAGAAGACCAAGGAGCAAGAGATCTCATCTTTTGCTGTAACCCATCATGAAGGTCCTCCTCATGGTGATGAACTTCGCTGCAAAAGTCCTCTCCGCAGTAGTGATACACGTTGTCTCGAAAATTCTTCAGAAGGCAATGTAGTGATGAGAAAGCCCTCCTATCTCGAGGCACTTGCAAACGTAAAACCAGTCATGTCTGATGCTTTACTATCGGCAGGTGAAACTCTTTCTCCATCAGAAGATAGCCTGGGGTTCAGGTTATTCTCCGAACCTTCCCTGGGTCATTCATCTTCCAGCATGAATAGTGATTCCTCTACCAATCTTGTTGAATCCGATGAAGCAACAAGGAAACACCAACTCTGGTCCAAACAGGTAGAAGAATCTTCATTTAATGATAAAGAGGAAATGCTGAACATGAGGAAAAAACTGGCAAAAGGTGAAGTACCAGTCATGTTTTGGCCTTTGGCTGACTCACAGTATGACATTCCAAAGATGTTGACAGATGATGGAATCCATGATATTCGTCTCAACATATGGAAAACTCTTTGTCAATTAAAGAAGAAGGTATTATCTTACGATGAATATGAAAATCATCTTAAGATAATAGAAGGGTTACAACGCCAGATTGATTTGGCATCTCTATCAGTCTCTCGGTATCCGAAGGCTGAAAAGCAACAGAGAACCCTTCAACGTTCATGCCTTGGCGCACTAAGAAGATTGCGTCAGTTAATTTCCAATGCTCCATCTAATGTTCATATCAGAGGATGGGGTGTTCACGGAGCACTACATTTCACAGTGCTTTCCGGTCAGCAGAGCCCGCCGAAAATGGTCTCATGCAATATTATTGCCCATGGCCGGCCACAGTCAATGGGCTTTGTTCATAATCAAAATCTTTCTCGAGATCAAGCTTCAACTAGTTCCTCTCAAAATCAAGTATATAGAGAACAGGTTGTTGAATTGCTCCTACATCAAGCAGGCGAGAATATCGCACAAGCCTCTCGTCTGGAGCAAACACGTCATCAAATGACAGAAGTTTCGGAAATCATCCAACGGTCTGTTGAACCAGGTGATAAAAGTGGATACAGGTTAATGCATCCAGCTAATTTCCGAACTAAGATTCGCAAGATCAAGAGAGATTTTAAAAAGATCTCAGACATAGCATGTCAAGAGACACCCCAGCTTGCCAGACTGGGGACTTCTCTAACCCAACCCTCAGAATCAACGAATGGGATTCGAGGAGTTGAGCAGAAGCAACAGGAACACCCCCAGTCCACCGGACTGGGGACTTTTTCAAATCTTCAATCCCTCCCTCAGAGAAAGTCAGTATTCTCTCGATTAGGGAATAAGCCTCAAGAGGAACGAAGAGCCAAGATGTCAGGAGATTCTCTCCAAGTGACGGTTCACAAAGAAATTCCTGAGGGGTCAAGTCAACGGAATGCCATGTCTTATCATGGACATAAAAGGAGACAATATCACAGAAATGCTGATAGAAAGGATTCCATGAAATATGCATCCATTAATGTCATCACTGCTGTTGCTGCTGATTCACCAGATGAGGCTCAATCAGAGGGATCAGATGAAGAGGTTCATGCTCAAGAAGTTGCGCACACAGACCTAAATGAAGAAGGTGTGCGCACACGTAATCAAAGGCTTACCCAAAATTTGGGTATTCCTTCAAGTAACCCACTTCCCCCTCTCCGAAAAGGATCCAATAAGGGGAAAGGAAAGAATCAGGTTACTTCTCACCCTTCCTCTGAAGGAGGTCAATCGCTCTCATTAGAGCAAAGGCTTGCACAACAGGAGGAAGAAATGAAAGAATTAAGAAGGTTGAATGCAGAACTACTTCAGAGTAGTCTTCTTCTTAAGAATTCTGAAGTCCGACAGCCGAAGGAATTTGTTGTAACTACTGAGATGGATCAGGAATATCCTCCTTTATCAGTACACCCACAGAGGTCTAATCCTACGGGTCAAACGCAACAACGGTTGGCAGCACTACCATTAGTTGCATCACCAACCTCCACGGCTGTCCAAGCTCCATTCATTGCACCTACCCAAAACCAAGTTCAACCTGACATTTCTCAAAAGTTAATAACTACTATTGAGTCCTTAACAGCTCGGTTAGAAACTATGGAAGGGAAACGGGCGCAAGTTCAACCTGAAAAGAAAGTTTACCCTGAATGGGTAGATTCAATTTCTCCTCCATCCAGTTTTGGAAACCCTATTTTCCCTACTTTCAATGGATCAGGTGACCCTGAACAACATTTGACGCATTACGTGTCTTGTTGTGATCCTATGATGGGAACTCCAGAGCAACAAGAAGCAGTGAAACTCAGATGCTTCGTGCGAACCTTGCAAGGACCAGCTTTTGTCTGGTATACAAGCTTGAAATCCCGGTCAGTCATCGGATGGGAGGATCTTCGTCAAAAATTCCTTCTTCAGTTCAGCTCAACTTTGCCAAAAACGACAGTTTTCGATCTTACAAACTGCAAGCAAAGGGAGAATGAAAGAGTCTCTGATTTCATTGCTCGTTGGAAGGGATTAACGTATTCCTTGAGTTTATCACTCCCTCAGGAGGAATTATTGCCAATCTGTGTGGCAAATTTGCGTGACGAATTACGCATGCCATTGATCCCTGTGAAATACACAGGAGGGTTTCGAGACCTTACTTCAATCGCTCAACAGATTGAAGATTCCCTTATGCAGGCTAAGGTTAAATCTCGTGTAATTCCATCAGCTCCAGGAAGAAGAATGGGTAAAGCAGAAACTGCTACAGTTATGCTTAAACAGGCACCTGTACCTATTTCTACTTCAAAACCTTCATCTTCTCGAAGGGCTCCACCTCCTGAACGCCAACAACAAAGGCTGTTTCGTCCAAATGATCAAAAAGATCAACGACGAAAACAATTTGAGGATATGAAGAGTAAAACATACTCTTTCCGAAGTGAGCAAGTTCCTGGTTACTTCATTTCAGCTCTGGAGAATAATTTGGTTCAATTACCAGTGCCGAAGAGACCAAACAAGGAAGGAGATGAAGACCGTCCCAATTATTGTCCCTTTCATCAAATGTTGGGGCATCCCATCCAAGAGTGTTTTGTCTTTAAAGACCTCCTACAAAAGATGGTCGACTTGGGACAAGTCAAATTGAAGGGTTCTTCAGCTCATGTAGCGTGTATTACCGCTACAGATCCAGAGGAAGGAGGCGAGTGGCAGGAAGTCAAAAGCAAAACTATGAAAAAATATGATGATTGGATGGTCAGAAAGACAATCAATCGGACCCATTCCATTTTGCGAACACAATTGAAGAAGCCAATTGTGTCTCCTACAAAAGCTGCAGTAAAGCCTCCATCAAAAGACAAATCCTCAAAAGGGCAGAGCAATTCAAAGAAGAAAGAGGAATCAGGAGAAGATGAGTATGTATCAAAGCCTAAATTGTCTTTGACTCTGGCAGATTTCATGCCATCTACTTCAAAGCAACGGGCACCGTCCCACCAAACGGCACAGCCTAAACAGGCTAACTTGGCAGAGTCTTTATCAGACGAAGAATTGATCTTTGGTTCTGTTAATATGATTCAATTAACAGATTCATATTCCAGTCTTGATGAGCCTGAATTCCCTATATCAAATAAAGGAACCCGAGGAAGTTCTAGAGGTTCAGGATATAGGGGAAGACGTGGATCTTTCCGAAGCCATTACTCTAATTCTACCCCTGCTAGCACTGTATATGCAGCAGAAACTCGTGGTAGAGCCCTTCAGCGAGTTCAAAATGAACAAGCAAGTTCTTCTGCCAATGGCCAACTCAGCTTCGGCACAGTTATTTTGGAAGACCGATTAAATGTTCCATCTTCTTTATCTCAGCAAGTAAATGGATCTAATCAGTCTAATTTTCCAAAACCAAAGATGTTGCCAACTTCAATACAAGAGGCATCAGCTTCCAAAGCATCTGCTTCCAAGATACCTGCTAAACCACATATTCCTATTGGGAAACGCAGGCCTCTAGATCAAAAGTATGATATATTGAAACACTTGGCCCAAGTACCAGCCAAATTATCAATTTTGGATGCTTTGAATCTATCAAAAGATCTTTGGAAAGCACTCATCGAAGCTTTGTCAAGTCCTCAGGAGTTTGAAGCTGAAATTGCTGCAGCTGAAATTTATCACATAGAGAATAATCCTGCAGAATGCCATGCAGTGATATCTTTTACTGATAAAGATGAAGATGATGTTGTGCATGGGCACATAAAACCTTTGTACCTATCTGGCAAAGTCAATGGTATAGATGTTCGAAGAGCTTTTATTGACAATGGTTCAGGAGTCAACCTCATGCCCATTCGCACACTTCGTCGATTGGGCCTCACGGAATCTGATTTATCTCCTTCTACCATGATGTTGAAAGGATATGATAAAAATGAACAAGAACCACTGGGAGAAGTTACGCTCAGAACTCAGTTTGGAGATCTTGTTTCCAATTCAGATTTCATGATTGTTGATCAAGACTCAGCTTTCAATATCTTGCTTGGAAGACCCTGGTTACATCAGCATGCAGCTATTCCGTCATCATACCATCAATGTCTCAAATACTGTTTCGATGGTAAAGTTGGAACATTATATGGTGATAAGGCCCCGTTCAAAACATGTGAGTCTCAATACATTGAGGCGGAATTTTATCACATGAAGGGAAGAGAAAAATCTACAATGAAGGAAATTACCAAAGTTAATGCTCCATATGGTTTGGAAAAAATTCCAATAAATCCATTTTCACATGTGAGTACAGATTATGTGTTACCTATAAGTCAAATTGACAAAATAGGCCCAAATCAAAATACTCTTATGGAAAGATCCATAATGTCAATTACGGCAATCGAGCCAGACAACATGGGAGAAATTGGTAACTTACCAAGCAATGATGAAAGCATAAGTGGTGACGTTTTCATTTCGTCTGCTGAAATCCAACAAGTCTATACTTCGCTAATCAGGCCAGAAGAAGTTATAGCAACACCAGAGGTGAATGTTGATGTCGATTCTCAATCCATCATCTCCTCTTTATTTCCCAAAGAAGACCCTTTTTCATCAATAGGGACGGAAATGGAAGCTTCTTCTTCAAAATGTGAAAATTTTGACATCTCTTATGATCATGAGAATTTCGTTTTTTCATCTACTTTGCAAGTAGAAACGGAAGATATAACACATGATGAAGAGGAAGAGGAAGATCTTAGAGATGCTCCTCCAGCATTTGAAGAGGGTATCTCTACCACTGTGGATGAACTCAGAGAAGTAAATCTGGGTACAGAGAAAGATCCACGCCCCACTTTAATTAGTGCGGCCATGACCCTTGAAGAACAAGAGATGTATATTTCTTTTCTAAAGCAAAATAAAGATATCTTTGCTTGGAATTATACAGAGATGCCTGGCCTTGATCCTGATGTTGCCACCCATCATTTGGGTTTGCCAAAAGAACATCGAGGATTCAAGCAAGCCGCGAGAAGAACACACCCAACCTATGCTTCCAAAATCGAGGCTGAAGTGGATAAGCTTATCAAATCTAACTTCGTCAGAGAAGTTCAATATCCCAAGTGGTTGGCTAATATTGTCCCAGTAAAGAAAAAGAACGGACAAATTAGGGTTTGCATCGATTTCATAGATCTTAATCGGTATTGTCCCAAAGATGATTTTCCAGTTCCGATTACAGAACTCTTAATTGATGCGACGGCTGGCTATGAAGTACTTTCTTTCATGGATGGATATTCTGGATATAATCAGATCCGAATGGCCCCAGAAGATGAGGAATATACAGCCTTCAGAGCTCCTCAAGGTGTGTTTTGTTACCGGGTGATGCCCTTTGGTTTAAAGAATGCAGGTGCAACATATCAACGCGCCATGCATCGTATCTTCAAACCTTTTCTAGGGAAATTTGTTGAATGCTATGTAGATGATTTGGTGGTTAAATCCAAACAACGTTTTGATCACTTGGCTGATTTGGAAATCATATTCCACAAGCTTCGACAACATAATTTGAAGATGAACCCCTTAAAATGTGCTTTTGGGGTAACCTCAGGAAAATTCCTCGGCTTTGTTGTACGCCATCGTGGTATTGAAGTCGATCCTGAGAAGACCAAATCAATCCTTGGTATGTCACCTCCTCAGAATTTGAAAGAATTAAGAGGACTTCAAGGACACTTAGCCTATATTCGGCGTTTCATCGCCAATTTGGCAGGCAAAAGTTTACCTTTTACCAAATTATTGAAGAAAGGAGTCACTTACCAGTGGACTAAAGAATGTCAAGAAGCATTTGATGTTCTCAAGAAATACCTCTTAAGTCCACCAGTACTCATGCCACCTGTTGAGGGTAGACCTCTTATCCTCTATGTGACAGCTTTAGAGCGATCATTGGGTGCCTTTCTCGCTCAAAAGAATGATGCTGGGAATGAAAATAGTCTCTACTATCTCAGTAGAACTATGCTTGAAGCAGAAACCCGGTATTCGAGTATTGAAAAATGCTGCCTAGCATTAATCTTTGCAGTTCAGAAACTGAGACACTACCTGCAACATCACGAGGTCCAATTGGTATCTTGTAATAATCCACTCAAATTCATCCTTAGTCGTCCAATGCTTACAGGACGTCTGGCAAGGTGGGCGGTTATTCTACAGCAGTTCGACATTCAGTATGTGTCTCAAAAGGCAATTAAGGGCCAAGCTCTGGCTGATTTCCTGGCTGAACACCCTTCAGTGGAAGACACATATTCAGATATCGAACTCCCTGATGAGGAAGTTTTTTCTATTCAAGAGAATCCTCAAACATGGGAAATGTATTTTGATGGTGCTTCTAGAAGTCCAACAGGGAAGAAAATGGAAAATCCTAAATTCAACAAAGTTGGTTTAGGAATTGTGCTCATTTCTCCAGAAAAGGCAGTGTTACCTTATTCCTTTTTGTTGTGGGAAGGTGGTACCAATAATGAAGCTGAATACCAAGCTCTCATTGCAGGCTTGGAGTTAGCACTTCAAGCACAAGTGAATCACTTAAAGGTGAAAGGTGATTCAGACCTGGTAATCAAACAAGTCAATGGGGATTATGCCATCAGAAAAGAAGAATTAATCCCTTTGTATGATTACGTCAGAGAGTTAATGTCGGAATTCCCTTCAGAACCGACATTTTCTTATGTCCCAAGATCACAAAATGCTCAAGCTGATGCACTGGCTAATATAGCCACAGCTTTAGCAGATCCAAATCGGGACGAGACAACCATCGGTATTGCCCACCGTCGTGCAATTTCACCTTATGTTCAAGTCAGAACAGAGGAAATTAATGAAATTAGTCCCATTCCTGAACCATATAGTCATACTATAGGATGGATGTCACCTATCAGGGAATACCTTCAAAATGGAACACTTCCACCTGATAGAGCCGAGAGAGAACAAATTCGGCGACGTGTGGTCAATTTTACTCTTTATGATGGTCCAAACCACCTCGAGAAAATTCTCTACAAACGTGGTTTTGATGGAGTTCTCTTCAGATGTATTGATGGTGAAGAGACAATGGCTGTCATAAAAGAAGTGCATGCAGGAGTCTGTGGTGCCCACCAGTCTGGACATAGATTGTCTGATCAAATTCGAAGACTTGGATACTTCTGGCCTTCAATGATACAAGATTGTGTTAATTTCACAAAGAAGTGTCATTCATGCCAAGTATATGCCAATTTCATTCATCAACCTCCAGAGTTGCTTCATACAGCTAAATACTCATGGCCATTTTCCACATGGGGAATGGATGTGGTGGGACCTTACCCTTCAGCTACGGCCAAGCAGTTTAAGTACATTCTTACTGATACTGATTTCTTTTCCAAATGGGCAGAGGCAGTACCTCTCAAAGAAGTCAGTTCTAAATGCATTGTTAGCTTCATCAAGTCTAACATCATTACTAGATTTGGTGTCCCTCATACCATATTGACAGACAACGGCACCAACTTCTGTTCTTCTGAGGTAAAGAGATTGTATCAAGAATACAACATTAAGTCCAACCATTCATCTCGATATCATGCAGCGGCTAATGGCCAGATAGAGGCCTTCAACAAGACTCTTTCAAATATACTGCAAAAGATGGTGGATAAAGATAAGAGGTCATGGCCTGATAAACTCTATCATGCTTTATGGGCTTATCGGACTACCACTCGCAATGCAACGCGGTCTACTCCATATTCATTGGTATATGGAACAGAAGCAGTCTTGCCAATTGAAGTTCAATTGCCCTCACTCAGAATAGCCATTTGTGATCAGTTATCAACAGATGAGCAATCCCAAAAGCGTTTGAATGAATTGGAACAGTTAGATGAGAAAAGATTGTGCACTTTGCACCACTTGGAAATCTATCAGAATCGAATAGCACGAGCTTTTAACAAAAAAGTTCGTCTTCGTTCATTCATTCAGGGAGAATTGGTATTGGTTCTCAGAACACCAATGATACCAGGAAAGAAACCTCCCAAGCTTGAACCAAAATGGGAAGGACCTTATTCAGTACATAAGGTCTACTCCAATGGAGCGTATTCTCTGATTTCAATGGATGGAGAACACATCACGACTCCAACTAATGCCAGATTTCTGAAGAAGTATTTTGTATAAACACAAAATATTGTTCCTAGAACCAAGACTTACAATTGGTTCATACACAAAGGTCCGGTATGACCTTAAACTACACCAAGGTCCGGTATGACCTTAAACTACACCAAGGTCCGGTATGACCTTAAACTACACCAAGGTCCGGTATGACCTTAAACTACACAAAGGTCCGGTATGACCTTAAACTACACAAAGGTCCGGTATGACCTTAAACTACACCAAGGTCCGGTATGACCTTAAACTACAACTTCGTCCAACATGACGTTAAACTGTGTCACCTTCAATGTCCGAGATGACATTAAACTAAATTTTGTCCCTGCAACATGACATTAAACTGTGCAGCACCAATAGTCCTAACTGCAAGACTTTAAACTGCATAGTCCCTGATTTTGTTCTACATGACAATAAACTGTATAGAAGTTCCTATATTTTGTCCGAGATGACATTAAACTATATTTTGTCCTAGCGACATGACATTAAACTGTGTGGCACTTTCATCGTCTAGCATGACGTTAAACTGTGTTAAGTCCCTTATTGTCCTACATGACACTAAACTGTATTCTGTCCGAGATGACATTAAACTATATTGTGTCCTAGCAACATGACATTAAACTGTGTGGCACTTCCAACGTCCAGCATGACGATAAACTGTAAAAAGATCAGAACTGATATCCTCATATTGATTCACCTTAGTCTTAGCTACATGACTTTAAACTGTACAGCATCAGTTCGTCCTTGCTATATGACGCTAAAACTATACAGTAATGGTCCAGTATGACTTTAAACTGCAACTTCGTCCCACACGACATTAAACTGTGAAAAAGTTCCATAAACAGTCCAGCATGACCTTAAAACTGCATCATTCCTGGTCCATGTATACGACCATAAACTATTTGCAAATATGTCCAGCAAGACGTTAAACTGTGACGTCCTAACTACATGACGCTAAACTGTATAAAAGTCCCTCACGTCCGGAAAGACGTTAAACTATATAATCATCAAAAGTCCAGCATGACATTAAAACTGCACAATCCCCCTTTCGTCCAATATGACGTTAAACTATATTGTCTCCATCGTCTTAACTACATGACGCTAAACTGTACAGAAAGTCCCTTTTTTATGTCCTACATGACATTAAACTGTACATCATTAAGGTTGTTATTACCTCTTGTTTCTCACACCGAGTATGACTCACGTGAGCTTAGAGAGAACATCAACCATAACACTCCCTTTGGGCCACTAACCATGTGTAAGTCCAAACAACATTTTTTTTAGATCATTGTCCACAAGAACAACTTGATCATTAATTCATTCTTTAATTGAACTACACAGACTTTGATCCTTGCCCTCCAGGCTGGGTATGTAGGCAACCTCCCAAAGGTTCAAGCCCAAAAACAATCTTTTCACATTGGTTCACCACAATCTCATATGATGATGATTTGTGAAACCACCCTTGGAATCAATATCTTTACATTGATTCACTTTTGTCCTTGTTATATGACGTTAAACTATACAACACTTTTGTCCGGTACGACAATAAACTACAATATTCTTTGATTTCCTCATTTGAGAAGGAACCATTATTAACATTGATTCTTTTTTCAATCATGGTTTTCATTTTTTTTCAAAAGACTACGTACATACATGGTAATGCCTAAACTTTTTATCTTAGGTTAAAACCATCATTGCACTAAAGTCCCCTTTCACCCTTCACATGTACGAACCAAATTTGTACAAAGGGTAGTTTCTAGAACTACGTGGACTTGATTCCCATCTTTATGGGATACGTAGGAACATTCGAGTGTCCCTCGAATCCAGTCCCAAGTCTTTTGGGCCTAACCCCAAATTTCACTTTCAGTCCCTTGGCTGAAAAGTCCTCATGAAAACACACACTGTGTATTCATTATTATGGTCCGAATTCTATGACCCCAAAAACTAAGATCACTCATCCTTTCGTCCTGCACGACGTTAAACTGCATTTCAAGAACTACGTATGGCTTGATTCTCATTCTTATGAGATACGTAGTGAAGTCCAAGTTTCAATTCAGGACCCAGCCACAACATGATTATGGTTTTCATTGACCTATGTATCTCTATATACATTGGAAAATACCCATCTTTATGTATTATAATCCTAACCTTAAATATTTTCAGATCTTCATAACCCTTTTTCATGACTTATGGTCACAAAAATGTCAAACTTCTGAGAATTCTTTTGCCTGACTATGCAGCACGTGCCCATAGGTGGCCTTGCATAAACAGTCCACATAACAGACTTGTCAGCCAAGAGATGCTATTTATTTGACCATGCAGCCAATGCCCATAGGTGGCCCTGCATATTTCAACCCCCTAACGGGTTTTGTTAAATAATAGTAACTTCATTCTTGGAAACTACTTCTTCTAATGCTATTTAGCTCTTTTTCATATCATTCCTCATATTCAAATATTCTTAAGTCATAGTTTACATATTTTCTCTCATACTTGAGTATGGTAATTTGTTTTCAGATAAATTATCAAGGAATTGAATCCATTTTAATCCATTTTCCGGTCAAAGCTATTTCGACCTTAAACATTAAGCCTCTTTTTGTCCGGCTTGCATGACTTTAAACTGCCCACACAAAAGACAGAGGAACTATGAATAAAAGTCAAAGTTCCAGCTCACTAAATATACATTTTTTGTATGATTTAGCTAATATTGAGCAATTAAAAGATTCAAAGTTTGTAGGGTTATTTGTAATAATCCTAGTAAAAATCAAACTATGCTTACTAAGCCCATTGGCTTAAGTAAATTTGAAGCAGGTAATGGAAGAATGCAAGCACAAATGATTGAAGACAAAAGTGTTTTTCATTGATACACAAGAGTTAGAAGGACATCCACAGATTGGAATCTCTTCTCTTTTTTTCAAGAAATTACAGGAGATTGTCAACAAAATTCTTCATTTGATGTATAGCATCCTGAGCCTTATCAACAGTTGCTTGAAGCTCGTGCACTTGACCAGCTTCACTCTTTTCAGCTTGCTGAAATGCCTTCTTAGCATCTGCAATGGCTTTCATGCCATTTATATGAGTTTCATCCAATGATTCATTAAGCTGATCAAGTTCCCCAGTAACAGCATCTAACTGTTGCTGGAGTTGCACCTGCTGGACGACCTTTTCTTTAATTTTTTGTTTCAGATCCTTCATCTTAACAACATAATCAGCTTCAGCCTGGGATATCGCAGCCTCAAATTCGCCTATGTTGACTGACAATTTCACTCTGGTCAAATCTTCGCGACTTGTCTGCATTTGCTCCCTCCTGAAGATAATCTGTTTCACTGCAGCATGGATCTTTTCATACCCAAAACCACCAAGTCCCATTATAACAAATTGGGATGACAATCGGGAAATTTTTGATGGTAGCTCTTCTAATGGCACCCCCGATATGATGTTCCATATATTGTTCCACGCCTTACGTCGTGAAAAGCTGAACGCTTTGAGCATCTCTGGATCTGATTCAACATCTTCGTCAGAAGGGGGTATGTAATCTGGAATTAACATGCTTAAGGAAGTGCCTCGTTCTGCTCTTTCCCCTCTGACATGGGCTTCTTCACTTTCAATTCCCGTTGGGGCAGAGGCTGAAGCCTCATCTCCGGATCTAGCCATTACAGTTGATGGCCCTACATGATCAATTGAAAGATTTTAGTTGAATCTTAAAGGATAACAAAAGAATGGATTGTCTTGCAAATAAAGTACAATCACAAATATTGTTATCCCTTACCCAATGGTGGTTCAGCAACATGAGAAGACTTCTCCCCATCTTTCCCGGTTTCAACAGGATTTTCAAGATGGGTCTCAGGAGAGTTTATTGGATTTAGCTCTACTTGAGCTAATGTTTCTGCAATGATAGGGTTGACATCAGTGTCCACACCCTCTTCAGGCATTGGCAGTTCAGCAGCTTCTACGGAAGAAACTGCATATTATTTTACATCATGGTTAGAAATATTTTCTTTTAAAAGAAAAATTTGGGCGAAGGGTAACACTCACGCCCAAGGTCTTCTAAATCACATGACAATCTAGCATGATCATAAAATTCTTCAAAAGTCATTCCTTGATTCATCATTTCATCCAATGATACTTCAGAATCTTGGTTAGTCTCACCAGTGGGAGCATTTGCTATGTCTTCTTGCTGACTTATGTCCTGCAACCCCTGACCCTGGACAGCATCTTCAGTAGTGGGAGGGATACTGGGAATGGATGGCAGCTCTTCTCCAGGAGCTACCAAGTCAGCTTGAGTTTGTGGTTGTTCTACAGCACCCTCCACGGCCTTTGAAGAAGGATCAGTCCCTTCCCTCAAGGGGGAAATTGAAGAAGCCCCTGCAATCCTCAGAAATATGAGTAACCATATGATTATGGGTATAAAATCATGATTGTTCGAAGGACTTACCACTGCTAATGAAACGTTTAGCTAAGGATTTCCTCCTTCGTTGCCTTGGCTTCTTTTGCTTTTTTGGAGTTTCAGCTGTCTCCTTTATTGGCACTTGGATTGGCGAATGAAAAGCTATGTCCAGTGCCTCATTCATGGCCTGCTGCCCTGGAGATATCTCGCCTGGTTCGCGAGGAGAATCAGCAGCAGCCCCAACAGCGGTACCACCAGGGCTATATTGTGGCGAAGGAACCCCGGTCCCTTTCTTTGCAAGCTGCAAGATGAAGAAAATAATTTCCTTAAGTAACAAAGCTTCAACTGAAATCAAGTTGCAAAGAAAATAAGGAAAGAAAACTTACATCTTCAGGAGCCACGTACTCTTGCCACTCCTCATCTCCAGAACCACCAGCCCCCTTAGTGGTGCCACGATCAATCATTTCCTTCACCCGCCTGGTGATAGGAACCGAATTATCAGTGGCATATATGAGCATTTCCAGCTCTCTGATGTAAGCCCGCACTTCATTGGGGTTATCTCCGTATTGAAGGTCT
The DNA here is from genome assembly GCA_963277665.1 of Viscum album. NCBI lineage: Eukaryota > Viridiplantae > Streptophyta > Magnoliopsida > Santalales > Viscaceae > Viscum > Viscum album. The sequence continues at coordinate 1,326,667,817 of OY728166.1, forward strand.
TTGGAACCTAGAAGATATCCTATCCCAGGAAGTTGTAGACCCTCACACAAATCTAGCCAGGCGGTTTCAGTATCACAGTATAAGCTCTGCCATAGCTGAACAGCCTCTGGTCTTAGATATAAAGGCTGTGAGGAAGGTCCTACAATTTTTGATTTTAATTTCTTCCCAACTCCTGCAACTACAGATAGAGAATAAGAAAGTGAGACTTATTACTTTATAAAGTAGCAGTGATTGAAGTTATTACAATCAAATAACTCACCAGGAGCTGATGGAGTGGGTCTTTTAACTCTGGCCGGAGGATTATATCGGGCACGAAACCGCTTTGCTGCCGGTTGTGCCTCATCATCCCCATCATGATGATCTGAGGAATCAGTTCTAGAGGAGGAGTCTGTTGAACCTATTTCAGGAGGAGAAGCATCACCTTCATGAGGAAGAGTTTCTTTCTCTACAGTCCTCTTCCTCTTTCCCACTTGATATACAGGATTATTCAATATCCCTTTGGGGTATGATGCTATCCAGTGTTCGGCATAAAATGTAGTCAGATAATGTGCCGCTTTTTCAACTGGTAGATCAAATACTGCCCCAGTCTTCTCTCTTGATGTCAGCAACCATAGTTGTCGAGAAACCATCGGATGTTGCTCTAACCTGACATGTACTGGAGGGGATACAACAATCTGTTGCAAACATTTGAATTGGCGTGCAAATCTATATGGAGCATAGGCCTCGCATATGATTTCTCCATCAATCCTGGCTACTAACACGCCATCCCTGCAAGCTAGCATGTATGCCCTCAAATCCAAAGGGGCTTTCCCATCATCAACAAACCGCCCAGATGGCGGACTTCCATAAGGAAAGAAGTTGAATTCCTTATACATGCTTAGTCTTACTTTTATGTCATAACCATTGACATCTAATGGAGCAATTCCAGAGAATGCTTGCACTGACGGTCTGAAAGAGCTTCCAGGAATTTGTAATCCATTCTGTACATTGTAAGTCCTGAAGTGAGTGGCGATCCATCCCCACAAAACCTGGAATGGTCCCACCATTCTTAAAGGAGATTTACCCTGGAAGACGTGAAGTAAACTCCTGTGGATCTTTGCTAAAATGGGGGTGGCTAACCCAACCATTTTTCCCTCAGCTAACTTGGCCGCAATGACGAAGGTCCCTGGCCTAACGCCTCCCTTCGAATCCCTGACCGGCAAGAGGTAAATACTGAGCCACATTGCCAAGAAACCCGCCAGACGAGTTTTCTTTGGAATTCTTTGATTCACTTCATAGCCCCATTTTTCAAACTCTCCTGCTTCTAGAGTTGGCCAGAATGTGCCAGGAGCTCCTCTCTTCTCAGGTTTTGGGCAAGTGGTAGGACGTCTGGGCCGGGTATCCTTGGATTTCTTTTTCTTGGATCCTTTTTCCTTTGGCTCCATCCCTTTCTTCTCAGTAAGAAACACCTTCATCCATTCTTCCGGATGGATATCTTTTCTGAAATGAGTTAATGAGGTCTCTGAACTCTTGAGCTTGTGAAAGATTTTGAATAATTCTCGAGCCAAAGCAGGAGTCTTCTCTGGATCATTCCAAGTCACCTTGGGAGGAATGAATTCATCATACATGTCGCCCAAGATTGGAGCTCCTGAAATCTTGTGGACATCCCACAAACTGATACCTACTTCTCCATGAGTCAAGTGGAAAGAATTAGTCGCTGGACTCCAGTGGCTGAGTATCTCTGGCACGAAGATATCATGTCTGTAAATATATGTCTGCCCAACCCAAACAGCTTCATATATTGCAGCTCTCTTCAGATCCTCAATAAACTCTGCGCAAGTCTGTCGCACCCAGTATGTCCACATCCAAGTTGGCTTCACACCTCCCCCAGGGCGGAAATCCCAACTTTTCTTCCAGCCTTTGGACTGATCCATCTGAGCATCTCGGAAGATTGAAGGATGACAATGTGGTTGAAGCTCAGGTGTATGTTTTTTCAGATCTGGTGTGCAAGGGCTATGATGCATCACATAAGCCTTCTCTACTGTTCCAGCAGTTTGAAATACTCCTCCGCCTGAGATATTTGCTGAAGCAAAATTGGTATAATTCTGAAACCAAGAAAATGGAAGATAATTCTTTACTTCTGGAATAATGACTTCTTGCAGATGACCATGACCATACAAAGGTAGATAAGTGCAGTGAGGAAAGTCGTAATGATATTTCTTCAGATACTTAGCCAAATCTGGAAGAGTGCTGTTTTTGACAGTATAGTAATCAGGGCCAATGATATTCATCATATCATCTATCCGCTTGCTAGCCAGTTCATCAAGTAATCCAGGTCTAAGAGCCATTGAATCTGCACAGGAGTTGAATAAATTAAACTCTTAAATGGGTTTTATTTTTCATAAAATTTGTGAAAAAATTTTGAAAAAAATGGCTAAGGCATTAAGGCGCGCAAGTATGGAGATGTCGCGCAAGTGGTACATGTGCCGCGCAAGTTTTGGTCGCGCAAGTATTACCGCGCAAGCCCTATTACCTTGAGAGTAGCGCGGCAGCGAAGAAACAGCGAAAACAAGAGACTTGCGCGACGAGGAAGACTTGCGCGGCGAGAGCTCGAGAAATCCGGAACTTCAGATGCCATCTACGGCCGGAAGCCGTGTATTTATAGGCCAGGAGGCCTATCTGCGCGCCGCATCCAGAGTGCTCAATGCCTGCGCGACGAAGACTTGTGCGCTGACTTCTGTGCATTTGAAGACTTGCGCGCCGACTTCTGTGCATTTGAAGACTTGCGCGCCGCCCTTTTCCTTTAGAGGGATTCGATTTCCTCAGAGTCAAATCCTCATTTTTTCTCCGGATCCAACTCTGAGGGGGGACTTTTGTTGACGCTCCTTTCGTCACGGAATCTAAAGTTCGGAAAAGGGAATATCTGAGCTCAAAGTGATTAATCCTTTGAAGAAACATCAAAAATCGAAAAAGGGATGAAAAAGGAGAACATTGCCCAGAGGTCGCGCAAGTTCCCTCTTGGTCGCGCAAGTATACTTGCGCGCCGCCTCAACACTTGCGCGACCCCTCATGGTCGTGCAAGGGACTTGCGCGACAGATCTGGTAACCGCCCAGTAACCGCCCGGGGTCTTCTTTTACCTATAAATAGACCCTGTGGGCCCCCCATTCGAGAGGATCTCTTTCCAGAAACTCGGATCAAAGCTCCCGACGCTCAAGTCTCTTCTCAAAGCTTCCGGAACACTTCTAAGGTAATTTCTTACCTAGAATGGAAGATCTAAAGAGAAGAAGGAAGGCCCAAGTGTTGAAACTTATCAAACACTTGTGCGCCAACTTAATTCCTTCAATATAACTTGCGCGTCCCTTCTCTGGAAGAACCTCAAGAGGATGGGAAAGGGTTTAATAAAGAGTCGCTCAAGTAATTCAACTCTGGTTGAAAATCGCGCAAGTATCCCTCATGTCGCGCAAGTATACTTGCGCGACCAACACTTGCGCGCCGACGCAGGACTTGCGCGACCTTCAAGACTTGCGCGCCCCTAGCTTTTTGGGTGCCCATATTGCCCATTTTTACCCCTCTTAAGCCATTTCACCCTTCCTATTCAAGATTCAGTCTTCAAGATACTCTTCAAAAGCCATTTATGGCATGATTTCTTGATTTGACATCCTTATCTGAAAGGAATTCTGTGAAATACCTCTCAAACACCCGGTGATTTAAACATCTTTATGTCACCAAAGATTGAGAGTTCATTCATTTCAACCTCATCCTTTAAGATGAGAGAATCCTAACCTGGGTCTCCTTTTCAGGAATAAGACTCAGTCATAACCTTGGGCTTCCTTTTCAGGAGTAAGCCCCAAGTCCCCTAACCTAGGCTTCCTTCTCAGGAATAAGTCCTAGTCATAAATCTTGGGCATCCTTCTTAAGAGTAAGCCCCAAGTCTCTTAAAATTTCTCTTAACCAGTCATAAATTTCCTTTGATTTGGGTTTCCTCTTTAGGAATAAAACCCAATCATAAGTCCCCTCCTAACTTGGGCATCCTCCTTAGGAGTAATCCCCAAGATTAGAGTATTCAAATCTCCATGAAGCACATATAACTTTGTGGACCCTGTTCTTGGATTTTCTCCCTAAAAGTAAATCCTAAACTTTCGTCTATCTGGGCAGTCATCTATACATAAGCCCCAAAACAAATTCTTATGATTGCATCTTTTATGGCACAATTGTCTGAATTTTACCAATACCTCTTGTTTCTCACACCGAGCATGACTCACGTGAGCTTAGAGTGTAAAAGTAATTATGACATTCATCTTTGAGCCATCAATCATAAAACATCATATCCCATTCCTCGAACTACGTGGGTTCTGATTCCTTTTTCAAAACAAAGGATACGTAGGTAGCCCATTTATGGGTTCGATCCCAACATTGAAATAATCTCTGTCCTTCTGAATGACGATAAACTTCAAGTGCCCCACTGAGTGGCTTTAAAACCAGCCTGGTCATCAAAATGACCAAGAGACTTTTATATAAATGTTTTGAAGGATACCATTGACCAAGAATCTCTAAACAAATATAGATGATTCTATATTGATGAAGAACCTCAAATACATATAAAAGATTCTCTAAATTTCTTGCATATTTAATCATTGATTGTTAAAACTAAAGGAAAGCTCATTTTATACTTGGTAATGTAATAAGGATTCACGAACTTAACTTAAATCTATAAAGAGAGTCCCGGAGTAGACAATAATTCCCCTCAAAAAGGTGTGATGAGTCCGACCTCCCATCCTCTCGACCAATGCAAATTCCTAAGCCTCATTAGCCCACAAGCTAATGAGCGCCTGCCTTTGGAAAGTAGGTCCAAACGGATGTGGAATCATTGGATGTTTCCGGTTCTACGAACAAACCCGTTAGAAACCGATCGGAACGTTTGAATCTCCCGTCCAGGAGGTCATCCCCGGATTCCGCGCGAAACAATGGTACTGTCTTCATCATGTTCATTAGTATAAAATGTATAACCATTAACTACATAATCATTGTAAGATAATGCATACACACTTGGTCCTCCGGCTAGCCATCGAAGTCGTTCCGAAATAGACTTTGGATTTTCATCTGACTTCTTAAAAATATGATCTCGAAACCATCCTATAAACTGTCGATTATGTGTATTTGATATCCATTTTTCATCCCTTAATGGATTCAATTGCCTAAGAATTTCTTTGTGGATTTCAACATATGGGTCAACGTCCAAACTGTTATGCAAAACATAAAGGTGGGCCTGCTCCCGATCTGTAATATTGATTGTGACAACCTTTCTTCCAGAAATTCCTTCACCCTCTAACCGCCCAGTGTGACGAGATTTTGGTAAGCCAATGCTCTCCACACCAGATAAGTATTCGGTACAGAATTCAACGGCTTCCTCAACAATATATCTCTCTGCAATACAACCCTCTGGCCGACTTCGATTTTTGACATACCCTTTCAAAATCTTCATATACCGTTAAATGGGGTACATCCATCTGTAATGTACAGGACCACATAGTCGAATCTCTCTCACCAAGTGGACCATCAAATGAACCATCATATCAAAAAATGAAGGCGGGAAGAACATTTCTAATTCACATAATATGACAGCAATTTCTTTTTCCATAGCTGGCAATTTCGTCGGGTCTATAACTTTGCTGCATATAGCTTTGAAGAAGAAACACAGTTTCGTTAATGTATGGCGAACATTCTTGGGAAAAATGCAACGTAAATAAATTGGAATGAGATTTTTCATCAAAACATGACAGTCATGTGATTTCAGACCTTTTAACTTCAAGTCGCTCATTGACACAAGGTTACTGATATTTGAAGAATACCCCTCTGGAACTTTTATGTCATTCAAGAAGTTGCAAAACTGATATCTCTCCTGCCTGGAAAGAGTGTAAGCAGCAGGAGGAAGAAATGTTCGTTTTTCACCCTTTACTGGTGCCAACTCTTCTCGTATTCCCATCTCAATCATGTCCAAACTAGCCTTAATTCCATCTTTTTTTTTGCCAGATGTATTTAGCAACGTGCCGATAACACTGTCAAATATATTTTTTTCTACATGCATAACATCAATAAAATGTCTTACATACAGACAATTCCAGTATTGTAATTCAAAAAAAATTGATCTCTTTTTCCAACCGATTTTTGTAAGGTTTTTCGAAGCCAGTTTACCAAAAGTAGTGTCCAAATTTTTAACTTTCTCAAACAATTGATCGCCTGTTAGTGGAGATGGTGTTGTACGTTCTTCTGAACTTCCATCGAATGATGTCTTCCAAGAACGGTACTTATGTCGTCGCGGTAGAAATCTGCGATGTCCTAGAAACACGGTTTTCAATGAATGTTTCAACCTAATTGATTGTGTACCTTCTTCGCAAATGGGACAGCCTTGAGTTCCTTTAATGCTATATCCTGAAAAATTTCCATACGGTGGGAAGTCATTTATCGTCCCATACAACATGACTCTCAAAGTGAAATCTTCCTTTCTGTAAGCATCATACAATGTAACACCTGAATCCCACAATAATTTCAAATCTTCGATCAATGGAGCTAAATAAACATCAATATCATTACCCGGTTGTTTTGGTCCTGATATAAGCATAGATAACATGATGTATTTTCGTTTCATGCATAACCACGGTGGTAAGTTATAATTTATCAACATAACCGACCATGTACTGTGACTGCTGCTTTGAAAACCAAAAGGATTCACTCCATCTGTAGATAACGCAAGACAAAGGTTTCTCGACTCGTTTCCAAATTCAGGATACTCATGATCGATTCTCTTCCACTGAGGAGAGTCTGCCAGGTGACGTAGTATCCCATCTTTAATTCTTGTATTTGCATGCCATGTTAATTGTTCTGCAGTCTCCTCACTTCTATATAGGCGTCTAAACCTTGGAATGATTGGAAAGTACCATACAACTTTAGTAGGACTGGATTCATCTTTCTTGTATCTAGAAGCACCACACTTTGGGCATTCTTTAAGTGATTTTTGGTCCTTGCGAAACAGTATACAGTCATTCGGACAGGCGTGTATTCTTTCAGAGATCATACCCATAGAGCGTAGCATTCGTTTGGCATCGTATGTTCGGCTCGGGAGCTCATTGTCTTCTGGGATCATGTCATTCAAGAGGGCAAGTAGTTTCGTAAAACTGTCGTCACTCCACCCGTTATCTGCTTTCAAATTATACAGCTTCAGTATGGCTGACAATGCTGTATATTTAGTGCAACCAGCATACAATGGCGTCTTTGTACAACTTTTTAACTTCTCAAACAATTTTGGGCAATCACGAAGTTCATCTTCGAAGGTCCTTGTCATTTTCTCAATACGATATTCATCATCATTCACATCTGTAATCACATCCTCCATACGGTCATCTTCATTGTTCATGTTTGTAATCATATCAGATGATCCATAAAACGCAGTGTCACCCCAGTCACTACCTACATTCGTTGTTTCCCCGTGTTTATTCCAACATGTATAACTTTGATCTATTCCGTGACAGATCAAGTGTTCTTCCAACTCATCTGGACTAATTTGTTTTTAATAACAACAGTGTAAACACGGACAAAGGATTTGAGAAGAGTCACATGCATGATCTATTGCAAACTTGATAAATTCTTTCACGCCTTCTTCATACTCTTTTGTCAACCGATTGGCATTCATCCATTCTTTATTTATATTAATCCTATTTAAAATCCATTGGATAAGTATATAGGTTAAAGGAGAAGGAATATGAGTATAATTTAGATAAAAAACAAGATACTTTAAGGAAATAAAGGAATAAATAAATACCAAAATAAAAAAATATATTGGGAACCACTACAATCCCCAAGCCTCACATCAATATGATACCACCGTGCGCCAGTGGAGGAGGAGGATGAGGCAGCGGACTAGGAGGAGGAGGAAGCGCCGGTGGAGGAGGAGGAGGACGAGGCTGCGGTGGAGGAGAAGGAGGAGGAGGAGGAGGAGGAGGAGGAGGAGGAGGAGCAGAGGAGGAGGAGGAGGCGGAGGCAGCGGAGGAGGAGGAGGATGAGGCTGGTGGAGGGGAGGAGGAGCAGGAGCAGAGGAGGAGGCTGCGGCCGCGGCGGAGGAGGAGGCAGCGGAGGCAGCGAAGGAGGAGGAGGAGGCCACGGTGGAGGAGGAGGAGGCCGCGGTGGAGGAGGAGGCACCGGCGTGACCGCGGCGTGACCGCGGCGTGACTGCGGCGTGACCGCGGCGTGACCGCGGCGTGACCGCGGCGTGACCGCAGCGTGACCGCAGCGCACGGAGGAGGAGGAGATGTGGAGGCACTGGCGGCACCGGTGGAGGAGGAGGAGGCATCGGCGGAGGAGGAGGAGGCCGCGGTGGAGGAGGAAGCACCGGAGGCACCGGCAGCAGCGCGGAGGCAGGGCGGAGGCAGGGCGGAGGCAGCGAAGGCAGCGGAGGAGGAGGAGGATGAGGCCGATGGAGGGGAGGAGGATCAGGAGCAGAGGAGGAGGAGGAGGCCGCAGAGGCACCGGCGTGACCGCGGCGTGACCGCGGCGTGACCGCAGAGGAGGAGGCGGCTGCGGAGGCACCAGCGGCACCGGCGGAGGAGGAGGAGGCATCAGCGGAGGAGGAGGAGGCTGTGGTGGAGGAGGAGGCACCAGCGGCAGTGCAGAGGCAGGGTGGAGGCAGGGCGGAGGCAGCGGAGGCAGCGGAGGAGGAGGAGGATGAGGCTGGTGGAGGAGGAGGAGGAGGAGCAGGAGTAGAGGAGGAGGAGGCGGCCGCGGCGTAATAGGAGGAGGCGGCGGCCGCGGAGGCACCGGCGTGACCGCGGCGTGACCGCGGCGTGACCGCGGCGTGACCGCGGCGTGACCGCGGCGTGACCGCGGCGTGACCGCGGCGTGACCGCGGCGTGACCACTGCGTGACCGCGGCGTGACCGCAGCGCGCGGAGGAGGAGGAGACGTGGAGGCACTGGCGACACCGGCGGAGGAGGAGGAGGCATCGGTGGAGGAGGAGGAGGCCGCGGTGGAGGAGGAGGCACCGGAGGCACCGGCGGCAGCGCGGAGGCAGGGCGGAGGCAGGGCGGAGGCAGGGCGGAGGCAGCGAAGGCAGCGGAGGAGGAGGAGGATGCGGCCGGTGGAGGGGAGGAGGAGCAGGAGCAGAGGAGGAGGAGGAGGCGGTGGCGGAGGAGGAGGAGGAAGCGGAGGCAGCGGAGGAGGAGGAGGAGGCCGCGGTGGAGGAGGAGGAGGCCGCGGTGGAGGAGGAGGCACCGGCGGCAACGCAGAGGCAGGGCGGAGGCAGCGGAGGCAGCGGAGGCAGCGGAGGCAGCGGAGGCAGCGGAGGCAGCGGAGGCAGCGGAGGTAGCGGAGGCAGCGGAGGAGGAGGAGGATGAGGTCGGTGGAGGAGGAGGAGGAGGAGCAGGAGCAGAGGAGGAGGAGGCGGTCGCGGCGGAGGAGGAGGAGGCGGCGGCCGCGGAGGCACCGGCGTGACCGCGGCGTGACCGCGGCGTGACCGCGGCGTGACCGCGGCGTGACCGCGGCGTGACCGCGGCGTGACCGCGGCGTGACCGCGGCGTGACAGCGGCGTGACCGCGGCGTGACAGCGGCGTGACCGCGGCGTGACCGCGGCGTGACCGCGGCGTGACCGCGGCGTGACCGCGGCGTGACCGCGGCGTGACCGCGGCGTGACCGCGGCGTGACCGCGGCGTGACCGCGGCGTGACCGCGGCGTGACCGCGGTGTGACCACAGCTTGACCGCGGCGTGACGGCGGAGGGGGAGGAGGCCGCGGAGGCACCGGCGGAGGAGGGGGAGGCCGCGGAGGCACCGGCGGAGGAGGGGGAGGCCGTGGAGGCACCGGCGGCACCGGCGGAGGAGGAGGAGGCATCGGCGGAGGCAGCGGAGGAGGAGGAGGATGAGGCCGGTGGAGGAGGAGGAGGAGGAGCAGGAGCAGAGGAGGAGGCGGCGGAGTTTTACTACTCGCTTATTATATTTTTAAGAACGCATGCATAATGTGTTATTTTATAGGTAATGGTACTGGATATGATAGTGTTGGATGGGAAAAGAGAAAACGGGCAAATGCTATGTTTTATGGACAGTGAAATAAAATGGTATTGAAAAAGATCGCACCTTTTAGGATGAGGAAGATACGGTATTTGGACCCCCCATTATACGCCCCACCTACATGTTCACCCACTAAACATCTACCCCACCTAAACACCCCCACCTAAACACCCCCCACCCACTACACCCGCAGCACCTGCACCCCCCACTTCAAATAAAATTGATTCACACAAATCATGATAGTTGAAATATAGAACAAAAACAAAAAACAAAGCAAATTACAGGCATAGCATACCGCACAATGGAGGAGGAGGAGGCCGCGGAGGAGGAGGAGGCCGCGGAGGCACCGGCGGAGGAGGAGGAGGAGGAGGAGGAGCAGAGGAGGAGGCGGCGGCCGCGGTGGAGGAGAAGGAGGTGGCGGCAGCGGCGGCAGTGGCGCAGACGAGGGCTTCCGCGAAAGCTTCGACGACCACAATATCGCGAGGTTATCTCGCAAACACGCTGCAACAAACGTACGAAAACTGAAATTACACTAACAAAGCCTTAAAACAACCCAAACGAGCAACAACGTGAAAGAACCACCTCGATACATTTTCAAAACATCACTTGCGCCATCGACATTATTTACAAAACCACTTTTAAGACTAAACACACTTTTGACACTAACAAAAAGTCAACTACACCACGACACTTTCAAAAACACAACTGCATAAACTATCGATGCTGATAAACAGCCCAAATTGAGTTTTCAAAAAGAAAACGTACACTAACATCACCTAAACATAACACTAACAAATCAAACGCCCAAATAACCAAATCAAAACTAATTTCGCATCTTGAAAAACAATACACATTTGTTCCAAATTAATTTAATAAGAAATATTGGCACATAAACAAGAATATTGGCGCAGATGCAAGAAGACGTAAACTAGGGACTCATAAACAGAATAAAATATTGACCTAAAATTATACAAACAAAAAAACAATGCAAACCTCACCTCGGCACAGAGGTATTCTCAACCAGCAGGGTCTGGGCGGGGTTCACCGGGGCTGTGGGACTCACAACGGGAGGCCAGGACAACGCCGGCAAGGCGTGGGCTGGCCGGAACGACGCCGGCAGGCCGCGCGCTGGCCAGAACGGTACCAACAGGGCGCACAAAAGCCGAAACGATGCCAACAGGGTGTGGAAAGTCTGGGATGATGCTCGAAAGGGCGGCGCGACACCGGCAGGGGCGGCGCCGGCAAGCGCGGCGCCGACAAGGGTGGCGGTCGGGCTATGTAGGGAGAAGGAGGAGGTGCGGCAGCCGGAATCCGGTGGGAGGGTAGCGACGGAGGTGGCGTCGCGCGATGGAGGGAACAAGCTGGGAGGGCGTCTGCTGGGCCGGGGAGCGACAGAGGGCACCGTGATCGCCGAGGGAGCCGCGCAGGGACCGACGGCGCGGTGAAGGGGATGCGGGAGAAGCGGGGTCCGGAGGAGGTCGCGCGAGGGAGCGGCGCCGCAGGGGGAGCGGCGCCGGAGGGGGAGCGCGCCGGAGGGGCAGTGCGCCGGAGGGGGAGCGCTTCGGCTGGGCTGCTACGCAGAGGAGGGGGGCCGCAGGGAGAGAGAAGGAGAGAAGGGTGAGGGGTTTCGGCGGCCGCGGCGGAGGAGAAGGAGGCGGCGGCAGCGGCGGCAGCGGCGGCAGCGGCGCAGACGAGGGCTTCCGCGAGAGCTTGATTGTGTGCGGGGAGGAGGAAGAGGACCCGCGGGTTTTTAATAAATCCGCGGGACCCTTTATCAGCGCTTGTAAAAAGCGCTGATAAAGGGTGTATTTATCAGCGCTAAAATGAAAAGCGCTGATAAATATAGCCTTTATCAGCGCTTTTGTTAGCGCTGATAAAGGTCTGGCCCTTTATCAGCGCTTTTCCATTAGCGCTGATAAAGGCAGGCGCATGCCTTGCCCAGTTTTGTGGTAGTGGATAAAAATGTCAATACATCCATCAAAACTTCAAGGGTGGATACTGGAATGATTAACAACAGAAAATCCCAAAAGGATGCTCCAAATAAAAATAGACAATTCCAAAAATAAAAATGCACTAAATCTAGCTAGACTGATACTATAAGTAAAAGAAGGATATTTGTTGGATATTGTTGGTGTTTTTGGAAGTTTGGGCATCGGGCCAATGATTGTTGGAATAATATGTCAACATATGAAAATTATGGAAGGCCTGTATTTAGGGAAAGTATATGTGAAGAAATGAAGCATCCTACAAAGCAAAGGAAGAAAACACAGATGAAGAAGAATCTATCTATGAAGAACATATTTGAATATCTTGAAGAATTTTGTGATGATTTCAACAGAAGTGGTCATAGTTATGATGAGTGCTGGTTTAGTCCTACCATGCCTCACACATATTTTGATAAGAATCATAGACCACAACAAAAGAAGGAAAAAAGGAAAAAGGATTTGAAAAGTCTTACATTGGGAATATGCAATACAATGAAGTTAAGAAAACAGTGAAATAAACTATTTCCAAGAATAATTATAACCTTGATTCCAAGAATGTCATCTCAACAAAGAAAATATGCTTCTACTATGGAAATAAAGGACATACCATGGATCACTGCAAACAAGCCATGAAAATGAATGGAAGAAATCTCAAATTGAAATCATAATCAATCCAAAAGAAGACAGGATTTATTGAAGACATTCCTGAAGATAATTTTGATAAGTTTCCTAAGAAAGGTAACTTGAAAGCATTGAAGAAGCCATGTGGAAGTGCCAAGCCATAAAATGACAAGAATGAGTTTCTGGTAATCTAAACTAATCAATTTAAAATTTCTAGAGAACTAAAAAAGGCTGAAAATGAATTACTACCTAAATCTAAGAAAAAAAGGAAAACAGATCATTCCACACGGAGAAGAATTATAATTTCATGAGAGGTTTTCAATAAATATAAACCCAAGTGTCTCACAAGTACTGTGTGGAAGGTAAAAGAAGGTTGTACATCATTAAAAGAAATGTTTAACTGTTTTACCAGGCCAAATAGAGAAAATTGAACAACATGCACCAGTAAAATCTACTTCACTACTAACAGAAGTGAAGACAAAAAATCCACACAATTTAAAGGTGAATGGAAGTAAAGAATCCATGCTGACAATGAAAATTAAAAATTCCAAATGGAGAGGAGACATCAGCATGAAGAGTACCAGACACTTTAGATCTGCAAGGAAAGGAGTTCCTGGGTTGAGAGAAAATTCTCAGCCCTAGTGCTTCTATTAAAAACCTCACAAGTGTTCCATCTTATTCCCTTATATTTTTGTTATATACATGTACTTACATTTTAGGTAATTAAAGTTTAAGGTCATCCTCAAAATGAGAATTGAATGAGCAAAGTGGATAACTACAAGTTGGACTCATTATTCATTATTTGATAATTACTTGAAGTGATCTATAGTGGAAGATTATCAACATGCATGTCTTTAATCTTATCTGATGATATTCTCCACCATGGTAAATCAAAGGGAGTGCACCCCTTAAGGGAGAGAAAATATGAAGGATATGATATAAAAAAATATGTCATGACAAATCTTGAAATTCATATCATCTCAAGAAGCTAAAACTAAGGTATTCCAATCACACTTTCTTACCTTGTTCTTAATTGTATTTATCATGTCAATTAATAGGTAGTGCTTGATTGATGACAAGATGGTATAAAAGGGGGAGATTTATCATTTCACTTGAACTTTTTAATATGTTTGGTGAAGTATGTGCAAGATTTAGCATTTCATTGATAAATATGACTATTTCCAACCCTTGGGATAAGATTTGATACATTATAAGCATGAATTAACATGTATCGTTGTTTGTGGAAAACATTTAAAACCTTGGTTATATCTCTCTTGTTTTCTACACCGGGTTGGCCCAAAGTAGACTTAGAGTTTATTTACTAAAGGATATTTGCTAAGTGAACCATGTGACATCATCCCTCTCTCAAAAATATTCAAGAAGATATTATTCAAAGGGAGAAGAATATGTTTTTTAACAGACCCCACTACACCTTTTCATTTGGTTGTCAATAAGGGGGAGAAAATATTGGCACACATATTGACCCATTCAAAGTGTTCTTAAGTTATATTGACAACAAAATACAAAGGGGGGATTGTAAATCATGGTTTTGCATGTGTTGTCAATAAGGAGTCAAGTGTCGATATGTTTTCAATATGTGTATGGAAAGGTGATGATGAAATTTGTGCCAATGATTGAAGTGGTGATGCTAAAAGTGATGTTAGTAATTTAGTGAAGATCCTACTTTGATTATGGAAGAAGATTGTGAACTAATTCAGATGATTGGTGGGCTAGTCCTATGTTCCAAGACATGTGTCACTAGATGACACATTGTTACACCATTTGAATAAGGTCATGCAATACTTGATTGCATGATGACTTTAGAAGATCCATCCAATAGCTTCTAATTGGATGAAGTTGGTAAATAAACTCAGACGATTGTTAAGTTGATCTTCAAAGTTTCAAGACATGTGTTTAAAGGATAACACATCATTCACAACAAGGTTACCATGCATTGTGCTTTAAATGCATGAGGAGAAGTAGAACCCACACATCATCCTTGATTGATTCAAAGTTCAAGACATGTGTTTTAAAGGATAACACATCATTCACAACAAGGTTCCCATGCATTATGCTTTAAATGCATGAGGAGAAGTAGAACCCACACATCATCCTTGATTGATTCAAAGAAGCTTAATGAAGAGGTTTTGAATTCATGATCCAAACCTTAATGATGATTGATGATGTTTGAAGATGAAGGAGAAATGAAGCATGCATGGTCTTTGAATGAAGAAGGGTGGTTTAGAATTTTAAGGATGAATTCATACTTGGTTTTTATATTAAGTACTTAGTATATGCCTTTACAAAAAGGATAGGGCCAACCATGCAAGCCAACTGAAGCCCTCACCCAAGGCATACGCAGGACCCGAGGGTCTCGAGCACCCAAGGGGAAGGCCTCGAATATACCCTTCAAGAGGTGCATGTGAGTCAAGTATAATCCCATAGGTGGTGTGTGCATGGTGATCAACCCATACGTCAAGCATGCATAGTGGGAGCTAGGAGAGAATTGGAGTGTGGCGGCACCAAAGGGGAGAAAGGAGAATTATGAGCATCGGCTACAGTAGATTGTATTATAAATGAGTCACGTTCAATTTCTTTGTTTCGATGTGGGATGGGTTTAAAAAATGCGGATCTAATCTCGCTTATGCTCTCACCCACACATCTAATCTGCGGTAAGTGGTCTAATTGGGACCTCTCATCTCATCTCACGTCTCACCGATTGAATCGGAGCCATCCAATCTCCTCCCTCGAGGTCATCTTCAATCTCCAGCCATCCTGATGCCACCGCTCGCCACAGATGAAGCCGATCCACTGTGATCGAGCTCCTGGTCAATGTTGATGATGAAAAATCTTGCATGGTGATCGTCCAGATGAACCAAACACTTGCATGCATTAAAAGATGCATGCATGCCTCGATATAAAAAGATCATATGTCAGCCAAAGAAAATGGTGTTTTGAGGCCACACGATGCATTCGGGAAGCTCTGCATGTGTTCTTAAATGCATGCACATTAGGAATATACCACAGAGAAGAAGTCTGCATTCAAAATAATATCCCATGATTATCGGCCTATCCATGACCCGTAGATTCCAAATTTTGAATCCATAGATCTCGGGCATTCAAGGCCTTGATCTTTGTGATTAGATACGTAGATTTGAATGCAGAGATACGCATTGTTCCTCGCCTATAAATAGAGATACCTCAATTAAGGCTCTATTGTTGAAAATCTTGAGAGAGCTCCTATTTTCTGAAAAATAGAGCATTAGGCGAAAAAGGTTTTTGCGCAGCTCTACTGCGTGAAGAATAAGAATCGTAGGCATTCAACAAGTGCTACGCACTCTTGAATCGTCCTTTCGAAGGTGGAAGGAATCTGAACCCCTTGTGCGAAGAAACCCGTGAGCATGCGATAGGTTCTTTTGAACCCTCATTGTGTCTTCGTGAGGAGCATCCTGCGTGTATGAAACTGGTGCACTTGCACCCTTGTTGTACTCCGCAAAGACAGAACCCACGAACCATTCCTTGGTTATGTGAAGAAGATCCATGCGTACCTTGTGCATGAAGAAGAAGAACTCGTGCTCCCTGGTTTGCATAAAGAAGAATAACAATTTTTTTATATGGGTTTTAAAAAAACAAAAATTAGGTAAAAGGGGTTAGGGTTCCGATATTTTTAAAACTGGGTCCAAGATGCGTGAACCCCGTTCACGCATCACTGACCCCGGGAAGATGCGTGAACGGAGTTCACGCATCCTACAGTAACTTTTCTTTTTAAAATTTTTATTTTTATTTTGTTTTGCTTTGTTTTATATATATATATATATACAAACAAAACATAAAATTCAGCAGAATTTATCTGCTATTTAATATCCAGCAGAACTGCCATTACAGCAGTCTGGATTCTGACAGAAACCATCACCCAGGGCTCTCTTTTATAAGAGGGCTTGCCCAAGAAATCATACTGCATTTCCGATGTGGGATTCAGGTTCTCTTTTCCTGCACAGAACATTCTGCATTTCCGAAGCGGGATTCTGTTTCAAGTACGTGACTTTGAAAGACTGTAAAATACAAACTATACGACCAATATAAATGAAACTTAAAACATGGATTAAACATATAATAAATAGTTGAAAATGAAAAGAATTTTGTAAAAAGGGTTGATGAATAATAATTTATAAGCTTTCAAAACCACCAACTTGAAACTTAAAAAAGTTTCAAGTACGTGACTTTGAAAGACTATAAAATAAAAACTATAAGACCAATATGAATGAAACTTAAAACATGGATTAAACATACAAGAAATAGTTGAAAATAAAAACAATTTCATAAAAAGTGTTGATGAATAATAATTTATAAGCTTTCAAAACCACCAACTTGAAACTTAAAAATGTTTCAAGTACGTGTCTTTGAAAGATTATAAAATACAAACTATATGACCAATATGAATGAAACTTAATATACGGATTAAACATATAAGAAATAGTTGAAAATAAAAAGAATTTCATAAAAAAAAATTAATGAAAAATAATTTATAAGCTTTCAAAACCACCAACTTGAAACTTAAATACGTTTACGTGCCTTTGAAAGCCTATAAAATACAAACTATAAAACCAATATAAATGAAAATTAAAACATGGATTAAACATATAACAAATAGTTAATAATTAATTAGTTAATTAGTAATATAATTATTAATTAGTTAATAATTAATATAATTATTAATTATTAATTACTAATATACAATAATTAATTAGTTAATTAGTAATATAATTATATAATAGTTAATTAGTTAATTAGTAGTATAATTATTAATTGATAATTACTTAGTTAATTAGTAATATAAATATTAATAGTAATTATTAATTATAATTATAATTATTAATTATTAATTATTAATTATATAATAATTAATTAGATAATTAATAATATAATTATTAAATATAATTATTTATTATTTATTATATAATAATTAATTAGCTAATTAGTAATATATTTATTAATTATAATTATTTTTTATTTATCTATAATTATTAATTAGTTAATTTGTAATATAATTATTAATTATAAAATAAGTTATTGATTAATTAATAATATAATTAGTGATTATAATTATTTATTATAATTATTAATTATCAATTATTCATTATATAATAATTAAGTAGCTAATTACCAATATAATGATTAACTATTAAAAATTAATTGGTTATTTAGTACTATAATTATTAACTGTAATTATTATATATTAATTAGTAATATAATTATTTATTATAATTAGTAATATAATTAGTAATTATAATTAGTAATATAATTATTAATTATAATTAGTAATTATTAATTATATAATAATTAATTAGTTAATTACCAATATAATTATTAATTATTAAAAATTAATTATATATTAATTAATTAGTTAATTAGTAATATAATTATTAATTATTAATTACATAACAATTAATTAGTTAATTAGTAATATAATCATTAATTATATAATTAATAATTATAATAATAATTAAAAATTATATTACTAATTAACTAATTAATTATTATATAATTAATTATTAATAATTAATAACTAATAATTGTAATGAATATTTATAATTATTTATTATATTACGAATTTACTAATTAACTAATGAATTATTATGTAATTAATAATTATATGTTTAATCCGTATATTAAGTTTCATTCATATTGGTCATATAGTTTGTATTTTATAATCTTTCAAAGACACGTACTTGAAACATTTTTAAGTTTCAAGTTGGTGGTTTTGAAAGCTTATAAATTATTATTCATCAAAACTTTTTATGAAATTGTTTTTATTTTCAACTATTTCTTGTATGTTTAATCCATGTTTTAAGTTTCATTCATATTGGTCTTATAGTTTTTATTTTATAGTCTTTCAAAGTCACGTACTTGAAACTTTTTTAAGTTTCAAGTTGGTGGTTTTGAAAGCTTATAAATTATTATTCATCAACCCTTTTTACGAAATTCTTTTCATTTTCAACTATTTATTATATGTTTAATCCATGTTTTAAGTTTCATTTATATTGGTCGTATAGTTTGTATTTTACAGTCTTTCAAAGTCACGTACTTGAAACAGAATCCCGCTTCGGAAATGCAGAATGTTCTGTGCAGGAAAAGAGAACCTGAATCCCACATCGGAAATGCAGTATGATTTTCTGGGCAAGCCCTCTTATAAAAGAGAGCCCTGGGTGATGGTTTCTGTCAGAATCCAGACTGCTGTAATGGCAGTTCTGCTGGATATTAAATAGCAGATAAATTCTGCTGAATTTTATGTTTTGTTTGTATATATATATATATATAAAAAACAAAACAAAACAAAATAAAAATAAAAATTTTAAAAAAAAAGTTACTGTAGGATGCGTGAACCCCGTTCACGCATCCTTCATCAACTTCGTGAAGGATGCGTGAACGCGGTTCACGCATCCTTCAGTGCGGTTAAGATGCGTGAACCCCGTTCACGCATCTTCCCGGGGTCAGTGATGCGTGAACGGGGTTCACGCATCTTGGACCCAGTTTTAAAAATATCGGAACTCTAACCCCTTTTACCTAATTTTTGTTTTTTTAAAACCCATATAAAAAAATTATCCGCCCTTCGATGTCACAAAGAAGAGGTGAGAACTCTCACCTGTCTACACGACACATCTGAGAACCCACGTACACCCTTATTATACCCATTCGGGTTGTGTGGGAAAGAATAAGAACAAAGGGGTTTGCATGCTTGAAAGGCAGTACACATATACATACATGATCGTCCATTGAAGAAACCTGAGGCCTCATGTTTTCACAAAAAGGAATGCATGCATGAGGAAGAGGCTTTGAGAAGTTGTTAAGTGTGTTCACGTGTGAAGGAGGAGAACCTATTCTAAATCCTATACCCATTTGGGTTTGAAGAATAACATACACAAAACATAAAGACACCCAAACCTTGTGCATGAAAATAGAGAGAGAGAGAAGAAAATAAAGAAGATATAGTGAGTTTCACCAAGAAGAGAATTCATTCACATGCATAACACACTTATACGTTGAACCCAAATATAAGAAACTAGTGTATGTGTGAAAAAGATCAAAATAAAATAAGTGAATGTGTGCAAAAAGAATCAAGTGTATAGTGCATGTGTAAATTTCATGAGACACACTCATTGAACCTAAACAAGAATATTGTGAATAATCACTATTGCATTCTTGAAGAGGTCGTGTGAACCATTTGAATACACATTAGTGAGGCCAGTTCTTCATCAGAAGAAGAAAGAATTTCTTGAGCATTGTTGAACTAAGCACTGATCAAGAAAGTGATCAGAAATATTGAGCAAGGCCAACAGACCTTACCAAAGGATATTAAATATTCTTGAAGAGATACACATGCAAGTGTAATTCAGCAAGCCTGTGTGGGATGATTAGAAGATCATCTATAATGAATCAAGAAAGAACAAAAAAGGAAGCTGCTCATGTGACTCGAGAGCTAGAAGAAACCTGTGAGATTCAAGGAGTAGAAGAAGTCTCCAGTGGAACTCTAAAGAAGGCCAGTGGGATTCTGGTAACACTATGTGAAACAGTATAAAGAACCTCCTATGGGACTCAAGAGAGATACAGTGTGACTCTGTATCAACCATTATAATTACTAATAGAATTATAGTGTAGAATCTGTGTTGGGGAGAATAACCAACACAGTAAGGAGTGGGTCTTTAAACCGAACCTTGTAAATCCTTGTGTTCAGTGCCTTTACATTTACAACATCACTTGAGGTAAGGCTGAGAGACACAAGAAGAGTGGATTGAGCCTTTAACCAGCCATAGAGGCTTAATTGAAAAGAATCAATTAGTAAAAAGTTTAAAAGGATCACTGATTTACCCCCTCCCCATCTCAATGATTCACATTGATCTGGGTACTTCAATAACTTAATATTTAATTAATTAAATATTCAATATTCAATATTCAATGAAAACTTGAATGAGTCAGATATTCACTAAACTCGTGTCCTAGGGAAAACAGGTTATTCCAGAAGTAATGGAATGGTCAGAGAGATTATCTAAGACCATCTACTAGGGAAGAAATGCCATTTTACACCTCACAAGCATCCAAAATCAAAAGTCCAAATTTTTGTTAAATTTCATAGTCTAAAAAACATGGGTCTTTACAAGATCGTATTTTCTTTCTTGGATATCCGTAATTCAAATCCAAGAACGCACTAGTACAAAATGTATTTATCGCGTCGATGATTTCACGTTGGTTATTTATAACCAATGTTCAAAGATGTGTATATTGATTTATCAAGTCGGTTATAGAATAACTAACATGATAAATAAAGTATCTCACTTTATTACATCATTTATTCTATAACCAATGTGATAAATCTAATTTTTTACATCGGTTATACAATAACCGACATTATAAAGAAAATGTCATTTCTTTATCACGTCGGTTATTATATAACCAATGTGATAAATGTAATAATAAATTCTTTATCGCATCGACTACTAATTAACGAACATGATAAATCATTTAAAAATTTTATAAAGGCCAATTTTGATTCTTTGCGGTGTTATTCGATTAGGCAACAGCGACTCAGTTCTCTCTCGCGCGGAAACCCTAAAATAAATTCTTCAATCTTGTGGCCTCCAACCTCATTTTTCAAGCTTCATTCATTATATTTTTTATCGATGCATCTATCTGATCGACTCGCAACTCTGAATTAAGCCTCACACACCTTGATTTCGGTTGTTCTATTTCACAGATCCCTTAACTCTACATTTTGTGATTTTGATTACTAAAATATCGCAATATCTTGTTTAATTTCATCATGTTATCGCATTGCATATGTAGCTAGAAAGAATTTATGTGGGACATGGTTTATATTCCAATTAAACACTATGTATTCACTATAAGTCCTTGTTTCATGAATTTAATTAAATTTATAGTTTTTATTATATGCATTCCTCATTTTTGGAACAAATATATTCTTTGTTTCCTGCAAGGTGAGCCCATGTGAGGTTGCAAATCATGTACACTTTTTACACAACATGCAACCCCTATAACCTTGTTGCATATGGCTGGTAAATAGGGTGGATGTTGTGAAACTACCTACAATTCCCCCAAATGACATACCATTATTTTTTTTGCTCATCTAGGGGATACAAATCTCTATACAAGGAATGCACTTCTTAGGTAGAATCCATGTATCAATGTTACCTTTCCAAAAAAAATAGAACCTCTAGATGGTTTCTTTAAGAATTCTTCACTTATTCATGGCCTATTTAGATAACGATGTTGGTCAAACTATTGTTTAGATAAAGGATCCATTGGATGAATATATGTTGCAGTAATAAAAAATGAACTCCATGAACCTCCAAACATCATCATACAATAATCTAGTGCTAGAATGAATTGTTCTCATATATTATATCATTCACAAAAGAATGCAATGAAATTCATTATGGGGATTCAGTAACTCAATAGAGCTATCTCATTTTCTATAATGTTCATAGGAGTAATGATGATATTTGTTCTTCCTAAAGTTCAAGATAATAGTTTATTTCTACACTTGGGAGAATTCTCTAAAGAGGATTTGTTTTTCACAATAATAAACTTACCATAAAATGATGTAACCCTTAGACATTATTCATATACCACATCTCATAGAAATATGTTAAACTATAGTGTGAAATAAAATGTGAGTGAATTATTATATGACTTCAAGGGTTTTATTCTTATGTATTGATTTTTCCATGAGTTACATTGACACAAAAAAATTGTGATGGGTTAATAATAAATGACACTAGTGGATGGTGATTTATTTTTACATAGTGGTTTTCTATCTTGTTGCTTAAAAACACACTACTGGAAATTAATCCTTTACCAATGGTTTCAAACCGTTGGTAAAGGATGCCAAACCATTGGTATACTATATACCAATGGTTTGGAAGACTATTGGTAAGTAAGGCATTGGGATATCCCATTACCAACGGTTTTAGTATAACCGTTGGGAAAGGCAGTGTAATTTCTAGTTTCCCAACGGTTTAAATAACCATTGGTATATAGGAGTATTCCCAACGGTTTCTACAACCGTTGGAAATACTATCATTTCCATGTTTTACCAACAATTTACTAAAACCATTGGTAAAAATATGTACATCACTATACCAACGGTTTTAGTAAACTGTTGGTATAGTGTATTTCCAGAATTTGGCAGACCAGCCGCCTAAAATCTCCTCCACTGCACACTCAACTACATACACCTGCATACACTCTTAATAGCAAAAAAACACCTTCTATAGCACCCAAAAGCACATAAAAACACGATACTCTTATAACCATGGAATGTACCACAATTATAATCATGTATATGAAACCAATTACCCTATGCGATATAGAATTCATAATTGAATTCTCAATTGAATACATGCAGAATGAATTGTGTAATGAATTCTGAATTATGAATCAGTAACACATACAAAATGAATTATGTTGCATACAGAATTCTGAATTATATATAACACATATATAATATGACATACAAGGGTTTGGGGGTGTCCCAGGGGGTGGGGTGTCCAGGGGTGGAAGGCTGTCCACGGGGGTGGGGGTGTCTAGGGGGGTGGGTTATACAGAATTAAGAATACATAAAAAATTGCATTTTCTATAACACATACATGATCTAGTTCAGAAATTAGAAGTTAATAACCCCAAAATAAAGTATCAATGGAATCTAAATATGTTTGGTCGGTTTTCCGTATACCAATTGTTTTTACTTAAAATGATGTCCATTTTAAACAAAAGGCATACACTTAGAGTGATATCGGTCACACCATGCCTCAGATCGAGGAAGGGTTGACTTGTACACGTCACAGATGACTCATGGATCGTTGGCATAAATTATCAACAGAATCTGAATGCGTTTGGTCAGTTTTCCGTATGCCAATTGTTGTTTTCACTTAAAATGTTTTCCATTTCAAATAAAGGTGAGACACTTTGAGTGGTTTCGGCCACACCGCACCTCATATTGAGGCAGGGTTGACTCGTACACGTCACATACGACCCATGGATTGTTTTTCTGAAATATCAACACAATCTGAATATGTTTGGTCGGTTTTTCGTATGTCAGTTGTTGTATTCACTTAAAATGATATCCATTTTAAACAAAAGAGAGACAATTAGAGTGATACCAGTCACATTGTGCCTCATATTGAGACAAGGTTGACTCTTACACGTCACATATGACCCATGGATCATTTTCCTAAAGTTTCAACATAATTTGAATGCGTTTGGTTGGTTTTTCGTATGTCAGTTGTTGTTCTCACTTAAAATGATGTCCATTTTAAACAAAAGAGATACACTTTGAGTGGTTTCGGCCACACCGCACCTCGGATTGTGGCGGAGTTGACTCGTACACGTCACATATGACCCATGGATCATTTTCCTAAATTTTCAATAGAATCTGAATGTGTTTGGTCGGTTTTCCGTATGTCAGTTGTTGTTTTTACTTAAAATCTTGTCCATTTCAAATAAAAGTGAGACATTTTGAGTGGTGTCAGCCACACTGGCCCTCAGATTGAGGTTTGGTTGACTTTTACACCTCACATATGATCCATGGATCATTTTCCTAAAGTTTAAATAGAATCTAAATGCCTTTGGTCAGTTTTCCGTATGTCAGTTGTTGTGTTCACTTAAAATGATGTCCTTTTGAAACAAAAGAGAGACACTTTGAGTGGTGTCGGCCACACCACACCTCGGATTGAGGCGAGGTTGACTCTTAAACCTCAAAAATGACCCATTTATTGATTTCCTAAATTTTGAACACAATATTAATGTGTTTGGTCAGTTTTCCATATGCTGGTTGTTTTTACTAAAAAGAGTATCCGTTTTAAACAAAAGAGAGACACTTTGAGTGGTGACGACCACACCACACCTTGGATTGATGCGGGGTTGAATTGTACACATCACATATGACCCATGGATCATTTTTATAAAGTATCAACACAATCCAAATATGTTTGGTCAGTTTTTCGTATGCTAGTTTTTGTATTCACTTAAAATGATGTCCATTTTAAACAAAAGAGAGAGAGTTAGAGAGATATCGGTCACACCGCGCCTCGGATTGAGGCACGGTTGACTCATACACATCAAAAATGACCCATGGATCATTTTTTTGAAGTATAAACACAATTCGAATGTGTTTGGTCGGTTTTCCGTATGTTAGTTGTTGTTTTCACTTAAAATGTTGTCCATTTCAAACAAAAGTGAAACACTTTGAGTGGTGTCAACCACACCACGCCTCGGATTGAGGCGGGGTTTACTCTTACATGTCACATATGACCCATGTATCATTTCCCTAAATTTTCAACAGAATACAAATGCGTTTGGTCATTTTTCTGTATGCTAGTTGTTGTTTTCACTTAAAATCTTGTCCATTTCAAATAAAAGGGAGATAGTTTGAGTGGTACCGGCCACACCGGCCCTTGGATTGAGGATAGGTTGACTCATAAACGTCACATA
Source organism: Viscum album (assembly GCA_963277665.1). NCBI lineage: Eukaryota > Viridiplantae > Streptophyta > Magnoliopsida > Santalales > Viscaceae > Viscum > Viscum album. The sequence continues at coordinate 1,326,692,957 of OY728166.1, forward strand.
TGACGCATGAATCATTTTCATAAAGTTTCAATAGAATACAAATGCCTTTGGTCAGTTTTTCTTATGTCATTTGTTGTATTCACTTAAAATGATGTCCTTTTGAAACAAAAGAGAGACACTTTGACTGGTGACGGCAACACCGCGCCTCGGTTTGAGGAAGGGTTGACTTGTACACCTCAAAAATGACTCATGGATCATTTTCTTAAAGTCTAAACACAATCTGAATGTGTTTTGTTGGTTTTCCGTATGCCAGTTGTTTTTACTTAAAAGAGTATCCATTTTAAACAAAAGAAAGACACTTTGAGTGGTACCGGCCACACCGTGCCTCGGATTGAGGCAGGGTTGAATCGTACATGTCACAAATGACTCATGGATCCTTTTCCTAAAGTATCAACGGAATCCGAATGTGTTTGGTTGGTTTTCCATATGCCAATTGTTGTTTTCACTTAAAATGTTGTCTATTTCAAATAAAAGTGATATACTTTGAGTGGTACCAGCCACATTGTGCCTAATATTGAGGCGGGGTTGATTATTACACATCAAAAATGAGTCATGGATCATTGTGTTGAATTATCAACACAATATGAATGTGTTTGGTCAGTTTTTTGTATGCTAGTTGTTGTTTTCACTTAAAATGTTGTCCATTTCAAATAAAAGTGAGGCACTTTGAGTGGTACCGGCCACACCGTGCCTATGATTGAGATGGGGTTGACTCGTACACATCAAAAATGACCCATGGATCATTTTCCTAAAGTATAAACAGAATCCTAATGCGTTTGGTCGGTTTTTCGTATGCCAATTTTTGTTTTCACTTAAAATGTTGTCCATTTCAAATAAAAGTGAAACACTTTGAGTGGTATCGGTCACACCGTGACTCGGATTGAGGCAAGGTTGACTCATACATGTTAAAAATGACCCATAGATCATTGTGATAAATTATCAACACAATATGAATCCGTTTGGTCGGTTTTCCATATGTCATTTGTTATTTTCATTTAAAATGTTGTCCATTTCAAATAAAAGTGAGACACTTTGAGTGGTACCGGCCACACCGTGTCTCGGTTTGAGGCGGGGTTGAATCGTACACGTCATAAATGACTCATGGATCGTTGTGATAAAGTATTAACACAATCTGAATACGTTTGGTCAGTTTTCTGTATGCTGGTTGTTTTTACTTAAAAGAGTATCCATTTTAAACAAAAGAAAGACACTTTGAGTGATATCGGCCACACCGTGCCTCGGATTGAGGTGGGGATGACACGTACACATCACAAATGACCCATGGATCGTTGTTCTAAAGTATCAACACAATCTGAATCCATTTGGTCAGTTTTCCATATGTCATTTGTTGTTTTCATTTAAAATGTTTTCCATTTCAAATAAAAGTGAGACACTTTGAGTGGTACCGGCCACACTGTGCCTCGGTTTGAGGTGGGGTTGACTCATACACGTCACTTGAGCGTTTTGAGTGTCTCTAAGTGCAGATTGAAGATCTAGGTGAGGGTGGGGGGTTGTTCGGGGTCTAGGGAGGAGGGTGGGGGGGTTGTCCGGGGTCCAGGAAGGAGGGTGGGGGAGTTGTCTGGGGGGATGTTCGGAGGGCTGTCCGGGGGGCTGTCCGGGGTCCAGGAAGGAGGGTGGGGAGGTTGTCCGGGGGATGTTTGGGGAGCTGTCCAGGGTCCAGGAAGGAGGGTGGGGAGGCTGTCCGAGGGGCTGTCTGGGGGGCTGTCCGGGGTCCAGGGAGGAGGGTAGGGGGCTGTCTGGGGGGATGTCTGGGGGCTGTCTGGGGTCCAGGAAGGAGGGTGGGGAGGCTGTCCAGGGGGTTGTCTGGGGGGTTGTCCGGAGTCTAGGGAGTAGGGTGGGGGGGTTGTCCGGGGGGCTGTCTGGGGGGCTGTCTGGGGTCCAGGGAGGATGGTGGGGGTTGTCTGGGGGGCTGTTCGGGGTCCAGGGAGAAGGGTGGGGGGGCTGTCCGTGGGGATGTATAGGGGGATGTCCTGGGTTCATGGGATGGTATTTACATATTTTCTAACCAAATTCTTTCAAGGTTAAAAAAATAATTTCATTATATCAACTTCTAAAAAATTGCAATTTCATTAAAATAGGGGGATTTCATAGCAAATCATCAAATCAAGTTTTATTATTTATATATAAAAAAATAAAGATAATGTGACCTACCTAATCACACATATATTCAGGCACAACAAATCAATAAACATCAAAGGTCAGTAATATCAATCAAAAATGTAACGGATCAATCTGTCCTTCATCACCATCACTATCATCACCATCATCTTCACCCTCACCCTCATCCTCATCGTCATCCCCATCATTGTCCCCGCCCTCCTCCTCACCCTCGTACTCATCCTTGGCCTCCTCATCACCCTCCTCCTCCACCTTGGCCTCCTCCTCGCCCTCCTCCTCCACCTCTGCCTCCTCCTTGCCCTCCTCCTCCTCCTCCTCAGTCTCCTCCTCGCCATCATCTCAACCACCACTAGAACTACCACCTGGTGCACCATATATAGAACGCATCAATGAAATTTATTCCTCACAAGAAGTGATGTCCTCTGGTGGAAGTGTTGGATGTAAAACTTTCATCAGTTTCATAAATGCAGTGTTTTCCATAACAGACTGTGTTGTCATCTCTGTGGCCCTTTTTTCAGCCTGTTCTGCTGGTGCCTTAACCTGCTGCAACTCGGTGGAACTACAACTCGTACCTGAGGAGGGATAATACCTAGTCAGAACTATACTCTTCTCAGGCCGGCAATATACTCTACCAGGGTGCTCATCTCCCAACACCTGATGTAAGTGATCATTTGGCCCAAAATTGTCAGGTTCCTGGGCATCAAGGGCCTCTAAAGCAGCCTGTTACAAATATAAATAGATTATTAAGTTACAAAATAGAGATTAAAATTTTAAATCTACAAAGTAAAACTTACAATCTGCTACTGAGTCGGTTAATTAACCACACTTCTATCTTTCTTCTTTCTACTCAAGCAAAACAGTTTTGCTCGAGGCACACGTCCTTCTATATTCAATTTATGCCTCTACAATGAAATTGAATGTAGGAAACCATAATTAAAAATAGGATACAAAAAAACATTAATTGCATAGCTAAAATTATATAATAACTTTAGCAATCGAATAAATTACGAAGGAAGCAATAAAAAGTGCAAGTTGTAAAGAAAGATTATAAACTGTCATACCAGCTATCTCTCATGATCTGGCATCATAGTACGTCCCAATGTGTGGATGTATTTCTTAGCATCAATGTTTTTTTTATTTCTTCCAGATGCATCCTAAATAAAATTAAATAATTAGTATTAAAAAAAAACATGAAAATTTTCATTTAAATACTTCTAATTTGATTAATACTGTAAATTGGCTAGTCGCCCAATGAATAATCATCTATCGATACTGTTCTAATGGAAAATAATCCACGACAGGTACCGTCTCCAACTCTGTGACCACTCTATCACGTCATCCAATGTACAACTCATGCTTATAATCTCTCCAAAGCTCGCCTAAATCCTTTAGACATGCTGGTCGTGCACCCTCACCATCGGGGAAATTAAACCGCAGCTGAAACCAAAATATTAATTCATATAAATACAAAAATTAATATATTGTATTAAATACAACTGATTTTTTTACCCATATCTATGTCCAGGCTTTATCCTTGACTTCATTTGGCAGTTGTCTCCATGAGAGCAGGCTGACAGGAATGATGTCGGAGTATTTGGAAAGCGTCGCCAAAAAACTCTGACATTACTGCCCTGATTTTTCAATCATCTCACTATCTTCATTGTAGTCCACCATCAACTGTGTGCAGTGGTTCCACACTGCACGCATGCGTGTACGCCCCCGCCCCCGCCTCCTATCAGTAGATGTATCTGTTATGAAAGAAAAACAAATATTTATCAATACATGTTATAATGAAAATAAATAATCGTGTAACAATTTGTTAGGGTTGTATAAGTATACCTACGGTAGTCTGATCAATGGGTGCCAATGGATCCACAGAAACTGAAGGAACACCATGTACATATGGAGTGAGTCCCAATGTATGCTCTATAGAGATAGACTCTAGCGGAGCAGGAGTCGAAGAAGATGGAATATAAAAGCCCGGAGAGATCAAAGCAGTAGTAAAAGAATATAATAGGTATGGCTGGACAAATGCTGGATAGGTAGTGGGAATCATCATCGGATATGGTACAGATGGGTGAGGAGGGTCAGATGTAAAGGGTGGTGAAAACATGGGAGGCCTAAATATCCCGTGTGTCCCTAACGGCACACCAGGATTAGAATGTGGGATGGATGGTATGTTGGTGGGGGGCAGGGTCTAATCGGTTACGCCGACTAGATCATCTAGCTCCCATACCACCCCCCCCCCCCCTCGTACAAACACCCCGAGTACTGGGACCACTACTCGGCTGCTCATCAAATAACTGTCACCTAATATATGGATCCTAAAAAAATATTTAAAAAAAATTAATCACACGACATTATATATAATTTAAATAAATATATTTGAAATAAAATACTCACTACAGACACTAGTTGGGAAATTCCCAGCTCGGTCATGCGACGATTGTTTTCCATAATCTGTTTTTGTCGCCTCTCTTCAATTGGTTTCATTTCCTGCATTTGAAAACAAATATGAAAGTTAATAGAAAAGTATAACTAATGTGTAACCCAAAAAACAAAATAAATGAGAGGGAAAAGAAATTGTCAAAATTAAGGAAAAATGTAAATTCTTTAGCTCAGGTAGATGATGCAGGTTTCAATATTAAATCAATTTGAATAGAACCAACCTTAACAACCCAACTCGAGGTAAACCAAAAGAATTGAGAACATGAATGGATGATTTTATATATTTCCCACCACAAATTAAGGTTCAAAGTCAACTCTGACAATTGATCTATTGGATTCATCAAAATAAAAAAATGGATTGGTTCCAATGGCAGTAGGGATGGTGTCAATTCCATCATCACCATTATCAAAAATATGTCTTGGAATTACTTCAACTATGACACCAAATTCAGGTCGAAGTTAGTCATTGACATAAAAAACTTGTTTAGCCATTGATTCCAATACATATGGTTCTTCGGTAGCAAGAGTGCGAGTCATATTAATTACTCAAAATCCACAATCATCAATAAATGTGCCTTGTCTCATCATCGAATCAAACCAATGACATTTCATCATCGTGACTCATCCATGAGAGTAATAATCCAACATTATTATTTTTTTAATGACTCCATAATAACCCACATTTTCAAATCGTGGTTTACTATCTGATGCACTGGCATAACAATCTGTTGTGGTAGTAACCATAACACCATCATGTTGTATTCTCATGTTCTTTTCTCGTTCAGTGACAATAAATTTGTACCCATTGATAACAATTTATTTACAGTCACAAATCATGGTATTATGACCAAAAGCCAAAGCTCTTATTTCCTCAGAGACAGAGTCAGCAGGAAAACTCAATACCTGTAATATAAATGTATATTAAACTTAATTAAATATTGATTTAATTATTTTAAACAGTAATATTTTTACCTTCAATTTTAACCAAGCAAAAAACATTTTTCTATGCAAAGTCTCCCTCCTTCTCAAAGATAAAGAACGATGATTTCTATTTATCATTGTTTTATGTTACCTGTAGATAAAAAATATGAATAGTTTAGCAGATATATATGTAAGACATACATATTCAATTTAGTTACCTGATGTATTCATCAAAAAAATCATAGTTGAACAAAACTGTTCGATATGCCATCTCCAGCTCTTCAAGGCTTAATGTCTTCAATGTATATGATCTAGAAATTCCTCCTTTTTTAGGAAGTGATGGAAAACTGGGTTCAATTTTCTCATACTTTTTTTCTTCATTTCTCATTGGTTTGTTCATTCTTGTAGTAAGATCAGACAAATACATTGAGCAGAAATCTATACATTCTTGAGCCAAGTAACCATTCACGATAGAACCTTTGGGATGATTCATGTTTCGGACATAAGACTTTAATGTGTACATATTTCTTCCAGTTGCATACATCCAATGAAAAGAAACAGGTCCTCTGAGAAGTATTCCAGTGGGAATATGGAGAGTCAGATGCAGCATGCATGTGAAAAATTATGGAGGAAATATTTTCTCCAACTCACACAAAATTAATGGGTCATCTGTCAACATTTTTTACAAGAACGAATTGGAAAATTTCTTAGCCCAAAGATCTCTAAACAAATGGAACAACCAAATAACAGTCACCCTTACATTATTGGTCAAAAGATGATGGATTGCTATTGGAATCAACTCATGCAGAAGAACGTGATAATCATGAGTCTTCAAAGATTTTAGCTTCAACTCTCTTTTGTTGACCCGTTTAGATATGTTGCTTGAATAGCCATCAGAGAATCTAATAGTCTAATACTTCCAGAAATTGTTTTTTTCCATAGGTTTCATCACATAAGAAGCACATGGAACTTTCCATTTATTTTCACTGATATGTATAGGATGCAATTCTGGTCAGATTCCTCAATCCACCAAGTCACGCCGAGACTGTAAGCATCAAAAGTAACATTTCACATATATTCTTTTCAATGTGCATTACGTCTAAGCATGATGTAACAAATTGGTTGACCAATAAGGCAAATCAAAAAAGATACTCCTCTTCCTCCAATTGTAATAGGTTTTAGTGGAAACATTCTTTCTCTTTTCAAATTTCATTTGACCCTTCCTGAATGAAAAACTGAAATCTTTCACTTCATTAAGCACATCAGTTCCAGACATACGTTGAGGTGGATCATCAGTCTCTATGGTATAATCAAATCTTAGACAATTATTTCTATATGTATGGTCCATTGGAAAGAATCGTCGATGTCCCATAAAACTGAAACTACAACTATGTTTCAGTCTTTTGGATCTTGTATTCGTTATACAAACAGGACATGACAGTTTTCCCTTCATGTTTCATCCAGACATCATTGCATAAGCAAGAAAATCATTGATCATCCACATAAGCGCAACACGCATTTGAATTATGTCTTTCGAATATGCATCGTATGTGCGCACACCCACATCCCAAAGAAGTTTCAACTCTTTTATTAAAGGTTGCATGTATACGTCAATATAAATACTGGGATCAGAATGGGCAGATATGAGTATACTCATGAAAGTGAAAGGTTTTTTCATACACAACCATGGGGAAGATTATAAATGTGTATAAAAACTGGACATGTGTTGTGTGAAGTAAGCATCTACCCAAACGGATTAAAATCATCTCATGAAAGACCCAGCCTCACATTACCCACGTCAGCTGCAAAATCAGGATATCGAGCATCAAATCTCTGCCATGCAAATCCATATGTAGGTTGAACCAACTCATCATTAGTTTTCTTTATCTCGGTATCATGTCATCTCATTTTTATTGATATTTCATCAGACATAAAAAGATTTTAGAGTCTGGGGATCAATGGAAAGTGTCACATTACTTTCTGTGGCACGTGGGATGATGTTCCATCAGATTTTAACTTCCAGCGGGATGTTCCACATTTTATACAATCATTTTGTTCAGCGATTTCCTCCCAGAATAAACTGCAATCTTTCGGGAAAGCATGAATTTTGTTTCTTGAAAATCCAAGTTCCTCAACTAACTTCCATGCCATATAGTCGTTTGAGGGAATATCTGCATCATCTGGAAGTAAATCCTTCAAGAAGGTAAGAATGTAATCGATTGCTGTATTAGAAATCCTATACATAGTTTTCCCATGAAACAATCGGATTAAAAATTTCAGCTTTTTCATTTTATCGCATTGTCGATATAATGGAGTTGTGGCAGCATCATTCAATTTTTTCACTCTGAGAATATCATCATATTCATTAGATGCATCATTTGTACTCATATCGAAGTCTTCTTGAGTCAAAATCCTTTCTTTTTCATGATGACGAATAAACGGAAACTGGTCATCTAACAAATTCTCCAGTCCTTTCCTTTCATTTCTATCATCAGCAATTTGAGATTTCATTTTCTCCCCATTGTGATACCACACATAGTAGTTTTCTTGAAAACTATATTTGGTTATGTGGTAGATGACTTCTTCATGACTCAACCAAGGTCTACCAACACAATTGGAACATGGGAAGTGTATGCGACCACTATCTGAAGCATTGTGAAATGAAAAATCTAAAAAGATCTCCAAATTGTTTTGAAAATCACTTGAGATCTGATCAGTTTCATTCATTCAACTTCAATCCATTCTGTAAAAAGAATTGTTATAAGTCACTTCGTCATAAGAAAATCAATAAGATTGAAGTTTAATCGAAAATATATTTAAGTAAATGATAAAGGAAGGAGTTTTTAGTTGATGTAATGAACTATTAAAACAATGTAAATATATACTAATTTAGTTATGTGTGCCTAAATTTGAGGTGAGATGTGTTTTGTAATATTTTCATTTATCACATACAAGAAAACACAATAGACCTGAAAGAACATTGTTCAAGATATTACAAAGTAAAGGCTTTTCATGAAAGATGCAGAATGTGTAAAGAGAGTTTTTTAAATGAGTTATTGATGCTAAAAAATATAAATATTGTGAAAAGTTATTACATTTCATAACACTCAAACTAAAGTCCACATAAAGTACCATATCACCCCACTAAAAAAAGAAAACCACTTATCCCACAGAAAGTACCATATACGTCCATTCCATACAAGTTCTATTGTGTTTTATCTCACATACGAATAATGATTTTTGGGAGTGAAATAGAGTGGATCATGAGCTTTGTGTTCACAAAAGGAAGAGATCAAAACAACTTCATTTGTGTGAAGAATAATAATCCCATGGTCCTCTTGATATTTGAACCACGCAGTCATGATTTTTGAGATGAACTTGTATCCATGAAACCATATGAGAAGCACGATTCAATACATGTGTTTTTCTGATTTTCCCAGGCATTTTGAGGAACCCCAAATCAGTGAAAATGTTCATTGTGTTTTAAAAAGGTGATTGAATAACTCATGTATGATGTTGAAGGCAGAATGATTAATGGTTATATTAGGAAAACTAATATTCATTAATATTTTGAATTTGACATTCTGTGAATTAGTTTCATGAAGAAGGAAGAAGTACTACGTGGGAGAAGGAGAGGTCCCACCTAGAGTTCCCTTTGTAGATATTTTATTCATAAATAACATTGGATTGTATAGTTAAGTATTTCTTATTTCTTCTATGAAAAATAATTAGGGACCACATACTATTTTGTAAAGTGGAAGAAGATACTCCATATGTTCTATTGTGAAAAGGATAAGTGAACAGTGTGTCATTTTATATATATAAATATTTTGATAGAAACATGATACATACTTGTTATGTAACACACGTAGTGTACAAAAATGAAGATGAATAAGATCTTCATGTTTGACATGATCTTAATGAAAGGAGTGATTTTCATGAAATACTATGAATAAATATTACAAACAATTTCTTATGAGTTCATATACATGAAGCTGTAATATTTAGAGCATTGAGATTAAAAAAAGAACTATGAATCTTTAAAATTAGAACACAAGAAAGAGACTATGCCCTTATAAATTTATATGTGTAATGAAAACATTAATTGGGCAGTGTGTATATTGATGTAGTGATTTGAGTACACAATTCGTGAAGGGAGTAGTGAATCGTAAAATTTTCCAAAATCCCTAGAAATAGGGAAAAACGACGTGATCTTTATAAATAGTGAAATAAATGGAGAAATGTTTAGAATAGAAGGATATACTTAGCTAATATGAGAAGAGGTTGAAGGGGTCTAACCTGAATGGGGGAGTTGCAACTAATCAGATGGAAGAGGTTCACCTGGGCGGGTGCTTCTGGGAGTCGAGGGAATGTGCTTCTGTAAATCGGGCGCTTCTAGGAGTCGGAGGAATGTGGTTCTGTTTAAGTGAATTTGGGGGGGCTTTTCCCAACAGTTATTAAAAACCGTTGGGAAAAGCATGGATTTCCCAAAGGTTTCTTCAAACCATTGGGAAATCCTTCCCTAACCACACCTTTACCAACGGTTTATTAAAACTGTTGGTAAAGGACACCTATACCAACGGTTCTTTTGAACCGTTGGTATAAAAGTGTTGGGAAAGCTAGTCTTTCTAGTAGTGACAATATTATTATAATTTTCAAATACGCATATTTTTTTTCAAAATTATGTTACTCTCAAATTATGGAATATTTCATATAAATATAAAATTGTCTTATCTAACTATATTTTATTTTTTAAATTATTTCCATGCATATCTATTTATGATTTATCTTTTATATTTAAACTTATCTTCCATTATTACATAGAATTTATAATTATATTTTTCAAATACGCATATATTTGTTTTAGATTTCAAAATCATGTTACTTTCAAATTATGACATATTTCGTATAAATATAAAATTGGATTATTTTAATAAGATATATAATTTTTTATTTGTTATAGGTAATAATGAGTCGAAGTTGGATTACATCACATCGAATTAGTGATGAATATGAGGAACGTGTTGATGCTTTTTTGGAATTTGTTAAATGAAATGTTCCAAACAATGACATGTTTTAATGCTCATACTTGAAATGATTAAATATGAAGAAGTTGAAAAGTAGAGAGATTAAAGATCATTTAATTTGTTATGGTTTTAATCCGAGTTGCAGCCCTTGGATTTGGCATGGTGAAACTGGGGAGAATTTCAGATCTACTTATAATGATGCTTTGCAAGATGGTAACTCTGATGATTTTGAAGAAATGATTCGTGATATTGAAGAAGAAAAATTGAGAAAGAACTGACAATTGAGTGTCTATATGGTGATGCTGAAAAATCATTGTATCCTAGTTATATTGATTTTATGGTTTTATTGTTGGTGTTAAGATTGATTAACTTGAAGGAAAAACATGGTTGGAGTGGAAAAAGTTTTACTAATTTGCTATAATTATTGAAAAATATTCTTCTTAATGACAATGATCTTCATGATTCACATTATAAAGAGAAGAAAATACTATGCCTGATATGATTAGGGTACAAAAAAAATACATGTCTTCATGAATGACTGTGTGATATATAGGAAGGAATATGAATTTATGTCAAAGTGTCCTAAATGTGGGACATCACAGTATAAGTTGAAAGAAAAATCACAGACTGATTTATAGGTTACGGAGACCTCTGCCAAGGTATTTTGATATCTTCCTATAATTCCTCATTTGAAACATTTATTTTCTAATTCACATGATGCAAAAAGGTTAAGATAGAATGCTGATGAGTGGATATGTGATGGAAAAATATGTCATCCAGCTGATTATCCACAGTGGAATAAAATTGATCACCAGTTTCCTACATTCATAAATGAAGTTAGAAATCTCATACTTGGGATGTGCACGGATGGAATGAATCCATATCGAAGTCTTAGTAGAACACATAATTCATGGCCTGTTTTATTGGTATTTTACAACTTATCTCCTGAATTTTATATAAAGCACAAATGTGTCATGTTGAGTTTATTGATATTAGGACCAAAGCAACCCAGAAATGATACTGATGTTTTCTTGTCACCATTAATTGATGATTTGAAACTCTTATGGGCGGATGGTATTATGGTGTATGATTCTTATAAAATGGAATATTTTCAACTGTATGCAATGATTATGTTCACTATAAATGACTTCTCAACGTATGGAAATTTGTCTAGATACAGTGTTAAGGGGCATAAAGCATGTCCAATTTGCGAACAACATACTTCATATTATCAATTGTATTATGAGAGAAAAACAATATACATGGTTCATCGATAGTTTTTGTCTATGGATCGCTCTTATAGAAAATTAAAAAAGACATTCAATGGCTCACAAGAATTTGATATTGCTCCAAAATCTGTATCCACTTATCAATATTTTGAGAGGGTGAAAAACATTGATGTGACATTTGGAGATACACATAAATCTGGTAATGATAGACATATTTGGAAGAAACTACCAATGTTTTTTGAGCTACCATATTGGAGATATCATGAAATGAAACATAACATTGATGTCATGCACGTGAAGAAGAATATATGTGACAGCTTGATCGGAACATTGTTATATATTAAAAGAAAAAACTAAAGATGGGTTGAATACAATATTAGACTTACTATCAATGGGAATACGTTTGGAGTTAGCTCCCACTCCTGATGGAATGTGAACATTTATCCCCCCAACTTGTCATACATTATCCAAGAGGGATAAAAATAACTTTTGTTAGTGTCTTCATGATATCAAAGTGTTGTAGAGTTATTTTTCCAATGTAAAATTTTTTTGTCTCTTTGAAGGATTTGAAGTTGACGGGTATGAAATCTCATGATTGTCATGTCACGATGCAACAACTTATATCAGTTTCATTGCATGGAATATTGTTCATCCGTGTCAGAAAGACTAACATGAGGGTGTGTTATTTTTTCAATTCAATTTGTAATAAAGTGATTGATCTGGATGCTTTGAACATTTATGAAAACTAAGTAATTTCTATACTTTGTCAATTGAAATTGTATTTTCCTCCATCTTTTTTTGATATAATGGTTCATTTGGTTTGAAAAATAAAGTTTTGTGGACCTGTATATCTACATTGGATGTATCCTTTTGAAAGGTATATGACAATATTGAAGGGGTATGTTAAGAATCCATATCGACCTAAAGCCTCCATTGTTGAAAAGTATATTTCTGAGAAGGTTGTGAAGTTTTGTACAATCTACATGTCTAAGGTGGAGCACATTGGTTTGTCTTCATCTCACCATGAATGAGTTAATTATGGGGGAAATGGGATTCTTAGCTTGAAAGTCACATCGTTGTCAGGTGAATAGATAAAGAAGGTACATTTATACATATTGAATAACATAGATAATGTTCAACCATATATAACATTGCATATAAATGTGTTGAAACAATGTCATCCAAAGAAGAAAGAAATGTGGATTTTGAATGAGCATAACAAAACTTTTTTACCATAGTTTAAAAATATCGTGCTTGGTTGATCAGATGCATCAGAAACAATAAGATGGTTTGTGGGTGATCTATGTTTAAATATGATAACATGGTCTGAGTATGATATTAATGTTTATACATTTCATATGAAAGATCGGGACAACAGAAGCGCAATTCAGAATAGTGGTGTATTGGCATTCACAGAAGCAATGCACTTTTCGAGTTCTAAAGACTAAAACTCAATTTATACATCAAATGTATATTATGGAGTCATTGAAGAAATATGGGAGGTCGATTACATTAAATTTAAAGTTCCAGTATTTAACTGCAAATGATTTATCACTAACAATAGTTTCAGACACGATGAATTTGGAATGACACTTATTAATCTGAATAGATTGGAAGACACAGTTGATTCTTTTATAATGAAAACACATGCAAAACAAATTTTTTATGTTCTTGATCAATCCGATATGGAGTGGTCTATTATTTTACAAGGAAAAAACAATATGTTGGTGATGATCAACTTGACAAAGATGTTGATTTATGCAAGATCTCTACTTCCATGGAAAGATTAACAGATAATAATGATAAGCATATCGTAGACATGGTTTGTGTCATAAGGAACGATCGTGACAAAGGAATTTGGGAAAAAATCCATCAGTGCATTCCTAATATTACAAGTAATATATGTTTATTTCTCATTTACTTTTATTAATTTCATAAAATGTTAGATATGTTAATTTTTTTCTTTATTAAAACACGTATTAAAACTAATAAGTAAAACATGTTTGTTTATATTAGTTTCGTTTTGTTTAGTTTACCATGTTTATCATTACGTAACTTATATATTTATTGATTTTGTTGAAATACAATTATTTTAAATCTAATATTTTAAATAAAAACAAAAATATTTTATAAGAGTATATTGAAGAAATATTCTTTTTTGTATAAAAAATGATTTATTAGGTTGGACCATTTTTAATATTCCTACACCAATTTTGGATTTTTTTTTTCATTCATTTACATGACATTTCATATATCATTATTGTTGTTAGCATTTTAGTTAACTATAAGAAATATGAACAATAATGTGTTAAGTTTTAGTTTACTTTTGTGTTTCATAATTTTTCATTTTTTATTTACATTAGTATTGTAATAGTTGAATTTGTATATTTGTGTACTAATTGTTTGTTTCTTTGATTTGAAGGATAATGACCGATCAATCAGCTAATCGAACACATACTTCAAGAGATGAGCATCCTGATCATACCTCTAGGGAGGAACGTGCACATGCTCCTCTTGATGATCTCCAACCTTCATATACTCTCACAAAGTCAAAGACGAGTTCAAGGGTTGGTAAACATGGCCGCACACGTTTAGTAAAATTATCAGTTGGTCGTAGCTAGAACTAGAGGATAGTGGTGGTCTTTGATGATAATGATATTCCAAGAGGTCCTAATGCAAAACAATTCAAGAGTTTTGTATCAGTTCGGGATAAAAGTAAAGTCAACATTTTGTTTAATGATTGAAGAAGTGTTGACAAAGTAACAATATCTCAGTTGTGAGAGACCATTTTGGTAAAATCATTTGTTATTGTTTTACTAATCCTAAAATATTTATAGTATAATATGTTTTCCCCCTTCTTATCAGATGACATTTGATATACCTGATACTGGAGGAGTCAGGAGGAAATGTTTATCAATGACTGCTAGGAGATGGAGGGATTTCAAATCAACCCTCATATCTGATTTCATTTTTGAACATAGGCAGCATGAAAATCCATGTCATATATATCCTTTTATAGATGAAGATAAATGGAAAGAATTTGTTGAAAGTAAAAGACAAGAAGCATTTTTGGTAAGTGCAATGTAAACTTTTAGAAGTTTTCTTATATTAATGATTTCTTAATGATTTCTTATTCTTAATTTACGGCAATCGAGGAGATCTCATCAGGAGATCCAATCTAGAAACGTATACCCTCATACTTTATCTCGGGGAGGGTATACTTTATTGGAAAAAAATGATAGCTGAAAAATTATAAAGACTGAGAGTTGAGTCTTCAAACATTGCAGAGGTTGCCCCTCCATCCCTCCGACTAGACATAAAAAATGAAAGAGGGCTCGGATGAGCAAAAATGGGAAATATCTTACGGAAGAATCGAGGGTCGCATTGAGAGGATTGTAAGATGATTATTTTATTTATTTATTTAAGTTAATTCAATTCTTTATATATTTTGAATCATTACAGAATTTTTCAAATAATTCATACAAGATTCTCTTGATGAGCAGAGAACGGAGGGGGTATTTGTAGCTGAGATGCGGCAAAATATTTTATCTACAGAATTAGGAAAGCCCGGACACCTGGGTCGTGTACGATGATACCCAACGGGTGCATCGGTGAGAAAAGTGTTGTCACGTTCTTCAGCTTCTTCAATAGAGGGTTTTTATAAAAAAAAAAGAATCTTTGGAGGCTGAAGTTCAAAATATTAATGTGACGATGGAGAAAAGGATTGGAGCGTCGGTGCAGTCCATGTTTACAGACATGCAAAGACAATTTCAAACTGTAGCTCCCACTCCTCCACCTCCGCCAGCAGCTCTCACTCCTCTACCTCCACCTCCAACCCCCATTTTTTATCATACTCCTACACCCACTCTTCCACCTTCGCCTGCAGACCCATTTTTTTATTCTACTCCTACACCCCCTTCTCCACAGCTTTCTAGTTACTGTGAGTTATATGTTGATGATCCTCACTATCATATTGTTGTATATGGGCTGATATATTATATTGGAGATATCATTCATCATCAACAGTTAGAGATAGAGTAGCAAAGGGTCATTGTACGGAATATTATAGATATATCAGCTGGAGTATGGTTACCTACGGATGAGGTGATGACATTTCACTAGTAGAAAAACGGTTTTTAACGTCGGTTTTTTTTTATTTTGGACGTCGGTTTTTAACCGACGTCGAAGTCACCGACGTTAAAAATATGAATTTTTACGTCGGTTTTTGTAAACCGACGCGAAAAATGAATAACATTCGTTTTTTGGCGTCGGTTTTGTAAAAAACCGATGCCAAAAAAAATAATTCATATAATTTTTCGCGTCGGTTTTCATAAAAACCGACGCGAAAAATTTAAAAAAGTAGTTTTGGCGTCGGTTATTTAAAAAAACCGACGCCATAAATGAAAAAAAAAATATTTTTCGCGTCGGTTTTTATAAAAACCGACGCCAAAAAAAATAATTCATATAATTTTTCGCGTCGGTTTTCATAAAAACCGACGCGAAAAATTTAAAAAAGTAGTTTTGGCGTCGGTTATTTAAAAAAACCGACGCCATAAATGAAAAAAAAATATTTTTCACGTCGGTTTTTATAAAAACCGACGCCAAAAAAAATAATTCATATAATTTTTCGCGTCGGTTTTCATAAAAACCGACGCGAAAAATTTTAAAAAGTAGTTTTGGCGTCGGTTATTTAAAAAAACCGACGCCATAAATGAAAAAAAAAATATTTTTCGCGTCGGTTTTTATAAAAACCGACGCCAAAAATCAAATTTTTTTTTTCTAGGTTTTAGATCATTTCCTAAGCTTCGATTTGACAGGCTGTGGACCTAAAACGGAGTTACGGTTCAAAAGTTATCGCCGTTACAAGTTGAACCTATCAAAGTTTTGATTGATACAACTCGTTTCAAAGAAAACATGATAAACATAAATTAAAATCATATACACCAAATGTAATAAAATAATCATAATACATCAAACATATTTCAATGGTTTTAGGGGCTTCCATCGAAATGATATGTTTTTTATTATCATATAACTTGTATTTAGAAATGAGAATGAATCATCATTATAAGAAATCCAATCGAGTTGTTTAGAAATGAAGGATAATAATAATAAAGAAAACGAATGAATAGAATATGTACCAATTAATGATTGAAGTCGCATTGAAATCGTGATTGAATCGAAGATGTTGAAAATGATGAAAGAAGGAGAAACTGGATATATATATAGTAAACGAAAATATTTTCAATTGTGTTTTACGAAAATGTTGGCGGGATTTTAAAAAGTTAAACGCGCGTTGTGAAAAAAATTGAAATTTTGATCCCGCGTTACTCTTTGGCGTCGGTTTTGTTTGAAACCGACGCAAAATAGTATTTACATTGGTCTTTTGGCGTCGGTTTTTTAGAAAATCGATGCAAAAAATGTCAATCAATATCCTTTTTGGCGTCGGTTCATAAAAAAACCGACGCAAAAAATGAAAAAAACATTTGGCGTCGGTGTTTATGAAAACCGACCCCATAAAAGTTTTAAAAAAAAATCTTTGGCGTCAGTTTTTTAATAAACCAATGCTAAAAATTTAAAAAAAAACTACATTTTGCGTCGGTTTTTTTAAAAACCGACGCCAAAAACAAAAAATAATTTTTTTGGCGTCGGTTTTTAAAAAAACCGACGTGAAAAGTTAAATTATATTTTTGGAGTCGGTTTTTATGAAAACCGACGCCAAAAATGACAAAAAAAAATTACATTGTTTTAGATAATTCTCTAAGCTTTGATTTGACTGGTCGTGGAGCAAAAACGGAGTTACGGATTAAAAGTTATGGATGTCGGAAGTTGACCTTCTCTAAAAGAAGTCTTAAGGAAGTTCAACTTTCAAAGGCCATAACTTTTAATCCGTAACTCCATTTTTGCTCCACGACCAGTCAAATCAAAGATTAGAGAATTATCTAAAACAATATAATTTTTTTTAAAAAAATTTTGGCGTCGGTTTTTATAAAAACCGACGTGAAAAATATTTTTTTTTCATTTATGGCGTCAGTTTTTTTAAAAACCGACGCGAAAAACAAAAAATAATTTTTTTGGCGTCGGTTTTTATGAAAACCGACGCCAAAAATGATAAACAAAAATTACATTGTTTTAGATAATTCTCTAAGCTTTGATTTGACTGGTCGTGGAGCAAAAACGGAGTTACGGATTAAAAGTTATGGATGTCGGAAGTTGACCTTCTTTAAAAGAAGTCTTAAGGAAGTTCAACTTTCAAAGGCCATAACTTTTAATCCGTAACTCCGTTTTTGCTCCACGACCAGTCAAATCAAAGATTAGAGAATTATCTAAAACAATATAATTTTTTTTTTAAAATTTTTGGCGTCGTTTTTTATAAAAACCGACGCGAAAAATATTTTTTTTTCATTTATGGCGTCGGTTTTTTTAAAAACCGACGCGAAAAACAAAAAATAATTTTTTTGGCGTCGGTTTTTATGAAAACCGACGCCAAAAATGACAAACAAAAATTACATTGTTTTAGATAATTCTCTAAGCTTTGATTTGACTGGTCGTGGAGCAAAAACGGAGTTACGGATTAAAAGTTATGGATGTCGGAAGTTGACCTTCTTTAAAAGAAGTCTTAAGGAAGTTCAACTTTCAAAGGCCATAACTTTTAATCCGTAACTCCGTTTTTGCTCCACGACCAGTCAAATCAAAGATTAGAAAATTATCTAAAACAATATAATTTTTTTTTTAAAATTTTTGGCGTCGGTTTTTATAAAAACCGACGCGAATAATATTTTTTTTTCATTTATGGCGTCGGTTTTTATGAAAACCGACGCCAAAAATGACAAACAAAAATTACATTGTTTTAGATAATTCTCTAAGCTTTGATTTGACTGGTCGTGGAGCAAAAACGGAGTTACGGATTAAAAGTTATGGATGTCGGAAGTTGACCTTCTCTAAAAAAAGTCTTAAGGAAGTTCAACTTTCAAAGGCCATAACTTTTAATCCGTAACTCCGTTTTTGCTCCACGACCAGTCAAATCAAAGATTAGAGAATTATCTAAAACAATATAATTTTTTTTTAAAAATTTTTGGCGTCGGTTTTCATAAAAACCGACGCCAAAAATATATTTTAACTTTTCGCGTCGGTTTGTAAAAAAACCGACGCGAAAAGTAGTTTTTTTTTAAATTTTTAGCATCGGTTTGTTAAAAAACCGACGCCAAAGAATTTTATTTAAAACATTTATGGCGTCGGTTTTCATAAAAACCGACGCCAAAATATATATTTTTTAGTTTTTTGCGTCGGTTTTTTTAAGAACCGACGCCAAAACAATTTTTTTTCCTTTTTGGCGTCGGTTTTTTTAAAAACCGACGCCAAAAAATCACCGTAAAAATTATTGACGTCGGTTTATAAGAAACCGACGTCAAACTGACGACGTTAAAAATCATTTTTCTACTAGTGGTTGGACAAAGTATCGACCACTTTTTAGTTTGTTTATCTAGACTTCTGTGACATATTACCATAGAGGTGTGTGTATATTTTATCTTTTTTTTTAATTTTTGTATTAAATTTGTTTTAACATTTGAAAGTTAATATATTTATCTATTTATTTACAGAAATACTTTAAAGGTAAAGAAATATTGTATAGCCAACAACAAAGACAAATGACTTGGACTTCAAATACAGATTCTAATAGTTTTGACAGATTGTCAAGATATTCAAATTTGTTAGCGGGTGTTTATGAGATTCCAATTGAAGCTAATGTATGTGGGCGTGCAATAACTATACAGATTTTGAAAAATGATATCATGGAGCTTGTAACTTGAGATAAGTTGGGCATCGACGTGATGCATGTTTTTTCCATGTAAGTCTTAACATAAATCTTTCCCTACAATAAATTTATCAAAAATTTATACTTATATCTGTTTTGTATTAGGTATCTTTGTAAAATGTGTGAGGAGAATGACAAGATAGATATATATAGATTGATGGACCCGCGGTTCATTTCACTTGAAGTGCGAACAATGAATGAAGAAGAAAGAACGGTTTATATTACTGAAAGATTTTAACAGAAAATAATTACGCAGTGCTGGATGTTTTCTTATGTTGAGAGGTATGAAACATATATCTCACAAAGAGTTATTTTTTTAAACATAATAACCAATAACATAAAATTTTCTTTTATATCAATGACCATTGAATGTTAGGTATTTTTTGTCAAATGAAGAAGACGCTTACTATATATGCTCTATTTATGGCGATGTGCGAAGAAATTTTATGAACATGTTGGAAAAGTAAGTTTTAATTTATTAATAGTTTATATTATAATGAATTTTAATTTTATTTCATTCATAATATTTTCTAAGAGGGGGTGAGATTTCTTTCGAAAACTCATAAAGAAAAAGAGCACCAAGATCAAATATATAAAAGTAAAGGTGAATTTTCTTTTCTAATTAGTACATTTTTGGATATATTACATAAAAATGTTATTTTGAATTGACAAACTCATTTAAACACCATTGTCATAAACAACAAGGTGTTAAAGAACGCAAATATTATGTGTTAAGATTTATATATAAAATAACTACACTTGAACAGTTCTGAAGTTCAAACAAGTTGGATTTCCTTATAAACTATTCGTTAGTATTTCATTTGTTTTATTCATTAGACATGTTAAATACTTTTCTTTTAATTTGTAACTTTTTGGTGACTCGCCCTTATAGTGCACAAGAGCTTACACACTTATAAGTAGAATGGAAAATCTTTTTACAAGTTTGGTTGGATTTTAGTTTTTTTTAGTGAATACTATAATTTTTAATGTTGTAATTGTAAATGTGTATTTGCTAATTGTTTTTGTTGAATTTAGGTTTGTTTTTAGTTAATATTGTAATTTTTGAATGTTGTAATTGTGAATGTGTAATTTTGATGCTTGTTTATGTTTCTGTTTGTTTCATTTTGCTGGTTTGGTTGGTAGTGGAGAAGAAGGGTAAAAAGAAATATTTAAAAAAAAAATACGTAATAACCGACGTTAAAAATCTCATTTATTGGTTTTTTATGTCGGTTTTTATATAACCGATGTAGTATATAGTTTTTTTTACGTCGGTTATTCAATAATCGACGTAAAAAACCCTTAATCCCGATCCCTTTTCACATCAGTTTCAAGATAACCGATGCAGACAATCACACCTTGAACTCTTGACCAGGGAGAAAATCTGACACTGCTTGGATACTTTAAAGAGGGGAAAATCCACAGGATGAAGAGAGTGGGTACCCTTCTATTTATAATCAATGGATGGGTTGTGATTTTAAAATAATAATAAATTTTAATAAAAGAAAAACCACATTTGAAGATGTGAAATAAGGCCAGCTTCCATGGCTTATACTTGCAGTTCTGTGTGTTTTCACATTTATGTACTACTCGAAGGAACATGGGTGAGAAGAAATGTCTAGCTGCAAACATGCTTCCACCGGGTTAACTTTAAGTTCTGCTTATACATGAAGGTGACCTACGATTGTTGTTCATCCCCCCGGTTTTATGTATTGTTTGCTCCACTCCAAACCTCTCAGATTTACGAAATTTAAGAAAATAATTTGATACCAACTCCTACTGTGGCATCTAAATTTTTGTTTGCTAAACCTGTTTATGTTTTTCTCACAGTTTTATGTCTAAGAACTCTACCAGATTTTCAGATTTCAAGTGAATCACTTGATAACAACTACAACTGATTACCAGTTCTAAAGAGCTTAGACTTTAGATCAACTTGATTTTCCACCATGGTTTTCTTTTCTTAAAAAAAAAATTGGTGCTAGATTTTTTTAAAATGTAAATTTAGATATTCCTAGGGTCAGTAACGAATTTGTATGCTTTGTTCTTAAAATCAAACACACGATCTTTACAAAATTGAAGATTTATGCAACTCCTGAACAGTTTTGATGCTTATATGAAAAGGCTTTTCATGCGAAAGTGAAATTTGGTTTTCAGGCATGGTCTTGGATGTTGCCATGTGTCCTGAAAAGGTTTTATCCAAAAAAAAATATCAAGACCATTTCATGACATTGAGGGATCCTTCAATGACTTTACAACACCTGATTTCAACCTGAAAGTGAAAATATTTTGGTCCATCATACCTAAAGAGATCAAGTTGGTCTTTAATTTAGATGTACACCTGACATCTTTTAGGATTATAGCTGAATTATCATGAAACTCTAATTTAACACAGCCACTAACCTCATTAGAGTCTCAACACTTTCACACCCTTTTGCTCTCCTTCATTATACACATTGTGATTCCCTAGGATTGCCCTCACTAGAATTTCATGACATTGAGGGATCCTTCAATGACTTTACAACACCTGATTTCAACCCGAAAGTGAAAATATTTTGGTCTATCATACCTAAAGAGATCAAGTTAGATGTCCACCTGACATCTTTTAGGATTATAGCTGAATTATCATGAAATTTAACACAGCCACTAACCTCATTAGAGTCTCAACACTTTCACACCCTTTTGCTCTCCTTCATTATACACATTGTGATTCCCTAGGATTGCCCTCACTAGAATTTCATGACATTGAGGGATCCTTCAATGACTTTACAACACCTGATTTCAAAAGTGAAAATATTTTGGTCTATCATACATAAAGAGATCAAGTTAGATGTCCACCTGACATCTTTTAGGATTACAGCTGAATTATCATGAAACTCAAATTTAACACAGCCACTAACCTCATTAGAGTCTCAACACTTTCACACCCTTTTGCTCTCCTTCATTTTACACATTGTGATTCCCTAGGATTGCCCTCACCAGAATTTCCCAAAATCCATGGTAGGAACTGTTGTGAAAACGCCGAAAGCGAAAGAGTAAATGGAAAAAAAAAACAAAAGAAAAGAAGATCTTTGGCACAAAAAATTAGAAATGATCTTAGAGACGGAGATTTCACTATAGTCGGGAGATATCACTATAGTCGATGGCGGAAAATTATTGGCCGCTATAAATACAACTGCATCCTAGAGGAGATTACACTTTTGAAATTTCAACTATCTAAAGTCGTTACTAAGTGTTTGTAACATCTTGTTATCTAAGCAAGATTCTTTGAAGTTTCTAAGGCATTCGTTTGTGAGGTTGTCATTGTAAATGCCTTGAGATTTGTCTTTGTAACTGTCGCTTGTCTGATCTTGTTGATCAAACTCAAGGTTAGAGAGAGAAGGTTTTCTGATCGATTTGATCAAAGGTTCCCAAGACCAAGGAAACAGAACTTGTCCGATTCCTAAGTACCTTAGGATGGGTTAAGCTGTGGATACAAAGTCAGGGTTAAAGACTTCCTTAGCACTTGAGGTTAAAGTGTAAAACTTTCTTAGGATCCTACACAAACCCTATCCATCCCTCCTGTGCAGTGACAAACTAATAGAAACATGGAAAAAACACATTGACAGACTAATACAAGATCAACATAAGATCTTAACCCAAGAAAGAGAAAACCGTGATATTATGTTACCTTTAATATGCCTTAATGAACCCGCATTTCAGGGCCTGGCCTGATAAGCACATTGAACTGTCATGGCCAAGACTACCCACAACTCTGGTACAAATCATTAGGGCCATGCGCTACCATTGAGCTGGTTGCTGATTTCTAGTAAATCTCAAATTCCGCCTCATTTGAATTTGATGTGAAATTGCGGTTTCTTCCTCGCTGTTCTATTTTCAGAGCAAGTTAGCTCCTTGAATTGCTGATGTTCTGAAAGATTCAGGGAGACCAAAGAAGAGATGGAGTTCGAGCACTCGGAGCAGAGGCAGCATCAAGAATGGATCGCTGGACAATGAATATTGGCCAACGCATTGGAACCCTAGCTCGCAAACTTTCGTTTTTTGTTTTCAATGGAAGCTCGACACTCATTCTAATATCAATCAGGGGTTTTCCCTGATTCTGATGGCAATCGACTTTTTTATTTGGTAACGTAAACATGGGTACAGCAGGGGTGGCGTGGGGCGGGGGTTTTCATTTCAGATAACACGATGCATAAGAACAGAAAGGAGACGAACGGCGGCAGGCGGGGGGTCACACCTCCTTGACGCCCTGCGGCAGAGCGGCGGCAGGGGCGGGAACGGGAACAGCGGCGTCGTCAGCCGGCGCTTTCTTGGGTTCGTCCTCGAGCTCGAAGGCGGAGACGGGGTAGGCCCTGGAGAGACCGGTGGGGGTCTTGAAGTTGAGCTTGCTGGCGGTGGCGGGGTCGATGTTGATCTCGCAGAGGGTGACCCAGATGAGGAGCTCCTTGGCCTTGACGCCGGTGAGCTTCTTGATGCGGCGGGCCTCGACGAAGGCGGTGACCTCGGTGTCGTAGGAGACCTGCTTGCCGATCTTTTCGAAGCAGTGGGTGGTCTTCTTCTTCTGCTTCAGCCACACGAACCCCGTCTCCCGGACGTACCCGGTCTCCTCCACGTCCTGCAGCGGCAGCAGCCCCTCCGGCAGGAGGATCTCCCGGAGCAGCTCCCGCGACTTCGCCTGGCAGAGCTCGTCCCCATGGTAAATCTCCGCCTTTGCCCTCAGCTCCTCCGTTAGCTGGTTCATCTCTTCTTTCTCTTAAAAACTTCTTTCTTCTTCGTCCTGAACCTCCGCAGGCCCCCTCGCCCCTTTTGTAGGCGAGCTGTCGACCCTCGCCTCTCGACACAACTACCAAGAAGCAATTTTTACAGTTGCTGGGTGGGCGGGTTAGGGGATCGAAAGTGGGAGGGGCAGTAGCTTAGGGCCTAAGGGCTGGCCGCCGTATAAATTAATAAATTTGATGGGTTGCTGACCGGAAAACGGGTGGGACAGTGGTCCCGCCCACCGCCGTCCGTCAGCGTCACGGCGGAGGCATTTAAGGCGGCCCCAGCGGAACCGGAATACCTAACATTGGGTCAATGCCATGAAGAATTAATGTTGGACCAACAATTGCGGTTGATCCTTTTTATATATATATTTTTTAAAAATAGTATTTTAGTTTATAAAATGTATAAAATTTTCATTTATTTTTACATGTCCTGGCCACCCAACTAATTAATGAGTGGAATTGATGGGAGTGAGTGAGGCTTAAATGCTCAACGGGCACCAGCCAGCGGCTGAACTGATCTCCCATAAATGTTCCGCTTTATTCCGGCGGGGCACTCCCGTACGGGCGCCCCTGTGCGGGGTCCCCTCAGTCCACCTCGTTACGAACTCGCGACCGTAATATTACTACCTGAAATGAACATTAATATTACAATAAAATTAAATTATGGATGTAGTTATAATTAAATAAAGACTGCATTCTTGAAGTATTCTTTTTTGCGGTCTCATGAAAACCATACTACTGAGTATAATTATAGAAATAATGCAAAACATGAGAAATATGATTGGCATTATGATAAAGAAATGAATGGATGTGATGAATGAATTTTATAGAAGTATGTAAGGTTATATATAGAAATTAAAAGAGGTAATATGAGATTTCATCTTCTATTTATATGAGGTCTGCGGCTCTTCTCTCGACAGTGGTTGGAGGCAGTGCAGTTGCGTTTTCAAGGAGCGGTTTTCAGATCTGCAACCGGTGTAACTACTCTGATTTGATCGGCTTTCATCTGCGATGGTTTTTTGATCCGATCCCGGTGTTTTTCATCTGCACTTTTGTTCGGACATCAATCTTCTGCTTTCACAGTCAGATCTATTTGGGTTTCTTTAGCAGACTGTTTTCTTCATTTCAGGCTTCATCAAGACTGCATCTATTCTCCGACTTTGATCCACTATTTTTCTAAGTATTACTATTGAGATCCCTTTCATTTTTGGGGAGTCTCTACCTCTATTTTAGTGGATCCCTCTTTCTGGACTAGGTCCCGTGGTTTTTCCCTTTTGGGTTTTCCACGTAAAAATTATGGTGTTAATTTTATTTTCTGCATCTGTTTTTGTCGCTACGCATCCGCTGTTTGAGGAAAAGATTTCTCCGCTGCACGTTCGTGTTTTTTGTTGTTTGCGCGTTCATCGCTTGTCATCTTTCCCAACATCTGGTATCAGAGGATTTGGTTTTTATTTCATATTCATTATGGAAGCTAATTACAGTCGGATGATTTTATTGAATGGTGCCAATTATCATATGTGGTGACTTAAAATAAAGGATCTGCTTTTTGTCAAGCGAATGCATCTTCCAGTGTTTAGTACCCAGAAGCCATAAAGGATGTCAGATGAAGAATGAGCGTTCGAGCATGAGATGGTTTGTGGCTTCATTCGCCAATGGGTCGAAGACAACGTGATGAACCACATTGTCAACATCTCTAACGCCAGAACATTGTGGGAGAAGCTTGAGACTACCTATGCTTCCAAGACAGGAAACAATAAATTGTTTCTTCTCAAACAAATGATGAATTTGATGTATAGAGAAGGTACGTCTATTTCTGATTATTTAAGTGAATAGCAGGGATGTTTTGATCAGTTGTCTGGCATGAGTATTAATTTTGAAGATGAGGTTTTGGCACTTTTATTGCTTAACACGTTACCTGATTCTTGGGAGAATTTACGTGTTACTCTAACCGGTTCTGCTCCTAATGGTGCTGTAACATTCAGTTTTGTTAAGTCTGCTATTTTGAATGAAAAAGTCAGGAGACGTACTCAAGAGAAATCTTCAGAGCTTTTAGTCACAGAGAACAGGGGGAGAAGCCAGGAAAAGAATCAGGGACAGAGCAGTCGAGGAAAGAGTAAAAACAGAAGCAAATCTAGATCAAAGCAGAGAGATTTTGAATGTCATCATTGTGGTAAGAAGGGACATGTTAAGAATTTTTGTTATCAGCTGAAAAGAGAAAACATAATGAAGGAAAATCAGCTAAAGAAGAATATCGATGGAGATGATCATGTCGCTGCCGCTACAGGGGCTGATCTTGTTATTGTTTATGACTCCATTAATATTGCTTCTGATCATTCTTGCTGGGTTGTTGACAGTGGTGCCTGTTTTCACGTGACATCAAAGAAGGAGTTCTTTACATCTTACAACCCAGGTAATTTTGGGATTTTGAAGATGGGTAATGATGGTCATGTTGATGTCGTAGGTATCGGGACTGTTTGTTTAGAGACCAGTACTGGAAGTAAGCTGATTTTGAAGAATGTTCGACATGCACCCGAGGTTCGTTTGAATCTTATTTCTACCAGCGTTCTTGATGATAAAGGGTTTATCAGCACATTTGGTGATTGTCAATGGAAGCTTTCCAAGGGCTCTTTGATTGTGGCTCGAGGGAAGAAGCAGTCAGGTTTGTACTGGACTAAAGCATCTATTTCATGTGATACTGTTTGCGTTGTTGAGTGCAGTGGTTCGTCCAAGTTGTGGCATAAGAGGCTCAGTCACATCAGTGAGAAAGGGCCTGGTTGTTTGGCCAAGCAAAATCTTCTTCCAAATTTGAAGAGTGTCAAATTGGACACATGTGATCATTGCATGGCTGAGAAACAGAGTAGAGTGAGTTTTAGCAGTCATCCTTCACACAGAAAGTCACAGGTACTTGAATTAGTACATTCAGACGTTTGTGGTCCTTTGAAATCTAAGACCTTTAGTGACGGTCTTTATTTTGTGACATTTATTGATGACTACTCACGAAAGCTCTGGGTTTATGTTTTGAATGCCAAAAGTCAGGTGCTCAGTGTTTTTAAGCAATTTCATGTTTATGTTGAGAGGGAATCAGACAAGAAATTGAAATGTATTCGCACTGATAATGGGGGAGAGTATTGTGGTCCATTTGATCAATATTGCAGGCAGGAAGGTATTCGGCATCAGAAGACACCTCCCAAGACACCTCAGCTAAATGGTGTAGCTGAGCGGATGAACAGGACTTTGTTGGAAAGAGTTTGTTGTTTTCTTTCGGAAGCAAAGTTGCCTGGACACTTTTGGGGTGAGGCTTTACTTACTACTGCTTATATTATCAATTTATCACCTTCAGTTGCTTTGCAGACAGACACTCCCGATAAGTTTTGGTATGGGAAAAGGATCAGGTACGATCACTTGAAAGTTTTTGGTTGCAAGACTTTTGTTCATGTGCCTAGAGATGAGAGATCCAAGTTGGATGATAAGTCACAACAGTGTATTTTTATTGGGTATGGACACGATGAGTTTGGGTACAGGTTTTATGATCCTGCTTTGAAGAAACTTGCCAGAAGCCGAGATGCAGTGTTTAAAGAGGACCAGACTATTGCAGATATTGATAAGGGAGAAAAGTCCACTTCTCCAACTTCTGATGGTTTTGTTAGTCTTGAGCCAGGTTCTGATTCACATTTACCTCATATTGTTGATTCAGATGATCACATTGATGTGCAGAATGATTCTCAGGGTGAACAGGTTGGAGTTGATATTTCTGATGCACCTTTTGTTTCTGATAATCCGGTTCCTAGGGTTATCAATGAACCCGCAGTTCCACTCCGGAGGTCATCTCGGCATCGTACCATTTCTACTCGATATTCACCTGACGAGTATGTGCTCCTCGCTGAAGGGGGAGAACCGGAATCTTTTGATGAGGCGATGGAAAGTGAACAGAAGGACAGATGGGTTGCGGCAATGGATGACGAGATGACATCATTGCACGACAACCACACTTTTGAGCTGGTGAAGTTACCGACAGGTAAGAGAGCTTTGCAAAATCGGTGGATTTATCGGATTAAGAATGAAGAATCCAGTTTTGTTCCCCGATACAAGGCAAGGTTAGTTGTTAAAGGCTTCCATCAGAAGAAAGGTATTGATTTTGATGAGATTTTTTCACCTGTTGTCAAAATGTCTTCTATTCGGGTTGTTCTTGGTTTGGCAGCTAGTTTGGATCTGCAGATTGAGCAGATGGATGTGAAGACAGCTTTCCTCCATGGAGATTTAGAGGAGGAGATTTATATGGAGCAACCAGAGGGTTTTGTTGAAACAGGTAAAGAGAATCATGTCTACAGATTGAAGAAGAGTTTGTATGGTTTGAAGCAAGCTCCGAGACAGTGGTATAAAAAGTTTGAATCTGTCATTTCTCATCAGGGTTTCAGGAAGACATCTTCTGATCATTGTGTGTTTGTTCAGAGATTTACTGATGATGATTTTATTATACTGCTGCTTTATGTTGATGATATGCTCATTGTTGACCATGATGCTTCTAGAATTGACAGATTGAAGAAGGATCTTTGTCAGTCTTTTGCGATGAAAGACTTGGGGTCAGCGCGACAGATTCTTAGCATGATGATCTCCCGTGACAGGAAGGCCAAGAAATTGTGGTTATCTCAGGAGAGATACATTGAGAAGGTTCTTCAAATATTTTCTATGGATAGAGCTAAAGTAGTTAGTATTCCTCTTGCTTTACATTTTAAGCTCAGCACCAGTCAGTCACCTTCTACTGATGAAGAGAGAGAGGAGATGCAACACATACCTTATTCATCTGTCGTTGGCTGTTTGATGTATGCTATGGTATGTACTAGACCTGATATAGCTCATGCAATTGGTGTGGTCAATCGTTTTCTATCGAATCCAGGCAGAGAGCATTGGAGGGTAGTGAAGTACATTTTCGTTATCTTCATGGTACTTCTGATCTGAGATTGTGTTTTGGCAAAGGGTAACCTATGCTTTGTGGCTTTACAAATTCAGATATGGCAGGAGATATCGATTCGAGGAAGTCTACTTCAGGCTATTTGATTACTTTTGTAGGGGGGGCTGTATCTTGGCAGTCTAGGTTGCAGAGATGTGTTGCTTTATCTACCACAGAGTCAGAGTTTATTGCAGCTACAGAGGCGTGCAAAGAATTGTTGTGGATGAAAAATTTTATTCGAGAGCTCAATTTTAATCAAGACAGATATGTTTTATTTTGTGATAGTCAGAGTGCTATTTGTTTGGGAAAGAATCCTACTTTTCATGGAAGGTCGAAACATATCGATGTTCGGTATCATTGGATCCACAATGTCCTTGATTCGAGACAGTTAGAGCTTAAGAAGATCCACACTGATGACAATGGGTCAGACATGTTGACCAAGAGTTTACCCAGAGGAAAATTTGAGACTTGCCGACTGATTGCAGGGTTGGCGATGATCCCCAGTTGAGTCAGAGGGGGAGTTTGTTGGGGCGCCTCCTCATCTGGCCCCAATAAATTTTTTTATATATCCGATATCTTAAAAAAAAGATATTTTGATATCTTTGACAAGATATATCTGATATCTTTGACAAGATATATATGATATCTTTGAGAAGATATATTTTATATCTTTGATGAGATATATTTAATATCTTTAATCAGATATGAGATATCTTTTAGGAGATATATGAGATTTCATCTTCTATTTATATGAGGTCTGCGGCTCTTCTCTCGGCAGTGGTTGGAGGCAGTGCAGTTGCGTTTTCAAGGAGCGGTTTTCAGATATGCAACCGGTGGAACTACTCTGATTTGATCGGCTTTCATCTACGGTGGGTTTTTGATCCGATCCCGGTGTTTTTCATCTGCACTTTTGTTCGGACATCAATCTTCTGCTTTCACGGTCAGATCTATTTGGGTTTCTTTAGCAGGCTGTTTTCTTCATTTCAGGCTTCATCAAGACTGCATCTATTCTCCGACTTTGATCCACTATTTTTCTAAGTATTACTTTTGAGATCCCTTTCATTTTTGGGGAGTCTCTACCGAGTACTTATCTATTTTAGTGGATCCCTCTTTCTGGACTAGGTCCCGTGGTTTTTCCCTTTTGGGTTTTCCACGTAAAAATTCTGGTGTCAATTTTATTTTCTGCATCTGTTTTTGTTGCTACGCATCCGCTGTTTGAGGGAAAGATTTCTCCGTTGCGCGTTCGT
This sequence comes from Viscum album, assembly GCA_963277665.1. NCBI lineage: Eukaryota > Viridiplantae > Streptophyta > Magnoliopsida > Santalales > Viscaceae > Viscum > Viscum album. Next base: position 1,326,723,489 of record OY728166.1, read on the forward strand.
GTTTTTTGTTGTCTGCGCGTTCATCGCTTTCCATCTTTCCCAACAGTATGTAGGGTTATATATAGAAATTAAAAGAGGTAATATGATAGCTATAAGGCAATGAGTATATATATAGAAGCAATGAACATATTAAAATTTTTATAATTGGCATATAATCTTATTGTAGAAGTGAGTAATGTATTGGATATTATATATTTAACATGTATAATAAATAATTAATACTCATTAAATAATTAAGGAGATCTAATAAATAATAATATAATTATTCATTATATAAAAAATTGTTTTTATTCTAAAAGAATTGTTTTTAAACATTATGTATTTTTATTCAAAACTTTATTTATGCTTCCAATTTAATAAAATGGATTTCATATTTAAAATTAAGATACAGAAATTAGGCAATATGAACAATTTCTATTTTTTATTTGTTGGTGTAAATTGCGAAATACGTCGGTAAATAGTAAATGTGATAAAATATCATATACAGATAAAATTATATATATACTTATATAAAATCAAAATAAATCTCAATAATTGAGGGAATCGTGATTCTGTCCATTTATGAGTCACTTAATATCCCAAAAATGACATTTCTTAACTAATAAGGAATGGATATTTTATAAATACGGTATTCAAACTCATATATAAAACAACCATCCATCTACCCATTCGATCACGCCTATTGTTCGGTTTACTCTTCAATCTCTGCCCAAATCTATCATTTAAAGTCACGACTAAAATTTGAGAGCTTTTTGATCACAAGAAGTAGTAGTAAATCCTTCATTCAAAGGTTGTTGTAAAAAGAACAGGTGATTACATCTGAGTAAATAGTATGTTATTCTCTAATTTTTTTATTTATCATCTCATTCTCGCTCTTCAAGTTTGATTTAATACTCTAATGTCATGTAATTAATATCATTATACTATTGTTAAAATGACATCACAATAATATAACCACATCTCCTTACTCAATCATTCATTATAACATGTTGTTGTTTGTGTCAGTTCAGTTATCTACATAAACAATGTTATACTATTTTTATCATGGATGTTTATTTGTTTCCAACGCTTTCACTAGGGCGCGCGCACCCGTCCGTCCGCAGAGGAAGGACATGCGGCGCTTGTTGCCCCGCATTCCCGCTTTCCAAAGGCGGGCGACATTCGCTCCTTATTCAGGGACGTCTGCTCCTTGATCGAAACGGGATAATGGGATGTCGGTTCTTCCTCCTGTGGATTCCTCCTCAGAACTCGTCACCTAGTCCGAGTCTCCCTCATAGATTTAATACGTAGTTCGTGAAACTCTTCCCAGTGCCATGTTTCCATGGATGCCGGTTAATTACACTGCTTCTGTTGGGACATTCCAAAGGGTCCAGTCAGGGCAGCAACCTTCAGTCGGGGGAGTAGTCATGTTGAGGCATCAGTAGCGTGTCTGGATGCTGGGGAACCTGGCATGTCTGTCTATTATCCCTGGTCACAGGGCTTCTTGAGGGCGTGGAAGCCCGAGGCATCCCACATCAAGCGCGGGGAATTATATGCCATAGACACAAATCTGAGGTTTTCCTCAGCTTCCCATGTTTAACTCAGGGTACGCCGTGAGTTTAATGTCTAGCGGAGACGGATCAACCCGATCAGAGCATTAGCTAGGATAGATCGGATTGAGGGATTTCCCTTGAAGGGATGCCGATACCGGGGCCAGCCCATGGGCAGCTGTGAAGAGGAGCGTACCGACATGGTTTCACCGAGATATAGCGGTCCGGGCGAGAATCAGGATGGGCGGTAGATGGATGAATGGAGTGGAGGGGGGAGTGAAATGGGACCATCGTAGGGGCGACGGTGAAGTTGGGCTTGAGCCTTGAGGAGGCTTCCTACGTATCCCCATGGTAGGGAATCAAAGTCCGCGTAGTTCGGGATGGTGCCGGTAAACAGACGTGAAGGTGGACCTTGACCTGATGAATGTCGTCAGCGAACCAATGTGAAGGTGGACCTTGGTCCGATGGGCATCGTCAGCGTACCGACGTGAGGGTGGACCTTGGTCCGATGAGATATGGGCTTGAACCTCTGGGAGGATTCCTACGTACCATGCCTTGACACGGATCAAAGTCCTCGTAGTTCGGGGGGTTTCATCAGTGAACCGACGTGAAAGTAGACCCGTGGGTCCACTAGTGGTGGGCTTGAACCTTGGGAAGGTTTCCTACGTACCATGCCTTGACATGGATCAAAGTCCTCGTAGTTCAAAGGGTTGGTGGAGTACAGTTTAACGTCATGCGGGACGATAGGAAATCCTGACGTGAATGAACGACGAGAATTGGGTGTCGGTGAACCGACGTAAATGAGGGACCTTGGTCCAATGGAAAATGGGCTTGAAAATGGGGGCCTGACACACCGACTAGGAGACGGTTTGGGCCAATGATTGTTGGGCTTGAACCTCAGGGAGGCTTCCTACGTACCATGCCTTGACACGGATCAAAGTCCTCGTAGTTCGGGTTGGGGAATACAGTTTAACGTCATGCGGGATGGGGGTGAACCAACGTGAATGAGGTCAGAATGACCGGATGATGGGTTTGAACCTCGTAGAGGCTTCCTACGTACCATGCCTTGACATGGATCAAAGACCTCATAGTTCGGGTTAGTCACAACGGCTTGCCGTCGGACTAGGATGCAGTTTAAAGTCATGCTGGATGAAGGTAGAACTCGACGTGAATGATGATGGGTGGGCTTGAACCTCAGGAAGGCTTCCTACGTACCATGCCTTGACATGGATCAAAGACCTCGTAGTTCATATGGGGCTTTGTCGGCGAACCAACGTGAAGGTGGACCTTGGTCCAATGAGTGGTGGGCTTGAACCTCTGGAAGGCTTCCTACGTACCATGCCTTGACATGGATCAAATACCTCGTAGTTCAGGTGGGAATGGGTGTGCAGTTTAATGTCATGCGGGACAAGGGCATACAGTTTAACGTCATGCTGGACGAGGGCAGGCGGTTTAACGTCATGCTGGACGAGGGCGAAACTCGACGTGAATGAACGACCGAGCAATGTGGCTTGAACCTCATGGAGGCTTGCTACGTACCATGCCTTGACATGGATCAAAGTCCTCGTAGTTCGCTGAAGGGTTGGGGGTTAGGGTCGGTGCTCACTCTAAGCCCACGTGAGTCATGCTCGGTGTGAGAAACAAGAGGTTGCAAGGACCTGACGATCACGTCGCGAAGGATGCGTCCGTGAGAAGTGAAGAGGGGCTTACGCGTTAGGCGGCCCATGGTGCTGGGACTTACTCCAGGATGGAGGCCCATATGGGGGGTGCCTCGTTCCCTATCACGCCCTCCACTGACCTTGGTAGTGGGGAAGTACGGAGATGCAGGGGTGCAGCCATCCGTTGGGGAATTAGGGTCGCCCTTCTCCTATGAACATACGCCACTCCAATAAGGAGGATATCATCCCTTGTGGATGGGTGATTCCATTCCTGTCGAGACGAGTGGCGTAAAAAATGTTCGACCTGGGGGGACCCTTCGTGAGAGAGACGAGGTCAGATCACAGTTTAACGTCATGTGTTGAGGACGTGGTGCTTGGTAGTTTAACGTCCTGCAGCTCGGACGAAGTGGGTTCACTCCACACCTCTAGGACTTACATAACCGGTACCCTCTGGTCCTTGGGGAAGGGAAGGTACCAGTAAGTCCATGGTTAAGGGGGTTTATGGAACGAACCATCAAGGGGTCCACGTTAGCGTGGCTATGCGAAGAAGCAATAGTCGTTAGTGTGCCTATGAGAAAAAGCATTAGGCGAAGCAACGCTATGGGTGGTATTGTCCATGGGACTTTGAAATCACATCGTGCAAACCTGGAGGGTCACACGAGAAGAGGAATCGCTAAGCAAAGGAGTGTGCTTCGCGAAGTGGAGTGCCTTGGACTTGGCATGGGGCATAGGTGTGAGTGGGAGGTGCTTCGCGAAGTAGAACAGTGTTCGCGGAGCACTGCCTCGCGAAGAAGGGGTGCCTCGCGAAGTAGGGTCCTACGAAGTAGTGTGCTTCACGATGTGTAGCGATCCTGCCTTATCATAGGGATCACTAGTGCAGCTTGGGTGTTTCGCGAAGCATAAGCGCTCCGCAGCTGCCCGGGTTCCCTTGGGAATCCCCTTCCTTCGCGAACACCCTTGAACTTTGCGAAGGTCATCCCTCTCAGAAGAGGGGCTCAAGACAAGACAAAGCAAAGGCCTCTCATGAAGTAGAAGTACCTCACAGAACTCATGATTCCCGGGGCAAAGAGTGCTTCGCGATTCGGGAGAGGAGAAGACGAAAGGTCGGATTGTCCCTCCTCGGGACTCAGGGGGAGTCCAGTATTTATAGGCAAGGGGCGCCGCGAAGCAGAACTCGTGCGCCGCCTCAGGTGCTTCGCGGCGCGCTCATGAACGTCAACGTCGTCCGCGGAGGGTACCGCCTCTGGAGCTTCCTGGCGGGTCGCGAACGTCAAATGCGTTCGCGGAGCATTACCGCCTCTGGAGCTTCGCGACGGGCTCGCGAATGTCAAATGCGTTCGCAGAGTGTTACCGCCTCTGGAGCTTCGCGGTGGGCTCGCGAACTTCAAATGCGTTCGCGGAGGTTTACCGCCTCTGGAGCTTCGCGAGGCCGCGATGGCCGGGGCGCTTCGCGGCGGTGCTTCGCGTCGGGGCTGCGCGTCCGGGCTTCGCGAGGCAGCGCGCCGGCCTTTTTCGTGCCTTCCTTTCGTGCCATATTTTGGCGCCAACAAATGCCCCCCTCAGACTTGGAGCTGCGGAGGGTGAAGGCTCGAAGTCTGAGGGAAAATCGCCAAAATTTTCAGTGGTTCGCGATGCAGCTACGCGAAGGGGGCCCGCGGTGCTGACCGGGGCCTCAGATCCGGACGAACCGCGATGCTCCGCGCGGGTGAGGCGCGCCGCAATGCTCAGGAGTCACTGCCTATAAATAGGGGGGTCGACCTCTTTTGTCTTCACGTGACTTCCTTGTCTTTTTGTGCTCTCAACTTCGCGAAGCTCCGTGTACTCCGCGATAGCCCTCCGCGAATCGAGCTTCGCGGCGAACCGCGGGTCTCCGACTCCGCGTCTGCGCTAAGAGAACTTCTGCTTGTCGGCCTCGGCCAGACTTCGCGGCTTCGTCTCGCGACCGATCTTCACGATCCGGCTTCACGATTCAGCTTCGCGGTCGAGCTTCGTGATCCAGCTGAAAAAATTCTTTTCTGAGGGCCAGAGTCAAAATGGCCCATCAAGAGGCTGTATTGGGGGTGCTTGCAGATGCTGCTCGTCGGGATGAGATGGCCAACTGTACAGGCCTGGGGGAGATGGTCCGAAGCCACTCGAACCACACTTCTTTGACAGATCTGCTATCGGAGGGTCAGAAGGATTATCCGCAGTGCAAGAAACTTCCATTGTACGGCTTCGAGCTGAGGGATGATGTCTTTATCCCTGAGGCGAGTAGGGACGAACCAACTTGCTGGTTCAGGAGCATACCATGCCAGCACCAATGGTTCAGGGCGGCCGATGGTCACACGCAAGAGAACTTCACACCCGTCACCGCTGACTGTCTCTACAACCATGTGAACGACATTGACGGGAAGCCACTGCAGCCGGAGACATCCCCTCCTCTCTACCGTACCATGCTGAAGGCGGCTTTGCAGGATTCGAAGAAGGGATGGTCCGATGAGTGGGACCTGCGCCAGGGTGGCAACTTTACTGATGACTGGGCCTGGGCCTACTGGGTAGGTGCCTCATGTGAGGAGTTTGGGGCTGAGCTGAGGAGAGTGGGGTTGTATGAGGCGGCATGGGCCTCCCAATTCCACATTTACCAACCCAAGCAACTGATGCCGGAATTGCTGAGCAGATGGTCGTCTAGGACCAATACCTTCCACCTGCATCACGGGGAGGTGGGCATCAGCATGTGGGATGTCCACCAGATTTCTGGGGTCCCTATCTTGGGGGCCATGTATGACGAATTCCTCCCGGTCATCAGCGCATGGGAGGATACGGAGAAAATGCCGCAACTGGCGTCGACGCTGATGGCACTTGTCCCTGGGGAGGACAAGGAGGCAGTGAGGGATGTCCACTTTAGGAGATGGTTCAAATGCTTCCTGAATTTCCCAGAGAATCGAGAGTTCCCTCCGAGGCCTCGAACTTGTCCTAGGGCGGCCCAACGGGGCAAGGGGCACTCGTATTGGCGGGTCTTGGAGGACAACCAATGGAAGACTTGGGGTTTCAGTGTCAGCACTGAACAACAACCGATAGTCAGGCTGGCGGCGTTCATCGCGGCTCTCATATGTGGTTGGATCCTACTGGTGAGGGATACAAGCATGGGGGTGCGGCCCAGCTCGTTTATCATGGCGTCGATGTTGGCCATGGGGCAGCGGATCAATCTGGGGATTCCGATGCTCACCAAACTGTACAGAATGCTGCGGCATATTAGCAAGGGCAAGAAGCCGCCAAGGATATGCAGGCCCTTACACGCCCTGTATGATTGGATCGCAGCGCATATCAGGGGGATTTACGAGTATCCAAACCCCATTTCGCCGCCGGGATCGAACTTCCGCCCCTCCATCCTGAACGCGGTCGGGAGCTTCCCGTTCAAACTGGCCATTCCGATGGTGCTGAATCGGGTGTGGAGGGCGGATGAGTTCAATTTCCACCCCTTCCCATTGCCGACGGGGATACTTACTGATGAAGGGCGGGGGACGGAAGAACATCGGGCTTACCTCCTGGCCTTTCGAGGTGGAGTTTTGGTGGCATGGATAGATCGTGAGCCACTCTGCGAACCGTACACCCCGCATCGGTTTGCGAGGCAGTTCCAGTGCCTCTAGTGGCTGACCCCGTAGGTCTACTGGGAGGTGCGTCACGAGGAGCACCCATGTGTGATGAGGCAGCTGTGGCTCATGTTCACACGGGAAGATGGGAAGATGCGGATTACCTTTCCTCCATCCACCGTCGCTTTCAGATTGGTTAGGGAGTATGCCATCAGTTGGGAGGCTGCTTACCCAGGGGAGATGCTGAAGCAACCAACTATCCGGGTCGGTGACAATGGGCCTCCTCTATCTCGAGGTCGGGGTCGGAGGGCAGCTAGGGCCGCTCGCGGTAGCGGGGCTTCCATAGCGGTGAGACCCGCACCGGCCGAGGGTATGGCAGCAGCGGTGGATCCGGTGATTCCGGAAGAGCACGACCATCCGGAGGGGCGACCACCGAGGGGATTTCGTAGGATATCCACTCAGGCTCCGGGGAAGCGGCTGTGTCATATCGACATGGCAGAGGATGCTGTATTCCCGGAAGCCTGGGACATTTGGGATGTCAACCAGCAATTCCTCATCCCACCCGAGATATGGGCCCACCTGAATCGCCTCAGGATGGAATTACCGGGCATAGGCCCAGTTCGGGCTGGATTCATGGCGTCTCCGGCGGAGGCAGAACAATACCTGGACGAGATGGAGGATTACGTTCACTCCAGTGGTGTCCCTCGCCCAATGACAGACCGGGTGAGGGTACTGTTAAATCAGATGGTCCCCCCACAGTTATCGGCTGCCGATCTGAGGGAGCGCTTCCCCCTGCTGGAATAATCAGAGGACTCCTCTCGGGAGGATGAGGCTGGAGGAGGGAGTCCGTTGGAGGAGAGCGAAGTCAGAGACCGAGGCTCAAATTCCGATGAATTCGCAGAGGCTCTCGAGGTAGCATTCCGAACTTCTTTCCTTACGATCTGTTCTTGGGTCACTATGGACTTCTCACCGATGTTTGAGCCATGCAGGAGGAACTTGTTCGCAGGCCTCGTTCTCGCTCCTCGGTGGGTGATGATGCGGGTCCTTCAGAACCCGCGCCTATGGCTGCGTCCAGTTCCGCGTCTGGTGGGACCAGAGCACCCGAGGTGGCTCCTTCGGAATCTCCAGACCTTCCAACAGTATATGGAGGGCCTCGTCTCGGGGTCCCATCAGTACCGGCTCAAGAGAAGCACCAGGAGTTTGATCTCTGTAAGTCTCCTCTACCGGTTTCCTCGTCGTCACATGTAGACCATGCTTGCCAACTAACGTTTATGTCCCTCTCTGTCGTACAGTTCTCCGACTGGCGTGGGCTGCTACGGCAAGACTGGTTGGGATGTCTGGTGGCGTCCCTCCTAGGGGCATGCCGGTGATGGTGGCGATAGTCCCGCCATCTCCTCAAGCTGCGACACATATCATCACTGGCGGGACCACCAACAGGGCCGTTCCCGAAGTCATTGAGGTGGACTCCGAGGAAGAGGATCAATTGGTCGGTCCCAGTCTTGTCACGCCTGCTTCGGCGTCAGGTGTCGTACTGGATTCAACACCAGACGTAGATCCTGCCGAGGATTTCTTGCGGGCGTATCCCGTGTACGAGCCTGCCAATCACGCAGACTGGGACGAAACGGCCTCCGACGAGGAAGACAGCAACATAGTCCACCGCCGGTCATGGAAGCTGATCACGCGCTTTATCGAGGACACCCCCCAAGCGCAATGGCTGGCCGAAATGGATAGGCTCCGCTCGCGGTTGCGCGAACTATGTGCTGGGGGAGTGGATGCCCAACGTCCTCACGCACTCATCCGAGATCTTATGGCTGAGAAGATCCGGGAGCATGATCGTGGGCTCAGCGTGGGCTGGCAGCAGAGGAAGGTGACCAATATCAAGAAGCTCTAGGAGGCTGAAGGCGAGGTCCAACAGATGCAGACTCGGGCAGATGAGCTTTCAGCCTCTCTTGATGCACAATCTGAGCCGGTCTCACGGTTGAAGGCCCAGCTAGCAGAGGAATAAGAGCATATGAGGAAAACCTATGGAAGGATGGCTGCCGTTCAAGCTGGCGTAGAGAGGGCCAAAGCCAGGACTGACGAACTGCGCCCCGCCGCTGCTGAGGAGGAGCGGGAGCTAAGTCAGCGGTAGCAAGCCTTGGATGCCACAAGCCAACGGGTGGCAGAGCTGCAACGCTCTTTTGACGGGGTCAACCCATCCATGGGGGGAGTCGACCCCCGAGTATTGTAACAAACCCAAAACCTTTTATTGGTACTTTCGTGCTTCAATTTTTTTTTCTTCTTTGCTTTGAATGCCGTAGTGCACACGATTTCCACTGTTTGAATTGCCTTGTTACATCCCTACAATGTTTGCGGGACGTTCGGTGACAATTCCCCCAGCCCACGTGGGTCGAGCCCGATCTGGGAAACAGGAGATAGTTTCCCTCTCATCCCACCTAACATAGGAGTGGGGATCATGCTTCGGGCATCCAGGATTCAGATTACCAGTCTGGATTTCTGAGAGACGGGAGAGGCTTGATCGGAGAAGGAACTTCCAGGACAGCCGAATTACCGTTTCTTCAGTGTGCTCTTACGCACGAACGGGGCAACGCTAGGGGCGCTGAAATCGGTCGAAACAGATGAAAATGGGAAGCATGAATCACGATACCCAAGATTCAGAACACTGTGGGGATGTCGTGACAATAAGGGACAACCGTTAACCTTAGAGGAGAAGCGGTATCCTTACTGCGTTAGCCTGTAATGGGGACAACAAATGAGGGTCGACCGTTGACCATGTTCGAAACACGGGACCATGTCACAAATGTTGTCGATCAATCCTTCGGGACGTTGGCCCAGGACAGTTGGCGGACCATAGGTCAAACATCCATACTGTTAGGGGGTCCTTCCAGACATGACCTGTCTTCCGGAATGTTGGCCCAGGATGGTAGGTGAGCCGATGCGGCATGAGACCAGGACGTTAGGGGGTCCCGTGAGACATGAAAGGGGACGAGGGTCCGAATAAGGGGCACACAAAGCGTGGAATATGGAGTGATGGTCTATCCGAACAGAATCCAACACTTAGGTAGTTACACCACCGTGGTGGGAGTACGCCAGATGGGTGCATCGGTTTGATCATGGATCATTCCCTCTTTCAGACAGGGCCTCTCTGGCGAGGGGATCCGTCACTTCCCAATGGGATCTTGGGGCATCCTGAACTTGTTCATGGTAGAACCACAGCTTAGTGTCATGCGTTGAGGACATATGGGCTCCTGTAGTTTAACGTCATACGATAGGATGTGGAATAAAAGGGAAGATCCCAGGGAGCATGTGGCGCGGTAGATATGAAACCGACGTGAATGAGGATTTGGAGTCCAAATCATGCCACATACCCCTGGAGGAAACTCTTCGGGTCGAGGGACCAAGAGTAAGGATTAGGCTGGGCCCGAAGTAGAGTGGTCGGGCGTTCCTACGTACCCCATGAGGATGGGAATAAAGCCATACGTAGTTCTGGAAGCGTAGTTTAACGTCATGTGGGACGAGGAGCAGCCCGACTGTGTTGGTACACATCCTGCCAAAACCACTAAGCCCACGTGAGTCGTGCTCGGTGTGGGAAACAAGCAGTAGTGGTGGGAATTTCCTGAAAAAAAGGGGCAGGTTAGGGCAAAGGGACACTCGGTGAATACCGTCCCAATGACACTAACACGATCATTTAGCGCACCTGGATGCGCGAAGAGAAAGAGCCGAGTATGATGGAATTCCACTTGAACATGAGGAAGTGGAAACGTGTGAATCATGGTGCTCGAGATTCAGATCACGATGATGGCGGTGTGATGATGGAGGATAACTGCTGACCGTGTTTGCAACATAGCATCCTGTCGCGTTAGCCTAGAATGGGGACAGACAAATGAGGGTCGACCGTTGACCATGTTCGAAACACGAGACCATGTCACAAATGTTTTCAAATATCCGTAGGGACGTTGGCCCAAAACGATTGGAGGGCCCTTAGGTACAACATTCATGGAGAGCCCTTAAGCCTAGTATCCATGTCGTCCGAGGGTCCTTTTGGATGTGGAAGAGGATGAGGATCCAAATAGCGAGCTCACGAAGCATGGTCATGGGATGAGGGGAATGTCCCTATGAAAGTCCCACACTTCGGGCTCTTTGTCAAAACACATCTGAACACGACAACGAGATGTATTAGATAGAGGGAGCAGAGTCCTTTCCCATAGGGAGATCTTAGTTTAGGGTCGTAGAATTCAGACCATGGATGGGAAGAGACATAAGAGGCACACGGTGGAGTAACTCAAACACCTGGCGTGAATGGGAATAGGGGGTGTGTGCGGTGTGATGAACAACCTGACGTGAATGAGGACGTAATCCCATACCACACCGCACGACCTCCTTAGGAGAGGTTTTTGGTCAAAGGACCGAAAGAGAAAGTTAGGCTGGGCCCGCGGGGAAGTGCCCGGGCGCTCCTACGTATCTCATAAGGATGAGAATCAAGCCTCACGTAGTTCTTGATGGGCCTTAGACCATAAATGGGTAAAGGGAGAAGGGGACACATGGAAACAAAACCCGACATGAAGGAGGACCTAAGCCCTACTTACCATGCGTTCTCTGGGGAAATGCTCAAGTCGAGGGACCGAACACAAAGGTTAGGCTGGGCCCAAGGGAAGTGCCCAGGCGCTCTTACGTATCTCATGAGGATGAGAATCAAGCCATACGTAGTTCTGGAAGGTGACATGGTAAGATACCAATGCCAGAGGAAAAGGGGAGTGCGGGTGTGGCCCTTGCACTAAAAGAAGTGGAATTTTATGAATCTTGTTTGTTCTTTAAGGTGAATGGTTTTTTTGTGAAGCGACGGGCCTAGAATAGTAGGCCGTGATGTCACCACAAGGATCAAGCCGTGATGGGCGTTGACAAATGGCATGGCACATGACCAATACCCAACGTGATGTCCTCTACAACGAGGTCACCACAATGCAGTGCCGTTTTTCGTCGTGCAGCCAGGACGATAATGTCACAGTTTAAGGTCGTATGATAGGACCAAGCATGCATTTTATCGTCATGCAGCGCAGACGTAGCAGAGACGATGCTAGGCGGGGAATGTGCGCAGTGTTATAAAACACAATTGACAGAGACATGATCCCACATCACACTATACGCCACTCGGAGAGGGAGACCTTAGGCCAAGGGGCCTATATAGAGGTGAAACAGGGGGAGAGACTGGCTTCCTGAATGGGTTGTACTCGGAGACAGGGCGTCAGGGCGGTCCTATGTATCCCATGAGGATGGGAATCAAGTTGATCATAGTTCTGAATGGATCTTAGTTTATGGTCTTAGAGCTCGGACCATGGGAGCCCCGAAGGACGCCATGTTGCAGCTTTGTCCCCCTGACATGCAAAGGTGCACTGAGGGATAGCGCCAAAAGTGTCGAGATTCCACCTGGACATGATGGGGTGGAAAATGATGTGAATCATGCAACCAACATTCGAGGACTGAAGGGGCTGGCGTAACGACATAGGATTACTGCTGACCATGTTCGCAACACAGCATCCTGTCACGTTAGCCTGGAATGAGGACAAACAAATGAGCATCGACCGCTGACCGTATTCACAACGCGGGATTTTATCGATTTGTTGTCCAAAACCCTCGGGGGCGTTGGCCCGTAATGGTAGGAGAGCCCTTGGGCGTTGTATCCAGGCCGTTCTTGGGGGTCCCTCTAGGTGTAAAAGGTGATGGAAGCCCAAATGGAGGGGAACACGAAGCTTGAAAAGTGGAAGGGACTTGATCAAGTTGAATCTGACACTCTTGGTCCTAGACAAGAGTACTCTTAACACATGGGTGAACCACTTCAAGGGGTCAAGAGACTCAACTTGAGGGTAACCAAGATATGGCGGGTTCCCGGGGGAAGGGGTCACGGTGCCCAAAACCTTGTATCATACCTACATATCCCCCTCCTGGAGAGGGATAGACCAAGTGACCTAGGTGACCGGGAGATCAGGAGATCTCCAAGAGGTGGGGCTGGACCCGAATCCTAGACATTCAGGTGGTCCTATGTATCCCATGAGGATGGGAATCAAGCCACACGTAGTTCTGAAGGGTTCCTTTTAATGTCATGAAGGACAAGGAATAGGAGGGCTAACTCTCAGAATGGGGGTGCGTGTGGTGCAGCTATTGTAAACCCGACGTGAATGAGGACATAATCCCGCACTACGCCACGCGGTCCCGTAGTCGGGGTCCCGATGGCAGGACCCGAGAGGCAAATTAGCTGAACTCAAGCTGGACCCATAGACAAGGGGTCTGGGCATTCCTACGTATACCATTAAGATGGGAATCAGGCTGAACGTAGTTCCAGATGAGAATCTTAGTTTATGGTCTTAGAGCTCGGACCGTGGATGGTGACAACTTCCCAAGTAAGCACAGATGTCAACCCGATCCCTAAGCCCACATGAGTTAAAATCGGTGTGGGAAACAAGGGGGGTATCCTCACCGCAATACTTGGGGCGTCCATCAAAGGGGAGTCGGCAGAGAGCCCCGAAGGACACCTTTGACGCAGCTTGTTCCCCCAACGCGTGGACGTGCACAGAGGAAAAGTACCAAGAGTTCCGAGACTCTACTTGGACATGATGAAGTGATGAAGGGTGTGAATCGTGTACCCGACATTTTGGGATTAATGTGTTGGCGTGGCGATAGAGGAAAACTGTTAACCATGGTGGAAACACAACGTCCATATCGCGTTAGCCTGAGGTGGGAACAACAAACGAGCATCGACCGTTGACCATATTCGCAATGCGGGATTTTATCGATTCGCTGTCCGAAACCCTCGGGGGCGTTGGCCCGTAACGGTAGGAGAGCCCTTGGGCGTAGTATCCAGGCCGTTCTTGGGGGTCCCTTCAGGTGTGAAAGATGATGAAAGCCCTGATGTAGGGATACACAAAGCCTGGAAAGCGGGTGCGGACGTGTCCGAGCAAAGCTTGGCATTCCAAGTAATAAACCAGAGTACTCTTAGGCACATTGGTGAACCGCCGAAAAGGGATCGATGAAACAGCTCAGTAGGGGGAGGTACATGGCGTGGTCATTACGATACCGACGTTAATGAGGACATAATCCCACACCACACCATATAATCCCCTCATGGAGGAAGGATAGGCCAAGGGGCCAAGATGGGATGAAGATTCCTGAGAGATGGGGCTGGACCCGAATCCTGGACATTTAGGTGGTCCTACGTATCCCATGTGGATGGGAATCAAGCCACACATAGTTCTCTAAATGTAGTTTAACGTCATACGGGATGAGAAGGGGAGTAATATACCCCTAAACAAGGGAGGTGTGCGGTATGGCGAAGAAGCCGACGTGAATGAGGACGTAGTCCCACACCACACCATACACTCCTATAAGAGAGGACCTGGGTCGTGGCCCGGAAAGGCCAAGGGGCCTGATGGTTAGGCATTGGTCAGGAAGGCCTGACCTGCTTGTAGTTTAACGTCTTGCAATGAGGACGAGGGTCGGGGACCCGAGAAGGCCAAGGGGCCTGAGGCTGGGCCTCGTAAGAGGAGGCGTACGACATGGTACATGATCCTGACGTGAATGAGGACGTAGTCCTACACCACACCGTACACCCCGGGTAAGAGGTTGGGCGGAGGGGCCCGAGAAGGCTAGGGGGCCTAAGGTCAGGCATCAGTCAGTAAGGCCTGATGGGTCTGCAGTTTAACGTCTTACATGAGGACGTGGGTCGGGGACCCGAGGAGGCCAAGGGGCCGGAGGCTGGGCCTCGTAAGAGGAGGCGTACAGCATGGTACATGATCCTGACGTGAATGAGGACGTAGTCCTACACCACACCGTACACCCCTATGGGGAATCGGGGCCGTGGGCCCGATTGCTAGCACCATCCGGGGGGAAGTTTGTCACCTCGGGATGGGGAAGAACGAATCACTGCACTCGATGTCTGGGACATCTCGGGGTGGACCCGAAGATCCAGGACACTGTTGACCATGTTCGAAAAACTGCGTTCCTATGGTAACCTGATATGGGAGCAACAAATGAGCGTCGACCGCTGACCAAATTCGCAACGCGGGACTTGTATCGGCTTGTTGCTTGAAAACCCTCGGGGGCGTTGGCCCGTAACGGTAGGAGAGCCCTTGGGCGTTGTATCCAGGCCATTCTTGGGGGTCCCTCTGGGTGTGAAAAATGATGGAATCCCAGTCAAGGAGTGGGTGAAGCATAGTTGTATCCATCCACTAAAGAGGCAAACATCTCCAGGGGGAATGTGCAGCCGGGTCGAGGCTTTCTTGATATGAGTTGGGGCAAAAGTGTGCACCCCGCCATGTCTTGACCTGAGGGGAAGATTTTGGATTTTGGGCTGGGCTAATGGACGAAATGTTCGGGCGTTCCTACGTATCTCATGAGGATGAGAATCAAGCCATACGTAGTTCTTGAAATGCAGTTTAACGTCATGCGGGACGAGGATCATCTCATTTGGGGATATGTACGGTACGACGAGTAATCCGACGTGAATGAGGACATAATCCCACACCATACCGTACAATCCTGTAAGAGGGTAAGTCGGGGAAAAAACCAACTTGCGGTTTAACGTCTCGTGGTGAAGACGGGGGGCCAGGGGCCCGAGGAGGCCAAGGGGCCTGAGGCTGAGCCTCAGTCAGGAAGGCCTGACTGGCTTGCAGTTTAACGTCTTGCAGTAAGGACGGGGGGCTAGGGGCCCAAGGAGGCCAAGGGTCCTGAAGCTGAGCCTCATTCAGGAAGGCCTGATTGGCTTGCAGTTTGACGTCTTGCAGTAAGGACGGAGATGCAGTTTAAGGTCGTGCGGGACCATCTCGCAGTTTAGGGTCGTGCAGGACCCTTTTTTCCCTAGGCAAAGTATCGCTTGAGAAATTTGGCATTGGTGGGAGGGGTTATACGCTCTCCATCCATGGTCACCAAGGAGTATGCTCCATTGGGGTAAACCTTATGGATGATATAAGGCCCTTCCCATTTGAGTTCTAATTTGGGCGGTTTCCTACCAGGAATCATTGGTGCTCGAAGGGCCAGTACCAGGTTGCCCTGTAGAAAAGAGTGGAGACAAACCTTCTTGTCGAAGGCCCTCTCTATCTTATCCTGATGCCTTTATAGATTGTGCAGGGCACAAAGCCGGTTCTCGTCTAGTGCTTCTAATTCATCTAGACGGATCTCGGCTACCTCATCTGATGTCTGGTGATCATAAACTGCAGTGCGTAACGACGACAGCTGGATCTCAATGGGTAGGACGACCTCAACTCCATACACTAGGGAATATGGGGTCACCTGGGTAGAGTTGAGATTCGTCGTCTGGTAAGCCCAGAGGGCGTTGGGGAGCTTGTCTGGCCAACTTTTCTTGTTTTGACCAACCATCTTCTGCAGAATGTTAGAGAGGGTCTTGTTGAACGCCTCGATCTGTCCATTCTTCTGCACGTGGTAGCGGGAGGTATGGTTCGACCAGATGTCATACTTGGCGTACAATTTCTTTAATTCAGCTGCTCGGAAGTTGGTGCCGTTATCGGTGAGGACGGCGTGAGGGACCCCAAACCGATGGATAATGTTGGATCTCACAAAGTCAACGATGGAACGGGCCTTGAACTCTTTGAGCGGAACTGATTCTGCCCACTTGGAGAAGAAATATGTAGCAGTCAGGATGAACCTACACTGGCGGGCTGTTGCCGGTGGATACAGTCCCACTACATCAATTCCCCATACCGCAAATGGCCAAGAGTACTTGGTGGGGTGGAGGGGATCCGGCGGCCGATGCAAGAAGTTGGCGTGTACTTGGCACGCGTGGCATCTCTTGGCATATCCAATACAATCGTGGATCATAGAGGGCCAAAAGTACCCCAACCTCCAGATTTGATGGGACAGCTTCGGCCCAGCTTGATGGGTGCCACAGGAACCGGCGTGAACCTCTTGTATAACCTGAGGTATCTCTACTCCTTGGATGAAGCGGAGGAGGACACTATCGAAAATTCGCTTATAAAGGATCTGTTCAAGACTGGGGCCGCTCTGGAGGGTAAATTGCAGCGCGCGGCGTCGAATTCGCTCGCGATCGGCCCGGTCATCTAGGAGGCGACCATTTTGGAGATACTCGACAAAAGGTGCCCTCCAGTCAGGAGTGGATTCAACCACTGCGTCTGACGAACCCGGGACCCCTGACATGGAGGGTCCGGCGGTGAGATGACCTACCCACAGGCCATCATTTTCCTTTTGGGTGACGGGGGCAATGACTCTCTGGTGTGCCACATGTATGATCAAATAATCCTGCTTAGGTTCTGCGAGCGACGCGACTAAGCCAGCCAGGGCGTCTTCTTGGCCGTTCTGCGACCGTGGGACATGGGTAACCTCTGGTCGAGAAGAGAACTGGGCCATTAGGCGGAGGGTGTACTCCAGCAACGGTGCAAGCTCCAGCTTCCTGATGACGTAGTCGCCATTAACCTGTTTGATTACCAGCTCGGAATCTCCCTTCACATGTAGATGGGGCACCTGGATCTCAAGGGCCAACTCGAGGCCAGTGATGAGAGCCTGGTACTCTGCCTCGTTGTTCGTACAGCCTTCTGACAATAGGAACGAGTATGGTAGGACAGCTTGCGCCAGGGTAATGAAGACAATACCCAGGCCCACTCTGTTGAGCTTGGGATCATTGAGCCTCCTACCGGTGGGGCTCCGGGAGGCGCCGTCGAAATGCATTTGCCAACACGGGACAACATGATCGACTAAGAGGATCGTCTCATCAGGTAAATCCAGGTCCAGGGATTGATCCGCGGAGGTTGGATGGGCAGCTAAAAAGTCTGCCAACGCCTATCCCTTAATGGCCTTCTGAGGTACGAACCTGATATCAAACTGCTGGAGAATCACCGCCCACCGTGCTAGTTGGCCAGTCAGCATGGGACGATTCATGATGTACTTCAGGGGGTCTACCCGGGAGACCAATTTCAACTCATGGTGCTGCAGGTAATGTCGCAACTTCTGCACGGCGAAGAAGAGCGCAAGGTAGCTCTTTTCGATAGGGGAGTATCTGACCTCCGTATCGAGAAGCATGCGACTGAGATAGTAGAGACTGTTCTCAGTACCCTCGTTATTATTCTGGGTGAGCAACGCACCGAGGGATCTCTCCAGGGCGGTCACATAAAGGACCAACGGCTTTCCGGAGATGGGCGACATCAAGACCGGAGGTTGGAGCAGATACTGCTTGATTTCCTTGAAGGCGGTCCGACACACTTCATCCCATTCATAGGCGGCGCCCTTCTTCATGAGCCGGGAAAAGGGCTTACACTTGCCGGCCAGATTCGCGATGAATCGACGTATATAGGCTAAGTGGCCTTGAAGGCCTCGAAGCTCCCAAATGTTGTTCGGGGGAGGCATTTGGCTGATGGACTTGATTTTCTCTAGGTCGATCTCGATACCTCGGTATCTGACAACAAAACCCAGAAAATTCCCAGAGGTGACCCCAAAGGCACACTTTAATGGGTTCATCTTCAGGTGACGGGAACGGAGGAAACCAAACACTTTCTCAAGGTCTTTGAGATGGTCTTGGCGCTGACATGATTTGACTACGAGGTCATCCACGTAGCATTCCACCAATGTCCTGAGAATCGGTTTGAATATGCGATGCATGGCCCTCTGATAAGTGGCACCTGCATTTTTCAAACCGAACGGCATAACCTGGTAGCAAAAGGTACCTTGGGGAGCCCTGAAGGCAGTGGACTCCTCGTCTTCGGGGGCCATACGGATCTGGTTGTACTCGGAATACCCATCCATGAAAGAGAGGGCTTGGAACCCGGCCGTGGCGTCAATCAATAACTCCGTCACCGGGAGTGGGAAGTCATCCTTTGGGCAGTGGCGATTAAGATCGCGGAAGTCGATGCAAACCCTGATCTGCCCATTCTTCTTCCTGACTGGCATAATGTTGGCAATCCACTTGGGGTTTTGGACTTCTTTAACGAAGTTGGATTTGATAAGCTTATCAACTTCGGCCTCAACCATAGCACCATGAGAAGGGTGCATTTTCCTGGGGGGCTTCTTAAACCCACGATGTTTTGCTGGGAGACCCAGACGGTGAACGACTACCTGGGGATCTAGCCCTGGAATCTCATTGTAACTCCAGGAAAACACGTCACGGTGTTGTTTGAGGAAGTCTACGTACTAATTCCGCTCCTCGGGGGACATGGCTGCACTGATCAATGTGGGTTTCGGATCTGCCTCGCTACCAAGGTTCACCTGTACCAGTTCATCAACCATGGTAGAGACGCCTTCTTCAAAGGCGGGGGGAGCATCCTCCAGATCTTCCTCCCCACCCGTGGGGGGACTTCCCGCGACGAGAGATGCTTCTGGGCTATCAAAACCCGAGGGGCAGCTGGTGCCGGCTTGGGCAGCGGCGGTCATCACATCAGGAGACTCACTCGCCATTGAGACCATAGCAATGAAGGCAGTCGATCCTATCCCATCTGGCCTTCGGCCTAAGGGGCCACGTTTGATGATATCAAAGTAGTGGTGACGTGTCGGCCTAAGTCGATGGATTCCAGCCCGGTGGAAGAGACACGTATGGTGTACCACCGTTGTCATAAGCTTGACACTCCGGTACCGTACAGGGGTAGGAGATTCCGGGATGACCTGAGCCTGGTTGATGTAGGAGTACGAGGTGATTTTCCGCCATCGCTTGGACATGGGAACATGCCTTCCTTGCGTACCCGAAACAACAAAACATTGCCCCATGTCGGGGGTCGCAGCCTCCAACCGGTGGATTGAGAGGATGTAGGCGTCATCCATGCTTGCCCAGGGATCACTTGTGACCAGGGCGGGTTTACCCTCACTCTCTAGGATTTGATTATCCTTACTTTTGTAATAACCCGCATCCAGATAGCGGGCCTCACAAGAAGCGAAAGGGGACGCGTCTCCTTGGAGCACGCCTACTCGACCGTTGAGCGAGTACTTGAGGCACTGGTGATACGACGAAGGGACCGCTGCATGCAGATGGAGCCATGGCCTACCCATCAATGCGTTGTAGGCGGTGTCCTAAGAGACAACCATGAACTCGGTGCTGGAAATTAAGCCACCGAAATGAGTCTTCAGGCGGATCTTGCCGACTGGGGTTTGCTCGGTCCTATCGTACCCCTGGATCCTGAGGTCAGAGAGAGTTAAATCACCTTCAGACATACCCAACTTTCATAACGTCTGGGTCAGAATTAGATTGATTCCGGAACCCGTGTCAACGAGGCAGCGGCGGACTTCCACACCATTGAAGTGGCCAGTGATGTACAGCGGGCGAATGTGCCCCTGTATAGGAGGGTCCTCATCTTCACCGGAGAACGAGATAACCGCCTGACATTCAGCGTTTTCAATCGTCTCAGTATGGAAGTCTTCTGCAGCTGCTACCTCCGTCTCAAACTGGAGGGGGCTACTTAGGGCCTCGGCAAGTGCCTCACGCATTTCAGATGACAGGCGAAGGGCCTCGAGGATAGAAAGCCTCGCCGGAATGATGGCCAGGTGCTTCAGGACATCATACTTTTGTGCCAAACGCGACCCTCTGCTTACAAGAGGTCGGTCGGCGTTTGGAGGCATAGCGGGTCCTGCTGGTTGAACCGGCGATCGGCTAGTACTGGGTACAACTTGCTGCCTACTAGTAGAAGCCTGGAGAGTAGTCGCCGGACTAGGATTGGGCAGAGGAGGCTGTCCTGTAGCTGGGCAAGACTGGCTGTGATACGAACGAGGCAGCTCCCCCCGATCCAGTAGCACAAACGACGGTGGAGGTAGAGCCGAGGGCGTTAGATGGGGTTGCGCGTGCTGAGCTCTGCGCTGAGACTGCTGTCTGGTCTCAGTAGCATGCACGGCTTGGCTGAAAGTGCCTGCTGACGTACCTCGATGACCGGCACGGTTGCGATTCCGCTGACGTTGACGTCGGCTGGGAACGTTGGGGAGGTTCGCCTGGCATTCCCCCTCGTCGGGAGTCATATAGGGCTTTACCAGCTCCACGGTGTTAACCGAAGCGTACCCCTGGCTGTCGCTCGAGGAGTCATCCACCGCTGGGCGGATTCTGGGAGGAATCCCCATTTCAGGGGGCATAAAGTCGCCGAGAGTGCGGGATGACGACGACAACGGCGGTGCGCGTTGCTTCTTCTTGCGTCGCCGCTGCTTGCCCTTTTGGGAAGAGGTCGACTGTGAAGACGATGCGGAGGCACCAGCTACTTCTTCTGAAGGTTCCGACTGCTTCAGGCGTGCCCGGATGATACCATGGGCACAAATGACGATTTTTCAAGCCATCTAGTCGTCGTATTTATGGGATCCGCGGCTGGGGACCTGCTGCCACTCGCCTTCGCTGTCGCTACCGATCTCTGACCCTGCAAAGACACCCGCCACTTGCGCTGGTGCTGGGCCCAACTTGACTATGTTGTTGTTGACCTAGTCTTGAAGACAGTCTTTAAACACATAGAATTGCTTGAGGGTGTGCCCCAGAATCTGATGATAAGGGAAGTAGTTGGGGTGATCGGTGAGATTCGCCTCTGCCGGCCTTCTGCACTCGGGCAGGCGCACAATCCCTTGCTCTAGAGCACTTTGGAAGTAGCCAGGGACCTGATTTTCGTTGAACGAATAAGTCTGGTACCTTTTTTCCGGATAGGGGGCCCTGGGGGCCTGGCCCTGATGAGGGGCCGGAGGGGCCTGCCGAGGAGGCGGCGCCTGATTGTCTCGCCTAGGTGGAAGTGGCGCATTGCGTGGGGGAACCTGTCGGTTCTGAGGCGGTCACTGCTGGGCAGGAGCATGTGCTTGAGGTGGAGGACCTCTGCGGGGTTACGGGGATGGTGCCGCCAGCAGTAATTCCAGCTGCCTAGGAGATTCTATTTGGACCACCGCGGTGGGCTCAGCCCTGGCAGTCCTCCTGGCCGGGATCATGGGGGGCAACAAACGTGCCTGACTAGCCTGTTGCAGGTCTTCCTCAAGGCGCTGAGCCTTATCCGAGAAATCTCTGAACCCTCCAGGGTAGTTCTGGGTAATCAGGGAGGGTACCAGCTCTTTCTTGACATTCCCCACACACATCGTCAGTAATTGCTCCTGATTCAGTGGCATATCGAGGGAATACGTAAGTCCCTTCCACCGGGCGATGAAATCTGCAACCCGCTCATCAGGCCTTTGCTTGCACTTAAAGAGGTCTACAATGCTGGTCTTCCGCGTGGTGGAGCTGAACTGGTATAAGAACTGCCGGCGGAGGTCCTCCCAACTGGTCACCAATCCGATAGGGAGCTGGCTGTACCAGACGAATGCCGGACCTTCCAATGTCTGTACGAAACATCGGAGCTTGGCGGCTTCTTGCTGAGCCGGGGTCCCCAACATGGGGCCACACCTGGAAGAAAAATGTGCTAAGTGCTGCGGCGGGTCCCCTGTCCCGTTGAAAGGTGAGAAAGTGGGGTTCCCAAAACCCGGAGGTGCGGGCATATCATCCACCCACGCGGGATAAGGCTTGCCATCCGGTGGGACCACCACCTGCCGCATTTCCAACGCTTCGAGGCGGGCTATGAGCGCCGCAATAAGATCATCCGGGTGGGGGTCCCTGTCTTGACGGGGATCCCTAACCACAAGTATGTTTCCAGGTTCCTCAACACGGTAGATGGCTTCGACAGCTCGTGGATCAACTGGCGGAACGACCTGCGGGGCGACTGGGGGAACCCAGACTGGATTCTTCAGATTGCCCCGTCGTTCGGGGGGGGGGGGGGGTTGGCGAGACGTATCGCACCCTCTTGCCATACGTTCCGACTTCTGCCCTGTCTGCGACAGTAGCATGATCAGGGTTGCCCGGAGGCATCTCACCAGGGGGAAATTGTAGAGACCCGTATCTTGACGTACATGGACATTACATTACATTTGCGGAATACTTAGTACATTACAAAAACACACACAAGGACCTTAATAGTTTAGTGTCTTTGGAAACTCGGAATATAATCTTCTAATCCTGGTGAAAGATCTCCCATAAAGATCTTCCCTTTTTTTTACCTATAACCTTTCTTTATATCCTGGGGAAAATAAAACATAAAAGGGTGAGCTCAAATGCTCAGTAAGGGTAAACAAAAGAAATATAAATCACATCATATACATAAGAACATAACTTTTGGAAATCTTAACCTGCAAAAGAGATCATAATTTCATAACCTGGGATAACTCATGGCAGTGAAATGTATTCACAAAAATCATAACTTAAAACATTAAACTTTGTGGCATACACACATAATCATAGAGAATCATTTCTTGTTAGTCAAGACTCATTGCCAATACTATCTTAGTAGACAAAGTCCATTTCTGAATCGAGTGACCCTCGTTTCAGTCCTGTTTCACTGAACCGGTATAACCTACCATTCCAGCCATGTCTATCTCACGAGATATAAAATCTTTACCCAATGCATTGGAGGGAGATATAGGTCCCACCCATCTCATAATGATACCATTCTTATGTGTGCCACAAAATCATAAACCATACATCATTGCATAACCCATGTAATAAAAATGGGAATCTTAAACATCATGACATCATAAAACAATTCATATAAGATAAAGGAATTCATAAAAATAATTCCATCACAACATAGTCAAATCAATGTAAGAATATGGATAGAAACAGAACCCTATATTATCTTAGATGGAAAATAATTTTGATAAAACACTTGAACTCCATTCTTGAGGAAAATATCCTTTCTACTTAAAAAACAATTTCTTTTCTTAACATGTCATACAATTTTAAACTAAAAGAAGTTGATTAAAAATAAACTTGAAAACTTTTAAAGGAAGCTTCTTGTAAATAATGTTTTAAAAATATATTCATGTCGTATAAGTTAAAAAAAACATTCTTCGTACTTTTGTCGGAAAAGTCAAAAAGTACCTCGTACGAAAAACGACAAAAGATTCCTTTCATACATATTACTAAAAACTCACCGAAGGGTAAAAATGGATTTAAACAATTGTAGGTGGATTGAAATAATATTACATATTGATGAAACATGGATGTGGATGATAAAATACACCCCAGTAAATACTTACGAATAAACAATCTCGGATAAAAATGAGATTGTGATATTTCCCTTACCTTTGGTCCGATTTGCTTTGTACGTGTCCGAAGCTCCTGTATAATGGTTTAAATAATGTTATTGACTTATTCCAGAATCATACATATTGATATTATATCATATATGGTCATATTCTTAGCTTCTTGTTAGTAATATTTCATTGTTACTTGTTACTCGGGTCTTTATTGCCTTTTGTTCTTATGCGTGTTTTGCCGAATAAATTCTTATTCTTCTTTTAAGGTTATAGATACCTTATATCCAGAATGGTATTAGTGTAACATATATCATATTTATTCATTCAATTCATTTATATAATTAATATGTAATGATGATCATGTAGAACGAGTCGCATCACATCGTGGAGACGGTATTCCGTACGTACGCACGAGTGATGATATCGTTCCTATGATCGTGGAATTGTATTGGAGTATATATATATTATTTCAGTATCAATATTACTTTATAATAATCATAAATATTTACTCATTACACCATTATACCCATCCTTGTAAGGTGGTGGTGGAAAATAGATTACACCACGGCGTGGAGACGGTATTCCGTACGTACGCACGCGCGGTGATTTCATTTTTCCGTAGGATGGATAGAAGATGAATTAGGGTTGTTTCATATTTATAATAACATATCAGTATGTAATTAATACTGATGTTATTACTTTATCATGAAACAACTAAAGAAGAAGAAGTTGAAGAAGAAAGAAATTGAAAAGATCGGTAATGGATATTACCACTTCTTTGGAAAGCTTCTTTGAATCCTCCACTTAGGGAACTAAGATTGGTCTTTTAAGAAGACCAGGACATCTAGGATTATTCTAGGGAAGTGGAGAGGAGAAAATGGCAGGGGTTGGCCGAGATTGAGTGCTCAAATTGGTGTGAGGAGGAGGGGGAGGAGGTGCCCTTTTATAAGGGAGGAGAGGGGTACCTTAGGAATACCTCAAAACATTATTTTATATTAAAGTCAAAATCGGTTTATAATGGTTCCAAAGGGTCTTATTTCTAAGGTAAAGTGGGGATGGGTCGAAATCCTATCAACCAATAGGATTTAGACAAGTTTAGGTTATTATTATAACCTTATCAATTAGATTTAACTCTAAGTTAAATAATTTAACTTTTACCGTGTCTTTTTGTTTTCTTACACTATATGGTTAATACACTTACTATAACATGCCAAAAGAACCCCAAATTGTTTATTATTAATATATATATCCTTATCTAAGTCATTTGGCCGAACCTTAGATTTTTAGGAATAAAATAACAATTAATAATATAATATTTGATTTAAAAACTATTTTGTGTCAATTTTGCCACTATTTGATATATGATTTTTATGAAATTCATAACAGAATGATAAGTTCGAAACAAGTTACTTAAATCACCAATAACATGTCATATTAACCTAGAAAATTAGTTTAAGTCATAAAAAGTCTCAAATTACATTTATTTGGGCATTTATAACATCAATTATGTCAATATTTCATTAATAAGACAATTACTACATCATCTTTGTGTCATAATAAATGATAATTATTTAATCCCTAAAAATTCTAAATAAATTCCTATGATGTATATAATTGTATTAGATTTCTGGAGACTATTCATGTTCGAAGTTTCATGAAGTTTATCACTAGATTAAAATTATTATACTTATAAGATTTAAGAATGTGACATGTTGTCACATTCTTTGGTTTTAATAATAATTAAATTATTTTCATTGACAAAATTTAATCAAATTAATCTAATCCGACCCTTAGGTGATATGGGTCATTTTTTAGTCATCCAATAAGATTTTGACATTTTTTAGGGTAATTTTAAAATATTATATTTACCCTTAATTACCCGATTTACCTTTAACTATGGTAAATAAAATTTACCGTAGTTACTATTCATAATTCCCAAAAATAAAAAGTATCCTATTAACATAATTTGGACCCACTGATTCCAAAAATGGAATCCATTTTTTAAATTCAAAACACAGAAGTTGCAGAAATTAAATTAAAATTAATCCCGTTGTCGAATAAAAACGGGTTTTTGTTTAAAACATTGCAAAAGATTGAATTGATTTAACTTACGAATTCAAGGTAAAATCAATGCTAATGACATAAATTATATTAAATGGTAAAAATATATTGTATTTATACTTTAAAACCATTAAATATTATAATTTAACCACATAAGATATTACGATGAAAAAAATTGTTTTTAATTAAAATATAGCGTGTTTTTACTATTCATTAAAATGTGAAAGTTACCAGAATAATATGAAAATTTTATCCAAAGTAAATTTTTATTTCTTGATTCCAAAGAAGAATTTTATTTTGTCAAATTGAACTTATAAACATGTAAAAAACCAGATTTAAAGTGGGTGCGCCATCAAAAGGCGGAAAAACTGCATTTTTTGAAAAATACTTATTTTACCCGAAAAATTTATTTTGTTCTTATACCATGTTCTAGAAATGTGTAAGATGAATAATAATGTTATAAAATTCAAAATTTAGTTAATACTATTCATAACGTCTAGTTCATGACAATATTATAATAATATAACATTGTTTATTAAAACCCGGTATTGCGTACAACACACGCTATCGAGGAAGGTCGCGATTGCGTGTAATGCAAGCCAAGTCAGGGTTGCGTGTTGTGAAAGAATCCTTCGTTGTTTCGTATAACATAATCCAACCATATTTCATTTATACGTTTAATATATATATATATATATATATATACTCAATGTTGCGTAGAATAACTATTATAAAAATTGTGTGTAACACGGTCCATGAATAGTGTTGCGTATACTTCAAGCTAATACAGTGTTGCGTATAGCGCAAGGTAATCTTGGAGTAGAATACAACACAAGACATTAATGAAATTAAAATAATATTTTTCATAAAATCTCGGGGTGTTACATTCTACCCCCCTTAAAATGAATTTCGCCCTCGAAATTCGTCGGGGTTATAAATGGTTTACTATTTGAAAGTTTCTTTGATAGAAACCCACATCGTAAAAAGGAATACCAAAACTTATCTTTAAAAACAAAAGTATGAAACGTAACGGTTACCCAAATAAACTAATCACTGGGTTTCCACATAGGTGAAAATATGGATATGGAAGAGAAATCTAACCATCATGTTCTGATGGAGAGTGGTAGAGAACATGGCTATGGAAAAGCTAGCAATTACAAAGCCATAAATTTGTGATGATCTAGGGTACCATCTGATTCATCGGATATAAGGGCACTAGGACAACATTTTTTGTTTTCAAGATCATTTCCCTAAAGTTGAAAATTTGAATTAGAATAAATACTTACTTTATTTTGGTACAATCTCACTGTTGTTCGTGCCTTGAACAATTTCCACTTCATCTCTTAAATAAATGAAGTTGAATTTGTTATTCTTGAAGTTTTAGAAGATCATGTGATAGAATGACGGGTCATTCCATCTGTCTAAAACAAAAGGTTAGCAAAAATTATATACATAAGTCGATCTATAGTGAGATTAATCATATATTGTTCCTAAAATGGAATTATACTTCATATATCATACTGCTTAATATAATAAAACTAGTTTCTACTAAACAGGGACTTCCTGTAGGCCAGTGGTATGCGATAAAGGCCAGTCGCACTTCGGTTGTGGGTTCGATTCCCACAGCCTTGTCCGAAGCGATGGGCTGTCGCCCGTCCTGCAGGTTGTCCTTTTTCTAAAACTATAATACTATAACATCCCATCAATAATATCGAAAAAAATTTCTATCCTTAAACAATACTAACTTATGTCCAACATAATACATTCCACTCTCATAACATAGTGAAAACGATTACCAGAGATTTAATACCATCGCTGATCCCCATATATCATAAGATATGTTTTGTTGGTCACATTCCAAACATTCAAAGTCCTTAATCATGTATTCTCTTGAATACCTTAGTGAAAACATGAATGCAGTTAAAAGTTAAAACCTTCCACATACCAAAATCCTCAAAATTCTATATACTCAAACCATGATATCACTTAGTCCTTATATCAATCATGAGCTCATGAATACTGTTAAACATTTCATTTTCTCGTTTTCCCTTCATTATGCGCATATCATTCTTTTTCCAAAAATATCTCAATCACTTTCCATGGTTGCTGGTACCATAAAATTATTGAAAACCACAATAGACCAATACATAAATATTCCAATACTTTATGATACCACATTATTTTGGAATCCCATTACATAAACACTTAATCATTCCACCACATCGTTGTCATATTCAACATTGCCAATAGTGATCGCATGTGACTTCTCTTTGTCCTTTTCCTTCAGTGGTTGCTCATGTTGATCATCACTAACCCTTGGATTAGGGCATTTATTAGCATAATGCCCCATTTCCTTGCACTTGAAGCATTGAAGTGTTGGTGGTGCGTTCTCTGCAGTGTTTGCTTTATTCACATCATTAGAAACCCTTTTTCCATTACTTCGACACTCAGCTGCTTGATGACCTTCTTTTCCACACTTAAAACATTTTCTAGTCCCTTTAAGACAATCTCCACCATGCTTCTTTCCACACTTTGTGCATAAGGAAACATTCATCTTCTTTTCACCATTATTCTGAGATTTCTCCTTGAACTCCATCTTTCGTTTCTTGTCAAAACCATGAGATGGATATGTAACACCAACTTCCATTTCTACCTTGATATCACAACGCACAATTTCTTCATAGCTACTGAAGTCTCTTATAGCTAATGCCCTTCGAAGACTTGGTTTTAAGCCACTGAAAAATCGATCAACTTTACTTTCAGGTTGGATGATAATGCCAGATGCATACCTTGCAAGTCTTGTAAAATTCGCTTCGTATATACCAACAGATTCATCATCCTTTTGCTTTAGTTCAAGAAACTCCTTCTCCATCTTTGTTCGAAGAATATGGGGGAAGTACTTACTGAAAAATAAGTTCTTGAACTCGTCCCATTCCATGGACTCAATTTCATCCCTTTGCCTCGTATTCTTAATAAGATTCCACCATTGATCAGCATCACCTTCCAAACGATACACTGCTAAGATGAATTTATCATGTTCAGAACATTGAAGAACTGAAAATATCTTTTCAGTGGTACTGATCCATTGTTCAGCAACAAGTGGATCAGAAGACCCACTGAAAGAAGGTGGACGTTGCCTCATGAAGGACTCAATAGAATATTGTTCCCTTCTCTGCTCATTTGGAAGTCCAGAATGATTCATAGCTTGTGTAAGTATAGCAATAAGATTTTGCACTCCATCTCCCATAACATTTGTTTGTTCAGGAGGACAATCATTGCATTGTCCATTGCATTGATCAACACGGTTCCTTCGGGTTCCAGCCATCGTCTAAAACCCAAAAAGAATAGTGTGAGAGGCAAAAATCATGCTAGGGAAAACAACATAATAAAGGGGGAGTACCTTCAATATCTAACATCTTAGGTTTAATTCTATGATTGTTAGCGTAATTCTAGTACTATAACCTATACGTATACTTAACCTTAGGGACATCCCTAGACATACCATAGAAATATCTCTAGGGATCTCAATAAAGTTCTCACATCCTAGTTTCCAAAGGTTGACTAAACCTTTCCTCTGATACCAACTGTAGAGACCCATATCTTGACGTACATGGACATTACATTACATTTGCGGAATACTTAGTACATTACAAAAACACACACAAGGACCGTAATAGTTTAGTGTCTTTGGAAACTCGGAATATAATCTTCTAATCCTGGTGAAAGATCTCCAATAAAGATCTTCCCTTTTTTTACCTAAAACCTTTCTTTATATCCTGGGGAAAAGAAAACATAAAAGGGTGAGCTCAAATGCTCAGTAAGGGTAAACAAAATAAAAATAAATCACATCATATACATAAGAACATAACTTTTGGAAATCTTAACCTGCAAAAGAGATCATAATTTCATAACCTGGGATAACTCATGGCAGTGAAATGTATTCACAAAAATCATAACTTAAAACATTAAACTTTGTGGCATAAACACATAATCATAGAGAATCATTTCTTGTTAGTCAAGACTCATTGCCAAGACTATCTTAGTGGACAAAGTCCATTTCTGAATCGAGTGACCCTCGTTTCAGTCCTGTTTCACTGAACCGGTATAACCTACCATTCCAGCCATGTCTATCTCAAGAGATATAAAATATTTACCCAATGCATTGGAGGGAGATATAGGTCCCACCCATCTCATAATGATACCATTCTTATGTGTGCCACAAAATCATAAACCATACATCATTGCATAACCCATGTAATAAAAATGGGAATCTTAATCATCATGACATCATAAAACAATTCATATAAGATAAAGGAATTCATAAAAATAATTCCATCACAACATAATCAAATCAATGTAAGAATATGGATAGAAACAGAACCCTATATTATCTTAGATGGAAAATAATTTTGATAAAACACTTGAACTCCATTCTTGAGGAAAATATCATTTCTACTTAAAAAACAATTTCTTTTCTTAACATGTCATACAATTTTAAACTAAAAGAAGTTGATTAAAAATAAACTTGAAAACTTTTAAAGGAAGCTTCTTGTAAATAATGTTTTAAAAATATATTCATGTCGTATAAGTTAAAAAAAACATTCTTCGTACTTTTGTCGGAAAAGTCAAAAAGTACCTCGTACGAAAAACGACAAAAGATTCCTTTCATACATATTACTAAAAACTCACCGAAGGGTAAAAATGGATTTAAACAATTGTAGGTGGATGGAAATAATATTACATATTTATGAAATATGGATGTGGATGATAAAATACACCCCAGTAAATACTTACGAATAAACAATCTCGGATAAAAATGAGATTGTGATATTTCCCTTACCTTTGGTCCGATTTGCTTTGTACGTGTCCGAAGCTCCTGTATAATGGTTTAAATAATGTTATTGAATTATTCCAGAATCATACATATTGATATGATATCATATATGGTCATATTCTTAGCTTCTTGTTAGTAATATTTCATTGTTACTTGTTACTCGGGTCTTTATTGCCTTTTGTTCTTATGTGTGTTTTGCCGAATAAATTCTTATTCTTCTTTTAAGGTTATAGATACCTTATATCCAGAATGGTATTAGTGTAACATATATCATATTTATTCATTCAATTCATTTATATAATTAATATGTAATGATGATCATGTAGAACGAGTCGCATCACATCGTGGAGACGGTATTCCGTACGTACGCACGAGTGATGATATCGTTCCTATGATCGTGGAATTGTATTGGAGTATATATATATTATTTCAGTATCAATATTAATTTATAATAATCATAAATAGTTACTCATTACACCATTATACCCATCCTTGTAAGGTGGTGGTGGAAAATAGATTACACCACGGCGTGGAGACGGTATTCCGTACGTACGCACGCGCGGTGATTTCATTTTTCCGTAGGATGGATAGAAGATGAATTAGGGTTGTTTCATATTTATAATAACATATCAGTATGTAAGTAATACTGATGTTATTACTTTATCATGAAACAACTAAAGAAGAAGAAGTTGAAGAAGAAAGAAATTGAAAAGATCGGTAATGGATATTACCTCTTCTTTGGAAAGCTTCTTTGAATCCTCCACTTAGGGAACTAAGATTGGTCTTTTAAGAAGACCAGGACATCTACGATTATTCTAGGGAAGTGGATAGGAGAAAATTTCAGGGGTTGGCCGAGCTTGAGTGCTCAAATTGGTGTGAGGAGGAGGGGGAGGAGGTGCCCTTTTATAAGGGAGGAGAGGGGTACCTTAGGAATACCTCAAAATATTATTTTATATTAAAGTCAAAATCGGTTTATAATGGTTCCAAAGGGTCTTATTTCGAAGGTAAAGTGGGGATGGGTCGAAATCCTATCAACCAATAGGATTTAGACAATTTTAGGTTATTATTTTAACCTTATCAATTAGATTTAACTCTAAGTTAAATAATTTAACTTTTACCGTGTCTTTTTGTTTTCTTACACTATATGGTTAATACACTTACTATAACATGCCAAACGAACCCCAAATTGTTTATTATTAATATATATATCCTTATCTAAGTCATTTGGCCGAAACTTAGATTTTTAGGAATAAAATAACAATTAATAATATAATATTTGATTTAAAAACTATTTTGTGTCAATTTTGCCACTATTTGATATATGATTTTTATGAAATTCATAACAGAATGATAAGTTCTAAAAAAGTTACTTAAATCACCAATAACATGTCATATTAACCTAGAAAATTAGTGTAAGTCATAAAAAGTCTCAAATTACATTTATTTGGGCATTTATAACATCAATTATGTCAATATTTCATTAATAAGACAATTACTACATCATCTTTGTGTCATAATAAATGATAATTATTTAATCCCTAAAAATTCTAAATAAATTCCTATGATGTAGATAATTGTATTAGATTTCTGGAGACTATTCATGTTCGAAGTTTCATGAATTTTATCACTAGATTAAAATTATTATACTTATAAGATTTAAGAAAGTGACATGTTGTCACATTCTTTGGTTTTAATAATAATTAAATTATTTTCATTGAAAAAATTTAATCAAATTAATCTAATCCGACCCTTAGGTGATATGGGTCATTTTTTAGTCATCCAATAGGATTTTGACATTTTTTAGGGTAATTTTAAAATATTATATTTACCCTTAATTACCCGATTTACCTTTAACTATGGTAAATAAAATTTACCGTAGTTACTATTCATAATTTCCAAAAATAAAAAGTATCCTATTAACATAATTTGGACCCACTGATTCCAAATATGGAATCCATTTTTTTTAAATTCAAAACACAGAAGTTGCAGAAATTAAATTAAAATTAATCCCGTTGTCGAATAAAAACGGGTTTTTGTTTAAAACATTGCAAAAGATTGAATTGATTTAACTTACGAATTCAAGGTAAAATCAATGCTAATGACATAAATTATATTAAATGGTAAAAATATATTGTATTTATACTTTAAAACCAT
This sequence comes from Viscum album, assembly GCA_963277665.1. Classification (NCBI taxonomy): domain Eukaryota; kingdom Viridiplantae; phylum Streptophyta; class Magnoliopsida; order Santalales; family Viscaceae; genus Viscum; species Viscum album. The sequence goes on from OY728166.1 coordinate 1,326,756,313, forward strand.
TCAATATTATAATTTAACCACATAATATATTACGATGAAAAAAATTGTTTTTAATTAAAATATAGCGTGTTTTTACTATTCATTAAAATGTGAAAGTTACCAGAATAATATGAAAATTTTATCCAAAGTAAATTTTTATTTCTTGATTCCAAAGAAGAATTTTATTTTGTCAAATTGAACTTATAAACATGTAAAAAACTAGATTTAAAGTGGGTGCGCCATCAAAAGGCGGAAAAACTGCATTTTTTGAAAAATACTTATTTTACCCGAAAAATTTATTTTGTTCTTATACCATGTTCTAGAAATGTGTAAGATGAATAATAATGTTATAAAATTTAAAATTTAGTTAATACTATTCATAACGTCTAGTTCATGACAATATTATAATAATATAACATTGTTTATTAAAACCCGGTATTGCGTACAACACACGCTATCGAGGAAGGTCGCGATTGCGTGTAATGCAAGCCAAGTCAGGGTTGCGTGTTGTGAAAGAATCCTTCGTTGTTTCGTATAACAGAATCCAACCATATTTCATTTATACGTTTAATATATATATATATATATACTCAATGTTGCGTAGAATAACTATTATAAAAATTGTGTGTAACACGGTCCATGAATAGTGTTGCGTATACTTCAAGCTAATACGGTGTTGCGTATAGAGCAAGGTAATCTTGGAGTAGAATACAACACAAGAAATTAATGAAATTAAAATAATATTTTTCATAAAATCTCGGGGTGTTACAGAAATTGTTCCTTCCCCTGCTGCCCCGACCTGGGATTACCATAGTCGGGTCACCGATCTGCGGCGCGCTCAGCCAAAAGTTCGTCAACCAGCCTCTTCTGCTCAGCAAGCTATTGGCGTAACATGGCCTTCTCAGGATCTTCGTCCGTTTTCTGCACAGAGGCAGATGGGTCGGAGTTCTTGACAGTTCCGATGTGCTCCTTACCCTTGCCGGTGTTCCGACCGAGCACGAGCGACTCGCTGGGTACGGGGAGGCCTAGCAGGTTCCTCTGCTGACGGGTAACCCTCCCCGATGGGTCCAGCAGTGGCGGTACTCCCTCGGGAGGTAAGTCTCCATCAAGGAATTCAAGATCATCTTCCTTGTCCACAATGTCAGCCATGTGGACTGTGACCCCTCTCGAGGGCATGTCCTCGATGTCACATAATGAATCGGGCTGCTGTCAGATATGGTCGAAGAGGAGAGCCGCATAGTGTCCCCAACCACGGAATTGCACATGGGGGGTGGCTTCCCTAACGATTCTGCGGAGTGCTTTAAAACTTTGAACGCATTTCCGTTGAAGGGCGCTCTGGCGGCCTGGAGACTCAGGGTGCTGGGCCACAAGGAGTGCGGCCGCATCGATCAGGCGACACTGCTCGCCGATTTCTTCGAAGTGCTCTCGACTTCTGGGGTACACCACCCATTCATAACGAAGGCGGAAATGTGTCGCCCATAGGGTTCGACAAAAGCACCCTACTTCTTCAGGGGTAAGAGACTCCGGTACGCGAAAATTCAGCGCCGCCGTCGGCCAGAACTTCTCCGGGAAGTAATCCGATGCAAGAATACTCCAGAAGCTCCTGGGCTCGGACTCAGGGTCTAGCCCTGTGTTGCCCCACTCTTCAACTGGGGGTGGCTGAGGTACCGGTAGCGGTACCGAGGCGGACCTCTGGGATAGTAAACTCAGCGGCGAAGAGTACGGCGAGCGAGCTGACTGGCTGCCGAATTCCGGGCCATCCTCCGAAGAGTGAGGTGACCTGGCCACGATGTCACGATATGACGGGCTGATAGCCACAGCTTCTGGCACAGGAGTCGTGGCTACCGGCGACAGGTCGTGTTGTCGCTCTACCACCGTTGGTCCCCAAAATAACTCTCCGTGATCTCTGGTAGAGGTAGAGGGCGCTTCTGGTGACGATGGCGGTGATTCCGCGGTTGAGACCTGCGGAATTCCCAAGATTTCTTCCTCCTGGATGTACCTGCAGAGAGAGATGGGAATCTGGTGGACCTCATATTCCGGGAGAATGAGGCTAACGCGTCTGGTTCCTGCCCCAGTCCTTGATATGGAGGAGCGGGGAGAAGGTTCCATCGCGGAATCGCATTCCGATTCAGAGTCGAATAAGCGGGCAGGTTTGATCTCCACCCGGGCCTTCCCAGGATTCTTCTTGTGGCGACGACGACCCGCTCTCCTGCCCCGGGGTGGCTCTTCGGGACAAGGTTGATCCCTACCAAGCAGTCTCGGGGTGGCGGTGGCGCCGTGGCGGAAAGGACCCCCACTCGAGACAGCCGGGGTGCGAGGGGAACCAGGGAAAATGTCGAAGGGTACATGGGGAGGACCTCCATGAACAACACCCATGTGGGCGGAGCCTCTGTTGGAATCGGCAGGAGCATGGGGAGGACCTCCATGGCCGATGCGGGCGGAGCGAGGCTGACCTTCACTCCTTGAGTTGCTGGGGCGAGGAGGACCTTCACCGGTCGCAGAGAGGACATAGGGAGGGCCCCCACGTTGAAGAAGGACCAGATGGATGGTGCCTTCAGGTTGGCGGTCGGGGGCAGGAGGATGGACTCCATACCCTGTATAGTGGGCGCGGGAAAGGTTTCCGCGCTGAACGTCACTGCCGCGGGGCAGGTCTTCCTTCGGGATGGGGGTAGCGCGAGGCATACCTCCATGACGAACTTCGGAGCGGGGAAGGCCCACGCTCTGTGAAGTAGTGGCACGGGGAGGGCCTCCGTACGGGGTGACATCACCGCGGGTTAGTTCGCGGTGATCACCACTCAGGCCTGAAACCCGGAGAGTCAACCCAGCCTGCCCGTGGGGCGGTTGGGGTCTCGATCCTGGTTGGGTGAAGGAGTGCCCTTGCTTAGTGTATTCAGGGGCTTCACGATGCATGTCGGCGGTGGCTCGGGCCACTGGAGCTGTCGACGTCAACGCGCCTGGGCGAGCGTCCTCAGCCCGGGCCCAGAGCTGACGTCGGGTCAGGCGGGCTGGTGCTGGTGGTGCAGGGACGTAGCCTGCCTGCTCTTCCTGCAGAGTCGGACGGCGACGCTGACATGGCCGGGCGGGAGCTCTCTCCTGAAGCCCTTGGGTCGGGACCCTGAGCGGGCTGAGCTGGACGGCGCTCGCCTCTTCAGCGTAAGGCGAGGAGTCGTCAAGGCATTCTGGGGACAGGCTCCCGAAACGGTTGAATGTTGGGGTGGGGAGCAGGGGCTCCCTGCGCGGCCTGTTAGGGCGGCGTTGACGGTGGGGCCTGGAGGCCTCCGGGTCCAGGCGGGCCATATCCCGAGTTGGGATGACCCCTTCTTCCTCGTACCTGCGCACGAGGTTGTTGATCAGCCATCGCTGGATGACCTCTGATGGGGAAAGGGGACGTGGGCGCCTCATATTCCGCGATGTGGAAGTCGTCGTGGCGGTAGTGGTGCCATGTGGGGTGGCTGTGGTGGTGTTGCCCCTGCCCCTGCGTAGGCGAGGAGCGGGCGGTGATCGCGTCTCTGTAACAGCAACCTGGTTCCTGAGAAACGAAGGGATCAACTCATCAGCACCGAGAGGGAAGAGGATTGACAACCAGTGCCCCAGTGCCCTTCCATTCTCCACGTCTATAAGAAGGATCCACGCCAACACGCTGCAGAATAGAGTGCCCCACGTTCTACTACTCCGACTTCCGGTGAGTTTCACGACAGGCCCGCTATTTGCTTGGCGGGACCAGGCGCCAGATATCTGGATCTGGTGACACGTCAATTTACTGGTGTCTCGAATGCTACTAATCTCCATATTGAGGAGAAGAATTTCACGTCGGGTTCACCATTTCTGTTTCTGACGCTTTCGCCGGGGCGCGCGCACCCGTCCGTCTGCGGAGGAAGGACACGCGGCGCTTGTTGCTCTGCCTTCTCGCTTTCCAAAGGCGGGCGACATTCGCTCCTTATTCAGGGATGTCTGCTCCTTGATCGAAACGGGATGATGGGATGTCGGTTCTTCCTCCTGTGGATTCCTCCTCAGAACTCGTCACCTAGTCCGGGTCTCCCTCATAGATTTAATACGTAGTTCGTGAAACTCTTCCCAGTGCCATGTTTCCATGGATGCCGGTTAATTACACTGCTTCTGTCGGGACATTCCAAAGGGTCCAGTCAGGGCAGCAACCTTTAGTCGGGGGAGTAGTCACGTTGAGGCATCAGTAGCGTGTCTGGATGCTGGGGAACCTGGCATGTCTGTCTATTATCCCTGGTCACAGGGCTTCTCGAGGGCGTGGAAGCCCGATGAATCCCACATCGAGCGCGGGGAATTATATGCCATAGACACATATCTGAGGTTTTCCTCAGCTTCCCGTGTTTAACACAGGGTACGCCACGAGTTTAACGTCTAGCGGAGATGGATCAACCCGATCAGAGCATTAGCTAGGATAGATCGGATTGAGGGATTTCCCTTGAAGGGATGCCGATACCGGGGCCAGCCCATGGGCGGCTGTGAAGAGGAGCGTACCGACATGGTTTCACCGAGATATAGTGGTCCGGGCAAGAATCGGGATGGGTGGTAGATGGATGAATGGAGTGGAGGGGGGAGTGAAATGGGACCATCACAGGGGAGACAGTGAAGTTGGGCTTGAGCCTTGAGGAGGCTTCCTACGTATCCCCGTGGCAGGGAATCAAAGTCCGCGTAGTTCGGGATGGTGCCGGTAAACCAACGTGAAGGAGGACCTTGGCCCGATGAATGTCGTCAGCGAACCAACGTGAAGGTGGACCTTGGTCTGATGGGCATCGTCAGTGTACCGACGTGAGGGTGGACCTTGGTCCGATGAGAGATGGTCTTGAACCTCTGGGAGGATTCCTACGTACCATGCCTTGACACGGATCAAAGTCCTCGTAGTTCGGGGGGTTTCATCGGTGAACCGACGTGAAATTAGACCTGTGGGTCCACTGGTGGTGGGCTTGAACCTTGGGAAGGTTTCCTACGTACCATGCCTTGACATGGATCAAAGTCCTCGTAGTTCAAAGGGTTGGTGGAGTACAGTTTAACGTCATGCGGGACGATAGGGAATCCTGACGTGAATGAACGACGGGCATTGGGTGTCGGTGAACTGACATAAATGAGGGACCTTGGTCCAATGGGAAATGGGCTTGAAAATGGGGGCCTGGCACACCGACTAGGAGACGGTTTGGGCCAATGATTGTTGGGCTTGAACCTGAGGGAGGCTTCCTACGTACCATGCCTTGACACGGATCAAAGTACTCGTAGTTCGGGTTGGGGAATACAGTTTAACATCATGCGGGACGGGGGTGAACCGACGTGACTGAGGTCGGAATGACCGGATGGTGGATTTGAACCTCGTAGAGGCTTCCTATGTACCATGCCTTGACATGGATCAAAGACCTCGTAGTTCAGGTTAGTCACAACGGCTTGCCGCCGGACTAGGATGTAGTTTAAAGTCATGCTGGACGAAGGTAGAACTCTACGTGAATGATGATGGGTGGGCTTGAATCTCAGGAAGGATTCCTACGTACCATGCCTTGACATGGATCAAAGACCTCGTAGTTCATATGGGGCTTTGTCGGCGAACCGACGTGAAGGTGGACCTTGGTCCAATGAGTGGTGGGCTTGAACCTCTGGAAGGCTTCCTACGTACCATGCCTTGACATGGATCAAAGACCTCATAGTTCAGGTGGGAATGGGTGTGCAGTTTAATGTCATGCAGGACAAGGGAATACAGTTTAACGTCATGCTAGACGAGGGCATGCAGTTTAACGTCATGCTGGACGAGGGCGAAACTCGACGTGAATGAACGACCGAGCAATGCGGCTTGAACCTCATAGAGGCTTCCTACGTACCATGCCTTGACATGGATCAAAGTCCTCGTAGTTCTCTGAAGGGTTGGGGGTCAGGGTCGGTGCTCACTCTAAGACCACGTGAGTCATGCTCGGTCTGAGAAACAAGAGGTTGCAAGGACCTGACGATCACGTCGTGAAGGATGCGTCCGTGAGAAGCGAAGAGGGGCTTACGCGTTAGGCGGCCCATGGTGCTGGGACTTACTCCAGGATGGAGGCCCATATAGGGGGTTCCTCGTTCCCTATCACGCCCTCCACTGACTTTGGTAGTGGGGAAGTACAGAGATACAGGGGTGCATCAATCCGTTGGGGAATTAGGGCCGCCCTTCTCCTATGAACATACACCACTCCAATAAGGAGGATATCATCCCTTGTGGATGGGTGATTCCATTCCTGTGGAGATGAGTGGCGTAAAAAATGTTCGACCTGGGGGGACCCTTCGTGAGAGAGATGAGGTCGGATCACAGTTTAACGTCATGTGTTGAGGACGTGGTGCTTGGTAGTTTAACGTCCTACAGCTCGGACGAAGTGGGTTCACTCCACACCTCTAGGACTTACATAACCGGTACCCTCTGGTCCTTGGGGAAGGGAAGGTACCAGTAAGGACATGGTTAAGGGGGGTTGTGGAACGAACCATCAAGGGGTCCACGTTAGCGTGGTTATGCGAACACTACTACAACCTGCCCCTTTATCAGCGCTAAAAACCAGCATTAACAGCGCTAGAAAAGTGCTGTTAATTCCAGCGTAGATAAAGGGGGGGGGGTCCCCTATATCAGCGCTTCTCGGAGCGTTGATAAAGGGGTCCTTTATCAGTGCGTGGTGGAGCGCTGATAAAGGTCAACTATATCAGCGCTTCTCGGAGCGCTGATACAGGGTCCCATTATCAGCGCTCCTCTAGCACTGTTAAAGGTGTCCTTTATCAGCGCTAAAAAAGCGCTGATAAAGGCCCCAGCGCCTGCACCTAAAAAATAGTACCTGCACACCTGCACACCAGAATACCTGCACAAAGTAGCACATGCACACCTACACACCATAGCACCCGCACCCAATATTTTGACTGACAACGGTATATACATTTACTTAACATCATGAATACAAAAAAAAACGCATTGCTATATACATTTCAAACATTTTTTTACATGGTTACATTTACAATTATTCAACAACAGTTATAAACATTCATGTTTCATCCTTTGATATCCATGATCCGCTCTCGATGGTATTTGTTGCCGAACAAAGCATCCGAACTCAAGGAAAAAAATTCACCTATATAAGAAAACAAATATTATGCTAGCAATGCAATATTGAAAGAAATTAAAACAGTAATATGAAAGAATACATTAATATGGAAATGTGAAACTAAAATATTAAATTTTAAACTCAAAAGTTTTCATTTTCATAACAATGAAAGGGAATAATGTAAAATCAATATGTTTTTTTAATGATTTATCTCATTTAATAAATACTGATTCTTTATCTAATGAAAAGCTTTACCGGTCACACCGTGCGTCGGATTGAGGTGAGGTCGATTCATACACGTCAAAAATGACTCGTGGATCGTTTTCCTAAAGTATCAAAACAATCTGAAGGCGTTTGCTCGGTTTGGCGTATGTCATTGGTGTTGTTTTCCAAAGTTTATGTCATTTTCAAACTGATATCAGACAATTTTAGCCATACCGGTCACAACGTGCGTCGGATTGAGGTGCGGTCGATTCGTACACGTCAAAAATGAGTCATGGATCGTTTTCCTAAAGTATCAAAACAATCCGAAGGTGTTTTCTCGGTTTGGCGTATGTCATTGGTGTTGTTTTCCAAAGTTTATGTCATTTTCAAACTGATATTAGAAAATTTTAGCCATACCGGTCACACCGTGCGTCGGATTAAGGTGAGGTCAATTTGTACACATCACAAATGACTTGTAGATCGTTTTCCTAAAGTATCAAAACAATCCGAACGCGTTTACTCGGTTTGGAGTATGTCATTGGTGTTGTTTTCCAAAGTTTATCTCAATTTGAAACTGATATCAGACACTTTTAGCCATACCGGTCACACCGTGCGTCAGATTGAGGTACGGTCAATTCGTACACGTCAAAAATGACTCATGGATCATTGTCCTAAAGTATCAAAACAATCCGAAGGCGTTTTCTCAGTTTGGCATATGTCATTGGTGTTGTTTTCCAAAGTTTATGTCATTTTCAAACTGATATCAGACAATTTTAGCCATACTGGTCACACCGTGCGTCGGATTGAGGTGCGGTCGATTCGTACACATCACAAATGACTCGTGGATCGTTTTACTAAAGTATCAATACAATCCGAAGGTGTTTGCTCAGTTTGGAGTATGTCATTGGTGTTGTTTTCCAAAGTTTATGTCATTTTCAAACTGATATCAGACAATTTTAGCCATACCGGTCACACCGTGCGTCGGATTGAGGTGCGGTCGATTCGTACACGTCAAAAATGACTCGTGGATCGTTTTACTAAAGTATCAAAACAATCTGAAGGAGTTTGCTCGGTCTGGAGTATGTCATTGGTGTTGTTTTCCAAAGTTTATGTCATTTTCAAACTGATATCAGACAATTTTAGCCATACCGGTCACACCGTGCATCAGATTGAGGTGTGGTCAATTCGTACACGTCACAAATGACTCGTGGATCGTTGTCCTAAAGTATCAAAACAATCCAAATGCATTTTCTTGGTTTTTCGTATGTCATTGGTGTTGTTTTCCAAAGTTTATGTCATTTTCAAACTGATATCAGATAATTTTAGCCATACCGGTCACACCATGCGTCAGATTGAGGTGCGGTCGATTCGTACACATCAAAAATGACTCGTGGATCATTTTCCTAGAGTATCAAAACAATCCGAATGCATTTGCTCGGTTTGGAGTATGTCATTGGTGTTGTTTTCCAAAGTTTATCTCAATTTGAAACTGATATCAGACACTTTTAGCCATACCGGTCACACCGTGCGTCGGATTGAGGTTCGGTCGATTCTTACATGTCAAAAATGACTCGTGGATAGTTTTACTCAAGTATCAAAACAATCCGAAGGCATTTTCTCGGTTTGGTGTATGTCATTGGTGTTGTTTTCCAAAGTTTATGTCATTTTCAAACTGATATCAGACAATTTTAGCCATAGCGGTCACACCGTGCGTCGGATTGAGGTGAGGTCAATTCGTACATGTCACAAATGACTCGTGGATCATTTTCCTAAAGTATTAAAACAATCCGAAGGCGTTTTCTTGGTTTGGCGTATGTCATTGGTGTTGTTTTCCAAAGTTTATGTCATTTTCAAACTGATATCAGACAATTTTAGCCATACCGGTCACACCGTGCGTCGGATTGAGGTGCGGTCGATTCGTACACATCACAAATGACTTGTGGATCGTTGTCCTAAAGTATCAAAACAATCCGAATGCGTTTGCTCAGTTTGGAATATGTCATTGGTGTTGTTTTCCAAAGTTTATGTCATTTTCAAACTGATATCAGACACTTTTAGCCATACCGGTCACACCGTGCGTCAGATTGAGGTGCGGTCGATTCTTACACGTCAAAAATGACTCGTGGATCGTTTTACTAAAGTATCAAAACAATCCAAAGGCGTTTGCTTGATTTGGCGTATGTCATTGGTGTTGTTTTCCAAAGTTTATGTCATTTTCAAACTGATATCAGACAATTTTAGCCATACCGGTCACACCGTGCGTCGGATTGAGGTGCGGTCGATTCGTACACGTCACAAATGACTCGTGGATCATTTTCCTAAAGTATCAAAACAATCCGAAGGATTTTGCTCGGTTTGGCGTATGTCATTGGTGTTGTTTTCCAAAGTTTATGTCATTTTCAAACTGATATCAGGAAATTTTAGCCATACCGGTCACACCGTGCATCAGATTGAGGTGCGGTCGATTCGTACACGTCACAAATGACTCGTGGATCGTTTTCCTAAAGTATCAAAACAATCTGAACGCATTTGCTCGGTTTGGTGTATGTCATTGGTGTTGTTTTCCAAAGTTTATGTCATTTTCAAACTGATATCATACAATTTTAGCCATACCGGTCACACCGTGCGTCGTATTGAGGTTCGGTCAATTTGTACACGTCACAAATGACTCGTGGATCGTTTTCCTAAAGTATCAAAACAATCCGAAGGCGTTTGCTCGGTTTGGCGTATGTCATTGGTGTTGTTTTCCAAAGTTTATGTCATTTTCAAACTGATATCAGAAAATTTTAGCCATACCGGTCACACCGTGCATCAGATTGAGGTGCGGTAGATTCGTACACATCACAAATGACTCATGGATCGTTTTCCTAAAGTATCAAAACAATCCGAAGGCGTTTGCTCGGTTTGGCGTATGTCATTGGTGTTGTTTTCCAAAGTTTATGTCATTTTCAAACTGAGTAGTAGGAATTCACTAATATAAGGATATGAAATATAAGAAAGGGAGATCATAGATGCTAAATAAGTGTAAAGGGAGATATCAATGAACATATAAATATAACATAAGTATTAGGAATTCACCTTCATTATCCTATTTGTTTACATTCTTCGATCAAGTACGCTGCCCATTCGTTTCTAAAGACATTTATATCATCTTCTGAATAGGAGTTTTTGCGACAGTCATAGTAGTACTGAAAAAATATAAATACACAAAGGATTAATAATTATTTTAAATAAAGTAGTAATTATTTTCAAAAATACCTCTTCAGGGATGATAGTTTGTCCATGAAATACGATCTCTTTCATAAATTTACAAACATAATAACCGCAGTCCTTGTCATTTGTTTGTTTCGGACACTGCAGAAACATCGAAAAAAATAAGTAATGTGTTTTGATATGTATTTGGATAGTGAAATATAATTATATATACCCATATACTTCTCTATTTTTAGATCTTGTGGGCATTGTCGTCCTTACGCCCTGGATTCATTCCAGCCTTTAGACGATATTCATACACCGCCCTATCATAACAAAATCCTCATTAAAAGATAATATAAATTATATAAATAGATATTTAGTTCTAAAATGTTGGATCTAGTGTATTACAAATTGAAAATTGCCATCATGTGTGGTCGGTTAGTTGGATATTCATGCAGTGAATCCAGAAAATAAATCTTTGGAGTATCCAAATTGATTGCAATGAGCATCCAATGTTCCCTAAAAACACAAAAAGAAATAAGTACTGATAGAAATGAAAATATAATTGATATGATTGAAATTTATAGTTTTACCCTTGCATCGTTGGTATTAAAAAGATCCCGTCAGTCGTAATTCTTCTTTGAAACGTTCTGAGCAGATTTGACATCAATTCAGCCTGAAAATTAGAATCTATTTCTGTTCGTTGTGTAGAAATGGTGTGAGGACTAACGAGTCCAAATTTGTATTCATGGGCAAATCCCTTCAATTGTTTTTCATATATACGCCTGTGAAAAATATGAGATGTATTTATCCATAATTATCAAAGTATATCAGCTTCTGTAAAATCAAATCATGAAAACATACCTCATGTATACATTTATAACTGAGGCGCCTAGCCAGTCGTATGTGATGATCTCAGAAACAGCGTCTACACTAACAAAATCCATTGTTTCCTCTCTGTACATATCTTTTTCACAAACAATTGTATGATTCTTTCCGTCTTTCATTTTCGTATCCACATGAGCTTGCAATTATATTAAATGTGGATATAGAACGGGCGGGGTGAACGTGCTCTCAGTAGATCATTTTGATCGGTTGGTTGATCCAATCTTGGAGCCGCTCTTTCGTTTTAGCTTCTCCATTTTATCCTTCTGTAATAACATTCATCGGTTCAGCCATTTTCTAATTTAATGTTAAAGGTTCTGCTTGAAAAATGAACTGGAAATGAATACCTCCTGCTCGACGTGTTTTTTTACAAGATTCGACGACCATGCAATGAATGTTCCAATAGCTTTTTCCACCGTATGAATGTCGTCATCGTCATTTGGCACGGGTAGCTTGGCGCTCAGCTCATGAGCTACGTTAATCGACACTTTGACATGACCGGTTGGAAGTGGTCTGGAGTGTAGCGTGTCATTCTGCATATTGAACACCATAGCCCTCGCTACAAGGCGATGGGTGGGAGTTGACAGATATAAATCACAGTCATTTTCACCCTGCAGAATATCATTAAATGAAAGGTATCAGTGTCTATGTGATTCACATCTCACAAAAATGAATATTATAACATTGATTACCTCGGTTAAGTCAGGTCTTTGAGGGGAATGGCTCGCCTCAAAGCTGGTGAGGGGTGGATCTTCTCACGGGGGTTGTTCTTGAGTTGTTTGTTCTCTTCGCCTCTCCTCCATAAAACTCTTTAGCATCTCTCCCTGAGTTTGGATTAGTTCTTCAAGGGTATCTACTCTATCTCTCATTACATGCAATTATTTAGTTTGTTCATCCTCTTGTTTTTTTTTCTTAAAATATGTCTTGGGTGACACCCCAAAACCCACACCTCTAACGCGGACATACTGTTCTGGCTGTTTCAAGGCCGTTGAAAGTATGTCTACATCCGGTGCGGGTGTTGATGTTTCCTGTGACTATGTCAAATAGAAAATATGAAAAAATAAGTAAGCATCGTTATGTAATAGTGATTTAAAGAAAAACAAGTTTATATTATGTCATACTTACACATGTTTCCCGCACTTTTTGTGTATTTTCATCTATCAGTTTCCCCTATTTATTAACACGATCCTCCTTCCATAGAACATGGCGTGGAATGGAAGTGACTTGAGATTTTTCTTCATCAATCTGCTTATAAACAGAGAAACATGGTTACAGTGTTGTTTTATGTCACATAAAATTATTACAGTACTTTTAAAATACATGCCAATTGTTTTTCAATTGAAGAGTACCCCAAACTTGCTTTACGGTAGGGGTACGCTGGTTTTGCTGCCCGTTCTTTATTTTCAGCACTCAGTTGCTGTTTCATAAATAAAAACCTATCAATCAATGTGATGAATTACAAGCAACGTTACACAACGTGTAACCAAACACAATGTACCTGAAAATTCTTTTCTGCACGACGGTTGCAAAACGCATCCCACGTTCCTTGGGATATCAAGTGTGCATAAAGAGGAGGCGGGTGCGGCTTGATTTTCCCTTCGGCATCTTTCAGATGATTTTTCATTAAAATGGTGAGAAAGCCTCTATGAATCCTTCCTGCCAGTCTGAAAACATATTCTTTGTGCGAAACATCTACTATAAATGCACTCTGCAAGAGATGATGAAGGGTTAGTCAATATTTAAATATTTTATTTTATTTTAATAAATTAAATAGATGATATCGTAATGTTACCATAATCTCTTCCCACATTAATGTTTTCAACCCGCTGACAACATGGTGCCATGACTCTACGTCAATCGGCACGCGTTGTCGACTGACGATTCCAATGTAGCTACTAAACATGGCTTTGTTGGGGTTTACATGCTGGCCTAGCTTATTCCATCCCACCTCATATTTGATGCCTTTTGCTTTTGCCTTAAGGATTTTTGCTAAAACTGTCAAACTACGGCGCACCTGTTTTTTTTGTGTCGCTGGGGTTTCATCGCCTACCATTTCCTCAGTTTCTGCATCATCATTATGTTTCTCTGAAGCACTAGCTTCAGCACTGACACCAGCTGCAATAGGTTGAGAGAACTATTGTACGTCAGCAGTGGGACCAGCTGCAACAGGTTGAGAGACCTATTGTCTCTCAGGAGTGGGACCAGCTGCAACAGGTTGAGAGACCTGTTGTACGTCAGCAGTGGGACCAGCTGCAACAGGTTGAGAGACCTGTTGTCTCTCAGCAATGGGACCAGCTGCAACAGGTTGAGAGACGTGTTGTGTCTCGGGATTGGGTGCATCAGCAGGTGAAGAAGTCATTATCTACAGAACTGGTTTAAAATTTAAGTTAGATCACATAAAAGAAGCAGCGAACAGATAATAACATAATGTAACACAATCTATATTACAATAAAAATCAATAACCTGATTATTGAACTCCCTTTTTTAAAAGGCTGAAGGGATTTGACCCCTCTATCAACTATCCATATCCCTTCATTGTGGTCTCCTCTGACATACAAAACGTCGTCTACATTGGGACCACTGCGAAATGATTGCGAAATCCCAATGAAAGGATCATCTTCCGTTGAATTTTCATCTGACCCTTCAGCTGTTTTGGTCGATAACAGAACAATTGACCAGTTTCGGTTTGCGGGATCGGGAATATAAAATACTTGCACTGCCTGTGATTCCATTATAAATGGTTCATCTTTCTCCCCTTCCTTACTGAAATCAAATTTCACAAATCCCAAATCATCTATTTTAACAGCACTCCTGTTATCAACCCACTTGTATTGAAATATCGGAACTTGAAATTCTGTATAATCCAACTCCCATATTTGTTTGATGATGCCAAAGTATGACATATTCGCATAAATTGGATTTCTGTCCTTAGCACCGGAAACATGCATCGCTTCAGCCACAAGTGTAACCCCACTATTCTGCATGGTATTTTCTTCATCATGTTCATTAGTATAAAATGTATAACCATTAACTACATAAGCATTGTAATATAATGCATACACACTTGGTCCTCTGGCTAGCCATCGAAGTCGTTCCGAAATAGACTTTAGATTTTCATCTGACTTCTTAAAAATATGATCTCGAAACCATTCTATAAACTGTCGATTATGTGTATTTGATATCCATTTTTCATCCCTTGATGGATTCAATTGCCTAATAATTTCTTTGTGGATTTCAACATATGGGTCAATGTACAAACTGTTATGCAAAACATAAAGGTGGGCCTGCTCCCGATCTGTAATATTGATTGTGACAACCTTTCTTCCAGAAATTCCTTCACCCTCTAACTGCCCAGTGTGACGAGATTTCGGTAAGCCAATGCTTTCCACACCAGACAAGTATTCGGTACAGAATTCAACGGCTTCCTCAACAATATATCGCTCTGCAATACAACCCTCTGGCCGACTTCAATTTTTGACATACCCTTTCAAAATATTCATATACCGTTCAATGGGGTACATCAATCTGTAATGTACAGGACCACATAGTCGAATCTCTCTCACCAAGTGGACCATCAAATGAAAAATCATATCAAAAAATCAAGGCGGGAAGAACATTTCTAATTCACATAATATGACGACAATTTCTTTTTCCATAGCTGGAAATTTCGCTGGGTTTATAACTTTGCTGCATATAGCTTTGAAGAAGAAACACAGTTTCATTAATGTATGGTGGACATTCTTGGGAAAAATGCAACGTAAAGCAATTGGAATGAGATTTTTCATCAAAACATGACAGTCATGTGATTTCAGACCTTTTAACTTCAAGTCGCTCATTGACACAAGGTTACTGATATTTGACGAATACCCCTATGGAACCTTTACGTCATTCAAGAAGTTGCAAAACTGATATCTCTCCTGCCTGGAAAGAGTGTAAGCAGCAGGAGGAAGAAATGTTCATTTTTCACCCTTTACTGGTGCCAACTCTTCTCGTATTCCCATCTCAACCATGTCCAACCTAGCCTTAATTCCATATTTTGTTTTGCCAGATGTATTTAGCAACGTGCCGATAACACTGTCAAATACATTTTTTTCTACATGCATAACATCAATAAAATGTCTTACATACAGACAATTCCAGTATTGTAATTCAAAAAAAATTGATCTCTTTTTCCAACCGATTTTCGTAAGGTTTTTCGAAGCCGGTTTACCAAAAGTAGTGAACAAATTTTTAACTTTCTCAAACAATTGATCGCCTGTTAGTGGAGATGGTGTTGTACGTTCTTCTGAACTTCCATCGAATGATGTATTCCAAGAACGGTACTTATGTCTTCGCGGTAGAAATCTACGATGTCCTAGAAACACAGTTTTCGATGAATGTTTCAACCTAATTGATTGTGTACCTTCTTCGCAAACGGGACAGCCTTGAGTTACTTTAATGCTATATCCTGACAAATTTCCATAAGCTGGGAAGTCATTTATCATCCCATACAACATGACTCTCAAAGTGAAATCTTCCTTTCTGTAAGCATCATACAATGTAACACATGAATCCCACAATAATTTCAAATCTTCGATCAATGGAGCTAAATAAACATCAATATCATTACCCGGTTGTTTTGGTCATGATATAAGCATAGATAACATGATGTATTTTCATTTCATGCATAACCACGGTGGTAAGTTATAATTTATCAACATAACCGGCCATGTACTGTGACTGCTGCTTTGAAAACCAAAAGGATTCACTCCATCTGTAGATAACGCAAGACGAAGGTTTCTCGACTCGTTTCCAAATTCAGGATACTCATGATCGATTCTCTTCCACTGAGGAGAGTCTGCTGGGTGACGTAGTATCCCATCTTTAATTCTTGTATCTGCATGCCATGTTAATTGTTATGCAGTCTCCTCACTTCCATATAGGCGTCTAAACCTTGGAATGATTGGAAAGTACCATACAACTTTAGTAGGACTGGATTCATCTTTCTTGTATCGAGAATCACCACACTTTGGGCATTCTTTAAGTGATTTGTGGTCCTTGCAAAACAGTATACAATCATTCGGGCAGGTGTGTATTCTTTCAGAGATCATACCCATAGAGCGTAGCATTCGTTTGACATCGTATTTTCGGCTCGAGAGCTCATTGTCTTCTGGGAGCATGTCATTCAAGAGGGCAAGTAGTTTCATAAAACTGTCGTCACTCCACCCATTATCTACTTTCAAATTATACAGCTTCAGTACGGCTGACAATGCTATATATTTAGTGCAACCAACATACAATGGAGTCTTTGCACAACTTTTTAACTTCTCAAACAATTTTGGGCAATCACGAAGTTCATCTTCGAAGGTCCTTGTCATTTTCTCAATACGATCTTCATCATCATTCACATCTGTAATCACATCCTCCATACGGTCATCTTCATTGTTCATGTTTGTAATCATATCAGATGATCCATAAAACGCAGTGTCACCCCAGTCACTACCTACATTCGTTGTTTCCCCGTGTTTATTCCAACATGTATAAATTTGATCTATTCCGTGACAGATCAAGTGTTCTTCCAACTCATCTGGACTAATTTGTTTTGAATAACAACAGTGTAAACACGGACAAAGGATTTGAGAAGAGTCACATGCATGATCTATTGCAAACTTGATAAATTCTTTCACGCCTTCTTCATACTCTTTTGTCAACCGATTTGCATTCATCCATTCTTTATTTATATTAATCCTATTTAAAATCCATAGGATAAGTATATAGGTTAAAGGAGAAGGAATATGAGTATAATTTAGATAAAAAACAAGATACTTCAAGGAAATAAAGGAATAAATAAATACCAAAATAAAAAATATATTGGGAACCACTACAATCCCCAAGACTCACATCATCTAGATTTCTAAAACCCATCAAAGTTACTCCAACTCGATCTAGAAACACTGGGAACCAATTCTACCTGACCTTCAATACATGAGGATTTCTTGGGTACTCATTAGGGAACCACCACTGTGGTTTCATAAATTCTAATTTTTAGTTATATGTGCATGTTTCATGCTCTGAATAAATAAATAATATCTAATAAATAAATAAATAAATCATCATTGATCCTCAGGTTCGTAGCCTCGATCATCCATACCAACTTTGGCTAGTGCCAAAGTGTATTTGAGAACATTGTGATGACTATACCAACCATAACAATAATCATGAGGTCTTTCACCCTAGTATACATTGATAATTACCGTAGATATAAACTCAACCTGGTGAATATGATAATAACCTGGAAAACCTCCATCCCATTATCACAACTTGAGTAGTATCCATACTAGTATAAAATTGTTCCCAACAACTTAACCCCAGTAGTGTAGGACACTCAACCAAACAGGCCAAATACACAATAAGGACTGAAATATCTCACCTATCCACTTTTCATAACAAATATAATCTCTACTCAAAATCAATGTCCCTATTAGTAGTATCATAGACCTCACTACTATGTAATTTTTTCCATTTCAATAAAATACCACCTCAAGGTCATTTTTTTAATAAAAGTGGTGACATGAATTGGTCACCTAATTCATGCCCCAAAGGACTCAATTAAAAAAAAGAGTATAAGTACAAACACAAGGTGAAAAGAACTTACACCAGTAGGGATTGAGAGAAGTATAAACCAAAAACACCAAGGAAAATCTGGACAAATATCTAGAAGCAATGAATGATCCAAACAACCTATTATCAACTATTCCATGATCTCCAAAAGGGGTTTTACTATCCATGGGGACAACACTAATCCATATGGCTCGAAGGGAATCCAATGCCTTCATAAATTTTCTTCTCTATCAACTTGAGTTATGTTATTCATGCTGTTATACAGTTGTTATTTTAAAATGAAGGGCTGAAATGAAACCTGAGAAAGACCTTAATACATTAAAACCAATGTTTAGAAAGGAAAACCATTAAAGGTTTGGATCAATAAGCTGTTAAGAATGAAGACCATCATTGCAACGTCACCATCCAACAGAAGCACATGATGTAGTGAAACACTCATCGCATGAGAGCATCATATTATTTATCATTGTCTTACATGGTATAGCCTCATAATATTTACATGGTAATATTCCATACTATAAATAGTCTCAAGAGATGGCTCATGTCCCATTTCAATATATAGGTTTGTTCTGGGTCAGTCTACACATCCAGCCTATCAACAACCTTACAAAGTTATACCCACCCAAGTAGTCACATCCCCAAGGGGGATGTTCACACACTTTAGGTTCAATTCAATAAGGCCAAGGGCTCTGATGTATCACTAGTTCCATGCATGGCCTATGGGAACAAATACATAAAAGTCACAGAATGTATTCCAAGAGGTCTCCGGGTTCCCCCTAACAAGGTCCTCTAAGTCACACTCACTCTAATAACACCCATTAAGGAATTTATAAATCCATAAAGAAATTACCAGGACCACATAACTATTTTATATGTTTCTACTATTTTAATTCCAAGTTGAAAACTTTTCCTAGGCTCGCTAAGCCTCGTCCATTTGTCTACCCCAAGATCAACTCATCAATATAGATCCTTCCTCTCTCCAAAAAACCAAAATTATTAAATTATAACATTTATAATTAATTATCCAAATCAATTTAAACTTGTTATATTCACTAGAAACTCATCTTGTGGACTTTTCATGTTAGAACCAAGACCAAAAATCCATATAAGATCTGAAGTGGGATCTTAGTACCATCTTAGGAAAAATACCCAACCAAACCAAATCCATAGACAACATTATATAATTTGATCCAATATCCATTAAAACTACAAAAGGAAACAAAAATCCTTCATAATGATTGGTGACTTGCAGATACCATCATGATGCCTCTTATACATGAGGTAGGAAAACACCCCCATCAAATCAATATGATACCACCGTGCTCCAGTTGAATCACCCATAAAACCTAATCTAGATAAATCAAAAATCAATAGAAACTAAATATAAAGAATAAAATGGTAAGGAAGATGGTGAAATCACTTAGAATTGTTGAATAAATCCACTAAAAAACTCCCCATGGAAAGGAGAATCAAAGAGGAATAAGGGGGTGGGTCGATTGGGCATTGTATAAGAGGGAGGATGAGAAATGGGGGCTTCCCCTATTGGAATTTCAGAGGGAAAAAGATGAAAATATAATTTTAATGTTCTACACAATTTTCCAAACCATATATTAATAATGTGGTGGCACTGTACAAGAAAACCCCTTAAAATATTTGGTCAACATAGTTTACCAAACTATGCATTAATTATGTAAATTGGAACTACCTCAGTCTACAAAATTTCACATGTTTTGTATGAAATCATGAAAAAATAGTATGTTAATCCCTAACTAAAATCCAACTCACATGGTTTCCTCTAAGATATCCCATGGTTGACCTTCACTAACCATGAAATTCAACTATGTGATTTAGAAAGAGGACTGAAAACCTCCTCATGCTCAAGGTTCTACATTGTTTCTCAAAAAACTTGAACACAAAACCATGTTTCATTTGAAAAATCTCCAAAAAACATCATATAAAACTAAAATAAAGCTTGTGAGACTCACCTGAGTACTTGAGGCACCTCTCAAACCGCGGTGGAGGAGGAGGCAGCAGAGTAGGTAGAGGAGGAGGAGGAGGAGGCACCGGTGGAGGAGGAGGATGAGGCAGCGGACTAGGAGGAGGAGGAGGAAGAACCGGTGGAGGAGGAGGAGGACGAGACTGCGATGGAGGAGAAGGAGGAGGAGGAGGAGCAGAGGAGGAGGAGGAGGCGGCGGCCGGAGGAGGAGAAGAAGGAGGAGGCGGCGGCCGGAGGAGGAGGCGGCGGCCGGAGGAGGAGGAGAAGGAGGAGGCGGCGACTAGAGGAGGAGGCGGCGGCCGGAGGAGGAGGAGCAGGAGGAGGCAGAGGCCGCGGCGGCGGCGGAGGAGGCGGCGGCAGCGGTGCAGAGGAGGGCTTCCGCGAGAGCTTGACCAGGTGCAGGGAGGAGGAAGAGGATTTGCGGGTTTTTAACAAATCTGTGTGAGCCTTTATCAGCGCTAGTAAAAAGCGCTGATAAAGGATGTATTTATCAGCGCTAAAATGAAAAGCGCTGATAAAGGCAGACGCATGCCTTGCCCAGTTTTGTGGTAGTAGAAGAAGCAATAGCCGTTAGCATGCCTATGCGAAAAAGATTTAGGCGAAGCAACGCTACGGGTGGTATTGTCCATGGGACTTTGAAATCACATCGTGCAAACCTGGAGGGTCGCACGGGAAGAGGAATCTCTAAGCAAAGGAGTGTGCTTCGCGAAGTGGAGTGCCTTGGCCTTGGCATGGGGAATAGGTGTGAGTGGGAGGTGCTTCGCGAAGTGGAACAGTGTTCGCGGAGCACTGCCTTGTGAAGAAGGGGTGCCTCGCGAAGTAGGGTCCTGCGAAGCAGTGTGCTTCGCGATGTGTAGCGATCCTACCTTAGCATAGGGATCACTAGTGCAGCTTGGGTGTTTCGCGAAGCATAAGCGCTCCGCGGCTGCCCGGGTTCCCTTGGGAATCCCCTTCCTTCGGGAACACCCTTCAGCTTCACGAAGGGCATCCCTCTCGGAAGAGGGGCTCAAGACGAGACAAAGCGAAGGCCTCTCGCGAAGTAGAAGTACCTCGCAGAGCTCATGATTCCCGGGGAAAAGAGTGATTCGTGATTCGGGAGAGGAGAAGCCAAAAGGTCGGATTGTCCCTCCTCAGGACTCAGGGGGAGTCCAGTATTTATAGGCAAGGGGCGCCGCGAAGCAGAACTCGCGTGCCGCCTCAGGTGCTTCGCAGCGCGCTCGCGAACATCAACGTCGTCTGCAGAGGGTACCGCCTCTGGAGCTTTGCGGCGGGTCGCGAACGTCAAATGCGTTCGCGGAGCATTACCGCCTCTGGAGCTTCGCGGCGGGCTCGCGAACGTCAAATGCGTTCGCAGAGCGTTACCGCCTCTGGAGCTTCGCGGCGGGCTCGCGAACGTCAAATGCATTCACGGAGGTTTACCGCCTCTGGAGCTTCGTGAGGCCGCGATGGCCGGGGCGCTTCGCGGCGGTGCTTCGCGTCGGGGCTGCGCGTCCGGGCTTCGCGAGGCAGCGCGCCAGCCTTTTTCGTGCCTTCCTTTCGTGCCATATTTTGGCGCCAACATTATTAAAACGTAAATACTGGTAATATATGGTATTAATAAGGAAATAATGTTATTTTTATTATTCTGAAATGATAATATTAAAATTAAATCCATTGTTGAAATTATACCTTATATTTATATAAATAATAGTGAATGAGTGAATCCTTTATCATTTACTTGTGAACTATACTCTTAACTTGCATATAATGAAATTGGTGTTTAAAATAATTCCACCATTATGATTCTTGAATATTCTGGTGATTATGTTGTGATGAACAATGGATGATAATCGATACTGTCTTACCAAAACAGGCATAGAACAAACAAAACTACTAACATTCTGTAATAAAAATAAAACGCGACTTGCTAATATATATTTTATAAGTGAATACAATTGATGATAATCGATACTCTCTTCCATGTGCATATTATTTATGTGGTTACATGAATATATCATTTCCTCTATTTCTTTGGCTATATGTGGCTCTTTCCAATGATTTTGACTTATTTATGAAGGTGGGAAGAAAATCTATCTATCTCACTATCATGACGTGTTCCTCGGGACCCATGTCGTGACTACCCCAAGCCCTCCTTCTATAGGTCATAGGTTGGCAACTAGCACCAGAAAGGCATATCCCCAAAATGAGAAGACATTGTCTTTAAACCTGCACACACACAAACCAGGTACACAGAAAAAACAACCATGTAGTATAATTGATGAAAGTAAAAGTGTGAATTGAACCAGAATGAGCCAGTATACAAACTCGACTAAAAAAAAGTACAACCAAAAGGATAAAATGACTAATGAGGTCGTCCGCCAAGGATCCTACCTGAAGGGTAGGGACAACTCATCACTTCGGCTCTCCGCGTCAACCGGTCACCTTCGTGAACCACCTACTCTTGCATCCCAAATCTCGGTCAAAGTTTTCCATCGTCTGCACAAGACATATCAAGGTGTGAGCGAAACCCGTGCAGTGGTGAGTATAATAATACCCAGTAGGGACCCCGAGACCCCCGAAGGTCTCTCAGAATTCTAAAAAAGAAAAGCCACAAAGCATGATCTCAATCACGAAACACAAAGTAAAATATGACTCGCACCAGGTATATAAATTAAAGAACATGAATAATGATGATTAGTAATAAAGCTAAATCATCTTATTCCATTGAGAAGTTCCACTACTGAACTACAAAGAAGTTGTTTTATAGCGGATCCACACAGGGTTGTAAGTCACCGTTCCACACAGGGTCGTAAGTCGTCGATCCACAGAGGGTCGTAAGTCGCTGATCCACAAGGGACCGCTTTAAGGCTGGTCCTTGTCGGGTCGTGCTATTGCTGATCCACACAGGGTCTTAAGTCGTCGATCCACACAATCGTAAGTCGTCGATCCATACAAGGTCGTAAGTTATTGATCCACACAGGGTCGTAAGTCGTTGATCCACGATGGGACGCTCTAAGGATGGTCCTCGTCGGGTCGCGCTACTGTTGTTCCACACATGGTCATTCTGATGCCGATCCACAATGGGCCGTATGTCACTTGACACCCAACCACAGGAATTCCACACTTGGTGCACTTGAGTTCCATAGATTCTGATCCTCAAACCTCTAGTCATACCTCAAATACCACGAAGTCCCACGAATAAGTAACTCGAAGAACTGTCATGTCATAAGGGTTCCAACGTAACAAATGGTGCGTCAATCAAATGCCCGATCTGTAAGTTATAGGCATTTTAGTACCAAGGGCCCGGTTGGGATTCGAGTTAGATCCAACCTGTATGTACTTCAACTTTTTCCAAAACCCAAGTGGAGTATCTCAAAAGGACTGTCTCGTTCTAAGGGTTCCCAGGCCGCAGACAGTTCGTCAAACGGATGTCCGGTTTAGGAGATATGACCCTTTAAGTGAAACTGGGTCGAAATGGGTCCGGGACCGGCTTGACCCGGTTCGGATCGACCCGGTCTGGGTCGACCCGACCCGATTTGATCCGCTGGCCCCGATCCAAAATGGATGGGCCTGGGCCGATCCGGGTCGCTGGGCCGCGGTCTCGGCCCTCTGGCCGCAAGACCGGCCCTACCCACCCGGCTGGGCGCGGCCCGCCAGTTGGGCGGGGTGCGGGTTCCCCTGAATAGACATGTCCGTTCGGGCTCATCAATCAGCGGCGCCAGCCTGACGCCGCTCCTCCTGACTGGTACACGTGGACCGGTCAATGGTGGGACTCATGGGCGCGGGTCCGCCTACCACCGCGGCAGCCTGATGGCTACCGCCGCCCCCTCCGCGACGCGCCGCCCACCATCCGCGCAGCCGACATCGGCCGACCGCCTCCTTGTCTGTCGCTGGTCGCCGATGCCGCCGTGCCGATGGTGCCACACCGACGACACTTCCACAAGCCACCAGTGAAGTTCCGTTGGTCCGATCTTCTTTCTGTCTGCGCCTACGGGCTTCCCGAGACACCATCTTCACTGCGTGACCCTCGGTTTTGCGTTGCCGCCAATTTTAACATTCGCCCATGAAGAACGCATCAAAACCAAAAGAGACGGAGGGTCCTGGTCTTGTTTGGATTGGCCCACACCCCCCGCGTTAGTGTTTTAAACATGGGGATGGTATGATAATCATTAAAAAACCCCATAATAAAAACTCTGCATCAACTTCCCGCAAATTCAAGCGAATCATGAATCAACCCATAAGTCAGTTGATCCACGTTCGTCATATTGTTCAAGAACGAGGTATGATGAATATTTAAACACTTAGAAAGATTAATTCCCCTACCTTGATTTTGTTGTAATCTCTTGCAGAAGAAGAAGAAGATCTGGGTGCATTGTCATTTGTCGTTCGTTGACCTGCAGATCGATTCCTCAACGGGCATCATCAAAACTTCATTCTTCGTTGGAGGATGATGTCGTCGGCATTTCATCAGAGGTTCCTCTCACCGGTTCCCAAAACTCATGCCAATGGTTTGACTAAATAAAGAAATTAATCCCCACGTTGGTTCATTATTATGATTCATTAATGAATCCTAATTAATGAACCTATTAAACCATGAGAATTGTAGTTACACAACGAGAGGATCAATTCATTAAATGTATCTTATTTAATGTCGATGTTACTTTGCAGTCCCTCCATCCGTCGCTCAATGGTTGGAAGAGAATAAAATAACTCAAGAGTTATTTTATTATCTTTTTTTTTGAAAATTCAAAAAATTAACTTTTTTGTCTGACCCTTGCTGGTCAAAGTTAAGCTTCTCTTAAGTGAATCCTGGCACTGTGGATTCAATGGTGCCCTCAGATTTTTAATCCGAGCACCAGTTCAAAAAGATAAAAATCCCCGCTCATACGTTTACTGAACGTACCATAAAAAAAGTTCAAAATTCCGTTCCGAGCTCTCTGAGTCTCAGAATCACGTGTCGTCAATTTTTCACAGTCTCGTAATAATTTCATTTAATTTAAATTTTTTTTTTGGAATTTCTGGGTCTTTACATTCTTCCCACCTTATGGTTTTTCATCATCGAAAGCCACAACAAATGCTAAGAAAACAAATGGGGGTACTGAGCATGAATCTAAGCCTCCCGCTCCCATGTGCTCTCCTGAAAGTTCTCGTGTTGCCACCAAACGCGCACTAGAATAATAGATCATACATGAAGGACTCAATCCTATTGATCCTCTATCTCCATTGGGAACTCTACAAATGTCGCCCCATCATCAATGTCCAGCTCTCCCCAGTCGATGACGTGCGATAGATCATGCATGTATCTCCTCAACTACGACACGTGGAAAACGTCGTGCACCCTCTGCATTTGTGGGGAAGATCTAGATGGTATGCCACCTCACCAACTATGCTGAGAATCTGGAAAGTTCTGATGAACCTCAGAGATAGCTTGCAACCCCCTCCAAATCTCTACAAACCTCGTCGAGGTGAGACCCGTAGGAAGACATGGTCTCCCTCCTCGAACTCCAAGGGTCTCCCTCTTCTGTTAGCATACAACTTCTGCCTGCTCTGTGCAATCTTCATTCTCTCCTGGATGATCTGCACCTTCTCAGTGGTAGCTCGTACCAACTCTGGACCCATAAGTGCTGGCTCCCCTGGGTCTGTCCAGCATAGAGGTGATCTGAATGGTCGCCCGTACAAGGCCTCAAACAGTGTCATGCCGATGGTGGAGTGATAGCTGTTGTTGTATACGAACTCCACCAAGGGAAAATGATCCTCCAAATTGAGGCCAAAATCAAGGATGCAAGCACGGAGCATGTCCTCAAGCGTCTGTATGGTCTACTCCATCTGACCATCTGTTTGAGGGTGAAAGGTGGTGCTCAAGTGTAGCCGAGACCCGAACACCTCCTATAATCCCTTCCACAACCAGGATGTAAAAAGAGCTTCACAATTTGAAACGATTGTCGATGACACCCCATGAAGCCATATTATCTCCTGTACATAGAGGCGTCCCAAACCCTCTACTGATCCCTGCTCTCGGATGGGTAGGAAGTGGACCGACTTGGTGAGTCGGTCAACGATCACCCAGATGGAATCGTGGCCCCTGGACGTACGTGGTAGCCTTGTCATGAAGTCCATGGAGATGTCATACCACTTCCATTCCGACACCTCAAGTGGCTGTGCTAAGCCTGCTGAAACCTGATGTTCAGCCTTCTCTTGCTGACAAGTGAGGCATCGTGAAACAAACTCCGCCACTTCTTTCTTCATCCCTGGCCACCAGTACTAACATCGGAGGTCCTAATACATCTTCTCCACACCAGGATGTACTGACAAAAGGGATGTGTGGAACTCCCTCAACACCTTCTCTCGTAGAGTCACTGGTACCATGTTGCGTCCTATGAAAAGAATGACATGTTCCCCACCTTCAGAAAATCCTTTAGGAGCCTATCCTGAGGAAATCTGAACACGCCGGGTCTCGCAGTCAACGTCCCCAAGTTGTGCCTCCCTGACTTGCTGAAGGAGTGAGGGAGTGACTGTCATAGACTGGAGGTAAGATGCTCTATCACTATCCACAAAAGATAACTGCAACGCGGATAGCTGCTCTGTCGTCGCACTCAACAACTGTAAACCAGACCTCCTGCTGAGTGCGTCTACCACCACGTTCCCATTCCCAGGAGTGTAGACTATCTCAAAGTCATAGTCCTGGAGGAACTCCAACCATCGCTGCTGTCTCAGGTTCAGGTCCTTCTGTGAGAAGATATACCTAAGACTCTTGTGATCAGAGTAGACAGTAAACCATTCTCCCATCAAGTAGTGCAACCACATCTTTAATGCAAAGACCACTGCTTCTAACCGCAGGTCATGGATCACGTATTTCTGTTCATGTTGTCTCAACTGTCGTGAGCCGTAGGCGATCACATCTTGATCCTTCATTAGGATACATCCTAGTTCAGTCCCTAATGCGTCGTAGCAGACTATATACCCAACATCCTCTTTTGGTAGCCTCAAGATGGGGGCACTCATCAGTCTCCGCTTTAGATCCTGGAAACTCTGCTGGCATCTCTCTGTCCACAAGAAAGGTTGTCCCTTCTTTGTCAAAACTGAAAAGGGTGATTCTACTCTGTAAAAGTCAGGTATGAACCTCCCACTACTGAAAAAACGTCCTATACCCACGGTTCAAAACCGTGGGTATAGCCTCCAAAACCATGGGTATAGCCTATACCCACGGTTTTGGGAACCGTGGGCTGGAAAGGCATCGGTATAGGGGTATTACCCTATACCCATGGTTTTGGAGAACCATGGGTATAGGGGGTGTAAAATGTGTCACACTGCTGTGCCACCGTGGCCCACAACAGACCCCACGATTTTCAAACTGTGGGGATTTA
The DNA here is from genome assembly GCA_963277665.1 of Viscum album. Taxonomy (NCBI): domain Eukaryota; kingdom Viridiplantae; phylum Streptophyta; class Magnoliopsida; order Santalales; family Viscaceae; genus Viscum; species Viscum album. The sequence continues at coordinate 1,326,783,589 of OY728166.1, forward strand.
AATTAAAAAAATAGGCACCCAGGGAGTTTCGAAACCGCACCTCCCTCAACGCCCCGCGGCAGGGCTCCACCATTGGACCAACCAGGCTGTGAATTTTATCTGTTATGTATATATATATATCTGCTTATATATATTAATATAATCCATGTTGGGTTTTAAAATTCAAAAAACGATATTACGGGGTTTCAAACCCGCACTTCCTGGTACTCCTCGCGCCCGCAAAGAACACCAGACCAACTGAGCTGTTATGTTTATTTGTTATATGTACATATATCGGCGTATATATATTAATATAATGGGGTATTTAAATACAAAAAGCACAGCCATGAGAATTCAAACTCTCGTCTGACAGTAAACCTCAAAGCCGCATTTCACTAAGGTGCCAACCGAGCTGAATTTGTTACTTGTTATATATATATTCATCTGCCTATATATATTAAAACCGTCTGTAAAAAAATTTATTCCCTCCAAATATTTTTTTCGTGTCCCACCTAATGTTTTTTCCCGCCATAACACGGGAAATCTATACCCACGGTTCTGGAGAACCGTGGGTATAGGTCTTCCAAAAAAATACTGCAATACCTACGGTTATGAAGAACCGTCAGTATAGGTCTTCGGAAAATACCCTATACCCACGGTTTTCTCCAGAACCGTGGGTATAGGTCTTATTGGAAAACAATACCAATGGTTTTTGGCACAACCGTGGGTATAGGTGGCCTATACCCACGGTTTCGGAAAACCGTGGGTATAGGTTCCCATACTATCCCTATACCCACGGTTTTTTTCAAAACCGTGGGTATAGACCTATTTTTCAGTAGTGTCTGGTAGTACCCAACCAACCCCAGGAAGCTCTGCACCGCAGTCACGCTCTCGAGTGGCTCTCAAGAAAGTACTACCACTATCTTCTCCGAATCCACTATAACTCCAGCCTCCGAGATAACGTGTCCTAGAAAGTGGATCTTCTGTATCCAGAACTGAAACTTCAAGAGCATACCATAAAGATGATTCTCTTGGAGTGTATCCAAAACTATATGAAGATGAGTGGCGTGATCCTCCTCCGACGCTGAGTACACCAAGATATCGTCAATGAAGACCACCACAAAGTGATCGAGGTAAGGGTGTAAGATCCTATTCATGAGTCCCATGAACACTATTGGGGTGTTGGTCACACCGAAAGGCATCACCAATAACTCATAGTGGCTATACCGACATCTGAAGGCCGTCTTCGGTAAATCCTCATCTCGTACCCTGAGCTGATGATAGCCTGATATGAGGTCTATCTTTGAAAACCATCGAGCTCCCTTTAGCTGATTGAAGAGATCATCAATCCTCAGGAGTGGATACTTGTTCTTCACGATCACCTAGTTCAGGTGTCGATAGTCCACACAAATCCTAAAACTCATGTCTTCCTTCTTGGTGAACAAAATCGGGGCTTCCCATGGAGAAAAACTAGGCCTTATAAACCCCTTCCCCTGCAAGCCCTCTACCTGTATCCTCAATTCAAAAAGTTCTGCAAGAGCCATATGATATTCTGGTGTAGATATCGGTGTCTTCCTAGGGTATAGGTCGATGTAGAAGTCTACCTCTCTGTGAGGAGGTAGTCCCGGAACATCTTTAGGAAAGACATCGACATACTGGTCCACCACTACAGATAGCTCGAATCCCTCTCGCCAACTACTCCGAGGGTAAGGATAGCCAACTAATGAGTGATCGGCTGCACCCTCCTCTGAGAAAGTCCATCCTAAGATGCAAAGGTTCCCTTCTCACTGGTGAAGGAAAACCTAGTCCCATCCTCGCAGACACACCACACTTTGCCCCTAAAGTAGTCAATCTGAGCATGGACCGTGGATAACTAGTCCATACCCAAGATGATGTCATAAGGTCTCGACGCTGCTACTATGAGATCCCAGCCGAAGATCTATCCTGCTAGAGTAAGATCACACTACCGGCAATAGTGTTCAATCATCAAATCCTCTCATGTAGAAGTCTATAAATGTAAGGATCAAGCCAACTACTCCATCGGAATCTCCGAGCTTTGAACGAGAGCCGTGGCAATGAAAGAGTGACTGACACCTGTGTCTACAAGAATAATAGCTAGGGTGAAGTAGACACATATCGTACCTCGTATCATCTATGGAGCACCATGGTCATAGGGCTCAGCTACCTAAAGCTGAGATCACCCTTGTCCACCCACTCCCTGAGGCCGGGGTGGACCACCCGGAGGTGGTGAAGGTAGAACCTCAAATCACTGCCCACCGCCTATTGCACAACTAGATCCTCTTCCACGTCTATCGACCTATGGACCTCCCTGCTCAAATCTCTACCTCTACCTCGACAGTCCCTTGACCGTCTACTGATCGTCAGTGCGGCACGTCAGGCAGTCGCGATCCATGTAACCCTACCCGCTGCACGAGTAGCACGATCTCCTCCTCTACTAACCTCATCTGTCCCCTGAGCTCTGCACCTCTGACCCTACATCCTAGGGTCATCCACCAGAAGATCTGGCCCACTTGGGACTCTACGTCATCCGCCTACTACATGCTGCAGATGACTCAGCTACGTGTCATCCAGTGGTGGCTCTCGCTGTCGGTGTCTGCTTAGTTAGGAAGCTCTCCACCAGAAGTGCTCGCTCTAGCATTCCAGCCCGCGTTGGTATGTTGAGCTATATCATAAACACTCTAATCTCCCATCAGAGACCTTTCTCAAAGGTCCAGGCCCTGAAGAAAGGGTCTCATACCATGTTAGTGGAGTAGCGGGAGAGGTTAGTGAATCTCGCTAAGTACTGGGCTACTGTCAGGCTGCCCTACTATAAGTGCAGGAGCTCCTCAATACGCACATAGTGTAACATTGTTGGTACGAACTCCGCCCCGAAGAGGATCTTGAAGTCCAACTAGGTGAGGGTCACCTCATTGTGCAACTAGAGCGTCAGGCTCCACCATCTCCCTACTGTGCCCTAAAAGAGGCTAGCAGCTAGGATCACCATCTGGTCTATTGGTGTCCCAACTAGGCGAAAAACTCTAGCCACAGCCTCCAGCCAGTCCTCAGCTGCCAGAAGATCCGTCTCGCCTCGAAACCTTGGAGGTATTTGCTGCTCGAACTCGTGCTGTGCGCTAAGTCAGTGTGCAATATCTGTTGGTGGGGATGGTGGTAACTACTGCCCTATGGGTAGTGGTGTTGTTGGTACACCACCCGAAGGTACCATCACTGTAAGAGGGCCCCACACCGAAGCCTCATCACTTGGTGGGCCATCATCATAAACTCTCTCTGGAATCCTAGATGGCTGTCTACGCGGAGACATCCTGTAAAGAAACAGACACAACATGATCAATAAGTTATATCTGGTGAGCTGATTCAAAAGAGATCAAAAGAAAAACATTTCAAAAACACATGTAAACAATGTTTCCGTGTATCGAGTCAGAAATCAGAACTCAGGGTTCTGGTGTATGGATATGTCAGCCTCCACACTAACACTGGACTCCCTAAACTAAAAACCATACTCAAAACACTTAACACTACTTACAAATTCAAAATATCAGAGTCTTAGTTCTTCGATAGAACTGACTCCTCTGATACCACTTTGTCAATACCCATCCCTCGAGGTCCATGTCGTGACTACCCCAAGCCCGCCTTCTATAGGCCAGGGGTTGACGACTAGCACCAGAAAGATATATCCCTAAAATGGGAAGACAATTAATTTAAACCTACAAACACATAGACTAGGTACACAACAAGAACAAACCACGTAGTATAACTGCTGAAAGTAACAATGTGAACTAAAACAGAATGGGCCAATATACAAACCCAACTAAAATAAAGTATAAAAAAAGGGAAAAACGTCTCCTGAGGTCATCCGCCAAGGATCATACATGAAGGTTAGGTACAACTCATCACTGCGTCTCTCCACATCAACCGGTCACTTTCGTGCACAACCTAGTCATGGTTCCCAAATCTCGGTCAAAGCTGTCTGTCGTCTGCACAAGACACATCAAGGTGTGGGCGAAGCTCGTGCAAGGGTGAGTATAAAAATAACTAGTAGGGACCCCAAGACCCCCGAAGGTCTCTTATAATTCCACAATGGAAAAACCACAAAGCATGATCTCAAGCACAAAGCACAAAGTAAAAGACAACTCACACGAGGCATATAACTTAAAGAACGTGAATAATGATGATTAGTCATAAAGCTAAATCATCTTATTCTATTGAGAAGTTCCACTGGTGAACCACGAAGAAGTTGTTCTATACCTGATCCACACAGGGTCATAAGTCACCAATCCACACAAGGTCGTAAGTCATCGATCCACACAGGTTCGTAAGTCGCTGATCCATGACAGACCGCTCTAAGGCTGGTCCTCATCAGGTCGCGCTACTGCTAATCCACACAGGGTCGTAAGTTGCCGATCCACATAGGGTTGTAAGTTGTTGATCCACAAAGGGTTGTAAGTCGCCGATCCATGATGGACCGTTCTAAGGCTGGTCCTCGTCGGTTCGTGCTACTGTTGATCCACACAAGGTCATTTTGATGCTGATCCACAAAGGTTTGTATGTCACTTGACAACCAGCCACAAGAATTCTGCACTTGGTGCACTTGAGTTCCATAGATTATGATCCTCAAGCCTTCGGTCATACCCCAACTACCACAAAGTCCCACTAAGAAGTAACCCAAACAACTTCCATGTCATAAGGGTTCCAATTCAACAGACGGTGCGTTAATTGGATGCCCGGTCTGTAAGTTATAGGCATTTTAGTACCGAGGGCTCGATTGGATTTGAGTTCGATCCAACCCAGACATACTCCAAATTTCTATAAAACCCAAGTGGAGTATCTCAAAGGGACCACCTTGTCCTAAGGGTTCTATCACTATAGACAGTTCTTTAAACAAATGTCCGGTTTAGGAGATATGGCCCTTTAAGGGAAACTGGGTCGAAATGGGTCCGAGTCCGGCCCGACCCGACCCTACGACCCGGACCGACCCAACCCGACTCAGGTCGAACTAACCCGATTCGGCCCGGCCCGAACCGGATGGGCCTGGTTCGGGTCGCGGGGCTGGCCCGACCCACCCAGCAAGGCGCGACCCGCCAAGCCGCGAAACTAGCTCGGCCCACCAGCTGGGCGAGGTGCGGCTTCCCCTGAACGAACATGTCCGTTCAGGCTCATCAATCAGTGGCGTCGGCCTGGCGCCGCTCCTCCTGACCGGTCCACGTGGACCGGTCATTGGTTGGACCCGAGGGCATGGGTCTACCTACCACCGCAACGCCTCCTCTGCGACGCATCGCCCACCATCAGCGCGAATAGCGTCGGCCGACTTCCTCCTTGTCCGCCACGGTTCCTTCGGGCATTGCCACCTCCTCATCAGTGCCGGTTGTTGGTGCCGCCGTGCCAGTGGTGTCATGCCGGCGACACTTCCGTGGGCTATTGGTGAAGCTTCGGTGGTCCGATCTTCTTTCCGTCTGCACCTACAGGCCTCCCAGGACACCACCTTCACTACGTGACCCTCAGTTTCACATTGTCGTCAAGTTGAACATTCACCCACGAAGAACGCATCAGAACCGAGAGTGGCGGAGGCTCTGGGACTTGTTCAGATTAGCCCATGCCCTCCACATTAGTGTTTTAAACATGGGGAAGGTATGATAATCATTAAAAAACCCCACAATGAAATCCCCACATCAACATCCCAAAAATTTTAGTGAATCGTGAATCAACCTGTTAGTCGGTTGATCCATGCTTTTCATATTGTTCAAGAACATGGTATGATGAATCTTTAAACACTTAGAAAGTTTAATTCCCCTCCCTTGATTTTTTTTGGAATCTCTTGTGGAAGAAGAAGAAGATCCATGTGTGTTGTCGTTCGTTGTTCATAGACCTTCAGATAGACTCCTCCAGGGCGTCGTCAAAACTTTGTTCTTCATTGGAGGATGACATCATCGACGTTTCATCAGAGGTTCCTCTCGTCAGTTCCCAAAACCCATTATAATGGTTTGATTAAATAAAGAAATTAACCCCCACGTTGGTTCATTATTATGACTCATTAATGAATCCTAATTAATGAACCTATTAAACCATGAGAGTTGCGGTTACACAATGAGAGGATCAAGTCATTAAATGTCTCTTATTTAATGCCGACGTTACCCTGCGGTCCTGCCATCCATCGCTCAAAGGTGGGAAGAGAATAAAATAACTCAAGAGTTATTTTATTATCTTTTTTTTAAAAGTCCAAAAATTAACTTTTTCATCCGACCCTTGTCGGTTGAAATTAAGCTTCCCTTAAGAGAATATCAGCACTGTAAATTCAGCAGTGCCCTCATATTTTCAAGCCGAGCATCGGTTCAAAATATAGAAATCCCTACTCGTATGTTTACTGAACGTACCTTAAAAAAAGTTCAAAATTCCATTTCGGGATCTCCGGGCCTCGAAATCACATGCCGTCAATTTTCACAGTCTCTTAATAATTCCATTTAATTAAAAAAAAATTATATGGAATTTATGGGTCTTTACACTCACTCCCCCCTTTACATTTCTTATTTGATCTCTTTCTCCCACCATTTTCTTCTTTTTTTTATGAAGATTCCTTTTGAAATTTTCATATTCAGTGTTCTTAAAACATTTCTGTTTCTTTTATTCTTCATTTTAAAATCATTTATCCATACCTTATTTCTTTTATATAAAAAATTGACTTAAAAATGCAGAGTATATTTCTACCCAATTTTTATACAATTTCTTATATCCCTCTAAATAATTTTTCATCAATTCCAATACTATTATATGTTATAATACTTTGATGTTTCGTATGATTCACTTATGAAATTTTTTATGTAACATGTTTTATTTTCATGGATGAATTATGTTGTTATTTTGATGGATTTATGTTTGTTTTCATTTAGAAAATATATATAAGGATATATTTATGTAACAGGTGGGTCCAAATTATATAGTCTTCCAATGCATTATCCAAAGATTTATATCTCATGAGATAATCATGTTATAGGCCATGGGTAGTAAACCTAGTCCACAATGCTATGGGATTTGGGTAGTTATCCTAGTTCACTATACTATAATAGTTTTGGTGGTTAGCCTTAACATATGTTTATGATATCCCATGATTATGTATATGCCACATTCTTATGTTATATCCCATCCTTAGGTTATAATTTATGTTTATGATTCAATGGTTTATGTTTAAATTAATATGGTTTCCTTATACTATTATCAAGTACCATGATTATGTTTTTATACCTATATATTCGTTTTTAATGGAATGGTGGATCCTAATCCATTGGAAGAAATTAAGCCAATTACTAGAAGCCTGTACTATAGTAGAGCAGACCGACGACATTGATAACTGTACTATAGTGGTGTGGACTTCAACATGGTATTGTAGAAAAATGGACCACTAGTAGAAAAAATATCTTTCACATCGAAGTTTTAACATCAGCTATTACATAATTGACATTAAAATTGAAAGGACCAATCAGGATTTGTGTGACCACTGGGGGGTGAATCAATGGTCTGCAATTTTTATGTTTTTTTCTTTAAAAAACAACCTTCACCTTCAATTAGAGAGAATTGAATCTGCTGAAATAGAACACACATGCACACCCACATGAACATAATAATTTACAAGGTTCACTACTCAATAAGAGGAACTAGTCCTTGGCATTATCTGAAAACAATTCAAGATCATACATCTACTAGAAAACAATCCTTTGTGGTTTATAACAATCATGGTATAAACATCACTTGTGTTTCACTATAGTTCATTGATAGTGTATTCGCACAAATAATAAGATAAAACAATTTTTGAAACAACTAAATGAACCTTCATCAACATGATTAAACATGTCACCACTGTGCTGATTGAATTCTTCACACTTGACCTTTTACAATTTATATCTTCTCCCTCTTCAATTTCCTATATAGCAGCGAGCAAAAGCCTCTCCTCTTCTTCATCCCTATCTATTATTCTTACTTTCATACACAAAAAGTAACTTCGAAATGAAATAAATATAAAATATATATTGTGTAACCAAAATTAAAATTTCTCTCTCTTCATTATTCAAATATTTACGATATCATGTAAATACTTTTTAATTCAAATTACCAAAATTCTCAGATTTGTTCTTCGTCAGAACTTCCATAAGAAATTACTTCCATAACTGATTATAACTACATAAAAAACATGTATAAATATCAAATCTATTCACCCTTCTTTAAACCTACATTTATTCCACAATAAATCTACATGTATGCATCAATACATACATTGTACAGTGACAAGATCATACCAAATTAAATTTTGGAATTCTTCCTCATAAATAACATAGAAACCATGCCTCCTTTCCATGATAATTGCACAATTTACTGCATCCAATTATCGTTCATATATGCATGCAAGCAGTCTAACGTGACACCCTTTGTATGCGACATAATACTTCCCAAAATACCTTATTCTAAAAATTTCTTCAAACAACATCGAACACATTTACTTAAAGGTGAACTTCACAACAAACTCATACAATCTATTCTCTTTTTCTTGTGCAAACAGTTATGCACAACACATCTTTCTCTTTATCTTTTCTTCATTTCACTTTAAAAGTTTCATTTTATATCTCTTATTTTCTTTTACCTTCCACCTTCTTCCATCAAACTGATTTTCAAGAATCATTATTATAGCATCCCGCCTTTTTATCACATAAACTTTCATTACATTATACAAAACTGAGGATCTTTAAGGTTTAGTGTCTTGAAAACCAGGAACTTAAAACATGAAAACATAAAACATTCTTCTAAAAGACTTGAAAGGCTTCTCCTCATGTTCATCCTAGGTTCATTACGGCATCACATAACCTAGGATCATACATCAAAATAAAGGGTGAGAAGAAGGCCCAGTAAGGGAAACAAGGGAAACATTTAACATGTGAACTTGAGATACATCAACTATGTCATGAACAAGATCTTTAAGGCATGATAAAAAAAATCATGTGTCATATCATAATAAAAATAAAATTTTCATAACTTGAATATGTGGCTACATCATTTAACATAGACAATCATGAACATATCACCAAGGTCCATCCCCAAGGTGTCATTTGAAAATTACCAAGGTTATTCACCAAGGTATCGTGAAAATTGTAATCTCTAGTGGTTACATCATTACCCAATGCATTGGAGCGCTATCAGGGAGCACCCTTAAATTTGCCTTTATTATCATGTGAGCCACATATATCATCATCAAACATTTCATAAATAACCCACATAACATAAAATAAATGGGTTTCATTTCACAATCATAACGTTTTAAAAACTGCTTTAAAGATATGATCTTTACGTCACTTTAAACCCACGGAAAGGGAAAGCGGGTCTCATGTATGTAAATCCCAGAATTTAAAATGGAACATTTTGATATATATGTGAATACCCTTGTAGAAATAAGAGCTTTGAGTATTCACTTTATAACATAAAATAATTTTTGAGAAAAGAGAGAGGCATTTTGAGGGGAAAATTCTGCAGCATAACGGCTAAGTTTCAGGGTTTTAGAAAACATTAAAAGAGAGGTAAAATGGGTCAAACATTCATAAATGACCCATAAAATAGTACATTGACAGAATAAGAAGGATACATGATCATGGTAATGAAATTTCAAGGACATACCATTTGAAATGAAAAACATGGAAGGAAGAAAAAAAAATAGATTTCTCTTATGAAAGTTCGGCAGCCTAACGGCGTTACTTAAACCTCAAAAAAAAAAATGATTTGAAAGGATCAAATAGGATATCTCATCATGTGAACATAAGAGTTCAGTATGATAGATATAGAGATAATTCCCCAACATAACAAAAAGGAACTTGAAAGAATTGACATGAAAGTAGAACTTCAAAATGAGAAGGGTGAAGAACCACTTAAAAATTCGGCAGCCTAACGGCGCCACTTAAAACATCAAAATACTGAATTGAAGAGATCAAATGGGGTCTCTCATCATATGAACATAAGAGTCCAGTATGATATATATAGAGATCATACCCCAATATAACAAAAAGGAGCTTGAAATAATTGACATGATAGTAGAACTTCAAAACGAGAAGGGTGAAGAACCACTTAAAAATTCGGCAGCCTAACGGCGCCACTTAAAACATCAAAATACTGAATTGAAGAGATCAAATGGGGTCTCTCATCATTTGAACATAGGAGTCCAGTATGATATATATAGAGATCATACCCCAATATAACAAAAAGGAACTTTAAATAATTGACATGAAAGTAGAACTTCAAAACGAGAAGGGTGAAGAACCACTTAAAAATTCGGCAGCCTAACGGCGCCACTTAAAACATCAAAATACTGAATTGAAGAGATCAAATGGGGTCTATCATCATATGAACATAAGAGTACAGTATGATATATATAGAGATCATACCCCAATATAACAAAAAGGAACATGAAAGACTTGAATGAAAATAGAACTTGAAAACGAGGAAGGTGAAAGAATCCCTTAAAAATTCGGCAGCCTAACGGCGCCACTTAAACATTCTTAAAACGAATTGATGAGAGCAAGGGGGGGTCTCTCATCATATGAACATGAAATAGGCAGTAGGATGAATATAAAAGAACATCCTCCAACATAAGAACATGGAGTATAAAAGAAAAGACATAAAAGAGATTACTTGAAAAGAAAGAGAGGGGTCAGATCCCTTACCATAAAATGTAACTCTTAAACCTCAAAGGTTGGGACCTTGAGGGCTTGGGGGCACCTTGGGAGGAATCCTTGGGAGGTAATGAGACCATAAATTCGTTGGGAATGAGTGGGGAGTCGAATGGATGAGAGGAGGGCTTGGTATTTATAGGGAAAGTGAGGGGACAAGGCATTAATGGCCAAAGGACACCTCACATGTGCTTTTCTCAAACCCATGTGCTCTCCCTTGGCATTTATCATGGAGTTAGGCCACATGGGGCCCCCACAACAATAATTCATCACCCTTGGCCGGCCAACCCTCAAAATCTCTCATGACATCATCATGACACAGCTATGATGTCACTAAACATACCGAAACCCTAAAACTGCATTTTTACTATTCACTGAAAATTCAACTTTCTCAGAAAAATCCCAAAATTTCACACAAACCAAATATCAATGCTCTGATTTCAAAAAATGAACTCCATTTTATAAAAATAAATTTCTAAATATTTTTAATTCAATTTTTAAATAAATTCACTATTCACCGAAAATTCATTTTTTTTCAGAAAAATCCCCAAAAATTACCTTAACATAATATCGATGCTCTGAGTTCAAAAATGAAATCCATTTCTAAAAATAATTTTCTAAATATTTTTAATTACTTTTTTAATTAAAAAACACTATTCACCCGAAAAAACTAATACTTGAATAATAATTAATGAAACCGTTATTTAACCATTTTATTGAATCACATTACTTAATCAAGGTGCCTAGATTATTTTAAAACTTTCTTTAAGTGAGATTACTAATCCATTTGGTCACATTACTAATCCTAAGCGTAAAATCACTATTCACAATTTACTATTCATCAAAAATCAAGTTGATCTTATTAGACTCTAAATTTCGTACTGGACATAATTGTAGAAGACCATTTTTTGAAAATCATTACACATTTTTAATTATTTAAGGTTTACACAACCATTTTTAAAATAACCTTTTTATAAAATTCATCAAAAATATGCATACTATATTTATCCGGTCATTTCAAAATTCATAAACTTCATCATAAGAAGAAATCCCAATTTTTATTTAAAACAAGGATTAAAAAAGGTAGTTACGGTCTCGTTACATAGCCCCTTATAATACCAGCATAGGACCTAATAGTAAGGTGTGCTAGGGTGATAGAAGCTTGGGGCGGCTCAGTCAACATTGCCCGAGTAGTAATTTCTATCAGTTTGAACTTCTCACGAAGGTGATTCCGTTCTAGCTTCACATGATGAAGCTCGGCTTGGATTTGATCCAGAGAAAAGCCCAATGGTGCTACCTCTTTCCCAAGCTCTGTTAGATGGGCTTCGATCGGTCCAAGACTACTAGGTGAGGCCATCAAATCTTCTTTCTATAATAATTAACCAAGATTACTTATACTTAGAGACAATAATCAAAACATTTTGTTCACAGCGGTCATGTTGACCGATGGTTATATAATAGTCAAAACCCACTGATCTCATTTTAATTATAATCATGTTTGTCAAATAAAACATTTTTGTTGAGTATAACAATAACACATAAAATTAGGAAACAAAAATTTATTTAAAAAATTTCGGGTCGTTACAATCTTCCCCCCTTAAGAAATTGCGTCCTCGCAATTTTAAAATTGGGTTTTGAAATTTCATTGAAAGTCCCACATCGGAAAAGGAGTCAGTAAAACTATTACTTTAAAATAAAGAAAGGGAAGTACAATGGTCACCCGAGTTAACCCACACTAGGGTTCCATGTAGGAAAACATGGACATGGAGGAAAAAACAAAGGGTCAAGTTCTGAGGGAGAGTGATAGAGAACATGATTAGGAGGAAGTTAACCATGAGAAAATCCCAAACTTATGATGTGTGTAAACGGTCTTTGATTACCTAGTAGGAAACGTAAACCAACAACATTTTTGTTTTACGTTTCTTTTCATAATTTTGAGGATTTCATTTTCTACATAGAACAAAAACATAAGAAAATATACCTACCTTCAAGTAGAGTTTCATCCTTTAACAAGTCCCTACCAACACTAATCTTTTCTCCAAATGATGAGAATTCAAAAACACTTGGTCTCATAAAAGCACAAGAATCATCTTCTATAGAATCACATAATCTACAAAAGATTAACTATCTATTTCTTCTATCTTTAAACATTATCCCAAAAACAGAAATGTTATGGTAAAACAACTCTTCAAAAAGAAAGAAACCCATAGGAATGGAAACTACTTTTAAATCATCAAATTCCATGGTACTACCCAAAGTTCATCATAGTCCATTCCGTAAATAACGGTCCTTAAGATTCCTCAAAATAAACCAAACTAAGATTGAAACCCAAATACAAGAAAGATTTGATAACATAGTCTTCCAAAATAAACTTCATTGTTCATCTCCAAACAACATCAACCACTCCTAACATCTTATAACAAAAGTAGCTAAACTAAACATATTTTACCCAAGATAGGTTAATCATTCCCGTAAGTAACCTAAATTACTATAAGTCCACCTTAAATTCATCGACTCTTCAAAATATAAGTCAACCTTACTCCTCAATGAAAATACCGTTGTAATCTATTTACCTCGATCATATAGGGTCCCCAAAATAGTGAACGTCTTCCAAAATAAGAATCATATTTTAATCCCCTAATCATCTCTGTCATCTTAATACGGCAATCGTAGCATTTCCTATCACATTGGTTGTTGAGACATGTTCTTCTATTTCCCGCCATTAACTATGAAAAGAAACTATAATTAGGGGCTTAAGTACTTAGCTAATAATCATGAAAAGGAACTGAAAGCATATAAGGATAACTTGTATATGAAAGGTATACCCTAACTTGTGATCTCCTAGGTTCCCATCTAGGTTATGAATGATCATATATTCTTATGTGAACCTTTATTTTATTTTATCTTTGTTCCTTTAACAATGGTTCATACCAAGCTTATGAATTTACCAAAGCATATCCCCCGGGAGTGTCGTAACCAAGAGTGCAGCAAGGCCCGTTGTCGTGTACCAGTTTCCGTTCGAGTCTAGCTCAAAGCGGTGTTTTCGGGTTTTACCCCTATGTACATCTGTGCCAGAGCCACCTCTACCTGCTCGTATCTAGATAGGGATGTATTTGCTTGGCAACCCCTTACTCAATACTCACCAAAATACCAGGAAGATTTCCTATATTAAACTTTTCTATAGGGTTACTCCTAGAGTTTTCATATCCTAATTTCCACAAATAACTAAACCATCCTTTGATACCAACTATAGCATCCCGCCTTTTTATCACATAAACTTTCATTACATTATACAAAACTGAGGATCTTTAAGGTTTAGTGTCTTGAAAACCAGGAACTTAAAACATGAAAACATAAAACATTCTTCTAAAAGACTTGAAAGGCTTCTCCTCATGTTCATCCTAGGTTCATTACGGCATCACATAACCTGGGATCATACATCAAAAGAAAGGGTGAGCAGAAGGCCCAGTAAGGGAAACAAGGGAAACATTTAACATGTGAACTTGAGATACATCAACTATGTCATGAACAAGATCTTTAAGGCATGATAAAAAAAAATCATGTGTCATATCATAATAAAAATAAAATTTTCATAACTTGAATATGTGGCTACATCATTTAACATAGACAATCATGAACATATCACCAAGGTCCATCCCCAAGGTGTCATTTGAAAATTACCAAGGTTATTCACCAAGGTATCGTGAAAATTGTAATCTCTAGTGGTTACATCATTACCCAATGCATTGGAGCGCTATCAGGGCGCACCCTTAAATTTGCCTTTATTATCATGTGAGCCACATATATCATCATCAAAAATTTCATAAATAACCCACATAGCATAAAATAAATGGGTTTCATTTCATAATCATAACGTTTTAAAAACTGCTTTAAAGACATGATCTTTACGTCACTTTAAACCCACGGAAAGGGAAAGCGGGTCTCATGTATGTAAATCCCAGAATTTAAAATGGAACATTTTGATATATATGTGAATACCCTTATAGAAATAAGAGCTTTGAGTATTCACTTTATAACATAAAAATAATTTTTGAGAAAAGAGAGAGGCATTTTGAGGGGAAAATTCTGCAGCATAACGGCTAAGTTTCGGGGTTTTAGAAAACATTAAAAGAGAGGTAAAATGGGTCAAACATTCATAAATGACCCATAAAATAGTACATGGACAGAATAAGAAGGATACATGATCATGGTAATGAAATTTCAAGGACATACCATTTGAAATGAAAAACATGGAAGGAAGAAAAAAAAATTAGATTTCTCTTATGAAAGTTCGGCAGCCTAACGGCGTTACTTAAACCTCAACAAAAATGATTTGAAAGGATCAAATAGGATCTCTCATCATGTGAAAATAAGAGTTCAGTATGATAGATATAGAGATAATTCCCCAACATAACAAAAAGGAACTTGAAAGAATTGACATGAAAGTAGAACTTCAAAATGAGAAGGGTGAAGAACCACTTAAAAATTCGGCAGCCTAACGGCGCCACTTAAAACATCAAAATACTGAATTGAAGAGATCAAATGGGGTCTCTCATCATATGAACATAAGAGTCCATTATGATATATATAGAGATCATACCCCAATATAACAAAAAGGAGCTTGAAATAATTGACATGAAAGTAGAACTTCAAAACGAGAAGGGTGAAGAACCACTTAAAAATTCGGCAGCCTAACGGCGCCACTTAAAACATCAAAATACTGAATTGAATAGATCAAATGGGGTCTCTCATCATATGAACATAGGAGTCCAGTATGATATATATAGAGATCATACCCCAATATAACAAAAAGGAACTTTAAATAATTGACATGAAAGTAGAACTTCAAAACGAGAAGGGTGAAGAACCACTTAAAAATTCGGCAGCCTAACGGCGCCACTTAAAACATCAAAATACTGAATTGAAGAGATCAAATGGGGTCTCTCATCATATGAACATAAGATTACAGTATGATATATATAGATATCATACCCCAATATAACAAAAAGGAACATGAAAGACTTGAATGAAAATAGAACTTGAAAACGAGGAAGGTGAAAGAATCCCTTAAAAATTCGCCAGCCTAACGGCGCCACTTAAACATTCTTAAAACGAATTGATGAGAGCAAGGGGGGGTCTCTCATCATATTAACATGAAATAGTCAGTAGTATGAATATAAAAGAACATCCTACAACATAAGAACATGGAGTATAAAAGAAAAGACATAAAAGAGATTACTTGAAAAGAAAGAGAGGGGTCGGATCCCTTACCTTAAAATGTAACTCTTAAACCTCAAAGGTTGGGACCTTGAGGGCTTGGGGGCACCTTGGGAGGACTCCTTGGGAGGTAATGAGACCATAAATTCGTTGGGAATGAGTGGGGAGTCGAATGGATGAGAGGAGGGCTTGGTATTTATAGGGAAAGTGAGGGGACAATGCATTAATGGCCAAAGGACACCTCACATGTGCTTTTCTCAAACCCATGTGCTCTCCCTTGGCATTTATCATGGAGTTAGGCCACATGGGGCCCCCACAACAATAATTCATCACCCTGGGCCGGCCAACCCTCAAAATCTCTCATGACATCATCATGACACAGCTATGATGTCACTAAACATACCGAAACCCTAAAACTGCATTTTTACTATTCACTGAAAATTCAACTTTCTCAGAAAAATCCCAAAATTTCACACTAACCAAATATCAATGCTCTGATTTCAAAAAATGAACTCCATTTTATAAAAATAATTTTCTAAATATTTTTAATTCAATTTTTAAATAAATTCACTATTCACCGAAAATTCATTTTTTTCAGAAAAATCCCCAAAAATTACCTTAACATAATATCGATGCTCTGAGTTCAAAAATGAAATCCATTTCTAAAAATAATTTTCTAAATATTTTTAATTAATTTTTTAATTAAAAAACACTATTCACCCGAAAAAACTAATACTTGAATAATAATTAATGAAACCGTTATTTAACCATTTTATTGAATCACATTACTTAATCAAGGTGCCTAGATTATTTTAAAACTTTCTTTAAGTGAGATTACTAATCCATTTGGTCACATTACTAATCCTAAGCGTAAAATCACTATTCACAATTTACTATTCATCAAAAATCAAGTTGATCTTATTAGACTCTAAATTTCGTACTGGACATAATTGTAGAAGACCATTTTTTGAAAATCATTACACATTTTTAATTATTTAAGGTTTACACAACCATTTTTAAAATAACCTTTTTATAAAATTCATCAAAAATATGCATACTATATTTATCCGGTCATTTCAAAATTCATAAACTTCATCATAAGAAGAAATCCCAATTTTTATTTAAAACAAGGATTACAAAAGGTAGTTACGGTCTCGTTACATAGCCCCTTATAATACCAGCATAGGACCTAAGAGTAAGGTGTGCTAGGGTGATAGAAGCTTGGGGCGACTCAGTCAACATTTCCCGAGTAGTAATTTCTATCAGTTTGAACTTCTCACGAAGGCGATTCCGTTCTAGCTTCACATGATGAAGCTCAGCTTGGATTTGATCCAGAGCAAATCCCAATGGTGCTACCTCTTTCCCAAGCTCTGTTAGATGGGCTTCGATCGGTCCAAGACTACTAGGTGAGGCCATCGAATCTTCTTTCTATAATAATTAACCAAGATTACTTATACTTAGAGACAATAATCAAAACATTTTGTTCACAGCAGTCATGTTGACCGATGGTTATATAATAGTCAAAACCCACTGATCTCATTTTAATTATAATCATGTTTATCAAATAAAACATTTTTGTTGAGTATAACAATAACACATAAAATTAGGAAACAAAAATTTATTTAAAAAATTTCGGGTCGTTACAATGATAGTCATTATAATGATATTTAAACATTAGAATACAACATTACCTTGCATCGCCAGAATTGTTTCACGGTAGCATCATCTACCATGTGACTCATGTTCTCTCTGTTTTCTTTTTGTAATAGATTGTTACAATGTGTGGTCGCTCGACCCCTTATTATAGTCACATGATTCCAATGTGTGGTCTCATGAACCTTAATACAGTTGCACTATCCTAACGTGCGATTTCACGACCCTTCATGTCGTCGCACCTCATAGTCACAACTCATGGTCAAACCTCATGGTCGCACCTCATAGTTGAACTGATCATGACCACAATTTACTTCTCATGGTCACACATCACAAAACTTATTTATTTATGTATTGAAAACAAAATAAAGAACCATAATCAATTCCACTTTCTTCTCTCCAGCTTCTTCACCTTTTTTACCAAATGACCAACAAATCAAAACCACTTGGTCTCAACAATCCCCCATTTGGATTTTGTTTTCAACTAAGTAACATAAATCATTGGAGCTCTAAAACTCAAGAAATATATCGCTATCCATCAATTCTAAGCCTACGTGAGCAAGTTCAGTGTTGGAAATAAAAATTATTGAACAGTAAAACCATGTTTTCCATAAAGCAATGACCAGTAAACATCACATCTTCACAAATAAAATAGACTCTAACCTATAATAAACAGTTCCTGTAACAGTTTCAAAAAACTATTAAAATAGTTCACACATGCAGACATCACAACTTACACCTTTAAAAAATAATCCCCCTAAATATATGCTCTCTCGAGTTAGGTAAAGCACGTATCAATGGATAGAATTATGTTGTCATATTTCTCCCCCTTTGAAAATAATATCTAAGGAAAAAAGAGAGATGGTATATAACACCATACCTTAAACCTATAATGAATGTGGTTGAACACCTAATTTCTATAGGTTTCAGGCACAATGAAAGCAGTATATGGTGCATGCCCAACTTTGATTTTTGTCATGATCAATGATCAATCCAAGATTTACATGATGATAAATGCTGTGATCAACAGAATTGTATCAAAGAATATAGGCAATAAATAAATTCCATAACCAAAGTGTAGGATCATCACATATTATTTATAATTAATTTAAGAAATTAAATAATTACCTTGTGAGAAATTATTTCTTCATTGATGAATCTGCCAATATATCTATATCGTATTGTCATTGCATTATAGGAATTAAGAGTAAATTCCCTCAAGTGGTGACCCAAACATGTTCCACAAACCTTAAAATTTTTCCATAGGAATCTCTGGGTGCTATCAAAAAATATCATAATACTTGTGTTGTTTGCTTTTGATTACCCCAAGAATCGATTCAAGGAAGGGTTCTCTTCGATCTCTCTAGACTTGAGAGTGGTGGTGGAGGAGGATCACTCTCAGTTCTTGAGAAAATTCTTAGGGAGGGATCTCTCTAGAGCTTTGAGAGGATTCTCTCTGGATCTCATTGTGCACAATTCAGGATTCTCTCTGAATTGTATCTCTAGAAAAATAATATAATTGGGTTTATATACCATTAGAGTTAGAAAATAATAATTGCACATGCACCCTTATTATCTTCGTAATCCCTAAAGAACCCCATGTCTATAATAATAATAATAATAATAATAATAATAATAATAATATTATTATTATTATTATTTCTTAACATGTGCTAAAATCACGAATTAAATTAAATATTATTTATTAAAATAATATTCAATATATATTATTTCTCACTGAACCATTAAACTTAGTCTGCCATTTCTCCATAATACTTATCAAGCCTTGAATATTGACTATTTATTTAATAAATAAATATCACTGTATTATTCACCAATAGATAAATAAATATTATATTCACTAAATAACAAATAAATATTTATAAAATATTATGCGCACAAAATATTATCTTGAATAATTGGTGGAGGAATATATGTGATCAAGTAAACATGAATAATTATTAAACCACATGTAAGAATAATATTTATTCAACTTATAAAATAATAAATAATAATATTTTATTTAATTGAGATTCTGGATACACTTGTGTGTGACCCTCTAGGTCTCTTTCTCAGTGGGATTATACGAAGCAACCTAAAGTCCAAAGATACCGTCTAGAAACATGCCAAGGATCCCATAGAGAAAGAAGTTAATGCCTAAATAACATAATACCTCATACAAATAGTTACTGTATAATATATTTATTTTATTGTGATATCTCTAATCAAGCAGGTTGCATGCTGGTGCCATCAATCTATGTGCTTGATGTCTCTCTCTTTGAATTTAAGGAAATAAAACTTGCCTATAGAACATCATGACCATGGATTTATTTAGGCTATGTCATTTCTATCAAAGAGACTGAGATATCAACTTCTATTAAAGAATAGAAGGGATAAATCCTTTCCCACATTATTCATTAATGAAATATTACCCGTGACACACCCAACATATCCTACCTCTCCACGAACATATGTCCTCATAGTTTTCACCAATACATAAATGTAAACGACTTATAATACTTATTAATAATAATACTAAAGTATAAGGATTAGTACACACATACGTAGATAGGAACATACAATGACACATATAAATGTGGATTTCCTACTGGTGGGAATCGCTCTCATAATATCTTACAATGGATATTACCAAGGCCATACACCATGAGAAGGTACCTCAAAGTCCTATGAGTCTCCAACCCTGATATCCTATAACATTTTTCCCTCAAATTATTTCATTTGGATATAGAATATATATTTAAGAATACTTCCACGGAACTTCTGGGTTCTCATCATAGTGGGGAAATGCTATGAACTTTCAGTGTGACAACTACTCTTAGGATATTATCACGTACTATGTTACGCAGAAGAATAATCATGATGTGATAAGGAGTTTATCAATATTAAAAAAATGGATACAGGTTATTATAAAGTACACTGAAGTTGGTTCTAGTACACCAACTCCAATAATTTCAACCCCAAATTATAGAATGATTCTTTAGACAATGACTTGGTGAATACAAAAAAAATACACTCTTTTGTTTGAAAAAATACAACTTCAATTGATTTATCTCCAAAAAATCCTCGATGAAGTGATATTTAATATTAATGTTCTTACTCCTAGAATGTTGAACAATATTTTTTAACAAATCGACACCACTTTGATTACCAAATCCAAGAAGAGGGGGTAACTTCACTCAAACTTTCGAGTCATCTAAATACATCTTCATATACATTAACTGAGTTGTGGCATGATTTACAACCGCATATTTTTCCTCAGCATCATTTAAAGTCTCCACACACACACACACCCATCACCCAATAATAAAACTCCACTACAAGTGGATCTTCTGTCATCAACACAACCTACCCAATCTACATTAGCATAACCAAGTAGATCGAACTTTCTTGTGATATCATATTTCAACTTGAAATCAATTATGCCTTTAATATATCTTAGAATTATTTTCTCAACCACATGATGAGACTCTTTTGGATAACTTTGATACCTAGAAAAAAGTGTAAAAATATACACTAAATCTGGCCTTGAAGTTATGAGATATAACACTCTTCCTATTAAATCCCTATTTTTTTAGGATCAACATCATTTCCTTACTCATCTTCTAAAAATGTTTCCCACTTAAATGAGTGTGTAAATAGGATTTGAATCTTCAATGAACAACATTTTCAATATTTCCTTAACATACTTATCTCGAGAAAGGAAAATTTATCTTTTATTTTGATAGATTTTTAAACCAAAAAAGTATTTCATCTCTCCCAACATAGACATTTTAAATAACTCCATTTCTTCAAAAATATTCTCTCACAATTCTTCATCATTTCCAGCAAATATGATGTCATATACATAAGAAATAATAATAAGATATTCATCTTTGTCATTTTTGATGTAGAGATTACTGTCCACTCCTCCTCTTCTGAAATTCAACCTATTTAAACAAGTATCCAGCTTGGAATACCATGCCCTTTGGGATTTATTTAGCCCATATAAAATCCTTATTCAATTTACACACATAGTTATCTTCCTTACCAAGCAATAAACCACTTGGATTCTCAATATATACTTCTTCTTATAGCTCTCCATTGAGAAAATAAAACTTGTCATCGATTTGGAATATCTTATTTCTCCCTTATGTAGTAATAGAAAGAAATATTCTAATGGTTTAATGTATTTGAACTAGAGAAAAGGTCTCATAAAAATCAATGTCTTCAACCTATGAGTATCCCTTACAAACCATTTTTTTCTTTTTTCTTACCACTTCACCTTTTTCATTAATTTTTTTTCAAAAAACCAATTTTGTTCCAATCACATTTTTATTTTCAATTTTGGCTACCAGATCCCATGTCTCATTTTTCTCAATATAATTCAATTATTCATTCATGAAATAAATCCAATCTTGATGATCTAATTCTTCTTCATCATCTCTTGGATGAACTTGTGAAAACAATGAGTTATGTGAAACTGTCCTTGATGTTATTCTGGATTGAACCTATTGTCCTTGATATCTAATGATATTTTGGACATCCACTTACTTCCTCGTCCTTGGATGAGATTAAAAAATTGTTCCTCATCAATTGAAATGGATGAATCAATATATTCATCTCGTAAAAATTCTAAACATCACTTCTACCAAAAACATTATCACATTGTTTAATAGAAACAACTTTATCCTAACTTCCTCTTATATCCACAACTGACTGTAAGACCTTTCTATCAGAATTTTCTAGAAATTTCACATCAAAAAAATCAAAAAAATTTCCAGTTTCCTTGTTATATCATCCATATAATCTACCATTTAGTGAGTAGCCAAGAAAAATACCATGAACAACTCTTTGGTTAAATTTTCCAAGATTTTTACCTTTAATTTTGATAATACAAGGTCTATTAAACACTCTTAAGTACTTCAAACTTGGGGTCTTGTTATAATACATATGATATAAAGACATGTCTAAATTTGTTTCATAGAAGAAATGATTTGGAATGTGAACTGATACACTAATAAATTATCACAAAAGGAATTTATAAGTATCATGTTCAATCAAGATAACTCAATCTATCTTGACTAAACTTCTATTCTTTTTTTCAGCCACACCATTTTTTATAGTGTGTATGGTGCACTAAAATAATAATGAATTCCATGATTCTCAGGACATCCTTAAAAATTTCCATTTGTGTATTAAACACTATTATCTATTCAGATACTCTTTATATATTAGTCACATTCCTTTTCAGCACTTCTCCTAAAACTTTTGAACATCTTGAGAGCCTCTAATTTATGCTTTAAAAATATAATACATGTAAAATTATTTATTAACAACTTCTGTTATATATTTCTCATTTCATGTTCAAATTCTCATTCTCTAATTTGTTTGTATCTCGTTCTCTTCAATAAATGGATATGAAATTTTACTATTCAACAAAACATATCTATGTGCCTTAAATAATTCCATTTATGTTAGGGTAATATTTAAGATCCTCCCAACCATACTAGGAAAGATTTTTGATTTTCTATGTATTTGATACTGATTCGATGTGTCGTTAACATGTCAAAATTGATTGAATATGGTCTCAATATCATCTAAGTATCTAGAACAAAAGGTAATACACTCGTTTTCTAAATAAACTTTAGAAATAGATCCTTCAGGTTGAGCTTTATTTTTCACGTATGATTTCAAATGACCAAGACATCCATGAAATAAAATAAATAAAACATAATTACATATTTAATGAATTGGCAATAATTTTTTAATTAAGATGAAAAACATATAAATAAAGTACCTCTCAATTGGATACATCTATCGATAATTCATGGTACCTACTAAATTAATTTCCTCGACCAAATATATAGTTAAATTAATCATGATAGTAAAAAAAGATGGTGTAAAGATCATCTCCATTGCACAACACATCAATACAAATCTATCCTGAAGGTTTTCAAGCTCAGCTGGTTGTAGAGTTTTCTCACATAGTTGTTTGAAGAATATAAAAAATTGGAGTACAACTACAATAACCTTTTCCAGTAACAATTTAAGCAATTCCAATGTTAGTAACTACTATAAAAAAATATTTGAATCATGACTTTTCAATCCATGTAACCTATGATTCTTTAAGTCGAGACACCTTGAGATGTTACTTGAATACCCATAAAATACCTTCACATGTTTTAAAATTTGAAGTAATGTATCTTTATCCCTATATTTCATTGCAAAAATTGACAGATTATACTTTTCATTCTCATATGTACATAGTTCATTCTTTATATTCATTTTTTTATAATTCCTTCTAAGCATTGATATTGTCCTTAGATTTGACATGCTCCTTAAAAAATGTGACGATCAAATTTTCACAAACATTATTCTCAATATTAATAACATCAAGATTATGATGCAACAAATTAAACTCCCAATATGGAAGTTGAAAAAATATACATTTTTTCTTCTATTATTGCATTCTGATTTCAATTGACAATGCGCTTCAAACTCATTTCCCACTATCATTCAAATGAAGTACCTTCCCAAATTTTGTTTCAACATTTCCAAGTTGTTCTAATATTTCATAACCGGTCAACAACTTTGGAGGTGGTATATGATCAATAGAACCATTGAATTTTGACTTGTTCAACCGAAATCTATGATATGCATCGAGAAATCTATGACGAAACACGAAGCACCATTTTTTACCATAAGGTAGTCATTCGATCTCAAAATCAAAGTTACAAAAAAGAAAATCCAAACTTGTGTAAGTGTTCTAACTAGATAAATTTCCATGTATAGAGAAGTCACTAATGGGCCACATTAGAGTAGTGCACATTTTGAACATTATTCTAGAAGATGCATCATATGTATCAACACCATTGCTCCATAAATCCTATAATTCTTCAATTAGAGGTTGCAAGTATACATAAATATCATTTCTAGGAATTTTTTTCAAGGAATAATCATCAAAATAATAAAATATGTTTGTTGTATACACATCCATGGATGTAGATTATAAGGGATCAAAACAACCTACCAAATGCTATAACTAGTACTCAAAGTCCCAAATGGGTTGAATCTATCGACAACCAATCCCAATCACACATTCCTAGAATCAGATGAGAAATTTGGATGTAATGATTCAAATGTATTCTGTGATTTTTAATCTCTTGGATGTCACATTAAACCATCATTGTTATTATCTATAGAATGCCACTTCATGTGCTTGATGGTTTTTGGTGAAATAAATAATCTTTGCAATCAAGGTTTTAAAGGGAATTAATAAAAAACCTTTGCTGGTGTGTTATTTTTCTTCTTCTTCTTCATATTAGTATGTTAATTAGGAATTCCAACATCACCAATTTACTTCCATCTAGAATAAGAACATTTTTTTGAAATACTATATGCTTGAATCCTCTTCCCAATAAAGTATACAATCATTGGGAAAAACATGTATTTTTGTATAATCCAGACCAATCTTGTTAACAAATTTTTTCATATAATAAAAAGACTCAAGAATCTTAGCTTCAAGAAATGCATCATGCAACAATTCCAAAATCATGTACATCACCTTATTTGTAATTCCATATAGGCAATTGATATGGTATAAATTCAGCAAAAATAAAGTTTTGAATATTTTAAACATCCACCATATAGCTCTTGATTTCCATCATCAACTAAATCATGAAGCACATTCGTTTTCTTAGTGAAGTTATATCTTATATTATTCTTCTTAGAATCAAGAGGAGGATCTAATGATATGTTATAATCTTGATTTTCTTGTCCTATAGTCTACAAAACTTCACTTGTCAAGTTATTATTTTTAACACCCTGAACTGGTTGTTCTAATTTGTTTTTATGTTGATGCTATTGTCTTGCAATTTCAAAAGCATCATTTATAAGGTTTTTCATTTAATTTTCCATTTTTGATGAAGTTAGGATCTCATTATATTGATTAAAATCAGTGTTATGTTCGATCATCCATGATAAATCTAATATAAATATTGTGTTGGGAATTTCTTCAATATCAAGTGTTCATAAAATTCATGTCTCTTCAACTATCTTCTAAATTTAAATTTAGGACATGGAAATATTATTGTACCATCAATAGATCAATTGTAAAATGAAAAATCTAAAAACTCCTCCAAACCCTTAGCATACTGAGGTGTGTTCCTTAGTAATGCGATCCGACTTTTATCTATATATATCACAATGTTCCTATACTTTGTTAAAGAAAATTAAAACACATAATTATTACTAAGTAGGAAAAGATATAAATGGAAGTGAAAAAACACAACCCAAGTAGTTATAAGAAGAGTCATATAAGTACTAAAAAGGTCAAAGTTAAAAAGTAAATCAATCATGGTTATTATAACATAAAATAGAGGCAAGATAAAAACCATACAATCATTAATTTTAAACATGCATCATAGGAGAAATACCCTAGTGTCACTAAGTCTATGTGCACCTAGTAATTCTATGTCACCATAGTAGTGGATTTAGAGTTATAACATATCTCTAGCAAGAGGGGGTGTCACATAATACTTCACTATCATTTCTAGTGGTGGAGGACCTTTCTTGTCTAGGTTAGCCTACCCAAGAACCCTTGGTTTCTCATAAGGTTTAACAAACAAGAACAACCAATAACAGAAAATATTTCATTAAGCATTAAATGAACTAGTCTCTTTACAATACATATAATTATTTAAAAAACCAAATAAATAATCAAGCTTAAGGTTAAAAGTCACTATTTTTATTATTATACCCATATACATTTACACATTTATGTATATACATATATCATGTAGAAAAAATTCACATTTTCTCAAGTGAATTTGTACGCACAAACACATAAATGTATACTTATGTATATGTGTAGAACCAATATATATATATATATATTTATATATATATCAAAATACATTTTAAAATCATATAACTTTAATAAAAAAATTAACAAGAGATAACCTCACTTTTAAAACCAAAACCTCTCTTAAAACATTAAACTTAATAATTAAAGGTTGACTGGGCATTTACAAAACATTCAGTGTGAAAAATGAACTAAAGTAGGATTTTAACCAACTTTTTATTAGATAAAAAAATGTAGAACTGAAGTGGAAAACAAGCGAAACTTTTTTTCCACATAAAATACCTTTTGAACATAATTATTATTATCATTTTATATCCAAATGAAGGATTTAAAATACAATCAAGCAAGGTTATAAAATTTAAAGACCCAAAACAAAGGGCCACTTACCTAAAACTCACTACCTTAGAAAATGGTGGAACTATCCCAACTCAACAAGGTACAAGACACCCTAGATAACAAAGTGGAACCTAAAGATCCTAAAAAAACTAATTAAAATCATTATAAAATAGAAGAACAAACCAAAACACAACCTGCAACCAATGGAAATTCATCACCTTCAATGGTTGTAGTAAATATTGGCCTCAATCGGGGCTCACAGGCCTCAGACACCAAGATTCCAAAAATGGAACACCCAAAATTGGGTTAGGTTTTGGCTGGGTTGTGCGGTCAATGATGGAGAGGAGAAAAATTAGTAATAAAAGAGAGAACATGGCAGCGACCATGGTTCATGCTATGAGGGGGGAGGAGAAGTGATGAGGGGGTGAAGCGGTAGGGTGATTATGAAGGGGAGCAATGAAAGTAAGGGTTTGGGAGAAAGAGGGGCTGGAAGCTCAGGCTCGGGCTCGGGGGGGGGGGGGGGATCAGGTGAGAAGGGGGGATAGAAACAAGGGATCAGATTTGGGGGAGAAGGGGCCCTGATGATTATTTCATAAGTGAGAAGGGAGTTTTGATGATGATGTATTGAGATCATGGGGTTTGGGGGTGGGTTGGGTGGGGGGGGGGGGGTTGAGGAAGAAGTTATTTAAAAAAAATGTAAAATATTTAACAACAGTTATTCAGAAAC
Organism: Viscum album; assembly: GCA_963277665.1. NCBI lineage: Eukaryota > Viridiplantae > Streptophyta > Magnoliopsida > Santalales > Viscaceae > Viscum > Viscum album. Next base: position 1,326,811,076 of record OY728166.1, read on the forward strand.
CAATGCTATTTTTTTCCAGTTTTTTTTAGCGGCAGTTTAGGAAACCACTGCTAAAAAATCACCATTAATAACTAATTTTGGTATAGTCAAACATAGAAGTTGGTAAATCCTTTCCCTTTACTAATCACTCATAATAACTACCGCTCAATGTATGGGGAATTAAAGTTTATTCAGGAGAGGTGATACATCAAAGAATGAAGAAAAGAAAATTAAAATAGGGAAATAAATCTACAGTAGGGTGTCATACAGATCTTCCCTCACCAATCAATCACTTTCAATCCAGCCCTGTCCTCTTTTTTATAGGCATAGAAGAGGCTTTAGGCCATCATAAATGGAAAATAATGGAACTTATTCCATCCCATGGTAAAAAACTTTAATTCTCATTGAATATGAAAATTTTCAGCCTGACAGTCATTTCCACATTATATAACAGATATTCATGATGTGTAATGAAACCGGTTTAGCCAAGTTTCAATTTGTTTCTTCATTTATGATCTCCGAATTTGGTCTTTAACTCTAATGCAACTTCAATCTACCCTCAAAATCTCGGTGTCATAGTGATCCAGGAAGTGGGCCAACAAAAAATGTTTACAGATTACTATATTCATCTCTTTTTTGTTCATTTTTGATCAAACTACTTATCTTGACACAAAACATAAAAACAATTAAATACTGGCTTGATTAATCATTTAACATGTATAAAAAATATGTTTTATATTAAAATAAGCATGAAAAATATTTCTTTGTCAGTATATATGGAATAAATAAATAAATAATGTTATTTTTTTGATTTTTAAATGGTAATATTAAAATTAAATCCATTATTGAAATTATACCTTATATTTATATAAATAATAGTAAATGAGTGAATCCTTTATCTGCTACATGTGAAATGTACTCGTAACTTTCATATAATGAAATTGGGTTTTTAAAATCATTGTAGCATTATGATTTCAGTGCCTTGAATATTCTCAATATTACAATATAATGAACAAAGAATGATAATGGATTCCACCTTACCGAAATAATCATAGAACAATCAAAACTACTAATATCCAGTGATAAAAATCAATCGCAACTAGCTAATATATATTTTATAAATGAATAAAATTAGATAATATAAAAGATAATTAATATAAATAAAGTTTTAAAATATATCATTAAGAAGTTTATGTTGATTATACAAAAATTCAAAGAATTTTCAAGAAAGTAGAGAGTAAGGTAAGAGGTATATTATCCATCGCACTTTTTTGATTGGGATATTTCTCTTCCATGTCCATATTATTTATGTGGTTCTATGGATATATTCTTTCCTCTATTTATATGGTTATATAATGTCTCTTTCTAATGGTTTTGAATTATTTATGACGGTGGGAAGAAAATCTCTCTCTCCCCCGCCCCCTTTACATTTCTTGTTCTGTCACTTTATCCCACCACTTTCATCTTCTTTTTTAATTAAGCATACCTTTTAAATTTTCATGTTTAATGTTTTTAAAACACTTCTGTTTCTTTTATCCTTAATTTTAAAGTCATTTAGTTATACCTTATTTTTTTTATATAAAACAATTACTTCAAAATGAAGAGTATATTTCTACCAGTTTTTTATACAATTTCTTATACTCATCTAAATAAATTTTCATCTATACCAATACCATTATATGTTATAATCCTTTGATGTATATTATGATTCAATTATTAATTTTTTATGTAATCAATTTTATTTTCATGGATGAATTATTTTTTGAATTTTGATGGATTTATGATTGTTTTTATATAGTTCATATATATTAGGATATTTTATGTAATGGGAGGACCCAAAACTATATAGCCCTCCAATACATTGAGAAAAGATTTACATATCATGAGACAATTATGTTATAGGACATGGTTATTAAACTTAGTTCACAATTGTAATGACCTAAACTTTTGAATAAGATTTTTTTCATGATTTTGTGTGTTATTTTATTTTATACTCAACAAAACTATATCCTTTAATCAATAAAATGAGTATAATTAAAATGATACTGTTGGGTTTCAAATGTTATATGACCATTCAAAACTATACTCTTAACATTATGATTATTTTTTTAAAATACAAATGATCATGGTTAATTAATACAGAAAGAAGAGTCGATGGCTTCATCCAGTAGACTCGGGCCATACGAAGACCATCTGTTAGAGCTTGGGAAGGTGGTAGCATCACTGGGCTTTACTCTGGACTAAACCAAAGCTAAACTCTAACACATTAAGCTTGAATGGAATCACATACTAGAGAAGTTCATGCTGATAGAAATCACCACTCGAGCAATGTTGTCCGAGCTGCCCCAAGATTCTATCACCATTTCACACCTTACTCTTAGGTTATATGCAGGTGTTATAAGGGGATATGTAACGAGGCCTTAGTTAATTTGTGTAATACTTTTTTATAAATAAATTTTTATTTCTTATTATGGTAAATTTTTTAAATTTAAAATGTTAAAATAAATATAGGATGAATTTATAGAATTTCCATATTATTGGTGAATTTTGGAAAAAAGGGTATTTTAAAATACTTTTGTATACTTTAAATAACTAATAATGTGAAATTATTTTCAAAAAATGGTCTTCTACAGTTGTGATCAGTAAGAAATTTAGAGTCTAATAAGATCAACTTAATTTTTGGTGAATAGTAAATTATTATTAGTAATATTGCCCTTATGAATAGTAATGTGACCAATTGAATAGTAACCCCACTTAAGAAAGTATAAATTTAATTTAGGCCTCTTGAATGGTGAAGTGATATAACAGAAAGTAAATAACTGTTTCAAAAATTATTAGTTAAGTATTAGTATTTTTTCAAGTAAATAGTGTTTTACATAAAAATTAAATATTTCATAATTAGAAAATTATTTTCATAAAATGGAGTTCATTTTTGAATTCAAAGCATCAATATTAGGTTAGGGTTAATTTATGAGATTTTTATAAAATGTTTTGTTTTTCGCTGTGTTTAATGACATCATTAATGATGTAACAATGATGTAATAATTCTAGTCGACTTGTGAATAGTAATATATGTTATGAGGTGTCCCAAGTGGCCAATACCATGGTAAAATACCATGGGAAAGCCCATGGTTTTTCAAATACCACTAATGAGGTGTCCCTTGGAAATTAACAAAATATTCCTTCACTTTTGCTATAAATACCAACCCATTCCTTCATTACTTTCATTCAAAATTCCTCCTCAACAAAGATATGGGCTTTTTACCTCCAAAAGAGTCCTCCCAAGGTTCCCTCAAGCCCTCCAAGGTCCCAACCTTCAAGCTTTTTAAATTAATCTTTAAGGTAAGGGAACCTTTCGCCCTCGTCTTTTAGTCACAACTTCCTTTATGTTATGTATTCTAGTTTCCATATTATTATGTAGGGGTATGTTCTTATATATCCTTATTTATGTCCATTTTAATTCCAAATTACTAGAGACCTTTTTCCACTCTCATCAACTGATTTTCTGAACTTTTAAGTGACTCTGTTATGCTACCGAATTTTCATAAAAGAAATCACATCTTCTCTTTTATTTCAAGTTTATTTTTCATGTGGTGTGCCATTAAAATATCCATGCCATGATCTTATTTCTTTTTATTTATATCCCTATACTATATTATGACTTATTTATGAGTGGTATACCCTTGTACCATCTCTTTTTAATGTTTTCTAAAACCATGTTATATAGACGTTATGCTGCAGAATTTTCGTCTCAAAATCCCCCCCTCTTTTTTCTCAAGAAATTATCTTATTTTATTTATGCGAATACCCAAACCTATTTCGTTTCTAGGTGTATTCATAAATACATAAAAATGATATATTTTATTTTTTAATTTACATACATGAAATCCTCATTCCTTTTTCATGTGTTATAAATAACATAACGATCATGTTTTTAAGCAATTTTTAAAACGTCACGATTTTGATATGAAAACCATTAATTTTACTCTCTTTGGGTTATTTATGAAATTTTTGATTATGATCTATGTATATCACATTAAAATAAATACATATTAAGGGTTTACCCTGATAGAACTCCAATGTATTGGGTAAAGAATTTAATCTCTAGAGATGACAAGTTTTACGATACCTTGGTGAATAACCTTGGTAAATTTTATGACACATTGGGATTGGACATTGGTGATATGTTCATGAATGTATAAATTAAATATTATAGAAACATTTTCAAGTTATGATTGAAGTTATTATTTCTATGATATTCCTCTTTATCATTCCTTTACGATATTCGTTATGTTCTTATTGATATCCCTTAAGATCACATGTAAACTATTTCACTTGTTTTCCTTACGGGGCCTTCTGCTCACCCTTTCCATTGATGTATGTCTCCAGGTTATGAGATGCTATAATTTTACTTTGTATGAAATTATTATGAATCCTTACAAGTGGATTATAATAATGTTTTATGTTTTCATGTATTATGTTCCTGATTTCCAAGACACTAGACTTTAAAGATCTAGTGTTTGTAAAATTTAATGAAAAGTTATGTAATAAAAAGGCAAGATGCCATAGTTGGTATCAAAGGAGAGTTTAGTTATTTGTGGAAATTATGATATTAAAACATCAGTAATAACCCTATAGAAAATTTTAAATATAGGAAAACTTCTTGGTATTTTGGTGAAATATTAATTAAGAAGTTTCCAAACAAATAAATACCTGTCTGGATACGAACAAGTGGAATGTCTCTGGCACAGATGTACCTAGGAGTGAAAAATCTGACAAGGATTTTTGGGCTTGACCTGAGGTATCCTAGTACATGAAAATGGGCCTTTCTGCACTCTTGGTTTGACACTCCTGAGGGATATGTTTGGTTAATCACAAGCTTCTTATGAATCATTATGAAGGATTTATAGAGAAATGTTATTTAAGCATGAAGTTTTAAGACATAAAAATCCTTTATAGTTAAAATATTTGTAAATGAAATAAGATTCTAACTAAGGTTTTATTATTTTAGAAAATTCAGGAAATAAGAGGAACTGTGCAAATGGTGACCATAATGGACCATGTCCTGACAACCCTCCGATGGAAGCCGGAATGGAAACTTTCATGAGAATGATGAACCAACTGACTCAAGTTATGGGAAATAAATTGAATCAAGATGAGAGACCGATATCACTGTAAAGGGAACAACATTATATTGAGTCCTTTATATGTCAATGACCACCAACCTTTAGTGAATCTACTGACCCATTGATTGCTGAAGAGTGGATCATCTCTATCGAGAAGATCTTTTCTATGATCTACTGTTCGGAACAAGATAAGGTCACCCTGGCTATTTACCGCTTAGAGGGAGAAGATGATCAGTGGTGGGAACTGATTAAAAACATGAGGCCAAGAGTAGAGGTTGAAGATATGGAGTGGGAAGAGTTCAGAGGGATCTTCTTCAATAAGTATCTCCCTCGTTCTATGAGAACAAAAATAGAGAAGGAGTTTATGGGGCTGAAACAGAAGGAGAATGAATATGTTGGAAGCTATGAGATGAACTTCAAAAGTCTTTCCCAATACACCTCAAGTTTTTTCATGGATCCTAATGGGAAGGTTGACAGATTCTTTGGTGGACTAAGACCTCATCTGCATAAGAATCTAGTCAACCAAGACTATGATAGCTATGAGGAGATCGTGCGAAGTGCGATGAAAGTTGAATTGGAGTTTGGTGAGATCTAGTGGTCTCATAAATCAAATGAAAATAAGAGATCAATGGATCCCAACTTAGGGAGGACCTTTGATTAGGGAAGAGGAGGCAATCAAGTGCAATGTCCCATGTGTAATAAATGTGGGAAGAAACATTTGAGGAACTGCCTACTCGGGATTGGGAAGTGCTAAAAGTGTAGAATTGATGACAATATTGCATGGGATTGTCATAGTGAGGTGAATCCTCAACTTCCAAACACTAACAAAAAGGGGAATATGGTACATGCCCTACCTGATATTCAATTCTACAAGTGTAGAAAACTTGGGTACTTCACCAATCACTGTCCAAATTTGAGGGCAGTGGAGGGGAACCACCATCAGCCTCAACAGAGGACAAGGGAGCAAGGTCATGCTTTTTCTATCACGACAGCTAATGTTGAAGCTCCGAATGATGTGGTGGTAGGTACTCTTATTGTTCTCTCAAATCTATCATGTACTTTGTTTGATTCTGGTTCTATACATCCCTTTATTTCCTCCAAGTTTGAAAAGAATTTAGAATCAACCCCTAAATTGTTAAAAGTAGAGTTATCAGTCAAGAATCCTGGTGGGATTATCCAAGAATTGTAAGTGTTTATAAACTCTAGTATTTACTTTAGTGATCATAATATTATTGCAAATCTAGTAGTCATTCCCATTCTGGAATTTGACATTATACTAGGGAAGGACTGGCTCTCAAAGTATAATGCTAAGATCAACTGTAAAAGTAAGGAAATCTCAGTAGTATTGAATAGAAAAACTACAATTATCTTCCAAGGAGAGATATCTCAACCAAATATTTGTCTAGAAGAACCTCCTGTATCATTCTTTATGTAGTTGATCAGTGAAGAAAAAGAAAGAAATGAGAGTATAAGGATAGAAAATGTATCCATCATCCAGGAATACCTTGACGTATTTCCTGAGGATTTACTCGAACCTCCCCCAGAAAGAGAGGTATATTTATCCATTGAAATCATATTTGGATATCATCCCCTATCCATCCTAATATAAATTTTTATTAAAAAACTTTAAGGGAAAGTGGTAAACCATAGTTCACAAAACAAGGACCACTATGTGCTGAAAGAGCTCACAAAATTATTAAACACAAGACTAAGAATATTTGAGTCAGACACTCTATATAATTCCATGTGAATATTACTAACTTGGGTGTCTTGATTCTCCTTAATAAGTTCTTTGAGGTGAGAAACCATTCTTTTCATTGTCTGGATGAATTCCTCCAGGATGATTTTTCCTTGGTTGAAGCCCCAGGCGATGATTCGGTCTTGCTTGTCTATCCACACATCTAGCTCCTAAGTGGCCTCAACCTGAAACCTTCTTTCATAAATCCTTAGAATATCCTCATTTAAAGTGTTAGGATGAAGGACTGTTTCAGTAATTTCTTCCTTGGAGTGGAATATGAACCTCAGACAATCCCCTACATCTTCTTCTATCACTCTTGGTTATATGATTTGATCTGCACTTTCCCTGCCTTGCGGGTCTTTTCATTCCTTACTTACACCTTTCTTGACCAACCTGGTTTCCATCAGTTTAGGTAAGTGAGAATAGTCTTTACATCCCTTGGGTTTTTCCCCTGGACCACAATAAATTTCCCTGAGTCACACTTTCCTTTTTCCCCTTCTTCCTTCTTAGGCTGTGGGGACCTTTCCCTTGGAAATGGTCCAAACTGTCCACTAAAAGTTGGCTATAAATTTCATCACCAAAATAATCTTCCTCATGCATCAATGTTTTTTCTTGAACATCAAGACCTTCAAAAATGTTTTTCAACTCAACCCCTAGGCTTTATTTGAGAGGCCTCGACCTGCACGGAGAGTCCACCTTTCATGCTTTAACCTCCATGATATTATTCTTTTTCCCCTCACTCCCAGTCTTCTGAAAGGATGAGGACTTAATGGGAATGTTTGGGTCCAAGGGTCCTAATACACTAGCCCCATCCTGCCTTCCTTGTCTATGATAAGGTTCTATAGTAGTGAGCAAGAAGGACTTCCCCTGCCACAAAACAGGTGGCTCGACCTTCTTTTTGTAATCACCCAAAGGAACACCCTTGTCACCTCTATTTTCCTCCACTACCACCAAGGACATAACCCCTTGATCAGTGACTGCCTCTGGATGAGGTGAAATCAGCATAATGTCTAAGGACTCATCAACGCGATCCTCCTCAGCCTTCTCTGAATCCAGCGGATCATGCTCAGTCTGCTTGCGATCACCTAAATAGTTATTCCGATGGGCAAAAATATCCACAACCTTGGTTGCAGGTCTTTCTACTTCCACCACATAACTACCTCCCGCATGGTCCATTGCCTCAACTCTGTCCATCATCAGATCAACACCCCCACACCTAGCTCCTCTCCATCAACTAGAATCTAGATGCCCTAACCACCTATACATCTTACAATACTCCACCCAGGATTTGAAGAAGACTGATTTCTTACACCTGAATTATTCACCAACAGAAATCCATACCCACTCCACCAGTGCCTTATAGATATCAACCTCTACACATATCTGTAGGTTAATCGGATGGCTGACAGACAGAGTACGATTTTTAGAGCATATAAAAAGTCTAACCATGTTCCCTAGCATCCTAAGGATTGCAGGGTTTTGGAATGACAATGAAAGTTCAGGGATAGAAACCCAGATTGTGATTGAAGAGGAGTCCCAATTCATATAAAAATCATAAGACTAGAGAAATAGGAAGAATCTGAGACTGATGCACTTATGAGGAGAAATGGACCACATGCGAACCATATCTTCCTCCAAGGTGAAACGAACCATCATGTGGCATTTGTCGAGAAGACCAATAATCGCGTGTCCTTGTAACCCCCAAGATTCGAAGATGAAGTGGTCAAATTCATCTACCGAAGGACATCGATGTGTGAAATGAGACACTAGGGTCAGATCCAAGAGTCTTGAAGCTTATGTGAACTCCAAAAGCGATAACAGAAGTTAAGGCGCGCCTTTAAATAGCTCGGGAACCTTTGGGATAAGCGAAATAGCTGGAAAATTAGGGCGAGCATTAGGGTTAGAGAAAGGGAGGAAGGAGTGGGGCTTCAGAGCTAGATGAGAGAGATCCTCCCCCCTCCCGATGATGGGAAGGGGGGAGGCCGAGGCCGTCTCCATTTCTCTTAGATCATCACCGCCAAGAGACAAGATCCAAGAGTCATCCTCTCCCTCTTCCTCTCTTTCACTCTCATCTGTTATCAAAGACCCCACATAAGATGGAAAATGTGGAGCTAGAGGAATTAAAGAAACAAGTCAAAGATCATTTGGAGAAGGGGTTTATCTAAATGAGTGTGTCTCCTTGGGGAGAACCTATTCTCTTTTTGAAGAAAAAGGATGGATCAATGCAGCTATGAATTGATTATAGAGAACTGAACTGGATCACAGTGAAGAATAAATACCCTCTTCCAAGAATTGATGACTTATTTGACCAACTTCGTGGGGCTCAATTATTCTATAAGATTAATATTCGATCTTGTTATCATCAATTGAGGGTGAAGAAATACGATATTACAAAAACTTACTTCCGATCAAGATATGGGCATTATGAGTTTGTTGTTATGCCCTTTGGACTGACTAATTCACCTTCTATTTTTATGGATTTGATGAATAGAGTCTTTAAGGACTACCTTGATAACTTTGTGGCAGTTTTTATTGATGATATTCTGATATATTCCAAAATTTTTGAGGAGCATGAGGATCATCTAAGGGTTGTTTTGAAAACTATATTAAAGGAGATGATTTTTGGAAAGTTCAAAAAATGTGAATTTTGGTTACAACAAGTTGCTTTCTTGGGGCACATTGTAACCAATGAAGAAATCATAGTTAACCTAGTAAAGACAACGTTTATAGAGGAGTGACCTCAGCCTACAACAATAAATGAGATTTTAAGTCTTCTTGGATTAGCAGGATATTATAGGAGGTTTGTGAAAAACTTTTCATGACTTTTTAATCCATTAACCAAGTTAACTCTAAAAGGGGTCAAGTTCATCTGGACAAAAGAGTGTGAGTAAAGTGTCCTAGAGTTGAAGAAGATATTGGTTACTGCACCCGTGTTAAATCTTCCCTCAAGTAGAGAAGGATTCATTATTTTTAGCGATGCATCTCTGAAAGTTCTTGGGTGCATCCTCATGAAAAATGAAAAAGTTATTGCTTATGCATCTCGACAGTTGAAGACTCATGAGCAGAACTATCCTACACATGATCTGGAGATGGCTGCGGTCATTTTTGCTCTGAAGATATGGAGGCACTATCTTTATGGGGAGAAATGTGATATATACACAGACCATCAAAGTTTTAAGTATATTTTCACACAAAAGGAATTAAACATGAGACAAAGGAGATGGTTGGAACTTCTTAAAGACTATGATTGTTCAATTCATTATCATCACAGAAGAGCAAACAAAGTCATTGATGCATTAAGTAGGAAAGACCTAGTTATTTTTTCCATGATGAGGATTTAAAGAGATCCTTTGATCAATGACCAGGTAGAGCTGGACATGAGAATTATAAGGGAAGGGAAATCATCAACCCTATTCCAAATGATTTATCAAACATCATTACTAGAGAAGATAAAAAATGCTCAGAAAGAAGATCCTTTGTTACAGAAGAAGTTTGAGGCTATAAATGATGTGAAGTTTTCTGAGTTAAATATTGATCAAGAAGGTGTACTGAAATTTCATACAAGACTATGTGTTCCATCTATTCTAGAAATAAAGAAGGATCTGATGGATGAAGCTCATAGCTCTACATTCTCTATACATCCAAGAAGCATGAAAATGTATAGGGACCTTCGTGATCATTATTAGTGGGATAATATGAAAAGGGATATTGCTGACTATATCACAAGGTGCCTAGTATGTTAGTAAGTGCAGGAAGAGTGATAACTTCCTAAATGGGTTTTATAACCACTTCCCATACCAGCATGGAAGTGGGACACTATCACTATGTAATTTGTCACAAGTCTCCTGAGAACTTCCAAAGGAAACAATGCGATATGGGTTATTGTGGACCATCTCACCAAGACCGCCCATTTTATCTCTATTAGGGAAGATTTCTCTCTTGATCAACTTGCTGGTATTTACGTGAAGGAAGTGGTAAGACTGTATGGAGTTCCAATTTCTATCATATCTGATCGTGATCCACGGTTCACATCAAAATTCTAGAAAAGTCTTCAACATGATCTGTGTATTGAGTTGAATTTTAGTATGGCCTATCACTCCCAAACTGATGGCCAATCTAAAAGGACTATTAAAACACTCAATGACATGTTGAGAACATGCTCAATGGAATTTAAAGGTGGATGGGATCAACATATCCCATTAGTTGAGTTCTCTTACAACAACAACTTCCACTCAAGCATTCAAATGGCACCCTATGAAGATCTATATGGGTAGCGATATAGAACTCCTACTTGTTGGGATGAAGTTGGTGAGAGAAATCTTCTTGGGCCTGATCTTGTGTAGGAGATGATAGAAAAGGTCCATGACATCCAGCAACACATTAAGCCTTCTCAAAGTCGGCAAAAGATCTATGCCAATGACCAATGAAGGGACTTGGAGTTTTATGTTGGTGAAAAAGTCTTTCTTCGAATTTCACTTTGGAAGAGATTCATGAGGTTTGGGAAGAAATGGAAGCTCAGCCCTAGGTACATTGGACCCTATGAAATCCTTGATTGCATAAGAGCAGTGGCCTATCGGCTTGCACTTCCTCAAAATTTAGCACAAGTTCACGATGTCTTCCACATATCCCTCTTGAGGAAGTATATACCTGACCCTTCACATGTACTAAATCTAGAGGTGGTACAACTGGAACATAACCTCTCTTTTGAGGAGAAGCCAGTGGGGATATTGGATTGTAGAGAAAAGGTTCTACGCAACAATACTACCTTCCTTGTTAAAGTGTTGTGGAGGAACCAAAAATTTGAAGAAGCCATGTGGTAACTAGAGGAGTCTATAAGGAAAAAGTACCCACACCTTTTATCTTCAGAAGGTACGAGTTAAAATTTCAGGGATGCAATTTATTAAGGGGGGGGGGGGAGAATGTAACGACTCAAACTTTTGAATAAGATTTGTTTTCTAATTTTGTGTGTAATTTTATTTTATACTCAACAAAACTAAATCCTTTAACTAATGAAGTGAGTATAATTAAAATGAGATAATTGTGTTTCACTGTTATATGACCATTGGTCAATATGACCGTTGGTCAATATGACCGTTGGTCAATATGACCGTTGGTCAATATGACCGTTGGTCAATATGACCGTTGGTCAATATGACCGTTGGTCAATATGACCGTTGGTCAATATGACCGTTGGTCAATATGACCGTTGGTCAATATGACCGTTGGTCAATATGACCGTTGGTCAATATGACCGTTGGTCAATATGACCGTTGGTCAATATGACCGTTGGTCAATATGACCGTTGGTCAATATGACCGTTGGTCAATATGACCGTTGGTCAATATGACCGTTGGTCAATATGACCGTTGGTCAATATGACCGTTGGTCAATATGACCGTTGGTCAATATGACCGTTGGTCAATATGACCGTTAGAAACTATACTCTTAACATTATGATTATTTTTTATAAATACAAATTATCATGGTTAATTAATACATGAAGAAGAGTCAATGGCCTCATCTAGTAGACTCGGGCCATACGAAGCCCATATGTCAAAGCTTGGGAAGGAGGTAGCATCACTGGGCTTTGCTCTAGACCAAGACCAAGCTGAACTCCAACACATTAAGCTTGAACGGAATCACTTACGGGAGAAGTTCAAGCTGATAGAAATCCCCACTCAGGCAATGTTGTCTGAGACGCCCCAAGATTCTATCATCATTGCACACCTTACACTTAGGTCCTATGCAGGTGTTATAGGGGGCTATGTAACAAGGCCTTAGTTACTTTATGTAATCCTTTTGTATAAATAAATTATTATTTCTTATTATGGTAAAATTTGTGAATTTAAAATATTAAAATAAATATAGGATGAATTTATAGAAGTTCCATATTATTGGTGAATTTTGGAAAAAATGGTATTTTAAAATATTTTCGTATACTTTAAATAATTAATAATGTGAAATGATTTTCAAAAAATGGTCATCTATAGTTGTGATCAGTAAGAAATTTAGAGTCTAATAAGATCAAATTTATTTTTAGTGAATATTAAATTATGAATAGTAATATTACCCTTATGAATAGTAATGTGACCAATAGAATAGTAACCTCACTTAAGAAATTATAAATTTAATTTAGGCCACTTGTATAATGAAGTGATATAATAGCATAAGTAAATAACTGTTTCAAAAATTATTAGTTAAGTATTAATATTTTTTCAGGTAAATAGTGTTTTTACTAAAAAATTAAATATATCATAATTAAAAAATTATTTTCATAAAATGGAGTTCATATTTTAATTTATAGCATCGATATTAGGTTAGGGTTAATTTATGATCTTTTTATAAAATGTTTTGTTTTCGGTGAATAGTAAAAATATAGTTTTGAGTTTCGGTATGTTTAATGACATCATTAATGATGTAACAATGATTTAATAATTCTGGTCAACTTGTGAATAGTAATATATTTTATGAGGTATCCCAATTGTCCAATACCATGGGAAAATACCATGGGAAAGCCCATGGTTTTGCAAATACCACCAATGAGGTGTCCCTTGGAAATTAATAAAATATCCCCGCACTTTTGCTATAAATACCAACCCATTCCTTCATTCCTTTCATTCCAAATTCCTCCTAAATGAAGATCTAGTATTTTTTCCTCCCAAGGAGTCCTCCCAAGATTCCCTCAAGCCCCCAAGGCACCAACCTTTGAGCTTTTGAAGTTACTCTTCAAGGTAAGGGAACCTTTCACCCTCCTCTTTTAGTCATGACTTCCTTTATGTTATATATTCCACTTTCCATTTTATTATGTGGGGGGTATGTTCTTATATATCCTTATTTCTTTCCATTTTATGTCCAAATTATGATATACCCTTTCCACTCTCATCAACCAATTTTCTGAATTTTTAAGTGACGCCATTAGGCTGCCAAATTTTCGTAAAAGAAATCACATCTTCTCTTTTATTTCAAGTTTCCTTTTCATGTGGTGTGTCATTCAAATATAAATTTCATGATCTTATTTATTTTTATTTATGTCTCTATAATTTATTATGATTTATTTATGAGTGGGTTACCCTTGTACCCTCTCTTTTTAATGTTTTCTAAAACCATTTTATATAGCCGTTATGCTACAGAATTTTCATCTCAAAATCCCTCTCTCTTTTTCTCAGGAAATTATCTTATTTTATTTATGTGAATACACAAACCTATTTTTTTTATAGGGGTATTCATAAAGACATACAAATGATATATTTTATTCTGTAATTGACATACATGAAACCCTCATTCCTTTTCCATGGGTTATAAATGACATAACCATCATGTTTTTAAGCACTTTTTAAAACATCATGATTTTGATATGAAACCCATTACTTTTACTCTCTTTGAGTTATTTATGAAATGTTTGATTATTATCTATGTGTATCACATGAAAATAAATACATATTAAGGGTGAACCTTGATATCTCTTCAATTCATTATGTAAAGAATTTAATCTCTAGAGATGACAAGTTTTACGATACCTTAGTGAATAACATTGGTAATTTTTATGACACCATGGGATTGGACCTTGGTTATATGTTCATGAATGTATAAATTAAATATTGTATCCACATTTTCAAGTTATTATTCAAGTTATTATTTCTATTATATTCCTCATTATCATTCCTTTACGATATCCCTCACGTTCTTATTGATATCACTCAAGATCACATGTAAACTGTTTCACTTGTTTTACTTATTGGTCCTTCTACTCACCCTTTCCATTGATGTATGTCTCCAGGTTATGAGATATAGTAATTTTACTTAGTATGAACTTATTATGAAGCCTTAAAAGTGTATTATAAGAATGTTTTATATTTTTATGTATTATGTTTCTAATTTCCATGACACTATAATTTAAATATCATCTATTTGTAAAATGTAATGAAAAGTTATAAAATAAAAAGGCGGGATGCCATAACAATTCTATTGAATGTGGTCGGTTATCTTAGTTCACTGTACTATAATAGTTTTTGTGGTTAGCCTTAATATATGTTTATTATATCCTGTGATTATGTATGCGCCACATTCTTATGTGATATCACATCATTAGGTTATGTTTGTTGTTTATGATTTAATGACTCATGTTTAAATTAATATAGTTTCCTTATACTATTATCAGGTACCATGATTATGTTTTTATACCTATATGTTCTTTTTTGTCGGAATGGTGGAGCCAAATCTATTAGAAGAATTTAGGAAAATATCTAGCAGCCTATGCTATAGTAGAGAAGATCAAAGACATTGATCACTATACTATAACAGTGTGGACTTCAACATGTACTGTAACAACATGGACCACTATTAGAAAAAATGTCTTTCATATCAATGTTTTAACATCGACATAACCAATGTTAAAATTTAAAGGACCATTCAGGAGCTGTGTAGCCACTGGGGGGGGGGGGGTGGCTCATTGGTATGCTATTTTTATGTTTTTTTATTTTTAAAACAACCTTCACCTACAATTAGAGAGAATTAAATCCAATGAAATAGAACACAAAATCTCACCCACAGTAATACAAGAATTTACAAGGTTCACTACTCAATAAGAGTAACTAGTCTTTTAAATGATCTGGAAACAATCTAAGATCACAAATCCACTAGAAAAAATCCATTGTGGTTTACAACAATAATAATATATCCATCAATTATTTTTCACTATAGTCCATTGATAGTGTATTTTTTTTTCATATATATAATAATATAAAATGGATTTTTCAACAACGGAATGAACCTTCACTAACAGGCTTCAACATGTCATCACTATACTATAATTATTCACACTTAACCTTTTGCAAGTTAGATCTTCTTCCTCTTCTATTTGTTTCACAATAGTGAGAAAAATCCTCTCCTATTCTTCATCACTATCTATTCTTATTACTTTTATACAAAAAAATTTAACTCTAATATGAAACAGCTGTAAAATATATATCATGCAATGATGATTACCTTTTTTATTTCTTCTTTATTCAAATATTTATGACTGTTGGAACCAATTATGTTATTTACTGAAAATTAAGTATGGTTTGTGTTTTTTATGAATACTCACATGTAAGATAAGAGAGTTTTCAAGTAAATAGATCTTATAGTTCAAGATGACAACAATATTGAAGGTGGCACCATTTCCCAGTATTTTCCAATTTTTTGGGGTCCAAAATTTGGAGGATGGATTGCAGCATAAAAATTGGATCTTCTTGAAGGACTTATAAAAATATGGAAAAGGAATGAGTTTCTTGAAGATAGGATTTGTAGTTGTCATTCTGCGAAGGATCAAAGAAAGCTGGTGGTGATCTACCTGATAGGAACGAACATCATGAATGATAAAGAATTGGTGCATTGTGATTGATGACGATGATCTCAATGATGACAAGAATTGGAGCATCACGACATGCAATGGTTTTGTCAAAAACCTACATGATTATGATGATAATCATGAATGAAAAATTTCCATGGAGCATCCTGAATAGAGAAGTTACACGAAGGTGATTTTGAAAGATCTGGAAAATTTGCTAGGAGACGGTGGAGCATCATGAATAACCAAGCCTATAAATATGAGGCCACCCCTCTTCACGTTTGTTGATTTTTTCAAGGAATATTAAAAAACTCTATGATTTTACAAACCTAATGGATCTTCATGAATCTGGATTTCTATGAGAGCTTGAGCATCACGAAAATAATATAAGTCTTGACTGATGCCCATGATTTTGATTAAAGGGAGCTTTGTGATGATGGGATATTTTTTGTTGAATCAGTGATCTTCACGAAGATAATTTGTTCAATAAAGGAAGTGAGATTCATGAAGACGGTTTTCTCTATGAAAGAAGTGAGCTTCATGAAGGTAGTGAGCTTTGCGAAAGGTAGTATTGAACATCAAGTTTAAGTGTAAAGGGATTTCAGAGAGCATAAACTCAGGTCAATGGTGTAAGAAGAGTCTCATGCTTTTCAGAGACAAAGAATTTAATTCCAATTCATTGAAGTGACCTTCAAGTTGATAAATTGAGTAAGATTTTTCTCTCAGTAGTGAGCTAGTGGGAGTTGACAGAAGTGTTTCGAGGGATGCACTGAGCTATCCCTAAAATCTTGTTAAGACAGTGTGATTAGTACAAAGTGATTGTATCTCAACTTTTTTATTCCACAACTAGTGAAAATTAGTATATTTAGGTATGACTGATACAATATCGGTGTATGCTCCT
Organism: Viscum album; assembly: GCA_963277665.1. NCBI lineage: Eukaryota > Viridiplantae > Streptophyta > Magnoliopsida > Santalales > Viscaceae > Viscum > Viscum album. Next base: position 1,326,828,148 of record OY728166.1, read on the forward strand.
TGGACTGACCCTTAGTGATGAACCAGGTAAAATTGATGTGTTGTCTCTGCATGTGAATGTTTGATTGCTGATCGAATCCATCATAAAAGTTCACCAAGTTCCTACCAATGTAGAAATAGGATCCGTCATATTAAAATAAAAAGTTAACACCCTAATTCAACCCTCCCCTATCAGGGTGTTCTAGGGTCTTACAAGTGGTATCAGAGGGAGGTTCACATATGTTGGATACTCTACAATAAATCTATTCATTGTTTAAGACTTGAGTTTCTTTCCTAAGTCAACAATGAAGTGAAATTTTCATGAAGATATAGTTATCTCTGAGCATAAGTTTATATCCAACAAGACCATGATTAACAGGAAAAATAAAGATAAGAGACAATTGAAGAAGTCCATTTTATCTAAAGAATAGGTAGTATCTAGTTCTCCATGCCTTTCTAACAATAAAGATATATCAATATTGAAAGGTAAAGATAAGGTGGATCAGGTTTTTACCAATGGAAATGAAAACACTTATACCTCATGTAAATTAAAATTGTCAAGTGACTAGGAGGTATGTGTTAGAAACTTTGAAAGTTTTCCTCAAAATAAGTATCACATAAAAAGTGGTGATGATGATCAATCTACAACATCATAAGAATTTTCAGTTGATATATTAAGAAATTTTATCCATGATATTCTTAAATAAAGAGATTCCCTTGTTTGTGGAGTATTTCAATGTATGCAGCTAGAAATCACCCATCTAAGGAAAGAAGAAGAATCTTTGGAGGAAGGATTTTAAAGAAAAATTATAGAATGTTTTAATCTCTCTAAACAGGTTGTAACCTTTGAATAAACAAAGAGGGAACTTGAAATAAGATCCTCAAAATACTTTAAATAAGTTGAGGAGAAAGAGAGAGTAAAAAATACCCTTGATGAATAGATCCATGAACTTGAAGATAAATTGAAAAATATCATTGATGTCAAGGGTCTTCAATTGGAAGAAATATCCAAGAAGATCAAGGAACTTGACTCTTTGATTCAGAATAAAGTTAATATACATGAATAAGAAGTTGTTAGAATGGAGAATTCTTGTGAAGAGAATATAATAATGATTTAAGAACATACAATAAGCATAAACATTAAATATCTAGATTTGGAACCTCATTTGGCCAATATTGAGAAGACACATATTGTGACTCCACAAAAGAAGGAAGCAATTTCTATTGCTACTCAATGATCACTGAATGATTCCAAAGCTAAAATACCTCTAACATGTGATAAAAAGATCATGAAATATTTTAATGATATATCTCAAGAAACTAAGAAGAAACAAGTACCATCCAAACCAACTTGTGTTAATGTCTCTAAACCTATTATCATGAAGAGTGCATGTTGTAAGACAAATACTGGGCAAGTATGGATGAAGAAAGGAGATAAACCTACCACCATGACTAGGGTGGATAATAAAATGAGTATAGAAGCTAGTTTCCCATAAAGAGCATAACAAGTCATGAATAAGATCCAATAATCTTATACATAATATATAAGGAGATCAAGGTTTGTTGGTCAATGTTGGTGCTGCAAAAAATTTGGGTATTGTGCATTGGATTGTTGGTACAATCATCTGAATAAAAAATCACAAAGGAAGTCTATTTCAATGGGATGAAAACCAGAAAAGAAGATGAAACATTCACATGTCTAGAATAATATGTATACTGCAAATAGATTTGGGATGCTTTATAACATCTGTGATGTATGCAATGGAAGTGGTTATAAGGTTGGTACATGCTTATCTCAGTATTCATTCATTGTTGATAAGGAAAGAAGACCACAAAATCTGTTTAAGTATGAAGAAGCTACCTTAGGAAGAAATCATAGGAACATTATAAATAAAAATTATCCTAAGAAGACATCAAGTAAGAAAGATGAGAAGACCCTAGATTCTAAATCCATGAATTTGAAGGGTAGCACATCCAAAATAACTACTAAGAGGGATGGCACTCAGACAAACCCATGTGGAAGACGCAAACTTGCTGCAAGAGTTCTTAATGACATGTTAGTTATCTAGCCAGAAGATTTGGAAAGAATGATGAAACTTGAAGATGCATAGACCAAGGATGGTGCAAAAGGAAAAGAAAATATTTCACATGATGAAGACAAAGTGAATGAGAGTTTTCAAACTAGAGGAAAATCACATGTTAATGATGTTCTGTGTGAGAGATGCATGAAATCTGGTCACATTATAAAATGATGTTTAACCTTAATATGAGAGAAAGAAGCAGTCCTTAACAAGAGTAAGAATTCATCATCCATGATGGATGTTAAGAAGAACAATTATCCACACAAAGAAGAAGAGAATGTGGAGAGATCCAAACGATGAAAACATAAATCAGAACATATGTTCAGATGTTTAAGCATGAAGACTAGATCAAATGGAGTAACTTGGTTGCGAATATTATCTCAACCATGCAGTTTATATTGATGAAGCAAGGAGGATCCACCTTTTTTTCTCTCTATTCTTTGCATATTGTATTTGTGCTTATAATGTAGTGAATTAAAGGTGAATTGATTTATCAGGGGTATAAACTAAGAATCATTGAGGGTTGTCAATTCTTGATAGCCAAGCTGAAGAAGTCACCATCTTTGAATGATTCCTCAATTTGGTATTCAAATAAAAATATGATGGAGGATCATTTTTTATGAAGTTGAAAATGCTATAATCTGGATAGCTAGGATAAATAAGGTACCGTCTTGGAATAATCTTATTTATGATATTCTAGAGAACAAGTGTTCAAGAATATTATCCTTGGTGACATTGTGAAAGTTTCTCAATGTAGACAGTCACATGTTGAAGATCCATTCTAACATATTCTCCATACATAAATTTCTTGAAATTCATTCTTGATGAGATACACCATTTTGAAGATGATGATAAGTGTTTCCCTTGAGGGGGAAAACGAATAATGATAAATAATCTTATAGAATCATTATTTAAATTCTTATCAAGCATGACTATTCTAGAAATTACTTAAGGATCATGTCATTAGCAAAGGAGTTTAAGGTGGAATATCATCAAAATATTCTTATCACATTTAGTATATTCACCCTAAAAAGAGAGTGAATGAAACTTGAAGACAAATATATGTTCTCTCATCCCATGAGGTATCATGATCAGTGGATGGGGAAAAAAATTCAAATGCAGAAGGAATTGATGTTGAAGAAAAGTTTTCTCAAATAGCAAGACTGAAGTTGATCATGATTTTTCCTTTCTATGTGAATTAAAATAAGATACAAAGTATATCATATGGATTTAAAAATAATATTCTAAAATGGAGTTCATTAAGATGAAGTCTACATTGAATAACCAGTGGTATTTCTGATAGGAAATGATGAAGAAAAGGTCTGTAGATTAAATAAGTCTCTCTATGGTCTAAGGAAAGCACCATGAACATGGTATTCTTATCTGGATTCTTATCTAAAGAAGATAAAATTTAAACGAGGAGGTGTCAAATATAATATCTATGTTAAGAATTCAAAAAAAGATTAATTTATGGTACTGGTATATGTCGATGATGTTATATTTGGCGGAAGCAGGCATAGATCAGTGGAAGAATTTTTCAATCACATGAAAAAAAATTCAAAATATCTATGATTGGTGAACTAACATACTTCTTAGGGATGCTGGTGATTCAAAATAAGAGTTACACTTTCATTTCTTAGGAAAATTATGCAAGATAGTGTTAGCGTTGGTGTCCTAGAACCAACTGTTTGTACTTTGATTACATGGATATTTAATGGATTTAAATATTAAACACTTTATTACATATTTTTCATTGTTCTACATGTCTATGATGTAATAATATCCTAGAGTATTTTTTTCATTGATAAGGTCATAGAAGTTCCCCGCTATGATGTGAACCTTGAAAATGCTATAACAATATTCTTAAATATAGTTCTACAGTTGTATGACATAATATGATGGGACACATAACATGCAGACCATCACATGCGAGTACTCATAAGAATATAAGACTTCCTCTCATGAAGTTCACACTTGGTAATCTCCAAGATAGAAGATTATGAGAACAGACCCACCAGTAGGAATTATGCATGTTTTGGTGTCATCAGATATTTCTATCTGTGAGTTTGTGTAATGATCCTTAGACTTTAAGATTATCATTAATACATTTCATGACTTGCGAACTTTGATTTACTAATGAAAACCATCACACAAACATTTGGATAGAAGTAGGGTACTTTGGGTGCGTCACGAGTGGCATGTTATTAATGGATAAGTTGAGGAATTATTTGTCCCTTCCATTTATGGAAGTTGATATCTCATCCCTTTGATTGAAATATAACCATTGCATGAAATTCCATGGCCATGGTGTAATGATGAGTTTATTTCAAGTAGTTAAAGAATGAGGTATCAAGAAAAAAATTTGATGACACTATCCTGAAACCTGCTTTATGAGATATTGTGACAAAGAGATTATATTACACAGTGAGCGTTTGTATGTGGATGTTGTTTATGTGACTAAGTTCTTTATCTTGGGTGACTTGACCTATTTCTATATAGTACTCTTGGAATTTAGGCAATCATGCCTAATGCCAATGAGAAATAATCCTATAGGGTCACACACTAAGTGTTTCTGGTGGTCTCGATTAAATTATATTTTAATTTAATTAATAAATATTATTCTCAAGATAGTGAAATAATTTTATTCAAGTTAAAATGATTGCATAAATTAAATAAATATTTATTCACTAGATTGTGGGTAAAATATATTTATTTATTTTATTGAAATTTTAATAAATATTTATTTACCAGTTTGTAAATAAAATATTTATTTAAGAGAATAAATAATTTATTTATTTATTCAGGTGTTCAATAAAAGGAAGTGGAGTTCGACCAGACCAAGGCCAGTCCGATAGTAAAATAATTATTTTCAAGATGATAAATAATTATTTAACTAGTTGGCACAAATTAAAATAATTCTACTATTATTTTGTGATGTGGAGTTTTATTTATAATTCTGTTTTGCGCAAGTTGGTGCACCATAAATAATGGTGCGATATTATTATTAGCATGGGTTTTCTCTAAGGTTATGAATGTATTAAATTGCTGTTATTCAATTAAATATTGTAACCAAAGCCCCATGTTAATAAATAGACACATACGTCTATTATTCCATGTACCGAACCACACACCTGGTGAATTGAGAATTGTTGAACTAAACAATTTCTCTCTCAAATCATCTTCCCGTCCCTCTCAAGAATGAAAGATATTCTTCAAGGCCGAAGAATAAGCAATTAAGAACAAACCACACAATACACTCGCTTCACCGCTCTATCACCTAGAGAACGAGTGGTGTCGATCAGAGGCCATCAGAGCATGTGTGGATCACTACTAGAGGGATTTTAGTTTGGATCCTTGCAAGCGCAACGAGATAATTCAAAAGGGTCATTCCAGACAATCAACATCATCAAAAAAGAAAATACCGAATATCTAGGTATTCTTTTCTTTATGAAATTAATTAAATTAATTATAAACACGATGTGAAAGATCCTCTCTAAAGGTTTCAGTCCTCTTCCTTCTTTATCTAAATCTTTGATTCTATTCTATGGAGACTAGCGTCCATCTTTGTGTTGATCTCAGAATAATCATTGATCACGGTAAAAATTAAATTTGGGTGCTGGACCAATCGCGCTTCCGCTGTGCCCAAAACCTAAAAGTGGTATCAAAGTAGTTACATCATAGTTTATAATTATTTAAATATTTTATTAATAATTTAAAAATTTAATATTTTAGTTCTTTCAATTCAAGTTAATTGTTTTAAAAATCTGAATCTCGAGATCTGTTCCTCCTCTTTCATTTCTCATCCACCTTACAGAAGAAATATTTTCTTTTATTTTTGATTAAAATAAAATAGAGGATCTCATCCAGAGGTGCCAAAGGTTCATACCCATACAACACCTGAACACAAGGCATGTATTCAGTAATACATGCCGTGTATTCAAGGTTCAATGCATCGGGTCTAGTCCACCAAGCCAAGCCATTCCATTGGATTTTGTCTAAGTCTTAATGAATCCATGTGCTGACAAGGAATAGGTGGCACATGGTTTCTAGATTACATGCCGTGTGGCCCACTGGACACGATGTGTAGTCCCTTTGGGTTAGGGTTGGACAGTGTACCCCGTATATGGCTTGCCCGACTGGAGATTATGTAACACGGATACTACACGACGTGTGGACCACTGGACACACCGTGTACTCTGAAGATTTCTGAAGTACAATCACACACCGTATCCCCTGATGTGTACTTTGGATGGATGGTGAACAATAATACACACCGTATAGTTGGAACTACATGCCGTGTACTCATACAAATTATGCAGATTTATTAAAATTTATTATTATATTATATAAACCCTTGAGACGCGTACCATGGTGAGGGCATAAAGCTGAGGCACAACACATGATAAGTGTTATATATATGTGTTTAATTCAACATCTGTGTAATGTTCATTTCTACTCATTGGGTAGTTATGAACATGAATTCACTGGGTTGCCTCCAAGGTATAAGTTACATACAAAGATAATTTTAGATTAATTTATTTGTTTAAAATTATTATGGATGAGAATATCAAGGAAATTTAGAAAATGGTTTAAGATAAAAGGATTGATTAATTAAAGATGACAATTAATTGATTCGAGCATGATTTATCTTAAATAAGAATGATTAAATAATTAAATTCTAGTTTTATTTATGTGTAAATATCATTGAATGCATGGATAATCATGAGCTAGACCATGACCTTTGTATGTGGATGGTTTCTTTTAATTTATTTATTTAAATTAAATTTGTCGGTCTACAATCCTTCTCCTCATTAATACGTAGGACCTACGTTCCCAAGGTTTCTTTTATGTAAAACCCCATTTTACCCCTCACCTGCGTGTGAGTTTAAAAGAATATGTAATTGATGGAACTCCCAACCTAGTGAATGTGGTTCAAGATGGAGCCGATATGAAACCAATCCCAGGAGATACAGAGGTGGATAAGTGGAAAGCTGTAAACACAAACCTAAAAGGTTCAAGGTGTTTCTCCCCTAGGTTAGGGTTAGTTTATCAACCACTTGATAAAATAACCATTATAAAATATCATAATTATTCCATTTGCTTTATTTTATTTCCGTCAGTTTCATGGTTTATCATTATGGATGTGTTGTCACAATCACATAATTAATGAATTAAACAATCATGCAAGATGGAACTAAAATAAACTAGGACTTATGTATAAATATTATCAAGACATGTTTAATCACTTAAGTAAGTTCCACTTAATATTAACAAGGATGTGATAATTATAATAAGAAATTCACACATAAGAGATAAAAATCCCCCAAATAAAATATTAAGTTAGACCAAGCCTTCTGTTACTTGATTAAAGAAAAAACTCAATAAAACTATGTGTTTGACGAACCCTTGTTGGGATAATTAATTTTATACAGGAATACCTTATGAAAGGTTTTAGGTTGACTTAACCATATTACATCAAGAGGAGTATCCCTTTATAGACTTGGTGTAATATTTGAGGCAAGAGTTGAGGAAATACTAAGTCAGGATTTCAAGATTGGGGAGTCCACTCAACAGATCAAAGAACTGAAAGACCATAGTTGGAAAATACCTACCTACCTAAATACCTTCAAATAGCTTGACCAACCCTTATTGGGGTTATACAAAGGGTAATATGGATCCTTTATACTAGAATGTCATGGTAACTAGACATTCCGAGTTTAATGGTGAGGGCCATTGGGACTTGATAAAATAGTTGAAGACTTAATAAAATTAATTTATTATTTCTCATAAAATGTAATCAAGAAAGTACTAATGTTCTTCTCTTTTAATTGTAGAATAAAAATGAAAATCTCATCCACCACACTATCCCTGTAATCAATTTTTAATAAAGACAACATCCTCACCGGTAGTAACTTCTAGGAATGGTTTAGATGCCTCCAGCTTATCCTATGCCATGAATGGAAGTCTTACGTGTTGGAGTCAACATTACCTAATTATCCTGCCAAAGAGGTGAGTGATGAGGATTTCTTGGTCTATGAGAAACATATGAATGACATGGTCAACATTCAATGTTTGATGCTATCATCAATGTCTAGTGAACTCATGAAGTCTCATGAAAACAGGGATGCTTATAGCATGCTCGAGCACCTCCATGGTCTTTACCAGGAGAGAGAAAGACATGAAAGGTTTGAGATATCCAAGGAACTCTTTCAGAGTAATCTTAGATAGGATTCCCCAGCTAGGCCTCATGTAGTCAAGCTCATTGGCTACATTGAGCACCTATAGGTTCTAGGGTTTAAACTCCCTGAAGAACTGTGCACCGATCTCATTCTCGCATCACTCCCTCAGAGCTTCTCCAACTTTGTTGTCAATTTCAACATGAACAATATTGAGAAGTCTCTATCTGATCTTCTTATCCTCATTTTCCAAGTGAAAAAAGATATGAAGTGTGGAAGTCCTTCTATCCTTATGGTGAATAAGAGTAAAGGGAAGGAAAAGAGATTTAAGACCAAAGATTATTTACTACCTTCCAAGAAAAGGAAGATCAAGGGGGAGACAAGGGAATAAGAGGCTGTTTGTTTCACATGTGGCAAGAAAGGCCACTAGAAGAAGAACTGCACCTAGCCTAAGAAGCAAGATTAAGATTCCGGTGAATTTGTTATCAAATGAAATCTATCTGTTTCTAAAAATTGGGTATTAGATAAAGCTTGTGGTGCTCAAATATGTATCCAAACATAGGAACCAAGTAGATTCTAGAAGATTGACCGAGGGGAGGTAGATATGAGAGTAGTCGATGGAGCCAGACTTGCTGCTGTAGCTATCGAGTACTACCACCTCATGTTTCCAACTAGGATGATCTTGGTGTTAAAGGGTTTTTATTATGTTCTATCTGTTACTAAAAACATTTTTTATGTATCCAGATTAGATACAGATGGATTTTTTTCAAGTTTCAAAATGAATGTTTCTTCTTTTACAAAGATAGATTTTTTTGGTAGGGCACATTTATACAATGTTATTTATGTGTTGGATTACACAAACCAAGTAATGGTAATTGATAACAAAGATACTTCACAAGAATCATGCTACACCCAACTTTGGCATCACTAGTTAGGTCATGTACATGAGAAACACTTGACAAATTTACATCAAGATGGATATTTAGATTCTTTCAAACTAAAACCACTTGGCATATGTCATGAATGTTTAAAAGGAAAAATGACCAAAACCCCATTTAGTGGGAAAGGTGAAAGGGACAAATAACTTCTTGAATTGGTTCATACCGATGTATTTTGACCATTTCTAGTTGAATCAAGGGGAGGGTACTCATACTTCATAACTTTTATTGATGATTTTAATAGATATAGAGATATCTACTTAATGAGGTATAAGTAGGATTCTTTTGATAACTTCAAATAATACAAGAATGAAATTTAGAACTATCTTGGTAAGAATATTAAGAAACTCTGCTCAGACTAAGTTGGAGAATATCTTAATCAAGACTTCACTGATTACTTATAGGATTTTGGGATCCTATTCCATCTCACTCATCCTTACATGACCTAGTAGAATGGTGTGAGGAAAAGGAGTAACCACACCCTGTTGGACATGGTGAGATCAATGATGAGTTATTTGAGTATTCCATTATCCTTTTGGGGATGTGAGTTACAAACAGAAGTGCATATACTAAACCAAGTACCAAATAAATTGATAAATGGTATTCTATATGAGTTTCAGAGTGGAAAAAAGCCATTTTATCTAATTTACATGTAACAACCCAAGATTTTATAAAAAATATTCTTTTTAATTTTATTAATGTCTTGTGTTGTACGCTACACCAAAAGGAGCTTTCACAACACGCATCCTTGACTTGCCTTTCATTACACGCAATCGCGACCTTCCTCGATAGCGTGTGTAATACGCAATACCGAGTTTCACTAAATTATAATTAAAAAACAAATTTTTTAATCGAAATAATTAATAGTGATAAATTATTAATTGGAGTAGTTTTAAAGTATATTTAGAATATATTTTTACAATTTAATACAATGTTGGTCATTGGATGTAATTGCACATTTAAACCAGACATAAACAAGTGTCAATCTTTTGATAGATATTGTTTCCTAAAAACACGCTATTTGTTTTAACAGCGGGATTTAATTATAAAATTAATTAATGCAACTTCTATGTTATGAATTTGGTAAAATAGACTTCATTTTTGAATTCGGAATATGAAATATAGTTTAGGATGAAATTTTGGCATTTTTCTGAAAACCTTCATTTTTTGATGAATAGTGAAACTACTAAGTGGTAGTTAAAAAACTGAATTTTTCATAAAACTTAATTTTACCGCTTCTGTGAATGGAATTTCAAAAATCCGAGAGACACGGTTGATTTCAGTAAGTAAAATGTGGTTCAATGAGATGAAAATAATTTTTGGTGAATAGTAACTTTTTACTTTTTTTTACCGCGGTTAATAGTAAATAGGGTAACTAAGGGTAAATATGATATTACTATTACCCTAACACATGTCCTAATTCTATTGGATAAGTGTAATTCGACCAAAAACAACCTTATGAATAAAATATGACCATTTAGGCCCACTTGGATTAGATTAGGACATTTATTATTAATTTATTTAAAGAAGGGTTAAAATAGTTAAAATCAAATAATAATAAGTAAATCATTTTTAATATGGGGTTATACATAGGATAAATTCGACTATAAATATTCATTAGAAAGCTAAAAATATTTCCTACATGATGGTATTTTATTTGTAATTTTTAGACATCAAATAATTTAATTTATTTATGACACAAAGATGATGCAGTAATTATCTTATTAATGAAATATTGACATAATTGATATTATAAATACCAAACTAAATGCAATTTTAGACTTTTTATGAATTACACTAATTTTCTAGGTTACTATGATATATTAATGTTGATTTAATCAACTTGGTTAGAACATATAATTCTGTTATGACTTTCACAAAAATCATATATCAAATAGTGTCAAAATTGACACAAAATAGTTTTTAAATAAAATATTATATTATTAATTGTTATTTTATTCCTAAAAATATAAGGTTCGGCCAAATGACTTAGATAAGGATATATATATTAATAATAAATAATTTGGGGTTCGTTTGGCATGTTATAGTAAGTGTATTAACCATATAGTGAAAGAAAACAAAAAGACACGGTAAAAGATAAATTATTTAACTTAGAGTTAAATCTAATTGATAAGGATAAAATAATACCCTAAACTTGTCTAAATCCTATTGGTTGATAGGATTTCGACCCATCCCCACTTTAGCTTCGAAATAAGACCCTTTGGAACCATTATAAACCGATTTTTACTTTAATATAAAATAATATTTTGAGATATTCCTAAGGTGCCCCTCTCCTCCCTTATAAAAGGACACCTCCTTCCCCTCCTCCTCACACCAATTTGAGCACTCAAGCTCGGACAACCCCTGACAAAATCTCTTCTCCACTTCCCTAGAAACATCCTAGAGGTTCTGGTCTTCCTCAAAGACCAATTTTAGTGCCCTAAGAGGAGGTCTCAAAGAGGCGCTTCAAAGAAGAGGTAACTACCGTTACCAATTCTTTCATCTTTATTTCTTCTTCCACTTCTTCTTATTAGGTTGTTTCATTATGAAGTAATAACATCAGTATCACTCATATACTGATATGTTATTATAAGTATGAAACAACCCGATTTCACCATCTATCCATCCTACGGAAAAAGAAATCACCGCGCGTGCGTACGTACGGAATACCGTCTCCACGCCGTGGTGTAATCTATTTTCCACCACCACCTTACATGGATGGGTATAATGGTGTAAAGAATAACTATACATAGTTATTAAAACATCATATTGATTCTGATATATTGTATAATCCACTCCAATTCAATTCAATATTTATGGAAATGATATCATCGCTCGTGCGTACGTACGGACTACCGTCTCCACGACGTGATGAGATTCATTCTCCATGTTAACCATTTAAGAATGATTATAAAGTATATATAAAAAATAATAATGAAATATATGACATTATAAAGCTACTGGATTTATGTATATATATGTATATGTATGTCATCTACTTACTTCCATTCAAGACAATAAGGAAAGGAAAACAGCGTTCATGCGTACGTACGAACTACCGTCTCCATGAACGGTGTTTTTCATTTCATTTATCTATCTATTATATATATATATATACTGAATATATATGATATATAAATAATATTTTATATTCTGTAAGTAAGTAACTCATGATATAAGTAATAATAATGTCAAGAAGAACAAGTCAAAACACCTACGATAAATGAAACGATTTTACCCAAAACGCTTCTTTAACATGGAGTTTACAAAAGAACGGGTAATATAATGTCATAAGTGAACCATATATGATATCATAACAATGAATATGATTCTGTAATAAGTCAATGACATTATTTAAACCATTATACAGGAGCTTCGGACACGTACAAAGCAAATCGGACCTAAGGTAAGGGAAATATCACAATCTCATTTTTATCCGAGATTGTTTATTCATAAGTATTTACTGGGGTGTATTTTATCATCCACATCCATGTTTCATCAATATGTAATATTATTTCCATCCAAATACAATTGTTTAAATCCATTTTTACCCTTCGGTGAGTTTTTAGTAATATCTATGAAAGGAATCTTTTGTCATACGAGGTACTTTTTGACTTTTCCGACAAAAGTACGAAGAATGTTTTTTTAACTTATACAGCATGAATGGATTTTTAAAAAATTATTTCCATGAAACTTCATTTACAAGTTTTCAAGTTTATTTTTAATCAACTTCTTTTATTTTAAAGTTGTATGACATGTTATGAAAGGAAAAAATGTTTTTGAAGAAGAAAGGATATTTTCCTCAAGAATGGAGTTCAAGTGTTTTATCAAAATTATTTTCCATCTAAGATAATAAAGGGTTCTGTTTTTATCCCTATTATTAAATTTATTTGATCATGTTGTGATGGAATTATTTTTATGAATTCCTTTATTTTATATGAATTGATTTATGAGGTCATGATGTTTCAAGAATCCCATTTTTATTACATGGGTTATGCGATGATGTATGATTTATGATTATGTGGCACACATAAGAAAGGATTCATTATAAGATGGGTGGGACCTATATCTCCCTCCAATGCATTGGGTAAAGATTTTATATCTCATGAGATAGACAGGGCTGGAACGGTAGGTTATACCGGTTCAGTGAAACAGGACTGAAACGAGGGTTACTCGATTCAGAAAGGGACTTTGTCCACTAAGATAGTCTTGGCAATGAGTCTTGACTAACAAGAAATGATTCTCTATGATTATGTGTGAATGCCACAAAGTTTCATGTTTTAAGTTATGATTATTGTGATTACATTTCACTACCATGATTTATCCCATGTTATGAAATTATGCTCTCTTTTGCAGGTTATGATTTCCAAAATGTTATGTTCTTATGAATACGATGTGATTGATATTTCTTTTGTTTACCCTTACTGAGCATTTGAGCTCACCCTTTTATGTTTTCTTTTCCCCAGGATATAAAGAAAGGTTTTAGGTAAAAAAAAAGGAAGATCTTTATGGGAGATGTTGAAGATCTTTCACCACGATTAGAAGATTTTATTCCAAGTTTCCAAAGACACTAAACTATTACGATCCTTGTGTGTGTGTTTTTGTTATGTACTAAGTATTCCGAAAATGTAATGTAATGTCAATGTACGTCCGGCTTAGGGTCTATACATTACATGTGTGGGGAAGCGATGCATTTTTTAAGGCCTATTCAGGTAATAAAATTGCACCTCGAGGCACATAGTGTACCTTTATAGGATACCCCAAGGAAAGAAGGGGATATTACCTATACAACCCCTCAGATAAAAAGGTTATAGTGGATAGACACTCCATATTCCTTGAGAGGGAGCACATCTCCAAAATAGATAGTTGGAGTGAGATAGACTTCGATTAAGTTGAGGCTAAAGGTATACAAGAGTTGGTATAGGAGTAGATTCCAGAAATCCCTAGGGAATAAAGTACTATTCCAGAGACACAAGAACTTCGTAGGAGTATAAGAGATGTTAGATAACTGTAATGGTATGGTTTTCTAGTTACCAAGGATGGTAACTCATTATTAGTTGATAATAATGATCCTCTAACCTACAAAGAAGCCTTAAGTGTCACAAATTTTTCCAAGTGGCAAGAAGCCATGAATTATGAAATGGATTCCATGTACTAAAACTAATTTTAGATTTTGGTAGATCCTCTAATTTATGCAAAGACTATTGGTTACAAATGGTTATTCAAGAATAAACTGGACATGGAAGGAAAATTCAATACCTATAAGGAACGAATGGTTGTAAAAGTGTTCAAAAAATGTCTAGGCATTGACTATGATGAAACCTTTTCACCAATTGCAATGGTGAAATGTAACACCCCAAACTTCCACGGTACGTTTCCCTTCGAATAATCGATAGCGTGTGTTGTACGCAACCTCGAGTTCTAACACACACCACAACTAATTAAACTAGCCGTTGTGAATAGTAATACCTACTTTTTGAAATCATATATATTTTATTTTTCAAAATGAACTTCATTTTTGGATTCGGAATATCTAAATTAGCCTAGGGTGAAATTTTGGTACTTTTCGGATAACTTTTATATTTTGATGAATAGTGAAAATTACTAAATTTTAATTAAAAACAACTTTTTTTAATCAAAATAATTAATATTGATAAATTATTAATTTGAGTGTTTTTAAAGTATATTTAGAATATATTTTTACCATTTAATTTAATTTTTGTCATTGGACATAATTTTACAATTAAACCGAACATAAACAAGTGTCAATCTTTTGATAGTTATTACCTCTTAAAAACACGCTTTTTGTTTTGACAGCGGGAATTAATTTTAAATTAATTTCTGCCACTTCTGTATTTTGAATTTAGGAAAATGGATTCCATATTTGGAATCAGGATGTTCAAATTGTGTAAATAGGTAACTTTTATTTTTAGACATTTTGAATAGTTACTGTGGTAAATATTTTATTTACCATGGTTAAAGGGTAAATCCGGTAAATAAGGGTTAAAAAATAATATTATAATAATACAAAATTACCCTAAAACGTGTCCTAACCTTATATTTGGACACATACCCGACCATGGGCATCCTTGGGTCAATTTGGGGACCCCTTGGAGCCACATGTATGTGGTAGGGACACATTATATTAATAAAGTTAAAATAAAAATAAAAATGGCATAAGCTTACATCTTTTAGAAGAACAATTTTTACATAGGGTTATACATGTTGGATTTTTGATTATAAATATTCATTAGAAAGCTAAAACGATTTCCTACATGATTATATTTTATTTATAATTTTTAGACATCAAATAAGTTAAATTATTAATGACACAATAATGATGCAATGTTTACCTCATTAATAAATCATTGAAATAAATAATATTATAATGATTAAAATATTATCTAAAACCTGTCCAATTCTTATTGGTTGATGTTATTTAGAATATGAGTAATCTTATCTTCGACCTCAATGATTTTTGGACCATTATAAACCGAATATAATTATATTATAAAGTAATACTTTCACTCTTTCCTAAAGAGCCCCTCCTCTCCCTTATAAAAGGAGACCACTTCTTCTCATTCCTCACACCTCTCAAGACACTTGGCTCGTCCAAACTCTGCCCAACTAAGCTCCCCACATCCCTCTCCTCCTCCTTGAAGCTTCCCCTTAGGTAGAAAGCATTTCAACAAGTCCTTTGGTTCCAACCAAAGTGAGTTACCTAAATTAAAGGTAACGATTTCTCTTAAATTATTTTCATTTATTTTGCTTCTTCAACCCCCAAACTCTTTTTATTTCCTTTCTTTTGTAACAACACCAGTATCCTCAATATACTAGGATGTTGTTATAATAATTATTAAAACTACACATACACAAAACTCCATCTAATGGATGATGAACATAATGTTTCTGTGGATGGCAAACTAACGCCTCACGAAACGATGATTGTTCAAATACATCTTACCGCCTCTCATGGTGGCCATTATGATGGCACTGTAATTAAATATGACATTAATGATATATATTTTATATATAAGCTTCTGTAATTCCATTTTATTTCATACCATTATTCGTTTCATGTTGTATATACATACGATAATTTCATTTGAGGAAGTGTGGACTACCGCCCCCTTAAAATGATATGACTCGTTCATACCACACATGGAACGTATAAAGGATGGTGTTAATGAAATTAAGTAACATATATAAAATATTATATTATACTGGAATAGTAATATACCTATGTATCATTTGGATTCGATTCTTTTAAAATAAAAATTAAATGGAAATAACGTTCGTGCGTACGTACGGACTACCGTCTCCACGAACGCGATGAGATTCATTCTCCATCGTATCCATTCAAGTATAATTATCATTTAATGATTTAAAAATGACGTTTAAGGACTTTATATCATTCTGGATATGAATAAGATACAACAAACATGACTTATGTAACAAAACATATAAAGAAAATGAGTAAGTTAACACCCGAAACGGCGATAATACTAAGATATTATTATCAAATCAATATTAAAAGATCATATATGATATCATATTAATGTATATGATTCTTGTATAATTTAGTAACAATTATTTCACTATTATACAGGAGGTTAACCTACCCCAACCAAGGAAAAGTACAAGGTAAGGGTTATTTCACAATCTCTTCATTATCCGAGGTTGTATTATACGTAATAATCTACTGGGATCTCTTTATCATCCACATCCATGTTTCTTCGAAATGTATTTCAAAACATTTTTACTATTTACAAGAATATGGGTTAAAGTCATTTATACCCTTGTTTGACTTTTTATAAGAGGTTTATAAAGGAATCTTTCCGTCGTTTTCAAAACAAGGTCCTTTTTAACCTTTTCGACAGAATTGAGGTAAGAATGTTTTTTTAACTTATACGGCGGGTGCGGTTATTTTCCGCCGTTATAAAATCGTCGAAGCTTTTCATACAAGCTTATAAGAATATTTTCAAAGAAAATGTTTTATTTTATATGGACCTTAAATGATTTCAAAATAAAAGGAGATACTTCTTTAAAAAGAATTTTGATTTCATCTATGTCAACATCCTTTGATGGATTTTAAGATTATTTGAAGTTGATTTATTATGATACAAAACTTCTATATTGTATTGAAGGTTTTGTGATATGTTTGACTGTGGATGTTCTATTTTTATACCATTCATAGTTTATGGTGAAATTATTGACATTTCGTATGCTAGTTTTAATACGAATGTTTATGTTATGTTTAAACCTTTTCATATGGGAATGCATTGGACTTAATAAGTGACGGGTGGAGCCCGCTATAGCTCCTCGATGCATCGGTAGGTCTCATGAGACAAACTAGTGTCTTGGCACAAGGCCTTGACAAAATCTTATTTGTAGTCTTGGCACGAGGCCTTGGCTATGTGGTTATGATAGTCTGGAATTATGCATTCCAACATTATGAAAGTGGTTATTGATTTTTGCATGTGATTATTCGATTAGTAGAATATCCATGTGAATAAGTAAATGGAATTATTTCATTTTATTTATGCCATACCATGTTGAAAGTTAATATTTAAAAGGCTTTTGTTTTAGTTATACATTGCCTTAAATGTTTATTCTTATTTATGAAAGTTTCCGCTATATTGTTATCCTTACTGGGCATTTGAGCTCACCCATTTTCTATGTTTTATTTTTCCCAGGATGTGAAGAATTAAGTTATGAATGACCTGCAGGGATTTTATGAGGGGTTAATAGTGTGGATTGTGGAAACATTATGTTGTTGTAGTAGTTTTTCATTTTATGATGTAATGTAAAACTTATGAATATATCTAGTGTTTCCAAGGCTACTAAACCAATCGGTCTTTCGAGATTTGATCTTTCTTGTGATCATGCCAATGTTATGTAATTAATGCACTGACTCTGGGTAACTGGGGTCGGGGCGTTACAGTTGGTATCAAAGGAAGTTTAGTACAAACCTTGGAAGCTAGATTTAGATAAACTCTGATTAGAGCACGTAGACCTAAGATGAACTTTGAGGATTAGTATAGAAGAACTTCCTAGAATTTTGGTATTGTAGAGATTTTGTGAGTTTTCCAAGCAATACATCCCTGTCTGGATACGAGCAGGTAGAGGCGGCTCTGGCACAGATGTACCTAGGGGTAAAACCCGAAAACACCGCTTTGAGCTAGACTCGAACGAGAACTGGTGCACGACAACGGGCCTTGCTGCACTCTTGGTTACGACACTCCCGGGGGATATGCTTAGGATAACTCTCATTTTCTTTACAAATCATTTTGAAGGGATTATGAGTATATACATCCTCAAAGAAAACATTCTTATGATTATGGATTATATCCATAAAAAGTTCAATTTATGTTAAGTGTTTTATATGTATGGGATTATGTATTTTGATTCATAAACTGATCTAGTTTATGCCATTTTTTAGAAATGGCGCCTAGTGGAAGAAATGGAAACCGTATCAATGCACGCACTCCATGTAGGGATTGCCCTCCTGCTCAAGATAATTATAGTGGGGCTGGTGATGCAACAGGTGCTGATCAGCTAATCACCATACTGGGACAACTTACTCAGGTTATGAATAATAACCTTACCCGTATGGAGCACCCTGATCCGCAGCGTGGAGGATCAATGTTAGATCGATTCATGAGGCAACAACCACCAACATTCAATGGGAATACAAATACCTTAGTAGCTGAGCAATGGATATTTTCCCTAGAGAAAATATTTCAGGCTTTGGGGAGCAGTGAAAGGGAAAAAGTTATCATGGCAGTTTACCGCCTCACTGGAGATGCTGATCAATGGTGGTCATTGATTCAAAATACGAAGGAAGATGATGAAGTATCAAATATGGAATGGAGGGAGTTCAAAGATCTGTTTTTAGAAAAATACTTCCCTCGCGACCATCGAGCAGATATGGAAAGGCAATTTCTGAGTCTGAGACAAAAGGAGGATGAGAATGTCACAAAGTATGAGGCTAACTTTACAAGGTTAGCGAGGTACGCTGGTGATTATATTCGTAACCCAAGAAGTAAGATTGATCGTTTCTTTTATGGGTTAAAACCATTTCTCCGTCGAGCGTTAGTCTCACAATCCTTTTCATCGTACGAAGACATTGTCTCATGTGCTATCAAGACCGAAAAGGAATTCTCTAAGTCTTATGACTTTAAAGCAAAGCAAGAGAAGAAGAGACCTGCTGATCAATCTGGGAATGGAAATAAGGGGAAGAAGGGAAAGGTTGAATATCCATCTTGTGGTAAATGCGGGAAGAAACATCCTGGTACTTGCTTGAAGGGAATGGGAGTCTGTTACAAGTGTGGTGAAAAAGGCCACCAAGCTCATGATTGCAAGGGGAAGAAGGAAGCTACCAATGTTCAGTGCTACAATTGCAGGGAGATGGGGCATTATGCAAATGCATGTCCTAAGCGTCAGGAGAACTTACCTCAGAAAAGGCCAAGGGATCAAGGCCAGGCTTATGCTATCACTACTGCTGAGGTAGAAGCTCCGAAAGACGTAGTGGCAGGTAATTTAATGGTTTCCTCAAGTTTAGCAAATGCATTATTTGATTCTGGATCATCGCATTGTTTCATATCTTCCCAGTTTGCTAAGAAAATTAGATATTTCCAATTTGATTTAATAAGGGAGTTGTCAGTTAAAACTCCTAAGGGAAGTATCGTTGCAACAAAGTTTTGTGAATCAGTCCCCATTAGAGCACATAAAATTTCTTTATCTGCTGATTTCATCGTCATACCTATGATTGAGTTTGATATAATCCTCGGTATGGACTGGCTTTCGGACTATGATGCGAAGATTTATTGTAAGAAGAAAGAGGTTACGATTCTTGATGATAATGATAAGGAGCACCTTATTTTTAGAGCAGAATCGTCACCACCTAATTCTTATTTAGATCCACCCCCAGTAGCTCAACTTAATTCAATTATTGGGGAGGAAGAGAATGAAATAACTATCGGTGAGGAAAGGAATGTTCAAATAGAGGATGTACCTGTTGTGAAAGAATTTGTAGATGTATTTCCGGAAGATTTACCTGGACATCCTCCAGAACGAGAAGTTGAGTTTTCTATTGATTTGATTCCTGGATCAAGGCCTATATCGAAGACCTCTTATAGAATGGCCACTGTAGAGTTAGTCGAACTAAAGAAACAACTAGAGGAATTGAGTAATAAGGGATTTATTCGCCCTAGTGTTTCTCCATGGGGAGCCCCTGTTCTTTTTGTTAAAAAGAAAGATGGATCTATGAGGTTATGTATCGACTACAGGGAGATCAATGCTATAACGATAAAGAACAAGTATCCCCTACCTCGTATTGATGATTTATTTGACCAACTGCATGGAGCTCAATACTTTTCAAAGATTGACCTTTGATCTGGATACCATCAGTTGTGTGTGAAGAAGGAAGACATTCCGAAAACAGCATTTCGAACCAGGTACGAGCATTACGAGTTTACTGTAATGCCGTTTGGATTGACTAATGCACCCTCTGTATTCATGGATCTAATGAATAGAGTTTTCAAGGAGTATCTCGATGAATTTGTGGTGGTATTTATTGATGATATCTTGGTATACTCCAAAACCTACGAAGATCATGAAAATCACTTGCGCATTATCTTGAAGACTCTGAGGAGGCATGAATTATATGGGAAGTTTAGCAAGTGTGAATTCTGGCTTCAGGAGATTTCTTTTCTTGGCCATATTGTCTCTAAAGATGGAATCACTATTGATCCTTCTAAGACCAAGGAAATCCAAGAATGGCCAGCACCTACGAGTATAACTGAGGTACGTAGTTTTATTGGTTTGGCAGGTTATTATCGACGTTTCGTCCAGAATTTTGCCCGATTGGCTAACCCATTAACGAAGCTCACACGTAAAGGGGTTAAATTTGTTTGGACAAAAGAGTGTGAAGAATGTTTCAAAGAACTGAAGAGAAGATTAGTCAATGCTCCTATATTGACTCTACCATCGGGGAATGATGGGTTCGTTATTTATAGTGATGCATCGAAGAAAGGACTTGGCTGTGTCCTTATGCAGAATGATAGAGTTATTGCCTATGCATCACGACAGTTGAAAATTCATGAACAAAACTATCCTACTCATGATCTCGAGTTAGCAGCAGTGATCTTTGCTTTGAAGATATGGAGACACTACCTCTATGGTGAAAAATGTGAGATTTATACTGATCACAAGAGTTTGAAGTATATTTTCTCACAAAAAGAACTCAACATGAGGCAAAGGAGATGGCTTGAATTACTCAAGGATTATGATTGTACGATACACTATCACCCAGGGAAAGCAAACAAGGTGGCAGATGCTTTGAGCAGAAAAGACCATGGTGTTTTGAACATGATGAGAATTGAAAGGGATCCAATTTTCATGGATCTAGTGAAGATGGACATGGGAATAACCAGGGAAGGTGAAACATCAATGCTTTTTCAAATGGTTGCCAAACCATCTTTACTAGAAAGGATTAAGAGTTCTCAGACCGATGATGAAGAATTTCAGAAGAAGATTAAAGATGTGAATGATGGGAGATTGAGAGACTTTGTGTATGAAGATGGAATTTTGAAATTCGGGAAGAGACTTTGTGTTCCCAATATACCTGATCTAAAAAGGGAATTGCTGGATGATGCTCATAGTTCCAATTTCTCTATACACCCTGGGAGCACCAAAATGTATAGAGATTTGAAGGAACATTTTTGGTGGGACAACATGAAGAGGGAGATTGCTGATTTTGTGTCAAGATGTATGGTTTGTCAACAAGTGAAAGCTGGAAGGAAACAGCCTGGAGGAGTCATGCAACCTCTTCCCATACCGGAGTGGAAATGGGACAATATTACGATGGACTTTGTCATGGGGCTACCAAAGACTCCTAGAAGGAACGATGCAATATGGGTTATTGTTGATCGTCTTACCAAGTCAGCACATTTTCTTGCTATAAGAGAAGATCTACCCCTGGAACGTCTAGCAAGACTATACATTAATGAAGTAGTGAGACTTCATGGAATACCCCTATCGATTGTTTCTGATCGTGATCCCCGTTTTACTTCAAGATTCTGGAAAAGTCTTCAGAAATCCCTGGATACTGAACTTCATTTGAGCACTGCTTACCACCCTCAGACATACAGACAATCAGAACGGACTATTCAGACCTTAGAAGACATGTTGAGATCTTACTCACTTGATTTTCAGGGTATGTGGGATCAATATTTACCACTGGTAGAATTTTCCTATAACAATAGCTTCCATTCAAGTATTCAAATGGCACCATATGAAGCGTTATACGGAAAGAGATGTCGTACACCAACTTGTTGGGATGATGTTGGTGAAAGAAAACTTGTAGGCCCAGAACTAGTGGAGGAAACGGTGGAAAAGGTGAAGGTAATCCAAAATCACATCAAAGCAGCTCAAAGTAGGCAGAAGAGCTATGCCGATAATCGAAGGAAGGATTTGGAATTTCAAGTCGGTGATCATGTTTTCCTAAAGGTATCTCCGTGGAAGGGAGTCATACGTTTTGGTAAGAAAGGTAAATTGAGTCCCAGGTACATCGGACCTTTCGAAATTCTAGAACGAATTGGGGATGTAGCTTACCGATTGGCAATGCCGCCAAGTCTCTCCAAAGTTCATGATGTGTTCCACGTATCTCTGTTGAGAAAATACATGCCTGACCCAACGCATGTACTCACCTATGAGGAATTAGAACTAGAAGCCGATCTGTCTTATTGCGAAGAGCCCGTCAAGATTCTTGATACGAGAGAACAAGTGATGAGAAACCGGACGACGCGTCTGGTAAAAGTTTTGTGGAGAAACCATAAGATAGAAGAGGCAACGTGGGAACCCGAGGAACTTATGATGAAGAACCACCAGAGTCTTTTTATGCAGTAATACCCTAGAAATTGCGAGGACGCAATTATTTGAAGGAGGGGAGAATGTAACACCCCAAACTTCCACGGTACATTTCCCTTCGAATAATCAATAGCGTGTGTTGTACGCAACCTCGAGTTCTAACACACACCACAACTAATTAAACTAGCCGTTGTGAATAGTAATACCTACTTTTTGAAATCATATATATTTTATTTTTCAAAATGGACTTCATTTTTGGATTCGGAATATCGAAATTAGCCTAGGGTGAAATTTTGGTACTTTTCGGATAACTTTTATATTTTGATGAATAGTGAAAATTACTAAATTTTAATTAAAAACAACTTTTTTTAATCAAAATAATTAATATTGATAAATTATTAATTTGAGTGTTTTTAAAGTATATTTAGAATATATTTTTACCATTTAATTTAATTTTTGTCATTGGACATAATTTTACAATTAAACCGAACATAAACAAGTGTCAATCTTTTGATAGTTATTACCTCTTAAAAACACGCTTTTTGTTTTGACAGCGGGAATTAATTTTAAATTAATTTCTGCCACTTCTGTGTTTTGAATTTAGGAAAATGGATTCCATATTTGGAATCAGGATGTTCAAATTGTGTAAATAGGTAACTTTTATTTTTAGACATTTTGAATAGTTACTGTGGTAAATATTTTATTTACCATGGTTAAAGGGTAAATCCGGTAAATAAGGGTTAAAAAATAATATTATAATAATACAAAATTACCCTAAAACGCGTCCTAACCTTATTTTTGGACACATACCCGACCATGGGCATCCTTGGGTCAATTTGGGGACCCCTTGGAGCCACATGTATGTGGTAGGGACACATTATATTAATAAAGTTAAAATAAAAATAAAAATGGCATAAGCTTACATCTTTTAGAAGAACAATTTTTACATAGGGTTATACATGTTGGATTTTCGATTATAAATATTCATTAGAAAGATAAAAAGATTTCCTACATGATGATATTTTATTTATAATTTCTAGACATCAAATAAGTTAAATTATTAATGACACAATAATGATGCAATGTTTACCTCATTAATAAATCATTGAAATAAATAATATTATAATGATTAAACTATTATCTAAAACCAGTCCAATTCTTATTGGTTGATGTTATTTAGAATATGAGTCATCTTATCTTCGACCTCAATGATTTTTGGACCATTATAAACCGAATATAATTATATTATAAAGTAATACTTTCACTCTTTCCTAAAGAGCCCCTCCTCTCCCTTATAAAAGGAGACCACTTCTTCTCATTCCTCACACCTCTCAAGCCACTTGGCTCGTCCAAACTCTGCCCAACTAAGCTCCCCACATACCTCTCCTCATCCTTGAAGCTTCCCCTTAGGCAGAAAGCATTTCAACAAGTCCTTTGGTTCCAACCAAAGTGAGTTACCTAAATTAAAGGTAACGATTTCTCTTAAATTATTTTCATTTATTTTGCTTCTTCAACCCCCAAAATCTTTTTATTTCCTTTCTTTTGTAACAACACCAGTATCCTCAATATACTAGGATGTTGTTATAATAAGTATTCAAACTACACATACACACAACTCCATCTAATGGATGATGAACATAATGTTTCTGTGGATGGCAAACTAACGCCTCACGAAACGATGATTGTTCAAATACATCTTACCGCCTCTCATGGTGGCCATTATGATGGCACTGTAATTAAATATGATATTAATGATATATATTTTATATATAAGCTTCTGTAATTCCATTTTATTTCATACCATTATTCGTTTCATGTTGTATATACATACGATAATTTCATTTGAGGAAGTGTGGACTACCGCCCCCTTAAAATGATATGACTCGTTCATACCACACATGGAACGTATAAAGGATGGTGTTAATGAACTTAAGTAACATATATAAAATATTATATTATACTGGAATAGTAATATACCTATGTATCATTTGGATTCGATTCTTTTAAAATAAAAATTAAATGGAAATAGCGTTCGTGCGTACGTACGGACTACCGTCTCCACGAACGCGATGAGATTCATTCTCCATCGTATCCATTCAAGTATAATTATCATTTAATGATTTAAAAATGATATTTAAGGACTTTATATCATTCTGGATATGAATAAGATACAACAAACATGACTTATGTAACAAAACATATAAAGAAAATGAGTAAGTTAACACCCGAAACGGCGATAATACTAAGATATTATTATCAAATCAATATTAAAAGATCATATATGATATCATATTAATGTATATGATTCTTGTATAATTTAGTAACAATTATTTCACTATTATACAGGAGGTTAACCTACCCCAACCAAGGAAAAGTACAAGGTAAGGGTTATTTCACAATCTCTTCATTATCCGAGGTTGTATTATACGTAATAATCTACAAGGATCTCTTTATCATCCACATCCATGTTTCTTCGAAATGTATTTCAAAACATTTTTACTATTTACAAGAATATGGGTTAAAGTCATTTATACCCTTGTTTGACTTTTTATAAGAGGATTATAAAGGAATCTTTCCGTCGTTTTCAAAACAAGGTCCTTTTTAACCTTTTCGACAGAATTGAGGTAATAATGTTTTTTTAACTTATACGGCGGGTGCGGTTATTTTCCGCCGTTATAAAATCGTCGAAGCTTTCCATACAAGCTTATAAGAATATTTTCAAAGAAAATGTTTTATTTTATATGGACCTTAAATGATTTCAAAATAAAAGGAGATACTTCTTTAAAAAGAATTTTGATTTCATCTATGTCAACATCCTTTGATGGATTTTAAGATTATTTGAAGTTGATTTATTATGATACAAAACTTCTATATTGTATTGAAGGTTTTGTGATATGTTTGACTGTGGATGTGCTATTTTTATACCATTCATAGTTTATGGTGAAATTATTGACATTTCGTATGCTAGTTTTAATACGAATGTTTATGTTATGTTTAAACCTTTTCATATGGGAATGCATTGGACTTAATAAGTGACGGGTGGAGCCCGCTATAGCTCCTCGATGCATCGGTAGGTCTCATGAGACAAACTAGTGTCTTGGAACAAGGCCTTGACAAAATATTATTTGTAGTCTTGGCACGAGGCCTTGGCTATGTGGTTATGATAGTCTGGCATTATGCATTCCAACATTATGAAAGTGGTTATTGATTTTTGCATGTGATTATTCGATTAGTAGAATATCCATGTGAATAAGTAAATGGCATTATTTCATTTTATTTATTCCATACCATGTTGAAAGTTAATATTTAAAAGGCTTTTGTTTTAGTTATACATTGCCTTAAATGTTTATTCTTATTTATGAAAGTTTCCGCTATATTGTTATCCTTACTGGGCATTTGAGCTCACCCCTTTTCTATGTTTTATTTTTCCCAGGATGTGAAGAATTAAGTTATGAATGACCTGCAGGGATTTTATGAGGGGTTAATAGTGTGGATTGTGGAAACATTATGTTGTTGTAGTAGTTTTTCATTTTATGATGTAATGTAAAACTTATGAATATATCTAGTGTTTCCAAGGCTACTAAACCAATCGGTCTTTCGAGATTTGATCTTTCTTGTGATCATGCCAATGTTATGTAATTAATGCACTGACTCTGGGTAACTGGGGTCGGGGCGTTACATGAAATCCATCATAATTCTATTGGCCATTGCCACTTACCATGACTATGAGATTTAGAAAATGGATGTCAAAACAACCTTCCTTAACAAGAACCTTTAGGAAGATGTCTACATGACACAACCTGAAGGGTTTATGACTCCAAATGATGCCAATAAGGTATGAATGTTGCAGAAATCTATTTATGGATTAAAGCAAGAATCTAGGTTATGGAACATTTGTTTTGATGAAGCCATAACGAAATTTGGTTTTATCAAGAAAGAATGTGATCGTTGTGTCTACAAATAGTTTAGTGGGAGTGCATTCATTTTACTAATAGTATATGTTGATGACATATTACTTATTGGAAATGAGATACCAATCTTATAGTCTGTTAAGGCATGGTTGAATAAATGCTTCTTCATAAAGGACTTGGGTGAGGCAACATATATTATTGGGATCAAGATCCATCATGATAGATCCAAAATATTTCTAGGCCTAAGTCAAAGTACATACATTGATAAGATATTGAAGAGATTCAGTATGGAACAATCCAAGAGGGGATTGTTTCCAGCATCACATGGCATTCATCTTTCCAAGAAAATGTGTCCTCAGACACATGAGAAAAGAAAGATAATGGAAAGGACTTCATACACATCAGTGATTGGGTCATTGATGTATGCCATGCTATATACTAGGCTAGATGTCTCCTACACATTGAGTGCCGTAGGCATATATTAAGATGACCCAGGTGACCACTATTGGATGGCAGTCAAGACTATCCTAAAGTATCTGAGGCATACTAAGGATATACTCTTGGTTTATATAGGATATAAGGAACTACTCATCAGAGGATATTGAGATGCTATTTTCTAGACTGATCAATATGAGTTAAAGTCGCAAATGGGATACATCTTCACTTTTAATGTAACGCCCTGAGATTTTATGAAAAATATTCATTTAATTTCATTAATGTATCGTGTTTTATGCTACACCAAGATTACACTGCGCTATACGCAACACCGTATTACCTTGCAGTATACGCAACACTATTCTTGGATCGTGTTACACACAATTTTGATAATAGTTATTCTACGCAACATTGAGTATATATATATATATATATATATATATATTCAATGTATAAATGAAATATGGTTGGATTCTGTTATACGAA
Organism: Viscum album; assembly: GCA_963277665.1. Classification (NCBI taxonomy): domain Eukaryota; kingdom Viridiplantae; phylum Streptophyta; class Magnoliopsida; order Santalales; family Viscaceae; genus Viscum; species Viscum album. The sequence continues at coordinate 1,326,856,025 of OY728166.1, forward strand.
ACAACAAAGGATTCTTGTACAACACGCAACCCTGACTTGGCTTGCATTACACGCAATCGCGACCTTCCTCGATAGCGTGTGTTGTACGCAATACCGGGTTTTACTAAACAATGATATATTATTATAATATTATTATGAACTAGCCGTTATGAATAGTATTAACTAAATTTTTAATTTTATAACATTATTATTCATCTTACACATTTTCTAGAACATGGTATAAGAACAAAATAAATTTTTCGGGTAAAATAAGTATTTTTCAAAAAATGCAGTTTTGCCACCTTTTGATGGCGCACCCACTTTAAATATAGTTTTTGACATGTTTATAAGTTAAATTTGACAAAATAAAATTCTTATTTGGAATCATGAAATAAAAATTTACTTTGGATAAATTTTTCATATTATTCTGGTAACTTTCATATTTTGATGAATAGTAAAAACACGCTATATTTTAATTAAAAACAACTTTTTTCATCGCAATAATTTATATGGTTAAATTATAATATTGAATGGTTTTAAAGTATAAATTGAATATATTTTTACCATTTAATATAATTTATGTCATTAGCATTGATTTTACATTAAATTCGTATGTTAAATCAATTCAATATTTTGCAATGTTTTAAAGAAAAACCCGTTTTCTTTCGACAACGAGATTAATTTTAATTTAATTTCTGCAACTTTTGTGTATTGAATTTGGAAAAATGGATTCCATATTTGGAATCAGTGGGTCCAAATTATGTTAATAATCTACTTTTTATTTTTGGGAATTATGAATAGTAACTACGGTAAATTTTATTTACCATAGTTAAAGGTAAATCGGGTAATTAAGGGTAAATATAATATTATAAAATTACCCTAACACATGCCAAAATTCTATTGGATGGATAAAAGTAGACCCATATAACCTAAGGGTCGGATTAGATTCATTTTATGGACTTTTGACCATGAAAATAATTTAATTATTATTAAAACCAAAGAAAGTGACAACATGTCACTCTCTTAAATCTTATAAGTATAATAATTTTAATTTAGTGATAAACATCATAAATCTTAAAAATTGAATAGTTTCCAGAAAGATAATAAAATTATCTACATCATGATAATTTATTTAGAATTTTTAGGGATTAAATAATTGTCATTAATGGTGATACATTAATGATGCAGAAATTATTTATTAAGTGAAAAATCAGTAATATAGTTTTTATTGAAATAATAATACCCATTAAAAGGCCCACAAACCTGACCAAAACTTATTTTTAGTGTATATATACACCTTAATAATCCAATGAACTAATATATAACCGTTTGGAGTCTTATAAAAGTGAATATGACACTTATATTATTTTATTTTAAATGATTCCAAAGTTGTCACCTTCATAATTTAATAAATATAACAATTTAACTATTGTGATTTTAAGATGATAAATTCGAGTAAAAGTTTTATTGTGAAAGTTAATAGATTTATCTTAATTATAGGATTTTAGTTTTAATTTTTATGCAACAAATAAGTATATTAAATAATTATAAAAAAATGTTGTAGTAATTATTTTATTAAGAGATAAACCAAATAAATGGTTTTAAAAATAATAAAATAAATATTATATGAACTATTTAATGTTCTAAACTAATTTTCTAGATAAATATGACCTTTTATTAATCTATTAAAGCTTTTAGTTAGAACATATCTTCTGTATATATATTTTATTTAAATTCAAATAAATGAATAGTGTCAAAATTGACACTATTGTTATTTTGTAAAAATAACATATTATAAAATTGTTTAAAAATCACAAAAATATTTAAAAATTATAAATTTAAATTTATATGGTATAAAATGTTATAAAGTATCCAATTATGGACAATTCAAAACAGATAAGTAATAGTTTGTTATAATTTAAAATTTAGAATGTTATTACCACAAATAAAATTAAATTGATTAAATAAGGATAAATCAAGTTGATAATGTTAACAATAAATTCCTAACATGTGTAAATTTTATTGGTTGAGGATATTACAACCCTATATCATCTAATATTCGAATATGAGTCATTTTTGGAGGTTTTTAAGTGGGGTTAGATTTATTATAAATTAATATTTTTAAGATTTCCAAAGGTGCCCCTCTCCTCTCTTATAAAAGGGCACCTCCTCCCTCCCTTCCTCACACAAATTTGAGCCTTAAATCTGGAAAAAACCCTACTAAATTCTCTTCTCCACTTCACTAGAAACATCCTAGAGGTCCTGGTCTTCTTCAAATACCAATTTTAGTGCCCTAAGTGGAGGTCTCAAAGAGGCGCTTCAAAGAAGAGGTAATGTCCGTTACCGATTCTTTCAACTTTATTTCTTCTTCTACTTCTTCTTCTTTATTTTTTTCATTATGAAATAATAACATCAGTATCAATCATATACTGATATGTTATTATAACTATGAAACAACCCTATTTTACCATCTGTCCATCCTACGGAAAATGAAATCACCGCGCGTGCGTACGTACGGAATACCATCTCCACGCCGTGGTGTAATTTGTTTTTCCAACACCACCTTACTTGGATGGGTATAATGGTGTAAAGAATAACTATAAACATTTATTATAAAATCATACTTATTATGATATATTGTATCATCCTATCCAATTCAATTCAATAATTATGGGAACGATATCATCGCTCGTGCGTACGTACGGACTACCGTCTCCACGACGCGATGAGATTCATTCTCCATGTTAACTATTTAAGAATGATTATAAAGTATATATAAGCAATAATAATGAAATATATGACATTATAAAGATATTGGATTTATGTATATATGTATATGTATGTCATCTACTTAATTCCATTCAACTCAATAAGGAAATGAAAACAACGTTCATGCGTACGTACGGCCTACCGTCTCCATGAACGATGTATTTCTTTCCATTTATCGATCTTTTATATATATGAATATTCTGAATATATATTATATATAAATCATGTTTTATATTCTGGAATTAATTAATCATGATCTAAGTAATCATATGAATAATTACAAGTCAAAACACGGACAACAAATGAAACGATTTTACCCAAAACACTCTTTAACATGGAATTTACAAAAGAACGGGTAATATAAAGTCATAAGTAAACCATATGTGATATAATAACAATGAATATGATTCTGTAATAAGTCAATGACATTATTTAAATCATTATACAGGAGGTTCGGATACATACGAAGCATATCAGACATAAGGTAAGAGATAATTTTTGAAATCTCATTTTTATCCGAGATTGCTTATTCATAAGTATTTACTGGGGTTTTTCTATCATCCATGTCCATGTTTTATAAAAGTGTTTTCATGTATGTTTAAAGTCCTTTTTACCCATTTTTGACTTTTACTACGTGGTATGTAAGGAATCTTTCTTTTGTTTACATTACGAGGTACTTTTTTACTTTTATGACAAAAGTATGAGGAGAATGTTATTTTTAACTTATACGGCATGAACGGATTTTTACGGTTTCATAACGCCTCATTTTCAAGAAGCTTCCTCTACAAGATTGCATGATTATTTTCAACAAAACCCTTTTATTTTATAATTGCATGGAATTTTGTAAAAATAAAATGATTTTAAAGAAGAAAGTATATTTTCCTCAAGAATTCATTTCAAGTGTTCTGCCAAAACTATTTTCCATCTAAGATGACATTATTTCATATGTGTATGTTTCAAGTAATATGTATATATGATTTAAATGGTTTCAATTTTCTTATGATGAAATGATATCAAACTTTTATGGATTATGTTATGATGGCATGATGTTTAAGAATCCCATTTTATTACATGGGTTATGCTATGATGTATGATTTATGATTTTGTGGCACACGAAAGAATGATTTAGTTATGAGATGGGTGAGACCTATATCTCCTGTAACGCCCCGACCCTAGTTACCCAGAGTCGGTGAATTATTACATAACATTGAAATTATTATAAGAAAGATCAAATCTCGAAAGACCGATTGGTTTAGTATCCTTGGAAACACTAGATATATTCATAAAGTTTTACATTAAATTACAAAGTGAAAAACTACTACAACAACATAGTATCCATATTCCACACTCATATCCCCACATTCTATCCCTGCAGGTCATTCATAACTTACTTCTTCACATCCTGGGAAAAATAAAACATAGAAAAGGGGTGAGCTCAAATGCCCAGTAAGGATAACAATATAGCGGAAACTTTCAAAAATAAGCATAAAATTTTAAGGCAATGTATAACTAAAACAAAAGCCTTTTAAACTTGAACTTAAACATAGTATGGCAAAAGAAAAATGAAATAATGCCATTTACTTATTCACATGGATATTCTACTAATCGAATAATCACATGCAATATCAATAACCACTTTCATAATGATGGAATGCATAATACCAGACTATCATAACCACATAGCCAAGGCCTCGTGCCAAGACTACAAATAAGATTTTTCCAAGGCCTTGTGCCAAGACACTAGTTTGTCTCATGAGAGCTACCGATGCATCGAGGAGCTATAGCGGGCTCCACCCGTCACATATTAAGTCCAATTCATTCCCATATGAAAAGGTTTAAACATAACATAGACATTCGTATTAAAACTAGCATACGAAATGTCAATACTTTCATCATAAACTATGAATGGTATAAAAATAGCACATCCACAGTCAAACATATCACAAAACCTTCAATACAATATATAAGTTTTGTATCTTAATAAATCAACTACAAATAAGCATAAAATCCATCGAAGGATGTTTACATAGGAGAAATCAAAACTCTTTTTAGAGAAATATCTCTTTCTATTTTTGAAATCATTTAAGAGTCATATATTTATAAAATAAAACATTTTCTTTGAAAATATTCTTATAAGATTGTAAGGGAAGCTTTGACGATTTCATAACGGCGGAAAATAACCGCACTCGCCGTATAAGTTAAAAAAAACATTCTTACCTTAATTCTGTCGAAAAGGTTAAAAAGCACCTTGTTTGGAAAACGACGAAAAGATTCCTTTATAAACCTCTTATAAAAAGTCAAACAAGGGTATAAATTACTTTAACCCATATTCTAGTAAATAGTAAAAATGTTTTGAAATACATTTTGAAGAAACATGGATGTGGATGATAAGGAGATCCCAGTAGATTATTACGTATAAACAACCTCGGATAATGAAGAGATTATGAAATAACCCTTACCTTGTACTTTTCCTTGGTTGGGGTAGGTTAACCTCCTATATAATGGTGAAATAATTGTTATTAAATTATACAAGAATCATATATATTAATATGATATCATATATGATCTTTTAACATTGATTTGTTAATAATATCTTAGAATTATCGTCGTTTCGGGTGTTAACTTACTCGTTTTCTTTTATATGTTTTGTTACATAAGCCATGTTTTTCATGGATAGGTTGTATATTATTCATATACAGAATGATATCAAGTCCTTAAACATTATTTTTAAATCATCAAATGATAATTATACTTGAATGGATACGATGGAGAATGAATCTCATCGCGTTCGTGGAGACGGTAGTCCGTACGTACGCACGAGCGACAATATCATTCTTTTGATATTAAAATAATATATAAATGTTTGGTATACAGAATCATTAACATGTTATATTTATTATTTAAATGAGTTACACATCATTATTATACCCATCCAAATAATAATATATTGAATAACAATTACACCTCGACGTGGAGACGGTAAGCCGTACGTACGCACGTATGGTGACATGTTATTCAAAGGGTGGATAGAATACTGAATATGGTTGGACAATATTTATAATAAAATAACAGTATATATATGATAATGGAGTTATTATTTTAGAATGGTAACAACAAAGGAAGAAGAAGTGGAAGAAGAAAGGAACTTGGAAAAGGGTGGTGAAATCATTACCTCTTCTTCGGTTTCTTCCTTTTGATTTGATCAAAAGGGATCCTTAGGTTGACTTTCTGATCAAACTAAGGTGTCTAGGTTGTAGTGAGGGAATTTGTGAGAGTATTTGGGTAGAGTTTGGCTGAACCAAAAGGATTTTAAGGTGTGAAGAAATGGGAAGGAGGAGTGCCCTTTTATAAGAGGGGTGTGGGGAACCTTTGGAAAAGCTAGAAATATTAATTTATAATAAATTCATATTCGGTTTCTAATGGCTCCAAAGTTGATTATTTAAATTTTAAGGTGGGGATGGGTCGAAAACAACTCAACCAATAGAAGTTAGACAGGTTTGGGTACTTATATTAACCTTATCTTTAAGTATTAACTCTAAGTTAATTAGTTTCACTTTTAAAATGTCTCTTTGTATTTTTATATAATATGGTTAATAAACTTACTATATACATACAAGAGACCCCCAAGTGGTCTATTAATGATGAAACTATCATGATATAAGTATCTTGGCCGAAACTGAGATTTTTAGGAATTTAATATCAATTAATAATATAATATTTGTTTTAAGAACTCTTTTATGTCAATTTTGACACTATTCAATAGTTGATTTTTGTGAAACTCATAAAAGATTGATTACTTCGAAAAAAGTCAATTAAATAAATCCTAATATATCATATTATCCTATAAAATTAGTTTAATTCATTAAAAGTTTCATATTTCATTTATTTGGGTATTTATAATATCAATTATTTTAATTTTTCACTATTATAGTAATTACTTCATCATCATTGTGTCATAAATAAATTAAATTATTTAATGTCTAAAAATTATAAATAAAATATGATTATTTAGGAAATCTTTTTATATTTATAATTAATATTTATAATCTAAAATCCAACATATATAACCCTATGTAAAAATTGTTTTGCTAAAGGATATATGCTTGTGTCATTTTTGTATTCATTTTAACTTAATTAAAATAAAATGTCTCTATCACCTACAAGTGGCACCATGAGGTCCCAAAATCGACCCAAAGATGACTATGGTCGAACATGTATCAACCAATAAGGATAGTATTTTTCTAAAAAAAGATCTTTGAACTCCCTCCATTCCATATTTGATACTTCATCATCTTCCTTCGTATTTTGAATCAATGACCACCATTGATCAGCATCTCCAGTGAGGCGGTAAACTGCCATGATAACTTTTTCCCTTTCACTACTCCCCAAAGCCTGAAATATTTTCTCTAGGGAAAATATCCATTGCTCAGCTACTAAGGGATTTTTACTCCCATTGAACGTTGGTGGTTGTTGCCTCATGAATCGATCTAACATTGATCCTCCACGCTGCGGATCAGGGTTCTCCATACGGGTAAGGTTATTATTCATAACCTGAGTGAGTTGTCCCAGTATGGTGATCAGCTGATTGGCACCAGTTGCATCACCAGCTCCACTATAATTATCTTGAGCAGGAGGGCAATCCCTACATGGAGTGTGTTCATTGATATAGTTTCCATTTCTTCCACTAGGCGCCATTTCTAAACAATGGCATAAACTAGATCAGTTTATGAATCAAAATACATAATCCCATACTTATAAAACACTTAACATAAATTGAACTATTTATGGATATAATCCATAATCATAAAAAATATTTTCTTTGAGGAAGTATATACTCATAAACCCTTCATAATGATTTTTAAAGAAAATGAGAGTTATCCTAAGCATATCCCTCAGGAGTGTCGTAACCAAGAGTGCAGCAAGGCCCGTTGTCGTGTACCAGTTCCCGTTCGAGTCTAGCTCAAAGCGGTGTTTTCGGGTTTTACCCCTAGGTACATCTGTGCCAGAGCCGCCTCTACCTACTCGTATCCAGACAGGGATGTATTTCTCGGAAAACTCACAAAATCTCTACAATACCAAAATTCTAGGAAGTTCTTCTATACTAATCCTCAAAGTTCATCTTAGGTCTACGTGCTCTAATCAGAGTTTATCTAAATCTAGCTTCCAAGTTTTGTACTAAACTTCCTCTAATACCAACTGTAACGCCCCGAAACTAGTTACCCAGAGTCGGTGCATTATTACATAACATTGGTATGATCATAAGAAAGATCAAATCTCGAAAGACCAATTGGTTTAGTAGCCTTGGAAACACTAGATATATTAATAAAGTTTTACATTACATTACAAAGTGAAAAACTACTACAACAACATAGTCTCCATATTCCACACTCATATCCCCACATACTATCCCTGCAGGTCATTCATAACTTACTTCTTCACATCCTGGGAAAAATAAAACATAGAAAAGGGGTGAGCTCAGATGCCCAGTAAGGATAAAAATATAGCGGAAACTTTCAAAAATAAGCATAAAATTTTAAGGCAATGTATAACTAAAACAAAAGCCCTTTAAACTTGAACTTAAACATAGTATGGCAAAAGAAAAATAAAATAATTCCATTTACTTATTCACATGGATATTCTACTAATCGAATAATCACATGCAATATCAATAACCACTTTCATAATGATGGAATGCATAATGCCAGACTATCATAACCACATAGCCAAGGCCTCGTGCCAAGAATACAAATAAGATTTTGCCAAGGCCTTGTGCCAAGACACTAGTTTGTCTCATGAGACCTACCGATGCATCGAGGAGCTATAGCGGGCTCCACCCGTCACATATTAAGTCCAATGCATTCCCATATGAAAAGGTTTAAACCTAACATAAACATTCGTATTAAAACTAGCATACGAAATGTCAATACTTTGATCATAAACTATGAATGGTATAAAAATAGCACATCCATATTCAAACATATCACAAAACCTTCAATACAACATAGAAGTTTTGTATCTTAATAAATCAACTACAAATAAGCATAAAATCCATCGAAGGATGTTTACATAGGTGAAATCAAAACTCTTTTTAGAGAAATATCTCTTTCTATTTTTGAAATCATTTAAGAGTCATATATTTATAAAATAAAAGATTGATTACTTCGAAAAAAGTCAATTAAATAAATCCTAATATATCATATTATCCTAGAAAATTAGTTTAATTCATTAAAAGTTTCATATTTCATTTATTTGGGTATTTATAATATCAATTATTTTAATTTTTCACTATTATAGTAATTACTTCATCATCATTGTGTCATAAATAAATTAAATTATTTAATGTTTAAAAATTATAAATAAAATATGATTATTTAGGAAATCTTTTTATATTTATAATTAATATTTATAATCTAAAATCCAACATATATAACCCTATGTAAAAATTGTTTTGCTAAAGGATATATGCTTGTGTCATTTTTGTATTCATTTTAACTTAATTAAAATAAAATGTCTCTATCACCTACAAGTGGCACCATGGGGTCCCAAAATCGACCCAAAGATGACTATGGTCGAACATGTATCAACCAATAAGTATAGGAAACGTTTTAGGGTAATTTAGTATTATTATAATATTATTTTTTAACCCTTATTTACCGGATTTACCCTTAACCATGGTAAATAAAATATTTACCGCAGTAATTATTCAAAATGTATAAAAATAAAAGTTACCTATTTACACAATTTGAACATCCTGATTCCAAATATGGAATCAATTTTTCTAAATTCAAAACACAGAAGTGGCAGAAATTAATTTAAAATTAATTCCCGCTGTCAAAACAAAAAGCGTGTTTTTAAGGGATAATAACTATCAAAAGATTGACACTTGTTTATGTTCGGTTTAATTGTAAAATTATGTCCAATGACCAACATTATATTAAATGGTAAAAATATATTCTAAATATACTTTAAAACCACTCAAATTCATAATTTATCACTATTAATTATTTTGATTAAAAATGTTATTTTTAATTAAAATTTAGTAATTTTCACTATTCATCAAAATATTAAAGTTATCCGAAAAGTACCAAAATTTCACCCTAGGATAAATTCGATATTCTGAATACAAAAATGAATTCCATTTTGAAATATAAAATATATATAATTTCAAAAATTAGGTATTACTATTCATAACTGCTAGTTTGATTGGTTATGGTGTGTTAGAACTCGGTGTTGTGTACAACACACGCTATCACATTATTCAAAGAGAAGCGTACCGTAGAAGCTTGGGGTGTTACATCTCCCTCCAATGCATTGGGTAAAGATTTTATATCTCATGAGATAGACATGGCTGGAACGGTAGGTTATACCGGTTCAGTGAAACAGGACTGAAACGAGGAGTGAACTCGGTTCAGAAATGGACTTTGTCCACTAAGATAGTCTTGGAAATGAGTATTGACTAATAAGAAATGATTCTCTATGATTATGTGTGTATGACACAAAGTTTCATGTTTTATGTTATGATTATTGGGATTCCATTTCACTACTATGATTTATCCCATGTTATGAAATTATTCTCTCTTTTGCAGGTTAAGATTTCCAAAAGTTATGTTATTATGAATATGATGTGATTGATATTTCTTTTGTTTACCCTTACTGAGAATTTGAGCTCACCCTTTTGTATGTTTTCTTTCCCCAGTTCAGGAAGAAGTTTATTAAGTAAGATATGCCAAAAGGGACTATAGATATGATGAAATAAATGGGAGACAATGTAGACGCTTTATGAACCAGTTGTTTATGTTTCCCAGTTTCTAAAGACACTATACCTATACGGTCCTTTCGTGGTTTTGTTATATGTTGTAATAAGTATGCTTCAATTTTGAAGTATTAACAATGTATGTAAAGTATGGGTCGTTATAGTTGGTATCCGAGGAAAGGTTTAGTCAACCTTTGGAAACTAGGATGCGAGAACTTTAGTGAGATCCCTAGAGATATTTCTAAGGTATGTCTAGGGATGTCCCTAAGGTTCAGTATAAGTATAGGTTATAATACTAGAATTACGGTAACCCAAGATGTTAGATATTGAAGTTACCCCCCCTTTATTATATTGTTTTCCCTAGCGTGATTTTTACCTCTCACACTATTCTTTTTGGGTTTTAGACGATGGATAGAACCCGAAGGAATCGTGTTGATCAATGTAATGGACAATGAAATGATTGTCCTCCTGAACAAACAAATGTTATGAGAGATGGAGTGAAAAATCTTATTGCTATACTTACACAAGTTATGAATCATTCTGGACTTCCAAATGAGCAGAGAAGGGAACAATATTCTATTGAGTCCTTCATGAGGAAACGTCCACCTTCTCTCAGTGGGTCTTCTGATCCACTTGTTGCTGAACAATGGATCTGTACTACTAAAAAGATATTTTCAGTTATTCAATGTTCTGAACATGATAAAGTCATCTTAGCAGTGTATCGTTTGGAAGGTGATGCTGATCAATGGTGGAATCTTATGAAGAATATGAGGCCAAGAGATGAAATTGAGTCCATGGAATGGGACGAGTTCAAGAACTTATTTTTCAATAAGTACTTCCCTCGTATTCTTCGAACAAAGATGGAGAAGTATTTTCTTGAACTAAAGCAAAAGGATGATGAATCTGTTGGTATATACGAAGCTAATTTTACAAGGCTTGCAAGGTATGCATCTGGATTTATCATCCAACCTGAAAGTAAAGTTGATCGATTCTTCAGTGGCTTAAAACCAAATCTTCGAAGGGCATTAACTATAAGAGACTTCAGTAGCTATGAAGAAATTGTGCGTTGTGCTATCAAGGTAGAAATGGAAGTTTGTGTTACTTATCCATCTCATAGTTTTGACAAGAAACGAAAGATGGAGTTCAAGGAGAAATCTCAGAATAATGGTGAAAAGAAGATGGATGTTTTCTTATGCTCAAAGTGTGGAAAGAAGCATGGTTGAGATTGTCTTAAAGGGACTAGAAAATGTTTTAAGTGTGTAAAAGAAGGTCATCGAGCAGCTGAGTGTCGAAGTAATGGAAAAAGGGTTTCTAATGATGTGAATAAAGAAAAGACTACAGAGAACGCACCACCAACACTTCAATGCTTAAAGTGCAAGGAAATGGGGCATTATGCTAATAAATGCCCTAATCCAAGGGTTAGTGATGATCGACATGAGCAACCACTTAAGGAAAAGGACAAAGGGAAGTCACATGCGATCACTATTGGAGATGTTGAATATGACAACAATGTGGTGGAATGATTAAGTGTTTATGTAATGAGATTCCAAAATAATATTGTATATAGTATCGTGGAATATTGGAATATTTATGTATTGGTATATTGTGGTTTTCAATGGTCCCGGTAACCATGGAATGTGATTGAGATATTTTTGAAAAAAAGATGATGAAAGGAAAATGAGAAAATGAAATGTTTAACCGTATTCATGAGCTCATGACTGATATAAGGAGAAGGTTATATCATGGTTTGAGTATATAATTTTTTTGGATTTTGGTATGTGGAAAGAGTTAACTTTTTACTGCATTCATGTTTTCACTAAGGTTCAATGGGTATTAATTCTTCAAGAGAATACATGATTAAGGTATTCACATGTTTGTAATTTGACCAACAAGACATATCTTATGATATATGGGGATCAACGATGGTATTAAATATCTGGTAATCGTTTTGACTATATTATGAGAGTGGACTGCAATATTATGGATAAGCCTAAAGATTGGAATGGATTATGTTGGACATAAGTTAGTATTGTTTAAGGATAGAAGTTTTTTCGATATTATTGATGGGATGTTATAGTAATATAGTTTTAGAAAAAGTACAACCTGCAGGACGGGCGACAGCCCATCGCGTCGGACAGGGCTGTGGGAATCGAACCCACAACTGAAATGCGACTGACCTTTATCACCTACCACTGGCCTACAAGAAGTCCCTGGTTAGTAGAAACTAGTTTTATTTTATTAAGCGGTATGATATATGAAGTATAAGTTCATTTTTGGAACCATATACGATTAATCTAACCATAAGATGTACTTATAAATTTTGCTAACCTTTTGCTTGAAAGATATGGAATGACCCATCATTCTATCACATGATCTACTAACACATCACGAATAACAAATTCAACTTCATTTCTTTAAGGGATGAAGTGGAAATTGTTCAATTCACGAACAACAGTGAGATTGTACCAAAATCATGTAAGTATTTCTTTTAATTCATCAACTTTAGGGAAATGAACTTGAAAACCAAAAATGTTGTCCTAGTTCCCTTATATCCGATGAATCAGATGGTACCTTAGATCATCACAAATCTATATCTTTGTGATTGTTGGCTTTTTCATAGCCATGTTCTCTACCACTCTCCATCAGAACCTGATGGTTATATTTTTCTTCCATATCCATATTTTCACCTATGTTCTCCTACGTGGAAACCCAGTGATGAGTTAATTTGGGTAACCGTTACATTTCATACTTTAGTTTTTAAAGCCATGTTTTGGTATTCCTTTTTACGACGTGGGTTTCTATTAAACAAACTTTCGAGTAGTAAACCATTTATAACCCCAATGAATTTCGAGGGAGAAATTCATTTTAAGGGGGGTAGAATGTAACGCCCCGAGATTTTATGAAAAATATTCATTTAATTTCATTAATGTCTTGTGTTATATGCTACACCAAGATTACCTTGCGCTATACGCAACACCGTATTAGCTTGCAGTATACACAACACTATTCTTGGATCGTGTTACACACAATTTTGATAATAGTTATTCTACGCAACATTGAATATATATATATATATATTCAATGTACAAATGAAATATTGTTGGATTCTATTATACGAAACAATGAAGGATTATTGCACAACACGCAACCCTGACTTGGCTTACATTACACGCAATCGCGACCTTCCTCGATAGCGTGTGTTGTACGCAATACCGGGTTTTACTAAACAATGATATTTTATTATAATATTATTATGAACTAGCCGTTATGAATAGTATTAAATAAATTTTGAATTTTATAACATTATTATTCATCTTACACATTTTCTAGAACATGGTATAATAACAAAATAATTTTTTTGGGTAAAATAAGTATTTTTCAAAAAATACAGTTTTGCCACCTTTTGATGGCGCACCCAATTTAAATCTAGTTTTTGACATTTTTATAAGTTAAATTTGACAAAATAAAATTCTTATTTTGAATCAAGAAATAAAAATTTACTTTGGATAAATTTTTCATATTATTCTCGTAACTTTCATATTTTGATGAATAGTAAAGACACGCTATATTTTAATTAAAAACAACTTTTTTCATCACAATAATTTATATGGTTAAATTATAATATTGAATGGTTTTAAAGTATAAATAGAATATATTTTTACCATTTAATATAATTTATGTCATTAGCATTGATTTTACATTAAATTCGTATGTTAAATCAATTCAATCTTTTGCAATGTTTTAAAGAAAACCCGTTTTCTTTCGACAACGAGATTAATTTTAATTTAATTTCTGCAACTTTTGTGTATTGAATTTGGAAAAATGGATTCCATATTTGGAATCATTGGGTCCAAATTATGTTAATAAGATACTTTTTATTTTTGGGAATTATGAATAGTAACTACGATAAATTTTATTTACCGTAGTTAAAGGTAAATCGGGTAATTAAGGGTAAATATAATATTATAAAATTACCCTAACACATGCAAAAATTCTATTGGATGGATAAAAGTAGACCCATATAACCTAAGGGTTGGATTAGATTCATTTTATGGACTTTTGACCATGAAAATAATTTAATTATTATTAAAACCAAAGAAAGTGACAACATGTCACTCTCTTAAATCTTATAAGTATAATAATTTTAATTTAGTGATAAACATCATAAAATTCAAACTTGAATAGTCTCCAGAAATCTAATAAAATTATCTACATCATGATAATTTATTTATAATTTTTAGGGATTAAATAATTGTCATTAATGGTGATACATTAATGATGCAGAAATTATTTATTAAGTGAAAAATCAGTAATATAGTTTTTATTGAAATAATAATACCCATTAAAAGGCCCACAAACCTGACCAAAACTTATTTTTAGTGTATATCTACACCTTAATCATCCAATTAACTAATATATAACCGTTTGGAGTCTTATAAAAGTGATTATGACACTTATATTATTTTATTTTAAATGATGCCAAAGTTGTCACCTTCATAATTTAATAAATATAACAATTTAACTATTGTGATTTTAAGATGATAAATTAGAGTAAAAGTTTTATTGTGAAAGTTAATAGATTTATCTTCATTATAGGATTTTATTTTTAATTTTTATGCAGCAAATAAGTATATTAAATAATTATACAAAAATGTTGTAGTAATTATTTTATTAAGAGATAAACCAAATAAATGGTTTTAAAAATAATAAAATAAATATTATATGAACTATTTAATGTTCTACACTAATTTTATAGATATATATGACCTTTTATTAATCTATTAAAGCTTTTATTTAGAAAATATCTTCTGCATATATATTTTATTTAAATTCAAATAAATGAATAGTGTCAAAATTGACACTATTGTTATTTTATAAAAATAACATATTATAAAATTGTTTAAAAATCACAAAAATACTTAAAAATTATAAATTTAAATTTATCTGGTATAAAATGTTATAAAGTATCCAATTATGGAAAATTTAAAACAAATAATTAATTATTTGTTATAATTTAAAATTTAGAATGTTATTACCACAAATAAAATTAAATTGATTAAATAAGGATAAATTAAGTTGATAATGTTAAAAATAAATTCCTAACATGTCTAAATTTTATTGGTTGATGATATTACAACCCTAGATCATCTAATATTCAAATATGAGTCATTTTTGGAGGTTTTTAAGTGGGGTTAGATTTATTATAAATTAATATTTTTAAGATTTCCAGAGGTGCCCCTCTCCTCCCTTATAAAAGGGCACCTCCTCCCTCCCTTCCTCACACCAATTTGAGCCTTCAAGATCAGAAAAACCCTGATAAATTATCTTCTCCACTTCCCTAGAAACATCCTAGAGGTACTTGTCTTCTTCAAAGACCAATTTTAGTGCCCTAAGTGGAGGTCTCAAAGAGGCGCTTCAAAGAAGAGGTAATGTCCGTTACCGATTCTTTCAACTTTATTTCTTCTTCTACTTCTTCTTCTTTAGTTCTTTCATTATGAAATAATAACATCAGTATCACTAATATACTTATATGTTATTATAAGTATGAAACAACCCTATTTTACCATCTATCCATCCTACTAAAAATGAAATCATCGCGCGTGCGTACGTACGAAATACCGTCTCCACGCCGTGGTGTAATTTGTTTTCCAACACCACCTTACTTGGATGGGTATAATGGTGTAAAGAATAACTATACACAGTTATTATAAAATCATACTTATTATGATATACTGTATCATCCTATCCAATTCAATTCAATAATTATGGGAACGATATCATCGCTCGTGCGTACGTACGGACTACCGTCTCCACGACGCGATGAGATTCATTCTCCATGTTAACCATTTAATAATGATTATAAAGTATATATAAGAAATAATAATGAAATATATGACATTATAAATCTACTGGATTTATTTATATATATATATGTATGTCATCTACTTAATTCCATTCAACTCAATAAGGAAACGAAAACAGCGTTCATGCGTACGTACGACCTACCGTCTCCATGAACGGTTTATTTCTTTCCATTTATCGATATATTATATATATGTATATTCTGAATATATATTATATATAAATCATTTTTTATATTCTGGAATTAAGTAATCATGATCTAAGTAATCATATGAATAATTAAAAGTCAAAACACAGACAACAAATGAAACGATTTTACCCAAAACACTCTTTAACATGGAATTTACAAAAGAACGGGTAATATAAAGTCATAAGTAAACCATATGTGATATCATAATAATGAATATGATTCTGTAATAAGTCAATGACATTATTTAAATCATTATACAGGAGGTTCGGATACATACGAAGCATATCAGACATACGGTAAGGGATAATTTTTCAAATCTCATTTTTATCCGAGATTGCTTATTCGTAAGTATTTACTGCGGTTATTTCTATCATCCATGTCCATGTTTTATAAAAGTGTTTTCATGTATGTTTAAATTCCTTTTTACCCATTTTTGACTTTTACTACATGGTATGTAAGTAATCTTTCTTTTGTTTACATTACGAGGTACTTTTTTACTTTTATGACAAAAGTACGAGGAGAATGTTATTTTTAACTTATACGGCGTGAACAGATTTTTACAGTTTCATAACACCTCATTTTCAAGAAGCTTCCTCTACAATATTGCATGATTATTTTCAACAAAACCCTTTTCTTTTAAAATTTCATGGAATTTTTGTGAAAATAAAATGATTTTAAAGAAGAAAGGATATTTTCCTCAAGAATTCATTTCAAGTGTTATGCCAAAACTATTTTCCATCTAAGATGAAATTATTTCATATGTGTATGTTTCAAGTAATATTTATCTATGATTTAAATGGTTTCAATTTTCTTATGATGAAATGATATCAAACTTTTATGGATTATGTTATGATGGCATGATGTTTAAGAATCCCATTTTATTACATGGGTTATGCTATGATGTATGATTTATGATTTTGTGGCACACGAAATAATGATTTCATTATGAGATGGGTGGGACCTATATATCCCTCCAATGAATTGGGTAAATATTTTATATCTCATGAGATAGACATGGCTGGAACGGTAGGTTATACCGGTTTAGTGAAACAGGACTGAAACAAGGAGTGAACTCGGTTCAGAAATGGACTTTGTCCACTAAGATAGTCTTGTCAATGAGTCTTGACTAATAAGAAATTATTCTCTATGATTATGTGTGTATGCCACAAAGTTTCATGTTTTATGTTATGATTATTGGGATTCCATTTCACTACTATGATTTATCCCATGTTATGAAATTATGCTCTCTTTTTTAGGTTAAGATTTCCAAAAGTTATGTTCTTATGAATATGATGTGATTGATTTTTCTTTTGTTTACCCTTATTGAGAATTTGAGCTCACCCTTTTGTATGTTTTCGTTCCCCAGGTCAGGAAGAAGGTTATTAAGTAAGATATTCCAAAAGGGACTATAGATATGATGAAATAAATGGGAGACAGTGTAGACACTTTATGAACCAGTTGTTTATGTTTCCCAGTTTCTAAAGACACTATACCTATATGGTATTTTCGTGGTTTTGTTATATGTTGTAATAAGTATGCTTAAATTTTTAAGTATTAACAATGTATGTAAAGTATGAGTCGTTATATTTAATATAGGTGCATTGAGCTGGAAGAGCTCAAAGTAGAGTGTGGTCACAGATTCTACAACAGATTCTGAATGTATTGTAGCTTCTAAGGTAGATAAAGAAGAATTTTGGATGAAAATATTTGTCCAAGATTTGGATGTGATACTGAGTAGTAAAGATCCCATCACACAGTACTGTGATAAGACTGCAACGGTGGCTCTCGCAAAAGATCCAATGTCACATCAGCAGAAGAAGCACATACTTCGAAAGTATCATCTCCTGAGGGATTTTCCTCAAAGAGGTGAAGTTTTAGTGAGAATTATTTCCATATAAGACAATGTGTATGACCGCTTGACTATGGTATTGACTCAGTAGAAACATGATCATCATGTGAGCTATATCGGATTGAAGGTTGTAGGCTATTGGCTTTAGTCCAAGTGGGAGTTTGGTATAGTTGGCATCCTAGAACCAAATGTTTGTTCTTTGATTACATGGATATTTAGTGTATTTAAATATTAAACATATTATTATATATTGTTCAGTTTTTTGCATGACTATGATGTAATAATGTCCTAGAGTATTTGTTGTATTGATAAGGTCATAGTAGTTCCCTGCTATGATGAGAACCTTGAAAATGATATAACAATATTCATAAATATAGTTCTAAAATTGGATGGAATAGTATGATGGGACACATAGCATGAAGACCGTTAGGTGTGAGTACTCGTAAGAATATGAGACTTCCTCTCATGAAGTTCTCACTTGGTAATCTCTAAGATAGAAGATTATGAGAACAAACTGCCAGTAATAATTCTACATGTTTTGGTGTCATTGGATATTTCTATCTACGAGCATGTGTAATGATCCTTAGACTTTAAGATTATCATTAATACATGTCACGACTTTCACACTTTTATTTACTGATGAAAACTGTCATGCAGACAGTTGGCGTGAATTAGGGTATGTTGGGGCGTCACGAGTGGCATGTCATTAATGAATATGTCAAGGAAGGATTTGTGCCTTCCATTTATAGAAGTTGATATATCAACCCTTTGATTGAAATATAACCATCATGTGAAATTACATGGTCATGGTGTAACGATGAGTTTATTTTAAGTAGTCAAAGAATGACGTATCAAGTATAAAAGTTGATGACACTATCATGAAACCTACTTTATGAGATATTATGATAAAGAGATTATATTAAACAGTGATCGTTCATATGTGGATTTAATTTTTGAAAGTTTAAGTTCTTTCTCTTGGGTGCCTTGACCCATTTCTAGACAGTACTCTTGGACTTTAGGCAAACCCTCCTAATGCCAATGAGAAATAATCCTATAGGGTCACACACTAAGTTTTTATGGTGGTCTCGGTTAAATTCTATTTGAATTTAATTAATAAATATTATTCTTAAGACAGTGGAATAATTTTATTCAAGTTAAAATGATTGTATAAATTAAATAAATATTTATTCAATTAATTGTGGGTAAAATATATATATTTATTTTATAGAACATTTAATAAATATTTATTTACTAGTTTTTAAATAAAATATTTATTTAAGAAAATAAATTATTTATTTATTTATTCGGGAGTTCAATAAATGGAAGTGAAGTTCGAGCAGACCAAGGCCGGTCTGGTAGTAAAATAATTATTTGAAATACGATAAATAATTATTTAACTGTTTGACACAAATTATAATAACATTGATATTATTTTGAGATGCAGAATTTTATTTATAATTCCGCTTTTCACAAGTTGGTTCACCATAAATAATAACATAGTATTATTATTAGCATGAGTTTTCTATAAGGTTATGAATGTATTTAACTGCCGTCATGTAATTAAATATTGTAACCAAAGCCCTATGTCAATAAATAGACACATACGTCTATTGTGCCATGTACCGAACCACACACCCAGTGAATTGAGAATTTTTGAGCTAAAAAATTTCTCTCTCGAAACCTATTCCCACCCCTCTCAAGAATGGGAGACTTTCTTCAAGTCTGAAGAACAAGCGATCAAGAACGACTGACACAAGACACTTGATTCGCTGTACTAGCACCTAGAGAATGAGTGGTGTCGATCAGATGCCATCAGAGCACATGTGGATCACCACTAGAGAGATTTTAGTTTGGATCCTAGAAAGTGCAATGAGATAATTTTGAAGGGTCATTTGGATGATCAACATTATCAACGAAGAAAATACTGAAGATCCAGATATTATTTTCTTTATAAAATTCATTAAATTAATTATAAAAATGATGTGAAATATCCTCTCTAAAGGTTTCAGGCCTCATATTTCTTTATCTAAAACTTTTATTCTATTCCTTGGAGACTGGTGTTAATCACCGTATTGATCCTGGAATAATAATTGATTCGGGTAAAAATTAAAGTTGTGTGCTAGCCCAACCGCGCTTTCGCTGTTCCTAGAACCTATAGAGGGATGCTGAAGAAATTTAATATGCATGACTCCAAGATGATGTTGACTCTGATTACGGTTGGAAAAAAACTGGTAAATCATGAGGATGATATATCAATAAATCCCACAATGTATAGGAGAATCATTAGAAGCTTATTGTACTTGATAGTGACATGACCAGATATTGTCTTTACAACATGCTTAGTGGACTGCATTTAGAGTAATCCAAAGGAAGAACATTTGGTAGTAGTGAAAATAATCATGATGTACATTCAAGGTACTCAAAATTATGGATTATACTTTGCTGTAGGAATATATAGTGAAATTTAATCATTTTTTGATGTTGACTGGGCTAGAGATGCTGTTGATAGAAAGTCCACAAGTGGTTGAGCATTATTTATTAGAAAGAAATGTATGAGCTGGTTAAGTTAGAAACAAGAAATCAATTATCGTAGTACTACTAAAGTTGATTATATCTACACTACCAATTCTTTCACTCAACTACTGTGGATGAAGAAACAACCGACTAATATTGGAGATGAGGTGAAACAGCCAATGATGATTCACTGTGATAACAAGAGTGCGATCGATCTTACAAAGAATCTTGTTCAAAATTATCATATGGAACATATTTAATTTAGATATCACTTCATCACATAAAAATTTGAACAAGTCATGATTAAAACAGATCATGTTGGAACTGATGACCAAGTGGCCGATATTCTAACAATGCCATTGTCTACACATGTGTTCGAGAAACATAGGTTGAACTTTGGTTTTCAGCCACCTCCCTGTGCATGAGGAGGTTATGAGTAGTCCCCAATACCCATTTGTGTTAACTATTTGAATCTGTTTATGGAAGGGATACAGGTTTATGGGTGAGATACAATCCAGGAGGAGTGTGTTTTTGGAGCTCTATAATGTACAAATTTTGGTCATTGGGTTTATTAACAATGGGGGATAATGGATAAAATTCAATAGTATTCAATGGTAAAAAGGTGGTGGAGGATGAAAAATGTGGAGAATAAAAAATTTATTGTTTTCAAGATGTAGGAGAATAGAGGATAGAGAAATTAGTTTCAAGTTGTTTTGAAAAACCATGCAATGCTTCTGTGACATGATGAGTTTTTGGTATTATGAGGAAACTGTTAGATCTTAGCTTGGACATCTTTAATAATTCCAAGACATGAAAACCTAATACACACTACTATTGTTTTCTACACTGACATTTGATCATGTAGACTTAGAGTGTTGGATGTTTTGTTTCTCATGTATCAGGTCTTGTTCGTGGATGATGCTTTATTGAATTTTTCTGCAGATTGCCAACAAACCCAAAGGTGGAAATTGTTGGAACCAAGGCTATTATTTATTAGAAATGGAGTATGGTTTGTGTTTGTTTAAAATCCTCACATGGAAGATCAGGGAGTTTCCAAGGAAAGTGATATCACAGTTTAGGATGACAACAATATTAAAGGTGAAGTCATTTCTTAGTGTTTGCCAAATTTTTTGGGGTCCAAAATTTAGAGGATGGATTGCATCGTGAAAATTAGATTTCCTTGAAGGCCTTATGAAAATTTGGAAGAGGCATGATTTTAGTGAATATGGGATTTGCGAATGGCATTTTGCAAAGGATCAAAGAAAGCTGACAATGATCTACATGACAATGACATTCATCACGAATGAATAAGAATTGGTGCATCATGAATGATGATGGTGATATTTACAATTACAAGAATTAGAGCATTGTGGTGTGCGATGGTTTTGATGGATAGATCTGTGGTTATGAAAATAATTGAGAACGAAAAATTTCTATGGAGCATCGTGAATGGAGGAGCTACACGAAGGTGGTTTTGAAAGATCTGGAAAATATTCTAAGAGGCAGTGGAGCATTATGAATGGACAAGCCTATAAATATGAGGCTAACCTCTTAACTTTTGATGAGTTTTTCAAGGAAAATCCAAAAACTCTTTAATTTCATGAAGCTAAGGGAGATTTGAAAATCTGGATTTCTATGCAAGCTTGACCATCGTGAAAAGACTATAAGTCTTGACTATTGCCCATGATTTTGATTAAAGGGAGATTCATGATGATGGGGTATTCCATGTTGACTTAGTGAGTTTCATGAAGGAAGTTTGTTCTACGAAGGAAGTGAGATTTACAAAGGTAGTTTTCTCCATGAAGGCTGTGAGATTTATAATGGTAATGAGCTTCACAAAGGATCTTTGTGAAAGGTAGTATTGAACATTAGGTTTAAGTGGATAGGGATTTCAAAGAGCAACAACTTAGGTCAATGGTGTAAGAAGAGTTTCATTCAAGTCAGAGACAAATAATTTAATGTTAGTTCATTGAAGCGACCTTAAAGCAGATAAAACGAGTAAAAATTCTCTCACAGTAATGAGCTAGGGGGAGTTGAAAAAACTGTTCCGAGGGATGCAATGAGCTATCCCTAAATTCTTTTTAAGGCAGTGTTCCTAGAATAGAGTGACTATGCCTTAAATTTTGTATTGCACAACTAATGAAGATTATTATATTTAGGTACGATCGACACACTGTCGGAGTATACTCATTGCACTAGTCCATAGTGGTGAACCAAGTAAATTTTTTGTGTTGTATCTCTGTATGTAAATGTTTGATTGTTGATTGAATACATCATACAAGTTTATCGAGTTCCTACCAACGTGGGAACAATATCCTTCATATTAAAAAAAAGTTCACACCCTGATTTATCCCTCACCCTCTTAGGGTGTTTTGGGGTCCTACAAAAAAACCATGTAAATAATTTCGAATTAAAATTACTATAATTTTATGATTTTGTCTTCATCATAACTTTTATAATAAACCACTTTCATAACTGATTGTAACTACATTAAAAAGATGTAGAATTATCATAGCCTCTTAATCCTTCTTTAAACATGCATTTATTATACAATAAATCCACACATATGAATCAATAAATACATTTTATAATGAAGGGATCATGCTAACTTCAATCTTATAATTATTCCTCATAAATAACATAGATATTTTTCCTCCTTTTTCCATGATAACTACACAATTCACTTCATGAAATTATCATTCATATATACATGCAAGTAGTCTGACATGGAATCCTTTATTTGTGTCATAATACTTCTTGTGATACCTTATTATAAAAATTTATTCAAACAACATCAAACACATTTACATAAAGATGAGCTTGACAACTAACTCATCTAGTCTATCCTATTATTCTTGTGCAAACAGATATGCACAACACATCTTTATCTATCTTTTCTTCAGTGCACTTTAAAAGTTTCACTAGATCTCTCTTATTTTCTTTTCCTTCCACCTTTTACCATAATACTACTTTTAAAGAATAATTATGGTCATTATCATGATATTTAAAAATCATAATATCACCTTAATTTGTGTCTCCATAATTATTTTATGGTAGCACCATCTACCATGCGACTAATGGTCGCTCTATTTTCTTCTTATATCAGCTTGTTACTATTACAAACCTGCTCTTTATTACACACTTAAACATGATTTATTACATAAAATTGAAATTAAGACAACTCCAAGGATCTATAGGTCTAGTGTATTAGGAAATTAGGAACATTACATAACAACTTAGTATATAAAACACAACATCATTATTGAAAACTTCTTTTATATGACCACAACATTCCTCCATACTTAGCATTGCATGGGATAACCTGAGGACATGAATAAG
Organism: Viscum album; assembly: GCA_963277665.1. Taxonomy (NCBI): domain Eukaryota; kingdom Viridiplantae; phylum Streptophyta; class Magnoliopsida; order Santalales; family Viscaceae; genus Viscum; species Viscum album. The sequence continues at coordinate 1,326,880,280 of OY728166.1, forward strand.
AAAATGGTGATATATAAATCCTAGTAAGGGAGTAAAAAAGGCATAACATTAATAATACAACACATTTTAGGCATTATTAATATCAATGGAGCACAAGAGAAACATGAACAGAAAGTCATGATATAGCATGATTATCATAACATGGAAATGTGGCATCAACATTTAACATGATATTAGCATGATCTAATTCTCATTGAAAATGGAGCATGAGTAAACAATAATTTTAGTTTAATTAGCATGAGTAAACTATCATTGTACTTGATGAATCATGATATTACTCTTTACCCAATGCATTGAAGTGCTATCAGGGTGCACCCTTCTTAATCATTTCATTTCATGCATAATTGGCCACATGGATCATACAATATAGAATCATTAAAAATAATCATTTATTAAAAAATAAAGGAATATGGAATACATACATAATAATATATAATCAATAAGTAAATGTGCATAAATTTGAATACCCTTGATAGAAAAATGGGCATAGTATTCATTACACAATGACTTTGGCTTGGAAAATCGCGATGCAATTTCGGCAGCATAACGACGTGACATAAGAATTCATAAAAACGGTTGATGAGAGATAAAAGAGTATATGATCATATGTACATAAAATGGACAGTAATGGGTTCATATATATATATTTACCAACATAGGTAATGTAATTTAGTTGTATAATATAAAATAATTGCTTGAATAAAAATGAGAAGAGAGAAATTCCTTATGGAATTTCGGCATGGTAACAGGTGTACATGAGAGACATTAATGAGGGAGAAAGGGGTATCTCATCATTAAAACATAAGGAGGGTAGTATAGGGGAGGTAAAAAATCATACCCCAACATTTTTAATTTAAAATAAAATGGCATAACAACATAAAAAATTTGGACAAAAATGAGAAAGGAAGAAATCCTTTACTTGGAAGTGTGAATACAAAGGATTGAGAGGGGATTAAGAGAGTCTTCCTGGGAGATTAGGGCACCTTGGGAGGATTTTAGATAGATTAGGTCAGGGTAGGGACATGATAAAAGAGCTTTTAGTGAAGATAAGAGGGATCTTGGGTGGGTTTATATAGGAAAAGGGAGTGAATTATTTATTATTTAGGTTTTGGACACCATACATTAGACTAATCAAAACCAAAAACCAACCCATGGTTTTTTCCAAGGGGTATTGGAAAAAATTATTTTATAAGTCCAATGGATGAAATTATTAAAATATTAGTCATGCTTATGTGGAGGCGAGTCACACCCTAAAGGAAATCATTTTAAAATGTTTAATAAGTCTTGGAGGGTCGACTAAAGCTTTGTAAAATAAATAAAAAAACCTAAAATCACATTATTTTATATTTAAAACATATATTGGAATAAAATACCATTTATAGTATTTTATTACATCATTATTGGGTCATTATGATGTCATAAAGCACATTATATATTTAAATGGTATTTAATTGTTTACCCAAAAATTCGACTGTCTTAGAAAATTATGAAAAATTCACTATTAGATAATTTCAACGTCCTGAATCCAAAAATAATATTCATTTTATCTAAATATATTCCTAAATATGTGAATTTTTACTTTTAAAATGAAAACCTACATTTATCAAAAATTAATGGGTTTTGACAAAAACGACTTTCAAACCTTAATACAAATTACAATTGTATTCATAAAAATTATAAGATCATTTATATTTAATAAAAAGTAATTTATTAATAATATTTTATTAAAATATTATTTAATTAAAAAATATATTAATTCATCAAAATATATTTCTCAATTGAATTGGATTTTAACTAAAAACACTATTTGGGCTTTAAAAATCACTTACAAAGTAACAATGATAAAATGAATGTATATTAATTTTTAAAAAATAATGCATATAATCATAGTTCTAGGGTCTTATTATATAAAAACTTATAACACCCACATATGACCTAAGGTTAAGGTGTGCGATGGTGGTAAACTATTGGGGTGGCTCGGATAACATCGCTCGGGTGGTAATCTCTATCAACTTCTACTTCTCCCGTAGGCGGTTCCATTCAAGATTAACGTGTTGAAGATCAGTTTAGGATTGGTAAAGAGAGAAGCCCAGTGACTCTACCTAATTTTATAGCTCCGAAAAATGGTCTTTTTATAGAGAAATTCTACTGGATGAGGCCATCACTTCCTTTTTCTGAGTAAATTGGATTTGTTAAAGCCCTATATTTATACTAATCATGTGATCACTGTTCAACGACTATATTAGTAAAAGTAAAAATTCTTAACAGTATTTCAAAATCCAAAACCATAAAACCAAGGAATTTCATATGTTATATAACCATTTTACATAATAAGATATTTAATTAGATCAAGATGAATTTTCATTAATAAAAGTTTGGGTTGTTACAATCTCCCCCCCTTAAGAAATTTCACCCTCGAAATTTCATTTTACCACACTAAAGAAAATGTGGGTAACTATACTTCATCACTTCCTTAGATTCCCACGTCGCTTCTTAAAACTTGTGGTCTCACCACAACACCTTGACGTGGTGCATTGTGTTATTTCGTTGAACTTTTCCCCTATGATCTAAGATATTCACTGGATTCTCTTCATAAGAGAGGTAATTCTCCAATGGTACCACCTCTGGATTGAGTATATGTGATGGGTCAGGTATGCAGTTCCTTAAAAGTGATACATGGAATACATCATGTACTTGAGATAGGTTCGGTGGGAGTGCTAGTCGATAGGCCACTGCTCCAACATGATCAAGGATCTCAAAAGGGTCGATGTACCTTGGACTAAGCTTTTCCTTCTTCCCAAATCTCATAAATATCTTATATGGTGATATGCAGAGGAATACCATGTCTTCGATATCAAACTCTAGGTCTCATCGATGATTATCAACATATCTCTTTTGTCAAATCTAAGCACCTTTAATGTGATTCTGGATGGTCTTAACCTTCTCCACCATTTATTTGACCATTTATGGACCTAGGAGCTTTCTCTCTTCAAATTCATCCCAACATGCCAGTGTTCTACACCTCTTCCCATAAAGGGATTTATAAGGAGCCATTTTTATGCTTGAGTGGAAACTGATATTGTAAGATAACTCAACCAGAGGAATATGCTGATCCCATCATCCTTTGGAGTCCATTGAGCATGATCTCAACATGTCCTCAAGTGTTTGGATAGTCTACTCAGATTGGACATCAGTTTGAGGAAGATAAGCCATACTAAAGTTCAACTAAGTATTCAGAGCATGTTGAAGACTCTTCTAGAACTTAGAGGTGAATCTTGGATCTTGATCAGATACAATAGATAGCGGTACTCCATGCAGCCTTACCACTTCTCTAATATATATCCGTGCCAATTGATCCAATGAGAAATTATCCCAAATTTTAATTAAGTGTATAGTCTTTGTAAGACAATCCACAACAAACTGATAGCATTGTTTCCTTTGGAAGTCTTCAGAAGTCTGGTGACAAAGTCCATGGTGATGTTCTCCCATTTCCATGATGGTATGGATAATGGTTGCATCATCCCCTTAGACTTCTTCCTCTCATCCTTCACTTACTGACATACCAATAACTTTGATGCATACTCAGCGATCTCCTTCTTCATGTTATCACACTAATAATAATCTCAGAGATCTCGATACATCTTTGTGTTTCCTGGGTGGATGGAGAAATTTGAACTATGTGCATCATCCAAAAGTTCATTATTTAACTCCATATTTGATGGAACACATAGTCTTGTCCCAAATCTCACAATTCCTTCTTCATTAACATTGAACTCTAAGGATTTCCATTTTCTGATAGTTTCCACTTTCTTATGAATTTCCACATTATTTTTTTGATCATCCTTTAACCTTTACAAAAGAGATAGTTGAGCAATTATTTGTGAAAGGATTGATGATGTTCCCTTCTTTATGATTCCCATGCCCATCTTCATCAAATATAAGAAGATTGGATCCTTTTTAATTCTCATCAATAATAGAATTTTCAGGTCCTTTATACTTAGAGAATCCTTCACCTTGTTCTCTTTCCCAGGGTTGTAATGGATTGAGTAGTCATAGTCTTTGATCAGCTCTAACCATCTTCATCAGCGCATATTAATCTCTTTATGTGTGAATATATACTTGAGGCTTTTGTGATCCGTATATATTTCACACTTCTCCCCAAAGAGATAATGTCACCAAATTTTCAAATCAAAGATTACTACAACAAACTCCAGATCATGTGTTATATATTTTTTCTCATGAACATTAAATTTACTTGAAGCATAGGTAATGATGTTTTTTTATTTTCCATCAACACACATCCCATTACCTTCTTCGAAGCATCACTAAATACCACAAAAATTTATCCACTTGTGGGTAGTGTGAGCACGGGTGCAGTGATAAACCTACTTTTCAACTCCTTGAAGCTCTCTTCACATTCATCTCTCCAAGAAAACTTTACTCCCTTCCTATTTATCATAGTAAAAGGGTTGGAAAATTGTGAGAAATTTCTCACAAATCAGTGATAATATCCAGCTAACCCTAGGAAGCTATGGATATCTGTTACCGATGTTGGCCTCAACCATCCCTCAATTTCAGCTATATTGGAGGGATCCACAAATATCCCATTAATTGTGATGATATGACCTAAGAATGAGACCTCCTTCAACCATAACTCACAATTTTGTACTTTTCATAGATCTTATCCTTTCTCAAGGTCTTTAGTACAGTGCTTAGATGCTCCTCATGCTCCTCCTTGGTTTTAAAGTATATTAAAATATCGTCTATAAAGACTACCATAAATTTTTTGAGGTAATCTATAAAGACTATATTAATCAAGTCCATGAATATTTATAGAGCATTAGTGAGTCCAAAAGGAATTACTGTGAATTCATAGTGCCTGTATCTTGTACGAAAAGCAGTCTTGGGGATATCCTCCTTCTTCACCCTTACTTGATAATATCTTGATCGTAGATCCACCTTGGATAAGTATTGTGCTATATGTATCTCATTGAACAAGTCATCAATTCATGGTAGAGGATACTTGTTCTTTATCGTGTTTTTTTTGACCTCATGATAATCAATGAAAAGGCGCATTGACCCATCCTTCTTCTTGGTGAAGAGGACTGGTGCACCCCATAGTGAAGCACTTGGGAGTATAAACCCTTTATACAGATTATCCTATAGTTGTTTCTTTAGCCCCTTAAGATCCTTAATAGACATTCTATATTGAGTTTTGAATATTGGCAATTTCCCATGTATAAGATCAATTGATAATTCAACATCTCTTCTAGGAGGAAGACCAGAAAATTCCTCGATAAACACTTCTGTGAATTACTTCACAATAGGCATGTCTTTAAGGATGGTTGCTTCCTTAGAATAAATCATCTAAGAAATATATACATGATCATAAGGTAGTAATATCCACACTTGAGATGATGGTGATAAGGAAGATTCATCCTTCTCCTTGTACTTGTACAAAATCGAGGGTCGATTCGCCATATGGATATTGATTTCCCTCTCACGGAAATTTATGTGGGCTATAATAGATAAATCCAATATATACCAAGAATTGAATCAAATTACACTAGAGGAAGTATGACGAGGTTCTCTGAGAAGTTTAATCCACAAATTATTACAGGGGAGGAGTTATATTCTTGGGATGAAATGATTTCCCCATTTGTTGTTCTCACCGACATCTTTACTTCCATGATTTGTGGTGGTGTTGGGATTGTTCCACTAAACTTTAGGGATATAAAATAATGAGTAGAACCAGAATAGAAAAGCATGTTCTCTATTATTTAATGAATAACTAGCATACCTATCACCACTTTGTTTTCAGGGTCTGCTTTGGCAGTAGTGATGGAAAAAGCTTGCCCTTGCTGCCTTGGAGGTTGTTGGTTGCCTCTGAAGACCCTTGGCTTAGGGAACTAGTTTGCAAAGTACCCTGGTTCTTTATAGTTAAAGAAATGAACAATAAATTAAGGGTCGAACATAGCGTTCCTCTCCTCTTTTGCATCCACAAGGTTTTCTTGTTGGCAGTTAATCGCCAGGTTCCCTTCTCTTCCACACCTAAAGCATTTCTTCACCCCCTTCAGGCAATTTCCGGGGTGCTTCTTTCTGCACCTTTGTAAAGTGGGGTGTTGGATTATCTTAGCACTGTTGGATTTATCAATCAGACCTCCAGAATTAAATTCCACATTACTCATATTATCCCCATGATACCTCTGAGATTCACTGATCTTCATTTTGACTTTGAGGCCACATCAGACAATTTCCTCATAGATCTCAAAGTCACGGCTCGCTAGGGATTTCTATAGGCTAGGTTTTATCCCACTAAAGAAGCGGTCAACCTTTCATTCATGGGCAACAACAAAGTTGGAGGCATATCATGCAAGAATTGTGAAGTTTAACTCATATGCTCTGATGGATTCATCATCTTTTTACTTGAGGGAAAGGAAGTCCCTTTCCACATTAAGTTGAAAGGTGTGAGGAAAATATTTATCAAATTTTTTTTTCTAGAAATTCTTTCATTACAACACCTCAATATCACCCTTAGGCTTCATATTTTTGATCAATGTCCACCATTGATCAAATTCACCCTCCATACGATCATCATCCAGAAGAACCTTCTCTTTTTTGGAACATTAAAGGATGGAGAAGATATTTTCAATGGAGTTGATCCATTGTTCGGAAATTGAGGGATTAGATGATCCATTAAAAGTAGGAGGGATTTGTCTCACGAATCTCTCGATTGCGACTTTTTATTTATTATGGGGGGTTGGACATTCCTATTGATCCATGTTTCCATTCAAAACTTGAGTTAACTGAGAGAGTAACTTGAAAAAGTCTGTGATTCCCGCTCTCATTGGATTGGGCATCTCATTTGAATAGTCATCACATTGATCTTCGCATCGGTTGTTAGCCTGATTCCTTCTATTACTGGCCATTATATGGAATAAAAGAAAAGTTAGGGGTAACACATAAAGGGTAATCCAAAGACAAAAATGTATGACCTATAAATTACTTTTATTTCCTTCACTTATAAATTTATAGGATTCAATCTATGTTATCCATGATCTAATTCCCAACATATATTCTTAGGGGATTTTTTTTTATTCCCTTAATAATGGTTCATACTAACATTATGAATTTACCAAATCATATCCCCCAAGACTGTCATAACCAAGAGTGGAGCAAGACCCATTGTCTTTCACCAGTTCCTGTTTGATTTTAGCTCAAAGCGGTGTTTTAGGGTTTTACCCCTAGATACATCTGTGCCAGAGCCTCCTCTACCTGCTCGTATCTAGATAGGGATGTATTTTCTGGATAAACCACCTACTCAATACTCACCAAAATTTATGGATGTTTTTATTATACCTAGTATTATCTCTAAGGATTTTACTAGGGTTTTCTAATCCTAATCCCATAAATAACTAAACCTATCCTCTAATACCAACAGTAATAACCCTACTCTTTATTACACACTTAAACATGATTTATGAAATAAAATTTCACTTAAGACAACTCAAAGGATTGAAAGTTCTAGTGTATTGGGAAATTAGGAACATTACATAACAACTTAGAACATAAAATGCAACATCTTTATTGAAAACTTCTTTTACATGACCACAACATTCCAACGTACTTAACATTGCATTGGATAACCTGAGGACACTCATAAGAAAAGGGTGATCTATAAAGACCAGTAAGGGTGTAAAAAATGCATAACATGAAGAATAAAACACATGTTAGGAATTAGGAATATCAATGGAGCACAAGAGAAACATGAACAGAAAGGCATGATATAACACGATTATCATAACATGGAAATATGGAATCAACATTTAACTTGATATTAGCATGATCCAAGGCTCATTGCACATAGAGAATGAGTAAAACATCATTGAAATTTAATTATCATGAGTAAACCCTCATTTCACTTGAAGTATCATGATACTACTCTTTACCCAATGCATTAGAGTGCTATCAGGGCCCACCCTTCTTAATCATTTCATTTCATGCATAAGTGTGCCACATGGATCATACAATATGGAATCATTAAATATCATAATTTATTAAATGATAAAGAAATATAGAATAAATAAATTAAACTCTATAATCAATAATTAAATGTTCATAAAGGTGAATTCCCTTGATATAAAAATGGGAATGGTATTCACTACACAATGACTTTGGCTTGGAAAATCACGGTGCAAATTCAGCAGCATAACAACGTGACATAAGAATTCATAAAAATGGTTGATGAGAGAGAAAGGGGTATATCATAATATTTAAATGAAATGGAAAGTAAGGGGGCCATATAGATACATTTCCCAACATAGGTAATGGAATTTATATGCATAATATAAAAGAATTGCTTGAATGAAAATGAGAAGAGAGAAATTCCTTACGGAATTTCAGCATGGTAACATGTGTACATGGGAGGAATTAATGATGGATAAATGGATATATCATCATTAAAAAAGGATTTCAATATAGGGGAGTTGAAAAATTACACCACAATATTTTTAATTGAAAATAAAAGGGCATAACAACATAAATAAATTTTGACTGAAATGAGAAAGGAAGAAATCACTTACTTGGAAGTGTGATCCTAGAGGCTTTAGAGGGGATTGAGAGAGGATTATTGGGAGTTTGGGGAGTCTTGGGAGGATTTTAGAGAGAGTAAATGGTAGGTATGTGATCCAAGGGTTTTTAGTGAAGATAAGTGGGAGATTGGGTGGGTTTATATAGGAAAAGGGAGGGAGTTCTTTATTATTTAGGTTTTGTACAACACACATTAAACTAATTAAAACCATAGACCAACCCATGGTTTTTGCCCATGTTTTTTCCAAATTAGAGTGGAAAAAATTATTTTATAATTAAAATGGAAGAACTTATTAAAATATTAGGCTTCCTTATGTGGAGGTGAGTCACACTCTCATAGAAAGTATTTTAAAATGTTAAAATGTTTTATAAGTCTTGGAGGGTCCACTAAAGCTTTGTAAAATAAATCAAACAAACCTAAAATCACATTATTTTAAATTTAAAACATATATTTTCAGAAAATACCATTTATAGTATTTTATTACATCACTATTGGGTCATTATGATGTCATAAAACATATTATATATTTAAATGGTATTTAATTTTTTACCCAAAAATTCGACTGTCTCAGAAAATTATGAAAAGTTCACCATTAGATGATTTCGATGTCTTGAATCCAAAAATAATATTCATTTTATCTAAATAATTTTATAAATATGTGAATCTTTACTTTTAAAATAAAAACTTACCTTTATTGAAAATTCATGGGTTTTGACAAAAACGACTTTCAAACCTTAATACAAATTACAATTGTATTCATAAAAAATATACGATCATTTATATTTAATAAAAATTAATTTATTAATAATATTTTATTACAATATTATTTAATTCAAAATCCATTAACTCATCATAATAATTTTTTAATTTAATTTGAATATTAACTAAAAAAACTATTTGTGCTTTAAAAATCACTTACAAAGAAACAATGATAAAATGAATGTATATTCATTATATAAAAATAATGAAAATAATCATAGTGCTAGGGTATTGTTAAATAACCCCTTATAACACCCGCATATGACCTAAGGGTAAGGTGTTTTATGGTGACAGACTCTTGGGGTGGTTTAGATAACATCATTCGAGTGGTAATCTCTATCAACTTCCACTTCTCCCATAGGCAGTTCCATTCAAGCTTAACGCGTTGAAGCTCAGATTCAGCTTGGTCAAGAGAAAATCCCAATTAATCTACATACTTTTTGAGCTCCAACAAATGGGCTTCGTATAGAGCAATTCAACTGGATGAGGCCATCACTTCCTTTTTTTCAGTAAATTGAATTTGTTAAAGCACTATATTTATACTAATCATGTGATCACTATTCAACATATATATTAGTAATAATAACAATTATTAATGGTATTTCAAAATCAGAAAACATAAATACAAGGAAGTGCATATGTTATATAAATATTTTAAATAATAAGACATTTAATTAGATCAAGAGGAATTTTCATTAATAAAAGTTTGGGTTGTTACAGTTACAATGTGTGGTCATTCAACCCATTCTTACAGTTTCACGATTACAATGTTCAGTCACATGACCCTTCATATGGTTGCATTATCCCAACATGTGGTTGCATGACCCTTCATGTTGTTACACCTCACAATCACAACTCACAATTGAACTTTATGGTTTCACCTTATGATCGTACCTCACAACCAAACTACTCACAACCACAGTTTACTTCTCATGGTCACAGATAAAAAAAATTACTAATTTATGTATTAATAATAAATGACAACACCATAATCAATTACAACTTCTTCTCACTATATTCTTCAACTTTTTTTTACGAAACAACAAAAAATTCAAAATCTCTTTGTCTAAAAAATCCCACCTTTGGATTTTGTTTTCAACCAAGGAACATAAATCAATGAAGCTATAAAAATCAAGAAATAGATCATTATCCCGTAATTATAAGCCTACGCAAGCAAGATCGGTGTTGGAAACAATGAACATAGAGCAATAAAACCATTTTTACATAAATTAGTAAACAAAAACATCACAACTTATCAACCCAAACCAGATCTAACCTATACGAAATAGTTCCTGTAACAACTTCAAAAAACTATTAAAATAGTTCACACATAATGACATAAAAACATTCCACCTTTTTAAAACCCCCTAAATATATACTCTCCCAAGTTAGGTAAGCACATATTAATGGATAGAATTATATTGTAATATTTCTCCCCCTTTGAGGAAAATATCTAAGGAAAAAAAGAGAGAGGAGACATAACACTATACCTCATCCCTATAATGAATTTGGTTGACCACCTAATTTTAATCTCAAATTCTAGACCACTTCTTTAGAAAAAAACTTTGTCAATACATTATAAATCTTCTCTTTTGTTTGAAAAAACTCCATCTTCAATTCATTTATATCCAAAAAATTATCGATGAAGTGATATTTTCTATTAATTTACTTACTCTTGGAATGTTAAAAAATATTTTTTGAAAAATTGACACCACTTTGATTATCACATCCAAGAAGAAGGGGTAACTTCACTCAAAATTTCAAGTCATTTAACTGCATCTTCATCCACATTAATAGATTTGTGGCATGATTTGAAACCATATATTTTTCCTCAATATAATTTAAAGTCACCAAACTATATTTCTTAGTGTTCCAACACACACACACACACTGTAATTCCCTGACCCCAGTTACCCAGAGTCGATGCATTATTACATAACATTGGCATGATTACAAGGAAATCATGTCTCGAAAGACCGATCGGTTTAATATTATTGGAAACAAGATTCATATATATGATCCACTTTACAGCTTGGAGAGAAATACAACAATAATATATTTCATTAGAAGCATCCAAGCCTCCTAGATTATGCCTGCAGGTCACTCATAACTAACTTATTCATATCTTGGGAAAATAAAACATAAGAAAGGGGTGTGCTCAAACGCTCAGTAAGGGTAAGTAATACAGCGGAAAATGACATAAATATTAAGCATGGTAAATAATTGAAAACCACATTCCTTTACCAATAATAAACATGAATACTTTTATGGAAAGATTATGTGCTGAGTAAATGATTCCATAATAAAACATAATCATGTGTATTGTACTAGTCGAATGACTATATGAACCATCAATATTATTTCCATAATGAGGGAATGTATAATGCCGGACATTCTGAAACATTTTGTCAAGGCCTCGACCAAGATGTCTAAAATGATTAAGGCCTCGACCAAAACCATAAATCAAATTGGGAAAGGGCCTCAGCCAATTCCACGTCTAGTTGTCTCATGAGACCTACCGATGAATCAAGGAGCTATAGCGGGCTCCACCCGTCACTTACTAAGTCCAATACATTCCTCATATGAAAAGGTTTAAACATATCATAAAAAATCATATTAAAACTAGCATATGAAATGTCAATACTTTAACCATAAGAAATGAATGGTATAAAAATAGCACATACACAGTCAAATATATCACAAAAACATCAATACAATATAGAAGTTTTGTATCATAATAAATCAACTTCAAATAAACTTAAAATATATCAAAGGATGTGTGACATAGATGAAATCAAAACCTTTTTAGAGACATATCTCTTTATATTTTGAAATCATTTAAGAGTCATATAAAGAAAATATTTATTTTGAAAATATTATTATAAGCTTGTAAGGGAAGCTTTGACGATGTTATAATGACAGAAAATATCCGCACCCACCGTATAAGTTAGAAAAAAACATTCTTACCTTAATTTTGTCGAAAAGGTTAAGAAGGACCTTGTTTGGAAAATGACAGAAAGATTCCTTTATAAACTTCTTATAAAAAGTAAAAAAAGGGTATAAATGACTTTAACCCATATTTTGTAAAATATTAATAATGTTTTGAAATACATTTTTAAGAAACATGGATGTGGATGATAAAGAGGTCCCAGTAGATAATTACGTATAAACAACCTCGGATAATGAAGAGATTGTGAAATAAACCCTTACCTTGTAATTTTCCTTGGTTGATGGTAGGTTAAACTCCTATATAATGGTGAAATAATTGTTATTTAATTATACAATATTCATATATATTAATATGATATCATATATGATCTTTTAACATCGCTTTGTTAATAAAATCTTAGTATTATCATCGTTTTGGGTGTTAACTTACTCGTTTTATTTTATATAAGCTGTGTTTTTTATGGATAGGTTATATCATACTCATATACAGAATGATATTAAGTCCTTAAATATTATTTTTAATCATCCAATAAAATTTAGTATTGAATGGATACGATGGGGAATGAATCTCATCGCGTTCGTGGAGACGGTAATCCGTACGTACGCACGAGCGACAATATCATTATTTTGATATTAAAATAATATATAATTGGATGGTATATCATATAGACAGAATCATTGTCATGTTATGTTTATTATTTACATGAATTATACATCATTATTATACCCATATAAATAATAGTATATTGAATAACAATTACAGCACAACGTGGAGACGGTAGGCCGTACGTACGCACATATGGTGACATGTCATTCAAGGGATGGATAGAATAATGAATTTGTTTGTTCCATAATTATAATAACATCACATTATATATAAGGTACTGGAGTTATTATTTTATAATGGAAATAACAAGGAAATAAGAAGTTAAAGAAGAAAGGAACTTTAAAGAGGGTGGTGAAGACGTTACCTCTTCTTCGGGTTCTTCCTTTTTATTTGATCAAAATGGATCCTTAGGTTGGATTTATGATCAAACTAAGGCCTCTATGATGAAGTGACGAAAGTTGGGAGGATATTTGGGCAGGTTTTGGCCGAGCCAAATGGATTTTAAGGTGTGAATTAATGAGAAGGGGGAGTGACCTTTTATAAGAGGGGTGAGCGGCTCTTTAGAAAAAACTTAAAGTATTATTTTATAATAAAATCATATTCAGTTTCTAATGGATACAAAGTGGATTATTCAAAGTATAAGGTGGGGATGAGTCTAAATACTTTCAAAAAATAGATTTTAGATAGGTTTGGGTCATTATATTAACCTTATCTTTTAGTTTTAACTCTTAGTTAATTAGTTTAACACTTACCATGTCACATTGTATTTTTATAATTTATAGTTAATAAACTTACTATATACATCCAAGAGACCCCCAAGTGGCCCATTAATGATACAAAAATAATTATATAAGTAATTTGGCCGAACCTTAGGTTTTTAGGAATAGAATATAAATTAATAATATAATATTTGTTTTAAAAACTCATTTATGTCAATTTTGACACTACTCAATAATTGATTTTTTAAAGTCTTAAAAAATTTATTAATTCGAAAAAAATTCATTTATGAAATAATAACATGTCATATTAACCAATAAAATTCTTGTATGTTATAAAAACTTTCAAATTATATTTATTTTAACATTTATAATACCAATTATTTGATTCTTTCATTAATAAGGAAAATACTGCATCATTATTGTGTCATATATATTTTTACCTTTTCAATGTCTAAATATTATAAATAAAATATCATTATGTAGGAAATCTTTTTATATTTCTAAGGAATATTTATAATAGAAAATATAACATATATAACCTTATGTAAAAATTGTTTTTCTAAAAGATATAAGCTTATGTCATTTTTGTATTTACTTTATCTTAATTAAAATAGTGTCCCTATCACCTACAAGTGGCTCCATGGGGTCCCAAAAATCGAACCAAAGATGCCCATGGTCAGAAATGTATCCACTAATAAGGTTAGGACACGTTTTAGGGTAATTTATTATTATTATAATATTATTTTTTAACCCTTATTTATCGGATTTACCCTTTAACCATGGTAAATAAAATATTTACCGAAGTAATTATTCAAAATGTCTAAAAATAAAAGTTACCTATTTACACAATTTGGAAATCCTGATTCCAAATATGGAATCCATTTTTCCAAATTCAAAACACAGAAGTGGCAGAAATTAATTTAAAATTAATTCCCACTGTCAAAACAAAAAGCGTGTTTTTAAGATATAATAACTATAAAAAAATTGACACTTGTTTATGTCCGGTTTAATTTTGAAATTATGTACAATGAAAAAAATTGTATTAAATGGTAAAAATATATAATAAATATAATTTAAAACCACTCAAATTACTAATTTATCACTATTAATTATTTTGATTAAAAAATTTGTTTTTAATTAAAATTTGGTAATTTTAACTATTCATCAAAATATAAAAGTTATCCAAGAAGTACCAAAATTTTAACCTAGGCTAAATTCTATATTCAGAATCCAAAAATGAAGTCCATTTTGAGAGATAAAATTTATAAAATTTCAAAAAGTAGGTATTACTATTCATAACGGCTAGTTTGATTGGTTGTGGTGTGTGTTAGAACTCAAAGTTGCGTACAACACACGCTATTGAATTACTCAAAGGGAAACGTACCGTGGAAGATTGGGGTGTTACCCACACACACACACACACACCTGTCACCCGAGATGAAATACATTAGAAGTGGATGTTCTGTCATCAACACAACCTACCCAATATACATTAGTATAACGAAAGAGATTGATCTTTCCCATGATGTCATATTTAAAGCCAAAATCAATTTTTCCTTTAATATATCTTAGAATTATTTTTCTAACCACAATATGATACTATTTTGGAGAACTTTGATACCTTGACAAAAGAGTAACAACTTACGCTAAATATGGCCTTAAATCTATGATATATAACAATCTTCCAATTAACTTCCTAAATTATTTAGGATTAATGTAATTTACTTACTCATCTTTTGACACTTTTTCCAACTGAAATGGGTGTGGAAATAGGCTTTGAATCTTAAATGAAAAACATTTTCAAGAGTTCCTTAGTATAATTCTCTTGAGAAATGAAAATCTACCTTTTTTTAGAGATTTGTAAACCCAAAAAATATTTAATCTCTCCCAATATAGACATTTTAAATAACTCCTTAATCTATTCAGTAAACTTATCACACACTTATTCATCATTTCTAGAAAATATGATGTCATCTATATAAACAATAACAAGAATATATACCTCTTTGTCATTTTTATGTAGAGATTACTATCCACTCTTCCTCTTCTAAAATTAAACCTCTTCAAACAAGTATACAACTTGGAATACTAGGCCCTTGGGGATTTCTTCAGCCTATGTAAATCCTTCATCAATTTACACACATATTTCTCTTTATTCCCTATCAAGAAAACAATTAGATGCTCAATATAGAATTCTTCTTCTAGCTCTCCATTGAGAAAAGCATACTTGACATCCAGTTGGAATATCTTATATCTCATTTATGTAGAAATAACAAGAAATATTATGATGTTTTCAAGTCTTACAACCATGGAAAATATCTCATAAAAAACAATGCATTAAACCATTGAGTAACCCTTGAAAGCTACTATATCCTTTTTTCTCACCACTTCCATGGCTTATACTCTCAACTCTGTGTGTTTTCAAATTTATGTACTACTTAAAGGAATATGAGTTAAAAGAAATTTTTAGCTATAAGCATGATTACATGGGGTTAAGTTTAATTTATTCTTGAACATGAAGGTGGTGTATGATTGTTGTTCATACTCTTGGTTTTATGTATTATTTTTCCCATACAAAACCTCTCAGATTTAAAAAATTTAAGAAAATCATTTGATACCAACTCCTGCTATGGAATCTAAATTTTTGTTTTCTAAACTAGTTTGTTTAGGTTTTTCTCATAGTTTTATGTCTAATAACTCTCCTAGATTTTCATATATCAAGTCCAAACACTTGATAACAAATAAAACTGATTATCGGTTCTAAAGAGCATAAATTTTTTATCAACTTGATTTTCCAATATAGTTTTCATTTCTTTAAAAAAAATTAATGGTTCTATATTTCTTTTAAATGTAAATTTAAACATTCCTTGGGTCAATAGAAGATTTGAATGTTTTATTCTTTTTAAAACTCCCCCTTTTGACCTATCAAACCACGATCTTTACAAAATTAATGATTTATGTAACTCAGGAATATTTTTGATGCTTATATGAAAAATATTTTCATGAGAAAGTGAAATTTGGTTTTCTATAATGGTATTGGATGTTGTCATGTTCCCGAAAAAGGTTTTATCTAATAAAACATCAATACCATATCATGATTTTGAGGGATCCTTCAATGACTTTACAACTCATGATTTCAACTAGAAAGTTAAAATATTTTGGTCCACCATTCCTAAAGAGATCAAGTTAGTATTTAATTTAGATATCCACCTAACATATTTTAGGATTATATCTGAATTATCATGAAAATTTAATTTTACAGAGCATATACCCATTCCAAGATCACACTCATTTTCTAAAGGGAAACCACTTTAATGGGAACATGAAAAAATAAACCGAATCTGAAAATCATTATTATCACACACAACCACTAAACTCATTAGAGTCTTAACAATTTCATACAATTTCTATCTCATTCGTGTTACACATTTTTATTCCCCAGTATTTTCCTCCCTAAATTTCCCAAGATCCATGGTAGGAACTCCACACGAAGTATGTTATAAAGAGAAGAGGTGATTCTATCTTAGTAAATAGTAAGTTCTCTAATTTTTTATTTATCCCCTCATTACCACTCTTTAATTATAATTTAATACTCTAATATCATATAATTAATATAATTATACTATTTCTAAAATGATATTACAATAATATAACCATATATCCTAACTCAATCATTCATTATAACATGTTGTTGTTTGTATTAGTTAAACTACCTATATAAAAATGTTATACTATTTTTCATCATATATGGTTGTTAAAAAATAAATACTGGTAATTGATGCACTACTGTCATGGGATGTGGAAAAACAATTTATTATTACCTAGTATAGTATAACAATTAATCTAGGTAGTCTCCCGAAGAGAACTGCACATAAAACAATGTTTTCACTTTTAGTTGATTTGAGAAAAATTTTATTTTTGATTAGTCTGAGAAATTAAAGATAAAAACTAGTTTGAATTGATTGATTAAAAACAATTTATGAAATATGGTGATCAAAATGGATTTGGCTAAACCGAGTGCTATGATATCATTGTTTCCAATTTTTACCAATTCTACTTATATTAGATGGTAAGAGAGGTATTCTTATATTGATTCATCTCTCCCCCTTAATCGGATGGTGATGGTAAAGGAATATATAAACAAGTCTTAATTGGTTTAATCTCCTTTTTATGTGTGTGAAACTGTAATAAGTTATTTTGATAAATTAAAGAAATTCCCAATTAATATTTTTATTCCCTAATTAAAAAACGTTTTTGTCAAAATTTCTCTCATATAATGGTGATCTCCAAACAATAATCACCCAACCCTAATCCTTTATATAGAAAAGAATAGGAATTGGGTGTAGGGAGATATGGATCATTGACCAAGGTAACTAAAATAAATAGAATCTAACCCTAGTGTAGGTGCATTTGGAATTAAAATCTGAATAAATAATTGAAACCAGTTGGTATAAGAAATTGAAAATGTTTTATTCCATTAAATGATGAAACTTAAACATAGTAGTTGGTAAATCCTACCCCTTTCCTGATAACTTACAAGAAATAACCCTCTATGGATGGGGAATTAGAGTTTATTTAGGAGAGGGGAGGCATCATAGACTGAAGAAAATAAAATAAAAGGAAAACAATGAAATAAATATATAGTAGGTCGCCATACAAAGATTCCCTCACCGATTGATCCATTTTATTCCACCCCTAGACTCTTATTTATAGGCATCTAATAGACTTTGATCCATCGTAAATGGGAAATAATGGACCCCGAGAGGTTCTGTGTTCAAAACCATTAATTCTCATTAAATCTATAATTTTTTAGTTCATTATCCATTTTCATGTCCTGTAAGTGATATTCATGACATTTAATGTGTGGGATAAACTTATGATTTAAAAATATTTCACATCAATAATAGTTGATTCATGACATGTAATGTGCGGGATGAAATTTCATGGCCCGTTTCATTACTTTTTTCACGGCTTATTGCACTTCTAGTCACATGTCAGGAATTACATTTTTACCATGTGTAATGTTGTTTTTCCAATCAGTTTAAGCCAATTTTATTCTAGTTATTCATTCTTAAGCTCTTTATTTGGTAATTTAATCTACTAATACTTCAATCTAACCTAAAAAATTCTAGCATCACATCACATTTCTTCATAGTCCGCCCCAAGGTGGTTGCGGATTACTATATTCATCTTTTTTTTTCATTTTCTATAAAAACCTATATCATGCCACAAAACATAAAAAAAATTAAACACTAATAGGATTAATTATTTAATGAGTATAAAAACTATGTTTTATATTAAATTAATCCTGAAAAATATCACCCTTGTAACACCCCAAGCTTCCACTGTACGTTTCTCTTTGAATAATACAATAGCGTGCAATGTACGCAACACTGAGTTCAAGCACACCATGACCTATCAAACTAGACATTTAAAATGTGTTAATGAATAGTAATAACCACATTTTTAATTTTATATATATCTCATATAATTTTAACATTCATATTTTGTGTTTCTTAGACATAATATAAGGATAAATCCAATTTTTCAGATGAAAGAAGTATTTTTCAAAAATACAGTTTTCTGCCTTTTAATGGAAAACCCTTTTTTTAAATTCAATATTTAACACTTTTATATATTAAATTTGATGAAATTAAAATTTTATTTAGAATTGGGATATAAAAATTTAGTTTGGCTAAATTTTTGGCATTATTCTGATAACTTTCATATTTTGATCAATAGTGAAAGATACTAAATTTTAATTTAATTTTTTTTTTAATTAAAATAATTTATAGTGTTAAATTATAAATTTGAATGGGTTTGAAGTATAATTAGATTTTTTTATTTAATCTAATTTTGGCCATTGGAATTAATTTCACTTTTAAATTGGACACAAACACATATCAATCTTTTGATATTTTTTACTTTTCAAAAACCCACTTTCTGGTTTTGACAATGGGAATTAATTTTAAATTAATTAATGAAACTTCTATTTTTTTAATGTGGTAAAATAGACATCATTTTTGTATTCTTAATATTAAAATTATCTTAGGGTTATTTTTTGGTATTTTTTTGAAAACTTTAAATTTTTGATAAATAGTGAAAACACTACGTTATTGTTTAAAACCAACTTTTTATTTAAATAATTATTTATTTTATTTAAATTTATTTTTTGTCATAATAGATACATAATACCTATATAAGTTCAATGTAATTCATTAGAGTCATTTTATAATAATTTTAGATATATAAAATTTTATTGAATTTTTTACTATCTCCATACCGTGGTGTAATTTGTTATTCAACACTATGTTATTTGGATGGATACAATGATGAGTAATATGTATATAAATAATGAAAATAACACAATAATTTATCTGTAAAATTAATATACCATCCAATTCTACACCTTTTAATCATTAAGGAAATGATATCGTTGCTCATGTGTACGTACGACTTACCATCTCCACGACACGATGAGATTCATTTCCACGTTCACCATTCAATGATGATTATAAAAATATATATTATTAATAAGTATGTAACATATGAAATAATAATTCTACTAGATATATATATATATATATATATATATATATGTATGTATGTACTTACATATATCTTATTCACTTACTTCCGTTCAATACGATATGAAAACAAAAACAACGTTTATGCGTACGTACGACCTACCATCTCCATAAATGGTGTTATCCATTTCATATATATATATATTATACATATTTATATTCTAAATATATATGATATATAAATCATGTTTTACATTTTGGAAGTATTTAAATTATGATCTAAATGATACGATCAAGAAAAATAAGTTAAAACAAGTACAATAAAGAATGTGATTATTACCCGAAATGTTAATTTAACATGGAAATAATTATTATATGGGTAGTATAAAGTCATAAATGAATCATTTATGATATAATAAATATTAATATTGTTCTGGTATAATTTAATAACATACTATGGTCATTATATAGAAGGTTAAACATACCCTCAACCAAAGGAAAGTGCAAGGTAAGGGTTAATTCCTCAATTTCATTATTATATGAGATTGTTTATGTGTAAGTATTTTCTAGGAAATATTTATTATCCATGTACATGTTTCATAAAAGACATTTCAAAATGATTCTTTTATGGTACACTTCAACTAAAACATCATTTTAAATGTTTTAAATATTTATTCTTCTAAATCTTTCTCATTAATGTCCATGTTTTCAAAATGGTTTTAAGGATTTATTTATATGGACATGATTTTATTAAAATGTTAATTCCTTTAAAAAGTTTCAAAGTTTTATGGGACAATTTGAATCAAAAATATCTTTTAAATGAATTCCTTTTTAAATGTGTGACTTTTAAATGATTTCACAAAAAGGGATATTTTTCTCAAAAAGTTTTACAGATCATTTTCAACTATGTCAACATCCTTTACTGGATATTTATTATGATTATGGTTGATTTGTTATAATTCAATATTCCATATAGTATTGAATAAGTTATGATATGTTTGACTGTGGATGTGATATTTTTATACCCTTCATGGTTTATGGTTGAAGTATTGATATTTCATATGCTAGTTTTAATATGAATGTTTATGTTATGTTTCAAAATTTTCATATGAGGAATTTATTAGACATAGTAAGTGATGGGTGGAGCCCACTATATCTCCTCGATGCATGGGTAGGTCTCATGAGACAAACTAGTGTTATGACACAGGGCCTTGACAAAATTTTATCTGTAGACTTGGCATGAGGCCTTGACTATGTGGTAATGATCTCTGGCGTTAGGCATTCCCTCATTACGAAATTAATTATTACATGTGATTATTCGACTAGTAGAATATCCATGTGCATGTTTATATGGTAATGTTTGATTTATTTTCTCCATATTATGTTCAAGTTTATGTTTAAAAAGATGATGTTTTTATTACACATCTTTCCTTAAAATTTTATAGCTTCCGCTATATTATTTACCCTTACTGAGCATCTGAGCTCACCCCTTTCTTATGTTTTGTTTTCCCAAGATTCCAAGAAGTTTATTATGTTTGATATGTAGGGTTAAGCTAGGGGAATAATGGAATTCTCAACAGATTATTTATGTTGTGTTTTATGTTTGAATGTGTAATATAACATTCATGTATGTAATCTATTTTCTATGACTGCTAAACTGATCGGTCTTTCGGGACTTGATTCTTTGAAATCATGCCAATGTATTAAAATAATGCACCTAATCTAGGCTTCTGGGGCCAGGGTGTTATATTTGGTATTAGCGGAAGTTTAGTACAAACCTTGGAAACTAGATTTTGAAAAACTATGATTAGAGAACATTACCCTAAGATATATTTTGAGGATTAGTATAGAGGAACTTCCTAGAATTTTTGTAATGTAGAGATTTTGTGTATTTTCCAAGAAATACATCCATTTCTGGATACAAGTAGGTAGAGGCGGCTCTGGCACAGATGTACCTAGGAGTGAAAACTCAGACAATGAGTTTTGAGCTTGACCCAGGGTGTCCTGGTACACGACAACGGGCCTTGCAGTACTCTTGGTTACGACACTCCTGGGGGATATACTTAAGATAATTAACATTTTATTTAAAAACCATTATGAAGGATTTACGAGTAAATACTTTCTCAAAGAAATAATTTTTTTATTAATAGGGATTATATACATAAATTGTTCAATTTATTTTAGTTTTTTTTACCAGTTTGGAATTATTTATTGCAATTCATAAACTAATATAGTGTATTTCATTGTTTATAAATGGAGCCTAGTGGAAAGAATGGAAACTGTATCAAAAAAAGTAATCCATGTAGGGATTTACCTCCTACTTAGGATAATTATAGTGGAGTAGGTGATGTAACTGGTGCTGATCATCTTATAACCATACTGGGACAACTCACT
The DNA here is from genome assembly GCA_963277665.1 of Viscum album. NCBI lineage: Eukaryota > Viridiplantae > Streptophyta > Magnoliopsida > Santalales > Viscaceae > Viscum > Viscum album. Next base: position 1,326,902,825 of record OY728166.1, read on the forward strand.
CAGGTTATGAATAATAACCTTACCTATATGAAGCACCCCGATCCACAAAGTGGAGGATCAATGTTAGATACTTCATGAGGAAACAACCACCAACATTCAATGGGACTACAAATCCATTCATAGCTGAGAAATGGATAAGTTCCTTAGAGAAAATATTTCATGCTTTGGGGAGTAGTGAAAGTGAAAAAGTTTCCATGGAAGTTTATCACCTCACAGGAGATGTAGATCAATGGTGGTCATTGATTCAAAACACAAAGGAGGATAAAAAAGTATCAAATATGGAATGGAGATAATTTAAAGTGATTTTATTAGAAAAATACTTTTCCCCATGACCATCGAGCAGATATGGAAAGACAATTTATGAGTCTAAGGAAAAAGGAGGATGAGAATGTTGTAAAGTATGAGGCTGAATTTACAATGTTAGAAAGGCATGCAACAGATCATATACGTAACCCAAGGAGTAATATTGATCAATTCTTTGATGGGTTAAAACCATTTCTCCATCTATCATTAATCTCACAATCCTTCTCATCGTATGAAGATATAATTTCATGTGCTATTAATACAAAAAAGAAATTCTCTAAGTTTTATGACATTAAAGTAAATCAAGAGAAGAATAGAATGGTGGAGAAAGATACAAATAAAGGGTAAAATGGAAATAAGGATTTTTCCTTATGTGATAATTGTGGGAAGAAACACCCCAGTACTTGCCTAAAAGGAATGAGAGTTTTCTATAAATGTGGAGAAAAAGGTTACTAGGCTCGTGATTAAAATGGAAATAATGTGGCTGTCAATGTTTAATGCTACAATTATAGAGAAATGGGGAATTATGCAAATGAATTTCCTAAGCGCTAAGTAAACTTACCTTAGAAAAGGAAAAGGGAGTAAGGACAAGCTTATGCTGTTACTACAGTTTAAGTGGAATAATTAATGTATTTATGTTTTTGGATCCAAGAATTATATTCTGGTTATAAGAAGAATGTGATATATATAAGGACTGTACTAAAATACTATTTTCATTAAGGTTTTATTATGATGAAGGTATTCATATTTTCAGTATGTGACAATAAGAGAAACTTTACATTGTTTGGGGAATCTGATGTTACAATTGATTTTGGAATTTAGAGACCTTTTAGAGAGAGTTCAGACAAAAGTATTTTGGATAAATATAAATGTTGGAATGGATTAATTTTTAAATTGGATACTATTATTTATGGTTAAAATATTTCTTAAGATTATTTTTGGATTGTTATAAAAAAGACAACCTGGAGGTCGGGCGACAACCTGTTGCGTCCAGAAAGGCCGCAAGACTTGAACCCACAACTGAAGGGCGACAATGGTGAATCACCTACAACTATCCTACATAATATCCTAGTTTGTACAATGTAGTTTTTTTGAAAATTGGATGACATATTAATTATAAATTCATTTTTTGGAACCCTATATGATTAAGATAAATAGAATATTTTTGAGTTCTATTATCTTTTGGAGTGAAAGATGAGTTTGTGGTAGAAATTAGTTAATGGATGGAACTCTACTTGTCAAGTATTATTCTTTACTTATTATATGAAGAAATTAATTCTTATCCTTTAGGTAAAGGATCTTAAAACCAAAAATGTGTTATCCTAATACCCTATGTTTTGTTGAACTGATGATATTTTAAATCATCATAGATTTATGGATTTGAGGCCCTCAATTTTCCATTCACTTGTTTATGATTTATGACCTCAATCTATCCCTATAAATATTTATGTTTTTCCTCCAACTATAATTTAAACCAATGTTCTCCTATTTGAAATCCTAATTTGGTGGTGACTTTTTCATTTCCCTTTCCCACTTCTTAAGACTAAATTTTATTAACCCTATTTCTGATGTGGGTTTTCCACAAAGGTATTTTCTATTTTTTGACCTTTTATTTTCCAAGAACAATTTCAAATTGAAAGGATGAAATTTATTGAAGGATGGAAGAATATAACACCCCAATCTTCCATGGTATGTTTCTTTTTGAATAATATAATAGCGTGTGATGTACGCAACACCGAGTTCAAGCGCACCATGTCCTATCAAACTAGCCATTTAAAAATTAGTTTTGAATAGTAATAAACAAATTTTGAATTTTATATATATCCCATATAATTCTAACATTCATATTTTGTGTTTCTTAGACATAATATAAGAGAAAATTCAAATTTTCAGATGAAAGAAGTATTTTTCAAAAATGTAGTTTTTTTGTCTTTTAATCGCGATTTTTTTTTAAATCCAATATTTGACACTTTTATATATTCAATTTTATGAAATTAAATTATTATTTATAATCAGGACATAAAAATTTATTTTGGATAAATATTTGGTGTTTTTTAATAACTTTCATATTTTGATCAATAGTGAAAGATACTAAATTTTAACTGATTTTTTTTAATTCAAATAATCTATAGTGTTAAATTATACATTTGAATGGTTTTAAAGTATAATTAGATTATATTTTTATCATTTAATCCAATTTTTTTCATTGGAAGTAATTTCACTTTTAAATTGCACATAAACACACATCAATCTTTTGATAGTTTTTACTTCTCCAAAACCCACTTTCTGATTTTGACAACAGGAATTAATTAATGAAACTTATATATTTTTAATTTGGTAAAATAGACATCATTTTTTGATTCAAAATATCAAAATTATATTAGGGGAAATTTTTGGTATTTTTCTGGAAACTTTCAACTTTTGATGAATAGTGAAAAACATTGCGTTATTGTTTAAAACCAACTTTTTATTTAAATACTTATTTATTTTATTTAAATTTATTTTTAGTAAAAATATATATAATACCTATATAAGTTAAATTTAATTAATTGGATTCATTTTATAATAATTTTAGATATATAAAATTTAATTGAACTTTTTACCGTCTCCACGCCGTGGTGTAATATGTTATTCAACACTATGTTATTTGGATGGTTATCATGATGAGTAATATGTATATAAATAATAAAATTAATATTATAATTTATATTTAAAATTAATATACCATCCAATTTCACACCTTTTAATCATCAAGGAAATGATATCGTTGCTCATGTGTACGTACGACTTACCGTCTCCACGATGCGATGAGATTCATTTCCATATTCACCATTCAACAATGATTGTAAAAATATATATTATTAATAAGTATGTAATATATGACATAATAATGCTACTGGATATATATATATATATATATATATTTACTTACATATATATTATTCACTTACTTTCGTTCAATACGATATGAAAACAGAAACAACGTTTATACGTACGTACGACCTACCATCTCCATAAACAGTGTTTTCCATTTCATATATCTATATATTGTACATATTTATATTCTAAACATATATGATAAATAAATCATGTTTTATATTCTGGAAGTATTTAAATAATGATCTAAATGATACGATCAAGAATAACAAGTTAAAACACGTACGATAAAGAAAGCGATTATTACCCAAAATGTTAATTTGACATGGAAATCATTATTAAATGGGTAGTATAAAGTCATAAATGAATCATGTATGATATAATAAATATGAATATGGTTCTGGTATAATTTAATAACATACTAGAGTCATTATACACGAGGTTAAACGTACCCTCGACCAAAGGAATGTGCAAGGTAAGGGTTAATTCCTCAGTCTCATTATAATCTGAGATTGTTTATGTGTAAGTATTTTTTTGGAGATATTTATTATCCTTTTCAATGTTTCATAATTTTTTTTTAAAATTATTCTTTTGAGGTACTCTTTAACTAAAACATCATTTTAAATGTTTTAAATATTTATTCTTCTAAATCTTTTTCATTAATGTTTATGTTTTCAAAATGGTTTTAAGGATTTATTTATATAGACATGATTGTTTTAAAATGTTAATTCCTTTAAAAAGTTTCCAAGTTTTATGGTATAATTTTATTCAAAAATATATTTTAAATTACTTCCTTTTTAAATGTGTGACTTTTAAATGATTTCACAAAAAGGGATATTTCTCTCAAAAAGTTTTACTGAGCATTTTCAACTATGTCAACATCCTTTACTGAATATTATTCTTGATTAAGGTTGATTTATTATAATACAGTCTTCCATATTGTATTGAATAAGTTATGATATGTTTGATTGTGGATATGATATTTTTGTACCCTTCATGGTTTATGGTTGAAGTATTAATATTTTCTATTTGAGTTTTAATATGAATGTTTATGTTATGTTTCAAAATTTTCATATAAGGAATGCATTGGAATTAGTAAGTTATGGGTGGAGCCTGCAATAAATCCTCGATTAATTGGTAGGTCTCATGATACAAACTAGTGTCTGGGCATAAGGCATTGAGAAAATTTTATTTGTAGTCTTGGAATGAGGCCTTGACTATGTGGTAATGATGTCTGACATTAGGTATTCCCTCATTATGAAATTAATTATTTCATGTGATTATTCAACTATTAGAATATCCATGTGCATGTTTATATGGTAATGTTTGATATATTTTCTCCATATTATGTTCAAGTTTATTTTTAAAAGGATTTTATTTTTATTACACATATTTACTTAAAATTTTATAGCTTATGCTAAATTATTTACCCTTGTTGAGCATCTGAGATCACCCCTTTATTATGTTTTGTTTTCCTAGGATTCCAAAGAGTGTATTATTTTTGATATGCAGGGTTAATCTAGGGGAATAATGGCATTATAAATGGATTATTTATGTTTTTTTTGTTTGAATGTTTAATGTAACGTTCATTTATGTAATATATTTTCCAAGACTACTAAACTAATTGGTCTTTCAGGACTTGATTCCTTGTAATCATGCCAATGTATTAAAATAATGCACTCGATCTAGGATTATGGGGTCGGGGCATTACACCCTTTCAATAATACATTGCATCAATAAGAAAATAATGTTATTTTTATGATTCAGAAATGGTAATATTAAAATTAAATCCATTATTGAAATTATACCTTATATTTATATAAATAACAGTAAATGAGAAAATCCTTTATCATCTAATTGAGAATTGTACTTGTAAATTTCTTATAATGAAATTTGGGTTTTTAAAATCATTGAAAAATTATGATTTCAGTACCATTATTATTCTCGAGATTATGGTCTGATGAACAAGGAATGATAATCGATACCACCTAACCAAAATAAGCATAGAACAATAAAAAATACTAACATACAATGATAAAAATAAACCATGAATTACTAATATATATTTTATAAATGAATATAATGGACTAATATAAAATATAATTAATATAACTAAGTTTTTGAAATAGATCATCAATATGTTTAAGTTGATTATACAAAAAAGTCAAATCACATCCAAGAAAGTTGAGAGTAAGGTAATAAGTATGTTCTCCATTACTCTTTTTGGTTGAAATATTTCTCTTACATGTGTATATTATTTATGTGGTTCCATGGATATATCCTTTACTCTATTTATATGGTTATATAATGTCTCTTTCTAATGATCCTTACTTATTTACAGAGGGAATAAAATTTCTCTCTCTCTCTCTTCCTTTTCATTTATGGTTCAGTATCTTTCTCCCAATGATTTATTCTTTTTATATGAATATTCCTTTTAAAACATTCACATCCAATGTTTTAAAGCACTTTTTTTTCTTTTATCCTTCCTTTTAAAACAATTTATTCACACTTTTTGTTTTTATATAAAACATGACTTCCAAATGTAGAGTATATTTCTACCTATTTTTTATACAATTTTTTATATACCTATAAATAATTTTTTATCTTTACTAATACCCTTATATGTTATAATAATTTGATGTTTCTTATGATTCACTTATATAAATTTTTATGTAATCTATTTTATTTTCATGGATTAATTACGTTACGACTTTTAATGGATTTATGATTTTTTTCATATAGCACACATATATAATGATATATTTATATAATGGGTGGACCCAAAATTATATAGTCTTTCAATGAATTGGAAAAATATTCACATCTCATGAGATGATTATGTTATATAACATGGGTTGTAAACCTAGTCCATAATGCTACGGGATGTGGGAAGTTAGCCTAGTTAACTATACTACAATAGTTTTGGCGGTTAGCCTTAACATATGCTTATGATATCCTAAGATTATGTATGTGACACATTCTTTTGTCATATCACATCCTTAGGTTTTAATTTATTTAAATTATTCAATGGTTTATATTTAAATTAATATGGTTTCCTTACACAATTATCATGTACCATTATTATGTTTTTATACCTATATGTTTGTTTTTTGTAAGAATGGTAAAGACCAATCCATTGAAAAAAAGTTAGGCCAATTGTTAGCTGCCTGTACTATAGTAGAGTAAAATGATGACATTGATAACTATACTATATTAGTGTGGAATTAAACATGAAACTTTATCAATATGGACCACTAATATAAAAAATGTTGTTTACATCGAAGTTTTAACATCATATATTACATAATCGATGTTAAAATTGAATGGACCAGTCAGGATCTGTGTGGCCATTGGGGGGTGGGTGAATCAGTGGTCTGTTATTTTTTATGTTTTTTATTTTTAAAAAATAATTCACCTCCAATTCTATATAATTTAATCCATTGAATTAGAACACACAATCACACACACAGAAATATAAGAATTTACAATGTTCACTACTCAATAAGAGTAACTAGTCCTTGACATGATCTGGAAACAATCCAAGATCGTACATCTAATAAAAAATAGTCCTTTTTCATTTACATCAAGAATGGTATATCCATAAATTGTGTTTCACTATAGTCCATTGAAAATGTATGTTTTCTTCACAAAGATAATAATATAAAGTAGATTTTGAAACAATAGAATGAACATTCACCAACAGGCTTCAACATGTGATCACTGTGCTGCTTGAATTCTTCACACTTGACCTTATACAAGTTATATATTCTTCCTTTTTGATTTCCTACATAGAAGGGAGAAAAATCCTCTCCTATTCTTAATCCCTATCCATTATTCTTATTTTTATACACAAATATTTAACTCTGATCCGCAACAACTATAAAATATATATCGTGTAGTAAAAATTACCTTTTCTCTTTCTTCTTTATTCAAATATTTATGACACCGTGTAAAAATTACCTTTTCTATTTATCTTTTATCTAGTTAACAAATTTTCACTAGATCTCTATTCTTTTCATATAAATCTTTCCTTATTACATTAGACTCCTTTTTAAGAATCATGATAGTCATTATCATGATATTTAAACATTAGAAGATCACCTTACTTTATATCGCAATAATTGTTTCATGGTTTCACCATATACTGTGTGACTCATGGTCACTTTGTTTTCTTCTTATAATTGCTTGTTACAATGTGTGGCCACTCAACCCCTTCTTATAGTTGCACAATTCTAATGTGTGGTCACACAACCCTTCATGTGACTACACTATACCAATGGGTGGTTGCATGACCCTTTATACTATCACACCTCACAGTCACAACTCACAATCAAACCTCATGGTTTCACCTCACGATCACACCTCATAGTAAAACTTCTCATGACCACTATTTACTTATCATGGTCACACATAATTAAACTTACTGATTTCTGTATTGACAGTAAAAGACAACACTATAATCAATTTCACTTTATTCTCACTAGTTTCTTCACCTTTTATTTGAAAACAACCAAAAATTCAAAACCTCTTGGTATCAATAATCCACCCATTTGGATTTTTTTCAACAAAGGAACTTAAATATTTAAAGCTTTGGAACTCAAGCAATAGATCACTATATAGCAATTCTAATCCTATTTGAGCAAGCTCAGTGTTGGAAACAAGAATCATTGAATAATAAAACCATGATGTCTATAAAGTAGTGAATAAAATTATTACATATTTACAACCAATACTGAATCTAACCTATAAGAAACAATTCTTATAACAACTTCAAAAAACTGTTAAAATAGTTCACACATGCTGACATCACAACTTACCTTTTTTTAAAAATAAACTCCCCTAAATATATGATCTCTTGAGTTAGGAAAAGAATATATCAATGGATGGAATTATGTTTTCATATTTCTCCCCCTTGAAGAAAATATATAAGGAAAAAAATACACAGGGGACATAACACCCTACCATATCCCAGTAATGAATGTGGTTGAGAACCATATTTTTTTATATTTCAGGTGCAACGGAACTGGAGGATGAGGCATGCCCAACTTTTCTTTCTGTCACCATCAATGATTAATCAAATATTTACATGATTATAAATTCCATGATAAAAATAATTGAATCAATTAATATAGAAAATAGATAAATTTTGGAACTAAAGAACAAGATCACCGCATGTTATTTTTAATTAATTTAAGTAATTAAAGAATTATCTTGCGAGAAATTATTTCTTCATGATTGATCTGCCAACATCTCTACATAATAATATCATTGAATTGTAGTAATCAAGAGTAAATTCCATACAATGGTTATCCACATGTTTTCCAATAACCAATAAACATCTCCGTAGGAATCTCTGGGTTCTAGAACAACATATCCTAATTCTTACGTCGTTCGCCTTTGAATTTCCTAATTTTGTGTCTCGTTCTCATAATATCCCACACTAGATATTACCAAGGGTATACACTATGAGAACATGCCTCAAGGTCTTATGAGACTCCACCCCTAATATCCTATATCTTTTGTGTCCCTAAAATTATTTCATCCATCTATAGAACATATATTTAATAATATTATCATAGCAATTCTGGGTTCTCATCATAGTTGGGAACTACTATGAAATTTTAGTGTGAAAACAACTCTTAGTACATTATCACATAATATGTTACATAGAAGAACAATAATGATGTGATTAAAAATCTATTAATATTCAAAAAAAATGAATACAAGTTATCATAAACTATACAAAAGTTGGTTCTAGGGCATCGACTCCAAAAATTTCAACCACAGATTCTGGAGTGCTTCTTTAGACAACAATTTAGTGAATACATCAGAAATCTTATTTTTTGTATGAAAATACTCATAATTAAATTAATTTTTATCCAAAAAATCCTCAAAGAAGTGACATTTAATATCAATTCACTTACTTCTAGAATTTTGAAAAATATTTTTTGAAAAATTGACACCACACTAATTATCATATTCAAGAAGAAGGGGTAACTTCACTCACACTTTCAAGTCATCTAACCACATATTCATCCACATTAACTGAGTTGTGGAATGAGTTTCAACCACATAATTTGCCTTAGTATCATTTAAACTCACCAAAATCTATTTATTATTGTTTCCATATACACACATACACACCACACACACACAACTATAACAAAATAAGAAAAACCCATTGAAAGTGGATCTTCTATCGTCAACACAAAATTCCCAATATACATCAGTATAACCAAATAGTTTGATATTTTATATGATTTCATATTTCAACAAAAAATCAATTATTCCTTAAATATATATTATAATTATTTTTCCATCCACAAGATGAGACTCATTTGGATCAATTTGATACCTAGAAAAAAGTGTAGCAACTTACACTAAATCTTTACTTGAAGCTATTAGATATAACAATATTCCAATTAATTTCCTAAATTATTTAGGATCAAAATCATTTCTTGAATCATTTTTGAAAAAAATTCCCACTAAAATGGGTGTGGAAATAGGATTTGAATTTTTAATGAAAAATATTTTTAAGATTTCCTTAGCATGCTTTTCTTGAGAAGAAAAATGTACCTTTTATTTTGAGAGACTTGTAAACCAAAAAAGTATTTCATCTCACCCAACATAGACATTTTAAATAACTCCTTAATATCTTTAGAAACTTTCTCACACACTTCTTCATTATTTCCAGAGAATATTATGTCAACTAAATAAATAATTACAAGAAGATGTACCAATTTTTCATTTTTGATGTAGATATTACTATCCACTATTCCTCTTCTAAAATTCAACTTCTTTATACAAGTATCTAGCTTTGAATACTAGGCCCATGGGGATTCCTTAATCCTCTATAAATCCTTATTCAATTTTCACACATAGTTATCTTCTTTCCTTAGTAAGAAACCACTTGGATGCTCAATATAGACTTCTTCTTCTAGTTATCCATTGAGAAAATCAGCCTTTAAATCCATTTAGAATATCTTATATCTCATTTACGTAAAAATAGAAAGAAAAATTCTAATGGTTTCAAGTCTTGAAACTAAGGAAAATGCCTCATCAAAATCAACACCTTTAACCTGTGATTATCCCTTAAAAACCATTATTTCCCTGTTTCTTAACACTTCACATTTTTCATTCAACTTGTTTAAAAAACCCACTTTGTTCCAATCACATTTTTATTTTTAAGTTTGGGTACTAGCTCCCATGTCTCATTTTTTTCAATCTGATTAAATTCTTTATTTATGACATCAATCCAATCTTGATGATCTAATTCTTTTTCAAAATCTCTTGGCTCAACTTGTGAAGACAATGAGGTATGTGAAATTTTCCTTAATGTTCTTGTGGTTTAAACCTATTGTCCTTGATCTACAATGATATTTTGGACCTCCACAAGATTTATCATCCTTGGATAAGATGAACACAATTTCTACTCATCAATTGAAATGGTTGAATCAATATCTTTATCTTGTACAACTTTGATAACGTCACTTCTATCATAAACTGTATTACATTATTTAATAGAAATAACTTCATCCTAACCTCCTATTATATATTCAACTGACTATGTGACATTTATATTATAATTTTCCATCACTTTCATATAAGAAGAATAAAAAATTATTCCAGTTTTCTTATTATATCATCTGTATCCTCTACCATTTGGTGGGTAGGCATGGAAAATACCATCAACACCTCTTTGGTAAAAATTTTTTGGATTTAAATTTTTTTTATAATAAAGGGGATGCTAAACACCCTTAAGTACTTCAAATTTTTGGTATATTTATAACACATATGATATGGATACATGTCATATTTTGGTTTTTAGAATCAATAATTTTGAATGTGAACTAGTACACCAATAATTTGTCTCCAAAACAATTGATAATCATCATGTTCAATCAATATAGTTTGATCCATCTCGACTAAAATCATGTTATTTATTTCAGACACACCATTTTTTTGTGGTGTGTATGGTGTACTAAAATAATGATCAATAACATGACAATCAAGACACCCTTTAAAATTTCTATCTTTTTATTTAAGACCATTGTCTATTCAGATCCTCTTTATAGAGTAGTCACATTCTTGTTCAACACTTCTCCTAAAACTTTTGAACATCTTGAGAGCCTTTGATTTATGATTTAAAAACATAATACATGTAATATAAGTGAATTTATATATAACTGAAATAAAATAATTATCACTATTTTTTTTTCTATTTCATGGACCCACATATATCTGAATGAATAAGCTTTAAGGGATGAGATGTATGTATCTCAACCTTCTCATGTGAAGAATTTTAAAAATTTCCTTTTTGAAAAATGGAACAACACTAATATCTTCTTCTTATAATATTTAGAATATATAAAACACTTCCTTTATGTGTTAGCTTTTTCATGTTCCTATAGATCATATGTACAAGTCTTTTATTCCACAATTTATTTTCTTACTTATTACTTAGATAACATGAATTTTGAGCATCTCCAACCTAGAACAAATTTCCCTTAGTTCACTTTTTTCTTTTCACAACTTACCCACATTCAATTATTTTCACAATAAAACCATATATTCTATGTATAAACTCATTTAATTAATCACAAAGCTATGAAACTCTCAAAACATTGTGTTTTAGTCCATTAAAAAATAAGGCACTTTTGGATTTCAACCTTTCTTTTCTAATGATAGCAGACCCAATGACTTTGATTTTAAGAGGCTCATCATTTACAAAATTAATTGTTCCTTACTTGTAGTCTTTCAAATTACTCAATAACTTCAAATATTTAGTTATGTGTGAAGAACACCCACTATCCAAGATCCAAATTATTTCTCCTTTTGTAGCCTTGAGTGCAGTTTCAATTACAAGTGCCTTCTCTTTGTTATCTTTTTCTTTCTCCTGATGTTTTTAAGTTTTATCGTTGAAACTTTTTTGGGATGGTTGTATCATAAAACAAAATTTTATTAGGTTATAAATATTATTACACCACTCTTATATAGTTTTAATTGGTTGTAATTTGTTCTCAATCATTAAATTAGATCTTTTATATTTTTGTTGAGTCTTCCGCCTTTGAGTGGGATGACCCCCCCCCCCCCCCAAAAAAAATCTCTAATACATATTTAATTAATTATATAATTGATTATTAAACCAAGAAATATTTAATGTGTACCCAAATCATCCACAACACCAATAATATCCATAAAAATCATATTTTCCTTTCCAATCAACATACTGTCTAGAACTGTGTAACTGCATTCTAACATTCTTTTGACCATCAATCCTGGATCCTTTTTGTGAACCAAAATTTTAGTAGGCTCTTGAAATATTCTTATACATATTTTAATTTTTTTCATCATTCAAAAATTTTTTATTTGTAGAAGTTTTTTCTTTAAAATTATATTTCTCACAAATTTAAGAATTTTAAAATTCACTTATTTTAGCTACATACATGGTCCTCCTGGATTGCTTCTTCTTCCGAGACCCTTTACTAACATCTTTAACCTTTATATTAACCTTTTAAGATGATATTTGAAGATATTTTTTTGGATTTTCACTCCATATAGATTTCAATAACTTATAAAATTGAATTTTGGAAGTCATATAATCCTTGTTTAGATTTAACCAGTTTCTGTTGAATAGAATCAAACTCTTTATCCTTTTATATCATATTTTCTTCAAGTTTGATGTTAATATTTTTATCTTCATCAAGAAACTTATTCAGGTTTTTAATCACAATTAAAAATTTGGATTTTTCTTTTGCATCATCATTTCTTGATTATTAATAGGCGGATCATCTTTATTTAGCTTCTTATTCTCTTTCTCAAACATTACAATTTTCAAGATACATTATTTTAGTTCTATTTTTAGATTGAACTCCATATGAGTTTCCTATTCTTAATATTCAAAGTTTATACTTTATTCACTAATAAAATCTCACCATTTACCATTATAATAAGAAAATTCCCATAACCTTTATCACTAGAATTATCAACTTCCACTTCTTCTTCACTATCATCATCTTCATCACATTTGGACAATAATTTTATTTTATTTTATATTTTTAGAAATTCTTATTCATTCATTTTAAAAAAGACTTTGATATTTTAACCTTCTAATTCATTGATTTTTTATCCTTTCTTTTTCTTCTTCTTCATCACTATCATTATATTCCTTTAGTCTGGGAAAATTTGCTGCAAAATTTCTAATAGATCCACATTTAAATCAATTCAAAGGTAACTTTACTTTATAATTTTTTGTGTATCTTTTAAAATTTCTTAAAAATAAATTCATGAACTCATAAAACTTATTAATCACTTCATATTCTGAATCTTAATCACAACCCACTTTGTTAATAACAACATTATTTTAATTTTATTTCTTAGTGTATTTGAATGATATTTCATGATCACCCTTTCCCTCTCTTTTGATATCATTATATTTTCTCATCTCATAAGTAATGACAATATTATTAAAATAATCTAGAGAGAGTGTTTCATGATCTCTATCTTCTAAATATGAAACTTTTGCTTAAAATATATTAGGATGATTTCTCAATATCTTTTAAAAAATTGTTGATTCTTCTAATTTTTCTCCAAGTATTATTAAGGTGCTTTCAATATCATTATACCATGTGAATAACTCACCAAAAAAGTTATTATCTCTTATTTTTAAATATTAATATATTATTCTCTAAATATATAACTTAACTTTCCTCACTTTCATGTCCCCTTTATAAATTTTAAGAACCCGAACCTTCTTTTCAGGTACGTTTTCCCTTTTTTTGGAGCTTTTGAAAAAAGAGGAGTTTCTGGAAAATTTTGAAGTACACACCATGTACTTTATGAGTACACGCCGTGTACCTTGATGCCGCTCGAGGCCGTGTGCTAGCCGTGTCATGACCATGCACATGGCCATGTAGGGGTGATGTGGAGGCCTCCTAAAGCAGAGTATGAAAAAGCCTGGTACACATCGTGTACTCTAAAAGTACACGCTGTGTACTTTATTTTTTTCATTAAACAGACCGAGGTTGTGTCTTAACACCAGAAACGTCTTCTTCTCCAGCTTCTTCGACCGAGGGCATCCCGTACGGCCAAAAATCTCCTCTGAGCTCCTGAGCCTCCATCAGTCCTCCAAATCGACTGCCATCGATTGCATTGGAACCGCAGTGGTAATCTCTTCCTTCTCCTAGAGCTTTGTTTTACAATTACTCCTCTTTTGCAAGTTATCGTGGGTTGAACGTTTTGTGAATTTTCATAGATCTACAAAATTATAAGGAGATTCAAGCCCTGTGGATCAAGTATAGAAATCTCCTAACATCGAGGTAGGTGGTTTGTGCCTTTCTGTAGAAAGTATGTGAGTATTTTGTGAAAATTCCACCAATACCCTTGAACGGGGTATTGCGTGTTTCCTGTTTTGTCCCTATTGTTTTCCTGCCTTTCTTGATTTCCTGAGTAGCAGTTAATACTTGTGAATTGGGTAATGTATTCTGTGCTTTGGATGTTTTTCCCATACATGTTTTACCTGTTTATGACCGTTTGGTCTAGTTTTTTCATTAGGTGTTTTTCCAGTTGCCATGCGTAGTTGTAGGATAGTGGAACTATTGTACTGTTATGCTGTTATTCCTTAGAATGCTAGCCAAGTAGTTATTGAGGTTTAATTGGGGTGATACGCGCGTGCTATGAATGTTGTTTTACACAGGACTGTGAGAGCCTAGTGTAGTAGACCATAGGGAGAATGGACTTAAGGGCTTCTCCAGAGTGTCTTTAGTTTACGATGCGAGACCACAGGGGGAATTGACATTGAGTGCTTCCTCAGAGTGTCTATAGTTCCTCAATGCGGGCCATAGGGGGAATGAGATGTTGAGTGCTTCCCCAGGGCGCCTTTAGTACGATACAAGACTATAGGGGGAATTGACGGTGAGTGATTCCCCAAAGAGTCTATTCTTTCTTTAGATTAACCAGAGGGGTGAGACTGTGTGTGCCTCCCAGAGGGTTGCTAGTAATTTTAGGTTGAACCATAGGGGTAAGGCTGTGAGAAATACCTAGAGGTTACCTATTTGTTCTACTTTCTTGAGCGACTGCTTCCTTGTTCGTAGATTATATGCTAGAAACTATGGATTGTTACTGCTGTGTATTATACTATTTACTGCTTACTGTACTTTACCTGCCATATATTCACTGACTGTTAGGCACAGATCTTTGGGTGGTTTCTTACTGGGACTTTGTCTTACACCCTGTTTGGGTCATGTTTTTGGGCCTAAACAGATTATATTGTTGTAGGTATAGATAAGGGCAAGCACCCTTCTACTTCAGGTTCTTGATTGCACTGGAGCTAGAGAGCATGGGACCAAGCCGAGGCTTGTGATGTCGTGGAGTTGCTCATTTGTTTTCTTTCGTACTTTGGTTTAGTACTGTATTCAGTATTGTGACATGTTTGGCTATTTTCTTAGACATCTATGTATCATGCATCATTTACTTATATTCTGCTCCAGTTGTTTATTTATCAGTCTTCTGCTGTTTACTCTTGTATGGATGTTTACTACTTCTGCTATTGTTGTTATTTGTTTTTTTCTCTTCCACTATGTACTCTGCCAATGAGGGAATAGTTTCCCCAATATCACACCCAAGGCCCTCACTACTATTTGGAAGCCTCTAGTGTTCGAGGAAATGCGCTTGAGGCCATGTGACCAACTGGGTATGGGGTGCCTCTGGGTGGCTTCCGAAACCGAGACGTTACAAAGTGGTATCAGAGGGTTTGTTTTCTCTTGACTACTGGTTGGATCTTTTAGCCAGGGATAGGATGGAATAGGTACTTGGTAATAAGTTTTTCCTGGGAGTAGCTAACCCATGTATAGGGAAAGGCCATACTACCTCGTTTATTTCAATTTTACTGGTTTACAATTTTACAGTTGATTTTATTTCACCTTGAGTGAATCACATGAGGTGTGTTGTTACTGTTGATATTATTGAGGTTTTATTTCTATTGCAACCCGATGAGATGAGGGTATGCCATCTCATGCATCATATAGGCACTTTCTAGAAATCACATGTCATGCATTTTTTCCATGCCATCTAGGATGCATTAGTGATTGCATGTTGTTTTGATAGATTATGTGTAAAATATGCATACTGTTGTGATAGTTTACTTGATAGAAATACCTTCTATTTATAGGAAATTGTTTGTGTAGAGGTTTACTAGAATGAATTCCAAATTTTGATTTTTGAGGTTTTATAGGCCCTCATAAATCAGAACTTGGTGGATCATTGATTTTTTTTCCTTGTATATGATATGTAGGAGATGCCAATCTTTGATTCACGGGGAGTATGGGCCCTCACGGATTGGAATTTGGCACCTTCATTCTTGTTTTCTGTGTTCTCTAGGCTTTAGAGCAGTTACTGAGCTATTTCCCAGAAAAACCCAGAATACATGGCGTGTACTTTATGAATATACGCCGTGTAGTTTTCTATACCGTGTTGATGACTGTGGGGAAAAAACACGGGGTTGTGGAAAATATTTAGGAACACGCCGTGAATGGTAAGTACACGCTGTGTTGTAGTGACCGTGTGTCTACCCGTGTGACCGACGACACAGTTGGATAAACTTTAACCTTACACGCCGTGTCCTATTTGTACACGCCGTGCCCTGTAATCTAAGTACCAGGCCATGTCACTAACAACACGGGTCGGGTAAAGTCTTTCAAGTACAGACCGTGTTTCCATGGAGTACGCCATGTAGAGAGATCCATGCAGCTAGCCGTGTAACTAATAACACAGGTCGTTAAAACTTATCTAGTACACGCCGTGTCCATAGTGAACACGCCCTGTAGTCTTGGATTAAGAGGACCATGTGGGTTAGCCATGTAGGGAGACTCAGGTAGGGGAATAGAGTTCAAGTACACGCTGTGTGTGGGGACAACACACCATGTGGTTTGGGCGTCACATGATCAGTTGTGGCAGAAGTACACGCCCATGTGAATGACTTAATAGAACACGCCGTGTAGTTTTTATACAAGACGTGTAGTCATGTTTTGTAAAACTTGAATGTTTATTCTCTTGTTTCCCTCTTATAATCTTGTGTTAGTCTTTGTTAATATTGATCTAAAGTGTGTGTTTGACCTTTCAGATTCATGGCACTGAGACATCCTCCAGTTGCATGCCAGCTGCTAGGCGGTGATCAGACGCCATATATGGATGATTAGGGACTTCCTGCAGATCCTCCTGTTATGCCAGCCTTTACACCAGTAGTTATACCAGTTGCAGGTGCCGATGCATAGTTTAGGGAAGGTTTTTTGAGGATGATGCAGAACTTCCAGGGAGCTCTGCCTCCGGCCTCGACTATGGAAGACCTTACGTGGGTTTTCCAGCAGTAACATCCTCCCACCTTCTCTGGGGAAGGAGGAACCCAGGTTGCAGATTCATGGCTAGAAGCCCTGATGATGATATTAGAGCATCTGGAGATGCCTCCCGAAAGGCAGGTCAAACTCGCTGCCTACATGCTACGAGACTCCACCAAGAGGTGGTGGGACGTGATCTCACAGGCAGGTTATCAGTAGGTTATGGCGTGGGAGGAGTTTCAGCGCGTCTTCTACGATTACTTGTATCTGGAGACCCTGAGGGCTGACTGAGCCTGGGAGTTCATAAGCCTGGAGCAGGGTACTCTTTCTGTCATGGAGTATTCCTCTCGTTTCACCGAGCTTCAGCGTTTCACACCCCTCCAGAGCACAGATGGGTTGTTCTTGGCAAGGAAGTTTGAGGATGGTCTCAGGCGGGAGATCCGCTCGTAGGTGAATATCTTTAGGCTGACTTCCATTGCTTCCATCGTCAACCAGGCACTGATTACAGAGCGTAATCTGAGAGATTCTAGAGCCGAGAGCCAGGGAAGTTCCACTTACAGATTTACTACTCCACCAGCTGACAGCAGGAAGCACCACTGGGAGTCTACGCACAGTTATCCAAGGCGGCGAGACACATCTTCAGGTGGCCAGGTAGTATGATACCAGTGTGGAAGGGCTGGACATATGAGGACACAGTTCCAAAGGGACCCAGTGGAGTGCCGATATTGTGGAAAGATGGGTCACCTTCAGTGATTATGTCAGTTTTTCTCACCAGCAGCTGGTGACAGAGGTTCATCCATGACTCCTCGTTTAGGATCAGCGCCACCAATCTCTCACTTGTCTGAGAACTGGAGTACTTCCGGCCATTCAGGCTGAGGTGGGGGTCATGGACGGGGTGGTTAGTCATCGGTCTATCAACATCAGCAAGGAGGATCAGCTCAGAGTGGTCAGGCAGGGTCACAGGGCCGTGGTACACGTCAGACTTTTGCAGTGGAGCAGGCCAAACAAGAGTAGGATCCCGGACCTTCTACAGTTTTAGGTACAATCTTAGTAGCCTCAGTTTTATCTTCAGCACTTTTCGATACTGGTGCTACGCATAGATTTATCTCTATGCTGTTGTGGAGAGCCTTGGGCTCTGCATCTTTTCCTCTGCCGATACTTTGACTCTAGACACACCGTTGGGAATGAGGACATCTAACGTACGTCAGTGTAGAGAGTGCCCTCTTGAGGTTGTGGGGTGTCACTTCTTATGGGACCTCTATGTCCTAGAGATGACAAGCTATGATGTCATTATTGGAATGGACTAGCTAGTTCCCTTCCAGGAATTCGTCGACTGTTATCACCGCAGAGTGAGTTTCGTATCACCAGAGGGTGGATCCTTTCTTTATAAGGGTGAGTGGGATGTCCAGGCGAGTAGAGTAGGACCCGAGCATCATGGGTTGGGAGCAATTACAGCTCAGATTTCTAGTCTATATCTAGATGACCAGGGGACTTCACAGTTAGAACTTCCTCTAGTGGTGGATCGTTTTAGAGATGTCTTTCCAGAGGACTTTTCAGGTTTTCCTTTGAAGCGTGAGGTATACTTCTTGATTGATCTCATGCCAGGAGTAGCACTGATGTCCATTCCTCCTTATAGGATGGCGACACCTGAGCTACAGGAGCTCAAGTAACAGTTAGAGGAGTTGCAGGAAAAGGGTTTCATCCGACCCAGTACTTCTTCTTGGGGATCGCCTGTCCTGTTTGCGAAGAAGGTAGACAATACCCTCAGGCTGTGTGTGGAATATCGGAAGTTGAACTAGTTGACGGTCAAGAACCGATATCCCTTGCTGAGGATTGATGACCTCTTTGATCAGCTTCGAGGAGATCGGGTGTTCTCAAAGATCGATTTGAGGTCTGGTTATCATCAGTTGCGCGTTAGACCATCAAATATACCTCTTACATCCTTCAGGAGCAGGTATGGTCTATACGAGTATATGGTTATGCTATTCTTCCTCACGAACACGCCTATAGTTTTCATGGAACTGATGAAACGAGTGTTCCATCCATACTTGGATTCCTTCGTGGTGGTTTTCGTGGATGACATCTTGGTGTACTTTTATACTCGACATGACCGTGCTACCCATCTTGAGATCGTTTTGAGTAAACTGAGAGAGCATCAGTTATATGATAAGCTCTCGAAATGCCACTTTTGGATGGATTAGATTTACGTCTTGGGTCATGTTATCTTAGAGACTGAATTATCAATAGACCCAGAGAAAGTGAGAGCAGTAGTTTCCTGGGAGCAGCCGAAGAACATCTTCAAGGTGTGGAGTTTTCAGGGCTGGCTGGATACTACATACACTTTATACGAGACTTTTCACACTTATCAGCACCGTTGACAGGTCTGACTAAGTAGGGTGCGAAGTTCTTGTGGTAAGATTCTTGTGAGTTAGCCTTCTAAGAACTAAAAGGGAGGTTGACGTCAGCACCAATACTAGTCTTGCCAGAGCCGAGCAAGAGCTACACTGTTTAATGTGATGCATGAGGTATCAGGCTGGGAGCTGTGCTTATGCAGGGAGATGTAGTCATCGCGTACGAGTCTTAGCAGTTGAGGCCACATGAGAGGAACTACCAGACGCATGATCTAGAGTTGGAAGCTTTTGTTCATGACTTACGCTTTTGGAGACATTATCTTCTAGGAGATCACTTTGTGGTGTTTACCAACCACAAGAGTCTCAAGTACATCTTCACGAAGCATGATCTGAATCTAAGATAGTACAGGTGGGTCTAGTATCTTCAGTCCTTTGAATTTGAGCTTGCCTATACACCTGGGAAGGGAAATGTAGTGGCTGATTTATTGAGCAGGAGAACTCAGATACAGGCAGTTCAGGAGGCCAGTAGTGAGTGGCAGCTTATGGCTCTCTTCTCTGAGATGCATTTGGAGGTGCATGACAGACAGGGGAAAAGTTACCTATATTCTGTAGCTATTACCTCTACACTTCTTGATCGGGTGCGAATGTGGAAGCTATTAGTTTTGGAAGGCCTAGTCCTACAGGAAAGTGTGTAAGGAGAAGACCCTATTCCTAGATGGACAGTGGGCGAGGATGAAATCTTGTGTTTCCAGGGATGCGTATGGGTGACATCAGACATACACAAGGAGCTAATGTAGGATTTTTATTCCTCAGTTTGGGCAGTTCATCCTGGTGTCACCAAGATGTATCGTGATCTACACCGCCAGTATTGGTGGCCAGGTATGAAGAAGGATGTTGCTGGTTTTTTCATGAGGTGTTCCACTTTTCAGTAGGTGAAGGCGGAACATCAGCGACCAGTAGGTCTTTTACAGCAGTTACCCGTTCCCGAGTGGAAGTGGAATGACATCGCGATGGATTTTGTGACCGGGTTGCCAAGATCTCCTCGTGTGAATGACGCTGTTTGGGTTTTCATTGACAGGCTCACGAAGGTTGCTCACTTATTTCCGATCAAGGAGACCTTTAGTGTTAATGAGGTGGGGCGGTTGTACATCTGAGAGATTGTACGTCCGTATGGAGTCGCACACTCCATTATTTCAGACAGAGATGCCTGCTTTACTTCTTGGTTCTGGCAGGGGCTTCAGAAGGCTTTGGGTACACAGGTACTGTTGAGTACAACATACCATGCCCATACAGATGGCCAGTCAGAGCACACGATTCAGGTTCTTGAGGATATGCTCCGAGCTTGCATTCTGGACATTGTAGGTTATTGGGAGAAGCATATACCTCTTGTGGAGTTTGCCTACAATAATAGTTTTCAAGCAACTATTCAGATGGAAACTTATGAGGATTTGTATGGTAGGACATGCCGGTCACCTTTATGCTGGCTAGAGGCAGAAGAGGTAGCTTTACTGGGAACTCGTCTCATTCAGGAGACCTCAGAGTAGATAGAGTTGATTCGAAAGAGAATGGCTATAGCACAGTCTCGATAGAAGTCTTATGCTGATCAGCAGAGACGACCTCTGGAGTTTGAGGTCAGGGATCAGGTTTTCCTCCGTGTCGCACCGAGGTTGGGGCACAATAGAATTAAGAGACAAGGTAAGCTTTCACTACAGTACATCGGAACATTTGAGGTGTTGGAGAGAGTTGGGCTGGTCCCCTATCGATTGCAGTTACCTCAGAGGTACCGAGATATGCACGATGTCTTCCACAATTCTCAGCTCCAGCGTTACTTTTCAGACCCATATCATGTCTTTCAACCTGAGGAGGTTGAGCTCGAAGCGGATGCATCGTTTGGGGAGAATCCTATTTAGATTATCAATCACAGTATGAAGGTTCTCCGTGTCTGGTCTGTTCCTATGGTACGGGTGCTATGGCATCACAGGTGAGTACAGGACGAGACTTGGAAGAGGGAGGCCGATGTGTGATCATAGTTGTAATTTCTCAGATTTTCCATACTTTATTCTTAAAAATAAATGGAATTATTTCGAGACTAGTCTCTAAGATGGTGTGAAGTTCTGAGGCCCAGTGAGCTCGGAATAAATGATTGAATTTAATTTAATAATTAAATTACACGTGCATGCGGTTTTCCTGAAAAAGTGGAATAACTACTGAACTGGTGCTCAGATAAAAACTCTGATGGCACCGTTGCATTCAGAGCAGCGAGTTTACCCTAGAAGAGATCTAACATCGACTGGCGCTGGCCGGTGGTGAAATCTGGGTTTTGGACGTAACTGTAATAAAATATTTAATTTAAAATATTTTATTAAATCTATTACAGAAGATATCTTTATCCTTTTTAAATAAAGTCTAGCGCAGGGGTCCAGGGTTACAAACCTCATAACCCTAAAACCCTTGGTGTCTTTGGATAAAACCTCCCAACGTGGCGACGACGTTCCTGACGATTTTTTCCGGCGACGACGACGCGGTGACCGGATCTTCGCCAACGAACGCCGCAAAATCCAGGTAGGGAATTTGATCTCCTTCTGAATACTTTCCCATTCTTGATTCCTACGATGAACGCAGACTAATCCACAAACAGATTAGCATGCGGATCAATCATATTTTTGGGATGGGATTTTTTGGGGAGTTTGGGGATTTTTATTCTTGAGTTATTTTGGTTTGTTAATCTTCTAACGGTGACAAACCAAGATCGACATGAACATCGATCGAGGTTCATCCCTCTTGATTTGTGGTGCATTTCTTCCCCGATTTCTCGCGTTCTTCACAGGGATATTAATGACGGATTGTTTCACATCTGTTGTGTGACGCAACGATCCGAAATTGAAGATCTGGCATCGGTATAACCCTACGGAGGTGCGACTATAGTGGTGATAGACAGATTGAAGGGGATCATAAGATATCGTTCTTCGAATGATTTCCGTACGGATGGACGAAATCGGATTTTGAAGCCAATCAAAGGCCCAAAACCCATAGATTCGACATCACGACGACAAATTGACCCATGATCTTAAGTTTCACGGCAAACGGACCAGAGAAACGCGATCCGGAGAATCAGCCGAGGCGCGAGGAGGAAGACGACGCTTCTGGAAATTTCCCAACTACACGACGTGTAGTATGGGATACACGGCATGTGTTCGTCGGCGGACCACCTGCTGTTTACTCCAGGAGTACACGGACATGGGTTGGGTACATGGCCAAGGACACGGCGTTTATACCCCTCCCTGGCCAGACCCAGCCAGATACACGGGATACCCCGTGTGCTGGTACACAGGCAAGCGACATGGACACGGACAGAGACCGTGTACGGGAACATGGCTAGCATATACGGAGCGAGCCCCAGGTGCTCGGACACGGCGTGTGATTCTTCTACATGCCATGTAGTTAATTTCTATCCAACAAGCCGAATGACACAGGCTGTTTACACGGGAAACACCCGGAGTCAAGGAACACGACGTGTGTTTCTTCTACACGCCGTGTAGTTGAGTTTTACACAGCTTGAACGGATGACATAGGCTGTTTACACGGGCAGTACCTAGGGTCAAGGAACACGACATGTGACCATACTACATCCCGTGTAACCAATTCTTCATGGATTGAGCTAGTGGGCTTCTGTGACTTGGACTGCTTTTCTTTGGGTTCGTCCCCTTGGTCTTTCTCCTGAAGGTTCCCGGTATCATTTCCTATATATAGGAGTATGATCCATTTAGTAGGAATTCTTGAATAGAGTTGTTGGAATCCCCTCTATGATACTAAGATCTGGATCCTCTATTCATTCCTAGAACCCTAGGTAGAGTTCTTGGTATCGACATGAAAAACTTTACCCGGGCACCGATCTTCTTCTTAGCAGATTAGCTCAGAATGAGTTGTGGGAATCACCCCATGACTTGGTTGTGATCCTCATCTGAGCATCATGTTCTCAAAGTACTTATGGATTGTGTTCTCTCAGAATGAGTACTTCATATCTCTCTCTTCAGACCTAGGAGTGTGTTCTCCTTGTTACGTGCTTAGTGGTGGTTTTGCGATAGTCGATCGTGTATGAGTATATCTGGATATTCTTGTTATATGTTCTATATACATATACTGTGTGGATCTAACTATATCTTTCCTTTGTGGTATTTCCCTTGTTGTATTTCCTTTTTGGTTTCGGGGTGTCCTACTGGGTATTGTTATACTCACCCCTGCACGGGCTTTGCCCGCACGTATCATGTCTTGTGCAGATGAGGGAGCCTTTGACAGAATTCTAGGTGGACCAGGACCGGACGGTGCTCAGTGAGATCAGGTTGGCCGAGGTGTGTTCCTATGGCTACAGATTGCAGTCCCAATACCTTTCCTTACAGGTTGGACATTGTTACAGATTTTCTTTTTGTGGGCTTGTACTTTTGGCCCAAGGTTTTACACTTGCTGTACTTTACTTTCCTGTCGTACTCTATTGGTTGATATTTTTAGTGTATGCATGCATTTCCATTTTTTTGTAGTTTTTACTTTTCAGCTTTGTGGGCTTGGAGATGTGTGTGTATGTTTATAGGTTTATAGGAAATTCCTCCCATGTTAGTAGCATGCCTACTTGGTGCTAGTCACCAGCCCCTGGCCTATTGGAGGCGTGCTTGGGGAGTTGTGGCTTGGGCCTCACTAGGATGGGTCGTGACAGAGTGGTATTAGAGGTGGTCGGTTCTACCTTAGTTCAAGAGTCTGTGAGTTGGTTTGGGGCAACAGTGTTAAGTTTTTTGAGTTTGGATTTCAGGCTAGGGACCCCAGTGTTGGTGCGGGTGGCCGATGTATCCATACACCAGGACTCTGATAACTTGATTTTCGACTCAGAACATAAGAACGCTAGTTTCAGGGGAAAATAATGGTACATGCATCATATGGGAATGGGTTGTGGTTTCCATGTCCTTCTTGAGTCAGCTCTCCATATATACTCCCTGACTGAGATACATCTTGTTTCTCTACTGGATGACTCCACAATGCATACCCACTAGTATCCAGTAGCTCAATCATGAGGATGACCCCCTCAGTGATGAAGCTTCGATTCTGAGACTAGATCCCCCAGTTTTACCTTCAGGTGGTGTGCCAGTTATCCCGCAACCTGTGGAGTAGTGTTTAGTGCCTACTGTACCAGTGGGGGAGGTGCGTAGGATGAGCGCACTCCATGAGTTTCAGAGACAGAGACCCCTCATGTTTCGAGGCGAGCCTGACCCTCAGGCAGTAGAGGACTGGCTTGAGGTAGTGGACAGAGTCTTCCGTTTGGTCAGGACACCAGCATACCAGATGGTGATCCTGGCAGCGAGCCTTTTGCCGGGCTCGACAAGACAATGGTGGAGTTTGGTTATCCAGACTCACAACGAGGTGACTCTTTCATGGTCGGAGTTTGAGCGTCTCTTCAGAGAGGAGTTTTCATCAGTTACCCTGAGAGAAGTACGTATACAGGATCTTATTCAGCTTCAGTAGGGAACCATGACGGTGGTTAACTATTCGTCGAGGTTTATCGACCTCTCATGGTACTCGATGGATATGGTCAAAGATAAGTACTTCAGAGCTTGGACTTTTGAGCGGGGTTTGAGCAGAGATATCTGAGCTAGCATCATCCCTATGACCATTCCTACTTATGCTGGGGTGCTCAAGCGGGCTTTGGTAGTCGAGAGCTTCTTGGAAGAGCAGAGACAGTATAAAATCCCGCCTTTTTATAACATAAACTTTCATTACATTACACATAACTGAGGATCTTTAAGGTCTAGTGTCTTGGAAACAAGGAACATAATACATGAAAACAATATAAAGCATTCTTCTTAAACACTTGAAAGGCTTCTCCTTTATTTCATCCTATTTTCATTATGCATCTCATAACATGGGGACATACATCAAAAGAAAGGGTGAGCAGAAGGCCCAGTAAGGGAAACAAGAGAAACATTTTACAAGTGAACTTGAGATACTTCAATAAGGACATGAAAAGAACTTTAAGGCATGATAAAGAAATCATGAGATACATCATAATAAAAATAAAATTTTTCATAACTTGAATATTTGGATACAAAATTTAATATTGACAATCGTTTCATTTCACCAAGGTCCATCCCCAAGGTGTCGTTAAAAATTACCAAGGTTATTCACCAAGGCGTCGTTAAAATGGTCATCTCTAGAGATTAAGTCTTTACCCAATGCATTGGAGCGCTATCAGGGCGCACCCTTAAATTTTCCTTTATTATCACGTGAGCCACATATATCATCATCAAACATTTCATAAATAACCCATATAGCATAAAATAAATGGGTTTCATTTCATAATCATAACGTTTTAAAAACTGCTTTAAAGACGCGATCTTTACATTACTTTAAACCCACGGAAAGGGAAAGCGGGTATCATGTATGTAAATCCCAGAATATAAAATAGAACATTTTCATATATATGTGAATACCCCTATAGAAATAGGAGCTTTGAGTATTCACTTTATAACATAAAATAATTTTGAGAAAAGAGAGGCATTTTGAGACGAAAATTCTGCAGCATAACGGCTATGTTACAAGGTTTTAGAAAACTTTGAAAAGAGAGGGAACATGGGTCGAAAAATCATAATTGACCCATAAAACAGTAGAGGGACAGAATAAGAAGGATATATGGACATGGTGATGCAATTTTAAGGACATACCATTTGAAATGAAAAACATGGAAGGAAGACAAAAATTTGATTTCTCTTATGACAATTTGGCAGCCTAACGGCGTCACTTAAGCTTCAACAAAAATGAATTGAACAAATCAAATAGGGTCTCTCATCATATGATCATAAGAGATCAGTATGATAGATATAGAGATCATACCCCAACATAATAAAAAGGAACTTGAAAGATTTGACATGAAAATCGAACTTGAAAAATGAGAAGGGTGAAAGAATCACTTAAACATTCGGCTGCCTAACGGCGTCACTTAAACATTCATAAAACGAAATGATGAGAGTAAGAGGGGATCTCTCATCATATAGGCATGGAAGGGCAGTAAGAGGAATATAAAAGAACATCCTCTCACATAAAAACATGGAGCATAAAAGGAATGACATAAAAGAGGTTACATGAAAAGAAAGAGAGGGGTCAGATCCCTTACCATAAAACGTGACTCTTGAAACTCAAAGGATTGGACCTTGAGGGCTTGGGGGCACATTGGGAGGACTCCTTGGAAGGTAAGAAGACCAGAACTTCGTTGGGGGAGAGTTGGGAGTGAAAACTAAAGGAGGAAAGGGTGGGTATTTATAGGGAAAGTGAGGGGACAAGGCATTAATGGCCAAGGGACACCTCACATGTGCTTTTCTCAAACCCATGTGCTCTCCCTTGGCATTTGTCATGGAGTTAGGCCACATGGGGCCCCCAAAACAATAATTCATCACCCTTGGCTGGACAACCCTTAAAAGATCTCATGACATCATCATGACACAGTTATGATGTCATTAAACATACCGAAACCCTAAAACTGTATTTTTACTATTCACTGAAAATTCGACTTTCTCAGAAAAATCCCAAAATTTCACATTAACCAAATATCAATACTCTAAATACATTTATGAACTCCATTTTATAAAAATAATTTTCTAAATAATTTTAATTTAATTTTTAAATAAAAAAACTATTCATCGAAAATTCGTTTTTTTCAGAAAAATCCCCAAAATTTACCATAACATAATATCGATGCTCTGAGTTCAAAAAAAAAGTCATTTTTATAAAAATAATTTTCTAATAATTTTTAATTAAATTTTTAATTAAACAACACTATTCATCCGAAAAAACTAATACTTGACTAATAATTTATGAAACCGTTATTTACCCATTTTATTGAATCACATTACTTAATCTAGGTGTCTGAATTATATTAAAACTTTCTTTGAGTGAAATTACTAATCCATTTGGTCACATTACTAATCCTAAGCGTAAAATCACTATTCATAATTTACTATTCATCAAAAATTAAGTTGATCTTATTAGACTCCAAATTCCTTACTGAACACTTTTGTAGAAGACCATTTTTTGAAAATAATTACACATCATTAGTTATTTAGGGTTTACATAAATATTTTAAAATATCCCTTTTTCAAAATTAATCAATAAAATACATTCTAAAATTATCTAGACATTTGAAATTTCACAAACATCACTAAAGGAGGAAATCTCAATTTATTCACCCAAAAGGATTACACAAGGAAGCTAGGGTCTCGTCATATAGCCCCTTATAACACCGGCATAAGACCTAAGTGTAAGGTGTGCTATGGTGAGAGAATCTGAGGGAGGCTCAGATAACATTTCCCTAGTAGTAATCTTTACTAACTTGAAATTCTCCCGTAGGCGTTTCCGTTCAAGATTGACACGCTGGAGTTCGGCTTGGGCTTGGTCCAAAGCGAAGCCCACAGATGCTACCTCCTTCCCAAGCTCTGATAAGTGGGCTTCATAAGGGTTGAGTCTACTGGATGAAGCCATCGACTCCTCTTTCTGCATTAACCATTAACATCTTATTAAATCATTAAGAGTAAGTTAATATACTACTAAAAAATATTGGGTCGTTACATTCTTCCCCCCTTAAGAAATTTTGTCCCCGAAATTTATACTTGAGGCCTAGTCGAAAAGGTGAGGGTACTTTTGCTTCATTGTTTCCTCCGGCTCCCAAGTCGCCTCTTCATATTTATGATTCCTCCACAACACTTTCACAAGGTGGGTAGTCTTGTTTCGTAGGACCTTGTCTCTACGGTCCAAGATCTCCACTGGCTGCTCCTCGTAAGAGAGGTTATGTTCCAGTTGTACCACCTCTGGGTTCAGTACATGCGAAGGGTCAGGTATGTACTTCCTCAAGAGAGATACATGGAAGACATGATGAACTTGAGCTAGGTTCGGTGGAAGTGCTAGACGATAGGCCACTGCTCCTATGCGATCAAGGATTTCATAGGGGCCAATGTACCTAGGGCTGAGCTTCCCTTTCTTCCCAAACCGCATGACTCTCTTCCATGGAGAAATTTGAAGGAAGACTTTTTCACCAACACCAAACTCCAAGTCCCTTCGACGATTGTCAGCATAGCTCTTCTGCCGACTCTGAGCAGCCTTTATGTGTTGTTGGATGGTATGAACCTGTTCCGTCATCTATTGCACGAGATCAGGCCCAAGAAGCTTCCTCTCACCGGTTTCATCCCAACAAGTAGGAGTTCTACACCGCTTTCCATATAGAGCTTCATAGGGTGCCATCTGAATACTCGAATGGAAGCTGTTGTTATAGGAGAACTCAACTAATGGGAGGTGTTGATCCCATCCACCTTTAAATTCCATTGAGCATAATCTCAACATGTCTTCGAGTGTATGAATAGTCCTTTCAGATTAGCCATCAGTTTGAGGATGATAGGCTGTACTAAAATTCAATTCAGTATTCAGAGCATGTTGAAGACTTCTCCAGAATTTTGATGTGAATCTTGGGTCACGATCAGATACGATGGATAGTGGTACCCCATGGAGCCTTACCACTTCCTTCACGTATATCTTGGCAAGCTGATCCAGAGAGAAATCTTCCCAAATAGAGATAAAATGGGCTGTCTTGGTGAGACGGTCCACAATAACCCATATCGCATTGTTTCCTTTGGATGTTTTTGGGAGACCAGTTACAAATTCCATAGTGATATTATCCCACTTCCATACTGGTATGGGTAGCGGTTGTAATACCCCCTTAGGAAGTTTTCGTTCTGCCTTTACTTTCTGACACACCAGGCACCTTGTAGTGTAATCATCAATCTCCCTCTTTATGTTATCCCACCAATAATGATCACGAAGGTCTCTATACATCTTAGTGCTTCTCGGGTGTATAGAGAATGTAGAGCTATGAGCTTCATCCATCAGTTCTTTCTTTATCTCCGGAATAGATGGAACACATAGTCTAGTACGAAATTTCAATACACCTTCTTGATCAATATTGAAATCAGGGAACTTCCCATCCTTTACAGCCTCAAACTTCTCCTGCAGCAAAGGATCTTCTTTTTGAGCCTTCTTGATCCTCTCTAGTAATGAAGGTTGAGAAATCATTTGGAATAGGGTTGATGATGTCCCTTTCCTTATAATTCCCATGTCCAGTTTTACTAGATCTTTAATCAAGGGATCTCCTACGATCCTCATTGTTGCCAGAACAACAGGATCTTTCCTGCTTAACGCATCTGCGACTTTGTTTGCTCTTCCAGGGTGATAATGAATTGAACAATCATAGTCTTTAATAAGCTCCAACCATCTCCTTTGTCTCATGTTCAATTCTTTCTGTGTGAAAATATACTTTAGACTTTGGTGGTCAATGTATATATCACATTTCTCCCCATAAAGATAGTGCCTCCATATCTTTAGATAAAAAACAACTGCCTCCAGTTCTAGATCATGCGTAGGATAATTCTGCTCATGAATCTTCAACTGTCGAGATGCATAAGCAATTATTTTGTCATTTTGCATGAGGACGCACCCAAGCCCTTTCAGAGATGCATCGCTAAAAATAACGAATCCTTCTCCGATAGAGGTTAGTGTTAACACAGGTGCAGTAACCAATCTCTTCTTCAGCTCTTGGAAACTTTCCTCGCATTCCTTTGTCCAGATGAACTTAACCCCTTTTCGAGTCAACTTGGTTAGTGGATTAGAAAGCCGTGAAAAGTTTTTCACAAACCTCCTATAATATCCTGCTAAACCAAGGAAACTACGAATCTCAGTTACTGTTGTGGGTTGAGGCCACTCCTCCACAACCATTGTCTTTGCAGGGTCAACCGAGATTCCTTCATTGGTTACGATGTGCCCCAAGAAAGCCACCTGTTGTAACCAAAACTCACACTTGCTGAACTTCCCAAAGAGCCTCTCCTTCCACAGAGTTTTCAATATAACCCTTAGATGATCTTCATGCTCCTCACGACTTTTTGAATATATCAAAATATCATCAATAAAAACTACCACAAAGTTATCAAGGTAGTCCTTAAAGACTCTATTCATCAAATCCATGAAAATAGCAGGAGCATTAGTCAAGACGAAGGGCATAACAGTAAACTCATAATGCCCATATCTTGATCGGAAGGAAGTCTTTGGAATATCTTCCTTCTTCACCCTCAGTTGATGATAACCAGATCGAAGGTCAATCTTAGAGAAGAATTGAGCCCCGCGAAGTTGGTCAAATAAATCATCAATTCTTGGAAGAGGATATCTGTTCTTCACCGTGATCCCGTTCAGTTCTCTATAATCAATGCATAGCTGCATTGATCCATCCTTCTTCTTCACAAAGAGAACTGGTGCTCCCCAAGGAGACACACTCGGTCGGATAAACCCCTTCTCCAACAAGTCTTGGAGTTGTTTCTTTAGCTCTTCTAGCTCCACATTTTCCATTCTATACGGAGTCTTTGATATCGGTTGAGACCCAGGTACGAGTTCAATGGAGAACTCTACGTCTCTTTCTGGGGGAGGTCCAGGTAACTCCTCAGGAAATACATCCATGTATTCCTGAAAAATCGGAACATCTTCAATTTGTATGCTCCCTTTCCCTTATTCCTCATCACCGATTAACTCCATAAAGAAAGCTATAGGAGGTTCTTCTAGATAGGGATCAGTTCGGGATATCTCTCCTTGGAAGATAACTGTAGGTCGTTCATTCAAGACTACTGAGATTTCCTTACTTCTGCATTTGATCTTAGCATTATACTTTGAGAGCCAGTCCATCCCTAGTATAATGTCGAATTCCATCATGGGAATGACTACTAGATTTGCGATAAGATTGTGCTCACCAAAGTAAACACTAGAGTCTCTAAATACTGTTGATGCAAGGATAATCCCACTTGGAGTCTTGACAGACAACTCTACCTCTAGCAGTTCAGGGATTGATTCTATATTCCTTGCAAACTTGGAGGAAATAAAGGAATGCGTAGAACCAGAATCAAATAAAGTACTTGCTAGTTTTGAGAGGACAACAAGAGTACCTGCTACCACATCGTTCGGGACTTCAACTTCAGCTGTTGTGATAGCCAAATCACGACCTTGCTCTCTTGGCCTCTGCTGAGGTTGGTGGTGATTCCCCTCCACCGCCCTCGGATTTGGACATTGGTTAGCAAAGTGCCCAAGCTGTCCACACTTGAAGCATGTGACTTCGGGTAGGGCCAGAACCAACTTTCCTCCGTCGTTAGTGTTGTGAAGCTGAGGCTTCACCTCACTATGACAATTCCGAGCAATATGGCCTCCTCTTCCACACTTGTAGCACTTGCCACTTCCGTTCAAGCAGTTCCCCAGATGATTCTTCCCACATTTATTGCATGTGGTAAGTTGCATTTTCTTTCCACCTCTTCCCTGATCAAAAGACTTCCCTAAACTGGGCTCCAACGATCTCTTCTTTTCATTTGGTTTATGAGACCACTGTGTCTCACCAAACTCCATCTCGACTTTCATAGCACTACGAACTATTTCTTCATAGCTATCATAGTCCCTGTTGGCTAGATTCTTCCGCAGATGAGGTCGTAGTCCACCAAAGAATCTATCAACCTTCCCATTAGGGTCCATGACAAAGCTTGAGGTATAACGGGAAAGCCTTGTGAAGTTCATCTCATAGCTTCCGACAGATTCGTTCTCCTTCTGCTTCAGCTCGAGAAACTCTTTCTCCATTCTCGTTCTCATGGAACGAGGGAAATACTTGTTAAGGAAAATTCCCTGAAATTCTTCCCACTCCATAGCTTCTATCTCTCCTCGTGGCTTCGTGTTTTTGATCAGTGACCACCACTGATCAGCTTCTCCCTCTAGGCGGTAAACAGAAAGGGTGACTTTTTCTTGTTCTGAACAATCAAGTACATAAAAGATCTTTTCAATGGAGCTTATCCATTGTTCCGAAACCAATGGGTCAGTAGATCCACTGAATGTTGGCGGTCGTTGACGCATTAAGGACTCAACAGAGTGTTGTTCCCTTCGTGGTGAGGTCGGCCTCTCGGCTTGATTCAAGTTATTACTCATAACTTGAGTCAGTTGGTTCATCATTCGCATGAATGTTTCCATTCTGGCTTCCATCGGAGGGCCGTCAGCACATGGTGCATTGCGGTCACCATCGGCACTGTTCCTCCTATTGCCCTCCATCTTCTAAAAGAATAAAACCTTAGTAAGAAACTTATTTCATTTATGAATCTTTTAACTAAGACTTCATTCTTAGACAATTACACTTTTCTATAATTCCTTCATAATGATTCATAAAAAGCTTGTGATTAACCAAACATATCCCCCGGGAGTGTCGTAACAAAGAGTGCAGCAAGGCCCATTATCGTGCACCAGTTCCCGTTCGAGTCTAGCTCAAAGCGGTGTTTTCGGGTTTTACCCCTATGTACATCTATGCCAGAGCCACATCTACCTGCTCGTATCCAGATAGGGATGTATTTGTTTGATAAACCACTTACTCAATACTTATCAAAATACCAGGAAGTTTTCCTATATTTAAACTTTTCTATAGGGTTCTTACTAAAGTTTTTATATCCTAATTTCCACAAATAACTAAACCATCCTTTGATACCAACTATAACATCCCGCCTTTTTATAACATAAACTTTCATTACATTACACATAACTGAGGATCTTTAAGGTCTAGTGTCTTGGAAACAAGGAGCATAATACATGAAAACAACATAAAGCATTCTTCTTAAACACTTGAAAGGCTTCTCCGTTATTTCATCCTATGTTCATTATGCATCTCATAACCTGAGGACATACATCAAAAGAAAGGGTGAGCAGAAGGCCCAGTAAGGGAAACAAGAGAAACATTTTACAAGTGAACTTGAGATACTTCAATAAGGACATGAAAAGAACTTTAAGGCATGATAAAGAAATCATGAGATACATCATAATAAAAATAACATTTTTCATAACTTGAATATGTGGCTACAACATTTAATATTGACAATCGTTTCGTTTCACCAAGGTCCATCCCCAAGGTGTCGTTAAAAATTACCAATGTTATTCACCAAGGCGTCGTTAAAATGGTCATCTCTAGAGATTAAGTCTTTACCCAATGCATTGGAGCGCTATCAAGGTGCACCCTTAAATTTTACTTTATTATCATGTGAGACACATATATCATCATCAAAAATTTCATAAATAACCCATATAGCATAAAATAAATGGGTTTCATTTCATAATCATAACGTTTTAAAAACTGCTTTAAAGACGCGATCTTTACATTACTTTAAACCCACGGAAAGGGAAAGCGGGTATCATGTATGTAAATCCCAGAATTTAAAATAGAACATTTTCATATATATGTGAATACCCATATAGAAATAGGAGCTTTGAGTATTCACTTTATAACATAAAATAATTTTGAGAAAAGAGAGGCATTTTGAGACGAAAATTCTGCAGCATAACAGCTATGTTACAAGGTTTTAGAAAACTTTGAAAAGAGAGGGAACATGGGTCGAACAATCATAATTGACCCATAAAACAGTAGAGGGATAGAATAAGAAGGATATATGGACATGGTGATGCAATTTTAAGGACATACCATTTGAAATGAAAAACATGGAAGGAAGACAAAAATTTGATTTCTCTTATGACAATTCGGCAGCCTAACGGCGTCACTTAAGCTTCAAAAAAAATGAATTGAACAAATCAAATAGGGTCTCTCATCATATGATCATAAGAGATCAGTATTATAGATATAGAGATCATACCCCAACATAATAAAAAGGAACTTGAAAGATTTGACATGAAAATCAAACTTGAAAAATGAGAAGGGTGAAAGAATCACTTAAACATTCAGCAGCCTAATGGCGTCACTTAAACATTCATAAAACGAAATGATGAGAGTAAGAGGGGATCTCTCATCATATAGGCATGAAAGGGTAGTAAGAGGAATATAAAAGAACATACTCTCACATAAAAACACGGAGCATAAAAGGAATGACATAAAAGAGGTTACATGAAAAGAAAGAGAGGGGTCGGATCCCTTACCTTAAAACGTGACTCTTGAAACTCAAAGGATTGGACCTTGAGGGCTTGGGGGCACCTTGGGAGGACTCCTTGGAAGGTAAGAAGACCATAACTTCGTTGGGGGAGAGTTGGGAGTGAAAACTAAAGGAGGAAAGGGTGGGTATTTATAGGGAAAGTGAGGGGACAAGGCATTAATGGCCAAGGGACACCTCACATGTGCTTTTCTCAAACCCATGTGCTCTCCCTTGGCATTTATCATGGAGTTAGGCCACATGGGGCCCCCAAAACAATAATTCATCACCCTTGGCCGGCCAACCCTTAAAAGATCTCATGACATCATCATGACACAGTTATGATGTCATTAAACATACCGAAACCCTAAAACTGTATTTTTACTATTCACTGAAAATTCGACTTTCTCAGAAAAATCCCAAAATTTCACATTAACCAAATATCAATGCTCTAAATACATTTATGAACTCCATTTTATAAAAATAATTTTCTAAATAATTTTAATTTAATTTTTAAATAAAAACACTATTCATCGAAAATTCGTTTTTTTCAGAAAAATCCCCAAAATTCACCATAACATAATATCGATGCTCTGAGTTAAAAAAAAAGTCATTTTTATAAAAATAATTTTCTAATTATTTTTAATTAAATTTTTAATTAAACAACACTATTCATCTGAAAAAACTAATACTTGACTAATAATTTATGAAACCGTTATTTACCCATTTTATTGAATCACATTACTTAATCTAGGTGTCTGAATTATATTAAAACTTTCTTTGAGTGAAACTACTAATCCATTTGGTCACATTACTAATCCTAAGCGTAAAATCACTATTCATAATTTACTATTCATCAAAAATTAAGTTGGTCTTATTAGACTCCAAATTCCTTACTGAACACTTTTGTAGAAGACCATTTTTTGAAAATCATTACACATCATTAGTTATTTAGGGTTTACATAAATATTTTAAAATATCCCTTTTTCAAAATTAATCAATAAAATACATTCTAAAATTATCTAGACATTTGAAATTTCACAAACATCACCAAAGGAAGAAATCTCAATTTATTCACCCAAAAGGATTACACAAGGAAGCTGGGGTCTCGTCACATAGCCCCTTATAACACCGGCATAAGACCTAAGTGTAAGGTGTGCTATGGTGAGAGAATCTGAGGGAGGCTCAGATAAAATTGCCCTAGTAGTAATCTCTACTAACTTGAACTTCTTTCGTAGGCGTTTCCGTTCAAGCTTGACACGCTGGAGTTCGGCTTGGGCTTGGTCCAAAGCGAAGCCCACAGATGCTACCTCCTTCCCAAGCTCTGATAAGTGGGCTTCATAAGGGTTGAGTCTACTGGATGAAGCCATCGACTCCTCTTTCTGCATTAACCATTAACATATTATTAAATCATTAAGAGTAAGTTAATATACTACTCAAAAATATTGGGTCATTACAGACAGCCGGCTGTTGTCAGTAGTGGGCGAGCTGGAGTAGAGACATCGATATTAAGGAGCCGACGCTAGGTACCCAGGCGTGGGAGACATTTTCAAAGGAGATCCTAGGACTGGGGATCTACCGTACAGGGTTCGCAGGGTGCATCCAGCCAGCCTCGAGAGAGGCGATGCTACTCATGTGACGGTAGGGGACATCTCACTCAAGATTGTCTGACCCGCCGTACTACTGACATGGGAGCAGTGGATAGACCACCGAGGAAGAGGCAACATGTGGAGAAAACAGATCCGTGGGGTGGCAGATGTGGTAGAGGAGCTGGGAGAGAAGATGGAGGTGGTCGGCATTTTGACCCTTTACCACCACCACCCCCCGGAGGTCCACCCCAGGCTCAGGGAGCTAGTGGACAGAGGCAGGGAAAACTGCAGGCATTAGAGGCGTATGACCCAGGTACTCCCGGAATGATTAGAGGTACAATCTATGTCTTTTCTACTTTGGCTGCCATACTGATAGACATAGGTGCTAGTCATTCCTTTCTGGCTACTTATCTTTTCAAGACTTTGAGATTCCAGTTGAGTCGTTGACTCGACCCTTACGCTTAGAAACACTGACTGGAGAAGATTCAGAGATCCCACACCTTTGCAGATAGTGTGACCTGACCCTTGGAGGTGAGAGTTTCAGTTGGAACCTCTTAGTGGTAGCATCAAGGCCTTACGATGTCATTCTTGGTATGGATTGTCTATCCACAGTTCATGCCCATATTGACTGTTTTAGGCGAAGGGTGCGGTGTGTCCGCAGTGATGGAACGAGGTTCTCTTTTTTCGGTGAAAGAGAGACCTAGGCAACGCAGGATGGACTCATGCATAGGAGGGCACAACCGATTTTACATTAGTTGGATAACCTAGCCCTTGGTGCATCAGATGTTATGAGTTTCCAGTTTCTAGAAGTAGTGGCTGAGTACAAGGACATATTTCTGGAGGATGTGCCCGGACTACCTCCCCATCGGGAGATATATTTCTGCATTGAGTTGAAACCCGGGACGACACCAATATCAACATTGGCATATCAGATGGCTCCTACAGAGCTTCGTGAGCTGAGGGTGCAGCTGGAAGACTTGCAGAAGAAGGGATTTGTGAGACCCAGTGTTTCACCCTGGGTGGCCCCAATACTGTTTTCCAAGAAGGTAGACGGGATCTTGAGGCTATATGTGGATTACCAGTGCTTGAATCAGGAAACTGTGAAGAACCAGTATCCACTACCGAGGATCGATGACCTCTTCGACCAGTTGAGAGGGGCACGATGGTTCTCGAAGGTTGATCTACGATCAGGCTATCATAAGTTGCGAGTACGGGATGAGGATGTACCGAAGACGACTTTCAGATGTCTCTACGGTCACTATGAATACTTGGTGATGCCCTTCTGCATGACAAACACCCTGGTGGTGTTTATGGGACTCATGAACCGAATCTTCCAGCCATATCTAGATCAGTTCGTAGTGGTCTTCATTGATGATATCCTTGTGTACTCTGCGTCCGAGGAGGAGCATGCGAGACACCTAAGGATGGTTCTGGACACACTTCGAGAGAACCAGTTGTACGGGAAACTCTCGAAGTGTCAGTTCTGGATACAGGAGGTCCACTTTCTGGGACACGTTATCTCAGCAGATGTTGTAGCAGTGGGTCCAGCCAAGGTAGAGGCAGTGTTAGCATGAAAGCCACCCCAGAGCGTGATAGAGGTGCAGAGTTTCCTTTGGTTGGAAGGCTACTATCAAAGATTCATTATTTATTTCTCCAAGATTTCATCACCCATGATAGCTTTGACCTGAAAAGGGTAGCCCTTCTTGTGGACCGAGAGATGCTAGCAGGCTTTACAGCAGTTGAGATAGAGTTTGACGAGCGCCTTGATCTTGAGATTAATGGAAGAGGGTTTCGAGTACATAGTGTTCTGCGATGCATCTAGGACCGGGATTGGTTGTGTCCTAATGCAGAGGAAAGTAGTGATTGCCTATGGCTCATGTCAGTTGAGGACACACGAGCAGAACTACGCGACCCATGATCTTGAGTTGGCAGCGGTGGTCTTTGTGTTGAAGATGTGGTGGCACTACCTGATGGGTGAGTGGTTTACCGTCTACTCTGATCACAAGAGTCTTAGATATATCTTTTCTCAGAAGGATATGAATTTGATACAAATACGATGGCTTGAGTTCCTCTAGGATTATTACTTTGAGATCCTTTACACACCTGGGAAGGGGAACGTTATGGCAGAAGCTCTCAGCAAGAAATCCAGTTCGCAGTTGCTGGATGAGGTGACGAGGAAGTTGGACTCTTTATAGTTATCCTTCATGGATATAGATGAGGGATCTTACCTTCATTTTATGGTTGTTACCCATCCACTCTTACAACGAGTCAGGGAAGTACATCACGAGGATGCTAGCTGTAAGACTCTACGTGCTCAGATATCCACATGTGATGCTGTTGAAGGATATTCAGAAGGTGGGGAGCACACTGTTCTTTTCATAGGGCGTACAATAGTACCAGTGACGTTGTAGGAGGAGGTTCTGAGGGAGTTCTATACATCTCCTTTGGTAGTTCATCCAGGCATGGCAAAGATGTATCAGGACCTCCGACGTTAGTTCTGGTGGCCATGAATGAATAGGAGTGTGGCCGAGTTTGTTTCTCGGTGCCTTACTTGTTAGTAAGTAAAGGTTGAACACCAGGTGCCAGCAGGTTTGACTCAGCCCCTTGAGGTGCCAGAGTAGAAGTGGGACGGGATATACATGGACTTCCTGATGGGTTTACCACGTACGACTAGGGGACACGATGCCATCTGGGTGATCTTTGATTGGATCACCAAGTCGGCCTACTTCCTATCCATACATGAGCAGAGTTCAGTGGAGATCTTGGGACGTCTCTACGTTTAGGAGATAGTTCGACTTCATGGAGTTCCATCCACGATTGTCTCAGATCGTGATGCTCATTTCACATCCCGGTTGTGGAAGGGATTGAAGGAAGATTTTGGGACTCAGTTACGCTTGAGCACATCGTTTCATCCCCAGATTAATAGTTAGATAGAGCGGACCATCCAGGTTCTGGAGGATATGCTACGAGTTTACATACTTGACTTCGGTCATAGCTGGGAGGATCACCTACCACTGGTGGAATTTTCTTATAACAATAGTTATCATTCCACTATTGGTATGGCACCATTCGAGGCTCTGTATGGGCGACCTTGCAGGTCACCACTTTGCTGGACTGACCTAGGAGAGTCAGCACTCATGGGCCCATAGATAGTGAGAGATACTACAGAGAAGGTGCAGGTCATCCAGGAGTGGATGAAGACTGCACAGAGTCGTTAAAAGTCTTATGCCGACAGGAGGCAGAGGCCCTTGGAGTTCGAGGAGGGAGACCATGTGTTCCTTCGGGTCTCACCTCGACGAAGATTGTGGAGATTTGGATGAGGTGGAAAGCTATCTCCGAGAATAGTTGGCCCTTTTTAGATTCTGAGTAGAGTTGGTGAGGTGGCGTATCGCTTGGCTCTACCTCCTCAGATGAATCGGGTACACAACATCTTCCATGTGTCGCAACTACGGAGGCACGTGCATGATCCATCGCCCTTCATCGACAAGGGCGAGATGGACATCGATGATGGAGCGACCTTTTATGAGTACCCAGTGGAGATCAAGGATCGGCAGGAGAAGATCCTTCATGGGAGAGCTATTCCCTTGGTATGTGTCCAGTGGCAGCATGAGAATCTCCAGGAGAGCACGTGGGAGCGGGAGGCTCATATTCGCATGCATTACCCACATCTTTTTGAGTAGCCTTTGTTTTGGATTTTCGGGGACGTAAAATCCCTAAGGTGGGTGTGATGTAATGTCTCAGATTTTCCATACTTTATTCTTAAAAATAAAGGGAATTATTTCGAGACCAGGCTCTGAGACGCCGTGCAGTTCTGAGCCCAAGTGAGCTTGGAACAAATGATTGAATTTAATTTAATAATTAAATTACACGCGTGTGCGGTTTTCCTAAAAAAGTGGAATAACTCCAAAACATGTGCTCAAATAAAAAATATGATGGTACCGTTGCGTTCAGAGCAGCAGGTTTACCTTAGAAGAGACCTAACATCGACTGGCGCAGGCCGGTGGTGAAATTTGGGTTTTGGACGTAACCGTAATAAAATATTTAATTTAAAATATTTTATTAAATCTGTTGCAGCGGATATCTTTATCCTTTTTAAATAAAGGCTAGTGCAGGGGTCCAGGGTTACAAACCTCATAACCCTAAAACCCTTCGCGGCTCTGGAGGCTCTGGAGAAAACCTCCCAACGCGGCGACGACATTCCTGACGATTTTCACCAGTGACGATGACGCGACGACCGGATATTTGCAAATGAATGCCATAGAATCCAGGTTGGGTGTTTGATCTCCTTGTGAATTATTTCCCGTTCTTGATTCCTATGATGAATGCAGACTAATCCACGGACAGATTAGTCCTCGGATCGATCGTATTTGCGGGATGAGATTTTGTGGGGAGCTTGGGGATTTTGATTCTTGAGTTATTTTGGTTCATTAATCTTATAATGGTGATGAACCAAGATCGACATGAACATCGATCGAGGTTCGTCCCTCTCGATTTGTGGTGCCTTTCTTCCCCGATTTCTTGTGTTCTTCATGCACGTTCTACGCATTCTTCACGGGGATATGAACGACGGATCGTGGCACATCCGTTGTGCGACGCAACGATCCAAAATTGAAGATCTGGCATCGGTACAACCCTATGGAGGTGCGGCTGT
Source organism: Viscum album (assembly GCA_963277665.1). Taxonomy (NCBI): domain Eukaryota; kingdom Viridiplantae; phylum Streptophyta; class Magnoliopsida; order Santalales; family Viscaceae; genus Viscum; species Viscum album. The sequence continues at coordinate 1,326,943,919 of OY728166.1, forward strand.
GGTGGTGACGGATGGATCGAAGCAGATCAGAAGATATCGTTCTTCAAACGATTTCCGCACAGATGGACGAAATCAGATTTTAGAGCCGATCGAAGGCCCGAAACCCATGGATTCAGCATCATGAAAACGAAGCGACCCATGATCTTGAGTTTTGCAGCAAATGGACCAGAGAAACATGATCTGGAGAATCGGCCGAGGTGCGAGGAGGAAGACGACGCTTATGGAAATTTCTTGACTACACAACATGTTGTATGGGCTACACGGTGTGTGTTTTTCGGTGGACCACCTGGCGTGTACTCTGGGAGTACACGAACATGGGTTGGGTACATGGACAAGGACACGACATGTATACCCCTCCCCGGCCATACCCATCCAGATATATGGGATACCCCGTGTGGTGGTACACGGGCAGGAAACACGGACACAGACATAGACCGTGTACGAGCACATGGCTAGCGTACACGGAGCGAGCCCTAGGTTCTCGAAAACGGTGTGTGATTCTTCTACACACCATGTAGTTACTTTCTATATGAAAATACGAATGACATGGTACATTTACACGAGAAGCACCTGGAGTCAAGGAACATGACCTGTGTTTCTTCTACACACTGTGTAGTTGAGTTTTACACAGCTTGAATGGATGACACGTCCATTTAAACGAGCAGTACTCGGGGTCAAGGAACACGACGTGTAACCATATTACACACCATGTAACCAATTCTTCATGGCTTGAGCCAGTTGCCTTCTGTGACTTGGACTGCTTTTCTTAGGGTTCGTCCCCTTGGTCTTTCTTCTGAAGGTTCCCGGTATCATTTCCTATATACAGAAGTATGATCCCTTCAGCATGACTTCTTGAATAGAGTTGTTGGAATACCCTCTATTAGACTAAGATCCAGATCCTCTACGCATTCCTAGAACCCTTGGTAGAGTTCTTGGTATCGACGTGACCAACTTTACCCAGGCGCCAATCCTCTGCTTAGCATATTAGCTCAGACTGAGTTGTCGGAATCACCCCATGACTTGGTTGTGATCCTCATCTGAGCATCATGTTCTCAAAGTACTTGTGGAGTGTGTTCTCCTAGAACGAGTACTTCGTATCTCTCTATTCAAACCTAGGAGTGTGTTCTCCTTGTTACGTGCTTAGTGGTGGTTTCGCGATAGTCGATCGTGTATGAGTATATCTGGATATTCTTGTTATATGTTCTGTAGACATATACTATGTAGAGATGACCGTATCTTTCCTTTGTGGTATTTCCCTTGTTGTATTTACTTTGTGGTTTTGGGGTGTCCTACTGTGTATTGTTATAATCGCCCCTGCACGGGCTTTGCCCGCACGTGTCGTATCTTGTGAAGATGAGCGAGCCTTTGATTGGATTCAAGGTGGACCAGGACCGGACGGTGCTCAGTGAGATCAGGTGGGCCGAGGTGTGTTCCTACGGCTACAGATTGTAGTCCCAGTACCTTTACTTACAGGTTGGACTTTGTTATAGACTTTCTTTTGGTGGGATTGTAATTTTGGCCTAGGGTTTTACACTTGCTGTACTTTACTTTCCTATCATACTTTGTTGGTTGAGATTTTTAGTGTATGCATGCATTTCCATTTTTTTTATAGTTTTTACTTTTCATCTTTGTGGGCTTGGAGATGTGTGTGTGTGTTTACAGGTTTATAGGCAATGCCTCCCATGTTAGTATCATGCCTACTCGGTGCTAGTCACTAGCCCCTGGCCTATTGGAGGTGGGCTTGGGGAGTTGCGGCTCAGACCTCACTGGGACGGGTCGTGACAGTAGTGGCCAGAGCTTTTCAAGGTTTCTTCCTCTACGCCTCGTTAGGGAAATTCCGAGACACATTTTTTTATGGGGGGAAGTTTGTAAGAACCTGGACGTTCTTTTTAGTTATGTTTTTCCTTTTTCTAGAGTTTTTGAGAAAAGAGGAGTTTCTGGAAAATTTTAAAGTACATGCCGTGTACTTTATGAGTACACGCCCTGTACCTTGATTCCACTTGAGGCCGTGCGCTGGCCGTGTCATGACCATGCACACGACCATGGAGGGGTGATGTGGATGCCACCTAAAGCGGAGTACGGAAAAGCCTGGTACACGTTGTGTACTCTAAAAGTATAGGCCGTGTACTTTTTTTTAATTAAATGGACTGGGGTCATGTATTAACCCCATAAACGTATTCTTCTCCAGCTTCATTGACTGAGGGCATCCCATACGGACATGGATCTCCTTCGAGCTCCCGAGCCTCCATCTGTCCTCCTAATCGACCACCGTCGATTGCGTTGGAACCGCAGCGGTAATCTCTTCCTTCACCTAGAGCTTTGTTTTCCAATTCCTCATCTTTGTCAAGTTATCATGGGTTGAAAGTTTTGTGCGTTTTTGTAGATTTACGATGTTCTAAAGAGATTCAAGCCCCGTGGCTCAAGTACAACAGTCTCCTAACATCGAGGTAGGTGGTTTGTGCCTTTCTGTAGAACGTCTGTGAGTATTTTGTGAAAATTCCATCAATACCCTTGAACGGGGTATTGCGTGTTTCCTATTTTGTTCCTATTATTTTCCTGCCTTTCTTGATTTCCTGAGTAGAGGTTAATAATTGTGAATAGGGTAATTTCTTCTGTGCTTTGGATGTTTTTCCCATGCGTGTTTTGCCTGTTTATGACCGTTTGGTCTAGTTTTTCCGTTAGGCATTTTGCTAGTTGCCATGCCTAGTTATAGGACAGTTGAACTGTTGTACTGTTATGATGTTATGACTTAGAATAATATCCAAGTAGTTCTTGAGGTTTACTTGGGGTGATACGTGCGCTATGCATATTGTTTTACATAGGGATGTGAGAGCCTAGTGTAGTAGACCATAGAGAGAATGGACATAAGAGATTCTCCAGAGTGTCTTTAGTTTACGATGCGAGACCACAGGGGGAATTGACATTGAGTGTTTCCTCATTGTGTCTATAGTTCCTCGACATGGGCCATAGGGGGAATGAGACGTTGAGTGCTTCCCTAGAGTGCCTTTAGTACGATACAAGACCAAAGGGGGAATTGACGGTGAGTGCTTCCCCAGAGAGTCTATTATTTCTTTAGCTTAACCAGAGGGGTGAGACTGTGTGTGCCTCCCATAGGGTTGCTAGTACTTATAGGTTAAACCATAGGGGTTGGGCTGTGAGAACTACCCAGAGGTTACCTGTTTTTTCTACTTGCTTGAGTGACTACTTCCTTGTTCATAGATTATATTCTAGAAACTATGGATTGTTACTGCTGTGTATTATACTGTTTACTGCTTACTGTACTTTACTTGCCATATATTCACTGACTATTAGGCACAAATCTTTGGGTGGCTGCCTACTAGGACTTTGTCTTACACCCTGATTAGGTCATGTTTTTGGGCCTAAACAGATTATATTATTGCAGGTATAGATAAAGTCAAGCACCCTTCTACTTCAGGTTCTTGATTGCACTGGAGCTGGAGAGCATGAGACCAAGCCAAGGCTTGTGATGCTGTGGAGTTGCTCATTTGTTTTCTTTAATACTTTGGTTTAGTACTATATTCAGCATTGTGACATGTTTGGCTATTTTCCTAGACATCTATGTATCATGCGTCATTTACTTATATTCTTCTCCAGTTGTTTATTTATCAGTCTTCCGCTGTTTACTCTTGAATGGATGTTTACTGCTTCCACTATTGTTGTTATTTGTTTTTTTCTCTTTAACTATGTACTCTTCCAATGAGGGAATAGTTTCCCCACTATCAGACCCAAGGCCCTCGCTGCTAGTCGGCAGCCTCTAGCATTCGGGGAAATGTGCTTGAGGCGATGTGACCAACCGGGTACGGGGTGCCTCTGGGTGGCTTCTGGAACCAGGATGTTACATAAATGTTCTTAAACTTATACCATACACCTTTAGTATTTACAATTCATTTAAACTATAGAAATTAACTTTTTGAGAGAGAGGAAAGAATAAAATTTATGGATCATACACCATTCTCTAGATTCATATTTCCTATAACTATTAAGGGAGCACCCTTAGTAGGAGGAGTGAAATAATCTACAACATCTTCAAGAACTTCATAGCCAATGGATAATAGATAAAGTAGAATTATATCCTTCAAAATATGATATTTTTTCTCATCGAAGACAATAATCCCATTACTATTAATTGAGTTATAAAAATCCATGATAGTATGCTTATTTTTTGAACTCCAAAAAACTGAGAGACAACGAAGGAACCTTGCTATGATACCACTTGAAAGGACCAGTCATGGTCTGTGTGACCACTAAGGAGGGGGTGAATTAGTGGTATTTTTTTTATGTTTTCTTATTTTGAAAACAACCTTCACTACTAGTTAGATAGAAATGAATCCAATGAAACAAAACTCAAAATCACACCCATAATAACAAAAAAATTTATAAGGTTCACTACTCAATAAGAGTAGCTAGTCCTTGGATTGATTTGGAAACAATATAAGATCACATATCCAATAGAAAATAATTATTTTTGGTTTAATGTAAGAAAATTATATCCATCACTTTCACTACACTATATTCCATTGATAGAAAATATTCTATTTACACATATAATGAGATAAAAAATATTTTTCAACAACAAAATCAACCTTCAAAAATACAATTCAACATTTCATCATTATGATGATTAAATTAACTACACTTTCCCTTTTTCAATTTAGATCTTCTTCCCCTCTTAATTCTTGCATATATTTGAGAAAGAACCTCTCCTCCTCCTACTATTCTCTATTCATTCTTCTTACTTTCACACACACACACATAATTAACTCTGAACTAAAAAAAATTTAAAATTTATATCATTAAATGAATATTACATTTAAATTTCTTATTTATTCAAATATTTATAAATGTGTACAAATAATTTTGAATTTAAATTACCAAAATTATCAAATTTGGTCTTCATCATAACTTCTATAAAACCACTTCCATAATTAATTGTAACTGCATAAAAAACATGAAGAATTATCATATCCTCTTTACGCAATCCATAACAAATCCATGCGTATACATAAATACAAACATTATACAATGATGGGATCATTACAACTTTAATCTTGGAATTATTATTTATAAATACTATTGAAACTGTAGCTCCTTCTTTCCATGATGATTGAACAATTAACTATATGCAATTATCATGCATATATGTATGCATATAGTCTAACATGGCACCCATCACATGTGGCATAAGACTTCCCACGATACCTTATTCCAAAACTTTCTTAAAAAAAAATCAAACCCCTATACTTGAAGGTGAACTTCACAGCCAACTAGGCCATTCTATCCTGTTATTCTTATGAAAACATATATCCACAACACATATTTCTATTTATATTTTCTTTAGTGAATTTTAATAGTTGTGCGATATCTCTCTTAATTTATTCTACCATATACCTTCACCCAATAGACTCCTTTGAAAGAATCATAATGGTCATTATAATGATATTTAATCATTACAAGATCATTTTAGTATCCCGACCTAGGTGCCACTCAATAGTTCCCCAAGACGATGGCTACAAGACCTCAAGAACGCCTCCCGAATGCCCGAGGCTATTAATTAGCAGTGAGGGACTAGGGTGTGTCAGTGAGTAGAATATTCCCTTATAGATCATCATAAGAACAATGGTAAATGATAGATAATAATAATAATAATAATAATAGAAAAATAATAATAGAATAAATAGACAATAGAAGAAGATAATGTAAAAAAAACAACAAATAGAAGTAAATAACTTGCAGATACTGAATAATAATAATAGACACAAATTATGATCTTCATGATGTCATGTGTCCATACAGAATGTGAGTATGGGGATTTGGGGATACAAGCATATACTACATGTAGAAAAAATATACAAAAAGACAAAAACTACTACTATAAGTATCTCGAGCATAGGCTTGATCCTCTTCCACATACTCCCTCCTAAAGATGTAAATAAATCAATCATCAAAACCCATATGATTCACATTTATCCAGACCTGTGATCATAAAATCTTCTTGGGTTCCAAGGGAGGCCCAAGAAGGGTGTGATATATAATCTCATTAGGTTGAAATCTAGTGTTTAGGCTGATCTATTTCATGCACTAAATAAATAAAAATGTTCCATAACATTAAATACATGGAAAATATATAAACATCCAATAACCATCTTGGTCTAGGTTCCTAAATGGATGCCATCCCATAACACCTGATTTGGCTCAAGACGAATGTCTGAAAAGAGGTACCCATGCAAGCCATAATATATATATATACAAGAGCCAAATGTAAATAAGAAACTAAGGTAGGCCTATCCCAAGATTGTGATTTATCTTGGAGCTCACATTTCTATGTCATCATATAATCGTGATCTAATATGAATAAGAAGTAACACATATATCACAATCAAACTATCAAATCCAATGGTGGGGTACCAAGACCATACAAGGAGATATATATATCATCACAAGGGTCGCTATAGGAATCTCCAATATAACCAATGTCATCGAGTCCATCCAAGAAAACCCATACAACATCCCTTGAATCACTCAAGACATGGTTAAATCTGAGTTTGTACTAATTATCTCACATAGGGGGCTGAGTATCACCTGAGGCATGGCGTAGCCATCTTAAAAATGGGTCCATCACTAGTTTCTCCCCCAGGGAATTGGTGTCACTCATGAGTATAAGTAAACCACATGGTGAGCCTGTACTTGGAAATCCAAAGTATCACTCCTAGCACGTCAAGTGAATCTAACCGAGCACGATGAGACCATCCATGACATCCTTAAATCAGAACCCATGTTCTATCTCGACCCATATCAAGTGATCCATGTAAACCAATCACATATCACAACATGGAATAACATTTATATAAACACATGTCATAAAAAATCATGGCAATAACTCATGATACCAAGTGATCAAAATAATACAATTCAATACATAAAACATGGCATAAGATGTTTATCACAAGGCACTGACATAAGAATAGTGTGCAAGCAACGATGAATCAATCATATGCACAATGCGCTAGGTACAAGTTACATGGAATAAAACTTTTAATAATGAAATGTGACAAGGTACATAAGGTACAACCTCAAGTGGCTAAGAAACAAGATCAAATATAAGGCACATGACATATTATGAATGTAAGTAATGATATATGGAATAAATGGAAGGAAAAACCATAAGGTGACAAACATATACATCCAAGAAATTTACCAAAATTCAATTTTAGATTAAATTTACCTAATCAATGAGAAACTCACATGGTGACTAACCATTTAAGGCATGGGAACTAGGCTTCTCAAGGTGGGAACAACCAAATGGGCGAACAAATACAAGGAAACCCCCCCCCCCATATGGGTTTCTATGAAATATAGGGTTACTAGCGATGCAAGGAAACCATTGAATTAATTTATTAAAAAAAAAGAAAGTGCCACCAGAAGGTTTCGTAACTAGACACAATAATGAATCATTTAAAATTAAATGAAATGACTCAAAAGAGACTAGACCACCTACCTTGATCTATTAGTCATCCACTCATCCTTTATTGATCCTTGATTCGAACTAGAATGAACGAAATTAAAGGATTTGTCAAAAAAATTGAAAATAGGGTAAAATACATCACACCAAAATAGTGAAATAGATAAAAGAGTAACCTTGAAATAGATTATCAAGGATGAAGGAGATTACTAATATGGATCCAATTCTTCCGACGTAAAGATATTTGGAACACATATGAAGGAACTAGCATAAAACCTATGAAGAGGATAGGATAATCTCTACACGTGGGGGGGGGGGGAGGATCCTACAAGAAGAGAATAGGGAAAAGAAAAGAAGGTTTAAAACATTTCATTAAATAGTGGAATTTGAGAGATTTCACCCAAAAACTAACCATGCACAGGTTGACCGCACTTTTTCCAAACCGTGCACCAACCATGCGCCATTCACTGCTATAAGTGGATACCTCACACGGTTTAACTAACCATGCACAAACTGTATGACACCTATATATCACAAACCTACCGGTGGTCGCATGGGCGTGCGCCCTGGGTTTCACGGTTTCAGACAAACCGTGCGGCCCCTACTACTCCACTTCCTACAACCGTGCTATTTAGGGAAACCATGTGGGTTAGGCTACACAATTTTCTCTAATCATGTGGCCTAATCCACCTTTTAGATTTTTCGAGGCTCTAGGCTCTAAAAGAGCCCCAAACACACCCAATCCCCCTTGAATTCCTTAAAAAGATTTATTAGGTACATTTTAAGGAGTTTAAACAAAAAATTAGCAATCTGTACCTTGGAGAAAATATGGGATGTTACAATCACCTTAATTTTCATCGCCAGAATTGTTTCATGGTAGGACCATATACCATGAGACATTTGTTCACTCAATTTTCTTCTTCCAGTATCTTGTTACATTTTACAGTCACTTGACCCCTTCTTACAGTCATATAATTCCAATGTGGGATCACAAAACCCTTCATACGGTTGAACTATCCCAAAAATGTAGTCGCACAACTCTTTATGTGGTCCCACCCCATGGTCACAGCTCACGGTGGAACCTAACAGTTGCACCTCACAGTCAAACTGATCATGGCTGCAGTTTACATCTCATGGTCTCCCATAAAAAAAATTATTAATTTATATATTGACAAAAAAAATAAAACACCACAAACAATTTAACTTTCTAATCACCAGTTTCTTCACTTTTTTACTAAACAAACAACAATTTGAAACATCTTGGTCTTAAAAAAACTATTTTGCTTTAGATTTTTAAAATCAGTTATTAAAATAACCAACGTTAAAATTAAAATTTTAGAAAGAATGAAAATGAAGTTTTTATTTTTTCACAGCACGACTTTCAATTTTCATATATCACCTAAAAGTTATAAAATCATGGAAAAACTTTTCCAAGAGTTTTATATAATTTTTTAAAGTACCTTTTTGAATTTTTTTTAATAAAGTTTTTGTATTTGTTGACAAATAACCTTTTTTCTGTATAAGAATTTTTTTGTTATCCAGGAAGAATGAAGTTGTTGAGTTAAAAAGAAAGGAGTTATTGATACAAAAGTTTATGAATGAAGAATTATTTTTGTTATTGAGGAGTTTTGAAATATAATTTTGATGATGATTGAGATGTCAGAAGTTATAAATTTTTCAAAATTTCTAAACAAAATCAGACAATGCTATGATGATAAAGAAGTTATCACAAATCATAAAAACATTCATGATAGAAACTTTTTAAGAAATGGTGCATAAGTTTGAAGAAATTATAATCACTAAAAAGATTCAAAAAATTGGATCAAGCACTATTGTTCTAAAAATCCGAACCAGGTTTCTGAGAAAATTATTACCATATTTTTGATCAAATCAGGACCAATATTCTGAGAAAATTGGAACTAGTTTTCTAAGAAAAATCAGAACCAAAATTATGAGCAAATTGGAACCAGTTTTCTAAGAAAAATCCAAACTAAGATTCTGAGAAAACCAGAACTAGTTTTCTGAGGAAAATAGAAACCAAGATTCTAAGAAAATCGGAACCAGTTTTCTAAGAAAGTCAGAACCAATATTATGAGCAAATTGAAACTAGTTTTCTAAGTAAAATCAAAACCAAGATTCTAAGAAAATCCGAACTATTTGTTTGAGCAAAATTAGAACCAAGATTCTGAGAAAATCAAAACTAGTTTTCTAAGAAAAATCAAAAGCAAGATTATTAGTAAATCAGAACTATTTTTCTAAGTAAAATCAGAACCAAGATTTTGAGAAAATCAGAACCAATATCTTGCTTTATCATACTCATAAAATCATACCCAAGATCCAACATTATTGTTCTGAGAAATATATGAAGAGTTGAATAAATCAAACTTTAATTTCAATTTTTTGTAAATCTTAAAGAAATTTAAGGAGGTTTGAAGAAGTCAAATATTGAAAATTAAATGTGATAGATTTTCAAAGTTTTGAGATTTAAGGAAGTAGGAAATATTTCAAGTTTCCTGCCTTTGGTTTTTCAAGTTGCCTATAAATACTTGATTAGATCATTGTTTCATTATCAACTTTTACACATGCACAAAAGGTGGAGTGCTACAGAATTTGAAGTAAAAAAGTAACCACCTGATTGAAGAATATTTTTATTGAGTTTTTTAGCAGAGAAAAATCAGAACCACTATTTTGAGAAAATCCAAACCACTATTCTGAGAAAAGAAGAACCATTATTCTAAGAAAACCAGAACCACTTTTCTATGAAAACCAGATCCAGATTTATTCAAAAATCAGATCCATCATTCAGAGTGTGGAGAATATTCAACAAAGTCTTTCTTCTTTTGTTTGGATAAATTGTTTTATAAGAAACATTTGTAAACTAATAGGAGTTATTATAATCTTTCTTATCGGGAGATATAAGGTTTCTAATGGGAGTTGGCACAAGTTGTATTCACTTCTTCATAATAGTGAATTTCAATAGACCCATAGGAGTGGATATGGAAAGAATATAGGTTCTCACACTAAGGCTGAACCTTGTAAATCATATTTTCTTTTCTTTATTTCATACCTTTTGATGCATGAGTATTTACTAAATGTTGATAAGGATATAAATCTTAACGGGTTATAGGGGTTATGTTTCTAAAAGTTTTGAAACTTATAAAAAGTTAACAACTGATTCAACTCCCCTTATCATTTTTTATTTAATACCTGGAACTTCAATTGATATTAGAGTGAAGGTTCCATTTTTGAATCCTTATCATGGATAATATCAATTCTATCAACAATAGAAAAATTACTATATTTGATGGAAAAAATTATTATTGATGGAAAAATAGGATGATTACATATCTCCTATCTCTTTTCTTGGATGTTGTTGATGCTGCTACTATTAGTTTTCCACCCATTGAGAAAAACACTCCTATGATGTTTTATGATAATATAAATATAGAAGTTTATGGACGGGATAAAAATGAAATCCTTATGTTATTATAAGAAAATTTTTATTAGAAGGTAATGGGTCTCAAAACATAAAAAAGTATGTGGGACAAGTTGGAAAGTGTTTTCAAATGGAACAATAAAGTCTAGGAAGCAAAGCTACAAATGTAGAGTAGTAAGTACGAAGACATCAGAATAAGGTATGAAGAAACAACTGATGAATACTTCAATAGAGTAAATGATTTTTTTTCAATATTAGAGGATTCAAAGATGTCATGGAGGATTCTACAATTATGAAGAAACTTATGAGAAACTTTCTAGATAGGTTTGATTCTAAAATTTATTCTTTAAAAGATAAGGATGATTTATCTCTTGAAGAATTGTATAAGTTTCTTATTTCTTATGAAATGAGGAAAGACCCAATGCTGAAAAATAATATGAAAGATGAAATGGATTTTGAAGCAATTATAAATATGAAAATCCAAGATAGTGAAGAAGCAGATCCTTGTGAGTCCAAAGATAAAGAGGATGATGAGACGAATGAAAAAATCATGTCTCTTATATCCAAGAACTGTCGAATAGGAAGAGGCATATATAGAGGTAAACTTCCTCTGAAATGTTTTGAGTTTGGTGGAATAAAAAAATTTTCTATGAATTTCCCCATGAAGAAATTTGGATAATATCGAGAATATTTTAATGAAAAACCATGATGGAATAAGTGGAACAAAAATGATAAAGAAGAAAAGTCTTCCAACAGATACAAGAAGAAGTTTACTAGAAATAAAAGAAGTATGTTGAATAAGAAATTTGAATAAGAATCAACTGAAAAAATTCTTCTAAAGATGAAAGTTCATAAAAATTCAGAACCTTTGTTGTAAAGTTGAGAAAACAAAATATTCCTCAGATAGTGAAGAAGTTGGTGAAGAATCATATAGAGAGTTTTAGATCAGAACTGAAATTTTTTCATGTATTGAGCAAAACAAAACTCTCAAGAAATAAATTAGAGTAATGAAAAAATATCGTGAATAAATTTCTAAGGGAAGAAAAGATTTCATCAATCATAAGGATAAATACATTCATGATATTTTAAGTTATAAACTTAGAATTTTTAAATAAGGAAAGATGATTGAATATATTAGAAAGAAACTGGATTCTAAGGAAGAAGAGGTTAATAATTTGTAATAGAAACTTCTTGAGTCTGAAATTACCTTGAGGAAGATGAATTAAAACTTAAAAAAGGCTTTAGAAGTAAAAGATGATACTTCTAAAGTTACTGAGAAGGATCAATACAAGAATCAGGTGAAATATTATCTTACCAAAAATAATGTTTCATTTGATTCTTTTAACATTTTAGGTTCTGGAAAAATTATTTTGAAAGATTGGGTGGATAAAGGAATTGATAAACCTATCAATTATATAAAAGTAGAAAACTCACTCAAAGGAAAAGATGGTTCACATCCCGAGCATGTTAGAGCTGAAATAAGTTACCAACCTCAACAAAGTGTCTATAGAGAAATATTTTTCATGAATAAAAAATACAAATTTGATGTCTATTGTTGGTGTTGTGTAATCTATGGGCATATAGCTTATAATATTTGGCACAAATTATCTTTACTTGGAAATTTTTTTAAGAAAAATATAAGAAATAGTGAAAGAAGAATGAGTAACTTTCCTAACTTAAAAGAAGTTGAAAAGGGGAATTCTCAAGATGTTAGAAACATTCCAACAAAGAATCAATTTGAATGTATAGAATAAGTTTGTGGAAGATGTAATCATTCTACTCATCACACAAAAAGATGTATGACACTCCTTCCAGAAAAAGTTTCTTATGATAGAAAAAAAAGAAAGCTGAAAAGAAGAAGGGTGAGGAAAGATATTTTGTTGTTGAGACAAATTTAAAATAAATTAAGAGGAACAAACCGTGGATAATTGATAGTGGTTGTTATTTACATATGAAATGTGATATAAAAATATTGAAACATGTTAAATTTAATGATTAAGGATCAGTTACTTTTGGTAAAGACAATTCTTTAAAAATTAGGGGAATCTGAACGGAAGAGATTGAAGCGTATAAATTAAAATCTAAGGAAGTTTTACTTATTGATGGGATAAAACACAACTTACTTAGTGTAAGTCAAATTTGTGATGATGGTAAAGAAGTAATCTTAAAAAAGGATTATTATATCATCAAAAGTACGAAATATTAAAAATTCATTACAAAAGGAGAAAGAACTAGTGGTAATCTCTTTCAAATAAGAGAATTCAATAACTATTGTTACATGAGTGCTGAAGATGAAAAAAAGTTGTGGCACTGAAGACTTCGACACCTTGGGTAGAAAAACATGAATAAAATTTTTAAAGTTGATGCTATCCTGAAGTTTCTAGAATTGAAAAGCATAAATGAAGATGTTTTTATTACTTTACAGAAATTAAAGATGACTAAGAAAAGTTATAAAAGAGTTGAAATTCATTCCACCAAACCACTTGAGCTTATTAATTATGACTTATATAGACCGATGAGACATAAATCAACAAAACGAGACTTATAATTTATCACTTTTATTGATGATTTCACTCGAATGACAAACATCGTGTTCATAAATCACAAGTCAGAGGCTATTGAAATGTTCAAATTCTTCATAAAAGATGTTGAGAAATAATTGAGGTGTTCCATCAAGAAGTTGAGAACATATAATGGTACCGAATTCACAAACAATTATTTTGAAGATTATCTTAGAAAACATGGTATCAAACATCAGCATAGTGATCCTTATATTCCCTAACAAAATGAAGTATCAGAAAGAAAGAATATAAGCTTGATGGAAATGGGAAGAAGTATATTAGTAGAATACAAACTTTAAAAATTATTTTGGAGAGAAGCTGTTAGTAATGATGTACATGTTAAAAATAGATACTTGATGAGACTGGAAACTAACAAAACTCCTTTTGAAATATGGTATAAAAAAACCATCATTGAAATGCTTCATTTGTTTTTGGAATTCCATGTTCTCTCAAGTTCAAAAAATCCATATTTGGGAAATTTTTATGAGAAATCTGAGGAAAAAACTTACATGGGTTATTCACTAAATGGGAGAAGTTACAAAGGTTAGAACAAATGTTTAAAAAATTTGGTGGACTCATATGATGTGAAGGTAATTGAAAATCAAAGTTCCTAAACCAATATTGTTGATAATGTCAAGGAGGATAAATTGAATATTTACAACAATATTGAATGTAATTCAAAAAATTCTTGTCAAGATTTAGAAGAATCATATGATGAGGAAATTCTATCTAGGAAATAAACTTTGAAATTTTCTACCTTACAAAAACATGTTTAATCCAAAAAAATTATTTGGAACCAGAAGGATCCAGTTCAAACTAAAAGGAGGTTGAGATTATAAAATCAGACTTCACTTATCTCAAAAGTTGAACCGGAATCAGTTTCATAGGCTATTAAACATAAAGAATGGGTGGATGATATAAATGAAGAGTTGGATCAGATTGAGAAAAATGAAACATGGGAACTTGTTCCAAGGATAGAAAATAAAAATGTTATCGGAACCAAGTGGGTTTATAGAAACAAATTGAATGAGCATTGATAAGTTTCAATAAATATAGAAAGACTTGTTTGTAAAGGATATGTATAGGTGGTAGGTGTGGATTTTGATAAAACCTTTCCCCTTTTTTCAAGGATAGAAACAATTCAAATGTTTCTTGTAGTGGATTCTCATCGGAATTACAAAGTTTATCAGATGGATGTAAAGTCATATTTCTTAAATGGAGAGATTGAGGAAGAAGTTTACATTAAGAAACCTTGTGGGTTTCTACTTGATGAGGATGAAAACAAAGTTTTTAAATTTAAGAAAGAATTATATGGTATGAAACAAGCTCCACGTGCTTATTATTCGAAGATTGAAAATTATTTGTGAATAATGAAATTTTCTAAAGGAAAAGTTGATAGAAACTTGTATGATAAAGATGTTGACTCCATAACTTTAATTGTAATTGTATATGGGGATGATATAATTTTTGATGGGGATAGAGAAAATGTTTGTGAAGAGTTTTTTGAATAAATAAAGAAGAATTTTGAAATTTCAATGTTGTGATAATTAACTTTATTCCTTGGATTACAAGTTCAAAAAAAAAGAAAAATATATTTTCTTATCTCAAGAAAAGTATGCTTGAGAATTGTTAATGAAGTTTGATATGAATTAATCCAAAGAAGTTTCAACTCCAATTGTAGTTGTCAAAATTTGAGTAATGATGAATCCAGAATAAGTGTGGATTAGAAAGAATTTTAGAAGATAATATGATGTTTTCTTTATCTTGCAGCTTCAAGACACAATATTGTTTATGATGTGACTTTATGTTCCTGGTATCAACGTAATCTGAAAGAATCACATATATTGGAAGCAAAGAGGATTCTTAGATATGTCAAAGGAAAAACTCAACATGGTTTTTTATACAAAATGAATTATGAGATGAAGTTTCTTGGTTATATTGATGCCGATTGGGCTGGAGATTTTAATGATATAAATTCAACCTAAGGAGGAACATTTTTTCTAGGTGAATTTTGTGTAATTTTTCATAGTAAGAAACAAAGTTCAGTTAATTTGAGAACTACCAAATCCGAATATGTTGTAGAAACATAGGATTGTACTCAAATGTTGTGGATGAAAGTTTCATTGGAAGATTTGAAAGTAAAAGTTTATAACCATTGAAGATATTTTGTTATAATCAAAGTGAAATTGATCTTTCTAATAATCCTATCCAACATTAAAGATCAAACCACATTGATATAAAGTTTTACTTATAAAAGTGAAATTTTATGCTGGAGATGTTTTGCTGGAATACATTTCAGCAAAGTATCATATTACTGATATTTTTATAAAATCAATGTATAAGGAAAGGTTTATTGAACTGAGGCTGCAACTTCATGTTCAGCCTCCTCCCATGGCTTCCTAAACCTCATAAGTAAGTAATCCCCCACCGTGATTTGGATTATTTTAACAAAGGGGGAGAGAAAGTAACAAATTTGATAAGGTTTTTACTTATCTTTTTTTTATGAATCTGAGGCTATGGTTATCATATAATGGGAGAGAGAAGAATAAAATTAAGGGAAAAATAAAAGTGAGGGGGAGTTATATTTTCATAGCCATGAAAGTTTCTTACCACCGAGGGGTGGAATTCCATAAAAACATCACTTTATCCAGTAGTGTGGTTTCAAGACATTTTTTTTGAGGAATACTATGTTTTGATAAAAGTAAAAAAGCAAGATTTGTTTACAAAATTTTTGTTGTGAAAAAATTCCGGGAGTTGGAAAAGTTGTTAACAAGGGTCGTCAAAAAATCCAAAGGGGGAGATTGAAGTACCTTTACGATAAATTGTTTTAAAAAAGTTTTTTCATTTGTTAACAACTAAACTTTTTCTGTATAAGAATGTATTTGTTATCCAGAAAGAATGAAGTTTCTATGTTTGAAAGAAAGAAGTTTCTGAATGAAGAAGTCTTTTTTTACTGAAGAGTTTTTAAAGAGGATGTTGATACTAATTAAAAAGTCAGAAGTTAGAAAGTTTTTCAAACTTTCTAAAAAAAATCAGACGATGATTTGCTGATCAAGAAGTTCTCAAAAACCATGAAAACTTTCATGGTAAAATATTTTGAAGAAACGGTGGAGAATTTTTAAGAAATTAGAATCACTAAAAAGATTCAGAAAATTAGATCCAGCACTATTGTTCTAAATAACAGAACCTAGTTTCTGAGAATATCAGAATCTAGTTTCTGAGAAAATCAAAACCAAGATTATGAGAAAATTGGAACTATTTTTCTAAGCAAAATCGGAACCCAGATTCTGAGAAAATTGGAAATAGTTTTCTAAGAAAAATCAAAACCAAGTTTATGAGAAAATCGAAACCTGTTTTGTGAGAAAAATTGGAACCAAGATTTTGAGAAAATCGGAACCAGTTTTTTGAGAAATATCAGAACCAATATTCTGAGAAAATTGGAACTAGTTTTATATGAAAATCAGAACCAAGATTTTGAGAAAATAAGAACCAGTTTTATGAGAAAATTAGAACCATGATTTTGAACAAATCAGAACTAGTTTTATGAGAAAAATCAGAATCAATATTATGAACAAATCAGAACCAGTTTTCTAAAAAAAATCAGAACCAAGATTCAGAGTAAATCAGAACCAAGATCCAGCTTTATCATACTCAGAAAATCAAACCCAATATCTAGAATTATCATTTTAAGAAAGATACGGAGAGTTACAAAAGTCAAAATTGAGTTTCATTTTTTTATAAATCTATGATAAATTTAAGGAGGTTTGAAGAAGTAAAATATTGTACATTAAATGAGATAGATTTGTATAGTTTTTATATTTAAGGAAGAGGGAAATATTTCAAGTTTCCCTCCTTTGGTTTTTCAAGTTTCCTATAAATAATTTCTCATATCATTAATTCATTGGAAACTTTTACATTTGTTCAAAATATGAAGCTTTGAAGAATTCAAGGTTTAAAAGTTCCCACCTGATTGAAGAATATTTTCATTGAGTTTTCGAGCATAGACAAATCAGAGTCACTATTCTGAGAAAATAGGAACCACTATTCTGATAAAAGAGGAACCACTATTCCGAGAAAATCAGAACCACTTTTCTGAGTAAATCATATCCATCTTTCTACAAAAATCAGATCTAGTATTCTGAGTTTGGAGCAGATTCAACAAAGTCATCATTCTTTTGTTTGGCTCAATTGTTTTATAAGAAAACATTATAAACTGATGGGAGTCAGTATAATATTTCCTACTAGGATATATAATGTGTTTAACAGGAGTTGAAACAAGTTTTTTTCACTTATTCATAATAGTTAATTTTCATAGACCCACGAGGGTGGCTATGGCAAGGATATAGGTTCTCACACTGAGGCTGAACCTTATAAATCTTGTGTGATTTTATTTATTTCCTACCTTTTCATGCATGAGTATTTACTAAAGATTGATAAGGATATAAATCTTAATAGGTTGGAGGGGTTAAGTTTCTAAATGTTTTGGAACTTATAAAAAGTGAAAAAATGATTGAACCCCCTCTCAGTTGTTATTCTATCCTTGCAACATCAGTTTTCACACTCCATACTTACTCATTTCTGATGTAATCCTCCTTTGATTTGGATATTCCTTATATAGGTTCTTTTATAATGATTTCACCATGGTATTTATAAGTATTCTCCAAGTATTTCATTTATTTTTTATTAATTTCCTGAATTGATATTCTTGTTATTGATTATTTTGTTTTTGATGAATAACAATTATTTAGATCATGTAAACAATTCAAAGATTATATATGAGATTAAAAATATGGAATTTAATATTCCTTACAAACTGTATATTTATATGTCTCATGAAATCCTTCATCCAAAATAAAATTAAGTCGAACGACACCATAATAAGGATGGAAATTAAGTCTAAGATTTAAGTTTGGTTTTCTTTTTTTCTTTTCATTTTTAAAATTTTCTAAGTTTCTTTATTTCTTTTTCATCCATGGAATAAATTAGTGGCTAAATATTTTTTTAAAAAATTTAATACTTTTAACGTCGGTTTTCTTATAATCGTTGTCGAAAGGGACTTTCGACATCAAATATTTTTTATAAAAAAAGTCGACAATGGATTTTGACATGGATTATTTAAAAAAAATGACATTAAAATTATTTTTTTTCTAAATAATTATTTAAAATTAGTTTTTAATAACCACCATTAAAATTATATTTTCAACATTGCTTATAATAACCTCTCCTAGAAAACCAACGTTAAAAATCCAAACAAACTGATGTAAAAAAACTATTTTTTAACTAGTGGTGTCACACCCACTTATGGTCGTAGCCATTTATTTTATTTTTTTTATAGTAATTTGAGTTATTTTTAAATTTTTTATTTTTTATTTTTATGTTTTTAAGGTTTTTAAGTGTCCCACCATTAACCTGCATAGTTTAGAGAACCATTTGGAAACCATGCTTTTGGCTGTGTCAGTTGACAATGTCATTCGAAATGGTCATTGCATGCCTAGTAAATCATACAGAGTCCTAGTAATAACAATACAAGGCCCTTTGAGTCAAGCTAGTGAATGTTTCATGATTACCATATGGTTTGAAAAACTACGCCGATTGCCATAATTTTTTTTTCTTATTTATTTATTTTTTTCTTCCCCATTTTTCTTTTCTTCCTATATCATGATGTTCTCACCCCATTTTCCTAATCCCTATGCACACATCCTCCTCTTTCGAGCTCCCTTTCCCCCCGATGATTCCATCCCAATTCTTCATGGTTATTGTTCAAAAATCCAAGGCGAGTCTTCCACTTTCTTCTTCTCTCCATTTCCTCCCTGTTTTCTCCACCTTCTTATTCTGTGGGATTTTTCCGAATCCTAGAGTTTCATATTGACCAAATTTTGGTGTATTCTTTGTTTCTAGTATGTGGGATCCTATTTTTGGGTCTCCTTCTGCCCATTTTTGACATTCCAATCCATCCACTATTAATCTGAGGTAGGTTTTCCCAAGTATAGATTTTATTTTTTAAGACCATTAATTTCTTTATTTTTAATTTATTAATATTCTTATTAATAATGTTTATTTAATTTTTTAATAGAAAATTGTGTTTTAGGCCAATTTCCATAGAAAGCATGAGTTTACTAATTTAAAATAATGATATAATTCTATTTTTATTAAACTAAAAACCCCAAAATTTATAGCGATGACCGATTAGCCATTTAAAATTTATGTTGAAGTGATTGAAATTGTTTTGGCCTTTAAAATTAATTCTCAAATGTTTTTTCACATAGAATTTCAAATTTTATTTGAAATTCTAGGTATCGATATATTATTTATATATTTTCTTTTAAAATAAAAGCAGTGTTTAAAATAATTTGACCTCGTTTAGGTCATGGTTTAAATAAAAGAATGATGTTTATGTTTTTAAAAAGGGATTTTATAAAAAATGAAAGTTGTTTATTTGATGATATCTTAAAGGGGTTTGGTAAATCTTTTAGAATATTGTTTTGAAAATCAGATTTCAACGTGTTGATTTTAAAGAGTCATTTGAAATGGAATTTCAAATGACTAGAAGAGGAATAGAATTTTGAGCCTGTTTTAGTGAAGGCATGTTTGTCATTTTTAAAGGATTTCAAAATGTGTGTGTGTGTAAGCCCCTCTTGAACCCTGTTTGGATTTGATTGACATAAATTGTAGCCTATGAAACATGCTTTATATTTTGTATGGTGTAATGTTTATGGGACCAAGGTTACTTCTTGAGAGGGTGTTGGGGGAAAGGGTGAGATATTTGTTTACACCTATTATTTACTATACCCATTGCTTGTTTTCTTGACCTTGCATTATTTTTATCATGGGAACCCAAATTCTTGATTAAGATAATTAAGATGAAACTACGACAAAATTGGATTTTAACAGTGCTAGTAAAGGGCCTTTATCAGCACTTATAATGTGCTAACTACCAAAGAGAGGTTAAAGGGAAGGCTTTATTAGAACTATAAAAAAAGCACTGATAAAGACCCCCTTTATCATTGCTAAAAAAGATCTCATAAAGGATGAATTTATCAATTATTTTTTTATCATTGAAAAAGGGGTTACTTTATCATCATTTTTAAGCACTGATAAATGCAGCGTTGATAAATTAGGAAATTGTTTTTTTGGACCTCTTTGAGACTTCCCTATAAACCCCTATATTATAACTCTCCCATTTATTAATAGTTCCCCTCACTCCATTATCAATTCTTCCCCACCCCCTTTATCAACACTTTGTGAAATTCAAACCTCTTTCACATGGCTAGATTTGATCCTTATACATATCCTTTGGAACTCGAATGCCTTTACCAAAACACCAAGATGGTTTATTGTCTATTTTATGATATTTTTGTTTATATATATATATATTTACATATATATTTTTTATTCATATGTTTATATAAGTATTTTAAATACATCAATAAAATATATGTTTGTGTGTGTGTGATATATATAATTATATTTATTTAAATATATTATATATTATATATTATATTCTTTTACATATACTAAAATATAATATAGCTATAGATTTATTTATTAATACACACATATATATATATGTGTGTGTGTGTGTGTGTATTGTTCTGCCTCTGAGGTGGTGCGTGTTCGGGCGGTGTAGAGATGGCATGACGAGGATCATCACCTATCCGTTTTTCTATAGAGATAGGCTCCCATCGAATTTACCATTACTTTGTTGCAACTATTTCAACATCATTATCCCTTAAAGAAGGTTGAATTAACCCTGTAGGGAACTGTTGGTCCTAGTGGGTGATTGCGTGGGGTTCAAGCACCCATGAAATCGGTCCTTCTTGGATATAAATTCCTTGGATGGTCTCCAACAGGTTTATTTGTGGAGCCAAGAACACCCAAAAACCGTAGTAGCCATGATTCATGGACCTTATTTCTAAAGGCAAGAGCTTGTTTGCTGACGATTTTCCCAATGACACTTAAGGACTCCATTGGTTAAGAGGATGGGAGGTTAGGCTCAACGCACCCTTCCGAGGGAGGATTGTTTCCTTTTCCGAGACTCTCTTATAGATTTAAGTCATGTTCTTATATTCGTGAATACTTGGTTCATTCCTAAAGAGTGTGTCCATGGGCTACCCTTGGTTTGCAATATCGTCATGAGCATGCATATGTTTGATGCTACAGAGGTGATGCTGACTTAGCCACATTGTAAGGTGCTATGGAGTTTATCATCATCCAGGGGGGATGGAAGGTGACTTGATGTTGGGATCAGGGCCACAAGGAGGACTTCCTACATATCCTCAGAAGAGGAATCAAAACCCATATATTTTGGATTGTAAGGGGATTATGCATGGAAGTTTCCCATTTGATAGATATAATTGGAGGGACCCTCTTGGGATGGGCACCCTTTTGAGCTCAAGCCTTCTGGTAGGCATCCTACATATCCTATTCTGGTCTGGAATCAGAGTTCTCGTAGTTCAGAGCATGTGGGGATTATGCATGGAAGCTGCCCATTTTAGGAGGCATGATTGGGTGGACCCTTTATGGATGGGAACCCCTTTTGAGCTTGGGCCTTCTAGCAGGCATCCTACATATCCTGATTTGGTTAGAAATTAGAGTTCTTGTAGTTTAGAAGGTGTGATGAAATTATAATACTCACAAACCTCTAATCCCATGTGAGTTATGCTTGGTGTGAAAAACAAGAGGATTTTAAAGATTCAACAATGCACCTGCCTCCTCCCATATTGGTGGGGGAGGGAAAGCCCATGACGGAAGAGGATGGGGTGACCATGGGAGAGGGCATAGAGCGATGAGCCTTTCAATGTGAAATGAAAATTTAAGGTCACACGACCCTAACTCATAAGATTGGGGACTTACCTCAGTGGGAGGCCCCTAGAGAATGTTCTGGGAAGGGGAGGAGTTTCGTCCTCATCAAAGTGGGGAGCGAACATAACCCCTTCTACTGATCACTATTCCTCATTGAATAGAAAAGAAAGTGATCACCCCTAATCCCAAGAATGGGGAGGTTCACATTGAAATCCCAAGGTTGGACTCCGGGTTACCATGAGAATTTAGTCTTATAGTCATTCCAAAAGCCCTCACCTTTTTTGGGTGGTCCTTCGTGACTCCTCTTACCATGGGTATGTAGACTCAAAGGGGCATGCTGATGTGCCCAATGGCCTGATCATACAGGTCTAGCGGATTTGGAGGAGGCTTTGGCCTAGCACAGGAGAACTGGTTAGCGAAGGGATTACGGAGGGCTAGACGAAAATGGAGTGGTGAGGTTGGAACTGGAAAGAATGATACTTGAAAACACCCCATTCCGCGTACTGGTTTCTCATGAGGGATGGGGAAGGATCCACATACTGTAGTGGTATGCAGGCAGGAGGGCCATCCGTGTACTAGTGTGGTATGCGGGCATGGGTATCTCCAACTGCATACCAAAGTGGAACATATCTCACCATGCCACTTTGGGTTATATCCATGTACCGATTAGGTACGCGGCGCCGGGTTCAGACCATGTATCAGTATGCTACGTGGAGTTCCATATTTAAGGAGGGTTGGGGGAATTACCATTCATGGGAAATTCATCCGCGAGAAGTATTTGGTTCACAGTTTAACAGTTGGGTTTGTGGTTTCATTATTATTATTAAATTCCCCATTTTTATGGTTCATGGACGGCTATAACTATGGAAGAAGTGGTTCGCGGTTTGTGCTTCACCGATGAAACAAGATGGAAGTCGGAGTGCAACGTCTGGGTTTCCCTCAAGCTTTCTTTACCCGTCCTTCCTTCTATCCATCTTCTCTCTTGCATTTACTTTTCTCTTATACTATGCTCTTTTTATAGATCATTAGAGGGATCATATCTACTAGGAATGCAACACCATTTACAGAGGCCCATCGAAGCAATTTTATAACCCGTGGAAGACTCAGTCAACCGGGGTTTGTGGAGATTTTGGTTCATGATAATGGTTCACAGAACCCTACGTGTCCACTTAATCCACAAACTGAGGGGTTTGCAGCATGGTATGTGGACGTTCTTCTACGTAGAACTCCTATGGTTGACATCGTTCATGATTTTCCTTGATCATTGTCCATCATTTTGCGGGCTAGCGGTTTGCGGACTGACCCGCATACCTGGAAGTTCTCGATCCATCTTCTTCATGTTCCTTTCCCAGCGATGGTACACATGCCATTTGAAAACTTGAATTGTTTTAAGTTCCTTCAAATACATACAACTCAATTTGAGTCCCTTCTAATTGATAAACTTATAGAAGTGCTTAATTCCTTCTGAAAAGTGATTTCAAGGTCATTTATTCTCCTTAGTGGAATTTTCAAGACACTACAAATTCCCCCATCAGAATGGTGTCTGTTCAGAATGAAAAGGGGACTATTCTGATATAGAAGCTGCCCTCAACTGAAAATTTCTCTTGAACTGAAATGGTGTCCACACCTATATATAGGGGCCCACACCTATATATAGAGGACCCGATAGAACTGAAATGGTGTCCTGAACTAAAATGTTTCATGGTAGAACTGGTAGACCCAGTAGAAGGGGACCACACCTATATATAGGGGCCTATGTAATTTGTCTTTAACATTTATTTTGGGAAAAAGTGCTCCTGATTTCCCGTCCTCCTTCACTTTCGTGTACCGTGATCCTTGCGAAATCTGTGTTCACGAACTGTTCTGTACGTTTTGTGAACTGATTTCCTCACCATTTCCCTGTCCACATACCAAATTTTGGTTTCCATGAACGAGACTATAGAAATTTAAAACTTAAAATCTGGATTCTTCATAGAAGAAGGCCACACAGCTGACTTGTTCACGTACCGATCTCAGATTAGCGAACCGAACCTCAAAAACTTTTAATACGGACTTAAATTTTAATCCTAAACTTTTGAATGCAAACTGAATCGAGTTCGAGGTTCACGGTCTCTATATTCCATGGACTATTCTGTTCACTGGACAATGGTTTGAGGGCCTTCACCTCATGGTCATTCCACGTACCATGGCTGTACATGGTGAATAGTATCTATATACCATAGCTATAGGTAGAGTAGATTTTGCATGTTATGATGTACATGGACTTCTCTTTTCGCATACCACTTTTATGAACAGTATGCAGAGCCCTTTGCAGACATGATTTAAGTCCTTTAGCCATTTTTTTCATAACCTTTTTCCAACAATTCTTATTGGACTGAATTCTCATCAGCTTCTGGATCCTTCTATGCAGGTTTCAATGGATGATTCTCAGGCTGGTAATAACATCAATGCTTCTTCTAAGGATACTATTGCTGCTCCTCTTTCTTCTACTGATTAAAGATCAAGGTATATGGTGGCTTTAGTTGACGATAAGACTCTGGTCACTCCATTTCACAAATCCCTTGCGAATCTTTTCAGAGTGGGTCAATGGGAGTATCCAGTCTCAGATAGGCTTCCTTCTTATGGGATTGGCATTTTTTATAACACATCGATCCTGACACCAAACCTGAATGATCATCCCTATTCCTGGATAATTAATAATTCTATTCCGAAGGCCTTGATCTCTTCAAAGGGAAGGTACCTTTAGATAGAGACTGCTTTTGGTCCCTTACGGCATTATGTGCCTCAAACCTTAGAAGGGGTGCAATGAAAACCTGATCAGATGGACCACTATTATCAGAGTATCACGAGGAAGGCTATAGCGAATAAGTATCATGGTTGGTCATATCAATAAGACCTTCACCCTGGATGCTCATTTGGCTTGGATTGGGGGTATCCCTTTTGGGTTTTCCAGAGTTGTGAAGAATTCCGAGCGAAGCTACAGCTTGCGGGACTGTATGAGGCCACCTGGGTTTCTCAAACATATACTCATCATCATAATACCCTTATTTCATAGATTTTAAGCAGGTGGAGTCCAAATACCAACACCTTATATTTGACCCACGTGGTGGTTGGTACTAGCCTTTGGGACATCTGACTGATTTCGGGATTCCCTATCATTGGGGATATGTACGATGAATTCCTCCCCACAGCTGCTGTTTGGGATGATGAGGAAAGAACCCCCCCTCTGTCCAGAAAACTCATCATTCAAGCGAACCGAAAGGAACGAGAAAGACTTAATGGCTTGCCTTAACATTTATGAACATTTTTCTTACCACTCTTATGATTCCCCCACTGGTACCATTATGAACAACACATTAGAATACTTTTTCAGTCAAGGCTACTTATTTTCTTTGTGAGAAGGCGTTTTGGTCACTCGTATTGGAGGGTAACTCATCTACGAGGCCTATACACCCTGTAAGTTTAGCCAAAAATTCAATTGCTTTCAGAAGTTATGCCCTCCTGCTCTTATAAATTCTCTCCAGGAGAAAAATCTTATGATAGCTGACCAATTGTGGCTAATTTTCACCCGAGAGGACATCCAAAGCCATTCCAAACTTCCAGATTCTACAGATTCTATGCCCTTACTTACCAAGAATTACGCTGAGGCCTAGGTTAGGTCATATCCTAATGACCAATTGACTGACTTTTTGCCCATTGTGGTGACTCCCAGGGCATCTAAGGCAAAGGTAAAGGGGAATAAAAAGGAAGTGGGTGAGAACCCTTGACCTGGAAAAGTTCTTCGAAGGTCCCTTCACTCCCTCCCCGGGAAAGTTGTGACAGATGGGGTTATGACCTCATGGGTATCCGAACAAGCTCCTGGGGCTGCTGCCAATATTCCATCATCTATTCCTTCAGAGGCCAATTTTCCAGTGGAATAGAGGCAATGAGACCTTTTGAAAGGTCATCAATCCTCCTATGGCCAATCCTCTTGCGATTTATGGTAACTACTCATGACTAGAGAAGTTTCCCTTACGGATATTGGTTTAGTGTCAGCACTGACTGGTGTTTCTTTTGATGAGGATCTAGATGAGGTGGGATGCTACCTTAAGGACCTCGAGACCCCCATCCACTCCAGAAGTGGTCTCTATAGGTACTTGCATCGGGTTCTTGGCATGCTACGACCATAAACCGCCGCCGCCACCACCGCCGACATTGTGGGTGTACCTACTACGGATGCCACAAAAAAGGTTTCTTCTTCGCCCCCATCATCTCATAAATGTTCCTCTTCTCGAGGTCCTAAGCTTGCAGGGACACCCGAGAAACATTTATGGTTGTCGAAGCCTACCCCACTTCCTCTTGTTAACCCCCCAACATTGGCCATCCCAATTATGGCTGCATTTCTAGAGGCTCGGAGAGTTTGGGATGAGTTGAGGGCAGGTGCCTCAGATAAAGATATATAAAGAATTATTTAGAGGGAACACTTCATTCTTCCAGGTTTTGGGGGTGCCATCGCTCCTACCATCATTTTAGCTGACGAAGAGCCTGAGGAGGTGGCTGCTCACCTGACTGAAATGGATAAGTTCCTTCATGCTCCTGTAGACAGACATTACTAGTCAGACCATATGGAATTGATGGTAGTATTCCCACGACAGATGGGAGAGGTACTATCTGCATCCTTCAGCCTTATATTCATTTATCGCAAAGATGCTAAAAGCTTCCCCCCTTTTCTTCTTATTATATTTTCTTTTTAGGGGGTTTCCAGGTCTCAGGAGACAACATTTTCCCCAACTTATTCCCCCATAGGTACTGTAGATGGAGAGTACACTCCCTCATTGGTAGAGGGTAATACCGAAGGTTATCCAAGATCCCAAGATCATATGGTGGTGGTGATTTCCGACCTTTACAGGGAATTTCCTCCTCCAGATCCTCTCGGTCATCTTATCCAGGATCCATCTCCCCAATAGTTCAAGAAACGTAAGCAAGCTTCCCAGCAATCAAAGCACATTAGAAGGGGGATCACAAGTAAGTGTCTGCTCACCTGGTGATTGAACCAAATATCCTTACCTTGTTGACTCATTGGTACATACATTGACTTTGACACAGGGCCCATCAGTGATCAAGTGATGACTGCTTGGGCATCTATATCCCCTGTCCCCTTCAAGGTAGAGGAAGAATCACCATCTATTACATCTGATCAGTACAAGGAAGTATGGCCTTTTGAGGAGATCAGGGGTGTTGCTAACCCTTCAAATGTGCCTTCCCTTGTTCAAAAAATTTCTTCCCCATTAGTGGAAGGTAACCTAAAAGTCAAGGGTTCATTTGATCGTGCTGAACTGATTCTCATGGAGAGGGACATGGTGGTCTTTGTGTGTGTGTGTGGGGGGGGGGGGCTAAGTCTAGTGACGAACTCTGGATTTTTCTGGATTTTGGAAGGGCTTTAAATACCATTAGGCCAGTAAATATCGACCAAGCGGATCTTTTTCCCATAGAGGGAATTGCTTCAAAAGTCGATACTCTACCTACTTATGGTGGATTTGATAAAGTCACAGTTTGGGAGGTTGATGTTCCATCCCCTAAAAATCTAGAGTGGGCTATCATGCCATTTTTTCCAGTTTTGAGAGGCGTTATGTTTTCTGCCCCCATTATTCCGAGACCAATATATTTATCCAGAATGACTATCCCCACAAGTCTTATACTGACCAATGACCTTTTAAGGGCCATAATGAGGATTGTTGTTCTGACTGATCATGGTTTCGGGTCCTCATCACTCTCTCATATCCATGGAGTGCAGATAATGATTGAAGATGTTGTGCCACACATTTTAGATAGTGACACTACTTTAGTGGTGGGAGGTATTATTGTCTCCTCTTAATCTGTGGAATCACAACCGCAATATTTGGAAACAACATATGTTTCTAACTTGCCATCTATTATGGTTAATAGAGACGAGGATATTGTAGAGTCAAACCATGCTGTAGCTTCTGAACCAAGTCCCTAGTTGGAGACTTTTATTCCTGGCTACATTTCATCATCAGGGAGTGATTTTGAGATAGATCAAGAAATCCTGTCTGAATTCCTTCCTACTCAACAAAAAGCGTGGAAAAATATATAGGTATTAATCTATCAAACTCCATTAGAAGAGATGCTAGAAAAATTTCCAAGGTTACACTACCAATTTTTAGTTCTGGGTTTCATTGGATTTAAATATCATGGAATTTATTATATAATAAGGCAAGTGGTTGCCACTTGGGATGAAATAGGTTCACTTGAGTCTTGACTCTCTATGGAAGAGTCGACGACTTATCTGGTGGCTACACAAAAAATCCTCTTGACGAACCTGCCACTCATGCTAGGATGGTTTCGAAGTTGCAAAATGAACTCAAAAAGCAAGAGTCTTTGATGGTTCAGCTTGACTAGGAAGTGGAATAACAAAGCTAGAAATTGGAATGGATTAAACAGGAGTAGGCTCAGGCTACAGCTGCCATTGAGGAAGGGAGATGGAAAATTCAGGAGAGATAGAGAACCAAACTCTAAGCCATGATAGAAGCAGAGGAACTGTGAGTGAGTGTAGAAGCCAAGACTGCAAAGTTATTGAAGATTCTCCAAGCCATTGATGCATCTCACCAATTGTTGATGCAACTTTTCAACTCCACTGAATGTATTCTGTAAAGATCTTATCTTGTTATCAAGGAGAGGCTCCAGGTTGAGGATTCCCACCATATATTTCATGGAATATGATGGGATTGATTTACCTCTAAATTCACCCACTTCACCTTTTAATGTCAAGATCATTTTAGTCAAAAGTTAATTTTAAACCATGACTTGGAATCAGTAAACTAAGATAACCGAATAGAGCTCTAATTTTTTCTTGAGCCAAGGGACTTAGTGAGCGTAGTTCGACTATTTCTGAGGTTTTATGGAACACCTCATGAACTTATGCACCTTTTACATTATTACCCTAATTTTTTCTTAAGTCTTCTCAACACGGGCTGAGCAGGAATAACTTGTATTTTTATTAGGACACCCTTTGTTCATTTTCAAACTAACAGGCTTTACACCTTTGCTAATGGATCAATGCGTTTTTTTAACGAACCAATACTCAAGTTTTTCCCAGAGGTTCCTTCTGCAGATTTTCCCTCTGGAGAGTATGAATCCTTTTTTTCTAGTAGTTCATAGTCCTACTGATTAAAGTTAATACTGATGTTTTAGGTCGAATAGCTTTGACCAAATTTAATGGGGCAAGGCCCTGACTCAGGACCGTTAGTCAAGAATGTTCTAGTATCCTTCATACACGGGTTCAAGATTTTTCTTAACCATGGATTTGTGGATTCTAGACAAGCATGAGGCTCAAGAGAAACTTTAGGTGTACCAAGGTAGTAAATGACTCTCCTAGGGAAGAATTTTCCTTTGATTGATGGCCATTTTTGTGGGTGACATATACAGAGTCACCGGGGAATGATATGCATAGTCAAGCAAAGGTGTCTCTAGAACACTAGCCTTCCGCCTTCAATGTCCTGGTGGGACTTGACACATTTTGGATTTATCTTGATTTTGGGAGCCACAATAGGTGGTTGTATTAAGTAGTGTTGTCTGATAACATTAGGAACATTCACACCAGCCTTGAGTGGGAAATCATTCATGCACATTTCTTAATTGTGTGAGGGAGAGATGAAAAGTGGTCAGTTTAGTTATGAGTCTTTTCTATGTTAGGGTCACTTGGGAAGAAGAAGGTACATAATCTATCATACAGGAGATTTCCAAATCTTGGTGCGTGACAAGACATGAATGTCATTTGAGCGTACAGAGGCTGGAAAGGACTCTCCTAGAGACAAATTTTCCTTTGATTGAAATCCATTTTTGTGGGAGACATATGTAGAGCCACCAGGGCATGATATGCACAGTCCATCAAAGGTGTCCCCAGGACACTGGCCTTCCATCTTTGATGGCTTTTGAGGATTATGGAGATTGGGAACTTTCTGAATATGGTGCGTGACCTTCGACCAGGGGTGCCCTTGGTCACAAGAGGAGGTTTTTTAGATGAACTTCTTATGAGAAACCCTGAAATGAGTGGGGGAACTATTCCTTTTCATGTGGATCAACCTTGCGCATGAAAATAGGATATCTTTTAGAAACCTAAAAAGAGACCAAAGGTGAATCGGGCCCATATGTTCTGATATATCCAAGATGTGTGAAAGGGGGAAAATGTAAACCATGAATTTGAGGGCCCTTGAATCAGGAGGTGTGTAATGAGTCTTGGAAGCCATTGGGCATACTGAGATAGGAGAGGACTCTCCTAGGGATGGATTTTACTTTTATTGAAATCCATTTTTGTGGGCGACGTATGAAGAGGCACCGAGGCATGATATGCATAGTCAGGAA
Organism: Viscum album; assembly: GCA_963277665.1. NCBI lineage: Eukaryota > Viridiplantae > Streptophyta > Magnoliopsida > Santalales > Viscaceae > Viscum > Viscum album. The sequence continues at coordinate 1,326,974,559 of OY728166.1, forward strand.
AAGGTGTCCGCAAGACACTGGACTTACATCCCAGATGGCCTTGGAGGGTTATGAGGACTCAAGATCACTCAAAGCACGAAGTTTGAAATATGGAAGGGGTATACCAGAACATATTGGGGACATTTGGGATGTGATTTACTCATGTAATGGTGTCCCTTATGTAGATCTAACCCGTACGCAGGGTGAGGTATTCATTCTATCCTTGGGATACCCAGTCATTTAACATCACATGGCCAGGACATGGGGTTTCTCTCAGGGAATGGAACTGTGACATGTATTTTAGGGTCGTGCTGCTAGGACCAAATTTTTGAGCCATTTTTCCATAATATCAGAGAGGATCTCTTGATAAGATCTCTAAGCTCACATGAGCTGTGATCGGTGTGAGAAACAAGGGATCACAAGGGTTTTATATCACCGTTTAAGAATATTGAATTCAATATTAGGGGGAATTTTTAGGCTAAAGACATTGTTTTGCAGTTTAGTGTCGTGCGGTGAGGACGATTTTGGCCTTGTAGTTTAACGTCGTGTGGTGAGGACGATTTTGGCCTTACAGTTTAATGTTCTATGGGGAGGAAAATTTTGGACTTCCATTTTAATTTCATACAATGAGAATGATTTTGGACTTGCAGTTTAGAGTCGTGTAGTGAGGACGATTTTGTCCTTACAGAGGTCTTAAAAAGTTTCAGTATAATTGCAGTCAAGGTGTTTCGACATTCCTTAGACGCGAGTGATGATAGAAGGTGTAAACCATAGTCTTGGGGGTGACTTGAATCAAGAGGGATGACATGGGTCTTGAAATCTGTTGGGCATAATTAGGTAGGATATGATTCTCCTAGGGATGAATTTTCATTTGATTGATGGACATTTTTATGGGTGACATATACAGAGCTAGCGGAACATGATATTCATAGTCAATCAAAGGTGTTTGCATGACATTGGCCTTCCATCCCAGATGGCCTTGGATGATTGTGAGGATCCACGTTTTCCCAATGTATGGAGTGTGAAAAACGAGAAAGGTATTCCTGGGAATGTGAGAATACCCAAAACATGATTAACCGTGACCTTTTGGGAGATTCTACATAGGTCCGACCCACGCAAGGGGGAAAGGGGCATTTTTTTGGTGGCTGGGCTAGGATGTCGAATATGAGCATCACTACGTATCCTGTAAGAGCAGGAATCAAGACACACATAGTTTTGGATGTTCCCTACAAACTTTTGTTTGATGGGTTATGGAAATTTGAGGGAATTTTGGTTTTACTTGATACGGGTGTCAGGCCTACCATACTCCTCTATGGTTTACTTGCAGAAGAGAATCCACACCACTGGTCCTAAGATCACGTGAGTTATACTCGATGTGAGAAACAGGGAGTGGTTACTGAGTCTCCTTTTCAAGTTTGAGTTAAAAATAATATGATGGTGGCCTTTTAATTTTCTTTCATGGTGGGGCTAGGCCAGGATCGAAAATCGAGGCGTTTCTATGTATCCTATGAGAGCAGGAATCAAGCCGTATGTTGTTTTGTGTGTGACCCATACCGGTTTGGCTTAGTCCCACAAGTAAGAATGTTTTCATTCTACCCATCACAGTTGTCAAGTTCACCATTTCCCCCATAGTTGACCTTACTAGTATAATCTCTATCACCATCCCTAAGCTCACGGGAGTTGTGCTCGGTGTAAGAAATAAGGAGTGATAAGGGTCTCTTTTACAAATATGGGTAGATAAGGGGCGTGATGAAGGAATTTTTTTTATTTATGGGGGCCTGGGCTAGGATCAAAGATCGAGGCATCACTATGTATTTTGTGAGAGCAGGAATCGAGCCACATGTAGTTCTGTGAAAGATCATGCAGTTTATTGTCATGCAATTAGGATGTTTTATGCTATGTAATTTAACATCTTACGACAAGTACATGTTTCTTATAGTTTAATGTCATGTGGAAAGGACGATGACTCATAGTTTAAGGTCTTAGAGTTTGGACCATAATATGGGATTATTTTTTTATGACTCATAGTTTAAGGTCTTAGAGTTTGGACCATGACATGAGAGGGAATTTTTATGACTCATAGTTTAGTGTCGTAGAGTTTGGACCATGGTATGGGGAAATTTTTATGACTCAAAGTTTAGGGTCTTAGAGTTTGGACTAATCATGGGGATTTTTCATTACTCAAAGTTTATGGTCTTAGATTTTAGACCATGATATTGGGGCATTTTTTATAAATCATAGTTTAACATCGTAGAGCTTGGAATTTGGCATTTGGGTGATATTTTTAACTCATAGTTTAAGGTCTTAGAGTTTGGACCTTGGCATGGAGACATTTTTAACTTATAGTTTAAGGTATTAGAGTTTGGACCTTAACATTATTTCTATTACGTCAAGTATTTCTTCAAGAAATTCACATTTTTAGGAGCTGTGATGAGCTTTCCATCCATTGATATCAAGGCGTATTCTCTATTGGAATATATTGGAACCAAGGTTGTTCTTTGCTGGAAAAGGAGTTTAGTTTTTGTTTGTTGTCAATCTACCTTGGGTTGATCATGGTTTGGGTTTCTTGTTGTCAACCCTTTCATGGAAGATCAGTGAGATTACATGGAAATGGGTCATACAGTTTGATCTGAAAGTAGTATTGATGGTGACGCTGTTCTCTAGTGTTTGCCAAATTTTTGGGGCTAAAAATCAGAAAATGGAGAAACATGTTTTTGTCCAAGGAAGGTGCATGAAATATTTGATGTGTGCACGAAATATTGGTTTTTTCATGCAAGATTAAAGGTGTTTTTGGAACTTGCACACAAGAAATGTTTTAGGATCAAAATGTCGAAAAATGGAAAAGTCATGATGTGTGCGGAAGATGATGTTGCACGAAAGGGTTTACGTGCCCAATGCAACGTCAAAAGGGGGTTTTCATGCTCATAAAGAATCTTTCATGCAACAAAAAAACACATTGGGATCTTTCATTCAAGGTCATCAAGGGCTTATAAATATGTGAAGACCCCCAAGGAAGACACAAGAATTTTCCATCAAAAATTCAGAAGCTCATCCGTGCGAAAGATTTGCAGGAAAAAGATTTGAAGAGAGTAAATATTGCATGCAAGGTGTTCCTTTGTTCTGAAAAGACCAAGTGAACCCTTCGGTGTAGTTGCATGAAAGATAAAGGTTGCGTGTAAAGTAGGTGTTGCAAGAAAGTCATCTTTCGTGACAATTCCCAAATCTTGCGTGCAAGTTGGGGTATTGCACGCAAGTATAGTGTTATGTTTCTGACAGGCTTCTGATTATCTGGTTTTATGGTTCAATGATTTCAAGTGCAGCAATTCAGGACTTCTATGCAAGTAGTGTCTCATGATGAATAGAGACAAATACTTCAATGAAAATCTATTAAAGAGACCATTAAGTCGATAAATTGAGTTTGACTTCTCTCAAGGTAGTGAGCTAGGGGGAGTTGACGGAAGAGATCTGAGGGATTCAGTGAGTGTTCCATGAACCTTTGTAAAGGTAGTGTGCCTGCATAGAGTGTTTGTGACCGAAACTTGTAATCCATAAACTAGTGAAGATTAGTATATTTTGGTATGACCGACACACTGTCGGCGTATGCTCCTTGGACGTAGCCCTTTACGGTGAACCAAGTAAAAGTGTTGTGTAAACTCACTAATTTCTTTTGTTTGATAGATTTAACAAGTTCCTACCAATGTGGGAATAAGATACACAACTTTAAAATGAAACAGTTAATACCCTGATTCACCCCTCCCCTCTAAGGGTGTTTTGGGGCCCTTCAAGTGGTATCAGAGGTCGGAGGTTCACTGGTGTTTGATATTTCATATACCGTTTTGGAGAATTGAACAAATGTCAGGGAGTACTCCTCTTCGATGAAAGTAATTTTCAGATCTAGAAGAACATAATGAGATCTCATATAAGATCTCTTGGAATGGAAGTTTTTTTTCTACTGTTCAAGGAATACAAGTCACTGATCCAACATTCTTGGATAAGACTGACGTAGATAGGAAAATTCCTAATGTAGATGCTAAAGCACAAAATGCACTCACCACATCCCTTTATGATCAGATCTATCTATATGTGATGAGTTTCACCTCAGAAAAATCCATGTGGGATAAACTTGAAAATATTTATGAAGGAGATAAAAAATTATAGGAGGCAAAACTACAAGTCCTACACCATAGGTTTGATGATCTGAAGATGCATCCAGATGAGAATGCAGACTCCTTTTTCAATCAAATTACTAAAGTAGTTGGATAAATTTGAGGTCTAGGAAAAGAAATAAAAGATATTGATATTGTAAAGAAAATATTAAGAATACTTCCACCCCTATAAAATGCAAATATGTCATCCCTTGAGGAAAAATATATTTCCAAACTTTCTCTTGATGATCTACTGAGCAGCCTGGTGGCATATGAAATGAGAGTCAAACCAGAAGATGTTACAACTCGAGTGAGCAAGGAAATGGTTTTTAAGGCCATAGAGAAACTAAAAATATCAAAAGATAGTAGTAGTGAAGATGATGAGTAAAAGGAAATTCTTTCTCTCATTTCCAAGAAGTTCCATAAGGGAAAAGGGAAATTCAAAGGGAAGTTACCTCTTGTTTTCTTTTGTTGTGGAAAAGTTGGGAACTTTTCCTCTCAGTGCTTAAGAAAGATCAATGATGAAGATAGTGAAGATGAAAACATTGAGAAGCCTCCGAAAAGGTTTTTCCGAAAGGGAGACTTCGAATCTAGAAAGAAAGTAACGAAGAAGTGTTTTATCTGTGAAGAGGAAAATGATGATAATAAATTCTGTGTAGAAGAAGAACCATAATTTAAAAACAAAAACCATGATTCCATGATGGCCACTATTGAATAATTAGAACCATCAAAAGATAATGGTGGAGATAATCAGGTGACAACTAATTCCAATCTGGAGTTGCAACTTAAAGATTCTATTAGTAAGCTTAAGATCAAATGTAAGAGTTGTAATAAGTAGAAATAAATTGTAGATGAATCATTTGATTATGTCAATCAGATCGAAGCTAAAAACGAATGACTGAAAGAATTTGTGAAAGTGAGGTCTAAAATTCTAGAAAGCACTGATTATATAGTGGATCTGAAGCTGAGAATTGAAGAGCAGGAAAAGGTCATCAATGACCTCACCACTAGACTGGAAGAAAATACAAATACTACTGAGGGTCTTAAAGAGGAATTTGTTACTCTTAGGAGTAAAATTGAGAGTGAATCAATTTAAAAAGAATTAAGGAAGAAAATATAGTTTGAAAGGTTCTCAGATACTATGCTATTGGAGAGAGAAAACGTGGTTCTAATGGAGTTGAAAAGATTTTGAATGATTAAAGACCTACTTACATGGAAAATAGTGGAATCTGTTGTGAGGCCGAGTCATCAAATGCTGCAAATAAAGGTGACCAGAATAAAGGAAAGTTTAAAGTGGGTGATGTGGAAAAATCACCTGAAGTGCTGAAAAAGAAAACCCCAATTCAATCTGAAAGAAGAACAGAAGACTATCCTCAAGTCTCCAGGAATAATAGGTATTCAAACTACTATCCCATGGAATAAGGAATGTGGATAAACAATAGTGAGAAGAAATTTACTCTCATGAAGTGTCAGTTCTGTGGATATCTAGGCCATACCATGACTTATTGCAAAGAGTAAAGAAGCTATTTGAATGGAGAAGATATGGGAGTTCAACAAAGGAGAAAACATTCATATCCTAATTCTTTTAGAAGAAAAAATTTCTATTGATATTATTATTATTGTTATAACTTTGGATATAAAGCTATTTATTGTAGGCATAGGAGTAAAACAGACACCTCATATCGAAGTCAGAGAAAAGTCAATGTTCATCAACAAGAATGTGTTTCTCTTGAAAATAGATTTTTCCCTCCGGAAGAAGAGCTTTAGTATAAATAACCCATGTACACAAAAGAGAGTCTTGTAAGGCTAGCAATTTCCTACACTCAACACAATAAATCATGGAAAAAAAGAAGAAAATTGAAAATCCAATCTTGCAGAAGTAGCCCTCAAGGCTACAAAGAATAACAACACCTGGATTCTTGATAGCGGATGTTCATCCCACATGATGGGTAATGAAGACCTATTAATGAATATCAAGAAAAAGGTCGATGGAACTGTGCGGTTTAGTAACAATGGCGTGTTGAAGATAAAAGGTTGTGGAAGTACTAAGCTAGATAATGGAGAGATGAAGAAAATTGAAGTTCTTTTTGTGGATGGTCTGCGTCATAATCTTCTAAGTGCGAGTCAACTCTGTGACTCATGACTTATAGTCACTTTCAATCAGAAAGGATTCTCTATAAAGGTAAAGATAGGAAATTAACTTATGAAAGGATATAGAATTTAAGGCAACCTGTATCAGGTTGATAGTAAAGAAAACATTTGTTACATGACTGTTGAAGAAGAAAATAACTTGCGGCATCAGAGACTAGGGAACATAAATCAACAAGACATGGAGAAAATATCAAAACTAAAGATTTTCATGGACATTACCAACCATAAACGTGAATGTGAAAAGTCTTGTAATGCTATGGTCTATAGTTCATATCAGCCAAATAATAAAAGGGCATCTCATCTTCTTGATCTCATTCATATAGACGTATGTGGCCCGCTAAATGTTTTCAGAACTCATGAATAAAGGTACTTGGTCCTTTTAATATATGATTACTGTAGAATGAAATGTGTAATGGTTATACATAGGAAACGAAAAGTACTTGATTGCATGAAAAAAACATCGAATTGCTGAGAATGATACTGGACGAATAGTTAAAGTGCTACGATCTGAAAATAGAGGGGAATACATGTCCATTGAATCTGAAAACTACCTAGAGAAACATGGGATACAACATGAGGTAACCACAGTGAGAACTCCACAAAAAATGGAGTTGTTGAATGCAGAAATCAACAGGTGAACAACATGACACAAACTATGCTGATTGAGAGTTGTATTCCACGACATTACTGGAAAGAGACTATTCAAGCTATAGTTTATATTCAAAATCGAACGAGGCTTTATATGGGTGAGACGAAGACACCATATGATTGTGTCATGGAATGAATCCCTCTTTGAAATACTTTCGTGTTTTTGGAAGTAAATGATTCATTGGAAACAAATAATGAAATCAAGGAAAGTATGGTGACAATGTAGATGAAGGATTTTTCCTTGGATACTCAATGAACAACAAAGACTACAAGTGTTTCAATAAGTGATTAAGAAAGATTGTGGAAAGCAGTGATGTTAAGATCATTAAAGAGAAAACCACAAATGATTCAAGGATTTCATATGCTGATGTGATAGAAAGTGATGAAGAAAGTAAACTTGGTGTAAATACAAATAAAAAAATAGAGGAAGGTGTAGAAAACACTTTGGATCCACATAATGGTGTTGAATCAGAAGAAGAATATTGAGTGGAAACCATGGCTGGAGAGAATGTAACTAAACCTCATAGGAGAAATCAAAGAGATGCGATTGATCCATATAACATAATTTGGGATAGAAGTGAACCCACACAAAAAATTAGGATGAGTAATAACACACAATATGCATTTTTCTCAGTTGTGGAGCCATCCTTATTTGAAGAAGCTGCAAAAAATGAATCCTGGGTAAAATCCATGAATTAAGAGTTAGATTAGATTGAAAAGAATTAGACCTAGGATCTAGTCAAGAGACCCGAAGGTCATAATGTGATTGTTACAAAGTGGATTTTCAAGAACAAGTTTGATGAGCATAGAAGTGTTATTAGAAACAAGGCACAACTGGTATGTAAAAGATATTCATAGATTGAAGGTTTCGATGTTGAAGAAAAGTTTTCACTAGTGGCTAGACTGGAGTCAATCGGGCTTTTTATTGCTATGGAAATCTAAAGAGGATATAAAGTATATCAAATGTATGTCAAGACAATATTCTTGAATGGTGTTCTCAAAGAAGAAGTATACATCAAACAACCAGTGGGTTTTCTTCTTGGTACTGATGAAACAAAGGTTTTCAAACTAAAGAAAGCACTCTATAGCTTGAAACAGGCACCACATGCATGGTACTCCCGAATGGATTCTTATCTTAAGAAGATGGAATTAAAAAGAGGAGGAGTTGATCAAAATCTCTATGTGAATAATTCTTCAAAAGATCAGTTCATGGTTCTAGTTTACGTTGATGACATTATATTTGGTGGCAGTAGGCAGAAATCAGTAGATGAATTTTCCAATAACATGAAATAAGAATTTGAAATATCTATGATTGGAGAGCTCACATATTTCTTGGGACTGCATGTGATTTAAAATATATATTACACATTCATTTCTCATAAAAAGTATGCAAGAGAGCTACTGATTAAATTTAATATGCATGACTCGAATCCAATGTCAACTCTGATTGTGGTTAGAACCAAACTTGGAAAGAATGAAGATGGGACCTCTGTAGATCCCACACTATACAGAAGGATCATTAGGAGATTATTGTACCTGACAGAAAAATGAACATACATTATCTTTGAAACATGATTAGAGGCCTGCTTTCAGAGTAATCTGAAGGAAAAACATATGAAAGCAGTAAAAAGAATCATGAGATACATTCAAGGTACTCATAATTTTGGGTTATACTTTTCTATAGGAAGGGATAATTAATTATCATAATTTTCTGATACTGACTAGGCTGAAGATGTAGTGGATAGAAAGTCCACCAGTGGTGGAGCATTCTATATTGGGTAGAAATGTGTTGGATGGTTGAGCAAGAAACAAGAAAGTACTGCTCTTAATACTGCTGAAGCTAAGTATATATCCTATACAAAGGCATGCACTCAACTACTATGGATTAAGCAACAACTGATAGATATTGGTGATGAGGTGAAACAACCAATGGTGATTTACTATGATAACAAGAGTACAATTGATCTTACAAAGAATACTGTTCAACATTCTCATACAAAACATACTGAAATTAGATATCACTTTATCAAGGAAAATGTTGATCAAGGCGTGATTAGAATGGATCATGTGGGAACTGATGAACAAGTGGCTGATATCTTGACCAAGACACTACAATGACTATGTTTGAGAAACATCGGTTTAACCTCAGTGTTCAGCCACCTCCAAGTGCATAAAGAGGTTACGAAACACCCCTCTCCCTAGTTGTTTTAACTATTTTAACCTATGTTGTGGAATTGTTTCAGGTTTATGGGGGAGATACAATCTAGGGGGAGTATGTTCTGAGCTCTACAATGGATTATTCTCTATCTTTGGGTTTATTTCCAATAGGGGAGAAATTGATATAATTCATGTTTGGATAGAATTCATGTCTTTGGATGACCTCTAGACGAGAGAAGACAAAGAGAATCATGGCTGAAGATGGAGAACACAATTCATGTCTTATCTATTATTTTTTACACCGAGAATTTCTCATGTAGACTTAGAGTTTTAGCTGAGTTGATTCTTGAATTTCAAGTTTGCTTGTGGCTGGTGCTCTATTGAATTTATTTGGTGATTTTCAACAAATCTAAAGGAGGAGATTGTTGGAACCAAGGTTTTTTTTGTTGGAAAAAGTGTTTAGTTTGTGTTTGTTGTCAATCTACCTTGGGTTGATCATGATTTGGGTTTCTTGTTGTCAACCCTTTCATCGAAGATCAGGGATATTAAATGGAAATGGGTCATACAGTTTGATCCAAAAGTAGTATTGAATGTGGCACCATTCTCCAGTGTTTGCCAAATTTTTGGGGCTGAAAATCAGAAAATGGAGAAACGTGTTTTTGTCCAAGGAAGGTGCGTGAAATATTGGATGTGTGCATGAAAGATTATTTTTTGCACACAAGATTGAAGGTTTTTTTGGAACTTGCGTGCAAGACATGTTTCAAGATCAGAACGTCAAAAAATGGAAAAGTCATGAAGTGCGCAGAAGATGATGTTGCACGAAAGGGTTTGCGCACCCAATGAGATGTCAAAAGGGGGTTTTCACACTCATGGAGAATCTTACATGCACTGAAAAAACACGTCAGGATCTTGCATGCAGGGTCATCGAGGGCCTATAAATATGTGGTTACCCCCAAGGAAGACTCAATAATTTCCATCAAAAATCCAGTAGCTCATCCGCACAAATGATTTGTGTGCGAAAGATTTGAAGAGAGAAAATCTTGTACGCAAGGTGTTCCTTTAGTCTGAAAAGACCAAGTGAACCCTTCTGTGAAGTTGCATGAAATATAAGGGTTGCATGGAAAGTAGGTGTTGCACGAAAGTCATATTTCGTGACAATTCCAAAATCTTGACTGAAAGTTGGGGTATTGCGTGCAAGTGTGGTGTTGTGTTTATGATAGGCATTTGGTTATCTAGTTCAGTGGTTCAGTGCTTCCAAGTGCATCAATTTAGGAATTCGATGCAAGTAGTGTCTCATGCTGAATAGAGACAAAGAATTCAATGCAAATATATTAAAGAGACCTTCAAGTCAATAAACCGAGTTTGACTTATCTCAAGGTAGTGAGCTTGAGGGAGTTTATGGAAGTGATTTGGGGGATGCAGTGAGTGTTCCTTGAACCTTTTTAAAGGAAGTGTGATTGGAACAAAGTGTTTGTAACCAAAACTTTTAATCCATAAACTATTGAAGATTAGTGGATTTAGGTATGACCGACACACTGTCGATGTATGATCCTTGGACATATCCCTTTTCGGTGAACCAAGTAAAAGTGTTGTGTCAACTCCCTACTTTCTTTTGTTTGAAAGATTTAAGAAGTTCCTAACAACGTTGGAATAATATCCATAACTTTAAAAAGAAAAAGTTGATACACTGATTCACACCTCCCCTCTCACGGTGTTTCAGAGTCCATTAGAATAGACCCGATGTATAAAATATGATCCTTCCAACTTTGGTTCAAGATTTGGGGGCTTCTTCCCTAGTATCATCAGGGTTCTGAGGAATAAAACCATTTCTACTTCGAGGAAAGATCGAAGGAGAACATTTTTGTTGAAGTATCCTGCAATTTGGTTTTGGTAGATTTCCAAATGGTGTAAAGTGTGTAGCCTTTTCTTGTCTAACTGCTCCAATTCATCAAACTGTCTCTAGGATTACTCATCTGTGGATAGTTTATTGCAAATGGCCATGAAAAGTGACGTCACTTGGATCTCAATAGGTAACAATTCCTCTTCCCCGTATACTAGTGAGTACGGGGTTTCTTGAGTGGCAGTGCGGGTCGTGGTCTGGTAAGCCCACAAAGCATGAAGAATCTTATATGGCCACGATTTCTTATCCTCATCGACCATATTTTGAAGTATGTTGGACAAAGTCTTCTTGAAATCCTCTATCTTCCCATTGGACACCGTGTGGTAGTGGGATGACCAATTGACCTTGATTCCATATTCTTGGTACAACTTATCCATCTCAGCAGAGCAGAAGTTGGTGTCGTTGTCCGTTAGTATTGTATGAGAGACACCAAATCTGGTGATGATGTTGGCCTTCACAAAGCTGAAGATGTTTTTTGCTCCGACTTCCTTAAGGGGTACGACTTCATCCCATTTAGAAAATAAGTTGGTTGCTATGATTATGAACTTTAATAGCCTGGATGTAGCGGGAGGATATGGTCCCACAACATCTATCCCCCAGAAAACAAATGGCCAAGAGTATTTAGTCACATGAAGTAACTCTAGGGGGCGGTGTTTGAAATTAGCTTGAACTTGACAGGAATTTCACTTATTAGTGAATACAACACAATCCTATATCATGGTGGGCCAATAATACCCAAGCCTCTGAATTTGGTGAGAGAGCTTGGTTGCTGACTGGTGTGCTCCACAAGCTTCAGCGTGCACTTCTTTCATGACGACTATAGTCTATTCTCCATCAATGCACCGAGAAGGACTTCTTTAAGGCCTCGTTTTTAGAGGATCTTCTCTTGGTTCACCCCATTGTACATGGTAAAATTGGCTTCCCGGATTCGAACCTGCTCTCTTTCTTCCCTAACTAGTGGGAGTTCCCCATTCTGAAGGTAACTTGTAATGGGTGTCATCCAACCTGTGGTCTAACTATAAGGCTTAGGGATGTGAATAATTTCATCAATCTCCTCTATATTTCTCTGGATGATAAAAAATACCATATGACGGTGAGCAATGATAATGACTATTTCATCCCAGTCGGGATCCGCCCGTGATATGGCTGCATTTTCCAAAGCATTGACTTGAGCATTCCATGATCGAGGGATACAAGTCAATGCTGGTTCTGATGGGAATTCAGATATTAGTGCTCGAACATGGTTCATTAAGGGAACCAACACTTATTTCTTGATATCATAGTCACCATTAACCTATTTGATGACTAGCTCCGAATCAACCTTTATTTTTAGGTGTTTGGCTTGCACTTGGAGTGCCAATTCTATGCCTGCAGTGAGGGCCTGATACTCTACCTCATTGTTCAAACACCATTATGAAACCAGGAAATATTAAGGTAAGATGACCTTTCCAGGAGATACGAGTATGAATCCTATCTCCACTTTGTTGAGCTTGGGATCCTCCATCCTTTTCCCTATCGAGCTTCAGGAAGCATCGTTGAAGTAAATTTCCCATATATGGGGGTTCTTATAGATAGAAAACACTTATTCATTAAGGTCGGCATCCAACAGTGGTGTTTCTTATGAGGGTATCTTGGCCAGGAAGTCTGCTAAACCCTATAATTTAATGGAATTATGGGGCACGTGTCGTATGTCAAACTATTGTAGGATGACCGCCCATCGTGATAGGCACCCATTTAGCATGGGGCAGTTGAGAATATACTTGAGTGGGTTGTAGCAGGAGACCAGGTGGACCTCATGGTGCTTCAGATAATTCCTGAGCTTCTGAACTGCGAAGATTAGGGTTAGACAGTTCTTCTCAATATTCAAATACTAAGTTTCAACATCAATCATTATCCGACTGAGGTAGTAGAGGTTGTTCTCTCTACCTACATCATTCTTTTGCACGAGGAAGGCACCTAATGACCGTTCTAGGGCACTTACATATAAAATGAGTGGTCTCCCCTCAACTGAAAGCATGATAACCATCAGTCTTAGGAGATATCTTTTTAGGTTTTCAAATGATTCTTGACAATTTTTATCCCATTCATACATAACTATTTTGTTTATGTTCTTGGTGAAAGTTAAACATTTACCTCCTAGGTTGGATATGAAGTTCCAGATGTAGGTGAGGTGCCACTTGAGACCTCTCAACTCAGTGAGGTTGCGAGATGGGGACATGCCCAAAATGGATTTCGTCTTCTCAGGGTCAACTTCGATGCCATGATGGCATATAATGAAGCCGAGAAATTTTCCCAAGGTAACACCAAAGGTTCATTTCAAGGGATTCATCTTTAAACCATGCTATCTCAATTTGTTGAAGATAGTTTCAAGGTTGTCCAGGTGGTCCAAATGCTGTCATGACTTAACCACCAGGTCATCGACATAACAATCGATGAATTTTCCCAAAAGGGCTTGAAGTTATGATGCATGACATGCTGATATGTGGCACTAAAATTATTTATATTTAAGGGAATCACTTTATAATAGAACACTCTCTAAGGGGCCCTAAAATTGGTATATTCTTCGTCTCCTCAGGCCATCCAGATTTGATTGTATCCAGAATAACCATCCATAAAGGAGAGGGCTTCGTATCCGGCTATTGCATCGATCAACAATTCTGTGATTTTGACCAAGAAATTTTCTTTTGTGCAATGCTGATTAAAGTCCCTAAAGTCAATGCAGATTCTAATCTATCTATTCTTCTTTTTGATAGGGACTATGTTTTCTAGCCAGATCAGATATTGGACCTCTCATATGAAGTTGTCTTTAATCATCTTGTCAACTTTAGCCTCTATTTTGGCAGCATGCATCAGGTGAGTCCTTATAGCTGACTGTTTATAGCCCCTATGATCTTCTGGTAAGCCTAAATGATGGGTGGCGACTTTAGGATTGATGCACGACATATTTATGTAATTCCAGGAAAACACATCCTGATTCTTCTTTAGGAAGGAGGTATATGCCTCCTGTTCCTCAACAAGCCTGGCCACACTAATTAAAGTGGGACATGGGTCATTTTCAGTGACCATATTTATCTCCTTAAGTTCATCAATGGTGGTAGAAACACCTTCTTCATATGTAGGAGGGGAATCTTTGAGGTCTTCTTCCTCCTACTCTTCTTCATCTTCACCATCTTCCCCTTATGATGGAGGAATTATTTTTGAGATAACTTCTCTAATATTGGGAAAGAAATCATCTATTGCCTTAGTGTGTGAGGCAAGTGTAGTTTTATGCCTCAAGGATGGGCCAGGAGCATCTTCAATAGGGATTTTATTGACAACATGGGTGTCAGACTGTTCTTCTATATCTTTAGACTTGGTGGTCATAACAGAGACCATGCAGACAATTGAGTCTATATTTGGGCTTGTAGTTATGCATTCAACTTGGTTTATGGGTATCATGTACTCCTCCCTAAGCTCCTGGAAGGGGTCGGCAGAATCCATCTCCAATCCATTCGAGGCATTGATCCAATCAACCTCATCAGCCAATGGGTGTTTTTATTCCGACTCATAGAACCCCGCATCGATGTAATGTGACTCACAAAACTCAAACATGGATTTATCGGCATGTAATGTACCGTTTTTCCCATTAGTGAAATATTTAATAAATTGATGGTATGAGGATGGAATTACAACATGCTGTTGTAGCTAAGGCCTCCCTAACAAAACATTTAATGTTGTGCTTTTCCACACCACTAGGAACTCAGAATCTGATATGAGATATTCGAGCCAAGTTTTAATCTTGATTCATCCTAATAATTTATTCTCACTTTTATTGTATCCCAGCAGAGTTTTAGTGCAGGGTGTCAAGCTATCTTCATCATATCCCAGTCGAAGAAGCATTCTCAGTGGTAGGAGGTTAACTCCATAGTCGTTGTCAATGAAGATCCTCTAAAAATCAATTCCATTTATCTTCCTAGACACATATAAGGGTTTGATATGACCTTGAATGATGGTGTATTCATCCTTGTCTATGAAGGAGATGAAGACGTGACATTCTTCAGGACTAGTCTCCATTTGGTAGACTTCAACCACTTCTACTTCAGCCTCAAACTCTGGGGGACTTAGTAAGACTTTGATGAGTTCCTCTTTAAGATCCGCAGACAAAATCAATGCATCCAGGATTGACAGCTTTGCAGGTAATGAAGCCAAATGATTTAAAATTTCATACTTATAATTTATTGGTCGGAGCCTCCCAACTCAGGGTATCTCTTTCGCAGGATCTGTTAGTTCTACAGTCCTTTCCACATTTGGACAGACTGGTCTGCCTACATACCTTGGGCAGTTCGGTACTTTTTCTTCCCCTGCTGGATATTCCAATATGACTAGGCTTGGGTTTCTTCAGGCAGGGGTGAAGGAGAAATCCAGTTATTATTGCATCTGCTGGAGGGTCCTTCTGTAGGTTTCTATGATATTAATGGTTTGACTTGTGGTGTGGCTAGGAATTTGATTCCTACCATGATCATGCCTTTTGGGAAAACTTTGGCATCTGTAGCCTCTTCATTAGGTTCTCTAGTTGGGTGGGGGTAATTTGGGTTTGTGGCCATAGTCTTCATCAGAGAAGGGGTCCATCAAGTGAATGAAATTAATGGAGCTGAAGATCAGTTCTTGATTTGATATTGTTCCTTCCTGACCGCCTCCTTCTGATGGTATCGTTTGGTGGGGTGGTACCCATTGAACCATTTGGCGAGGTGGTACCCGTTGAACCAAGCCTATTGGAATGAAGTTTGAAAGTGTCAACACTGACTTTGGATTTGGTACCATCTCACCTTCTTGCTCTTTCTTTCTGCCCTTCTAGCCTTTAGAGGACCGTAGAGCTGAGGAGGATGGTTGTACATTTTTTGGAGATTTTGGGGGAACAATAGGTTGTTTCAACTGTTCTTGGAGGATGACATGGACTCAGTTGATGGTATTTCAGGTCATCCAGTTGTCAAACTTTTGGTCCTTTTTGGTGATTTTTTTCCATTCCTCTTTCTCTCTTGAGTTGGAGGTGGAAACATATGCCACTTGTGCTGGCGGTAGGCCAAACCTGACTTTCCCAGAATCCACCATATTTTGTAGGAGATCCTTGAAAACAAATAATTCCTAGATGGTGTGTCCTAGTATTCGGTGATACAGACAATAATTTGGATGGTCTTTGAGACCCACTTCATCCGCTTTATTTGGCTCTGGCAGCTAGAGAAGATTGCAATTCATGGCAATTATGAAATAGACACAGACCTGGTCATCACAGAATGAATAAAATCTATTTATTCATTCTTCAAACTTATTTCTTTTAGCACCCCATCACTCATCCTGCTAAGGTGGGGGTGGCTATTGGCATCCAGGGGGTCCCACATGGTTCGATGGGGGCCTCGTAACTGGGGCTGGTGCCAGGGGTGGCTTAAGCATGACAGAAGCTGCTTCAACTTTTCCCGTTCTTTTCCAAGGGGCTGGTGGGGCTACTCAGGACTTAAGGTTAGTTCTTTTCAAGGATTATTATACCCTTTGAGAAATGGAAGAGAAGTATCTAAAGCCACTGGTGTACTTCACTGGGATTAGCGATGTTCGTAATTCATCTCAAAGGTTGTTGATGCACATGGAGAGCATATCATCCTAGGGGAGTGTCCGGTTCAGGGAATATGTCAGTCCTTTCAATCTAGTAATGAATTCTGAGACTCTCTTGTTCTCTTATTTCTTGTAGTTAATGAGATCAGTAACCATCGTCTTGGGCAGCGTCGAGCTGAATTGGAAGAGAAACTGTCACCAGAGGTCCTTCCCGCCCATAATTGAATTGGTTAGCAGGATAATATACCATATGAAAGATGATCCCTTCAGGGTTCGTACGAAGCACCTGAGTTTTACAACATCTTACTACTCTGGAGTGCCCATCATGGGGTCACAGTAAGAGGTATAGTGCATAAAATTCTATTTTGGATCCCCTAATCCATTGAATACTAGGAATACGGGATTCTCAAAGTTTGGTGGTGGTGGAACATTGCTCACCCGCTTAGGGTAGGGTTTGTGCTCTGGTGGTATCAGAGCGCACCACCCCTCCATGGAATCTATTTGGACTATTAACTAATCAATAGTGTTTAAGATCCATTTATGCATATCCTGTCAGGATTGATCTTGAGCTGGTGTGGTAGGGGTGAAAATTGGGCATGTCGGCACAACTAGAATTTGGGGTGGATTCCCAACTGGGGGCATCATTTGTGGGTTTACCTGGGTATATTCTAGCTACTTTCCCAATGGGGGGGGGGAGTCTTTATGTCCTTCCAAGGCCTGGTTGAATGTCCCTATGAATTTGGTTTCATTCATTGGAATGAGTTCTTGTGGTATGGGTAGATCTTCTGGGAGCACGTACTAACGTTCCACATAGGGAACACATATTGTGAGATAACTCCCTTGACGTAGCTCGAAATTAATTCATCTGAGCTCTTTCATTTCTTCCTCCTTCTTGGCGGACCTTTCCTCAAGGGTGAGGGACACACTCTCATGGGGAGTAGTAGGTGGGTCATAGACAACCTTGTATTTATTTTTCTCTTTATTGGTGTTTTGCAGGGGAGGTAATGTCAGATTGACTGAGGGGGCACCCAGATTTAGGGCCGCCCTATTGTTCCGGGTATGCACACCATCAGGTTCAGTGTGGGATGCCTCTGGTTGGGAGCCATCTTACTTTGTGTATTCTCCCCCTGCATCATATCCTGTGTGATCCATGGGGTTGACTCTCACCACATTCACTAAGGCGTACCGCATTGATAGTGGTGTAACCGGTGCCGAATGGTAAGAAGGCTTCTTGTGCCCTTTATTGGTTTTTCTCCTTCTATTCTGCAGTATTATTTAGGATTCTTGACAATGATTGACCCGAAGGGAGCCCTGGTCTGACCTCATTACACGCCTTTGTCTCAGAGGGTGCGAACCATGAGAAGGGGTGGAAGAGGTAACTCCCCTGTCCATCATTCTTCTTAGACTGTGGAGGACAGACATCCGTCGTGCAGGGAGTTGAGGTAAAAATGCTCCTGCCCTGTGGGATGGGGTTGTTCCTGTTCTCCTATTGATGTGATACAACCTGGATTTGTTGGCCTTTTTGGGGAATTTTGATTTAAAAATGCCCCAAACCTGCAGGCTGGGGTTGTTCATATATCACAGTAGTAGCCGCCACTATTTCCACCCTTTCAATTTCACATACTGCTGCGTGGGTGTAAGACGAGTGTGGAATTGGGCCTACATGGGGTATATGGTCTTTCAAAGACATGAGCACTACTTGCTGGCTAGTTTCCCTTAGGCGGGAAGCCAGCTGGATGTTCTTGGCTTCCTGACTCAGAAGATTTTCGATGACTTGATCTCATCTGCCCTAGCACTTTTAAGACTTACTACGGGCCAGGTTTTTTGAGTATCCCATCTTTCCTGAGCAAGGGTTTCATTTGATTGTTTCCTCTGGGTGATGACATGTAGGATGTCATTTCCATTGGGGCTGTTGGATGGGACGTGGGGTGAAGTGTAAAGCTATATGTTCTCCCCACCCCCAAATGTGAACTCTAGCTAGGGAGTTTCCAATGAGGTGATGAAATTTATGCAGTGCATGGAGGCAATCTAGTTCAAGTTTTTTCTTTTGCCTTTCTGATTGTGGTTTCCTTGTGGATGGGAGGGATTTTAAGTTGACCAGATGGAGAAGCTCCCCTATTGTGCTGACATGGTCCTTATAGCCTTTGTAGGGTTGGAATTGTTCTTTCAGCTTTTGAAGAGTTGTCTATATGTTGAGGTGAATGTCATGCGTGAATTCCCCGGACAATTCTCTTATCATGTCAAAGTGAGAAGTGACCGTAGGTGAATATATCACTGGTATATTATCCCTATCTAGTTGTATTCTCACAAGCAACATATCATGTTGTTGTTCTTTTGGAGGCTCCTCTACTTGATATACCCATCTCGATGGCTTCTTGATGATTTCTTTCTAAGCAATTGGGCTAGTGGGTACCTTATTGATTTTTGGATGCCGTGGGGGTGGCTCAGAAGATGAGCATGGCCTAGGGCCATCCTCTGGTTGAGAAAGAATATCACTTGTTATAAATAGAGTGCGTGATGTGTCTGACTCCTTACTGAGCACCTCTACATAGGAGGGGTTTCTCATATTTGTTCCAGTAAGGGGGGGACCTTCTTGACAGTATGAAATTTGATTGTGGGGAGGACCTCTGCAAGTAGTGCGGTGATGGAGAGGACTACCATGGAAACTTAATGCCCGACCGTGGGGATTTTCCTGATGGAGTCTACCCTAGGGAGGATCTTCAGGGCGGGCTATAGAAAGGGGAGGATCTTCTGGATGCTTGACGCCACTATGGGGAGTACCTTCACGGAAACTATCATTACGGGGAGGGCCTTTGCAATGACCATCATCATGGAGAGGACTACCATCATGACTTGATACCTGGCTAAAAGGATAATTGCTGCAGTATACATTCTGGGGAGGACCTTCAAGATGTACTGTAATGAGGGGAGGACCTTCTCGTTGCTTGGAGTTACTATGAGGAGGACCTTCACAACAACTGCCATTGTGGGGAGGGCCTTCACAATGACTGTCATCATGTCAAGGACTACCATCATGACATGATGTACGATTACAGGGAGAAGCATATCTGCAGCGTATACCCTGGGGAGGACCATCAGGGCGGACGACAGTAAGGGGAGGACCTTCTGGCTGTTTGATCTTTAGGTTGAGGGGAGGGATACCTCGACGTGCATCAAGAGATATGCTATCATGATCAATCGTTCTTGACCCACAGAGTAAACCCAGAGGGTGCTCTATAGAGGACCTTCAGAGCTGATGGTAGCGACATTTCAGGGAGGACCTTCAAAACTACTATTTACAATCCATAATTTGGTAATGGGATGACAGGGTATTGAGCCTTTTTTGATATATGTTTGAGGTAATTGAGAACCCCAGCTTCCAACAGAGCAGGGTCATGTATGTTCTCTTCATTTTCTAGTTTCCTTTGGCACTTTTCAATTTTGGGATCTCTCTTACAGGTAACCAGGGACATTTGCTGTTGGTAATGGCCTTCATATATGGGTTCCCATTTCATTGGGTCCTGTGATGTCATTGGGATATGCTGACAAGCATCTTGATTATTGGCATGGATAAATGCCAGCCCTGGAGCAACCACCATGTTGGACCGACGTCCCCCAGTTGGAATGAGTATTTGTTCCCGATCTGGTTGTCTGTATATTGCAGGATAATGCTGTTGACCCTTCTAGATAGGATCAGGGATGCAAAAATGCTCCAGAGTGACTAACTCATTTTGCATGTGAGTCATTCCATTCTAGAAAATCGGATCGTGGGCCCGATTTCTCTTCTTTTCTTCTGATAAAATGATATCTTGTAAGGTTTGGAGGATATGGTCTAGAATCGACGTCTGATCTTCCATCATGGCTAGGATGTGCTGAGATACATCTTTGGCTGGAATAGGTATGAAGGCCCATTCTGATGTTGGATCAGGAGTTTGTGCCTGCTCTGGTCCTCCCTGATTTTCCAGTAGATACTGGCAGTTCTCCTATGCCAGGATAGAGGAGTGAGTCTATTTCCGATTGTCTTCTCTTGTTTCCACCACATTTGACTGGTGGTCATCATATTTATGGGTGGGGATTTTCATCCGCTCGCTTGCCACTGTATTTATCTCATGGGATTTGTATGCATCTACATGAATTTGACTCTGCTCATATTTTATTTTCTCCCTATTTATATGGATGGATTCTTGTTCATCAGTAGGTATTTGTGCCTGCATATAGTTGAGTGCCACCCTATTTGGATGGAGGGCTTGGTATGAATTAGCAGGTATTTGTGATTTCATATAGATTACTTCCGCCCTATTTTAATGGCGGGAATGTTGTGCATCGATAGATATCTACATCTTCCTATAGCTAGTCGCTCTATCTGTACAATAGGACCGAAAAGCACTAGAAGAAACGTGAATGTGCTCGTATTGTGATACCCTATTTATATGGTGGGATTGGGTGGATTGAAAAGAGTTGCATGTCTACCCATTGAACTTTGTCGTGTTAGTACGGTGAAGCTTCTTATTAAGAACTAGGGTGATATCGTGTCCTTGGTTATATATTCTCTGCCCTTGGAAGGAAAAGGACCCCGAGTCTCCTAGACTTTGGTAGTTGACCTCGGCATAAGGTCCTTCTCGGTGGGAGAAGGTCTGGTCGTCAAGTATTGGTGGCGACGCACTCTGGCGGGGGCCCGCAGGTAGAGCCCCTGTGCAGTGGGGATGAAGTCATCAGTATTGACTTCATCTGCCTCTCTAAGGTAAGGGAGGTAGTTTTTTTCACATTCTGTTGATAGACTCCTGAAACGGTTTGAGATGACCACCGGGGATTCCATTGTTGAGGTTCTGGAAGTGGATGAAGAGGAGGCAGGAAAACCTTCACAGACTGGAGGTATTGTCTTACGGCCTTCAGTGTGGGAGAGTACCATTTCTGTGGTACTCTTTGATTAGTATGTTGAACACCCAGCGTTGAAGGCACTGGGTAGGTGAAGGGGTTATGCTCTTCATTAAGGCCCTAACTGCCTGTGGGATCGCTGATGTGTGCATCTTCATGGATCGTGGGGATGTCATTTGGATCAAAGGTCTCTTTGTTGGAACCTGCAATACATGTATGACATACGCGCCACAAAAAATTGTCAAAATACCATTCCTTTAAACATATGAATATTCAAAGATTCATCTTGTCCCCCGAAACCTTTTCTTTTTTTTTCTGCGGGGTGAAGGCGCCTGAGTGGGGTGAGACCACCACTTTGGTTAAGGATTCACGTCGGGTTCACCATTTTTGTTCCACCTCCAAGGAGGTTCATGTTCTTCAGTGCAGAGATGGCACAATGAGGATCATCACCTGTCCCTTTTTCTATAGAGATGGGCTCCCCTCGAATTTACCATTCCTTTGTTTAGACCTGTTCAACATCATTATCCTTTAAATAAGGTTGAATTAACCATGTGGGGAACTATTGGTCCCAATGAGTGATTACGTGGGGTTCAACCACTCATGCCATTGGTCATTATAGGATATAAATTCCTCAGATGGTCTCCAACGGGTTTATTCATGGAGCCAAGAACGCCCAACGGCCCTGATATCCATGATTCATGAACCTTCTTTCCAAAGGCAGATGCTCATTGGATGACGATTTGGCCAACGACATTTGAGGACTCCATTGGTCGAGAGGATGGGAGGTCAGGCTCACCACACCTTTCTGGGAGAGGATTGTTGCATGTTACGAGACTCTCTTATAGATTTAAGTCGTGTTCATATGTTTGTGAATCCTTGGTTCATTCTCGAAGAGTGTGTGCACAGACTACCCTTGGTTTTCAAGATCATCGTGAGCATGCATATGTTTGATGCTACAAAGGTGATGCTGACTTAGCCACATTGTAAGGCACTCTAGATTTTATCGTTATATAGGGGGGGATTGAAGGTGACTTGATGTTGGGATCGGGCCCACAAGGAGGGCCTCTTACATATCCTCAGGAGATGAATTAGAACCCATGTAGTTCAGATTTTGAGGGGCTTATGCATGGAAGCTTCCCATTTGATAGACATGATTAAGTGGACCCTCTTAGGATGGGCACCATTTTGAGCTCAGGCCTTCTGGTAGGAATCTTATGTATCATGTTCTGGTCAAGAATCAGAGTTCTCGTAGTTCATAGCATGTGGGGCTTACGAATGGAAGCTTCCCATTTGAGGAGGCATGATTGGGTGGACACTTTATGGATGGGAACCCATTTTGAGCTCGGGCCTTCTGGCAGGCATCTTACATATCCTGATTTTGTCAGGAATCAGAGTTCTCATAGTTCATAAGGTGTGTTGATGTTTCAATCTCCACAATCCTCTAAGCCTATGTGAGTCATGCTTGGTTTGAGAAACATGAGGATTTTAAAGATTCAACAATGCACGTGCCTCCTCACCTATTGGTTGGGGAGGGAAATCCCACAATGGAAGAGGCCGAGGTGGCCATGGGAAAGGGTGTAGAGTGATGAGTCTTTCAATGTGAAATGAAATTGAAGGTCACACAACCCTGCCTCAGAAGATTGGGGACTTAACTCAGTGGGAGGGCCCCGAAGCATGTTCTAGGAAGGGGAGGAGTTTCTCCCTCATCAAAGGGGGGAGTGAACATAAACCCTTCGACTGATAACTGTTCCTTATTGAATGGAAAAGTAAGTGATCACCCCTAATCTTGAGAATGGGGAGGTTCTCATTGGTATCCCAAGGTTGGACTCCAGGTTACTATGGGAATGTATCGTTACAGGCATTCCCGAGGCCCGCTCCTTTGTTGGGAGGGACTTCATGACTCCGCATACCAAGTGTCTGTAATCAATGGGTTGTGCGGATGCGCCCAATGGATTGATCATACGAGTTTGGTGGCTTTAGAGGAGGCTTTGGACTAGTGCTGAAGAACAGGTTAGCAGAGGTATTATAGAGGAACAGACGACAATAGAGGGGTGAGGTTGGAACTGAAGGGAACGATACCTGAAAAAACGCCATTCCACGTACTGGTTTCTCATGCAGGATGGGGAAGGCTCCACATACTGTAGTGGTATGCGAGTAGGAGGGCCATCCACGTACTGGTGTGGTATACAGTCATGGGTATAGCCAACTACGTACCAAAGTGGTACATGGATCACCATTCCACTTTGAGTTATATCTGTGTACTGATTGGGTACTTGGTGCTAGGTTTAATGAACATATCGGTACACTACGCGAAGCTCCATATTGAAGGAGGGTTGTGGGAATTACCATTCACGGGAAATTCATCCATGAGAAGTCTTTAGTTCATGGTTTACCAGTTTGGTTTTTGGTTCCATCATTATTATTATTAAATTCCCCATTTTTAGGGTTCGTGGCTGTCTATACCTGTGGAAGAAGTGGTTCGCGGTTCGTGCTTCACTGATGAAAAAAGATGGAAGTTGGAGTGCAACCTTTGGGTTTCCCTCAAGCTTTAATTTCCCATCATTCCCCCTATCCATCTCCTCTCTTGTGTTTCATTTTCTCTTCTACTATTCTCCTTTTATAGAGCATCAGAGGGATTGTATCTACTGGGCACGCTACACCATTTGTGGATGCCCATTGAATCAATTTTCTAACCCCCAGAAGACTCAATCAACCTGGGTTTGAAGAGACTTTGGTTCGCAATAACGGTTTGCAGAACCCTAGTCATCTACTTAATCTAAAAACTGAGGGGTTCGTGGCATGGTACGCGGACGTTCTTCTATACAGAACTCCTCTAGTTGATGCGGTTTGTGGTTTTCCCTACTCGCTGGCCATCGTTTTGCGGCCCAGCAGTTCGCAGATCGTCCCACATAATTGGCAGTTCGCGATCCATCTTCTTCACGTTCCTTTCCCGATGATGGTACATGGGCTATTTGAAAACTTGAATTCCTTCAAGTTCCTTCAACTAAATTCAACTCAATTTGAGTCCCTTCGCCTTGATAAACTTAAAGAAGTGCTTAATTCCTTCTGCAAAGTGATTTCAGGGGTATTTCTTCTCCTAAGAGGAATTTTCAGTACCCTACATATATATATATATATATATATATATATTTATAAGTATATATATTTTTTCATATATTTTTATAATGTAAAATTTTATTAGTTGTTATTTAAAATGCATTTTTAGATTACAAATTTATTTACATATATTAGAATATACATATACTTATATATTTGTTTATTGATAGACAAATGTTTATATATAAAAATTACTTTTATAGGTATATATATACATATTAACACATTTTTATAAGTTAAATAAAATGGATACTTTTTTTAATTTAAATAAATAAATAATAAAATTTTAATTTATATATTTTAAAATACATTTTTATGTAAATATATTGATATATGTGTTTATAAAAGTGATTTATTATAAGTAAATATAAGAAAATATGCATATATTTAATTATAAATAATTATACATTATGAAAAATGATAAAATTTTAAAACCATAAAATCAATACGAATGTAAGAAATGGGAATAAATTCAGTCCCCATTGAAAACAGGTAAAAATGCCCCTTAAAAAATGCTGAAATTCCATCCAATGTTATAAAATTGGGATAACCTGACTAAAAACATAGTTTTAGAGGCCTTCTGAGAATTTTTTGGCCTAAAAAACTGTGAATAGTGGTTTCCCTTGGTTATTAGTGTGTAAATCTCATCACAGTTTTTCAGTTTGTTATTTGGTAGAGCCCAAACGAACACTCAGATCAAAAGTTATGGCTGTTTGAAGTTCAAGTCAAGTTTTAAACTTATCTTAGATTGTTATTAAATGAATATTAGTCGATAATAATTAGAAAATTATTACTTAATAATATTTTTTAATTATTTTATAATCCATTTTCACAAAATATCTTATATATTAAGTGTAAATTATTATTTATCATTATCTAAAACATATTTAAAAAATAAATATTATATTTATGTCAATATAAATATATTTATATATCAATATATTATTTTTAATGAAATAGTTTTTTTGTAATATAACCTTTATCATTGATTTTTTACTAGAACTGATAAATGCCCCCCTTTATCTCTGTTTTTTTATAAACACTCATAAAGGCTTCCCTTTATTATAACTTTTTTTACAAGCACTGATAAATGAATCTATTTATCGGCCCTTTTTTAGCACTGATAATGATCCCCTTTATCTGCGCTTTTATCTATCACTATTAAAGCCTAGTTCTAAATAACCCAATTTTTTAGTGGTATGAGATGGGGTCCCTTTCCATTGTCCATTCTAGTGACATATGTTTGGTGGATCTTCCATTAACCAGTGATGAGTTACTAACTCTTCTACAAGATGCTAGTGAAGTATGTTTGAGGTTATCTAGTCTTAGTAACCATAGGGTAGAGCCCATGGAACTCTTTACTTGAATGTCATATTGATATAGAGGGATCCTATTTCTTCTTTATATTCCCCTATTTTCTTGATAAGTATGACACCCATGATTGGCTACTTATATTTCCTTATTTTCATCGATATGGCGACTTTATATTTTTCTTCTTTATATTCATGTCATGTGTGTTGGTTTTTTAAAACATGTTATTAAATGTTAAAAGGAAACTTTAAAAAGTTATAAGGGTTTTTTTCTTATAGTGTGAGTGTTTTTTTAAATAAGTGGTTTAAATTGTTTTCATTTAATAAAAATAAAGAGAAAATCTATAAAACCACCTTGAGGTGTTATTGGTTTTAAATATAATTAAATATTAAAAACCTATATTTTATCAATGTATTTAAAACTACCATAAAATATATATTTAATTAGATGTTAGGTATGTGACAAGGTGGGTGGTGGCCGAATGAATGTTTTCATGCTCACACCTATATTCATTTCAGTTTCAGGTTATTATCTAGTTATTGTTATCTCTTAGGGTGCATTTAGTGTCAAGGTTGGTTAGTGACTGATGGAGATTGAGGTTATTTCATGTTTTATTTATTGTATTTTTCTAAGTGTGACTTTTATATGATTTTATAGGACTTACCTTTATTTTCATAGAATATCCATCATGTGAACCTTTAAATGAGTTCTTTATTGCTTTCAATTATGGTTATCAGTGGATTGTATTATTTATGTGGAGATGAGGTGATTATGGAGTTATAGCATGTTGAGGGAGTTTGTGGGGTGAATAGAGGTATACTGGTTAGGTGAGGGATTTTAGAGGTGATATGTGGGATTAATTTATACCTATTACTTATTTATGTTTTGTTTATATTCTCTGGTTTATTTATGGAATGAATCTATGACCTATGGATGGGTCAAGTCGGATTTTAGGTATAATCCTGTAGTATATTATACTCTAACTTAGTTTTGTTTATGTGAAAAAATTGTCTTCAACGATTTCCTATGATGATTTTCATCAGCCTGAGGGGGATTAAGGTCACCCCTTAGGTATGTTGAGGGATAGTTTATGCATCTAATGGATAGAAATATTGGTATGGTTCATGGTAAGTGGAATTTATAGACATAGGTATTTTAGCTTTGTGAACTTGAATTACATTGTTACTATAACATAGTGGGCCAACTGTACGGATTTGTAACTCTAGAAACACGAGTTACAATAGCACAATGTTTCCATGAGCTCATTTCAAGATAGGGTTTCTGTAATCGGTGTGTGTGACTTGTAATTGGATCCTAGATATAGTTATTTTTTTCCCTTTGTGGAATCAGGTATTATTATCGAGCCACAAAAATCTAGTGTCAACCTCCTCTTTCTGCTCCTTCGTTCTTTTTCTCCCTTTAACTCTTCTTTTGGAATCAACAATCATTAGTGCACTCAACAATTTTATAACACATTTGTGCCCAATCCTTTATAATCTTATTTATGATCTCTTATGTTTCTCCTATTGATATCCCACATGTTTTTTCCCTTTCTGAGCATATGATCTCACTATTTTCTTATGTCTTCTATTTACTTAGGTAATGAAGGAGGATATTATGTATGATATGTATAGAATAAAATCAAGTGTAAGTAATATTTATAAGAAATTCATATTATATGATTTAATAAGATTCATATATAACTAATCTCTAAAAATATTAAATTTTAGGGTCCTGAGTGTGTGTTTTAATTACGAGGTGTGTTGTATTGTTATGAAAATTGATGTAAAATATGTGTATTGCAATGAGTTTAGTTTTTATGCTTGGAACCTCTAAATATTAATTAATATTCCCTTGAATTTATTTATAGTGTTTGTGTGGATATCTGGTGTCATTGGAACCCCAGTATTAAGAATATAAAATAGTATAACTATTTTATTTGCTTGTGCATGTTAATTATTAAGAACAATTTTATATATTTTAAATAAGACATTAGATGGAAAAACCAAGACCTTGGTTAGATATAGTATATAGGTTTTACCTTAGGTGTGATATAAGTTTCATTTGTATTGGGTCCTACGACACTATGCTGTCATGTGTAGATTAAAAAGGGAGTTAATTAAATAATTAATTGTTTAATTAAATGATTTAACTTTATCATTCTCTCTATATAATCCATTTTTAGAAAAATATCTAGGGTTAGTTGTATAAACATATAATATTTAGAGGATATCTCTATGGTGAGAGCAATGGCAAGAGAACTTAGAATCAAATATCGACAATGAACACATCAATATTAATCAATAGCAACTCTTGTGAGAGAATTATTGACTAGTGATTAATCCTAAATTGAGGTAGGGATTTTATAATTGTTTTATTTTCCCCAATTTTGATCATGATATAAGAATGGATTAATTTCATATAATTTGAATACATGTTCAGATATTTCATGAACCTGTAAAATTATGATTTCTCTTAAAATTTTGATTTTGGATTATTATATCTTGAAACTTGTATTAATTATATTACTATTCCTTTTACCGTTATAATAATGATATTCAAATTGTGCATAACCATAGTATAATATTTTTTGGTTTCTTGGTTTTCACCCTCTGTTCTTCATATGTACATCACCGACCTTTGATTTTTGGCCAGTGATTCGACTATTCTCATAGACTAATTCATTGTGTGATTTACAATCAGCCTGGTGGATCATTGTTTTGTGTCTAACTCTAAGTATTATGTAATGAGAATGAAAAACAAGTGATGGTGGGATGCGATGGGATGAATACATAGGTGGATTTCCATGTGGAGGTGATTTTGTTGATGGTGGCTCATATAGGATGATGAGAATTTATTTATTAGATGATGGGTGAATGGAAGTCAGCCTCCAGAAAAGTATCCACCTAGTTAAATGTGGAAGGAAGGTATCTTGGTGGGATTAGTGAAAAAATATGCGGGCACGAAAAAGCTTCGAGAGGAAGATGAACTGCCCATAAAAATCCCTACTACATGACATGTAGTTTGGAAGAACACCTATTGTGTACTTCAGAAGATGTGTTGGATAGGGTTAATAAGATGTGTTAAATATCACTTTCTATATAGACAACTGACATGTTATTTGAACCATAACTGATAGCTCAATGTGTATAGGGAGTACACACATAGGTGGTTGTTCGCTCTCACAAGTCATGTGGGATAGGACCACACACCATGTGACCCTTATCTGATCAGTTCGGCATGTACAGGGGGTACATTCCCATGAAACCCAATTTGCATAAACACCATGTGCATTAAGGTCACACATTATGTACCATTAGTGGAACATGAAATGGGAATCTTAGGTACATGCTTAGTACCCCTGTTGGTCCTACACGCCATGTGTACTTCTATAAAACTTGTGTATTTGGAGTTACACACACTGAGTAGGGATCCATTACATGAGAAGATGACTGCTTGAGAGCTATATTCCTTGTACCCGAGGAACACACTTTATACCTCTACTAAAATTGTTCAATGTCCTTGAATCATCGCTTAATACCATATTTAGACATGAAAGTAATCCTTTATAATTTTAATTCAATGTGGGATGTAATGGTGGAATTTGTTTCAATATATGTGATGTTGTGTGAAATAATGTGGGTATGTGTCTCCCTTTATTGATGGTTAATTGATGGTAGGGTTCATGTGTGATCATAAGAGTGCGCTGGGGTTGGTACTCCCTTGTAACCCAAACTGGTCAAGGCTCGGGTCCCCTATATCCTATATTTTGGTAGATTTGGTACTCCCCCACACCCATCTGGGGCATAGTTCCACTATCTGTGGAGTCGGTACTTCCTAGTTTAGAGCTCTAATGGAGCATGGGTCCCCTACTGGGGTTGTTTCTCCCTCTACTGAGGTGTACACTATAGAGGCATGGGACACCCACTACATATCATATTATATTATGTGGATAGATATCTTTCATTGTCTCTAGAATCTTGGAAGGCATGAAAAAATATTTTGGCTGGATATAAGGGACAAAATATTATCCCGTAACTTAAGTCCATCTATGATCATACTTAGGTTCTTCTTATTTGACCCTCTTGATCAGGTTTATTGAGACAACTATTCATTTTATGTTTTGTTTCTTTTGTGATTTTGGAGTGTCCTACTATGTATGTATATACTCACACCTACACGGGTTCTTCCTGTATGTGTCATGTCTTATGAATACAAAAGATAGTTCAATGGTTTTATAGGAGGACCAGGTGTAGGTGGTGCATAGTGGTGCTCAGTGGAAATATTAGTTTTACCATGGATTGAATTTGGAAGTTGTGTACTAGGATAGTTCTTCTTACCAATTTTTAGGTTTTACCTACTTTCTAGTTTATAGGATTGTATTTTTTCTTTATTTACTTTGGTTATTCCTTGACATACTATACCATGGGTTGTTAAAGGATATATATGCATTTAATGTTCAATTTATTACCATTATTCATCACTTTGGTATGTATAGAGATAGGCGTGTGTAAATGTACATTAGTTTAAGGCCTCCCATATGTGTGATATGTTTCCTTAGTGCTAGTAACCAGCCCCGGGTCTATTGGAGTCAGGCTTGAGGTGGAACACTTGACTTATTTCTGGCTCAAGAGGGTTATTGATGGGTCTGGCTGTGTTAGAGTGGTATTAGATTGAGGTTTTCTTAAGGATGAAATATGGAGATAGATATACTACAATTATTGGTTTGGAAATTATGTAAATGGTGTTGATGTGTCTCGAGTTAAGATCACATTCCTGAGAACCTCATGATATTACAATGATCGATGTATCCATATACCAGGACTCTAATAGACTTCCTGAAAAATTGGTACATAAAGACATTGATTTTAGGGAAAATAATGGTACACAAATCATATAAGAATGATTTTATGATTTCCATGTACTTATTAATTCAACTCCCTAAATATTCTCTATTGACCATGGTTCGTCTTATTAAAATTTTAGGATTCCATCTCATCAATAGTAAATGAGAGTTCCTAGGTAGGGTTACAATGATAACAAACATAGTGATGAGGCCACATTTTTGGGTCCAGTGAATGATGTGTTTTCTCTAAGAAGACAATAATAAATGATTTCACTCATTAATCCACAAGTAGACCCACCTCTAGCATTTCATGTGGATTCTCCACATCAAGGTGAGTATCCAATCATTCCAATAGTTTAGGATGATTACATGCCTTGGTTGAGTGAGTTTTATGAGTTTTAGAGGAAAAGGAAACCCATTTTTGGGGAAATATAGACTCACAGATGGCATAATATTGGATATAGTCAATTTTCCTACTATTCCATCTTATTCAAACCCCTTCCAAACTGATGGTGGACCTAGAGAATTGTATACTTGACAACACAATAATATTTTTGTGGATTTTAGTAATCCTAACTCGTGATGTGGAGACACTATCATGGAATGATTTTAATCACCTCTTTAGGGAGGAATATTATCCATAAACATTGTATACAATTCATATTCAGTATCTCCTCAAGCTACAGCAAGGGATCGTGATCATTATTGACTATGAGCATAGGTTCACTAACCTCACACGATACTCCACATACATGGTTCATGATGGGTTATTTCAGGCGTGGAAGTTTGAGTGAGAGCTTCACCAGAATATTTGAGCTAGTGTGGTTCCTCTATGCATTATGACCCATGATGGAGTGCTAGAGTGGGCTCTCGTGGTAGAAAGTTTCCTAGTAGAGGAGTGAAGGGTAGTTGGAATAGGAAATGGACATCATAGAGTAGAGTTATGAACCACCAATGGTAGAATTTGGGAATCCAATCCCCAACATAGGAGGTGTACTCATTATCATACTTAGACTAAAGGATCAATAGCTCAATGATTGTAGACGAGATATAGTCACCCGAGTGATTGGTGGTGCTTTACCTATGGTGGGTGAGGTTATATTGCATGGGACCACCTTAACTATCATGTAATATATGGATGATATAAAGTGGATACTCCACTGAGGATAAGATAGTGTTACCATCAGAGAACTCCTAGGGGTGATTAGGGGGATCATCAGGGAGGTGATCATGGGAGAGGACCTGATAAGGCTTTAGGAGGAGGAGCTAATAGAGTCCAGTTTTACAAGTTACCACCACCACCACCACTAGGTGGACTATTCGAGGTTCATAGGGATGAATTTCAAAGTCCTGTATAGTTTTAGGTGGTTGAGGATTATGAACTAGAGGCTCTAGAAATTATTCCAGGTATGATCTATGTCTTCCCCACCTTAGCAATATCTTTGATAGACACAAGAGTGATCCATTACTCCCATGTTATATTCCTTGTTTGAGAACTCTAGATTCTAGTAGAGCCTTTAGATCGACCCTTATGGATGGAGACTCCAATTGGGGGATATTATTCTATCGCTCTCATTTTTTAGAAGTGTGACTTAGCTCTCAGAGGAGAGAGATTCACATGGGATATCTTAATGGATGTGATGAAGCCACATGATTTCATTATCCATATAGATTAGTTATCAACATCCTATTTTCTAATGGTAAGATGCATATGGGCATATGGATTGATTTTTTCTTTCACCTTCGAGAAATATTTCTAGTGTGGAAAAGTTTTGATCATGTGGAAGATTATGAAAATGATTTATCATTAATTGGTTAGTATGACTCTTGGTGCAGCAGACTCAATAGAATTTAGATTCCCTATAATAGTGGAGAAGTACTCAAACACATTTCCCTTGGATGTACCTGACCTACCTCCTCATTGTAATATTGAATTTTTTATTTACTTGTACACTAGGACCATTCTAATATCTTTACAGTATATTGAATGGCCCATGCTAGGCTTCAGGAGTTGAGGGTGCAGTTGGAGGATGTTTAGCAAAAGGGATTTATTAGACCTATTGTGTCCCCTTGGGCATATCTAGTATTGTTTTCCAAGAAATACGATGGTATATTGAGGCTGTTCATCAACTATTAGTGCCTAAATTAGGTGAAAATCATGAATAAGTTACATTTTCCAAGAATTAATGATATTTTTGATAAGCTAAATGTGGAAAAGAGGTTCTCGAAGATTGAACTCAATCTAGGATATCACTATTTATGATTGTGAGAGGTTGATATACTAAATATGAGTTTTCAATGCTGCTATAAGTTTTTAGTGATTCCCTTTGGAGTGATAAATGCCCCAAAAGTATTCATGGGACTTATTAATCATATCATTTAGCCTTTCCTAAACTAGTTTTCAGTGGTATTTATCGATGCCATCCTTATTTACTCAGAAATGGAGTCGAAACATGTTGGGAATTCGAGGATGGTACTAGATATACTTAAAGTGTATTAGTTATATTTAAATATACTAAAGTGTAAATTTTATATTAGATAGGTCCACTTCTTCAGATATGTTATCTCAGAATCAGGAGTGGTTATAGACCTAGTGAAGATTGAGACAGTGCAAGCTTGGGATCCACCCACTTGGGTTATAAATGTGATAAATTTCCTTGGGTGGGATGGATATTACTATAGGTTTGTAGTGTAATTTTTCAGAATAGAAACTCCCTTTATGGCTCTTACCTAGAAGGGCCTATAGTTTGTTTGGTTAGAGAAGTATGAGAAGATATTTTAAGAGTTTTAAAATATATTTAGATACAATCCCCTTTTGATATTTCTAGAAGAGGGGGTTGAGTATATGGTGTTGTGTGATGCCTTTGGATCTGGTCTTAGATGTGTTTTGATGCATAAATTGGTAGTTCATAGTATCTAGGTGAGACATTGGAAGCTGTGGTATTCCTCCTTAAGACTTGGGGAAACTACCTTCCTAGTGACTAGTTCATTGTCTATTCCGACCAAAAGAGT
Organism: Viscum album; assembly: GCA_963277665.1. NCBI lineage: Eukaryota > Viridiplantae > Streptophyta > Magnoliopsida > Santalales > Viscaceae > Viscum > Viscum album. Next base: position 1,327,008,283 of record OY728166.1, read on the forward strand.
CTCCAGTATATCTTCTCTTAGAGATATCTCAATATGAGATAAAGACATCAGCTAGAGTCCCTAAAGGACCATGACTTCAAGATAGTCTCTACTATAGGGAAATGAAATGTGGTGGAAGCTTATCTTTATAGGAAATCTCATTCATAGTATCTAGGTGAGACATTAGATTAGTTGGACTCATTGTAGTTGTCCTTAGTGGTCGAATGAGGAGCAACTTATCTTTTATTGATGGTCATAACCCTTCGGTTAATTTAATGTGTGAGGAAAACACAACTTAGAGACATTGATTTTGAGGTATTTTGTGAATAGATATTCACAAGACATGCTTTTTATGGATTATCTAAAGGTGGGGAGCAAGTAATCCTTTTTTAGGAGGGATGGTGGAACCAGTCATGCTATGTGAGGAGGTTCTAAGGGAGTTTCATACTTCCCCGTCCAGGAGTAGAAAAGATGTAATATGATCTTCAAAAATTGTTTTGGTGGCTTGGAATGAAGAGGAGTGTTACATAGTTTGTCTCTCAACACCTCACCTAGCAGTAGGTGAAGGAAGAGCATCGGGTTCCAATGGATTTAGCTTAATCCCTTAAGGTACTACAGTGTAAAGGGATGGTATATCAATGGATTTTGTAATGGAACTTCCATGATTAGTGAGAGGTCACAACACTATTTGGATGATCATTGATAGCCCATGTGGTGTCATTAATTACCGCAGGGTTACTAAATTTAAAATTTAAAACATGAAACAAAAATACCCAAAAAACATAAAGTAATATAGGAATTTCACATCCATGGTCAAACCCAGAAATACATGATTGGATAAAATATTAATTTAAATAATATATTCCTAAACTAATTATGATTTAAAAAAGATTAAATCTAAGCTACTGAGCATGTGATTGGTGAAGAGTGTGGGAGGAAAAATAGAAAATGGGTGTTGGGAAGCAATGAATCTAGGTTCATTGGATGGAAAGGTATGGAATAATATATTAAAAATCTCACAATTGTCAAAATTAGGTCTTATTAAGGACAATGGTCATGATAAATGGGTTCCATCCAAAACGATCCTTTTCTCATAGTCAGGTACTCAGGATTACAAAGGATGGGTAACCCAAAACCTAATTAAAAAATTAGGAATAGACCAATCCAATGGTCATCGTGGAAGTCTAAAAACTATATCCCCCCAAAAAAATGATTTCAACCTACTCATGAAATGGTCATGGTCAAAGAAAAAAATAAATAACACACTTTTCCTAACCCCGCTCATAATGTTCAGGAAAAAAGGAATGAGGGAAGGTATAAAATTTAAGAACCAATATAAAACCCCAACATGAATTAAAATAAAAAATAAAATACCTCATACAATCAATACTCATTCATCACACATGACAGGAAATAAAGAAATAACCCCCTCATGCTATCCATGATAGGGTGTCGAAAAGAATAATGAAAAATCTACAGAGAAGTGGCTGCAGTAGGCCTTCGTGGAGGAACCTCAATTTGGGTCATCTCGTATCATCCCCCCTTTTTTAGGATCCCCCAAAAGGTGTAGTTTAGGGGTTATTTTATGAGGGGTTTTCATTAAACCCTCGACTACAGTGTAACAAACCAAACTTTTATCAATGGAATTTATCCCTTATTATAATAATTTCATATATTATAAAGCACATAAAATCACTTAAAGACCATAATAAAATCATTATAACTGAGTAATTAATGAAATAAAAAGTGTTTCTAGAAGTTAAGGAACCTATACCGATGAAACAGTAACGCGACCTTAAGAATAGTAATATGACCATTCTGAATAGTAAACCAGACACATGAAAAGTAAGCTCACCCATTAAAGTATAAATAAAATTTAGTCATCTTATAAGTGAAAATATTATATAATTATATCATAGTATAAGTAAATATTTTAAAAATTATTAATTAATTGTTGTTATTTTTGTAAGTAATAATTATTTAATTATAATTTTATGATTAATTTAATAATTTAAAATAAAATGTATTTTCCTAAAATTTATTCATAAAAAATTATTTTGATGTCTTATTATTATATTATAATTTTATGAGACCTTAATTATTTTGTCAAAGTGTTAGAAAAACTGTTTTAATTTTAAAATTTTATTTTTCAAGTAAATTGTGATTTTAATTAACAATTAAATTAATCATATATAGAAAATAATTTTCATAAAATGGAGTTCATTTTTTAATTATACACGTCGAAAAATGGTTGGGGTGAATTTTTGATATTTTTCTGAAATACTTTAATTTTTGGTGAATAGTGAAATTCGATAATTTACAAAATATGCTAAATAAATAAATTTATGCATCATTGTTGAGTCATGGATGATGTAAATGTCCATTGGTTTGAACTAACATGCACTAATTAGTGTATCGAGTCATGGAAGCATCACTATTTCTTGTCTTGAGGTAAATTAATAGACAAATGAATTAAATATTGAGAAAACATCCCTCCCCTCCATTATAAATACCACCTCTCACAACCTCATTTAATCACACCCCTCAAGATTCAAGACTTGTCCAAATTCTTTCCAAAAATTTTCCTTATCCCCACCCCCAAGTCCGAGATCTCTTTGTATCATCCAAATACCAATCCTATGTGCCTTGAGGAGGATCTCCAGAGGAGAATTCAAGAGGTAATTTCTCTCTCTCTCTTCTTTCAAATTCCTTTCAAATTTCGTTTTTTCTTCTCTTATCCTCAACTTCTATTATATAAATTTCATTATAACTCTATTATGATTTATATAATGGTATTATATCATGTTAATTGAATATTATTCCTTATACACTTCCCTCTCTCTCTTTTTTTATAAAAATAAAATCGTCGCCCGTGATGTGTTAATTTACCTACATTGTGGGCGATGCACTTACATTTCCCTTAAACACCTTCAAGGCTGTCAATAAAACCATTAAATGGTTGAAAAAATATTTTAATATGTATTTTTTACCCATTTTATGTTTTGTAAAAAACTTTTATACATAATAATAAATGATAAAACAAAACATGTTCGTTGTGATCCAAAAACTAACCAAATTAACCTACAAGGACCATCATTAAATTTTAATTAATGATTCATCCTAATGGTATAAAAAAAAATAATTATAAGATAATTTAAAATCTTTTAAGATCATTAATATCATATAATATCAATTCTGTATGTTTATTCATGTTCTACACAAACTTCCATTCATGTGTACAAGTTAACCGTTCATGAAAAATAAGAAAAAGAACATTCCTGTACAATGAATTTAAACTCTATAACTCATAAAAAGGCCCATAAAAGAACTTAATAAAACCATAGTGAATCAATTACATGTATAAAATTTATTTTAATTGTTAATTAATTAATGTAATTTCATTATACATGACATTTAAGTGAATAAAGCGTTCAGATACAAGGTCAGAGGAATTATCCAACCCAACTTTATTTCTTTGAATTTTCCCTATTTCACTCTATTTTTAGTATGGTTATTCCATAAAAATAATTTATTCATAATTATATTAACTTTTATGGGATATTAATGTTTTCCAATGTAGTTTATGTCAAACACAATGTTTTTCAAAAGAACTCTTCTTTTAAAAACACACATTTTATTTCCCACTCAAGGTTGATGGTGCTTGTATCAAGTATGTTATTCCCTATTTTATTTGGGAACCCAAAGTTTATAAATGTATTATTTATGAAGAAAAACCCATTACTTTTAATGGTTTTTTTTATGTTCAATATTGATATATGTTCCACGTGGAATGCATGATAATGTAATTGTTATGATGTGATTGGTGTGCCTGTAAATATAGCGTAATGAAAATGTTATGATGTGACAGGTGGGGCCGTAATTATATAACGCTCTAATTCATTTGGTAATATGAATAGACTCATGTGTAAAGTGAAATATGTGTGAAAATTATTCTATATTATTTCACAACTATTTTTGGTAGTTAACCAATAAGACATGATGTTTCATTTCTATGCAATGCTACATTCCATGCCATTATATAATGATTCTTATCATGATTATGATATTGATGTTATGATTATGCTCACCCCATGATATTTTTTTTATCATGTTCTTATTCTCTTATTGGGATTTTATCTGACCCTTTTTGATATATATCCTGAAGTGATTATGTGTAATAAAGACAACTCAAGGGCCAATAAGAAGCTAGAGAAGGGGAAATTAAATAAATGTTTAAATTTTATTTTTTAAAAGTTATGTATAGTTCTAGTTATCCAAAGAAAATGAAAATTTGGATCCTCATTTTTGAATGTTTTTATGTTTTTTATCATTAAAATGATTTAAAAGTAAATTAAGAAAAGAAGGGTCGCTATAATTGGTATCAGAGGATGGTTTAGTTAATTTGGGAATTATGATTAGAGAACCTTAGTGAAAAAACCCAGTATGAGACTAAGTATAAGTAAGCACACAAGATGAATTTATAAACATAGGGATCCCACAATATATTCCTTTTTACTTAATTTCACAAAGGAATAAATTATATATTCATGACTTGTTAAATTATGTATTGTTCTAACCTTTTCTATTTTAGAAAATGGTGGGAACCTGGAGAAACTAGGCCAAAAACCCATATAAGGGACAATGTAGTGATTTCTCAAATGATATCCCCAATGATTTTAGAGGTGGAGTTCAAAAAATAATAAATATTCTTACCCAATTGTCTCTGGTTATGAATAGTAACCTGAATATTGTGGAACTCCCTCCTTCACCTAAGAGGGAGAAACTGATTGACAGGTGTTTTATACGCCAACGACCACCGATGTTTAGTGGATATTCCAATCCACTAGTTTTGGAATAATGGGTCAACTCGATGGAGAAGATCGTTTCCGTGCTTCACTGTTCTGAGATGGAGAAGTTGAATCTTTCTCTTTATTATCTTGATAGATATGCCAATCAATGGTGGGATTTGATTAAGAACACCAAGCCGAGGGAAGAAATTGAAGAGATGGAGTGGGAAGACTTTAAGATAATATTTCATAATAAACATTTCCCTCAAACTCTTCATATAAATATGGAGAGAGAATTCATAGAGCTAAAGAAAAAGTAAGGAGAATCTATAATGACCTACAAATAAAAGTTCACAAGGCTTTCAAGGCATGCTTCAGGTTTTTTCATCAACAATGATAAAAAAATTGACAGATTCTTTAGTGGTTTTAAAACCACACCTTCTAAAGGCTATTTTAATTTGAGACTTTGGGAGTTATGAAGAAGTTGTTCGATGTGATCTCAAAGTGGAGATTTAGTTTGGATAATGGTCCCATGTATATGGTGATAAGAAAAGAAAGATGTAGTTTCATGCTAGAGAATCTAATGAGAAAGGTGGAAAGAAAACTCAACCACCCACATGTCAAAAGTGAGGGAAGAAGAATCATGGGAACTGCCTCAAAGGGACGGGGAAATGCTTCAAGTGTGGGAAAGAAGGACACCAAGATCAAGAGCGTTGAAAAGACATGAGAAGGAATGAGAATGTGGTGGAGGAAAGGAGAGAACCACTCATGGTCCAATGCTACAACTATAGGGATAAAGGGTACTATACAATCCAGTGCAATAAACCTCAAGTCCTTGAGGGTAATCAGCATCAACAACCACCAAAGATAAAGGAACAAAGTAAGTATTATTCCATCACTACTATGGAAGTGGAGAAAGAAAATGAATTCATAAAAGGTAAAATTTTTATTTAATAAATAATGGAAAAAGACTTATTTGATTCTGGTTCTACACATTCTTTTATATCATGCAAGTTTGCTATAAATATTGAATTGAATCCCCAAAAACTTGAAGTAGAGATATCTTTCAAAACACCAAGTGGTGAAATCATTGAAACCCAAGTGTTGGACTCTTTTCCTATAGGTGTATGTGGGAATATTCTTCTAGAAAATCTCATGATACTTTCCTTGGTTAAATTTGATGCTATAATGGGAATGGATTTTCTCTTGTTATATAGAGAACATATCAACTATCAGGAAAATGAAATATCTTTTCATATTCTAAAACATCCCATGATCCTATAAAAATTCAAGGAGTATCATGAATCTCATTTAGAAAATTCTTTAATGGCGTGGCTGTTGATTCCCTGTGAAGAATCATACCTTACTCAAATGGTTGAGTCAAAGGGAGTTATCAACCTAACGGGAATTACCATCGTGAGGGAATATAGTGATGTATTTTGTAAAGAGTTACCCAAACTCCCCTCAGATAATGAGGTAGAGTTCTCAATATAACTCATACCTAGAGTTACTTTTATCTAAAAGTGTCCCTATTGTATGTCTCCTATCGAAATGGAGAAGTTAAAGAAGCATCTACACGAGCATTTGGACAAAGGGTTCATATTCCCTAGTGCATCACCTTGGGGTGCGCTACTAATCTTTGTTAAGAAGAATAATGGATCAATGCGGTTTTGTATCAATTATTGGTAACTCAATAAGATCCTCATAAAGAACAAGTATCCTCTCCAAAGGGTTGATGACTTGTTCGATTAGTTTCAAGGAGATCAATACTTCTCAAAGGTGTCTATTCATTTTGGATACCATAAACTTAAGGTGAAGAAGGAAGATATTCAAAAGATTACCTTCCGTACATGTTATGGGCACTATGAGTTTCTGGTGATGCCCTTTGGACTTACTAATTCCCCTATAATCTTCATGGATTTGATGAATAGGGTCTCTAGACATTACCTTGAAAAATTTGTGGTAGTGTTTATCGATGATATTATCATCTACTCCAAGAGAAAGGAGGAATCTGAAGAACATCTAAGGCTTGTGTTGGTGACATGATGGAAGGATAAGTTGCATGCCAAGTTCAGAAAGTGTGACTTTTGGATGAATAAAGTCACGTTCTTGGTAAATGTGATAACAAGTGAGAGAATTTATATAGACCCTTAAAAAAAAGGTGATTGAGGAATGTCCCAGACCCTCTAGTGTCACATAAATTCATAGTTTTATTGGATTAACTGGGTACTACTGATGTTTTGTGAAAACTTTATCATGATTTTCAATCCCTCTAACTAAGTTAACAAGGAAAGGGGTGGAGTATTTTTGGACGGAAGAATGTGAGGAAATATTCAAGGAGCTAAAGAGATGGATGATCACTACACCTATACTCACATTACTGAAAAGTGGAGAAAGTTTTGTGATATACAATGATGATTCCAAGAATGGATTGGGTTGTGTACTTATGAAAAATGATAATGTGATATCCTATGCCTCATGGTAGTTGAAGATCCATGAGCATAACTACCTGATGCATTATCTGGAGCTATAAGCTGTGATTTTTTGCCTTGAAAATCTGGTAGCACTACCTCTATAGTGAGAAGTGCGACATATATACCAATCGTAAGAACCTAAAGTATATATTAACACAAAAGGAGATCAAAATGCATCAAAGGAGATGGCTAAAGCTAATAAAATACTATTATTGCTCTATTCACTATCATCCTGGAAAGGTGAATAAGGTATCAAATGCTCTTAGTAGAAAATAATCTACTACTCTATCTATGATGTGGATTGAGAAAGACCCTATATTCATGGATATGCAAAGGATGGATTTATAAATCCTAATGGTAGGGAATAAATCCCACCTTTCCCAAATTATTTCCCAACCATCTATCCAAGAGAAGATTAAGGAGGTATAAAGGGATGATCTGGAGTTACAAAAGAAGGTGAATGTAGTAAAGGAAGGGAAGATGGAAGAGTTCCATATCGATGATGATGGTGTGATTCTATTTGAAACATGGATTTGTGTGCCTTCATCACTTGAAAAGATATATGTGAAGGAAGTGGTGAGACCGTATAGGGTTCTAATCTCATTTGTCTCTGATCGTGATCCAAGGTACCATCTAAATTCTAGAAGAGTCTTCAACATTCCTTGAGTACTGAATTGAACTTCATCATGGCCTATCACCCCCAAACTGATGGAAAATCTGAAAGGACAATTTAGAAACTCAAAGTTATAATAAGATCCTACTCATTAGAATTAAAAGGTGGATGGGATAAACATCTCCCATTGGTTGAGTTCTCATACAACAATAGCTTCCACTCGAGTATTCAGATAGCTCCATATGAATCTCTATATGCAAAGCAAGGTATAACTCCAATATTTTGGGATGAAGTTGGAGAAAGAAAGATACTTGGACCTGACCTTTTAAAATAGATGATAGAAGAGGTTCAAGCCATCCGAAAACATATCAAATATGATCATAGTTGGAAAAAGAGATACGCTGACAACCATCGAAGGGACTTGGAGTTCGACATTGGAGATAAATTCTTCCTTTGAATATCACCATGGAAGAGAGTCATATGGTTTGGAAATAACGGTAAGATAAGCCTAAGGTACATTGGAATCTTTGAGATCCTTGATCACGTAAGAGTCTTAGACTATCATCTTTCAATTCAACTAAATATGGCTCAAGTTCATGATATGTTCCAAATATCACTCATGAGGAAGTATATACTAGACCCCTCACATGTTCTGAAATCATAGGTGGTATAGTTGGAAGATGATCTCACTTATAAGGAGAAGCCAGTAAAGATTCTGGACTAGAGAGATAAGATTCTACGCAACCAGATAACACACCTTGTCAAAGTATTGTGAAGGAACCATAAGTATGAAGAAGAAAATTGGGAATTAGAGGGGGTGATGAAGGATAATTAACCTCACTTGTTTTTGTAAAATGAAATTTTGAGGGTGAAATTTCCAAAGGGGGGAAGAATGTAACGACCCAAACTTTTATCAATGGAATTTATCCCTTCTTATAGTAATTAAATATATTGTAAAGCACATAAAATCAATTAGAGACCATAAAAAAAGCTTTATAAATGAAAAATTAATGAAATAAGAAGTGTTTCTAGAAGTTAAGGAACATATACCGATAAAATAGTAACTTGACCATAGTAATAGTAATATAACCCTTATGAATAATAAACTGAAAAAATGAATAGTAACTTCATCCATTAAAGTATAAATAAAATTTAGGAAACTTATAAGTGAAAATATTATATAATTATATCATAGTATTAGTAAGTAAATATTTTAAAAATTATTAATTAAGTGTTGGTATTTTTGTAAGTTATAATTATTTAATTACAATTTTATGATTAATTTAACAATTTAAAAGAAAATTTATTTTCATAAAATATATTCATAAAAAATTATTTTTATGTCTAATGATTATATGATAATTTTATGAGACATTAATTAATTTTTCAATGTGTTAGAAAAGCAGTTTTAATTTTAAAATTTGTATTGTTCAAGTAAATTATGATTTTAATTAAAAATTAAATTAATCATATTTAGAAAATTATTTTCATAAAATGGATTAAATTTTTTAATTCCACCCATCAAAAAATGGTTAGGGTGATTTTTTTAAATTGTTCTAAAATACTTTAATTTTTAGTGAATAGTGAAATTCAATAATTTACAAAATATGATAAATAAATGAATTTCTACATCATTCTCGAGTCATGTATGATGTAAATGGCCATTGGTTCGAACTAAAATGCACTAATTACTTTATTTCGTCATGTAATCATCACTATTTCTTGTCTTGAGGGAAATTAATAAACTAATGAATTAAATATTGAGAAAACACCCCTCCCCTCCATTATAAATAACACCTCTCACAACCTCATTTATTCACACCTCTAAATCTTTAGGTATTTTAAAAATTCTACCCAAAATTATTACTTATACCCTACCCCACATATAGGAGCTTTTTTTCTCATCCAAAGATCAATCCTTGGTTCCTTGAGGAGGATCTCAAGAGGAGAATTCAAGAGGAAATTTCTCTCTCTCTTTTCTTTCAAATTCCTTTCAAATTTGATTTATTTTCTTCTCTTATCCTCAAATTATCTTATCAAAATGTCATGGTAACTCTAGTATACTTTATATACTTTTATAATATTATCTTAATGGAATATTATTAATTATAATCCTCCCTCTCTCTATTTTTTTATAAAAATGGAATCGTTGTCCATGATGTGTTAATTTACCTACATCGTGGGCGATGCACTTCCATTTTCCTTAAACTCCATTAGGGATGTCAATAAAACCATTAAGTGGTTGAAAAAAATATTTTAATATGTATTTTTAACCCATTTTATGTTATGTAAAAAACTTTTATACATAATACTAAATGATAAAACAAAACTTGTTCGTTGTGATCCAAAAACCACCCAAATAAACCTAAAATGACCATCATTAAATGTTAACTAATGATTCATCCTCATGGTATATAAATAAATTCATTATAAGATAATTTAAAATATTTTATGATAATTAATATCATGTTTTAGAAATTCTGTATGTTTATGCATGTCCTACACTAACTTCTATTCATGTGTACAAGTGAACTGTTCATGAAAAATAAGAAAAAGAACACTCTCGAACAATGAATTTAAACTTTATAACTGATAAAAAGGACCATAAAATAACTTAATACAACCAAAATGAATCAATTAAAGGTATAAAAGGTTTTTTAACTATTAATTAATTAATATAATGTCATTATATAGGACATTAAAGTGAATAAAGCATTCAGATACATGGTAAGGGAAATTCTTGAACCCAGCTTTCTTTCTTTAGTTTTTACCTCTTTCACTCCATTTTTAGTATGGTTATTCATTAAAAATAATTTATTCATAATTAAATTACCTTTTAAATGATATAATTGTTTTCCATTTGAGTTTATATCAAACAAAATGTTTTCCAAAAGAACTCTTCTTTCAGAAACACACCTTTTACTTCCCACACAGTGTTGATGGTGCTTGTATCAAGTATGTTATTCCCCCTTTCATTTGGGAACCCAAAGTTTATGAATGCATTATTTATGAAGTGAAAAAAATTACTTTACATGGGTTGTTTTATGTTCAATATTGATATATTTTCCATGTGGCATGCATGATAATGTAAAGGTTATGATGTGATGGGTGGGCTTGAAATTATATAGCGCAATGAAAATGTTATGATGTAATGGGTACGCTCGGAATTATATAGTGATCCAATGAATTTTTTTATATGAATAAACTCATTATTAAAGTGAAATATGAATGAACATGATTATATCTTTGTTAACAACTATATTTGGTAGGTAACCACTAAGACATGATGTTTCATTTTTATGCATTGCCACATTCCATACCATTATCTAATTCTTCTTCTCATGATTATGATGATGATGTTATGATTATAATCACCGCGTTATATTTTATTTTCATGTTCTTAACCTATTATAGGGAATTTATCTCACCCATTTTCTATGTATATTCTCACGTGATTACATGTACTAAGAAGAACTCAAGGGCTAATAAGAAGCTAGAGAAGAAGAAATTAAATAAATGTTTATATTTTATGTTATAAAAGTTATATATGGTCCTAGTTTTCTAAAGACACTAAACCTTTGGATACTTATTGTGTAAATTTTTTGTGTTGTTTATCATTAAATATGTAAAAGTTATGTAAGAAAATACGGGTCTCTATATGCAGCGTATTTAATTTTCTGTTTTCTAATACTTTTATAGCATGTAATCCATGTCAGCGGCGAATTATTCATCTTTTCACATACCCGAACTTCTCACGGTGTGTTTTGTGTACACAACATGTAATGGATTTTAACAACATGTAATATGTAATGAATTAAAATGGAGGAAGAATATTATACTAATTCACTCACGTCATGTAATGAAATACAAGACATGTAAATGTCCTGCTCCAATTTTACAACTCTGCTGCATCCTTAATAAACCGATGTTTTGTCACTTCTCTTATCTTATGGTGTGAAGTTTATTTTATATCCAATATTCATATATATTTTTTCATTTTCAAAATATCCATTTTATTCTACAAAAAAACATAAAACAAGTAAAACCATTCAAAATTGGCCAAGATTAGTCATTTAAATAAATAAATTAATACATTAATATACTATAAAATACATGCATGAAATTAAATTATCAATCATAGAACTAATGTAAAAGTTTTATCACTTCCTAAACATAATAAAGCAATGTTTGGTGTAAAATTTGGGATGCTTTTAGGTGTAGGGGATTATCCAGTATCATCGAGTAACCTCGATGATTGTCTCTGACTTTGATGCTTGTTTCACATATTGTATGTGGAGAGGATTGTAGGAGGATTTTGGGGATCAGTTGTGAATGAGAATGGAATTACAACCCCATGTATATGACCATATTGAGTAGACTATTCAAGTACTTGAGTACATATTGAAGGATTTAATGTTGGAATTTTAATGAATATGGGAGGATCATCTTCCCTTAGTGGAGGTTTATTAAAAAATAACTATCAAGCCTACATTAGTAAGGATCCATTTGAGGCCTTATATGAGAGAACCTTTAGAGAACCCCTATGCCAATTAAACATGGGTGAGTTGGAACTCAAGAGGATTTAGTTGGTGTAGATGATGACATAGCAGGTGGATATTATTTAGGAGAAGACGAGGACATCTCAAAGTCATAAAAAGTCCCACACTAATTGGTGATAGTGACCCTTGAAGTTTGGATAAGGATACCATGTGTTCCACATATCGTTTCCCCTACAATTGAGATGATTTAATGACATCTTCTATATATCACAACTGAGGAGATACATGTACGATTCATTGCACATTATTGAATGTGGTGAACTATAAATTAGGGAATTATCCACCTTCTTACAGTATCCAATGGTGAATGAGGATCAATAAAAGAAGACCCTTTGTGGATGAGTTACACCATTGGTATGTTTCCTTGGGTAGCATGGGAATCTTCAGGAGAGTTCATGAGAGTGTGATAGCTAGATGTGTTCACACTACCTTCAACTTTTGAGTAGGTGGTTTATTTTTAGATAAGAAAGTATTTAAGGTTGTGAGGGTTTAATGAATTCGGTTTTTATTCTTTTACCCTTTAAACATTAATATTGATTCCCTTCACTACCACAAAACTGGGTTTCTGCAGTGCCACCCTTTAACATCTCTTTTTTAGCGCTGTTAAAGGGGGCCCCTTTATCAACGTTTATTTACTAGTGCTGATAAAGGGGGGGATTTATCAGTGCTTTTTTACTAGCGCTAATAAAGTTTATATTAAAAAAAACCATTAAAAGTAATATATTGATATATATGTATATTTATATTGATATAAATATAATATATATATTTTTAAATATGTTTCAGATAAGTATAAATAGAATATTACATTTAATATATAAGAAATTTTGTGAAAATAGATTTCAAATATTTTATAAAATATTATTAATTAATAATTTGGCAATTATCATTGACTAATAATCATTTAATAACAATTTGAAGACACAAAAAATCATAAAACTTAATAAAAGATCTAAAATAAGTTAAAAAGGTAACTCATACTTAAAACGACCATAACTTTTGATATGGGTGTCTCTTTGAGCCCTATAATATATTAAATCCAAGCCTTTAATGATATCTACATGTTAGTGACCTAGGGGAACCTTCTGTCACAGTTTTTGAGGTCAAAAAAGGCCTAGAAGGCCTCTAAAACTGAGTTTTTAGTCAGGATACCGATTTTTTTAACATTCGATGGAATTTCAGCCTCATTTAAGGGGTTATTGTTTTCCATTTTTCAGTGGGGGAATGGATTTATTTCAATGGATTACATTAATATTTATATTATGGATTTTAAATTTTATCATTTTTTATAATTTACTGTTATTTATAATCAAATATATAATAATATATACATATTTTTTATATATTCTCACAAAAAAATTTAATTTTATAAATAAATAATTAATAATATTTACATATAAAATATACATGTCAATATATAAGCCTCATATAAATAATAATATAATATCCATTTTATTTAAAATACAAATATATAAATATTTATATAACTATATAATGTGTACGTGCATATATATATCTTTGTGTGCGTCTGTATTGATAAGCTGATATATATTATCTATATATTCGAAACATATGTATATAGATATTAATATATAATATTTATAAATATATATATGTATAATTATACATACAGATATACAAATAATATATATATCTTTGTGTGTGTATGTTGTATATATGTATTTATTTATTTATAAACACACATAAAAAGCATATTTTGTAAATGCATTCAAAACTGATCTTATAAATATATATTAATATACGAATAAATATATTAATATATAAATATAACTATATAAATATATATTAATATACACACACATATATATAGATATATGGATATATATATAAATATATATTAATATACAGATATATATATATTAATATAACTTAATATACATATATATTAATACAACTAAATATATATATGAATATAAATATATATATGTTAATATATATATATATATATATATTAATATATGAGTAAATATAACTAAATATATATATAAATAAATAGATATATTAATAAATGAAGAGCAAAGCAATATGCTGGAGTGGTAAAGGCTTAGGCGCGCAGACAACAGGTCCCGAGTTCAAATCCTGGGGGAGGCAGGTCGCGCACGGAAGTGGGGAATAATGCCTAGCGCTGTTAAAGGGGATGGGGGGGGGTGTTAAAGGATAGTGGGGTGGCTAGGGAGTGCTGACTGTGGTTGGGGGGTGTGGCGCTGTTTAAGGGGGGATTCCATGTTGTGGAAGCCCCTCTCCCAATATGTAGAAATGTTTTTTATTCTATTTTTTATCTTTTATTAGTGCTAAAAAAAATCATTGATAAAGGCCCCATTTATCAGCACTTTTATAGCACTGATAAAAGGCCCTTTTTATTAGTACGTTTTTTAGCGCTGATAAAAGGGACCCCCTTTATCTTCGCCTCAATTGACATCACTTTTCTAGCACTGATAAAGGCCATATTTGTATAAGTTCTTGAATTTATTTATGGTATTGGCATAGATATTTGGTGTCATTGGAGCCCCATTATTAAGTATATAAAATAATATAAATTTTTTATTAGATTATATGCATGTATTATTAAACAAATTCTGTACTTTTAAATGGGGAATCATATGGGAAATTCAATACCATGGTTAGATCCATAACACGAGTTTTACTCTAGGCATGACATAAGTTTCATTCACATTGGGTCCCATGTTGGTGTGAAATTGTGGGTAGATTAAGAAGGGAATTAATTGAATAATCAATTGTTCAATTAAATGATTTCACACTAACAAACCCTTTATATAATCCCTAGTAAGATGAATATCTAGGGTTATCCACACAACTTGGGATATTTTGAGAATAGATATATGGAGTGAGCATTGGAGGATGAACTTGGAATCAAATATTGATGACAAATGCATCGGTTTTCATCATAAGAAATGCATGTGAGATAATTCTTCCCCATTGATCAATTCTAACTCGAGGTAGGCCTTTTTATTATTATTATTGAATTTAACATATTTTAATCATTTCATAAACATATATTAATTTTACATAATTTGAATCCATGTTCAGATATTGCATGGCCCTGTTAACCTATGATTTCTCTTGAAATTTATATTTTGGATTATTTGACCTTGAAACTTGTATTAATTATATATATTCTCCATTTACCATTCCATTAATGGTGTATAAATCAAACATGGCCATCATATAATATTACTTTTGTGGTTTCTTAGTTTTTTCCCTCCATTCTTCATGTGTTCATCACCGACCTTTTATTTTTAGATGGTGATTCGACTATTACCAAGGACTGATTCGTTGTGTGATTTATAAACAATCATTCATATCATCATTATTTATTCAACTCCATGTATTATGATGTGAGGATAGAAAATGGGCTATAGAAGAACATGATGAGATAATGAAATGAACATATTTCCATGTGGAGGCATGTTTAAGCGATAGTGGATCATACAAGTTGATGATAAATTGTTTCTCTTGTGATGGGTGAATGGAATCCAGTCTCCAAAAAAGTCTAAACCTTAGTCAACATGGATGGTGTGAATCTTGGTGGGATTTTTGGTGAAATACATGGGAATGGGGAAGATTTAAAAGGAAGATGAACTGTTTGGAAAATTCTTGACTGTATGGTGTGTAGTTTAGAAGAAAACAATCCATATACTTTAGGAGATGTGAAGACTAGGTTTTCTTAGAAGATTTAAATATCAAACACCATCTAGATGAATCACACACTATGTGAAATTTTACTGATATCTTGGTGTGTAAAGGGAGTACACTCCTAGAAGTTTTTTTAGTCTCACATTCCATGTGGGATAGGACCGAACGTTGTGTAACCCTTATCCAATAAATTTGGTGCATATAGGTGGTACATTCATAGGAAACTTGAGTTTCCTACATGTAATTTTTATTATGGAAACATGTTGTGTACCATTAGTGGAACATAACATGGGAAGCCTTGGTACAGACTAAGTACCCCTATGGGTCCTATACATTATATGTACTTCTTCACATCTTGTGTAGGTGGATTTCTATATTTCAAGAAGAGCTCCAGTACACGTGTAGACAACCACTTGAGAGCTACATACTGTGTGCCTCATGAACATGCCATGTACCTCTACCAGAACTATTCGATGAACTTCAATCATTGCTCAAGCCCATATTTAGACATGAGATTAGTCCTTTCTGATAAAATTTCATCATGGGATTTGAGTGCATCCTTTGTTTCATTATGTGAAAAATGGTGTGGATATGTGGATCCCTTGAGGGATGGTTAGCCAATAATAGGGTTTTTGATTTATTATCAAAGTGTGATGGGTTTGGTACTCCCCTAAAAGCTAGATTTGTTAGGGTTTGGGTTCCCCATATCCTATATCCTGGTAGAGTCAGTACCCCCTCAGTTATTTGGGGCATGTGTCCTCTATTTATAGAGTCAGTACTCCCCCTTATAGAGCTCCAGGGTGTGGGTCCTTGATGAAATTCCTATCACGGGGTAGTCCAAAAAAAAATTTTTGAACCTTAATTAAATATAGTAGTAGTGGGACTTAGGTTTTTCTCTTGAGAGGACAGATCTATGAGAGTGTTTTACTTTTGGTTTTATGGGTTATATTATTGAAAACAATATTGGAAGAGTTTTTTTGATTAGTTTTAAAATCAATTTAGAATAAAATTTTCCTAAACCAAGATATACCCTCACATACCCTGTTAAATCATTATTCCAATTTTAATCTCATGTTTTCTCTCTAATCCAGTAAAATCTCATTGGATCACTCTCTATTGGGTTTTTTAGTTCAATTATAGGGATGTAAATATCACTTAAAACTTAAATACATCCTATCCTAGTAACAAGATATCTCTAATTACCCTTAAATAAACCCACTTCTCATGATAGAAAGAAATTGAGAAGATGTAAGTGGCCTCTTTATGTGGTCCAGTAGAGAAGGGAAGTTAATTAAAAATACAAAAATTAAGAAATATCCCAATTTTTAATAGTTTTAATTGAATCTAAAAATTTATAGAAGATATTTGAGCAATTAAAACATAGAATTCATTAATAGGGGGATAGGGGGAGTCTCCTTTATAACAAAACTACTTTTTATTAAATACTTAAACATGATTTATTACATAAAATCTTCACATGATACAAGATATAAGATCGAGAGGTATAGTGTCTTTGGGGATTAGGAACATTACATAATGACTTAGAACATGAAACACAACAACTTTATTGAAAACTTCCTTTACATGACCACTACATTCCCTCATACTTATCATTGCATGGGATAACCTGAGGACATGCATAAGAAAATGGTGAGCTATAAAGCCTAGTAAGGGATTAAAAAAGTCATAACATGAAGAATACAATACATGTTATGCAATAGGCATATCAATAGAGCATAAAAGAAACAACACTTAACATGGTATTAACATGAGTCAAGGATCATTACACATGGAGCGTGATTAAAACCTCATTGCACTTGAATTAGCATGATTAAATCCTCATTTCACTTGAATTATCATCAGTGAATCCTCATTTCACTTGATGTATCATGATACCAATCTTTACCCAATGTATTGGACGCTATCAGGGAGCACCCTTCAGAAACATTTCATTTCATGAATAAGTGTGCCACATGGATCATACAACATGGATTCATTAAACATAATCATTTATTCCACGATAACGGAATGTAGAATTAATACATGAAACTATATAATCAATAATTAAATGTGTATAAAGGTGAATACCCTTGATAGGGAAATGGACTTGGTATTCACTACACAATGACGTTGGCTTGGAAAATCACGGTGTAGTTTCGGCTGTATAACGGCATGACATAAGAATTCATAAAATGGTTTATGATAGATAAATGAGTGTCTCATCACATGTAAATGAAATGTATAGTAAGGGGGTCATACATATACATGTATCAAAAAATTTAATGGAATCTAGATTCATAATACAAAAGAATTGCTTGAATGTAAATGAGGAGAGAGAAATTCCTTACAGAATTTCAACATGGTAATTGGTGAAAATGAGAGTCATTAATGAGAGAGAAAAGGGGAATATCATAATTAAAACATAAAGAGAGAAGTATGGGGGAGGTGGGAAATCATACCCCAACATTTATAATTGATAATAAAATGTAATACCAATATTAAGAAACTTGGATAAAATGAGAAATGAAGGAATCCCTTACTTGGAAGTGTGACCCCAAAGGCTTGGGAGAGGCTTGAGATTGGTTTCTTGGGAGATTGGGGTGACTTGGGAGGATTCTGGAGAGAGGATGGAAGAGGTTGGATGAACTCCAAAGGCTTTGAGTGAATAGTAAGTGGGAGCTTGTGTGGATTTATATAGGAAAGGAGAGGGAATTATTTATTATTTAGGTTTGGGACACAACACATTAAAATAATCAAAACCAAAAATCAACCTATGGTTTTTTCCAATGGTTTTTCCAATGGGGAGTGAAAAACAATATTTTATAAGGAAAATGGCCGAACTTCTTAAAATAACAGGGTTTCTTATGTGGAGGTGAGTCACACTCTCAAGGAAATCAATTTAAAAAGATAAAATGTTTTATAAGTCTTGGAGGGTCCACTAAGGCTTTTTAAAATAAATCAAACAAACCTAAAATCACATTATTGTAATGTTAAAACATATATTGGCTGAACATAATGTTTATAGTATTTTATTACATCACTATTGGGTCATTATGATGTCATAAAACACATTATATATTTAAATGATATTTAATTTTACCCAAAAGTTTGACTGTCTCAGAAAATTTTGAAAAATTAACAGTTGGATAATTTCAATGTCCAAATTCCAAAAATAATATTAATTTTATCAAAATAATTTTCTAAATATGTAAATTTTCAATTTTAAAATAAAAAACAATATTTATCGAAAATTCATCGGTTTTGACAAAAACAACTTTCAAACCTTAATAAAAATTACAATTATATTTATAAAATTTATATGATCATTTATACTTAATAAAAAGTAATTTAATAATAATAGTATTTTACTCAAATATTATTTAATTCAGAAATCCATTAATTTATCAAAATAGATTTCTTAGTTGAATAGTAACTAAAAATACTATTTGTGCTTTAAAAACTATTTAAAAAGTAATAATAATAAAATGAATGTATATTCCTTATTATATACAAAACTAATGCACATGATCATAGTGATAAGGTATTGTTACATGACCCCTTATAACACCCACATACTTCTGAAGGCTAAGGCGTGCGATGGTGACCGACTCTTGTGGTGGCTCAGATAACATCACTTGGGTGGTAATCTATATCAACTTCCACTTCTCCCATAGGAAGTCCCACTCGAGCTTAACATGTTGGAGCTCAGATTGGGATTGGTCAAGAGAAAAGCTCAATGCTGCCACTTCCTTTCTGAGCTCCGAAAAATGGGATTCATACGGGGCAAGTCTGGATAAGGCCATCACTTTCTTTTTTTGAGTAAATTGGATTTTTTAAAGCCCTATATTTATACTAATCATATGATTACTGTTCAGCGACTATATTAGTAATAGTAACAATTTTAATGATATTTTGATATACAGAAACATAAAACCAAGGAAGTTCATATTTTATATAACCATTTTTCATAATAATAAATTTAATTAGATCAAGATGAATTTTCATTGATAAAAGTTTGGGTCATTACAATCTTCCCACCTTAAGAAATTTCACCCTTGAAATTTCCTTTTCCCCCAATAAAACAGATGTGGGTAATGCTGTTTCATCACTTTCTCCGATTCCCACGTTGCTTCCTCAAACTTGTGGTTTCGCCACAACACGTTGACAAGAGGAATTGTCTTATTTCATAGAACTTTTTTCCTATGATCTAAGATCTTCACTGGATGCTCCTCGTAAGAAAGATAATCCTATAACTATAAAACCTCTGAAGAGAGTACATGTGAAGGATATGGTATGCACTTCCTTAAGAGGGATACATGAAAGACATCATGTACTTTGGCTATGGTTGGTGGAAGTTCTTATCGATAAGCCACAATGATGACATGATCAAGAATCTTGAAGGGGCTAATGTACTTAGAACTTAAATTCCCTTTCTTTCCAATCCTCATAACCATATTCCATGGAGATATACATAGAAATACAATGTCTCCAACTTGGAAGTCAAGGTCTCATCGATGGTTATCTGAATAACTCTTCTGTCGACTTTGGGCTGCCTTGATGTGCTGTTGAATGGTTTTCACCTTCTCCACCATTTCTTCAATCATTTTAGGTCCTAGCAGCTTATTCTCACCAATTTCATCCCAACACGCCAGTGTTCGGCACCTTTTCCCATAAAGGGGTTCATATGGTTCCATTAAGATGCTTGAATGGAAACTGTTATTATAGGAGAATTCAACCAGTGGAAGATGTTAGTCCAATCCTCCTTTGAAGTCCATAGAACATGATCTTAACATATCTTCCAGTGTCTAAAAAGTTTGCTCAGATTGGCCATCTGTTTGAGGATGATATTCCATAATGAAGTTTAGTAAAGTTCTTAGATCATGTTGGATACTTTTCCAGAACTTCAAGGTGAATATCATATCATGATCAGATACAATAGATAGTGGTACTCTATGCAGCCTTACCACTTCTTTGATGTAAATATGTGCAAGTTGATCCAATGAGAAGTCCTCTCGAATTGTGATAAAGTGAGCTATCTTTGTAAGATGATCCAAAAAAACCCATATAGAATTGTTTCCTTAGAATGTCCTTGGAAGTCAAGTGACAAAGTCCAAGGTAATGTTCTCCCACTTCCATGTTGGTATGGGTAGTGGCTGTATCATACCCTTAGACTTTTTCCTCTCAGCCTTCACATTCTAACATACTAGGCACTTCGATGTATATTCAAAAATCTCCCTTTTCATATTTTCTCACCAAAAGTTTTCTCTATTATCCCGATACATATTTGTGCTCCTTGAGTGAATAGAGAAGGTTGATCTATGTGCTTCATTCAGAAGCTCCTTCTTTATCTCTGGATTATATGGTATATATAATCGTGATGGAAATCTCACAATTCCATCCTTATCAACCATAAACTCTAAGGATTTCCCATTTCTGATAGCTTCCACCTTTTTTAGAATTTCCACATCCTTTCTTTGAGCATCCTTTATTTTCCCCATTAGGGATGGTTGAGAAATCATTTTAGAAAGGATTGATAATGTTCCTCCCTTAATGATTCCCATGTCCATCCTCTGCAAATCTAAGTAGATTAGATCCTTTTCAATTGTCATCATTGATAAAGATGTAGGATCCTTTCTACTTAGAGCATCTTCCACCTTGTTCGCCATACCCGAATGATAGTGGATTGAGTAGTCATAATCCTTGATGAGATCTATCCATCTTCATTGGCACATATTAAGCTCTTTTTGTGTGAATATATATTTGAGGCTCTTGTGATCAGTATATATCTCACAATTCTCCCCATTGAGATAATGCTGCTAGATTTTCAACAGTAAGATCACAACCGCCAACTCCATTTCATGTGTGGGATAGTTTTCCTCATTGATTTTTAGCTGACTTATGGCCTAGGCTATCACTTTATCATTTTCCATCATCTCACAGCCTAAAACCCTCTTTGAAGCATCACTATATACCACAAATAGTTCTCCAATTATTGGGAGTGTGAGTATGGGCGCAGTGATAAGCCTCATTTTCAACTACTTGAAGCTCTCTTCACATTCATCACTCTAAGAAAACTTTACTCCCTTCCAAGTTGTCTTGGTAAGAGGGTTGGAAAATTGGGAGAAATTTATCACAAATCAGCGATAATATTCAGCTAACCCTAGGAAGCTACAGATATCCGTTACCAATGTTGGCCTCGACCATACCTTAATTGCATTTGTCTTGGAGGGATCCACATATATCCTATTGCTTGTGATGATATAAACCAAGAATGAGACTTCCTTAAACCAGAACTCACACTTGCTGTAATTTGCATAGAGATTATCCTATCGCAAGGTCTCTGGTATAGTTCTTAAATACTCCTCATGATCCTCCTTGGTTTTGGAGTATATTATAATATCATCTATAAATACTACCACAAATTTGTCGAGGTAATATCTAAAGACTCTATTCATCAAGTATATGAAGTTTTTTGGATCATTAGTGAGTCCGAAAGGCATTACTATGAATTCATATTTCCCATACCTTTTATGAAAAGCAGTTTTGGGGATATCCTCCTTCTTCACCCTTACTTGGTAATATCCCAACTACAAATCTACCTTGTAGAAGTATTGTGCTCCACGTAGTTGATCAAAAAAATAATAAATTATAGGTAGAGGATACCTGTTCTTTATCTTGATTTTGTTGAGCTCACAATTATCAATGAAAAGGCACATTGACTCATCTTTCTTCTTGATGAAGAGGACTGGAGCACCCCATGGTGAAGCACTTGGGTGTATAAACACTTTATCCATATCTCATATAGTTGTTTATTCATCTCCTCAAGCTTCACAACAACCATTCTATACAAAGTCCTAGATATTGTCAATGTCCCAGGTATAAGGTTAATTTATAATTCAACATTTCTTTTAGGGGAAAGACCAAGAAATTCCACAGGAAACACTTCTGTGAATTTCTTCACAATAGGCATGTATTCAAGGATGGTTGCTTCCATAGACTCAATCATCTGAGCTAGATATACATTCTCATAGGGCAGTGATATCCACTCTTGAGATGATGGTGCTAAAAAAGATTCATCTTCCTCCTTTCACTTGTATATAATCAGGGGTTGATTCTCAATATGGAAAGTGATTTCCCTATCACGACAATTTATGTTGGATATATATAAGGAAATCGAATCCATGCTAATAATTGCATCAAATTCCACTAGAAGGAGTATGATGATGTTCGCCGGGAAGTTCAATCCATTGATTATGATAGGGTAGGAGTTATATTCATGGGATTTAATGGTTTCCCCATTTGTCGTACTCACTAACATCTTTACTTCCATGATTTGTGGTAGTATTGAGATTGTTTTACTAAACTTTACGGATGAAAAAGAATGCGTAGAACCAGAATCAAAATGTACAATCACTATAGTTGAATGAATAACTAGATTACCTTTCACCACTTCATTTTTAGGGTTCACTTTGGCGATAGTGATGGAAAAGGCTCACCCTTGTTTCTTTGGAGGTTGTTGGTTGCCTTTGAAAACCCTTGGATTAGGGAACTGATTTGCAAGGTTCCCTGTTTCTTTGCAGTTGAAGCAGTGAACAATGAATTGAGGGTCGAACAGAGCATTCCTCTCCTCTATCGTAGCCGTGGGTTTTTCTTGTCATTAGTTAATGACTAGGTTCCTTTCTTTTCCACACCTAAAGAATTTCCTCATCCACTTCAGGAAATTTTTTGGGTGCTTCTTTCCACACCTTTGTAAAGTGGGGTGATAGGTTTTCTTAGAACCATTGGATTTATCCATCAGACTTCTAGAATTGAATTCCACCTTACGCTTCTTATCCCTTTTATACCCCTGTGATTCGCTGATCTCCATTTCTACCTTGAGGGAATATCAAACAATTTCATCATAGCTATCGAAGTCATGGATCTCCAGGGATATCCGCAGGCTAGGTTTTATCCCACCAAAGAAGCGGTCAACCATACATTTGGGGGTAAAAAAAAAGAGGAAGGCATATCATGTAATCCGTGTGAAGTTTTCCTCGTATGCTCTGATGGATTCGTCATCTTTTTTCTTGAGGGTAAGTAATTATCTTTCCATATTAAGTCAGAAGGTTCATGGAAAATATTTATCAAAAAACATTTTTCAGAAATCCTTCCATTCCATCACCTCGATCTCCTCCCTATTCTTTTTGATCAACATCCATAATTGATTAGCTTCAACCTCCATACGATAAACATCCATGATAACCTTCTCTTGTTTGGAATATTGAAGGATGGAGAAGATATTTTCAATGGAGTTTATCCATTTTTCGGTAATTAAGGGACCAGATGATCCCTTAAAACCAGGAGGCCATTTTCGCATGAATCTCTCAATTTCGATTTGTTATTTCTTATGGGGGTTTGAATGTTCCTCTTGACCCATGTTTCTATTCAAATCTTGAGTTAACTGAGAGAGTATCATGACAAAGTTTGTGATTCTTTCTCCCATCAGATTGGGAATTCATTTGAACAGTCATCACATTGATCTTCGCATTGTTTGTTAGCCCGAGTCCTCCTATTATCAGCCATTGGCTAGAATAAAAGGAAAGTTAGGGGCAACACATAAAGGGTAATCCAAGGACAAAAACAGATGACTTATAAATAAATTTTATTTTCTTAACTTATGAATATATATACTTCAATCTATGTTATCCATGATATACTTTCTAGCATATATTCTTAGGGGCTTATTTTTTTTATTCCCTTAATAACGGTTCATAATAATCTTGTGAATTTACCAAAGCATATCCCTTGGGAGTGTCCTAACCAAGAGTGCAGCAAGGCCCATTTTCGTGTACTAGGATAACCTGGGTCAAGCCCGAAACTCCTCGTCAGAGATTTCAATCCTAGGTACACATGTTCTAGAGCCACCTCTACCTGCTCATATCCAGTCAGTGGTGTATTTTCTTGATAAAAAACTTAATCAATACTGACCATAATTTAGGGATTTTCTTATTATACTTAGTCTTATCCCTAAGGCTTTCACTAGGGTTTTCTAATCCTAATCCTAAAAAAAATTATACCTATCCTCTGATACCAACTATAACAACCCTGATTTTTATTACACACTTAAAAATGATTTATTAAATAAAATATTCACTTGATACAAGATAGAATATTGAGAGGTCTAGTGTATTTGGGTCTTAGGAACATTACATAATGACTTATAACACAAAACACAACATCTTTATTGAAAACTTCCTTTACATAACCTCTACATTCCCTCACACTTAGCATTGCATGGGATAACCTAAGGACATGCATAAGAAAAGGGTGAGATATAAAGTTAATTAAGGGAGTAAAATAGTTATAAAATGAAGAATATAATACATGTTAGGAAATAGGCATATCAATGGAGCATAAAAGAAACATGAACATAAAGGAATGATAACATGGAAATGTGGCAATGACACTTAACATGGTATTAGAATGAGCCAAGGATCACTGCACATGGAGTATGAGTAAAAACTCATTACACTTGAATTATAATTAGTAAATTCTCATTTAACTTGAATTAGAATGAGTGAATCCTCATTTCACTTGACATATCATGATACTAATCTTTACCCAATGCATTGGAGCGCTATCAGGGAACACCCTTCATAAACATTTCATTTCATGCATAAGTGTGCCACATGGATCATACAACATAGATTCATTAAACATAATAATTTATTCCATGATAAAGTAATGTGGAATTATAACATGTAACTAGATAATAAATAATTAAATGTGCATAAAGGTAAAGACCCTTGATAGAGAAATGGGCATGATATTCACTACACAATGACTTTGTCTTGGAAAATCGCGGGGTAATTTTGGCAGCATAACAGCGTGACATAAGAATTCATAAAAATTGTTGATGAGAGAGAAATTGGTGTCTCATCATATGTACATGAAATGGACAGTAAGGGGTTCATATAGATACATGTCCCAACAAATGTAATGGAATCTAGATTCATAATACAAAAGAATTGCTTGAATGTAAATGAGTAGAGAGACATTCCTTACAAAATCTTGGCATGGTAACGGGTGTACATGAGAGGCATTAATGAGAGATAAAAGGGGTATCTAATCATTAAAACATAAATAGGTTAGTATGGGGGAGGTTAAAAATTATATCCCAACATTTATAATTTATAATAAAAGGGTATAACAATATTAAGAAACTTGGATAAAATGAGAAAGGAAGGAATCCCTTACATGGAAGTGTGATCCCAAAGGCTTGGGAGAGGCTGAGAGAGGCTTCATGGGAGCTTGGGGTACATTGGTAGGATTATAGTGAGAGGAGGTCAGATTTTGGATGAAATTCAAAGGCTTTGAGTGAAGATGAAGTGTGATCTTGGGTTGGTTTATATAGGAAAGGAGAGGGAATTCTTTATTATTTAGGTTTGGGACACCACACATTAAACTGATCAAAACCACAAAATAGACCATGGTTTTTGCTTATATTTTTTTTCCAAAGGGGAGTGTAAATCAATATTTTATAAGTCTAATTTCCAAACTTCTTAAAATAACAGGGTTTCTTATGTGGAGGTGAGTCACACTCTCAAGGAAATCAATTTAAAAAGGTAAAATGTTTTATTAGTTTTGGAGGGTCCACTAAGGCTTTGTAAAACAAATCAAACAAAACTAGAATCACTTTATTTTAATGGTAAAACATATATTGTCCGAACATAATGTTTATAGTATTTTATTACATCACTATTGGGTCATTATGATGTCATAAAACACATTATATATTTAAATAGTATTTAATTTTTACCCAAAAGTTTGACTATCTCAGAAAATTATGAAAAATTTGATGTTGGATAATTTTGACATCGTAATTCCAAAAATAATATTAATTTTATCAAAATAATTTTCTAAATATGTGAATTTTCACTTATAAAATAAAAACCGATATTTATAAAAAATTCATGGGTTTTGACAAAAACAACTTTCAATCCTTAATAAATATTACAATTGTTTTCATAAAAATCATATGATAATTTATACTTAATAAAAAGTAATTTAATAATTATAATATTTTATCAAAATATTATTTAATTCAAAAATCCATTAATTTATCCAAATATATTTCTTTGTTGAATATTAACTAAAAATACTATTTGTGCTTTAAAAAGTATTTACAAAGTAACAATAACAAACTGAATTTATATTCTTTATTATATACAAAAATAATGTACATAATCACAGTGATAGAGTCTTGTTACATAACCCATTCTAACACCCACATATGACCGAAGGGTAGGGTGTGCGATGGTGACAGACTCCTATGGTGGCTCGAATAACATCGCTCGGGTGGTAATCTCTATCAACTTTTACTTCTCCCGTAGACGGTTCTGCTCAAGCTTAACATGTTGAAGCTCATATTGGGCTTAGTCAAGAGAAAATCCCAATGACGCCACCTCCTTTCCAAGCTTCGACATAGGCTTTGTATGGGGAAAGTCTACTGGATGAGGCCATCACTTCCTTTTTCTAAGTAAATTGGATTTGTTAAAGCCCTATATTTATACTAATCATGTGATCACTGTTCAATGACTATATTATCAATGGTAAAAATTATTAAAAATATTTTTAAATCTAAAAAAATAGAACCCAGGAAGTGCATATTTTATATAACCACTTTTCATAATAATACATTTAGTTAGATCAAGAGGAATTTTTATTGATAAAAGTTCGGGTTGTTACATCCTTGGTGTAACCACTAAGGCCTAAATGTTCCATATTGGGAGTTATTAAAAAACCTAAATTAAAATAAATTGAGAAAATTCGTAGATGATTCTCGAAATAGAGAATGAGTGAGTACAATAGAGCATCTAACCTCTTGAGAATTGTTAATAGTGCTCTTATTTATAAAAGATCGCTCAAGTTTCTTTGGCGTGCTTTGAATTTTTCCATGCCAATATTACGGGCATATCTAACTTTCTTAGGAATGTTATTTGATTTGAGTGTTGAAAAATGTTTTTCTCTTCGTTGGATTATTGGCACGTGTCCCGAGTTGAGGGTATGGAAAATATTTGCTTGGTATTGATAATTTTCCTCAAGTAAATCACACTCTTCCCATGATCCATCTCTGTGTATTGTGGAGGAAAAGCACTTCAGTACTTCACAACATAGTTGAAATTTTCTTATAGGAATACGATGGATAAAGAAATTTGATGTGGGCCTAAATTTAGTGGGCTCGTTCTTAGACGTCATTGCAAAAAGAAAAAAATAAAATGTTTTAAATTTTATTAATAATTTGTTATATATATATATATTAGATATATATATGTATGTATTTATTATTATTATATAATTTTCAGTTTCTTTTTTTATTTAAATTCTATCATAATATATATACCTATATTATATTATATTTAATTATTTTTTTGTTCTCTATTTTTTTCTTTCTTTTAAGTTTTTACACATGGGGCCGCTCTAGTTCAGCTATCCTCCTTTGGTGGAGAAACTCAGATTGCTACACTTGAGTCTTCCATGGAAAATAGTGGTGACAAAGGATCTCCATTGGATAGAAAAGTTTGTTCTTCATGTTGTGTCACTCATCCAAGGAATGAGATCACTTTCACTCATCATGGAAGTGTTTGGCGGTTCAGTAGTTGTGGGACATTCAGATTCTAGGCTATATCCTTTATCCTCATAAGTTTGGGAATTCTCTATAGCAGTGGGGAGATTATCGAGGCATGTCTTTTGATTTATCTTTTTTGGATCTTCAGAAGTGGGCTCAAATTGGGTTCACCAGAAGGTGTATGACTTCAGAATAGACAGTCGATGATGGATCTTGTTTACGGTGGTGGCATCATCAGGTACACACTGTGAATTCCTAGAGAGCTCATATTTCTTCTCTTTATTCAGAGAAGGTGATAATGCATACCTTAGTGGAGCTTTGTTCGACCGAAAACATGGGCTTTCTTCAACATGGTCCGTGTGTAGCTTTGTGCTAGCATCGAGCAGTAGCAAGAAAGGTGTGCTACTATTGAAAGATAGTGGTATCATGACAGATGGAAGCATCAACCACGATAGGTGAGGAACAATACTACCATGGGGCGGTGCTACTATGGAAACAAAGGAGGAAGAGGGATATGTGATACCATGGGGTTTGGTTTTGGGATGGTAATAGTATGGTGGTTGTTTTTAAAATAGGGAAATAGTGGAAAGGATGGGTTATACTGGTAGCAGGAGGAACATTAGGTTATGGTACCATGGGGTGAGAGTAGCATAATGAAATAGGGGATGATAGAAAGGATGGGTTGGCAGTAGCAGTGTGCTATCATGAGGAGGAGGTAGTGTACTACAAACATATAGCATAATTGTTTTTCCACGCACCTATATTTTTTACTCAAAACATTTTTCTAATGCATATTTTATTCCAATTGTTTTTAAAATGGTAAAACAATTAAAATCATAGTTTTGAACTCTGATAAAATTAATTCGAATTCATTTCAAATTATTCAATTAATCAATTAAAAATATGATTTTCATAAAACTTAATTCTAAAAATTTAAAATAAAATTCATATTGAAAAATAAAAATTCACAATCTTCTTTTTAAAAAATTTTTAATTTTGGATTCAAAATTATTTTTTAGGATTCATTTAATTAAAAAAATGAGTAAATAAATTAATTGTTAAAAATATTAAATCCCTTTAATAATTTCATTTCCAGATTAAAAAATAAAAATTTATTGAACAAAAAATTACAATTTCAAATGTTTGGATTCTCAATTTAAATAAAAATAATAATAAAATCATTAAAACAAAAAATTGAGTCATTTAATAATAAAATTATGGATTCTTAAAGTTCACAAAAAAATTGATATTATCCAGGATTTGATTGAATTGGGGTAATTTCAATGAAAAATAGAAAAATCTATTTAAGATATCAACTCACATAACTCCCCCATGATTGAACTATTGCACTCCGAGGAAATTTTATCGTTGAATTCTAAAAAAAATATTATTATTTCTAACTTCAATTACATAGTCTAGAATTGAAAGAAATCGAACAATTCCTCAACTAAATGGACATACCTTATATGTAAATTTTACACACTATTTAACTTTAATTCAAATCCAAATTCTTGTTCCATGAGTGAATGTGATATATTTAAATGGAACTAATATTACAACAAGTTTCACTTCCATCTCTACCTTATTCCTAAATTTCTTAAATGAAAGTTTATTTTCACACCTCATTGATACTATCTAAATGATATTATTAAAATTAAATTACCCCCTTCATGGGTTTAATATTCCCATCACCTAAATGAATTCCATTTTGAAAAATGGGCAATTTATTCTTTTGATTAATTTTTTCCCAACCATGTATGTGGAGATCACTATGAAAAATCACTTATTGAAATTTGTAAAGGGATAATGACATAAATAATTACATTGTCTCAGAGATTACTTGTGGGTTCCTAATTTTCCAATTTAATTATTGGTTCGAAATATTTGTAGGAATTTATTTTCAGTAGGCTCCCTGAGGTGTTATATAATTACAAAGTCCATGCCAGTCAAGATTGAGTTCCAAATTCTAGTGACTACACATTATAATTATTATTCCAAAATGAACTTTTTAGTCTCTGTTCATTTTCCCTAGTCCTTAAATATAATTCTCATTTAACAGAGGGTGTGTTCACTCAATAATTACTCTCATTCAGTTTCAAAATCAATAAAATATTTAGATTTTGTATAGTACTTTAATTAGTTATAACACTAATTAACTTCAAGTAAATTTTTAAAATCAATACATAAACTGTAAAAAACCTAAGTACATTATTTACATAACCATTTTTTACATTTTTATGTTTTTTATTACTTTTATGAATTAAAGACAGAAACTAAATTTAAAATAGAAATGGGTATTTACAATATTTACAAATAGAAAAACATCTTTGTTTTTTTTGGGTATATGTTTTTTTGAATTTTCTTATTTACATTCTAAAAACAAAAACCTTCAATTACTATATATATATTTCTAAAACATATTGATATTCCGTTTTTTTTAAAGTAAAACAAGAATAATGATATTTACACCCTAAAAATACTTTTTTCCATATCCCCCAATCTTAGTCTAGATACTATTCCAATAAGGAAAATGTGAAATTTATTAGGAAAGTAAATTAAAAAATGAATGTCTAGAAAAATGTGGAGGAAAGAGAAAACTTAGATTCCTCGAATTGATTATATCATGGAGGAGTTTTTATTACTCCATGGCCTCGTTCCAAGAATCTTTATAGAAATTATTCATATTCTTGCCCTTAATATTGAAGGGGTTTTGTGAATCATCTCCCGTTATCTTCACTACGCCAAATGGAATAATAATAGTCATTGTGAAAGTTAAAGTGTTCTTATAATGATTCTTACCAACCCTCAGTATCCTTCTTGAAGATTTCAACAAAACTTTGTCTCTAGTTTGAAAATATTTCTTTTGGGTGATTCTCTCATGGATATAACTAGATTTTTCCTTGAAAATAGGGTATTCTCATGTGATTTTGGTCCTTATTTTTCCAGCTTGAACTTTTACAACTTCTTTGGTTTTCCATCTTTTCCAGACATCTGGTTAACTCCTTTTTCATCCCAACATACTTTTTACTATATCTAAATTGATTTTCCAGCATTTTTTATTACCTAAACAAGTAAGATAGATGTGAAAATAGAAAATTTTAGTGAATCATTTTAATAATTCCCACAAATTTCTTAAAATTTTTCATTAATTAAAATATATTACACTTTAAACTTATTTTCATAAATTTTTTTAATCAAAACATATTGAGTTTCCAAATCCTTTCTTAAAACAATTCCATTATCCAAAATTCTAATCTCTTTTTAAAAAATTATGGTAAATTAAAGTGGTTCAAAGTAAAATCAAATTAATCCTCATGAGGATATTTCATTGTGTCAAGCATGTTAAAATCAACTATTCCTTCACCAAAGTTCATAAAAAGTATTTCTTCATCTACATTGATTATTGTTTTAGCAGTTTTTAGAAATGACCTACCTAATATGATGGGGGAAAGATTATTACCTTTTTCTTTCTCCATATTTAGAATTTATAAATCAATAAGAAATGGATAAAATTGTAAATTTATTTAATATCTTCTAAAACACATACTGGGTAGGTAGTGGCTTTGTTGGAAACCTGTATGTAAGACCCCAAGTTTTTGAGAAATATATATATTTTTAAATAAATATAATAAATTTGATATTTTGAATTATAAAAAACACTGAGTTTAGATTACATTAAATTCAGCACAGAGTTTTTCTTGATTTATATGAAACATTAAGTCTAGCTTTCATTACATGAAATGCCGAGTTAATCTTGTGTTACATGTGACACTAAGTTTCAATAAAAACTATAATATATTATTAATATTATTCAAATGAAACCGTTATAACCTAGACATTAAACATAGTGATATGAATATTAATAACTAATTTTTTAATATTAGGTATAATATTTTTATATAAATAAAACATATTGATAAAAAGGTACTTTAATCAATATAGAATTTATATATTTCGAATATACTATTTTTTTAAAAAAAATTATTTGTTTTTGTGAACAATACTAAAATTAAATTTTGAAACATTTTTAAAATTTATTTTATTTTATAAAATTTATTTTTGAAATAATTATATTAAAATTTTATTAGGGTGAATTTTAGATGATTTTCAGAAAAGATTATTTTTTTGATGAATAATGAAAAATACTGAATTTTAATTGAAAACAACCTGTTATTTAAATTACTTATAAAGTAAAATTATATTTTAAATTGTTTTTAAAGTAAAATTATTTCAATTAAATATCTATTAATATAATTTAGGTTATTGGATTAATTTTTATTTTGGATTAATTTGTATATTTAATTTTGATATAAAAACTTTGTAAATTTTTGAACATTTTCCCTTTAAGACCCTTTTTTCTTATCACATCTACGATATTAATTCAAAATTAATTATTTCCACTAGCATGAATGGAATTTGAAAAAATGGATTTTATATTTGAAATCATCATATTTTATATTTCCTAATAATGTCAACTTAACTTTTTACCATCATGAATAGTGAAAATAGTAAAAAAATTAATTACGATGGTTAAAGTAAAAATGGGTTTACTAGGGGGGTTAAATATGAATATAAGGCTTAAAATGACTTACTAATTTGTAAAAAAATTAATAGGATGGCAATAGTTTTATCCTTATCATGTAAGTATCTATTTTTATGAGTTTTTGGGATATTTTTCCATGAAAGTGACTTATATAATAAGTTTAAGTAAAGAAAAAAACAAAAAAGGAACCTTCCTTGCTTGTAATATCTATATGGATTTGGGATAGGGAAAAACAACATATGTTTGAATATAAATATTATTTTGAAATATAAATGATTTTTTGATCATGAAAATTTATTTTTTATTTTTAGATATGAATTAATTACTAAAAATTCTTTAGAAACACCAACTTTGTAATTATTTAGTTAATATAAAAATAAAACGAATGATACTAAAAATATTAAAAGTAAATTAAATTGAATGAATTATTTTTTTAAATTAATTTTTTTGATAATATATAATTTTATACATGTTTTTATATAATATATTCAAATCCCATCATTTTATTGATATTTTTAAATTCAAAGTAAATGAATAATGTCAAAATAGACATTAATGTTATTTTATAATAAATGTTATTTTATTAAATGATTTAAAATTAATAAAAATCCTATAATATTCCAAGTAATTTTTAAAATAAATAAATATAAATTATGTAACATTTATGGACCAATTTGTGTTTTATAGTGACTATATTGACCCCTAAATAGTAAAAACACTATTAGTGTTGTTAAGGTTAAAATAATGTTTTTGTACGTTACATGCGCTTGTGTTAAAATTAAATTTCAACAAACATAGGATTTTTATTTGATAAATTGGATTTAATATTTAGAATCAGTGGTTACAAATTATATAATAATTTTCATTTTATTTTAAGATCAATGGATAAATTACCTAAGTTAAAAAACTAATTACCATAGTGAAAAACCAAAATGGTAAAAGTAAAGAAAGTTAGACGTTAGGAACAACATGTTTAAAAAAATGTCTTTTTTTTGTGGTTTATGTGTGGATCGATTATATACTCCCTAAAATACATTATTTATTAATTTTGGATCCACATGATGTGAGAGTGACCTCCCATTATTGACTGCTTTTGAGTATTTACAAAAATGCCTGTCCTCGTCAATTATAAAAGGTCACTCACTCCTCTCACTTATTCACACCTCTCAATCCATTTGTATTGACCAAACCATGCCAAAACCACCTCCCAAATTCCATATACTCATCCTATAATCCTTATTTTGATCATAAATACAATCTAGTAAGGTTTTTGGTGCAAACCTAATAAGGTTACACAAAGAATTGGTAATGTTCTTTAACGAGCATTTTTATTTTATTTCTTCCAACAATTCAATAAATTATTTTCAAAACCTGATGATATAATATCCTAAATGTATCCTATATATTTATATGTTTTAATTTTAATTTAATGACCTATAACAATATCCAATTACATCAAATGGGTTACAAAATCATCATTCGTGTGTATGGCGGACCACCGCCTCACGAACCGATGTTATTCATTTTTCCATTTCCACCTATCACGATTGAGTATGATGATGGAGATAAATTATATATATGATATTTATAACTTAATTATACCTCTTGAGTAATTATATAATTTATAAAATTTTATATTATATTCTATAAGGGATACGATAACATCACTCATGTGTATGGCGGTCTACCGCCTCGTGAAGCAATGTGATTTGGTTTCACTAATGATTTACATAGAAGATAATAAGGATAAATATATGTGATATAAATGAAATAACTATGATATTAATGAAATATTTATTATTATGAAAATATAATATAGAATTATATTTCTTTCCTTTTCATTCCTTGAAATATGATAATGTCATTCATGTACGTGTGGACTACCATCTTCACAAAACAATGTGGCTCTCTCTTTTTCTTCTTCTTATTATAACCAATGCGGCTCTCTTTTTATCACCACACCACATGGATGATATGTATAAATACATAATATAGTATTTATGATATTATGATAATTATTTAAAGGTAATATAATACTTACCACCATTCCATAATGATCATTGAAAAATAGAAATGTTATTCATGCGTATGGACAACCTATCATCTCCATGATCATAACATTCTTCATTTTTAAAAAATATATCTCATGATTGGTCTTAATAGTATAATGGATGTATACATATGATAATTTTATCATGATTATTATTCTTAATATAATTTTACCATGATAAAAGTAAGAGGAAAAGAAATAACAAATCAAAACATATATGAAAAACAAAGCGGTTATTACCCGAAACACAACTTTAACATGGAATTTTTAATAAACAGGTATTAAAAGGATATAAGTAAATCATAAATTTTATAATATATATAATTTTTTCTCTATAATATTTGTATAATGAACTTATATTTACTATACATGAGGTTTTAATGAGTACGAAGGAAGTAGATACTTACGGTAAGGGATTTCTAGTCTCTCTTTTATTTTTAGGAGACATATGAAAATTCAACACTCGTTTATTTTTTTCATGTATATACTGACCCTTTGAGATGTAATATCCTTAATACTATTATTTTAATATTATTTAATTTTTATTTGACATTATTCATTATTTTTGATTATGATTCAAAAGATTACTAAATTGGTAAGGGATTTGTGTCTCAATTTGACTTCTTTGAGTCATATATTATTTTATGCACCTATATTATTTTATTAGGTGTATATACATACCCTTTGATATGTAATTTCATGAATTTATTTATTCTCATGATATTATATGTTTTATTTAAGGTTATTATTTTATTGGTCTTACAATTCAATGTTACCAAAGTGGTATTGATTTTATGTTACAATCTTATCGTTTATCTTGATTTTTATGATTATATTTATAATAATAAAATGTTATGATTAAAATATCAATAAAATCATGAATTTTATTATACTATAGCTATTCATGATATTTTTAAGTAACAATACTATTTTCCCACTCTTTGGTACTTAAAATTTATGAGAAAATGTTTTTAAAGAAATTCTGAATTTATTTCTCTCTTCTGCAGAAAATCCATTTTCTTCAAAAACCATGATTTCTAAAAATGTTTTTAAAAATGTTTTATTATTATCCTATTATTTTTAAAAAGAAATTTTTACCCATGTTTGTTTTTTTACAAAATTATTTTAAAGGAATATTCATGCCATTTTCCAAGCAATTCTCATTTGGATTTTACCGAAAATGTGAAAGGAATAATTGTTTTAATGTTTATGACATGAACAGAACATATCATCATCATGAACATTATTGTATTTGAAGATTAATTTATAAATTCTCAAGGTTATTTTCAAATAATATTGTTTTCAAAATTGTTTATGTTTTAAAAAGTGTTTTTCAAAGAAGAAAGGATATTTTATAGAAGAAATGTTTTAAATGATCATTCAAAATAATTTTCCATATAAGATGACTTCCGTTGATGTTACATATGCCTTATTGAGGATATGATCCAAGGATAAAATTATCATTCTTTCTCTCAATGGTTTATGTTTACGATGTCATGATGTTTATAAAATCCATTTATCTTCCATGGGTTATACCTTGACAAAATTCTTATCAAACACACTTATTTTTCCATGGGTTATGCTATGATGAGATGATGAAATAATAATCAATCACATATATTTTACATAGGTTATGATATGATGAAATTTTTATGAAACCAATTTCATTTAATGGGTTATGATATGATAAATGTTTTCTGATATTGTGAAACACATAAATATGATTTTCATTATGAGACGTGTGAGATCTACATATCCCTCTTATGCATTGGGTAATGATTAATGTTATATGAGATCAAAGGGTATACAAGAGGTTATCCCATGATCAAAAGAGGGTATATGGGAGGTCATTCTAAGCCTAAATTAGGTACAAAGGTGGTTATCCTAATCCTAATATGTTGTGAATGTATTGGTAGGTATACTTCACATAAGATTTTCTATGCTTATGTGTATGCCAAAAATCTATGTCTTATGACAATGTTATGATCTCATGGATCATATTATTTGATTCCCGTATGATTCATGTCCTATGAACTTCCAATATTTATTCCATGAATAAAGATTATGTGTAATGTATTGGAAATTCCATGTAATTTTTTTAAATTATATGGTATTATTTTGAGACCAAATACTCAGACGACACCTGATTCCGAGTCCCAACGATATCAGAATAGATTTTTGAATTTTTTTAGTTTATTTAAATAGATGTGCGAGCAGGTTTTTCTAACATTTAAAATGGTTCTCAGATTAAAAGTATGAGGGAACCGTTGAACTCAAAATGATAGGATTCACCTTGAAAGGACCTAACTTCGACCAACGAGGGTCCACCAGAAAAGATAATTTTTGGACCTTTCATAAGGGAAATAAAATAAATTAAAAAGTTATTTTATTTTCCTTTCCTCACTATTGAGTGGTGGTACACCATCACTGTGGTGTGGCGATGAGGTGAAAATGATCCCCATTAATTAGGATCTTAATTGAGAAGCATAATGAATCATTAATCGAAGAATAAGAGATACACTATTTCACTAATGAAACAACATAACGATGCGATGATGCAATGTAACAGAAACAATGCGATGCATATCTCTATTAATGAGATTATGGGTTAGAGATCCATAGATTGAATTTTTCTGATGAACGACGAAGGATTTTATCTCCAACAAAGAATTCTAGTGGATCAAAAAAGTGGCAATGACGCCTTGGAGGAAGGATTTGGGATCGAAGATCGACGAATGGAAATGACTTTGAATAGATCAACACTAAAGACGAACCTCATCCAGGTAGGGGTTACTCCTAATTTTTGATTTCCTTATTCTTCTTTCTAAAACAACAAATGAAGATCAACCCATGAATTGGTTGATCTATGGGTCTCTTGTTCTTGCGGTAGAGTGATTTTCATTGGGGTTTTACATCGGGATAGAACAATATTCACCATGTTTCTAAACCTCTAACGTGGAGGGTGTGGGCCTACATGAACAAGGCATGATCCCATCCAAATTTGTGTGTTATTGCGTGTTCTTTGTGGCTGAAACTACAAATTAGCAGAATGTCAGTACCAAGGCCGTATTAGGGAAGATGGCGACCTGAGAAGACCTTCAACATAATTAGTTTGCAGAACAGACCACCAGAGCGGACCAGGTGACTTGTGGAAAGCACTGTCAGTGCACCAGCACCGGCGACCACTAGCGGTGGCCTGAAATTGTGGTGCACCAAGATGATA
The DNA here is from genome assembly GCA_963277665.1 of Viscum album. Classification (NCBI taxonomy): domain Eukaryota; kingdom Viridiplantae; phylum Streptophyta; class Magnoliopsida; order Santalales; family Viscaceae; genus Viscum; species Viscum album. The sequence goes on from OY728166.1 coordinate 1,327,046,793, forward strand.
CACTGAGGTGGAAGCCATGGACGGCTCAGACCACAATAGAGTTGTAGGAGCCGCTGGTGCTCGGGTCAGTGGCTGGCTCAAACTGAGACGAAGTAGTCGGAGCCACCAGCACTCGGTCCACTAGCTGGCGGAGGCGAGACACAACCATCTAGCCTCGTCAGAAGGGCGACCCACTCTATGCGGACTGTGGTGTGCTGGAACACAGTCCATGGGGGACCGTGTGTGGTGGGAAGAGGGACGAACTCTTTCCAGTTGTGTGAAGCTGAACCGGATTCCTAGAGGGAATCTGGGTTGGAAGACCAGCCCGCCATGCGGGGTGGGATGAGGGGCACAAACCAGACCATAAAATGGCCCAACCTAGAATTAAGCCATACCGATTTTGTGGGCTGGGCCAGTGGGTTAAATATACGCTGCCGGGCGGGCTGTCCTGGGAACAACCGACCCGCCTGTTGCAGGCCGGGCCGGATGGAACTAGGTCGCTGGACCCCCGCTCGAACTAGGCCGGGTCTAGTAAGGCCCAATTAGCATGGCCCACTGTCTAGGCCATACTGAGCCATCCCAAAACCAAACTGGGTCGGGTCAGATCAGTTGAACTGGGCCAGGGCATGGGGGGCCCCTGGGTCTGGTCGGTCCGACCGGGTCGGATTGGGCCCAGACACAACCATCCCCTTTTCACTAAAAAGCCAATATCCTTCAGACCAAGCATCCGTTTGACGAGTCATTTGTGGAGTTGAAAACCCCGCGACGAGGTGGTTCTTTTGGAATTATATAAGGAGGCTTTAATTGAAGGTGAAAGGTAATTAATGGCTTGAGAAGTGGATTCTCTTAGAATCAAACATGCTACGTACCAGAATCCTGCAGTTGGCTGAGACCCTAAGACTGTTGAAAAGTGGGTCCAAGTGATCCTATATTCCTAGAATAAAATAAAGCCTATGTGGATCAACTCCAAGATACATTATGTGGATCAGCTACCAGCGACTCTGTGTGGATCAGCTACCAGCGACCCTGTGTGGATTACCTACCACCGACCCTGTGTGGATCAGATCCAAGCGACCTTCTATGGATAAGCTACAAGTGGCCCTGTATGAACTAACTATGATGTACTAAGTGGGAATCAGATCTGTGTGACCTAGCAGACCCATAGTAATCATCAGGGATGAGTAACTTAGTAGTCCAAGGTGTTCAGTGTTACGACTGATAGTCTTGCTTTTTGTACTTTAGATTATACCTATGTGAGGTGTCTTGCTTCATGATCATGATTCATGGTTTTCTTTGTGGAATGCTTTGTGGTATTTCCTTTGTGATTTGGGGTCCCTAGTAAGTATTTTGTTACTCACCCCTACATGGGCTTCGCCCACATGTGTTCTATCTGGTGTCGATGACTGCCGCCTTGATAGAGGACTTGGCGGCCTAGGACCTAGTGGTGTCCAGTGAGATTAGGTAGAAGGGGTATGATTCTATAGCTTCCAGAATATACTCTACACTTACCCCTAGTTTTGGGGTTTTCAGTGGATGAATTTTTAGAGATCTTTTGTATTTTCCTGTTTTATCAGTTTTTCTTTTGTTGGGTTTGTAATCCGGCCCATTTGACCAACAACTTGTACCTTTACTCAGTGTTAGTTTAATGGCATGCATGTTTTACTTCTCCAATTTTTGTGATGTGGTTGTGTGTGTCTAAGTATAATTACTTAGACAAATGCCTCCTATTTGTAGGTTGATGCCTTCGGCGCTAGTCACCAACCCTTGGACTTCGAGAGGTGAGCTTGGGGGAGTCATGACACTGGCCCCGGGGGATGGGTCATGAAATTATGTTCTTTGATATGTAGGGTATGGTTTTAAAATGTTATGATCATGTTATCATACCCTTATGTTGATGTTATTATTATGTATCTACCTTGGTTACCATTACTGATCATCTAAGATCATCCTTTCTTATGTTTCTCTTCACAAGGTTATGAAGAAATGTATTATGTATGATATGTAGATAAAGAGTGCTAGTTATAAATATCATAGTGAGAGATGATGTAGTTTAACTATTGACCAGTTGTATTTGTTTCCAAGTTTCCAAAGGCATTGAAATATTTTGGTCCTCAGACATGTGTTTTTGTAATGTAATGAATATTCATAAAAAATGATGTCATATCTATATATGAAAATCCCGGTTTGATATATTTGGTATCAGAGGAAAGTTTTAGTTAACCTTTGGAAAATACGATGAGAAATATTTTGTGAGATCCCTAGGAATATTTTTAAGGATATATCTAGAGATGTATCTATGGATAATTCTAAGGATGAGTCAAAGTATCGTAAAATGTCTTGGAATTTTGGTAAAGGATAGAGCGAGTTTTTTCCAGGTAATTACATCATTGTATGGATACTACAAGTGGTTTTAGCTCTAGAATAAAGGCACCTAGGGGTAATAACTACAAAAGACCACATTGAGCAGGACTCAATAATCACCTTGTGCATGAAAAAGGGCCTTGAAAACACCTAGTTTCACACTCCCAGATGATATGCTTTTGAAATTTCTAAACTCTTTGATAACCATCATGAAATATTTAAATAGATGATGATTAGGAATGACCTAGAATAAACCTAAGGTGTCATATATTGAAAAGAAGGTTTCTTGATATAGATACACTATAAATTATTTTTTAGACTATGTGGTTTTTCAATATGAATATTGTTACTCACACTATGATTTTTGATTTTAGTCAATGGGAGGAACTCGAAGGAACATGGTTAACTTTAAATGTGATAAAAAATTTGTTGTTGACAAACCAGATAGAATGATTACTGAAGTGAAGGATACTGTGATTATTTCTAATCAGTTATCATGGAATATTATTAACAATGCACACCTAAACCAACTCATGGGATCACTATAGAAGGTAAGGATAGAGTTCATTGAGAGTTAGGGTAGTGGAGACCATAGAGAAAAGGAGAATCAATTTTCTATATGCCAAGAATGTGGTAATATTCACTTAATAGAAGGTATTAAAGGTATGAAAATATGTTTTATGTGTAGAGAATAAGGACGCAAAGTAAGTGATTTCTATAGAAAAATGAAAATTTTGGTTAATGAAATGGATGGGAATATTGGTCTCCCTAAGGTATTATAAATGGATGAATGTTTTAACTATGTAAATTATGATCACTCTGAAAATTGATGTCCTAGGGGGAAATCTTGAAAATATAATTAGAAAAGTGGTTAGAGTAATGGTTATACTACTAATGCTGAAGTTACTATGAATGGAATATGAAAAGAAAGTGTTATTAAGTAATAAGATTATGAATACTTATTAATGGTTTGTGATGGAAGTGGGATTATTTAAGTGTTTACATATTGGAATTAAACAATTATTCTAGATGAATTTTGAAATATATAAGGATTTTTTAGTATAGGTTTTTTGTTAAGGATGTGAATGAATACGTTGAAAGGCAATGATGACCTAGAAAATTGATTTAATGGCAAGTTTATATTCATGCAAAACACATGATTAAGGGAAATATAACCCTTAATATGTTAGTAGTGTTGAGATAAATATATTGGGATAAAGAGATGATTGACTTTGATAAAGTAAATTGGATATTATTGATGACCTCATAACTGAAAAAGAGTTTTTGAAAAAGTGGTTTATATTACCATTGATAGAGTTTACAATAATATTAGATCTATGGAATATGTTCATTAATATATGGTTTTATTTAAGGATTGAAGAATCATTCATCTTTTCATTAAAAGTTTATGGAAATTCAGGTTATTACCAAGCTTTAGGAGAATATATGACCAAGGTAGTAACATATTTGGTAAGAAACCATTAATATTTTATTAATATATTTAGAGGATTAATGCAGAGTTTTGGAAATTTAGTGACCTTATTTATAACTTTTTTGATTTTAATCTTTTAGAAGGTTGATAAGGCTAATCATTTATGAAATGGTTTAATTTTAAATTTGGATAATTCTTTAGATATTAATTTATTAATTCACTATATAAATATTCATGCATATTGTATAAACTGTGATGAACATTTTGTTGCGATGAGATAGGCGTAATGACTTATCATTATATTTATGAATCTTATGATCTGTTAGTGCTTCAGGCAAACAAAATTCAACCTTCATTTCCTTGAGTAAGAGATGAAATGAAAATTAATCAAGGAACAACCAAAGAGTGATATTTTTATTATGAAAAGATATTAAATAAAGTAATTATATCTTCTCATGAAAATTATTCAACACCAAAAAGGGATATTGAAACAAAAATTTTATCCTAGCACCGTCATTTCCGATGAATCAAATTGTCCCTTAACTCATCACATATTTATAATTTTGTGGTCATTAATATTCTCTGGATCACCCACTTTCTTGGGATAAATGATATCTATCACTCACTATAATTATTTATACCTTTTCTCCATGTTCAAATATTTACTTCCCACCTATATTATCCTATGTGCAAACCTTATTATGATTTAGTATAGGTAACCTTTATGTTTCCAACTTTCCTTTTTTAAGGGAAGTTTTATTATTCATTTTTATGATTTGGGTTTCTATGAGGTAATTTTAAAATGATAAACCTTTTATAACTGAGACAAATTTTGAGGGAGAAATTCATTTTAAGGGGGTAGAATATAACACCCAGAGATTTTGTGAAATATTTATTTCAAATAAATTTAATCTCTTTGGTATTTTTTATTATATGAAACACTGAGTTTAGATTACATTATATGAAACAAAAAGTTTATCTTGAATTATATAAAAAACTGAGTTTATATTTAGTTACACAAAACACAAATAATAGTTTGTGTTACACACAACATCGAGTTAAGCCTGCATTACACACGACACTAAGTTTTAAAAAAATCACGATATATTATTAATATCATTCAAATGTAACTGTTATAAAATATTCGTTAAACATAATGATATGAATAGTAATAAACAAATTTTAAATATAAATTATAGTGGTTTTATATAAAGAGAACATATTGATAAAAAAGTACTTAATTTTTCAATAGTCTATATGTTTCAAAAATACTATTTTCACAAAAAAATGTTTTTTATTTCTTTTTGTGAAAAAAAATAGAATTATTTTTTTAATATTTTAGAAAATTTATTTGATAAAATAAAATTCTTTTATAAAATTATTATATAAAAATTGTCTTAGGATGAACTTTTGATAATTTTATGAAAATATTAATTTTTTGACGAATAATGAAGAATGATGAATTTGAATTGAAAGTTGTATTTTAATTTAAATTATTTATAAAGTTAAATTATATTTTAAATTGATTTTAAATAAAATTAGTTCAATTAAATTTATATTAATCAAATTTAGGTCATTGGATTCATTTTCATATAGAATTTTTATATAAAAAATTATGAACTTTTTAATATTTTTCCTTAAAAACCTTCTTTCTCATCACATATGTGGGATTAATTTTAAATTATATTTTTCAATTATGTGATTGGAATATTTAAAAATATATTATATATCTGAAATAAAAATAATTTATATTTTATAATAAGGAAAACTTAATTTTGGACCATCATGATTAGTGAAAACACTAAAAAAATTAATTATCACGGTTAAGATAAAAACGGGTTACCATGTGTTAAAATAAGAAGATAAGGGTAAAAATGACCAAATGATTTTTCCAACACCAATTGGATGGCCATATTTAGACCCTTATCACCTTAAGAACGATTTTTATGTGTTTTTGAGACACTTTTCCATGAAATTCACATATATAATAAGTTCAGTAAAGAAAAAGACAAAAAAGAACCATCTTTGGTTTTAATATCTATAAAGCTTTGGGATAGGGAAAAAATAACAAATGTTAAGATATATATGTTATTTTCAAATATAAATGAATTTTTTTATCATGATAATATTTATTTAATTTTTATAGATTAATTAATTTTTTTAAATTATTAAGAAACACAAAAATAGTAATTATTTAGTTAATAGAAAAATAAAATAAATAATACTAAAAATATTAAAAGAAAAGTAAATCGGATGAATTATTTTATTAATTTATTCTTTAGATAAATATATAATTTTATACAGGTGTTTTCATAATATATTTTTATTCCATCATTGTCTTGATATTTTTAAATTCAAATTAAAAGAATAATGTCAAAATTGACATTATTGTTATTTTATAATAAATGTTATTTTATTAAATGATTTAAAATTAATAAAAATCTTATATTCTTCCATGTGATTTTTATATTTTAATAAATATAAAATATGGTTCATTGATGGGAAAATCGGTCTTTATAGTGACTATATTAACCCATAAATAGTAAAAACTATGTTAGTGTTGTTAAGGTTAAAATGGATTTTTTTTCACATTACATACGCTTGTGTTCAAATTAAACTTTAACACACATAGGATTTTTATTTGAGAAATTGGATTTCATATTTATAATAATCGGTCAAAATTATCTAATAATTATAATTTTATCTTATGCTTAAAGGTTAAATTATCTAGGTTAAAATGACTAGATACCGTAGTGAAAAACCAAAATGGTAAAAGTAAGGAAACTTAAAAGTTAATGAACAAAAAATTTAAAACATGTGTTTTTTGTATGGTTGATATTTGGATCGACCATATCATCCATAAAATCTATTATTTAAATTTTTTTGATCCACATGAGGTGAAAGTGAACTCCCGTTATTGAATAATTTTGATTATTTACAAAAATGCCACTCCTCAACTATAAATGGTCACTCACTCTCATCACTTCTTAACACCTCTCGTTCCATTTAGATCAACTAAATACAAAAAACATAACCTCCCAACTTATCTAATCTCATATTATAAGCCTTATTTTTTTGAATAAATACAATCTAGGAAGGATTTTGATGAAAACCTATGGATTTTACCTGAAGAAGAGATAATGTTCTTCAATGAGTGTTTTCATTTTATTTATTTATCCAACTCATTATATTATTATTAAAAAATACTAATATAATAAAATTGGTATATTTAATATGCTGATATGTTTTTATTTTAAGGTAATTACCTACAACCGTATGCAATTCCATCAAATGGGTTACAAAATAATCTTTTATGTGTGCGACAAACTATTTCCTCACGAACAAATGTCATTCATGTTTTCCATTACCACCTCTAACAATTAGGTATGATGATGTATATAAAATATATATATGATATTTATAACATATTTAAAATTTTGGAGTCATTATATCATATATAAAATTTTACCTTCCATTCCATAGGGGACATGATAACATCGCTCATGCGTACGGAGGACTACAACCTCACAAAGCGACGCGATTCGTTTTCACTAACGCTTTATATGGAAGATAATAAGGATAAATATATTTGATACGAATGAAATAATTATTATATTAATGAAATATTTTTCATTCTAAAAAGATAATATATCATTTTTTTTCTTATCTTTTCACTCATGAAAAGATGATAGTGTCTTTTGTGTACATGTGGACTACCATCTTCACAAAGCAATGTGACTCTATTTTCATCACCAAACTAGATGGATGATATTTATGAAGATATAATATGGTATTTATGATATTATTATAATTTTATAAATACAATACATTACTTATCTCCTTTCAATTATTATCTTTGAAATATGAAAATGTTACTCATGCATACGTACAACCTACCGTCTCCATGATCGTAACGTACTTCATTTCTCAAATAAATCTTTCATAATTGGTATTAAAAGTATAATTGATGTATAAATTTGATAATTATATCATTATTATTATTATATATATAATTTAACCATGTTCAAAATAATAGGACCAAAAATAGTAAATCAAAACATATATGAAAAACAAAGCTGTTATTAACCGAATCATGAATTTAACATGGAATTGTTAATAAATGGGTAAAAAAAGGACATAAATAAACAATACATGTTATAATATATGTAAGTTTGGTTATTTAATAGATTTATAATAAACTTATATTTATTATTCAGGTTTTTTGAATGAGTATGAAGGAATTCAAGACTTACGATAAGGTATTTCAAGTCGCTCTTTTATTTCTAAGAGACATATGAAAATTCACCCCTCATTTATTTTTTGGGGTGTATATACTAACCATTTGACATTTTATATCATTAATAATAATATTTTAATGACATTTAAAGTTTCATTTGATGTTATTCTATATTGGTTATTATGATTTAAAATATTACTGAAGCGGTAAGATATTTTTGTCTCATTTTTCATTATTTGAGACATATGTTATGTTATACAACTATATTATTTTATAAAGTGTATATACAGACCATTTGACATATAATGTCATAAATTTATTTATTCTAATTATATTATATATTTCATTTTAATGTTATTATTTCATGGAGCTTATGATTCAACGTTACCAAAGTGGTAATGATTTTATGTTACAATATTATTGTTTATCAGGATTTTTTATGATTATGTTTCCAATGATAAAATATTATGATCCATATATTAATAAAATCATGAATTTCATTATCCTTTATTTATTCATGATATTTTCAAGAAATAGTACTATTTACCACCATTTGTTTACTTCAAATAAATGAGAAAATATTTTTTTAATAACATTTGACTTTATTTCTCTATTCGATCAAAAATCTATTTTATTCCAAAAACATGTTTTCTAAAAATGTTTTCATAGATTTTTTATTATTATATTGTTATTTTTAACAGATATTTTTACCCATTTTTTACTTTTTTTATAAAATATTTTTAAAGGAATCTTCATATTATTTTCCAAACATGCCCATTTTTTACCAAAAAATGTGAAAGGAATATTTGTTGTAATATATACAGCATGAATGAAAATTACTCTTCATAATGAAAATTATTTTATTATAGATTAATTTATAAATTTTCAAGTTTATTTTTAAAGAAAATTATTTTCAAGTTGTATTATGTTTTAAAAAGTTTTGTTTTCAAATCAGAAAGGATATTTTCCTCAAGAAATGTTTTAAATGGTCCTTCAAAATCATTTTCCTTATAAGATGACATCCATTGATGTTACATATTCCTTACTAGGGATATGATCTAATGATTCCATTACTATTATTTCTATAAATGGTTTATATTTATTATGTTAAGATTTTCATGAAACCCATTTCACTTCCTTGGGTTATACCATGATAAAAGTATTCTAAAATCAACTTCTTTTTCCACAGGTTATGCTATGATGAGATGATGAAATTATTTTTAAACCTATATCTTTTATACAGGCTATGATATGATGAAATTTTAATAAAACCATTTCATTTCATGGGTTATGATGTGATGAATTTTTTATGATCTTATAGTACGTATAATTATTGTTTTCATTATGATTCAGGTGAGACTTATATCTTCCTCCAATGCATTGGGTAATAATTAATGTTATATGATCTCAAAGGGTACATGAAAATTTATCCTAAGACCAAAATAGGGTACACTAGAGTTCATCTCAAGCCCTAAGTAGGTACATGGGCGTTTTTCCCAAGCCTGGCTTGTTATGAATATCTTGGTGGGTAGCCTTGACATATGATTTTCTATGCTTATGTGTATGCCAAAAATCTATGTCTTATGCCAATGTTATTCTCTCTTGGATCCTATTATTTTATTCCCTTATGATTCGTGTTTTATTAATTGTTAATCTTTATTTTATGACTCAATATCATGATCTTTGATATGCAGGGTATGGTTTTCTAATGTTATGCTCATGTTATCATACCCTTATGTTCAAGTTAGGATTACATGACTCCCTTGTCCACCCTTACTGAGTATCTGAGAACACCCTTTCTTATGTATCCGTTATGTAGTTTATGAATAAATTTATTATGTATGATATGTATTAGAAGGGTGAGAGTTATGATGATCATAGGGGTAGATGATTTAGTTTTCCTAGGGACCATTTTGTGTATCCAAGTTTTAAAAGACACTAAACTATTATAGTCCTCAGGCATGTGTTTGGGTAATATAATGAATATTAATAAAAAATTATGCAATATCTATGTATGAAAATCCACGATCACTATACTATATACCCACTTGGGTGGGTTTGAGTTCAAATTTCTATAGAGATGAGTAACTGAGTAAGGAATAACATTTATCAATGATCCTAAATCACATAATTCATTAGAAAATATAATCTTACCAAATGGTTAAGGGGACGGAAAATATACCTAGATCTTGGAACTTATGAGGTATTTGTATGCTTACAAGGGAATATTATTACTTAAACATACCTTTTCATTACCTTGAAATATTTTTCTTCTAGTGAACATATGTTTGATGAATTTTTGATACCTTGGTATCTGGTCAATGGAATCTATTTGGGTGATGTAGATTTCCACTTTCTTGAATAAATCCATCATCTCATGTTGAAGTGACTATTCATTGGTTTTCTTGGTTTCTTACATTCTTATAGGGAAGGGTGGTTGGGGTTGAAGTGGGTCCTACATATTAACTTTTCCTTTATCCTCCTTAACGAGGTGTTTTCATAGGTACTTATTCTTCAGGTCTTTGGTAGGGTAAATTTATTCATATTTAGTGGGTTTCCCACTTCCAGCTTTTTCTCCTGGTGGTTATGATTCTTCATTGAATTTCAGCACCTTTCCACACCTCACTGTAATGTAAAAAATGTTTCCTCTAGTGTTGGGAATGTATTAGGCAGAAATATTACCTGAGATTAGATTATTTATTTCATTGATGGATTTTAGGATATACCCATTTGTCTTTAAAAATTCTTTTAGTAGGTTTTCCAATGATTATTCTTATTCTTTCCTTAGTTTGTATCTTGTAGAATATTGATAAATAAGTATTTGAAATATAGGGGAATGAAATTTTGTTGAAAGATTTTTTAAAATGGTGTTCTCTAAAATTGCTGGATTCCAACTCTATTCTGAGTGCTGGAGTACTCTCAATTTCTTTAATTGTAGCTTGGATATTGTTGGTATGGTCTTTGGTATAAGTATTCATAGTTTTCTTTATCTTGAGTACATATATCTATGAAGTGTTATTGATATAAATAGAGTTGGAATACCCAAGAAAGTATTGTGGGTGATGTATCATTTACATTGTTTATAGCTAAATTCATTACAATAGAGGTTAGTTCATCAATTTTATAGAAAAAAGAGAGTTATAACCACTCAAATCAAGTACTCTATTTGTAAAATCTCTCATACCAAATTGATGAAAATTATAGGATATCATTTCAATGAGATCTTTGAAATTCACTAGTGATTTTTCATTCAGCGATCCTTCAGATGAATCATCCAAAAGGTTCTAGTCACTATCCATCAACCCCTAGTAAAATAATACTAGGAAATTATTCCCTTCACTAGATTTGTGTGGGAAGGAGTTAGTTAATCCTCTAAATCTATCCCAATAATCATACATGGTCTCCCTACCAAATTATTTTATTGAATAAATATCATTTCTCAGATGGACACTCCACGATGCAGGAAAATATTAATGGAGGAAGGATCGACATAGTTCATCCTAGGCAGTGATCTCTCTAGGTTATATGATATATAACCGCACCTTGGAAGACCCTTCATTGGAGAATAGAAATGAATTCCAGCTAGTATGAGCCTCAATATATCCTATAGGTTTGAAGCTATTTTATATTTATCCAAATTTTCATATATGTTTGTTAGGGTCTTCTCTTGAAAAATAATGAAACTTAGGAAGGTGAGTAAGAATTCCATTTTAAGCTCATGATCTTATTTATTATCTATTTGTAACTATCAATTATTGTTATTAAAATTTCGTTCATAGATTTCTCTTAACGTTCTATTAAATGGAATCTAATTATATTCCATGTATTGGTTTATTGAACTGACTCTGGTTGAAGTAGAATAAGGGGATGAGGATTCAGTTAATGGAATAGTGACAAAATCCCTTTCTACTTCCTCAAGTATTTTCATAGTTCAAAATCTAGCCATAAGAGCTCACTCAACCTCAGGATCAAAACCAATGAGGTGAGAAAAGTTAGATCTATCCATTTGTTGCATTAATTATAAAATTATAGCAAAACAAAAACTATGGCCTCTCTAACTATAATGACTAGATTTTAGACCTGTAAGACTTTGGAATATTTCTTGGAATATTTTCAAATCCAGACACTGAGTCGGTGCAGGATTCTGGGATCTGGAGATCCTCAGTGTGGTGATTTTAAAAATATTTAATATATCTTTGTCATGAACATGTAATTTCTATTGAAACATGGAATAAATCCCAGTCAAAGTCTCTAATTGTAATTCTAAGACCGTATTTGAGTTCCTAAAATCATGTTTTCCCTAGGTGTGACATAATTTTATTTAGAATTGGGGGTTTGGTCGGAGGTGAGTTAGCAGGGCATCATGTCGTGGAATTGTTAATTAAATGAAAAATTGATTAATTATTTAACCTAAAATATACGCCATCCCCTTGGGAGAACAACACAAGTAGGAGGAGCTAACCCTCCTCTCCCCCTTTTTTGAAAGACAAAAACTGATCCAAATAAATGTGGTCAATCACTTCTAATCTTTGTTCTAGGCATCGATCATCATTAGATTGAGGATCAACATAATCTGCACATCATTATACACCAAAAGATTTATCTTTTTTTCATTTTGGTTGGAATATTTGAGTTTTACCCTAATCCCATTCATTATTTTTTTAGGTTTATAGAGGCCAATTATAAATGCAAGATATCACTCCTAGGTCGATCTGTAGGTTTTACGGAAAACTAGGGTGAATTGGGAGAATCTCATGGTAATTACTGACTATAATTACTATATACATGACATTTAGTCTAGTATACATACTATGGTTTCTTCCTGTTTGGCGAAGAAGATGAATTTTGGGGACTATACACTGTGTACCAATGTTAGACACCATGTAGTGACCCCATTTTGTGTGGCCGGAGGACATGGCATGGGTAGTCGTGTGATTGTACATGGAAATGTAGAAATACATGGCCAAATTAAATGGACATAGGGTGACAGACATGGGGAAAACACATGGGCATGCAGCCGTTTAACCTAACCATGTCGTGTAGTATGGGATGTGCAACATTTGAGGGACATGGCTGGCTGGGCCATGTAGAGGAAGAATACGGCTAGGGGCCGAGTGATATAGAACATGCCGTGTACAGGTTGTACACACAATGTATTTCTACATGGCTAGGAAAGGCTGTGTGAATGGGATACACAATTAGGTTCTCAGGCAAGTACACACCCCTTGTGGTCCCTAGTTCACATCATGTACTTCTTTGGGATCTTCTTGAGACCTTCCTTCTTACACATCTTCTTCTTTAGGACTCAGATTTAGGCTTTTGAGTTGCCTATCCTAAGAAGGTTTCAGCATAGAACACAATGATGGCCTTTGTTTCGATATACAAGATGCAATTTGGTGTAGTTTGATCACAACTTTGTAGTTATGGTGCTTAACCTTGGGTAGTGATCCGGGTGGATCCCTAGGTTGATGTTGGGGTTGGTACCCTTCCCTTTTCCCTTAGAATGTGGGTCCCTTGGACTCTTTAAGATGGTTGAGCAGTGCTCCCGTATTGTATTAGGTAATGGGTCCCCTACCCATGAATATTTTGCGATGCATGGTATGACATGGATGATCCTATTTTTAATGGATCCTAGATGATGCTGGAGATCAATATGGTTCTTAAAGAGAAACACTGGGAATAGAACTCCTTTATGGAATTAGGGTGTGGGTTTCCCTTAGCTCTCTACTTTGGTAGATATGGGACTACCCACATCATGGGTGTGAGTTCTATACCTTTGGGGTAGTTCTTTTGGGGTTGGTACTCTCATATCAGACTAGGGCGTGGGTACCCCATATCATTGGTGTAGTTGGAGATAGTGATCCCCTGTCATTTCAAGGTTAGGGCCCTCCAAACTTGTTGGATAGATAGAGTGTTTACTCCCCTGTTGGACCATGGTGGAGGTCCTCTATCTGTAGTGTTTGAACTCCCCTAGCATGTAAGGGCGTGATTCATCCAGTAGTGACCTACAGATATAGTGGTTACTCTCCTATAGTGATAGGGTACATGTCCTCTATCCATGGAGTCTAAACTAATCTATTGTACCAGGGTGTGGGTCCACCATATGTGTTTTTTTTCAGCAGATTTGGTAATCCCCTGTTATACTAGGGAGCAGGTCCTCTAGTTTGGGTTTGGTACTTCCCTATCATGTCGAGGTGTGGGTCCCCCATAATAATTCAGCACATAGAGTGGTACTCCCCTATCGTACCAAAGTGCGGGTCCTCTAGCCATAGAGTGGTGCTCCCCTATTTTACTAGGGTGTAGGTCCTTATATATAGAGTAACACTCTTCTACCATGATAGGGCGAGGGTCTTCTATTGGAGTTAATGATCCCTCATCTATTTAGTATAATCATGAGTTGTGGTCCCCTTCACTAGTTACATGTGATACCTAGATAGAAGTTAGTTCTCCCTCAATGTATTGAGGTGTGGGCCACTCCATATAGAAGCGACAAAGGTTTTGCGGGTTAGCTAGGATCTCTTACATCCTTGAATGAAAGGCAATAACGAGGTGTGGATACCTCCATTCCCTATTGTCAGAGAAAATGTACATGATGAATAGTCTAGAATAGTTCTCCCTCAATTGTGTGCATTTGTGAGGGGAGAGCCTCTCCACTTGGGTTCTTACATCCTTGAGTAGACACAGGTTGTAGATGGAAGGACCTCTGGTGGTTGGCACTAGAGTTAGACCAGGTGAGTTGTTCCCAATAGATTGTATCTCTCATATGGGTTGTATATGAGATTATTGATCTCAGAGAGTGTGTTATCCAGGTTTTGTGTTACTGTTAGATCATCGAGTAGGATACTGTAGTTGGATATGAGTTCTTAAACTCACGAGACTTAGAGTTTAAGATGATTATATCTCTGTGTTATTAGGATTCCTTTTAGTGTTGTCTTGTGTCTGGGTTGACAGCCCTTGTGGACTAAGCTGACTTGTCATGTATAGCCGTGATGGTTTGATATGGATTTTTTATCTCGATTGGGTTCTCTCTAGCTAGGTCGAGTGGATTATTTCCATTTTTTCTCCCTTTTTTTGGTTTTTGTGGCCCCTACTAAGTATTTCTCTAATCAACCCTCGATAGGATTTTACTACTTCTATTGTGTCTTGTGCAGACCATAGGACTTTTGAAAGAGTTCCTAAAGGACTCGAGGCATACCAATCTTAGTTAGCTAGACTGATTAAGGTGTTTACCAAAGCTGGGCCGAGGAGATTTTAGACAGTTGCTTTTGATAGCGATATCCTTCTTCTAAGAAGGTTGGGTGCTTTTATAGTTTTTTGTGGGTGTGTGTTTTCCCTTTTTATGCTTTTAGTATTTCTATTGTACTATGGTTTCAGACACTTGTATGCATGAATTTTATTTTCTCTATTTTTACATCTCTACACTATTTCATTGAGGTGTTTGTGGGTGCATTCATATAGGTACCTTAGGAAAAGGCCTCCCATTAGTGTGATATGCCTACTTGGATCTAGTCTCCAACCCCTAGACTATTGGAGGTAGGATTGGGGAGTTACGGCCTGGCCCCCTTCTAGTCAAGTCATGACAGAGTGGAATCAGAGTGGGTTACACTTTGGGACCATGGTGTTGTGAGTTTCAATTTGGGTTGCACAGTGATAGTGTTGGGGTGTTTTGAGTTCGGCTCTCGCGTAATAGGTTCCAATGTTAGTGTGGCGACTGACATATCCATTCACCAGGTCTCTAATAACCCACTTTTCAACTTAGTACATTAGGACACTAGTCACATATAAATAATGGTACATGTATCATATAGGATTGGGTTTTGGTTTTTCCCTTATCCTTCTTAAGTTAGCTCCCCAGATATACTCTTTCACTGTGGCACATCTTGATTCTATTTCCAGATGCCACTACAACGACAACCATATAGATATTCATGGCATGATTGTGTTTTTTGTACTATCCTATGATAAGGATTTAGTGTAGGGAAATAGTTCTGAGGTGGTACCTCTGATTTTTCCACCAGTTAAAGAACCACCCGTTGAGTAGCTAGTTTTGTGAGCAGTTCAGGTTGAGGATTCACGTAGGTTGAGTACACTTCATGAGTTATAGAGGTAGAAACCTATAAGGTATCAGGGTGATCCAGACCTCCATGTAGATAATGAATCACTCAAATAAGTCCTATGTGTTTTCCGCCTTTGTGAGGAAATCTCATGATCAGATGGTGGTCTTAGAAGAGATCCTCCTGTAGGGTTTGGCTGAGTGATGGTGCAGTGTAGCGATGCAGATCCATGATGAGGCGAAACATACTTGTGTAGAGTTTGATCAACTCTTCAGGGAAGATTTTTACCCAACCACATTAATATCAGTGTGTATATAGGATATTTTGTAGCTTTTGAAGGGTAGCATGACTGTGGAGGATTACTCAAAAAGGTTCAAAGATTTATCACATTAATCCCTAGATATGGTTTGAGGCCTTTTATTCAGATCTTGTACCTTTGAGAAGGGACTCCAAAGATACGACCGAGTAGGTTTGGTCTCCTTGTTCCTTACCTCTTATACGAGGGGACTAGAGTGAGGTCTGGTAGTAGAGAGATTCATGGTGGAGGGATATGTGGAAGTGGTCTGCAGTGGTGGTCATGATGCTGAGGTGTCTCCAATAGCTAGTAGACAAAAGATGACACGATCGTGGAGTACGAGGCATACTCATTCTTAGGCTCAGGCATGTGTGCCTATATCGCAAGAGCCGTTTCATGAATCAGGTTAGCCATAAGAGAGGTGGTGTTACTCTTGTGATGGTCAGGGAAATATTTCTAGAGATTATCCAACCCTCTATGCTACTAATAGGGAGACAATCGACAGACCACCTTGGTATAGTCAACATTTATATCAGTGAGTTCCACAAGATGGAGGATTTAGTGGAGGAGTTGGGAGAGATGCAATGGGTGGCAGGTGGTTCAAGGTGTTTCCACCACCATTCCCAAGTGGTCCACGCTAAGCTTGGGGTGTTGGAGGATGTAGGTGAGAAAAATTACATTGTGTAGAGACCTTTGATCCAGAATCTTCAAGGATAAAAATAGGTACTCTCTCCGCCCTTTCTAATTTCTACAGTAGAAATTTATATACAATATTATGAGATACTATTTTCTTTTATCTTCTTAGTTATTATTTTACCTAGGGTGTTGCAGATCATTGGTAGATCCCTGTGTTGGTGTTGTTCGACATAGATTTGAATACATGAAGAAGAGGGGTCCTTCCCCCACCAAGACGTGTTTTTATGATACAAGTAAAGGCTTGTGGGTAAGTCAATGGATCCCAAAGTGGATAGTATTTTGGTTTGGTGGATGAGTCTCTCTAACTTACGTGTCTAAAACCTAGTGTAATGTTGGTGGTTTGAAGACATAGGGCCTGATAAGACCCAATGTGAGAGTTTTGGAATCACTTTGTTTATTTTTAGAACCTTTGTGCACTTGGCATCAGTTTTTTATGTGATATGCTCGAGGAGGACATGGTGTGATTTGATGTGGATTTGGACTCACAAGGAAGATAGACTCTTTACCCATCAAGACAAGTTTTTGAGACATGATAAAAAATATGTGGTAAAGTCAGTGATGCCCGAAGCAGACAGTGTTGAAGTGTAGTATAAAATTTAATTAGACTTGTGTGTTTGGGGGGATTCTGTATGCTGGAGTGTCAGAGAAGGACCTAGTATTTTCTGTGGAGTTTTCTTCTTGACCCCTATGCTTGGTAGCCCAGGTGGAGGGAGAGACTTTCTTAGAACCATTATATATCAGCCGAGTTAGACCCTACAATGTTTTTATAGTGTGAATTTGTTACCTACCATCCATACTTAGTAGGGATACCACTATTGGGCGTGAAAGTGTTTCTATTTTGAGAAGTTGTGTTACGACTAAAGGTTCATCGATTAAGGGATTGGTAAGACGTAGTGTTTACACTTGGGAATCCATATTTTTTTTGGTACCCTCATGTGCATGAAAAAAAACCTTGGTTTAAAGACTCTTGAGGAGGTAAAGGTTTATTTCATCCATGGGTGGATGTGAACTATGGGGTTACATTGGTATCTACATTAGATTAGTGAGGTGGTGTACCACTAAACCCCATGACTGCAGATGGATTATGGTTCTTAGTGATTTTCCACCTGTCGTAGCTACGGAGACATGTACCGTTTGTTTCATGATGTTGACCTAGTTGAATTTTGGGACTAGAGTGGTGTGGACTTGGTGGTTCCCTTGAGTTTGTACTTAGAAGCTACATGGGAACCCATGGTGAGCTTATTGACATGGTAGTTCTAGTGTATGGATCTGTTCCTTTCTCTTATGACCATGATTTTACTATTTATTGATGAATATTCTTAATGTAGTGAGAATGTAATGACCTGGGTTTAAAATTTTAAGACTTTGGAATAATTCTAGGAATAATTCTAAAGTGAGGCGCTAAGTTGGTATGGGATTCTAGGGCTCAGAGAGCCTCAACTTGGTGATTTTAAAAATATTAAATATTTTTTCACATGCATGAATTACTCTTGAAACATGGAATAACTTCCAAGAGGAGTGTTGGATTAAAATTCTAAAACCACGGTTGAGTTCAGAGTGTCATGTTTTCCCTAGGTGCGTTATAATTTTAGTTAGCGTTGGGGGTTTAGTTGGAAGTGAGTTGGCAGGGTGTCGTGTGGTGAAATTGTTAATTATATGAAAATTTAGTTAATGATTTAAACTAAAATCTACCCCTTACCCATGGTTGCACAACATAATCAAGATAATCTAACCCTCCCATCCCCCTTTGGAGATAGAGAAAGACCGAGCCAAATTGAAGTGACGAAGCACTGCAGATCTTTGGTCTTGGTACCGATCATCATCATATCAAGGAGCAGCACAGTCTGGGAAACATTCTACACCCGAAGCTTTTGTTTTTCCCCTCAAGTTTTGTGGATTTGAGTTTTGGTCCCAATACCCTTAATTATGATTTTTTTAAGGTTTTAGATCCCTATTACAAATTCTAGAGATCCTTTCTTGGTCGATCTACAGGTTTTGGTGAAAACTCGGATGAATCAGATGAATTTTAAGGAAATTCCCAAATGGAATTACTATCCACATGATGTGTTGTCTAGTGGAAACACCATGTGTTATTCTTGGTTTGGGAATAAGATGAATTTTTGGGACTACACGCCATGTATTAGAGTTACACGACATGTAGTGACCCCATGTTGTGTATCCAGAGGACAGGGCCTGAGTAGCCGTGTGATCGTACATGTACGTGTAGAACTACACAACCAAAGTACACAAACACGGGGTTTCAGACATGTGAATGAGAAAACCACACAACCAGGTGTTCATTTAACCTGAACACACCATTTAATATGGGGTACATAATTTGTGAGGTACATGGCTGGTTGAGCTATGGGAAGGAAGAACATGACTAGGAGCTGGTGAGGTAGAACACACCATGTACGGGTTTTACTCGTCGTGTATGCCTACATGTCCAGGTCAAGCCATGTGAACATGAGACACGACTAGGTGCTCAGGTAGCATCACACACCGTGTGGGCCCCGATGCATGTCATGTACTCCTTTGAGATCTTCTTGAGATATTTTTCCTTACATATCTCCTTCTATGGAGCTCAGATTCAGGCTTGCGAGTAGCCTATCGTGAGATATTTTTCACATAGAACACAATGGTTTCTTCCATTAAGGACTATGGATATGGTTTGGATTGGTTTGATAATGTCATTGTAGTAATGGTTATTAACCTTGGGAAATGATTAGGGTGGATCACTAGGTTGGCGTCGGGGTTGGTACCCTTACCTTTCTCCATAGGATGTGGGTACCCTGGACTCTTTAAGCTATTAGATCAGTGCTCCCCTGTTGTATAAGGGAATGAGTCCCCTACTCGTGGGTGTGTTGTGATGCGGGGTATGATAATAATGCCACTACATTTAGTAGAACTTGGTCGGTGATGGAGATCGATGTGGTTATTAAAGAGAAACATTTGGGTTGGTACTCCCCTATGGAATCAGGGCATGGGTTTCCCTTACCTTTTTTTCTTTGGTATTGAAGGGACTCCCTACACCATGGGTGTAGGTTCTATACCTTTAGGGTATTTCTTCTGGGGTTAGTACTCCCCTATAGGACTAGGGCACGAGTTCCTCGTATCATTTGTGTACTTCGAGACAGTGCTCCCCTATTGTGTCAGTGTGAAGGCCCTCCAAAACTGGTGGCTAGATAAAGTAGTTACTCCCCTGTTGTACTAGGGTGTGGGTCCTCTATTCGTGGAGTTGGAACTCCCCTACCATGTTAGGGAACATTTTCTCCAAACATGCTGTATAGATAGAGTGGGTACTCCCATATACTATCAGGGTGTGGGAACTATATCCTTGGAGTCAGAAATCCCCTGTTGTGATAGGGTGTGGTTACTCCATACCTTTTGTGTTCTAGCAGAGTTGGTACTCCCCTATCATACCGGGGAGTGGTTCCTCTAGGTTGGGGTTGGTACTCCCCTATTGTGTCAAGGTGTGGGTCCCCCATAGTAATCGAGCTAGTAGAGTGGTACTCCCCTATCATACTATAGTGTGGTTCCTCTAGCCACAGAGTGGTACACCCATGTCATAACAGGGTGTGAGTCCTCATATGTGGAGGAGAACATCCCTACCATGTTAGGGTATGTTTCCTCCATTGGAGTTAGTTTTCCCTCTTCTGTTGAGTAAAATTATGAGGATCAACCCCTTCCACTAGTTACATGGGATACCTTGTTAGGACTTAGTGGTCCATTGAAGTATTGAGGTGCAGACCACACCATACATGAGCAACAAAAGTTTCATGGGTTAGTTAGGAGAGAGTACTCCCTTGACTATAGGGTAGTGGAAAGGTGTGGGTCCCTTTTTTCTCTCTTGCTAAAGAGGATTCACATGATCCTTGGTTTGGAAAAATGACCCCTCAGTTGTGTGTAGTGGTGAGGGGAATGCCTCTACACTTGGGTTATTCAGCCTTTCATAGGGAATAGGTTGGTAATGGTAGGACCTTTGGTGATTGATACTAGAGTTGGACGAAGTGAGTTGTTCTTGATGTAATGTATGTCTTAGATGGGTGCCATATAGGATGGATGATCTCATGGATCATGGTCTTCCAGTTTTCTGTTAACATTGAATCCTCATGTAGGATCATGTAGCTGGATATGAGGTTGAAACCTCATGAGACTTGGAGTCTGAGATGAGTATATCTTGGTGTTTTTGTGAGTCCTTGCAGTTTTGTCACATGTTTGGGTTGACACCCCTTATGGATTGAGCTGATTAGTGTATAGAAAAGCATGGTTCAAGATGAAGTTTTTCTGTTGATTGGGTTATTTCTAGCTAGGTTGAGCATACTATTTCCTTTAAGTTACTCCCTTTTCTTTTGGGGTTTTTGGGTGTCTACTGAGTATTGTTATACTCACCCCTACACGGGATTTGTATGCACATGTTGTATCTTTTGTAGTCCACATTCATTTCAATAGAGACCCTTGAGGACCCAAGATAGGTGAAGCTTAGTGTCCTAGACTGACCGAGGTGTTTACCGGAGTTGGGAAAAGGAGATTTTAGGTAGTTTCTTTTGATAAAGATCCACTCCATCTGATCATGTTGGAATCTTTTACAATTTTTGGTGGGCATGTGTTTTTTCCTTTCTATGCTTTCAGTACTTCTATTTTACTCTGGTTGGAGATAGTTGTATGCATGCATTTTTTTCCCATTTTTTTTATATCTCTGCACTATTTCATAGATGTGTTTCTGGGTGCATGCATATAGGTACTTTAAGTAAATTCCTCTTATCTTTGTTATATGCCTAATCAACACTAGTCTCTAGCCCCTAGCCTATTGGAGGCGATTTTGGGGAGCTATGGCTTGGGCCTCATTGGGTTGGGTTGTAACACCAACAATGACATCAATTTTTATGACACTCTTATCATGGGGTGGTCAACAAAACAATTTATAAACCTAAATTAAATGCATCAGTAGTATGAACTAGGTTTTTCTCCAAAGATGATTGAGCTATAAGAGTGTTTTACTTTTTTTGTGGGTTCAATTTTTGGAAAAAATATTATAATAATGGTTTTTATTTGTTTTAAAATCAATTTATAAGTTATTTGGCCTTACCTTGAATATCCCCTCACTTACCTTATTAAATCATTATTTCAATTTTAATCTCCTTTTCCCCCTCAAAATCATGTGAAATATCACTAGATTACTTAATCCTAGATTGTTTTTTCAATTAGAGGTATGTAAATATCACTGCAAATCCCAATACAGACTTTCTCGGAAATCATAGGTCAATGATTACCTTTAAATGAACCCACCTATCATGATCACAAGAGATGGAGAAGATGTAAGTGGCCTATATATCTGTGCAGTCCATTGAAGAATAGAATATTATTCCAAAATGAAAGAATTAAGAAATATCTGGATTTCTAAATAGTTTGAATTGAATCCATAAATTAAAAGAAGATATTTGAACAATTAAAACATAGAATTCATTGATAGGGTGATAGGGGGAGTCTCCTTGGATCATCCAATAAGGTCTCAGTGTGCCATACTGAGAGTTATCACAAGAGAAATTAAAATAAAGCGATAAATGCAACAAATGATCTTCAAAATAGATAATTATCAAGTGCAAGAGACTTTCCAACCCCTCTAACACTATGGTTAGTGCTATTATTTATAAAAGTTCACTCGAGCTTCTTTGGTAGGCTTTTAATTTTCCCATGTCACCATCATGGGTATCTCTAAATTAATTAGGAATTTTATTTACTTGGCATTGAAAATTTACCCCTAACAAATCGTTCCTCTCCCATGATCAAGCTCCGTACATTGTAGAGGTGAACCATTTCAATAATTCATAACACAATTGAAAATTTCTATGAGGAAGATGATGGACAAAGAAATTTTTCTTGGGAATAAATTAAGTGGACCTTGGCCAGTGGGCTTGGTCCTGCATGTCACTACAAATAGAAAAAATACAATAATATAAATTTTATTAAGAAATTATAATTATATATATATTTATATATTATATATAATTTTTCCCTTTTTCATATTTATTTAAAATTTATCATTATGTATATATACATATATTATATTTTTTTTCTTTTTTTTCTTTATTTTTTTCTTTATTTTAAAGTTGTGCATATGGGGGAAGCTCTGGTTTGGTTATCCTCCTTCAGTGTAGTAGTTCGAATTACCACACAACGAACCTTTGTCATCCTGTGAATCGACACATTTTTGTTGAAATAGATGTGTCAAGGGTGTCATTTGAATATGTGTGGATCATGATGGGTGAGGAGTTCTTCTGCAAAAAACATGTGGTTTATGAAACTTGGACTAATTGTTTCTCTGAAATTTACCAGTTAGGACATTCGAAGGAGTATTGTCATAGGAGTGCTCAGATGAATGATTTGAAGATGCGATATGGCGGTGGAAAAAATGATGTGGAACATCCTGAGGCTGAGGAGTAGAGGCCTCCTTGGTTGGCTAATTGGTAAAGAGTTGAAAGACAATCCTCCAGACCTCTAAGGGTATGTGATGGGTCAATTATGACTGAACATGGTTGGAAACCTCGAGCTCATTTACCTATGAATAAGGTATTCACAACTCATGAAAATATGACAGTGTCTAGTGAGTTTAATAGGATGAGGTAGGATCTAGATGGGATATCCTATTGTAATACTCTGCTTCACAAGGACAATGTGTGGGCATAAGACTTATTTCAGAAAGCTATGCTTCATGAGGGGAACATGATGTTTGGGAGTAAAACTATTATAGTGAAGACAATTATATGTGAGGAGAAGGTTCCAGTGGAGGTGGATGGCTAAGTTCATGGTATCTTGAGGAAGGGGAGGCATGGGAGGTATTTGGAGGTAGCACATCAAAATAGTGCTGAAAAATCATGGGGACCTGACTTTAGGGGCCAAGCTTTACTCTCATTGAGAAATAGATTTCAAGGACCTGCAGAGGTTGGTTTGAGATCTGACCATATTCCACCTAATGTAGTTAGAGGATTGTGAATGAGAACAGTAGATAAGAGTACAATCACTCAGCTGGTGAAAAAAAAGTCTGAGGAACTATAGAAGCAATTAGAGGAGGAAGGGGAGGAAAGACTATTCCTTTTTACCTCCCCCCTTGGAAACTTGTTTGGCCAGGAAGGCAATCACAAAAAAGGATATTATTGAGGATATAAACCTTCAAAGTCTAGGGGATTAAGAGGATCAAGGTTTGGACCCTTTGTTAAGATCTAAGGAAAAAGTGTCCAAACAGGTCTAGCTACTTAATTCCTTTGAGGAGGAGGCACCAAAAATGATTGGGAGGCCCTTAAGAGAGACACTTAATATGGAGAAATATTCTTAGATTAACAAAAAAGACCTTATTCTTGTCAGAAACTTCAACAGATGGAAGATTAGAATTGAGGATTACATCCAGTCTTAGGACCAACTGGCCTTGGAGTTTGAAAATATTATAATGGTGGCTCCAAACATTCAGGTAACTATTATCTCATGGAATTATTTTATGGAACCAGACTTTAGCATTATTAAATTACTATTTTATGTCTTGAGTTAAATTGGTTTTGTCCCATGTGTTTGATGTCTCTCAGCTTCGGATGGAATTAATTTGTGGACCAGTGTTTTGTGTGACTTGAGGTGAATATTGGGTGTTTCATTCCTATCATTTTATATGGTTCTAATTTAGATAGGGTTCAATGAATGAGGCCGTAAATTTTTCATGCCACTTGGAGTGGAAGACTAAGAGGGTATGCCTTGGCTATTGGTTCTGTTCCCGTGTATCTTTTCATGGGACTATGTGCTAAGTGGAAATTATTTAGTGAGGGTCTTTAACATGATGTAGTTGCTGGGGAGAGGTAGAACCTGTATTTTTCTTGGGGTTTTTTTGGTTGTTTTATTATAGTTTCTCACTTTTCCCTTAAAATTGATTTGATAATAAAATAAAAAATAATTTTCAGTCATTAACACAAAAAATCGAGCTATTTAATAATTAAATTACATATTCTTAAATTTCACAAAAACATTAATATTATCTGAGATATTATTTAATTAGGGGGAAATGTTAGTGAATAATAGACTAAACATGCTGAGATTTCAGCTCACATCAGTCCCCTATTAGGGTTGGTACTCCTTCGACTATGGTTTCCAACATCAAGGCGTGAGTCCCTTACTATAGATATTATGAGGTTACACAGGTTGATAGTATTTGTTGGCTTTAGAATCTTGGAAGACATTCAAAACTCTTTTGTTGGGATATAAGGGTTGAGACATTACCCCATGACTTGAGGTCCTCTTATGAGCACATCTTAGTTGTTCTTCCTTTACCCTCTTGATCATGGTTTTTGAGATACCTATTTATTTGATTCTTTTTTTATTTTATGATTCTATACTATCCTAATAAGTATATATATACTCACCCCTGTATGGGGTCTTCCCACATGTGTTATATCTAATATATATGTACAACAAGCAGCTCGATGATGTTCTAGGCAGACTGAGTGTGTGTGGTGAGTAGTTGTTCTTAGTGGTGGTGTTGGATGGATCATTGATAGACTCTGGAGGTTGTATACTAGGATATTTTTTCCTACTAATTTCTAGATTGGTCCAACTTTCTATTTGGTGGGATTTTATTTTTTCCTATTGACTTTGCTTATATACTATCATACTCTACTATGTGTTGTTAGAGGTTATGAATGCATTTACTATTCAAGATATTAATATTCTTCATTACTCTGGTATATATAGATATGACTATGTGTGTATATGTAAATTAGGATATGAACTCCCATATTTATGATATACATACTCGATACTAGTCACCAACCCATGACATTTTAGAGACAAGCTTGGGGTGGCACATTCAGCTTACTGCCATCTTAAGTAGGACCCCATTGGGTTGGGTTGTTTCAAGTATATTATGTATGGTTCATCTCATTTATCATTTTCAAAAAATAAAACTCAAAGCCCTTCCCTTTGGATAATAGCAATTATATAATCATATTTCCAAATTCTCATTTGAAATTTTTGATTTTAAGGTTTGTATAATTATTTATTACTATTTTTAATAATTTTATTATAGTTTTTATGGAATTATAAATTAGTTTTCTATTTTTTTCAATGATTATTAAATTTTATAAATTATTTGAATTTTATTATTGTATAATTTTTTATTACTAAATTATTAATTGATTAAGGATTTAATTATAATAAATCTTGACTTTATATTTTAAAATGACCAATTAAAAAAGGTGACATTTTTAATTTTTAAACAATATATGAAATTCCCTCATGTAGAATCGTTGTCCTATAAATATTGAGGAATGTGCTGCAAATTTCATCAATTTTTACACCTTGTATTTTTTATATCTAATGTAAGTACATTTTTGGGTTTTTAAAGAAATATGGAGTAAGAAAATTGAGTATATTTTTTTCATTGGGTTTGAGAATATATTAAGGATTATTTGGATCATTTTTAGAGTTAATAAATGCTTAAAATAATCTTTATAAATGGTCCTTTCAAAGGGATAAGTGTTATAAAAAATTAGAATTCAAAATGAAGTAAAATGATATGTTTTGAAAGATTCATGGTTAAGTAAATAGTTTTTTAATCATTCATTTTGAAAGGATACATAAGAAGGAACTTTTTAGTGCTCAAGTATTTAACCATGTAAGAAAAACATGCATGCCATGGTGGGTTTTTTTATAGTGAAATTTCACTTTCCATTATCTAATTATCTAATTCATTTATTTTTCCCAAATTCTTGTGACCTCATCCTCTCTTCTCCTTAAATTTTGGGTCATGAAGGCTCAATTTACTCACAATTATTTTTTAAGATCTTTGGTGATATAATTTATTTCTCTTATTTCATTATCCATCTCCATTATTCTATATTTGGATGATCCTATTTTTTGGATTTAGTGAAATGGTATCATCAGAGCATGGAGAACCCTCTCATATGATGAAACCTTTATTCACGATCCCTAAATGGAGGTTCATTTCAATTTTCATAGGATATTTTGATTTTTTTTCAAAATGGTTAGTGGTGTGAATGATTGGAACATACAATATAGAAGACAAATTCATGATGTACCATATAGAGGAGAAGAGCAGTTGGGATTTATAACTATGAAACACCCAAGGATGGAAAAGACATTGTGGTTAAATGTAATTTTTCCCAGTAGGAATAATAAATTTTAGATAAGAGAGGTAGATGAGTTTTGGTTCACATGTCCATTTTTTATAAAGTTTATAGTGATATTTAAGTAAACATAAAACACATTGTATTGGGTGAAACACACTATGGTGTTCAAATAATAGAAAAAGAAACCAAGTTATGATTTTCAAAGGAGGGTTTTAGTTAGAAAACGTTTTTTAGTATTATTAATTTATTGAAATTCATAATACCATAGTGTAAATAACCACATCATGGTTTAGTGTGAACCAATCTAAAATTTTTCCTATCACATCAATGTACGAAAATTTTATGGGGTTCCTTGGGTTAGACCATACAAATTTTATGGAAGATTTTATTAGTCATTTTTCCAAAAAATAAAATACGAATTCATGTAGAAGATTAATGAAGACATGGAAGTGTGTAATAGAGATATCAATATTCCTTATAAAT
Source organism: Viscum album (assembly GCA_963277665.1). Taxonomy (NCBI): domain Eukaryota; kingdom Viridiplantae; phylum Streptophyta; class Magnoliopsida; order Santalales; family Viscaceae; genus Viscum; species Viscum album. The sequence goes on from OY728166.1 coordinate 1,327,074,457, forward strand.
TGAAGACATTGTTTTTTAAGAAATATTAGTATAAAAATTTGGTCAAAACAAAGACATATTTTATCAAAGGATGAAGAAGAAAAACAAATTGGATATAGCCTATGCAAAGTCTTCCTATATTTAGTAGATTAAGGTTATTAAAGAATTGATTAATAATGACCACAAGAAAAATCAAGGATCACCCATTAGATATCGTGCATATTCTAGTGATTAAATAATTCATGTTACATTATATTAAAATAAATAATCTTATAAGAATAGTGATTCACCATCTTATAAAATCAATGATCCTTGGTGAGGAGTGTTATAGTCTCAAACCCACCACTTGAAGTGATTGAGTGAATTTATACATGAAAATAATGAGTTTCCCATGTCAATTGGATTAGACATTGTATCATAGATAATCCAACTAAATACTTGTTTATATATGATTTATTTACCGTCTAAAAAAGGTGTGTATTATTAAAAATGTAAAATGAAGAAATTAGTTAAAAAGAAATTTTAAAGGGATAAGAAATCAATTTTAATTAGAAAAATATCTTTATTGAAGAGTCTACTAACAGTGAGTTAGAAAACTATCCTAATATTATTGGAGTTAAATTGGATAAAATGAATAAAATTAGATCAAATTTTCATTCCCAAGTTCACCCCCTCCAGGTTAACTCTCCCAATGTTTGTGATGGTACCAATATTGAATGGCGATCCTAAATTAGAAGTGACATTTAGTTGAATACATTTACTCCATGTCTTAGTGAAGGTAATTTTTGAATTATTTTGATAACTTTTAATAAATGATTATGTTAATTATTTTATCACTTAATTTATATATTTTAACACATAACTTATATATTTTAATACTAGAGGTATATATTTCGATATTTTAACATAGGAGTTACAAATTTTAACATTTCAATTCCAAAATTTTAATAGTTATCTAAAAAAATTCAGAATTAATAGGAGAATAATATGAAAAACTACATGTTAAAGAAAAAAAATAATGGAACCATTAAGGATCTACATAATACTTTTATTCTTGATACGTGGATCTTCCACTTAGCATGAAATAAATAAAAAGTTTGAATATCCCAAAAATTAGTCAATAATGAAATATTTGAGTGAGAAGTTTTCACCAAACATTATATAGAACAAACAAGATCACCAAAATGTAATAGATGGAAAATAGAAGAAAAATAAAAGATCCACACATACACTACAAAAATAATTAATTTAATGTGGTTCATGATATACCTTATGTCCATGTGAAAACACTATAATTCACAAAGAGAGTAGAGACAAAAAATCTTGAAAGTGACTCAATAATCACTACTCGATAGATAAAAAATTGATGATCTACTTTATACATTACATGTAGAACCAATTTATATGCAAGCCTCACATCATCTAGTCAATCTCTATTCAGTACATAAACCAAATATTGATTCATCACTAAATAATTTTTCTCCCAATAACACGGTTATACTTACTAATATTATAGAAAAAATAACTCCACCACCTAATTAAATAAAACAGTTGAATGGATATTTCTATTCCACCTAATAATTTACCATTTTGATCTCTTGATTTAAATTAAAAGAATTTATAATTACTCCATTTACCAATTATCACACTGCTTCAATTTATGCTTCCACTAAATTGTGAATTCACCTAGAAACGGGATTCCCACTTCAATAATATTCTACTTAAATTATGCATCAAGGCTTCTCTATAATGACCCATAATCTTATTAAATTAAGAAGTGTGTTTTTTTTTGAGTTTATTCTAGGTATTTTAATTGTTTAATTACATTATTATTTGAATTTTGGGATTTTGATCACGAAAGAGATTATTTTTGTTATTTTAGGTTGTTTAAAGTGAGTGTTTGGAGATGAAAAAATGATTAAAAAACCCCCAGAGTTAATGTTTTTGTGTTTGTTTTTGTTATGATTTTAAGAGGTGTCTATATGAGGCCACCAGGTACCTAGTAGAGTGCCATTGTGTAACATCCATGGCCTAGTTCTCCCTCACATTTCTAATTTAAGTGGATATGTGACCTTAAGGATGCCTTACTATATGCAAGGGGTTTATGACTAGTAGTAAGTGTGTAAGAAACATATTGGGGATACTATACCCTATGGAATAAATGTTCAATATCAGTGAGAATAAGTTAAAAAAAATAAAATCAACCAGTAGATAACCAGACATAACTAAATAAATCAAGTAAAACAAATCTTTCCATTTAATACCACATATAAAAGTAAATGTATTATTGAAATTAATATAAGTAAAATACTAAAAATAGAATGATAATAATGAATCTAAACCTCATTCCTATATCCTATTCATAGTACCATATCCATGATCCAATCATATCCAGACAATAAATAAATCAAGTAAAATACCCCATGCCATTGTCTATATCTGCATCCATAAAGTCCACCTGGGTACCAAACAATGTCTGAACAAGGTGTGAGAACAAATCAGTAGGAAAACACCCAAAGTGTCTAAAAAATATGGTCTAAATATATAGTGTATGAAAAAATATGATAAATAAGGGAATGTATTCATAAATTAATGCAAAACATTAAATACAACCACCAAACCTCAAGCTCCAGGTTGACACTCAGGGAAATCCAAACCTAATTCAGCACAATGCCATATATATATATATATATATATATGTATATATAAAATGGTGTCTTCTCCTTCCTAGGATAAATCACCCACACCATTGGAGGTTTGGATGAAAGGGGGATCAAATCATTTATATATTAAATGGAAAATAATGGGAATATGAAAGATCATATACCATCATAATCAAATTGAATTTAAGAGACATAACACGGAAGAAGTGCTTGAATGAAGATGAGAAGAGAGAAATCCCTTATGAAACTTCAGCATGGTAACAAGTGTACATAAAGGTTCATGAAAGAGATTAATTAAAAAGAAAGGGGTATTTCATCATTTGTGCATAAAATGTATAGTAAGGGGAATATATAATAACCTATACAAACATGAAAAAATGGTAATTAAAAGGCATATCATAAAAGAGGTTCTTGAATAAAAAAGGGTAGATGGAGATACCTTACAAAATTTCAACATAATAATAGGTATACATAAAGGATAATGGAAAGATTAATGAGATTGAAAGGAAGTTATAATTATTTATACATAAAATGGAAAATAAGTGGAATATTTATGAACATATCCCAACATAAAAACAAGTAAATTTAGAGACATAACAAAAAGAAGTGCATGATAAAATGAGGAGAGCAGAAGATTCCTTACTAAATTTTGGCATAGTAACGACTTGGATAAAGGACCAAATGGGAGAGGATATATGATCCATAATTCATATAAAATAAATCGGATAGTAATATAATGATTATAAATTAATGAAAATATAAAAAATCTAAATTAAGAAGACTAATTTCAAAAAATGTGCTTGATTTGAAAGGATGAGAGGAGACTGAGGATCTCTTATTTGAGTCTGTGGAACCAAATTCTTGGGAGGGGATTCTTGATAGCTTGAGGTAACCTTGTGATTACTATATAGATTGTAGGTAAGATTATTCATGTGATCCTAGTAGTTTTATTTAAGTGAAATTGGAGATTGTGTGGGTTTATATCAGAAAAGAGGGGGATTTGTTTTATTTTGGTTTTGGACTCTACATAATAAAATATCCCAAAAAAAAAACCATACCTTGGTTTTTTCTAATGATTTATAACAAATGAGAGTTTTTTTTATTAATTTATAAGTCTAATATCCAAACTTATTAAATTAACACCCTTTCTTATGTGGAGGTGGGTCACACTCATAAATAAATAATTTGAAAACCATTTAATATTTTACATATTTGGGATGATTCATAATGGATTTATAAAATTAATAAAATAATAATAAAATAAAATTATTTAAAAATTAAAATATATATTTGACCATTTATACCCTTTATAGTGTTTATTACATCACTTTTGGGTCATTATGATGTCATAATATACAAATTATATTTATATGGTATTTAATTTTTACCTAAAAATTCGACTGTCTCATAATATTATGAAATATTAAGAATTTGATAATTTAAACATTATGATTCAAAAATAATATTAATTTTATCTAAAAATTTTATAATTATTTTAATTTTCACTTTTAAAATAAAATCTACATTTATTGAGAAATGTTGGGTTTTTGATAATAACAGTTTTTAAACCCTTATAAAAATTACATTTGACTTCATAAAAATTATATGGTAATTTATATTTAATAAAAATCATTTTATAATAATATTTTACTAAAATATAATTTATTTAAAAAATATATCAATTCATCAAATTAAATGTCTTAATTGAAATTGCATAATACTTAAAAATATAATTTGTGTTTTATCGTATAAAAGTTTTTTTCAAAACTATTACAAAATCATTTATAAACTAAAACAATAAGGAGTAAATATAATCATAATTTTTTTAAATGGAAATATAAATATTCATACTATTAGATTTACTTTTTTTTCTAGTCTTTTTTAAGTTATTTTTACCCTTAATTAACCTTTTTTCTTTTACCGTGGTAATTAATATTTACTACAATTACTATTTATATTGTTCAAAAATTGATGTGAACTTTTTACCCAATATTAATTAAGATGATTCAAAATATAGAATAAATTTTATGAAAATCAATTCACAGAGGTGGAATAATTTAATTTAAAATAAAACCCTCAAGCACGTTGGAAAGTAGTTTTCTGAAAAATCCATTTCAAAGAAAATATGATTTCACTTTAACAATATAACTATTAATATTCATTATTTGAATTTACATTCTTAAATATAGATTTCAAATATAAAAAATTAATTTAAATCAATTCTCATCCGGTTTTGTTTTAATTAAAAATAATATTGAGACATTTTTCATTTTAAAATAGTATTTAAAACAAATGCATTTTAAGTTTAAAAATATACTTATACTAAAATCTGGTATAAGGATGATTTAAAATGTAATTAATAGAATAAAATAAAATAATAATTATTTTTCCTTAAAATAAAATTAAAATGATAATTATACTTTTACATTAATTAATTTATCAATATAAAAGTCAATTTTACATAGAAACAGTATTTTTCACTATTCACTGAAAAGTCAACATTTTCTAAAATATTACAAATTTTCATTATAGGTTAATTATGATATGATGATATAAAAAATAGAGTTCATTTTATCAAATTAATTTTCTAAATGTTATATAAAATAATTATAATTTATTTTTCATAAAAAGAAAGAAAAATCATTTTTGAAGAAATCATTAAAAAGTCATTAACAAAAATTGATTGACTATTTTATAATAATTGCTCAATATATTAAGACATATATATATTTAATAAATTTTTTAATCCTAAAAATATCTATAAATTTAATAAAATGGTTAAAATAGTCAGATTTAAATGATCATTGTTTATTTGGGTTCGATGCTGCGTATCGTATAGGATATCAAACAAAGTTTTCTCTCTTGAAAAATTAGGGCATTAAATTCTCCCCCATTTAATAAATTGTGTCGTAATAATTTATACTAGAAATAGGTAAGTCATGTTTTTACACTTTTAAATATTTTTATTGACAATAGACATTGAAAATGGGGTTAATAAAACATTTTCTTGAAAAGAGATAAAGGGAAGTACTAAAGTCATCACATAACTAGGTTTCCAAAAAGGGGAACATTAATGGGAAGTGAAAACATGGACATGGAAGAGAAATCTAAAACCAAATAACTAGTTGAGTGTGATAGAGAAGATGGAAAAGATAAAGTCAATGACCATTAAACCATCAATCTATGATAGATAAAATGACCATCAATTCATCAGAATATGAACACATTTTTTATTTAAGATTATTTCTCTAGGGTTAAGTATTTAATTTATAATATAAGTAAAGAGCATAAAGAAATATTATTACTTGATAAGTATAATTAATTTCCATTATAATCTCATATTTTTTTTGCAAAAGATGAGAACTCAAGATGATTTTTTTTATACCCGAATCACTAGAATAAACTTCAAAAAGATCTCATAATATACCAAAGAATAACAAGCTATCCCTCATATCTTTACAGAATCCAAAATGGTTAGAAAAAGGTTTGATAATACCTTAATGCATTAGTCTCCAAAATTTTACAAAAAACCAAAAGGTTTAACATAGATCATTCCTTAAATAAATACCCATATATAACACTAATAACCTCAAAATTAAAGAGTTTTTAACCTCAAATGATGTCTTATACCATTATTATTGTACCTCAAAAAATATAAGAGAATTCATATCAGATAATACTAAAATTTATATATTCCATAACCAAAATAAAACATCTTCCAAAATACGGTTAATCACATAAAAATAATAATATTTATTCTTGTAATATATTTCCAAAAATATCTTACTAAACTTCCATCACATAAATCTTCAAAAGTTGTATCAATAATTTTAAACATAAGTTAATACTTTCAAATATAAACCGAATAATCTTTAGATTTTTCCCATAATTAATCACCTATTATGGATCATAAATCCTTCAATCATGTGCTTTATAAAATATCAAATTATCACTATATCACTTTTATAGGTTATTGGAACAATTCAAAATAAATTTCAAGTCCTTATAGAAAAAACACTATAGAAAATCCATAGACGTTTCCTGAATCTTATATCCATAATATCATTGATATAAAAATTTTACAAAATAAATATTAAATACCCATGCATAAACACATTAATATTTACACTACAAAAATTTACATAATATAGGTCCCTCATTAGTCCCAAACATTTGAGATAGATATTCTTTATTATAGTGAAATAATATCCATAGAATAGAATATTCATCATCCTCCTTATAATTTTATTGAATCAAAGTGTGATTCCTGGTATAGATGGTGAATTACTTATCCCGGTAATTTATATTGCATTAATAAGATGATTACCATTCCTTAAATATGATAACACCAAATAACACTAATGGATGACTAATAATATTGTCAAGAATAAAATTCCCACTAACATCAACATGGTATACATAGTTACTTTTTTGATGATGTTAAATCATTTCAGGTGGTGACTCGGTATTATTCGAAAACTTACAAGAATTATATTAGGTTATGAATTGAAATACAACATGAAATACAATTCTCTAGAGTAAATGTTATATATAAATCATTCATTATGATCCATCTCAACATTTGACTTTCCTTATTACCTTATTAATAGAGATATTTGATGCTCATCATGCTTTTTATCCCTTTTAATAGAGCATTTAAATAGATAATGACAAACTTATCCATATATATGACATGGAATTTTATAAGTCACTTTATATTGATTTTTATTTCCATCCATCACATTATAAATTTTTCATGTAAATTCGATACCTTATTCCCCATTTCCCACACTTAAAACATCTCCTAGACCCTTTGTGACATTTCCCTTGGTTCCTGTTTCCACAATTTTTGCATAAAAGAATTTGGGACATCTTTCCCTTATCACCTTTATCATATGAAATTACTTGAGGTATCATCTTCCTCCTTATTGACTTATTTGATAATTCAACCAATTTACAGTTGTTATTTTTTATTTTTGATAGTTATTTGGACATAATCACAATATTTTCTACTTGAACTCCCAGCCAATTGGGCATATCATTTGGGAAATCATGACATTGTCATTCACATTAGTTATTAACTAAGTTACTCCTATTTCCAACCATTATCTAGAATAAAGGAAAAAAAAGACAAATTAAAGTTGATTATTTTTAAACACATAAAGAAGAATCCAATTATATTAAAGTGAGAACTTACAAATAAAATATATTTCATCAACTTATGAATTTATAGGCTTCAATCTATTTTATCCATGATCTATTTTCTAAAATTGAAACTTTTGGTCATTTTTGATCCTTTAATAAAGGTTTGTACTAAGTTTTTGAATTTACCAAATAATATCCCCTAGGAGTGTCAAACTGGGTGCATAGTAGGGCCCGTTGTTATATACCAAGTTACTTTGAGTCCGGCCTGAGACACCTTTTCAGTGCTTTCACCCCTAGGTATATCTATGTCAGAAGAACATCCACTTATAGTATCTAGACAACGATTTATTTTCTTGATAAACCACTTACATTATACTTACCAAAATTTATGAATTTCTTATTATAGTTAGTCATATCCCTAAGGTTTTTGATAGATTTTTCTAATCCTAATCCAAAAAATAACTAAAATTTTCCTCTGATACCAAGTATAACAACCCCATTCTTTCTTCCTCATTAATATATGATTTATTGCATAAAATTACACTTAACACAACCCAAAAGATCAAGAAGTCTAGTGTATTTTGGAATTAGGTACATAACAAAACATTTTGAACATGGGATACAACAAAATTATTTAAAAATCCTTAACATGCTTCTAAAATTTCTATGGTTTTTTTAAACTGCACGAGATAACCTGGGGACAAAAATAAGAAAGGGGTGAGCTATAAATACTAGTAAGGGAATAAATAAGGAATAAAATGAAGAAAATAATACATATTATTCAATATGGATATCAATGGGGCATAAAAATAGCAGGAATCATAAACACGACAATGATACATGATATAGCATGATAATAATAACATGGGAAATGTGGCAACAACTTAAAAAAATGAATCATAAAAATATACCAAGGCTAAACCTGCCAATACATCATTGTGTAAAAATTACCATAAAGGAATCAGATGCACTATCTACCGCAACATGAAGTATCTTGATACTATCCATTACCGATTGCATTGGAGTGCTATCTGTGCACCCCCATCATAATCATTTCATTCTCATGCTTAAGCGTGCCCCATAGATCATATAACATGGATTCATTCATTATCATAATTTATTCAATGAATAAATCACATGGAATAAATTTACACAATTCCCTAATCAAAAAGTATATGTGCATAAATTTGAGCACCATTTATAGGAAATGAGTATGGTATTAACTACATAATTATTTTGGCATGGAAAGTCGTGGTGAAATTTCGGCAGTATAACGACATCACTTAAAGATTTATTAAAAAGGATTGATGAGAGAGAAAGGGGAATATCATCACATAGAATTAAATTGGGAATTAATAAAAACATTGAAAATCATATCCCAACAATGTTAATTTTGAAATATAGGGCATAAGGTAATAAAGAAAATAATTCTAACTATATTTCGGCATGGTAACAGGTGTACATAGTGGATCATGAGAGGATTAATAAAAGTGAAAGGGGGATCTAATCATTTATAAATTAAATGGAAAATAATGGGAATACAGAATATCATATAACATCACAATAAAATATAATTTAAGATACATAACATTAAATATGTTTTTAAATGGAAATGAGAAGAGAGAAATCCCTTATGAAGCTTCAACATGGTAATAAGTGTACATAAAGGTTCATGGGAGGTATTAAGGAGAGTGAAGGGGGTATCTCATCATTTTTACATAAAATGTAAATTAATGGGAATATATAATAACATATCTCAACATGAAAAAATGGTAATTAAAAGTCATATCATAAAATAGGTGCTTGTATAAAAAAGGGGAGAGGGAGATCCCTTACAAAATTTCATCATAGTAATGGGTATACATATTGGATCATGGAAGGATTGATGAGAGTGAAACGAATATCTCATTATTTATACATAAAATGGATATTAAGGGTAATATTTATGAACATATCCCAATATAAAAAAATAAACTTAGAGTCATAACAAAAAGAAGTGATTGATAAAATGAGGAGAGTGGAAGATTCCTTACTAAATTTCGTCATCCTAACGACTGAGGTAAGGGTCCAAATGGGGGATGATAAATAATCCCTCATTATGATAAAATCAATTGGATTGTAATGTATTGATTATAAATTAATTAAAATATAAGAAATTAAAATTAAAATGACAAATTTCAAGGAATGTTATTGAATTGAAATGAGGAGAGGAAAGTGAGGATCCCTTACTCGAGTGTGTGACTCCAAATGATTAGGAGGGGATTCTTGAGAGCTTGGGGGAATTTTTGGAGGACTTTATAGAGTAGAGGAAAGAGTATATAAATGCTCAAAGGAGTTTTATTGAAGATAAATGGGTGCTTGGTTAAGTTTATATAAGAAAAGATGGGGATTTTTTTTAATATTTAGGTTTTGGATTCTACATAATAAAATATCTAAAACCACAAACAAAACCATGGTATTTCATAGGGTTTGTTATAAATGGGAGTGGTTTTTATAAATAAAAGGAATTAAATTATGAAAATAATATGCCTGATTACGTGAAGGTGAGTCACACTCTTAAAGAAATTATTTTAAAACATTAAAATATATTACATGTTTTGGAGGATTAATAATGGCTTTATAAAAGTATTGAAATAATAAGAAAATAACATTATTTTATAGGTAAAACATATATTTGGTCTTAGATACTATATATAGTATTTATTATATCACTTTTGGTTCATTATGATTCGATAATACACAAAGTATAATTACATGGTATTTAATTTTTACCTGAAAATTCGATTATCTCATAAAATTATGAAAAATTAACTATTGGATAATTTCAACATTATAATTCCAAAAATAATATTCATTTTATATAAATAAATTTCTAAATATTTTAATTTTCACTTTTAAAATAAAATTGAAATTTATTGAGAATTGTTGGGTTTTGATAATAATAGTTTTCGAACCCTTATAAAAATTACATTTGACTTCATAAAAATTATATTATCATTTATATTTAATAAAAATTATTTTATAATATTATTTTATTAAAATATAATTTATTTTAAAAATACATTAGTTCATCAAATGAAATGTATTAATTGAAATTGCATAATACTTAAAAATACAATTTGTGTTTTATCGTATAAAGGCTTCTATCAAACTTATTACAATATCATTTATAAAGTAAAAAAATATATAAAATTAATTTCAATGAAATGTAAATATACTGTTAGAGTTACTTTTTTCAGTCTTTGTTAAATTATTTTTACCCTTAATTAACCTATTTGCTTTTTAACATGGTAATTAATATTTACTACAATTATTGTTAATATTGTTCAAAAATTATGTTTAACTTATTACCTAATATTAATTAAGATGATTCGAAAATATTGAATCCATTTTATGAAAAACAATTCATAGATGTGGAGGAATTTAATTTAAAATAAAACCAATAAGCATGATGGAAAGCAGTTTTCTAAAAAATTCATTTTCAATGAAAAGATGATATCACTTTAACTATATAATTACTAATATTAATTATATAGATTTAAATTAATAAATATAGATATGTAATCTAAAATTTTAATTTAAATCATTTATCCTCAGGGGTAATTTTATTTAATAATAATCAAGAGACATTTTTCATTTTAAAATAGTTTTCAAAACAAATACATTTGAAGCTTAAAAATAAACTTATACTAAATTCTAGTATAACGATGATTTAAATTATAATTAATTTAATAAAATCAAAGAATAATTATTTTACCTTGAAGTAAAATTAAAAGGATAATAATTCTTTTAAATTAATTAATTTATCAATATAAAAGACAATTTTACATAAAAAATATATTTTTCACCATTCCCTGAAAAATTTATATTTTTTGAAAAATTAAAAATTTAACCCTAATATAATTATAATATTATTATATAGAAAATGGAGTTCATTTTTTCAAATAAATTTTCTAAATTTTATATAAAATAATTATATTATATTTTTCATAAAAATAAATAAAAATTATTTTTGAAGAAAACATACAAATAGACATTACAAAAAATTTATTGATTATTCTATAATCATTTATCAATATATTTAGGATATATATATATTATAAATTACTTAATACTATTCATATCCATAAATTTAATAGTATGGTTAAAACCATCATATTTAAATAATCATTATTTGTTTGGTTTAAGTGTTGCCTATCACATAGGCTATCAAATAAAGTTTTCTCTTTTGAAAACTCATGGAGTTACACAGTACACCTTCATACTAGAATCCCTCTCCCAGGTATCCTCTTGAACACAACCATGCTTCCACTACACTTGTAATAGAGGAACAATAATCCCTTGGATATTCTTCTCACTACGGTCCATGATACTAACCAGATGATCCTCAAAGGACTCATCAACATAAAGTTCAACATCATCAATATAAATCACGTGAGAATGTTTAGGTTGTTATCTTTGAAGATACGACATGTGAAACTCATTGTACATGGAACTGTAGCACTATGGAAGAGATAATCTTTACACCACTAGACTAACTATCTCCATTATCTCAAATAACCCAACAAACCTAGGTACTAGCTTTCCTTACTTCCTAATATGACATTTTCCCATCCTTGGAGACACCCGAAGAAAAACTTAGTGATTGAACTTGATCTCTATAGGTCATCTTTGATGGTTATAATATGATTTATACATGATCTTCATGGTCACCAACCACTTTTTGATCAACTGAACCTAATCATATGTATCTTTCATGAGATAAGGTACAATGAGAATAGAATCTCCTACCTCCAACCAATACAAAAGATAATGACAGAACCTTCCATATAGATCCAAAAAAGGAGCCATTCAGATCGATACATGGAATATTTTATTATATTAAAAATCCATGATTTAGAGATGTTGATCCTAATATCTACTGAAATACAAAACACATACACACAACATATCCACAAAAATATAAATTGAATGCTTAGATTGTCCATAAATCTGACGATGGTAGGTTGTACTTAGAAGAACTTTCAATCCAAATGACTTTTAAAGGGCTAGTTAGAATTGTTACATTAAATGGGGATATTGTTAAAAAATTATACTCCTTATAATATCATTCACCCATACTGTCTCTTTCATATAGATATTACCCGGATCATAAACAATGAAAGTTTACCTGATAGGAAAGAAGTGGGATACATTAATCAATCGATCCATAATCACCTATTTGAATCACTTTTTTTAGTTTTCCTAGGTAATCCTATTATTAATTCAATTGTGACTTCATCCCACATTTATTCTAGTATAGGAAAAGATATATTAACCTAGTAGACATTTGATGCTTAAACTTCACCTACAGATAGGTGAAGCATCATGCCACAAAGCCCACTATCTCCTTCTTCATCCCTAGCCACCAGTACTACCTACATAGAGCATGATGTATATTTTTCATCCTGGAATATACTACCCATTTTGAATCATATAATTCCTTCACCATATCCTTCTTCAAGCCCGTAAGAATCTAGATACGACCATGGACTATAAGAACATCATTGTTTCTAAGTGAACAACATGATAGTGGCTCCCCACCATATATGCTTTCCCTAAAATATAATCCATCTAGATTAGATAACTACACTCTACTGATCTAGTCCAAGATAATAGGAACAAAATATGTAAATGTTAGATAATCACACCCCAAGACTTCTTAACATCCATATTCATGTCATCAAAGAGTTTCATCAACTGTCACTCATCACAAGATTCCCATAATGCCTCTATCTGTATATTCCTACTCAAGGAATCAACTATCATGTTGAACATTCCTAGATTATAGGCCAAATAAATATAGAAATATTATAGATACTCAACCCACCTCATATACTAAAGGTTTAAGTCCCACTTTGGAAATATATACTTGAGACTCTTATGGTCCATGTTCTCCACAAACTTCTCACCCAATAGATAATTCCACCAATATCTGAGGGCATGTATCACAACAGTTAACTAAAAATCATGTATAGAATAATTTGGATCACATGGGATCAACTATATAAATCCATAAAAAACCACTCGATCCTCTTACATTAAAATTACTCTAAGACCAACTCCTGATGTGTGATAGTACATGATATATTACTTACTCAGCTCTGGTAAGGTGAGGATTAGTGATGAGGTTTACCTTTTCTTAAATTCATGTAAATCCTCCTCTAAAGTATCTGACTAAAAAAACTTCAGCCCTTTCTTGATCAGCCCACACATTAGCATTGATAAAAAGGAGAAATACTGGATGAAGCGCTGATAATAGCCTATCAGACCCATAAATTCCAAATCTCGAAAACATTCTTAGTCTATTACAAAGATAAAACTACTAAAACCTTCTATGGTTCTATTAACACTCCACCATATGAGATAAAGTGACCCAAGAATCACACTCTATCAATGAATAAGTGACATTGTAATCAGTTGGAATAAATCAAATATCCTCTCAGTGTACTTAGAATGATGTAAATATATTGGGCATGATTATATATAGATTGGGAGCACACCAAGATACCATCAATGAAAACCACAAAAACATTATCCAGGAATGAATGAAAAATCTGATTCATTAGGTCCATTAATACCATTGGGGTGTTTTTTAGACCAAAAAACATCACTACGAACTCAAACAATCCAAACACGCTCCTAAGAGCATTCCAAGGTATGTTAGATTGACTTACCCTCAACTAATGGTAACCTGACCATAAATTTATATTAGAGAAGATTTAAGAACCTCTCAGCAAATCAAAGATATCATCAATGCATAGAATGGGATACTAGTTCTTGATTTTCATCTCGTTTTGTCTTCAATAATCCACACATAAGTACATTGTCCCATATGTCTTCTTGGAAAATAGCATAAGAGAACCCCACAATAAAGTACTATACCATATGAATCCTTTAGATTTTAGATCATTCAACTAAGATTTAAAATCTAAAATCCTCACCAGTGACATCCTATAAGATAAGAAAAAAATTGGTTTGGATCTCAGCACCAAATAGATAATGAACTTGATCTCCCATTCAGGCAGCAAGCTAGAGAAATTTATAGGAAATATGTCCTAAAAATGGTCGACTATGTTCATTTATTGACTATTTTTACACAATACATGAGTTTTACCATATGAAATTTTATCTCACATGCGACTAGGTTGATGTTACCCACCATAGGATTATCCTTCCTTTTACCTCACAACACTTACATCAGTCTACTTGGCCCCCAACTAGTCCATCACAAAACTCAATGACTAACTATGACTATCCATTGATAACCATTTTTCATGAAAGCACCAAGATCTCCTCACACTTGGATACTTATAAGATATTTTATTCTATCATATTCTCTATTTATGATGTGAAACAAATTCTTTAGTATCCTAAGAATAATCATGACTATTGTAACATCCAGGGTTTTTGAATCGGGATGAAAACCTCTCCTATTCTGAATTTTTGAATTTGTGGGTATTCCAACTTATTTTTAATTGATCAGAACCAAATTACAAGAGTTTTTAATCCTTATATAATATCTTTGGATGGTTTTAGAGTCTTTGAGAGTTCCATGTGTGTTCGGAAGGGTTTCAGGTGTGTCAGAGGCCCTAATACCTTATTTTGGTGTTGTAGGTCAAGGCGCATGGTTTAGGGTAAATCGTGTGGCCTCTTCCATCTAACTATGTGCCCATTTTTTGAGCTTTTGCATGGTTTGGGTAAACCATGTGGGGGAGGTTCATGGAAGTGTGACCTTGTTTGTAGTTTTTGAAAAGGCTTCCACATGTTCTATGCTTGGTTATTAAAAATTGTGCGGAAAGCCACATGGGTAGCGCCACTTAGAGTATGGTTTGCGCACAGTTTGGAAAACTGTGAAAGATAACCCTGTGGACTCTTTAATGGTGTAAAATTATCATTTTTACCTCTCTTTATTTTCTCTCATTCCACCTTCTTTCATCTTTCTTGGTCACACAAATAAGTAGTGGGGGCACCCTTCTTCTCCTCTGATAGGTTTGGATCCAAAACCTTCACCCGACCATCGTTTCATCCACCGTTGGGTATATTGGGTGTGTCTTGGAGAGTATTATCTCAGTTATTCATCTATTTCATTTTGTTCTTTTCTTATAGAGTGATAAATACATCGGAACTATTTTACCCTATTTTCAGGGATTTTGATGTAATCATCGATTTGTTCCAAACCACTTGGATTTAGAGGCTAATACTAGACATGCCTATGTCTATGATTCCAAGTTAGTTGTTGCATACCTTTATTTTTATTTTTGTGGATGTTTGGGGGGAACCTCTATTAGGGATTCATTGGGTAAATGAGTGATACATTTTTTAAATTTATCACTTGATGAAAAATTTTCCGTATGGCCTTATGGGATGATGTTGGGCATGCAAAAAAAATATTATCTTGAGAAAGGCCGGGTTAGAGGCTATCTATCAATGGGTGGTTTGGACAGGGGTTTTATATTCATTTAAATTGATTTTTTTAATTAAATTGGTTCATTCATTTAAATTTGGGATATTCAATTCTATGGTTGAGTTAGTCAATTAAATTAAATTAAATTATTGTGTTAATTTAAATTTCTCAATTCAATCGTATTAAATTGAATTTATTATTTAAATTAATTTTACTTGAGTTATATATATATATATATATATATATGAAATTATTTAATTTCATGCAATGTGATCCATTGGATCATGAAGAGCTTGGCCCGAGGGATTGAGGTGGCATGGACATCAAGATTGAGGTAATGTGGTTGTTTGGTTGGGCTTGGCCTAGATTTATTGAGTGATACTGAATCATAGGATGAGACATCATGGACATCGGTATAAGGAAGTTAGA
This sequence comes from Viscum album, assembly GCA_963277665.1. Lineage (NCBI taxonomy): Eukaryota > Viridiplantae > Streptophyta > Magnoliopsida > Santalales > Viscaceae > Viscum > Viscum album. The sequence goes on from OY728166.1 coordinate 1,327,091,119, forward strand.
CTATTAGGTTATGAGTGAGGCTCATGTGATATTGGATGTAAAGTCCATCGGACTTGAGAAACACAATCACATGGGAATGAGGTAGCGATTTTATGTGGATTAGGTACTATTTGGTTATTTCCACTCACTTATGATGACCAAAGTGCCAATTGGAGTCATGTGCATACTGTTTGACTCAGTGATGAGTTTGTTTTGACGACTCATGTGGGTAGAGGTCCTAGGTAGTATGGATTAGGAAAATGTGTTGGAGGTACTTTCCTTAGAAAGACATGGGGGAGGTGAGAAAACTTTGGTTGATAGTTATGAGGCTATCAGTTGGGGAATGAGGCCTACTGTATTAAGGCTATGGGCCTAGATTACTTTATGGGGACAAAGATCGCCATTACTTAGGACATTGTGCTATAAGCTGACAGTGACTAATATTTTAGGATAGATATTACTATGCCTCTAGAAATTGGGATTTGAGATGACATGTTCTTTCAATAAGGGGTATGAGGGACTAGTTACTTTTGTCTGGGAATGCCTTCAGGACATCACTGATTTGATTAAGACATGATGTTTCAGGGGGCACGAGGTGCCAGGTTACTTATTTTGAGGTGGAACCTAATGGTTCACCTAGGCTTTAGACTTCAGGTGATACCTTGTGACATGATCCAAGGACCCTCCTTCTTCAGGTATTAAGACATTGGCTGAGGCAGTTGATGGATTTTTGGTGGCTGTTAAGCACTAGGGAATCTTGTGTTTATTTTGATTCATGTGCTATTTATATATTTATTTTAAAAATTCTAAAACACTTATGTTGGGTATGAAAACATGGGTGGTATCCTAATGAGACTCATTCCCACACCCTACATGGGTCCCATGGGTTGTGTCTAGACTTTATGTTATTGAGTTCAGGTAATGGATAAACCTTCGGAGTTGGATCATAGTATCTATTTTTCATGGGATCTTAGCCTCGGGACTAGAGGTCCTACCATGACCGGAGTTTCTATTTTAGTTTTCCTTTTGTATCAACATGATTATATGTATTTTATTATTGGTCAACCATTGTAGACTACTTTATATATATTTATATTTATTACCTGTATTGTATGCATGCTATGCTTTAGTTTCTACTTGTGGTATACTGCTATGTTTATTTATTTCTGCTGCTTCTATAATTATTACTTCTGCTATTTTTATATGATATTAACTGTGATTCCTGCATTGGTAGGTATGGTTCAAGTTTTTGGAGTCTTATTTTTCCATTGCATGTTATATATATTTAGTCAGAGTGATATTATATCATTCCCCTGAGTGTATAGTCACCCCAATATTACTCATTTACACCTATGTTTCTAGTCAACAACCTTTGATGTATGGGGAGGCATGCCTAAGTCCAGTGGCACCCAGCTCGATATCACTATTCAGGTGTCTAATCAGGACAAGGATTCTACAAGTGGTATTAGAGTAGTTCTTGACTGGGATTTAGTAGTAGTGTAAGGCTGGCTTCAAATGAGACCGATAATGATTTTTCCTTTTTTTCTTCTAGTCTTACTATTTGGGTTATGGTATAATAGAGAGTATGATGTGTCAGAATAAGATTTATAGCTTGTTCTTGGGTGCTTAAAGACCATGTACAAGGGATATACTAAGTTACCATGGGTGGGAAATTCCATTATATTTTTCTCATTTTAGAGTTTATATGATTTCTAACTTGAGTGGTAAACATGAAAATGTGAATGTTAATTTTTATGACTTGTGATCCTTGGTCTGGTATGGGAAGGAATGTGATTTTGACCCTTGGCTTGGTATGGAATGGGAGTGTATACTTGTTATGATATGCTTGTTAGGTTTTTTATTCGACACATGATAGGATATTTTAATTTCCAATATTCATGAAAATTTGTTAAATTGATTGGTTGTATGTAAAATATGAAATTCCTTATGAAATTCATTTGTGTGTATGCTATGATATAAAAATTTCATGTGTTATATATGTAAATTTCTTGTGATGTGTGAAATGGGACCATTTATTATAAGAGCAAACAAGTACTGTGGATTGGGGTTATTTTGATCACCAGGTTGGGCGATGAGGTTGTTGATTTGATGCAATGTTGGTTTCGAGAATGGGTTTGGACTGAGGTATGTTTGATACTCGGTTCTGAGATGAGTGGTAAGGTGGACATGTGGGTGGGATGCTGTGTGGTATGGTTGCAATGGGGGAGAGTAAGGGTAGTGGGGATGTGCTGCCTGTTATTTCTTTTCTTATATGTGTTGTTTATATATATTTTATGGGTTGTTTGACCATGTATGGTATTGATAAGGTTCCTCCATGATGACTTGGATGGAGCATCAGACAGGTGAGGACATGGTGTCACTATAGAACATGCAGGTTGAGACCCCTAAGGGTCAGTAAGATCAAGTACAGGCCCAGGGATATGTTCCAAGGTAGGTGCAACAATTTATAGAGTTGACTACTTTTAGAATGTGTCTTGATGAACAACTTTGATCAAGCTTGGTTTGTGTTATCTAGGGTATTGATAGGGGTGATCAAGGATCAGTTCAATCAATGGTGTATCATACCTGGGAGTTATAGTTGAAACACGTACCAATTTTTCAGGGTGGGGGTGGCCCACATGTGGCTGAGAACTGAATCGAGTCCATTTAGATAATCTTTGAGTAGTTAGAGATGCCTACAAGGTGGATGGTCAAACTAAAAATGTACATGCTCAAAAGACCAACTAAGAACTTGTGGGACATGTAGGTTCAGGAAGTTAGACATGAGGGAGTGTCCTCAAAGGATTTTGAGGCCAGGTTCTTCAAGTATTTCTTTTCGGATATGCTGAGGGAAGAAAGGGATTGGGGGTTTATGAGCCTTCAGTAGGGTGACATGTTTGTCATGGACTATGAAGCAATGTTCAATAATTTGTCTCGCTTTGCACCCAGCATGGTGATAGATGACACCTCGAGGGCGAGGTACTTCAAGGATGGGTTATGACACACCATTTGGGAGTAGGTAAACATCTTTAGGCTGGACTTACTTTTAGAGGCGGTGAACCAGGAAATCACAGCTGAGATAAAATTTAAGGACACGCCATAATTGAGCTGGCCAGTGGTGTCAGGTGATTTCAGTTGTAGCTCTTTTTGGAATTAAGGACAGGAAAAGTTCTAGTAGGACTTTCAACCCAAGGAATCAGGTAGGCCACTTTACAATGGATCTTATTCTTATTTATTCTAGTTTGGGTAGATAGGACATATCCATAATCAGTGTGAGAAGACTCCAAAGGAGTGATGGACATATGGATAGGTAAGACATCTTGAGAGGTTCTGCAAGAAGCTTTCTCGGACCACTGACAGTCAGGGACCATGGAAGACTCAGGTGTTTGAGAGTGGACCAAGATTGATACCAGGTGAGGGTATCCAAGATTCATTTTCACATGGAGGTCATGGAAGAGATAGTGGGACCCAATAGTGGGGGCAGTGGAAATTTTTTGGTGTAGCACCACAGAAAGGTTAGGCTTTAGGTAGTCAAGATTTATGTCAGGTGCATGCCATGAAGCTTCTAGGTGCTGAATAGGCTCACGAGTCAATGATGGTTAGAGGTATGCTTTGGGCGTAGACTGGTTTATTTTGTTTTCTTTTGGAATGGCCTATTGAGGCATTCCCTTTTTGAGTTCATGAGGTTTATAATAGATGTATACAGAATAACCAGATACTATTTAGTGGGATAACACTAGATCAGGTGCATGATATATATATATATATATATATATATATATATATGAGGTGTGTGGAACCAGGTTCTATATTTTACTACTATTGTGTGTGGGATTTGAGGTGCTTGAAATCATGAGAATTGCTAGATGAGTGAATTATTGAGGTGATTTGGCATCAGGTAATTAAGTAGATGTAGTTACTTGAGGTGTGAGGAATATGAACACCATTGCGATGTAGTACTTGATTGAGGTCCGGGGCACCGAGATTATTTGATCATATGTTGGGATATAAGGCATCATGAGTGCCATGTGAGACATAGGAACAAGGAAGAAATTCATTTAGTGTGGCATTATGATGGGTGTCGTGTGAGACATAAGAGAACTTGATGAGGTTTAGGAGTGAAGTTTCATCATAAGAGGAATTTTGAATCTGGGAATTTGTCGATGTACCATTGTTTGATTGGAGTTTTTGTTTTGTTGAGACTAGGGTAGGTCACTCCCAAGGTGAGGATCAACCCTTGAGGTGGTTGACCCATGTCCTTGAGACCAGGTTAGTCCCAGTTATTTATAATAGGATGTGTATGTTGAGTACCATCTCTGTGTTGTTTTGATAGATTGGGGGTGAGCTATGTTAATGTGGGAAGATTGTAATGTCCTAGGGTTTTGAATTGGGTCAAAAACCTCTCCTATTTTGAATTTTTGAATTGGTGGTTATGCCAAGTTATTTTTCATTGATCAGAACCAAATTCCAAGAGTTCCTTCATCCTTATATAATGTTTTTGATTGTTTTAGAGCCTTTGAGAGTGCCTTGGGTGTTTGGATGGGTTTTGGGTGCATTGGAGGCCTGATTACCCTTTTTTAGTGTTACAGTCCAAGGAACATAGTTTAGGGTAAACCGTGCGGCCTCTTACACCTAATCACGTGCCCTATTTTTGAACTACCACATAGTTTGGTAATCTGTGTGGGGGAGGTTCATGACCGAGTGACCTTGTCTTCAGTTTTTTCATAGGCTTCCTATGGTTTGTGCATGGTTAGTACAAACTCTGTGACACGCCACATGGGTAGTGCCACTTAATACGTACCCATACACCGTAACCCACAAAAACTGTGAACAGTCTGTAAAACTATGTGATCAAACTATGAAACCCCTTTAATAATGTAAAATTATAGTTTTGACATATCTTTATCCTCTCTTATTTTTCCTTCTTTCTTCCTTATTGGTCATTCAAAACAACAGTGGGGGCACCCTTCTTATCCTTAGATATGTTTTGATCCAAATCCTTCTTTCGACCATTGCTTCATCCACTGATCGGTGCATTGGATGAATCCTGGTAAGGTTTATCTCACCCATACCTATCTTTAATTTTTTTCTCACCTCAAAGATCACTAAATCTATCCAATCCATTTTACCCTATATTCAAGGCATTTTAAAGAATTGTCAATTTCTTCAAAACCACTTGGAGTTAGAGGCTAATATTGGATGTGTCTACATCTATGAGTCCAGGGTAGGTGGGGCATACCTTTATTTGTGTTTTTTGGACATTTGAGGGGTGATACTTTTAGCACACCATTGGGTAAATGATAAAGACCTTTTTAAAATTGATTTAATGACGTCAAATTGATTGTATGACCTTATGGGATGTCTTTAGGAATGCCCAAACCATATTCAATTGAGTGTGTCCAGGTTAGAGGCTATCACTTCTTGGATGGTTTGGATGAGGGTGTCATATTCATTTAAAATTAATTTTTTAAATTTAATTATTCATTCATTTGAATAGGATATATTCCATTATATTATATTGAAATGATTCATTGGGGTTGAGTTAGTCAATTTAATTAAATTTAATTGTTGTGTTTCTTTAAATTTATCAATTCAACCATATTAAATTGAATTTCTAATTTAATATAATTTTAATTGAGTTATATATATATATATGAAATGATTGAATTCATGTGATGTGATCTATTGGATCATGACGAGCTTGGCCAAAGAGATTGAGGTGGCATGGCCAACAGGATTGAGGTGATATGGTTGTCTCATTGGACTTGGCTTAGATTTATTGAGTGATGCTGATTCATAGGATGGGGTATCATTGATGTTGGTATGAGATGGATATGACACAAGGATATGAGTGAGGCTCATGTAATTTTGGATAGTAAGGCCCTCATACATGATCTACATTGTCACAGGGGCATGAGGTTCTTGTTGTATTTGTCTTAGGTATTATTTTGTGGTTTCCTCTCACCCGTGATGGAAAAAGTGACAATTAGAGTCATTTGTGGATAGGTTGACTCAGTGATGATGTGTTTTTGTCAAATCGTGTATGTAGAGGCCCCCAGTAGCATGAATTAGGAATTTTTTTGGGGGTAGTTGTTATAGAAATCCACAGGGAAGGTGAGGAGGATTTATTTGATAACGATGAGGCTATTAGTTGAGGGATTAGGCCCACTGTATTAAGGCCATGGGCCCAGATTACTTTGGAGGGATAATGATCGCCATTCCTTAGGATGTCATGCTATGAGACGATCATGACTTATATTTGAGGACATATATCATTATTCCTCCAAACGTTGGGATTTGAGCCAATGGATTCTTTCGAGTAGGGGTTGAAGGGGTTGGTTACTTTAATTTGGGAATGCCTTCAGGACATCGATGATTTGATTGAGACATGTAGTGTCATGAGGCATGAGGTGTAGGGAAACTTATTTTTAGGTGAAACCTGAGGGTTCATATAGGATATTTACTTTAGGGGATACCTTGGTCCATGGGCCAAGTACCCTCCCTCTTCAAAGATTCTAGTGTTATTGAGGTAGGTGATGGCTTTCTAGTGGCTATTGAGCACCAAAGAAGCTTGTGTTTATTTTGACACATGTACTATTTTTTTACAACTGATTAACACTTATGTTGGGTATTCAAACTTGTGTGGTATCCTATAGAGACTCATTATCACACCCTACACAGGCCCTTTGGAATGTATATAGACTTTATGTTACTGCATTCAAGTAATGGATCAACCTTAGGAGTTGGACTATAGTAGTAGTTTTTCATGGGAGGTTGGAATGAGACCTTGTGGTCTTTCCTTGGATGGAGTTTCTATTTTAGTTTTCCTTTTGTTTCCTTTTTTATCATCATACTTATATGTATTATACCATTGGTCATCCACTGGAGACCTCTTTTTTCATATTCATATGTATGATCTGTATTGTAACCATACTCTATTTTAGTTGCTTGAAGTGATATTCTGGCATGTTTATTTATTTATGATACTTTTTTTATCATTGCTTCCACTATTGTTATATGGTATTGACTGTGCTTCTACCATTATTGGGTCTGTTTCGATTCTGATGAGTCTTATTTTTTAGTTTCATGTTATATATATTTACTTAGACTAGTATTATATCATTCCCCTGAGGGTATAATCTCCCTATTATTACTCATTTACACTCTTGCTTCTTTTCGACAACCTTTGGCATACAGGGAGGTGCGGCTAAGGCCAATGACACCTTTACCTATACCACAAAACATATCTAAACACATCAAAATTTAGGATTCCAAGCCCTATGAGCTTCATGAAAAACATGGGTTTCTACTCTAAGGGTGACTCTGAATCAAAATCGTCAGTAACCTACCATTAATATCTTTTTTTTGTTTCCTCCACTAAACTTTAATCATTCCAACATTTATCTCACCACCCTAATTCAACCAGTTCAGTTGACCTCTTGCAACCGCTACATTATCATTCATGCATCAAGGATTCCCAGCAAGGCACACAAACACCACTATCTATTCCATAAGAGTGATTGACCCATTATTCATGGATATCTAATCTAGGACTCACTTGACTTTCCATTTTCCACACAACAAGGTTCCACACCACCAAATCAGAACTCTCAGCACCCCAATTTAGAAATATAATCTTCTTTACAAAAATATTCACAATGAACCATCTAATAAAAAAGTTCCATCGTAAGTTTCAAAGTGTATATCCATGCTCTAACTTTCTTGGGTCCTTCTACCTAAGAAAATTACTCAGCATCCCCAGAGTCACAGGAAGTTCTCATTCACCTAGGACCTCCTTAGATCACATGATACACAATAAGATCAAACTTTGGATGTCAATAAAACAATATAAAACCATAGACACATGGTTACTCTAAAACTAGGATTTAAAAGTGAACTGAAATTTTATAACAAATCTATTTATTCCTCTTTATTATATATCTCTCGAGTTTACATTTTAATATTTTGATAGGAAAATATGTCACGTGGATAAATATGTTCCTAACCTAAATAATGCATGGAAACATATTTCCCCTACATGCCTACCATGATTCATGCATACCCACCTCATTCCATACCAACTTATGAGTAAAATATCATAAAATAGTAACATCGTACAACAAGTGAATCTCCCAAGGTAAAATAACATCACAATTTTAACAAGTGAACATACGGAATAAAAATTCCTTCCTAGGAACTTGGGGTTTCTCCAACACATGGGATATATACTCCCATACACGAGCTCATTTAAAAGCCTCAAAGTATCCTAGTATCTTGTATAACTTTCCAAAAAAAGTAAATCAATAGAAAATACTTTTCCTCTGATACCATTTTGAAACACCCCTGGCCCGATTCTCCCTCCCATGACCGAATCGGGTGGTTACGTGACCTCATGCACACCACCTCATACGTTGAGGCTGCTGAATAGTTGTGATGGTGTAAGGAATATAGTGGGGATACTATATAATCTATAATAGAGTTAAAATATCAACATAAATAAGTTAAATAAACAATATAATCAACCATAAGATAACCATACATAACTAAATATTTCAAGTATAATTAACCATGCCATGTCATACTGCATGTCAAACTAAATTTCATATTGAAAGTCATGCAAGTAAAAGACTAAAAATAAAATCATAAAGACTCTAAAAATGGGTTCCAAACCCCACTCCCTATCCTATATCTATGTTCCAATTCCAACCATTAATGTAATTAATCAAGTATAGGAACCCTTAGCCTTCTCCATACCTACATCTATGAAGTTTTCTCAGGTACCAAACAATGCATGAACAGGGTGTGAGTACAACTTAGTAGTATGAAACCCATGATGTATAAACAATATAGTCTAAATATAGAGTTCATGGAATAATCTAATAAATATGTGATTTTTTTATAAATTAATCTAGAACATAAAAAAAACTATCGACCCTCAAGATTTGGGTTGGCACTCAGGGTCATCCAAACCTTATTTGGAACAATACTAGATATATCTATAAATTAGTGCATTATCATTTCTATAATATATCATCCATACTACTAGAATATTCCTTAATCAAGGATAAATTTCCCAAACCATGAATCAATAAATAATCTATTTTCCATTCGGCAATCAAGTAACTAAGAATATCACCCTAGATCATTAATTATATACATAAATCTCTCCCTTAGGAATCATGTATAACATATTTACCACCCTTATGAATCAAGTTACCATGAATCTAGACCTCTGGTGGTATATACCCAAGAATATAACCCTAATAAGGTATGCTCCCATTCATCTATCCCTTGAGTGGTATGTAACCATGCATTTAGCCATTAGGTAACACATTACCATACATATATTCATCAGGTGGTATGAAACTATGAACCTATAACTTTTGTGGTATGTATTTATACATCTATCCCTAAGGCATCAATAAATATCAAAGAGTCATACAAGTCAATATGATAAGAAATCCATTTATAATACCAAGATTCAAAAATTCCAAACAAAATTATTTAATCCATATTAGTCAATTCATCAAATTACCAATTAATAATCCATTTATTCCATTAATCTATGTGTAATATCCTATATTTTTCTTGTTATTTACCACTTTTATATTGTTTGTGGACCTTGGTGGTAGTGCCTTGTTCGGGGACAAAGAGCCTTTTATTGGGTAAATGACCTAAATTTTAGGGATGTATGTCTATTTGAAATAAGGGAGTCCAGGTATAAACATGTTAAATGGTTTACTGGGGTTCTACATGGTTTTGAAAGGTTTATAGGTATTTTTATCTCTTAGGCATAAACTGGTATGAGAACTGCTCGTTGGACATTTACACATTGTTAATGTTTTACATGACGTATACATGCACATGAATATGTTATGAACTTGTGAAGGGAATGAAGAGTCACACATCTTGTGAAACTTTCACATCATGTAAAATTAAATAAGGATTAAATATTAACCTGTGGTGATAGGTTTTTTGGTATATCTCTTTAAAAAACAAATACAGGATGTGTAAATGGATTACACACCATGTAAATATCATGAGAATCTGTTTTAAGTAGCACCACATGCCTATTTCTTCTTCCACCATTTTGTGAAGCCCATCCTCTGAAAACCAAGGTGACTCTTAGTGATTCTAAAGAAATTTCATCACCTCCAAAAATCACAGTTTAGTGTTTGACCCCTAGTAGGTTACCTTACTTTTGTATACTTATCCTTTCCTCATTTTTCCATTAAAGCAGTGTTATCTTTTTATTTACATCATGGAAACATTTTGATATTTTTTCTATGTGATCTAGGTTTCATTAATTTATATCCCTAACCTCTTTTTTCCATTAACATTACCCATTGTGGGTGTGGATAAATCTCCCATTTAAAGGAAGGGGGTTTAAAATATAACCCCATGATCTGATTTTAATTTCTAAATTGCATGAAATATACACGATTGTGCTGATAAAATGTTCACATTAATTAATGGATTAAATCAAAATGATAATCATGTAATTGGATCTCTCCTTGGACCCCTTTGGTTCTATTTAGATGTGAAAAAACTTGTGGCTTCCTTCGAAAAAAATGATTTGACAATGTCTTATATATGATTTTAGCATAACATGTGTTTCAGGTAATTGAATGTTATAGATTCACTTTGTAAATTTGGTTCATTTGATTAATTGAATAAATAGGTGAATTAAAAGAAAAATTGTAATTAAAAGAATTAATCATTTCTTCATATGTGTTTATATTGTGATATGCTTGCAGTTTTGATATGATTGTTATTGTGATATGCTTTCTACTATGATTTTTTACTTGTGACATATGTTGTGATTCTTATATAATAGTACAGTCCTTGAAACATTCTACAATGATTATATACCAGGATAGGCACTGGAACATGGTTCGATACTTATATACCGAGCTAGGCCCTAACACATGTTGCAATACTTATATTCTAGGCCAGGCCTTGACACAACTACAATGCATATATAATTTCCTAGGCCCTAACATATTCTGAGATTCTTATATAGTGAGTTTGTCCTAGTGATATTTTATACCATATATATACAACAAGATCATAAAAATTCTGATAGGGTGCCGAAGAAGGTTGATTGATTTATTATATTAATTGATGAATTAATTTATACACTTGTTAATCACATTATTGAATGTACTTATTATCATACTGGTTTGTTTAGACATGATGGTGTTGAACAACTAAGTTTAACTCACACTATACTAGATCTAGAATTTGGTACCTGAGTAGATTACATGGATACAGGTTTTGAAATGGGAAAAGGACTTTGTAGCTGATTTTTTCTTACTAGATGGGTTGAAGGACAGAGATGGGACTAACATGGGGTTCAAGACTGGTGTCATTGGAGTATTTGTTTGACTATTTTATTCTTTTATTTGTATGAACATCACTATTACATTTAGTTTCATTCATCTTGTCATTACATTATTCATTTATTATTTATTGGATAATTCAGTTGGAATTTATTGTTTGGTTTATCCAATGTGTTGTATGGTTTCATTTATTTCCCTCTCTGAAATTTATGTATTTTCCACTGTACTATGACTCTAAACCATAGGATATAGTCTCCCCACTATGTTCACCACATCCCCATTGCTAGTTTGTAGCCTCTAGTGTACGAGGAGGTGTGATTGAGGTAATGTAGCCATCCCATTTCAACAATATGAGAGATTGCTGGATTGGGGTATATTATAAAGTGGAATCAAAGTCTAGTTTATTTTTTGTTTCCTTACCATTTGGGAAAAATAGAAATGATACTAGGATGTGTTAGTACTTGTTAATGATAATTTTTATTAGATTAGCTAACCCATGTATGGGGGAAATCATGAGTGCCTAGAGATGAGATTGTTGTTCATGCTATTTGTTTGTTACGATTTGATGTTATTTTACCTTGGGTGATTCACATGTTGTGTGATGTTATTATTTCTTGAGATTTATACTCCTGTCTTGGTATGGTGTGAGATGATTATGAATGCATCATTATAGGAACATGAGGATATATACTAACATGCATTATTCATGATAAGTATATATTTATTGCAAGTCATATATTTTCCTATATGAATTATGAAATGAGATAGCTGTTATATCAGATAAATAAAATAAATGGATTAATATGTGATACTAAATCACTTATTAATCCATGTATAGAGAGACCATGATCCAATAGTTCTATTTTTTGTCACTTTTTTTGCTGTCGAACTTGTTGTTACCTTGTGTTTTATGGAGTGTGTTTGTCTTGAAGATAAAATTCCACCAAATCATCTTTGAGTTGAGCATCATGAGAGTATAAATTTACAGACTCCAAAGGAAGCTAATCCAGAGCTTCTAGTATCTCTTGAAGATCATATGAATATTGAGATTCTTGATAGTTTCTTGAGGGTCATGTGATCCATGTAAATGGATAGTGTTCACATCATAACTTCTATGTCTAAGCTTACAAGAGAGTTTCAGCTAAAACATTTACCTATGTTCAATGGGGAGGGAGGCCCCCAGGTAGTTGAGTTATGGATCGAGTTCATCTAGATAATATTCATGTACCTCAAGACACCCAAAGAAAGGAGGGCGAAGCTTTCTACATACATGATTTGTGGACTTTCAAATAATTGATATGACATTATGGATTAGTATAATTTGTTAGAGGAGTTATCTTTAAAGGACCACAAGATGAATTTCCCAATCCACTTCTATCATAATACATTGATGGATGAGAAATCTCATGAGTTCATGTATCTGACACAAGAAGGAATTCCATTGATAGAATATGCTAAATGTTTCACTGACCTAAATAACCTTTTTCCATCTATTATAGCTGATGAGGTTTCTAGGGAGAGAAATTTTAAGGATGATATTTTCTATGAGATTAGTTTATAGAAGAAAGTTTATAGTTTGAGAAGTTTTGGGGACATGATGAATTAGACACTCAACACAAAAGGAAATATGGGAGTCCCCAATAAGTGGACAAGCTGTTTCAGTAGGGAGAAATGGGAGTTCTTATTTAGATGATAAGAAATGCTTCTATGATAGTTTTCCCCAAGGAAACAATGGTAAGAGTCGTCAAGGTAGTGGGAAGTCATCTCAGGACCGTGTTCCATTATAGTGATATGATTGTGGAAATTTTGGTCACAAGAAGCCTCAATGTTCATACCCTACCTTAGATATTTGTTCTTATGGCATAATTGGTGATTTTCAGAAGTTTTGTGTGAAATTTACACAATAGAGTAAGGGAATGTGATGAGGACAGACACTTGATTCTGGAAGGGTCTCAACTACCCCTCCGCATAAAGTTAGTTGGAATTCCACTAGAAATTTAGCCTCAGGTTGGGTATGTGGTACCCCAAAACATGAGAGGTAGTGCCACTAATAGGTAAAAACATATGGGAGCCAAACTTGAGCCTAGGGTAGAGGGGAAAGCTAGCTTCATGCTATAAAATATGATCCAACTGGTTTTAATGAAGCACCTTTTACCGTTAGAGGTATGATTCATGTATCATCTACCTTATATTTTGTTTTGTTTGATACATGAGCACTAAATTTCATTATATATATTTTTTAAATTGATTGGGATTGGATATGGAGATCATAGATGGGGTCATAAATATTGACACATTGTTGGGAGTGAGGTATGAGGGTATCTAGTGCTTCAAGAACTATTCTCTTGAAATTAGTGGAGATCATATCCTCTGGGAACTTATTGTACTGCAATTGATAGGATTCGATTTGATTATTGTTATCAATTGGATAGTTCAATAAGATGCTCATATTGACTATTATCATAAGTGATTTACCTTTCTACCTCCATATAGAGGTAGCTATACTCACCAGGGTGAGTGGGATCCTCAGGTGGTCATGTAGGACCAATTCAGTACAGATTGGATTGTCTCACAACTCAGATAGAAAGTCTAATTTTGGATTATAGAAGAATGAATCAAGATAATTTTTCTCCAATGGTGTAATTTTCTTTGGACATATTTCTTAAAAATTTCTTTATCTTACCGCCCAAGAATTACATTGATTTCACGATCGACTTGGTTCTAGGAGTTGAGCTAGTTTCTATCCCACCTTATATAATGGAACCAACATAGCTTCATAAGTTGAAAGGTAAGTTGGAAGATATAGAATCCAAGGGTTTCATATGAACTAGTACATCACTTTGGGGTTCTTCAGTTATTTTTACCAAGAAGGTTGATGGGGTTTTTCACTTATATGTTGACAATTAGAGACTGAACAAAATGATTGTCAAGACCGGTTTCCCCTTATATGCATTGAGTATCTCTTTGATCAGTTGAGAAGTACCATGATCCTTTCTAAGATCAACTTGAGGTCAGGGTACCACAAGCTAAGGGTGATACCATCATATATACCCCAAACTACTTTTAGGAGAAATTATGATTTATATAAGTTTAGATTGATGTCGTTCGGTTTGACCAATGCATCAATAGCAATCATGGCCTTGATGAACTAGATATTTCATCCTTTCCTGGATTGATTTTTGATAGATTTTTTGAAAAAGTCTTATGGTAATCCCTATCTTCATATGATCATGAAAAATATATTAACACCATCTTGAGCATATTGATAGATTATCATATTTATGACCAGCTATCTAAATTTAGTTTCTATATTGATAGATTACACTTCTTCGACTATATTATCCCAGAGGTTGGAAAATTGTTGGACCCAATGAAGGTTTCAACCATGGTATCTTGGGAACAAACCAAGTATATATTCAAGATTAGGAGTTTTTTGGGTTTATCAGGTTATTATCGATGCTTCATTCATGTATTATCCCATATATTAGCACCTATTTATAATTTTACCAAGAAATGAGTTATGTTTTTTAGGTACGATGCTTGTGAGAGAGCTTTCCAGAGCATTGATCCTCACTTTTTTAGTGCTGGGTAAGGCATTTAGCATGTACTATAATGAATTAAGAGTTATAATCATAGCATTTCTGATGAAGGTAGACCTAGTGGTTACTTATAATTTAATATACGTGAGACTACATGAGAATAATTATCCTACTCATGATTCAGTGTTGGCTGTGGTGGTATATTCCCTAAGATTTAGGAGACAATATATTTTTAGAGAGATGTTTGTGGTGTACATAGACCACAAGATCCTCAAGTACATATTTTTTCAGTGATAATAGAACCTTCAACATAGGAGGTGGGTTGAATATCTTCACTATTTAAATTTCATATTGTCTTATACACCAAGAAAGGGTAAAATCTTTTTTGATGATTTGATTCTCATGACGCAGATAGAAGAATTGTGGGAGTCTTTCAATGAGTAGGGGAAGATTAAATTTTTTTATCCATGAATCTAGATGTTTTGGAGTCTCCAAGATACATAGCTTTGACTTCGACATTTGTTATACCCATGATTTTGGACCAGATCAAGGCATAATAGTTTTTTTATCTAGAGGGATTAGTTCTGAGAGACAAATTATATGGTGGGGAGACACTATTAGGATGGTCTATTAGTAGTGGAAATTATATTATTTATTTTGGTCAAGTACGGGTTACTACAATCTTTCATGAGTAAATGATGAGAGAATTTCAAGCCTCTATATATATGGTACATCCTAGTTTGAAAAAAATGTATTGTGATCTCCATATATAGTATTGGTGGTCAGAAATGAAGAAGTAGGTAGCATGATTATTGGTGAGATGTTTCACCTATCAACTAGTAAAGGCCGAGCATCATAGGCTTGGTAGGTTATTAGATACTTTTCCCATTCTATAGAGGAAATGGGTTGATGTAACTATATATTTTACGATAGTATTACCCAGGACACCTCTTATGAATGATGTTGTATGGTTGATTCTATAATAAATGAATAAGTTATCCCATTTCTTGAATATTATAGAGTCACTCACTATTGATGATCTAGGTAGTCTCTTTGTGTATAAGATATTTCAATTACATGGTGTTCCAAGGAGCATTGAAACTAATCAAGATCCTCATTTAACTTCTTAGTTTTGGAAGGGTCTTTAGACCACTCGGGGATCATAATTTATTCTGAGTACATCCGATCATTTTCAAACTAAAAGTCAATTTGGGAAAACTATTTATGTCCTGGAGGATATGTTAAAAGATTGTTTTTTATTTTTCAGTGGTTTATGGAAAAAATATAAGGAACTTGTGGAGTTTTCATATAATAATAGATTCTATTCATCAATTTAGATGGTAACTTTTAAGGATTTGCATGGAAGGTCGTGCTATTCTCCTATTTTTTGGTTAAAGGTATGTTAATGAGTGCTTGATGGGAATAGTCTTATGCAATAGACATATGAATAGGTTCAATTGATCTAGAGGTAGTTGGATACCATATATAGTAGGAATAAATCATACAATTACCATCATATATGACCTTTGAAGCTCAAGGTTGGCCATCATGTTTTCCATTAGGTGTCGTCTAGGTTGAGGAAACACCATATCATGAAGTTGGGAAAGTTATAGCCTAGGTTTTTCAATATGTTTAAGATATTGGATATGATATGTCTATTGGAATACTAATTATCCCATCTGTAGATATACAGTGCTATGAATGACATGTTTCATGTGCCACAACTTAATTGATATTATACTGACCCTTCTCATGTAATAGAAATTGAGGACTTCAAGATTTTTGATGATGCATCCTTTGAAGAGAATCCAATATGGATTTTGGACCATAGTGAAAATTATCTTTTGGGTAGGGATATACCTACAATTTGAGTGTAGTGGTAGCATGGGTGTGTTTAGGTAGTTATCTAGGAGGGACAGTTTGATATGTGAGCATAGTAGTCAAACTTATTCACTGAAACCCCATAATGATTCTTGGAGTAGCTTAGGGATGAACTATTATATGGTGGAGAGGTTGTAAGATCATCCCTTTTTCAAGGAATGTATCTCTTTAAGTTTTTCACTAGACCTTGGTGGATGAGTCTTTTTCAGAGAAAGAGATCCTATTGTTGGGTAAAATGACCTAAAGTTCAGGGATATATGTTTGTTTGAATTAATGGATATTGGGTATAAACATGTTAAATGGTATAAAAGGGGTTTTCATGGTTTGTAAAGGTTCATAGGTGTTTGGAGATATTATGCATAAAATGGTATGAGAACTACTCACATGACATTTACACATTGTGAACATTTTACACTATGTGTAAATTCATAGGTAGATGTCATGAACCAGTGCAGGGAATGAAGTAGTTACATATCAATTAAACCTTTCATGTCATATAAAATTAAAGAAGGGTTAAATATTAACCTATGGAAATGGGGGGTTTTGGGGGATCTCTTTAAAAATAAATACACGAAGTGTAAATAGATTACATTCTGTGTAAATATTACAAGAAGAAGATTTAACTCGAGTTATATGCCTGTTTCTCATTCCACTATTTTTTTCATCCCCTCCTATCAAGACCTAGGTGACTATTGGAGATTATGATGTGATTTTATCACCTTAAGAAACTGTGGTTTGGTGTTTGATCCTTAGTAGGTCACCTTTCTTTGGTCCTTTTCTCATCTACACATTCTTCCATTGAAGCAATGTTATATTTTTATTTCTTCTATGGAATCATGTTGATCTTATTTCCATGTGATCTTGGATTCCATAATTGATTTTTCTTTCCCATATTTCCATTAGTGTTACCCTTTGTTGGTGTGGATAAATCACTCATTTAAAGGTAGGGGGTCTAAAACCTAACCCCATGATCTGGTTTCTATTTCTAAATTTCATAAAATATACATTATTGTGCCAATGCAATATGAAAATTAATTAATGTATTAAATGTAAATTATAATTATGTAATTGGATATCTTCTTGGATCCCTTTGTTTCTATTGAGATGTGACCAAGCTTCCTGTTTCCTTTGAAAATAATGAATTTAAAATGGATTATATATGATTTTAGCATGATATGCGTTTCAAGTTATTGCTTATTATAGATTAACTTTGGAAATAAGTTTTATTTGATTAATTCAATAAATGGATAAATTTATAGACAAATGGTAATTATTAAAATTAACCATTTGGTCATATGTGGTTATATTGTGATATGCTTTATGTTGTGATATTCTTGTTATTGTGATATGCACTTGTGACACATGATGTGATGCTTATATACCAAGCTAGGCCCTAATTAATGTTGTAATTCTTATATACTGGGATAGGACCTGACCCGTTTTTCGATTATTATATATCGATCTAGGACCTGACACATGTTGTGATGCTTATATAACATGATAGGCCCCGACACATGCTATAATACTTATATATTTGACTAATACCTAACATGTACTCTGATGATTATATACCGAGCTTGGCCCTGACACATGCTGCGATGATTATATACTGGTCTAGGACCTAAAATATGCTAGGATTCTTATATAGTGTGTTTGGACTAGTGATGTGTTATACCATGTGTATATGGTTATGGTTAGCATGGCTTTGCTACTTGCTCAGAGACGTTCCTGTAGGATGCTGAAGCATGTTGATTGATGTATTATATTAATTGTTAAATTAATTTCTACACATGTTAATCATATTATTTCATGCAATTATTAGCATAATGGTTTGTTTATACATTGTAGTGTTGACCTACTGAGTTTTACTCACACCCTACTTAGGTATTTGTTTGGTACTTGAGAAGATTACATGGATGTAGGTTTGGATAAGGGAAAAGGACCTTGTAGTTGATTAGTTCTTCCTGGATGGGTTGAAGCATAGAGACCAGACCGAGGTGGGGTTTAGAACTGGGGTTATTGGAGTCTTTATTTGAGTATGCTATTATTTTATTTGTATGATCTTCAACATGTCATTTAGTTTCATTCATCTTATCTTTTTAAATATTCCTTTATTGTTTATTAGATTATTCTGTTGGAATTTATTGTTTGGTTTATCCACTATTTTGTATGGTTTCTGTTATTTCTATACTCAGATATTTATATATTTTCTACTATAATAAGACTCTAAACTAGGGGTATAGTCTCCCGACTATGTTCACCACACCCCCACTACTAGTCAGCAGCCTCTGGAGTATGCAAAGGCATACTTGAGGTCACGTAGCCAACCCAGTTTGGCCAAACAAGAGAGTTCTGAGCCAGGGGATGTTACAAAAAGTTACTAATTATGAAGATAATTTTAATAAATCATTACACATATGAACTAATACATGTTTCATATTCATAATAAAACACATGCACTTTACATATTGTTATCATGACCAATCCATTTATATTCCAATTAACCAATTTCAATCCAAGTGATTTATTATTGATCCAATTACATCAATTCATATTCTATTACAATTAAATAAATTCTCAACCTATTCCAAATTACATTTTTGAGTTTATTCTAAAGAAATTTTCAATTTAGAAAGGGCTCTAGGTTTATACATTTCAAATTTACAACCTAGGGTCAAAGGTTGACTCACCTCTCAGGTGGTTAAAAGTCTTGGTCTGAATGCCAATGGGTACAATGGGATCCATGGGAGGTATAAGAATAAGGTTTCATTAATTTTAAAGTGTTAAAAATTAGGAAATGTCACACACATGACATCCCTATATGATCACACACTTTTTAAATACTAGAGAAACAAAAATAACATTAGGGAGTTGTTTAAGACCATCCACCTTAGGGATGAAGAAGAAGGAAACTAAGATCGATTTCTAGATCAATGTTCCACACAATGATCCTATATGGAAAATGGTTGACACAAAATTTCAAGGCTGGAAGAAGAGGATACAAGAATAAGACAAGGGTATTTCATCAAAACTAAGAAGAAATCATTGATTTTGGATCACCAAGTTGAAGAGTGGATAAAAAATTCAAAGAGAGGTGTTGGAGGAGCCTTAGAGAACCTTTAAAATCCCTAAAATCAAAATTATGTTAAAATGAAAGGTATAATAGGTTATTAAATGGTATTTTAAGGTGAATAAATACATTTTATCCCCTCAATTATGAGCCTAGTGTGACACCACCACCTGGTCGGTGGGCACCACCAGTCAGTCAACGGTGACATCTAGTGCACTTGTTCAGCTAGAAATCCCATCGAATATCTAGTGGGTTTCCTATAAGATACCCACTCTACCTAGATCCCATTGTATGAATAGTGAGACTCTAGTGTATTTACTAAGATACTAGAAACCCCATCGGTAGGCTGGTGGACAATATCAGCCAGCCGACGACTCTACAGTCTCTCCATAAATACAAACCATCTCTAGCCTCCCGCTAGCTTAGATTCCTGAGTCTATGAAATCTCAAGGACTTTTTTTATAATTGTAAAACTGATTCCTTAACAAGGGTGAATTGGTTTAAGAATAGTTAAAGTGGATCATCCAAAAAATTAAAAATAAACATGCCCAAAAAAATACGGGATCTTACACACCAGGTACCTGATGTGAAACCTGGAGAGGGGGGGGGGGGGGTGTACCTATTAAAATACCACTAGAATTATGGTGGGATACCATAGGGTTCCTATGGGGGACAATCAAGTACTTGATAGGGTATTGATACGATGTTTTTAAAAGGGGAAATTATCTTTTTTTTTATTTCCTTTATTTTAGTTTGTCTTTGGAGTCTTCATTTCCAGGACATTCGATCATAGGGATATCCATATCCATATCCATTTCCATCCCCCTTATCCCCTTTAATATTGTTGGAACCAAATTTAATTAAAGCACCCTAATGGGAGTGGGATGGAGAGGCTTAATTAGGATTTGTACCAATTAAAACATTTTCTTTTTTCATTAGTACTCTTAGACACATGAATCTTGTTCCCATGTTAGAGAAAACACATTCAATCTCTCATTCGTACTCAAACTAAGAACACTAAATAATAATATAGATACAAAACATAAAACACATAGAAAATACTTATTTTACTTGGTTCACTACCAAGGGATAATCCAAGGATCATACATCGATGATTTGTCGATGTACCAGAGTATAAAACTACACATTTTATGATTTATAATTTATTTTAGAAGGTAACATTGGAAATCCAGGGGAACTCTCTCTTCCTATAACTTTTTACACTATATTGAGATAATTCTTGGATTGTTTATAGACTTTTGGGTCTTATTCAATAGTTTAATGACATGTTGTTATATCTTTATTCATCATAAGACTCTTATTGCATCATAGCTCTTAATTTGATGCTTTTTTGATCTTTTATTCATTGTGATATCCTTCTTTTATACATAATGAGACCAACTCCTTGATGTAAGGGTTGAATTTATTTCTTTTAAATAATACAAAAAATTCCTTATTATAGAAAAATATAATTCTATAACAATAATTATCATGTTTCCTTCTTTCTTCACCAACAAAAGGTTATAGTGTAATATTTCTTCCTCTTTTTCAAGCCTTAACTCTTTAACTAGACCAGATATAACAATGGAATCTTATTTGGAGATCTCCTATCCTCCCTATTGATGAATGTATCAATATTTATCTATATTCTATCTATATCCTAAACTACTATGAGTAGTTTTATAGGATTCATAGAACCGAACCTTAAACCAAGTGTTGAGATCAAATCTACTTCCTCTCCACTTCTGAGATCATATCGAATTCCACATAAAATATGGTTTGGTAAAAAACATGCTAGTTATATCAAGTAAACTCTTGAAACCTTAGACGTATATGCCTTTTTTAAAATATTGAATGAAATTTATAGTTATTTTTTAATCTTACCCTTCATATCTTGACTCATTCCTTCACATAGTAGTCTCCTCAACTCCAACCATTTCACAACATGTTACCCATATTTATGACATGGTGTTTAGAAAATAACCAGATATAGAAAATATGATCTATAAATCACTTTTAATTATTTTTAATATAATATACTAATATTTTTAGTTTATCACATCCTTAGAACAATTCATGGAATTTGGTTATGCTTCATGGAATGTACTTCTATTTCTGTATATGATAGATCAAAGCTTCAAAATCATGGACCTATTGCCTTCATCATGATCATTCGTTGTAGTGCAGTCACCTTAGTCATATTTTTTCATTAAGATTATTATGGTATGATTATTCCTCCATAGAATGAGAATATCCACTTCTGAATCACTGAAATCCACATGATCTTCTTCGAGACATTATGTTTGAGTCACTTCGTGTGACATAAAATTCTAGAACCACTAAAATTTACACGACCTTCTTTATGATAGGAATGATTGTGTCATGGAATGTAATAAATAAATTTTAAAATGTGAAAAATACCACATTATATCCTAATAAAAATAATGTAGTACATGTCTCTTCAAAATTTAGCTAATTTTCTATTTTTTTATCATTATGTAGCCTATAAAGTTGTGGTGTGGCTGCCATTTCTTCTAAAAAATGGAAAATGTTAAAATTTTATATTTTCTATACGTCTTTTTCCAAATATATTATGCATATTACTAGTATATGTTACATATATTGGAATGTATCGTACCTTTGTATTTTTTTATGAATTATACTCCCTTTCAGCATGATTCATGTACTCAAGGAATGATATATTCTTTTCCTACTAATTTTAGAATTTTAACATGTATATTCAGCCATGCCTTCATACTTCTAGAAGACAACTCAATCTTCTCATTTCATCTTTATTCCTTTATAAATCAATTCATACCATTTCCAAAACCAAGGCCTTGATATATGTAGGTATAAAGGTGTATCTTTGTATTCCTACACAAGTGTAAGTTCTTACATGTGAACTTACCTAAATCTTCAATAAACATTCTCACATCACAAATCCATTATTTGATCTCTTTTTTAGGGATTGAAAACACATCCAGTGATTGAAAAATATCCAAAAATACCTTTGGATCAAACCTCATTGGTTCCAAAAATCCCCCCATATTTTTATACAATCATAAATCCATCCTATATAAGAGTACAAAAAATACCTCCAAGGGTATACTTTTTTTATCCTTTTATTTTTTACTTTTTACAAAAAAATGAAAAAATCCTTATAGAATCTTCACCCCCCATTTAATAAGAAAGTTTCAAATGGTTTTCATATCCAGTTTTTTATTTTTCAATCTCTCTAGATTTTCATTCAAGTTATCTTCCCATATATTTAAAAACTACATAGGGTTATATACATTATCTCTAATTACACTCTCTCTATATTTTCTATAATGATAAAAAATATCTTTATGTGGAAAATTGAACCTTATCAAATTCTAAAATCCTGATAGGGAAAGACAGTTCTCCACTTTTTCTACACAATCCTTCCCCTACTATTTGATACCACAATTTGAAATCCAAAAAACCTCTTCGATATATCAACCATTTAATTATTTTCCTTAAAATATTAATCAATTACAAACCATTTCTAAATTAGCCATGGTTCTTTAGATTTAGGCTTAACTTACCACATTCCAATATTTTTTCTTTACTTCTTTACAAATGATTCCATGGCTCTTGTAAAATCTGTTGGTACCAAAAATTAGAAATAAAATCCACATTTTACCTTCATCCCTGATTCCACCACATGATAACAATTATTGAATAAACACCCTTATATAATTTTTTTAATTTAATACCTTAATACTCTTATTAAATATAATAATTATATATTATTCATCCTTAAAGAACCTACCTTTTCTCCTTAACCCATTTAAAATTTTATTATATATTTTAGTGAGTGAACTCACTACTTATAATTTGAGTCATTGAAAAATACTCTATCTCTACTGAGTTATAACACAGTGTTGGAATTAAGATTCTAAGTTAAAAATATCAAAGATATCCATTCCACTCACTTACTTTCATAGATAATGTTTTTCAAATACAAGTTGATCCCTTACTCCTTTCATTAAATATTCCTTTAATATCAATCACACTAACACTAGAACACAAAAAAATAAGGAATAAGGAAAAATCATATGAGACATACCATATTTTGAATCAATTGATGCCTATAATTTCTAATAATTTTGAATCAATTGATGCCTATAAAATCCTTCATCTCTTGAAACCATATCTTGAGATATTTTTTGCACGGATTACTAATTGTTGGTAATTATATTTTCTTATAATAAATTTTTGGTATCCTAAAAATAAGTAGGTGATACCACATTTGTTAGTAAAATAATAAATATACATGTACTCCATGAATATTACTACTTTATCCATCAAGCTGTATTGTATTACTTAATGGTCTAATACTACTTGAATAATGGAATGATATTATCATAGATGTATTGACACCAGTAGAACTTTCAAATACATATTTGACACATATTAAACTTTATATCAAACTCTACATCATTTTATCTTCTTTATCACCACATTAAAGTTCCAAATTAATATTGGAAATCCAACATGGATACTTTTTTACCACATACTATGTCACATCAGGGCTTCGATACCAATTTATATTTTTTGAGCCTAGTACCAATTAAAAACATCCAACAATATGAATATACTTGTTTCATGTATCTACCTTAAGCTCATAACATTTTTTAGTATAGTCAAAATATATTCTGTTAGCACAACCACCCCATGGATCTTATCTCCCCCTTAATGCAACACCACTTATAATAGATATTAGAAACATTTGACACATGGGGAGAGGGGTACCTCCAGTATCCTCAAGTTGAAGATTGTGGTTGTTCATTGTAAATGATCCATTTATTACCAAATTTCTTCCAAGATTCTCTAGTGATTATACTTTTGATTATACTACTTATGAAAATTTCATTCCACATGATTTCTATAAGATTATTTATCTTTTTTGGATTGGGATCTATCTCTGTTGTGAGACTAGTCCCACTTCTAAAAGTTCCCTCCATTGATGAATTTTTCTTGCATACTTCTTCATGATTTCTATTCCAATGAAGGTCTCTTCAACCAGACTTATCTTATTTCCTAGTGGTATTATTTGTGAAACCACTAATACATGCCTCATGTTTGTCCTATTAAATTTCCATTAGTTGTACTTAGTGAATCTTTCTTAACATGTGCTTATTTTTTACTCATACCTAGAGATGATTTATATTTTTATTCATATTAAATGTTTTATTAATTTAGTTACAAGAGGATTTTTGTGACTAAATCATCATAGATTCTTGATTATCCATTCATTTAGATCTATGTGTTTCCTCTAAGGGAGTAAATATATTTTCTATCTAAATATATTTTCCTTCAATGTAGATCATCTCCTTATATGTCACATGAATAGAGGAATTAATTATAACACATTGAGATAATTTCCTTATTTAATCAATTTACATATGTCTAATATTATTAAAAATAAATCATATCCTAGAAAAATCAGTCCTCTTGTTTTTGCTTCCTATTGGATATGTTATCATAGAAAACTTTATTCTTCTATTGAGCCCTTGGGATTCTAAAAACACACTCATGGGTTACCCATTATTATATAATAGTAACACTCTATTTCTACCTTCTTTTAATATAATTTATTATTAGATTTTTAATGATTTTTTTAATTTTGGACTATATATTTGAACTTCCATTCCTTTCACTTTTTATGGCTTCCATGGAGGGAATATATAAATTTTTTTCCATTAATGATTTTATATTTGACTCAATCCCTATAATATTATTATACTTTCCATTTACTGAGAATACATATCCTTTAACATTGAGCCATATTCTAATTCATATTTTATCATCTATTCAAATTTTATTTTGATGGGGATAATACTTTCTTTCTATTATTTCGCCATGGAAATTTGTTTACCATTATTTTTTGAAATTTATTAGAGTATATTAATTTCTCCATTCATATTTTATCCCATATTCATTATTTCATAATTTAATTCCGATGCTACTTTATTCATACATTTTTTATTTATATATAGGTATTCAATGAATGCAATGTCTAGTTGTTGAGTAATTTCCTATTAATCCACCATCTCATACATGGATTGGATCTTTTCTGGATTTCTGCATGAACATACACTAAACTAATGGCTAGATTTCATTAGAAATTCTTCCATGGATTCCACACATAAGTCTATATCATGGGGTTATTATGTATTTTCAATTTTTCAATAAACATATAAAACATAATTAGAATAAGATTTTACAATATAGTAAGAAAACTTGAACTCTATTGGAGAATTTATCTTATTGTTATTCTTATTTCTTTTTGAAAAAAGGTTTTCATTACTAAATTTCAAGGATGATTCCAATGTATCCTTAACCTTAACCATTTTCACATATATCACTTCTAAAATATTCACATCTCAAATAAAGTAGCACAATGAGTAGTTTTATTATAAACTTAACTAAAAAAGATCTAATCATGATCATTTTCACCTTGGAATCACCCAATCTCTCACCATTCTTGTTAAAATAAAAATCTTAATGTATATATTACACCACCTATGTAACAAAAGACTATAGAAACATGAAAATTTCTTCTTATAAACCAATAAATTTAGTTCCTATAAAAATAGAGGCTTAATCATGGATTCAATGTGTATAAAAAACCAAAAATAGATATAGATATTGAACTGAAATATATAACATTTTGGTTTGGATACCACTTGTTGGGACTAGATTAACCTAAGCACCTTAGTGAGGGTGAATTAGGGGGGTGTATTGATTAACAATTTATCCTTTTTTATTGGTCCACTTACATATATGAATATTATTTCTATGATAGTAGGAACCCATTCAATCACTCAGTCTTACTCTTACTATTCACAAAGAGTAATAAAACAAATACAAAAAGTAAAGCACATAGGACATGGTGATTTTAATTGGTTCACCACTAAGGACTAATCCAAGGAACATACACTGAAGGGGTTTCGATATATTGTATTATAATACTATACACTATATGTTTCAAAACTTGATTAAAAAATATACTATTGAAACAGGGGAAATATCTCTTCTTATATATTTTAACACTTCTTCAAGATAAGGATTGGATAGTTTATAGAATTTCATATCTTATTCAATAGTTTAAGGAAATTATGGTATGTCACTATTTAATGTGAAATGATATATGAATCATTGTTCTTGATTTGATGCTCCAATTATATTTGGCCTAAAATATGTTCCTTATTCAATTACCAATGTGACCAACTCTTAGATGCGTGGGTTAAATCTATTTATTCCACAAAATACAACAAAAAATCCTTCTAGATGAATAGAATTCCAAAATAGGAATTATGGGGTTTCCTTCTTTCTTTACCAACTAGATGTTGTAGTGTAATCCCTTTTCTTCTTCCTTAGTCGTCCACTCTCAAACTTGACCAGATATACCAATGGAATCCTCTCTATTTCTCACATATTCCCCTTATTTTTGGATGTATTAATATATATTTACACTCTCTCTATATATAGAACTTCTATGAAAAGTTTTATAGGATTAATGCAGTTAACACTTAAACCAAGGATTGAGATCAAATCTCCTTCCACTCCTCTTCATGGTGCATACTCTACTTCTAGTACTTAATATCTCATTGATCAAAAAGCATGAAACTATTGCCTTCTTCAAAATTAGTAGTTCTAAGATTGTCTCCCCAATCACATTTTACAATTGTAATTGTTTTCTCATGATAGTTACTATATGAAACAATCATATCCAGTCTAGAATAATTGAAATTTACAAGACTATATCCACAACATGATGTTTGAGTCATGATGTGTAATAATAACTTTTAGAACCATTAAAATTATCTTGACCATCTTTATGGTGTGATTAATTACACCAAAACATGTAATAAAAAACTCTACATTTAAAAAATTAAGAAATATTTTTTCTATTTAATAAATTTTATGTATTTTAGTTCTCTTGAAAACTCAATTGTTTTTTATCATTTTTACATCGTGGAATGACCTATAAAATCACCGTGTGGCCAAATTTTTTCATAAAAAGTGGTTACAAAGAAAAACTTAAATTGTTTATGCTTATTATTATAAATATAATAAAAAATATTCCTAGAATATATTACATACATAGGAAAGTATTTTTCATTTTCCATTTTTTAAAATTCCACTCGCTTCTTGGCATGTTTTTTGAGCTCATAGAGTGATATGTCATTTTCAATCCACTTATATGATCTTCAAAAGGTATCTTTAGCCATGAATTAGGATTTCATAATATAACTATGTCTTATCATTTCATATTCATCCTTCTATAAATCAATGCATACTATTTCATAACCAATACCTTGATATATAGAGGTATCAAGGTGTCTCTTTTTATTCCCCCACAAGTGTAAGTTCTTCCATGTGGAATTCTCTAAAAATTTAATGAACATTATAATTTCATCAGTTCTTAATTTTAATGGTTCATTAAGGATTGAAAAAACATCTAATGATTGATAAATAATTCAACATCAAAAACATTTGGTTCCAATAAACCCCCTTTAGAACTATGGTTTTTGGTTGTTCTTCATTCATAATTTCAAGAAAAATTCCTTATATTACTCCTCATTAATTATTATTTTTTATATTATTTCTAATTTTCGTTGATTGGAATAGGGATTTCATGATGAATTTCACTACATCAAAGTGAAATCCATCCAAGATGGTGGAGATTTTTTGTATTTTCATTATAGGAATATTAGGAAGAGGGATTACATGCCATTTATTTTCATTATGATGAGAGTTCATTGTTTGGTATAATATTCTATGAATTTTTTTTTGTATTTAAATATATATATTTTTGGGTTTTAGAATTTAATATTTATATTTTGGGTGTTTTGGAATGTTATTTGAAGTTTTTATAGGCGTTTTGATTTATCTTTTTGCATGAAATGTTTAAAAATGTCAATTTAACATTTTTAAGAAGCTTCTTTGGGTTTATAGAGTGTGACACTCATTATTGGGTTATAAAGGAAGGTGGTATCAACCCCCACTAGGTTTAGTTGGGAATTTCTTGTCATATTTTTACAATTTTATTTTTAAAACTTTAATAAAATCTAAATTGACTATTTTATAAATACAGATTGGAAGTTTTTATATGTTTATTTCCATGATAAATCAATTAATTATTTATATTAATGTTACACAAGTTTGTTTAATTATTTATTATACTTTTACTCTCTTCCATAACCTTATAGTGTTTATAGATGAATTATAAATTTTGGGACAAGTCCTTATTATTATTATTTTTAATGATAAAAAACTTAAGGGATTTTTTGGTTTAATTATTTTATTACAAAATGATAGTTGATTGATCAAGTTCATGGTTGTGTTAAATTATATACCTCTGATTATTTATGTTGTCCCTTAGATGATTTATGATGATTTTTCAAACTAAGTTTCACTATCATGTTTATTATTCATTTTAAAGGATGTTTCCCTTAATTATTTTCTATTATAAATTTAAAAAATAGTAAATCATTCTTTTATATTAAATACTTGAATGGATTATAAGTCAACTAATGATAATTAACCTTTGCTTAAGATATTTCATTGATGACTATGTAATGTATGAGTTTAAAAGTCTTGAATGGGGTGATTTAGACATGTGATATTCTAATGAAATTATAAAATAAATTATTGTTTAATCATAAATATTAAATTGGTTAAAATATTCTTATATTGGGTATGGGTAATGGGGGAAGTGACTTTTTTGAGAATGGTTAGTCAAAAAGCACTTTCATACCTAGAGACTTGGGATAACTAGAGGGTGGTGTTTTTTCTGATGTAATTCCAAGGAAGGGTTTACATTGAGGATAACTAGTTTATTCACTTCAATTATTTTTTTCACTATCCTTTTATTATCTACTAGTTAGTGATTATTTGAGTCACCCTTAATAATTATTATAGTTTCCTTTGATTTGAGAATTATTATACTGGATTTATCCTTCATCGATTATTTGGTTCATTTTCCTCTCTACCATTTCTTATTTAATTTATCACACTTATCATCTATCATGCCTTTAAGAAATTTTTGATGAATAGTATTTGTTTCCTTGGGTTGATAGGTTTGTGTTGTTGTGGACTCCCCTTTATTAATTTTATTCTCCTTGGGGTCATTATATTCCTAGATCGATTCTCTTGTGGTATTCGATTATATTATATTTTGATATGAGTGTTGTTACAGATGGGTGATTAGGTTGGTGAACAAGGTATGTATAGGAAGAGGGTGATGTTGTGGTGGTATTGATATTGAGGGAGTGACCTTAGAAAAATTGGTTATTTGTGTTTGTGTGTCTTTTTAAATACTCCATTTATGTGTAGAGGGTTATGCATGGATAGGGACTAAAAACATTCCATGGCTTGAGAAAAAGATTCATGCGGGATTTGAATAAGAGTTATTGTAATATATGAACCATCTTGGTGGATTAATTAAGTGTAAAGGATTACTGAGTAGTGAAATCCTTGTATTCCCACATGTAATTCATTTTTATTGATTTTATTTTTTATTATGAATTATTGTTATTAATACCCATGATAAGAGTGATGGACCTCCATGAGATTGATATATTGTAGTTTTATTTCAAATGGATTATTATAACACCCTGAACTAAATCACCAGGGTTGAGCTGCAGTTCCACATAACCTTAGGCATTCAATAGAGGCTTTCGACAAGCAGTGAGGGTCTAAGGAGGAATCATTGGGATATTATACCCTCAATGAGAGTAAAAAATAAAAAATAATAACCAAACATGTAAAAATATAATATTAGAGTATGAAAAAACCAATAAAAATACCATATGTAATGAATGAATATAGAAATAACAGACTTGTATGGTTAAACATGAATATAGGACACTAATATCCAATTTGGATGATCTTATACACAATATTGAAAAGGAATAAAAGTATAAAAATTATTTTCACCAAACTCAAAGTCTCAGCACCTTCCAAAAATCTAGACTCATAGTGAGCTATCCTGCTAGATGATCAAACCCGAGCCTCAGATGAACCTTTACCTACAAAAATTGAGGGAGTTTTGGGTACCCAAGTTCCATAGCTTCCCAACCATACCTACTTCAGATACATTCCATAAGGATAACTGAAAAGGATTTTGTAAGGGATCTAGAGCTATCCATAAAGCTAGTAAACATGTCTCTTCATAATATCTATACATCAAGTTGGATGATGATATAAGGCCAGCAAACATTTATCTCATACGTATTAAGGAATCGATTCAGATTAGAACATAAGGCCATCACATTCTGGATACCTCATGGGAAAGGCATCAATAATGTCAAAACCTGTCTCACTCATAGGTTAGGACTCAGGGCCTTCATGCCCTTTCCATGCCCTAGGTCCATCCATAAGGTCATCGTACCCCAACTACCTCTACCAATGGTTTGGCCAAAAGGCCATCACACCTTGGCCTATACCCAGGACCATTTTCATCATCATTTCGTTTCACACACACTCTCTATCTAAGAAATATCCATATATTCACATTACACCTTTCCCAAGAAACAAATCTATGCCTCCAAAGGAAATCTAATAACACATAACAGGGTAGATTATGCAAGGTTATAACATAAGTTGCAATCATGGGAATTTAGTAATAACATAAAAATACATGTGGTAATCATAAAAAATGGTATAAAAAGATACATAAGAATACTCCTAAAACCAAGCATCATATATGGAATTCATAACCACACACACACACATGAGATCATTATTTTAAACATTTCTATGGGCTACACATGCACACAAATGTGATCAATAAATCAAAAATGGTCTCATAGGATGCACATTCACCCACTTGTGATCAATACATAAAACATGGTATCATGGGTTACACATGCACACACATGTGATCAATACATCAAACATGGTCTCATGGGAAACACACACACCCACATGTGATCAATACATGTAATTAATAACTCAATTATGAATTAAGGGTAATTTGAACAATGTGGAAAACCTCATATCACATTCCAATAACATTGAATAAGACGATAATGTATATTACATGAGACCACCAACTTTAAGCAGATACAAATAAAAACTAAGAAAAGTCCAACAACTTTTTCAGAGTCTATCCAAGTACCTCCAACCTTTATCAATCACCACGAGGTTTTAACTATTACCCGATCATTCTAAATTAATTAATTATGCAAAATTATTATTAATTTAATGATTACAAGAAAACTTATAACCAAATTTAAAAGGAATAATTTCTAAAAGACTCACCAAATATCACCACCTAGCCAAAACCATGACCAACCACCCATGAAAGGTTCGTAAAACACTTATGAAATTATTTTAGAAAAATCCCTATCGCATGGAAACAAAATGAAGGAAGATTTAATATAATTAAGTTGTAACATTTATAAGAGTTTAATAAAGTGATGTACCTTATCTAAAAAAATCTTACAATAGATTTTGGGCCATTCTTGGCACAATCTCAAATCATAGGCATTCCAATTATTCAGATCAGTCCCATGATATGATGAACGATTCAACACTATTCGAACAAAAACCATAGAAGAGATCACTGATGAACATAAATTTAATATAAAATCCATTAACGACACACATTTATGATCACAGGACATCCTCTATACATTTCAATCCAAATACCTTTAATTTTTGGAAAATTCCATCATGATATAGTGGAATTGACATCCAGTTACTTAATAAGGGTTTAGAAATTATAAAAAGATGACCAAGATAACCACAGAGAAGAGGATTCAATGATAATTGTCATACTAAAGGATTTAAAGGTCTAATACATAATAAGTGTACCAATATGTGATGAGTGGCACAACGATGCACCACTACATGAAGAAGGAGGCTAAGATTGATAATGAATGAGGGATATTTCTTATATTCTCCAACAGATCACACTGGTATCCCACTTCGAAGGGTTCTCATGGAGGTAGGTGAAGAGAAAGAAATGAATAAATGTGAATAAAAATTTTGAGCTAAGAATATGATTCTGAAGAGTGATTAGTGATAAAAGGACCAAATGGTCCTTAGTAAATTTCTTCCCATCATTCTCCAATGGTTAGCTAGTGATTTCTGTAATAGTGTCGGTTGTTTTTGGATTCCTCTATTGAAAAACAGAGCTTCAATTTTTGCACTGTGCATTCTTATAAGTCCAAAAATACCTCTTTAAGATGTTCAAATAGAAAACATCTCAGTTCAAAACCTGGATTTATGAACAATCCATCCACTAAATGAAAAGTTGAAATTCCATCCAAATTAATGACATGCAACTATGTAGGTCATTACACTTCTGATGGTTCCATGATCCTTTTAGGAAGATAACAACTAATATATATATAAATTCACACACACACACACACACAAACATGAATAGGTTTAAAGGGGTTTATAATATCTAAACATTGTGGAAAAATACTTCAATACCCAATTAATCATAGAATCTATATATAAATATAGAATGAAAATAAAAAATGAAAAATAAGAATACTTTATCTTGAGAATCAACTAAAAGAATCAACTGAAAGAATCCTATCTATCAATGCCCTATCTATACATTTGATGATTTTTATTGGTGTTTGATCAAGATCATTGATAATCAAATGAAATAATACATCATCTCAAGGTATACGTAGATCATGAGTATCACATGATACTTAGGAATGATCTCTCTTGAAACATAATATGCATGGTCCACTGTGAATGAGTGGGGCCTAAACTAGGGGAGTCACTACATGACCTCAATAATTCCATCCTGTACCTCAGAGGATTCCAACTAGTAATAGGGGTCTAGGGAAGTATCGCAGGGAGACTATACCCCAATAATAGAGTACAAAATAAAAAATTATAAACCAAGCACTATCCATTACATAACCTAAAGTAAGTAGAAGCAATAAACATATACTTCAATAAAAAATAAAATGTAAAAGTATAAAATAATACATACTCATTATCCACCCATCAGTTTGAACACACATACATAATAAATATATGAAAAAATAAATATACAAGAGTCTTTACTACATCCCCTAGCCTCACCTCATCCTAATTGCTAGACCTGGGTGAGATATCTCACTTAATTAATAAACTCTGGTCCTATTCCCAACCTAAACTTGTGAATAATGAGATCTTCCCAAGTACCCAAGTCCATGTCCACCCATTCAGGGCGTGATTACAACTTAGTATGGCACCACCAATGTGGTACCATACATAAATTATAAATTTAGTGTATATATTTGAATAAAATATCTATGGAAGCATATATAAACAACCACTACAAATCCTTGAGTTATATCTTTAAATCCAAAATCTACCCAAACCTACTATAGTTAGTTTCAAAGAGTATCTAAGGATGTATCAAAATCAGGACTACCAATATCATTAATAAAGTATTATTTCTAGGATCACGTACTAGGAAATAACAATTATTCCCATAGGCTACCTTTTACCTAGATGCAGGGTGAACCCTACTAATAAGGAACTTCGTATCAGTCTAGGGGTTTGGATCTACTTGATGTACATCACCACTTCCAAAACCAAGGAGTGTATCCAAGGAATATGAAACCATATCATATTCAAATACAATGAGTGTTTTAAAGGAATACTAAATTGTATCACATTTTAATCTAAGGATCATGTACAAGGAATTAAAAATTCCTCTAAAAACCTAGGGTATTATCCTATCAGGAATCATCACCTAGAGCTAGGATGTACCCTTATAAGAAAACATGTTATCCATGTCCAGGGGGTGTGAACCTCTCTATTATATATCACTTATGGTATGAATATTTATCCCACCATATAGTTTTTGGTATTATGTACAAGGTATACAAAACCCTTTGGAAACTCATGGGATTACCCTTCTAGGAATCTTACATTGTTCAAGTCAAGGGTACCTCTCTCCTTATAAAAAATCACATCATATGAGTCTAGGGGTGTGTTTAACCTATCATAAGTCACATCCATCTAGACTATGTATCCCACCATATAGATCGAAGGAGTATATCCGAGGCATAAAAAACTATACCTCTGGTATGAGGAAAAAATCATATTACCATGTCCTAAGAATCTTAAGTATCACACTATATCTTAGTGGGAAAATAATCCCTCCAAAACATATCATGTGAATTAATCGACTTGGGATCTATAGTGATAATCATAATCATCACTACCCATTTCCACCCTCACCTTATCTAGAGTCAATATATCACTAGGGAACCCATCAATGCCTCTTAGGTTCCATCCTGGCATGAACATCCATACATGGGTTTCACTAACTCATACTCATATCTTGGTTCAATTTCTTTCACTTAGGGTAATACATCCCTTAATCTCGTCTTGATTTCAGTATTACCTCACTGTCCTTATAAGTCAAGACTCACTAACATCACACTAAGGAGATAAAAAAATACCATCTCAATACCCAAGTCATTACCAGATCAGTCCACTCACCCGACCTATTTATCAATCTCCATAGTGTATACCCACCCAATTAATCACAATCTTAGTGGGGGGGGGGGGGGGGTACCACCCTAACATCATCTCACTCTTTAGAATTATATAAATCATAATGAGGTTCTCACATGGACAATCCCCAGTCCATCTATATCAATTCATCACTCACCTCTACCTGGAGGTCACTAAGTGCACCTATTACTAGGGTCTCTATATCATGATCATTTCATTTTATTTAGTTAACACCCTTTAAGGTCCATGATTCATAATGAATACCATTAAAATCAAGTCCTTAACCATCGATATCTATGTAAATCAAGTTTTTTCCCAAGTCCCCTCATAACCTTCGCACTTTGTTCAATCATTCAAGGGAATTCATTTATACTAACAAATTTACTTAATTTAAAATGGTAGATCACCCAAAATTAGATATAACAAAAATAAAACTCCATAAATAAACTATATAATATCACATGGCATGCATAAGGAAAAACTACCTCAATTAAAGTTGTTACCTTTTTATTCCATAGCTTGATATCTATCATCCGGGCTTGCACATGTCCAACGATTATTACACGACCCTAAATCATAACATGAAATCCAAAAAAATTTATTATGAAACTTATAATAAATGAAAAAAATTTGTTTTATTTAATATAAACGGACATAAATTCCTATAATCTTACAGAGCATCACAATGAACCAAAACCACCGACATTGTGTTCTGGTCCACTCCCAACACACACCCTGACCTACAACACAAAAAATCCCAAAATAATATACATATTCAAATAGAATAATTAATTATATTAATTAAAAACCCTTGAAAAATCTAATGGGAGATGTACATCATTTTAAATGACGTGTGACGACATGAATATGTTATCTCAATATTCCCTCTATAAAAGCTGAGTAAAATCACCATTAGAAAAAGTTGATTCCACCATGCTCTGGTGGAATCTGCACCACAACCTAAAATTAAATCACCAAAAATTAGTTATTATGGAGAGATAACAACACAAAAAGAATGGAGAGGAATAAACTTCATCAAAACATTGTCTAATCGCACCCAAGATCACCCCAAACAGATGGAAGGAGGGGGAGGGAGAGGTCTAACTGAGAGCCTCCTTGCAAGAATTACTATCAAGCTAAGAACAAAAAGGGATGATCCCATTTAAAAAAAATAAGACTGACCCATTCATTATGTGTATCCATGGGTTCACACCATGAAAATACAAGGTAGGAGAACCCCACCCCTATCTTAAAGATTCACTCGATGAATGCCTGCTTCACAATGTGAATGGTCTGCAATAGGTCACTTCTACAGCCCAACCACTTTAGATCCCCTATGATGCTCTCCCAAATGTCCAAGATGTTCATTGAATGTTAAAAACAAATAGAAAATATATATTTTGTATTTTCTAACTCTTAGAATCTCATTCAAACTCTTGGTTTTGAAAACAAACCATCCACCAAATCAAAAATTCAAATGACTCTTGGATTCCATAACTCATCTAAAAATGGTGTATTATAATCTCCAAAAAATATCACTTATCATCCTCCAGAAGTTTCATCAACCACTGAATCATAAATCCTAACCTAATCTGGTCTCTAAACCATGCTCAATTTTCTTTGTTCTACTCAGGAATATCAGATTAGCTCCCTCTGCCAACTCTAAACATGAGTCACACTAATAATTGAAAGCTAACCCACCACTCACTATAATAAATGAATCAATAAGAATACACTTACCTACACCTACTTAACCTAAGAAACTAAGGTTCTTCTATTCAATTTATTTTCAACCTTATGGGGATCCCCACTATAATCTTTAACTCATAAGTTCTAATTTTAACCCACAGTGCTCCCCTATATTGGAATTTCATACCTAAACACATTATCTATGGTCTAACGACATACTTGGTGTGATATCCATCTCATTTATGAAAATTAAACATGAAAATTGTATTAAAAATCCCTTAATATCTCTCATCTCTAATTATGAACTGAATCAGACATGTCTCCATTGTATATGCACATGCCTCACATATTCCAAACCTTCCTTGAAAGGTTCTGATAAAACATTGAAATACATCCATTATACCAAATATGATGTACCCTAAACCATGATACTATAATACCTAGATTTTTAAATAATTTTCATCACAACCAACACTATCACTATGTTTTTTTACATGATTCATATGATGAACCATGTATTTTATATACTCTATTTCATGATTTATTACATAAAGACACACATAATAAAATCCCAAAATATCTATTTCCCTAGTTTATTTTTGAAAATAAATACATATAATAATAATTTATAATAGGGATATAATGATATTTTTTAAAACTCTTTAACATTCTTTTAAAACTCCACCTCACTTTTAATATTTCACGGGAAAACCTAGGGATGTAGAAAATAAATGGGTAAGCTATAAATCCCACTAAGGGAATAATCAAAGTGTAACATGATGAAATTAATTTAATTAAACAGGCATATCAAGAGGACATAAAATGGGTGAGAATCATAAACATGAACTTTAAAGCATGGTATGAGATGATAACAACAAGGAAATATAGGAATGTGGAAACAACGTAAAACATGACATCATAGAAAATTTTCAAGGATAACTACTGAGACATAATAACATATTGTGCATGGGATAACCTCCCATACACCATATATGGTGTCTCATGAGATGAAAAACATTACCCAGTTCATTGGAGGGCTATATAATCCTTGGCCCACGAGTCACATTCATATCATGTACATGAATTTGAGTGATACATTGATCATAAAAAAAGAACTCCTTTCATAACTTTTAATAAAACAATTAAATACATGGAAGTACCCAATAAATTAAATATAGTTATATCTAGGTGAATACCCTTTAGTGGAATTGGAGAGGGTTATTCACTACACAAATGTTTGGTATTGAAAATCACATGATAATTTCAGCACCATAACCGGTGTACATAAATATTATTGAATGTGTTTAATGAGAGTCAAATGAAATATCTCATCACTTTAAAATCATAAGGAATATAAAAGGTTATTTAAGAATATATTCCAACATGAATAATTTTAAATCAAAAGGCATAATAAAAAGAAAGTTCTTGAGTAATGGGGAGGAGATAATCTCTTACTTTGAGAGGGTGCTTCTAAAAGCCAGCGGGGATTTTATTAAGATCTTGGGAACACCTTAGGATGTATTTAAAGACTTATAAGTAGTGTAAATTCATTATCAATGGGTTTTTAGTGAATAGTGGTGTGAAGTTGGATGGTTATTTATAGAAAAAGAGAGTGAAATTCTTAATTAATTTCTGAACTTAGGTTTTGGACTCTATATAATTAAATAGTCAAAACCACAAACATTCCTATGGTTTCTTCCAAAGGGGTATAGTTTTAAATATTTGTTAAGTTTATGAACCAAACATATTAAAATAATATCATTAGTGATGTAGAAGTGAGTCATGTTAAAAAATAATTGATTTTAAAACCTTAAAATATGATATAGGTTTTGGTGGATTCATTAAAGGTTTATAAAATTGATAAAATAACTTTAAAAACAAATTAATTTAAAGAATAAATATATATATTTTTTATTACTTTTTTATTATTTATTACAACAGTTTTCTTCTTCTATGAGGTCATACTAAATTCTGTGTATTTATACCGTCTTTAATTTTTACCTAAAAATTTAATTGTCTTAGTAAATTAAAAAAAAATTCACCATCTGATAATTTTCATGTGATGATTTAAAAAATGATATTTATTTTAACAAAAATAATTTTTTAAATATGAGAATTTACAATTCAAAATAAAAATCCTTATTTTTTAGAAAACACTTGTTTTTATAGAAAAAATAATTTTCAGACCCTTATAAAGACTATATTTTACTTCATTAAAATATACTATAAGTTTTATATAGATATTATTTAAAAATAAATATACATGAAATTATTATTTATTTCAAAATTATTTATTTTATCAAAAATATTGTTAAAACCATATATTTTCTAACAAATACATTTTTGGTTTCTTCGTATCAAAATCTAATTTTAATCAACTCATATATAATTGTATATATAAAGTAATAAAGAAAAGAGATAAACATAATCATTATTTTATTACAAAGAAAATATATAAATTCATTCTACTAGGGTCTGGATACATAACCCCTTATTAAACTATTGTACACCTTAAGGGTAAGGTGTGCGATAGTTGAAGTTTATTAAGGTGGTTCAGCGAACATGGTTTGGACCATAATATTGATAATCTTGAACTTATCCCATATTGTTTTTGTTTTCTTTTAGTTATTGAATTAAAAATAAGTTTTTTTCAAGGGAAAATACTAGTGATACCATCTTCCTCAAAATCTTTTTTAATTGAGCTTTATAGGGTATGATCATTTAGGTCTAGACTATCACTTCTTCCACATTTGTCAATTAGAGTATATCATAACCCTTAATATATAATAATATTAATGGTCACTATACAATGTCTATATTACCAACAGTTAAGTTGATTAACAGTCTTTTAAATCAGAATGACTATATTTTATAATGGTCCGAAATAACCAATGTAGTTTAAGTGTATTCTATAACTACATTTCTTAATAACAAATTTAAAAAAGGTAATTTCATTTATAAAATCATAGGTCATTAAATTATTCCCCAATTTAGAAAATATTCCCTTGAAATTTTGTTTCATACACTAAAAGATGATGGTACTTATATTTCATCACCTCTTCTGGTTCCCATGATGCTTCTTTAAACTTGTGGTTTCACCATAACACTTTGACCAGGTGAGTTATCTTATTTCATAGAACTTTTTCTCTATAATCTAAGATCTTCACCGACTACTCCTCATATGAAATATAATTCTATAATGATACCACATCTGGATTCAATACATGTGATGGGTTTGGTATGTACTTCTTCAAGACAGATTCATTCAATATATCACATACTTGGGGATACATTATGTGGGAGAAATAGTTTATATGCCACAACTCTAATGTTATTAAGGATCTAAAAGGAACTAATGTATCACGGAATAATATTTTCCTTCTTCCCAAACCCCATGAATATATTCCATGGTGATATATAAAGGAATACCTTTTGTCTGACCTAAAACTCTAGGTATCATTAATGACTTTTTGTACAAATTTTCTATAATATTTTCATAAATTTCATTTAAATTTAAATGGTTTGAATAGTCTCTATCATCTCTTGGATAAGATTAGGTCCCATAATCTTCCACTCTACAGCCACATCCTTGCATATTGGAGTTTGAAACCTCCCCCCATATATAATGTTATAAGGATCCATTTGAATTTTAGAATGGAAAAATTTATTATATGAGAACTCCAATAGGGTGAGGAGTTAATCCCAGCATCCTCGGAAGTCCATTGAACATGTTGTCAACTTATATTGTATAGTATTAATGGTTCTCATAGA
This sequence comes from Viscum album, assembly GCA_963277665.1. Taxonomy (NCBI): domain Eukaryota; kingdom Viridiplantae; phylum Streptophyta; class Magnoliopsida; order Santalales; family Viscaceae; genus Viscum; species Viscum album. The sequence continues at coordinate 1,327,131,909 of OY728166.1, forward strand.
CTAAACATTCATATGGGGGTGATAAGTAGTACTGAAACTCAACTTTATATCCAATGCTTGCTGAAGGCTTCTCTAGAACCTTGAATTAAAATTCAAATATTGATCCAATACAATGGAGAGTGGAACTACATGTAGTATTACTACTTCACTTATGTATATATTGGTGGGTTAGTCAAGAGAGAAATATTATTTGATAGTAATGAAATGCATTGAATTTTATGGGGATAAACTACCATCCAAATGGTGTTATTTACATTAGATATCCTAGGGTGTCCTATGATAAAATCAATGGACATGTTTTCCCATTTCCATACCGGTAGGGGAAATGGTTGCATCATATCGTTAGAATTTTTTCATTCAACATTTAATTGTTGCCACATTGAGAATGGAGATAAAAATTATATAATTTCATTATTAATGTTATCCCACCATAGGTTTTTCTTCATATATCTATACATATTAGTTCTTTCTAGATAAATAGATAAGAATGAGTTATGCACATCATCCAGAAGTTCCCTTTTCAGTTCTTATTTTGATTGGACACATATTTAGGTTCCAAATCTTATAACTACATATTTAGAAATGTTAGACCCTTGAATACTTGATTCATTTTTCTATATCTCTTCATTGTCTCTTTGGGCCCCCATGATCCTCTCAAGAATGGAAGGTTAAGATGTTATTTTATCACAGTAAGATGAAGTTCAATTTATGATTCTCATTTCCATCCTTTACTTTTACAGGAATATTGGATCCCTTTAAATCCTCATCATGGATAAGGTTTTGAGGATCATTTCTACAGAGATCATATTCAACTTTTTTCAGCTTCCCAAGATGGTAATGGATTTAAAAATAAGAATTCTTGATAAACTCTAACCACCTTTTTTGGTGCATACTATGCTTATTTTTTTGTAAATTTATATTTGAGGGTTATGTGATCTCTATATATGTCGCACTTCTCCCTATATATATAATACCACTGAATATTTAACAAAAATATCACTATAGCCAATTCCAGATCATTGGTTGGGTAGTTATGACCATGGATATTTAATTGGAAGGAGACCTAGGATATCAATTTTTCATATTCCATGTTTATACAACCCAATAATTTTTTTGATGCATCATTGTAGATCAAAAATATTTCCCCACTAGTGGGTAATGTGAGAATAGGTGTAGTGATTAGACTCTTCTTCAACTCTTTAAATATCTCCTCACATTCATTAGTAGAGACCAAATTCACTCCTAATTTATCTAGGTTAGTGGGACTGATAATCATATACAACTTGATTATAGTGCATATATAATCTAATTAACTATAGATTTATATCACAAATGTTGGTCTAGGCTATCCTTCAAAATATTCATTTTTGAAGGACCCACAAAAATCCATTTTTTAGTGATAAAATATCCTAGGAATGTTTCTTTCTATATCTAAAACTCATTTTTTGTATTTTTCATAAAATTGTTTATTTTTGATGGTATTTATTGTATAATTAAAATGTTTCCCATGTTCCTCATTGATTATAGAGTAAAATAGAATTTCATATATAAATACTACTAAAACTTTATCAAGTTAATACCCAAATACTCTATTCATTATATACATGAAGATTGAAGGAGCGTTAGTGAGTCCAAATGGAATCACTATGAACTCATAGTTCCCATACATTATATGAAAAATAGTCTTAGGTATATCTTCTTTCTTTACCTTTACTTGATAATATCCCAACGATAGATATGCCTTACAGAAGTACTGGGATCCATATAGGTGATTAAATAAGTCAGCAATCCATAAAGTAGGATACTTGTTCTTTATCATAATATTTTTAAGCTCATTATAATCAATGAAAAGGCATATTGACCCATCCTTCTCTTTAATGAATAGAACTGGTGCACCCTAGGATGAGGCACTTGGCCATATAAACCCTTTATCCATATTCTCCTATAGTTTATTCTTAAAATATTTTTGCTCAACAGTGGCCATTATATATGGAGTATTGGATATTGGAAAATATTTGAGTATAAGCTTGATTAAGAACCCAACCTGATGGCTTGAAGGAAGACCAAAAAATTATTTGGGAAACACATCAGTATATTCCATTACAATGGGCAGGTCATCGAGGATGACCATTTCCATAGTCTTAATCATTTTATCTAGAGAATCATTATCATAAGGAAATAATTTCCATGATTGAGATAATGATTATAAAGGAGATTCATCCTCATAATTTCACACGTATAGAATCAGAGGGTAATTTGTGATATGGATGGTGATTTACTTCTCTAAGCAATTTATTTTGTCTTTTTACAAGGAAATCCAATCCATACAAAAAACATTGAATTCCTCTAATGTGAGTATCATAAAGTTCCCAAAGAAATTTAGCACACAAAATTTTGATAGTGAATGAGTTATATGATTTAGATATAATATTTCAACCATTTTCTATGTTCAATGATAACATGGATTATATGTTTTTAGGTAGTGTTTGAATAGTTCTACTAAACTTTCATGATATGATGGAATGAGTAAAAATAGAATCAAATAGTATGCTAACTATCATTGAATGAATAACTAAAATACCGGTCACTATATCATTGTTTGAATCCACCTCAATAGTTTTTATGGAATAATATCAACATTTATCAATAGTATTTTTGGGGTTTTTGTCTTTGATTACCATTAATAACCCTTATCTTAGTGTATTTATATTTATAGAGTCCTTGTTCCTTGAAATTAAAAAATTATAAAATATTTTGTGGGTTTAATGGAGAATTAATTTCTTTAATAAAATTAGAGGGTTTCTCCCATTAGTATTCACTATATAGGTGTTATTTAAATCATTTCCTTACCCCTTTAGGTAATTTTTAGGATTTTTATTCACACAATTTTGAAAGGTGGGATGTTGAATTTTCTTCACCCTATGATATTTATCCATCACTCCAATAGAATTAAAATCCATTCTCTGATTCCTATCTTCTAACCCCCAAGATCCTTGAGATTCACTTATCTTTATTTTGACTTTTAGGTAACATAATACAATCTCTTCTAAGCTTTCAAAGTCTATAATCACTAAAGATTTTCATACGTTTGAATTTATCCCACTAAATAAATAATAAAATTTACTCCAAGGTCAATGAAAAAGATGAAGGCATATCATGCAAGTCTTGTGAAGTTTTCTTCATATTAACCAATGCATTAATCACCCTTTTGTTTGAGGTCAATGCATTCCATCTCCATTTTAGGTTGGAGAGTGCATGGAAAATATTTAATGGAAATGTTTTTCTGTAATTCTTTCTATTCAATGACTTCGATCTCATTCTCATGCTTTTTTTGATCAAAATCCACTACTATTTATCTTATCCATACATATGATAAACGTTTAGTATAAAATTACCTTTCTTAGATCATTTAAGAATGAATAGTTTCTTTTCAATGGATCTGATCCATTTTACCCAATTAAGGGTTTAGGGTATCCACTGAAAGTTGGAGACCTTTGTCGCATAAAGGTCTCAATTATAACATTATTTTTTTAGGGAGATGTGGGTTTCCACCAAATTAAATTTTCTACTCAAAACAGGGGTTAATTGAGTTAGTATTGTCACAAAATTATTTACACCATCTCCCATTGGGTTTGGCATCTCATTTGGACAGTCATGATATTACCCATCACATTGGTTGTTTACTCGATTTCTCCTATTTCTATCCATTAACTAAAAATAGAGAGAAAATTAAGGATTAGAATTTTTAAACTATTACACACATAAAAGGGGAAACTATGAAAATTTAAGGGATAACTCAAAATGATATACATCCCTTAACCAATAAAATTCTAGGTTTAAATATAAGTTATCCATGGTTTATTTCCTAACATAAAATTTTATGGTCTTTTTTTCCTTTTAAAATGGTTCATAAAGAGAATGTGAATTTACCAAATAATATACCCCATAAGTGTCAAATTGTGTGTCTAGTAAGGCCCATTTATCATACACTAGGTGATGACTAGTTAATACCCAATGAACCATTATCAGGGTTATTAGCCGTAGGTACAATTGTGTTGGAGACACATCCACTTGTAGTATCAATACAAGGATATTGTTTCTTGGAAACCACTTACTCTATACTTTACCATAATTTAGGGATAATTTCTAAAGTTTATTATTATCCAAAACGATTTAACTAATTTTTTCTAATCCTAATCCCCAAAAATAACTAGACCTCCCATGATACCAACGATGACATCCTATATATTTTATAAGTTTTGTTTAAAATTTATTACAGAAAGACACACATAATATAATCTGAGAATATTGAGAGTCCATGATTGTTTTGTAAATTATTTATGTAGAATAATAACTTAAAACAAGGATAAAAAAACATTATTTATAACTCTATAACATGCTTTTAAAATTCCATCACTTTTCTAAAAATACACAAGATAAGCTGGGGAAATACATAAGAAAGAGATGAGATATAAATCCCAATAAGGGAATAATCAAATAATAACACGATTAAAGTAATAAAAGTGAGTCAATAGGAATAAAAAGGCGATGTAAAAAGGATGGTTATTGTAAACATGAACATTTATTCATGATATAAGATGATAACATCAAGGAAACATAGGAATGTGGAAACAACATAAAACTTGACATCATAAACATAAATCAAGGATGGACTATGAGTCATCATAACATAATGTGATTAGGATAAAATTCATTACCAATTAATTTTACCCAATTCATGGTATATCGTGGGATAAAAAATAATCACCCAATTCATTGGATGGATATATAATTCCAGGCATACCCGTCACATTCATACCATGTACATGCATTTGTGTGTCACATACATCATACAACATAAGAACAAATTTCATCATTTTTTAATCTCGTGATTAAGTATTATGTGATAAATTCATATTATTACACAATCAATAAAGGATATGTAAATTTAGTTTAATACCCTTGAGTAGAAGTGGGGATGGGTACTCACTACACAAATGTTTTTCATGGAAAATCATTAGATAATTTCAGCAGTATAATAGGTGTACATAAATATTCATGGAAGAGTTTAATGAGAGTGAAAGGTGGTCTCTTATTACGTGGATATCATAAGGAAAGTAAAATATATGTGTAAAAACATATTCCAACATTAACAATTGGCAATAAAATGGTGTAAAACAAATAAAGTGCATGAATAACAAGGGGAGAATCAATTACCTTGAGAGGGCGATTCTAAAATCTTGGGAGGAGATTCTTAATATCCAATAAACACATTTTGAGGGATTTAGAGAGGGGTTGGGATATTAAATTCATGGTAAATGGTTTTTCAGTGATGATGTGCAGGAGGTTGTGTGGGTACTAATAGTAAAAGAGAGTGAAATTTTTTATTAATTTATAAACATAGGTTTTGGACTCAATATAATAAAATAATCAAAACCAAAAATCTTATCATAGTTTTTCCCATGGTTTCTGACATAGAGGAATAATTTTAAATAATTTATAAGGACAAGAACCAAACATACTAAAGTAATACCATTGGGGATGTGGAAGTGACTTATGTTCATAAAAAAATATTTTTAAAACTTAAAATAAAATACAGGTTTTCACAGATTCATTAATGGTTTAAAAAAATAATCAAATAAATTCAAAAAAATATTTTAAATATGAAATATATATTTGTTTGTTGATTCATTTTATATTATTTATTACACCACTTTTGTGATTTTTTTTTGATACCATAATACATACCATATTTAGTTTTTAAATAAAATTCAACTGTCTCAAAAAATTATGAAAAATAAACCATTAGATAATTTCAACATGATAATTTAAAAAAGATATTTATTTTTAAAAAATAATTTTATATATATGATAATTTAAAATTTTAAATTAAATCCAATATTTATTGGAAAATACTATTTTTTGGGGTAATCACAATTCTATGTCCCTTATTAAGATTACTTTAGACTTAATTATATTAAATTATAAATTTTATATAAATGTTATTTAATAATAATATAATATTAAAATAATTTTTATCCAAAAAATCTTGAATTTATCAAAAACGTTATTAAAAATATATATTTTCTGAAAATACAATTTTGGTTTCTTCATATCAAAATATATTTATCATCAACACTTATATAATTATAAGTATAAAGAAATACTGAAAAAGGATAAACATAATCCTTATTTTATTACAACAAAAACATAAAAATTCATACTATTATGATCTAGATATATAACCCCTTATTACACTCGCATACTCCCCAAGGGTTAGGTGTGTGATAGTGTAACTTTATTGGGGTGGATCAATGTATATTGTTTGGGTTGTTTTCTCAATAATATTGAATATATTCCATAAATTGTTTCATTCATGTTTTAGTTGTTTAATTTTAGCATTGGATTGGTCGGGGGAAATCTTAGTGCCACCATATCCCTCAAAAGCTTCAATAGTTGGGTTTCATAGGGTACAATCCTACTGGTCGAGACCATCACTTCTTCCATTCATGTCAATTAGGATTTATCATAACCCTGAATATATATTAATATTAATAGTCACTATATAATAAATATATTATTAATGGTTAAGATGCTTAATGGTCTTTTAAATATAATCGACTATATTTTATAACAGTCCAAAATAACCAAAGTAGTACATGTTTTTTCTATAATTATATTATTGAATAAGGAATTTCAAAAAGGAAATTCATTTATATAAGTTAGATTCATTACAATTCACCCCTAAAACATTTCATGAATTGGGGTTCACCCCCTTAACCAAGTCATGAACTAATTTTAAACCCCTAAAACATGTCATGAACCATGATTTACCCCTTAAACCATGTCATGAACGAGGTTTCACCCCTGAAAGACCTAAAAAAGTGTGGTTCACCCCAAAAATCTCCCTTGGATCACATCAAGATAATCCCGATTCTGATTCCAATGCATATAATCAATCTACAAATGCATTAAAATGTTAGATCTAGTACTTAAATGGGACTTGATAAATAATATTAATCTTCTAATCAACGTCTAAGTTCCACATTATCCATCTAACAACCATTCCAAATATTCCCATGATCATACCATTAGAGTCCATACCCCCATGAACCATGATCTATCCATTACTGCTTGTAATGACTAGATATAACCATTCCACTTATACATAATCACTAATGAAAAACGTCAACTTCTACCCATTACTGGAACACTATGAACACCATCCTTGGTATTCTTTGAAATTCATCTACAATGAGGGGCACACCCTCATCCTGATAATGGCGCACTCCCCACTATATAGATTACATTATATTGCTGCTCGAGCACTACCTCAACATTTTCCACCATCATACACATGATTCTCATTAATATCCATTCTCACAACTATCTACTCCCAAAAAAATGCTTTCCATGGTTTCATTTTCATCATAGAGTAATCAACTCCCATTCACATAAAAAATTTGTGTTTCCATGGTCTATCACATGACCGCCCGTTGTTTTGAGCATAATTCTAAATCACTAGAATCCATCCACACTTTACTATTGTGCTACTTATAAATACACCCAAAATCAATCGGTCTAGGCATCACACTAATCTTTCCCTCAAAACCAATACTTGAAACTAAAGTCCCCAGTACTCAAGGTTCTTTTGTTATAAAAACCAAAGGCATAATAATGCTTATACTATATCAGATACCACCTCCCATGTACCATCCTCATAAGATGAAGCATCTACCTATGCTTTACATCTCTAAGAAATTTAAAAGGATGAGATAACCTCTATTTCATGTTACCCTAGAATATCACAGCTCAACATATCATCCATAGAACCTGACTCACTTATTCTAATTTGTATCTAAAAATACTAGGCTCTCTAGCCTACCCCATATATCATACCTCACACAAGTATCAACTCACGAGTAACACCTATCTATTCTCATATTTAACACCACATGATAAATCACATGCCCAAATTCCCACTCTATGATATCATGTATAGATATACTCAAATTTGGTATCATATGCCAAATCATCCACCTATTAGGGAATTGATTCCCACTGGGCATTCACAGAAGGGATTACCCAATAAATAACCCTCAGTCTCAATTGAATCCTCACCAAACCTCTAGATACTTGAGTCACCCCCTCAAGGATCATAATCTCATATGTCAATATATAATGAAATCACCCCACCATGATTCATGTATATTATCCCATAGTCATAAGGTTTTTTTTGTATAATTCCACCACTAATATATATGGGAGACACTATATGGGTTGTTACTGAAACTTTAAATAATTGATCCTATTTTATTTTTCAGAACCAGTATCATAATCACCCACCATGGGTCCAACTTTAAGGAATCAACTACATACATAGAACTAATAAGGGTCACCATAAATCATTTATTCTGAGGGACCATATAGTCGTTTTCATCATTGAACATTTCAATATAGATCCATGTGATCTGAAGTCAAAATAAACCATATCATAGTTCATGTGAGTATAATGTCATTACATGTTATATGGTAAAACACCATATAAGTTGTTACTGACACTTTGAACAACTGAACCCACATCATTTGGGATATAAATCACAGACATGAATGTGAAAGTCATGTGAATCCTATATAACAAACATTATTCATGTATACCGACCTCTTCCCTAGTGTCAAGATCCAAAAATACAATAATTGAGATCTTGACAATGGTCTATGATCCAAAATTCCAACAACTCATAACCCATAAATTTTAAAACACATGTGTTTCATTCTAGGTGAAAATCAGAGAACCATAAAATTAGAAACCTTGAAAAAAATCTCATATCCGAAGTAATCTGGACTTCCTACCAAAAAATGTGTTTGTGATGTAATAGTCCGATATCCATCACAAGCTTCAACACATTCCTATTGAATCTATTTACCATAAACCCAAATAGTAAGAAAAAACTCTAATAAGATATGTGATATAATTCATCAAAAATATATTATACCGCATTGCAATATCCATCCCCCAGTTTGCATCCATTGAGAAGTGCATGAACTGGGTGAGTCACTATGTGACTTCAGGCACACCTCCCCATATTCTAGAGGTTGTGACTACCAATAGGGGTCTAGGGTAGTACTATGGGGAGACTATCATCCCATATAAGAGTGAGAAATAAGAGAAATATAAACCAATAATCATCCATAACATAACCTATAGTAAACCGAAAAAATACACACATATATTAATATAAAATAAAACACCAAAGCATATAACCATACATGCTCACTGGTCACCCACTGACCTGACCAATTATATAGAATAAATAGAAGAAAAAGATAAATGTACAATATGCTCAATTACATCACCAAAACTCACCTCATCCCTATCACTGGACCCATCCAAACTATCCTTCTCGATCTATAATCTCTGAACCTCTACCAACCTGAACCTGTGAACAGTGAGATCATCTTGGGTTCCCATGTTTCATGGCTATTTGTGAAGGGTATGAATATAAATCATAGGGGAATACCAATGTGGTACCATACATAACTAGTAAATGTAGTGCATACATGTGATATTATCATATTATAAATAAAAAATCCATGAAATAATTTATAAATAACCACTATTGATCCTCATGTTTTTCCTTTGAATCTAGGATTGAACCAAACCTGCTTTGGAAAGTGCCCATGGGTGTCTCTGAGTATGTTTCACATTCATTCCTAAGAATATCATTCCAAATGAGCAATTCTTAGGATCATTTCCTAGTTAGTACAAATCACACCCATAGGAAACCCTTTACATGGAGCTAGGGTGAACCTTATTAGGAAAGCATGTCATTTGGATCCCAGGGCATTAATATCCCTATAAGAAATCACCTCATCCGAATATAAGGAAAGTTTACATGGAATCACAAACCATATAACATCTATATCTGATGATCATGCCCATGGCATCTCAAATCATACCACATATAGATCTAAGGATCATTTCCAAGGCATCGCACACTCCTTATAAATTGGATCTTAAACCCATATAGAAACTTAGAGGATTTACTTACTGAAAATTCTATATCATTTGAGTCTAGGTCATGAATCTACCTACCATATATCACATCATTGAGTCTAGGGGTGTGGTTCCCTCTACTTGATGAGAATCTCACTAGATCAAAGGATTTATGGTATCTTAAGGTTCTCATATGGAGAATCCTTAGGTTATACATCTTAATTCTTCACTCACCTCAATCTAGAGGTCACTAAGGGTACCAAACACCTGGATTTCTATATCATGTTCATTTAATTTTATTTAATTTACATCCATTGTGGTAAAAGTATTACAATTCAAACCATTAAAATCAAGGCCTTGACCTTTAGCAATCGCGAAAATCAATCCAATGCCCAAGGTCCTTCATGTCCTTAGTACGTTTTTTATCTTATTGAAGGTTATTGATTTATATTAAATAATTTACCTAATTTTGAATTGTTGATTGTGAAAAAGTTTCAAGACCACAAATAACATGCCATAAATAAATTTAATAAAACCATATAACATTAATGATGAAAAAATACTACAATCATATTCATTTCACTTTTATTATATAGATTAGTAACTATTTCCCAATATATTATAATTCCAATGAACATAATCCACACACATGATACCCTAACTCACACCACAACATCCAATATTTTTTATAAAATTATAATAAATTGAAAAATTTAATTCAATTTAATTTAAATTATCCTAAATTCCTAAAATATCACCAGGAATCACAGTGCACTTAAACCACCATCAATAAGGTATAGTCCACTTATGACACCTACTCATAACTAGGCCATTCAAAATAACCACATAGGAAATGGGTTATAATGGATAAATTAATTAAATTATGGGAAAACCCCTAGAAAAATACAATAGGAGACATAACTCTACTAAAACGATATGAAATGGTATACATAAATTGTCTCAGGATTCTCTCTACTCAATATGAGTAAAATCCCCATTAGAAACAGCTAATTCAACCATTATATGGTAGAATTGACACCAAACCCTAATATAAAATTGATTAAAATTAGGGAAAACAACATGGAAGTAAGGGGGAGGAAGAAAATACTTGGAAATACTATCATATCACCCCTGATGTCGTCCTGAACAGAAGGAAGAAGGGGGAAGGGGAGGTCTAGTCGAGAACCTCCCCATGCATTCACTTATTGAACTAAGAAGAAAAAGGGACCAAGCCTATTTTGAAAAAAGAAGCCCGACCCATTCTTAACATGAACCCATGGTCCACATCATTAATCACATAGGTAGGGGATCCACTCCCCACCCTAATGATTCATGCTATGAAGCCGTTCATAATAGAATTAATTACCTGAAGTAGTTCCCTCCTATATCCCTACCACTCCGTCTCCCCACTTACATTGTTATGAAAAATCAAGACATTCAACAAACATAAAAACCCCATCAAAACATGTATTTAGGATATTAAGACTCTAAAAATCTCATTATGAATGTCAGTTCTAAATAAAACTATCCACTAAATCAAAAATTAAAATTCCCATTGAATTTCAGAACCTATTCAGAAATGGTATATTACATCTCTCAACGCCATGGACTACTTGATCCTTGTTTAAAGGTGGGACAAAATGAGAATTTGAGAGAATCATATCTGAGGAGTTCTAATGATCACATGATTTTATCAATAATGTATAACCTCTTGGATTAGGGTTGAACCAATTTATATTGGTATCCATAAACATAAATAATGGAATAATTACCATCAATACATCATCATGCACTCCAACATAGATCATGACATATGCTATTTCATGGTAGTCTCTATTTTAGTGTATAGTTTTATAATATCTCACTTTCACAAAAAAGACTTATAGACTTAGTATTATTTCACATCATGTCATATTATATGAAACAAATCATGAAACCAAATCCAAATACTCATTTATATATTTCTTAAAATTCTTTTGGAAAAGATATCATTCATTATCATCACATGTTATATCATGTGTAACAACTTGTGAAAATATATCTAGAAATCTTATGGATATCCTCTAAAACACTCCTAGAATAACTCTAAAAGTTTCATAAACTTGATTTTCATTCAGATTACCATAAATTGTAACTCTATGAGCCTTTATATCATTGAAAACAATTATGAATTACAAAATATATAAATTTAATAAAGTACCAGTCTCTAGAAATTCATCAATCCTACTCAAGATATAAAGGGATGTGGCATGATTACTATCAAACACATGCATCTCTATACCAGTGTCCACTAGCTATATCATATGAAAGTATGCATAATAATATAATCCCTTTTACCAAGACATCAAACAACCTCGGTATATAGAGTATGTTAATACAATATAGATTCCTATAAGTTCTCAATTCACTATGTTTAGACTAACCATGTTGATGAATACATCACATGCCATTCATCTTAGTGGATTAATACATCATATTACCCTATCCCAAATTGAAAGACACATCTTATGCATAATCTAGGTATAATTACCCACTTCCCTATCTATCTCAATCAAGGGACCAAATTTTATTCTCATCACGTGAGAGATCAAATCATATATTGGTTAAGTTTTAATTGATTGCATGAACAAAAATATTCCCAACCAACTTAGGATTATCTAAGACAAAATTATTTCTTAAGAAAGATATAAAAGTATAAATTTTATCATTCTAGGTATCTCACCAACCATAGGTATAGTGATTCTATATGAAATATGCTCCCATAATATACTAAAGACATTGTGGATGACACTCTATGTAGTATATACTTAGGGGTTCATCCAATGAACAAAACCCATTTTGTTCCTTATGATCATATTATTTATCACAATGAAATAATTATACTCACAATAACCTTAAAAAATTATTAAAACTTGTTATACTCCATGATGAACATCAGTGAGGGATAACTCAAAGTTAAGCTTTGAGAGGTCAATTATCATTTTACTTAAAGATATATATATATATATATATATATTTATATATATATTCAACATGAAAGAATGGTAAAGTGTATACTACATTTTATAAAACATGATACCTTTTATATTCTTAAAATATTTTTTAAATATTTAAAAAAACCATATATAAAAACCTATTTAACCATATCACATATAATATACTAACAAATCATCCTTATGTTTGCCATAATTTTTAGATTTTTTAGACTCATTATATTTTTATATAATTACCATCACAAATCTATGTAACCTTATAATAAAACCCTCCCACTAAAATACTTTAGATAGTAACATCTATTAAGATATATAGTTTGAATAATGGTGTTACTTAATAATCATATTATTTATGTTTAACTATTTGAATAGGTATTAGAACCCCTTTACCTCACAAAATTAATTTTTATGATGATAATAACTTATGTTGTTTACTTAGATATCTTTCTATGTTAATTATCATCTTCTTTCTTGGAACTATTCCATAAATATTTTTCTTTGATATCACCTGGTAACAAATTTAACTAATGGCATTATATTTTAACCAATATGACAATACCCCTTTATGGTATAAAGTGATATACACCTATTTACGGTAACTAAATGTAACTCTTTATAATTATATTTACCATCATACCCTATAATATTTTGGAATATTAAGTGAAATGAAATTTTATTTCTACTAGAATAATCATTTATTTATTAACCATTGAAATTTTCTGTGTCTAGAAATACCCAAACTAGATTCTTAGAAACTATATTATCTTCAGAATATCTTTATAAGATACACAAACTCACTTGTGTTAATAAAGAACACTCATTTCCTTTAGTGGTAATATTTACCCAATAATATATTTTATCCATATCAGATATTTTATTCTTTGTGCTTAAATCCTTTTCTTGAATGGAATATTTTTCTTTATAATTTACCAAGATGGGGTTGGAATCAAATCTCTCACATTTTAGCAAATATATAGATAAACACTTTGATATTGGATATTTTTTATCATTTATCTTATTATCAAGTGTTTTATAGAATATTATGAATCATAAACCATGTGTACTAAATCCATTATCTCACATTGTTCATAAAAACTATTTGTTAATAATTGGTTTTTTATCATATAAAAGAAGAAGGTGATAAGATAAATCTTTTATTAAAATAAATCCGAAAATTAATTATTCTTTTAAATTAAATTCCATGATTTATCAACTATTTTATTAATAATTTGAATAAAAATTACAATATTATTCAATGATTAACTTCATATTGAACTCCATGATACTTAAAAAACTTATAAAACATATAGTTTTATCATATACCCTTTAAATGCAAAAAGTGATTTCTATAACAATAATATTTGACATTGAAATTCCATATAGTTTCTCAAAATCAGTTGGGTATTCTAGAAAATATTTTCTTATGTAAACAATGACCTTCCATCTTGACTCCACCTTTAGGTTTTAATGACCTTAGCAGTCCATTTGAAGAAACATTGTTTGACATCCCAAATAACTGTTCTTATTTGGTACTAACATTTAACTAATTATAATGGAAATACAATATTAGAGCCTAAGTTTAACATGTCATTATTTGTTATTCTCAAAACTTTGTGAAAATATGATTATCATTTTTTGAAACCATTGATATTTTCATAACATTTCCATTGAAAATTTACAAAATTAATTCATATCTAGAACAAGCCTCAAAGGAAATCTTCAGTCACATAAATTCATTATATACCCTATCATATTTTGTATATGGGTGGATAATGATATTAATGTAGAAATATTGCATCTAATTCCTTTTAAACCTTAAAAAAAAAAAATCCTTTTTTGATTCTTATAATAATCTATATTTCCTTGTTGAATGACATCAATAGTAGGTTACTCCGGAAGGATTTAATCCGAAACATAGAATTTTCTTTTGCTGAAGAACAATTATTAATTTTGTGAACCAGACTAAGAATTTTCTTAAATAAATCTTCCCATTTTTATAGGATTGATTTTAAATTCTGGTTTTGTAATGATCATTTAATTATATATATAATAGAACCTTTTATTAGATGAGTATCGGGTTTTAAATTCATTTGATAAAGACTTTATTAAATGTTCTCCTGCTAAGATGATGACCCCTTTTAAAGTCCATGATACCCATTAATGGTATATAATATATATTTAACTAAGTAATGAGTCTAACATTTCATTTATATCACCACTTAGTTATTTAGGTTAGAAATTTTCCCAATCAAATCATATATGACTCTTAGATAGTTGTGTGGACAACTCTCTTCCCAATTCATCATATGGATAAACTCAACTCTATTCCTCTAATAACCTAATCCTACTGGGGTCTCTCGAATAAGTTTGGACCAAATAAAAAACCATAAATAGTACCCTAATAATATTTGGGCAACCTAATAATTTCTACCCACACATAGGATATTCCAGGGGAATCTATCTTTTGCAGGACCTACCCAGTTGGATGATAGTGGTCATGATAAGTGTTAACTTTGGAAGGAATATGACACTCAATATTTAGAAATGGGATTTAATCCTATATTCTTATCTTATGTGACACCTTTATGTATTCATGTTTCTAGTGATTTAGTTTGGAATCATATTCATTCTACCAAAAGAATATGTTCAAACCATATTGATGTGTAACCCTTTACACAACTCATAACTTGTCTTGATAACCTGAATTAAAAGTAAAATATATTTATAGATATAAAAATAAATCCCATGAATAAGGTACATTAAAATCTTTAATATAATGTATTATAATCATATAAAATCAAAAATCCCGAAAATAGTATTCTTGGAGGGACAGATAGAGAACACCCACTTTTGTTGATAAGGAATAAGCCTCCAGGATAGTTAGTAGTTTGATCCAAAGTAAATATTACCAAGGATTCATTACTCAAGATAAATTTCAATTCTATCACAATTATAACACTCAATATGTATAAAATTATAATTAACTTATTGAATTAGTTTAATAAATTATTAAAAATCTAAAGTTTCGGTATAAGAAAAGTAAGTTATTTATCATACATAGCATATAAATAATTAAATGGATTATGATAATTTAGAATAATTTTAACTCTTTAAGATAATGCATACATTACAATTAATATTATAAAAATTATATTCATGAAAAATAAAGCATTGAATAATACAAAATAAATAAACAATTAAAAAATTAAACATGAAATAAAAATATATGAACAATTCCTAATTAAAACAATTATAAACTCTATAATTTGGGAATGGATAAACATAAAAAAATCACTTTTATTCAATATAAAAATATCATATTATCATTTACATAGTTTTAATATTAAATCATTTTCTTCAAATTATGAGTCATTTTTTGAATAATTTTATTATTGAATAATAAAAAAATCATATTTATGTAAGAAATATACATAAATTAAATATCTTAGAACGAATTTTTTTTAACCATTAATCATATTAACATCCAAAACCTTTTTTAGAATGAATCAAATAAATATTTTAAAATAATGAATTGAAATAAATTTTTTAAAAAACCATTCATTAAAAATTCATAAATTAATATAAATACTTATATATACCATATTTAAAATTTATAAATATTTTATCAATTACTTACCATTTAAAATTAATTTAAACCTTAATTAAATCTTCTAAATTTTTTTGGTATAGTTTAAATCCCCCAATGGATTCAGTGTGGACCCTCTAGGTCTATGCCAATAATGTTTTTTGTAAATTTTAATAAAATTATCTATTTATTTTAAATTCTATCCAAAGTGGAGAGCCAATGGTTTAGTTCATGTTGTTTTTGTCCTTTGGAAATTTCCTGAGTTTTGACCATTTTGGGTTAGCCCTTGCTATTTAGTAATGTCTTTTACTCTATCCATTATGAAGAGAATACTTTTTTTGTGTGACATTACAAATCCGAAACAACTTGCCTCTACTATTGAAGATACCCATTATAGTGCTTTAATACAAAAAGAATCCTCAAACCATGGTCTAGATCATTATCCCATGATTATATATTTTACATGACATTTTATTAGAGAAAAAATACCCATTTTTACAAAACCATTCCTTGGTTTTCCAGAATCAAGAATTGAAAAACT
Source organism: Viscum album (assembly GCA_963277665.1). Classification (NCBI taxonomy): domain Eukaryota; kingdom Viridiplantae; phylum Streptophyta; class Magnoliopsida; order Santalales; family Viscaceae; genus Viscum; species Viscum album. The sequence continues at coordinate 1,327,149,026 of OY728166.1, forward strand.
TATTTTCAAAATCAATATAAATTTGTCTTGAAATATCAAGAATAAATTGTTTGTTTTGGATTCAGCTATGTCATGGCCCCAAGAAAACTAGTTATTCTAGTTTTCTTTATCCATTTAAAAATAAAAAAGTATGGAAGGATTGAATTTGATATCACTGAAGGGTTTCAATGGCATGCCTAAAAACCAAACATAGTGGAAGAATAATCCACAACCTAATTAATCCCAGAAATCATCTATATGTTTGGAATAAGTATAAATAAAAAACAAAAAGAATTATGTGCCTTACACCAGTTGATTCAGCTAGTTGAAGACTTTCAAAAGAATTTGATTGATATAACTAAGAATTGTATGAAAGAATCATTCCTCTGGAAGTATCCATAGGTTGTGGGTGTCACCCAATACTAAGGTATGATATCTTTTAACACCACAGTCTTCTATAACTTTGTTTAAGTGTGCGAGGGAATTATTATTGGTGAGAATAATGTTTAGGAGTTCTAATGATCCTATGCTCACATCTAATAAGTGCTACCTCTTTCATGAGGGTTGACCCAATTTATATAGGCCTTTAAGAACCTCAAAACATTTGGAAAATTAATGGTATATTTCATAAACATCCCAAAAATTTTAACTCATTTGAAACATACAAATAAATTACTTTTAAACTCTTAAATGATTATATGAGATTCTGAAACTCTACAAATCTATCATCATATGATGAATACTTGAATATGATAACTAATAGATTAAAATATTGAAGGAACCAATGCACTATCACATGAAACAATAATTCAATAAACATGAACCTTGGAATATTTACCTTTACTATGCTATGGTTCACTCTATCATTGACCATGACATGGAATACAACATGGCCATTGCTATTTTAGTATATAATCCCATAGGATATACCATGGTATAAAAAATATTTTTCCTTTCAATAGAGGATGAAATATATGAAGTATTTTCTATACTAATAATGTATATAATATATATATAGTTCATTTACCTCTTGGTTTATTCAATGAGGATATATAAATTTCATATTAGATTTCAGGTTATGCTTGAAGTAGGTATGGACCCACTTGGTGATGTAGGAGTTGTCCATTATTATTCAGTGATTTATACTTTAGGCGATCTTTAACATGTTCTATCAATTTTTCCATTTACAACTATAAAATTAATAGATAAATAATTTCCATGGACACACACACACTTGAATACAACTTATTATTTACTTATGGGAGTTTAAGTCTCATAGTTGTGCCCACATGGACTTAGTACTCACACTCTACTTGTGAAGTTAATTGGAATGAAATTTCACTTATGAATTTTTCACATCAAAATAGGTACATGGGTAGAAGTATATAAAACAGATAGACTATTAGGGTTTGTGTATAATATAATTGGGATTCAAGAGGTTATGGAGTGAAGGAGGCTAGCACTGATAGAAAGAGTCTTTGACAAATCACAGATTCTATATTATTATTTTATTTTTAGTCTGTCAGTCTATTGTAGTATTATTATATTAGATTTCTATATTATTATATATATAGGGGTTGATTTTGTATTTATTTATAGGTAAATTAGGATCCTTTACTCTAGAATATAGTTTAAAATTTTGGGTAATATAGAATACATGGAGGGGACATGCCATTTTTTGTACATATTTTGGAAATAGATAAGGATAACTCTTTATGATGGAAAATCATTACTCAATAATTTTATTTTACCCTCAATACTAGTCTCCAAACTATAGTGATTAGGGAACTTTTTAAGGTATATATCAGTCTGATTAGGGTTGATGAAAAATCTGGGTCAGGTCACTCCAAGTGACATTACAATGTTGTTAGAGTTTTAGATATTTTTTAGATAGGATATGGGATGGTTTTGGATTTGAAAGGTAAACCACAAATATAATTGATTAATCTATGTTTTGTAGAATATAAAGTTTTATGTGATGTTTTTTTGTTCATCCTAGGCACCTTATGTATGAGTGAGTTTTTGGTTTGGGTATTTAATGTAAAAACTGAGGGGAACTTAGGAAGAGGAATGGGGCTCAGATGGGAGATAATGTTTTTACATTTTTTCATGCATTATATAGATAATAGAATATAGGTAATGTTTATTTAATTAATTTTTATTATTATATATATATATTAATTTATGTAATTAATTAAAAGAAACCAATCACATAACTATTTCTTTCCTAAATAGTTTATTATGAGTAACATAAATAATTAGAGTCACTGATGTGTATTTTTATGTTGATTAATTTATCTATAATTAATTATTTATGTTCCATGGAAGTTATTTTATATCTTTTATAATTGATTAGTTATTAAATTATTAGGGTGTTTTTAAAGTAAAGAAAAAAAATTGTTTTTCAATAAGGAGTTTTAAATAAAAGTAATTTTGGAAATGGTTATTTCAACGTAAATGGAGAAGCATTTTTAATGGGTTGGTTTTGTAAAATATGGAGTTTTTAAAGTGAAACTAATTTAATTAACTATATATATTTAGTATGTTTGAAAATAAGATGGTAGGGTAAAATATATAAAACAAATTGTTATTCATATTATGGGGATCACTACAAAGCTAAGGTTATATTGATCATTAGAACATTTGGAATAATAGGTGGGTTAACTTATCATTTTATAATTATAATTTTTGGTGTTTAGTAGTGAAACGTAATTTTGAGAGTTATATATTAAAACATTGTAGAGATATTTGGGATAATATTTAAGTTCCGATATATGCTTATATTAAATAAACATCTTATTACAATATCCATCACATAACACAATCCTTTTGATTACATCATCATTGTATAACACAAAAAACTAAAAAAATTACATTCACTATAATGATCAAAACTAGTGCCATAAAACACATAAAAACGTCCATCAACACTATAATATTTAACTTTAGAGGCCTATAATCTAAAAAAATAAAAAATATATATTGTACCTTTTTTTATTAACTTACAAAATGTTTTGGGATTAGTTCATGAGAATTGTGAGCAAGTTATAGTTGGATTTGGAATTGTTAAAAACATTTCACAAATATTTCAGAGTGGGGGTACTAATGAGGGTATTTTTTATAATTTAGAGGATTTTACTTGTTTGGTTTCAAACTTATTAAGAGATGAATATGTGGTTTTGAGAGGCCCAACATAGGTGGACAATAGAATAAGTCTTTTGTATTTTTAGATATTTCTAGAATATTTTACTTACTATTGGATAAAGAGAACACTTGAGGATCAAAGTTCTTGATTTCTTAAGAATAATAGTTCACCCAAATTAAATAATATCATTTATAGTGATTATTTCAAGATTTAATGGTAAATTTCAATATGTAGCCTTTAAATTTAGCACTTAATGGGAGGAAATACAAGATTTTCCTGCTTTCAATAATGTCATTTTCTTTTACTGTTGTGTTGTTTTATTTTTAGTTTATTAAATAATTTATTTCTTATTTATATTTTAAATAAAAACCCATGAATCTTGATTCTATGTTGTCTCACAAGATTTTATGATCCACTACTGTACCTTTTCACTAAATCCTTGAACATTTATTTCTACACCCTCTCAATTTTATTTGATTTCATATTTTATTTTATTCTATGATTGGATTTAATGATTAAATTATTTCATCCTTTTAGGTACATAAATAAAGAACACAAGTGGAGAATTAAGTGTTTTAAATATAGTGATCAAATGGGTTGTGCACCAAGATCACAAAGATCCAATTGAGAGGGGAGTAACTTTTTGAATTATCACTCTTTTTAATTTTAAGAGATGTTTTAATTATTGTATGCTCCCCTAGAAGTTGATATAAACTATAAATATTGTTTCTTACTCTATCATTGTATATATTTAAGTTTGTGTAGGTGTGCTGGGGGCTATATGTATGTTTTGAATTGAACTCAAGTGAATCTGATGTAAAATTTTGAGTGTTATTTCTTTTTATAATCTACCTTGTTGAAAACTATTTTGAAGTATTATTGAAGGCCTTTATTAACACCCTGATAATCATGACACTTTGAAAATATTTATTAAAAATATGTCTATTATATCTTAATTAAATTCATTTATAGTTTATCCTGAAATACATTTCAACATTTTGTTTTATGCTTGCTTGTGACCCTTGTACATGGTTTTTCGCTTCTAAATTGGAAATCCTTTTAAACTAAAACTATTTTAATTATTTTCACCACCTTAGGATTCAACTTTAGAGATTATTTTTGGTTTTAAGTGTTTTAAAGGGGTTTTATAATTGTGTTTTATTTTATTTAAATGTTTTTCCCATCAAAATTCCCTAATCTTTTCAAAATTGATTGTTATTGAGCTTTAATGATCACTTTTAGTGTAAATTTATTTATCTAAAGAATGAAAGATATTTTTTTCAATTTGAGAAGGTTAGTTTCTATTATTATATGGATTTAATCAGGTAAATAATTTAATTACCCTTTGGAAACAAATTTATTTAAATAATATTTTGGGATTATTTATTATAATTATCATTGAATTTAGGCTTGTTTATTTGAATTAAACTCATAAAATATGTATCCAAATGGGCTATGAAAAAAACCTAATCTAGGTTGAACTCTTTATTATTTACTCTATTAATATTGGTTAAGTTATTTATTCTATCCTTCAAATTATTCTATCCTACCCATTCAATGGTGTGTCTAATTATTCCTTATTCCAAATTTATGTGTTTATATTCACTAGGATATAGAGATAAGTTTGGAAGATTTAGTAAGATATATATTGAAGTGTGTATAATTGTTTTTTCAAAATTTTCAATTTCAATTTTTTTAAAATAGGAAACAAACTTTTCACTAAGTCATTTAATTTTAAGGGCGAAATCATATTTACTACTTCAAATATTCTGTAAGGAAAATACATTTGAAAATCAACTTATTGTGTAGAATTTCAGTTTTTCAATCTTGAAATTTATTTCCCTCCACTGAAGTTTATGAATTGGTTACTTGAGGATAAAAAATATGTTAAGTGTGAGGAAATTTTATATGGAATCATTTTTGTAAAATCCCAATATTTCATAGTACGTTATTTCTTCAAAGTAATTCAATAACTTTCACTATATGCAACACCGAGTTCTAGCGCACCAAGACTTACCAAACAAGCCATTCAAAAGCTGTTATGAATAGTATTAACTGGATTTTGAACTTTATATAATAATTATAATTTTATAATCCATATTATTAGTTTCTTAGACATAATGTAAGAACAAATACATTATTTACAAATAAAAGAACTATTTTTCAAAAAATGCAATTTTACCGCCTTTTAATGGTGAAGCCTTTTTAAATACAATATTTGAAACTTTTCTATATTCAATTTGACAAAATAAAAATTTCCTTTATAATCAGGAGATAATAATTTAGTTTCAATAATGTTTTGGTGTTTTTCTGATAACTTTCATATTTGGGTGAATAGTGAAAAATACTATATTTTAGCTGAAAACAACTTTTTTAATCAAAAACATTTATATTGTTAAATTATAAATTTTAATGGTATGGAAGTATAAATAGATTATATTTTTACCATTTAATCCAATTATGGTAATTTTAAGTAATTTCACTTTGAAATTGGACATAAACAAGTGTCAAAGTTTTGATAGTTATTATTTCTTAAAAATACGCCTTTTGGTTTTTATAGCGGGAATTAATTTTAAATTAATAAATGAATCTTTTATGTTTTGAATTTGGTAAAATGGATTTCATTTTTGGATTCTAAATATCTAAATTATCCTTGGGTGACATTTTGGTATTTTTCTGAAAACTTTCATATTTTGATGAATAGTGAAAATTACTAAATTTTAATTAAAAACAAATTTTTTAGTCAAAATAATTAATAGTGATAAATTTTGAATTTTAATGATTCTAAAGTATAATTAGATTATAATTTTACTATTTAATCCAATTTTGGTCATTGGATATAATGTTATATTTAAACTGGACATAAGAAAGTGTCAATCTTTTGATAGTTATTATCTGTTAAAAACACGCTTTTTTGTTTCGACAACGAGAATTAATTTTAAATTAATTTCTTCCACTTTTTTGTTTTGAATTTAGAAAAAATTGATTCCATATTTAGAATCATGAGGTCCAAATTTTATAAATAGGTAACTTTTATTTTTAGACATTTTGAATAATTACTTTGGTAAATATTTTATTTACCATGGTTAAAGTGTAAATCCGTTAAATAAGGGTAAAAAAAAATATTATAATAATACTAAATTACCCTAAAACGTGTCTAACCTATTGGTTGATACATGTCAGACCATAGGAATCTTTCAGTCGATTTTGGGACCCCATGAAGCCACTTATAAGTGATAATGACACTTTATATTAATTAAGTTAAAGTAAATACTAAAATTACATAAGCATATATCTTTTAGAAATTTTTTTTACTTAGGGTTATATATGTTATATTTTTTTCTATAAATATTTATTATAAATCTAAAAATATTTCCTACATCATGGTATTTTGTTTATAATTTTTAGACATCTAATAAACTAAATTATTTATGACACAATAATGATGTAGTGTTTACCTCATTAATAAATGATTTAAAGAAATAAGATTATAAAGACTTAAATAATACCCAAAACCTTTACAATTCTTATTGGATGATTTCATTTCGATCATGAGTCAAATTATCTTCAACTTTAAAGTGTTTTGGACCTTTAGAAACCGAATATCATTATATAATAAAATAATATTTTCAATCCTTCCTAAAGAGACACTGCTCCCCCTTATAAAAGGACATCACTTCTAACCAATTAGTCACACCTCTAAAGCCTTTTGGATCATAACAAATCTACCCAATTAATCTCCCTACACCCCTATCCTCCTTATAGAAGCCTTAACATAGGCAGAAGGCACTTCCAGAGTTCTTTTTGGTTCAAAGCAAAGGGAGTTACCAAAATTAAAGGTAACGATTTCTCTTAGCATATTTTCTTTTATTTTACTTCTCCAACCCCTAAACTCTTCCTATTAATTTATTTTGTAACAAAAAAATTATACTAAATATACTAGGATTTTTTGTGAGAAGTATTCTAACTACACTTACACACACCTCCATCTAATGGGTGAAGAACATAATGTTTCTGTGGATGGCAACCAAACACCTCACAAAACGATGATTGTTCAATTATCTCTTACCACCTCTCATGGTGGTCATTATGATGGAATTGTAATTTAATATGATATTAATGATATTTATTTTAAATACAATCTTCTGTAATTCCATTTTATTTCATACCATTATTCATTTCATGTTGTACGATAATTTCATTTGAGGAAGTGCGGACTACCGCCACCTCAAAGTGATATGACTCGTTCATACCATACATGGAATGTATAATGGATGGTATTAATGAACATAAGTAACATATATAAGATATTATATTATACTGGAATAATAATATACCTATGTATCATTTGGTTTTGATTCATTTTAAAATAAAAAATGAAATGGAAGTAGCATTTGTGCGTACGTACAGATTACCGTCTCCACGAACACGATGAGATTCATTTCCCCATCATATCCATTCAAGACTAATTATAATTTGATGATTAAAAGTAATTTTTAAGTAATTTATATCATTCTGGATATGAATAAGATACAACCTATCCATAACAAACACGACTTACGTAACAAATCATATAAAGGAAAACGAATCAGTTAACACCTGAAACAACGATAATACTAAAATATGATTAAAAAATAAATTTTAAAGGATCATATATGGTATCATATTTATATGATTATTGTATAATTTAATAAAAATTATTTAACTATTATACAGGAGGTTAATCTACCCTCGACTAAGGAAAAGTACAAGGTAAGGGGTTACTTTTCTCACTTTTAATTCTGTGAGATTTCCATTGTTCACCACTTATTTATTCCATGTGGTGTGTGTACTGCCCATGATTGTATTCATTGTGTAATATACTTTAATTTATGGATATCTACATCATAATTTTATGATCCTTCTTTCATGGGTGTATGTTTCTTATGTTACCAAATCGATAAGGGAATTTTAAATATCAATTTCCACTCATTCGACTTTACGCATACTTCATAGATTATTTTACTCCAAGATTATCTGTGGAATCACTATTCATTTTCTTATGTCATATTTTACACTCCCCTTTCTATGGATATACTTTTGATACACATAATCACTGCATTGATAAATTCTCAAGTCATCGATATGAACTTGATAAGAGTAATTTTAACTCAATCTCTATTTATTGAGTTAAACATATTATTCATTGGTGTTGTTTTTACAAGAATATGTGTGAATGTAATATGATTGATTTACACTGAATATCCTATAAAATTGAGTGTATTTATATTTGTCACACATAATTATATCTTTGATTTATCCTTAACCTAAGGATACGGTCTTTATAAGAGATTTCGTCTCAATTTACATTCCATTGAGACTTCTTTGTTATTATACACCAAATCACTTTTATATGGTGTATATAATGTACTTTGAAATAGTATATCATGAATCCCTTTATTCTCATGATATTATAATGTTTTTATTACCTCAATTATTTTTATTCAATTTTCTCTCTTTTGGTTAGGAACTCTAACTAAAATATCATTTTAAATGTTTTAAAGATTTATTATTCGAAATCTTCCTAATTAATGTTCATGTTTTAAAAATGGTTTTAAGGATTTATTTATATGGAAATTAATGTTTTAAAATTAAAATTCCTTTTAAATGTTTCAAAGTGGTATGGGACACTTTGATTAAAAAATCTATTTTAAATAGCTTCTTAAAAAATAGTGTGACTTTTAAATGTTTTCAAGAAAAAGGGTGATATTTCTCTCAAATAGTTTTGATGAATATTTTCATCTTTGTCAATATCCTTCATTACTCTCAATTTAGGTTAATATGTTACAATAAAACCCTCCATATTGTATTGAATGAGTTATTTTTTACTGTGGATGTGCTATTTTTATACCATTCAAGGTTTTTGAATAGAGTATTGACATTTCGTATGCTAGTTTTAATACGAATGTTTATGTTATGTTTCAAACTTTTCATATGAGGAATGCATTGGACTTAGTAAGTGATGGGTGGAGCCTGCTATATCTCCTCGATGCATCGGTAGGTCTCATGAGACAAACTAGTATCTTGGCACAAGGCCTTGACAAAATATTATTTATAGTCTTGGCATGAGGCCTTGACTATGTGGTTATGATAGTCTGTCATTATGCATTCCATCATTATGAAATTGGTTATTGATATTGCATGTGATAATTAGAGTAGTATAATATCCATGTGAATAAGTAAATGGAATTATTTAATTTTATTTCTGCCATATTATGATGAAGTTCAAGTTTAAAAGGCTTTTGTTTTAGTTGTACATTTCCGTAAATGTTTATGATTATTTATGAAAGTTTACACTATTTTGTTATCCTTACTAGGCATCTGATCTCACCCCTTTCTATGTTTTATTTTTCATAGGATGTGAAGAAGTATTTTATAAATGACCTGCAGGGATAGTATGTGGGGATTTCAGTGTAGAGACTAGATGTTTTTGTAATTTTCACTTTATTATGTAATGTGAACTTCATGAATGTATCTAGTTCTTCCAAGGCTACTAAACTAATCGGTCTTTCGAGACTTGATCTTTTGTGATAATGCCAATGTTATGTAATAATGCACCGACTCTGGGTAACTGGGGTTAGGGCATTACAATTTTGTTACATTTTTTCACATCTTAATTTAGATTTTATTTAATTTTTAAATATTAAATGTTTTATTATTAGAAAGGTACTAAATATTTGATTTTTTAGTGAAAATTTTTATTAAATGAATATTTTTTTGTAAATTTGATTTTTTGGTGTTTAATTGATTGTTTTTTATTTCCAAAATTTCTTAAATAATTATAGAATGAAAATTTTGGTTAATATTTATGAATTTTAGTGGGAATATAATTTTTAATTTATTTATGAGAAAATTCATATTCTAGAAGTTAATTGTTCAAAATTCCGCTTTATTATTTTAATAATTCTATAATGGAATAAATTTTTATCTTATTATTAATAAGTTTAAATAAAATATTAATTTTTGAAATGAAACTTGATTTTTGAATTAAATATTAAATTTACATGTTTTTTATCTTAATTTTTTTGAAATTAAACATTTTGAGAAATTTTTATTTTTATTGAAAAAAATGAAAATGTGTGATTTTCAATTGTATTTAGAAATTTCATAACAATTTTTTATTTTTCATATGATTTCTTTTACTTTTCCAAATTTTTTGTGTCAAGAAATGATCACAAGATTTTTTTAAAATCATTATAATATTTTCCACCCTAGTTTTGTAAGTCTTCCACCAATGCATGTTAGACTTCAAGAGACCATCATATGGATTCCAAATTTTTTAAAATTTCCTACTGATACTAGAATATAAAATGTATTCTCAAGGAATAATTATTGTTATTTGTTTTCAAATGGAGAGAATTATTTTTATGATGATGATTAATCAAATGATCTTGGTAAAAAATTGGGTGTAATGAGTCAAAGGAAGTGAGAAAAACTATTTGATTTTGTATGTCCATTGAAATTGGGCATGATTTACTAGGGTTTGATGAACCGATGTGATGTTATTTTATGGTGTATGGATAGAATTAGGATGCAATGATCGAATCATGAAGATTATGTAGGTTCCGGGCATAGTGGAAGTGTGTGATGGGCATTTCCCAAAATTGATTTTGTTATGATTGATGGTCAATATGAGATCTAAATGAAGATAAATGTTAAGATCTACAGGATTGAATCAAAGAAAATAGACAAGGGAAATCACGATAGAACTAGAGGAAGGATCATTACATATTATTTAGAATTTTTTTAATTAAATAAAGATTTACCTTTAAGGAATTATTTATTTGTTGATGAATCTGATGAAAGTTCTGCAGTCCACGGTCGTTGTGTTGTAGAAACCAATAATATATTTTCTCTAGCGGTGATCCCCACATGTTTCAAAAATCTTTATATGTCACCAAAGAAATATCCATGCGCTAGAATTAAAGATCCTTATGCTTTCATTGTCTGCATTTTATTTTTAGAGTTGATGTCCTGATAACTAAATGTTTATATTTTGATTACATGAATCTACACTTATTATATATTGTTCATTGTTCTATATGACTATAATATAATAATGTCCTGGAATATTTCTTGCATTAATAAGGTCATGGTAGATCCTTGCTATGATGAGAACCTTGAAATTATATAACAATATTCTTAAATAAAGTTCTACGGTTGGATGACATACTATGATAGGACACATAGTTTACAGACCGTCATGTTTGAGTAGTCATAAGAAGATGAGAATCTCTCTCATGGAGTTTGCACTTGGTAATCTCCAAGATCGGAGATTATGAGAATAGAACTACCAGTAGTAATTATGCATGTCTTGGTGTCATCAGACATTTCTATCTACAAGAGTGTGTAATGCTCCTTAGACTGGAAGATTATCATTAACTCATGTCATGACTCACGCACTTAGATTTGGTGTTGAAAACCATCATAAAGACAGTTGGTGGGAAGTAGGGTACGTTGGGTGCATCACGAATGACATGTTTTTAATGAATAAGTCGAGGAAGGATTTGTCCCTTCCATATTTATGGAAGTAGATATCTCAGGCTCTTTGATTGAAATAGAACTGTCGCCCAAATTCCATGGCCATGGTGTCACGAAGAGTTTATTTCTAGAAGTCAAAGAATGACAGATCAAGCATATAGGTTTATGACACTACCATGAAACTTTCTTGATGAGATATTGGGAAAAATGGATTAAATTACATGGTAAGAATTCGTGTGAGGTGACACGTGTTGCTAGATAGTAATCTTGGACTTTAGGCAAACCCAGCTAATGCCAATGAGAAAGAGGCCTAGAGGGTCACACACTAAGTGTATCCAAGTATCTCAAGTAGAATAAAGATTATTCCCGTATGTGGTTTAATAATTATTCAAGGAAGCCTAAATCATTTTAATGTTATAGGAAGAATAAAATTAGAATAATATATACATGCCATGTACATTGAATGTACATGGAGTGTGGTTTTCATTTTGGAAAGGAAATAAAAAATGAGTACATACCATGTATTAATGATTACATGCCGTGTAGTTTTTCCAGTAAGGATTTTTAAGAAATAATATTGTTTTATTAAATGATATTTATTATAATCATTGTGGGCGCATTTCAAGGAATTAATGATTCGGCATGGGGGTTTTCAATAAGAGTTAATGAAATAAATAAAATGTGTAACACGTTTATTTATTGACATAAATCTATAACCTCAAACTCAATATAAATATCCTCACAACCCCAACAGTTTTCCCAAATCATTGTTCACAATAATTCTGGAGAACTCTCTCAAGGACTAAAGAACTCCTTCCACCAAGAACACTCTCAAGACTGATAGATATCCTCCTATATTTGATCAAGGCGATCTAAGGAGGAAAATGCAAGAAAATTCTTCTCCACACTAGCTCCCGGAGATTCATTTGGTGACATCTAGAGATACGTGGTGCACGTGTGGGTCACCGCTAGAGGAAGTCTACACTTGGATTCTACGACGCAATGACGGATCACATTAGAATGTGATAAAAAATATCAACGAATAAAGAAAACCATAAAAGGTACTTCTTGTCAATTAATTAAATTAATTATAATCAACCTATGATGATCCTCCATTGTGGTTCCGGGAATATTCTTCTTCTTTTTCTATTACTGTGATTCGATCCGTGGAGTCTGACATTTATTGTCATATTGATCCTGGATTGATCATTTCTAATGACAAAAAGTCAATTGGGTACATCCACCCAGGAGCTTCCACTGTGCCCGGGGCCTTCACTTATCAATTTGAGAACCACTTACAAAGAATTCTCTTTAATCCTGTGGAGGCAGATTTGTCTCTATTCTTGGGAGCGTTCTTGGAGAAGGGAGCACTCTAGGTTTGAGAGGATTCTCCAAATACGTTATGCCAAAACAAGATAAATGAATTGGATTAATGAGAAAATAACATAACTAGGTTTATATATTACTAGGGTTAAATTGAAAAAATTACACAAGTGCCCTTAATTATTTATTTAATCATAGAAAAACCTCATGTCAAATAATAATAATAATATCATTATTTCTCAACATGCGCTTTACTTTAAAATTACAATTAAATTTTATTTAATAAAATATTATTTAATATTTATTATTTCTCAATGAACATAAAAAATCGGTCCACCATTTCTCCATAATATTTATAGGACCTTTAATAATGAATATTTATTTATTAAATAAATATCATTTCATTATTCATCAATATATAAAAAAATATTATATTTACTAAATAGAAAAAAAAATATTTATATGAGATTAAGCATAAATGAATAGTTATTAAACCACATATGAGAATAATATTTATTCAAACTATTGAATAATAACTAATAATATATATTATTTAACTAAAATTCTAGATACACTTAGTGTGTGACCCTCTTGGCTTCTTTCTCTATGGTATTGGGCGGAGTAGTCTAAAGTCCAAGGTTAGTGTCTAGAAACACACCATGACACCTATAGAGAAAGAAGTTAATGCTACAATGACATGTCACCTCATACAAATGATTACAATGGAATATAATCCCTTTATCAAGATATCTCAAATCAAGCAGGTTTCATGCCTATGCCATCAAACCCTGTGATCGATATCTCTTTCTCTTACTTATCAAAATTTGATCTTGCCTATAGAACACCATGGCCATGGATTTATTTTGGTTCTATAATTTCCATCAAAGGTCCTAAGATATAAAATTTAGTTAATAAATAGAAGGGAAAATCCTTTATTGCATTATTCATTAATGTAATAGTTGTTGAGACGTACCCAACATATCCCACTTAACCACAAAAATCTGTCATTACAGTTTTCATCAATACATCTAATCACATGAATCATAATACCCATGAATCATAATATTAAATTATAAGAACCAATACCCATGTCCATAGATAGGAACAATAAATGACACATGTAAATGTGTATTTTCTAATGGAGAGTCCCATTATCATAATATCCTACTAGAAATTACCAAGGGCGTACACCATGGGAAGGTGCCTCAAAGTCCTATGAGTCTCCACCCCAGATAGCCTGTATAATTTGTGTCCATCAAATGGTATCATCCAACTATATAACACATATTCGAGAACAATGTTGTAGCACTTCTAGGTTCTCATCATAGTGTGGAATTTCTATGACCTTTTAGCACAACAGCTACTATTCAGACATTATCACATACTATGTCACATAGAAGAACAATAATGATGTGATAAGTAGTTTATTAATATTTAAAACCATGAATAAAAATTATCATAAAGTATACAGAAGTTTGTTCTATGTCACCAACTCCAACAGACACCCACTAACACTATCTCCAACTACCAACAACCTTCAGTCCACTAGATCTCACATGATACTCATGATTCTACTAAGATAGAACATTATTCAAGGGGTCCACAACATTTTATTATGTGGGTACTCAGCTTACCATAACTTCACCTCAATGACAGAAATACCTCGAGTAGTAATACTTCTATAGCATGTGCTTTGTTCGTTGGTGTGACCTTTTCTCTTTTGAAAGAGCCACCAATGTAGTATTATCACAATACAATGTGATAGGGTCTTTATATATAAGTACCACATCAAGCTCATATACAAAGTTTTGAATCCTAAAGGATTCTGTGGCTACATAAAAAGATGCTATATTCTCATAATCTACTATAGAATCAGCGACAACTAACTACTTTGAACTCTTCCATCTCATAGGTCCTCCATTGTGACATAAAACATATCCTGATTTTGAATTTAGATCATTTTGATCTATCTAAAAACTAACATTGGTATATCCTCTAATGACTAGATCCTCGTCTCATATATACACTAGGAACATATCATTAGTTCTTCTTAGATACTTAAGGATATACTTAATAGTAGTCCAATATTGTTATCCTATATCTGCTTGATATCTTTCTACCATGCTCAGTGCATAGGTAACATCAAGCCTAGTACATCACATGGCATACATGATTGATCCTATCTCTAAAGAGTATGTGATCTTACTCATTGTCTCTTTATCATGTTATTTCTCAGGACACATTTTCTTAGAAAGATACAAACCATGTGACACTGGTACCTATACCCTCTTGGATTATTCTATACTAAATACCTTTAGTATCTGGTTATCATATGTACTTTAAATTAGTCCAATTATCCTCTTGGGTCTATCAAGAATGATCTTGATCCCAAGAATATAGGCTTCCTTGACTATGTCCTTCATAGAGAAACACTTTTTTAACCAGTCATTAACTGACTATAAAACTATTTTTTTTCCATTAAGTAATTTGTCATCAACATATAAAACTAGTATAATGACCTCCTTTCCAAAAAAACTCTTGTAAACACATGATTCACATTCATTCTTAATGAAACAAAAATTTTTATGGCTTCATCAAATAGAATATTCCATGACAAAGATGCCTGCTTCAATCCACAAATGAATCTCTGCAACTTGGAAATATTTTTGTCATCACCTAGAGTCCCAAAACCATTTGGTTGTTTCATATATACATCTTCTTGAAGGTTCCCATTAAGTAATTTAGTTTTTTCATCAATCTGCAAATCTAATAGTCATCATAATCTGTTATAGCAAGTAAAATTCTAGTGGATTTAAATATGGAAATTGGTGATAATGTTTCATCATAGTCAATTCCTTGATTCTCTTTCAACCCTTTATCCACTATCCATTATTTATAAGTACTTATTTTTCCTTCCATGTCTAGTTTTTCCTTGAATACCTATTTGCATCCAACGAGCTTTACATCAACTGGAATATTGACTAGAATCCAAACTTGGTTATAATACATTGAATCCATTTTTGAATTCATGGATTATTTCCATCTTGTAGCTTCTGAGATATATTATGCCTCATTTTGGGATATAGGTTTGTCACTATCAATCAATAATGAGTCACCATCCTTAGTGACTATAAAATCATATATTTTTGCTTCTCGTACCTCTCTCACACTCCTACGCAGTACTTGTGTTTTAGGAAGTACTTCTTCCATGGGAACCTACTGAATCTATTCATGTTCTAACTCTTGTGTATCTTGAGAATCAATTTTTTCAAAGTAAATATTACTCCCATTATCCTTTTAAAGGATGTGATCCCACTCAAGAAAGACAAAATGTCTATAGATATTCACTTTATTGTCTGAGGGGTTGAATAGGTAGCATCACCTTATTTACTAGGGATACCCTATAATCATACAATTCATTCCCTAGGGTGCTATTGTTTTTTCACAAGAAGGCCTTAAAAAATTAATATTATCCCCATACATGTGTATGTGATAAAATGGGTTTCTTTCTACTCCGTAGCTCGAAGGGAATTCTATTTTCTGGTTTAGTTGGAACTAATTTTAATGTGTATTCCATAGTTTGTAAGTCATATCCCTAGAAGGACAATGTAAGATCTACATGAATCATCATCAACCTTACCACGTCTAATAAGGTATATTTCCTCCTTTCACTAACACCCTTCCACTATGGTGTATAAGGTGGAGTGAGTTGAGATAGAGTCCAAAAACTCCCATAAAAAGTCAATTAACACATGGTTAAGATATTCACCACCTAGATCCGATCAAAGCTTCTTTATATTTTTTCCAATTTAATTATATACTTCATTTTTGAATTCCATTAATTTCTCAAAGGACTACAACTTATACCTCATCAAGTAGATATAATAATATCTAATCAAGTCATCAGTAAAAGTTATGAAGTAAGAATATCCACATTTATATTCTACTATAAACAGTCCACACACATCAGTTTGTACCATTCTTAGAAGATATATAACCCTTTCACCCTATCCAAAAAATCGTTGTTTGGTAAATTTTCCTTGTAAAAAAGCATGACATCTTTGAATTGGTTTTAACTTAGAAGATTCTAAATTTCCATCTTGAGAGAGAGTTTTCAAATGATTCTCATTTATATGACCAAGACAGTGATAAAAAAGCTCAGTGTTGTATGAGTAATGTGAAAATGATTCATTATCAATTTATAACACTTGGTTTCATAATTTAATACATAAAAACCATTATTTAAATGTGCCATACCATAACATATGTTGTCCTTATAAAAGAAACTACTTTTCCTTCCAAATTTCAAGATAAACCCATATTTATTTAGGTATGATATATAAATTATATTTTTGGTAACTTTAGGTACACAATGAAAATACTTCAAAACTAAAATCATTCCTATTGGAAAGGATTATAGGTAGTTGCCAGTGGTTAGAGTAGCCCATCTCACACTATTATTAGCTCTCAGATCCACCTATCCTCGAGAAATATTTTGAAATCTACTTGGTTCCTATATTTGGATACAAATTTGATCCCCACAAGATGTATCTAAAACCTAATGCGTAGATATTGAAAGATTTCACTCCATAACGAACACACCTTTAACTTCCCCTTGCTTCATGGTGCAATTCCTCTTCTAGTGGCCTAACTTGCCACATGAAAAACATACTGACTCCTTTTCCTTGCCCTGACTCTGGAACTTCTTGTTCTTAGAAGTACGGTGCTTATGGGATTTAGATTGTTTATAAGTCTTGGTCCCTTTTCCTTATTATTACTTTTATTATTCACCATAAGGATTATGGGTATGTCACACCCCATATCCTTATCCACTTATTGAATCAATGTAGGATGTTCCAAAATAATATTCTCATTATTTATCATATTATAATTAATAATAATGATGGGGAAGGTATTGGGAATTTATTAATGCATGAGATATATATGCAACTCATCTTGGAATTTAATCCCTAAGATGTCCAGGAATTAAATATGGCCATTAAGATTGACTACATGAGGCCCAACTAGTGCAGGATCTCCAAGAATAGTTGTAAACAAAGAATTGGAGATCTCATACCTCTCTTTTCTTTCCTTCTCTTGATAGAGATCTCGAAGGTGAGACATTATGCTCTTGGAATCCATATCCTCATGTTGCTTCAAAATATCATTAGATATGGATGATAGCATGAAACACTGAACATCTGTAGCATCATTCAGATGTTTCTCAGGGAGAGATAATTCTTCATCACTTACCTCATTACCAGGTGCAACTTGAA
Organism: Viscum album; assembly: GCA_963277665.1. NCBI lineage: Eukaryota > Viridiplantae > Streptophyta > Magnoliopsida > Santalales > Viscaceae > Viscum > Viscum album. The sequence goes on from OY728166.1 coordinate 1,327,167,269, forward strand.
AATGTTCTTCCAATATAAACAATTTCCTTTCACGATGAAGGATGACATGTAGTCACATTTTCCATTCTTGTAAATTTGTGGTGATGAGAAAGTTGTATTTCTAAAGTATGGATCACAATGATGTGTTTGATGTCATTTTATTATTGTTTATATAAAATTAAATAAGTATATATTTAGTAATATATATCATAAAATTTAGACAAATAGACAAATATTATATTTATCAGTCTCCCACTATTTTGTCCAAACCTGATATCCCTCACCATTGGCTTCTGAATATCCTGTTCCTTGGAAATTCTTATGGTAAAGATCCATATTCTCCTTCTTAGTACCCCAACATAGGTTTTCCAAACAACTTCAATGGTTTCTAGTAGGCATTCCAAATTCCAACTATAATAACTCATAGTTCCATTATCTTCTGAGTGTAGTCTCTAATCCAGAAATCCTTCATTAGATTTCCTCAAACATTGCCTATAAGTTACAACAAGTCATGTTTAGGTAGTAAACCCTTGATGTGAACTAAGTTAATTCAACCCAAAATTTCAAGTTAAAATTCCCTGATAATTGAAATCACCCCAACTTGGGTTGGTTAAGAACTTCGAACTTGGTTTAATTTTAACCGAAGTAATGGAAGACAATGTTGACTTAATATATTTAATTGAGGGATTTTGTCCTTTTATGTGTAACATTACAATTATTATTTTTGTAAAATGATTGTTAATATTAAATGGATTTACTTAACAGATTAACCATGTCTTAGATAATATTTACACATAAGCCAAATTATTTTAGTTATATCTTTCATTCCTATTAATTCATTAATTATGTGATCACAACAAGACATCCATAATTAAATAACCATGAAACTAATATAAATAAAATAATGAAGTGGTATGATCATGAGCTATTACTAGTGGTTAGTTTATCTATAAGTTGATAAACCTACCTTTTACCTAGGGGGAAAACACCTTGAACCAATTATGCTTCATGTTGTAGCTTTACACCTATCCACCTATGTATCTACTCAAATTGGTTTCACCTCATATCTGAACTTGAACCACCTCCACTAGCATGGAATCTCCATATTTTACATATGCCTTTTACCCAAACACAAGTGAGGGGAAAAGGGGGTTTAAATAAATGAAACCATGGGCACGCAAGCCCTATATAATGAAAGGAAAGAAGGCACGCACGAGAAAAAATTTAATTTAATAATAAATTAAATTAAACCAATCACATAAAAAAGGTATGGTCTATCTCATGATCATCCAGATGCATGCAATGAATTACACATTTAATCAAACTAGCATTCAATTCTCAATCTTTCATATTTAAGATAAATCATCCTCGCATCGATTAATTATTATCTTTAATTAATAAATAATTTTATCTTAATTTTTATCCAAATTTCCTTGAGATTATTATCTATTATAATTTTAAACAAATTAAATCAATTCATTTAAATTTAAATTTGTACATAAATGTACCTTGGATGTAACACGATGAATACCTCTCTGATTCTTCCCAACATGTATTATACTCATATACCATTTTAATCTTGTGAAATATTGAATAAAAGACTTATCATTTACATTAAGAATATGTTCTTCATAGATGATTACTTGAATTACATGATTTTTTGGCCACGTGTTATACTTAAATGCACATAGAGTAATAAATTTTAATACAACTCATACATGAAATGAAGATCTGAACATTATATAGATATTAATTAAATAATTAGATATTTATGTATATTAAAACATATCACATGGCGTTTTCTATCTTTATTACCTAACACAAGAACATGTCTCAAGGTTTACATAGTAAAATAAATAAAATTTTAAATATACATAACTTGGTATAGGTATACAGTGTGAAGATTCGATCTACATAGCATGTGCACCTCTCACCTTCTATCCGATACACACTATAAGAAACTCAGCATGTAATTTGTTCCTTGAAAAATTTGGAGTACATGGTGTGTACAATAGGCTACATGCCTTTTGAACATAGAGTTAAACATTCACTAGTCAAGTAGGCCGTGTCTGGAATACACGACCTGTTTGTTACCCAAAAGGACTACATGCCATGTACATGGGCTACATGGTGTGTATTCCAGATTAATGTTTTCCATTAAATTCTAGTCAAAACAAGGTTCATTAAGTGTGTATTTAATGTAATAATAAATTCCTAATCCTTAATTTATTTCTAAATCATTTCCAATGTGTTGAATGTAACTACACGGTGTGTAACTCTAGTTACATATCTTATAGTTTGGTGTTGTCTGACTAGAAACCTTGGAACCACTGGATGAGTTCCTCAATTTTATATTAATCATAATATTAATTGTCTTAATTAGATCTATGATAAATTAAGGAGGAAGAAGTAGATCTCATGATCGAGATTAAAAGGACGATAAAACTAGAATTGAAAAACTAATTTAAAATGTGTAAATCACCAAAAATCTGAAAATAATTTTAAATAATTATGTGTCCACTCCGATAACACTTGTAGGTTCTTGATATAGTATATGGATTCATTGGGAAGTGACCAACATTTATTTTGTCATAATCAATGATGAATCTGAGATCTAAACAATGATAGACATTGAGATCAATGAAATTGAATCAAAGAAAACAGACAAGGGAAATCACACGAGAACCAGAGGGAGGATAATCACATATTATTTATAATTAATTTAATTAAATAAATAATTAACTTTAAGGAATTATTTATTCATTGAATAATTTGCTAATAGATCTATAGTTCACCATAATTATGTTTTAGAAACCAAGTGTATATTTCATGTAGCGGTGGTCTACATGTGTTCCATGAATCTCCAGACATCGCCGAAGGAATCTACAGGTGCTAGCATGATAGATCCTTTCAATTTCATAATTTACCTTTGATCTATTTGAGAACCACTTCTAAAGTGTTATACTTGATCTTATTGAGGAGGATTACTCTCTGTTCTTGTGAATATTTTTGGATAAGTGAGATCTATAGGATTGATAGGATTCTATAAATCTATTTTTCCCAACTAAGACAAATGAATTGGTTTAATGAGAAAATAACATAACTGGGTTTTTATATCACTAGATTTAAAATAAAATAATTTCACAAGTTCCCTTAATTATTTATTTTATCCAAGTGAAACCCCATTTCAAATTGTAATAACAATATCATTATTTCTCGACACGTTCTTAATTTACAAATTATAATTAAATATTATTTAATAAAATAATATTCAATAATTTTTATTTCTCATGGGAAATAAAGACTCATTCTACCATTCCTCCATAATATTTATCAAACCTTTAATAATGACTATTTATTTATTCAATAAATATTAGTTAATTATTCACAATAAATAAATAAATATTATATTTTCTAAATAGAAAAGAAATATTTATATTCGATCAAGAATGCATGAATAATTATTAAACCACAAATGGAAATAATATTTATTCAACCTATTAAATAATAAATAATAATATATATTAGTTAACTAAGATTATAGATACACTTAGTGTGTGAACCTCTAAGCCTCTTTCTCAATAGAATTAGGAGAAGCAACCTAAAGTCCATGGTTAGCATCTAGAAACACACCAAGGCTCCCATAGAGAAATAATTTAATGTAGAAATAACATGCCAACTCATACAGATTCTTATTGTGTAATATAATCTATTTATCATGATGTCACAAATCAAGTAGGTTCAATGCCAGTGCCATCAACCCGTGTGCTCAGTGTCTCTTACTTTGACTTCTTTGAATTTTAACTTACCTATAGAACACTATGGAAATGGATTTATTTAGGCTATATTATTTCCATAAAAGGGACTGATATATAAACTTCTATTAATAAACAAAAGGTAAAAATCATTCCTTGTATTATTCATTAATGAAATATTACCCATGACACACCGAATATATCCTACTTTTCTACAAACATCCATAATCAATATTTTCATCAATAAATATAAGTACCCGACTCATAATAATCTTTAATAATAATCTTAAAGTCTAAGGAACAATACACCTTTCCATAGATAGGAACATATAATGACACATATAAATGACATCATCCATAATAGCTTGTATCATTTATGTCTCTCAATTGATATCATATGATTATAGAACATATATTCATGAACAATGTCTTAGTACTTCCAAGTTCTCATCATAGTGGGGAACTTCTATGACCTTTAAGTGTGACAAATACTCTAAGGAAATTATTACATACTATGTCATATAGAAGAACAATCATGATTTGATAAGTATTTTATTAATATTCAAAACCCTGAATAAAAGTTATCATAAAGTACACAAAAGTTTGTTCTAGGGCACTAAATCCAATAGATTGTTCCTCTGAGATGAGTCTTTAGTTACATTTTAGACCATGATCGAAAATGAATTTGATCTCAACACAAACTTTAATAATGAAAAAGAAGAATCTATTGATTCCTATTAGTGATTTGGAATGTTGTTGAGTCAAATATACTTGACATCATAGAATATAATTTAATGTATTTATTTATTTTAGGTTTTATGGGGTCTTATTCATTTCCTTTATTATGATTGAACAATCATAAAATGTTGCATAGAAGGTGCTTGATGAAGTAATCCAATGGTTTTTTTTATTTTGAATTTTTCATTGGTATTGGGTTGTTTGTTATAGTTTATGAAGTGAAAAGCCCAGTTGAAGAAGGTAGATGGATGGTTAGAGTGTCCCATTAGATCAAGCATGGTTGGGAAGCGAAACATCTTTAATGAAACTTTTTTGGAACCTCATGTGTAGATGAGGGATGAATTGGTTGAAGGTCTGTTCCTATGAGTTCAATGAGATTAATGAAGTGATTAATCCCTATGCATGTGATCTATATGCTACCAAAAATAAAAAAGAGTGTGATATCATCCATGTAGTATGATCCGATCTTGAAGGTGAACTAATTTAAAACAAAGTTTGGTCCAAGTTGGTGGCCATGTAAACCTAGGTTGACTGATCAATCGTTATGGATGTTGGTGTAGGTCTATTAGAGATGAAGATATCTGGCTGGATAAAGCCTCTGTGTAGAAGTGTTGATATATAAAGAAATTATTAGGTTTCCAAATTGATTGTAATTAATTAGTTACAGATAGAAAAGTTAAGTACTAGTGTATGTGGAAGGATTTGTTTGGGGAGTTTAGTTAAAGTGATAGTGTATTGAAAAAGGGAAGATGATAGTTTTTGATTCAGTTTCAAAAAATAGGACACAAAAAACATAGTTCATTGAATGAAGGATTTTAATGAAGGTTTTAGGAGTTGGAAAAAACTAGTATTCTCATATTTTTTTGGGATATTTAGTGCATGATATGAGAGAAAGGGAAACTAGAGGTAGGAATTTAGGGGAACTAGAGATGAAGGGTAGATCATTCTAGACAGAGAATATTATTCATCTTATTCTATTCATTCCTTTTTTATATCTATTTTAAGATGAATTTCATGAATATTTTTTTTCCATGAACATGAGTAGCTAAATTTTTTGGGGGATAGGTACAATATGAATTATAATTTCTTATTTTGATTTTGTTGATGTTAATTCATTGAAATATATTATTCTTATTCTATATTTTTCACTAACTTATATTATACTTCCTTTAATGATGTATTGATAAATGAATTTAGAGTTTCATTTGTTTTGGCAGTTGAAATAAATTCTTATTTCTATATAATTGACATATTAGTTGTGGTTCTCATGGAAGTTCAGTGATGTTTCTTTTTTTTATGTAGTGTTTTTATTTTTAAATCTTCACGAGCATCATTTTTTTATTTCTCCCTATACGATAAGGTGAATATTAAGGTATTAACTTTCCTTTATAAATTTGACCAAGTAATCTAATTTGAAAATGATGGCATTTTATTTTATCTATAAATAATAATCCATATGTTTAGTGCTTGATAAACATATCAGCAAATAAGACAACTCACTGGGATAGGTTGTGAAATAAGAAATAGTCAGTTATTTCAACACAAATTCAACCCAAATTTCCTCATTTCTATGATTAAACTTGATACAAGAACATAATCACTTTAATGAATTTGGTTCTAAGCCATCTCCCTAAACCCATTATCATGTGGTCTTATTTACCTTTTTCTACCATTTTCTATAACTATTCACTTCACATTACTACCAACACTCCATTACTTAGATAAGTTTTGTTTTTATTTTTTATATTTATAACCTTATGCTTCTCTATGTGTCAAAGTGATCGAAGGAATCCTACTGGGTCATTAGACTCACCCCAAATCGTGTACATGGTACGAGTTTGATGAATGTGGGTAGAACATGATATTTTCTCCTAGGAAAAAGTTTCCCCTTGGAGTTGGTCACATGTCTCAAGATGACTACTATAACATAGGATAATAAGTTGGTAGTATTTTATTATTCCAATTATTCCATAGGACATTATAATTTTATTTTATATTTTCGTTTTTATTGGACAATGTGTAAATTGTTTTATACTATATATTGAATTGTGTATGTGTATATTTTTGTTTTTTTCTATTTCATACTAATGAGTCATGTATATTGTTTATTGTATTTATATTTTAGACTTTGGGGGCCATCGTGTTTCCTTATTTTATATCTACTGATTTTTGGACATGCATTATATGGATGGTTCATACCAAATTTTCAACAGAGTCGGGCATAAACCTTGTATGTTTTATTTGAGGGAATAGTCTCCACATGATTATTCCAAGCCTATAACACTAATCATAATCCTTTTTAATATGGGTACAATCACCTTAGGTCTTGTAATTTCCTAGACCAAATCACTATTACATGGGTAGAACATCATGTTTTCTTAGGTATCATCCCATAGTTTGTTGTACCCAAAGGACTAATCCACCCTAAGTGGGGGGGGGGGGGGGGGTTAATTAAGGTATTAAATTATTTAATATTCACAATATAAATTGTTATTATCTTAGTAAGAATAAGGATAAAATATAAAAATTTAAACGAAAAATAGATATAATAATGTTGGAATTAATGTAAAGACATAATAATTTTACTTGGTTCAGCATAAGGGATAGTCCAAGGACCATACACCAATGATGTATCTACACTCCACGGGCTTGACACTACACACTATGTATGTTACACATTATTTTTAAAGGAATAATATAGATACAGGGGAACACCCTCTTCTTATCTCATTTCTTATTGATTCAAGACATGGAATACAATGTAGTTTGGTATGGTGATTACTTAGAAAAAATATTTAAAAAATAACACCAAAGTATAAACAATTTCATAATTTTTCTTCGAAATAGTTATATAAATCTTGATCTATAAGGGAGGCCTTATCTATGCTCTATTTTTCTATATTTTCTAATATGTTCAATTTTCTCTACTTTTAACTTCATCAATCCCCTTTTCACATTAAGAAATCACGTTTCCTAAAATGCATCCATTAATCCTCTATCTATATCAAATTAATGATACTTAAATCATTCATTAACTACCTGTTAAATTGGATAACTCACATTAAATATGAAATAAATTCCATAAACTTTAATTTTTTGGTCCAACCTAGTTCATGGAATAGAATCTCTCCTTTTATAGTGGTCTCTTAAAAAATTTCTTGATTGTTCTGTGGTGTTATTCACTATAGTTTTTTCTACTACATTTAACTAGATCTACCAATTTTAGTCATAATAACTTCATTTTAATTACCTTGAACACTATGACATGGATTTTCAATTTTATTCAAATAAAAACTTTCTATGAAATGGTTTACTTCTCTATGGAATAGAGTTATATAGGCTGAAAATAACTCACTTCTTCAATTATACCCATGATACCGTCATCTCTTTATGACACGAACCTCCAAACATTATTCAAAAAATCTATTTAGTTGAGACATAGAATTATCCTATGTAATTGATGTCCCCAATCTTCAATAAACACTAGAAATGGCCTAGTATCCTTTATGACATAACTAATGAATTAGGTTATGGTTATCTCCATCCACAGACTAGTTGTGATGTGGCCACTAGTTCCATATAACAACCATAATTTCTTATATAGTTTTATAATATTCAATCCAAAATTGAATTTTGATTTCTTTTACTTTATTATATTAACCACTACACAACATCCAAATCTCAAATACCTCTTATGGTTTCATCCTAAACTATTAAAACTCTTCCATAGTGTTTCCATGCATTTTGGTTTGTCTCTCACCTAGAACCGACATTCACTATTCTCTCTTCTATTTAATCCTCCCATACAAGGTATCACAGTTGAGTTTGGAGATGCCTCATGGTGGTGCCTAGATCTTGAAGTCAAATAAGGGTTATATACTTTTTTTAAACTTTAAATACAATCATGGAGTGATCTCTTATGCTATGTAATGAAACCAAAAAACTCTGAATATCACAACATTGTCTATTTATTTACACTATGGTTTTGATACTATAGCTTCCAAAACTCCTCTAGACATACTGAATCCTGATTGATTTTAAAAACATCAAGCTACTTATCACGTCTTCTAATCAAATACTAATTGAAAAAAGTCCAACATTACAACTAAAGAGTTACAATATTCTCCCCTTTCTATTTTTTTCAATCACCACATCAATCCTTACTACTCCAAACTTTGAGTCTTCATAGAAATTCTCCCCTTATAGGTGACTCCCTTGTATCTAGATCTGTACCAGTTTTTTATTTCTATAATATCAAACCTACCAAGATCTCTCTTCCCCTTTGATAATAAAATTCAATGGTTTAAAAAACAATTAATTTTAATAATTTCTCTAAGCCTATATGGGTCAAAGTTCAATGCAAAAAACATGAGAAAGTATTAATTTACACATTACTATAAATAAATTTCAGATCGTTCTTCTCTCAACTATGTACTCCCCTAGATAGTATAACCACCTATATTTTACATTAAATACAATATTTTACCCTATAAAGATACAAATTACATATATAATATTAGATACAACGAGAAGAGGGGAAATTAAAAACCTCTTCAAGTTGAGGGAGGTGATCAAACTATAAGGTTCAATAAATGACTTTCAAATGTTGGTTTGGCCAATGGGTTTGTATATATAACTACTATTTTCTAATTTATAGCCACATATTGAAGCTTTATTAATCCTTGCATAATCATTTTTTAATATAATAGTAGTATATCCCAATATACTTCATTTGGGAATGTTATACTAGATTCTTTGTTATATCTATTTCACTTTGGTTGTAATAATCAACAACCATTGGAATATTAACCTCCTCTCTAAGATCCTCTATTTTTTTCTATGCTAATCATTTTAAATCCTCTATGATTTGAATGTATTCTAATTCAGTTATACAATGGCAGGTTCTTTAGTGGTTTTTTCTTATCTATCAAATACACTTATTTCATATGAAAACGTATCCTCAACTTATGAAATTTCTATATAAAATTTCTCTATCCCAATATGGATTTGAGTCATCATACAATTACTTTCCATTTACTATACAATAACACAAACCATAATCAAGTGTTCACCAAATCTACCATGTGATTAGTTTTATCACTAAGAGATATTCCTCCTTTGGGAAAATTATATAGCTGGTAGTTAGTCATGTTGAAAAAAATATAGAATATTTTTCATATGGTATAACAAGATTCTAATAATTATTTAGTAAAGGGTTTTATCAATATATTTCCCATCCTTATGCTTACCCTATTTAGTTTCAACTATTTTTGGTGTCAAAAGGTTCTTGATATCATGCATCTAGAACTTCTTTAGTAACTATTTTTCATATTTAGCTTGACTAAAAAAGTATAAATATATTTCTAGAAAACTTACAACCAAAGGAAAATCATGAGTTCCCTAGTTATAGATATTTCGAACTCCAAGATCATTAACTTTGAAAAATATTACACTAAATTATTCTTTCTTCCTCAGAATATAATTTCATTAATATAGATTAGTTCCATGAACTATTATTCTTTGTCCAACTTAACAAAGATATTTTTTTCAACTCCTTTTATTTTGAATTTTAGTTTCTTTAAGAAAGTATCCAATTGAGTATACTAGGCTATAAGTTCTTGTTCCAAGCAATAAAACACATTTTTTAGTTTTTGTATGTTTAATTCATAATTACCAATATTAAAATCTAACAATTCAATGTAAACATATTATTTTAGAATTCCATTTTAGAATGACATATTGACACCTATTTTATATATTCTGAAATTTATTTAGGGAACTAAAATAAGAAAGAGTATTAAGAACTTGAGTGTGACTACCAATGTGAATGTTTCTTCCAAATCAACTCATTTCACTTATGAATTCCCCATTCAAACCAATCACTCCTTATTCTTGATCACTTATCAGTACTCATCATTCTTATTTATGAACACTCACTTAATTCCTATGTTAGTGTGATATTCTAGACTATCTAGAGATCCCAATTCTAATTTTCTCAATTTGATCTGACTCTTCATTGATGGCCTTAACCCATGACTCATACTTTTCTTCTTCCTCAAATGATATTAGATCTATTTGAGACAATATGTAAATGTGATATATAGTAGTTATCCTCCATGTTTTTATAGTTTTGGTTTTATCACTAATGATATTTGTCTCATATACATCAACCAATCTTATTCTATATGGAGTCATAGGATGACTCTTTATAGTAGATTATTTATCAACTCATTCTTCCTATGAATCTTCTACACATGTAAGAGTATGTATGTTGGTCTATTTTTTTTATCTAACTCTTTTTATTCATAACTAAACACACTCATATATGAAATTATACATTTTTTTATAGATTTATATTCAATAATATTGACATAATTTCTTTCCATATTTTTTAAACTATTTATTAAGATATTTATAGGCTTTAATCATGAAAGAGTATCCTAACAAAAAACCTTCATCTCTAACATCTCCATATTTCTCCTTGTTGCCTTACTTTTTTTGAAGCTATTATTTTAACTTCAATGCTATTAAATGTTTCAATATTTTTTTCTTCAATGGAATGTATCTTATGGGGTCATATTTTATCCATGTAATAGTAAATTCCAATTTAGTTTGTAAAAAATAACTTATAGTGAATCCCTATAATAATGGGGAGAGATTCCAATTTGAATGAGAATTTTTTTCCCTGGAGCTCACTATTCTATTTCACCTTTTTCTATACTATTTTTATATAGTGTTCTTACTATTGAATCTTTATTATTTATCCTATTATTCTCTAATTAGTTTTCCACCTCATGAGAGGTTTACTCCATTTCATTTTCAAATAAGAGAACCTTGACGGTCCTTCCAAATTTTTTCCCATATCCCCTCTTAAATCGCTTAATACATTCAATACATTTTTGTAGGACTACAAATACATGATACATGTAACACCCGAGACTTTTATGAGAAATATTTTGTTTTTATGTTATATAAATAATCAAAGTAATCTTTCAATACACACAACAATTTCTTGGCTTTCTTCACACGCAATCACGACCTTCCTCGATAGCTTGCATCGTATGCAATACCGAGTTTCACTAAACAACGATATGCTATTAAAATATTATTAAAACTAGCCGTTATGAATAGTAATAACCAATTTTTGAAATTTTGTAAATTTTATTTTTCAAAATTGACTTCATTTTTGGATTCGGAATATCGAAATTAGCCTAGGGTGAAATTTTGGTATTTTTCTGAAAACTTTCAATTTTTGATGAATAGTGAAACCACTAAGTGGTAGTTAAAAAAACTGAATTTTTCATAAAACTTAATTTTACCACTTCTGTGAGTGTAATTTCAAAAATCCGAGAGACACGTTTGATGTCAGTAAATAAAATCTAGTTCAATGAGATGAAAATAATTTTTGGTGAATAGTAACTTTTTACTTTTATTTACCACGGTTAAAAGTAAATAGGGTAATTAAGAGAACATATGATATTATTATTACCCTAAAACATGTCCTAATTCTATTGGATAAGTGTAATTCGACCAAAAACAACCTTAGGAATAAAATATGACCTATTAGGCCCACTTGGATTAGATTAGGACATTTATTATTATTTTTTTAAAGAAGGGTTAAAATAGTTAAAATCAAAGTTTAATAAGAAAATAATTTGTAATATAGGGTTATACATAAGATAAATTCGAATATAAATATTAATTAGAAATATAAAAAGGTTTCATACATAATTATATTTTATTTGTAATTTTTAGACTTTAAATAAGTTAATTTATTTATGACACAAAGATGATGTAGTAATTATCTTATTGATGAAATATTGACATAATTGATGTTATAAATACCCAAATAAATGTAATTTGAGACTTTTTATGAATTCCAATAATTTTATAGGTTAATATGACATGTTAGTATTGATTTAATTAACATTTTTAGAACTAATCATTCTGTTATGAGTTTCAAAAAAATCAATTACTAAATAGTGTCAAAATTGACATAAAATAGTCTTTAAAAGAAATATGATATTATTAATTGTTATTTTATTGCTAAAAATCTAAGGTTCTGCCAAATGACTTAGATAAGGTTATATATATTAATAATAAATAACGTGGGGTTAGTTTGGCTTGTTATAGTAAATTTATTAACCTTATAGTATAAGAACACAATAAGACACGATAAAAGTAAAGTTATTTAACTTAATGTTAAATCTAAATGATAAGGTTAAAATAGGAACCTAAACTTGTCTAAATTCTATTTTATTAGAGGATTTCGACCCATCCCCACCTTAGCTTCGAAATAAATCAATTTGGAGCTCTTTAAAACCGAATTTGGCTTTATAATAAAATAATATTTTTAGTTTTTCCAAAGGAGCCCCTCTCCTCCCTTATAAAAGGGCACCTCATCCCCCTCTTACTCACACCACTTTGAGCCTTAAAGCTCGGCCAAAACCTGCCAATTTCTTCTATACAATTCCATAGAGACATCCTAGAGGTCCTAGTCTTCTTCAAAGACCATTTTTAGAGCCCTAAAAAGAGGTCTCATAGAAGCGCTTCAAAGAAGAGGTAATGTCCGTTACCAATTCATTCAACTTTATTTATTCTTCCAATTCTTATTCTTTAGCTATTTTATCATGAAGTAATAACATCAGTATCACTAATATACTGATATGTTTTTATAAGTATGAAACAACTCTATTTCACCATTTATCCATCCTATGGAAAATGAAATCACCACGCGTGCGTATGTACGGAATACCGTCTCCACGCCGTGGTGTAGTCTATTTCCCACCAACAACTTACTCGGATGGGTAAGATGGTGTAAATAATGAATATATATGATTATTGTGAAGTGATATTGATTCTGAGATAGTATACATACACTCCACTTCCACAATCACGGGAACGATATCATCGTTCGTGCGTACGTACGAAATACCATCTCCACGATGTGATGTGACTCGTTCTACATGATCTTCATTGCATAATGATTATATAAATGAATTGAATGAATGAATAGGATATATATTAAACTAATACCATTCTGTAAATGAGGTATCTATAACCTAAAAATAAGAATAAGAATTTATTCGACAAAACACGCATAAGAACAAAAAGTAATAAACATCCGAATAACAAGTAGCAATGAAATATTACTAATAATAAGCTAAGAATATGACAATATATGATATCATAATAATGAGTATGATTCTGGAATAAGTCAATGACATTATTTAAATCATTATACAGGAGGTTCAGACACTTACGAAGCAAATCAGACCTAAGGTAAGGGAAAATATCACAATCTCATTTTATCCGAGATTGTTTATACTTTGGTATTTATTGGGGTGTATTTTATCATCCACATCCATGTTTCCTCAATATGTAATATTGTTTCCATCCACCTACAATTGTTTAAATCCAATTCTACCCTTCGGTGAGTTTTTTGTAAAAGATATGAAAGGAATCTTTTGTCGTTTTTCGTACAAGGTACTTTTTGACTTTTCCGACAAAAGTACAAGAAGAATGTTTTTTTAACTTATACGGCATGAATGTATTTTTAAAAAACTATTTACAAGAAGCTTCCTTTACAAGTTTTCAAGTTTATTTTTAATCAACTTCTTTTAGTTTAAAATTGTATGACATGCTAAGAAAGGAAAAGTGTTTTTGAAGTAGAAAGGATATTTTACTCAAGAATGGAGTTCAAGTGTTTTATAAAAATTATTTTCCATCTAAGATAATAAAGGGTTGTGTTTCTATCCCTATTATTACATTGATTTTATTATGTTGTGATGGAATTATTTTTATGAATTCCTTTATCTTATATGAATTGTTTTATGATGTCACGATGTTTAAGATTTCCATTTTTATTACATAGGTTATGCTATGATGTATGGTTTATGATTTTTTGGCACACATAAGAATGGTATCATTATGAGATGGGTGGGACCTATATCTCCCTCTAATGCATTGGGTAAGGATTTTATATCTCATGAGATAGACATGGCTGGAATGGCAGGTTAAACCGGTTCAGTGAAACATGACTGAAATTAGGAGTGAACTCGGTTCAGAAATGGACTTTGTCCACTAAGATAGTCCTGGCAATGAGTCTTGACTAATAAGAAATGATTCTCTATGATTATGTGTGTATGCCACAAAGTTTCATGTTTTAAGTTAAAATTATTGGGATTACATTTCACTATTATAATTTATCCCATGTTATGAAATTATGATTGCTTTTGCAGGTTAAGATTTCTAAAAGTTTTGTTCTTATATATATGATGTGATTGATATTTCTTTTGTTTACACTTACTGATCATTTGAGATCACCCTTTTGTATGTTTTATTTCCCCAGGTCAGGAAGAAGGTTATTAAGTAGGATATGCCAAAAAGGGACTCTAGGTATGATGAAATAAGTGGGAGGAAAAGTAGATCCTTTATGAACTAGTTGTTTATGTTTCCCAGTTTCTAAAGACTTTATACATATACAGTCCTTTCCTGGTTTTGTTATATGTTGTAAAAAGTGTGCTTCAATTCTGAAGTAATAACAATGTATGTAAAGTATGGGTCATTATAGTTGGTAACAGAGGGAGGTTATAGCCAACCTTTGGAAACTAGGATGTGAAAGCCTTAGTAAGAACCCTAAGGATAAGTCTAAGTATAGAACACAATCTTAGTGTTTTAGAAATGGCCATGAATAACCGAGGATACGACCTTAAGTGTGAAATTTTATTCTTGATTATGTGGTTTTCCTATTATAATTAGTGTTGCTCACACTATTCTTCTTGGTTTTAGTCAATGGCTGGAACCCGAAGGAAATGTGTTAATGCGGAATGCGATGACAATGCAATGATTGTTCCCCTGAGTAACCACACGTTATGGGAGCTGGAATGAAAAATCTTGTAGCCATGCTCACACAACTTTCTCAAGATATGAATCATGCAGGACTTCCAAATGAGCAAAGGAAGGAGCAACATTCTGTTGAATCTTTCATGAGGCAGCGTCCACCTTCATTCAGCAGGTCTACTGATCCATTAGTTGCTGAACAATGGATTAGTACTACTGAAAATATATTTTTAGTTCTTTAATGTTCTGAACATGATAAAGTCATCTTAGCAGTGTATCATTTGGAAGGTGATGCTGAGAAATGGTAGAATCTTATCAAGAATACGAGCCAAAGAGATGAAATTGAGTCCATGGAATGGGACGAGTTCAAGAACTTATTTTTCAATAATTATTTCCCTCGTATTCTCTGAACAAAGATGGAGAAGGAGTTTCTTGAACTAAATAAAAAGGATGATGAATCTATTGGTACCTATGAAGCAAATTTTACAAGACTTGCAAGGTACGCTTCTGGTATTATTATCCAACCTGAGAGTAAGATCGATCGATTCTTTAGTGCCTTAAAACCAAGTCTTCGAAGGGCGTTAGCCATAAGGGACTTCAATAGATATGAGGAAATCGTTCGATGTGCTCTTAAAGTTGAGATGGAGATTGGAGTAACCCATCAGTCATATGGGTTTGATAAGAAGAGGAAAATGGAATTCAAAGGAAAATCTAAAGAGCACATTGAAAAGAAGATGAGCTTTCCCTTATGCTCAAAGTGGGGAAAGAAACATGGAGGGAGTTGTCTTAAAGGGACAAGTAAATGTTTCAAATGTGGAAAGGAAGGTCATAGGGCATTTGAATGCCGCAATGATGGGAAGAAGATGTCTAATGATGAAAACAAAGGAAGGGATACACAGAATGAACCTACTACACTTCAATGTTTCAAGTGCAAGGAGATGGGGCATTATGCCAATAAATGCCCAAATCCAAGTGTTGATGATGATGGTCGACTTCAACAAACTCTTAAGGCTAAATACAAAGGAAAGTCACATGAAATTTCCATCAGTGATGTGGAGTATGATAACGATGTGGTGAAAGGTACACTTACCAGCCACTCTAAAGTAGAAAATGATTTATTTGATTCTGGATCCACCCAATCTTTTATTTCTGAAGAATTTTCTAAGGATATCACTGTATTACCTCAACAATTAGATGTTGAGTTAGCTGTGACAACCCCTAATGGCACAACAGTCGCATCAAAAGTTTATAATTATTCTCCGATTGCAGTTTGTGGGAAAGTGCTTCCTGCAAATATTGTGATCCTTCCTATAGTGGAATTTGATGTGATTCTTAGCATGGATTGGATTTCTTTATATGGAGATCATATCAATTTCCAAAGAAGGGAAGTCACATTTCATATTCCAGATCAATCTATGATCGTCTATCGATGCAAGGATGAACATAACCTTCCAGTGGAAATTTATTCCATCTTATGGGTCTTGATTCCACTAAATGAAGGTTATTTATCTCAAATGGTTGGTGAGAAACTCACGATTAAGAATATGCCCATTGTACGGGAGTTTGACGATGTCTTTTCGGAGGAATTATCGGGTCTTCCACCAAATCGTGAAGTTGAGTTTTCAATAGAACTCGTACTGGGTGCTTTACCTATTTCAAAGACACCTTATAGAATGTCCCCAATTGAGTTGAAGGAATTGAAGAAGCAACTCCAAGAGAATCTTGATAAGGGGATCATATGCCCTAGATCCTCACCTTGGGGAGCACATGTTCTGTTTGTTAATAAGAAAGATGGATCATGAGACTCTGCATTGATTATCGAGAACTTAACAAGATCACTATCAAGAAAAAATATCCTCTCCCACGCATTGATGACTTATTTGACCTACTACGTGGAGCTCAATACTTTTCCCAGATTGATCTTAGTTTAGGGTATCATCAATTAAGGGTCAAAAGGGAGGATATACCAAAGAAGGATTTCCGTACAAGGTATGGACACTATGAATTTATAGTGATTCCATTTGGTCTTACTAATTCCCCTGCTATCTTCATGGATCTGATGAATAGAGTCTTTAGAGACTATCTTGATCAGTTGGTGGTAGTCTTTATCGATGATATTCTGGTATATTCAAAGAGTAAGGAAGAACATGAAGATCACTTGAGAATTATTTTAAAGACCCTAAGAAAGGAGAAGCTTTATGCCAAATTTACCAAGTTTGAATTTTGGCTTTAAAGAGTCTCATTTTTGGGTCACATAATCTCAAAAGAGGGGATATCTGTGGATCCAGCAAAAACAGAGGTTATCGAAAGATGGTCGAGACCAATAACAGTAACTGAGATCTGAAGTTTTCTTGGTTCCGTTGGATATTATCGAAGTTTTGTGAAATATTTTTCACGATTATCTAATCCACTCCCCAAGTTGACTTGGAAAGGAGTTAAGTTTGTCTGGACGGAGGAATGTGAAGATAATTTCAAGGAGTTTAAAAGAAGGTTATCCAGTGCACCTGTACTCACACTTCCTTGTAGTGGAGAAAGGTTTTTGATCTACAGTGATGCATCCAAGAAGGGATTGGGGTGTGTTATTATGCAAAATGATATGGTGATATCTTATGCCTCACGACAGTTGAAAATACATGAGAAAAATTACCCAACTCGTGATTTGGAGTTAGCTGCGGTAATCTTTGCATTAAATATTTGGAGGCATTATCTTTATGGAGAAAGGTGTGACATTTATACTGATCATAAAAGTTTAAAGTATATTTTCACACAAAAGGAGCTGAATATGTGCCAAAGAAGATGGTTGGAGATGATTAAGGATTAATAATGCTCAATCCATTACCACCCTGGGAAAGCAAACAAGGTGGAAAATTCATTAAGTTGACAAGACCATGCCAGTTTATCCATGAAGAGGATCACAAAAGATCCAATATTTATGGATTTACAAAGGATGGATTTGGAATTATAATGGAAATGGAAAAATATTATCTTTCTCAAATGAATGTTCAAACATCTATACATGTGAAGATTAAAGAGGCACAAAAATAAGATGTTGAGTTACAAAAGAAGGTGAGAAATATTCCTGAATTCAACCTTGATTGTTATGGGATAATAAAGTTTAGGAATCAGGTTTGGGTTCCTCCCATCCCCGAATTAAAGAAGGTGCTACTGGATGAGGCTCATAGTTTTTCATTCTCTATTCATCCTAGAAGCATGAAGATGTATAGGTACATGAAAGAGTACTTCTGGTGGGATGGCATGAAAAGATATGTTGCTGAATATGTCTCTCGATGCTTGGTTTGTCAGCAAGTTAAAGCTGAGAGACAGAAGTCTAAGGGGATGTTACAACCATTACCCATACCCGAATAGAAATGGGAAAACATCTCTAGGGACTTTGTCATAGGACTTCCTAAAACATCAAAAGGCAATAATGCTATCTGGGTCATAGTTGATCATATTACAAATTCTACACACTTCATCGCTATTAGAGAGGATTTCTCTCTCGATCAGCTTGCCAAGATATATGTGAAGGAAGTGGTAAGATTGCATGGAGTACCACTTTCTATTATATCTGATCCAGATACGAGGTTTACCTCAATGTTCTGGCGAAGTCTTCAGAATACTCTGGATACAGAGTTATGTTTCAGCACTGCTTATCATCCTCAGATAGACAGTCAGTCTGAGAGAACAATTCAAACTCTAGAAGATATGTTGAGAGCTTGCTCTATGGATTTAAAAGGTGGTTGGGATCAACACCTACCTTTGGTGGATTTTTTTTTTATAATAATAGATTTCAATCCAGTATTCAGATGGCTCCTTATGAAGCTCTCTATGGAAAGCAATGTAGGACTCCAACTTGCTGGGATGAAGATGGGGAAAGAAAGCTATTAGGACAAGATCTCGTTTATGAAATGGAAGAAAAGGTCAAATCTATTCAACAACACATAAGAGAAGCTCAGGTTTGTCAGAAAAGTTATGCCGACAACTGAAGAAAAGACCTAGAGTTTGAAGTGGGTGATAAAGTGTTCTTACGAATATCTCCCTGGAAGAGGGTCATGAGATTTGGAAAGAAGGGGAAGTTGAGCCCTAGATATATCGGTCCTTTCGAAATACTGGATTGTATTGGGAAGGTATCTTACCGATTGGCGCTTCCACCAAATCTCTCTCAAGTTCACGATGTGTTCCATATATCTCTCTTGATAAAGTACATACCTGATCCTTCACATGTACTCAGCTCAGAAGTTGTACCGCTGGAGTAAGATATTTCTTATGAAGAAAAGCTGATAGAGATTCTGGATCGTAGCGAAAAAGTCCTACGAAACAAGACCAATCTCTTGGTAAAAGTTTTATGGAGGAACCAAAAATTAGAAGAAGCTATATGGGAGCTTAAGGATATGATGAGGGAGAGGTATCCTCATTTGTTTGTTACAAAGTGACGAATTTCAAGGGTGAGATTCATTTTAAGGGGGGTAGAATATAACACCCGAGACTTTTATGAGAAATATTTTGTTTTTATGTTATATAAATCATCAAAGAAATCTTTCACTACACACAACACTTTCTTGGATTGCTTTACAGGAAATCACGACCTTCCTCGATAGCTTGCATCATACGCAATACCAAGTTTCACTAAACAACGATATGCTATTAAAATATTATTAAAACTAGTCGTTATGAATAGTAATAACCACTTTTTGAAATTTTGTAAATTTTATTTTTCAAAATTGACTTCATTTTTGGATTTGGAATACTGAAATTAGCCTAGGGTGAAATTTTGGTATTTTTCTGAAAACTTTCAATTTTTGATGAATTGTGAAACCACTAAGTGGTAGTTAAAAAAACTGAATTTTTCATAAAACTTAATTTTACAGCTTCTGTGAGTGGAATTTCGAAAATCTGGGAGACAGGGTTGATGTCAGTAAGTAAAATGTAGTTCAAAGAGATGAAAATAATTTTTGGAGAATAGTAACTTTTTACTTTTATTTACCACGGTTAAAAGTAAATAGGGTAATTAAGAGAAAAAATGATATTATTATTACCCTAACACATGTACTAATTCTATTGGATAAGTTTAATTCGACCAAAAACAACCTTAGGAATAAAATATGACAATTTAGGCCCACTTGGATTAGATTAGGACATTTATTATTAATTTATTTAAAGAAGGGTTAAAATAGTTAAAATCAATGTTTAATAAGAAAATCATTTTTAATATTGGGTTATACATAAGATAAATTCGACTATAAATATTCATTAGAAATATAAAACGATTTACTACATAATTATATTTTATTTTTAATTTTTAGACTTTAAATAAGTTAGTTTATTTATGACACAAAGATGATGCAGTAATTATCTTATTAATGAAATATTGACATAATTGATGTTATAAATACCCAAATAAATGTAATTTGAGACTTTTTATGAATTAAAATAATTTTATAGGTTAATATGACATGTTATTATTTATTTAATTTACTTTTTTCGAACTAATAATTCAGTTATGATTTTCAAAAAAATCAATTACTAAATAGTGTCAAAATTGACATAAAATAGTTTTTAAAACAAATATTATATTATTAATTGTTATTTTATTCCTAAAAATCTAATGTTCAGAAAAATGACTTAGATAAGGTTATATATATTAATAATAAACAACTTGGGGTTTGTTTGGCTTGTTATAGTATGTTTATTAACCTTATAGTATAATAACACAAGAAGACACGGTAAAAGTAAAATTATTTAACTTAATGTTAAATCTAAATGATAAGGTTAAAATAGGAACCTAAACTTGTCTAAATTCTATTGGATGAGAGGATTTAGACCCATCCCCAGCTTAGTTTTGGAATAAATCAATTTGGAGCTATTTAAAACCGAATGTGGCTTTGTAATAAAATAATATTTTTAGTTTTTCCAAAGGAGCCCCTCTCCTGCCTTATAAAAGGGCACCTCCTCCCCCTCTTCCTCACACCACTTTTAGCCTTCAAGCTTGGCCAACCCCTGCCAATTACTTCTATACACTTCCCTAGAGACATCCTAGAGGTCCTGGTCTTCTTCAAAGACCAATTTTAGTGCCCTAAAAGGAGGTCTCAAAGAGGCGCTTCAAAGAAGAGGTAATGTCCGTTACCAATTTTTTCAACTTTATTTCTTCTTCCACTTCTTGTTATTTAGTTATTTCATTATGAAGTAATAACATCAGTATCACTCATATAATTATATGTTATTATAAGTATGAAACAACCATATTTCACCATCTATCCATCCTACGGAAAATGAAATCACCGCGCGTGCGTACGTACGGAATACCGTCTCCACTTCGTGGTGTAGTCTATTTTCCACCACCACCTTACTTGGATGGGTATAATGGTGTAAATAATGAATATATATGATTATTTTGAAGTGATATTGATTCTGAAATAGTATACATACACTCCAATTCCACGATCATTGGAACAATATCATCGCTCGTGCGTACGTACAGAATACTGTCTCCCCGATGTGATGCGACTCATTCTACATGATCTTCATTGCATAATGATTATATAAATAAATTGAAAGAGTGAATATGATATATATTACACTAATAAAATTCAGTAAATGAGGTATCTATAACCTAAAAATAATAATAAGAATTTATTCGACAAAACACACATAAGAACAAAAAGTAATAAACACCCGAATAACAAGTAGTAATGAAATATTACTAATAATATGCTAAGAATATAACCATATATGATATCATAATAATAATTATGATTCTGGAATAAGTCAATGACATTATTTAAATCATTATACAGGAGGTTCAGAAACTTACGAAGCAAATCATACCTAAGGTAAGGGAAAATATCACAATATCATTTTATCCGAGATTGTTTATACTTTGGTATTTACTGGGGTGTATTTTAACATCCACATCCATGTTTCCTCAATATTTAATATTGTTTCCATCCACCTAAAATTGTTTAAATCCAATTTTACCCTTCGGTGAGTTTTTAGTAAAATATATGAATGGAATCTTTTGTCGTTTTTCGTACGAGGTACTTTTTGACTTTTCCGACAAAAGTACGAGTAGAATGTTTTTTTAACTTATACAGCATGAATGGATTTTTAAAACACTATTTCCAAGAAGATTCCTTTACAAGTTTTCAAGTTTATTTTTAATCAACTTCTTTTAGTTTGAAATTGTATGACCTGTTAAGAAAGGAAAAGTGTTTTTGAAGTAGAAAGGATATTTTCCTCAAGAATGGAGTTCAAGTGATTTATCAAAATTATTTTACATCTAAGATAATAAAGGGTTCTGTTTATATACCTCTTATTAAATTGATTTTATTATGTTGTGATGGAATTATTTTTATGAATTCCTTTATCTTATATGAATTGTTTTATGATGTCATGATGTTTAAGATTCCCATTTTTATTACATTGGTTATGCTATGATGTGTGGTTTATGATTTTGTGGCACACATAAGAATGGTATCATTATGAGATGGGTGGGACCTATATCTCCCTCAAATGCATTGGGTAAAGATTTTATATCTCATGAGATAGACATGGCTGGAACGGCAGGTTAAACCGGTTCAGTGAAACAGGACTGAAACGAGGAGTGAACTCGGTTCAGAAATGGACATTGTCCACTAAGATAGTCTTGGCAATGAGTCTTGACTAATAAGAAATGATTCTCTATTATT
This sequence comes from Viscum album, assembly GCA_963277665.1. NCBI lineage: Eukaryota > Viridiplantae > Streptophyta > Magnoliopsida > Santalales > Viscaceae > Viscum > Viscum album. Next base: position 1,327,190,268 of record OY728166.1, read on the forward strand.
ATGTGTGTATGCCAAAAAGTTTCATGTTTTAAGTTATGATTATTGGGATTACATTTCACTATTATGATTTATCCCATGTTATGAAATTATGATTTCTTTTGCAGGTTAAAATTTCCAAAAGTTATGTTCTTATGTATATGATGTGATTGATAATTATTTTGTTTACCCTTACTGAGCATTTTAACTCACCCTTTTGTATGTTTTATTTCCTGAGGTCAGGAAGAAGGTTATTAAGTAGGATATTCCAAAAAGGGACTCTAAATATGATGAAATAATTGGGAGGCAAAGTAGATGCTTTATGAACCAGTTGTTTATGTTTCCCAGTTTATAAAGACTCTATACCTATAAGGTCCTTTCCTAGTTTTGTTATATGTTGTAATAAGTGTGCTTCAATTCTAAAGTAATAACAATGTATGTAAATTATGGGTCGTTATAATACACCCCATTATACTACAATCATTAATGAATAAGATGAAGTATTTCTCACTATACATTTCTGAAATCTTTCTCAGACCACACACATTAGTGTTAATTAGGTCAAGTAGGTTTAAAAATATCTTATTCATTGAAAAATAAGGATTTATGACTAGTTTCACTATTATATAGGTATCACATGTCTCCTCATAATCTATTTTAGATTTGGTATATTAGGAAAAACCTTTGGATTGGATCAATTATCTATGCTTTGTTGGTTTTTGTGACTAATCCTTTGATGAAAAAGGATATTATAATTCTATACTATATGAAAAAAATTGTTGTTCTCTATTTAGTCTTCTTGATATAGTTTTCCCTCAGTTATCCATTATTTAAAAAAAGGATCTCCATTTATTCAATTGATAGAGTATCCCTTATATTGAAACATGAATTCCAATACAGAGTCACAAAATTGACCTAAACTGAGAGGATTAGGTTGAAGGACATCCATATCAAGGGAATCTATGTTTTTTTAATTCATCTTCATCTACCTATGTCTTTCTACCTCCTTTGATTTTTAGTACTCCCTAATTTCTAAATTTGATAGTTCTATTAACATGGATCTTTAAATTCTTCAATAAAAATTTACATTTACAGTCATTTGGGTTGAGTAGACATCTTCTAAAAACCAAGTTTTTCTCTTTTTGGTTACATTGAGAGAAATATATGATGGTACCGGGGTGTGTAAAGAAATTTTGTGCGATGTAGATTTAAATTTTTTACCACTAGAGAGACATAACTTCATAATACATTTCTTTTTTATTCGTAGATTAGATTCGAGGATCTCATGTGAATTTTTTAAGGCACAAATTAAATAAATGAGTACCTCATTCAATCCAGTGGCATGTTTGAATGCAACTCATCATCATCGATCATTTTTCAAAAGTTATGATATTTAACCCCTCTATATTTTCTAAACACACTCCAATAATTCATGAGAAATATGATCATCGTATTTTGAGTTCTATCCCATAATTTTGATGATTCCTTCAACATTACGACAATCACTTCAATCCTGTCCATTCGATCTATTAAAGGCCATGTTGGATTGGTTTCTCGGAGAGATAATTTATCTCTATAGGATGTGGGAGGAGATATAATATATCATTACTTTGGAATGAATAGTCTCTAGAATAATGCCCCTTCCCTGATTATATAGTGGATTGCTCCAAATACCCAGATAGGCCTAGGCCCCCAGAAATAAAACAGCAAGTAAATAAGTAGTAAATGACACATTATGATAATGTAATTTTGTCAAAAACATAATTTATATTTTATCACATAATTTTAATATATAATAAATATATTATGTGATAAAACAGAGTCATTTAACCCAAATTGAAGTTCCTGAAATATTAAATTAACCTTGAATATTAAAATAATATTCGTTCGTATAATATTTTTCCACATATGCACATAATACCTTGATGATACAATAAATAAATAAATTTAACCCAATTATTCTATAACTTAATAATAATGAAATTACTTATTCGTCTATGCTCAATTATATGGACCTCTATTGAACCTATTGGTGGGGCCCACCATGTCCTATATACCTAATCACCAGAATATGAATTTTTCTTTAATACACTGTTATGTGTAACCCTCTAGGCCCTTATCTAAATAGTAGTGAATATAATTCATAGACGAATAACAGAGTATAGAAACCCATCAAGGCCCCTAAAGAGATATGTAAAAGTCAGAGAAATGGAATCCTTTTCTACGAACATGCATTGTGTAATATAATATCTTTGTCTCATGATTATCTCATAATTAAGAATTCACACTTGTGTCACCATCCATTCTTGTTTTATTGTTTATTGATCTAACTAGATGGAATTACCACCGAAACTCTTGGCCAAGGAATTATGAAGGTACCACCATCATGATAAACTAGGCTTGAGGTATCACTTCCTCATCTCGGAAGTGATAAATTCTATCTTAACCATTCAACCAATGTAATACCACTAAAGATACAACCAATATAAGATACCTTTCTATTTATTCATTACCATGATTTTGATTAAATTAAATTACATGATCAAATGAAACATATTGATAATTATCTATAGTTAAAAGACCGATACACATGTCCATAGATAGAATCAACCAATGACTCTTAAAACAGGCGGTGTTCCTATTGGCGAGTTTGATATCACCTATTAGAGATCACCAAGTGCAAAAATAATGTGGACAAGTCTCAATTATTATGATCGCTAAACATTTAATAGTCATACATCAACTGTGTCTAGTCCGTATGATGTATCTAGACTATAAGAGATATATTTAAGATTAATTTATAGTATCTATAGGATCTCATTATATCCTAAGAACTATTATAACCTTTTGATAAAAAATATCTATAGAAATTACCATTTAAATAGTGGATATAGAAATATAAACATTATAATGGTAAGTATACATCATGCATATCTTATTGTATACATGAAATGGTAATAAAAAAGAACTGATAAGGTTGGGTATAGGGAAACCACTATTACAAAACTCCCACTTTTACTAGATCCAACTTTCTAACTATTATTGTTATCTTTCACATGAAAAGATCATTTTTCTACTGAGTTATATATTTAGTCATGGGTCTACCATGTCTTTGCTCTAGGGCTATTCATCTATCTGCAACCACACCTCCTTTGAGTTAGACTCCTCCAGAGATGTAAACCCCATGTATACACCTTTTGTCCACATTAAAAACTTTACATGTTGGCTCGTACTGAAAGTAGAATTATCATAATGATAAAACTTTATATACTCAGTGCAATTCCAACAACTTGAACAAATCATTGTGTATTTTTCCCTGCATCTTTATCTTCTATTAAAGATGCAATGAACTTGGTATTTTTAGATATGGATACCACTAGCTTGAATGATATTTTATTTATTATTAACTTATCCAAAATATGATATATAGTTCATATAGATCTAGAAGAAGACTAATTTTTTTCCCTTATAATGAGTATCCTTTCCTCTCCACATAATAGGTATATATATTTTGTAAATATTGCAGTACAATTAGATAGTTCTGACTAATTCTTTTTCAGTACTCCTAGATTTTACTTATATATTCCTACTATAAATTTTATGTTGGTAAAATCATTTCTTATATATATCATGTAATACGTGATTGATCCATCTCAAAAGTGTATGGAATTAAAATTACTACATTAATCTACTCCCATGACCCATACATATATACTTGGATAGATTTATGCCGTGTGACATTGGTGACAATTCTCTTTTAAATTATTCCAACTTATATTTTATCAATTCCTTATCCGTATATGTACTTTGAATTTGTATAAGAAACCTTTAAATCGACCTCAGTCGATGAAATACCCTAAAATGTAGGTTTCTACTTTAATTCAATCTCTATAGAGATTCTTTCATTTTGGTCTTAACTAACTATAAGACCAATTGTTGTTTTCCATATTTTACCATGAATATTTTTCATGGAAAATAGTGGCGCTCCCATTAAAATCTTGTAGAAACATTGAAAAAAATCATTCCAAATGAATATTATATAATCTTATTACTTACTTCAATCCTATATTGGATTTCAGTAACTTTGACCTGTTATTTGAATTTTATGATGTCACCATACCTTTTTGGTTGTGTTGTATATACACCTTCCATTATTGGTGGTCTTGAAATCCAATTCTCATTAAAATGATCATAAAAAATTGCTATGAAAAGTAAAATTATAATTAATTTAGTCATAAAGACTTGGTATTACCAATCAAACCTTATTGGTTCCACAATTGTACCAACCATGTATAACTTCTCTTGAATACCCACCACAATATCCAAAATAATAAGCCCCCACACTTCGATACTTGGAATCCATCATTAAATTCTAATTGATCTTGTCAGTCTTAGCTAATTTTCATATACTATTTACTTATAGGATTTATTCTTCTCAATGAAAAATGTATCATCATCCGTGTTGAATATAAAAACAACACCATTTTTTCCATCCTATGCAATATGTGTCTCTATAACATTCCTTTTACATAGGATCTTGTGGAACTTGTTCATATAGAAACTATTTGTGCATCTCTAGCATTGAATGAACCCAAGTGAATCTTCCTCCAACTATCTCGAATAGATATGTGTCCCCTTTTATTGAAACATAGTCTATCACTTGACTACACTTTTCTATCTTATGGTTTTTTGTAATATCCTTAGAAAACTTAATAATAATTACTATAGATGCACAATATATTTTTATTCAAGTTTTTTATATCCTTAATAAACACATTTCATTTAGACACATGTTCTTATGAGATAATGGAGTCATATCAGAATATAAATCGTATTATATCCATTTATAATTATATTTGTCATATGGTTATGGGATAATGTTGTTATTGGTGATATATTACTTGAAAAATAATGGAAGTATCTACATTAGATTTATGTTTTAACATTAACAGTCCTTTTACTTACATCATGACTCTGATGTGTATAAAGAAATGTTATCTTAGGAATTACTCCATGCTATATTTTTTTGATCAATTTTATCATGTAATAATTAGCATCAATCCTTTTTATTAGCATCATAGCTTTGATGTGGATAAGGTAATGTGTGTTTATGTATTACTCCAGGCTATATTATATTGACAGATGAATGCTTGGTCAAGATATTTTATGATGCATAGAACTGAAGAAATTCATATATTCTAACCTTAAATATAACATACTTTATTTTCACATTCATTAATAAACTTTATGGAATATTATGAATTATATTTACCATTATATTACTTTTAGAATAATTCATACTCTCTAGCTGAACTAATTTCAAAAGATTTGTGACATAACTTTATTTCAAAAGGTTTCCTTCTCCAAAACTATGTACATATGTGTGTCGATAATATCTAATTTCATTAACTCAAAATATTATGAATCCATACTAGGCATATCCTTGAAAACTACTTATATTTTCTTTAAAAATAATTATCTTTCCACAAATAGGTATATAAGTCTTGCTTTTGATATTCATCTCAAATTTCCAAGGATTCAAGCATCACTGAACTATTAGTTGAGTATTATACACAAAAAATAACTTTAATTCCATAAATGGAATAATGTTTCCAAGTTTCCAATAGACATATGAAATTAAGGTTTTGGTAATACTTAAAAAAATATAAAATATAACTATTTACTTGGAAATTAGAAGTTGTTTGCTTCTCACCACTAATTTAGGAACCACCCATACTCAACTGCTTGGAGAACACACCTTACTTATAGTAACATTTTTATAATTACTTGATTACAGTATTTAAATACACATATTTAATAAGCATATTGTATTTAATACCAAAAAATCATAAAAGAAACATTAATTATGATTGATAAATATACCTGAAGAAGAAACAATAATTATCTTCTTCCATTTTGTTCAATGTATTTAAACTTCCCTAGATTTATTTCATGAAACTACATGAAAATGGAACTATATACATGATTTTCCAAAAACCATGGGTATATGTCAACCGTATACTCACGGTTTTTAGAGAATTGTGGGGGAAAAATTTTCTGGGAAAGACCTATACCCATGGTTCTACAAAAACTTTGGGTATAGGTCAACCCTATACCAACGAATTTTAAAGAATCATTCGTATAGTTTTCATGGGGGGAATTTTTTCTTGTGGGAAATACCTACACCCATATTTCTTAAAAACCATGGGTATATTTTTGGCTATACCCATGGTTTTTTTAAACCGTGACAATAGGTTTTATGAGGAAAAAAATGTAGACCTATACCCAGAGTTTGACCAAACCGTGGGTATAGGTTGACCCATTATTTTTTCATAAAAAAATATTTGAATATATATATATATATATATATATTGTATATATGAACATAAAATGTGTGATAGAGTAGTGTTAAGGTCGCTAGACTGAAAGTGGGAAGGTGTTGGGATCAAATCCCAGCGGGTGATTTTTTAATTAATGGTCTATACCCACACAAAATGGCTATACGAAGGGTTTAAGAACCATGGGTATAGGACACCTATACCCATGGTTTGACCAAAATATGGGTATAGGTCTATACCAATTGCTATAACAGTGGGTATAGCCTATGCCCATAGTTTTTTGGCTATACCCACGGGCTTGAACCATGGGTATATACAAAACTTCTAGTAGTATGATATTTGAAGAAAGTAACCTCTTATACGATGAGAATTTTTTTTCTTTGAATAATATTACAAAGATTATTTTATCATCACACTTTACATTTTCCTCTTATCCTTGTCTTACAACTTGTTCTACATAACAACTAAATATTATTACTTCTTTAATTTTCTTATTTACTTTTTGAACTTTACCCCAAAGGTAATGAAACATTTTCTCCATGTACTATTCATTTTGTAATCTTAAAAAACCAAAGTATATGGGTAAAAATGATATAATAATGGGATGTATTGAAATATCATGATTCATATTTCAATTTAGACATAACAACTGTAATCATTACTTACTCGTATCTCGCTTCGCTTTCTCCTTTCAAGCTTCTCGGTGATGATACTACATGTGAAATCATGTAAGTCCTGATGTTTTATTCAAAAATCACATCACATGTTGATGATAAAATTATAACATAACCATCATATGAACCATACATCAGTATCTTGTAAACATTTATGTCACCCTTTCCTTCTAAGGAGGCTTAACAAGTATTGGGGACACTGTCACCTTGAATTTCCTATATCGTTGCACTTTGCGCAACCACATGCACTATCTATTGCAAAATTATATGAGTTTGGAGGTTATCTTTGTCTAATTTTAACGAAGTTTACATGTGTTATTACTATCCATTTTCAAAAAAAAAAACAAAATCTTAAAATATTGGTAATTTTATCTTGATCACTAATTAGACATTACTAATTATTTAAATCATTTATTATCTCACACTATTTTATCAAACTCTATTTACCCTCTATACTAGAACCAGAATACTCCATCGCTTGAGTATTCTAAGGGAAAAGATCCTGAAAACATCTCCTTATATTCTATAAGCTCTGGTTATTCCACTACTTGTAGAGTTCAAGGTAAGCGTTTGACTATCCAACCACGTTAACTCATGTATTCTTGATCCGTTGAGTGAAGTCCAAGATTCTAAAATAAAAAACATGATTTACTCAATATTTTACTCTAAATTTATAATAAACTAGTTATGGAAAATCCTTTACTAACAATTTTAGTTAATTCAACCCATCACTCACATAAAAACTCTTCGGTAGTAGGAGGCACCCTCAACTTTTGTTGATGAGCTCTCTATACACCCAGTTTTATTCCAATTCAAACAATGGAATCCATTTGTGAATTAATATTTCTCTGAGAGTTTTTAAATTTATTGATTAATGTAATCCATTTCTCTTAAATATTTTCATGATATGTTTTTACACTCACAAATTAAAATTCAATAATAGAATATATTAATCACTTATTTATGCATTTTTTGTTTGTTATTTTATAGTTTGACCATTTTCATGAAAATGAATAAAATAACAAAAAATGAATAATGGAAATAAAATTACCAGAATAGTCTTCAGAACATGATGTTTATTGATCCATTTAAACTCAATAAATCAACTGTAGACTAGGGGAATCATACTTGAGTCAGTCTTGACTCATAACGCCGTATGTCCATGTCTAGTGTATCAACTTATCTTTTGAATTTCACCTCGAATTACCATGGTAAGAAACTTACAACATCATCATCAATCATACATCAATACTCCTATGCATGCAAGGGGATATTGGGAAGAAAAATATATATATATAGAAACACTGATATCCATGCAGGTGCTTATACATATTGAATAAATAAATGATGATACACATAACTTCAATAAAACTAATTAATTATTGTAAGTATTGAATGCATGTAATAAATAGTTAAATAAGTTATCCCATACAAATACAAGGATTGGTCACTATTCAAGGCTAGTCTACAAGTAAATGAAATGAATGATAAAAATTTAAAATAATAAATTTAAGTATAATATAATTTAAATAAATTAAATTAATTACTTAAATTCAAATAATTTAACTTAAATCAGTCTACTAATTAATTTAAATTTTTATGCCCAAATTAAATTAATTAAATAATTTAATTTTCACTACTACAAAAATGGTCAAGGGAAGCAACAACTTTTATTAGCGCTAAGAAAAAAGCGCTGATAAAGGTAACCCTTTATTAGTGATAATTAAAAGTGATGATAAAGGGTGATCATTATCAGTGATAAAATTTTAGCGCTGATAAAGGTATCCTTTATCAGCGCTTTTCTAGCACTGATAAAACAATAGTCCTATTTTATAAAATAGGGTGCACAGTTCCCTCTGTTTATCATGCCCTTAAGCTCTTGCGAGACTGTACCCATGTGAAAAATCCCCCCTGATCTTATCTTTTTCGGCCACTACTCTGCCACCGCTGCCACTCTGCCGCCAATTCCACTCCATCACCACTCCCACTTCGCTGCCACCACCCTACTCTACCGCCGCTATCCCTTCTCCGCTACTACTGCCCTACTTCACCACTGCTACCCTACTCCACCGCCGGTATCCCTACTCCTTATCCTCCCCCTCAAACCCCTTCCACGAATCCTCCTCCCCGTGAACCCTATTTCTCCTCCTCCCCACTGGACCCTACTCCCCACGAACCATACTTCAAGTGTTTGTGATTCCTTTCAACGAGGTTATATTTTTGGCTTCCCATCTTTGATCTTTGGTGATTTCTCCACTCATCCTTGTCTGTTTCCTTTTGTTCTTATGCTAATATTTGTTATGGTGTAGTTTCATTTAGTCAGATGGTCATGTTTTAGTTGATAAAATTTTGGGATGTTGTGAGTTTGGTTTGAGAGTCTAGGCATGATTATGTCCTGAGTTACTGACCTCATCCCTTTATTAACCTATTACCTCTTTCAATTGATACTAAAATATTCATTTGAATTATTTTCAATGGAATTATTTATCTCTCTTTACCTTTAAATTCCTATGAAAATATGAATTTTATTGAGTTGGTTAGTGTGTTTGTACAAATTTAATGATTCATTAGAAAAAACGAAGTATATTTATATTTTACCTAAATGGATGGGAATTTTCTAATATAAAGGTCATGCTTTTGGGAAATAATTTATTTATTGTAGGTATTAATATTATTGAAGGTATTAACAGTTAGTGAGAGGAGGTTTTAGAGGAGGTTTGAGTTTTAGAAAGGGATGGTTGATGTGGTCCTTCTCCCTCATGTGTGAGTTTTTTAACACTAAGGGATTGTTGTTTATCCCTTTGTATGAGAATTTTATTTTTTATAGAATGGATGTAAGATGTGTCTGTGGATATTAGTTACAAGTTTGTGGAAGGTGAGGGGGATTTATTGTATATCCATTAGATGTTCATGATATCATTTATTTTCACTAACCTCAATTTTCAATTTCTTATGTTAATTTGGGTAACAAAACCTATGATATTCCATAGTAATTTTGGATAAACCTAGGTTATTTATCTCCCCTACAAACGCCTTTGTGTTTGGAAATGTATCTACTATATTAGTTTTCTCATCAAAATTGTATCATTGTTTTCATTTTATTTGAGTTTGGTCTATAGTTTTGGGTTGTTTAATGTGATTTTTTTATTATGAATGAGGAGGTTGGTAGGGGTGGTTAAAAGGATGTTTAATGTTTCTTGTAAGGGTGGTGGGTGCTAGAACTATTGGTAAGGGGGTTGGAAAGTGTGTTGATTTTGATGGGGGGTCTATCCTGGTTCTGTTGTTTTCCAAATATTTATTGGAAATGGTTAGGATCTATTAATCTCTATTTTTATAAGTGGTTCTCTTCTACTGCATTTTGAAGTCTTGTTTTGTGTATTTGAATCATAAATAATAATATTTCAGATTCATATAGGATGGTGATGAATAAATATTGGATGGATGTTAATCATTTGACAATAGAGTATGAGAATGGAGTGAAAGAGGTCATCAAGTTTACAAAGGATCAGGAAAATGAACCTTCTAAAATCCTTTTTCTGTGTTTACATTTTTTTTATTCTAGAATAATTACTCCAGAGGAGTTGGAAGAACATTTGATATGTCATGAAATAGATCAGAGTTATAAATGTTGGAATAAAAACAGAGAAAAAGTGAATGTAGCTACTAGATGGGATAAAACTGCATTTTATGGATCATCATTGATTAAAAATATGGATAATGAAGAAGACCATATGTAGGATGTGATTACAAATGTCAATTATGGTGAAGATCATATTGAGGAAATGATAAAGGTAGTTGAAGATGAACTCCATGATTGGCCAAAATTGTTTGATAATTTAAAGAGTTGTGCAAAGATGCCATTGTATAATGGTTTCACTAAATATAAAACATTGTCAGCTGTACTAAAGTTGTATAAATTTAAAGAAAGCAATGGATGAAGTAATGTCAGTTTTACAAAACTACTTGCTCTCTTGAATGACATGCTCCTGGAAGATAATGAGCTCCCAAGCAAGACATATGAAACTAAACAAATGCTACACTCGATATGTATGATTTCTGAATGAATACATGCCTGCCCGAAAGACTGTATATTGTTTCTAAAGGAGAAAAAATCACATACAGAATGCCCAAAGTGTGGTGCTTCCCGATACAAGAAAGATGGATCCAGTCATACGAAAGTTGTATGGTACTTTCCAATCATTCCAAGGTTTAGTCATCTATATAGAAGTGAAGAAACTGTAAGAAAATTGTCATGGCATGCCGAGAAAAGAAATAAAGATGGGAAATTACATCACTTGACCAACTCTCCTCAATGGAAGAGAATTGAACATGAGTATCCTGAATTTGGAAATTAGCCGAGAAACCTTTGTCTTGCGTTATCTACAAATGGAGTGAATCCTATTGGTTTTCAAACCAACACTCATAGTACATGGCCTGTTATGTTGGTAAATTATAATTTACCACCCTAGTTATGCATGAAATAGAAATTCATCATGTTATTTATGCTTATATTAGGAACAAAACAATAAGGTAATGATATTTATGTTTATTTGGCTCATTTGATCGAGGATTTGAAGTTATTTTGGGATTTAGTAGTTATGTTTCATGATTCTTATAAAAGTGAATACTTCATGTTGAGAGCGATTTTGTATGGGATGATAAATGATTTCCCTGATTATGGAAATTTTTCAGGCTATAGAATTAAAGGGACTCAAGGGTTTCCCATGTGAGAAGAAGATATGGAATCAATTAGGTTGAAACATTCATCGAAATCTCTGTTTCTAGGAAATCATATATTTCCACCTCATCAGCGTAAGTACTGATCTTGGACGACATCAGTCAATGGAAGTTCAGAACACTGCACAACATCATCTCCACTAACAGGTGATCGGCTGTTTGAAAAAGTAAAAGATGTGAACACTATTTTTGGTAAACCATTTTCAAAGATCCTTATGAAAATTGGTTAGAAAAAGAGATCAGTTTTTTTAATTACCATACTGGAATTGTTTGTACGTCATAAATTTTCTTGATGTGATGCATGTGAAAAAAATGTACGTGATAGTGTTATCAGAACGTTTCTAAATTCCCCTAGAAAAATAAATATGGAATTAAGGCAAGGTTGGACATGGTTGACATGGGAATACAAGAAGATTTGGCTCCCGTGAAGGGTGAAAATCGAATGTTTCTTTCTCCAGCTGCTTACACTCTTTCTAGGGAGGAGAGATATCAGTTTTGAAACATCTTCAATGATGTAAAGGTTCTAGAGTGGTATTCATAAAATATCAAGAACATTGTGTCAATAAATTATTTGAAGTTAAAAGGTTTGAAATCACATGGCTTCCATGTTTTGATGCAATATTTAATTCCTATAACTTTACGTTTCATTTTTTCCAAGAATGTTCATCATACATTAACCAAAATTTGTTTCATTTTCAAAGCTATATACAGAAAAGTTTTAGACCCGGTGAAATTGCTAGCTATGTAAAGAGAAATTGTCATCATATTATATGAATTAGAAATTTTCTTACCACCATCATTGTTTGATATGATGGTTCAGTTGGTGAGAGAGATTCAACTTTGTGGTCCTTTTCACTATAGATGGATGTGCCCCGTTGAACGATATATGAATATTTTGAAAGGGTATGTCAAAAATCGAAGTCAGACAGAGGATTGTATTATGGAGATATATATTGTTTAGGAAGCTATTGAATTCTGTACCGAATACTTATCTGATGTGGAAAGCATTGGTCTCCGGAAATGTCATCACATTGGATGCATTAAGGGTGAGGGAATTTTTGGAAGAGATACCGTGACAATCAATATTACAGATTCGGATCAGGCCCAAATTTATGTTTTTCATAATAGTTGGGATGTTTATTCATATATTGAAACCCAAAAATAAATTCTTAGGAAGTTGAATCAATAAAGGGTTGAAAAATGGATATCAAATTGACATAATCACCAGTTTATAGGATGGTTTCGAGACAATATTTTTAAGGATTTAGCTAAAAATATAAATTCAATTTCCAAACAACTTTGATGGTGAGCCGCCAGACCAAGTGTGTATGTATTATCTTACAATGGTTATGTAATTAATGGATATACATTCTATACAGATGAACTTGATGAAGATAGTACCATGAAAAATAGTGGAGTTACACTTGTGGATGAAGCGATGCATGTTTTTGGTAGTAAGGACAGAAATTCAATTTATGTGAATATGTCATGATTTGGCATTATCAAACAAATATGGGAGTTGGATTATACAACATTCTAATTGATCATTTTTCAATGCACATGGGTTGATAATAACAGTGGTGTTAAAATAGATGAATTGGGATTTTGAAGGTTGATTTTAGTAAAAAGGGTACACAGATGAATAATTTATAATGGCATCACAATTGGAACAAGTATTTTATGTTCCAGATCCCGCAAACCAGAAGTGGTCAATTGTGCTGTTATCATCCAAAACTACTGAAGGGTCCGATGAAAATTTAGTTGAGGACAATCTGTTCAGTGGTACGTCACAATCATTTCACAACAGTACAAATATAGATGATGTTTTTATTTTATAGGAGACCATAATTAAGGTATTTGGATAATCGATAGATGTGTCAAATCCCTTTAGCCTTTGAAAAAAATAAAGAGAGTTCAATAAACATGTTATATTTTGTTTCTAAAATAGATCTTATTATCTCATGTTATTATCTTATCATTACTGAATTTGTGTAATCTAAATTAACTGTTCAACCACTTTTGTAGATAATGACTTTTGCACGTTCTGGTGCTCCTAATCTCGAGGCTGAACAAGTATCTCAAGCTGCTGCTGCTGCTGCTACTTACAGTGCAGAGAAACAACAAGTTTCTGAACCTGTTGATGCTCCTAGTGTTAAGGTCCAACAACCATCAGCACATGCCTCATATTCACAAGATGATATAGATTTGTTTAGAAATGATTGAGCCACATACTTGATGGAAGATTGTACACAAATAGCATGAATATCTGACTTAGGGACGTATACAATTGGCAGCCATTTTTGAGAGGGGTTAATGTGATCAAAAGATGAAAGATTGTTGTATGTTAATGTTTGTTGTAAAATTGTAATTTTTATTAAATAAAAAAATCCTTTCTCCAATGAGTCATTTTTCCATTTTAACATATGAAATGCACCAGAAAAATATATAAATGATGAACCACTTTTATTTGGGATTTGGATAAGAAAAGCCAGTAAAATCTCCAAAAATTTCTTCATATCTGACAAAACACATTTGGATTGTGTTGATACTTTAGGAGAACAATCCATGGGTCATGTGTGACATCTACGAGTCAATACCACCTCATTCCGAGTCATGGTGTGGCCAGTATTACTCAAAGTGTCTCTCTTTTGTTTAAAATTGATAGAATTTTAAGCGAAAACAACAACTGACATATGAAAAACAGACCAAACACATTCAGATTGTGTTGATAATTTAAGATAATGATCCATGGGTCATGTGTGACATGTACGAGTCAACCTAGCCTCAATATGAGGCACGGTGTGATAGGTATCACTCAAAGTGTCTCTCTTTTGTTTGAAATGGAGAAAATTTTAACTGAAAACAAAAACTAATGTACGGAAAACCAACCAAACACATTAGAATAGTGTTGATACTATAGGAGAATGATCCATGGGTCATGTGGGACGTGTACGGGTCAACCATGCCTCAATCCAAGGCATGATGTGGATGACATCACTCAAAGTGTCTCTCTTTTGTTTAGAATGGATATAATTTTAGGTGAAAACAACAACTGATGTAAGGAAATTTGACCAAACGCATTCGGATTGTGTTGATACTTTAGGAGAATGATCCATGGGTCATGTGTGATGTGTAGGAGTCAACCCTGCCCCAATCAGAGGCATGATGTGGCCGGTATCACTCAATGTTTCTCTCTTATGTTTAAAATGAACATAATTTTAAATGAAAACAGTAACTGACGTACGGAAAACCCCCTTCCTACCATACACACCAAAGCATTAATTTTTCCTAAAGAAACACATACAATTGAAACAAACACTATTCTAAAACCATTTTAAAAATACCAATGATCTTAAAATCCATGAAATTTCTTGCATTAAAACCATTAAATCCCCCCACCCCTAGACACCACCCCACCCTCCCTGGACACCACCCCACCCCCTGGACCACCCCACCACCCTGGATAGCCCCCACCCCCTGGACAGCCCCCACCCCTTAGACGACCCCCACCCCCTGGATGCCCCCACCCCTCCTAGACACCACCCCACCACCTAGACTCCCCCCACCCCCTAGACACCCCACCCCTATGGATAGCCACCCCACCCCCCGGGACACCATCCCACCCCCCGTGGACAACCCCCAACCTCCGTGACCGCCCCACCCCCTGGACACCACTCCACCCCCTAGACACCCCAACCATGGACACCCATACCCCCTGGAAAGCCCCCCAACCCCCTGGACACCCCCCGAAAACCACCATGGACAACCCCCCTGGACACCCCATCCCCCCAGAAACCCCAACCCCCTGGACACCCCCTACCCCCCATGGACAGCCACCCCAAACCCCTGAACAGCCCCCAACCCCCTAATTTTTGAATTGAATTCTTTATGTATTTAATTAACTTATGAATTATGTGTTAATGGTCTATGAGTATACTTGTTGTTTGGATATACTTTTTTTATGGGTCTACTTATTGTATGTGTATACTTGATTTAATTACCTTATGAATTGCGTGTTAATTTTGTATGGGTATACTTTTTGATTTGCTGTTTTTTTGTAGGTCTTGTTTTGGTGTGATGCTGCAGAATTTTATGTTACAACAGACATGGAATTTATCAGCACTGAGCTTTACAACACTCTTTTCGAGCTGTTAAAGCCCGTTTTGAGTGCTGATAAATCCCATTTTTATATTAGCGTTTATACCCAAAATTAAATTAATTATTCAAAATATTAAAATTATTATTTTTATAATCTAAAATCAATGAATTAATTTTTATTATATTATAGAAATTTTTGGCCCTGGACCCCGAGCAGATCCATTGTGGTTCAGGACAAACCTGTGTAGTCCCATTTTTGGACCTAGAAGACCCCATGTAAGAGTGTTATTTTCCATGTAGACAAGACCTGACCATTTATGAGTTGGGGAAACCTACCTATACTGGTTATGGCATGGGTTATATCATAAAACACCTATGGAAAGTATGATGGTTGGTTGAACCCAGTTGGGGTACCTTGGAAGGGGGTTCAAACATAGTTAGCGACGGTTATGACAGGTCATAGGGAACTGCTAGAGGGGATCACACATCAAGATAATCAAGTCAGCAGCTTTGTCATATAGGTGACGGTAGTGGCTCGATTGCATTGGGAAATGATAGTGGCTCAGTTTGAATATTGTAAAATAACAAAGGTATAGTGTGTGAAAGAGCCTGATAGTAGGGATTATATGTGGCTGATAGGTTTGGTTTAATAAGAGTAGATAGAGGTTAGCATGGGCTCAGACAGCGGCCCAGGGTCGGCCTGCATCGGAGGCAGGGACTGACTAGGCAGGGGAGGTGAGGGATGATTTTGGAAAGTGCTACAATAGAGAGGTCAGGTGCGGTAGTGTCTAGTTAAGACAAAAACCCAATCTCGATCTGGTGTGGCAACAATGAGTTGAGGGGAAGTTGGTTTTGGTGAATAGGACAACGATGGATCATCTTTTTGAGTAGGATGCGGTGGATGACTAACAATGAAACAGGGAGGCGCAGTGGTCCGGTGTATCGAGCATGGTGACTGGTTGTTGCAGGCGGCGATAGCCTCTAACAAAAGGAGGTGATCGAGAAATGGATAGGGTAGTGTGTTGGCTATACAAGCCGGGAAAAAATAGAGGAATAAAAAAAGGGACAATAAAACAGAAAAAGGATTTCAAGATTTTTTAATTGCACACACACTACTCTAGGGATTACATTTGTTCCCATATATATCTGGTATTAAACTACACCAAAATGGACAGCCCATATATTTAATAAAATAAACAAAAAACAAGGCAACAATTAATTCTTGCATTGGAATTAAAAAAATGCATGAAAATGAAGAGCCACATGGGAAAGTGGAGGGCTACTTGGGAAGTGAAATGACATCCATTTATGGTTTGTATTTCCAACACTCCACTTGAAACCAAAATCAGCTTCATCCTAAGCATCATTCTAAGACTTTTGAATACATCTATTGGTAGTGCATTTGTGAAAATATCTTCCACCTGTTCTGTAGTATGACAATATTCCAATTTTATCATTTTCTGTTTCACATGATCTCTGTGAAAATGAAAATGAGTATCAATGTGTTTGCTTCTCCCATGATGCACCAGATTTTTGGCTAGTTCAATAGCTGACTTTTTATCCACATATATCACCATGGATCCATCCTATGGATGCTTCATCTCCTTCAACAAATTTCTCAACCATATTGCCTCACAAACAGTATAGGATGCTGCCACATACTCTGTTTCACATGTGGACAAAGCAACCACACTCTGCTTCCTTGAATTCTAGGTGAAAGCAGTAGATCCAAGAAACAATACATACCCAGTGGTGTTTTTCTTTCATCTTGGTCACCTCCACAATTACTATCCGAGTATCCATACAACCTTGCTTCTTCATTGTATGGAAAAAAGAGACCAAAATCCACTGTTCCTTTAACATACCTGAGGATACGTTTTGCTGCAAGCCAGTGTGACTCTTTCAGTGCCTCTATATACCTATTTAGAAGCCCAAAACTATAGACAATATCAGGCCTTGTGATTGTGAGGTACCTAAGGCTTCCAATCAGACTCTTGAACAAAGTCGAGTTAATTCTTATTCCTTCTCTATGTTTTGTCAGATTCAAGCTCGTTGAAACCGGTGTGTTTACAACATTACAATCAGCCATTTTGAATTTTTCAAGCAACTCCTTAGCATAACTCTTCTGAGATATATAGATGCCTCCATGTATTTGTTTCACTTCAATGCCCAAAAAGAAGGAAATGAGCCCTCCATCGGTCTTCTCAAACTCCTTGAACATGCCCCCCTTGAATTCATCAAACATATGTCGACTGTTCTCTGTAAACAAAAAATCATCAACATACAAGCATGAAATAAGTATGTCGCATACGCTAAAGTTCCTGAAGCGAGAAGAAGGAAACTTGATGGGCTTTCCATTTTGGTGTAGTTTAATACCCTATATATATGGGAACAAATTTAATCCGTAGAGTAGTGTGTGTGCAATACAAAAAGCTTGAAATCCTTGTTGTGTTTTATTTCCCTTTTTTATTCCTCTATTTTTTACCGTCTTGTATAGCCATCATAGTGATGGGGGTACCAGGGAAGGATGAGGTGGTGAAAAAATATTCTTGGGGTCCAGTGGGGAAGCAGGCTTCCTCAAGAATCCCTTCCATTTTTTTTTGACCACAACGGGTTATGATCCCCCCCTTCAACCCTATTTTTTTGTCATTGTTTTTTCATTTTGCCAATGATTTGACCTATAATATGAATTTAATTATTATTTTATAAATTTTTTGTTCCTATTAATTATAGGTTTTATAAAATTAAAGCTATTAAACAAATTATTTCATCAAAATTTTAGATAAATATATTATTTATCCATCGAGACATGGCCAAAAGTTATATGGATTCATTTCTAACCAACGCAATGGGTTAACTGGTATTCCAAAAATAAGAATAACCAGAAAAAATAAATATATCATCCATAAAAAAATATAACCTACAGTTGCTACATTTTTTTTGTTTTAAAAATTCTGGATGGTGAAAACTTGGATGTCTGAAATTGAATCAAAATGCGGTTGGGGCCATTGAGATCAAATTAAAACCCTCAACTTAATTTAATTAAAATTAATTTTTTCTCTGCTCAGAATACTCACATTATCCCTATGATACCAATTAATGGTATGTATGTGCAGAAAGTAATCCAGTGGTCCTGGGAATTAAAATTTAATCCCTAGAGAGACTCAGATTCATCATCTCTGGTGATCCGAGCCCCAGTAGAGATTTGAGAATATCACATGATTTTTTCAAATGAAAAATTAAATAAACAAGTACCCTGTTCGATTCTGTGGAATCTTTGGCTGCCGATCATTTTTGGTGATCATTTATTGAAGGATATGAGCTCAAATCCCTCTATATCATCAACACATGCTCCAAGAATCCATGAAAATGTCAGTCTTGATGTTCTGGGTGCTAGCGTTGAGTTTAGATGATTTGTTCTACATCGTGGCGATCACCTTGATCCTGTCCCTTTGACCCATCAGATGTATTCTAAGATAGATCACTTATAGGTAAAATTTTAATCTATATGATGTAGGAGGAGAGAAAATCTCTCATTCATTTGTCATGAATAGTATCTGGAATAGAGCTCATCCCCTACTAATATAATTGATTGCTCAAAATACCCAGATAGGGTTCCTCAGCCCCCAAAAATAAAATTTTCACTAAATAAGCAATAAATGAAACATTATGAAAAACCCACCGCATCATAAAAATCATTTATATTTTATCACTAACTTTTACTATCTAATAAATATATTACATAATAAAACCGAGTTATTTAACTTTACCTAGAATTCATGAAATATTAAACTAACCATAAATATTAAAATAATATTTTTTTCGTATAATATTTTTTCACGTATCCACTTAATACATTGTGGATACTTTTAATCAATAAATTAAATAAAATTATTCGATACTAATGTAATAATGAATATATCTATTCTTCAGTGTTCGATTATTTGGACAACTCTCGAACATCTTGGTGGGGAAAAATATGTTCTATATACCAATTCCCTAGAATAGGGAAAATTATTGAATATGCTATTACATGTGTCATTTTAGGGCCTTATCTCAATAGAATTGAATATAATTCATAGACCAAGAGTGGAGTATAACAACCCATTAAGGCCCCTAAAGCGATAATGAAAAATCATAGCAATGACAACCTATCCCATTAACATGAACTGTATAATATAATATTTTTGTCTCATGATATCTTGTAAAGATAGACGCACACTTATGTCTTTATAATTTCTTTCTTTGTTGATTATTTATCTTACTGGACAAACATACCTCCAACTACATTGTCCAATGATTTATGATGGTACTAACATGCTAATCAACTAAAAACTATATATCACTTCATCTACTCAGAAGCAACAAATTCTATCTTGAGAATTCAGCCAATGTGATACCACCAATGGAACACCCAAAACAAGCTACCTCAACCTGACTTAATTATCATTTTTTTGCCTTTAATTAAAGTATATGATTAAATGACACACATTGATAATGATCTCAAGTTAAGAGAATAATACATGTGTCCATATATAGGAACTACCAATGAAACTATAAACATGTGGAGTTCATATTAGTGGGTCTATCCTCATGATCTCACCTACTAGAGATCACCTAGGGAAAACTTCATGAGAAGAAGTATTAGTGCTTATGATCTCCCAACAACTGATATTTGAACATAAAATATGACTAGTTAGTATGATGTATCTAGAGTATATAAAAAAATGTTTGAAAATAATGTCATAGTATCTCGAGGTTCTAATTATAGCATGGAAACTTCTATAACCATTTGATAAAAAAATAATCTATGGACATTAACATTTAAATAGTGGACGTTGAAATATGAACACTAAAATAGTAAGTATACATCATGCATATCTCATTGTATACATGAAATAGTAATTGAAACATACTGATGAAGTTGGTTCTAGGACACCCACAATTATAGTAATATCTATTAAGATATCTTTATCATGTTTCTTCTTCTCCTTCTATGAAATTCCTAATTGAGTTGGGTCACATGGTGGACTCTCCTTATTTTTCTTCATTATAAACAAAAAAATATTACTATTCTTCCTTCAAAAGATAGAAGCTTTTTTGAAATAGAACCTCCACTACTAGAAAGTTAAACTATACCAATGGTTAAAAACTATTGGTATTGAAGGGAAAACCGTTGGTATACAATCTACCAATGGTTTTCCAAACTGTTGATAAATAATGTGTAGGGATAGATATATACCAAAATTTTCTAAATAACTGTTGGTATATGCTGCAAAAAATCACAGCTTCCCAACAGTTACCTAGAAACCGTTGGAAACAAATCTATTCCAATGGTTTAAAACCGTTGGTTTAAAAACCATTCAATATTTTACCAACAGTTCAAAAACCGTTGGTATAGTTTTCTTCCCAACGGTTGAAAGTAACCATTTGTAAAATGCAGAAGTCCTTTGATATACCAATGGTTTTGTAACCATTGGTATACCTTTCACATTTCTTTTACCCCTATACAAACATTTTATAACCATTGCTATAATATTAAAATTTCTTTTAGCAGTATACCAATGGTTATAAACCGTTGGTATATCCTTCACCCAGATTTCACAACAGCATGCCGATCCCAACACCCAGAAAGTATGCAGAACCCAATACACCTACAGGAAGCAAATGAACTTAGGCCAATACACCACACAGAATCCAATATCACCTACACACATAATCCAATATGTAGAAGCCTCCAATATTGCATACACCATACTGCAATACATCTGTAATAAATCAAATACACCTGGAGACACAAGCCAATACACCTGCCCACAGAATCCAATATTCCATACACCAAACTCCAACATTGCATACATTATGCAAATTACATTCCATACTCACTAGAAGATAAAACTTTTAGAATAGTCCTCCTAGTCCGAGTAATTACTTTCCAAACCCTCACCTTCAACATTACTAAATACTGAAACTGGGTAATAGCTAAATGTTTTCTCATTAGTCATCCAACCAATCTCAAATTTCGAGTCTTGGTAATTTGGTCATACAATAAGCTATAACAAATAATTGATACAACTTTTTGGTCACAGGTGGAGAATATCAATTTATGGAAGTTAAATATTACAATTTCTAAAACTAACGTGATTCAAAATTTTAGACTGGGTAGTCAATAAACTTCACCCATCACTCTAATACACCCATGCTTATAGTTTGGCCACCACATTTTTCTTCCAAAAGCACTTCCATTTGATGAAAATGAACAAGAAAGAAATAATGCATGATATAAAGAAAAATAGAACAAAACTGGGAAATATTTTGTTTAGATGATAGTAATATTCTGTTAGGTAGGGGTGTGTGGGCTGTTTGGGGGGGCTCTCCTTTGGGGCTGTCCGGGGGGGGGGGGGGCTGTCCAGGGGTAGGGGTGTCCAGGGGGTGGGATGGTGTTCAGGGGGGGTGTGGGGGTGGGGGGGGGTGTCCAAGGGGTAGGGGTATCCAGGGGGTGGGGGAGTCCTGGGGGTGTGTGTGGGGGGGTATCAAGGGGGTTGAGGGTGTCCAAGGGGGTAGGGGGTGTCCTAGGGAGTGGGGGGGGGGGGGGGCTATCCAGGGGGTTGGGGGGGGCATCAAGGGGGTAGGGGGTGTACAGGTAGTGGGGTGGGGGGTCCAGGAAGTTGGGTGGCTGTCCAAGGGGGGTGGGTGGGGTGGTGTCCAGGGGGTGGGGGGCTGTCTATGAGGGTTGGGGGCTGTCCAGGGGGTGGGGGCTGTCCACGGGGAGGGTGGGGATATCCAGGGGGTAGGGGGTGTACAGGGGGTGGGGGGTGTATTGGTTTTAATGGAATTAATTTCATGGATTTTAATATCATTGGAATTTTTAAAATGGTTTTGGAATAGTTTATATTTCATAGTATGTGTTTTGTTAGGAAAAAATGAATGTTTTTGGAGTGTATGGTAAGAAGATAGATTTGGTTATTATGAAATGGATTACATTTTTATTGTGGGACAAAAATAATATATAATTTTTGAAATCTTACCTTAAAAGGGATTTTTATAAACCATTGGGGAGTTTCAAATAAAAAAAAGTCTCTATTATGTGATTTTGAAATGGTTTTATGAAGAATTATTTATGATGTATCTTTATGGGATTTGTGATTTTATGTCCCTTGTTTTAGAACATCAAATTATTTTACTAAAGGTTTTGTTTTTGATAATTGTTTAGAATGTTACCACTTTAAATGAATCAAAAATTCAATAAAAGGATATATCTTGCAGTCATTCTTGTAATCCAACTATTGTCTTCCTAGTATTGGTCTCTACTCAAACTCTTGTGGAAGTCGAATAACCATGTTCTTCTCGGATCATTGATTATTAAAGGGAGTTTCCAAAACAACATCCACTATTTGTTATTGGTGATCAAGGATCCTAGGAGGAAATGAAGTGGGTAGCTATGATTAATGGGGTATTTGAGTTGTTAGAAACCCTATAATCCATGGGGGTGGGGGGCTGTACAGGGGGGTGGGGGCTGTCCACTAGGGTGGCGGGGTTGTCTAGGGGGTAGGGGGGTGTCTAGGGGAGTAGGTGAGGCTGTCCACAGGGGTAGGGGTGGGGGGGGGGTGTCCAGGGGGTACAGTGCTGTCCAGGGGGGGTACGAGGAGTCCAGGGGTGGGCGGGCTATTCACGGGGGTGGTGGGGTTGTCCAAGGGGTAGGGTGTCCGGGGGTTGGGGTCTATCCACGGGAGGAGGGGGCATCCAGGGGGTGGATGGGCTATCCACGGGGGTGGTAGGGCTGTCGAGGGGGGTAGGGGGTGTCTAGGGGGGGTGGGCGGGCTGGCCACAGGGGTGGGTGGGCTGTCCATGGTGGTGGGGTGCGGGGGGGGGGGGGGGGGGTGTCTAGGGGGTACAAAGTTTCCATGGGGGTGGGTGGCTATCCATGAGGGTGGCAGGACTATCCAGGGGGTACAGGGTGTCCAAGGGGGTGGGTGGGTTGTCCACACGGGTGGGGGCTGTCTCGGGGGGTACGGGGTGTCTAGGGGGTGGTCGGGGCTATCCAGGGGGTACGGGGTGTCCGGGGGGGGGGGGTTATCCACATGGGTGGCGGGGGCTGTCCAGGTGGTAGGGGTTGTCCAGGTGGGGTGGGTAGGCTCTCCACTAGGGTGGGGGGGGGTGTCCACATGGGGAGGGGCTGTCCAGGGGGTGGTCAGGCTGTCCACAGTGGTGGATGGGCTGTCGAGGGGGTAGGTGGTGTCCAGGGGGTGGGTAGGTTGTCCATGGGGGTGGGCGGGCTATCCATAGGGGTGGGGGGGGGGGGGATTTCCAGGGGGTACGAGGAGTCTAGGGGGTGGGTGGACTATCCACAAGGGTGGCCAGCTATCTAGGGTGGTACGGGGTTTCCAAGGGGTGGGCGGGCTGTCCACACGGTAGGGGCCTGTCCAGGGGGTACGAGGTGTCCAGGGGGGTGGGCGGGCTGTCCTCGGGCATGGAGGGGTTTTCCAGGGGGTAGGGGTGTTTGGGGGGGGGGGGATTCCCACGGGGGTGGGGGATTGTCTATGGGGGGAGGGGATGTCCAAGGGGGTGGACGGGCTGTCCACGGGGGTGGAGGGGCTATCGAGGGGGGTAAGGGGTGTCCAGGGGGGTGGGTAGGGCTATTCACGAGGGTGAGTAGGCTGTCTATGAGCTGTCCAGTGGGTACATGGTGTCCAGGGGGTGCGTGGGCTGTCCACGAGGGTGGAAAGGATGTCCAGGAAGTATGAGGTGTCCAAGGGGGTGGGTGGGATGTTCATGCTTGTGGGGGGGGGGGGGGTTGTCCAGGGGTACGAGGTGTCCAGGGGGGTCGACGGGGCTGTCTCGGGGGTACGAGGTGTCCAGGGGGGTGGGCATGCTGTCCACGGGGGTGGCGTGGCTGTCCAGGGGGGTAAGGGGTGTCCGGGGGGGGGGGGGGGGGCTCCCCACGGGGGTGGGGTGGGGGGACTTTCGATGGGGTGGGTGGGCTATCCACGAGGGTGGCGGGGGTGTCCACGGGGGTGGGCGAGCTATGCACATGGGTCAGCGAGCTATCCACGAGGGTGGGGGGTGGGGGGGGGGGAGTGTTCAAGGGGGTACATGGTGTCTAGGGGGTGGGTGGGATGCCCGTGAGAGTGGAAGGACTATCTAGGGGCCATGGGGTGTCCAAGGGGATGGACGGGTTGTCCACGGGGGTGGGCGGCCTGTCCACGCTGGTAAGGGGATATCTAGGGGGTGGGCGGGGCTGTCCAGGTGGTACATGGTGTCCAAGGGGGAGGGTGGGCCATCCATGGTGGTGGGGGGCTGTACACTGGGGGAGGGGCTATCCAGGGGGTGGGTGGGTTGTCCACGGGATGACAGGGCTATCTAGGGGGTAGGGGGTGTCCAAGGGGGTGGGTGGGATGTCCAAAGGGGTGGGGGGGCTATCCAGGGGGTAGGGGGTGTCCAAGGGGGTGGGTGGGATGTCCAAAGGGGTGGGGGGCTATCCGGGGAAGGGGTGAATCTATCAAAAAAAATCATAAAGTCATTTTTTATTATTTATAGATAAAAAATATAGATAATGTGACCTATCTAATCACACATATATCTAGGAACAAAAAATCTATACACATCAATGGTCAGTAATATTAGTAGAAAATATTACGGATCAATCTGTGCCTCATCACTATCACTATCATCATCATCATCACCTTCACCCACGTCCTCATCATTGTCCCCATCATTGTCCCCACCAATCTCAACACCCTTCCCCTCGCCCTCATACTCTGCCTCGACCTCCTCATCTCCCTTTTCCTCTGCCTCGGCCTCCTCCTCAACCTCCTCCTCTCCCTTAGCCTCCTCGTCACCGTCCTCCTCCACTGCCTTGGCCTCCTCCTCACCATCGTCTCGACCACCAATAAAACTTCCACCTAGTTCACCATATATAGAACACATCGACGACATATATTCATCACAAGCAGTGCTGGCCTCTGGTGGAAGTGTTGGACATAAAACTTCATCAGTCTCATTAATGCAGTATTTGCCCCAGCAGACTATTCTACCATCTCTGTGACCCTTTTTTCTACCTGTTCTTCCTATGACTTAACCTTTTTCAACTCAGTGGCAGTACAACTCATACCTGAGGAGGGACAATACCTTGTCAGAACTATACTCTTCCCAGGTCGGTAGCTAGTCTACCCAGGTGCTCATCTACCAACACCTGATGTAAGTGTTCGTTTGCCCCAAAATTGTCAGGTTCCTAGGCATCAAGGGCCTCTAAAGTAGCCTAATACAAATATAAATAGATTATTTAAGTTACAAAATAGAGATTAAAATTTTAAATCTACAAAGTAAAACTTACAATCTCTTACTGATTCTGTTCATTAACCGCACTTCCATCTTTCTTTCTTCTACTCGAGAATTTTTTTTTTCTAGAGGTATACGTCTTTCTATATTCAATTTATGCATTTATAATGAAATTAAATTTAAGAAACCATAATTAACAATAGGACACCAATAATTAATTGCATAACAAAAATTATATAACAACTTTAGCAATCGAATAAATTATGGAGGAAGCAATAAAAAGTGAAAGTCGTAAAGAATGATTATAAACTGCCATACCTCCTGCCTCTCATGATCGGGCATTGTAGTACGTCCCAATGTGTGGAGGTATTTTTTAGCATTAATATTTATTTATTTCTTCCAGAAAATTCCAAAATAGAATTCAATAATTATTAATAACAAAAAACATGAAAATTTTCATTTAAATACCTCTAATGTAATTTATACCTTAAACTATCAAGTTGTCCAATGTGTAATCATCTATCGATACTATTATAATAGAAAATCATCTACGATAGGGACCACCTCTAACTCTATATCAACTATATCACACCATCTAATATACAAATCTTTCTTATAATCTCTCAAAATCTCACCTAAATCCTTTAGACGTGATGACCGTGCACCATCTCCATCGGGGAAATTAAATCCAAGATGACACCCAAATATTAATACATATAAATAAAAAAATAATATATTTCATTAAATACAACAGATGTTTTACCCATATATCTACCCAAGATTTATCCTTGATTTCATTTGGCAACTATCTCCATGAGAGCGGGCTGACATGAATGATGTCAGAGTATTTGGCAAGCGTCACAAAAGAACTCCAAAATTGATGCCCTGATTTTCAATCATTTGAATATCTTCATTGTAGTCCACCATCAACTGGGTGTGGTGGTTCCACACCACAAGCATGTGTGTATGCCCCTGCCCACATCTCCTATCCGTAGATGTATCTGTTATGAAAGAATTTTACTTCAACACATGTTATAATGAAAATAAATAATGTTGTAAATTTTTTTAGGGATGTATAAGTATACCTATGGTAGTCGGAACAATGGGTGCTGCTGGATCCACAGAAACTGAAGGAACACCATGTACAGGTTGAGTGGGTCCCAATGTATGCTCTGTAGGGATATAATCTGGTGGAGAAGGAGTCAAAGAAGATGGAATATAAAATCCCAGAGAGAAGAAAGTATAAGTAAAAGAAGATGACAAGGATGAATGACTGAATGATGGATGGGGAGTGGGAATCATCATTTGATATGGCACAGATGGGTGAGTAGGCTCAGATGTAAAGGTTGGTGAAAAAATGGGAGGCCTAAATATCCCGTGTGTCCCTAATGACACACCGGGATCAGTGTAGAGACCCGTATCCTGACGTACATGGACATTACATTACATTTGCGGAATACTTAGTACATAACAAAAACACACACTAAAGGATCGTAATAGTTTAGTGTCTTTGGAAACTCGGAACGTAAACTTCTAATCGTGGTGAAATATCTTCAATATCTCCCATAAAGATCTTCCTTTTTTTTTTACCTAAAACCATTCTTTATATCCTGGGGAAAAGAAAACATAAAAGGGTGAGCTCAAATGCTCAGTAAGGGTAAACAAAATAAATATCAATCACATCATATACATAAGCATATAACTTTTGGAAATCTTAACCTGCAAAAGAGATCATAATTTCATAACATGGGGTAAATCATGGCAGTGAAATGTAATCACAATAATAATAACTTAAAACATGGAACTTTGCGGCATACACACATAATCATAGAGAATCATTTCTTGTTAGTCATGACTCATTGCCAAGACTATCTTAGTGGACAAAGTCCCTTTCTGAATCGAGCAACCCTCGTTTCAGTCCTGTTTCACTGAATCGGTATAACCTACCATTCCAGCCATGTCTATCTCATGAGATATAAAATCATTACCCAATGCATTGGAGGGAGATATAGGTCCCACCCATCTCATAATGATACCATTCTTATGTGTGCCACAAAATCATAAATCATACATCATTTCATAACCCATGTAATAAAAATGGGATTCTTAAAACAACATGACATCATAAAACCATTCATATAAGATAAAGGAATTCATAAACATAATTCCATCACAACATAGTCAAATCAATGTAAAAATATGGATAGAAACAGAACCCTTTATTATCTTAGATGGAAAATAATTTTGATAAAACACTTGAAATGAATTCTTGAGGAAAATATCCTTTCTTCTTCAAAATCCATTTCTTTTCACAAAACATCATGCAATTTTAAAAGAAAGAGATTTTATTAAAAATAGTCATGAAATCTTTTGGAGGAAGCTTCATGAAAATAAGGCTTTATAAAACCGTAAAAATCCATTCATGCCGTTTAAGTTAAAAAAAAACATTCTTCGTACTTTTGTCGGAAAAGTCAAAAAGTACCTCGTATGAAAAAGCGACAAAAGATTCCTTTCATATTCTTTACTAAAAACTTACCGAAGAGTAAAATTGGATTTAAACTATTGTAATTGGATGGAAACAATATTACATATTGAAGGAACATGGATTTGGATGATAAAATACACCCCAGTAAATACTTACGAATAAACAATCTCGGATAAAAATGAGATTGTGATATTTCCCTTACCTTAGGTCCGATTTGCTTTGTTCGTGTCCGAAGCTCCTGTATAATGGTTTAAATAATGTTATTGACTTATTACAGAATCATATTCATTGTTATGATATCATATATGGTTCACTTATGACATTATATTACCCGTTCTTTTGTAAATTCCATGTTAAAGAAGCGTTTTGGGTAAAATCGTTTCATTTATCGTAGGTGTTTTGACTTGTTGTTCTTGACATCATTATTACTTATATCATGATTTACTTACTTCCAGAATATAAAATATGATTTATATATCATATATATTCAGTATATATATATATATATAATAGGTAGATAAATAAAATGAAAAACACCGTTCATGGAGACGGTAGTCCGTACGTACGCATGAACGCTGTTTTCCTTTCCTTATTGTCTTGAGATGGAAGTAAGTAGATGACATACATATGTATATATATACATAAATCCAGTAGATTTATAATGTCATATATTTCATTATTATTTCTTATATATACATTATAATCATTCTTAAATGGTTAACATGGAGAATGAATCTCATCGCGTCGTGGAGACGGTATTCCGTACGTACGCACGAGCGATGATATCATTTCTATAAATATTGAATTGAATTGGAGTGGATTATACAATATATCAGAATCAATATGATGTTGTAATAACTATGTATAGTTATTCTTTACACCATTATACCCATCCATGTAAGGTGGTGGTGGAAAATAGATTACACCACGGCGTGGAGACGGTATTCCGTACGTACACACGCGCGGTGATTTCTTTTTCCGTAGGATGGATAGATGGTTAAATAGGGTTGTTTCATACTTATAATAACATATCAGTATATGAGTGATACTGATGTTATTACTTCATAATGAAACAACCTAAGAAGAAGAAGTGGAAGAAGAAATAAAGATGAAAGAATTGGTAACGGTAATTACCTCTTCTTTGAAGTGCCTATTTGAGACCTCCTCTTAGGGCACTAAAATTGGTCTTTGAGGAAGACCAGAACCTCTAGGATGTTGCTAGGGAAGTGGAGAGGAGAAATTGGCAGGGGTTGGCCGAGCTTGAGTGCTCAAATTGGTGTGAGGAGGAGGGGGAGGAGGTGTCCTTTTATAGGGGAGGAGAGGGGCACCTTAGGAATATCTCAAAATATTATTTTATATTAAAGTCAAAATCGGTTTATAATGGTTCCAAAGGGTCTTATTTAGAAGCTAAAGTGGGGATTGGTCGAAATCCTATCAACCAATAGGATTTAGACAAGTTTAGGGTATTATTTTAACCTTATCAATTAGATTTAACTCTAAGTTAAATAATTTAACTTTTACCGTGTCTTTTTGTTTTCTTTCACTATATGGTTAATACACTTACTATAACATGCCAAACGAACCCCAAATTGTATATTATTAATACATATATCCTTATCTAAGTCATTTGGCCGAACCTTAGATTTTTAGGAATAAAATAACAATTAATAATATAATATTTGATTTAAAAACTATTTTGTGTCAATTTTGACACTATTTGATATATGATTTTTGTGAAAGTCATAACAGAATTATATGTTCGAACCAAGTTGATTAAATCAACACTAATATATCATAGTTACCTATAAAATTAGTGGAATTCATAAAAAGTCTCAAATTATATTTAGTTTGGTGTTTATAACATCAATTATGTCAATATTTCATTAATAAGATAATTACTGCATCATCTTTGTGTCATAAATAAATTAACTTATTTGATGTCTAAAATTTACAAATAAATTACCATCATGTAGGAAATCGTTTTAGCTTTCTAATGAATATTTATAGTCAAATTTATCGTATGTATAACACCATATTAAAAATGTTTTAGTAAATAAACTTTGATTTTAACTCTTTTAACCCTTCTTTAAATAAATTAATAATAAATGTCCTAATCTAACCCAAGTGGGCCTAAATGGTCATATTTTATTCCTAAGATTGTTTTTGGTCGAATTACACTTGTCCAATAGAATTAGGACATGTGTTAGGGTAATATTAATATCATATTTACCCTTAGTTACCCTATTTACTATTAACCGTGGTAAAAAAAGTAAAAAGTTACTATTCACCAAAAATTTATTTTCATCTCATTGAACCACATTTTAGTCCTTGATATTAACCGTGTCTCTCGGATTTTCGAAATTCCATTCACAGAAGCGGTAAAATTAAGTTTTATGCAAAATTCAGTTTTTAACCTACCACTTAGTGGTTTCACTATTCATCAAAAATTGAAGTTTTTCAGAAAAATGCCAAAATTTCACCCTAAGCTATAATTGATATTCCGAATTCAAAAATGATTTCTATTTTACAAAATTCCCAACATATAAGTTGCATTAATTAATTTTATAATTAAATCCCGCTGTTAAAACAAATAGCGTGTTTTTAAGAAACAATATATATCAAAAGATTGACATTTGATTATGTCTGGTTTAAATGTGAAATTACAACCAATGACCAACATTGTATTAAATTGTAAAAATATATTCTAAATATACTTTAAAACCACTCAAATTAATGATTTATCACTATTAATTATTTCGATTAAAAAAGTTGTTTTTAATTATAATTTAGTAATTTTCACTATTCATCAGAATATGAAAGTTATCCGAAAAGTACCAAAATTTTACCTTAGGCTAAATTTGATACTCCGAATCCAAAAATGAAGTCCATTTTGAGAGTTAAAAATTCTAAAATTTAAAAAAATGGTTATTACTATTCATAACGGCTAGTTTCAATAATATTTTAATACCATATCATTGTTTCGTGAAACTCAGGATTACGTACCACACACGCTATCGAGGAAGGTTGCGATTGCGTGTAATGCAAGGCAAGTCAAGGATGCGTGTTGTGCAAGCTCCTTTTGGTGTAGCGTATATCACAAGACATTAGTGAAATTAAAAAGAATATTTTTCATAAAATCTTGGGCTGTTACATTCTACCCCCCTTAAAATGAATTTCGCCCTCGAAATTCGTCGGGGTTATAAATGGTTTACTATTCGAAAGTTTCTTTAATAGAAACCCACATCGTAAAAGGGAATACCAAAACGTGGCTTTAAAAACTAAAGTATGAAATGTAACGATTACCCAAATAAACTAATCACTGGGTTTCCACATAGGTGAAAATATGGATATGGAAGAGAAATCTAACCATCATGTTCTGATGGAGAGTGGTAGAGAACATGGCTATGGAAAAGCCAGTAATCACAAATCCATAAATTTGTGACGATCTAAGGTACCATCTGATTCATCAGGTATAAGAGAACTAGGACAACATTTTTGGTTTTCAAGATCATTTCCCTAAAGTTGAAAATTTGCTTAGAATAAATACTTACTTTATTTTGGTACAATCTCACTTTTGTTCGTGCCTTGAACAATTTCTACTTCATCTCTTAAATAAATGAAGTTGAATTTGTTATTCGTGAAGTGTTAGCAGATCATGTGATAGAATGACGGGTCATTCCATCTGTCTCAAAAGGTTAGCAAAATTTATAAGTCGATCTATAGTGGGATTAATCATATATGGTTCCTAAAATGGACTTATACTTCATATATCATACTGCTTAATATAATAAAACTAGTTTCTACTAAACAGGGACTTCCTGTAGGTCAGTGGTAGGCGATAAAGGCCAGTCGCACTTCGGTTGTGGGTTCGATTCCTACAGCCTTGTCCGAAGCGATGGGCTGTCGCCCGTCCTGCAGGTTGTCCCTTTTTCTAAAACTACGTTACTATAACATCCCATCAATAATATCGAAAATCTTCTATCCTTAAACAATACTAACTTATGTCCAACATAATCCAGTCTAATCTTTAGGCTTATACATAATACTGCAGTCCACTCTCATAATATAGTGACATCGATTACCAGAGATTTAATACTGTCGTTGATCCCCACATATCATAAGATATGTCTTGTTGGTCACATTCCAAACATTCAAAGTCCTTAATCGTGTATTCTCTTGAATACCTTAGTGAAAACATGAGTGAAGTTAAAAGTTAACACTTTCCACATACCAAAATCCTCAAAATTCTATATACTCAAACCATGATATCACTTAGTCCTTATATCAATCATGAGCTCATGAATACTATCAAACATTTAATTTTCTCCTTATCCCTTCATTATGCGCATATCATCTACATTCCAAAAATATCTGAATAACCTTCATGGATACTGGTAACATTAATCATATACTTTCAAAACACAAGGAAAGACAACAGTGTAACAATCCATAGATGTCTCTTTATTCCAAAATTACACATGATAAACATGTAATCATGCCACTACATTCTCAAACCATTGACCGAGCTTCAAAAATTCTTTCATCTCACATATCATTTGTAGTCTATTCATCATCATCCACATAAATACTACCCATATGACCATACTGATTCTCTTCATGAGTCTTTCCCTTAGGGCATTTGTTTGCATAATGCCCATACATTCCACATTTAAAACACTTAACCATTTTTGATGTCGTAGCAATACCATTATCCTCATCCATGGTGTTAACCGACCCTTTTCCTTTGCACTTACTTGCTTTGTGTCCTTCTTTTCCACACACAAAGCATCTTCCAGTTCCCTTGAAACATTCTTCTTGATGCCTCTTCCCACATGAATTACATAGGGGAAATTGAACTTTCTTTCCTCTATGATCATCATGAAACTCCATCTTTCTCTTATTAGCCGAGTCAGGAAACTTACCAAATTTTACTTTATTGATCATATTATGAGATTTCTGATTCGGCATAATAATGATCTTTGGACTTCCAAATCCCATTTCATTTGGTTGCTCATGAAGAATATCATTCCATTGTCCATCATATCCTCCATTATCGTGAATCATCTTGTTTCCAGCCATTTTCTAAAACCCAAAATGAATAGTGTGAGAGGCAAAAATCATGCTAGGGAAAACAACATAGTAAAGGGGGAGTACCCTTAATATCTAACATCTTAGGTTAAATTCTATGATCGTTAGCGTAATTCTAGTACTATAACATATACGTATACTTAACCTTAGGGACATCCCTAGACATACCTTAGAAATATCTCTAGGGATCTCACTAATGTTTTCGCGTCCTAGTTTCCAAAGGTTGACTAAACCTTTCCTCTGATACCAACTGTAGAGACCCGTATCCTGACGTACATGGACATTACATTACATTTGCGGAATACTTAGTACATAACAAAAACACACACTAAAGGATCGTAATAGTTTAGTGTCTTTGGAAACTCGGAACGTAAACTTCTAATCGTGGTGAAATATCTTCAATATCTCCCATAAAGATCTTCCTTTTTTTTTACCTAAAACCATTCTTTATATCCTGGGGAAAAGAAAACATAAAAGGGTGAGCTCAAATGCTCAGTAAGGGTAAACAAAATAAATATCAATCACATCATATACATAAGCATATAACTTTTGGAAATCTTAACCTGCAAAAGAGATCATAATTTCATAACATGGGGTAAATCATGGCAGTGAAATGTAATCACAATAATAATAACTTAAAACATGGAACTTTGTGGCATACACACATAATCATAGAGAATCATTTCTTGTTAGTCATGACTCATTGCCAAGACTATCTTAGTGGACAAAGTCCCTTTCTGAATCGAGCAACCCTCGTTTCAGTCCTGTTTCACTGAACCGGTATAACCTACCATTCCAGCCATGTCTATCTCATGAGATATAAAATCATTACCCAATGCATTGGAGGGAGATATAGGTCCCACCCATCTCATAATGATACCATTCTTATGTGTGCCACAAAATCATAAATCATACATCATTTCATAACCCATGTAATAAAAATGGGATTCTTAAAACAACATGACATCATAAAACCATTCATATAAGATAAAGGAATTCATAAACATAATTCCATCACAACATAGTCAAATCAATGTAAAAATATGGATAGAAACAGAACCCTTTATTATCTTAGATGGAAAATAATTTTGATAAAACACTTGAAATGAATTCTTGAGGAAAATATCCTTTCTTCTTCAAAATCCATTTCTTTTCACAAAACATCATGCAATTTTAAAAGAAAGAGATTTTATTAAAAATAGTCATGAAATCTTTTGGAGGAAGCTTCATGAAAATAAGGCTTTATAAAACCGTAAAAATCCATTCATGCCGTTTAAGTTAAAAAAAACATTCTTCGTACTTTTGTCGGAAAAGTCAAAAAGTACCTCGTATGAAAAAGCGACAAAAGATTCCTTTCATATTCTTTACTAAAAACTTACCGAAGAGTAAAATTGGATTTAAACTATTGTAAGTGGATGGAAACAATATTACATATTGAAGGAACATGGATGTGGATGATAAAATACACCCCAGTAAATACTTACGAATAAACAATCTCGGATAAAAATGAGATTGTGATATTTCCCTTACCTTAGGTCCGATTTGCTTTGTTCGTGTCCGAAGCTCCTGTATAATGGTTTAAATAATGTTATTGACTTATTACAGAATCATATTCATTGTTATGATATCATATATGGTTCACTTATGACATTATATTACCCGTTCTTTTGTAAATTCCATGTTAAAGAAGCGTTTTGGGTAAAATCGTTTCATTTATCGTAGGTGTTTTGACTTGTTGTTCTTGACATCATTATTACTTATATCATGATTTACTTACTTCCAGAATATAAAATATGATTTATATATCATATATATTCAGTATATATATATATATAATAGGTAGATAAATAAAATGAAAAACACCGTTCATGGAGACGGTAGTCCGTACGTACGCATGAACGCTGTTTTCCTTTCCTTATTGTCTTGAGATGGAAGTAAGTAGATGACATACATATGTATATATATACATAAATCCAGTAGATTTATAATGTCATATATTTCATTATTATTTCTTATATATACATTATAATCATTCTTAAATGGTTAACATGGAGAATGAATCTCATCGCGTCGTGGAGACGGTATTCCGTACGTACGCACGAGCGATGATATCATTTCTATAAATATTGAATTGAATTGGAGTGGATTATACAATATATCAGAATCAATATGATGTTGTAATAACTATGTATAGTTATTCTTTACACCATTATACCCATCCATGTAAGGTGGTGGTGGAAAATAGATTACACCACGGCGTGGAGACGGTATTCCGTACGTACACACGCGCGGTGATTTCTTTTTCCGTAGGATGGATAGATGGTTAAATAGGGTTGTTTCATACTTATAATAACATATCAGTATATGAGTGATACTGATGTTATTACTTCATAATGAAACAACCTAAGAAGAAGAAGTGGAAGAAGAAATAAAGATGAAAGAATTGGTAACGGTAATTACCTCTTCTTTGAAGTGCCTATTTGAGACCTCCTCTTAGGGCACTAAAATTGGTCTTTGAGGAAGACCAGAACCTCTAGGATGTTGCTAGGGAAGTGGAGAGGAGAAATTGGCAGGGGTTGGCCGAGCTTGAGTGCTCAAATTGGTGTGAGGAGGAGGGGGAGGAGGTGTCCTTTTATAGGGGAGGAGAGGGGCACCTTAGGAATATCTCAAAATATTATTTTATATTAAAGTCAAAATCGGTTTATAATGGTTCCAAAGGGTCTTATTTCGAAGCTAAAGTGGGGATGGGTCGAACTCCTATCAACCAATAGGATTTTGACAAGTTTAGGGTATTATTTTAACCTTATCAATTAGATTTAACTCTAAGTTAAATAATTTAACTTTTACCGTGTCTTTTTGTTTTCTTTCACTATATGGTTAATAAACTTACTATAACATGCCAAACGAACCCCAAATTGTATATTATTAATACATATATCCTTATCTAAGTCATTTGGCCGAACCTTAGATTTTTAGGAATAAAATAACAATTAATAATATAATATTTGATTTAAAAACTATTTTGTGTCAATTTTGACACTATTTGATATATGATTTTAGTGAAAGTCATAACAGAATTATATGTTCGAACCAAGTTGATTAAATCAACACTAATATATCATAGTTACCTATAAAATTAGTGGAATTCATAAAAAGTCTCAAATTATATTTAGTTTGGTGTTTATAACATCAATTATGTCAATATTTCATTAATAAGATAATTACTGCATCATCTTGGTGTCATAAATAAATTAACTTATTTGATGTCTAAAATTTACAAATAAATTACCATCATGTAGGAAATCTTTTTAGCTTTCTAATGAATATTTATAGTCAAATTTATCGTATGTATAACACCATATTAAAAATGTTTTAGTAAATAAACTTTGATTTTAACTCTTTTAACCCTTCTTTAAATAAATTAACAATAAATGTCCTAATCTAACCCAAGTGGGCCTAAATGGTCATATTTTATTCCTAAGTTTGTTTTTGGTCGAATTACACTTGTCCAATAGAATTAGGACATGTGTTAGGGTAATATTAATATCATATTTACCCTTAGTTACCCTATTTACTATTAACCGTGGTAAAAAAAGTAAAAAGTTACTATTCACCAAAAATTTATTTTCATCTCATTGAACCACATTTTAGTCCTTGATATTAACCGTGTCTCTCGGATTTTCGAAATTCCATTCACAGAAGCGGTAAAATTAAGTTTTATGCAAAATTTAGTTTTTAACCTACCACTTAGTGGTTTCACTATTCATCAAAAATTGAAGTTTTTCAGAAAAATGCCAAAATTTCACCATAAGCTATAATTGATATTCCGAATTCAAAAATGATTTCTATTTTACAAAATTCCCAACATATAAGTTGCATTAATTAATTTTATAATTAAATCCCGCTGTTAAAACAAATAGCGTGTTTTTAAGAAACAATATCTATCAAAAGATTGACATTTGATTATGTCTGGTTTAAATGTGAAATTACAACCAATGACCAACATTGTATTAAATTGTAAAAATATATTCTAAATATACTTTAAAACCACTCAAATTAATGATTTATCACTATTAATTATTTCGATTAAAAAAGTTGTTTTTAATTATAATTTAGTAATTTTCACTATTCATCAGAATATGAAAGTTATCCGAAAAGTACCAAAATTTCACCTTAGGCTAAATTCGATACTCCGAATCCAAAAATGAAGTCCATTTTGAGAGTTAAAATTTCTAAAATTTAAAAAAATGGTTATTACTATTCATAACGGCTAGTTTCAATAATATTTTAATAGCATATCATTGTTTCGTGAAACTCAGGATTACGTACCACACACGCTATCGAGGAAGGTTGCGATTGCGTGTAATGCAAGGCAAGTCAAGGATGCGTGTTGTGCAAGCTCCTTTTGGTGTAGCGTATATCACAAGACATTAGTGAAATTAAAAAGAATATTTTTCATAAAATCTTGGGCTGTTACAATCAGAATGTGGGATGGATGGTATGTTAATGGGAGGGCCAGGATCTAATCGGGTACGCCGACCAGATCGACTATCTCTCTTACCACCCCCTTGTACGAGTACCCTGAGTACTTGGACCACTACTAGGCTGCTCATCAAATAAATATTTCCTAATAGATGGATCTTGCAAAAATATTTTAAAAAAATAATCACATGACATTATATATTATTTAAATATATATATTTTTAATAAAATAGTCACTATAGGCACTAGTGGTGGAATGCCCTGCTTAGTCGTGCGACGATTGTTGTCCATAATATGATTTCGTCACCTCTATTCAATTGGTTTAATTTCATGCATTTGAAAACAAATATGGTAGTAAATAGAAAAGGATAACTAATGTATAACGCAAAAAGAAAAGTAAATGAGATGGAATAGGGAGATTCATTGATAATTTAACTATCCATTGTTTTAGGCGAGCTTGATCAAATATATAATGAAGACAATAAATCATAAAAGATGTAAAAATGAAATTTAATTTTTAGTAGGATGGTTATTTACTATTTTTCATCAGTATATTTAATGAATATTAAACATAATTAATAATTTTTTTAATTATTTTAAATAGTAATATTATTACCTTCAATTTCAACCAAGCAGAAAACTCTTTGCTATGCAAAGTCTCCATCCTTCTCAAAGATAAAGAACAATTCTTTCTATTTATCATCGCTTTATGTTCCCTATATATAAAAATAGGAATAGTTTAACACACACAGATATATATATATATATGATATATATATTAAATTTACTTACAAGATGTAGTCATCGAAAAAATCATAGTTGAACAAAACTATGTGATGTGCCATCTCACGCTCTTCAAGGATTAATGTCGTCAATGTATATGATCCAGGAATTCCTCCTATTTGAGGAAGTTATGGAAAACCAGGTTCAATTTTCTCATAATTTTCTTCTTCTTTTCTCATTGTTCTATTCATTCTTGTAGTAAGATCAGACAAATACATAGAGCATAAATCTATACATTCTTGATCCAAGTAACCGTTCATGATAAAACCTTCAGGATGATTTCTTTTACGTACATAAGGCTTTAATTTGTACATATTTATTTTAGTTGGATACATCCAAAAAAATGAAATAGTTCCTTCAAGAAGTATTTTAGTTGGAATATGGATATTCATATGCATCATGCATGTGAGAAATTATGGAGGAAATATTTTCTCTAACTCACACAAAATTAATGGGGCATCTACCAACATTTTTTGCAAGAAAGACTTGGACAACTTCTTA